>OZ025295.1:304070462-308870462 GCA_964019185.1 Maratus speculifer | reverse complement strand
AAGATGTGCGAATATTTGCATGCAAAATTGTAACTGGCAAACTTGACATTTAGTTTGTAAATATATTTATTATATATTGATTCAATAATGTAATTACTTCTGCTTTTTTTTTAACTAAATCGATCGGGTCTTTTAAACATTTCATTCGTCGAATTCGACTGGATTCCACTCGTTTTATTGTTAAATTGCATTTCCTTTTACTCAGAGTCTATAAAAAAGCGTTTAAACTAAAGATAAAATCCGTTTTTGATGAATCTAGTCAATGAAGAAGTAGCACGTCAAATTGTATCTCTTTATTACTCCGCAATTCCAATGTCTCAGAGAGAAATTGCTATTCAATTGGGTATTTCACGCCGTTCTGTTTGCTATTATATTGATAAACACAAGAAAAATGAAGTTAGTTCATTGCAATCTAAACGGGGTCGCCCTTCTAAAAAACCTCTATCGATTTTTTTTCTAATCGTAGGCAAAACTGAATTCTGCAATGGCAGAATCTATATTCAACTTGTTTTTTTTTCTTTTTTGGGGGGGAGGGGGATACTTTTGACAATTTTTCGTTATACCAACATCGTGCCAAAGTGTTATATTAATGGCTCTATTTATTTCAATTCAAACATGCAAAACATTTTTATTGCAAACATTATAACTTGCTATGTTCTGAACACGCTAACCTTTTTAAAAATATATATATGTTGCGGCCAAAACCCGAAATCGGCCAATTCTAGAACTGGCCGGCCAATTCCCGAACTGGCCAGTAACGTTTAAAAATGACTGGCCAATTCGCGAACTGGCCAGATGCGATTAGCCAATTCGCGAACTGGCCAGATGTGATTGGCCAATTCCCGAAATAGATAGAGGCACTCGGTTTAATCATTTCTAACACAGTTGAAAGTGTCTATGAATTCAAATAGTGTAGTCGTCTACCTGGCCGTTCTCTAACTCGAGTAAAGGCTCGGGATGACTTGTATTTGTTATCTTATTTCGTTTATCAATTTATTTTGGCACTGATAGGGAATTGTGTACTGTTTTTTGTTAATTTACTGGGATATACAAAAATATTTCGTTTCAATATAATCAATAAGAATCGTTTTTACGGTACATTTTAATGTTGTTACATTATAATAAAATTGGAACCTATATATCATTAATAAAGACGACAAACAGTTATTTATTACAGTGCATGAAATATAGCAATTCTAGATTTTTTCAGAAACACTGAAAATTTTATTACTAAGAAAATGATGAAAGAATTTTTTAGTGCCTTTTAATGATGTTACACTATTTCAAATTTAATGAAAATCACATGCTTCTCTAGTGTAGAAGAACTTTTTTTATAGAGTATATTGATTAAGTAGCCATTTTAGTTCGTTTATTGGGACGCCAAAATGAATTCCGATAAAGATTATGATATTGCCAAAAAATCCTTTTTAGGACATTTTTATAATGTTACATTATTTGAAACATAATGCAATTTACAACCCTAGCTTATGTAGGAAGCAATATATATTTTGTAGAGTATTGGTTAATTAGTAATCATAGTTCGTTAATAGAAACATCAAAAATGACTCCAATGAAGAATTATGATACATTTCATACATAATGAAGTTTATATGCCCTTCCCATGTGGGAAGCAATGCTTTTTTGTAGAGTATTGATTATGTAGTCAATATAGCTCATTTGTAGGGACGCAAAAAGTATTCCGATAAAGAATTATGATAAATGCAAGGAATCTTTCATAAAGTATTTTAATGATGTTACACTATTTCAACATAATGCATATGTGGGATGTAAATTTTTTGTAGCATATTGAATAAGTAGCCATTCTAATGTACGTTTATAAGAACGCCAAAAAGAATTCCGATGAAGAATAATGATGTATGCCAAAATACCTTTTATAGGGTATTTTAATGATGTTGCACTATTTCAAACATACTGCAATTTACAAGCCTGTCTCATGTGAGTAGCAATATTTTTTTTTAGAATATTGATTAAGTAGCCATTATAAGGAAATATAATACATGCGAACAAATCTTTTATAAGGCATTTTAATGATGTTACACGATTTCGAACATAATGCACATGTGATACTTTTTTTGTAAAGTATTGATTAAATAGCCGTTACAGTTCGTTTACAGGAACGCCAAAAAGAATTCCGGTATAGAATTATGATGTATGCCAAAAAATCTGTTATAGGTTATTTTAATGATATTACACTATTTCAAACATAATGCAATTCATGAGCCTCACTGATGTGAGAAACAATGTCTTTTGTTGCGTATTGATTAAGTAGCATTTGTAGATCATTTATAGGGGCGCCAAAACAATTCCAATAAAGAATTATGGCATATTTCAAACATAGTAAAATTTATATGCCTCACTCATGAGGGAAGCAGTAGGTTTCTTTGGAGAATATTGATTAAGAAATCATTATAAATCGTTAATAGGGACTCCAAAAAAGTATTCCGATAAGGAATTATGATATATGCGAGAAATACTTTTATAGAGTATTTTTTTTTTATATTTCACAACTTCAAACATAATAAACCCTTTATACATTTCTAATATGCTCTACAACATGTTTTCTATAGATTATTGAGTAGGTGGAATTTACCATTTATATTCCGAATGTTTTTCATGTGCATTTCCAGCTGCGATAAACTTTTAATATTTATTTGTAAAGCAATTTGTAGTTCATAGAAAGCTTTAATGAAAGATAAAATAAATAGATTACTAGTTGCGGAAACCTATTGCTGAAATGAAATTTTACTTTTTTTTTATGCTTATGTGGATATCTCTTTACATAAAAAGAACCGGAGTAAATTCTCTTAACAACATTGCGATAGAGTTGCATGATATTTTGTAATCTACACAGTGATTCATTTCCTTTCTTGTTTTAAGTTTAAAATTGCATATTTGTCGATGAGTTACGTTTATTACTTTAAAAAAATCCCCCTTCATGTTTATTTTAATTTGTAAAGAATCTTCTGCAGAATGTAGTTAATCAGGTTCAAAAGAATTGGAAATAATGCGAAATACTATAAATTTACGGAGACCATTTTTATACAAATAAAAAATAATATTTCTATTAGAAAAAATGGCAATTTAGACCACTAAGGTGGCATATCAGAATAGCATGGAAATATCCTTTTCTGTCACGTGTGCATATCAGTGCCATCAAACGGAACCGTCGCAAATTACGTTCTTCTTTGAATAAGAAACAATTTCTAAAAGAATTTCATGACGGCGCCGCATCTACTGGGTAGCCTTAAATCCCCAATTCGGGTGTTGGCCAAGGCTTCTCGGCCAGTTCGCGAATTGGCCGGCCAAAACCCGAAATACGCTATTCATTTCATGTATTTCGGGTATTGGCCGGGAAGCTTGGCCAGTTCGGGTATTGGCCGGCCAGTTCTAGAATTGGCCAGGCTCCGGGTTTTGGCCGCAACATATATATGAAACTGGCATTAGAAAACGAGATTTTGCCAAATTGGCGTCCGAAAAAATTGCGTCAATGTGACGCATATCTGACATCTGTGCTCTTGAACCTAGCACAGAGACGGTAAAAATATCTTTTGTTTCAGTAATTTAAAAAACTAGTCGTTGGGGGCCACCGTAACACTTACCCATCATAGATATGCATAATATAAAATATGAAAATAAAACATGTGTAAACTATTTATAAAATGCATTGCAATTCCAAAACAAAACTTAAACATGCATTTTAATACTTTTAATATACATAGCTCTATATATATGCTCTATAATGAATTGCTGATGAACCCATTTCGACAAAATATACAAGACGCCAAAATACTCAAGTAAGTACCTGATTGCGAAAAAGAAACATCCTTATAACTCCAAAAATAATAATCATATTAACTAAAAATTTACTGCGTCGAATTAAGCGTCTCATTTCCAATTAAAATATATCTTTGTATTGAAATTTGAATGAAATACAGGGTCATGAAAAATCGAAGAATAAGAAAAACAGGATTACAGATATCTCGGCAACTAATAATCCGATCGACTTCGTTCATTATACAAAATTTGTGTTATTTTATTGCCTTTTATGTCTACTCCTTAAAATAAAAAAATTCGATTTATATACCTTTCATCAGATACCTTTCATCCTTTCATTTTTATATACCTTTCATCAGAACGAATTTTTCGAGAATCGGAAAAAAATAGTTCCGGATAATCGAGGTTACTGATATTAAATAGGCTTCGTCCCATTCTTACATACTAAGTACATACAAAATTTCAAGTCTCTATCTCAATTTGTTCGGGAGATAGAGCGGTTACAGACAGACAGACAGACAGACACACAGACGGACGGACGGCAAAATTTTTTTTTCTAAAAACATGTTTTTCGGAATCTCCAGTATCTGAAACGTGTAAATCCGTCAAAAAAATTTTTTCGATTTTCAAAACGATTGCAAGACTTACCCTATACTACGTATGATGGGTAAGTAATAAGATGAGGAAAATTCTACAATCGGAATACATATCCAATTAGTTCAGTTTAGCGAGATTGTCTTGGTACAAATCATATGCAGTTGTTGTAACCGTAAATCACAATATTCGTGCATTGAACGTTCTTTAAATTTACGTCATTTTACAAATTTTGTAAAACATCCAAGCTTTTCCACCAAGGTCCACTACCAGCAGCTATCAAAGCAGTGGACGAGTGGACGCGCCACGGGTAATAATATGCTAATCTGATGGACGAAAGCCGTAAAAGGAAAGCGCGCTCCGATTCAAAAATTAATAATTTACTGACAGATGCGCGCTTTTTTTTGTATGTCTTTTCGGTACTTGGGTATTAACAGCACAGATTTGGCGGTTTTTAAATACCGCTGATATACACCTACATTTTTTGGGACAAATCATAAAATAAAAGACTTTATTTGAAATCGAAACACTTTAAAAATTCAAAACACTTTATTTAAAAACAAAGTAGGCAATCGGATTTCAGTGGAAAATGGGTCGATGTAGAGTTTATCATAGATTCAAAAACAGTCTCTTTTTGGCAAATCCCAAATACACATTTTCGTAGCACTAAAAAATGGCGTCAAACAACAAGGAAACAACGAATCCAAAAAATAACTGGGAGCGCGTGCGAACAACAAGATTTCTTTTTATTGGCGCAAATTCTGCTGCGGTGGCGTTAATATGTAAGTACCGTCTTTTCTTAACAATCAAAGAAATACAAAATAAATGCTAAGCAATGCAAATTTATTAACATAAAATTTAGAAGAATATTAGAAGATTAGAAGATATTACTTTAAAACATAACATGTACAAATTAACAATATTTGAAATGGAAACTGGTATTGAAACTTAACTGTCTGTTTTGATCCAAGCATAAGCTTTTTGTTGTGCTATCATCTTCATTTCTTTCGGTTGAAACCTTTGGCTGAAATATTCCATCTAAATCCCAAGTTAAGTTAAATGGTATTATACCTAAAAATTGTGAAGCAGACATAGAATAATGAAACTTTCCAAAACGGGGTACATCAAATTCTTTATCAACAGGGTATACTAACAGGGTCAACTAAAAAACCTCTATTATTTTTTGTTTTTTTCTAATCGGAGGCGAAATGAATTTTGCAATGGCAGAATCTACATTCAACTTGTTTTATTATATTTTTATGACTGTCAATAGTGTCATCTTGAAAAAAAAATTAAATAGTAAAATTATATTTTGAATTTTTTAAACACGAGACGAATAAGTAAGTAGGTGATATTCATTGAACAATAAGTAAAAAAATATGGACTGGAAGGGACTTATAATACATTTTTAAATTGCAAGAAGATCAATTTATTCAATGTTTAAACAGGACTATCTCATAAGGTGTTAGATGCAAAAGTTACACGCATCAATTTTATAGAGAAAAAATCTTTAATTCATTACATTTTTAGCTCACAGGCTATCATAGCCTGGGAGCTTATGTGCCCGTCCCTTCTGTATGTATGTGCGTATGTGCGTAACGCGATAACTCATGATAAAAATATCGGATCCACTTGAAATTTTGTATATAGGTATATCCTGATAAGGCGCTTCCCTGATTAGTTTTTGGAGTTCATTCGATATGTATAAGAGGGGGAACGGGGGTCTCATGCCCCCCGTTAGTTGATATAAATGGGATTTTCATGCAGAATTAAGTTTTCAAAATTTAGATTAGGATCATTCTGATGAGGCGATTCCGTGACTGTTATTAGGTGTTCATTGAATAAGTATAAATAGGGGGAACAGGGGTTCTAATCCCCCCCCCCCCCGTTAGTTGATATAAATGGGATTTTCATGCAGAATTAAGTTTTCGTTCAAAATTTAGATTAGGATCATTCTGATGAGGCGATTCCGTGGCTGTTATTAGGTGTTCATTGAATAAGTATAAATAGGGGGAACAGGGGTTCTAATGCCCCCCCCCCCCGTTAGTTGATATAAATGGGATTTTCATGCAGAATTAAGTTTTCGTTCAAAATTTAGATTAGGATCATTCTGATGAGGCGATTCCGTGACTGCTATTAGGTGTTCATTGAATAAGTATAAATAGGGGCAACAGGGGTTCTAATGCCTCCCCCCCCCCTCTTAATTTATATAAATAGGTTTTTCAAGCAGAATTTTCAGATTTCGTTCAAATCTCTGAATAGTTTTGGAAGTTTAATGGTTAAGTATAAAAGAAGGGGATAACTCCTTTTAAATTATATAAATGCTAAATGGGTTTTTATTAAGAATTATCTAATTTGCTCTGAATTTTGGATATAGATTTTTTATATGATAAAGCATGTCTTTGATAGTATAGGAGGTTCAATGATTAAGTATAAAAAAAGAGGAAAGGGGAGAGCTGTTTCCCCTTCTTAATTTTTTTTTCGAACGGAATTAACCCTTGAAAATATAAGGCTTTAATGTACAATTAGTATTTGTAGCCTGTGAGCTCAATGCCATCAGTTTAACTGGGCAGTATTCTTTATTTATGATTGTGTCAGTAGATTCATGTGAAAGAAATTTAAATGATAAAATTTTGTTTTAATATGCTAAACATGTGATGAGTAAATAAGTGAATGAATGATATTGATTGAATACAAAAATTGATGAACAATATATGAGGATTTAAAATGACTGATAATATATTTTTAAATTGTAGTGCAGAAGATCAGTTTGTTCAGAGTTTAAACAGGATATCTCTATAATTCTTAGATACAAAAGTTATGCGTATCTAGTTATATAGAATTATTCCAATGAATTATTAAATTCATTAAATTTTTTATGACTGTGTTACAGGGTTCGCACAATTTTATCACTAAATTTTAACAGTATTTTCAAAGTATTTTACTGCTGTAAAATATTACGAAATCTAAGAATAAAGGTGTTAGTGCTGTGAATTCTGTTTCTTGAAAAATAAATCTAAATTTTCTTATCGTTAATAGTGGTGTCGGAGCAGTGGCGCGAACTTTTGAAAAATACTGGTTTAGCTTTAAATATATTTTGGTAAAATTATACAACCAGTTTGTTTTTTCTGAAGGAAAGACCCTGGTGATTGATTTCACTTAACCAAGCTATCATTGTTTTAAGATAGTTGCAATTTTTAAAAATTATATCCACATGCGTTTTTTCTAATATTTGTGTTAAGAATCTAAAACACTAATATTTGTTGTAAGACACTAATATTTGTCGTAATATCATCATATCATGAACATGTCTACCAATTGAAACAGCAAAACGTTAAACATTTACATTTCAGTCATTTTGGAATTTATAGATGCCAGTCGGAGAATTAAAACGCGCGGTCATTGTCTAAATATATTGCGTAATTTTTTTTTTTTTTGCAAGCACCTTCGTCGTTCCAAGCCCAAGCTCGCACTCTGATTGGTTGTTGCTCTCGGCACTAGTTTCATGTAATTTGCCGATAATCATACTTGGCGTAGCGATAGATGCTTCCATCGAGTTTGATTTCCTTCCGAACCGAGTACAAATTAACTTTTCTCTTGCAGCATTGGATTGGATGGAACGTGTCTTACTGAAAGCTGTACTCTTTAAAAGTTTTTACACACAAGAGCACAAGACCACGAGGATAAGATTGAAGGAAGGATAAGAATGAGTAGGTTAGATTTTAGGTTTACTCGTTCACTTACGAGCGAAGTATTTTTCGCCAAGTATGGTTATCGCCAAGTTACGTGAAAACAGTACCGAGAGCAACAACCTATCAGAGTGCGAGCTTGGGCTTGGAATGACGAAGGTGCTTGGAAAAAAAAATCGCAAATATATTTTGTTCTAGTGAGAAAAATGAATAGAATGCTGAAAATTGAGTACACTAGAATTCAAAATTATTGGGTTGGCTCAGGCCTCACGGGCGCATATAAGTTGGCGTCACTGTGTCGGAGTCTTTAAAAAATAGGAGTGTGCGAATCCTGTGTTAATAGATTCATGTGAAAGAATTTATTAATTAAAATTTTATTAATTTTATTAAATTATAATACAGTAGACTCCCTCAAATCCGCACAGCTTGGGACCAGAGGATTTGCGGATTTTAGAATTTTGCAGATTTCTGGTCATTGCTTTGTTTACATTTTTTAAGCAGTAATTTGAGTGCAATTAGAACTATAATGAATGCTTACAATATAATTAAATACTAAAATTAGTAATAAACTAAAATAATAAAAAAATAGATAATTTCTTAAATGATTAAAATATTAATAGCAAAGGTCAAGGTTCAATTAATCAATAGTGTCTAATTAGATATTCATTATAAAGATTAAATGTATTTTTCCAAAATTATTCAACAAAACTTGCCTTATAAAAGTGCATTACTAATTCACATCAAAATCATAAAATAAGGATTTTTTTCAAGTTTAGCCAGGCTTAATAACAAAAAATCTTGATTAATGCATAAATATATTTAGTAAGAAGATTATGATTACCAGTAATATCAGAAATATCTTGAATTTTTTCCAAAAAAAAAATTATTTTTCCTTCATGGAAAAAACATGAATAGACTATTATTAAGAAAATTACAAATTAAAAAACATATGGAATTGATACAAAACTAAAAAAATCAAATTTTGTCCCAATATCAAAACTGAAATTTTCATTGTTTACATCCATAAAATATGTGCGGATTTTAGAGAGTTGCGGATTTGAGGGAGTCTACTGTATATTAAATAAAATAAATAAATAAACAAATTAATAAATTAATTTAATTTAACTAATATTAATTTTATAAATTAATTAATTAAAATTTTATAAAATTTTATTAAATTATAATATATTAAATTATATTAAATTTTATAAAATAAATTTTTATTTTATTTTCCTAAACACGTGATAAATAAATAAGTAAATGAATGATATTGATTGAATAAAAAAATAACGAACAGTAAATATGGATTTAAAATGATTCATAATATATTTTTAAATTGTTGTAAAAAAAATCAATTTATCCAGAGGTTAACAGGAATATTTCGTATAATTCTTAGATGCAAAAGTTATACGTATCTAGTTATATAGAATTATTCCGTAATTCTTTATATGTCTTTATGACTGTGTTAATAGATTCATCTTTAAAAAAATTAATGGTAAAATCTTATTTTAATTTTTTAAATGCGTGATGAATAAAAAGTCATTGATACTGACTGAATAAAAAACTGATGAACATAAAATGTGAATAGAAATAGACAGATGATATATTTTTAAATTGTAGTGAACAAAATTCATTTATTCAGAGTTTAAATAAAAGTAACTCTAATAATTCTTAGATGCAAAGGTTATAAGTATCTTGTTATATAGAATTATTCCCTAATTCATTATATATATTTTTAAACTGTGTGAATAGATTCATGTGAAAAAAGAATTAATTGGTAAAATTGTACTCAAAATATACAATTGAATACTTAAAAGGTGTTGCAAAAATAGATATTATTTATTTATTATTTACCTTAGATCTTTCGGATGCCTTCGCATCCATTTTCAAAAGAATATAAAAGAAGATAATTGATTAGAAAAAAATCTAATCAATTATCTTCTTTTATATTTCTTTGAAAATGGTTGGGAGGGCATCCAAAAGATCTAAGGTAAAAAATAAATAAATAATATCCATTTTTGCAACACATTTTAAGTATTTATTTGTATATTTTGAGTTTAATAACAAGGTGTAAATTTCCATCAAGACACTGGTATTAATGCAGTGATTTGACTCATTCAGTGTTAAAATTGTATTTTAATTTTTTAAACACTTGAAGAATAAACAAGTGAATGGTACACATTGAATAAAAAATTGATGAACAGTAAATAATAATAGAAAAGGACTGACAGTATATTTTTAAATTGTAGTGAAGAAGATCAATTTATTCAGAGTTAACCACGTGACTGATTCTGTTTTTTACGTACAATAAATTGAAAATATGTGATAAACACCACTTTTTTAAAGCTAAAATATTAGGTTTAAAAACTTCTGCCATTAAATAGTATTAAATTGTACTTAAAAGAAATTATGGCGTCAAAAAGCTGTAATCGATGGGTCAAGCAAATTCTTCTTGCCCGTACACCGTACGAACAAATCACTTAACCCTTTTCGGCGCGGTGATTTCATAGATATACCACTTAATTTTAATTCCCAAACGCCACATTGGCACCGGAATTTTGTAAAAAAAAATTACGGTTTATTGAATGCGTGAAAATATTTTCTTCTTATTTTTCTTCTTATTCGCGCCTTTTCTTATTTACAAATAAGGTTATCTTCAAATTCCGGTGTCAGTCATTTATTTCAACACTTAAGCAATGAATTTGCCGTACGCCGCAAAGAGTTAAGAGGTTAAACATGAGTATTTCGTATAATTCTTAGATGCAAAAGTTATACATTTCAATTTTATAGAGAATCATTCTTTAATACATTATATATATATTTTAACTGCTTCAGTAGATTCATCTAAAAAAAAATTTAAATGGTAATTTTTTTTAATTTCATAGATACATAATAAATATATCGGGTGATCCAAAAGTCAGGACAAACTTTAAAAATGAATAATTCGAAAACGAATCGAGATAGAAAGATATTGCACCGAACGGATGGAAAAGAAGCCCGGTTTCGTCTAACAACAACAACAACAACAACAACAAATTTTGTTGGAGACTAACAAATGGCGCTGTAGTGTTTTATTGCACCAAAAGATGATTTACAAATGCAAAAATGTTGACAATTTACAAGTCAGCTTAATTGCAGTTAATTAGTACTACAGTAAATGTTCAATGTGCTGCCCAGCATTCATAAGTGCAGCTGAGAGTCTAGGCACCATACCTTTCATAGCATTTAGTAACATTTCTTGCGTTATGGCCACGGCCGTAGCTAAGGGGGCGCTATGGGCGGCTCAGCCCCCCTAAAATATTTTGAGCCCCCCCCCCCCTGGAAAAGATTCCAAGGTCACTCAATAAATTTCTGTTCCGAAGATTCAAATGAAATTCTATTCAAAAATCTAATTTAGCTTGGAGACTCTTTCACAGTTTTGCAGAGTTACTAAATTGTATCTAGAATAAGTAATTCAACACTCCCTCATCCTATTTGTACATATGAAGTTAAAATTATGTTTAATTTTGCACCAGTTATACACTCAAAATTTTCATCATCATATACTTTTCTTAGTAAAAAATGAAGTTATTACAACAGTTTAATAAGAAACAGAGTACCTGCAATGTGAATAAGCACTAATTTATCTTTCTGCGTAAGAGAGAGAGAAAAAAAATATGAGCCCCTCCCCTATTGATCACTTCTAGCTACGGCCCTGGTTATGACAGACACACCTTTGCGGATGGCATCTTTCAGTCCTGCAAATGATGCCGTTGACCGCCAACAGCACTATATTTTTTCGTTGCCACACAAAACCCGGTTTCTTTTCCATTCGTTTGGTGAAAACCGTACCTTTGTGTCTTGATTCGTTTTCGAATTATTAATTTTAAAGTTCGTTCTTTTGGATCACCCGGAATATAAAGTTATTGATTGAATAAAAAATTGATGAACAGTAAATTTGGATTGAAAAAGTCTCATAATATATTTTTAAATTGTCGTAAACAAGATAGTTTATTCAGAGTTTAAACAGGCGTATCTCGTATCATTCTTAGATACAAAAAAACTACTAGTTATGATAATTATAATTAGCCTACCTAATTATGAAAACTATATTTTAATCACTGGACTTAGAAGTGATAAAATCCTAAAACAACGTTATCAATTATTTCTGGTGGAAACAGCTATCGCCATTTTAGACCATGGTGAACATTAACATCTTAAAAACGATGAATTTCAGAGTAATGGCTTGGTTAACCCATTAGTCCCTGAATTTTTTTCTTTGTTAAAATTCAAATTTTGCATTTTCCCACCACTTTTAAAGCAAGAATAACCTTTACCTTAATTTATCGAGGACTTTGTCTCGAGAAAGAAAGTATTTATTTGTCCTCCTTTTTTACTGGTGTGAAATGTGCTTACTGGAATATTTTAAAACTGTCCCAAAAATGGGACGCTAGGCACTAATGGGTTAACCCTTTGATGGGTGGTGGGATAAAGTATACCCCACTTAATTTTTATTAAGAAATGAGACATTGACACCAGAATTTTCAAATGAAAATTTAAATTTCAACAAATATGTGAACAAAAACAATTATATATTTAGAAAAAAATTCGTTTTTAAATTCTGGTGCGACTCAATCATTTTAGCATTTTATAAATAGAAGTGCTTTGCCTCTCAAAGAGTTAAAAGTTTTACACAAAACCATAAAGAACTCCTTGGCCTTAGGCGGATTTCTGAACTCCAGTGGATGTCAATCCTATTGGAAACACCGATACTGATCAATTTTCTCCGCCAGAAAACTGTTATTATATCCGGTATAAGAAATTTAGTGTTATATAACTCTTGCATTTCATGTATTTTAATCTATCTCTGATTTTTTTTATTGTTTTTAAACACGGAAATGTTCTTAATATTGTGAATTTCGTTTATACGTTTTTTCACTTATATATATATATTTTGATTGTTTGAAAAACCTATAAACGTATGGTGCTTTAATCTATACATATTTAATTTATCATAAGATATTTTTTTTTAAGTATTTAAAAGTTTCCATAAATATACATAAATAAAAAATAATTCACAAATATCAATAAATCACTAGTAACAAAAGCGTTAAAACTAATCATATAGGACATTTAGTTAAACATGATTTGCAGTCCTCTATGAAGAAAAGAAGAAAGCAAGAAAACTAAGAAAGTTCTATAATCTAAATAAAATTCATGAATATGCTGTTTTACAAACATACCTTATTTAAAATTATTCATAAAAAATATATGGCAGACAGCGTGGTATATTTTATATAAATAAAAAATATCTCGCGGAAATAGGAATATTAGAAATTACAAAAGCTTTAAAACAGACCATAATAAACATTTATTTAAACATATTTTCTTGTCTTGTATGGAAAACTTCATGACCTAATGAAAACGCATAGATTGTGCTGTTGTATAAAGAAATTTATTTAAAATTTCCGATGAAAACTATATTCTCATTCCCAAGTTCTAATGAGTAAAGACTCCAGATAAATCGGCAAGAAAATTACTTACGGAATTTTTGTATCTTAAAAATTTATGTTATACGAGGATCCAAAATAAGGCAAACTCCAGAGTAATTTTGTATTTGTGCATTTCAATACCTAGTTAGCTGAAAACGTGAGCTGAATATTTTTCAAATTTATTTTCTATACAGCCATTAGGTTTTAAATATCAGTTGAAAGCTCTAGTGAACACTTTCCGGTGGCATCTTATGATACTGTTTAATACATTATGGGGAAAGGAAATTGTTATGCGTTTACTGTGCAAAAATGAGATTGTAGGTAACAAACAGTAAAATGTTCTATAACCTGTAATAAGCGTGAAGATTGGCATTTCCATGCGTCACAAATTACACATAAACTGTACTTTTGAGGTTGAGACATATATTTATAAAGAGCTGTAGTTTATGCTCTTTAAAGAAAGTTTAAAGTATTCATAAAAATTCAACATGTTGCTGATACCAGTATTTAGCTCTTAAGATAAGAACATTTCAGTTACATAATAATATTATGCATATATTTGGCATTACTTCACTACGTAAACATGTAAATTATAAAATATTATGCAGAGCGAAAAGAAAAATATGAAGTTAAGGAATATTCAATGGATTGTAAATTTAAAATGTGATTGAGAATTTTTTTTTTTTTTTTTGTTAATGTTTTAACGATACCTTCTATATTTATTTTTATTTTATATGGAGCTGCAAATAAAGTATAAATAAAATTGGAAAAAATAAACAAATGGGTAATTGTGATCGCATATCGGACAAAGGCCTTCGTTTAATATCTTCTTCAAAATACTTTAACAAGAATAAATCATGTGTAAACAAATAAGCGCGTTTTTCACGTGATTTATTTAATCCATTAATTCATGTTACATACATAGCTGCCAACTTTTACGCATTTTTGCTACAACTAAAATTGTACAGAGATTTTGCATTCGTTTAATCATAAGATTTCGATGATTAAGTAATAAAATATTTACTACATAATTTTTGTGGTAGGAAAAATGCGTAAACGTTGGCGGCTATGTACATACATAAAATTTTTTATATCTATCTAAACTTGCGTGCAACAATTAGAAGAAAAACAAAACAAAACAAAAAAATGAACTGATGATATTAAAAAAAAATATTTTAATTAAAATAATAGTCTTTTTTGAAAATATTATGATTTGTTGTATTACAAGAGATATTTAGCTGTAAGTACACAAAATTGGAAGTCTCTGACTTATATAGTCTTTGTGTGCGCACCAAGGGCGTGCGACGATAAAACTGCGCCCGGGGCAAAGGTTGAATTTGGCGCCTTCCACCCCCAACTTTTTTTTGTGATAGGACAAAAAATGACGTTGATAATATAAATTTGGAGCCCCCTAAGTTTCCGCGCCCAGGGCGACCGCCCACTTTCGCACGGCCTGCGCTTGTACGGACTCTATGGCAGACAAAATAGAGAGACGAATAGCGTTTAATCAGATGAACGAAAAAGTTAAATGCACTTTTTCGCGTATGTCGTAAATCAATTTTTTTTCTTTGTAAAATACTGGTACCAATCTTAACATTTGAAATTTTGAAGAAATTTATCCACCAAAGCTCAAAGGGTTAAACCATAGCTGCCAACATCTTCCGCTTTTTCGGCCCGGAAAATTTTACAATGAATTTTAGTATTTCTAATCGCTGAAATCTACTGATTAAATAAAGCTAATATTTCCATTAAATTTTTCCGGGCCAAAAAATCAGAAGAGTTTGCAGCTATGGTTAAGCCTTGAGACAGTTAATCATAATTTATTATTCTAAAACTAGAATAGATTTGTAGACTTTTAATTAATATTTCTTTTTAATAAAACCTACAATTTTGTGAACTGATATCGCAACAATAGAAATGTTACAAAAAAAAAAAAAAAAAAAGATTTTAGATTATTTGTTTGTTTAAATCCCTTCTGATTGCTATTGAGTGAATTTAGGTAGTTGATATTTTATGGGTGTTTGTAATTTTTTATGGATAACTGTAAACCTAACATGTCGTCTAAAGCATCGATTTTGGAAGACGAGCTCTTTATTCCATATATAGTGTCGTTTTGTTTGAGTAAAAGAAATGATTGTATATTAGTTTTGTGTTTGCATTGAGAATATAGTATTAGTTTAACTTCATATCTCAAGAGGATTTAGATGGTGCCTAAACTTTGTCATAAAAATTAATTACTAACTATGTATTTTCGAAATGTAGTGTAGACCACGGTCTGTTTCTTGTTTGAAATAGCAAGAATTCTAATACGATCACTTGCTTATTAAAACTATTGTAAAGAAATGACACTTTCTACTTGTTCAAGGTGTCTTTAAATTATATAATAATTTACTTATTGATTTTTCCGGGTTTAATATTCTTTATTTCAAATCAGCAAAAATATTATAAAGGAAATAAAACAAAAATCTTACTTTCCAAACGTTTTTCAATAACTTAATTTTGCACAAAGTAAATTTTTTTGGTGCAGTTCACTTGGTAGTTAACGAATTTTTTAAGATAATAAAAAATACGCACAGTCGGATGCCATTCAGTGTGATTTTTATAATTGATATTTTGCATGTTAATTTCTCGCAGCAATATCGGTTGTAATATTTTGAAATATAAAGCATGAGTACAAAATGTGATTATTTTGATGTTTAAAAAAGAGGAATTCTTAGAATTAACTTTTATTATAGAATTAAGCCTTCTTAAAAAATACGTATTGTCTTTCTTATGTTTATTATTTAAAAAGTTCTTATAATCTTAAATTGGATATTTTCATAACATTAATATAAGCAACAATACGTTAAATATCGATCTTTTTAGTACAGCTTTGAAAAAGAATTTCTGACCTAATTAATTCATATAGAAATTGTTGAATGGTTAAAATTGTTAGCACAAAATTACTGTTTGTTCTATGACTGGAGATACATATGCAAGGACTGGAGAATCAAATGATAGTGCAATTAGAAAATAACCTTTTTTAAAATAGTGCATAACGTATATTGTACCCTTATTTTTTGACGGAGCCAATGCATATTACTCACCCATCATGACGGATTTGCAAGTTTCTGTCCCTGAAGATTCCGAAAAACATATTTTTAGAGGGAAAATGCCGTCCATCTGTCTGTATGTCTGTGTGTGTCTGTCCGTCTGTAAACGCTCTATCTCCCGAATACAGATAAAGTGATAGAGAGATAGAGATTTGAAATTTGGAGTGTATTTAAAATGTAATAATGTACAGAAGCTTATTGAATTTCAGTAACCTCGATAATCCGCAATTATTTTTTCGTACACCCGAAATATTCTTTCGGATAAAAGGTATGAAATAATTTTCGAAATTGTTTATTTCAAGAAGTGAATATAAAAGACAATAAAAAAAACATAATATTTGCAAAAATAAGTAAGTCAATTGGATTATTAATTGCCGAGATATTTATGAAAATATTTTCCACACTCTTCGATTTAGCATCATTCTGTATTTTATTCAAATTTCAATTCAAACATATACTACCTCTGAGAAAAAAGTTCGGTGAATGAATTCAGAACGACCGATCTGGAAACAGAGGGGAAACAAAACGCTGCAAATGCACAAAGGCAAATGTTGCCCATCTTCCCTCACCGTTGTTCAGTTGAGCGTCGTTTATTTTCTGTGTAAGACGTGCTTTACTAAATGCTTCTTCAGTGTGTTGATTCTTAACTGAGAGCACGAAAATGAACGAACAAAAGATCAGTTTAAAGTTTCGTTTTAAGCTTTGCAAGACACCCAAAGAAATTCATGAATGCATACTCGCCAGATCTGAATCCTCCAGGCTTTTTCCTATTTTCACTACTCAAACTCTCTTTGAAAGAGATTTGACAATATTGCTGACATCCAACGAAACGGGACGAAGCTTTTGAACTCCATCCCAAAAGAAGACTTCTTGCGAATTTCCCAGGACACAAATAACAGATCTTAGCGGTGCATAGTTATAGGAGATGACTGTTTCGAAGGATGATATGGCAATTTTCGTTAATATTCATCTACATTAATGCAACAGGACTATTCACCGAACTTTATTGTCAAAGGTAGTATATTTTAATTGGAAATGAGATGCTTAATCTTTCGGAATAAACTGTTACTTAATATGATTATCATTTTTGGAGTAATAAGAATTTTTTTTTTTATGCAATTCGATATTGCTTAATTATCCTGTCGACTAAAACAATATTGTCAAGTTTGTCGCCAACTTAGGAATATATCGCCAAATCTAAAGACAAAAATTACCCGACGAAAATGACGCCACTTTGGCGCTATTTCCGGTATTTTGCTAAGTTCTCATAGACTCCCGTTATAATCCAACATGATCCCGTTTTGTTAAAAACATTTAAATATATATATTCTTAAATTTTACTTTTGAATTGGAACGCACTACATAATAAGTTTACACATTTTTTATTTTCATATTTTATATTATGCATATCAACTATGAATAGGTATAATGTGGCCCTTCAACTACTAGTTTTTATTCTTAGTAGGTAATATATAAGAATATAAGAATATAAAAACAACTTTTAATACAAAAACGTGTCAACCAGAGTCATCTTGTGCACTTTGGGGTGTTTTTGAACCAGTCCATGTATACGACAAAATGTCTAATATATATATAAACCAATAAAAATAAAAAAATACGTGTGGCACTCGGGGACTGCCGCGATAAAGCTATTGCATAGCATTTTTTATCAACTTATGAAATTATAATTATTTATTTATTTTTTATTTATGCAGTTTTTTTTATATTAATTCAAGTTACACTTTTTGAGCGTGATGACCGATAACAAATTTTTTTTTTCTTTTATTGAACTAATGAGAATTAATTCAATAAAAGAAAAATCGTTTAAAATATTTTTATTATCTTACAATACATGTAGGTTAATCAGGAATTCTTATCATTGAAACTATACGTTTATGGTAGCTGAAATAAAAAACATAAGTTTGAGACTTGATATTCTCAAAATATCTGTAAAATAGCGCGTCAATGTCTGCCGAAGTCTACCGAAGGATACCGTGCCGAAGTCTGCCAAACTGAAGCGACGTTAGCCGGAGTGTTAGGTTTTTTTTCTGGTTTCGGAATTTCTAGATTCTTTCGCCGCGCTCAAGGCCCGCGGTAAAAGCTATGCAATACCTTAATAAATTACCAAAAAAAATTTGGCCGCGCTACGAAAATTAGATCGCTAGTTATAAGCATTTTAAATTTTCCGAACCTCACCGTGGGGGTCTTAAGTCACCAAAAATTAACACTGTCTCATAATAAATTACCAAACAAAATTTGGCCGCACTACGAAAATTAGATCGCGAGTTATAAGCATTTTAAATTTTTCGACCCTCACCATGGGGGATCTCCTGTCACCAAAAATTAACACTGTCTCATAATAAATTACCAAACAAAATATGGCCG
Organism: Maratus speculifer; assembly: GCA_964019185.1. Taxonomy (NCBI): domain Eukaryota; kingdom Metazoa; phylum Arthropoda; class Arachnida; order Araneae; family Salticidae; genus Maratus; species Maratus speculifer. Next base: position 308,851,436 of record OZ025295.1, on the reverse strand, counting down.
TGCTACAAAAAATGATCGCGAGTTATAAACATTTTAAATTTTTCGACCCTCACCGTGGGGGTCTCCTGTCACCAAAAATTAACACTCTCTCATAATAAATTACCAAAGAAAATTTGGCCGTGATACGAAAATTATATCGCGAGTTATAAGCATTTTAACTTTTTCGACCCTCACCGTGGGGGGGGGGTCTCCTGTCACCAAAAATTAACACTGTTTCATAATAAATCACCAAACAAAATTTGGCCGCGCTACGAAAATTAGATCGCGAGTTATAAGCATTTTAAATTTTTCGACCCTCAACGTGGGGGGTCACCTGTCACCAAAATTAACACTGTCTCATAATAAATTACCAAACAAAATTTGGCCGCGCTACGAAAATTAGATCGCGAGTTATAAGCCTGTTAAATTTTTCGACCCTCACCGTGGGGGGGGGGGTCTCCTGTCACCAAAAGTAACACTGTCTCATAATAAATTTCCAAACAAAATTTGGCCGCGCTACAAAAATTAGATTGCGAGTTATAAGCCTTTTAAATTTTTCGACCCTCACCGTGGGGGTCTCCTGTCACCAAAAGTAACACTGTCTCATAGTAAATTACCAAACAAAATTTGGCCGCACTACGAAAATTAGATCGCGAGTTATAAGCATTTAAAATTTTTCGACCCTCACCGTGGGGGGTCTCCTGTCACCAAAAGTAACACTGTCTCATAGTAAATTACCAAACAAATTTTGGTCGCGCTACGAAAATTAGATCGCGAGTTATAAGCACTTTAAATTTTTCGACCCTCACCATGGGGGACTTCTTGTCACCAAAATTTATCACTGTCTCATAATAAATTACCAAACAAAATTTGGCCGCGCTACGAAAATTAGATCGCGAGTTATAAAAGCATTTTAAATTTTTCGACCCTCACCATGGGGGGGGGGGGTCTCCTGTCACCAAAAGTTAACACTGTCTCATAATAAATTATTAAACAAAATTTGGCCGCGCTACGAAAATTAGATCGCGAGTTATAAGCATTTTTAATTTTTCGATCCTCACCATTGGGCGGGTCTCCAATCGCCAAAAAGCTACATTATTCTACCTTGTTTTATCTTAAGACGATTCTTTTCTATACACATTCTGTCAGGATTTTTTATTATTGAAACTATAGATTTATTATATAGAATTTATATAGAAACTATAGATTAGTAACTGAAATAAGAAATATAAGTTTGAGACTTGATATCCTCTAAATATCTGAAAAATACCGCGTCAATGTCTGCCGAAGTCTACCGAATGATACCATGCCGAAGTCTGCCGAGCTGAAACGACGTTAGCCGAGTGTTAGGTTTTTTCGTTACGGATGTGTTAGGATATTTCCGTTACAGAATTTTTTGATTCGGTCGCCGCGCTCAAAGCCCGCGATAAAAGCTATGCAATAGCTTAACTAGCAATACCGAATTCTGCTAGATAACAATAGTAAAAGGCTGCCGCAGGCGACTGTTTTTTAGTTCTAACGGGTGCAAGTTTCTTCAAACAGAAATCTTTAACGCATACTTCGACAACATTTGCAAGAAAAATACATTTTAAATTTTTTATTAGAAAAAGTACTGGTGGAAACGAAATATAACAAAAAAAGTTGCTGTAGCAGCCCTATAGTAGCTTAATACTAGAAAGGCCGAAAATTTTAGTCAAATTTAATAAAAATATTTCACACCAGAATTTTAATTTAGAACAATTTAACTTTATTATTTAACGTGTAAACATCTTCGTTTATTTCTTTTAATTTAATTTTAATCTTAAATGAAATTTGTGGTTTAAACAAAATGAAATTTATACGGTAGAAATCAAAATGACCACTCATGGCTGTTCTAAAGTTAAAAAATGATTTATTTAATTTGACATTTTACAAAATAAATTTGTCGTTTTTTTTTTTTTTTTTTTTTTTTTTTTTCTTTTACTTTTTTGTGGAATATTCTGTGAGAAACTTTTAATTGGGAAAGTGATTTATACTTGATGCTATAACGTGTTAAATGCATTTTGCTATTTCTTATTATGTTTTCTTTAGAAATCAACGTGATATATGACTATAAATGTGACATTTTAGATTTTGCATTGACCTTATTCATAAACAACATTTTTAACGCCAATTTAGGGTAAAATTGCCTCATGTCAAAGTCACAACAAATTTATTAATTATATTTAATTTTCTGAAAATATAAAAATAAAAGCAAACGTTTGCAGCTCATTTTAAACATTGTACTAATATATGTATATATGAGGACCCCGGAAACCAAGGGGTATAATTGACAAAATTAAAAAAATTGAGTTAATAGCACAAGCTATTTGGAAATAAGCCTATTTATTTCTAGTTAAAGAGTTTTGGGTGATTTTTACTTTCTTCTATCTTTACAAGAAGAAAGTATTGGATTCATGAAAATTTTCGACTTCCGGTTTTCGACGGATTTATACGTTTTAGAAGGTCCTGAATACGTTTTGACTATTTTTAGAAAATGTCTGTCTGTGAGTCTGTCCGTCTGTCTGTGAGTCTGTGTGTCTGTCTGTGAGTCTGTCTGTCTGTATGTGACAAAAAATTTGTGGGCGCTCTATCTCAAGAACTAATCCTCAAAATTTAATAAAATTTTATATTCAGTTAGACCTTGATATGAATTAGTGCCTATTGGTTTTTGGTGAAAATTGGCCTGCAGGTGGCGCTGCTATACTATGTTTTTCATGATTTTCAAGATTGCTATATCTCAAGAACTAATGCACAGAACTTCACCAAACTTCAGATTCTGCGACCTCTTGATATACATAGACGCTGATTAAGTTTTGGTGTAAATTGGCCAGCAGGTGGCGCTGCTATGCCACGTTTTTCATGATTTTCATGATAGCTATATCTCAAGAACTAATGCACAGAATTTCACCAAACTTCAGATTCCGCGATACCTCAAGATACATAGCCGCTGATAAGGTTTTGGTGTGAATTGCCCTATAGGTGGCGCTGCTATGCTACATTTTGCACGATTTTTGCGATAGCTATATCTCAAGAACTAATGCAGAGAACTTCATAAAATTTTAGTTTTTTTTTACATTAGAATATATAACATAATTAGACACTGATTACATTTTGGTATTAACCTTGCAACAGGTGGTGCAGCTATGCTGCATTTTGCACGATTTTTCCTATAGCTATATCTCAACAACCAACGCACAGAATTTCATCAAACTTCAGATTTTGTTACAAAATGACATATAGCATAATTACACTATGATTACGTTTTGTTATAAATCCTTCAACTGATGGTGCTGCTGTGCTATATTTTACACTGTTTTTTTAAACTAGCTATATCTCAAGAATTAATGAACAGAATTTCGTCAAACTTCAGATTCTTTTACACCATAACATAATTAGACGCTTTTTTACGTTTTGACATAAATTGTCCAAGATATGGTGTTGCTGTGCTACGTTTTGCAAATATTTTGTTATAACTATATCTCAAGAACTAATGAATGAAATTCCAACAAATTGCAGATTCTGTTAGGTCTTGACATCAATAGATGCTTATTAGGTTTTAGTTTAAAAATTACCCAATATGAGGCACTACTAAGCTCATTTTCTCAGAATATTAATTAAATGTTGCGTTTTGGGCTTTTCGGATACCAGAATCTCATTAGGCTTGGTCAAATGTTCGAGGAAATTCGATAGTGGGTAACTTTGGGGTCACCATGGTTTTTTTTTAAATATTAAAATGTACTTATGAGATAGAAGAAAGTTTCGGGATTGACACATCCAACTAGTTTAAATATGTACTGCGTTTAAGGGGTCAGTTACTTAACCTCTTTCCCGAAATTGTGAGACGCGTGAAAGCCAAGAGGTATAAGTGCACTTGTATCCGTTTACGCCCACATACCTGAACCGCGATCAACGACATAGAAGACCAGTTCATGACTCTTTAAACTCATCACGAATTTGATAAATTTTAAACGACGATTGTTACAAAAAGACGATTGCCGATTTGTACCAATCTCAGTTTTAAGATTTTTTACCTTATGTGATGTTTTAAACGTCATAAACTAGCGATGTATGTCATTGGCAGCTACTGAACGCGAGAACGACTAACATGTTCTGTATAGCATGAGTCAGTAGAAAGTTATTTCTTGTAACTTTACGCTGCGTGAACGCTTGATATAGTCTTAAGTCTTCAAACATCATAATGAATAGGTCAGTTGCTCTTTCTTAATAGTTCCACGGTCTTGATAAGACAACACGTATAATGAATATCGCTAGTCCTATAATCATTTGGATCTTTTCTTTCTGGTATATTGAATGCTTTGACCGTTTTAGAAAATTTTACAGACATATTTCTTAAAATAAGGCGAATTTTAGTTCGGATATTATATCTGTAGTATCAAGTATCAAATATCTAGCATCTAGTATCAATCTCTAGTATCAAGTACCCCTAGTATCAAGTATGAAGGCACCCTTTGACTCGAGTGGTAGCTCTCTCTCACCACTAGTGTGGTCAGTTGTCCCTTGTAAATCAGGATGCCAAATGCTTTGGACAACCACTAATGTCTTACAGTTCATTTCGCCATCTCTTACCTCAGACAATTCAAAGGCGAAAAAAAAACAGTTTAAGATACTGGTGTCCCGGCATTTGAAGCATCCATTCACGCGGGACATTAGTGGTCAATAAGAATCACCTCTCGAATGCAAACGGTTAAACCTCAAAATCTTAATTACCTTAACAATTTTTATTTTACACTATAAAAAATTAAAATGTAGTATAATGTAGACATAAAATATGCTTAACAGTTATACTTATCCGCTTATGTTTGTTTAAAAAAAGCTATTTTAACAAACCTTCCCTTTCCTCCTTGAAATTAATCTAAATTTACGTAAGAGAAAAGTAAAATTGATTAAAAGTCATTCCTCAAAAGACATTTTAATAACCCACATTTCTTTAATTATGTTTCACACATTTTTATGAGAGATTGCACTTGACTTACAAATTCAATTTAAAAAGTAAATAGCCTCTTATTTGATTTGTGGCAAATCAAAATAGTAACTCTGGAGCTAACGCACTATTTGCCGTGATGAATGCCTGGGGGAACTGAAATTTCTCAAGAAATATACTCATATACTTTGTACGCAAATTCTGATTTAGGATGTTGATAAAATCTATTTCGATATTAATAATGAAATGTTTTTAAAGCGTAACACAAAAAAATGAGTAGACATTCTAATTTACTTTAAAACATTTACCTCTCTATTCTAAAAAAAAATGTCATTAACGCTGTCACCGCCACTGACTATGAATTTTTTGTGATCTTCAGTATTTCTTCGCTAATATTAAGAAAATTGCTGCACACAAAAATGTGAAAATTTGTCGTTTTATAGAGAAATGTTTGATAAACACTCGGATGCACACAGTTTTTAAATAGAATAATTATTTTAGGATATGTTTAATCTTAAAGTTAGTCAAAATCGTACCATTTTATCAATTAGAAGTTCTTGCTGTGCAGACTGCAGTAATAATTTTTTTCAATTTGACTTTGTTAGGCTTTATTTCGCTTTTATATTCAAATTTTTAACATTTTGGGAAACATTTTTTGCATATTTTACAAAAGGTTATTATTTTAAAATGTTGCCAAATCATCAAAGAATAATATTTCCTTCAAATTAATATATATATATATATTTAAATGCGACTATTACAGGGCTCCCAAATGGCCCGCGAACTGAAAGCTAATATTTTTTAATAGAGAATTTCACGGTAGGTTTCTACAACATTTGTGCTGGAATTAATCTCTAAAGGTGGTTTCTGTGCAATTCGCAAGGAAAATGTGAAAAAAAAATTTTCTAAGGTAATATTGGTGTTCAGTTAGCGGGTCATTTGGGAGGCCTGCTACTACAAATAAACAACAATGAAAATTAAATGAGAATTAAATAATTATAAATGAATCTTTAAATTATTCTGAAGTTGCGTAAAAGAAAAGTATAATTAATAAAAAGTCATTCCTTAAAAGATATTTTAATTACCCAAATTTTCTTAATTACGTTTCTCACATTTTTATTACGGATTGCACTTGCAAATTCAATTTAAAAAAATAATTAGCCTCTTATTTAATTTGTGGTAAAACAAAATATTAACTCTAAAAACTATCGCACTGTTTGCCGTGATGAATGCCCGGGAGAACTGAAATTTCTCAAGAAACAACTACCGCTAGGAAATGAAAATGCTATTGCAATGGGCTTGTTTGGTAATTAGATCATGATTTAAAATAGATGCAACTAGGAAAATTTCCTGAGTGATATAAATGTAAGATTTTCACGAATTTGTAATTCGGGATATATTGTACATAAATGTAAATCCTGAGTTAGGATGTTTATAAAATCTCCTCCGAGATTTATCTTCTATCTATAACAATAAAGAGACAGGTTTGTGAGTGTGTCCACGCATTTCTAAAGACACTGCTGCGTAGAGTCACAAATTTCCGGGAAAGATAACGCTATACATGAAGTTTTGCACTTCGATGTCGATTTTCGATTTTTTAGTTAGATTTTTTTATTTAATATTTAGGCGATTTTTAGCGTTCTATTTATGTTACGTGGCGATTTTTTATTGCGATTTTTAATGTTTTTTAGTATTTTGCGACTATTTATGACATTGCTAACATAAATTTTTTCAAACTTTTTGTCTCACGCACAAATTTTAAAAAAGGTTTCATTGTTACGATTTTTTAATTTCAATAATTTTTAATGGGATTTTCAGTGCGAATTTTAGCAATTTTTCAGAATTACTTTTGCTCAGCATCTCATTTTTTATTCATCAAATATTCCTTATTACAATGTTTTTATAACAAACCTCACATTCCTTTTTTAAATTATTCTCAAGTCCTGTAAAAGAAAAAGAAAATTAATTAAGAGTCATTCTTTAAGAGACATTTTAATAACCCAAATTTCCTTAATTACTTTTCTCACATTTTTATGATGAATTGCACTTAAGAATTCAATTTAAAAAGTAATTAGCCTCTTATTTCACTTGTGGTAAGGCAAAATATTAACTCTAGAACTAGCGCACTGTTTGCCGGGATGAGTGCTCGGGGAACTGAAATTTCTCAAGAAACAACTACCGCTGAGAAATGAAAATGCTACTGTAATGTGCTTGTTTGCTAATTAGACCAAGATTTAAAATAAAAGCATTCAGGAAATTTTCCTGGTTGATATAAATGTAAGATTTTCGCGAATTTGTAATTCGAGATACTTTCGTATAATTATTATATTTACGTAATACTTTCGTATATATTCAAGATACGCACATAAAAGTAAGGAGTTAGGATGTTTATAAAGTCTCTTCTGAGTTTGCTATGTAAATGTTTTTAAAATAACAAGCATTTGGAGAATAGTCATTTGAATTTCTTTTAAAATATTTATCTGTCTATTCTGAAGAAAAGTCACTAAAGCTGTCACTGCCGCTGGCATTGTATTTTTTGTGATTTGGGATATTTCTTTGCTAATATTAAGAAAATTACTGCGTACAAATAAATGAAAATTTACGGTATTATGGAGAAATATTTGATAAACACACCGATACAAACAGTTTTTAAATAGAATAATCATTTTCAATATTTCAAGATATATTTAATGCTAAAGTTAGTCAAAATTGTTCGGTTAAAAAATTTTATAAAAGCAAAAAACATACATAGGAATTTTAACATTTTTAGATCATTTTATAAATTAGACGTTTTCAGTGAGCATTGCATTGATTTTTTTAATTTGACTCCTTTTTTTTTTAGATTTTATTTCCCTTCTAAATTCAAATTTTAAACATCTTGAGAAACATTTATTGCATATTTTAGAAAGCGTTATTCTTTTAAATTGTTGTCAACTGATTAAAGAATAACATTTCCTTGAAATTAAAAAAAAAATTACATCCACATACGACTATAAAAAAAACTTTCAAATGAGAATTAAATAATTATAAATGAAGCTTTAAATTATTCTCTAGTTGTGCCAAAGAAAAGTAAAATTAATTAAAAGTCATTCCTTAAAGGACATTTTAACAACCCAAATTTCTTTTATTACGTTTCTCATATTTTTATGATGGATTGCCCTTACAAATTCAATTTAAAAAGTAATTAGCGTCTTATTTCATTTGCGGCTAAACAAAATATCAAGCACACTGCTTGCCGTGATGAATGCTCGGGAGAACTGAAGAAACAACAACAGCTAAGAAATTGAAATGCTACTGCTATGTGCTTGTTTGCTAATTAGACCAAGATTTAAAATAAATGCACCTAGGAAAATTTCCTGAATGATGTAAATGTAAGATTTCGCGAATTTGTAATTCAAGATACTTTGTACATAAACGTAAATTCTAAGTGTTAGGATGTTTATCAAGTCTCTCGCGAGATTAATATGTAAAAGTTTGTAAAATGTAACACAAGAAGTGCAGAGTCATTCTAATTTATTTAAATATATTTATCACTTTATTCTAAAAACTGTTACAAACGTTGTCACCGCCATTGACCAATGAATTTTTTGTGATCTAGGGTATTTTTTCGCTAACATTAAGAAAATTGCTGCACACAAGAATATGAAAATTTGCAGTGTTATAGAGAAATGTTTGATAAACATTCTGATGCACACAGTTTTTTAATAGAATAATTATTTTAATTATTTTAAGATACGTTTAATGTTTAAGTTAGTCAAAATGGTACCTTTAAAAAGACTATTAGGGCAAGATCTATGCAAAGGAATTTTAACATTTTAATATCATTTCATAAATAAGAAGTTTCCGGTGTGCGTACTAATTTTTTTTTTTCAATTTGACTTTTTTTGAGGATTTATTTCCCTATTAAATTCAAGTTTTCAGCATTTCGGGAAACATTTTTTGCAAATTTTAGAAATTTCCTATTATTGTAAGTTGTTGCCAAATGATCAAATAATAGTTTTTCCTTCAAATAAAAAAAATGTATTTACACTAATGAGAATTAAATAATTATAAGTGAATCTTTAATTTAATCTCAAGTTGTGTAAAAAAAGGTAAAATTAATTAAAAGTTATTTCTTAAAAGACATTTTAATGACCCAAATTTCCTTAATTACGTTTCTCACATTTTTTTGATGGATTGCACTTACAAAATCAATTTAAGAGGTAAATAGCCTCTTATTCCATTTGTGGTAAAGCATAATATTAACTCTAGAGTCTAGCGCACTGTTTGCCATGATGAATCCTCGGGGAAACTGATGTTTCTGAGATACAACTACCGCAAAGAAATGAAAATGCTACTGCAATGTGCTTGTTTGCAAATTATATCATGATTTAAGATAAATACACCTAGAAAATTTTCTTGCGTGATATAAATGTAAGATTTTCGTGAATTTGTAATTCGAGATATTTTGTACCTAAACGTAGATTCTGAATTAAGATGTTTAAAAATCTGCTCCGAAGTTTGTAAGTATATATTTTTAAAACAAGTAATATAAAAAAAAAATTAAAGTCCATGCGTACTTAGGTCAAGAAAGAAAATTTTTAATTTACTTACTTTTTCTTAAATATTTGCAATTAAAGTAAACATGTATTTACATATGACAAAATCACTTTTCGAGTGCAAGGATTAAGCCTCAAATTCCTAATTACATTAACAATTTTTATTTTGCACTCTTAAATTGATAAAATGTACTATAATGTACACTATGAAAAAACGATTATCCGGAGACTATAGTGGTCATTGGGACGCAGATACAATTTCTGCCTTTTTATCGAAAAGATTCCTGTAAAGTCAAGGAAAAAACGGAAATTTCTCTGGAATTTACGGGAATTATTTTGTTGAAAAACAGTGAATTGTACTGCTTTCCCGAGTACCAACACAATCTCTTAAAAATAATCTTTTTTTTTTTTTTTTTTTTTTTTTTTTTTTTTTTTTTTCAGTGTAGATATGAAATATGCACCACTTAACCGTCTGCCCCGAGATAACTCGGGGTTAAAAGCACTGTTTCCCCATACCCATCGCCGGTGAAGTGGTTAACAGTTTTACTTATCTACTTATCTTTGTTTAAAAAAAATGTGCTTATAACAAATCTTTACTAACCCCCTTTAAATTATTCTCAAGTTGTGCCAAAGAAAAATAAAATTAATTAAAAGTCATTCCTTAAAATACATTTAATAATCCAAAATTCCTTAATTACGTTTCTCATATGTTTATAATGGATTGCACTTACAAATTCAATTTAAAAAGTAATCAGCCTCTTATTCCACTTGTGGTAAATCAAAATATTAACTCTAGAGCCAGCGCACTGTTCGCCGTGATGAATACCCGGGAGAACTGAAATTTCTCAAGAAACAACTACCGCTAGGAAATAAAAATGCTACTGCAATGTGCTTGTCTGCTAATTAAACTAAGATTTAAAGTAAATGTATTCAAGAAATTTTTCTGGGTGATATAAATGAAAGATTTTCGCGAATTTGAAATTCGAGATACTTCGTACATAAAAGTGAATTCTGAGTTAGGATGTTTATAAAATTTCTTTTGAGATTTATATGTAAATGCTTTTAAACTAACAAGCATTCGTAGAACAGTCATTCGAATCTGTTTAAGAATATTTATCTCTCTATACTAAAGAAAAGTCACTAACACTATCACCGTAGCTGACGTTGAATTTTTTGTGAACTGAGGTATTTCTTCGCTAATATGGAGATAATTACAGCACACGAAAGTATGAAAATTTGTGGTACTATGGTGAAATGATATATAAACACACTGATGCAGACAGTTTTTAAATAGAGTAATCATTTTCATTATTTTAATATATATTAAATGCTCATTTTAGTCAAAATCGTCCCTTAAAAAAAAATGCATAGAAATTTTAAAATTTTTAGATCATTTTATAAATTAGAAGTTTCCAGTTTGCAGACTGCATTTATTTTTTTTTTAAATTTGACGCTGTTTTTGAAGATTTATTTTCCTTTTAGATTCAAATTTTCAGCATTTTGAGAAACATTTTAGAAAAATTATTATTTTATATTGTTGTCAACTAACCAAAGAATAATATTTCCATCAAATTAAGAAATATATTTATTTACAATTGACTATCACAAAAAAACTTCCAAAGGAGAATTAAATAATTAAAAGTGAAGCTTTAAATTATTATCAAGTTGTGTAAATTAATTAAAATTAATTAAAAGTCATTACCTAAAAGACATTTTAATAATTCAAATTTCCTTAATTACGTTTCTCACATTTTTATGATGGATTGCACTCACAAATTCAATTAAAGAAGTAATTAGCCTCTTATTTCATTTGTGGTAAAGCAAAATATAAACTCTAGAGTCAGCGCACTGTTTAGTGATGAATGCCCGGGTGAATTGAAATTTCTCAAGAAACAACTACTGTTAAGAAATGAAAATGCGACTGCAATGTGTCTGTTAGCTAATGAGATCATGATTTAAAATAAATCCAGCTAGCAACTTTTCCTGAGTATTATAAATGCAAGATTTTTGAGAATTTGTAACTTGGGATACTTTGCACATAAACGTAAATTCTAAGTAGATGTTTATAAAATGTCTTCCGAGATTTGTATGTAAATCTTTTAAAAATAACATGCAAACAGTGAATAGTCATTATAATCTGTTTTAAAAAAATTATTGCTCTAAGAAGATATGTAAAACAACGAGAATTAAAAAAGTATTTAATTCTTAATAAAATTAGTCGCATTTGCGAATCAAAAAAACTTGCCGACCCAGTGGCGTGGTTTGTAGTGGCAGCTGCTGCCACACCGCGGGTCCCCGGTTCGAATCTGGGTTCGGGCATGGATGGTGTGTGCTGTCTGGTGCTTTTGTTCTTGTTGATGGCGGGTGTTGCTTGTTTCGTTTTGTTTGCTGTTGGTTGTGTTGTGTCGTATAGTTCCTGCAGTCTTGGACGATTTCTTTTTTTCCCTTGGGGGATGTTCTTTTCGTGGTTTGAGATCTCTCTTTGCGTGTTTGGAGCTTTTGGCTGGTGAAGTTCTCTTTGTCTTCTGCGTCTATTGCTCTCTCTTGGTTTGCAGTGTGTGATCATTTGAGGTTATGCCGGCTCTTTGCTGCAGCACCTACTCCTCAAAGCTCTAATAATAATAATAATCAAAAAACTTTGTTTTTCCTCATGTACGTTCATATAAAAGAATGTTGTTAGACTCGGAAATCCTTGGATTTTTCCTCTAAAGCAGATTTGATTTTCATCTTAAATTTCTTCTTCATTTTACTAACTTGTCTTTTCTTCATTTTAAAGGAGTAATAAAGAGTTAATATGGATAGCAATAATTAACAGAATCACTGTTTTTCTTTACTTTGTTGTACTTGTTGTCGTATGTTGATTGTTTTGCCTTTTTTTTCTGTTTCGGCGTATTTTCTAATTTTTTTCTTTTTTTTTTTATCATAGTATGTCGGATGTTTTGTGGGTTTTAGAAGATTCACCAAACATATTTGTTAAAATAAGGCAAAAATTTAAATTAAAAGACACATACACAAACAAATAACATTAACAAATTAATTTTAACAAATAACACACAAATAAGTATTTATTTGTGTGTGCATTTATGTTTTAATATAGATCGTAGATCGATGGAATAGTAAATCCATTCATCGTTGTCCCGTCATCCTAGTCTATCTTAATGATGGAAGATGACTTTCCACAACTTGGTTAATAAGTAAGAAATTGCAGATTTAGGCATCGGCCAGAGTAGCTTAGTGGTTAGAGCAACAGCCTGGAATGCTGTGATTCCGGGTTCGATTCCTGGTTCTGGCTAATTTTTTACTCCAGTTGGGTTTCTTCTATTTATTATGCTTGTATGTCTGTTTACTATTTGTATGTACCTTTATGAAGGAAAATTTTGTTCGGATATCATATTTCTAGTACCAAGCATTTACACTTTTCGTTCGAGAGGTGACTCTCACACACCACAAGTGTATCCCTCGTAAATCAGGTCATTAAATGCTTTGGACAACATTAGTATCTTGCTCCTTATTTCACACAGGCGACTAGATCCTGGCCGTTCACATAACGCAAGTCTTCTCTGATTGGCCCGTAAAACTGACCTTTTCTATAAAAAAAAAAAAAAAAAAAAAAAAAATCTAAGCAGTTCTAATTGAATGAGCATGCGCTGTAGCAAAACAAATTTGCTCTCTTGCAACACTGGATCATTTGAACGTATTTGCTTACTGAAATTAATATTCCATGTTTGGCATCGAAGGACAAATGGACAAATTTATGGAAAATATAACAACAAACTAATACGCGTGATAGTTGTTTGCAACTCTATACTCTAGAAAGACCCTTTTCAGCGCATGCTCACTGAGTACGACGCACCGCGATAAAATTCTTTTCAGCGCATGCTCATTGAGCTACAATTATTAGATTTTTTGATAGAAATGGACTATCTTACGGTCCAATCAGAAGAGACTTGCGTTATGTGGACGGCCAGGGTTTAGTCGCCTGTTTATTTCACCACCTTTTATCTCAGATTATTCGGCCATTAGATAAGGCGAAGTAAATTAGTTTAAAATACGTGTGTCCATAGCATTTGGAGCATCCATTTACGTTGGACACTAGTGGTAAGTTAGAGTCAAAGCTCGACTGCAAAGGGTTAAACCTCAAATTCTTAATTAGCTTAAAATTTTTTATTTTACACTCTTAAACCAATGTTATATAATATAATGTATACTGTAAAATTACTTCGATTTTACCGAGATTGTACTGGTAATAGAGATGCCAGTACAATTTATCGCATTTTATCGGAAAAATTCCCGTAAATTCCAGAACATCTTCAGCTTTTTCCTAAATTTTACGGATTTTTTTTTTTTTTTTTTTTTTTTTTTTCTTTTTTGTTAAAAAACAGTGAATTGTATTGTTGTCCCGGTTATCAGTACAATATCCTTAAAATAATCCGGTATATTTTTTTAAACAGTGTAGACATGAAATGTGCTTATCAGTTATACTTATCCGATCCTGTTTGTTAAAAAAAATGTGTTTATATCAAACCTTTCCTTTCCCCCTTTAAATTATTCTCAAGCTGTGTAAGAGAAAAGTAAAATTAATTAAAAGTCATTCCTTAAAGGATATTTTAATAACCCAAAATTCCTTAATTACTTTTCTCATATTTTTATGATGGTTTGCACAGACAAATTCAATTTAAAAAGTAATTATTCATTAAAAAGTATTAAAAAGTTCATATTTCATTTGTGGTAAAGCAAAATATTAACCCTAGAAGCTAGCGCGTTGTTTGCCGTGATAAATGCTCGGGGGAACTGAAATTTCAAAAGAAACCACTACCGCTAAGGAATGAAAATGCTACTGCTATGTGCTTCGATACTAATTAGACCAAATAAATGCGTCTAGGAAATTTTCCTGACTGGTATAAATGTAAGATTTTCGCGAATTTATAGTCTGAGATACTTTATACATAAACATAAATTCTGAGTTAGGATGTTTATAAGGTCTCTTCCGAGATTTATGTTCTATAATAGTAAAGAGAGTTTGCGAGTCGCTGCTCTGGAGAGATCACTGCACGCAGAGTTACAAAATTTGGTGTGTGTGTGTGTGTGTGGGGGGGGGGGGGGGTACCGCTATACGTTTTTCACCTCGAATCCAGATTTTCGATTTTTTTTTTTTTAATATTAACTATTTTGAAAAAATAGTTGTTGTTCACGGTAGAATATGGGAAATCTGAATATTTTTATTGGTTGAATTCCGAAATTTATTTCATTTTATTCGTTTTCTGATTGGTCCAAATTAACCCCTTGAGCTCTGCTGGTAGAATTTTCTATCACAGAATTTTAATTCCAAAATGTCACAGTGACACCAGAAAATTTTAACAGAATTACTTCAAAGCGGTTTAATGCATTTTTTCGTGTTTATGGTTAATGAGTTTTTTCTTTGCAAAATACTGGTGCCAATGTAACATTTGGAATTTCGAAGAAATTTACACCGCATATCTCAAAGGGTTAATGTCCAAAAATGGAATCCTAATAAAGCGACAATTACAAGAAAAATAATAAAAACTTTTAAAAATAATAACAATTTGAAAACAAATTGTGATAAAGATTTAAAACAAATTTCATTTTAAAGTGCATTTTTTTCCTCTATGCAATGGTGTAAAAATTTTAAATGTGTGATTTTAAGAAGTTTAAAAATTTGCAATTCCGAAAGTTGTAAAACTGAAATTTCATTTAAAATTTATTTATTACGGGTCAACGTTATATTTATGCTTAATCCGTGTCGTATGTAATATGAGGCGTTCAGAAGTCAGTCATACTAACTCTATCAAATAAAATTGCACATTTTAAGCAGTTAAAATTATATATCTATAAACTACTGTTTTTTGTCATTAGTCTAGGAATATTAATGTTATTGCATGGCGTACGTAATATATGACTCATTATGATCATCTAAAAAATTATGTCTATTATTAGTATTAATTTAAATATTTATTTATTAAGTCTTTAAAATTTTAGTCTTTGCAAATATCATTTTCCAAATAGTCGTTGTAATTCTTCAAATTACAATTTTGTTATTTTTTATTTATTTATTTAATTTTTAAGCAATTTTTAGCGTTTTTTTATGTTTCGAGGGGATTTTTCAACATTAGTGAATGATATAAGGTTACATTCTTTTAACCCAATATAGTAAATTGTGTTTTCTTCTTAATAAAGTTTATTCGGAATTCCTACAGCGATTTTTGAAAGTTTTAACAAATTTTTAATGCAATTTTTAATGTTTTTTTTGACATTGAAAATCGCTTTTAACTTTTAGTTTTATGCGCGAATTTGTCAGCTAAGATATGAATTCTGAATGATTTTCAATGCGATTTTAGTGATCTTACGAAATTTTTTGATTCATCATTATTTTTTTTCATTCCTGAAATATTCCCAACTACAATGTTTTTAAAACAACCCTCTCCTTTCCTTCTCTAAATTAATCTTAAGTTGTGTAAAAAATAAAAGTAAAATTAATTAAAAATCCTTCCTTAAAAGACATTTTAATAACCCAAATTTCCTTAATTACATTTCTCACATTTTTATGATGGATAGCGCGTATAAATTCAATTTAAATAGCAGTTAGCTTCTTATTTCATTTGTGGTAAAGCAAAATATTAAATCTAGATGTAGCACACTGTCTAAAGTGATGAATGCTCGTGGGAGCTGAAATTTCTCAAGAAACAACTACCGCTAAGAAACGAAAATGCTACTGCAATGTGCTTATTAGCTAATTAGATCAAGAATAAAAATAAATACATTCAGGAAATTTTCCTGGGTGATATAAATGTAAGATTTTCGAGACTTCGAGAAACTTTGTACATAAATGTAAATTTTAAGTTAGGATGTTAAATTTTTTCCGAGATTTATATGTAAATGTTTTAAAAAAATACACAATCAGTGTATAGCCTTTCTAATCTGCTTTAAAATACTTATTGTTATAAAAAATATGTAAAGCAACGAGAATAATAATAAAAAATTGTCAAATTAAATTAGCCGGATTTGCCTATCAAAAAACTCTTTTTTTTTCAAACATGGTTGATTCCATGAAAACTTGTCATGTCTATCACACAGCTAAAAGTCGCTATGCTTGTTCGCCACCATTATTTTTGAAAAGTTTCCTTCGTTCCATTCAACTGATGAAATATCTCCGATAAAATAAGTCACATTTTTCCGTTCTAAAATATTGGTAGCCAAAAATCATTGTATGAGACAGTCATGACAAGTTTTCATGCAATTATCCACATGTTAATGTTTCAGAAAATCAGACACATGGCAATCCTTGAGTGTTGTTACTTAACCCTTTAACGTTCATTGGTTTCGCCACGAAACCACAAAATTTTAATTCCGATACGCAACACTGAGACCGGTATTTTTATCTAAAAATATCCCTTTTATTTTGCATGTGAAAAATCACGTTTACTTATTTAGAAATATATTTGTTCTTAATTACCGGTGTCATTCATTTATTTCGACACCTTAGCAATGAAAATGCTTTGATCGTTAAAGGGTTAACCCCTTCGCGACGGGTCCCTTTTACGAAACTTTTAATGCTTTGCCACCGGTTTTTAAAAATAGAAAGTTGTGCCTTATTAACACTAGAACGCCGGGAAGGTGTCAATTCGACACCGATTACTGGACTTCAAGAAATAAGTTACATATCAGTTTCAATGAAATGAGCTAAACAAATAAACTAAATAATTACAAATTATTTTTCTGGTTTTAAATATATTTTATAAAAGTTGCGTAAGATTTCCCGGCGTTCTAGTGTTAAATTGAGAAAACGCTGCAATTAAATAAGGTAAATTTTACAGTACAATTTTACCAGTGGGGTTAAACAAGAATTCTTAAGCCTTTTTGCGGCACGCATATGTGTTACTCGTCTCCAAGGGGTTAAGGCTGCTGGTCACACACGTCCCAATTTCCCCTCCGTAATGTTAAGTCTATGGACGTTTGATACATTCTTATATTTAAAAAATCTCCACGGGAAATTAATATTTTTAGCTTCTTCTTTCAGCCTTTTCTTCTTAAAAGATATCCCTTTCTCCTTAGTTTTTAAAATATTTCTAAAATCAGCGCTTAATTTAATATGAAATGTTAAAATTTTACTTACAGTTCGGCAATTTTTAAAACATAAAATATTAAATTGGGCATACGTTTTAGAAATGTTTCGAAAACCAAGAAAAAAGTCACATACTTTTAGAAGAGAACAATGGAAGAAGTTAAAAATAATAATTTCTGAAGGAGATATTTTGAATATAAGAATGCATCAAACGCAAATAGATTTAACATTGCGGATGGAAATTCGAAACGTGAATAACTAGCAGCCTTAAATATTACAACAAAATTTGATTTTCATCTTAAATTTCTGCTTTATTTTACTAACTTATTTTTACTTCATTTTAAAGGAATAATAAAGAGTTAATATGGATCGCAATAAAGTCTCTAATTTTTGTTATTGTGTTGTACATATTGTTGTCGTATGTTGCGTGTTACGATTTTTTCTGCTATATATTAACTAATTGAAATTATTATTGGTTATACAAACATAGAAACTTGGAGTATTATGTATGTTACTCATACAACTGGTATTCACCTAAAATATTAACCACTTAGCTTATCCCTTTCCGGCGCAGTGTGTCCGGTCTGGACACATCTTATTTTAATGCCAAACTTGCAATTGGCACCAATAATAATCTATACTAATAAAAGAACAAAACGCTCTGTCTGCGTGTGTGTGTGCGATGGCTAGCAAAATCTACAGCACGTACGAAGTTCAAAATTTTTTTGAGAGTAGCCCAATACCTCTCCTGATGCACCTGAGGCTCAGAATTTTAATTTTTTGATTAGTTTCATAGATATTAATTATGAAGCGGAACTCACTGTTATCAAAAAGTCATTTTTTTAAATGTTCTGGGAAAGAAAACGTTTGCACATGCGCAGAAACTCAATTACGCATCTAAACGGAGGAAGAACCTTCCCGCCCCCCGTTTATTTCTGTTTTTGGATCATTTTGTTTAAATCCAAATCAACCAAACTGATCGACGTAGTTAAACTTAAGAGACATATTTCGAAAGATCATATTTTTAGGTCTCAAATGCAATAATCAATTCGAAAAAATGTTGCAGTTAACCCTTTGAAAACAAATATTCTAAAATGGTCGTTTTTTCCAAAACTATTTTTCTCCCTTTTGTCAATGCCCCTCCAGGGCGTAATTTTTAATATATAAACAAACCAAAAAGAAGATCTTAAAGTTGAAACTTTCTTCTAACCGATAGTGTAACTGGTTTTAAAATTTTTGGATTTTAACCCTTTCAAATACACTGGCAAAAGAAGGTCATTTTGCGACTCGCAGAGAGGATATTTTTTCAATGCTAAAATTATCTTAACGTCCATATTTCAACTCAATCTTTTAAAATCTTCTCAATATAGACCAAATTTATACTCCCTACAAAAAAATTGACACGTTCGGACGGATAAAAATATTTTTACAAAATAAAATGTGCGAAAAATTTGATGAAATCAATGAAAAACAGATCGTTTTCATTGCGGTTTTGACTTAGCAAAACGCAATCCTATAGGTACCGGTAAACAAAAAACATATTCTTTAAGCTTAAAAACATTTTTATAATCTATGATGCAATCGGTTTTTAAAATATAAGGTTTAACCCTTTCAAATACACCGGCAAAAGGAGGCACTTTGCGACTCACAAATAGAATATTTTTTCTACACTAAAAGTAACTAAGCGTACATATTTCAGCCCAAACTTTTAAAAGCATCTCAATAGATCAAATTTACACCTTCTTAAAAATTATTAAAACGTTCGGACGAGTAGAAATAATTTTTACAAAATAAAAAGTGCGAAAAATTTGAGGAAATCAATAAAAACCAAATCGTTTCATTGCGGTTTTGCCTTTGAAGGGCGCAATTCTATATACGTCCTGACAAACCGAAAATATTTTCTTAAAGCAAAAACATTCTCATAATTTATGTTGCAATTTGTTTAAAAAAATGAGATTTAACCCTTTCAAATACACCGACAAACACGAATTACATCCGGCTAAAAGTAACTAGATGCCTATATTTTAGCATGATCCTTTTAGAGCCTTTCAATAAACCAGATTTACATTACTTTCAAAAATACATACTTACATTACTTTCGTATGGATAGAATCCTTTTTTTACAAAATAAAATATGTGAAAATTTTTACGAATTCAGTAAAAACCTGAGTGTTCCGTCGCGGTTTCGTTCGCTTTTGGTTCGCATAGTTTCCAAAAAAATGAAATTACATAGAAAACAAAATACCAAACAGCATGTACTTTCAATTCAATATCTTTTCGCGATTTTTCCGTTTTAAAAAGATAAATTTTGACAAAATGGACTTAAAGATATAAAATCATAGAAATTTGAGTTTAATTTAAGGGTCATTTAGAAAGCAAATAACACATTTGAAAACTGAATAACATCACCGGCCCGGGCAACGCCGGGCAGGATAGCTAGTATTTTAATAAAATCTTGCTTTTAAAATAAAGCTTAAATTAAGAAATTCTTGATTTCTAAAAAAGTCGTTTGTAAATCCCGGTGTCAGTCGAAAATTTTTCATTTTACTAACAGAATTTGTCCGCGCCGGTAAGGGTTCATTAATATTTTTGAAAAAAAAAACTTTCCAATAATATCCATATTTTTTTTCATGTCTTTTACAGAATTTTTAATCTTTTGCTCACCAGCTTTTTAAAACAGAAATTTTTATCTAATTAAATCGGAAGATTGCTCGTATTAAATAATAAAAAAATTATAATAAAATTTTACCGGTGAGAACAACAAATTATGATTAGAGTGTGGATGATCACGTGGTACGGCAAATCATGATTGGCAAACCACATTGCTCGTACAAAAATACGTTTAAATATTACAGCAGATTTGATTTTCATCTTAAAATTATGCTTCATTTTACTTTCTTATTATTACTTCCTTTTAAAGGAGAAATAAAAGTTAATATGGATTATAGTAATTTATTAAATCTCTATTTTCCATTATTGTATTGTACATATTGTTGTCGTATATTGCGTGTTACGATTTTTTCTCTTATTTAATAACTAATTGAAATTAGTATTGCTTATACAAACATAGAAACAAGAGTATTATACAGGGTGTTTATAAAGTCCCGGACCCATATTGTTGTTTAATAACTCATAAAATAATGAAGATATAAACAAACTTATGGCATTTATTGATGGAATAACTCATATATTTTCCTTTTCAGGTTTGAATATCTTTACTTTTGTAAATATCGTCTGAGCGTGTGGTTATTTTCAGAAAATTTCAATTTCCAGTCTAAATATCTGTACTTTTCTAAATATCGTCTGCTTATTAATTGCATTTTTCAATCTTTTATTTTTGGCAACTATTGCAATGTTATGTTTACTTTTCATGCATTTGTTCTATGTTACTTTTGTATGTAATGTTTTATTCCAGCGGATATTAAGGAGAATGCATACACCACAATGCATACAGGTCCACTTCCTTGGTCACCCAGGTCACCTGATATAACTCCGTTGGACTTTTTCCTTTGGGAATTTGTAAAGGACAAGGTTTACAGGAGAATATTATCGAACACTGATGACTTAAAAGCTAGAATTACAACCGCAATAGCCTCTGTCGATGCCGACATGCTTGCCGCTACCTGGCGTGAAATTGACTATCGACTTGATATTCCCCGTGCGACGAAGGGGGCACACATGGCAGTTCATTGACAAGGGTCATGAAACTTTCTGAGTCTATATAACCATTTATGTTATTAATTTTAATCTATCTTTATTATTTTATGAGTTATTAAACATCAAAATGGATCGGGACTTTATGAACACCCTGTATATGTTACTCATACAACTGGTACTCAGCGAAAATGTTAAATCCTAGTCATGATGGTCCTGTCATCTAAACCAGGGCTGCGTAAACCATGGAAAAAGTAAATGACTCCGACTCTGATTCTGGGCCGACTAATGCACTAGTGTTGCTGTTACTTAAAATTATGAGGGAATAGATGAAAAATAAGGCGAAATTTTTACTATTTCGATATTAATTCAAGTCTTAGAGCTTTGGAAGAAAAAATTTAAAAATTGTTATCCGTTTTACTAATTTTTCCATTTCGCATCTTACAAGCCCGACGACAAATCCAACTATAGAAATCTAAAGAATAAAACAAAACACAAAGTTTATTATATGGGATCCGTGGAATAAAAAAGAGGAAATCTTTACAATTTTGATGTTAATTCGTGTCTTTCAGAGCAAAAAAAATTAGATGGAAAGAAAAAGAAGATGAAAATTTTATTAATTCGAAAATAATTCGTGATATCCTATAGATTTTAATTAAAAGTGATTTTCATCTACTGTGTATGCCGGGCAGTATATTGGGAATCTTTAAAATGGTTGTTCGAGTATAACAATACAAAGTATAACAATAATAATAATTCCATATATAAATTTAAAATTACATATAATTCGTTTAATTTCTCTTCAAACTGTCTATAAAAAAAAAGGCCATAATCGGGGTCGACTTGTTTGTTAGTGACTCCGACTTCGACTCTTTAACGCATAAATAGCCCGACTCTTCAGCATTGATCTAAGCTGTACTTATTTATACTTTAGAAGCATTTGAACAATTGTATATTTACTTAGGAAAAGTGACATAATTTTGATTTTGTGAGCAAAAATCTTTTTAATAAAATTTGAATTAGTACTTTTCTTAAGTTTTAGAGAATTTTTAGTTTTCAGTGTTGAACAAATAAGATTTGAAAATTATAATGCTGTTCTTTTATTTTTTATAAAATTAAATTTATTTCAATAACTTATGTATCAGAAAACATACAAGACTGAAGAATTTGTTGTTTAACCCTTTAACGATCAAAACATTTTCATTGCTAAGATGTCGAAATAAATGAGTGACACCGGTAATTAAGAACAAATATATTTATAAATAAGAAAACGTGATTTTTCACATACATAATAAAAGGGGTATTTTTAGATAAAAATACCGGTGTCAGTGTTGCATATCGGAATTAAAATTTTGTGGTTTCGTGGCGAAACCAATGAACGTTAAAGGGTTAAAATGAAAGCGGGAGTAAATCGAAAAGACAGCGAGCGTCTAAGAAATATTTATTTTAATAAAAAAGCTTTTAATGTAATTTCTAAAATATATTCCCTATCTCTAATTTAAAAATTATATAAGCCTGTACGTAGAGTTTAAATTATTCAATTGTAATAGCGATTTTGCTAATCCATATTACGACAATTAACGTTCATAATGTATCAGGTGCAATTCGAAATTGCAGAATTCTTTTTTGTATAGTATATGTTTTCAATGTTACTCGATTCTTTTTAGAAAACATAAATTTATAAAGTATTACACCTAACCAAATGTAAAATAGTACTTCGTGATTCAAAATTATTTATGGAAATTTTTCTCTCAGTTCCGTTACTCTATGAATAAAAACTTTTTAGCTACATAAATGAAATTTCATAACTTAGGACTTGTAGTCCAAGAGCCGAAAGCATAAAAACCATTTTGTTTTTGTCTTACAATCAGTGGTATGAAATGATTGTAGTAGAAACACAATGTTAAACCTACGAGTGAACTACTGGTGGTATTAATTTTTGCCTTATGCACCACTTCATTTCCGGAAGACATGGATCATTAGATTTCCTTATTACAATCGAACCCCGTTATAACGAACCTCAAGGGACCGAAGTTTTTGTTCGCTATGTCCGGTGATTCGCTATATCGGAACCGTTAAAAAATGTTAGAGTTTACAAATTATGTATATAATTACCTGATACCTATATGTTCAATAATGATATATTAAGAAAAAAAGCGTAATTTCTATAAGATACGATCATTAATAAATTAAATTGACTTAAATTGATTACATTAAACTGGCACAGTACTAAATAAATTAATTAAAAAGGAAGACAAATAGAAATACTACTGTATTATACTACTGTATCACCGATTATCTAAACATTCGAGACCATCCCTAGTTCGGATAAATGAGCAAACAATTTAACACATTTGCTGCCGCTAAAAATTATATTTTCGTTCTCAGAAGCCGGATTGCAAAACAGTATTTGAACAACATAGACGCTCGACGCTCTAGAGCGTCGCCGGCACTCAAAGAGGTGTCGGTCGGACGAACTAGCGCGTCGGTGGCAGCGAACATGTTAAGGAATGATCCTGACTATAAGAAAATATTTTCACTTTATCCAGGCTTAGGATGACTGACACTAATTATTGACACGATAAAAATCGTTTTATTTTTATTTTGTTTGTTTACTTTTTTATTATTTATTATTTTCTTTTTTCATCATCTTGTGATCTCTAGAAAGTATTTTAATTAAAAAAGCTTTTAATTATTGCTTGCTTCAAAGAAGCGTTCTTTTCAATGCTGCCATATCTCGAATTATTCTTAAATACGTTAAACAAGTTATCTTAAATGCGTTACTGAATTACTATGATAGAAGTAATGAAAAATAACTGAGAGGTGGGAGTGATCACAACTGCAGAATGACTATCATAAAAGAGAAAGAATGGAGGTCTTACTAATCTTTAATCCTTTGCGGCGCAGGGCAAATTCATTGCTTAAGTGTTGAAATTAATGACTCACACCGGAATTTAAAAACAACTTTATTTGTAAATGAGAAAACGCTATAGATCATGCATTCAATAAGCAGTAATTTTTTTTAACAAAATCCCGGTGCCAATGTGGCTTTTGGAAATTAAAATTAAGTGGTATATCTGTGAAACCACCGCGCCGCAAGGGGTTAGTAAAAATACTTATCGTTAATTTGCACCGTGTTTTACTAACCGGCATGCATTTTCTCATAAAATTAGAGTCGAAAATCTTTTTTCGCATCAGCGGAAAAGTAAAAAAAAAAAAAAAAAAAATCGTGGTCGACTAGAAAAAAAGTTCGTTATAACCGATTCTTAAGATTCGGGAGGTTCGCTATAAAAGGATAAAATAGCATTAAATACAATAGGAAAAAGCCGGGACCAAAATTTTCGTTCTTATATTCGAGAGTTCGTTATAAACCGGGTTCGCTATAACAAAGTTCAACTGTGCTACTATTCCATAAAATAAAGGGGTTTTTTCTTGCGCTCGATTCCTTAAGTTTTTATGCTGTGGGTTCTTGGATTATTAGTATAGCACAGTTTTAATAAAATGTATTTAAACGGTCGATAAATATTTGTTATAATGAATACCATTGAATTTAAAATTTTAGATTTTGAGAATAAATATGACCATGCCTTATAAAACGTATTATTGGAATTTTATTAAATATTTAAATTAGCATGTCATTGTTGTAAAGTTATCTCAATAGATAATAATAAGCCTGATAGATTTTCTGGTTATTTTGATCTTCCACTTTTATAGAACAATAAATTTATGTAGGTTTACAACATATTAAGCAATGAAAATTCATTTTCACAAAAATGCAAAAATAACAGAAATAAATAAATGAATACAATTGATATTTTTATTACATACCAGAAAAAATAGCAATAAATCTGGATTAAATAAATATATATTTTAAACTTTTCATTTCAAAGTTACATAATGTATCAATTCAAGTAACAGCTGTCTTGTTAGATTGGATAGCTGTAGCAATCTAAATGTAATGAGTGAGATGTAATTTCGGATTGTTTCTACAACAATAAATTGATGTAGAAAAATTTAAACTTATTTACGTGCCTCATTAAATAATAATAAAGCATTACATATGTAACTACCGTAATTTCCTGCATATAATCCGCGGATCAAACAATCGTTTTTCGACCCAGAAAATTTTTTTAATTAAATGTTACGTTTTAGATAGCCGTAAATTTTTGCTTTCAATTACTAAATAAAATTTCTGGGTCGAAAAATAATTGTTTGATCCGCGGAAAAATACGGTAATTTTTTAAGTATTAAAATGTACGTAAGAAAGTTTTGGGATTGGCACATCCAACTAGTTTTTTTATCCCCGGTTTTTCAAAACAATTTTTTTTTATCTAATGCAATCAGAAATATGCTGAGATTAAATTATGCATAATTTACAATAAAAATTACTCGTGTGAATAATAAACAATAATTAGAATATGGATGACCGCATATTGTACGGGCCAATCAGGAAATCGGTTAAATAAAAATCTTTCAGTTTTTGTTAAAAACTTTGATTTCCTCATTTTCACATTTGTTCTAGACAACTAATAATTGTATCAGCAAAGAATACGTTTTAAAATTAAAGGCAAATTTAAACTTGTTTTGGTTAATTGTTTCTTGTTTGAGTGACTTTATATAAATATTATATCGTTCTAATTGTAAAATTTAATAATGGAAATTCAAAAGTGAGGAGTATGATTTTTCTTAGATACTTCCATTATAAGTTATCTAATAAAAAAAAAAATACATATTAGTATGATCGTGCAGATAATTGTCTTTAAAACTGGATTGGTAAATGCATGCCTCGTTTATGAAAGTACATAAAATCTTCAAATTTGTTTGGCAGATTTTGTTGTACCATATATTATACAGCGTGTATAAAAAGCATAAACTACAATTCACAGTGAAAATATGAATGAGTTGAAAACATTTTTTATATGTGTTTAAGTACAAATACTACATGAGGAACAAACTAGGATTAATTTGTATTAGAAAACACAGCAAATGCGTAATTTATTTAGAAAACAGAAAATAGCGTGTACCACAATTACAGACAATATTTGTTTTATGGATTATTAAGGGGTTGGAGTTATAAATGCTAGCATTTAATCAAGTTTCTATTATCATTGTTCACCTCAACCCTTTTAGTGCCAAGAAGAGCCGTCGCGCTGCTTGAAAAATGCCAGCGTCGGGATAGCGCGTCCATGACAACACTCGGTAATACGGCCATCACTATGTTTGTCCAATGTTCGAAATTATATCACAACAAGAAAAACAAAGATATTTTTTCAAAGATATTTTTAAAAAATAATAATCACGATGTTTATATGAAAAATATACGATCGAAGATAGTTAGAATGCAATGTAATGAATAAATATACGAACACAGTAACTCAGCCATCACTATGTTTATCCAATATTCGAAATTATATCACAAATGCAGGATTTTCCACCGAAAGTACTAAGTTTTGCATTACTCCTGGGAACAGTACATATCATGCGTGCTCTACTGCTGTTGTAATGTCCTTTTTCGAAAAATATTGGCATCCATTTTCATATACGTTTTATTATAGATGTCCTCACACATTCTCCATAGGATTTAAGTCCGGACTAAATTAAAGCTAGTCCATGAATTTGATATGATTTACATTAAACCACATCTTTGTCGAGTTATTTACATGAGTATGTGCTCTGTCTTGCTGAAATACACAGATTACCGCAATTTCGCGCGTATACGCCACGGCTCAGTTAAGTCTTTTTCAGACCGGAAATTTTATTGTAAAAAAGAAGTCAAGTTAATGCTAAGCAAAAGTAAGTCACATTTTATTTAAAGTAAATTCTGGGAGGAAATTGTCTTATCTGAGATGAAGCGGATACGCGCGAAATTACGGTAGTCCCAGCAAATTCTGTATTGGAATAGAATGACCTTCTAAGATTTGCTGATAGTCCTGGGAGTTCATTTTCTTGGTACAAAATGTAAAAAATGGTTGTTCTTTAAATCTAAAATCAGATGGATTCATTATTGATCCTCCACCTTGCTGTCTACTGAAACTTCTTGGCTCGCTTCTTAAATTATGCCAGTAAAATTTTATATCCTTCTGTTCCAGCCAAGTTCTACATTTTCTTGTCATCAAATATGGATGATAGCCATTTATCACTATAAAGCATCATTTTCTTAGCCCAATTTAACCACATAACTAATCAATATTCCCAGGGTTTGGGGCAAATAGGACAAATTTTATTGTTCCTACCAGTATATTTTATCAATAATCTTCAATAGTCATTTGTATATGATGTACCACAGGATTATATCATAAAGCTTATTGATAAAAGATACTAGTAACAACAATGAAATATGTCCTATATGCTCTGAACCTAACAAAAAAAAAAGACTTTCTAAAAATGCCTATTTCTTTTCATGCCTTTTGCAGAAATTTTAATATTTTGTCACCGGTAATTCAAAACGGAAATTTTTGCGTAATTGAATCTAAAAAAATATTCGGGTTAAATAATACAAAATTTACAATAAAAATTTTCTAGTGGATCAAATCTACTGGAATAAATCATGCTTTACGGATGCCAGTACATGGTACGGACAAATCATGATTGGCAAAAACACGTTGCCCGTATGTATGATGTACGGGTTAAATCAGGGAAGCTGTTTAAGGTACTGTTTTTGGGTGTTTTCTTAAGAATGATTTCTTCGACATGTTTTTGAGTGTTATTCGTGTTGATTCCACTATTCTTCTGCGAATGTTTTTTTTTTCTTTTTGACACTCCAAATTTGAATGCAATTTTTCGCAGAAAAATATTTTTTTCCTAGATGCTATGCTTAGAATGAATCTGCATAGCTGCCAATTTGTGCGGCTATTTTTTTATCACTAAAATTTAATGAATTATTTTGACTTATTTAAACGCTTCAATTGCTTGAATTTTGATGATTCAATAAGAAATGATCTTTCATAATATTTTCGCTGTATGAAATATCCAAAGAAATTTGCAGCTATGATTCTGTCACCGAGCATATATGTATAATTCTTTGAAGATCAAGTTTTTTCTTTCTACACCACTTGTGGCCATTATGGAAAATTCTCTTAACATTGTACAAAGATAAAATCTTGGATATTTGCCTTTTAGTTCTAAACCCAAAACTTTGACGATCTTCCTCTTTCGAAATCGCTTTATTGTATGATTTTTGTCGAATTTATAAAAAGATCGATTATTCTACTGAAGACAAGCCAAAAACGATTCTAAACCAATAAAAGTAAGAAAAGCAGACGATACAAATCGCCTGCCAAGTGAATAAAGTTAGCGTCTGCTAAAAAAATGTTTCTCTAATAATATTTCCAAGTAAAGTGAGACGTTGTATAAAATTTGTGGAACAGGCGATATTACGTTTTTCTAATTTTTTCATAGTTTTTACATATTTTCTAATTTTGTTTACAAAAAATCGGAATAAATCAATTACAAAAATGTGTCTGAATCATTTCTGAAAATTACATGAAAGCAAGCTTGCCAACTTCTCGCTTTTATTAAATCATCAAGACATACTTTTTTACAACTACATGTTTTATTAAATTATCTAAATCATGTGTTTCAATAAGTACCATGTAGAAACAAGAAACATTTCTTTTAATAATTTTGCTGATTTAAAAGAAGTTTTTTCGCTAAAAAAAAGCAGAAGATTGGCAAGTATAATGAAAGGTATTTCGGCTGGGAAGGTATTTTTCATTTTTGCCTGTATTTTTGTAATTTCAATACTAATTAAAATGTGTTTCAGGATAATGGATGAAATCGACTCTATGTAATTTCAAACAAGTCAGATGACACGCTATATAAAAGATGTAAAACTGAAAAACTGTTTTTTCTAAAAGCTTCAGAAATCTCCATGCTTAATTGTACACTTAATCTTAATTGTACACTGTACAGAAAAGTATACAAATCTACTAAACTAGGTTTGAAGATTAAAATAGCAAATAAAGCCTTTGTGCAAAAATGTTTAAAGATAGAAAACCAAAGATTATAAATCCACAAAAAATGTATGAAAAGGTAGCAAACAGCTGTTTCGAATCTACTATCGAGATTCTTCATCAGTGCAAAACTCAGCGAGCTAGAAAAATGCTTACTAAAATGACTTACTAATGCAGTATGCTTACTAAAATTTTATGAGTAACTCAAGGTAATTACAGTTTTTTCTTTCTTTTGCAGAGGGAGAGGGTGACAGTTACATAAAATGTTCTACACTTAAAAATCTGCAGCAAATCGCCTGGCAATTTAGTCGTTTTTATAGAAAACGGTAACATAACCATAATTTAATTTTATCCTGACCTTAACCTCCTGACTGCCGCCGGCTGATTTTTTTTACACACTAAGCTGCAGGTTTCACTGCAACGTAAGCAATATTTAAATTAGTATAATTCCACAAATAAAACCCAGTTCTGAAAAATTAAGTTAGGATTGATGCTATCAAAGATATACGATACTAATAATATATTTTGTATCAGGTTGGAAAAAACATCTTTTTTTTATTATTTTTAATAAATTACAGAGAAAACAACATTACAATATTACCCTTTGGCTGGGCAGTCAGGGGGTTAATACTGTCAGTAATATGATCAGATGTGCTTAATAATATAGTCAAGTGACCTTTATCGTAAAAAAGGCCGAATTGCTGGACAGCTTGCCGAAGATTTTTAACATTGTTCGCATCCCAAATTCTTAAAACAATTCTTAGTTAACCTTGCAGATGTTTTTGTTTTACAATGCAAATGTCTATCTGTCATGAATTTCTTTTGTTGCAGTTATATAAAACGTTTTAATCATCTGAGTTTCCTAGAAAATTCTTAGTAACCTTATAGTTTTATTATTATTATTATTATTATTATTATTATTACAGTATATAGGGCTACATTACAGTTACATGGTAATCTATTTCCTTCGACTTTAAAACAAAGTATTTCTAAAAATAAAAGTATAAGCTGATAAATATAATGAATGATAGTCGTTAAGCTTTCGAAGGAAACTGCATTGTAATTTTTAAAATGTTCACTTATTCAACGATCACGAACTATCTTTCAGGCGTTTTTTAAGTGAAAAAAATTATCTTAAAAAGATCAATTCTTTGAGCTTAAATCATTTTGTATTAAAAGTTAAATCTGTATTAGAAAATTCATTGAATTAAGCAAAGAAACATACTATACCACAAATAAATTTCATTAAATAAAAAAAATTTCTGATGAAAGAGTTTGTTACATGCTGATAACCACAAATGTGACAGAAAGTGTACCATGATTTGATATGATTGATTATTTCCCGTTGCTAAAATTATCGTAAATCTTTGTAAAACAAGGACTATAATGGATTGGCTAGTTTCTTACTCCGGTACGTGAGGAAAAATTTTATGTAAATACTTGTTCCAGGTACGTTATTTCTACGGGTAGTTGATGCAAGGATTTTTTTCTTACATGCAGTAATTTTGAATTAAAATATTTGTAAAAGTTCTTTTTACTGTTAGCTTAGAATAATATTTTTTAAATAATACATTTATTCTCGTATTTGAAAAAAATGCATATTATTTTATGTGTTTATATTATATTTACGTGCATCTACAGTAAATAATATCATATAATCAACTGGTTGGTAATGTTACGCAAAAGTTTTTGTTTCAAGTGGAAATCGTATATTTTTCTGGGATAAAAGCATTTTTTATTCATATTCATTGAATGTTACAAATAGAAACCTTCCTTCCAAAACATAGAAACGAAAATTGTTTAGTTTTTTTTTTTCGATTGAGAAAAAACGTTACCTCCTAAACTTGATGAAATGTCCTGTTAATTTGATATAATTGATATCTGCTCTCAGAACCAAATCGTTGCATATAGCCAGATGGTGTAGAGAACAGATCATTCATTATATAAGTCGAAAGTTTTGAATCCCAAGGAAGACGTGGCCACAAAAAAGAAGTCCAGTGATATGAAATATAAATATCTGTTCCGTATAAGTAGGTAAAATGTAAGCTTAGTAAAAAGACGGATAATAGACGGAAACATTATCTCTAGTACATTTCCTGTATTTTTCTTCAGGGAATTTTTTTTATATGGTAGAGTTTCAGTTTTCAAACTATCTTCTGTTTCCATATTTCAGGGTTAACGCTGACGATTGCTTTTCTATTTTATTCACCATTTAAAATAGACCACTTAAAAAGTAAATAAATTTTGTAGCTTATTTCTCTTGCAAATGTTGTCGTACTTCCATGTCAATAATTTATTTTATTTTATTTTTTTTTTAGAAAATGGTGCGAGTAAAATAAAAAAAATTGTCGTCTGTAACAACCCTGAAATTCAATTATATTTCAGGATTTCCAGTGAAACTTTAGAATGGATTTGCTTCGCTGTGAACTGAATCTCGGTTCTTGCTTTATCTCAAATTCAAAAGCACAGAAGAGAATAGAGAATGTCAGGAAAAAATAGTAAACATTTTACTTTCCACTTTATTAACTGTATTTTATTTGCAGTTTTAATAAAAATTTTAAGGTTCAAAGCTCCTGTATAACACTACTGTACGTCACTGTATAACAGACGTACTGCGCACACGCAGGAACATTATTTAACTCCATTTTCTACCATCAAGGTGCGGATTGTGTTCTAAACAAACTTTTTTTCAAAAGATCCTAAAGAACTGAAGTTGAACGGACAATCATCCGTTGAAATAGGGCTTTAGAATACAAGGAAAGAAAGCGAGGTTACTTTTCGAAAATTTGATAACAGTTTATCTAACAGCTCTATCTGTATACTCATATGTAAATATGTATTTATGTATGCATTTAAATTTCTTTTTTATTTATTTTATATACATATATTCGATTTAAAATCTTTGAAATCTTTTAATAATCTTTTAAAATCTTAATAATTGTTTTTATAATTTTTAGCTACACCTCTTCCTTTAAAGAAATTCGTTGAATTTGATAAAATACTTTTATAAAACATGCTTTACTATTTAATAGCGTTTAATAATAATTTGTCTTTCGTTTGTCAAATTAGATAAGGTATTTGTTTATCTGCTAAAATAGATACCTTTTAGTTACGTTTTTAACAAATGCATGTCGCTGTCTCACTCAATTCCTGTAATTTTGTATGTCTGTGTCAGTTATAAAAAAGAACAAAAACAAAAAAAAAAAAAAAAAAAAAAAAAAAACAATAATTGAATTATTAAAAAAATGGATTTTCGGATGCAAAAGATTTTTTAATTTATACATATACATATATGGCAAGTTTCCAAAAGATACCTTCAATAGTATTCTTGATATTCGATGATTATTGAAATGAAAAATTCCAATCGTATGTCAAATAGATCGGAAGCAGATGTTGGGAAAACAACGTTAGCCATGCGATTTGCTTGCGGTTTTGCGAAAGAAATTATTTTAGTTAGGATTTTCTATGACTTTCCAATTAATATATATTCGATTATTGGCAAGCGATCTTTACAAAACAGTCCTGATAAGGAAAGTCTCCATACGGCAGCTCTGCCAAGTGTCCGGCTATTTGGATACCAGAATTTTATTACAGAAAATGTTGTTTTATTTAATTGGAACATTTCGGCGATTTAAAACAACAACATTTTCTTTAAAATTTTACTGGTGTCAAAAAGTCGGAGACTTGGCAGCTCTGCATACGGGCATACTCCAAAAAATCTGAAAAAATTACAGAATGTTCATCCCATGAGGATATATACGTTTATAAAAAAAATATCGGCGGAACTCCGTACTCAGTAGTAAAAAAAATAATGAAAATTTCGTTATTTGGCGATTTATCATCGGTTGTCGATAAAAAGCAATTTCATTTCTTTTTTTTTTTTATGTCAAATGCATTTTAAAGGAAAAAAGTTTCATATTCAACATGTTTAGATAAATTAAATATCTTTGGCTTTGCCAGCTTTAGTTTGTTTTAAGTATAACTTCGTTACATTGATATTTATATGTATTTGCATTCAAATTTAACCATCAAAATGTGAGATTTAAAACGAAATTCAAATTTAAATTAATTAAAATTGTTTCAAGTTCAAAGTCCAGTTGAGTATTGTCAATTCGATTTTGTTGCTATGGAAACATATGGCTTTTATTTTAGAATAAGCTTAAATGTATGAAAATAATTTTACTGAATAAGAATTTTTTATGTATGAAAATATTTTTTTCAGAGGTAAATTAAAAAAAAAACTAAAGCAACAAATAATATATATATATATATATATATATATATGTAATTTAAAATATATACATATGTGAGTGTGTGTAAATAATATATTAAACTCTCTCATTGTTTATCTTAAAATTCATTAAATACCATTTACACGCATTCTAAAAATCCAAAAGTTTTCAGTTGCATTAAAATCATTTGCTTTTGGCGGGTAAAAGTGCTGCTCGCCAAATCGTGAGAATTTTTCGTCTTTTCACGCCAAATATTCGAAAGTATTTTTTTTTACATGTTTTCTAATGCAATTCCGCCGATAATTTTCACTGATCCTTTATTACATACATAAGTAGCTTAATTAGTATTTTTTTTTTCAAAAAAAAAAAAAAAAAAAAAAAAAAAAAAAAAAAATCTGAGTATGCCCAGTATGGAGACCTTCCCTGTGAGACAAATAGGAGGGATCACAAAAATCAGATTAAAATTACTGTAAAACATCTCCGAAGATGTATAAGTAAGTATATCGATGCTTATGATGTGAAGGCATTTATCAAAAATGTCTAGAAATAATTTTAACAATTCTAGAAGCAGTTATATTAATTTAAAGGGTGCTATTTAGTTTCTCCTACAGGCAACATCAGGACTGAGGAGGTTACAATGGATGTCTAAAAGTCTTTGCTTGTTTTGGCACCGCAAGTCACACTCTACTCCATCAAGGAGATGAGTTTGTGAAACTTCAATGATACACACCAACATACTTAAACTGACATAAGTAAAATAAACATCAATAACTATAAGTAAGGATTATTATTATTATTATTATTATTATTATTATGAATTTTAAAATAATTTTTATCATGTGATTTTCAAAATTTAATATTAGTAGTTTTCAGTTAATTTCCATTGTAAATATGATTCTTGCCTATAACACGCAATATTAATGGGACAGTTTAGTAACATTAATAAAACATCTATTCCATTAGTTGTGGAATAAAAAATTACTTTTTCGGAAAAAAAATCTGTTACAATGCAATTTTAACACAGTTGATTGCTAAATAACTTGTCTACTATATTAAAAACTAATTGAACAAGCAGATGTTCCCCCGGTCCAGGTTAAAAGCTTAAAATGGATCTCAAATTTGTAGAATTTTACATCTATAACACCATTTTATTGGGATTCATATTTTGAAATGAAAATATACCAAAAAAAAATTTTTAAATTGAGGGTATATGGTATTTTTTTTTTCATGCGTAAATTGGTTTTTGGAGTCTATGTGAACAAAAAGTGAGCTAAACCGGAACGAAACATTCATGTTTTTATTGAATTCATCAAAGTTTTATCACATTTAATTTTGTAAAAAACATTTCTATCCGTCAGAACGTTTCAAAATGTTTGTTGGTAATGTAAATCTGTCTATTGACACACTAAAACAAAAAAGTGTCAAAATAAGGACTTTTAGTAACTTTTAGCGTAGAAACAAATATCGTCTCCATGAGGAATTAAGTGACATGTTTTCGACAGTGTTTTTGAAACGAATGGCCGGATAAATCAGTGATGAAAATTATTTAACTGCGTTAGAAAATGTTAAAACTGCTTCTAAAATGGCACCCATTAAATAAAATAAAAAACACATTTTCTACAAAATTAGTTCTTTATATTCTCCACTTAAGTTATTTAAATTACCATGTATCTATTTTAAATACATTAATCCCTTAACATTCGCGGTTTTAATATTCGCGAATTTCGATTATTCACGAAATAGAAAATGCAGAATATTTTAACAAAAATAAAAATAAAAATAAAAATAAATAAATAAAAAATAAAATAAGCGTATGCACATCGACAAAATTTGAAAGAAAAATGTAATGCAAAATTAATTTTTTTATTAATAATAATGGTGCGAATAGAATAAAAAAATCAGTTTTTTAATGGTGGTTTTGACATTCGCGGAACATAACCGTAACAAATGTCCAGGGACTTCATTATAAGAAACTTCATTATAAGAAATATTCAACAATTCAATTGTAATATATTATCGACATGCTCACTATTAGATTATTGTTAAATTAATCTCAAAATACGCTATTAGATAATTATCAATTTGAAACGAACATCAGTTGTCTGTGCGCTTTTGATCATGTTGTCACTACGGAAGTTTATGTATCGAGATGAGTACCTGCTATTGTGACTGATATTTGATGTGGACATAGATAATTTAGAACTATCATTGCTTTATAGAAACGTGTCAAAGTGAGCATAAATAGTCCATATATGCTGAAACGATGTGTAAAATGTACTACAAACACATTACATTCTCGTTAAATTGCACGATAAATACGTTTCGGAATTATATATCACCCTATTGATTTTCTGAATGATTTTCTTTCCATAATCTATAAAGATAAGTAATAATTTTAATTACATATCACTAAAAAAGGTGAAAGGGAAGATAAATAAAATCTTTTTTTTTTTAGATTTAGCCCTTTCAAGGGCCGAAGAATTCTGTTCGTAAAATGATGAAACAATTTACTGACATCAGAATATTCAAACGAATTCCTTAGAAAATATAAACCAGCTGTTTTGCACTTTCATTATTTAGTAGAACCTCGATCCATCGTTTTATCATGGGATGCGGAAGAAAAAACGATGAATGCAGATTGATTTCAAAATATGAAAGAACACAATGTTCATGCATTACTAATGCATGCAATGTATATAGCATACAAATAAATACTAATTTGCTGCTTTCTGAATTGTAAAAGAAATAATTTTAAATTATAGAAAATTGATATTCATTTTTAAAATCAATAATTTTGTTTGGTTTTTCGTTCGTTCATTTTTTTAAATATTCTTTTAAGATATGCAACATTTTTTAAAATCATTTTCTGTAATTTCATGTAAATGCATATCTATGTAATAATAAAAAATTTTCGCCATTTTCCCGTTTCGATTTTGTTTGAAATTCTTATAAAAATATACTTTTACTTATATGTCAATAATATTCTAAGTTTTAATTACCATCTAAGTTCCCCTGTTCCTTATTTCGGCGTAAGCTGCTATTTATTTTCCTAAAAAGAACTCAATTGTATTATTACAATATCAATCTTTTATTTAGAACTATTAATCTATTTTATTATTTCATTTCTACTTTTTAGAATAAAAAATATTCTTTCGGAAGTTTTGTTTTTGATATTTCATTAAATATCGTCTGCCATCCCATAATCCTTTTCAATCTTTCGGTCCTTGCACTTCTGTTCAATTAGAGAACTTTCGCGACTTGAAAATAGTTCTGGCGTGACGCCCTGTTTTCTATCCAATAACGTAATTGGTTCCGCCCTTTCCTCCATCCGATGACGCCGCTCATTGGCACTCGGCGTTAAGGTTGTACCATTCCGCGATTTTTTGCCGCTTAAAACGCACTGACGAGGGCTTAGAGTCCAAAATTCGTCTGTTCTGACCACTGCCAAACACCTCCCGTCAAGTGCAGTAATTAATTCGAATGTTTTGATTCGCCATTTGATTCCAAGATGCTGAGTTTCGAAGCTACTGTCGTCATTCAACATTTTGCAATTGGAGGACTTATTAATATCCGGTCATAATAATATGAAGTAGCTTTGGAATACAGAATGTGTAATATGGAAGGACCTTGTAAGGACATTTTACCAGAATTTTTACAATATAATATTTGTTTAATTTAACGAGTAAGGAATCCTTTTATAGATGTAACAACCAGTACTTTGAAGAACTTCTGATACTGAAGGAATTAAAATCCTCTGAGTTTTTTGATGATTACGCACCTTGGAATATATGGTATCAATAAATTCTTAAAACTCCATCAGTTGTCATGTCTGGAGAAACTTCTATTTTCTGTCTTCTTTTTCCCGTCGTTCGGTCATATAATACTGCTACTAATAATGACTTGATCTGTGATCAATGTGTCCATATAAATGGCCTTCATTGTGTGTTGAATGATAATGCTTCACTAAGAAAATCCGACCGTCCGTTCATCTCTGTGATTTGATGCTTATTTTTACACACACACGCATACATATATATTGCATTGGATAGCTTAGGTCTATCTCAACATCGCTCTTTTTTTACTTTTCCAATTTTGGTTGCTTGTATTTTTTACAAAGTTACTTTCACTTTCAAATTCTGCTCCGAAAATAAAAGTGTCTTGCAAAAAAAAAAAAAAAAATTATCGAAAAAGTAAAAAAGGAGCGATGGAGAGATGAACCTCAGCTATTCAATGAAAAAAAAATATTTAAAAATATCGAAATGTGAAAGAGATTCTAGAAAATAACCTCATAGGATTAGCATTTGCTTGCGAATCTTTTCGCCAGCATGGACAATAGCCTTAATCTCCTCAGTCCTGATGTCGCATGTCGGAGACACTAAATTAAATCCTTTTAATTAAATTAAATATTTCCAGACTATTTAAAATGACTTCTACTTTTTAATAAATGCGTGCATATCATAAGAATCGATATATAGACAGACTTCTACATCTTTGTAGATATTTCCTAATAATTTAAAACTAGTTTTTGTGGTCCATCACAATATTTTTATCTCAGGATTGAAGAGGTTATGCGTATGTATTGTTGTTTAAGACTGCTTTCAAGAAAATGAATTTTTTTCCCAGGTCGAAATTGATGCTGGTATTTGTTTGCTAGACAAGCACCAAGTGCTATAACCCAACAAGTAAAATAGCATAAACTAGCATTACACATTGCTGGTTCCAGCAGAATTTCCAGCAATTCATGGTGTGTATTGGCTCACTGTGCTGGAAATAAGCATGAGATGCTTGCATATAGCTTGTCATGCTTTTGTTGTGCAAGCTAGCGATATAGCATGTGATGCTAGCTAGCATATAATAGCATAGAATTTCCAGCAATTCATGGTGTGTATTGGCCCACTTTGCTGGAAGTCTAGCAGACACAGCAATACCTAGCAATAACTAGCATATTTTTGTTGCTGGTACAAGCATAAATTTTGACCTGGGTATTGGATACAAAATAAAATAATAATACCAACAGCAACAACAACAACTATAATAATAATAATAATAATAATAATAATAATAATAATAATAATAATAATAATAATAATAATAATAATAATAATAATAATAATAATAATAATAATAATAATAACGCATTTTGCAATGGACTTTATTCATGTCACATCAGCAGCCAGCAATTGTGAAAACTACCAAGAAAAATATTACAATAAGCAGTCTTTTTCAAAAACATTTGGCTTCCTCCTATTTTCCTTGTAGAGCCATGTCTGATTATTACCTCTCTTTAATGATGCCCATTCTTAAAAGTGAAATTATTTTTATAAGTGCGTTACTTTCATTCCTCCAGTTTTGAAAAAAACTAGTTGCATGTAGAAATACCAAAACTTTCTTCTATCTAATACGTGTTAGTACTTCCAGAAAAAATTAAACATAGCAGCATCACCGGTTAGGTAATTTTAATAAAATCTAATTTGCAACAACCCACCAGAAAAAAACTGAAGAAAATCTTAAGAAAATTTCTGTAGAAAATCTGCAGGGGAAATGGCCCGTTTTAAAAAATCTGAAGATATTTCTAAGGAAATCTTTAAAAAATCTGCAGATAATTTTGAGGTAAAATTACATCTTCAAAATACCTTCAGATTTCTGAAGAAAGTGGATATTTCTTCAGATAACTTTAAGATTCTTTTTAGTGGGGAACTTACTTCAAGTTCTAACTGAATCTAAAATGTGATGTGTAAATCTGAAATTTGATGTGTTAAAATCCGTGTGTTAGTATTTGAGATAGAATCATCACAGAAATCGTAATAAAACTGAATAGAAGCGCCGTTGTGAGATTTATTCCAAAAACTAAAGAATATTAATTTATATCAGGGACTAACTGAATCTAAAGTTTGAAGAAAATTTGTGCATTAGATCCTGAGATAGAGCTATTGCAATAATCA
Organism: Maratus speculifer; assembly: GCA_964019185.1. NCBI lineage: Eukaryota > Metazoa > Arthropoda > Arachnida > Araneae > Salticidae > Maratus > Maratus speculifer. The sequence goes on along the minus strand of OZ025295.1, from coordinate 308,812,096 downwards.
TGGATAATGCTGCGTAACAGTGCCACCTGTTGGGATATTTACTCCAAAAAGTAAAGAATATTAATTTATATCAGCAACTAACTTAATCAGAACTTTGATGAAAATTTATGCATTAGTTCCTGAGATAGAGCTAGTGCGATGATCATGATTAACGCCATATAGTAGTGACACATGTTGAGTGGTTTACACTAAAACCTAATCCGATACAATTTATAACAAGTTCTAACCGAATATAAAGTTTGGTGAAATTTCATGAGGTAGAGAGCCCGCAAAATTTATGTCACATATATACAGGCAGACAGATTCATAAACAGACATTTTGTAAAAACAACATATATATTAAAACGGTAGGCTAATTTTTTAAGATCAACAAAATTCAGGCATTTGCGCATGCGTGAAGTTGAATTTATTAGCCCTTCCAATTAGAGGAAAGACGAAGCAAGTCTGGTTGGCTCAGTGGTTTAAGGCACGAATTTAAAGATATGAGTTTTTGTAAAGGATTAGGGATCGATCTCAACGTTCGGCAAAATAATTTATTTGAATAATGGTACATTTTACTACGAGGAAAAGTTATATGATTTTTATTCTTTTGTTATCATTATTATTTTGATGCTTTATAATTAAATAAAATTTAACTCCCAACAATGTTTTTTTTTTTGGTAACAATTTTATTTTGAAGATATTTTAAATAATTAAAACATAGTAATTATTAGATCTAAACTGCAAATTTCCAGTACAGGGCTTTAGAGATATATTTGTAAGAATAAAATTATTGAAAATATTCACAAATCTCATTCTTTTTTTTAAAAAAATAAACAAAAATAAATACAACACACACAAATAAAAATTGTAAAAATGTCGTAAAATTTAATTTAACGTCTAGCAATATTTTAAAAAAATGTATTCTAATTTTCTAAAAAAAATGTAAATATTTAAACATTATTTTGTCGGTAGGCAGTAGCAGCAATGTTTCACTTTCCTGTCATGTGCGTGAAAGTTTAGAAAAAGTAATCTGTAAACTGTAATATACGTGAATTATAGAACTAAATAAGTGTAGAGGACCATTTAGACCACATATTAAATGATTTTTAACAAAATCCCCGAGTGCCGTTTTGAAGTAATGTAAGAATCTTTAAAATTGAGAAGTCTGCTAAAATATTTTAGTAATAGTTTAATAATTTTAACTTAAAATATTTAAGCTCAAGTATTTTTCATTTAATTTAAACTAATCTGCAATTTTTGTTTTATTTTGTACGAGTATTACAAGGAAGATTTATGTTTGTGTGCATATAAGGAAAAGTATTAATTATTTTCTGGGAAAAAAATGAAATAAAGAAGAGAAAACAGGGGGAAAGAAAAATAGTCATGTAAGAATTATAAATGAATTACTTTGTGATACTCGTGGTTTAATAATCAAATAATATATGAAAACGTTATGAAAAATTCAAATTAATCAAATATATTATAAATAGTTGCTTAGCGTAGCATGAAAATTTAAGTTTAGGGATTTAAAATGAGACTGATAAAAATTAAATTAATAAAAACTTTTCAATATAATTAAAAAATTAGAAAATTCTAAGCATTATTATTTTTTCAAAACACTGAGAAAATTCACCAAAATAAATATCAGTTCAATTAATTTTAGCTATCCTTCTGCTAAAAAGCAAGCGCTGTTAAAATTCTGCTTAAAATTCTTTTAGATGATTATTTGAGTAAGTTAGACTGACAGAACCATGAGACGCATAGAATCTGTTAGAATCACATAGATAACATAGAAATAAATCAAGTTTTCAAAACTTTATTTACAGGTAACAAATTAAGAAAATCAAACATTATTCTAATTAATCTTTTAACATGTTTATCGTCAAATCTTGAAGGGTACCATCTAGTGTTTTTATGAATCTCTGACCCCTGAAATGTGAAAATCCGTTGAAAATCGAAATTAGAATATTTCATGAATCCAATTTTTTTTCTTGTAAAGATAATGGAAAGTAATATTACATAGCTGCCAACTTTTACGCATTTTTTACCACTAAAATTATAGAGAGGTTTTCGATTTAATTAACACCGATTTCGACATTTTAATAAGACAACATTTATTATAAAATTTTTATGGTAGGAAAAATGTGTAAAAGTTGCCAGCTATAAAAAAGTGATTCAAATCGCACACTGGGAAAGGTGGGCAGCTTCCTAAAAGTTAAAGGAATTTCAGAAAAGATCGATGACATATACTAAGGATACATGTTCAATTCCGAAATTTTTATTCAAACAATAGTTATCCTACATTGCAGAACGTGACAGTATGAGCCTGGATGAGTTCAGCTTGACGATTTAGACAACTAGACAAACAACAGGCGACTATTTTTATATTCTGTTTGTACCAGTATTTTTCTATTAAAAAATTGAGATGTATTTATCTTACAAATGTTGTCAAAATATTTGTTAAAGATTTCTGCTTAAAGAAAGTGGTGCGAGTTAGAATTAAAAAACAGAAGCTTGTGACAGCCCTGAATCAATAATCGTGGCTTAGCGATTATCACAAGCTCACGAAATTAAAAATAAAGCAACATTCTCAATTGAACAGCTAGAATAATTTCGACCAGCAAAGTTTTTTTTCACCTATGTTGTTACTCTCTCATTAAAACACTCTGTTGTATTTGATAAAATTATAATGACTTGTAAAAGATAATTTTTTAGTAACCTATTATGTGTAAATATAATTTCTTAATTATAATAAGAATTTTCACAAATTAAATATTATAAATATTTTAAAATGTAAATTACTATTACATTTCTTCTTTTTCGATAATTTCAAAGATTTAATTCAATGTAACTAAAATATATCGTTTTACCACACAGCTTGTTACATGTTAAATAAAAATGGAATGTATCAATAGTAAAAATTATATTCGTAACGAAAAACTTTTCTCAAAATATATAACTAATTTATAAACCATAAGTACCATTTTTATACGGAATTGTTTATATGGATTTTTTTAAATCAATTTGTGTAATTTTTAATCTGTTCTTTTCCAACTTATTTTATAACAAGTAAATAAAAAAATCAAAATTGAATTGAATATCCAAAATTTTCCATAAAATCTCTCTAGAAGACAAGATTAATGATGTAATATTCTGCGATTATGATGAGACCCTTATCTCAAGTATAGTTACATAATAAGTACATAATGATGTACTGATTCTTACGCAGCTTCTATAAAGGAATTATTTATCAGTAACTATTTGATTGGTACAAAAAGTCTTTGTGAAAGAACTAAAATTATATCAGAAATTTCTATGTAAGATTAGATGATTGTGCGATATGAACGACAATTTTCTATTCATAGAACTGCCAGTCTTGGAATAAGATCTTATTCAAATAAGCTGGAATTTAGAAATCGACAATAATAACCCACTCAGTCTATATAAAAGATTCAATTGGAGATTTGCTTCTAAATTTATATCGTAATCGCTATTAGAGATTGCAAGTGACAAAAGATTGAACAACGTGTATTAAGGGCATTTTTATTTGCTGGCAATTAAACGAGTATTTTGCTATTTGAGAAAGAATACCGTATGTATATCATATTAGTAGTTTTAATAATTGATTTCACTGCTTTCAGTTGCTTATAAAAATGTATAACCAAATATAAAATATTTTTTTTATTATTTATAAAGAAATTTCTACATCATTATCACTTTTTTAAACATTAATCCTTTAATTACACCCAGGGTAAAATGTATTCTATAAATTCTGAAATTTAAATATCTAAATTTATACCAGAAAATTTCTGTTATTATAGAAAACAAATATTACTTTTTTTAAATTTCAATAATGAACATGGAATATCGGATTAAAAAATCTATTAAAGTGAGTAATGGTAAGGCTCGCACTGTTCCTAAAATTATCACACGTTGTTACCAGTAATTTAAAACAAAAATCTTCATTTAAGGTCCGTTTAACATCTACAATAGAATTATATAAAAACTATTATCGTTAAAATTATGATAGTAAAGTATGAAAATTTTAGGAACTCTGCGAACCCTGTAATGGTGATAGAATATGTGCTACTATACGCATTTAAGGGTTAAAACGCATCAGTGTTTAAAAAAAGAAAAAAATACAGCTATAATTCCAACATACAGTGATGGTGAAAAGTTTCCGGCCGCTTTGTTTCATGAATTTTTTTTACCAGAAGGTTTCAGCAAGAAGAACTACAATTGCTTCAAAAGTTAGGAATATTTGAATGAGCTCTGACCACGTGATCATTTCGATTGGATACTGATGACATTTTATGCAAAGGAATAGAGTTCGAATTTCCCGTGAACAAAAGTTTCTGGCCACTTATCATTCCTTATTTTTTTTCTATCGGTAAAGTGTTTTTTGGTCGTAATTGTGAATAAATCAACGTGAATAGCATATGAATAAATAAAGATACAACGTTAAGGACCACAAATTATATAAAATAATAAATGTTTTAAAGGCGTACAGCCGTTTTGTGATTTCTAAAGTCCCATCAGGAGTTCTAAAAATAAGTGTAAAATTCAAAAGATAAGTCACATCATTAAATGAAAAACGTGCATCGCTGCTCGCCGCCAAAGGCGAACTAACCGTGAAGCGTCGCAAAGCAATAGCAAAAGCAAACTGCTGTGAAAGCAGTCTACAATTGCTCATGTAGAGCACTTGTAGTGTAAATTACATTATGCGATTTTTGGCTCTCAGTGTTTTGCAACTGAAAATGTGACTTATTTTTTAGGAGATATCTCATCAATTGAATAAGGCAAAGCAAACTTTTTGAAAATAACGGTGGCCAACAAGCATAGTATAATCTGTAACATGACTTGCACTGCAAAAGCTTATGGAACTACCCTTAATGGTAGGCATTTAACGATCACTTAAATTAGAATTTTTTTTATTATTATTTACGGTGCGAATTTTAAATTTCGGTTTGGCGTTCAAACGAATGTATGATAATTTTTCTAAATATCTGTCTACAGTAACCCGACAATAATTGTAGGAAGATGATGAATTAAAAGAGTTTACTGCACAAGAATATTTGACAATTAATGTTTAAATTGCGAATTTTGGGAAACTGAATAAAATGACATAAGTGATTGATTAAATAGTTTAGCATTAGAAATTTTCATTTTATTAAAAAGATAAAAATCACATCGCATTTACAAGATGTTGCCAAGTTAGACCGACAAATTCTGATCATCCTCAAGAAGATGCAAAATTACCACAGGAAATAGTGTCACAAAACACTCCTTTTATCAAGAATACTAAGTGTTCTACTGTAACCCAAATTTTGTTGCGTGATAATTTTCTGAAAACTGAATTATATCATAATGAAACTTTTAACAGACACGATCAAATTTGTTGTAAACAGTTTTTTAAAAACATAACAAAATGTGGTTGAAGTTTCCATTATATGCGCCACTCAATATGCAGTTGATGCTCCGTATTTTGGACTGTGATTATCCGTACATATGATATGATCATTTACGTTAGCACCCTATCCTTCCAGACATTTTTGTGATGTTTAACACATTTCATAGAAATTAAGGTACATATTATTACATTTTTATTGGATACTTTATTTTATTTTATTTTATTTTATTTTTTGAAAAATTATTACCGTCAACCCAGGGCTGCCATAGGCGACTATTTTTTAATTCTAACTAGGACCAATTTCTCGAAACAGAAATACTGAACCTAGACTTTGACAACATTTTCAAGAGAAATCTACTTGAAAATTTATATTAAAAAATACTGGGGCGAAAAAAATATAAAAATGGTTGTCTGTGACAACCCTGCCGTCAAATCATGTTCAATTATGGTGAATCACTCTGTATCTGATTAACACAAGAAAACGTCAGAAATTTACTCAAGTGTTATAAAAATATTTTACATCCAAATTATTATTTAGAACTATTTACCTTATTTATTTAACACTAAAACAGCCGGGTATTTTACTAAAATTTTATAAAAAGTGTTTCGCACCAGAATTTTATTTTTAAACTATTTAACTTATTTAATTAGTCTATTTTTGTACTGCATATATTTAGCATATTTTATGAAGAAAATTCTGGTTCGAATCGACTACTATCATTCTGGGAGGGGTCATTTTGACCCCTAATGGCGGTTCTAGTGTTAAGTTACTTCTCCATGCTTCATATTTAAATTATTTTCTAAAGGAATAATTTCTTATTCGAATTGAAATACTTTTATTAGTTACCAGGCAAAATGACCGCTGAGGCAGCGGATCTATTGTTAAATAATTGGTTTGTGACCCAATGTTTTTTAACCACTTTTTATTCTCTTGATGCCTAATATCACCTCTCCGAATTTGCCGGTCAATTTCGACAACATCCTTTATAGGGGAGAGTGAAGATGAATGGGACAATTTTTTATTTTTTACTAATTACATAAGTTGTATACAGTTGTTAATTTAAAAAATATTACTTATCAAGAATACTTTAGCATTTAGCAACTTACTGACATACTAATTTCAATAAACAATTGTTTTTAAAATTTTTAATAATTTTTTTAAATGTGCATGCGTACTGTCCCATTCATCCCCATGGTGGCGGTGAATGGGACAGGTAAAAAAAAAAATATTCCAAACATATTTTATTTGAAAACTGAGGGATGCATTTTATTTTACTACATATTGACAGAAGCTAATATGAAGTGACAACAGTTCTTTGGTTCTGGCAGTTCCCAGAGGTTTAGACTTCGGTAGTTTCATAACAATATCCTCCAGATTAACAAAATAAATTTCTCATGGATCGGTATACTAAAATAAGAAATTATTATTCTTTTTTCTCAAGAATTGTACTTGAAGGTTATCATTGTTGTTCTTTAAAACCGTTGCATCGTAATGATAAATATTTTCCCACTTATCTTTGTTAAGAGAAAGTTGTCTTCTATTAAATCATCCAACCTACAAACTTGGTGGCCCATATCACTTGAAGTCATGTTCAAATCATTTTCATCTTCATCATGAAATGATAAATTGTCAGATTTATCACTACTGCCCATCCATTTACTAAAAATATTTATCGAAGGCAGGCAATTCGTTTTTCTTATTAGTTTCTGGTTTATTTTACAATTTCCTTTTCCAAACATTGTTTTTCTGGTGTATCGGTTAGAACAAGACAGTGGCCTCGTTTTCTTTTCTTAACATTTGGTTTCTACTTAACCCTTTGCGGCGCAGTGGTTTCGTAGATATACCACTTAATTTTAATTCCCAAACGCCACATTCGCACCGGAATTTTGTTTGAAAAAATTACGGTTTATTGAATGCGTGAAATACAGCGTTTTCTTATTTACAAATAAAGTTGTTTTCAAATTCCGATGTCAGCCATTAATTTCAAAACTTAAGGAATTAATTTGACCTGCGCCTCGAAGGGTTAATGATAAAATGTAGTTTTATCTACTATGGAATAGCCCTGGGGATGAATAGGACAAACTCATTCATCCCCATAAACACTGTCCCATTCATCCCCATAGCCACATGGTTATATAAAACAGTGATTAGGCTTAACAAGCACTGTCAATATTCTTCATTTGATTGTTCATCCCATTCATCCCCACTCTTCCCTATCGTTAGCTTTTCTAGTTTTTTGTTTGTTTTACGGAGCATTCCAGTTTTGCGAAATTGGAATTATTTCTAATGCTATTTTTAACTGTGCAGTTGTCAAATGTCCCAAAAAAATTTAAAAAAAAATATTTAGGCTAAAATTTTATTTGCCTTCAATTAATTTCATAGTGTTTTTTGGAATACAATAACAGTTTCTTTCTGCGACGAAAAAACAAATAAACAAATGATGTTTTTATGCTGGCGAACTTTTAATTGTTGTTACAATAATTAAAAAATTATCAAAGAAATTAAATTATAATAGTTAACTCTTAGCTCTTAGAGATAAATAATACTACATATTTTTTATAATATACGTTTCAATAAATGTTTAGCTTATATTTTAATGTATTAAGTGTAAAATATTTTCGTGATTTTAGTAAGGTACAAATTTCTGTTTTTAAAAACCGGCGACAGAGCATTAAAAATTACGTGAAAGGTGCCCCCGGCGAAGGAGTTAAACGTTAAAATTAATGAATGGTAAAAAAAAAGGGATGTGTGTCACGCATTTAATAAACCGAATTTTATTTTACTAAAATTCTGGTGGCAATGTGGTCTTTGTGAATTAAAATTAAGTGGTTTCATAGGCATACAAAAGCCCCTCAAAGGGTGGAGCACCCATTTACGCGAAATACTAGTGGTCTGTTAGAATATCCTCTCGAGTGCAAAGGATTAAATCTAGGTAATATATTATAGATGATGAAGTTTTTTCATTAATCTTTAAGAAATTACAACTCATTTTGTTAATTTTTTTATAAGCAGCTGAATGTACTAGATTCAAACGTTAAAATTACTAGCATCATATCCATATTATTCTCTGTAACGTAACAAACTTGTCATTGATTTGTTGCAGCAAATAAAAATGGCATTAAGAGAAATTGTTCAAACCTTTGTCAGTGATAACAATCTCTGATAGAGATAATAATACAAATTTAGAAACATTTTCCTTTCGAATCTTTTATACCTTATGTAAGTGATAATACAGTCGATTTCGAAATTCCTGCTTATTTGAATAAGATTTTATCCACATCATTGACAGCCTCAAAGATGGAAAAGTGAAGTTCATATCGCTTAATGCTCTAATATTAGAAATGTATTTCGGATATAATCTTAGTCTTTCAGAAAAGCCGTTTACACTAACGGAAAGTCTTTTGTTAAATCATACTATAAGTTAAATTATGATATTTCTTTTACTTTTTGTATCGCTTGAATATTTCAAATAGATCCGCCTATTTTTCTCGAATTAACCTACCAAATCTTTCAGCTTTTCTAATGTCTCTTATCATTTCTTTTTCCTCTTGAAACGTCCTTTTATCTATTTTTTATTTTTATTTTACCTGTATCAGTTTTATTGTAGTACAATACTGTGTTATGCATTGATTTGATTTACATGGCACTTCTTTCAAGTGATAAATAATCTACAGCAACTACATCAACATTGCTGTCGTCCACAGTAGCTGGGTTGGCATTGCAACTAGGCATCCCATCAAAAAAAAAAAAACTTGTTCAAGGCATAATTGAACAACGTGTATTAACAAAATGTGAGTGTACTATGCCAAATTCCAGTTGATGAACATTTTTAATTGTACCTCACATATTGCTGTGTAACTTATGTGCGCATAGAAAGAGGAATATTCACATCAGAAAAAATAATTAAATTTTATACCTAAAAATTTAAATTCGGTTGAAACATTTAACCTAGCAATGTATCAGGGTTCGCACAGTTCTACCACTAAAATTTAAGAATATTTTTAAACTGTTTCGCTGCAGAAAAATATCGTAAAATCTGTGAATGAAGGTGGGGATTGCGAATGTTGTGGTTTAAAAATTAAATGTAATTTTTCTTGTTTTTAATAGTGGTGCCAGAGTCCTTGGAAATTCCAAGGAGTGTGCGAACCTTGTGTATGTACTTAAATAAAATTTAAAAGTAATAGTTCAAATCTCGATAATAAACAATTCATACGGTTACGAAATTTAGGTGCGCATACAAAAAGGAATAATGATATGTGAAAAGAAATTTAGGATATTAAACCTAATTACAGATTTGGTTAGAAAAATTCATCAAACAACATGTTACGAAAGTATCAAACATTAAATTTACTAGCATCATATGCATATTATTCTCTGCAAAAGAACAATTTCTCCCTTATTTGTTGCAATAATTATAAATAGCATTAAGAACCCTTATTCAAACCTTTGTCATTGACAACAATCTTTGATAGAGATAATAATATAAATTTAGAAACATTTCCTTTCGAATCTTTTATATCTTATGTCAGTGATAATACAGTCGATTTCCAAATTCCTGCCTTTTTGAATAAGATTTTATCCACTTCATAGATAGCCTCAAAGATGGAAAAGTGAAGTTCATATCGCTGAATGCTCTAATATTAGAAATCTATTTCAGATATAATCTTAGTCTTTCAGAAAAGACATTTGCACCAACGAAAAGTCTAGATAAATCATACTTTCTAGGTTATATAAGAATCGGTATATTAGTATGCAATCATTAAGAAACTATACTAGAGATATGGTTAATTTATAATTGCAGAATATTTCAAAAAGATCGTACTCGAAAGAGATTCTTAAAGGAATAAAAAAGAAAAAGAAAAATATGTAATTAACGAATTACAAAGAACATTTGGAATATGTTGATAATAATAACATCATTTTTATGATTATCAAAACGTGGCTTACGCAATAACAGAGTCATATATTACGTACGCCATGGATTAAACATGAATATTCCTGGATAACAACAAATTTTAAATGAAATTTCAGTGTTACGATTTTCGGTACTAGAAATTTTTAAGCTTCCAAATATCGCATATTACCAATCTTTACAAACTCGTATAGAGAGTATAATGTACTTTTGAATTCAATTTTTTTGAAAACTGTAACACAATTTATTTTCAAGTTATTATTATTATTATTTTTTTTATTTTATTTTTTTTTTTTGTCATCGTGGCAAGAGAAGTATTTTATTTCTGGACATTAAACATTTATCAAACAGAAGACGAATAAAACTTGGACATCATAAGGATTCAGATATGGCTCAGATATCTCTACACCAAAAGAAATAATCATTTTCCGAACGGTTAAAAAGAAAAAAAAGACAAAAAAAGGAAAAAGAATAAAATAATGAGAAAAAGAAAAAATATGAAATGTTAAAGTCAATTTTGATTTTTTATCTTCTCCAAGTTAATATTCTGGTAACTAGACTAACTAGAACTAAGTTAAACAGGATAAGTAAATAAGTATAATAGCAACACGTTTTTTTCTAATCTTATAACGACAGGATATTATTTGATAAAAATCGTGCTCCCAAAAATATTAAATAAAAAAGAATATTGCCAGTTAAACTGATGGCGTAGAGTTCACAGCCTATACTTGAACGAAATCTGATAATTCTGCATGAAAAATCCATTTACATAAATTAAGGGGAAGGGTATTAACCCTCGTTCCCCTTTTAATACTTATCTAATGAACACCCAATATTAATCATGGAGGTGCCTTTTCAGAATGATCCTATACCTAAGATTTGAGCGGAAACTGATAGATCTGCAAGAAAATCCCATTTAAATAAATTATGAGGTGGGTGCATTAGCCTCCGTTCCCTTTCTTATGCTTATCGAATGAACTCTCAAAACTAATCAGAAAAGCACCTTATCATAATAAGCCTATATCCAAAATTTCAAATAAATCTGATATTTTTATCACGAGTTATCGCACGTACGCACGTACATACATACAGAACGGGCGGGCACATAAGCTCTCAGGCTTTGATAGCCTGTGAGCTAGAAAAGGGGTAGGGAATTAAGTATTCAAGTCAGTTTTTATGACTAACTAAAAATAAGTAATTCGACACTTTAACTAATTTTAACTTTTTGTATATTATTTAGCGTGTATAAATTCTATTGATCGTTATACTTGTCTGTATGAAACATATGCAGAGCCGCCACGGGCGACTGCTTTTTAATTCTAACTTGCGACATTTTCTCTGAACAGAAATCGTTAACTGATACTTTGAAAACATTTGCAAGAAAAATATAGTTCAAAGTTTATTCCAGAAAAATATTGGTGCGAGTACCATATAGGAATAGTAACCTATGGCAGTATTGCATATGGGCACGTTCCCATTTATTGAGGAAAATTGTTGACTGTATTTCAAAAATATGCATTAAAATATTTAATTGCTATAAAGGACGTCAAATACTAATAAAAACATTAAAAGATCTTAATAATTTTTACATGTTTCGATTGAATTTACTCAATCATCATCAGAAAAACAAAATACAAATAAACACTAAGATGGAAAATGACAATAAACTAAATTGAGTAAAATTGTTAAAATTGTTAAATTGAGTTAAATTGAGTAAATTCAATCGAAACAGGTAAAAATTATTAAGATCTTTTAATGTATTTATTAGTATTTGACGTCCTTTATAGCAATTAAATATTTTAATACATATTTTTGAAATGTTTTTAATGGACGTATAAGGAAACTTCATCATCATCAGAAAAACAAAATACAAATAAACACAAAGATGGAAAATGACAATAAACTAAATTGAGTAAAATTGTTAAAATTGTTAAATTGAGTTAAATTGAGTAAATTCAATCGAAACATGTAAAAATTATTAAGATCTTTTAATGTTTTTATTAGTACTTGACGTCCTTTATAGCAATTAAATATTTTAATACATATTTTTGAAATGTTTTTAATGGACGTATAAGGAAACTTCTATTTATAATTAATGTTTGTTGACTGTAGTAATGCATATAGTAACTGAAGTAAAATTTAACTTACTTAACTGTATATCACAAATCTTTAGATTATACACAATGTGCACAAAATAATTCATGGGTTTTACTGAATAGTGATGATTATTCTGTTAAATTGTGTTTTAAATGTGTTATACATTTTACAAATTCATTCTTATACATCATCATCCACTTTATTGATGTGTAAAGTTTTATTGTGATATTCTGAATATATTAGAAAATGTTTCAGAAAGTCTTTTCCGAAAAAGTAGAAAATAAGGTTCTCTTTTGAAATTCAACGCGTTCACGCTGGCAGGTATTACCAGTGGTCAGCAAAAAGGCTTAAGAATCCATGTTTATCCCCAAAAGTAAAATTTTACCGCAAAATTTGGCTTTTTCAAGCGAAGAATTTTCTTGATTTTATATGCTACAAATTTCTGTTTTTAAAAACCGGTTTCGTAAAAGTCTCTCGTCGCGAAGGATTAAGTATCTCTATTTACCTCCACCAGTAAAATTTTACTGAAAAATTTGCCTTATTCAATCAGAGCATATAATAAGATACAAATTTCTGTTTTTGAAACCGGGGACATTACATTAAAAATTCCGTAAAGGGGTCCTATCGTGAAGGGGTAAAATTGCAAAAATGAACAGATAACATTGATAAAACTGTTTTAATCAAAATAGTAGACTTTTTCAAAATTTTATGATTTGTACTATGACATGAGGTATTCAGTTGTGAATACAGAACATACGAAATCTCCGACTTATAAGTTTTTGTGTTTTCATGTTCAACTATATAGTGTTATTTTCTAATCAGGCTAGTTTAATTTCAAATATTGAAAAAAAAGTGATAAAAATTAAAAATTTAAATCGATCTGTTATGTAATGGCTACCAGAATATTGTCATGAAATTTCATATTTTTATATAGTAAGTGGAAATGTCTAAATAAAAATCTTAGAAAATTCAAAATGTAGTTCAACTTACATCGTTAAATAATTCTGAAAATGAACGATAATGTATTCAAAATGTTTTGTGCAATTGTTTCATATCGATGAATTTTAATACTTACACATAGCAGAGTTCCCACAAACATGCCACTAACTTTAAACAGTATTTTCAAAGTATTTCACTGCAGAAAAATATTGTGAAACTTCAGGATAAGGGTAATGGTTGAAAATTAAAATTAAATATAAATTTCCTTACCATTAATAGTGGTGTAGACCTTAAAAAAATATAAGGAGTGTGCAAACTTTATACAGAGAGAGAGAGAATATATAAGGACCCCAGAAGCCAAGGGGTATAAGTGACAAAATTGAAAAAAATAAACTAAATACACAGACGACCTAAAAATATTCTTTTTCCATTTCAGGTAAAGAAATATAAGTGATTTTCTTATTATTTGCTGAGTTATAGAGGCAAACCACTTTTTTCGAAAAACAAACGATATTGATACATTTAAAGAAAATTGTACTTTATTTTTTAACAGTTATTGAAATAAGAGTTTAAAGACCAGAATGCAACAAACAGAAATTTCCTATTTCAATTCACTCAATTGTTATTGATGTTCCAATTTAACATCAATTATCTTTAACACTAGAACCGCGGGAAAATTCATATAAGTTTTAGAAAATTATTTCTCACCGGAATTTTTATTTTAAACTGTTTAGGTTATTTATTGAAAATCTTTTTTATTAGTTTATATTAAGCTTATTTTATAGAAAATTTTCTGGTTCGAATCGACATCTCTGCGTATGATACGGGTCAAAATGACACGTCACCGCGGTTCTAGTGTTAAACTCAATTTACTCCAAATCGAAATTTTGTCACTTGTACCCCTTGGCTTCTGGGGTCCTCATATATACAGGGTGTCTATAAAACAACTCCGGGGTTTTAAAAATTCATATCTCACTAACTATAAAAGATAGCAAAATTTAGTCGATTTCTCTGAAAAGAGTAGCTCAAAAAGTTTTACTCATACGAATTGGGAATGTTTGCATCAACTGTTGGCGGCGCTGCAGGACCTTGAAATGATGGCGACTCCGCAACAAAAGGCTCAATGTGTTATTTGGTTCATAGAATCGAAGTCTGTAGTTACCGTACAAAGAAACTTTCGACGTAACTATGGTGTTAACCCGCCTTCTGACAAAACCATTCGTCAATAGTTCAGTGCATTTAAGGAAACAGGAAGTGTTTTGAAGCAAAAGTCGCCGGGTAGGCCGAGTGTGTCTCAAGAGAAAGTGGACAGAACCCGAGCTTCATGCCTTCGAAGCCCTAAGAAATCGCTGACAAGACGTAGCCTAGAGTTGGGGTTACCAAGATCACCTGTCGGTAAGGTACTTCATAAAAGACGTAGTCTTTTATGAAGACTACGTCTTAAAAGACGGAAGAGGTAGAATACAGTTTAGACGTCTGCCGTGCCACTAACGGGGCTCATATATAACTTTAATAAGTGTTAAAAAACACTTGAAAATGTAAGCTTCTCAATCATGTATAAAACATGTATGTATGTTTTTTATTTCATTAAAATGTTTTGCCTCAAAACCCCGGAGTTCTTTTACAGACACCCTGTATTTCATTTCGCTGATAAACCTACTTCTGGTAAATAGCTCATAAATATACAGGAATATATTTAAATTCACTTTGCCCTTTTATTACTGCTGCCAACATTTGCGCATTTTTGCTTCCACTAAAATCGTACAGAGTTTTCGCATTTTTTTATTCATAAAATTTTGACAATTAAATAAGACATTTATTTACTATAAATTTTTTGTGGTAGGAAAAATGCGTAAAAGCAGCTGTGGCATTTATATAAAAAATCATTCCTTTTACTCAGTAAAATTTATTTTAATTCAAATCATTTTATACAAATCACTAATCACACAAAAATACATTTTTAGCAAAGCACTCATAATTTAATGTATTCGAATGATTTTTTGATCAGTTTCAGGAAACTTTTTAAACTTATATCTCAATTGCCTTACTTCTTCGTATAATACCGTAATTTCGGGTGTATAAGCCGCAGCTCAAACAATTCTTTTTCGACCCAGAAATTTTTAAAAAACAAATATAACTAGTCAGATCGCCGTAAATATATCTCTTCAATCACTAAATAAGATTTCTGGGTCTAAAAAGAATTGTTTGAGCTGCGGCTTATAAACCCGAAATTACGGTAAGATAGTTTTAATAAATGTAACTTACAAAGCACAGAGGACCGGGTAAGAGTTTAAATTTCGTACTTTTTTAAAATAAATATTTCATTGACCCAAATCGCTATTAAAGTACTTCTTTACTTCATTTAAATCATTTTTGTAATTAGAACTATATGTGTATGCCTAAGAATTCAGGAATTATCATTGGATACCGTTGAGAGTGGACACTCTGTATATAGAGACAATTGGAAAAACAGAGATCCAGATTGATAAAAATCTCGACGACTTTTCATTTGTGTAGAAAATGTTTTAAATATCAAATTTATTCTTACATGTTTGAACAATCAATATTCAGAGTGATACAATCAGTATTTAGCATATAAGATGGATTATAATTCATAAAAAATAATAAAGGAAATATTTTATAAGCAATTAACTAAGTAGAATGCTATATTTATCTTTTAATTTTTATGTGTACTTTTATTAATATTCTGCTAAATATTTGCTTTTTCGTTATTTAAAATAAAAATTATGTCAATATGTATAATTTGGCTATTACTTTGGCGATTTGTATAATTTGGCAAAATTGGTTGACGGGATAATCAAGTAGTACCTCAATACTATATTAGTTTTAAAAAATTTCAGTTCTTCGTACGCTCTTAAGCCACGTGCATTTTGTTTTGTATTTTCAACGTTCCTTAGAACGTTGCAATTGCAAATTCCACCCATGTTTTATTCTCTATTGATATCGGGATCATCCATATATTTTTAGCTTGTGGAAAAAATTTCACGTAAGCTGGGTCTTTTCTATAATCATTTTTCGGATTTTTTCTTTGTTAACTTGATTTTTTTTTTTTACTTTCTGAACAAACAAAATACCATATTCCTATTTTTTCACCAATCATTTTGTTTTTGTTCGTGCCTGAACTTGATCTTTCCACCGCTCTGTCATAAATATTACTTTAGTTATAAAGTGTTTGCTTTTGCGATGAGTCAGAGGTTCAGTTATAACAGTACTGCTTAATTATTCTTTTTTTCAAATGGTACTGTAAAAATAGCAATGTTGCGTTACACTGTTTATTATTCATTTTCTTCTTTAGCGTAGTTTTTAAATTATTATTCACATTTACAATTATCGTCATTTTTATAATAGATAGAGTCACATATGTTATTTTTATTTTACACATTTGTGATAACAGTCTTTCTAACACCTAATATATTGTATATTATTTATTTTAGTATAATTTTACTGGTATCTATTTACTACTCTGCTTCAGAAATTATTTATGACTCCATCTACTTGAAATGTAGCAACTAATTGGGGACAAAATTTTCTACCTAAATGTTGCAACTAATTTGGGACACAATTTATTTGGGTATTCCATTTACGGTGATTTTTCCGAAGTTTTATGATTTAACTAACAAAAGTTTTTCATACAGCTTCTACAGAGTTTATATAGTACATAATTTAGCTTAATAACTTTAAAATAGTTTAAGTAAAAGTGTATATCTAAAACTGAGAATAAATGAATATCTGGATGAACACAAATAGCGTTTAATATTTCCTGTCTTTATTGATTTAATCTATGATGAAAATTTCAGTTTGGAAACATTAACCCGATGAAAGAAGCCATGTTATTTTTGTTGTAAAATAAATTGTTCTTTTGTAAACAGGTGAATGAACATGAGATAAATTCTTGTTATAATACAGACACAAAGAGCAAACTAATTAATCGAAAATGTTCTAGACAAACGTTTTTCGTAATGCATCGGGATTCAATAAGTACATTTTTTTACAATTTGTTAGTATTTTTTTTATTTTATTTGCTCATTTATTTATTTAATTATATGCATTAAAAAACATGAAATATTTATACATTTAATATTTTTTTAATACGAAGGGATTTGACAAATAATATCTTAACGAAGGAAGAATTATTCACGCCTTCGATTTTATGCATTTCTTACATTTTTGTTTCACGTTTGTTTTGGCTCACATTTTCCCTTAAAAAGTGCTATATGAAACAAAATGCTAGTTGCTTAGTTCTGCTTTCATTTAAGCTCCATTTACACAAATTTCTTTTTTTTAAACATTGTTTATATGCGTGAAAAAAAAACGTGTGTCCTGTGGAAAAAAATGTGTAACTTGTGGGATACATTGGGTCCACATAAGTCACTACAATACAGCTTTTCTATAAAGAAATTTCATTTGAATATTCACCACAACGGGAAAAAATCAAAGTGGTTGCACATATCTACATATTTAACCCTTTGTGGCGTAGTGTCTCTAAAAAAGGACGCCTAACTTTTATTTTACTGGCATCAAGATTATTTCTTTTATAGCATGCCTAAATTAAGAAAGTTCGTGTTTTCTAATAAATTTGTTATATAGATTCTGGTGCAAATTAATTATTTCGAACAGATTTTCTCCGCGCTGGAAAGGGTTAACCACAGAGTACGGACAGAGCCTCAACTCGGCTTGAAAAGAACGCCCTCAGTGGATGACTTAAAAACTAAACCATCGCGTTGGCGATTTTTATCCTCGTGATTTCTGTTTAACTGTAACCATATTCTCGCTTGGCACTTCTTGCTGAATGCTGATTTGATTATCTTTGCACACGTGCTTATGCTATTTGATCTTAGATTTCCGCGCTTATATTGATTCGTAATTATTACTGTTATTGTTCTTGAATTTTCAAGTTTAGATTAATCTTTATGTTAAGAAGAGACACATGTATTGTTTGCAAGACGAATACGTCAAAGTTATTTCATATTAAAATAATTCTTTCATAAATTTCAAAACAAGAAGCAGCAAGCCGTCGCTGTATTTTTTTTCTTTTTTCCCTTATCATTTGTCGCCAAGGAAGCGATATTTCGCCAAATTAGCAACCTCTCTTATGTTATGATCGTAGTTTCAGAGTCATCCGCTCGTATCGCTACTGTCTATGCGTAATCCCATGTTAAACAAGTTGCCATTACAGTGTATGAAAGTTGATTTTCTGTTCCGTAGTCTGTGGGGTTAACACCAAAACCGCCATCAGAGGTCAAAATGACCCCCGCCAGATTGACAATAGTAGATTCGAACCCTAATTTTCTTCATAAGATATGTTAAATGTATGCAACACAAAAATAGACTAATGAAGTTAAATAGTTTAGAATTAAAATTCTGGTGGGAAACCCATTTTGTAAAATTTGAGTAAAATACCTGGCTGTTCTAGTGTTAAATAGATTAATAGGAAATTTAATAGATTAATAGCAAAAAACATTGTAATAAAATAGGAACATAATAAAAAATACATTATTTATCATTATATTATTTGGTCGGATATATTAAGTTCAATTTCCCATATCGTTCATTTAAACCTGTTATCTTTTAAAGTAGTACCTCGTCGTTGTTCGTCTTTAAAATCCTCTAACGAACAATTCAAAACAGTATCCTATGTAATGTTATCTGAGTATTCGAAGCGAAATTTCTGAAAGTTAATAACAAAGATTTTTCTCTCTGTAAAAATGAGATTGTTGCATATAAAATATTTGAATGCTCAATGTGGACTAATTTGTATGGAAATAAGCAATCTGAAGGCCGTAAGGCAGTATCATTATAGCAGTTCTAAAATATTAACTAACGTCCCTTATTTTCACCATTAAAACTTCTAGCGAACAACATAAAACAGCGAAGGTCCTTAAAGATAAATATAGGGGGGCAGATGCGGTGCATTCGGTTTATTATAGGATAGATAGAATGTATGAATTCATAATGCAAAGTAATAAAATTTGACCAAAAGGGAAATAGACATCTGATAATGTTAAAAGATTATAAGTGTAATATACTTTTATTTTTACACTTATTAAGTTTTCATTACAAATTTGTTACTGATATGAATGTATAATTTTCCCCCTTTTTATAATTCCAAAAAAAAAAAAAAAAAATACTCTTAACTACTTGTATTTATATAAACTAATATTTATAGATTTTATTTGAAATTAAATTGTTTTAGATAAAAAGAACAATTATAGAACTTAATAAATTTTCAAATACACGTGAATTAGAAAGTATTAATGCAGGATTTGAAGCTTTAAAAATATTTGTTAAAATCTGTATCTATATCTATTTTCGTATTCAATATAATCATGTTAATATGTTACATTCGACTCTCGTTAATTCGAACTCGTCGGGACCACAAGAAATGTTCGAATTATCCGAAGTTCGAATTATGAAAAATATGAAATTTAAACATGCTTAATATGATACTATTATAAAGGAATTAATGTTGTAGTGTTTTTAAATTTATTTCGTCTGTTATCATTAGAATATGACTTAATATTAAATTAGAATGCATAAATACATAAACTAATTATAAGATTAGAAACAAGCACAATGAAAGAAAAAATTTAAAGCGTTACTGATGGACAGACGGGTCATTAAGAAAGTGGATATCAAATGCGTTGGATTATATGTATACTTGTTCGGAACAATTTTCACAAAAATCAAAGAAAGAAATTTATTCAAATGATCTGAAATCCGTGAGAAAGAAGAAAAAAATGAAAATTCGGAATTCTCGTTAGTTCGAATTAAACGAAGTCAAGTGAAAATGAGTTCAAATTAATGAAAATTTTTAACTTTATCTTGCCATTGAAAATTTCGGGGCTTCATATTTAGTTCGAATTAAGCGAAGATTCGAATTATCCGATTTCGAATTAACGAGAGTCGACTGTATTATGAATGTAAAAGCGGTGACGTTTTCTGCATAGTTTTATGAAAACATTTTCAGAACGCAGAAAATGTAATTTGTTTTGTCGCTATGGTTGTAATAAAAGAAATACTTTTTTATAGTCCATGTATTTATGGACCAGCTTATTTTGAATTTGATCTTTTACAAACAATACGTAATTTTCACATGGTCTTTTTTATTATAATAAACGTATGTTATGATTTTATGTACTAATTATTTTTTTTCAGGATCATTTCATGATATTTTTAATTTTATTTCAAAAAATCACTTAGCCAAATGCTTTTGAGACGCACTATATATAATAAAATACTTGCACTGCCTTTATATATATCTATATATTTATGTATATTTAATGTCCAGTTTTTTTCACTTTTGAAAAAAAAATGTATATTTTATCTTACTAATTTTAATTAATATATTTTAAGGAAACATTTATCGAAAGTTTTGATATTTTTTTATACTGTAATCAAAGGTGAATTTTACGTTTCAAATTTACTATTTATAAAGTCAATTTTATTAAGGAACATTCTTTTAAAAATGCCTCTACAAAGGGAAAAATTAAAATTGATTGCAGGTATTTTCATATTTAATAAGATAAGCAAATTCATAAACTTCATAAAGCTTCATTTTATTAACTCCGACAACGAAAAGCAATGTAATAAAACAACAATATAAAGAAAAATCAAGTTTTATTTATCATTTTAATACATGGTCGAATACATAAAGATCAATTTCCCGTACCATTCATTTAAACCTGTTATCTTTCAAAGAGCCTCTTTGTTGTCCGTCTTTAAAATCCTCCAATGAACAATTCCAAGCAATATCCTATGTTATCTGAGTATTCGAAGCGAAATTTCTGAAAGTTAATAACAAAGATTTTTCTCTCTGTAAAAATGAGATTGTTGCATATAAAATATTTGAATGCTCAATGTGGACTAATTTGTATGGAAATAAGCAATCTGAAGGCCGTAAGGCACTAACATTATAGCGCTATTTTCTGAAATATTAACTAATGTTCCTTATTTTCGCTATTAACGCTTCCAGATAGATCATAAAATTGGGACGTTCGTTAGAATAAAATTATGGTGCATTTAAGTTTATTATTGAATAGACAGAATGCATAAATTCAAAATACAAAATAATAAAATTTAAAAAAATGAAATAAACAGCAGATAATGCTGAAGGACTATAAATGTAAAATACTTTCAGTTTTCCCATTATAATTTGGTTACTGACATAAATGTGTTATTTTCTCCTCTTTTATAGTTATGAAAATAAATATTATTTAGAACTTTTTTTTAAAAACTATTCATTTTATTTATAGTACCTGGTAGAGAGAACCTCACTCGGTTTTTATTTTTAACCATTTAGAAAATGTTTGTTGTTTTCGATCAAGAATAGACCTTGCAGTGTCTCATTTTACTTACCCATCATACGTAGTATAGGGTAAATCTTGCAATCGTTTTGAAAATCGAAAATTTTTTTGACGGATTTACACGTTTTCGACACTGGAGATTTCGAAAAACATATTTTTAGAAAAAAAAAATTGCCGTCCGCCTGTCTGTCTGCTGTCTGTCAGTCTGTCTGTCTGTAAACGCTCTATCTCACGAACAAATTGAGATAGAGACTTGAAATTTTGTATATACTTAGTATGTAAAAATTGGACTAAGCCTATTGAATATCAGCAACCTCGATTATCCGGAACTATTTTTTCCGGATTCTCGAAAAATTCGTTCTGATGAAAGTTACATAAAAATTTTCGATTTTTTTTATTTTAAGGAATGCATGTAAAAGGCAATAAAAAAACACAAATTTTGCATAAAATACGAAGTCGATCGGATAATTAGTTGTCGAGATATTTGTAATTCTGTTTTTCACATTCTTCGATTTTTCATGACCCTGTATTTCATTCAAATTTCAATTCAGAGGTATATTTTAATTGAAAATGAGACGCTTAATCCGACGCAGTAAATTGTTAGTTAATATGAATATTATTTTTGGAGTTATAAGGATGTTTCTTTTACGCAGTTTGGTACTTCTTGAGTAGTTTGGCGTTTTATATAATTTGTTGAAATTGGTGCATCAGCAATTCATTAATAGAGTATTACTATGTGTATTAACAATATTTAAATTTAGTTTTGGAATTGAAATACATTGTATAAATAGTTTTCACATGTTTTATTTTCATATGCATATAAATGATGGGTAAGCATTACGGTGGTCTCCAACGACTAGTTATTATTAGTTTTAATGATTGGTAGAGGAATATTAATGTTTAATCCATGGAGTTTTTACAAACAATATGTAATTTAAACATAATATTTATGTATTGTAATAAACGTATGTTATGATTTTATGGACTAATTATTTTTTCATGATTACAGCAGGATTTTTTTTGAACTGTTATATCAAAAAGTCGCTTGTTCAAATATTTTTGAGATGCATTGTGTATAATAAAGTGCTTGCAGTGCCTTTATATACATATATATAACGTTTAGTGTTATTATTTTTGAAAACAATTTGTATATTGCATCACTCCAATTTTTTTACTGTATTTCAATGAAGCAGTTATTGAATATTTTGATACTTTTTTATATTGTAAACATAGGTCAATTTAACGTTTCAAATGTGCTATTTATAAAGTCAGTTTATTAAGAAATTTTATTTTAAAAATTCCGCTGCAAAGGAAAAAATGAAAATTGCTTGCGCATATTTTCATGTTTAACTCTTTAACGATCATAGCATTTTCGTTGCTAAGATGTCGAAATAAATGATTGACACCGGTAATTAAGAACAAATATACTTCTAAATAAGAAAACTTGATTATTCACATACAAAATAAAAGAGATATTTTTAGATAAAAATACCGGTGTCAGTGTTGCGTATCGAAATTAAAATTTTGTGGTTTCGTTGCGAAACCAATGAACGTTAAAGGGTTAAATAAATAAGCAGATTCATAAATTTTATAAAGAATTTTCAAATAGTTACATTATTATTAACTTTGATAGCGAGAAGTAATGTAATGAAATAACAACATAATGAAAAATGAAGTATGATTTATCATTAAATTACATAGTCGAAAACATAAAGATCAATTTCCCGTACCGTTCTTTTAAACATGTTATCTTTCAAAGTGCCTCTTTATTGTCTCTTTAAAATCCTCCAATGAACAATTCAAAGCAATATCTTATATTGTCTAAGGATTCGAAGCGAAATTTCTGAAAGTTAATAACAAAGATTTCCTTTCTGTAAAAATGAGATTGTTGTATATAAAATATTTGAATGCTCAATGTGGAGTAATTTGTATGAAAATAAGCAATCTAAAGGCCGTAAGGCAGTATCATTAAATAATGGTCGTTATTTTCAACATTAAAATTTCTTGGTACAACATAAAACAGCGACGTTCGTTAAAATAAAATTATTGTGGCGGATACGATGCGTTTAAGTTTTTTATAGGACGGATAGAATGTATAATTTCATAATACAAAGTAATAAAATTTAAAAAATAATAAAACAGACAGTTGATCATGCTGTAAAAAAAAGAAAATTGGTTGCACATATTTACACATTTAAAATGATAAGTAGAATTAAAACCTCATAAGCAAACTTTAAAATACTTACATTATTATCACCGTAATTTCGGATGTATAAGCCGCGGATCAAACAATTCTTTTTGGACCCAGAAATCTTATTTAGTGATTGAAGACAAATATTTACAGCGATCTGACTAGTTATATTTATTTTGTTAAAAAATTCTGGGTCGAAAAATAATTGTTTGATCTGCGGCTTAACCCGAAATTACGGTAACTTTGATAGCGAAAAGCATATTAATACTAGAACCGCCATTAGGGGTCAAAATGACCCCTGGGCGATTGATAACAGTCGATTCGAACCAGAATTTTCTTCATACGATATGTTTAACGTATGCAGCATAGAAATAGACTAATTAAATAAGTTAAATAGTTTCGAATTAAAATTCTGGTGTGAAACAATTTTTTTTAAAACTTGAGTAAAATACCCGGTGATTTTAGTGTTAAGTACACCGTAATATCATAAAACGTCATATGATCTGAAAGCGATCTGACTAGTTATATTTATTTGTTAAAAAATTCTGGGTCGAAAAAGAATTGTTTGATCTGCGGATTTAACCCGAAATTACGGTTATTTTGATAGTGAAAAGCATTTTAAGTACACCGTAATATCATAAAAAGTCATACTTATCATTTTTATTATTTCGTTTTGTATTTTAAGATCAATTTTCCTTAACATTCATTTAAGCTGTTATCTTTTAAAGTACCTTGTTGTGTTTTGGCTTTAAAATCCTCCGATGAACAATTTTAAGCAGTATCCTGTATTATCTAAGGATCCGAAGCGAAATTTCTGAAAGTTAATAACAAAGATTTCCTCTCTGTAAAAATGAGATTGTTGCATATAAAATATTTGAATGCTCAATGTGGACTAGTAATTTGTATGGAAATAAGCAATCTGAAGGCCGTAAGGCAGCATCATTATAGCAGTTCTAAAATATTAACTAACGTTCCTTATTTTCACCATTAAAGCTTCCAGATAGATCATAAAACTGCGACGTTCGTTAGAATAAAATTATGGTGCATTTAAGTTTATTATAGGATAGATAGAAAATATAATGTCATAATACAAATTGATAAAATTTGAAAAAAAAAAGAAATAAACAACTGATAATACTGAAGGATTATAAATATGAAATACTTATAATTTTTCCATTAGAATTTTGTTACTGACATAGAAGTGTTATTTTTTTCTCTTTTATAGCTTTGAAAAAATAAGTATTTTTAAGCATTTGTAACTTAATAAATTATTAATTTTATTTATATGTTTTATTTGAAATAATGTTGTCTGAGATGAAAAAGAACAATTATACAAGATTATCAGGGCGCCCAAATGGTCCGCCAACTGAACATCAGAATTTTTTTAGAGAAATTTTCCTTTTAGATTTTTCTAGCAAATTACCAAGAAACCACCTTTGGAAATCAATTTTAGCGAATATTCCGTAGAAACCTATCAAGAAATTTTCTGTTAAAATATATTGATGTTCAGTTCGCGGACCATTTGGGAGCCCTGTCTGACTATGGAATTTTCAACAGTACATGCATTGAAGACTGATTACACATATTTACATATTTGGATAGTTAAGCAAATTTGAAACTTCATAAAGAATCTTTAAAATAATTATATTATTACTAACTTTGATAGCTAAAAGCACAGTAATAAAATAAAAAAATTATGTGTTATTTATCTTTTTATTACTTAGTCGGACATATTAATATCAATTTCCTGTACCGTTCATTTAAACCTGTTATCCTTCAAAGTGCCTCTTTGTTGTCCGTCTTTAAAATCCTCCGATGAACAATTCTAAGCAGTATCCTATATTATCTAAGGATTCGAAGTGAAATTTCTAACTAAGATATTCTCAGTAAAAATGAGATTGTTGCATATAAAATACTTGAATGCTCAATGTGGACTAATTTGTATGAAAATGAGCAATCTGAAGTCCGTGAGGCACTGTCATTATAGCAGTACTTTCTTAAATAATAACTAGTACTCCTTATTTTCTCCATTAAAGCTTCCAGATAGCTCATAAAACAGCGACGTTCGTTAAAATTAAATTATTGTGGCAGATACGATGCATTTAAGTTTATTAGAGGATAGATAGAGTGTATAATTTAATAATACAAAATAATAAAATTTGAAAAAAGAAACATATACTTGATAATGCTGTAAAAAAATAAAACTGGTTGCACATATTTACGCATTTAAATAGATAAATAGATTTAAATCATCTTAAGCAAACTTTAAAATACTACATTATTATTAACTTTGATAGCGAAGCATTTTAATTACACGGTAATATCATAAAAAGTCATACTTATCATTTTTGTTATTGAGTTGGATATATTAAGATCAATTTCCCATACCGTTCATTTAAACCTGTTATATTTGAAAGTGCCTCGTTATTGTTTATCTTTAAAATCCTCCGATGAACAATTCTAACCACTATCCTATATTATCTAAGGATTCGAAGCGAAATTTCTGAAAGTTAATAACAAAGATTTTCTCTCTGTAAAAATGAGATTGTTGCATATAAAATATTTGAGTGCTCAATGTGGACTAATTTGTATGAAAATAAACAATCTGAAAACCGTGAGGCAGTATCATTATAGCGGTACTTTCTGAAATATTAACTAATGTTCCTTATTATCACCATTAAAGCTTTCAGATAGATCATAAAACACGACGTTCTTTATAAAATAATTATGGTGCATTTAAATTTATCATAGGATAGATAGAATATATAATTTCACAATACAAAGTGATAAAATTTGAAAAAAAAAGAAATAAACTGCTGATAATGCTGAAGGATTATAAATGTGAAATAATATTAAATATTTGAATGCACTATGTAGACTAATTTGCATGAAAATGAGCAATCTGAAGGCCGAAGGCACTATCATTATAGCAGTACTTTCTGAAATTACATATATATAACCCCTCCGCGTATAACAATTCCGGGGTCAACCCATCCAAGAGAAAAATAAACATTGCGACCATGTTAGACTTAAGTATTCCGAGAAGTTGCAAATATTCTAACTGTTCAACTTATGGAAATACACATATAAAAGATTTTTTCATTACTCATTTTCTTTAAAACCTACAAAAACTATCTAATTATAATATTTAAGTTCTAAATGAAACAACCAGCAACAACCAGAAAAACAAGTAATAAATTAAGAGAAAAACAAAAGATGTAAGCAAATTAATGCTGTTTCCATTCAAGAATGACAAATTCCAAATCTTAAAAAAAAATATTGTGAAAATTTACATCCGATTTTAAAGGCTATCTATTTTCTGACCAATGAAAACGTTCCATGTTAGTACTGGAGAGTTCTCATTGGATCAGATTTACAATGGGAGCTATAAATGACATCACTACATCTTACTGAACTTTGAAATCCTTTCGCGATTGCAAAATTCCAATATTTAATTAAAACTTTTTATTTCAGTAAAGCGAAGGAGCGTTTTAAATGCAATATTGTTGGAATTTTAATATTCGGGTTGCTTTATTTTTTTACAGCCATGAATGACTCTTGAGTATGACTCCATTGTCACATCACGACTCACGAGTGAGTGGATCTATTCGGCGGCTACGCGCGCCGAGCGCGCGCGCTCGGGAGTCGGGGACATGGAGTGGGTGCTTATTGCGGATGTTCAGTACTGTTAAAGACTCGGTACTGTGCGCTCAGGAACAGATTAAGAACATGTCATGGATTTGGTTGATGGATTTGACGGTGCTAATTATAAAGATAATCTGTTACCATTAAAGGTGAATGTCACGACCGAATGGATAGAGCGCTGAGCTCGAAATCAGCGATTGTGGTTTCGAATCCTTCGCAACTATAAACTGTGTTTATGTTTTTTTTTTTTTTTTTTTTTGGTTATTGTTGGTTGCTTGATATTAATAAATAATACATTTTTATGAACGATAAATTTTTATATTAATAATACAGAAGCACAAGTATTTCTATTATTCATTCTTTCTTTTCCTTTCTTTTTCTTTTTTTCTTTCTTCTTTTTCTTCTTCTTTTTTTTTCTTTCTTCTTTTTTTAGTACTTTAGAAGTGAGTGTAAAATGCAAATCATATTTAATAGTGTTAAAATACACGATAAAAATATTTTAAAATTCAAAATGTAATAGATGTACATTTTTTAAACTAAAAATATCTGCACCTATATTTTTTAAACTGATATCTCTTTAAAAAATATTAGTTTTGTAAGGAATAAAGCATGATTAGAATGTTTATATATTTTCTCCTGATAATCTTATATAAGTATATTGTTTATATTACGAGTTACATTACTGACATAAATGGGTTATTTTCGCCTCTTTTATAACTATGAAAATAAACACTTTTAAGTACTTGTGTTTTTTTTTTCTTTTTTCATCTGTTCATTTTATTTATAGTACTATTATTTTTTAATGATTGGTCAAGGAATATTAATGTTTATCCCATGGTGTCTTTACAAACAATCTATGAACATATATTATGATTTTATATACAAATTGTTTTTTCGTGATTATTGCGTGATTTTTTTTAAACTGTTAAATCAAAAAGTCCACTGTCCAAGTATTTTTGAGATGCATTGTATGTAATAAAGTGCTTAGAGTGCATTTAGATACATATATTTAACATTTAATGTTTGTACATTTGAAAACAATTTGTATATAACATCACACCAATTTTTGTACTGTATTTTAATGAAGCAGT
Source organism: Maratus speculifer (assembly GCA_964019185.1). Classification (NCBI taxonomy): domain Eukaryota; kingdom Metazoa; phylum Arthropoda; class Arachnida; order Araneae; family Salticidae; genus Maratus; species Maratus speculifer. The sequence goes on along the minus strand of OZ025295.1, from coordinate 308,783,504 downwards.
TATTGAATATTTTGATATTTTTTTTATATTGTAAACAAAGATGAATTAAACGTTTCATAGTATTATTTCTTTTTTAACCCTTTCCGGCACTTTTCGTGATTATTGCGTGATTTTTTTTTAAACTGTTAAATCAAAAAGAACACTGTCCAAGTATTTTTGAGATGAATTGTATGTAATAAAGTGCTTAGAGTGCATTTAGATACATATATTTAACATTTAATGTTTGTACATTTGAAAACAATTTGTATATAACATCACACCAATTTTTGTACTGTATTTTAATGAAGCAGTTATTGAATATTTTGATATTTTTTTTTATATTGTAAACAAAGATGAATTAAACGTTTCATAGTATTATTTCTTTTTTAACCCTTTCCGGCACACTGCGCCCGGTCTGGAATACCTAATTTTAATTCCAAACTTGCAAATGGCACCAATAACATTTTAGTAAAATTTTGCTTTTACAATAAAAGTTTAAATTAGGGGTTTCAAAATATCTAAAAAATTCGTTTTTAAACTCCGGTGTCAGTCAATAATTTTTCATTTTACTAACAGATTTTGCCCGTGCCGTAAAGGGTTAAATTCTACTACAAAGGGAAAAATTAAAATTGATTGCATATATTTTCATATTTAAAGAGATAAGCAAATTGATAAACTTTCAAATAGCTACATTTTTATTAACTCCGACAACGAAAAGTAATGTAATAAAATAACAATATAATGAAAAATAAAGTATGAATTATCATTTAATTACATGATCGAATACATAAAGATCAATTTTCCGTACCGTTCATTTAAACCTGTTATATTTCAAAGTGCTTCTTTGTTGTCCGTCTTTAAAATCCTCCAATGAACAATTCCAAGCATTATCCTATATTATCTAAAGATTCGAAGCGAAATTTCTGAAAGTTAATAACAAATATTTTCTCTCTGTAAAAATGAGATTGTTGCACATAAAATATTTAAATGCTCAATGTGGATTAATTTGTATGAAAATAAGCAATCTGAAGACCGTAAAGCACTATCATTATAGCAGTACTTTCTGAAATATTAACTAATGTTCCTTATTTTCACCATTAAAGCTTCCATATAGATCATAAAACTGCGACTTTCGTTAGAATTAAATTATGGTGCATTTAAGTTTATTACTGGATAGATAGAATGCATAAATTCATAATGCAAAGTAATAAATTTTGAAAAAAAAAAAAGAAATAGACAGCTGATAATGTTGAAAGATTATAAATGTGAAATACTTTTGATTTTCCCCTTATAATTTTATTATTGACATAAATGTGTTATTTTCTTCTCTTTTATAGCTATGAAAATAAATACTTTTAAGTGCTTGTGTGTTTTTTTTTTTCAGCTTTTCATTTTTTTCATAGTACCTTGAGAACTGAACAGCGATCGGGTTTTATTTTTAAACATTTCGAAAATATTTGTTCTTTTAGATCAAGAATGGACCTTGCGGTGCGTCATATTATTATTATTATTTAATAATTGTTCCAGGAACTTTAATTTTTAATCCAGTAGAGTTTTTACAAACAATGTGTGATTTAAACATGTTATTTATGTATTGTAATAAACGTATGGTATGGTTTTATTGACTAATTATTTTTTCGTGATTATTGCTTGAATTTTTTTAACTGTTATATTGAAAAGACGCCTGTCCAAATGTTTTTGAAATGCATTGTATATAATAAAGTGCTTAGTGCCTTTATATACATATATTTAACATTTAGTGATTTTACTTTTGAAAACAATTTGTATATTGCATCACACGAATTTTTGTATTGCATTTTAAAGAAGCAGTTAATGGATATTTTAATAATTTTTTTTTTTGTATTGTAAATAGAAAGGAAATTAACGTTTCAAATTTACTATTTATAATTTCAGTTTACTAAGGAAATTTCTTTTAAAAATTCCGCTAGAACAGGAAAAATCAAAATTGATTGCATATATTTTCATATTTAAGAGATAAGCAAATTGATAAACTTTCAAATAGCTACATTTTTATTAACTCCGACAACGAAAAGTAATGTAATAAAATAACAATATAATGAAAAATAAAGTATGAATTAACATTTAATTACATGGTCGAATACATAAAAATCAATTTCCCGTACCGTTCATTTAAACTTGTTATCTTTCAAAGTGCCTCTTTGTTGTCCGTCTTTAAAATTCTCAAATGAACAATTCCAAGCAATATCCTATGTTATCTGAGGATTCGAAGCGAAATTTCTGAAAGTTAATAACAAATACTTTCGCTCTGTAAAAATGAGATTGTTGCACATAAAATATTTAAATGCTCAATGTGGATTAATTTGTATGAAAATAAGCAATCTGAAGACCGTAAGGCACTATCATTATAGCAGTACTTTTCGAAATATTAACTAACGTTCCTTATTTTCACCATTAAAGTTTTCAGATAGATCATAAAACACGACGTTCTTTATAAAATAACTATGGTGCATTTAAGTTTATTATTGGATAGATAGAATGCATAAATTCATAATACAAAGTAATAAAATTTGAAAAAAAAAAAAAAAGAAAAAAGAAAAGAAATAAACAGCTGATAATGTTGAAAGATTATAAATGTGAAATACTTTTGATTTTCCCCTTATAATTTTGTTATTGACATAAATGTGTTATTTTCTCCTCTTTTATTGCTATGAAAATAAATACTTTTAAGTACTTGTGTTTTTTTTTCAACTACACATTTTATTTATAGTACCTACTGAACCTTGATCGGTATTTATGTTTAACAATTTGGAAAATATTTGTTCTTTTCGATCAAGAATGGTCCTTGCGATGCTTCATATTATTATTATTTTTTAATAATTGGTCTAGGAACATTAATGTTTAATCCAGTAGAGTTTTTACAAACAATGTGTGATTTAAACATGGTATTTATGTATTGTAATAAACGTATGTTATTACTTTATGGACTAATTATTTTTCGCGATTATTGTTTGAATTTTTTTAACTGTTATATTGAAAAGACGCCTGTCCAAATGTTTTTGAGATACATTGTATATAATAAAGTGCTTAGTGCCTTTATATACATATATTTAACATTTAGTGATTTTACTTTTGAAAACAATTTGTATATTGCATCACACGAATTTTTGTATTGTATTTTAAAGAAGCAGTTAATGAATATTTTAATAGTTTTTTTGTATTGTAAATAAAAAGGAAATTAACGTTTCAAATTTACTATTTATAATTTCAGTTTACCAAGGAAATTTCTTTTAAAAATTCCGCTACAACGGGAAAAATCAAAATTGAATGCATATATTTTCATATTTAAAGAGATAAGTAAATATACAAACTTCACGAAGAAACTTTCATATAGCTTCATTTTTACTAACTCCGACAGCGAAAACCAATGTAAATAAATAACAATATAATGAAAAATCAAGTATGATTTATCATAATTACATGGTCGAATACATAAAAATCAATTTCCCATACCCTTCATTTAAATTTGTCATCTTTTAATGTACCTCTTTTTTGTTTTTAAAATCCTCCGATGAACAATTCTAAATAGTATCCTATATTATCTAAGGATTCGAAGCGAAATTTGTAGCTAAGATTTGCTCTGCAAAAATGAGATTGTTGCATATAAAATATTTGAATGCTCAGTGTGGACTAATTTGTATGAAAATAAGCAACCTGAAGGCCGTAAGGCAGTATCATTATAGGCTATTTCCATGAGTACTTGTAGTGTAAGTCACAGGCTACGATTTTTGGCTACCAGTATTATAGAACGGAAAAAAATGTGATTAATTTTATTGGTACATTCTCATTAATTGAATAAGGCCAAGCAGACTTTTCGAAAATAACGGTGGCTAACAAGTATAGCAATTAATAAGTTATGTGACTTACACTACAGAACGCATGGAATTAGCCTATAGCGCTACTTATTAAATAATGTTCGTTATTTTTCAAAATTAAAGCTTCTAGGTATATCATAAAACAGCGACGTTCGTTAAAATGAAATTGTTGTGGCGGATACGATGCATTTAAGTTTATTATAGAATAGAATGTATAACTTCATAATACAAAGTAATAAAATATAAAAAAGAAACAGACAGATGATAATGCTGTAAAAAAATAAAATTGTTTGCACATATTTACGTATTTAAGTAGATAAGTAGATTTAAAACCTTTTAAGCAAACTTTAAAATAGTTATATTATTATTAATTTTGCTAGCGAAAAGCATTGCAATTACATGGTAACATCATAAAAAGTCATATTTTAATTTTTGTTATTTCGTTGGATATATTAAGATTAATTTCCCGTAACGTTCATTTAAACCTATTATCTTTCAAAATGCCTCTTTGTTGTCCAACTTTAAAATCCTCAAATGAACAATTCTAAGCAGTATCCTGTATAATCTAAGGATTCGAGACGAAATTTTTGAATGTTAATAACAAAGATTTCCTCTCTGTAAAAATGAGATTGTTGCATATAAAATATTTGAATGCTCAATGTGGACTAATTTGTGTGGAAATAAGCAATCTGAAGGCCGTAAGGCAGTATCATTATAGCAGTTTTAAAATATTAACTAACGTTCCTTATTTTCACCATTAAAGCTTCTAGGTAGATCATAAAACAGCGATGTTCGTTAAAATGAAATTGTTGTGGCGGATACGATGCATTTAAGTTTATTGTAGGATAGAATGTTTAACTTCATAATACAAAGTAATAAAAAAAAAACGAAAAAAAAAGAAAGAGACAGTTGATAATGCTGTAAAAAAATAAAATTGGTTGCACATATTTACGTATTTAAGTAGATAAGTAGATTAAAAACCTTATAAGCAAACTTTAAAATACCGTATTTACTCGTGTATAGGGCGCACGCGTGTATAAGGCGCACCCCTACTTTACAAGTAAAAATGACGATTTCTTAAAATCTCGTATATAAGGTGCACCATAAATTTGATACGCTGATGAAAAATGACCAAATGAATTTCAGTAAAAAAAAAAAGTCGAAACAAACATTACACCAGACCAGAAAACAAGACGAAAATCCATTTTTAAACTTCGGGTTGTAAGAGAATGACGGGAAATGGGAATGAATGTCGGTAAAGAGAATTGCTAATTAACGTTTAGATAATGTCATTAGCTCTGTTGTATATAAACTACAAGGAATGAAATAAATATGCAGTAATACTTCAATTAAGTAACATTTTCCGAGTTTTAATATCTTCTTTGAATAATTTCTTGTTTCATATGTGTATTGTTCGACTGCATCCAACAAAGAAAAATTATTCCGTGTATAAAGCGCACCTAGGAGTTTTGCCCTATTTTTTTCGAAAATAAGTGCGCCTTATACACGAATAAATACGGTAGTTACATTATTATTAACTTTGATAGCGAAAAGCATTGTAATTACATGGTAATATCATAAAAAGTCATACTTTCAATTTTTGTTATTTCGTTGGATATATTAAGATCAATTTCCCGTAACGTTCATTTAAACCTGTTACCTTTCAAAGTGCCTCTTTATTGTCCGTCTTTAAAATCCTCAAATGAACAATTCTAAGCAGTATCCTGTATAATCTAAGAATTCGAGGCGAAATTTCTGAATGTTAATAACAAAGATTTCCTCTCTGTAAAAATGATATTGTTGCATATAAAATATTTGAATGCTCAATGTGGACTAATTTGTATGGAAATAAGCAATCTGAAAGCCGTGAGGCAGTATCATTATAGCGGTACTTTCTGAAATATTAACAAATGTTCCTTATTTTCACCATTAAAGCTTCCAGATAGATCATAAAACTGCAGTGTTCGTTAAAATTAAATTATGGTGGCGGATATGAGGCATGTAAGTTTATAGAAGATTACATAGATTGTGCAATTTAATAATACGAAGCAATAAAATTCAATAAAAAGATATACACAGGTGATATACTGAAAGATTATAGATGTGAAATATTTTTAATTTTCATATAGAATTTTGTTACTTTCATAAATGTGCTATTTTCTTCCTCCCTTTTTATAGCTATGAATATAAATACCTTTAAGTACTTGTGTTTACATGAACTACAGCTTCTATTTATTTATAGTATCTGGTAGACCGAACCTCGCTCGGTATTTTATTATTTATTATTAGTTTATTTAATTTATCTACTTCTCGATTTAGTACGGAAGATAAGGTTCTTCTGCTGCTTTTTAGATAATTTTCATCTTTTTTTTTTTTTTTTTTTTTTTTTTTTTTTTGACAAATGACTATAAGTATTGACCAGAATCTTGATTATGGAAAACTGAAAAAGAAAAAAAAAAAAAAAAAAGAAAAAAGAAAAAAGGATTAAAACTACGATTTTTTTTTTTATAAATTTATATTGAGAGCAGTGTTGGGTATGAACGCGCTCACTGAACGAAAACTCACGAGTTTCGCTCACTATTTGTGAACTTTGAACTGAACTTCGCTCACTTTTTTATAAACGAGTTTGAACTGAACGGAAACTCAAAAAATAGACGAGTTTGAACGAAATTTACGTTCAAATTTACGTTCAATTTTTTCATAATTTATTTAAAAATTTTCCAGACTTTAGTACACTTTTTCCCTCTTTCAAATGCCACTTAGAGGCCTACACGAGCCTCAGGACGGGTTAAGTCTGGATATCACTTCTCTAGGTAGTATCCTAGTCTTACTTCTTCTGCAGACTCGGGTTGCGCCGAACCGGACCTGGGCTGTATACAATTTCGCCAAAAATAGATATATACAGTAAACTCTCTGTACAAGGTGGACTGTGTAAGGCGGAAATATATCTAAATCGGAAAGATTTTCAAGTTCCTGCGAATCCGCAGACAGAGTAGAATTTGTCTAAGACGGAATATTGTCTACTACGGAAAATTTTCAATATACTGATCGATTCCGCTATAGCCATAGTTTATTTTAATTTTAAATTACCATGATTTAACAATTAAACTTTTCTTTAAAGAATAGTTCATATACAATGCTAGGGGATGGGGGAAACTATTATAAAAGGTGCTACAAAAATCTGTATATGACGAAATCCTGTCTTAAACGAAACAACTTGTAGATCGGTGCAAAATGGATAGAATAATCCGTGTAAAAAAATCATAACACATTTGTAAAAGACGGCGAATTTCTTAATAAAGAATCTGTCTACAATGACTTTTTCTAAGTGTTTTTTTTTTAAAGATTCACCAGTATAGAAATTTTTATATTTTTAAGCCTCCAATCCGTGGAAATGTGTTAATGTTATTAATATTTCAGATATTTAGATACAGTTAAGGACTCATTTTAAAATCAATTTAATTTACAATGGGATATACAGAAATAAATATGGAAAGACCAATACTTTGGAATAAATGTGCCTATTTACGCAGCCCATGACACCCTTTTTTAAATGAAAAACATAAGCATGAAAGGGAAACTGTAATAAGTACTTTTTAGAGTTCCGTATTAAAAAATTAAACGGAACCATTATAAAATCTCCCTCTTGTGTCTGTTTTTTGTCGATCGCAATTGCTATAAGGTAAGTTAGCCCCTCCTCTTCTGTAAAATTAATACTAGTTCCAAATTAGCAAAAAGGAGCAATTAATAAAGCACAATACTCAGACCAGCATTGTCTCGAAGGGTATGCACACAGACATCCAGAGAGTGCAATCGCGTGTTTGTGTCATTTTCAATATTGTACCGACCAAAAGTATATGAAGTTATGCATCGAATTGAACCAAACTTTTTGTTTAAGTGTATGACTATGGCTAATTGGTCCTCCCGGAATTTTAAAAGAATCCGTCGGAAGGGGGCGCTGCAATTGCGATTTTTGTACCATTTTCAATATTGTACCGACCAAAAATATATGAAGTTATACATCGAATTGAACCAAATTTTTTGTGTAAGTGTATGACTATGACTAATTGGTCCTCCCTGAATTTAAAAAAAAATCCGCCGGAAGGGGGCACTGCAATAGCGAATTTTATGCCATTTTCAATATTGCACCAACGACACTTCTGCACAAATGAAGATTATAAACAGACTAAGGTACGTTTTTTTGGCCAGAACTCTTCCGTAAGGGTAAATATCAATGTCCTGTAGAAATGTACTTGGGGTCGGGCCGAGTTCGGTGCGAAATTTCAGCTTTTTTTTCCGGGCCGGGCCAAGCTCGGGCCTTGTTTCTAGCTATTATATCGGGCCGGGTCGGGCCTTGTTTTTAGCTATTATATCAGGCCGGGTCGAGCCTTGATTTTAGCTATTAAATCGGGCCTGTTTCGATTTAGCTATTATATCGGGCCTGTCTCGTTATCTAAATTTTCTCTACGAGCCGGGCTGGGCTCGGGCCGAAATTTGTATTTTAATATCTGGCCGGACATTTTTTTTTCTATGGATCGGGCCTGGAAATTTCCGTCCGTGCATACCTCTATCTTACATATCGAATTATCAAATGATTAGTTCAAAAAATTTTCTAAATTTGGACAATAATATCCAAACATTAAAAAAAAAAGTGATCTTTTTAGTGAACTTCGTTCACTTTTACAAATGAGTTTGATTTGAACGCGTTCGTTTGAAAATTTTTGAATTTGAACGTGAACTTAAATCACTTTTCAGAAATTGAACGTGAGTTTGAGTTAGTTCGTTTATTTTGTGAACGTGCCCAACACTGATTGAGAGCGGGTTAATTAGTTTTCTTATAATCAAATAAATCATCATAAAAATCTTCGGATTTTTTTCCCGATTGAAACCACTTTTTTCAGTAATGAGCCTTTCATAATCACATAAAACGAGTTTTCTCGAATTAGTGACCAAGCTACGTCGATTTCTTGCACTCGAATCAGTATCAATTTTGTGAAAATCGTTAAGGCCATTTTTAAAACATAGAAGTATTTTGAGCCAAATTCATCTTAATAGGTCAAAACGAACTTCCGCGAATTCGAAACCTAACTAGATGGATTTCTCGTGCTCAAATTAGCTTAGAAAACACATTTTGAATAAATCGCTCGAAAGTTTTTCTACTTATATGGAGATGCCTTTACTGCGCTTTGTTTATTTTACCACATGAAAATGATTTTGTTTGCATTCGGGATTTAGTTAGATCTTTTTGTGCTCAATTTAAAATAATAAATAATGAAAATAATTTTTTAAATAATGCTTATATTTTTCATATCTTTTCCAGAATTTTAAACTTTTTATAATTTTTTTTTTCAAAACAGAAATTTTTAACTAATCGAATGAGAAAAATGTACGCATTAAATAGTACAAAATTTACAATAAAAATTTACAATAATAAATCTTGATTGGCATATACATAGCTGCCAACTTTTACGCATTTTTCCTACCACAAAACTTTTATAATACATATTGTCTTATTTAATCGTCGAAATCTTATGATTAAATAAATAGAAAATCTCTGTACAATTTTAGTGGTAGCAAAAATGCGTAAAAGTTGGCATCTACGCATATAGATAACCATATGTGGTACTGGAAAATCAATACCGGCAAAAACGCGTTACCCGTATGACGTACGGGCAAATCAGGGAGGCTGTTAAAATCTCAGAAAATGCGTACTGAGACAAAGTTTAACAATTAAAATTGACTTACTTCTTTTATATTGCATGTATAATAATTTTCTTTTATATATAATAATTCCTTTTGTAACGTTTCACTAGGTACCGTAATTTCCTGCGGATAATCCGCGGATCAAACAATTCTTTTTCGACCCAGAAATTTCTGAAAAAGTAATGTAACTGCTTAAATCGCCGTAAATATTTGTCTGCAATCACTAAATAAAATTTCTGGGTCCAAAAAGAATTGTTTGATCCGCGGATTATGCGCAGGAAATTACAGTACGTCTTTTAACTATTAAATTTTTTTTAATCGCGTGTTAAAACTTTTTATAGTTTATTTCTTAAAATCTAATAACTAAACTTGTTTTATGTAAAGTAGTGCATTATCTCCGATCCAATTTTTATTTATTAAATTTATCATAATATTCCGTACATGTTTTGTAAGGCATTCAACTACATTTTTGACTTAATAACTGAACTTGGCTTAATAATAAAATAAATGCGCACGCCAAAAAAGATAATAAATATTCCCGTAGGAGAAGTGACTTAACTTACAATCTGTCCCGTTTCAATCTATAACGGAAATCTTAGTTTCGAAGTATTTGAAATGTTGTAAAATAAATTGCCTTTTTGTAAATAGGCACGACTGAGCTTCAGAAAATTCCTGTTAGAACACGAACATGCGAAGAAAAATGTGTTTTTAATATTTGCGAGAAACATTTTTCATCAAGTTAGCAATCAATAAATATTTATTTAAGCAAATAATAAATATAAATTTCTAGATATTTTAAGAATGTAGTGTTTTGCATACATTTTCAGAATATTGTATTACATAGAACATAGAAATCATTTTAACACTTCCCAACAAAGTTGAAAAGTGTTTTTGCATCGCTTTATCTGTTTGTCTGATGTCCACGTTCCAACTCCTTTAAATATACTTGGATTTTCATGCAACTGATAAACGCTATTAAGAATCCCCTAGGCATGATTGATATTGTATATGAAAAATTAATGGTTCATTTACAAGGGCACCAAAAGGAATTCTATTACATTATGATCTATGGAGAAAAAAGGTTTGCAGAGATTTTAATGACGTGGCGCTATAGCAAATGTTTTGAAACAGACATAAATCACTGTATTTCACTACAATAACATTAGAAAAGTACATATACAGCCACTCAACGTCTTTATCACCATTGAGGGCTTGAAGAATGCATATCAGTTCATTGACTTGCCGAGACGCTATACGCAGTGGACGCACTCGTGTCTGAGGAATATATTTTTTTAATCATTCCCATGAATATTTTTCCTGTGGCGATCAGCTGATTTATTGGACGCATTATAATGTCCACAAACCTGACAAATACGTTTTTATAGCTTCGGTTTCACTGTTGGACAGAAATAATCGTAAGATAATTGAATGAGCCCTGCTGAAGAAATTTCTAAATCTAGTGCAAGGCAGAGACTTATGTCTAGAAATTCTCCTTCATCACTTACGATGAGATCATGTGATGTTTGATTCATTTTAGCTGGTGGTGGCAAATAGCGTGATTTCAGAATCTTAAAAATTCCTAGGCCGAAGACAACACGTTTCATTTTTGCATTTCACTATCTGAAGCAAATATTGACTTTCCCGAACATGATCGGAATACCATTTTATATGTTCCTCAACTGAAAGTTCAGGCTCACCAGAATTGACGTAAGTGGCGTGGACAGGATATCCATCGATGTTCATGGTGCTCCAGATCTCCGCCAACACCTTCCCAGCAAACTGGAAGTTGGATTTCTCCAAATCAACATTTATTGTACAGCCTTTGTCGTCGAGATGGGAGCCAAAATGATCATGAGGCAAAATTAGTCCTGCCAATTCCCCGCTAAGAGGGGCCATTCTACGTTCAACCCTGTGAAATGCACTTCTTCCTGGTGCATTAGTAGCAATGAATAATGCATCCAAATTGTACATTTTGAAGTGGCGTATAGCAAAAGCGATTACCTTTCGACACCTAGGATTTTCATCTGGCCCTCCATCTACAGTCATAATAACTAGAGGCTTTACAGAGCCATCCTCACTCCTAACTAGTGACTGAAACTCATCAATATTGACAAGTGTTTCAAATTCCTGAGCATGCGTGCTTGCTGTTGACGAACTGTGTTTGCCACTTCTTATCGCAATAAATGTTGGTCCAGAATATCCTACTGCTTGCAGATTTTCAGGTGCCATCGGTTTTATTTCAATGCCAGCTTAAACTGAGGGTATGCGTTTATGGCGCTCTGTCACCTCCTAGTCATGGTCAAGCAATGAGACACGGTATTCCATATGCATAAGAAGTGGTGCTTGTTTATTTGCTGCAGTGAGACCAATGGAAACCCGAGCCTTATCGTCTTGAGAAAGAAAAAGAACTTGAGCAGGTCCAAGAACTGAGGCTAAACTCTCTAGGTAATGTATGGATGCTGTAGCAAAGTGACTATCAATATGAGTATGGTGGAGATCTTTTTGTGCTCGGGAAGGTTTCACAGGAACAGTTGAAACATGCCTACGACCCTCTACCAGATGCAGAATTTTTCGGCATTAAACGTAGGTATGTCCCACTACGGCTTATAGTAAATCCAATTTTCTTTCCCCATCATACTTTGTTTGCTTGTTGCATTTGAACTGCAGTTGCTTCGTTGTTTAATGTTGTTGAATTAAACGAAGTCAAGAGAAAATGAGTTCGAATTAATAAAAATTTTTAACGTTATTCTGCCATTGAAAATTTCGGGACTTCATGTTTAGTTCGAATTAAGCGAAGATTCGAATTATCCGATTTCGAATTAACGACAGTCGACTGTATTTGCTGGGACACACAAAATAAATCGGTTACAATACTGTCTTTGAGTAATAATTGCTGGAAATATGTTTACCTTTAGGCATAAGATTTTAAATTTAACTGTTTTTATGTGCGTTCTTAATTATATAAATAAGTAGCTCTTATAGTCGTCATCTGATCCATCATGCTGTCTGTCCGGTTATAACAGCACAAAAATTACCCAACTGAATCGTCTGAAATTTTAAATATGCATTTTTGGGAGAATTTTGTTAAATGATTACAAATTCTAATAAAATGAGATATATAATTCAAATACTGGGACAATCAAAAGTATTGGCTGATGGGATGAAATAGTTTCATGTGCTTTTTAATGATCTTACATCCGATGAAACAAAATAAAATTGAAATGCATTTATGAAGAGAACTAAAACATGCATTTTGTAGAATATGTCGTACAAAGAATATTTATTATTCATTTACGCCACAAAAGAATTATGTTACATAGTTAGAGAGAGGGGTTGAGATTATTTCACTCTCAAAAATGGATAGTCATATTTCAAGAAATTTTCTTCGTTTTTAATGATATCATTTCTTGGAAAATGCTCCGAGCGAATATTTCGTCAAATTTATGAAATTTCTTTCGTCCCTTATTTGACGATGCAAATTTCATCAAAAGTTTCGTCAAAATAGGGCTGGTGGTGCTATCTGTCTAACAGCTTAAAAACTCCTGTATTAGTTGACGGAATAATTAAAAAAAAGTCTTCGGGGAGATTCGAACTACTAATCTTCCGGGTGGGAGTCTTCTGATCTAGTATCACGCCATAGAGTGGTCGAACAAGTTCGATTCTAAAGGCATATTGCCGGTTCTACTTTGTGTTTATATTTTTATAAAATATAATGTAATTTTATCGAAACTGTTGTAATTCTTGCAAGTTGTATTTTATAAGGTTAGTTTTTTATTGGTGGTTTTGTTTATGGTTAATGAATAATTATAATATGTCTTAATCAAATAATTTATTAGCGAAATTTACTGTGTTCAATGAGCGATTAGAATGTGGCCTAGTAATTTGTTGCTCAGAAATAACGAACTTTGAAGACCATATTGGTGAAAATTTTATTATTGAGTAGTTGGTTAAGATTTTGACTTTTTACTGTTTATAGAGGGAGAGGGATCAATTATGTATATTTTTATTTTGATTGGAAAAAGAATATGAAAAAAAAAAAATCTTAAATGAAAACGAGATCCTGGAATTTTAAAATTTTACTGAGCCAATTTTATTCCTGAACGATTTTGTAGAACGCCGGATATTTATTCTTTTCAAATTAAAACATAACAAGCAATAAATAACAAATAAATAAATAAACATTCCTAAAACCTTTAGCAGCTTAAAAAAAACTAATGAAGAAACAATAACTACTTATATTTTACTATTTCCTGAAAAACTAAAAACTGCTCAAAAGTGTTGTTTTAAATAAATTATTCTGTACTAATATCATCAAAGAAATATCTGTTTCCTATAATCGTAGCATTTGAGGAGGTATAGAAACTGTTTCCTTAACTACTTAATCGTCGCGCCCGAGGCATTCAAGGGCTGCAAACTTCACGGCTTTTATTCAGAATTGTTTAATCCCACCAGTTTTATTAAATAGTGTAATTGTTTTTATTCTGATACCATTTTTTATCATTAAATAAGATGAATATAGATTTTTTTTTAATCAAAAAAGTGGTTGCAAATATTTCTGCCATTATTCAGAAAATGTTGGTTATTCATGTGACGTCATTCATTTTCAAGTGAAAATAGACAAGTAACATAATTTTTGAGTGAAAATTTGATGATACTAATGTGAAAAAAATTAGTAAAAACTGACATTTGGATTTATCTGATTTGTCTACATTTTTTTTTAATAAGAAATCTACATTTATGACATAGATAATTCGACATTTCATAGGAATACCAGGATCCCACTTTGTCCACTTTTTGAACGTCTTTTTGTTTAACCCTTTCGCGACGGGAGCTTTTTACGAATATTTAATGTTTTGTCACCGGTTTTAAAAAACAGAAATTTGTACCTTCTTAAATCAAGAAAATGCTCCGATTCAATAAGGCAGATTTTACAGTAAAATTTTACTGGTGGGGATAAAGAAGAATTCTTAAGCCTTTTTACAGCACGTATACGTGTCGCTCGTCCCCAAGGGGTTAAAGCGAAATTTTGTTTATAAATTTTGTTGAAATATACTATCCAGAGCGTCTTTCTTGGAATTGTTGCAAAAAACATTCCACGAACTTTTTTTTTTTTTTAATGAATCGTTTTTAAAAAATGGATGAGTGGGAGGCCCTGCAATACAGTATTTTGAGATTCTACTTCTCTTTTAACTCTCAAGGTTTTTATGATAACGTTGTGAAAAGAAAACTTTTACTTCGAACGCGTGACCTTTACGGATCCCTTGGGGTCGCTAGGAACAGTTTCCGACGCGTTAAAGAAAACTTCAAAAATATAAAAGGAATGATTTTGGTTTTTGAAACATTTCTAAGCTGCATTGTTTAAAAGAAAATTCCATTTTAGTACAGTATTTTCAACATTGTCTTTATTCAGCTAAAAATAATCTCAAGATTACCTTAAAAACGTCTCTTTGGGCCACAGAAGGTGGATGCAAGGGACGTTTTGTTCTCGCTTGCATTCAGTCGGAATTCAAGGGCAACTTTGTCAACATTTACTTCATGATTCCCACGAGTATTTTGCATAAACTTATTTCAACAAGATACACTGTGCACTCTTTCTTGAAAAGCTTTTAGAATATTCTTTTCTTTTCATTGTTTTATTCATTTTTATATATCCTGCATAGAAATTTCAAAGAAACTTTTGAAAGAAAGTTTAAACTAATTTTTCACGCATTTCAAATATAATACTAAAATTATTAAAATATAAATTTTAAAGTTTTAGAAGTTTAATTATAAGTTTGAATCAGGATTGCCAATTGGCCTCCAGTTTTCTTTAAAAAACTTGGATTTGAGAAAATGGTAATTTGGAATTCCCCTGCATCTGGCTGTTTTTTTATTTACAATCACAGGCAACACTGAGACAATCCCAATCTGGACTAATTTTTATTTAAGGGAATCTGAATTCTCACCATTAAATTTAAAAAGTTATTACTTTTCTATAAAGTGATCAATACTCCACAAACAAAATAAAAAAAACATGCTATTATAAAATTTCCGGGTTGTATTTCAACATTAAATTAAAAAGTATTATAGTTTTTCAAGTTAAATTATCAAAATGAAAAAGGTTGTAATAATGGCGTTCTTTGGCAACTTCTTTTTCTTTAGCTGCTAATTCCTGCTGCGAAGAAAATTGAAAGCATTGTTTTATATAGATTTTAAAACTTTATTTGAAAGCAAAACTGTTATTTTTCAAACAAAAATAATTTGTTAATGCTAGTGGGTATTCTAATTACAATACATTAAAATTAAAAAATCTTTTAGATTTTTCATTTAAAAAATAATGGATTTTTATCTGTCTTATGTAAACCAGTAACCGGGTTTTGCGCACCTTGTACTATTAATTATCCTAATAATATAATATCTTAACCTCTTCAGTCCTGAGACAAATATTACGAGGGACCAAAAAATCAGTTTAAAATTACTATTAAACATCTCCAAAGATATATCAACCTATATACTTCTGGCTCTCGCTAATTCGAATTTGGATAAATCGAATGTTCACTTAATTCGAACTGAAGACCCAAAATTTTCATCACCAGAATAATTTTAACAATTTTCATTTGTTCGAACCCATTTTCTCTTGGCTTCGTTTAATTCGAACTAACAAGATTCCGATTTTTCATTTTTCCTTATTTTCTCCCGAACTTCATATAATTGAAATAATTTTCTTTCTTTCATTTTTGTCAGACTTTTTCTAAACGAGTATAGATATAGTATAGTATATAGTCAAATGCATTTGATATCCACTTTTTTAGGCCCCGTCTCTCCATCAGTGATAGACAATGGCATCAATTCGTTTTTGCTCGTTCCTAATCCCTTAATTAGTTTATGTATTTATACCTTTTAATTTAATATTAAGCCATAATCTAATGATAAGAGCCGACATAAATTTAAAAAATACTATAATATTAGAATTGTACCCCTTTAAACATCATGTTTGCCTCTCATACTTTCCATAATTGGAACTCTGGATAATTAGAACATTTTTTGTGGTCCCGACGAGTTCTAGTTAACGAGAGCCGACTGTATCAGTGCTTGGGATATGCACACATCTATTAAAAAGTGTAGAAATAATTTTAACTAATATAAAAGCAATTAAATTCATTTAAAGGGTGTTAGTGTCTCCTACAGGTGGCATTAGGACTGAGGAGGTTAACCCTTTAACGTTCATTGGTTTCGCAACGAAACCACAAGATTTTAATTCCGATACGCAACACTGACACCGGTATTTTTATCTTAAATATATACCTTTTATTTTGGATGTGAAAAATCACGTTTTCTTATTTAGAAATATATTTGTTCTTAATTACCGGTGTCACTCATTTATTTCGACATCTTAGCAATGAAAATGCTATGATCGTTAACCCTTTAACGATCATTGCATTTTCATTGCTAATTGTTGGAAAGACATTTGTTTCATTTTCAAAATGCCGGAGGTTGGCACGTATGCATGTACAACAAACCTTATAAGTAACTTTATGCATAGCTGCCAAATTGTGCGGATTTTCCCTGTCACTAAAATTAATAGAAATTTTTATCTTGCTTCATCGCTGGAAATCGTTAAATTTCGGCAATTATTTTAGGTGGAATTTTCTGTTAAATTTTAGTAGTAGGAAAAATCCTTACGAGTTAGCAGCAATGTGTATGAGTCATTTGTTTTACCTTCAAAGATGATATTTATATGGTCTCTACTCATCAAAAATTTTCCCGTGCAATGTAATTTTTTATATAGCAGTTTTATAAGAGAAATAATACGTCTGATATTTTCTAACTGACACAATAGCAAATTTTTGATTATTCAATTTGGTTTGGAAATAGTGTTGCAAAATACTGCCAAATAAAATTAATCCTCGCAAACATTTTTTCTAAATTTGAAAAATTTGTTTAAGATGATTTTAAATTAATTTTATTATTAAAATGATATTTTATATTTCATTTTATTATAACTCTAGCCAACTCATAAGCAAAGATAGGCAGCGTGATTCGACGTAACTAGATACTACCGTATGACTCAATTAGTAATTTATTTATTTAATTTATTGCTTACAGCTATATTTATTCCGGTGCGTATTGTGATTTTTTTTTCTCTCATTATGAAACATGTTAATATTTTACAGTTATCTCTTTCGAACACTTTCCAATTTGTATGAAAAGCATTTATGTCAGAAATTCATCTGTTTATCTGTCCATCTGTGAGTTCCATGTCTTTCTGCTCTTAAGCCCTATGAGATATATTTAGATTACCGCAAAATGTACATACATATTATATTTTGTACATTTATGATGGCATCATTTCTGCTGAAAGGAAAATGTGGGGCGTTTATAGCTCTCTTATATGAATACACTAAAACTAAAGAATTGTGAAACAATATGGTCTATTAGCTAAAAAATACTTGAAGTTATTTCCAATGATTTTACACGACGAGAATCATAATGAAATCGAAATGTATTAGATGTTTGCAAATTATTTTTTCTTCTAGAAAGCACTGTGTCTAGAAATTCTCGTTTATTAACGTAAACACACAAAAATTACGCTACGTTTAACGGCAGTCTTTGTTCAGCATTAATAAAAATGTTGTATTATTTCAAATACACTGCTCAAAACAATTAAAGGATATTGCAGTTTTAGGTGGATTTTGTATCTGGGATACTTTTTAGCTGATTGATACATGGTCGACAGACATAGTAGGTTATATGAGAATAAATTACACATGTTTGGCAGAAAAAAATGCATTTATTGAGCATTTGTGTGCAAAAGGAAAAAAACACAATTTGTGCATATGGGAAAAAAAGAATAAGAAAAGGTGTTTTCTTCAAAAAAAATTATTTTCAGTGGGGGGTATGGTTTCCACGGGCGGCCAACAATGTTGAACACCTTTGAGGCATGGACTCAATGAGGCTATTAATGACGAGTTGGGGTATTCTGCCCCACTCTTCCAGAAAAGCTCTTTCTAGTTCTTGGAGAGTTTATGGGGGTTGTTGGCGGCCAGAAACTCGTCTTCCTAGAGCGTCCCAAACGTGCTCTATTGGATTCATGTCTGGAGAACACGCTGGCCATTCCATTCGAACGATTCCTTCCTCGAAAAGAAATCCTCCACCAGGTTTGCACGATGTGGCCTGCAGTTATCGTCCATTAAAATGAAGTTATCTCCGATTGCTGCAGCGTAAGGGACTACAATAGGTCTGAGGATCTCATCCCTATATCGGCGACCAGTCAGAACTTTATCTCGAATGATGTAGAGGTCAGTGCGACCGTAAATGGAGATGCCACCATACACCAACATTCCTCCACCGCGAAATCTGACACTTTCGTGCACGAACGCAGGATTATTCCTACTGCCACGGTCCCTCCAGATGAAAATACGCCTATTATCCGGATGCACAGAAAAACGGGATTTGTCAGAAAACAGAATATTGCTCCATTCATTTCTCCTCCAGTTGACATGCTCGGTTGCTCACTTCCTGCGATCGCGACGATGCCTTGATGTTAATCTAATACATACCATCGGTCGGCGAGCATACAGACCTACAGCATGGAGCCGGTTTCGGACAGTCTGAGTTGAAATCGTGGTGCCTGTAGCCGAGCGAATGTGTTGTTGGAGAAGAGTAGCGTTCATGTTTCGGTGTCTCCGAGCTGTTAACGCTAAATACCGATCTTCATTGGGCGTTGTTGCCCGTCTACGACCTTGCCCTGGTCTTCGGCCTGCACATCCACTCTCCAAAAAACATTTCCAGATCCTGGAAATGACACTTTGTGACACTCCAATGGCTTGCGCTACTTCGGCTTGAGTTTGGCCCCCTTCTAACCTACCAACAATTCTCCAAGCTTCTGAATCTGTCAAATGACTTCGCTGAGACATCGTACTCATCGAAACAAAGCAATCACTGAATGCCGATCATCCTTGTCTTCATTCTCTTTTATTCAGTTGAAAGTCAAATTTCATTCGCTGCCGCTGAAGCGACATTTTTCACGTCGAACTCAAAATTTGCATACTCCACAGTTTGAAAACCAGAAAGATTTGCATTTGTGATTCTCTTCTTCTATTTTCGGCAAAAAAATTTCGTTTATATCTTTATTTTATATAAACTTCAAATATTCTTTAATTGTTTTTAGCAGTGTAGAATAGACTTCATTTTGCTGAGAATGAGTGACAGCGTTTATTATCCAAAATTATCCATGATATATTTACGGGGATGCACGCGCTGCGCCACAAATGATTCATTTTAACGAAGAACACCAATGGTGTTTAACACCATTCTTTGTTTTATTTAATCTCAGAAATTTTGACGTTATATAAAGCGTGAAATATAATTAAAATTTAGAGGTGCCAAACAGTCATTTCTGGCGCAGCGCTTGCATCCCTGTATATTTAAAAATATTTTATACTTACAAAAAAAAGAAAAAGAAAGAAAGAAAGAAAGAAAAGAAAAAGAAAAAAAGAAATAGGATGCTTTTTTTTTGTAATCTGAAAAGTGTTTACAGTGCTATTTTTATTTATTAAGCTTAATTAAATTTCTATACATTATGCTGTGCGTATAAGTTATAGAGCTCTACAACTCAGTTTGAACACTTATTCGTCCAGTGTTGCTGCTGAGCAATTTTTTTTTTTTTAATTCAGATTTTTTAATTGGCACCACTTTTTGGAAATCGTAAAAATCGTTTTATTTGGGGACACATTAATCCCTTAACACTATCTGGAACGGGCAAAATCTGTTAGTAAAATGAGAAATTATCGCTTAAAACCGAAATTGAAAAACGAATTTTTTAGATATTTTGAAATTCTTAATTTAAGCTTTTATTGCAAAAGCAAAATTTTACTAAAATATTATTGGTGCCGTTTACAAGTTTGGAATTAAAATTAGGTATCCCAGACCGGGCACAGTGTGCCGGAAAAGGTTAATGGTCGCATTAAATTACGGCTTAAACATTCAAATTCATTATTACCACCTCTTTTTTGAAAAAAAATATTCATCTTATTTAACGACAAGCAAAAATGATACCAGAATAAAACCATTTACACTATTTTATAAAGCTGGTGGGAATCAAACAATTCTGAATAAAAGCCAAAAAACTTGCAGCCCGTGAATGTCTCGGGCACGATTAAATGGTTAATTAAGGAGAAAAGAAGGAAAATTTTACCTTTTCAAATAGCTGATACCTGAAAAGAAATCTGAATTTTAAAAAGTAGGCAAAGTGCAACACTGTTTCCATCTATTCTTGAAAATTTAAAAAGTTCAAACCACAGAGCTACTAAAAAGGATTCTTATAGTTTAGTATTTGCAGATGGTAAATTCTCGAATATGTAATAGAGTGATATTGTTTAGTTTTTATTAAGGGGACAATGGAACTTGATTGATCTTATTTGAGCTAATTCGTCTATAGCAAAACCTTCGCATCCAAGGTCTATTTCTGCGGTATAATAGTAACAAAACATTTTTTTCTTATTAAAATAAAATTTATGAAGGTTTTTAAAAGAAAATAATAAATGTAAGTATATTTATATACTTTAAGTCTGTTTTTCTCAAAACTAATTTTTCAGTGTTTTTGGATTTTTGAAATGCTCCTTGCGACATAATTTTCGATCAATATTTGTGAAATTGACAAGGAGGTATCCTGATATTGTTTAGAAAGAAATTGTGCAAGCTTCTTTAAATTCGTCTTCATTAAAACAGTCAAATTTAATTTTTTACTTAATAAAAGAAACGATACCAGGGTGCGTAGTTTGGAAGCACCTTGTAAGGACCTTTTACCAGAATTTTTATAATGTAACATTTGTTTTATTTAACGAAAAAGAAACCCTTTTTCAGATCTAACAACCAGTACTTTAAAGAATTTCTGATACTAAAAGAATTAAAATCCTCTGAGTTTCTTGATGACTACGCACCCTGGATACGAAAATCGATATGGAATTTACGATGTGGAACCTTACGAAAATCGATATGGAATTTAGAAAAAAATCTGTAAAATATTAACTATTCAAGAGTTTGAAAAATTCTTACACAAATTTGTTTATAATATAGTTTTAGGTTATAAAAATGCAAAAGCAAGGAAATATCTCAAAAATTAAGACACGAGGAGCATTTAAAATTCTGGTTTAAAAACTTTAAAAAAAGCTTTAAAAATTTAATTTTTTTAAATTAAAAATTTTAATGAGATTGGAATTTTTTTAGGTGTTCTATATGCTTTTGGACAAATTTATACAGGCACAAAATTTCACACTGCTATGGTGAAAAAAAAAAAAAATTAATGTCCATCGTCTCCTTAAAACGCTGAATAAGTAACTTGTTTTTTGTCATCGTTGACTCAGATTTACATGTCGAGAAAAAGCGCATTTATCGCTATATCATTACAATTATAGTTTTTATTTGAAGAGTCTGTTATATATTAACAGTGAATTTTAAATTAAGTTATTAGAAATAACAGAACCTGTTCACCACGATCTGATCAAATGTGTACAGAGCTGACTGGAAGATATCCCCGCACTTAATTTATGCCTTAAAAAATCAACACGTTGATGAAACTTGCCTATTCCGAATTTCCGCTAAACCGAACGGTGGTCGGTTCTAATTAGTACGGAATAGCAGGACTCTACAGTATAGTTTTTTTATTTTCAACGTTCGTAATTTTTGTAGCTTTTACTCTCTCTCTGTCATTCTTTTTTATTAACAATTTTTTATAATTCGTAATCTAAATAGCTAGGTATTAGTTCGTTATTAGTTCATACATTAAATTAAATTCATTTACCTTTACTTTAACTGAATAACTGATCATTTTAAATCTTAGATAAATTCCTTTAAATTGTATACTTCTGCATTAATTGTACTTCCTCGTTATTATTTAACCATATTTGCCAACTTTTACGCCTTTTTTGCTACCACAAAAATTTTACTGTAAATATTGTCTTATAAAATTGTCGAAATTTTATGATTAAACAAATGGAAAATCTCTGTACAATTTTAGTGTTAGCAAAAAGGCGTGAAAGTTGGCAGCTATGATTTAACCAATCATTCATAGTTTATTTCATAATTTGTTATGTTTCCAAACATCATATAATTTAGAAAAATATTATAAGTATCACTTTAAAGTTCGTCAAACGGAAGCAAATGTAAAAGAAAATTGTCACGGTGATAAATTATTGGCGATTCAATGTAATCAATTAATTTCCATTCCGCTTCATTTATTGGTTAATGATGTATGAACCAGCAGAAAGCTTTTCCTTGTCTTTAACTACGAGAAAGATGCATGATCGCCATTCTTATTGTGATTAATGATATCTATCTACAAAGTTTATTTCTGAATCACTTATACTAGTTATAACTAAATTTACTAGTATGAAATTTTATGAGTTAAATAAAACTTGTTTAATAAATATTAAACCATGTAACAGTTCATAATATCGGATGTATGAAATTTCTGTAGATTTATATACAAAATTAAGGCTAAAAAGTAAATTTTGTGCTTATCCCTATATTTATATGTGATTAGTATTAATACATATTCATAATATATTTTTAAAGTAATGATTAACACTATCTTATTTTCTTTTGTGATAAAAAATAAGATATATGGGTAATTCTATGAGCACATGTCGTGTAAGTCTCATACTACGATTTTGGATACCAATATTTTAGAACGAAAAAATGTGACTTATTTTATAGATATATTTAATTAATTGAATAAGGTCATGCAAACCTTTCGAAAATAACGGTGGCCAGCAATTTAGCAGTTACTAGAAATGTGACTTACACGACAAGTGCTTATGGAAATACCCACATATACATTTTTTTTTCAATAACTTATTTTGTGTTCAGAGCCTGATTACTAACGGGGCACTCTCTCACCAGAAAAAATTTATAGAAATTTTCGTCTTCTTTAAACGCCCTTTTCATACAAAATTACTGTCATGAATAAGGAAAAATTCTTTATTTCTTTTTCCTGGTGGGAGAGTGCCCCGTTAGTAATCAGGCCCTGTTTGTGTTCAACATCTTCCATGAAAATGTACTTTTTTCATGCCAGCCGTAAACGCTACAACAGTATTTTAGTATGTAAACGAGGGATGATGTTAAGGCCACAGAGTACGGAACAGAGAATCAACTTTCATACACTGTAATGGCAACTTGTTTAACATGGGATTACGCATAGACAGTAGCGAGACGAGCGGACCACTCTGAAACTACGATCATAACAAAAGAGAGGTTGCTAATTCGGCGAAACATCGCTTCCTTGGCGATAAAAGAAAAAAGAAAAAAAAATACAGCGACGGCTTGCTGCTTCTTGTTTTGAAATTTATGAAAGAATTATTTTAATATGAAATAACTTTGACGTATTCGACTTGCAAACAATACATGTGTCTCTTCGTAACATAACGATCTAATAATTTAAACTTGAAAATTCAAGAACAATAACAGTAATAATTACGAATCAATATAAGCGCGGAAATCTAAGATTAAATATCATAAGCACGTGTGCAAAGATAATCAAATCAGCATTCAGCAAGAAGTGCTAAGCCAGAATATGGTTACAGTTAAACAGAAATCACGAGGATAAAAATCGCCAACGCGATGGTTTACTTTTTAAGTGATCCACTGAGGGCGCTCTTTTCAAGCCGAGTTGAGGCTCTGTCCGTACTCTGTGGTTAAGGCAAGAGTAGACGTTCAAAAAGAATTTTTTTTCATTCTTGCATTTCTTGCTTTCATGACTTGCAAGGCTAGTAGTATTTTAATATGTTAATTGGTTTCAGACTGATACTGGAATTTTATCAGCCAAATCTACAAGACGATGGTCTATGCTACGTTTTCCGGTTCAATAGGAAATAAATAGTAAGAAATTTTATGATTTAAAACCGAAACAGATTCATTTATATTAATAAAAACAAAACACGGACGGTTAAATTAAATTTAGCTATTACTAAAATA
The DNA here is from genome assembly GCA_964019185.1 of Maratus speculifer. Taxonomy (NCBI): domain Eukaryota; kingdom Metazoa; phylum Arthropoda; class Arachnida; order Araneae; family Salticidae; genus Maratus; species Maratus speculifer. The sequence continues at coordinate 308,759,016 of OZ025295.1, read as the reverse complement.
TCCATTTTAATTTTGCTTAAATAAAAGTTCCTCATTCATATTACGCAAAATAAAATAACTTTTCTGCAAAAACAAATAACTGCACTAACATCAATCCACACATCAAATTTTGAGCTGCAAAATTTTTACATCTTACCTGTAAATCTTTTTTTTTTTTTTTTTTTTTTTATAACTTTATATTTTCTGAACCATGTTTTTTAATAAAGTAAATGATAAAGAGTTTAAGTTTAGACTTAATTTTTAATTTTCTCTTTAAATGTCAAAGCATGCTTGAGAATATTGCAGTGAATATTCTACATTGAACAGGCACAAATTTTCCATCTTTTTCTTTAACTTGTTTCTCAAAACTGCCTTGTAAATTCACTTACAAATTCAATTTAAAAAGTAATTAGCATCTGTTGCTTTCACTCTTGCGAAACAAGGAGTAGACTGCAGAGTCAATTATCTCTTTAGGAATGTTTAAAAAAATGTACGTTTTTTAAGAAACAATCTCCAGTAAGCTACGTAAGAATGTATAAGGCACTATACTTACAAATTAAAAAAAATGGTAAGTTTATACAAGTTTTATAAAAAAAATTGCACAAAAATTTTCATTTGAAACTTTTTAACATGTTTATTTTTCTTTCATTGTGCTTTTTAATCCTTTAAAGGACAAAGCATTTCCATTGATAAGATGAAATAAATGTGTGACATCGGTAATTGCGAACAAATACATTTGTAAATAAGAAAAAATGATTTTTCGCAAACATAATATAATGGATATCTTTAAATTAAATTTCGGTATCGTTGTCACATATCGGAATTGGAATTTTGTGGTTTCGTAGAGAAACCAATGAACGTTAAGGGATTATGATTATTCAATGAAAAGAATTCTGGTATGAATCAAAATATGTTCATATCAGGAGTGCAAAGATTTAGGCGCCCGCAGGCAATGTCTCATTACTAAATGTATTTCATTTTTCATTTAATGTTTCGTGAAAAATACTCGTCGAAATGCTATGAAATTTTCAGTGAAAAAACTTTTAAATTTTAGTGGTGAGAGACTACACATTGGTGTCTAGATTTTTACACCCTTGGTTCATATGGTAGGGATGACCCCTCTTGGTAGGGATGAGATTTCCGCTTTTTTGGACACCAGTAAAATCTTAGAGAAAATGTTGTTATTTTAAATCTTAAAAATGTTCCGATTTAAAAATATAGCATTTTCTCTAAGATTTTACTGGTGTGCAAAAAAAGCGGAAATCTCATCCCTGCCTCTTGGTCTTTCTAGTGTTCAACAGAAAAATAATTTTTCTGCTGTTACAGATACTATGAAAATAAAGAAATATTTATTTGGATTATAAAGGTCAAAGATATCCTTACGTAACGATAACGTCATTTTGCAAATGATTAAATTTAGTTTTTATTCCAATTTAATATGTAAACATCGTACACTTTAAATTTTTACACCGACGAATAAGGAAAGAAATGTATTTTCAAATGTAATCTATGTAAAAAATACATAATAATAAAGTAACTAATTAAGTAAATCACAAAGAATTTAAGTTCAGACGTAATTTTTAATTTTCTCTTTAAATGTCAAAGCATGCTCAAAAATCTTACAATGAGTATTCTCCATTAAAGCGGCGCAAAATTAACATATTTTTCTTTAACTGTGTCCCTCAAAATTGCTTTATAAATGAAACTTAATGATTCAGTTTAAAAAGTAATCAGCATCTGTTGCTTTCTCTCATGCGAAAAAAGGAGTAGACTTCAGAGTCAATTTTCTCTTTCAGAATGTTTAAAAATATGTATGTTTCTCTAAGTAACTATCTCTAGTAAGTTACTTAAGGAGGCATAAGGCACTATATCTGCAAATTTACATTACAAAGATCGGAAAAATTACTCAAGTTTTTCTTAAATATTTTGTGCACAAAAGATTTACTAAAAATTCTTTTTTTTCTTGCATTGTGGCATTCAAAACTATTTTGTACGAAAAATTCTGTTATGAACCAAAATATGTTCATAAAGTATGGGTTAAATTAACCTTTATGGTCTTTCTTATATTTAACAGAAAGTTAAATTTTCCGTTTTTACGAACGCTACGAAAATACAAAAATATTTATTTAGATTCATGTCTCTACTTGTGCACTGAAAAAGGAAAAAAAAAAAATCTGTAAAGATTTTAAATCTTTTCTTGGAAACTGGAGTTCCTTGAACTATTAGTAACAGCAAAATTTCATGTAATCTATTCTTTTACAGAAGTTTTTGCTGTAACTGTTATTTAAAAGTTCTATGAATCGCAGTTTCCTAGAAAAAGTTTAGTAACGTTACAGAACTTTTTTTCCAGTGTACAAGAGATTAATATAAAAGTTTCAATTAGAGAGTATTTCAGGTGAAGGAATAAATAATTACTATGTATAGAGGCGATTTAAAATGTAAAAAAACAAGAAAGTTAATTATTTAATTTTTTCGCGCCGGCTATTTTCGACTACTCTTAACTACATTATAAAGGACACAAGTACCCTTAGGTAACACTGACGCCATTTTGCAAATGATTAAATTTCGTTTTTTCTTTAATTTAATGTCCAAACACCGTACATTTTTTAATTTCGCACCGCCGATTAACCCGTTGAAGGGCAAAACACTTCTATTCTTTAAATTCTGAAATGAATGATTGACACCAGAATTTAAAAACAAATTTATTTAACCCTTTGCGGAGCAGGACAAATTAATTGCTTAAGTGTTAAAATAAATGACTGACACCGGAATTTGAAAACAACTTTATTTGTAAATAAGAAAACGCTATATTTTACGCATTCAATTAAACGTAATTCTTTTAAACAAAATTCCGGTGCCAATGTGGAGTTCGGGAATTAAAATTAAGTGGTATATCTATGAAACCACCGCACTGCAAAGGGTTAATTCATAATATATTTATTAATACACAAAAAAAAAAAAAAATTCACTTAATTGATGGATTTAAAATTATCATTTCAAATTTCTGGTGTTAATGTAGCCTTTTGCAATTAAAATTAAGTGGGATAAATTTTATACGACAGCCATTCAAGGGGATAAAGAAAGAAATGTACTTTCAAATGTAGTTTGTTTGAAAATTATATTACAATTGCTTTGAAAACTGTATTACAATTTACACTTTTTTTTAACTTTTTGAATTAATTTTCAAGCATAATCCTGAACGAGACCAGTATGAAAATACAGCTTTTAATATATTTCAAAACTTTATTGAAACGCTCTATTACTGTTTTTCATACAATTATGAATTTCGGTGCTGTTAATTGTCTTTCTAAAAAAAAAAAAAAAAAAAAAAAAAAAAAAAATAGATGTAAAAAAATCTATTAGAATTCTCAAAAGGAGGTAAAATCCCATTTTCCCCCAAAACCTTTAAAATTATTTGTTGAAACATTTTCTTTAGTTACTAGAATTATTTTTTGTCAAACAACTAGTTTTAACGATATATAAGTATATTACACAAAAAGCCGCCTGCAAACATTTCTCTTGTAAAATAATTACTAGCATATAAAGCTTAATTAACAAAAGATGCTTTTAAAAAGGTATCACAATTCTTTATAAAAACAATGTATATAAATATTTTCTGATCCTCTCTGAAAATGAAAAAGTTTTTCGCAATTAAAAATTCTTCAAATATCATTGGTAACACTAAAAAAACAGTGGCGGTCAAAACGGTGTTGCCAAATAGTCGAAAGTTAATTTCCCCAAAATTTCTAAATTTTTTTTCAAATAAGGAGTTTTTTTCGAACAAGTCCTCAACTCAATTTCTACTCAAAAAAATTAATTTTCAATTTTCTTTTACTACTACATGAAAAAAAAAATGTTTAGCCAATTTAAACTCAATATTTCCTCCAAATCAAGCCTTTTTATAAAAAAAATTCCCCATTTATGAAAAAAAAAATAAAATTTAAATAAAATAAATAAAAAAATTGAAGGAGGAGGAGGAGAAGAAGAAACGTTTAAACTTGACAATTTTTATGCAATTTTGCTACCATTAAAATTGTACAGAGATTTTCCATTTTTTTTAATGATTAGATTTCGACGATTATATAAGACAATATTTACTATAATTTTTTTGTGGTAGGAGCGTGGTAATGCGTAAAAGTCGGCAGCTATGCTAACTGTAAACTTTAAGTGAAAAAAAAAGTTTTTCTCCAAAACTTTTGATAGTTCCCAAAAATTTCCCCATGGACTGCTTATTCCTAAAATTTTCACCTGGAGGTTCAAAGTTTCCCAAAATCCCCAATCTGGCAACACTGGGTCGAAATGTCTGCTACCAAATAAAAATATATCGACTCGAGCCAGTAATGTTTTTCTAAATTAAGTTCAATATGTACCACATCGAAATAAGTCGTATAATTAGGCAAAAAAGTTATAAATAAAACCTCTTGTGGATGATATTTTTAGAACACTTGAGTAAAAATACCCGGTTGTTCTAGTATTAATAAAAGAAATTCTATACTTATGTAACCAACGTAATTTCCGGCGTATAATTCGCAGACCAAACAATCACTTTTCGACCCAGAAATTTTTTGAAATAAAATGTAACAATTTTAAATCGCGGTAAATTTTTGGCTTCAATTGCTAAATAAAATTTCTGGGTCTAAAAATATTGTTTGATCATCGGATTCAGCGCAGGAAATTACGGTATTTGAGAAAATTACCACTTTACAAAATACTTCGCTTCGATTGTTTAGCTATGATATCTAAAACTTTTACAGAAAAATTTCTGTATAAAAGAAATTGAGATTTATTATTAGACATATTAAATAAATTTTATATTAAATTTTCTTTAACCCCTTAACTGGTTAATGCTTTTCCATTCAATAATTTGAAAATAACGGATTCACACCACTATTATTTAAATAAAATATATGTAAAATTTAGCCTAAACATTACCGACTTTCAGCAGTATGAAAATTTTCTTAAAAATAATAGTGGTTCCAAAAAGCTTTAAATGATGCAGTCAACAAATTCGTCTGCCCGAACGTCGTTCGGGTAAACCAGTTAAGGGGTTAAAGGTATTTAAAGATATCCTAAGTGCATAAAAGGTCAACTTGTGTTTATTTTATTGCAATTATTCTTGTTTTAATTCTTAGCTATTTATCATAAAAAAATAAAATAAAATGAACAACTGATTTTTGTAAATAATTAAGTTTTGTGAAACGAAGAAAATTTGGAAAAGTTAGTAAGCAGCTGTCTAATATATCATGCAAGTATAATTTAATTTAGCAAGTAAGAATATTGTATGTTGCGGTTTGTTCTTCGATTCAGGGCCTGATTACTAACGGGGCACTCTCCCACCAGGAAAAAGAAATAAAGAATTTTTCCTTATTCATGACAGTAATCTTGTATGAAAAGGGCGTTTAAAGAAGACGAAAATTTCTATAAATTTTTTCTGGTGAGAGAGTGCCCCGTTAGTAATCAGGCTCTGCTTCGATTAATTACTTCAATATAGTTATGCATATTTGCTCAAGTATTAAACATAAATGTTGGTTACATTGAAGTTTATTGCTTATTGTTTATTTAAAAATAATAATGATGATACTACTGAAACTAATGAATCGTTCCATAAATTACGTTCTTACTGAACAACACTATAAATCATTGTGCATAGCTTATAGAAATGCCTTATTTTTTTATTCTGTGCGATGGCGCTTTACTACTAATATGTTTTAGAATCAGATTGCCATATTTAGGCGAAACATCAGTTTTAAATGCTTTAAAAATCTTATAATGATATATCAATTTCAATACGTTTTAAACAACTAAAACCTTTAAAATGCACAGCAAGTGATTTTCCTCTATACGTTATAATGCAACGAAATATTTTTAGTGTCTCTGTAAATAAATTATAAATGCTTCATACTTAGTTTTTTAATACCGAATAGGACATAGTAAATCCCTATAACATACATCAATCATACATGTCTGAAATTAGTTGACGGGATAATGAAATAATAACCGTAATTCCGTAATAGAACATTGGTATACATTAAAAATATTTAAATGTACGTTTAATTTTTATTTTGCAATTGAAAAGCATTATATAAATAGTTTATACATGTTTTATTTTCTTATTTTATATTATGCGTAGCCATGATGGTAAGTATTAAAGTGGCCCTCAACGACAAGTTACTTTACTTAATTGACTTACGTCCAATTTAGCTAACCCATTTGTGTCTAGCGTCCCTTTTTAGGAACGCTCCTAAAGGTGCATTCAGAACTATTTTTGACACCGGTAAAAAATAAAAGCAATAATTATTTTATTTAAATGATGCATTTGCGTGATTAATGAACTAAACTTAAATCTTCTAAAAATAGTGGTGCCAACCAAATAAAATTTACTCAAAAGATGCTGGGCACGAATGGGTTAATGACTTAACTGATCAATATTTTTGAAAAACTTTTAATTTATGCCTAGTTTTTCATGTCTTTCACAAAACAGAAATTTTGGTTTAATTAAATCAGTCAAATGCTAGGATTAAACAATGCAAAATTTACAATAAAAATTTACTGGTGAGAATAATAAATCATGATTGCCAAAAAAACCTTGCCAGTATGACGAACGGGGAAATCGATGAAGCGGTTAAAATACAACACATTTGACCATAATGAAACTAACATTGAATCCTTCCTTTGGAGTTCATTTTCACCGCAATCTTCTTTAAGTTAAGAAGAATAAACACCATTCTTAATGTTAAATTAATTTCCGGAATTTAGCATTCAGGTATTTTTGAAAAAAAAACTTTCATTTAACGGCTATTTTTAGCGTCTTTAAAATATATTTTTAATCTTTTATTATCGGTTTTTTGGTCTAATTAAATCAGAAAAATGCTAGGATTAAACAATACAAAATTTACAATAACAATTTACTGATGAGAATAATAAATCATGATTCGCAAAATCTCCTTGCCCGGACAAATCAATGAAGCTTTTAAAATAGAGCACCTTTGACCATAATGAAAATAACATTGAACCTTTTCTTTAATATTCATTTTCATCGCAATTATCTTTAAGTTAACGAAAATAAACACATTTCTTAATGTTAAATTAATTTCCGGAATTAAGCATTCAGCTATTTTTGATGAAGGCGAAGAAAATCTCTCTTGCGAATTTATTTACACCTCGGTGTTTGACGATTTGAGGTTTCAAATTTAGAAACTATAATTCTTTGTGGCGAAAGATTTATTTTCTCTTGAACGGTATTTAAATATTATCTGTACGAAGCACGCAGGTGAACTCTTTGTTTTATTTTGTATGAGCAAAATTTAATTTGATATTAAATATGGAAATTAGCGATTTTATCAATAAAATTGTAAGAATATTGTGTATCTAGGGATGAGATTTCCGCTTTTTTGGACACCAGTAAAATTTTAGAGAAAATGCTACATTATTTAATCGGAACATTTTTGCGATTTGAAAGAACAGCATTTTCTCTAAGATTATACTGGTGTCCAAAAAAAGCGGAAATCTCATCCCTGTGCATTTGACATTTTATAAGAATGAAACTGCTATTTTAACAAGCTACGCGATTTGTTATGTTATTGAATGATTTTTAATTTGACACTTTACTTATATTTTTATTAATCTTTTACTAATTTATTTGTTTTTTCGTTATTTAACATAAAAGTTACGCCAGTTTGCATAAATTGCGAGTAGTTTGGCGATTTATATAATTTATCGAATGATTTTTAATTCCACATTTTACTTACTTTTTACTTTTACATTTTACATACATTTTACTACATACATTTTACTTTTATTAATCTTTTACTAATTTATTTGTTTTTGCGTTATTTAAAATAAATGTTTTGCCAATTTGTATAACTTACGAGTAGTTTGGCGACACGGCCGTAGCTAAGGACGGCTCAGCCCCCCCTGAAATATTTTGAGCCCCCCCCCCTGGAAAAGATTCCAAGGTCACTAAAAGAATTTCTGTTCCGAAATTACATATGAAATTCTGTTCAAAAATCAAATTTAGTTTTGTGACCTTTTCACAGTTTTGCAGAATTACTAAATTGTAACTAAAATAAGGGTTTCAACACTTGCTTATCCTATTTGCACATAGGAAGCTAACATGATGTTTAATTTTGCACCAGTTATACAATCATAATTTTGATCATCATATACTTTTCTTTGTATAAAAGGAAGTTATTGCAACAGTTTAATAAAAAACATAGCACTTAGTATGTGAGTATGCACTAATTTATACTTTTGCGTCAGAGAGAACGAGAAAAAAAATTATGAGCCTCCCCTGCATCCTCTTGAGCCCCCCTACATTCTCTTGAGCTCCCCCCCCCCTATAGTTCACTTCTAGCTACGGCCCTGTTTGGCGATTTATATAATTTACCGAAATGTGTCGATGGATAATCGAATAGTAACCGCAATTCAATAATAGAGCAATGCTATGTATTAAAAATACATAAATATACGTCTAAATTTTAATTTTGAATTGCAAAGCGTTTTTATAAATAGTTTACAAATGTTTCATTTTCATATTTTATATTATGCATAGCCATGATGGGTAAGTATTACGGTGGCCCCCAACGACTAGTCACTTTACTTAATTGATTTCCGTCCAATTTAGTAAAAAACTTAACTGATCAATGTTTTTGAAAAAATTTCAATTAATGCCTATTTTTTCATCTAACATTTTTAACCGTTTATCATCATTTATCATCGGGGTTTTTCAAAACAAACATTTTTGCCCAATTATATCAGAAAAATCCTAGGATTAAAGAATGCAAACTTACTAGTGAGAATAATAAATCATAATTTGAAAAATACACCTTACCCGTATGACGTAAGGGCAAATCAAAGAAGCGGTTAACCCTATGCGGGGCAGGACAAATTTATTGCTTAAGTGCTCAAATAAATGACTGACACCGGAATTTTAAAACAACTTTATTTGTTAATAAGAAAACGCTATATTTCACACATTCAATAAACCGCAATTTTCTTTAACAAAATTCTGGTGCCAATGTGGTGTTTGGGAATTAAAATTAAGTGGTATATCTATGAAACCAGTGCCCCGCAAGGGGTTAAAATATAACACCTTTCACCATATTTAAAATAACATTGAATCCTTCCTTTAGAGTTCATTTTCACCGCAATCTTCTTTACGTTAAGAAGAATAAACACCATTCTTAATGTTAAATTAATTTCCGGAATTTAGCATTCAGGTATTTTTGAAAAAAAACTTTCAATTAAAGGCTATTTTTAGCGTCTTTAAAATATATTTTTAATCTTTTATTATCGGTTTTTTGGTTTAATTAAATCAGAAAAATGCTAGGATTAAACAATACAAAATTTACAATAACAATTTAGTGATGAGAATAATAAATCATGATTCGCAAAATCTCCATGCCCGGGCAAATCAATGAAGCTGTTAAAATAGAGCACCTTTGACCATAATGAAAATAACATTGAATCTTTTCTTTGGTATTCGTTTTCATCGCAATTATCTTTAAGTTAACGAGAATAAACACCATTCTTAATGTTAAATTTATTTCCGGAATTTAGCATTCAGCTATTTTTGATGAAGGCAAGGAAAATCTCTCCAGCGAATTTATTTACACCTTGGTGTTTAACGATTTGAGACTGCACATTTAGAAACTATAATTCTCTGTGGTGAAAGATTTATTTTCTCTTTAACGGTATTTATATATTATCTGCACGAACCACACAGGTGAACTCTTTATTTTATTTTGTATGAGCAAAATTTAATTTGATATTAAATACGGAAATTAGCGGTTTTGTCAATAAAAGTGTAAAAGTAATGTTTTTTTATTTTTGTTATAAGAATGAAACTGAAACTGCAATTTATAGATTAAATAATCTCTACGAGAATATCAGTAAAAGAACATTTTAGCCACTTAACAGATCAATATTTTAGAAAAAAATCTTTCAAATAATGCCTATTTTTTTCATGTCTTTTCTAGAATTTTTAATCTTCTATCACCGGTTTTTCAAAACAGAAAAGTTTGACTAATTAAAACAAAAACAAACAAACAACAACAAAAAAAAAATACTCGGATTTCGCAACACAGAAATCAAAAAGTGTTTTTTTCTTTTTATAAATCTCAGAAACTAATTGAGTTTTGAAATATAAAGAAACATGTATAAAAACAAACCTTATTTTATAGAGCGTTTTCTGAAAAATTTTTGCTGTGTAGTAATCAATTTTTGCCTTCCCGGATTATTTATCAAATGCTATAAATTATCTAGTTGACTTCAGTCTAATTTAGTTAAAATATAACACCTTTGGCCATAATGAAAATAACATTGAATCTTTTCTTTAGTATTCATTTTCATTGCAATCATCTTTACGTTAACGGGAATAAACACCACTCTTAATGTTAAATTAATTCCCGGAATTTAGCATTCAGCTATTTTTGATGAGGTAAGGAAAATCTCTCCAGCGAATTTATTTACACCTCGGTGTTTAACGATTTGAGGTTTCAAATTTAGAAACTATAATTCTTTGTGGCGAAAGATTTATTTTCTCTTGGACGGTATTTAAATATTATCTGCACGATCCACACAGGTAAACTGTTTGTTTGAAATTGTATGAGCAATAATTTAATTTGATATTAAATATAGGAATTAAAGGCTTCATCATTAAAAGTGTAAAGGTAATAGATATTATTTTTCTTATAAGAATCGAACTAACATTTTAATTATAGATTAAATAATCTCTGAAAGAATAACAGTAAAATAATACAATACAGCTCTGATTATCCGGACGCCGATTAACCAGGTTGTACAAATAGCGGGTCGATCAAAGAAAATAATTTTTCCGCCTTCTTTCAAAGTTTTGAAGTGAAATTTCTTTATTAGTGGTACGTTAAATTCTGATAGTTAGTACAAAAATTAACTAGTCTTTGGGGGCCACCGAAATACTTACCCATCATGGATGAAAATAAACATGTGAAAACTATTTATACAATGCATTGCAATTCATAAACAAAATTTAAATACTATTGTTAATATACATAGTAATGCTTTATTAAAGAACTGCTGATGTACCAATTTCGACAAATTATATAAAACGTCAAACTACTCAAGTAGTACCGAACTGCGTAAAAGAAACATCCTTATAACTCAAAAAATAATAATTCTATTAACTAACAATTAACTGTGTCGGATTAAGTGTCTCATTTCCAATTAAAATATACCTCTGAATTGAAATTTGAATGAAATACAGGGTCAAGAAAAATCGAAGAGTGTGGAAAACAGGATTACAAATATTTCGGCAACTAATAATCCGATCGACTTCGTTCTATATGCAAAATGTGTGTTATTTTATTGCATTTTACGTCCATTTCTTAAAACAAAAAATATCGAAATTTTTTATATACCTTTCATCAGAACGAATTTTTTGAGGGTCCGAAAAAAATAGTTCCGGATAATCGAGGTTGCTGATATTAAATAGGCGTCGTCCCATTCTTACATACTAACTACATACAAAATTTCAAGTCTCTATCTCAATTTGTTCGGGAGATAGAGCGTTTACAGACAGACAGACGGACGGCAATTTTTTTTTTTTCTAAAAATATGTTTTTCGGAATCTCCACTATCTAAAACGTGTAAATCCGTCAAAAAATTTTTTTCGATTTTCAAAACGATTGCAAGGTTTACCCTATACTACGTATGATGGTAAGTAATAATAAAATGACTATCTCTTCACTGACTGATGTATTGTTGTTCATCATAATGTAATCGCCAAAACATGCAAAGAGAGCAATACATAAAATCAACTGCTTCTAGAAATTTATAATGCGTAAAGTCACAGGTTCTTTTTTGTGAAAATTCTTATCTTTTAGCACTTTTTTCTATACAGTGATTTTTTTAAATGTGTGTAATATACAGTGTATGTATGTATACAAGTAATAATTTCTAAGCGTTCTTCTATATACGAGTATAATTTTGCAAAGAGATGTAATGCAAAGAAAATGCAAAGACAGCAATACATAAAATCAACTGCTTCTAGAAATTTCTAGTGCGTAAAGTTACAGGCATTATTTTTTCCGTAAAAATTCTTATCTAGCTCTTTTTTCTGTACAATGATTTTATAAATGTGTGAACTATACAGTGTGAGTACATATAAAAGTAATATTTTCTAAGTGTTCTTCTATATCTAATTTTGCAAAGAGATATAATACAAAGAAAATACAAAGAGAGCAATACATAAAATAAACTGCTTCTAGAAATTTCGACGTGTGTTTCTACCCACTAAATTCTATGTATACATACATGCAATAATTTCTAAGTATACTTCTGTATATAATTTTGTAAAGAGATGCATTGCAAAGAGAGTGCAATGCAAAGAGAATGTAAAAAATCAACTCTTTCTGGATATTCTTAAGCATAAGAGTCACAGGCGTTTTTTCTTGAAAATTCTTCTCTTCTAGCTTTTTTTTTCTATCATAATGAAAAATTTTAAATGTGTGTACTCTCAGTGTATGATTACATACGTGTAATTAATAATTTCTAAATGTACTTCTATGCGTAAATTTATCTCAATTTTGTAGAATAAAGAAGTAAGAATAACTTTTTAACACGCCATTTGTAACAGGGTTCGCACAGCTCTACCACTAAATTTTTACAGTATTTTCAATGCAGCAGAAAAGTTTTACGAAAACTGCGAAGGGTGGAGGTGATTGTGAATTCTGTATCTTAAAAATTAAATATAAATTTTCTTATCATTAATAGTGGCCTAATAGTTTTTTATCATTAATGCCAGAGCCCTCACAAAATATAAGGAGTGTGCGAACCCTGTGTAATATGCTAAAGTGTACACTATTACATCTGCCTGTTCTAATCCTAGAAAATGGTGGGAAATAAAGTCCCCCCCCCTCCAGAAAAAAAAAACTGCGATAGCCGTTTTTTAAAGTTGTCGAACTATCCGAATTTTTCCTTATCGAGACAGGAATAGGTTCCGACCTGGCCGGATAACGGGCGCTCTACTACATTTTAAAGTGCGTTTTTTTTTTTTTAATAAGGAAGTATACAATTTATAAAATAACAACACAAAGTCTAAAAATATATTTGCGTTACCTATAACGGAACAGTGGAATGCTTCAGTCGTTTTTAGACAATCTATTTGGTAAGAAATTACGTAATCGTTTTTTGATACTAATAAACATTTATTTGAAACGAATATTCAACATTAGTGTTATGATAGAGTTCGTAAGTATTCAACATGGACAGTAAAATTAATTGTAAGAGGTAAGTAAAACATTTTCGCTACTCTACAAAAACAAGTTTGTCGGCTTTGAGAATATCAAGCTTTAAAATTATCATCAAATGATTTCGATACTATGTTTTAACCCTTTCCGGCACAGTGGTTCCACTCCGAGTATACTTAATTTTAATTCAAAACGACACCATAAATATTTTAATAAAATTTTGCTTTTATAATGTGTATTTGAAATCTTAAGTTCTTAATTCCTAAAAAAGTCGTCTGTCAGTTCCGGTGTCAGTCAATAATTTCTCATTTTACAAACAAAATGTGTCTGTGCTGGAAAGGGTTAAGATATCTGCATAGTTCGAAAAAATATTTTTTCAGGGTTCGCACACTCTTTATATTTTGTAAGGACTCTGACACCACTATTAATGATAAGAAAATTTATATTTAATTTTTAAGATACAGAATTCGCAACCACCGCCACCTTTCGCAATTTTCGCAAAGTTTTTCTACTGTGAAATACATTGAAAATACTGTAAAAATTTAGTGGTAGAGCTGTGCGAACCCTGTTTTTAATGAATTTTTTCAAATTAATTCCATTTTATTTGTAAGCCATCTGATCATTGCTTTACCTGCATGTGTTTGTACGAAAGTTGCTCTTTGTTTTGTGTTATTTAGACCAAAGGGAGTGCTTGTGTCAGTGGACAAGCTGTGAGGCAATGTTTGGAAGTTCCTATTATCCGGCACTGGCATTCAGATGCATCCACCCACAGAGTAAGTATCCACCAGTGCAAATCTATGCAGGTATGCTGGAAAGGCGCCATGGCCTGCGAAGATTTGAGAAAGTAATTTGCAACTTGTTAATCGGTGTCTGGCTAGTTCCATGGGTTTTGTAGTGTAAGTCACATTACCTTATAATTGCTATGCTTGTTTGACACCGTTATTTTCGAAAAGTCTGCTTGGACTTATTCAATTAATGAGAATGTGCCGATAAAATAAATCACATTTTTTCGTACTAAAATACTGGTAGCCAAAAATCGTAGCCTGTGATTTACACTACAAGTACTCATGGAAATAGTCTGTCTATAAACTTTAGGGAAGGTAAGTCAGTGTGTATGCCAACCTGTGTCCCCTTAGTCCCACTCGAACTGCCATTGCTTTTTTGTTAGCTGTTTACGTACCCTCTTTAGTGTTATTATTTGTTTCTCTATATAAAAAGGGCTTGAATTGTAACCAGTGATGCAGTCGTAGAAAAAACAGAGGATATACGCTCAAGGAAGAGGGTATACCCTAGAATTTATATACTATAGCTTTCTTGAGAAACAGAGGGTATACTATGTTCCTTAAAAAATCCAGAAGGTATACTGCGTATACCAGCGTATACCCTCCACTACACCCCTGATTGTAACGGTTTCATGCTGCGTGTTTGGCCAGTGCGTCAGCATCTTCGTTTACTTGGATGCCTGTGTAAGCCTTGACCGAGCTAATTTTAAATTTATTATTTGAACCCTTTATTGTTTATTGTATTGAATCTATTGTTTCATTTTCGTTGAATGCTTGGATGGCTGAAATGCAGGCCACGCGTATACTGTAATTTTTAACCTCGGGTATTATCCCAATCTGCTGCTTTCAGTATTTGCAGTGGTTCGGCTCGGAATACACAGTTGCCCTTTCTTAGTGGCATTCACCATGCCTTGATTTTTTTTTTGTATGTTACGAAAGGAGATCCCGTAATGTCTGATTCCAATTTACAACCATCTGTCTATATGCTACTTCTCTTAGATTGTGACATAACCGTAGTTCTACTGTTTCTGCTGGGTGTTTGCCCGAAATATTTATCTTTTTGACGTAATCAGCGTGATGGATAGTAACATTGTGTATGTGTATGGTTTTGCCTTAATCTTGTAAAAGTGCCGTTAGCTGCTTCGTACTGTACTTGAAGGTGAATTGGTATCAAGCCTGAATGAACATGAAATAAAGCAGTTGAAGCTGTCCTGTAATCCCTGACTATGGCTAATGCAAGGTCTCTTTGACAGTAGATAAAACCTCCTAGTTGCGCCTATTCAAGTTGTGCCCCCTTATTGGAGCAGCGTAGGTCAGTGTTTTCTCCAGTACTGTCTTATACCAAATGTGAACTCTGTTACATATCCCATTCCTTAGAGGCCATCCCTACCATTATCCAAAACTAATTTCTAATTTTCTTTGTTTGATGTTGGCATTGCGGGTGCCGATATAGATTCTTGTAAATCATTTTCCCTAAATATATAATTTGTACTTTGGCTCTAACTTTTTGCAATTGAATTCTATGCCCCTATCTCGAATTAGTTTTCAGTTGGAAGATTTCTTGTATGACTTCTGTTAAGGTACAATATTTCTGTTTTGTACCAATTTAATGTTCAGCTATTTTTCTTTATCATTCGTTAACTTCTTTTATTATTTTATTTGCTAGATTTGCAAGTTCTTCTTTTGTTTTTGCTTTTAAGATTAGCATAAAAACGTCCACAAAAGCCTTTATCCTGACACTTTTACTCAATTGCTTTTAAAGTGCTGTGTCTACTATTCATAGTAGTGGCTCCAGGCAGCTTTCTTGTGGGCAGCCGCCAAAAGTTTGTTTTTATACTTTTATAACATTTCCTTCTAATGTTACACATATATTTACAGAAAACTAATGATCCAATTAATTATGTGGGTCAGGGAGACAATTTTGGGCTCTTAGTAATTATTAGTTATCTTATATTGTCAAATATGCCTTTAATATCCATAGAAATCAGCAGTGTTTGATTTTTTTCCTCTTTATCTTGTTTAACCCTTTCCGGCGCAGTGTGCCCGGCCAGGACACACCTAATTTTAATTCCAAACTTGCAATTGACACCAATAATATTTTTAGAAAATCTTGCTTTTGCAATAAAAGCCTAAATTAAGGAGTTCTTAATTTCTTAAAAAGTCGTTTGTAAATTCCGATGTCAGTCGATATTTTCTCATTTTACTAACAGAATTTGTCCGCGACGGAAAGGGTTAATTTTAATAAGTTCATTTAATGCATGTTCTATTGATATTCCTGGTTTAAGCCATAATAATTTTATTAACAGGGATTAAAAAAATCTATAACTGTGTGTACTGTATCCACAGTACATACAGTTATAGATTTTGTTCATTGAAAAGAAACGGGAAAATACCATTCACTATTTTTTAACTCATCATATAAAACAGTATTATGGAAAGACTTGCATGTAGTATTGCAATATCTTATCATCTTATCTGAAAGGTCGTTCCGGTTAATCTTTTTAACTTGATTTGCTTGCTGCTTGCTATGTGAGATATGTTATACTTAGCCTGCTAGATCTTTCCACTTAGTGCTGCTTATGACGACAAAGTGAGTAATTTACAGATACACTGTGCAGAAAACTCTTAGTTTATGTTTTATATGTTTCATTTTAAATTAATTATCCATTTTTTAAGTTTTCGAATTAGGAACACTCTTTAGTTTAATGTTGTTTTTTTTCAATTCAGTAAAAAAAATTCATTTTAATTGCGGCTAAACAAAAAGTCCATTTTTTAAGTTTACGAATTAAGAACACTCTTTAGTTTAATGTTAATTCGTTTAAATTCAGTAAAAAAATCACTTTAATTGCGGCTAAACAAAAATTCCATTTTTTTTTAGGTTTCCGAATAAAGAACACGCTTTAGTTTAATGCTGGTTCGTTTAAATTCAGTAAAAAAAAACCATATTTAATGCGGCTAAACAAAAAATTCATGAAAATCAAGATTTGTCAAATTTAGCAAACCTAAATTCATACTATTTTCTTTATAAAAATTTACTACGAAAATAAGTTTACACCTAACCACTTCTTTTTTACTAATATTTTCACAAATTCTATTTATTTAGAACGAGTTTCAATTGAAAATATTTAGGATATATATATATATATATATATATATATATATTTAATATTACCGGAAAAAAATAAAGAAATATTTTAATGAATAAATAAAGTATAAATTCAAAGGCTGCCAGAATCAATTTATTTCTGTTATATCTAGCTATAATGCTATCTTTATAGATGGCTTAAAAACTAAAGAATGAAATTATCATCGTTATAATGTGCTGATGGTTTGTCAACTCAACAAAATAACGCATAAGGGGAAAGAAAGTATAAATTCATAATTTTCGCGTACTGAATATATCTGTTCTTTATGTTACACAAAACCTAAAAAATATTTTTATATGCTATTTGAATATGCAGGGGTCACAGCGTCCCAAAAATTTTTGCACTTTTCTACCGCAATTTTAAAACGATAATATTTATTCTGGAATTTCGTTGTAGATGTCAAAGGAATATGACACGAAAATTTTTGATTTAAAATACTGGTAGAAAATTGCGAAAATTTTAGGGACGCTGCGACTCCTGAATATGTAAAAAGATGTTTCATTCAATAAAAAAATCAATTTTATTTTCGAAGATATCTAATGTTCATAAATAATAAAAAACACATTTTTTTAAAGCCTTTTAAAAACATTTTATTTATAAGCGACTTTCACAAAAATTTTGTTTTTTTGTATCAGTCTACATCTTTTATTAAGGGGGCTCAGGGGTTGAAAACTTTTTAGAGAGAGATTTTTTAATAATTTTTTTTTAAGTGATGGATATATCCTTAATTCATGATCTAGATAATGATGTTATATGCATGCAAAAAAAAAAAAAAAAAAAAAATTAAGTCTTTCCATCAAATAGTTTTTTTTAAAATCTTGGTGTTAGTCATCAAAAATCAAGTTTTGAGAAAATGCGACTTAAAGTTGAAATTATATGGATGCGGCTATGAAAGTGTTGATACATAAATGCTTATAACTCCGTTAAAAATGCAAATATTTTTATGCGGGTTTTTGCATTGAGTTAAGAATTAAATGAATAATCAAATTAGATCATAGAAAAATCGATTTTTTGAAAAGTTTTCAACCCTTGAGTCCCCTTAAGTAATAAACTTTTAACTCTTTCGGTAACATTAACACCTTCTAATTTTGCTCTTGTAATTATGCTTGGCATTCTTTACAAGTTCGCACTGTTTTATCTTGAAATGTGGGTTATTACAACTGTAGATTAACACTGGAATTACCGTGAGCCGTCATTTTGATGGCTATCATATACAAGGTGTATCTAAACTCCTGGGCAAAACTATAAGGGGTGATAGTACACATCAAGACAAACAATATTAAATGGGAAATTAAGGTTCCCAAACTTTTTCCGAAGGAGATAGGTGCCATTAAAGTTTAGGATCCAAAATTTCAAATAAATATAAAAAACGGAAAAATTCGTCGATTCATTTGCGGTTTTCTCTAAAACTATTCTTCATGTCAGTATTTTCTTGAAAATAAATTATAAAGATAGATTTCAAAAAATGCCGATAGAGGGCGCTTTAGACTTTGGAGTAACGAAAAACTATTTTTTGCCATTATTTTTTCCATTTCATTAAAAGTTTTCGAAAGCTTAGACTTACACTTAAATTTTGAGTTTAAAATCTGAACAGTTGGGAAAGGCTAAGTAGAGCAAACTGAAGCGTGTTCAGAGGTTCAAATTTCAAATGATTATAAGAAATGGAAAAAATGGTCTATTCGTTTGAGGTTTTCGCTAAAACTACACTTTAAATCAGAATTTTCTTAAAAATAAATTTTAAGGATAAGTTTGAAGAACGCCGGTAGAGGGCGCTTTAGACTTTGGGGTAACATACAACTATTTTTAACCGTTATTTTTTTAATCTCATTAAATGCTTGCAAAAAGCTTAGACTTAAAGGGTATAGCCGGGTTTCATAGTAAAATATGCCCTTGAGTCAACCACATCGAGTCCTATATGGATCGATAGCCCATAAAAAGAAATTCATTTCTCCCCAGTTTTAAGTTTGTATCTCAAGACTATGGGGGGTAATGACCCTAAATGCCTGTTTTGGAAAAGTGCGCATTGTGTCGAAACTACTAAGCAAATTTCAAAGAAATAAATAAGGGATGTAAAAAACCACCATACGAATGTTTGACAATTTTTACAGATTGTTTTAAAGAAAATAACAAGTTTTCTAACATTTTTCCAGTTTTTAAATGAACATTTTAATTAAAAATAAACTTAAATTTCTGAGTGACCATCTTAATTTTTTTGCATGAAATACCATGAGACATGATGCATATACACTATCAATTTCAACTTTCTACGTATGGTGCATCATATTAAAAAAAGGCAAAATCATATTCCGGCGAAAATGTGGGCGTGTCTCGAACAAATTTCACGTCTTCTTTTCTAATCTCACATATTAATTCACACGGTATTTTAAAAAGAAGGCGCGATATTTGTCCGAGACACGCTACTCATTTCCGCCAGAATATGATTTTGCCCTTTTTTTAATATGATGCACCATACGTAGAAAGTTTAAATTGATAGTGAATGTGCGTCATGTCTCGTAGTATTTCATGCAAAAAAATTAAGGTGGTCACTCAGAAATTTCAGTCTATTTTTAATTAAAATATACATTTAAAAACAGGAAAAATGTTAGAAAACTTGTTCTTTTGTTTAAAAAAATCTGAAAAATTTGTCAAACATTTGTATGGTGGTTTTTTACATCCCTTATTTTTTTCGTTTTAATCTACTAAGTAGTTTCGTCACAATGCGCTCTTTTCCAAAACAGGCATTTAGGGCCGTTACCCCCCATGGTCTTGAGATACAAACTTAAAACTGGGGACAAATGAATTTCTTTTGATGGGCTATCGATCCATGTAGGACTCGATGTTATTGACTCAAGGGCATATTTTACTAAGAAACCCGGCTTATACCCTTTTGTGCTCAAAATCTGAATTGTTTGGAGTGGTTAAGTAGCGCAAACTGAACAGTGCTCAGGGGAGAGAGGGAGGAGAGGTACAAATTTGAAATGATTATAAAAAAAAGAAAAAATGGTTTGTGGTTTTCGCTAAAACTACTCTTTAAATCAGTATTTTCTTGAAAATGAATTTTAAAGATAAATTTCAAAAAATACCGATAAAGGGCGCCTTAGACTTTGGAGTATCATACAACTAATTTTAACCGTTATTTTTTTAATCTCATTAAATGCTTGCAAAACGACTTAAATTTTGAGCTCAAAATTTGAATCGTTGGAAGTAATTAAGCAGCGCAAAATTGAACTGTGTTCGAGGGGGGGGGGGTATTAAATTTCAACTCCTGTACACATTTATTTCATTTTGCGCTTCTTAACCCCTCCCAACGATTCAGAATTTGAGCTCAAAATTTAAGTCTAAGCTTTTGCAAGCATTTAATTAGATATAAAAATAACGGTTAAATATAGCTGTTGGTTACTCTTAAGTTTAAAACGCCCTCTAATGAAATTTTTTGAAATTTATTTTTAAGAAAATACTGACATAAAGAATAGTTTTAGCAAAAACCGCAAACGAATCGACCAATTTTTCCTTTTTTTATAATCATTTGAAATTTGAACACCTCCCCCCCCCCTTGAACACAGTTCAGTTTGCACTACTTAAGCACTCCCAGTGATTCAGATTTTGAGCTCAAAATTTAAGTTTATGTCTAAGCTTCTAAAAAAATTAATAAGATGCAAAAAATAACCGTAAAAAATAGTTGTTCGTTACTCCAAAGTCTAAAGCGCCCTCTATCGGCATTTTTTGTAAATTATCTTTATAATTTATTTTTAAGAAAATACTGGTTTACAGAGTAGTTTTAGCGAAAACCGCAAACGAATCCACCAATTTTTCCGTTTTTTATAATCATTTGAAATTTGAACCTCTAAACACACCCCTTAAAGTTTTGCCCAAGACTTTAGATACACCCTGTAAATTTCTTTCGGTTTAAACCAGAAATGTGATTATGAATTAAGTTTAAACGATACCAAAGGAAAAATATTAAATAATAAAGTTAAATTGTTTTAAATCCGAATTCTGGTGTGAAATATCTTAATAAAACTTGACTCAAACTTCCGGTAGTTCTAGTGTTAACAGCTTCCCTGATTTGCCCGTGCGTCATACAGGCAATGTATTTTTTCCAGTCATGATTTGCCCTTACGAAGTACGGACATTCGTCTTCCAATCTTGATATAGGGTTCTCACGAAATTATCCGAAATTTTTTCTGAATCAATTAGGCAAAACATTCTGTTTTTGAAAAACCGGTAATAAAAGGCATGAAAATAATAGACATTATTTTTAACCCCCTTCGCGACGGGAGCCTTTTCCGAAATTTTTAATGTTTTGTCACCGGTTTTCTAAAACAGAAATTTGTGCCTAAATGCTCCGATTAAAAAAAACAAATACAGTAAAACCTCCATAACGGACACTCCCGAATAGCGGACACCTCTATTTAACGGACAGTTTTTCGATCCCCACTCCCAAAATCTGAATTTTTGTATGTTTAACCTCTGAATAACGGACATTCCGAATAGCGGACAGTATTTTCGGCGATAAAGAGTGAAAAAACATTTTTTAACGAGAAAAAAAATGAAAAAAAAAGCTAAAAAGGTCTCCAAAATTTATCAGGATATTGTATGATAAATTTTATGATCATAGATAAATGTAGATCGTGAGCTGGGGAAAATCCCCTCCTCCCTTTTCCACGTTCAGTGTTGAATTCAAAGGGTTACCCGGGAGGGACATCTCCCAGAGCATTGAAGAGTACCCCCGGAAAGTTTGAGATTTTGTTCTTTTAACGATCCAAAAGTGCAATTCTCCCTTCTCCGGAACTCTATAATGTAAAATAACGTCACATTGAAAAACAAATTACATTTTATCACAAGCAAAAATAATCTTTTGTAACAGATTTTTTCATACGAATGTAATAAGCAGTGGATAAAGGCGTGCACAATTTTATTTCAGTTTTATTGCTTAATTTTTTAAAATTTATAATTAATCATGTAATAGAGACTTTAGGACATATAAAAGTCAATTAATGAAACATTAAGCATTTCTTAGTGATTTTTGAATCTTTGAGGTTTTCCCAATAGCGGACACCTCCGAATAGCGGACAATTTCTGCGTTTCCGAGGTGTCCGTTATTTACAGGTTTTAGTGTATTTCAATAAAATTTTACTGGCGGGAATAAACGAGGATAAACGCCTGTTTGAGGCACGTATACTTGTCCCTCGTCCCCAAGGAATTAATTTTTTTTTTTTTTTTTTTTTTTTTTTTGAAAAAAAAAAAATGATTAGTTAAGTGGTTAAACACCATTAGAAATTTTGTTTCTTTAAAAAATTAAATCAACTAAGTTCCACAAATAAATAAGAAATTCAATACATAATGGTATATAAAACGTAAAGTGTAAGTTAATAAGATCTATGTTAAACTCATTTCAAAACATGAAACGAATATAACATAGGTCAAATTAACTTACATTTTACATACGTTTAGGAGGTTAGCTAGTGTGCAACCTTATACTTCCAATTTTTTAAAAAAAAAATATGTTTTTTTATGTAACCACTGGTCTTTTAACTGGACTTAAAAATGTATGCGTGCCCTCTCTACTCAGGACAATAGACTAGGATCCGGCAGCATAGACAATCCGTCATGGAGTTCACAGATAGAAATCTTGGATTAGTTAAATTTCAATTCATATATTAAAACTATTCTACCAAGTCATACCTTGGTAAAAACATCTGAAACCCTTTAGCAATTGATTCGTAGGTTTAATATTGTGTTTTCCAGAACACAAAAATATGAAAACATGGAGGAGCCGGAAAACATAGGGGTAAACCTATGAGACAACCTTTAAAATCGGGTCTTTAGGTGTTTTCCTGCAAGATATGAGTTGGCAGACCGAAAATGTTTTAACCCGGGAGGACGCGCGCAGGGCCTAAAAGACCCTGAGTGCGTATGGTTTTTACATTTGCAACCACTAATTTTTTTAAATAATCTTCAACTTATTTTACCGCAAAATTTGTAAGAATTGACTCCGTCTAAATAAACCGACTGTTTTAATTTGATTTTATTGGTGTCAAAGTTAAAACTATTCATACCCTGAATAGCGCGCGTTCTCCCGGGTTAACCGTTTAACGCGCAGTGTTGCCGGGTCGGCAACAGTGTTGCCAGATGGGCTACTTTTTTCTAATTCAAATTCTTGATTTACACCACTTTTTTGAAACAGTGAAATGCGCCATATTTGATGACTTACTAATCACAGAGTAAAGAAGGGAAATTTTACTGTTTCAAAAATGTGGTGCCAGTTACGAAATCTGAATTGAAAAAAAGTAACCCACTGGCAACACTGGTCGGCAAGACTTAAAGTTCCCCCTGTTTAGAGACACAAAAATCCGTGAATATTTCAAAAACTACTCTAATGGCTACTTTAAATCTTTCTTATGAGTTCTAGATGGCAGCACCACAGAGATCAAACTTTACTGTTTTTAAATAATAGATAAAATCTTTTACTGTAATACGCGCTTCACAGCAATGCTCTTCTCACTGCGCTTAGCAATGCTTTACTTATGGGAGGTTACTACTTCGGCAACAGCTGTATAATTAAAATGGTTAGTGCAATCTTTACAAAACAATACCTGTGTACAATACCTCTAGGCCTAAATAGATTGCCTAATTTTTTTTCTTTAAATTCCAACTTTAAAGAGTAGTGCGCCGGAAAGGGTTAATAAGCGAATCGAGATTTAACTAATCCCAAATTTTTATCCGTGAACTCGATGAAGTGATTGTCTTTGCTGCCGCCTCCCGGTCTACAACATTCCATGACATCATACTGAAATGAGCTTTCTTAAACATGCAGATTTTGCGATGTATAAAGGGAAAAAAAACTCTGAATTATCAATGTACATAATTTGTGGTAAATATATTTTATATGTCTATTTTTCTAGAAATAAAATTATCAAATTAAACAAATAAAATTGTATGATAATGAATTCCGCTATAATGTACATTTCACCAAGAAAACATTTCACATGTGATAGAAACACTATAAAAAGCTTTAAAAAAAGAAAAAGAAAGAAAAAACTATCTACTAAAATAAAAGTCCTTTAAATAATATGCATGGAAAAATATTTGTGTAAAGTAAAGTGGAATACAATGCATCTTTTTCGTGAAAAGGATTAAAATTTAAACTAATCGGAATTTGCACGTCAGACGTAGCAAATGAGGTGCGCTCGTACTATAGCGAAATTTTAAAAATCTACGGTACTTTGGATATAATACAGTATCCAAAATCTTTTGTGTGTCCCTGTAAATACTAAATGCTTTCTATTATACAGAAATTAACTAGTAGTAAACCTCAACAACGCATATCAATTTCATTAAATGTGAAATACTTAATTAAAACGCACCCCCAAACAATGTTTACGCTCTACCATTATGTAATAGAAAACTTTTGTGTAGTCATGTATGTTAATAAAAAATATTCTTTGCACCGCAGTTTGTACAGAATGTATATTTTAGTATATATTTCGTAGATGCATATGAATTGTATTATGTTCAAAAGAGTGTAACATCATTAAAATGCACTTGAAGCTATTTTTACCCATTGATCATAATGTAACGGAATACTTTTGATGTCCCTGTAATTCAACAATACAATCGATTTTCATAAATTTTTACATAACTCGACAAAATTGACTAATAACTATCTATTTAAATTTTCAAACGATTCTGTTGATTAGTTTTTACGTTGTTATATGTGGACAGACGGACAGATAGACGGACATACGGATAGACTGACGGACAAACGGACTGAACGACGACTATAGGTGCGAAGTATTTACTTAATTACAAACGCACCTAAATAAGAGAGAACATTGAGAACTATGAAAATAATTTCCCAAGCGATATTCCAATAAAAACCATTAAAAAGCAGATTTTCTACAATATTAATATTGTCGCTTTGGATCATTAAGAGTTTGTTTTATCCTTATTAAATACGTTTATGAACGTTATTCTCAATAGATATAAACTGTTTCAGCAGTTATCGCTACTGCAAAGCATCGCTGAGCATCACGCATATGATTATTAATTTTAAACGTTCATCACTTCTATAGTATATTTAGCGAGAATGTCACGTTGTAAGCTTATATACTAACAATGTTTACCTGCTAAGTAGAATAGGTGTTTGATGTGTGTTTCATGGATAGTATGGTATTGTATTCTATGAGTATATTTGTATTTCAGGTAATTACTTAAATATAAAAATAATATGTGTAATATAAAAAGATAAAAGATTTTTGCTTCTAATTCTCGCTGATTCTAAAGTAAGATATTTTTGGAATCTTAAATTTAATTTAAATTAATAACAAGAAAGAAAAAAATCATGCTTCAAGCATAGATTATGAAGCACTTTCCAGCACATCCTATTAATGCGACAAAACTGTGACGTTTAAAAAACTAAAATATTAGGTCTCATTTCACCATATGGTAATGTATAACGCATGTCAAAACCGATTTTCAGCTGTACTCTTTTACAATCGGAAAATTATCTTAAATTTTTTGCAGCCCTGTATATGATATAGAGATTTGTATCGAATACCAAAATGCTTTCCAAAATTTAGTTCATTTAAGTTGATACATTTCAACTGAAAATTCCCGTTCAGCGATTTCCTCTGATAAGGAGAATGGTATATGGAAAATTTTGTGCACCTCTGTATATGAGGTATAGAATTTATATATAAAGAGAAATATGCAAAAAACTAATTACATTTAAATACGCATACCGAAATTTAAAACGTACCCTCCAACCATTTATTACGCAAAATCAATCTCTTTTGCATGTCGGCAAATTAATAAAAAATGCTATGAATGCTCTGTTTTAACGTAATTGTTGTGAAATTCAGTGATTTAGATTAGTTTTGATGCATTTAAAACACCATAATGCTATTAAAATACCATAGTTGCCAACTGTCAACTAATCTTCCCTAATATTTGGATTAGTTTGATCCAGGTTAACGTCATTTCAAACCAGAAAACATAGTTCATGAATCTTTATTTAATTTCAGGACTATTAGTGAAACATACTTAATTTAATTTCTTTGAAAAAATTCTGGTTCGAAACTCATTAAACCAGGGTTAAATTAACAGACGTATTGCGGATAATCGATATCAGGTTGGCACCTATGAAATACTCTCTAATTGACTCTTTCCCATATACCATAATGTTATCGAATTCTTTAGAGGGCCCCTGTAAATGAACCATTAACGGTACATACTTGATATTAAATACCAAGCATGCTTTGTTGGCCCAAAATAAGCTTTTTCAATTGCATGGAAATCCCTGTATCTTTATGGGAGTTAAAGCATAGACAGGGGAACAGACGGACAGATAAACTGAATGATGGGTAAGCACTTTTTAATTTTGTTGGAAAGTGCTAAAAATTAAAACAAAATTTTCCATTAAAATGGCTATTTGAGGATGTACACATACCTTAAATTACTTATACATCAGTATGATTTTTGTAAAGTAAGTATGGCTTTTTGGTTCAAAATTAAATTAATTGTAGGCGAGATATTATATCCGCAACACCACAAGGAAATAAAATTTGTAAAAGTAGTGCAAAATTTCCTTGTGAAAAATAATAGCAAGGATGCTAAATCTCCGGTTTTTGCACATCACTATTATATTAGAGAAAGTGCTGTTCCTGCCCCCCCCCCCCCCAAAGCGCCTAAATTCTTCAATTGAGCAAAAGAACATTTTCTGAATAAAATACCGGTATCCAAAAAGCCGGAGACTTGGTACCTGTAATAAAAGTCAAAAATACTAAAATCTTGTAAGAAATATGTTGCCAATGTTTGATAAAGAAACAGTTTTGTTCATTTTCCCTAAAACATACTAATATCGGTTCATGTACATTATTGGACACAATTTTTACAACGTAATGCAGCCAAATAAACTTGAGTATAGTAATACAAACTAGACCTAATTGAAAAAAACATAAATTATTTTCGAATTTATTAGAGAAAATTGCGCAAGAATTCTTCAACATATTCAAGCACCAGACAAAAAAAAAATAATAATAATAATAATAAAAAATAAAAATAAATAAAAAATAATAAAAAAAAATAATAATAATAATAAAATAAAATAAAATAAATGTTGCTTTGTGTAATTTAAATTCACTAAAAAGGTCTGTCCGATACGCCGTTTATATTAAAACAAATAATTAATTCTATAAAAATATAAATTTTTAGGGCAATCTAAAAAAAACTCAAAACAACCGTTATGCATTATCAAAGCCTTAAAATTGATCTAAATATATTCCAGTTTCCATACATTTTTATGTATAAGCCGAGACTTTTGGGACATGTTTTTGTCTCTGAAGTAGGAGGTTTGGCTTATACACGCATGTAAGAAAATTTCAAACATTGATATTCTAAAATGTGATAAAAAAAATAAAATATGGTAAGTAAAAAAACTTCAAAAATATTTACAAATTATTTTTGTAAAAACTTTAAAGCTCTATTCTTTTACAATGAAAAGTTACCAGTCCTCATTTTATATCCAAATTAATTTCAGAATTTTCAAACAACTCATTAAAATCGAATTTTTCCATTAATGTATCAATATGAATATCGACAGTGATAGTATGATAAATCATGTTATCACAGCGGCCGTCTTCTTGAAAAATGGCAGCATCTCAAATTCTACCCATCGAATTATAGGTGCAATATTCGAATTATTGGTGCAATACTTTATGAAAGATCAAACGATTTTTTCATGTGGTAATTTAAACTCTTGAGGTGCAGTGGGATACATTTTATCCCACCTAATTTAAAAACAACAGTCGCACCAAAAACATTTAGCTAAATTTTTTATTTATAATTTTAAATCGCTGTTGGCTGTTCTTTAATTTAGTTTTTTTATTTATTTTGGTGGAAATTCAGGAGTAGCGGATAGAGACAGCTTAATCGCTTAATGCAATAATGTTAAAACTTAGACTGAGTAATGAAATGGGGGAAAAAATCAAAAAATCCCTACATGGTTTCGGCGAGTTGTTTTCTTGGTATTTATGTTAAAGTGATATTATACTTATAAACTTAGACAAAGATTATAATAAAAGTATCATTTCTTCAATTTTATTTTTTAATGATGATTTTAATTGCTATTTTATAGAAATGTAACAATGAAAGCATATTATAATCTTTTTAATATTAGAATGTTAATAATTATAACGCATTCTATTCAAATATTAATGACATAATCCTAAACCAAACCAGACACTGGATTTTAGCTATTTTAGTGACAAGCACTCTCGAACGAACTGAATTTTTGAGAAACCTAAAAATCCTCACGAATCAAAACACGGAATTTTCGTCAGACAATTAACGACGTGAACAGTTCCAATGATGATTCTTAAACGCTGCGCGCCTTTTAAAACGAAACATCAACAAAAAAAAATCATCGGGCACGAGAAACTGACTGTGCAGCAGGCTCTAAAATGGACGAAACTCGTCAATGCCGCGGTCACTAACGTACGCATGAGCGCAGCGCGCCGATTTGAACCAAAAAACACCACTGGATGTACGAAACTCGCTGTATAGCAATCTTTAAAGTGCACGAAACCCGCGTGCAGCAATCTCTAAAGTGCACAAAACTCGCTGTGCAGTAATCTCTAAAGTGCACGAAACTCGTCAATGCCGCAGTCACTAACGTACGTATGAGCGCTGCGCGCCCATTTAAACAAAAAAACACCACTGGATTTACGAAACTCGCTGTGTAGCAATCTCTAAAGTGCACGAAACTCGCTGTGGAGCAATCTCTAAAGTGCACGAAACTTGCTGTGCAGCAATTTCTAAAGTGCACGAATCTCGCTGTGCAGCAATCTCTAAAGTGCACGAAACTCGTCAATGCCGCAGTCACTAACGTACGTATGAGCGCGGCGCGCTCATTTAAACCAAAAAAAATCACTGGATGCACGAAACTTGCTGTGTAGCAATCTCTAAAGTGCACGAAACTCGCTGTGTAGCAATCTCTAAAGTGCACGAAACTCGATGTGTAGCAATCTCTTAAGTGCACGAAACTCGCTGTGCAGAAATCTTTAAAGTGCACGAAACTCGTCAATGCCGCAGTCACTAACGTACGTATGAGCGCTGCGCGCCCATTTAAACAAAAAAAACACCACTGGATTTACGAAACTCGCTGTGCAGCAATCTCTAAAGTGCACGAAACTCGCTGTGCAGCAATCTCTAAAGTGCACGAAACTCGCTGTGCAGCAATCTCTAAAGTGCACGAAACTCGTCAATGCTGCAGTCACTAACGTACGTATGAGCGCGACGCGCTCATTTAAACTAAAAAAAATCATTGGATGTACGAAACTTGCTGTGTAACAATCTCTAAAGTGCACGAAACTCGCTGTGTATCAATCTCTAAAGTGCACGAAACTCGCTGTGTAGCAATCTCTAAAGTGCACGAAACTCGATGTGTAGCAATCTCTTAAGTGCACGAAACTCGCTGTGCAGAAATCTTTAAAGTGCACGAAACTCGTCAATGCCGCAGTCACTAACGTACGTATGAGCGCTGCGCGCCCATTTAAACAAAAAAAACACCACTGGATTTACGAAACTCGCTGTGCAGCAATCTCTAAAGTGCACGAAACTCGCTGTGCAGCAATCTCTAAAGTGCACGAAACTCGCTGTGCAGCAATCTCTAAAGTGCACGAAACTCGTCAATGCTGCAGTCACTAACGTACGTATGAGCGCGACGCGCTCATTTAAACTAAAAAAAAATCATTGGATGTACGAAACTTGCTGTGTAACAATCTCTAAAGTGCACGAAACTCGCTGTGTATCAATCTCTAAAGTGCACGAAACTCGCTGTGTAGCAATCTCTAAAGTGCACGAAGCTCGCTGTGCAGCAATCTCTAAAGTGCACGAAACTCGTCAATGCCGCAGTCACTAACGTACGTATGAGCGCGGCGCGCCCATTTAAACCAAAAAAAATCACTGGATGCACGAAACTTGCTGTGTAGCAATCTCTAAAGTGCACGAAACTCGCTGTGTAGCAATCTCTAAAGTGCACGAAACTCGATGTGTAGCAATCTCTTAAGTGCACGAAACTCGCTGTGCAGAAATCTTTAAAGTGCACGAAACTCGTCAATGCCGCAGTCACTAACGTACGTATGAGCGCTGCGCGCCCATTTAAACAAAAAAAACACCACTGGATTTACGAAACTCGCTGTGCAGCAATCTCTAAAGTGCACGAAACTCGCTGTGCAGCAATCTCTAAAGTGCACGAAACTCGCTGTGCAGCAATCTCTAAAGTGCACGAAACTCGTCAATGCTGCAGTCACTAACGTACGTATGAGCGCGACGCGCTCATTTAAACTAAAAAAAAATCATTGGATGTACGAAACTTGCTGTGTAACAATCTCTAAAGTGCACGAAACTCGCTGTGTATCAATCTCTAAAGTGCACGAAACTCGCTGTGTAGCAATCTCTAAAGTGCACGAAGATAGCTGTGCAGAAATCTTTAAAGTGCACGAAACTCGTCAATGCCGCAGTCACTAACGTACGTATGAGCGCTGAGCGCCCATTTAAACCATAAAAACATCACTGGATGCACGAGACTCGCTGTGCAGCAGTCTCTAAGGTACATGAAACTCGTCAGTGCCGCGGTCAACGCTCTTATGAGCTCTGCGGGCACATTTAAAACCCAACAAAAAAAACATTACTGGATGTACGCAGCTAGTTGTGCCACAACGAAACTCGTCAAAGCTGCTGTCTCTAACGACTCTAAAACCCAAAAAAACATCTCTGGATGCACGAAAGTCGCATTGAAAAAATTTCTAAAATAGACAAAACTGGTTAATGCCGAGGTTACTAACGCCGGAATCAAACTATTAAAATATGCATGCGTTTGTACAGAAATACGCGATAAAATATTGAAATATTTTTCTAACGTTTATAAGACATAAATATTATGCTAATTTTTAAATAAGAAAAAAGTATTTTTAATATAGAAATGCTCTATCGTATTAACATTTCACGTTATAATATTAAGAGTAATAAAATTATGAAAAAAAAGAAAATATAAATGCACAATACAATGTAAAATACAGGGAAAAGTAACCGAAACGAACATCATTACCAAGAAAACAACTTGCCATAACCGGGTAGGGATTTTTTTATTTTACCCCGTTTCCTTATGCAGTCTAAGTTTTAACATTGTTGCATTAAGCTGTCTCTATCCGATACTAAATCCAGGAATTCAAAGTCATTATTGCTTGTTTCTTAATTCATTCGAAACGGGAGCATTTTACGAAATTTTTAATGTTTTGTCATCGGTTTTTAAAAACAGAAATTTGTACTGTATTAATCAAGAAAATGCTCCTATTAAATAAGGCAAATTTCACCGTAAAATTTTACTAATGGAGATAAACAAGAATTCTTAAGCCTTTTTACGGCACGTATACTTGTCGCTCGTCTCCAACGGGTTAACCCTTTCAGGCGTGGGCAAAATCTGTTAGTAAAATGAGCAATTATCGACTGACACCGGAATTCACAAGCGATTTTTTTAGATATTTTGAAAACCCCAATTTAAGCTTTTATTGTGAAAGCAAAATCGTACTAAAATATTATTGGTGCCGTTTGCAAGTTTGGAATTAAAATTAGGTATCTCAGGATCGGACAAACTGTGCCGGAAAGGATTAAGACGAGAATAAGATATTAAGTTTTTATGAACAAGCAACTCAAAACGAAAATATATTAAATATGTTAATACAATAATATCTCTTTTTCGGTAAGAAAAATACTAGATAAAAATATGTTTTATCATTCAATTAAATCTGTTATCATCGCTCAAAGTGTCTCGGTGTTCTTTATAATTAAAATCCTCCAATGAGCAATTCTAAGCAGTAGCTACTTCATGTAAGGATTCAGATTAAAAATTTTAAAAGCAGGTAATAAACATTTTCTCTACAAAAATGAGATTGTGGTTTATAAAATGTTTAAATGCTCAGTGTAGACCAATTTGTATGAAAATGAGAAATATAAAGCGCGTAAAGCAATATCTAGTAGCGGTCTTTTCTGAAATTCAAAGTAATGAACTTTAAGTCGGAAAATAGATATTCTACTTCATAAAACTGCAAAGATCGTTAAAATTAAATTATCGTGAAATGCACAGTACATTTAATTTTATCACATACTCGAAATAAAATGGTTCTTTATCATGCAAAATAATAAACTTGACAAAGATAAAGAAAGAGTTTAAAAATCATTATGTTAAGTTATCAAAAATTTGAAGTGCTTTTCGTATTCCGATTACTAATTTTAACCGGTGTAAGAGTAATTCCACATGAAATCAACCAATAAAAAATATATTTTTTATGTTAATGTTTTAGATTGTACTGATTTTTTTACCTGTTTGTTGTACTTACTTATGAGATTAAAATTGTGAAGTTTAATTTTTTTTGACAATTCGTTTTAATGTTATAAATTTTTGAAATTTTGAAAATTTTACAAAATTTGTATAGTTTTGTAATCTTTAATCGGTTATAACTTCTAAACTATATGATCTAGAGAATTAAAATTTGCATTTTTTTTCAGTCTTTTATAGTGTTTCATAAGATATATAACGTGATCAATTTAATATTTTTTTTGTAAAAGAATTATATAAATTTTTATAAAATTCAAAATTTGAATTTTTAATAATCTTGAAAAAAATATATTACATTTAACACTTTTTTAGCAACTTTTATGCCAAATTTTATGATGGTACTACTATGGTGTCATACAAGAAAAAATATTTTTTGCATCAATATTCATGTAAATCTGTAATAAATAACAATTTAAGGTATGCTGCACAGTTTAGCCCGAAGTGTTACTTATATCGAAACAAATACAAATTGAAGAAATTTAAGAATAGCCTGTTTTATTAAAAGACAAATAATAAATTTTAGATATTTAATAAGCGAATGTTTTTACTTAACTCAATTTGGGATAGTGGAGCTCAATTTTTCTTCTTATGTAAAAATTAATCTGGTCTTTACATTTCCTCTTTGGGTACTATGTATGTTCTGCCTGTTGCAGTGATTGGATGTAGTTTGCATAAAATAAAGTATTTTGGTAGTGTCAAAAAGTCTGATTTTCTAGGATAATTGAATGACGGAGATGGTCCGTTTTCATGAAAGAAAAAAACTTTAACGTCTTTTTCAACCTGATCTTTTGTGAAAACACATGCCACCCACCACTCATTCTCATAGGCATAAGCAACATACCCCACAATTTCTTCAAACAAAACGTCCTCATCACTAGGACTCATCTGAACTTTATGTGTTTCCATATTGTCAGAAAAAGAATATATCTTCGTTTGGACTTTGTCTTCATCAAGAGGGATGAACGCATGAAATTTTAGAGTCCCAACAACTTTCACAGCTTCCTTAAATCTTGATTTTAACACCTTTTGTTCTTCAACATATACCTCATTAGTCACATAAAAATAAATGACAGAGAGTATATTTCTCCCCCTCCCCCCCCAATGAAAAAGTTTAAAAGGTGACAATATTTGGTAGTCTGTTGGGCTTTGGAGGCTGGCTTTAGCAGCAAGCCTCTTTACTGTGCCACCAACTCCATTGCATACACCTTTAACCATGTGCCGTTGCATAAAAATTCCGCTCGGCCTCAATTCCATCAAAACCTCCTTTATGATAGCAAAGATTAACAAAATTATTGCAGTTTTTGTATTGAGTTGCTCAGCCACCTGAAAAGTAGTACAGCTTCTTCAAGTGGGTAAAATAGCTCTCAAAAATTCTATAAGCGTTCTCTGGAAAGCATGTACAAGGACTGTGTTGTGTGTTAAGCCAGCGGTGCACAGCCTTTGGCCCGCGGGCCACAAAGATACCACTATTTTCATGCAGAATAATTTTCCTTATAATAGTAACGAAATCTTCGCTATTGAATAAAACAAACGAATCATTTCGAATATTCTGGTGGCAAACTATTTTCTGGCAAAAAGGTTGTGCATCACTGTGTTAAGCAATCTGAGATGAATACTATACTCTTATGAAGTAGAATCTGATTGTTTGTTTCTTGGTCTTTTTCTTTGTAATAAACGACGACTGGGTGCACAGAGGCCATAGAATTGGTCCAGTGTTATTGAACTCTACATTGAGACTTTCTTTGATTAACTCATTTATTACCAATTTATTTCTTTTTTAAGCAAAAAATTTCATTAAAAGTAATAATAAACTAAGAATAATTTTAAAAAATTGTATTTAAATTCCAAGAAAATAAATTAAAAAAAGTATTTAGCTTGTCAATTATACAAAATATTAATTATCTTGATTACTTTTAATTTTTACTGTTATGTGTTAAACAAAATAATAAAACCTAGCGAATTATATACTAAAATTTTATTTGATAATTGAACTTGACCTGCATGAATATGAAATATGAGCATTGGAAATAAAAATTGACTCTTTTTTATAGTCAATTTGCTTTTTAATATAATATAATGAGATTTTTTTACAGAAATTGGCCGATCATTGATATAGAAAATGTTTTTTTTATGATACCATAAGAATACCAAAATGAAATTTGGCATAAAAGTTGCTAAAAGCGTGTTAAATACAATATATAATTTTAAACAAAATCAAAAATTCAAATTTTGAATTTTTTAAAATTTTACATAATTTTTTTACAGAAAAAAAAATATTTTTAAATAATTTGGTCATGTTATGTATCCTATGAAACAGCATAAAAAACTGAAAAAAATTGACTTTAATTTCAGCTCTTTTGGTCATATAGTTTTCAAGTTACAGCGGATTGAAAATTACCAAACAATACAAATTTCATTAAATTTTTAAAATTTCAAAAATTAATAACTCAAAAACAAATGGATAAAAAAAATTGAAAATTTGTATTTTATATCAACTATTCTTGTACAACATCTGAGCCAAAAATTAACAAAATCCAAAGACCTGAAATTTTGTCCATTGGTTGGTTTGATGTGCACTGACCCGTAAATGTTATAAGTTTGTTTCTTATAGGGTAATGAAAATAATCATTTTTAGTGCAGATGTTTAAATAAAGTTAAAACCTAAACAATATTAATCATAATTCATAGTAAATTTTATTGCGCAATAGGTCCAAATATTAAAAATTTTAAAACATCAAAAGATTACAATATGTTAAAAAGCATCGATGTCAATATGTTTTAAAAGGGGGTTCGAACATCTTGACTACAGCGACCATTAGTAAGACAATTTTTCCACAACTATTCACCAAAGAATAGATCTTATTGCATTGTACCCCGAGTTCTTGTTTCCTTACTTGTCTAATTTAGAGGTGCTGGATTGAAGTAGTGACGCCAACATATGATTTGGGCTGTTATTTTTAGGACAGCATTATGTTCTCGGATGAATCTAGATTTGCTCTGCAACCAGATGGTAAACCTGTAGGGATCTAGATAGAATTAGGCATGCACAATCAGCCCTCGTATGTCATGGAATGTGAAGCATTCCGAGGTGGATGCTGTTATCGGTAACATTAATAATTTAATATAATAATTTAACATAATAATTTAGCAGAATCATTTAACATACTCATTTAATATAATAAATCAATCAAAACTAATGTAAAGTAATTTCCTAAATCATTAAAAAAGATTTATTGCAATAATAATCATTTTCTTTATCATTAAGTAAGATTTATTTAGACAGTAATCATTTTCTAAAACATTAAGTGTAATATATTGCTTTTTATGTTTATAATTTAATTCTGAAATGCCGACAGATTGACGCCACTGTATTCACTTTGTTTTAATTCTGTGACGTCATGATATCTGTGTGTAAAATGTTATTAAATGATGTAGGCAGTTGTCGATTAAAATGTTGAATAGATAACAAGTGTTTTTCTTTTACGTCTCTTGGATTTATTTTAGTGTGTTTAAATGGTCTTATGCTGTGATACTACTAATAGTAGTTTTTTTAGATTGTTATGGATTAACAATATAGTTTGATATATTTAGAAAGAAATAATAGATACATCATGGTGTGTGCAGGAATTTCATTAGATTATCGCAACGATCTGCATATCGGCAGACGGTGTTTTATGACGGCTGTCCTATATTAGGATGAATTCATAGACCCCCACTGTAAGATTGTACGCTGCAACAGTTGGTCCTGTTTTATTTTTTTAACAAATGATAATGCTTGTCACTTTGAAGATGCCCTCCTCGAAGAAGATCCACATACTCAACTGTCCTTTGTTACACTGGAAATTCTTGAGATGCCCTGCTGTGCGTGATCCTATGCTGTGTATATACAGTAAAACCTCTAAATAACGGACACCTCGGGAACGCAGAAATTGTCCGCTATTCGGAGGTGTCCGCTATTGGGAAAGCCTTAAAAATACAAAAATCGCTAAGAAATGCTTAAAATTTCATTAATTGACATTTATATGTCCTACAACCTTTATTATACGATTATTGAGAAATTAAAATAATTTTTTAAACAATAAAACTTAAATAAGATTGTGCACACCTTTAACTGCTGTTTGTTACATTCTTATAAAAAAATGTGTAACAAAAGTTTACTTTTGCTCACGATTACATGTAATTTGTTTTTCAATGTGACGTTATTGGTAATTATAGAGTTCGAAGCGGGGTTGGGGATTGCACTTTTTGATCATTAAAAACATAAAATCAAAAAATGTTCCTGGGGGAACATAGACATTTGAATGCTCTGAGAGATGTCCCTCCCAGACAACCCCCTGAATTCAATGCTGAACGTGAAGGAGAAATTTCCTCAGTCCACCCTCTACATTTATCTGTAATCACAAAATTTGTTACATATTGCCCTGATAAATGTAGAGTCCTTTTTACTTTCTTTTCCTCTCATTTTGACTCGTTAAAAAATACTTTTTCATCCTTTATCGCCGAAAATGGTGTCCGCTATTTGGAATGTCCGTTATTCAGAGGTTAAACATACAAAAATTTAGGTTTTGGGAGTGGGGATTGGAAAACTGTCCGTTAAATAGAGGTGTCCGCTATTCGGGAGTGTCCGTTATGGAGGTTTTACTGTATTAGAGGTGGGAAATGTGGTTATTTTTGGTTAACAGTTTACATCATTCCACAGTAGCGCTGGTAACAGGTTCCAACATCCTGTTATTTCTGTAACAGGTACAATAAACAATTTATAAACAATTGCTAAATATGCTCCCAAACGTACAACACATGGGATATGGGCCCTAAGGGGGTGCCCTCCGTGGGGGGGGGGTCTTTTTAAGAGAACCCAACCCGTATTTACGCAAGGAAATCCAAAGTTCGGAGAAAACCATGGAAAATGCCGAATGATTAGGCTGACGGCCGCGATTGGGTTCTGTTCTAATCCAGTACCTATCGTCTACCAGTTTTGAGGGCAGAATCTCTCGGCCACTGGTGGGGCAACAACATTTTAAAAAAATCTATAAGCATATATATTTTTGAAGATAAAATAATGTATCCTATAGGAAATACAAAAAAAAGGAAAAATAAAAAGTACAAGAAAACTTATTATGAAAACTTTCTTTAACAAACAGAGGAAAACGAATTTTTCAAAAATCTATCCTCCATATACCGCGCCGTTGATGTTTTAAAATCTGAGATGAAATGCATACTGATTTTTTTTACAGCAAGTCAACGCGTGCTGCCACTACCAGAGCAGCTGCAAAACATAAAACAAGTATTAACTGATAAGACAGAGAGACCTATGAGATAGGATAGATGGTAGAGAAAGAAATTTTTTCCAGACTCAGTTTTTTCGTGTACTTTCTTAATAGCAAATATCTATAGTATGCAAGATCGATTGTACGCTGTTATGAAAGCAAAAGAAAGTGCTACAAAATATTAACTACCATTTACTTCATATTAATAAAGTAATATTGTTGCGTGAAATAAAATATTATAATACTTTAAACTCATTTAAATTTTATCATACTATTTTTATGCTTTTCAGAAAGCTGTAAACCTAATATATTGTACGGTATTTCATATTTTGTAAATATTAAAATCTTATCTAAACATTCCAGATTCAATTTATAAGAAATTTAATGGCATTTACTTAATATCAAAAAATGATTAAATTAAAAATAATTTTTTAATAATTTTTTCTCAATTATTTTAATATTTTGAATATGAGTTCCATTAAAATGGTTCCAAAGTTCACTAACTCATGCTTTTTTATATAGACCCATACATAAATTAAAAATAAGACTTATTTCCACAAAATTTTCACCCTCCCTC
Source organism: Maratus speculifer (assembly GCA_964019185.1). Taxonomy (NCBI): domain Eukaryota; kingdom Metazoa; phylum Arthropoda; class Arachnida; order Araneae; family Salticidae; genus Maratus; species Maratus speculifer. The sequence goes on along the minus strand of OZ025295.1, from coordinate 308,720,642 downwards.
CACCCCAAAAAAGTGACATTTTGGGAGTGCCGACAGAAGTGAAAACTTGGACAATTACGTTTTTATTTTTTGAAGTGTCAGGACATTTTTTTGTAATCGTCAGGAAACATTTTATTGTGCAGGAAATACTTTTAAATAATATGTTATTTTTTTATTCATTATTATAAAGTACTACTACGAAAATTGCATTACAATTTTCATTTAATGCGCAATTGTGCATGAAAAATAATGCATATTGTTTTACATAAAAAAATTGCAAAAAAAAAAAAGACTGAATAATATTTATATGAAACAGATGTCATACACACATCACATTGGCACAATTTTTTTCAGATACCGATTTGGCAAAAAACCTCGAAGAAGTTTGAGAAATTTAAATTTCAAACCATTATGGGCCCGTAACGTGATCCAGAATAACGGGAGAAATTTTTTTATGCTAGATTTGTAATGTATGAAGCATAAACTTTTGATAGACATATTACATCAAAAAATGAGAAACGGCCCCCCTGCCCCCCCCCCCCCCACCGAAAAATGGTCCTATAAGGAAAAACCGGAAAATTGAAATAGCAAAAAGTATGGCGAGTAAAAGTTAGCTAAGCTAGAATTTTTCTCTCCGCTCTAACAACCATAGAAGCAAAATTATAGCCTTTTAAAGATTAAAATGAAGTGAAGAAATGAACAAAATTAGGTGAGTCACCAAAAGGGTTGGTCTCATGTTAAAAATGGTAGAGAACTAAATGAGCGAAATTTTAAGGTGTATGTTTGAGGGGTGAACCCCTCCCCCCCCCCAGTAGAGCCCTTTAGAAATCAAATCCACAAATCTTAAATTCAATCTTTCTGATATTTAATAAAAAAGAGACGAAATCATTTTTATTTATCCTCTCTCTTCAACAACTGCGAATAAAAACCAAACAGGAAACGAAACTTTAAATAAAAAGTCGTTAACGATAACAAAATTATCTTCAGATAATGTGTATTACACAGCACTTTTCAAGCTTGTCAAATAATTTGTAACAAAACGTTTGAAAATAAACAATAATTACGAAGCGATAAAATGTTCTTTTGTAATGTAAAGAACTACATTTATCGAAAAACTGGTGGAAAATCTAGCAGAAAAGAACTACATTTATTAAAAATCTGGTGGAAAATCTAACAGATATTGAATTAGTGAATTTTAAGGAATTGTTTCTACTGTGGTTGCATAGGCGTAACCAGCCTTTTGAACGGGTGGGTGCCCAGAATTTTTAACCTGAACTTGCTGGATAGAAACAATATCTTATTTTATATAGTAAAACCTTCTAAAACGGAAGCCTATAAAACAGTTTTAAATTCCGTTTTAGACAGGTTTTATCTTAGAGTGTATAATTGTGTGATTTTTTAATAAGAGTTTTTAAGGAAGTTTTAATAAGGGGGGGACGCAAAGTTTTTAAATAATTGTGAATGGGTCTGCGCAAGCGGGAGGGGGGAGTTGTCCGGGTACCCCTCCCCCGTGGTTACGCGCATCGGTTGGTTTCCAATTGCTGCTTTAAATTCAAATCAATTTGAAGTTTGAATGTAGACGTTTTGAATGAGCTAATTAATTAAAAATGCATTGATTCAAGCATTTTATTTGAATGTGACAAAATATTGTTTTGTTAGTTTTAAAATAGAATTTCCAACTAAAATCGAGAATTGAATTCTTAAGGCACTAAATTATAAATAAATGCATTTTAGTTATATGTAGAAAAAAAGATATAAAAATTTTATAAAATTACTTTTTATAAAATTATTCTCTGAACTCAAATTTTGTTATATTTTCGGGGTGAAAAGGTAGAAATAATTGCTTTTTTTATTTACGTAACGGTAAATATACTAATAAAATGTAACAATCATATGCGCTAGGGTATGCAGCATTTAAAAGGGATTTTCTTTTTAAAATATAGAACTTTATTAATTTAAAATGCATTTGCAACATAAGATTGCATTTAAAGCAATTTTTAGGATATGTCGAATATATATTTCTGCGCACATTTTTCCTTCATATTTTTACTAAAGAGAAATGATTCATGAAAAGCAATGATTTATGATTTTAGACTTCCGACTTTTAATCGATTTACATGTTTTGGGATGTTTTAAACAGAGTTTAATTATTTTTGAATCATTAATCTATGTGGTATATATATTATATTTGTATATTGATTATAATATATTGTTTATCGAGCTAATAAATTTTCAAATATTTTCCTGATCTAAAAATTTCTGTGTTTTGTGCTCTAGATATTGTGTTGTAGTATTTTGTGCTATTAAAATAAGGAGAAAGTGTGTTATGATGGTGACCTATCATCAGGCACCAAGCAGAAAAAGTGTTTAATTAACGGTGTAAGTTATTACTATTCATGCATGTATTCACTACTAGTTATAGTGATTGATGAACTGCAAAAAAATTAGCATCACATACCTAAGAGAGCAGGTCATAACTAGGGGTGAAGATAGGGTCATGCTTAGTGCTAGTGTTTAATTCAGGGGATGGTCCGGGGGAAAGGGGTGCCGGTGAGCAATGAGATGTTTCCTCGGAAGATTGGAGATTTTGGGTTTTCAATGGTCGGAAAAAGCAATGCTTGTCCCCTACCTCCCGGAACTCTATAATGTTCCTCTTCCAGAGCACAGAAATCCCTCTTGAGAAAAGTGTCTGAATTCAACATTGTTCGGCAAACATCTCAAAAGAAACGTTCAAGGACGTTTTTAATGAATATTATTCTTATTTTAGAGGTACAAAAAATGAAATCTTGATTAAAACAAGTGAAGGAAGATGCGGTCATTAAGAACCATGTGTTATTTATTTAACAGGGACTTTTCAGTAACATGTTAATGCAATATTAGGTTCCAGCGTAGTAACACTGTTATTTATCCTAATACGATAAATAATGCCCATCCCTAGTATATACCTAATTTAAATAAAGTAAGATTTACTATTGAAATTTCCTGGTGTGAATTCAGATTCTCTGAATTACGGACTGTTTAAAACGTGTTCCACCCTGAGAAAGTTAAAGTAATCTAAGTATTATTTTATGCAACTTTTGCTTATTATTATTATTACTACTATTATTTAATAAAACAAAAAATATTTTAAATGCTAAGGTAATGCGTTTCAAAGACATTTTATTTATATTCTAAAAAAACATACTTTTGTCTATCTTTCAAACACCATGTTTTTATGATCTCAATTATTTCACTACGTGACTGCAGAAAATCTGAGGATTTAGTAGAGTCCTGTGGGACTTTTTACATCTTTTTTGAAATTATTGGACTCACTTATTTATTCAAATCATTAAATTTTATACATTTCTAGCGAAACCTCAATTTTTTATTAAAATATATTTGAAATGTGCCACATGGGTGTATAATTCCATTATTTTTTAGGATACTTTCGCATGTGCTACGAAGACGCACGTGCGTTTAAAATTAAGATTTAAAGTAAATTTATGACACCATTTATTGGTTGTTTCGCAAAAATCAATTTATCTCTTTTTCGAAAAAAAGTGAACAAATTTATCTCAGTGCTCAAAATATCTAACGGAGACCTATGTGAAACTTGCAAAAACGTGGATAAGGTTTTTCATTTTTGAAGACGTTTATCATCGTCTAGGATTAAGACACTGTTTTAGTTTTAAAATGTTTAATGTTATATATATGTGAACAATTGTGAGAATTGGCAACAAATAAGCAGATTTTTGGGAATCATTTTTAAAAGGAACATATTAATGCATGATAGCGTTAACCGTTTCACGGACAAAGCATTTTCATTATTAAGATCTATACATATAATAAAACAGTAGGACCCGGTGTGTCTGTACATTGAAGATAATTGACAAAAATGGAGTCAGGGCGATAAAAGAAAACCAATGAAACACAAAAAAAATTTTTTTGAATTTTTTGTCTGTCTGTCTGTCTGTCTGTCTGTCTGTTTGTTCGAGGTTATCTTCGTAACTACTGAATGGATTTTTATGCGGTTTTCACTAATGAAGAATGCACACTCCCGGGCAGTGTATAGGCTTTGTTTCATCAAAATCGGACAACAGACAAAAAAGTAACAAAAAGAAACAAAAGAAACTATTAGGTGCGCTGCTCACGTTTTTTAGTACATAACGTTTTTTAGTACATATAAAATCCAATAGATGTCACTGTGCGATTTTAAAACGCGCTATCGTTATGTTTTCGCCAGTCTACTTAAGTATGAGAAAGTTTCAAGCTGGCTGTCGTTCCATGTGGTTTAGTCGGTAGAACGTCAGTGCGCCATACTGATGGCCCGGGTTCGATTCCCAGCATGGAATTTTTTTTCACTATGTTGGCATTAACGCCTATAAGCAATTAAAAGAATTTGAAATATTGTATTCAAGGCGAATTTTCTCTCTGGGAAAATTTCCTTGCATTAATATGTCAGTGTAATTTTTTTTTCGATTTAATTTTTTTTTTCGAAACTTTGTTTTTCTTAAAAAATTACAGTAAATATTTGATATTTCCCAACGTTTTTTGAATGATCGACTTGCTTTTTTTTTTTTTTTTAATGTATGTCTGAACCTTATCTAACTACTTCTTCAAGATTTCTTTAGATAAACCGACCAGCGTAGCGGGCGAAGGCCGCTAGTGTTGAAATAAATGAATAACACTGGTAATTGCGAACAAACGTATTTCTAAATAAGAAAAAGTAATCTTTCACATACATACATACACAATAAAATTGATTTTTTTAAATTAAAATTCCGGTGCCGTTGTTGCATATATGAATTAAAATTTTGAGGTTTCGTAGAGAAACCAATTATTGTTAATGGGTGAATTAAATCGTTCTTTTAATTAAAAAACTTTTAAGCAAGTACCGGGTGTCCCAAAAATGACTGATGGATTTTAAAATTCAATAACTTGCAAACGGTGACAGCTATTTAAAAAATTTTGCAGGAGGGTTATGTATAATGTCAGGAGTTTTTTCCCGTATTTTTTTTATTTTAGTTCGAATTTCGAACCATAGGTGGCGCTGACGGCGATTGAAGGCCATGTCGACGCATCACTCAGCACTGATCACCTGGCCTTCAATCGCCGTCAGCGCCACCTATTGTTTGAGATGCGAACTAAAATAAAAAATTACGGTAAAAGAACTCCTGACATTATACATAACCCTCCTGCAAAAATTTTTTAAATAGCTATCAACGTTTGCAAGTTATTGAATTTTAAAATCCATCAGTCATTTTTGGGACACCCGGTACATTTAACCCTTTTATTCATACGGGCGTCATACGAGAACCACGGAACTATTAAAAAAGAGGAACTGGGATATCCTTAAAACAGTGAACCTTCGGCTTTAACCGCTTTCGAGGGGGTCATTAACATCGCGGAAAGCTTGTAGTAAATATAAATATAAAATTTCTCTTTATTTAAATGCGTCATAAATGGATAATTTCAAACTAAAGTAATAATAAAATCATACATTCATTTTTACAGGTGGAAATTTACTTCGACGGCAGTAATTCCGCCACATTGTGAGAACCAAAACAACCTACTCTTTGTACCAGAAAAAAAGATTATTGTATTTGGTCAAATTGACACCAGTAAAAAGAAATATATATCAGGGTTCGCACGATTTTAACCACTAAATTTTAACAGTATTTTCAAAGTGTTTCACTGCACACACACAGAGAGAGAGAAAGAGAGAGAGAGAGGGTGGCGGTTGCTGATTTTGCTTCTTAAATATTAAATATAAATTTCCTATATATATACAGTGAAACCTCCAAATAAGGGAAACTCCGAATAAGAGACACCTCTATTTAAGGGACAAAAGTAATGGTTCCAAAGATGTCCCTTATTTGGAGGTTTCACTGAGTAAGGAACTCCGAATAAGGGACACCTCTATTTAAGGGACGAAAGTTGTGGTCCCATAGGTGTCCCTTATTTGGAGGTTTCACTGTATATATATATATACAGGATGTCCGAAAAGTCTGAAATCGGTCGAATAACTCTAGAAATACATATGAGAGTGAAAAACAAAAATATACGTATTAAATATTTTTAAATAAGCTACTCGGTGATACCAAATTTGACCTTCGCAACCGACCCCTTGGGGATCAGAGGGGATCCAACTTTGAAATCTTAAATTATAACCCTCATTTTTTATTGCAGATTCGGATTTTACGGACAAAAATACGTAACTTTTGTATTTGATGCTTATTTCGAATCCTCGATTATCACGGTGTAATCGAGCATATTAAATCGATACATATTTCGGTTTTCCCAACCAGGTTTTGCCTTATCGAAATCTGATTGGGCAGAATTTTTGACGTCAAATTCCTCGTCTTTTGCAGGAATAGCGTTTCTTGAAAACCACCCGTGGAGATTATTGCGATAATGCTATAGGTTTTTTTATGTTTTTCTCTACAAAAATGCATTGGAATGTATTAATTTAGTTTTCTATTTGGCTTTTATTTTATCCAGTAAATGATTTATAAATAACGACCTATTTGTTTTGATGTTTTATTGTGTAAATATAAACCTCCCCTCCCGAATAAGAAAAATTATATCTTCAGTTTTTTGTGACGGGGTATGTAAACAGTCTGCGCTTAAATAATCTTCAATAATTCTGCCATTTTGTTAATCATTTAATTTAGGGGGGGGGGGGCGGATTGGCGTGCATGGAGTTTTTCAAATAATTTCTACAATGTAGAATAATATGTAAGGCAAATTGACCTTCGTTTTTTGGTGTTTCCATCTTTTAACATATAAATATGCACCTCCCCTAAGATATAAAAAAAGGATAATTTTCATTATTTGAGGGCGGTAAACATTTTTTGTGCTGGTTGTGCAACTGATGAAGAAGTATCGTAAATTCATTTTACATACGGAATCCGTTTTTTTTTTCAAGTGAACTATCTGTATTTTCTTTATAAAATAAATAAAGCTACTATAAACACTCCTAATTTTGCCTTCTTTAACCTTCCTACCCTGAATGGGTCTAATCGACCCATAGCTAAAATTTGTTTTATACGATTCGAACCAGAACTTTTTTCATAAAGAAAATTAAATAACAGATTCAGAACAAGCGAACAAGCTAGTAGTGACATGGACTTCCTAGTTGCTGTGCAACTTAACATCCAGAGTATCAGGATACAGTGATTTTCAATGCAATGGGAGCCATGAAGATGTTTAGACGCGGCTGGTCGCCACAGAAAAAAGAGTAAAGGATAAGGATGCATAAAGAATATTCAGTATAACTAAATGGAAAAAAAAAAAAAAAAAAGGACAAAAAAAAAAAAAAAAAAAAAAACAATGTTCATTTGTTCACAGACTGAGCTAGCCAGTCCATAAGTCGAAGAAAGCTACCGTAGGGAAAAACCACCCCAAGTTAAAAAAAAAGACCCTTTACAGAGACCATACATTAAGTTTAACAGAAGAAAATATGCAAAAACAATAATATATGCAAGAAATGCAAAAAGAAGGGAGTTTATCATTAACATTAAACAAAAAGAATTACCAAAAGAAAAAAAAAGGATAATTACAATATATACAACGAGGAGATTTCAATAAAACGATAAATAAACGCAAGGATAAGGAGAAAGCCAAAAATGAAGAGCACGTCGACCGCGTGGTCTGGTAACTCGAGAGTAAAAAATTTAATGTAGAGAATAAGTAATAAGGACAAGTAAGAACAATAGAAAAATGTAATAACAAAAAAGAAAAAAGGTTAATTTTTTTTTTTTTTTTTTTTTTTTTTTTTTTTTTTTTTAATTTATAAATATTATAAGACAAAAGAAAAAACAAAAACAAAAACGGACGGACAAACAGAAAACATAGGGAAAACAAGTTTAATTTAACGAAGACATTAATCTACGTTAATGTTGAGTTGGTTAGCAAGTATATCAAATTCAGTTACTATTACAAGCAGTTTTTGAATAGGATCCTTATAATTTTTAGTTTTAGCGGATATATTTTTGATGCAGTTTATAAATTTTGTAACTTGTAGAATTTCTTTAAAATCCTTAAGAGTTTTGAAAACATCTTGTATATCATTATTGTAATTAGATTGAATATTGCTAAAATCTAGTGAGTTTGAAGTATCTGTCGGTTTATCCGGAGTTGACGAGTTAGGCGTATTAACATGTTGGTCAGTTGAATTTAGGGTTTCTGAGCTATTGTTATGATCCACAGAGTTAGTTTTCTTAGTATAATTGTAATTTTTGAGGATATCAGCCAATATTTGGGAATCAGTGGTAACCCGGTTACTGACATTATTGTTAGGTTTTTAATTAGATTTATTTTCAAGTCTATATGGGTTCTTAGGGCATCCTCGGTAGGATGCAGGGTGAGCCAAACCACAATTAGCACATTTGGGCGTAATTCGCCCTTTATAAGTACATTGAGTACTTAAGTGTAATTCTCCACATTTAACGCATTTAGCGTCAAACCCGCATACCTCCGAGGCATGCCCGTAACCCTGGCAACGGTAGCATTGTTTAACACGCTGCTTGCTGGTAAAAGCTTCAATTTTAACTGATAAATAGTGAATAGTTTTAATTTGATAAATTTCTTCAAGATTTTTACAAGGTACGATATTTGCCATATAAATTGGCATAGGATTACCGGTTTTACGGTTTTTAAGCATTGCTACTCTAGTAGCCGTGAAGCCATAATCTTTTAAGTTATCAATAATTAATTTGGTATCTGTATAACATGGGAGACCTCTAATGCAAATTTTTTTGGGCCTAAGTTCCCGAGGATCAAGAGTAGTATATTTTTTGGCATTTTGGTCAAGCCAACGTTGAGTTTTTCTGAAGTCCTCTGGAGTTTTACAATGAACAACAATACGATCACCTTTTAAGGCAATTTTAGGTTTCTCTGTATTTATCTCCGTAATTTGTTTGGCTACAGTCGTCCAATTTTCAACAATCTCCAAATAAAAGGGATTGACATTAGTTTTCGAGCTACCAGAACCGCTATCGGAAGAAGAATGTTCCATTGCGGAATTATCAGTAAGGGTATTACCATTAAGATTATTTTCAAGTAGTGTAACATCATCAGACAAATTTTTAAATTTATTGTTAAGGGGGATTGATGAAATCTCCTCAGTATTTTTACGTTTTATGCCTTTTTTAACGGCAGTGAATAACTCATCTTTCATAGAAGTTTTAGTAAGGATAGCATGACTAGTTTTTTTGTAAGTAATAGAACAGAAAAAGCCAAAAAGTCCAGATTCATTTAAGTTATCAAAGGTTGGCTCCCTAAGCAAAGAAAATATTTCAAAACAGGCTCTTCTTACCTCAGCAACATCATCCGCAGAGCTCGCATAGTTAGGTTTAGCTTTCAACTCCTGGATATAATTATCCGCAAAGGTGAAAAAATTCGTAAGTATATCAGCAGGATGTTCTTGAAAATTTGAAGAAATCGAGTCAAACTGCGCTTTAAAGTTCGTAGTAAGCTCACCATTGGTGATTTTTTCAACAGTATCATCAATTACTTGCGTATTAGCGTAAGATGCCATCATTCACAAGCAGCAATTGAAGTTATTCACACGAACTGCCTACAACCACTGAGAACGCGTGAAAAACATCTTAATAGCAGCGGATCAGACATACGTCTTACTCCGACAACAGACGAAACGGAAAAAGTCCCACGAACAGATTCAGAAAAATAAGTCAAATAATTATATTAAAATGTTCTAGATAACAATTCTGGTGTGAAATGTTTTTATCAAGATTGAATAAAATTTTAACAGGGTAGGAAGGTTAACAAGTGATTTTCAATAAGAAAATATTCGTACTTAGTATCGTGTGCGATTTTTGTGATACTGAAAAGCCTAGAAAGATGAAATTCGGTATGTTAACCGCTTCCCTGTTTTGCCAGTACGTCGTACGGACAACATATTTTTACTTTTTTCTATCTACAATAGAAGAAAATATTGTAATCGAAATTTTTTCGACTTCCGGTTTTCGACGGATTTACACGGTTTAGGGGTCAGAGATTCCAAAAAACATGTTTTTACAAAATGTCTGTCTGTCCGTGTGTCTGTCCGTGTGTCTGTGTGTCTGTATTCTACCATCAAAAAGTGTATGAAGTTATGCATAGAATTGAACCAAATTTTTTGTGAATGTTTTTGGCTGTGGCAAGCAGGTCCTCCTTCAGTTTTGAAATATTCCGTCGGAAGGGGCGCTGCAATCGAGATTTATATGCCATTTTCAATATTGTACCGACCAAAAGTATATAAAGTTATGTATCGAATGGAACCAAATTTTTTTTTTATCTGTATGACTATGGCTAGTTCGTCCTCCCTGAACTTGAAAAAAATCCGTCGGAAGGGGGCGCTGCAATCGCGATTTTTGTGCCATTTTCAATATTGTACCGACCAAAAGTACATGAAGTTATGCATCGAATTGAACGAAATTTTTTGTGTACTGTATGCTATGGCTAGTTGGATCGCCCTGAATCTGAAAAAAATCCGCCGGAAGGGGGCGCTGCATTACCGAATTTTATGCCATTTTCAATATTGCACCACATAAAAGTGTATGAAGTTAGTTCTAGAACTGAACTAAACATTTTGTATATGATTATTTTTTGGTAAGGCAAGTAGGTCCTCCCTGAATTTGAAAAAAAAAATCTGCTTATCATTCTAATGTCCATCGGCTCGTGCAGAGACGGAAATTCATTTTTACTCCGATTAATTGATTGAAGCAGAAATTTAAGATGAAAATCAAAGTTGGTAAGGTATTGAATTAAAATTATTAAAGCATTAAAATGAGTAACTATTTTTTTATATTAAAATGTATGTATGAGATAGAAGAAAGTTTTGGGATTGGCACATTTCAAATCATTATTTGCCAGACATCCATGCTGCAATCATAATTTATTTGTGTCATCAGTAAAATTTAATTTTTCATTTCGCATTATTTAATCCGTGCATTTTTCTGATTCAATTAGGCAAATATTTCTGTTTGAAATAACCGGTGATAAAAGATTAAAAATTCTGTAAAAGACATGCTAAATTAGAGATTATTTGAAAGTTTTTACCAAAAATATTGATACGTTAAGAGGTTAAATTTATGAAAAACAATTTTAAATTGAACAAAATACATATTAATTTACAAAAAATTATGATATATCTACAAAAATTGTTGAAAAATTCCCTGCTCTATTATTTTGTTGTTGCAGTAATTAATCAATTATGAAAACCTATAATCCCTCCCCCAAACTAAAATGTCAGGGTTCCTAAGGATCCTGGAATTTCTAGAATAGGAAATAATTTCAATAAGATTGCATTTCAATTTCATTTCAATAAGAAATACTATGTACGAATATTTTCTTACTGATAATCACTAGTTAAAGAAGGCAAAATTAGGAGTATTTATAGTAGCTTTATTTATTTTATAAAGAAAATACAGATATTTCACTTGAAAAAAAAAAACGGATTCCGTAAGTAAAATGAATTTACGATACTTCTTCATCCGCTGCACAGCCAGCACAAAAAATGTTTTATAACTTTATTTTTTAATATTTTGTCCTATATTTTTCTGTAGTAATAATTTAAAAAACATACACTCACATCAGCCGTATTAGATGATTTTTAAAAAACAACAGAATCCATGGAAACACACATCCCACCCTCAAATAATGAAAATTATCCTTTTTCTATTTCTTAGGGGAGGTGCATATTTATGCGTTAAAAGATGGAAACACCAAAAAACGAAGGTCAGTTTGCCTTACATATTATTCTACATTGTAGAAATTATTTTAAAAACTCCATGCACGCCCAACCGCCCCCCTGAATTAAATGATTAAAAAAAAAAAGAAAGAAAGAAAGAAAGAAAGAAAGAAAGAGAGAGAGAGAGAAAGCAGAACTAATCGAAACGCAGAATATTTACATACCCGACCCCAAAAACTGAAGAGATACTTTTTCTTTTCGGGAGGGGAGGTTTATATTTACACATTAAAACATCAAAACAAATAGGTCGTTATTTATAAACCATTTACTGGACAAAATAAAATACAAATAGAAAACTAAATTAATACATTCCAATGCATTTTTGTAGAGAAAAACATAAAAAAACCTATAGCATTATCGCAATAATCTCCACGGGTGGTTTTCAAGAAACGCTATTCCTGCAAAAGACGAGGAATTTGACGTCAAAAATTCTGGCCAATCAGATTTCGATAAGGCAAAACCTGGTTGGGAAAAACTAAATATGTATCGGTTTAATATGCTCGATTACACCGTGACAAACGAGGATTCGAACTAAACATCAAAAGCAAAAGTTACGTATTTTTGTAGAATCCGAATCTGCAATAAAAAAATGGGAGTTATAATTTAAGATTTCAAAGTTGGATCCCCCCTCTGACTCCCAGGGGGTCGGTTGCGAAGGTCAAATTTGTTATCACCGAGTAGCTTATTTAAAAATATTTAACACGTATATTTTCGTTTTTCAATGTCATATGTTTTTCTCGAATTATTCGACCGTTTCCAGACTTTTCGGACACCCTGTATATATATATATATATACTTTTATAAATACATCCAAAATTATACAGACAATACCATTAAATAAAGCAATGAAACCAGTATTTTTACAATCATATTATCCTATAAATAAAGCCCCCATGTTTAATTACATATCAACTAAATTCCAATATGGTAAAATCCGAAGTTATAACAATGGTAGGTATTTCCAAAAAGTGTTAAAGAAGCAGCAAGAATAACAAACCGTATTTGTGAAAGAAATTTCCGATCAGTCAGGTGCTTAAATTAGACAAAACTCTCTATTCAAGTTTACTAGTGGCAAAAATGTCATTCGGACTAAAAGAAATAGCCGCCATCTTGTGACAACCTGCTCAGTTACTTCACTCGCAAAGGCTAAAAAATTCACTTCATGTCTCCGCCTCTTTATTCAGAACTCCATTATGAGGGCAGACAAGTCTTGCCTTATGAATTTTTACATTTACAAAATTTTTATTCTCATTAATCATAAACGATTTTTTAATGTGTAAAAAATAGTTTATGCGTGAAAGGGTTAAAACCAATTATAATTTGTTAGTATTCTTACTATTATTAAAGTACATGAAATTCTATTTTACATTTTAGAATGAATACTGTATGTAACATTCTACATATTTAAAATAAATTACTCACAACCCTTGAATATGACAATTTCGTTAGTGAATACTTTGAAAAAGTATAATACAGTCAAGACTCTATATAACGAAATCCATCGTTCTAGTAAAAAATTCGTTATATAGAGAAATTCGATGTATAGAAAATGTTGTTAAAAATCGTATTTAGTGTGTAAATTTTGAACAAATATATTTTTGATGTTTTTGATTAAGAATTTGTACCGTTTAAAAGTAAATATTAACCTAACATTCTATTTCTTAATTATTTAAGCAGTTTCAAAAAATAGAGAACAGAGATTTATTTGAAAGCTTAATAAAAATCAAATAAGACTTGCATTAATTTCAGATGCAGAAATCTGTAATTTTTTGTTGTTTTGATTTTAAAATTGTTACACTCTCAAAAAAATGCTCAAATTTGAGCAAGGAATGAAAAATTGTAGTTAACATTTTCCTCCATTTGAAGGCCTCTCTTATGTGCCTCTCATTGATTCCTTTCTTATATGTGTGTAACAATCTAATTGACTCTGTTTTGAGAAGGATGTGGAAAGGTGTGTGGGAGGTGGGATGAATTCGTTGGATTTAAAGAACAAAGGAATAAGTAATAATGAAAAAAAAAAAAAATCAGCACTGAACGATAAATTAAAAATAAGTGATAGAAAATTGATTTCATATGATTTCGAATCTTTTTTAAAACTGAATAAATTAAGACCAATTTATGAAAAAAATTCGTTATATGGAGATAGATATTTCGCTATATAGAGGCTGTTTTTAATGTAATCATGCGAAAAGGGGACCGTTCCTACAAAAAATTCGTTATATAGAGAAATTCGATGTATGGAGTTTCGTTGTAGGGAGACTCGACTGTATTTTTAACAAACTTTTTCAACCACAACGAAAAACGGAATAATTATGAAAAGGAATTAACATGTGATATTTACAGATTATTAAAACAAATAAAGAGTGTAAGTAAACGATAAATGTAATAAATATTAATAGACTAGTAGATCTACAGATCAGGAGACTCAACGTCAGTTTCGCACATAATTTTTTTAAACACACTTTGGGTAATATTCAACTTCCTGGAAACTGTAATTTAAAATTTTTAAATTACGTAAATATTTAAAAGAATAAAATAATAATAAGATGTTTTCAACCATCAAAAGCGTTAAATTAAAGATTTAGTTACGTTAGGATATTCTGAAACTTTAATGATCTATTATTTTTTTTTATTATAGCATAGTAGATCATTTCAGGGGGCTCCGCCCCCCAGACCCCCCCCCCCGTACTCTCATTAAATTTAAATTTGTAACTTTCTATTAATTGTGCAATTGGTTATCGTATATCTTGCATCTCTTTATACATTTTGATTTATAAGGATAAGTAACAGTTTGGACAAGCATTTTTCATTATCCTCATACTTCTATATGCCTGCTAAGCACAAACACCTAAATCTGATGTATCAGGAACTTTAGTAAGTGTGAACTCAATAATCTAGAGTTTTACAATTTTGTTTCCGAAAAAAAAAGTTTTGATTGCATTTTGCGGCAGTTATCGCGGAACAGACAGACAGAAGAACAGACTGACAGGCAGAAAACAATAAATTTTGTGTCGATAAAAAAAGCATTCACTAAAGTTTCGGCAATGATGTCATTATTCATGAGTTATTGATACCCATGTTTCTTGTATTTTTAACGACTATTATAAAATACCTGTTTTATTTCAATTATAACGTCATATTTTACCGAGTGAAATATTTGTTAAATATATTTTTTTTATTTCTTTTACTTCTAATTATATCCCTATTTTTGTCAGAAAAATTCTTATTAACGAAACAAATATCCGTGTTGCAATATTTAACAAAAAATACTATATCTATTTTTATTTTAATTCTGACGTCATATTTATTTATTTTTTCTTAGTTTAATTTCTCGAATGGAAATTTCTCAATTGAAACTTATTACCGTTAAAAAATTATTTTTATAGATTTTAATTTTTTTTTTTTTTTTTTTTGAAACTATAAAGAAAATTGGTTAGATTTTATCTAAAAAATCCCCATTGATTCTGTATGAAAAAGGTTGAAATTTTGAATTTTTAAGGGAAAATATTTGAATAAAATTAATAAAACATAGCCTATGTTCTTTTCTGGGCTATGTTGTATGTGAATACAAAGCCATGCAAAGATACAAAGACATTAATTCATCAGTTTTGATGTTGACTTTATTTGAATTCTCGTACACGCTTTCAAATTTATAACATTATAAGGATAAAGAAGAGGATGAATGGTTGCATAGCAACCATTAAGAGAAAATAAACAAAATGAAATAAATATATTTGAAATAAGTAAATCTCTAAAACAAATTAGTTTATATTATTGGAACACATTTATAAAAAAATCTCCAAATTTTACAGCAATAATTTAAAAAATCTGACAAATGCATTGACAAAATTTCAAAACAATACGAATAATTTAAACGGTAAATTTTAGTATCTATTTATCATTGAATTCCATTAATCAAATGTGTCATTTTCTCTAGAGAAAAAAAAATTGAAAATCATTGGATTTGCCATAGAAAAGCATTATTGCGGAAAATAAAATATTCTATATTTTCCGAATCAAATCTAACAAAAAGCTATGCAGCTTAATCCCAGTGCCTCACTAACATACCCACTTAATTTCAAGTCAACCGAGTGCTTTTTGCGTCAGTTATCGCGGAACAGACAGACAGACAGACAGACAGAAACCAAAAAATTCCGTGTCTCCAAAGTAAGCCTTCACTGACGTTTCGGCAAAAATAAAAAATTAATGATGCTAAATATATTTTTTAAGTATTGTACCTAAATGTTACAAAATTATATAAAAAAAACTAAGATTAATGGAAATTATATTTATAATGATTTACAGGCAAAAATAATTAAGATACTTTTAAACAATTACTGTTTTTACAAATAAAATACGAAATCTCGATTTAATAATGCTTTTCTAAATTTTTTTATGAAAATACTGTGTAATATTATATTAATATTATTAATATATATTATAATACTTTAGAAAATTATCACACAGCACATTTTGTAAATTTAAGCAATCAAGAAACTTTCTAAATGAAAATCTTTGCCAATATAGGGCTAAATATAAAGTAAATGAACTTACATCAATATTCAAACAGTTTCTTTAAGTCAAATACATGTTTCCAGGGATGAGATTTCCGCTTTTTTTGGACACCAGTATAATCTTAGAGAAAATGCTGTTCTTTCAAATCGCAAAAATGTTCCGATTAAATAATGTAGCATTTTCTCTAAAATTTTACTGGTGTCCAAAAAAGCGGAAATCTCATCCCTATGTTTCGTTATAAAAGTTATTGAAGCGTTAAGAGTTTATTAAAGTTCTTTTAAGAGAAAAATCTTATTAAACATATAAGTCATGCAGTGAACTTCAGGAACACTAATTTTGCTACATTAACCTGTGTAACACATTTTATTTTTTACCAACAAATAGTTTTTTTTATAGATAAAATTAGGAAATTTAGTTTTATTTTTTTAAGATACGCTATGCATTGAAGATTGGAAAATAATTCTAAATTTTCACTTAATAAATAGCCTCGTTTATTGAAATTAGTGGGAGGAAGTATGGAAGTTAAAAACTCATTTTTAGAAAACCAACCTTCTTTTTTTATTCGAAAATTGCTCTGTTCAGTATTGGCATTCTCTTGTAAATTGTTTGGATCTCAGTGCTTTTGTTTACGTGGTTTGAACCTCACCTTAATCCAGAGTTATTAATTTTAGCTGACGGATAATTTGTCAAGGCATGCAATAATGAGAAGGCATTTCTTGACAGCATATGAAAGCATTTAATTTATCACGCTAAAACGAAAATTTACAAATATAAAAAAAAATTCCATGGCATGCGATAGAAAGCTTAAGTATATTTAAGAACACTGTTAAAAATCTGCTGCATTTTGTTGCAACGTATTCCCCTGCTTGTACAGAAAACGATTACTTAGCCGTGAAATGGAGCTTTGTCATTGGTTGGAATAGAGATATTATATACAAGCTGTGGAGTGCAATTGCAACAAAATGCAGCAGATTTTTAACAGTGAACTTTTAACTCTTTCAAGGGCCAAAATTTTGAAATGATTGATCGATATCGATACCAGAATTATTATACTGATTTATTTTAAAATAAAAAAAAGACTATCTCTCATTTTAAAAAGATTGAAAAAAAAAATGAAATCCTGGGCTATTTGATGGCATTTGTGACTTAAAATCAAGTAGTTTTAAAAACGTACTATATGTAAACAAGGCTTAATCGCTTCTCTGATTTGCCTACACGTCATATGAGCAACGTGTTTTTGAAATTCATGATTTGCCCATACCACATAAGGGCAAATGATTTCAAATCATGATTTATTATTCTCAACAGCTAATTTTTACTGTAAATTTTTCATCATTTAAACCGAGCATCATTTAACCGCTTTCCTGATTTCATTAAACTTAGGACGGAATATATGTGTATGTCGGAATTGTCGAATAAATTTGAGTTATTTAAATGAGTATAGATTTTATAATTTACAAATAAATAATGTACGAAATGTATATTAATCAATAACTGTAAGTTTGATAATCACAAATCGAATCTAGAAAATTTTTTATACAATTACATTTTTACAGAAAAATATTCAAAATGAAGAAATTAAAACTTTCATATTATTTTTCTTAAATTGCACATAAAAATAGCAATTTATACTTGATTTCGTATTTGAATTATTCTACAAAATCATTCCGAGACCACGTATTTCATTGAATAATTTTCTGTCGTTACAATAGTTAACCGCATCTTGAGCACAATTTTATAAGAAATGCGCAATGATAAACCCTCTCTTAACCCTTTTCGGCTCGGGTAGTTTTTGTAGTAAAATGAGAAATTATCGACTGACACCGGAAATCGCAAACGAATTTTTCGGATATTTTGAATTCCTTAATATAAGCTTTTATTGTAAAAGCAAAATTTTACTAAAATATTATTGGTGCCATTCGCAAGTTTGGAATTAAAATTAGGTATCCCAGACCGGGCACAGTGTGCCGGAAAGGGTTAAAATCTTGAGATAAACGAATTATTCAAGTTAGCCTTTTTGGTCGATATTAATGGTTTTGTAAAGCATCAAAATTATATCAAAGATTTTATTGCACTATTGGTGCATTATGTAATATGAAGTGAGTTTTACCGTTTATCGAACTCCCTATCACGAGGATAAAACCTCGTTTAAATAAGCCAGAAGTTTTAAATAGAAAATATTAACATTATTTAGCAGATTCAAAAGATTTAGATGGAGAATTTCTTCTAAATTTAAACTGTTATCAATGTCAGAGATTTAGTTACTGCCATAGATTTAACAAGTGATCTCTGTTCTTTTTTTCATTTGTACTTTTTTTCATTTGTACTTTTTCTAAGTACTTAGATATACGAAGAATCGGGTATTAAATATATCTATTTTATGCCAGCAATTCAATGTTTGACTTTTATTCGCTTTTTATTCTTTAAAAAAATGTAATAAAGTTTAAAATATTTCGTTAACATTAAGAACACAGAGTACGGAACAGAGAATCAACTTTCATACACTGTAATGGCAACTTGTTTAACATGGGATTACGCATAGACAATAGCGATACGAGCGGATGACTCTGAAACTACGATCATAACATAAGAGAGGTTGCTAATTCGGCGAAACATCGCTTCCTTGGCGACAAATGATATAGGAGAAAAGAAAAAAAAATACAGCGACTTGTTTTGAAATTTATGAAAGAATTATTTTAATATTTATATAACTTTGACGTATTCGTCTTGCAAACAATGCATGTGTCTCTTCTTAATATAACGACCTAATAATTTAAACTTGAAAATTCAAGAACAATAACAGTAATAATTACGAATCAATATAAGCGCGGAAATCTAAGATCAAATAGCATAGGCACGTGTACAAAGATAATCAAATCAGCATTCAGCAAGAAGTGATCCACTGAGGGCGTTCTTTTTAAGCCGAGTTGAGGCTCTGTCTGTACTCTGTGATTAAAAAAAAACTTTCGTGAGGCTCACAAAATACCAAGAAGGCATCCCAAGTCGAGGGATGATAGCGTATGATATCAAGTGGAGGGGGAGGGGTCCAAAATTGTCAAAATTTGATAATTTTATATTTGCACAGCCCCTTATGCACTGAAGATTAGAAAATAATTTCTAATTTTCACTTTATAAATATCCTCGTTTATTGAAATTAGTGGGAGGAAGTACGGAAGTTGAAAACTCATTTTTAGAAAACCAACTTTCATCTTTTTTATTCGAGGATTGTTCCATTCAATATTGGAATTTTTTTCTAAATTTATTGGTTCTCAGTGCTTCATTTACGCGTTTTAAACTTCACCTTAATCCAGAATTATTAATTTTAACTGGCGGATAATTTGTAAAAGCACGCAGTCATGAGAATGCATTTTTTGACAGCATATGAAAGCATCTAATTTTCAATTCGAAAAAGCAAATTTACAAATATAAAAATAACTTTTAATGGTATATAATAACAGAAAGAAAAAGTATTTTTAAGAACTTTTAACCCTTTCAGGCCCAAAGCACTCCCATTCTGAACTGTAGCCCTGTATATAGAAAAATTTCTCACTTCGACATATCAGATAATACAAATTAAAAAAAAAAAATAATGATGCTAAGCACATTTTTACCCCTTCCCGACTGAAAGCTTTTACGAAATTTTTAATGTTTTGTCACCGGTTTTTAAATGCAGAAATGTGTTCATTATTAAATCGAGAAAATGCTCCGATTAAATAAGGCAAATTTTACAGTAAACATTACTGGTGGGGATAAACAAGGATTCACAAGCCTTTCTGCGCCCGTATACGTGTCACTGGTCCCCAAGGGGTTAAGCACTGTACCTAAATGTTATAAAATTATATAAAAAATAAAAACTGTAAAATTAATGGGAATTTATTTATTATAATTTACATTTTAAATAATTACTGTACTTACAAATAACATACGAAATCTCAATTTAATAATACTTTTCAACAATATTTTAGGAAAATACTTAAATATGTATTAAAATACTTTAGAAAATTATCACACAGCACTAAATTTAAACAATCAAAAAACTTTCTAAATGAATGTAAATATAGGGTTAAATATAAAGTAAATGAACTTACATAAATAATCAAACAGTTTCTTTAAGTCAAATAGGTGTTTCCTTATAAAAATAATTGAAGCGTTAAGAGTTTATTGAAGTTCTTTTCAGAGTAAAATATTATTAAACATATAAGTCATGTAGTGAACTTCAGGAACACTAATTTTGCTACATTAACATGTTTAACACATTTTATCTTTTACCAATAAATCGTTCTTTTGGAGATAAAAATTAGGAAATTTGGTTTTATCTTCTTGAAATACTTTATGCATTGAAGATTAAAAAATAATTCTAAATTTTCGCTTAATAAATATCCTCGTTTATTGAAATTTGTGGGAGGAAGTGCGGAAGTTTAAAACACATTTTTAGGAAATCAACCTTCGTTTTTTAATTTGAGGATTACTCTGTTCAATATTGGAATTCTTTTCTAAATTGTTTGGATCTCAGTGCTTTGTTTACCTGTTTTAAACCTCATCTTAATCCAGAGTTATTAATTTTAACTGGAGAATAATTTGTCAAGCCATGCAATAATGAGAAGGCATTTTTTGACAGCATGTGAAAGCATTTAATTTATCACGCTAAAAGGAAAATTTACAAAAATAAAAATAAATTTTAATTGCATATGATAATAGAAAAAAATGTATTTTTAAGATCTTTTAACCTTTTTAGGCCCAAAACACTCCTACTCTGAATTGTGATCCTACATATAGAAATTTTTTTCACTTCGACAAATCAGATTAAAAAAACATAATAATAATACTAAATGTATTTTTTAAGTACTGTACCTAAATTTTATAAAATTATATGCAAAATAAAAGCTCTAAGATTAATTGCAATTATATTTATTATAATTTACAGACCAAAAAAAATTAAACAATTACTGTACTGACAAATAAAATACGAAATCGCAATTTAATATTACTTTTCTACAATATTTAAGGAAAAGACTTAAATGTGTATTAAAATGCTTTAGAAAATTATCATATAGCATTTTTTGTAAATTTAAGCAATCAAGAAACTTTCTAAATCAAAACATTTGACAATATAGAGTTAATTTATAAAGTAAATGAACTTCTATAAATATTCAAACAGTTTCTTTAAGTCAAATATGTGTTTCGTTATAAGAGTAATTGAAGCGTTAAAAGTTTATTGAAGTTCTTTTAAGAGCAGAATCTTATTAATCAAATAAGTCATGTAGTGAACTTCAGGAACACTAATTTTGCTACATTAGTTGGTTAAATACATCTTATCTTTTACCCATAAATCGTTCTTAGAGATAAAATTAAGAAATTTAGCTTTATCTCATTAAGATACTTTATGTATTGAAAATTAGAAAATTATTCTAAATTTTCACTTTATAAATAGCCTTGTTTATTGAAATTAGTGAGATGAAGTACGGAAGTTGAAAACTCATTTTTGAAAAATCTACTTTCATTTCATTTTTTTTTTTTTTTTTTTTTATTCGAGGATTGATAAATTCAATATTGGAATTCTTTTCTAAATTGTCTGGATCTCAGTGCTTTGTTTACATGTTTTAACCTCACCTTAATCCAGAGTTATGAATTTTAACTGGCGAGTAATTTGTCAAGGCATCAATAATGAGAAAGCATTTTTGACAGCATATGAAAACATTTAATTCATCACGCTAGAATGGAAATTTACAAATATAAAAAGAACTTTCCATGGAATATGATAGAAAGCATAAGTATAATTAAGAACTTTTAACTCTTTCAGGGTCAAAACGCTTCTATCCTTAAAGTGTTGAAATAATTGAACGATACCAGAATTATTAAACTGATTTATTTTCAAATTAAAAAAAAAAAAAAAATGTATAAACAGCCGATCTTAAATAAACACTTATATTGGAAAAGGATGATTGAGGTTCCTCCAACTATCATTTAAATTTTCTTCCTCTTTGTTTTTGTCCCCCCCCCCCCAAAAAAAAAAAAATTAACTGCTTTTTTTATTGCAATATTCTATTTCTCTTTTTTTTGTAATTTTTTCTTTTTTAAAAAATATTTTAGCTTATACTATATTTTAATTTATGTAGCCAGGTCTACGCATTTCTTTCTTTTTTATGGCTCCCTAATGCCCATGCAATACGGTTTACAATGTTACACTAGATATAAAGTTTCCTGGCAACTAGGAGGTCCATTCTACTGATTACCATGTTCTTTAGGCAATTGAAAAAAAATAGCGAAATCCTGGTACTACTTGATGGCATTTGTGAATTAAAATTAAGTAGTTTCAAAAATATACAAAATGTAATCAAGGCTTAACCGCTTCTCTCATTTCCCCGTACTTGTTTTTGCCTATCATGATTTGCCCGTACTATATAAGGGCAAATGGTTCCAAATCATGATTTATTATTCTCAACAGTAAATTCTTATTGTAAATTTTTCATCATTTAAACCGAGCATTTTTCTATCTTAATTAGTCAAAATTTCTGTTTTGAAATACTGGTAATAAAATATTAAAAATTCTGCAAAAGGCGCAGAAGATAAGCATTATTTAAAAGTTTTTTTTTTTTTTTTTTTTTTTTTTAATATTGATTAGTTAAATTTTTAAACATTGTTTAAGTTTTGCTAAATGAGGGTAAAATGTACTGGTCGTACATTTCGATAAAGGACATTGCACGAACACAATCTGTCATTTACTATAATTATTTTAAATAATTATTCATTTGTGACATCACTTGAGGCCCCGCCCCATAAGTACTTGGTCTGAGGGCTGACACAAAAATGGTGGCTATCGTTGTCAGGTTTTTTTTTCAGCATATGTATGGGTCGTTAAATTTATTTATCAATATTTTTTTTAAGTTTTTCCCGCTTTACTTATATGAGATTATGTAAATTAAAGAAAACTTTTATAAAACACTGATGCCAAAATACAGCGGACCATATAAACCTATAATAAACGCTTAACCCTTTCCGACGCGAACAAATTCCGTAAATAAAATGAGAAATTATTGACTGACACCGGAATTTACAAACGATTTTTTAAGAAATTAAGAACTCCTTAATTTAAGCTTTTATTATAAAAGCAAGATTTTATTAAAATATTATTGGTGCCAATAGCAAGTTTGGAATTAAAATTAGGTGTGTCCAGACCGGACACACTGCGCCGGAAAGGGTTAAAAAAAATCTACAACAGCTAGCATTTTTTGTGCCGGCACTTAAGCCTAGTATTCAGGGCACAGGGGGTAGTTTTATACATAGAACTATTAAGAAAGAGAAACTAACACATCCTTAAATTAGTGAAGCTTTAACTGTAACCGCTTTCGCCGGAATTCATTACTATTACGGCAAAATTCCATCCATAAATGTAGAAAATTTATCTTTATTTATAAACCTCATTAATGGAAAATTTCATTCAAAAATAATGGAAAAACTGCATTCATTTTTACTGGCGGAAGTTTACTTTTTCAGTACTATTTCCGCCACATCGTGACAACAAAGACAACCTCCTGCCAGTATCAATGAAAAGTTTATAATACCTAGGCAATCTGACACTAGTAAAAAAAATGGAATTTTTTACCATATTTTTTAGAGAAATTTTTCATGACTAAGGCATTTAAACAAAACGAATTTCCCTATTCTAGTTTACTGGTTTCACCGGCGGTCTTCAGCAAAAATGCTTTAAAAACAATTAAATAATAATTATTTTTATTACTTTAGTAAAATAGCATTATCACTCTCAGAACTTCACAATCGGCTATTTTTATTTTCTATTCTCACCACTATTTTTTCTAATAAAAATTCTGAAATACATTTCCCTGACAAAAGGTGTCAAAGAAAGTGTTTTGGAAAAAGGGTGCCCATTCGATGATTAAATATGTCAATGATTGCTATTAAATTTTACTGGTGTATAGAATGCCACAGTTGGCGACCTGTGCTCTCTAGACTCTAATAAATAATTCTACATACACTATATTGCCATTGATTATGGGACACTTGCGATTTTAGACATTTTACTAAATATCTAGAAAAATACATGAGGAATCATTTCGAAACTCTTAGTGTATAAATATAATAGTATACATCATACATCTCCGTGAAGATTTTTTACCGAAACTCCATAGGAGACCGTCAACAAATTAAAAAAGAATGAATATCTTTTGAATAACCCTGTCAAAACTAATGTAGCAAAAGCGCTCAAACTCTAGATTATGATTGAATACCTTATTGTAATACACTGTGTTCATTTTTATGCAAATAGCATGCATACTCGCAGAGTAATTAAGGTTTTTATAAAAATGGTCCCAAATTTTTCCAAGTTTTTTCCTTATAATTTTCAGAGTTCTTAATATAAAATATTTTTTTCAGAAAATATGACAAACAACATTGCACACAGTACCCTGTAATCAGAATTAAAAAATAATGAAAATTGTATACAAAATGAGTTGGTTTACTAAATAATTTTTTACTGCGCATGCGTCAACGATATCAAAATTTCATTTGCATATTATGTTAGCTAAATGTATAGAGCAACTTTTGTGAAAGTCACAAAATCATAACTTGAAAATTCTGAAAATAATCGTCAATTGAATAAGTTGAAAATCCGTTATTCTCAAAATGAAGCAAAAACAAGAGGGGTTGTATCCATATATTCATTGATTAGTGTCAATATAGAATACACAATACGGGATGTTACGACTACTTTTGGATAAAATCCCTCATTTTTTTGCTTCATTTTGGAAACAAGGGATTTTGTCCTTTTTCTATACACGATTACTTTCAGAATTTTCAAGCCATAATTTTGAGACTTTTACAAAAGTTGCTCTATACATTTAGCTAACATAATATGCAAATGAAATTTTGATATCTTTGACGCATGCGCAGTAAAAAATTATTTAGTAAACCTACTCATTTTTCATACAATTTTTATTATTTTTTAATTCTGATTACAGGGTACTGTGTGCAATGTTGTTTGTCATATTTTCTGAAAAAAATATTATTTTATATTAAGAACTCTGAAAATTATAAGGGAAAAACTTAGAAAAATTTGGGGCCATTTTTATAAAAACCTTAATTACTCTGCGAGTATGCATGCTATTTGCATAAAAATGAACACAGTGTATTACAATAAGGCATTCAATCATAATCTAGAGTTTGAGTGCTTTTGCTACATTAGTTTGGACAGGGTTATTCAAAAGATATTCATTTTTTTTAATTTGTTGACGGTCCCCTATGGAGTTTCGGTAAAAAATCTTCACGGAGATGTATGATGTATACTATTATATTTATAAACTAAAAGTTTCGAGATGATTCCTCATGTATTTTTCTAGATATTTAGTAAAATGTCTAAAATCGTAAGTGTCCCATAATCAATGGCAATATAGTGTATAAGTGATCTCAATTGTTAGTTTTTAAAGAAATTTGATTTTCTTCTCATTTTACACACCATATATTATTTTTTCTACGACATTTAATAATATTATATATTATATGCATAATCAAATCGGAACAAAGCCATAAAAAACAGAAAGGGTATACATTTTAAATTATATAAAATGAAACCGTAAAAATTTTGCAGAAGTATTGTATAAATTAATAACCATTTCTATTATAGCAAATCAGAAAATACATAGAAAAGCTTTCGTGAAAATACTGTCACTAAAGACTGTCTTGACAACAACAATAGTTATGCATTTGCTTTTGCAGTGATGTGTCAAAGCTGCGATGCCTCTCTACGAAAGTTGCTACTGCAAATGCTCTTATGAATTTCGTAATGGCTAACTTTTGGCAAGTTTTTAAGACTAAAGCAACCTTAGACAAAATAATCCCAATTCTTTAATGGATTCCTTCGAAATTGCTACTGAGCATGAGCGAATAGTTGGCATTTCAAAAAGCATTTGGTGATTCTTTTTAACGCTTACAATGCAATCATGATTGCAATTTCAGGAAGGAGTGAGCATGCACAGTAAATCTCCATAGGGAGGCTTCGCAGTTTCGAAACGCCTGTTAAGTTGCTTTGAAATAAGCAATAATATAACGGAAATTATGCTTTAAATATAATGATAGCGTGTGGTATTTTACGATTGTAGAGCATTTTGGTTCTGTTTAGTGGTTAAAAAGTTCAATTTAATACAAGATGGTTTTTATTTTCCATTTATTACGTATGTGAAAAATAGTTTTTTTCTTAAGTTCAAATAAATTCGAACGTAAATTCGGGTGTCAATCAGACATTTCAATATATTCGAAATGAATTAACCCTGAGTCGCAATGAGTTAAAGGGCTGTGATTTTTTATTATTTTAGTAAAATAGCATTATCGCTACATAGACACTAATAAATCTTCAAATATATGGTTTCAACGTCATTTTTTTTTTTTTTTTTTTTTTTTTTTTTTTTTTTTTTTTTTTTTAAGAAAATTAATTTTCTTGTAATTTTACACAATGTCGATCATTTGAAATCCCTTTTTTAATAATATTAAATTACATGTATCCCAGTATAATGTTTTTTTTTCTCTCTCTCTTAGTGCCTGGTATATTTTAACGAATTTTTGGGACTTTTTGTCTGATAAATAAGAAAACACATTCTGTTTTCTAAGTTGATTAGTTGATCCAGTTGATTAATAAAATACTGATGCTGAACACCTTTTTTAAATGCGGTTTTCCCTGTCCCTTGCAAGCCCGTACCCACCAAGCGAAATTTAAAAATGTATTCAGGCAAGACAGTTTTTGGTATTCACATAAAGTGCCAACATTTCACTGCTAATTAACAAAAATATTATAATGCTAAACTCACTTTTAATTTTTAGAGAGGGTGGTGAAAGTAAGATCAAAATTTACTTATTTATATCAAAAACAGGCTTTGTTTTCATCATCTTACAACTTTACAATTCCGGACATTAGTTGTAAGGATTATTAAGACAGAACATGTATCGCCATCTACTGAGCTAAAGTTGAAACTTTGTACATTTAACTTTCTTTCTGAAATGTTGAGTACCCCTTTCATCCCTTTTCCTTTTCATCCCCTGTCTCCCTTAGTTCAAACATGGAACATGTCTTTTTCAATTCTTTTACTTTAATTTTTATTCAATAAGTTTGAAAAAAAATTAGGGGGAACTGGGGCACATTGATACAGCTTTTTTCTAAGAATTTTTTGGGGGTCCAGAAAGCAGAAATTTCAGGTTATTTTCCATGTGGTGTCAGCAAAACGTGTGTAGTATGTTATAAAAATGTACAATCATTGTTTTATATATTATTTTAGCATGTAATTTTTAAAAAATCAAAAAAGTCTTTGTATCAATGTGCCCCATCCTCGGGGCAGATTGATACACCTTATGGGGCACTTTGATACATCTGAAAAAATGGAGATAAAATAACACAAATGCATATTTTTCATAGAAAAATAGTTAGCAAACCATTTTATATTTATTTATAGAAATTCATATGACCCACAATTTATTTGTAAGTAATATTAAAGCAATCAAAATGAAGTGTATAGTGACCTGATGTTCTGGCTGTTCCTTGTCTGATTGTTGGCTGTGGTAACTTCGCCATATCTGGCACTTTAATCCCAGCATTATCTTCTTTCTTAGGTATCATGAAAAAATTACCAGGTTTTCTGCTTATAAATCGGTTTTTAAACAGAAAATAAAGGATAATTATATTAAAAATTCTGTTTATGATGTAAGCATTCTGTGCTGTTCTGCAGTTTGTTTCTCTTACTTAACATTTCTCATGTCAAAATACTTTATTCTCTGGAGAATCTATATAAATTTGAGATTTTCCAGGCTGCCGTCCTTTTCTTTTGTTAGTTCTACTAGTACTAGATCATGGGTAAGTTTATACGTCTTCTGTTTGCAAAAATACTATAAAATGTTCTAATGTAAAGAAATTAGAGCTATTTCATTTCAATAAATACTGATATTAGAAATTTTTGGCGAAAAATGGTAAGATTAACTCATTAGTGTCTAGCGTCCCTTTTTAGGGACGATTACAATAAATGCAAGAAAGCACTTTTCACATCAGTAAATAGAAAGATAAATAAGCACTATTTTTTACGAGACAAATTCCTCAAAAATTTAAGATAAAAGTAATGCTTCTTTTAAAAGTGGTGAGAAATTCCAAATTCCATTTTTATTGAAGAAAATAATTTAGGCATTAATGGGTTAAGGAGTGTATGGTAAAAAAAGAAAAAGGTAATGAAAAAATGAACTAGAAAAGGATTTGGGTTGCATCAATGTGCCCCAACATAGACTGTATCAGTATGCCCCATACAGCCATTTTGAATTAAATGTATCTCAAGTCCAACACTTCATAATTTATTTAATAATAAAGAATGAGGAACTGATAAAGAGTAGCTTTATTTTGCAACGAAAATATTCTTTTCGGTTGATAACATTGGAACAATTGTATAATATTCATTTCAATTGTACAACTCAAATTTACTTTTGACCTACAAAAACAATAAATCACCCGTCCCACTTCATCAAACTATTGAATCATTCCAAGATTTTCTGTATGTAGTTGAGTGCACTAGCAGCACCTTTTGGAGCTGTTGTGAAAATTCCTGTAATGACCTGTGAGCAATAGAGGGGGTGTATCAATGTGCTCCAGTTCCCCCTACTTTTAACCCCTTGAGGGGCGGCGGTATATATTATATACCACCTACGATCGATGAAGTTTCACACCAGAAAAATGTCATTAAATATCCCTTTTCTAACTTTGGTGGAAAACAGGTGTGAAAATGCTTATCCTCTTTTTGATATAACTTTTTTACGAATTTCCGGTGGAAGTTAAGAATTACACGAACGCAACTGCTTGCCCCTCAAAGGGTTAAAATATGATTTTTTAATAAAAGTTACGTAATTATTTCTTAAATTCTTACTTTCAATGTTTTTAATTTTTATTTAAATCAACATTTTTGAAAAGCTGAATCAAAATTAAAGCTTATATATTTCTGTTTATTTAAATGAAATAAAGTTGAAATTTTACAAATAATATTTTTGTTAAAACGATTTTAAAATTCCCCGCTTTTTTTAGTAAATTTTAAATTTTAACGTATAAAATTTGAGAAGCTTTATTGTGTGATTTTCTTTATAAATGATATGTTTAATCATCACAAAAAATAAATAAAATAAAAAATAAAAAATTAACTCAATAAATAACAATATTTCACAATGTGTCCCGGATGCATATTTCAGATGTGTATATTGCTGGGACGATTACTGTTTTTAAACCAATAGGAGACCGTCATTATCACGGTCAAGTACACGCCCACACAGTTTGATTGACAGGAACTCGTGGACAATTGATCGTGTGTGTTTATTATTTATTTGTACTCGGATTGTTTGAATTTGTACTCGGTAATTAAAAATTAAAGGTACGAAAGAATTTTTTTTTTTAAATGACTGAATTTTATTTACTTCAATTAGAAATTATACTTCCTCTGATCCTGAAATAAATAAATAAATAAATAAATAAAAATTAAAGTAAGAATTTTGCTTATACGGATATTTTCGCAGAATACTTTTTTTCCCATTTGTTTAATATATATATAAATCATTTTGGAACGATATTTAGAATATTAAAAGGGTTTGAAATATTTTTTTAAATGTCTTATCTATACATATAATAAAACAGTAGGACCCGGTGTGTCTGTACATTGAAGATAATTGACAAAAATGGAGTCAGGGCGATAAAAGAAAACCAATGAAACACAAAAAAAATTTTTTTGAATTTTTTGTCTGTCTGTCTGTCTGTCTGTCTGTCTGTTTGTTCGAGGTTATCTTCGTAACTACTGAATGGATTTTTATGCGGTTTTCACTAATGAAGAATGCACACTCCCGGGCAGTGTATAGGCTTTGTTTCATCAAAATCGGACAACAGACAAAAAAGTAACAAAAAGAAACAAAAGAAACTATTAGGTGCGCTGCTCACGTTTTTTAGTACATAACGTTTTTTAGTACATATAAAATCCAATAGATGTCACTGTGCGATTTTAAAACGCGCTATCGTTATGTTTTCGCCAGTCTACTTAAGTATGAGAAAGTTTCAAGCTGGCTGTCGTTCCATGTGGTTTAGTCGGTAGAACGTCAGTGCGCCATACTGATGGCCCGGGTTCGATTCCCAGCATGGAATTTTTTTCACTATGTTGGCATTATCTATACATATAATAAAACAGTAGGACCCGGTGTGTCTGTACATTGAAGATAATTGACAAAAATGGAGTCAGGGCGATAAAAGAAAACCAATGAAACACAAAAAAAATTTTTTTGAATTTTTTGTCTGTCTGTCTGTTTGTTCGAGGTTATCTTCGTAACTACTGAATGGATTTTTATGCGGTTTTCACTAATGAAGAATGCACACTCCCGGGCAGTGTATAGGTTTTTGTTTCATCAAAATCGGACAACAGACAAAAAAGTAACAAAAAGAAACAAAAGAAACTATTAGGTGCGCTGCTCACGTTTTTTAGTACATAACGTTTTTTAGTACATATAAAATCCAATAGATGTCACTGTGCGATTTTAAAACGCGCTATCGTTATGTTTTCGCCAGTCTACTTAAGTATGAGAAAGTTTCAAGCTGGCTGTCGTTCCATGTGGTTTAGTCGGTAGAACGTCAGTGCGCCATACTGATGGCCCGGGTTCGATTCCCAGCATGGAATTTTTTTCACTATGTTGGCATTAACGCCTATAAGCAATTAAAAGAATTTGAAATATTGTATTCAGGCGAATTTTCTCTCTGGGAAAATTTCCTTGCATTAATATGTCAGTGTAATTTTTTTTTCGATTTAATTTTTTTTTTCGAAACTTTGTTTTTCTTAAAAAATTACAGTAAATATTTGATATTTCCCAACGTTTTTTGAATGATCGACTTGCTTTTTTTTTTTAATGTATGTCTGAACCTTATCTAACTACTTCTTCAAGATTTCTTTAGATAAACCGACCAGCGTAGCGGGCGAAGGCCGCTAGTTTATTAATAAAACACAGCCTCCAATAATTAAAAAAAAAAAAAAATCACCAACGGACTCTCGGCCCGCGATGGACTCGAACCCATATCCTCCGGTTTCAAGCTCGACGCTCTAACCATTCAGCCAGTCAGCTCACTTTCATCCGCAACAGATTATCGTTATAATTAGCACCGTCATTTGTCCACGAGTTCCTGTCAATCAAACTGTGTGGGCGTGTACTTGACCGTGATAATGACGCTCTCCTATTGGTTTAGAAACAGTAATCGTCCCAGCAATATACACATCTGAAATATGCGTCCCGGATCCCCTTAAATGATGAAAATTTATTAAGGACAATTATATTATTTTATGTTAAAATGATAAACCCAGAAAAATTAAAAAGAAATGCGTATTAAAATTAAAAGATGAAACTGTGATGCAATACAGTTTCATCTTTTAATTTTAATACGCTGCAAAAAATATTAAAATTTTCGGGGATGTGGGACAAGTGTCCCAGGCTCCTCGAACAAATATCCTAGAATCTCTCTGATACAATTTGGAGGATAATTTTGCGAAATCTAGTAATCTCACCTTCCGTCTGAGCAGGAGAGTCTTAAAACATTATTAAGGTCCCACGATAGTCGTTGAAAAAGACCCGGATAATAAGGTTAAGTCTATGGGGAATTTCTTTACAAATATCTCGCTCAAATTTTAATATTTTTTGCATTCTTTTTTTTCTTTTTTTTAAGCCTTCGATGCTATTTTTAGGTGCGTTCGTAATTATGTAAATAGGTAGCACCTATTGTTGTCGCTCAGTCCGTCCGTCTGTCTTTCCGTCCGCATATAACAACGCAAAAACTACCCAACCGAATCGTTTGAAATTTAAAATACATAATTATAACATAATTTTGTCGAGTCATTTCAACTTTTATGAAAATCGGATGGATAGACCAATTACAGAGACAACCAAAAGGATTCCGTTACATTACGGTCAATGGGGAAAAAAGTTTCAAATGCATTTTAATCGTTTGAAATTTAAAACATATAAATATTGGGTAATTTTGTCGAGTCATTTCAAATGTTATGAAAATCGGATGCATAGATCAATTACAGGGACAATCAAAAGGATTACGTTGCATTACGATCAATTGGGGAAAACAATTCAAATGCATTTTAATCGTTTGAAATTTAAAACATATAATTATTACGTAATTTTATCGAGTCATTTCAAATATTATGGAAGTTGGATGCATAGATCATTTACAGGGACAATCAAAGGTATTCCATTACATTACGGTTAATGGGAAAATAATTTCAAATGATGTTACACTCATTCGAACATATAAGAATTGCCATGAATCTATGAAGTATATACTAAAATATGCATTCTGTACAATCTGTGATGCAAAGAATTTTTATTATTAAATTACAGGGCCACAGAAAAGTATTCCACTACATAATGCTATACGGGGAAACATTGTTTGGGGCGTGTTTTAATTATATTCAACTATTTCACATTTTATGAATAAGATATACGTTTCTGAGGTGTAATAAAAATTACTTTCTGTAAATTTACAGGAACACAAAAAAGATTTCGACTACTATACTGTATCCGAAGTACGCTCTACTATATAAGCAAGATTTGAATATTTTTAAAACTTCGTTACCGTACGAACGCACCGCATTTGCTACGTTCACGTGCAATTTCCAACTTGTTTTTTTAGACAAGCTAAAAAGTATCGTGTAAAAATTGTGGCCCACTTTTACTTACCTATCGTACGTAGTATAGTGTATGTCTTGCAATCGTTTTGAAAATCGAAAAAAAATTTTTTTTTGACGGATTTACACGTTTTAGATACTGAAGATTGTGAAAAACATATTTTTAGAAAAAAAAAAAATGCCGTCCGTCTGTCTGTCTGTAAACGCTCTATCTCACGAACAAATAGAGATAGAGACTTAAAATTTTGTATGTACTTAGTAAGTAAGAATAGGACGAAGTTTAATTAATATCAGTAACTTCGATTATCCGGAACTATTTTTTTCGGACACTCGAAAAAAAAATTTTTGACGGATTTACACGTTTCAGATACTGGAGATTCCGAAAAACATATTTTTAGAAAAAAAAAATGCCGTCCGTCTCTCTGTCTGTCTGTCTGTGAACGCTCCATCTCACGAACAAATAGATATAGAAACTAAAAATTTTGTGTGTAAGTAAGAATAGGACGAAGCCTATTCAATATCAGAAACCTCGGTTATCCGGAACTATTTTTTTTCTGACTCTCGAAAAAAAATCTTTTGACGGATTTACACGCTTCAGATACTGAAGATTCCGAAAAACATATTTTTAGAAAAAAATTGCCGTCCGTCTGTCTGTCTGTAAACTCTCTATCTCACGAACAAATGGAGATAGACTTAAAATTTTGTATGTACTTCGTAAGTAAGTATAGGACGAAGCTTATTTAATATCAGTAAACTCGATTATACAGAACTATTTTTTTTTTGGACTCTCGAAACATTTTTTTGACGGATTTACACGTTTCAGATACTGGAGATTCCGAAAAACATATTTTTAGAAAGAAAAATTGCCGTCCGTCTGTCTGTCTGTCTGTGAACTCTCTATCTCACGAACAAATGGAGATAGAGACTTAAAATTTTGTATGTACATAGTAAGTAAGAATAGGACGAAGCCTATTTAATATCAGCAACCTCGATTATCCGGAACTATTTTTTTCGGACTCTCGAAAAAAAATTGACGGATTTACACGTTTCAGATACTGGAAATTCCGAAAATCATATTTTTAGAAAAAAAATGCCGTCCGTCTGTCTGTCTGTAAACGCTCTATCTCACGAACAAATGGAGATAGAGACTTAAAATTTTGTTTGTACTTTGTAAGTAAGAATAGGACGAAGCCTATTTAATATCAGTAACTTCGATTATCCGGAAGTATTATTTTCGGACTCTCGAAAAAAAATTTTGACGGATTTACACGTTTCAGATACTGGAAAGTCCGAAAAACATATTTTTAGAAAAAAAATTGCCGTCTGTCTGTCTGTCTGTAAACCCTATATCTCACGAACAAATGGATATAGAGACTTAAAATTTTGTGTGTACTTAGTAAGTAAGTATAGGGCGAAGCCTATTTAATATCAGTAACCTCGGTTATCCGGAACTATTTTTTTCGGACTCTCGAAAAAAATCTTTTGACGGATTTACACGTTTAAGATACTGGAGATTCCGAAAAACATATTTTTAGAAAAAAAAAATTCCTTCCGTCTGTCTGTCTGTAAGCGCTCTATCTCACGAACAAATGGAGATAGAGATTTAAAATTTGGTATGTACTTAGTAAGTAAGAATAGGACGAAGCTTATTTAATATCAGTAACCTCGATTACCGGAACTATTTTTTTTGGACTTTCAAAAAATTCGTTTTGATGAAATGTATGTAACATTTTTCGATTTTTTTTTTATTTTAAGGAAAGGACGTAAAAGGCAATAAAATAACACATATTTAGCATCAAGAACGAAGTCGGTCGGATTCATAGTTGCCAAGATATTTGTAATCCTGTTTTCCACATTCTTCGATTTTTCATGACCCTGTATTTTCTTCAAATTTCATTTCAAAGATATGTTTCAATTGAAAATGACACGCTTAATCTGACGCAGTAAACTGTTAGTTAATATGATTATTTTTTTGGAGTTATAAGGAAGTTTCTTTTACGCAATCCGGTACTATTTGTGTAGTTTGGTATTTTACATAATTTGTCGAAATGGGTTCATCAGCAATTCATTAATGGAGCATTACTATGTACTTTAAGAATATCTAAATATACCTTTAAATTTTGTTTTGGAATTGCGATGCATTTTATAAATAGTTTCAAAAGTTAAAGTAATAAAAAAAGAAAAATCTGAAACCAAAATTGAAAAAGTGAAAACTATTCCGGTTGCAGATCGTTCTCAGCTTTCCTATCCATAAAAAATCATTTAAAAATATTAAAATTTGAGAGTGATGTTTGAGAAGAACTTCCCCATAGACTTAACATTATCCGGTCTTTTTTAGTAACTGGTGAGGGGCTTTAACCCAGTAGAAATTCTATGTTATGTAATACAGAGATAAGGAAAAAACGGTACTACTAGGTTATCCCGTCGTCGACCAATTTCACCAAATTATACAAATCGCCAAACTAATAGCCAAATTATACATATTGACATAATTTTTATTTTAAATAACGAAAAAACATATAATTAATGGAATATTAATAAAAATACAAATAAAAAGTCGAAATAAATATCACTTAATGACATTTTAAACACGTGAATCGTATTTAGTGTCATTGAATTTGACAATCACAATCATCCATTATTGGCATTTAATCTTATAGTTTGGCGATAATTTTTTGGTCTACGGAATAAACAAGTAGTACCAAAAAAACTTATTCTTATGCTTCCCTGCTTTGGGTAAGCATTTTCGACGCTGTTCAGTTTCAGTTTCAAAGTCATTGACACGTGTCACTGACAGTTTTTCTAAGAGTAGGTACAGATTACAATACATAGACAATATATGATATAATAAGAATAATGTATGCCGGGAGGCGGTAGCATAGACAATCACTTTATCGAGCTCACGGATGAAAATCTAGGCTTAGTTAAATCAGGATTCGTATATTAAAACGCAATCGGTCTGCCAAGTCATATCTTGATGGAAATCACTTAAAAGCCCAATTTTAGCGGTTGACTCGCAGGTTTATTATTGTACTTTCCTGCACTGAAAAATTGAAAACGAAGAATTGGAAGCAGGAAAACTAAATGGTAAACCTGTAAGTAAACTAGTAAAATCGGGGTTTTGATGTTTTCCATCAAGATATGACTTGGCAGATTGATTGAGTTTAACTATGCGAATCAAGATTTAACTAATCCTAAATTTTCATCCGTGATTTGGATGGGGAGACTGTCTGCGCTGCCTCTTCCTGGTTTAATATCCTTATAGAGTCCCATGTTCGAATGCCGTAACTTAAACAGCTGATCTATCGCGACCCCAGAATTTTAGTACAGTTTACGAATAACGTGCGTGTAGAGTTAAGTTATCACCAGGGGTTCAAAAATCTAGGCGCCAGCAAGCAGTTTCTCACCAAAAAATTTATTTCGTTTTTCTTCGTCTAATATTTCGTGTAAAATCCCTTCTAAAATGCTACTGAATTTTGAGCGAAAATTTTTTTTAAATTTTAGTGGTGAGAGACTACCCTCTGGAGCGAAGACTTTTTGCACCCCTGGTTATCATGGACTTTTATGTGGCA
This sequence comes from Maratus speculifer, assembly GCA_964019185.1. Classification (NCBI taxonomy): domain Eukaryota; kingdom Metazoa; phylum Arthropoda; class Arachnida; order Araneae; family Salticidae; genus Maratus; species Maratus speculifer. The sequence goes on along the minus strand of OZ025295.1, from coordinate 308,684,157 downwards.
CACGTAAATAAATAGGTTACTTAGTAATAAATATCTCTTTTAGATTTGATATTAATTAACATGGCGAGAGAGTTGCTGATTTACAAATTCAGTAAAGTGTACACTTTACAAATTTAGTAAAGTGTTTCAGGCAAATTTTGCCTGAAACACTTTTAATCACTTAACTAATTAATATATTTGAAAAAGAGTTTCCAATAATGTCTATTTTTCATGTATATTACAGAATTTTTAATCTACTATCACCGGTTTTTCAAAACAGAAAATTTTTGCCTAACTAAACCAAATAAATCAACAAATGCTCGAATTAAATAATGCAAAATTTGCAATAAAAATTTACTGGTGAGAAAATTATATCATGATTGGAATATGGATGGCCGTACGTGGTACGGGCAAATCACGATTGGCAAAAACACGTTGCCCGTACGACATACGGTGAAATTAGGGAAGCGATTAATTAAGACAAATTATCCTTAACTCATTAATGCCTGAATTATTTTCTTCGTTAAAATTGAAATTTTGAATTTTCCCACCACTTTTAAAACAAAAATAACTTCTATCTTAATTTATCAAGGAATTTGTCTCGAGAAAGAAAGTATTTATTTGCCCTCATTTTTACTGGTGTGAAAAGTGCTTGCTTGAATTTTTTAAAACTGTCCCAAAAATGGGACGCTAGGCACAAATGGGTTAACCACTTAGAGACGGGGGCGTTTTAGGAAAATTTTAATGCTTTGTCACCGGTTTTTAAAAACAGAAAATTATGCTTTATTAAATCGAGAAAATGCTCCAACTAGTAAGAGAAATTCTACAGTAAAATTTTACTGGTAGGGATAAACAAGAAATCCTAAGCCTTTTTGCGGCATGTATGCGTGTAGCTTGACCCATTAACCATTTCGTGACAGGAACCTTTTACGAATTTTTTAATTTTTTGTTACCGGTTTTTTAATACAGAAATTTGGGCCTTATCAAATCGAGAAAATGCTCCGCGTCAGTAAGGAAAACTTTACAGATAATTTTACTGGTGGGGATAAAGACGGATTCTTAAGCCTTTTTGCGGCACGTATACGTGTCGCTCTTCCCCAAGGGGTTAATGTTCACTGGTTTCGCTATAAAACCACAAAATTCTAATTCCATTATGCAACAAAGACTACAGAAGTTTAATTTTTAAAAATCCATTTTATTTAGTATTCGAAAAATCATGTTTTCTTATTTACAAATATATTTGTTCGCAATTACCGGTGTCATTCATTTATTTAAACATCCTAGCAATGAAAATGCTTTGTCCATTAAAGGGTTAATCTATGAAAATATAATGTAACCAAAAATGAAAATGTATCCAATTACCGCTATCGAGTTACCCACGATTCCAAAAAACGTTCTGTCATTTTTAGAAATCCCAAAAGCCAGTGTGTTTCTTGAAGAAAAAAAAAAACCTTCTTTAAAACACCATAAAACTAGCAAAAGCCGTGCTTTGTCTGGATTCGCGAAGCATTATTTCATAAGATAAATATTTGAAAATAACATTATTATTTTATATTATTTTTGCATCTTTATTAAGCATAAACTTTATCTTATGTTTTGGCGTAATTAAATTTTAGAAATGTAAATTCAGCCAAATAATTAAGAATTTCCTCGGAATTTTTTATTTGTGATATAAGACTGGTATAAATAAAAATATTTTCTAAGCAAAATTTTTCAAAATATTTTTTTAATTTTTAATCAAAAGTTTTAAAGATGTTTTTACATTTCCCAATAGCCTCTGGAGTTATCTAAAATGATTTGAAATAGGTATGTTTTCAATCTTTGTAATTCACATCAAATAATCTTTGATAGCAATCTTAGAATAATACATTCAAACAAAATATTTGGAAAAACATTAAAATCTACTCTCGTTGATACTAAGAACTATTAAATGTATTTTTTACTTACTCATCATACGTAGTATAGGGTAAGTCTTGCAATCGTTTTGAAAATCGAAAAAAAAATTTTGACGGATTTACACGTTTCAGATACTGGAGATTCCGAAAAACATGTTTTTAGAAAAAAAATTTTGCCGTCCGTACGTCTGTGTGTCTGTCTGTCTGTCTGTCTGTCTGTCTGTAACCGCTCTATCTCCCGAAAAAATTGTGACAGAGACTTGAAATTTTGTATGTACTTAGTATGTAAGAATGGGACGAAGCCTATTTAATATCAGTAACCTCGATTATCCGGAACTATTTTTTTCGGACTCTCGAAAAATTCGTTCTGATGAAAGGTATATAAAAATTTTCGAATTTTTTTATTTTAAGGAGTGGACATAAAAGGCAATAAAATAAGACAAATTTTGTATAAAAACGAAGTCGATCGGATTATTAGTTGCCGAGATATCTGTAATCCTGTTTTTCACATTCTTCGATTTTTCATGACCCTGTATTTCATTCAAATTTCAATACAAATATATATTTTAATTGGAAATGAGATGCTTAATTCGACGCAGTAAATTTTTAGTTAATATGATTATTATTTTTGGAGTTATAAGGATGTTTCTTTTACGCAATCTGGTACTTACTTGAGTATTTTGGCGTTTTGTATAATTTGTCGAAATGGGTTCATCAGCAATTCATTATAGAGCATATATAGAGAGCTATGTATATTAAAAGTATTAAAATGCATGTTTAAGTTTTGTTTTGGAATTGCAATGCATTTTACAAATAGTTTACACATGTTTTATTTTCATATTTTATATTATGCATATCTATGATGGGTAAGTGTTACGGTGACCCCCAACGACTAGTTTTTAATTCTAATTTCTCCTTTTTTTCTGCATACCAGCATATGAAAATTTTTTATATTGTAGAATCTCTCGTAAGGAAATTTTCTATTAAATGATAAACCTTGAAGGAATTTCACTCTCGACAACGCTACGTACGTTAAGCAAACTGGTGTCTCTTTATCCCCAATATCTACTACTGCTTTATCTGATGTCAAACCTTGAGATTTATGAATTATAACTGCAAAAACTGATTGCAAAGGAAATTGTTTTATTGAGCAATTTATGCCTCCATTTTTCCAGAATTTAATTATTGAGGGAATTGGTACGCACCAATTCTTATAAGTTAAATTACTGCAGTATTCACATTTATCCATGATTATTCGCGGTATCTGGTCTGATGGCTTGTGATTTTCTTTAATACGCGCAACAAAGTCTAAAGTACCGTTCACTAAACCTTTTTCGGTCCACAAATAAGAACGTAACATTACTTTAAATCCAAATGATAAAGTAAGAAATGATTAAAGTCTAAAGTACCGTTCACTAAACCTTTTTCGGTCCACAAATAAGAACGTAACATTACTTTAAATCCAAATGATAAAGTAAGAAATGATTAAAGTCCATTTATAGTTTCTGAATCGGCCAACTTTGCTTTAGTACATTTATAAAGAGCATGAATCGAGGCAACAACTTTAAGCAGTTCTTTTAATTTTTCATTTATATGACAAATTTAAAAATTAATTTTATTTGCTTACAATTCTTTTGTTGCCACTTTACTAAAAAAAAAAAAAAAAAAAAAAAAAAATTCCATAATACAATTTTTTTTAAATGTTTAAGTGTCATCTGTGCAAACGATTTTGCGGAGTGATGAAAACATATTTCATTTATTAAATTAATTCTGATTCTATCTATAATTATTTACTCCATGATTTATATTTTTTTTTCTGAAAATATACGCGTTTAATTTTTTATTTATTTGCTAAAATGCGTCCGCATTGGAAATGCATGTAAAATAAATTAATTAAAATAATAATTTTTTGAAAAGTATTTCTGTAAAAAAAAATAATATTCTGCAAATCTACAGATCATAATTTATATTTGTGTTTAATTTCAAATGAAAATACTGTATAGTTTTTTTGTAAAGTGTACGACAAAGTGTCATTTGAGTGGACTAGTAGAGGATTCACTTCGCTCATCCTAATAAATTAAATTGCGCAAGGCCTTTTGAAAGAACTTAGTCTTTCTTCGTCAGGCACAAAAACACTACGTTCTTTTGAAAGACCTTGCCCAATTTAATTTATTTTATGGTGTTTTAAAGAAATTTTTTCACTTCAATTGAATAACGCCAGTTTCAACTTATTTCTGATATTTAACCCCATGAGGGGCAAAGCACTTGGGCATTTCCATGCGAATTTGTTAGTCTGTTACACAACTGAAAATCGCTATGCTTGTTGGCCACCGTTATTTTCGAAAAGTTTGCTTTGCCTTATTCAATTGATGATGTATCTTCGATTAACTAAGTCTCATTTTTTCACTTTAAAATACTGGTAGCCAAAAATCATAGTATGTAACAGACAAACAAGTTCGCATGGAAATGCCAACTTCTGTTCCTAAAATGTTCAAATGATTGATTGACACCGGGATTCACAAACAAATTTATATGATAGAAAGTAAAAGCTGTTTTTCGCGTACATTGTAAAAATTAAATCTTAATACTAAAATTCCGGTGCCAATGTGGCATAAGGGAATTAAAAATAAGTGGTATACATAATATACCGGTGCCTTTCAAGGGGTTAAACTGTCATTACTAAAAATAAATGTGAGCAAGTCTCGTCTGCTAACTTTTATTTTCGGAAAGGTTTCCGAGTATTTTTAGGTGCGTTCGTAATAATCATGGATGCAAGCTCTGCCCCACAAGTGGCTGATTCTCACCGCAAAATTTCAATAGTATTCTTCACTTTCTTAAATCTCAAAACATTTATTATTAAATAAGGTGAGGAATGTACCGTTTTACCCCGTATTAGCCATCATGCCGCAAAATTCAAGGGACACCAGATTTTTTAATATTAACCCTGGTCTTTCCCAGTGAGCCGGAAAAAGCGAGGATTTTCGATAAACGAAAAGGAATGAGGTTCATAAATTGTATTCAGTAGCTGCGATTTCTGATGGGGAGAAGGGATGCAATATTAGTTCAAGAGCCGGCCGCTCAAAACCCTAAGTCATAGAGCACCAGAAAAATTCCTTTAATTTATAGAAGAGTTGTAATAGGGGAATCTAATCATCCATGTCTGCCGGAAGCGAAGTGTTGCATAAGCCAAAAATGAATACCACTAGTGGTTGACTCGCAAACTTAGCATTATGTTTTCCTGCACCCGATTTTCCATGTGTTCATACTTTTTATTATACGGCAAACACAATGTTAAACGTATGAGTGAATCACTAGTGGTATTAATTTTCGGTTTATGCACCACTTTGCTTCCGAAAGACATGGATCATTAGATTTCCCTATTACTACTTTTCTATAAAATAAAGGAATTTTTCTTGTGCTCGATGACTTAGGGTTTTGTGCGGTCGGCTCCTGGACTACATAGAGTTTGTCGCCAATTTTATAATTATATGTTGTACCTTTTTTGCATATTAAAGAGAATATAAACATTTTTCATGTATCTTATACCATTTCAGAATAGGCTCTCTCCCAAACACTCATCCGAAATTTACGATGTAGAAATAGACTATCTCATAAATTATTACACGAACGGAAATAGTCCTACTATATATATATATATATATATATATAAAGAAAAAAAATATAATAATTATCGAAATACATAAAGAGAGAAATATGTGCTTACTATATATCAAAAAAGCTATTTTATATGATAATTTAATTAACTGAGTAGAAAAGTCATGCGTGAAAATTTTGCTAAATAATCCTTCTATAGTAAAAAAAAACTAGCCTTAAAAGGAATGACTCCTGGAATGATGCTGATGTGGAAGATTTCCGGAACTAACGAATCCGGGTTGTCCACTCCTTCCATGAGTCGAATAGACCAATTAGGAAAGGGCTCCGTTTATGCATCGCCGTATGGGTTACCATAAAGAGAGGAAAGGTTACCATCGCCAACAATCGCCAAGTTTGTCGCCAACTTGGCGATATATCGCCAAATTTGGCGACCAAAATTAGTTGTTAAAAGTGACGCCAACTTGGCGATAACTGTAATATTTCACCAAATTTTTAATTTCTTTACAACACCAGTCGTTTGATACATCATTTGAGAGGTTTGCAACTGCTTATTCATATAATGGATGTCTTGTGTGTTATCCCCCATTCTGCTCCCCAGGGGGGACACATTTTTAATTTCTTTACAACACCAGTCGTGTTACACAAGATTTGAAAGGTCTGCAACTGCTTATTCATATTATGCATGTCTTGTGTGTCACCCCCACACTCTGCTCTCCCCAGGGGGGGTCACATTTTTAATTTCTTTACAACACCAGTTGTGTGACACATCATTTGAAAGGTCTGCAACTGCTTATTCATATTATGGATGTGTTGTGTGTCATCCCCCACTCTGCCCCCCGTGGGGCACATTTTTTATTTCTTTACAACACCAATTGTGTGACACATCATTTGAGAGGTTTGCAACTACTTATTCATATTATGAATATCTTGTGTGTAACCCCCCCCCCCCTCTGCCCTCAGAGGGGGCGCATTTTGTAATTTCTTTACAACACCAATTGTGTGACACATCATTTGAAAGGTCTGCAACTGTTTATTCATTTTATGGTTGTCTTGTGTGTCACCCCCACTCTGCGCCCCAGGGGGGTACATTTTTAATTTCTTTACAACACCAGTCGTGTGACACATCATTTGAAAGGTCTGCAATTGCTTATTCACACCATGGGGTATTGGCGAGCGCAGCAAGCAGGTGTAGCCAATAATTTGGAATCGCGAAGCGATTACGCGGGGGGGTTGGCGAGCATAGCGAGCAGGGGGCGGGGCCCCCCTAGTACGATAAAAAAATCTAATAATCACTTAAATATAAATAAATAAATAAATATATATATATATATATATCTTATACTATAATGCGAGCAAAAATTGTGTGTGTGTGTGTGTGGGTAAATTTTATCTCAAAAACGGCTCTAACGATTTTCGCAAAAATTTGGATTTTACCATTTTCGGGCACGAGAAGACCATTGGGCTAGGTCACATGTTCGAGAAAATTCGATTATTGGGTCATTTTGGGTCATAATGGGTCAGGATCAAGCTATTTATATCTAGAGAACGGCTGGATGGATTTTAAGGCAATTTTGTATCCAATCGTTTTTTGGCACGAGAAAACTATTGGGCTGGGTCACATGTTCGAAAAATTTTGATTAGTGGGTCATGTTTGGGTCATTGTGGGTCAAGCCATTTTTATCTAAAAAACGGCTCTAACGATTTTGACCAAATTTTATATTTTATCGTTTTGGATTACAAGAAGACCATTGGGTTAGGTAACATGTTCGAGAAAATTCGGTTAGTGGGTCATTTTTGGGGTCAGTGTGGGTCATGCTGTTTTTATCTAGAGATTTTCTCACGCAATTTTGACTAAAAATTTCATTCTGTGGTTTTCGGGCACGAGAAAAACATTGGGCTAAGTTAAATGTTCGAGAAAAAATTTTAATGGGTCATATTGGGTCATTAAGGGTCTGGGTCAAGCTATTTATATTTAAAGAACCGCAGAATCAATTTCATCGAAATTTTGCCTGTAATAGTTTTTTGACACGAGAAAGCTAATGGGCTAAGTCACACGATCGAGAGATTTCGATTATAAGAGTCATTTGTGGGTCATGATGGGTCATAATGTGTCATGGTCAAGCTATAGCTAAAGAACAGGTGGATCGATTTTAACGAAATTTTATATACAACATTTTTTTGGCACGAGAAAACTATTGGGCTTGGTCTCAGTTCGAGAAATTTTGATTACTGGGTCATTTTGGGTCATAAAAGATCTGGGTCGAGCTATTTATATATAAAGTACGACAGTATCAAATTTAATGAAATTTTGTATGTAAGTTTTTTGAGACAAGAAAATTAATGGGCTATCTCACATGTTTGAGAGATTTCGATTATAAGAATCATTTATGGGTCATGATGGGTCATAACGGGTTATGTCAAGCTATCTAAAGAACATATGGATCAGTTTTAACGAAATTTTGTATACAAAATTTTTTGGCACGAGAAAATCATCGGGCTAGGTCACATGATCAAGAAATTTCGATTAATGGGTCATTTTGGGTCATAAAGGGTCTGGGTCAAGTTATTTATATTTAAAGAATGGCAGGATCGAGTTTAACGAAATTTTGAGTGTAAAAATATTTATACACGAGAAAACTAATGGGCTAAGTCACATGTTCGAGAGATTTCGATTATAAGGGTCATTTGTGGGTCATGATGGGTCATGGTCAAGCTATATCTAAAGAACGGGTGAATCGATTTTAACAAAATTTTGCATACAGCATATTTTTGGCACTAGAAAATCATTGGGCTATGTAACATGTTCGAGAAATTTCGATCAGTGGGTCTCTTTTGGGTTATTCTAATTTTATCCAGACAATGTCTCGCGCAAATTTGACTAAATTTTATATTCTATCGTTTTCGTTCACAAGAAAATCATTGGGTTAGGTCAGATGTTTGAGAAAACTCGATTAATGAGTCATTTTGGGTCATAATGGGTCAAGGTCAAACTATTTATACCTAAAAATTGGCTCAATCGATTTTATCTAAATTTTGTATTTAACGTTTTTCGGCACGCAAAAATTAATGAACTAAGTCACATTTTCAAGAGATTTCGATATAAGGGTCATTTGTGGGTCATGCTAATTTTATCTAGAAAATTGTTCTCACCATTTTGAGTATATTTTCTATTATATCGTTTTCGGGCAAAAGAAAACCATTGAGATAGGACACATGCACGTAACAATTCAATTAGTGGGTCGTTTTAGGTCTTAATGGGTTCGGGTCATTCTAATTATATATAACAACGACTCAGCCAATTTTACCTAAATTTTGCAATGGAACGTCTTTTGTCACGAGAAGACTATTGAGCTGAGTTGCATATTAAACAAAATTATATTAGTGGGTCGTATCGCTTCATTGCTGAATGCTGTCAAGCTAATTTTATTTAAGAAATGGCTTAAACGATTTTGATTCATTTTATACTCTACTGTTTTTGATTACCTGAAGACCATTGAGCTAAATCACATGTTCGATCACATGTGATTAGTGGATCATTTGGGTAATAAGGGTCAGGATCACGAGACTATGGCAAAAGCCAATAAGTTGGCGATATTTGACAAAATACTGGCGAAATTTGGCCGAAAAATCGACTATTAAGGTTACGAAACCAAACCACATATTTGGCGCCAAATGAAAGAATGTGTCCAAATTTGGTTATATCTGGCAAAAAATATTGTCTTTCAGAATGTGAAGAAATTTCTTATACATTCTTAATAGTCTTCGAGATGCATAGTTAAACTAATCAGAGTCGAGCTAAAAAAGTGATTTGGATTGATGTCCTTTCGTTGTAAATTTTAAAATAAAGTAAAATTTATGAACATGTGCATACAAACATAGTTTTCTTATTGATTGTTTTTGTAAATAATACTATTATTAATAACATGTTTTACAGTAATAATACTATATCGAGTTGAAAACAAAGTTAATTTTGACCGAGCTGAGCTCGGTCACCCCTGCTAGTATATATTGAGAGAGACTGAGCGAACAATAATTATTTACGGTTTTTTTAATGAAAAATTTTGTTTTAAAATTGAAAATAAATAAGCAGTCCATCCTCTAGTAGCGAAACCTCATATTTTCCTGCATGCTGGTGTACTTCAATTTTTTCCGGCATGTCGACTAATGCGGAGGAAAACTGTAATAAGAATTTAATGGTAGTAAACAGTGATTTGTGGCTCAGTGCTTGCATCCCTGAATTATGTAAATACATAACACCATTATAAAATAAATATATTTTTACCAAAAATATTATAAAACAAAAATTAACAAATGGATTGTAACACGTCGAGTTCTTTTTTTTTCATGACAGTAAAAAGACTAATTCGAAGTGAATACTGATTGTATTTCTTATTTTATTTATTTATTTATATATTTATTATGTGAGGTGTAATGTAAAATAATTTAATTAAGTCTGTTTATTCTATTCCAAGTTGCATTTTTTAAGAATCAGTTCAAAACAATGAAAATCTGTTAATTCAAATAGTGGAATATATTTTTCTTCCTTTTAGTTCTTTTATAGAAAATTTAAAAAATATATGAGTTTTACCATATTGTGAAAAACTTTTCACGTTATCAATTTTTAAAGTCATATATTCCTTTGTTTCTGTTTTTCCAGGTAAACATAATACTTTCTTAAAAAAGGCAGGAACAAATGAAAAATTAACTGAACAAAGATACTTACTTTAAAGAAAATGCTACTTAAATGTTAAAAAAAGTATTAGAAATTATTTGTATTATGAGTCACAGTTTGTGTTTTTTCTTTATAAAAAAAATGTTTGTTTAAAAAGTTTATGTTACTATTTTTTTTTAAATAAATACCCGTGAATTAAATAAAAAACGAAAACATTTTCAAATACCCCAGAGCAAAATTTATTATTTTGCATGTATTCGTAAACGAAGCATTTATTTAATTCTTATTGTTTATATCTATTCTTTGTCATAGTTTTCGCATCCAAAAAATAATCTTTCTTAGGTCTGTTAAAGGATTATTTGTTCAATTGTTATTCCGAAACTCATTGTGAATCATTGTTTTTCAAAAGAAACAAATTTTAATAAGTCATTTTGCGGAAGTGAAATTTGTTTTAAACCGAACTTTTTATGTAGCAGTATCTATTGTTTTATCTTTCAAAACAACATAACTACAAAAAAAGTAATTATTTATCTGGTAAAAAAGTTATGTTTTCTAAGAACATTTTTTACTTTAAATTATTGAGATTTATTTTTCGGAATGTTAAAAGCATAATTTGGTAACAGTTTTGTTCTCATAATTGAGCACACTTAAAAAAAAATTGGAAAACTTTTAGTTTAATTAAAATATTTGAAAGCTATCTTTAACCCCTTCGCGACGGGAGCATTTTACGAAATTTTTAATGGTTTGTCACCGGCTTTTAAAAACAGAAATTTGTGTCTTGTTAAATCGAGAAAATGTTCCTATTAACCCCTTAACCCCTTGAAGGGCGGTGATGCCGCCACGGCATCACCTAATTTTAATTCCTGAATGTCACATTGGCACCCGAATTTTTTAAAGAGAATTTCACCTTTATTACATGGGCGAAAATACACTTTTACTAGTTTACAAATAAATTTTCTTGTGAATACTGGTGTCAATCAATTACTTCAACATTTTGTGAAGACATGTACCTTGCCCCTGAAAGGGTTAACTGGCTTGCCCCGAACGCCGTTCGGACAAGAAGAATTTGCTTATTTCATCATTTAAAGCTTTCTGACACCACTGTTATTTTAAAGAGAATTTTCATAGTACTAAAGCGGAAATGTTTAGATTAAATTTTATTAATATTTTATTTAAATAAAAGTGGTGTGAGTCCGCTATTTTCAAATTATTGAACGGAAAGGAATTATCCAGTTAAGGGGTTAAAGAAGTCAAATTTTACAGTAAATTTTTACTAGTAGGAATAAACAAGGATTTTAAGTCTTTTTGCGGCACGTATGCATGTCGCTCGTCCCCAAGGGGTTAACCTTTTGCACTCGAGGTGTTGTTCTCATTGACCAGTAGTGTCCCTCATAAATGGTTGCTCAAAATGCTCCGGACACCAGCATTTTAAATAATTTTCTTCGCCTTATCTAATGGCCGAAAAATCTGCGATGAAAGATTGCGAAATAAACTGTAAGATAATTGTTGTGTCCAAAACATTTGGCGTCCCGATTTACTAGGGATACCTGACAGCACTAATAGTGACTGGCCACCTTTTGAATGCAAAGGGTTAACCACTTAGATAATCAATATTTTTGAAAGAAAATTTCAAATAATGCCTATATTTTCCAAGTCTTTTAACCCCTTTCGGCTCCATGGTATATCTCTGAAACCACTTAAATTTAATTTCCAAAGGCAACACTGGCACCGAATATTTGGTAATTTTTTTTACTGTTTATTGAATGCGTGCAAAAATAGCTTTTTCTAATTTACAAATGAAGTTGTTTTTAAATTCCGGTGTCAGTCATTAATTTCAACACTTAAGCATTAGGGTTAAAGAATTTTTAAGCCTTTATCTCAGGTTTTTCAAAACAGAAATTTTCGCCTAAATGAATATGAAAAAAAGTTCAATAACGCAAATTTACAATAAAAAATTACTGGTGAAAATAATGAATCATAATAAGAATATAGGTGCCCGTACGTGGATCGGGCAAATCATGGTTGTCTTGTCAAAAGCACATTGCACGTATAACGTACGGACAGATGAAAGAAGCGGTTAAAAGAGATGCACAAAATAGCACTTTGAAGACTTTGGCGACTTTGAAGACTTTGGCGAGACGAAAAAAAGAGTTATTGCGAAAATTTTCGAAGACATTTTCTGACTAATTATTAATTGCTTCATATATGAAGCATTTTTCCAATATTTATACGAAGTAATTTTTTACGCCAAAGGCGAGTGTTCTTTTAATTCTTAACACCATTTTGTCAAAAAATAAATAAATAAATAAATAAAATAAAATAAAATAAAATAAAATAAAAAATAAAATAATGTAAAAAAATAAGTATAAGCAGAAAAAATTTACTTCAAAATATATCAAAATGTTTTTACCAGATAAATAATTACTTTTTTTTTGTAGTTATGTTGTTTTGAAAGATAAAACAATAGATACTGATACATAAAAAGTTATTGTTATCATAAGTTATTGTTATCAAAAAGTTATTGTTATCATAAATATAGTGGTCAAACAAAACATAAAAATAGCTGCCTGTGACAACTCTGTATTGATACAATTTTATATACCGAAATCATATACCCTATTCCGTTCACAAACGGAAGTAAATTGTAGATATTAACTTTTTAAAAAATCAGATTTCTTCATTGGCACCATTTTTTCAGAATTTTCCGACAAAGTTGAAAAGTGCTTATGCATTCGGTTTGTCTGTCTGTCTGCTCGCACTCTAACTCACGTAAATATACTCAGATTGTCATGAAATTTTAGGGCGTTATTGACGTTTACCCTAGAGCAAATCCTATTGAAAATGAAGTTTCTACCATGATTAGTTTATCTACAGGGAGAATCAAAAGTTTCCCATTACGGCCTATGGGGAAAAATCGTTTCAAAGGAATTTTAAAGATGTTATACTCTGTCAAACATATTAAAATTTATATGCTTTTACGAGGTGCATTAAAATATGCATTCTATAAAATATAAGGTAAAAATGTAGCTATTATTCATTTATAGGGCTACACAAAAAAATACCATTAGATAATCGTAAAAGGGGGAATTGTGTGTGACATATTTTAAATATATTAAACTGTTTCATGTATAATAAAATTGATATATGTCAATGACGCTTATTATGAATTATACGATACTGCCTTCCTTAATATAAAGTACATAGTATTTACAGGGACACTCAAAAGATTTCAAATTGCACATTCTTTCCAAAGTACTGTATATGTATCCGATGATAGCTGATGGACGGATGAAATGCATTTTAATTATGATATACGCGTATAAGTTTCACTAAATTTATGCATATTATATGGTGTGTATAAACGCTATTGTTAATATACAGGGCTACCCAAAAGAGCTCGCCAACGTTACTTAATATGAGCATAAATTACTAAAAGGTGATTCTTAAATAAAGTATGCATTTTTACGCTGAACTACATTAAATTTACTAAGAAATGTTTGCAGAATATAGATAAATAATATACAGAGCCACGCAAGGCATTGTGTACATGGAGCCTATGAATGATAATTTGTGAGAGAGTGATTTCAGTTGTTTTAAGAGTGTTTTAGTTTAAAATAAATTTCATCTTAACACTGATGTGTAATAAAGATACCAGGCAAACTACAAGGCTGATCAAAGTATTCAAATATGTTTCCATCTATTAGTATAAATTGCTGAAAGAGAAATTTCAAGCTATAAGGCATTTTTTGCTAAACTAAATTTTCCCATTATATAGTATGTATATTAGCTGACAGATCAAATATAGGTCTGTTCAATAGTACTGGAATACATATTTGGCTATATATGGCTTTATATCCTTATTCACCTAAATAACGAAGTTTTGTTAAAGATTTCGTGAAGCGTTAGAAAGTGCTTCATAATATATGCTTAACGCATGATTTTTCTTGCTTGTTTAAATAGTAAAATTTCCACTGTTTTTATTTTAATATGAAATGTAAAAAATACGGGCATTTTATCAAAGCGAAGATTTAGTACATTGATTAGAAATGTTTAAAGATCCGGATGACCAAATAAATAAAAAATTAAATTGATTTTTTGAAAGTTTAAAAGTCTTCTGTCCCCTTATGTCCATCTAAACTTTGTCTGAATCGCAATAAGTATTTGATATTTTTGATCTAGCAGATAATTTATGCGATTCATGGAGCTATATCAAAAATATGTCTCTTTGCTGTCTATCAAATGGAGTCTGTTATCGTTAATGTTTTACATATCATATGACAGTTGAGAATGACATGTATTCATCTAAGAAACTTCTATCCTCGAATATAAAGAAGAAAGATACACAGCAAATCAAATGCCGATAATGTCAAACTCTTCACTCAAATATTTTGTATGTACTTTTATACTATCTTGCTATTTCTAAATCGATTTTTTAAACACATGTACTACATATAAATACTTGGAAGATAGAATATTTTACTATTTGCATTTGCATTTGCATTGAAAAATTTTAATTGGTAGTAATTATGTTTCATAAAAAACATTTCTAGCGTAATAAAGCTGTGTAGTGAGACATATATTAACTTAATACACACACACATAAATATATAATATGTTATATTATTAATTTTTCGTTTACGATATCTGCTTTTATTTTATTTTCATTACGCTAAATTACCGACATATTCACTAATTTACTATACTTTAACCCTTTCCGGCACACTGTGCCCGGTCTGGGATACCTAATTTTAATCCAAAACTTGCAAACGGCACCAGTAATATTTTACTAAAATTTCAAAATATCTAAAAAAATTATTTGTGAATTCCGGTGTCAGTCGAAAATTTCTCATTTTAATACAGATTTTGCCCGTGGCACGGGCAAAATCTGTTAGTAAAAGGAGAAATAATTCCCTGATACCGGAATTCACAAACGAAATTTTTAGATACTTTGAAACCCCCTAATTAGGCTTTTATTGTAAACGCAAAATTTTACTAAAATATTACTGGTGCTGTTTGCAAGTTTGTAATTAAAATTAGGTATCCCAGAACGGGCACAGTGTGCCGGAAAAGGTTAAGGGGGTAGTAAGGTATTTTTTTTTTTTTTGCATTTTTTTTGTATTAATGTACAACATCTTAAGATTATTCTGTGAAAATTTGAAAGCAATTGAAGTAAAACTGACGGAGATATACACTTGTAAGTCTCCGCCCTCCGATTTCACACTGAGGAATGTGGCCGCAACAATCAGCTACCAAGTAGCTGCTACTGCTTGACCAGGTTTCAAAGGCCTGTCCTGGCATACTGCCAAAATAATGGACCTTTCCGAAGGTACACGTACACGTGTGTACACGTGTGCCGTAATTTTGTGTTGTGATTTTGAGTTTTTTAAGCGCAAAATGCCAAAAAAAAAATTATCCGAGAAGATCGGAAAAATACCTGTTCAAAGTTATATAAACCTAGAAAAATTGTACCGCCACATAAACGCAAGAAAGACAATGTCGAAGCTAACAATGCGTCAGCAAAAAAAATAAAATAAATAAAAATGAACACTTCTACAGATGTGCCGGAGAATTTCGAAAAACATTATCAGATCATGGATTTTGAGTTTCTTTTTTCAATTATTTCTACTTTAGTTAAATGTGTGAAGTGCGATGGAAAAATTCAATCTGGTGTGTACGAAATTAATTATAGATTTACTTTTGTGATGCGAATCTTAGGATTAAGATTAGCTGGCTATGAAAAGTTTTGTGCCCTGATGGATTTGTCAAGTACTTTTTTTGTCAAAACCAACGTATAGCTTATATATTAAGAAAATGTGCTCCAGTATAGCAGATGTCGCAAGTAGATTTTTTTTTCTACTGTAAATGAAGAAAAAGAAGCAACATCTGAAGCACATAAGATCGTAAATACATCGGAGTTGACTGTATCAGGAGACGGAACATGGAAAAAACGAGGATTCTCTTCGTTATATGGCGTGGCTTCCTTGATCGAACATTATACTGGAAAAGTATTAGACATTTGTGTCAAAAGCCTTTATTGCCATGAGTGTAAAATTTGGGAAAACAAGCTTGATTCTGTGCAATATGAAGAGTGGCATAAAGCTCATGTAAATGAAGGCAAATGCCATGCTAATCATATTGGACCATCTGGGAACATGGAAGTCGATGCGATCAAAATCATGTTTCAACGTTCAATGGACAACGGAGTAAAGAAGCGCAATTACATCGGAGACGGAGACTCAAAAACTTACACCGGTGTTTTAAATTCAAAACCTTACGGTGAAATTTTTATAATAAATAAAAAAGAAGGTGTCGGACACGTTCAGAAGCGAATGGGTACACGTCTGAGAGAGTTAGTGAAAAAAAGTGTTGTTGATCATAAAACTGCGGCTGGAAAAATAGTGAAAAGAAAAAGTCTTTCTGGTAAAGGTAACCTTACAGCTAAAATGATTGACAAATTAACTGTATATTACGGTCTGGCTATTCGACGCAATCACGATTCAGTCGAAAAAATGAGAGATGCCATTTGGTCAACTTATTTTCACTACAGCTCCACAGACGATAATCCGCAACTGCAAAAATGTCCGAGCGGTGATGATTCATGGTGTCAATGGCAGAAGGCTGCAGCTACAGAAGATCTGGAGTCATTCAAACACAGTTACACCGCACTTCCGAGTAATGTGCTAGAAGCCATCAAACCTATTTATGAGGATTTAAGCAAAGATGCACTTCTGGAACGATGTGTTGGAGGTTTTACTCAGAACAATAATGAAAGCCTTAATCAACTTATTTGGAAAATTACGCCAAAAACGGTGAATGGCACCTCCAACGTCGTTGAAATTGCAGCTAATGTTGCAGCATGTACATTTAATGAAGGCTGTTTTTCTCTGCTGTCATTTTTGCAAGAAATGGGCATAAAAACTGGAACAAGTTCTCATTAATGGGCGCGAACAACAGATAGTCTTCGAGTATGTAAAGCGGAGCGAGAGGCTGCAAAAGAGAGCAAAGAAGGCAGGATTCGTCGTAGACAAGAGCAACAAGATGCTCTGGACATCATCTCCGACAGCTTTTCGCTTTATGGGCCTGTCATTGATGATTCTGTGTAAGTATATGAAAAAAGCAGTAATTTACAAATATCTATTTCGACAAAAACGTCTGTGAAACTTTAAACGTGTTTTTCTAACACTTCGCTTTTTCGAAGCCGGTGAACTCTGTAGCTCAAAATCTACTGAACCGATCTTTTTAAAATTTTACACACTCTTTCTTTATATAAATTACGAGATAACGCTGACGAGTTTTTTTTTTTTAATTTTAACTTACTTTTAAAAAACAAAATATCAGATTTTTTTGATGAAAAATCAGTATTTTGATTTCCGAGCCTTGTAAAAAATTGAAAAATCAATAATAAAAAAAAAACTCGACTGCGTTCCCTGAGGAAACTTATCAACTAATTAAATCAATTTGGTTTTTTAATTTCAGTTGATCCAGTCATGAGTTATGCGGTTCACCGCGAATCAACTTTTTTTTGGGACGTCTTCGAAGATTCGCTGTCATCGCCTCATTTTTTAATATTTCTTAATGAAAATTTCACAGAATACTCTTTAAATGACATATAATTATACTATAACTATACAAATAAATAAAATTAATTGTATCCTTACAAAAAATTATAGAAAATATGCTTATTTCCCCCTCGAATTAACCTTACTACCCCCTTAATAATATCTATCATTAATTCTATTTAATTCTACTTAAATGAATAATTATCTTACTCAGTTTGTTTCAATATCAATCTTTTAATTTATTCCTGTATTGCCCAATCACTGTTTACCAATTTCTTTTATTTAGTAAAATTTCGAATGCTTATAAAAGAGCTACTTCTTTTTTATTCTTTTTACTAATTTTTATTCTAGACTCTTTTCCCCCTGGAATTTTTGTTTACTCCACAAATTTTCAGCTCATTACGCGTTTCTAAAATAACTCTGAATAATTAGTCCAAGAGCCGACCGCACAAAACTCTAAGTCATCGAACACAGGAAAAAATCCTTTATTTTATCGAAGAGTAATAATAGAGGAATCTAATCATGCATGTCTGCCGGAAGCGAAGTGGTGCATAAACCAAAACTGGATACTACTAGTCATAGCTGCCAACTCTTCTGATTTTTCAACCCGGAAAAATTTAACAGTAATTTTTGCCATAGTTAATCAGCATATTGCGGCAATTTAAAATAGTAAAATTTACTGTTAAATTTTTCCGGGCTTTAAAAGCGGAAGATGTTGGCAGCTATGCTACTAGTGTTTGGCTTGTAGGTTTAGCATTGTGTTTGCCGTACAACCAAAAGTATGAAAACAGGAAAAAGTGGGTGTAGGAAAACACAATGCTAATCCCACGAGTCAACCACTAGTGGTATTCATTTTTGGCTTATGCACTACTTCTCTTCCGTTAGACATGGGTGATTAGATTCTTCAATTACTACTCTTTTATAAAATAAAGGATTTTTTTTTGTGTGATCGATGACTCAAGGTTTTGTGTGGCCGGCTCTTGGACTAAATTATTTCACTGGACCTTTTTTGCGTGATGTTCTTGTTCCTTAACAATCAGAAGCGCGTGATGTCGCGGTTCGTGTCAATGGGAGTTTGATCAAAAAGTCGGAAAAGACAGATTTTGTGCGATTTTCAACAGCTAAACATCTATATGCTTACTAAAAGTTCTTTATGACGAAAGTTTCCTTCTTAAATTATTTTAATATCAACGTTGATTGTCTATTAACACCTTGCGACGCGGTGGTATAGCTATGAAACCACTTAATTTTAATTCCCAAACATAACATTGGCACCGGAATTTTCGTTAAAAAATTATGGTTTATGGAATACGTGAAATATAGCTTTTTCTTATTTACAACTAAAGTTGTTTTTAAATTCTGGTTTCAGTCATTAATTTCAACACTTAAGCAAGGAATTTGCACTACGTCGCAAAGTGTAAAGATATGAGTTTTGATTAAACGTGGGAATTATTTAACCGATATGTACTAATGAAAAATAGACCTTTGAAGATGCCTTAGTTTTCTTTTAATGGAGAAACTCTATGTTTGATTATTTTCATTGATTATTTACTACTTTACGACTTGCAACAACAAGGGTCGTGCGAAGAGAAAACTATGCCCGTGGCAACGTTTAAATTCGGCGACCCCACCGCCAACTTTTTTCTTGTGACAGGCCAAAAAAGACGTTGGTAGTATAAATTTGGCGCCCTCTAAATTTCCGCGCACAGGCGACTGCCCCCTTCGTTCCCTCCTTTCGTACGGCACTGTAACAATGAATGCATTAACATCCGGCAAAAGTGTCGGTATTCATCGAATGGATATCACGCATTCCTTATCGGAGTTATAATATAATAAATGCTTTTAGCCAGATTTGCAACATCATCACATATATATATATATATATATAAACTGAGCTTTAACCCTTTCCGGCATGGGCAAAATCTGTAGTAAAATGAGAAATTATCGCCTGACACCGGAATTCGCAAACGGCTTTTTTACATATTTTGATTTCCATAATTTAAGCTTTTATTGTAGAAGCAAAATTTCACTAAAATATTATTGGTGTCGTTTGCAAGTTTGGAATTAAAATTACGTATCCCAGACCGGACACAGTGTGCCGGAAAGGGTTAATCCCTTCGTGAAGTGAGCCTTTTACGAAATTTTTAATGTTTTGTCACCGGATTTTAAAAACAGAAATTTGTTTTTTATTAATACGAAAATTGCGCCGATTAAATAAGGCAAAAATTTCTGTAAAATTTTACTGGTGTGGATAAACGAGAATCCTTAAGCCTTTTTAAGGCACGTATACGAGTCGCTCGTCCCCAAGAGGTTAATGTTTTTAATTTATCAGAAAGCCTATATTATAAGCAATAGATTCTGATACATTTTCTGTGAAGATTTAGAAGAAAAATTCTGAAATTTTTCGTACTTTAAGTTTTATTACTACGACCGTATTACAATCAGAGCCTGATTACTAACGGGGCACTCTCTCACCAGAAAAAATTTATAGAAATTTTCTTCTTCTTTAAACGCCCTTTTCATACAAGATTACTGTCATGAATATGGAAAATTTCTTTATTTCTTTTTCCTGGTGGGAGAGTGCCCCGTTAGTAATCAGGCCCTGGTTACAATAGACTGTAAGTATAATTAGACGTTAAAAGTCATGAATATAAGGGGAAAAAATGAATGATTATTTTATACGTAACAGTGCACATTTTTTCATTTTATTTGAAGCCCTTACCCCCGTTCGCTAAGATATATTTTACGATACTAAGTGCCACAACCCTCTCCTTTCCTTCTTAGCTAAAAACTTACATTGTGCACAATCCCTTGCAATATTTAAAATTTGTATTTAAAAATACATTTAAACCCTTTCGTGACGGGAGTCTTTTGCGAAATTTTTAATGTTTTGTCACCGGTTTTGAAAAACAGGGAATTAGATCTTATTAAATCAAGAAGATGCTCCGATTAAATAAAGCAAATTTTGCAGTATAATTTTACTGGTGGTTATAAACAAGGATTCTTAAACCTTTTTGCGTCACGTATTTATGTCGCTCGTCCCCAAGGGGGTAAATAGTTTTTATATCACTAAAATATTTTGAGCAGGATATTTGCATCAGATACCGTTGTTTAGCCTGACTTAACTCCTTAAAGGTCACAATAAATTTAGGTTTAAAAATTTAGACTGCTTATTGCCATTAATTTTTTGAAAAATAAATAAAAAATAAATTGATACAAAAAAATTCCATTCACACAATTCTATTGTCAGGTAATCAAACAATCTGAATAAAACACACAGCCTGTGAATATCACGGAAGCGAGAATTAAAAGGTTAAAGGTATCTGTTTAGATGTGTTCGTAATTATATAAATAAGTAGCACCTATAGTAGTCTTTTGGCCCGTCCGTCCGTCTATACCTCTGTCCAACCGCATATAACAGCGTAAAAACTACACAACCGAATGGTTTGAAATTTAAAATATATAATTATTGAATAATTTTGTCGAGTCATTTCTAATTTTATGAATATAGGATGCACAGTTTAATTACAGGGACAGCTAAAAATGTTTCGTTACAGTGTGGCCAAAGAGAAAAAAAATTTTTAAGTGTGTTTTTAATCCCTTCAATGTGGTGGTATGCCTATGGAAATCACTTAATTTTAATTCCCTAAACCACACTGATACCAGAATTTTGGTTTAAAAAAATAGGCTTATTAAATGCGCGAAATATAGATTTTTTTATTTTTATTTTTATTTTTATTTATTTATTTTTTTTTGGTACTTGCTAATAAAGTTCTTTTCAAATTCCGGTGTCATTAATTAATATCTACATTTACAACTATCTATTTTTTACGAACGTTTAACACGTTTAAAATGTGTTGCAACGGGTAACAGTCTTGGATAGGTAAAATAAGGATAACATTCTTAATTATGTATAATCGTAAATATATATAAACAATATTCATGAGTGTTATTTAAAAATAAATTATGAATTTTTACGCTGTACTACCTTTTGTATACTCAGATACCTTTGTAGAATATAAACAAAATTATATACAAGGTCACGCAAAAAAATGAATATTTGGCCGTCTATGGATGATAATCCCTGAAATTGAAATTTCAGTAGTTTTAAGCGTGTTTCAGTCTTAAATAAAATTTGTTATTTAATGCCGCGTACATAAATATAGTAGGTAAAAAACAGAGTTTCACAAAAGCATCAACGTATGCTTCCGAGAGTTGATATAAATTGCGGAAGATGAAAATGGTTTGTGAATTCGGTTTATCTGTCCATCTGGTCTTCTGTCTGTCCGCACTCAAACTTACGTCATCACATCAGTTGGATTGCTCTGTAAT
Source organism: Maratus speculifer (assembly GCA_964019185.1). NCBI lineage: Eukaryota > Metazoa > Arthropoda > Arachnida > Araneae > Salticidae > Maratus > Maratus speculifer. The sequence continues at coordinate 308,662,105 of OZ025295.1, read as the reverse complement.
TGATAAGTGTTACTGAGATTTACAAAGACATATTCGGTATCGAAAATAAAGTATGTAACGTTTATTTCAAAAGTTTATTTCAAAAGTATTCTATTACATTCAAATATATTCTATTATATTATGGTCTATGGAGAAATATCGTTAATTATACAAATACGTAATGCCAATAAACGTCGGTCGTGCGGCCCATCCATCTGTTTGTCCGTCTGTCCTCATATAACTGCACAAAAACTACGAAGCCAAATGGTTCGAAATTAAACGTTATTGAATCATTACAGAATGTTGTCGAGTCATTTCAAATTTTATGAAAATAGAGTCAAAACTTTTAATAAAAGTTTTTTCTTCATCTATGAAATGTTTTCATATCTGAAGAATTCAACGATATTCCATAAGTGACGATTCTGGTTTGCGAGGGGAATCACGCCCCCATTTAAGAGGCAGTAATATTATTTCCGTATTACTGAGTTTAATAATCTTTTTTGAGGATTATTAAATTGCACAGAATTGCAAGACTACCAAAAATATGAATATTTTAAAAAATTCGTTAAAGCACGGACAGACCTCATTTGCTATGTTTAATCTTCAATTTTTAACTTGTTTTCCATTAGTTGTTTACTTGAACAACTTTACTAGATTTTTTTTTTTCAAACATACGGAACAAGTCAAATAAAATTTTCTGAATATTAATATATTTTCCTCTTATACTTTTCTGGTACCAAATAATATTTAGCTTTATACTTATAATAGAATTATTTTGTTTTCTTTGTTTGAAGAGTTATAACTAATAAATAAATTGAACCGTAAAAGGTTATGAAAAAAATTAAAGTATTATACATGCATCTTTTTTTAATATTGCATCAAAATTATAACTTTTAAATATCGATACAGAAAAAACATGCGATTAAAAAACATGCAAAAAGCACAGTTGTACGTGATTTAATCTGTATACAGGGTGAGCAGGGCCTGATTACTAACGGGGCACTCTCCCACCAGGAAAAAGAAATAAAGAATTTTTCCTTATTCATGACAGTAATCTTGTATGAAAAGGGCGTTTAAAGAAGACGAAAATTTCTATAAATTTTTTCTGGTGAGAGAGTGCCCCGTTAGTAATCAGGCTCTGAGGGTGAGTCATAAATATCGAAACAATAGGCTATCTCCTTAAATACTGTCTCTAGACCCATACTTCCAATTGCAAAAATTCATAAAAAAAAGGTGAAATTTCTGATGAGTTGCAACTCCATGGGGGGGGGGGGTCTAATTGAAAAAATACGAAAATTAAATTTTTATACGGCCCCCGTAGAGCAAAATTCCCAATTAGGAAATTATTCCTTATCCATTCCTAAATTGAACAAAAATAATTTCATCTCCGTATCTGAAAATCTGACAGAGATATTAAAATCCAAAATTCTCCAAAATTCGTGACTTACACCACTTTTCCATGCTTGTAAGCGAAGAATTTTCGACTTGTTTTGAAAGCAAATAAGGGATCGTCCACAAATTATCCGTATTAAATGTCGATTCAAGACCGTGCCTCTTATTTGGACATAACAAAGCAGCATATTGGTTTAAATCAAAACTTGTTTTCAAAATATGATGATCGTTAGCATTGGAGATCTGAATGTTTCGAAATATTTAGGTCTGGACCCAAACCGACCCATAGGGAAAAACTTTCTTCCCGGCATGAAAAAATGTTAAAATCATAATCCGGACCAGCCTGGAAAAAAGTTTGAATCATAGCCCGGCACAGCCGTGAATTTTTACATAGTTTTTTACTTCAGTGCAGTTAAAAATTGTTTCGTGTTCTGACAAAAAATACGTATTACAGCTTTTCGTTTTTTATATTTATACTTTTATTACTAAAGAAGAGCCAGAGGCTGTGATATATTTATTTTATCAATGAATCTCTGTTTATATCTAAATGTTTCACTTATGTTTTAAAATCGCTAATCCATATCCCTTGCGTTGGAGACTTTGAAAAATGTTATACAGTAAACCTTTTAAGACGAAATCACATAAGGAAAGAAAAAATACGTAATAGACAAATGCCCTTCCTACGAGGGTTAAATGGAGTTTATTTTTTCTCAGGTATTGTTGTATTCATTTTGCATGGATCAACATATTTTTTGTTTAAGACAGAATTCCGTCATAGGCATATTTTTTTTTCTGGTTTTATTGCGTTCAACTTTTTAGCATTTAAATACAGGGTGATTCTGAATTCATCATCAATATTTGGTGGGCAGGTAGGGAATAGGAAAAGAATACTATTTCACATAAGAAAGCATAGGCACAAACGAACGCATGACGGTCTAGAGGGCGCTTTGTGTCCGCATCTCCCATGAACGCGCATAGCTGTCTGCCGTGTGCAGCCAGTCGTCATTCGACAAGGTGACTTCGCAGAAGTAACATGAACCGGTATACGTTTCAAGAACTTGCAGATATGCGTCTAACTTACGGTGCCGCAGGAGAAAGCTGTCTTAGAGCTAGGCAAATGTATGCAGAGCGCTACCCCAACCGGCGCGTGCCACAGCATCAAATGTTTTCACGTGTTCATCGACAACTGTGCGAAACTGGATCATTTGCTGGTATTAATGTTGATCGAGACAGCCGCCGATCAACACGGACAGTTTCAGTCGAGGAAGATGTCCTACAGTCTATCGAAGAACAGCCAAGTTCTAGCACACGAGGTATTGCTCGCCAGTTTGGAGTTTCACAATCAACAGTGTGGCGGATACTAAACGAGGAACGTTTACATCCTTTTCATTTGCAAGGAGTGCAGTTACTGGAAGCAGAGGACTATCCCAAGCGTGTTACTTTTTGTCAGTAGTTCATGTAGAGAATAGCCGTTGATCCCAATTTCCCAACGTATGTTCTTTTCACAGATGAAGCGTCCTTCACTCGTGAAGGTGTCTTCAACACACACGATTCGCATGTGTGGGCTAATCAGAATCCACACGGTACGAGAGTTAGAGCTGCGCAACAACGCTTTGCCGTCAATGTGTGGACTGGGATCGTCGGCGACTGTTTGCTGGGACCGTATTTACTGCCATCCCGTTTAGATTGGTTTTTATGAACGAGGTTCCTGCTGTTATTCTCCAGCGAATGTGGTTCCAGCATGACGGCGCTCCAGCACATTTCGCAAATGATGTGCATTGTTACCTGACCAGAAAATTTGGAGCTCAATGGATTGGTCGCGGTGGACTGGTTTGTTGGCCACCACGGTCACCGGATTTATCTCCAATAGACTTCTTTGTATGGGGTGCTATGAAAAACATGGTGTACGAGACCCCTGTTGCCAGTGCTATGGACCTTGTAGCACGCATATCGGTTGCCGCCGCAAACATCCGGGAAATGCCAGGCATATTCCAGAAAGTTCGGTTGTCCGTGTAACGTCGTTGTGAGGCATGTACTCTAGCAAATAGTCAGAAATTCGAGCACCTCTTGTAAGTCTGTACAAAAGATGCACAAATAAATGTTTTTTCTCTTACCACTTTCTTGTTATGTTTTCTTTCCATCATTTAACCGGATTCATATTGCCCTACTACATGACGTCTGCGCCCATGCTTTCCTATGTGAAATAGTGTTCTTTTCCTATTCCCTACCTCCCCACCAAATATTGATGATGAATTCAGAATCACCCTGTATACTATTCTTAAAAAACCAAATTTTAAAAGTTTTTTTTTTTATTTTGTAAAATAAAAGCGATTTTAAAATTTATGTGGCTTTTGTAAAAATTATGATTGAACCAAATTTTACTTATTTCAGATACGTATTAGATCAGTCAGAGACAGTGATTTTAATACGGATTGTTCGAGACCGGGATTGAAAATTTCGCCCAGTGCTGACCTTATTAAAAATTAAGAATTGTTAAAGAAAAAAAAATACAAACTTGAAACATGTCATTTTAATTATTTTACATTAGGTTTGTTTCCGGCAAAAGTGAAAAATTATTTACTTTTGAGAATATGTTTTTTTTATTTTTTAAAGTTATATTATTTTTTTATTAAATATTTTTAATAGTTCTAAAATTAACATTGAAAAACAAAAACCCCGAAACAAAACTAAAATCAGATTTTCATCTTTATGGAAAGAAATTGAAATCGGATAAATAATGTTTCGAGTTATAACGACTTTTAATTATTCCATTTAAACCAGTACTAATCGTATGAAATTTTTATAAATTCTATGATAAATTTTAGGGTGTGATTTTCTTAGCAAATTTTATGGCTAACCATCACAAAAAAAAAAAAAAAAATTCTAACTTAAAAGATAGATTTTTTACACGTTTCCTAGAACTGTTAAAGTAACGTTGTCTTTTCAATTGCACGTATTTCAGTTTGTGTCTAATCTCTTAACACTAGAACGCCCGGATGGAGTCGATTCGACTCCAATCATGTAACTAAATTTCAATTCGAACCAGAAAAATTTTCTTGAAATAATTTAAATCTAATCCACGCAAATTTACGTTAAATAAATCAATTAAATAATTTTGAATAAAAATTCTGGTGAGAAATATTATTTTCAAACTTGAGTAGAATTTCCGGCCGTTCTAGTGTTAAAACCTAATGAATTATTCAAACGGCTATAACTCTGCGAGTTTTAAACATATGAAGATGTAACTTTTTGTGTATTATTCAGGACTAAATTAAGGAAAGTTTTCCTAATTGGAATTTTTTATCCTACGGGGGCCGTATAAAAAGTTAACTTTCGTACTTTTTCAAATAGATCCCCCATGGAGTTGCAACTTATCTTATCAAAAAGTTTACATTTTTTAATGATTTTTTGCAATTGGAAGTATGGGTCTAAGGGCAATATTTAAGGAGATAGCCTATTGTTTCGATATTTATGACTCACCCTGTATATTAATAACTACAATACTTAAAACAAGAACGTAAATTTATGTTTCAAGCATAGATTATGAAATATATTCCAACCAATAAAGGAATATTGTTCGAAACTTCATGACATCTAAGAAGGTTATTTTTAAAAATAAAACATTTGAAAACCCAGTTTCAGAAATTACCATTACTTTCTATAAGACGCATAAAACACTTGAAATTTTTCCTTTAGCAATTACTGCAAATTAATAAAAATCTACTCAATTTTTTTTATCGGACAGTACATGGTCCATAGAATTTAAAAACACAGAGAAATATGCAAAACAATAGTTACACAAAAATATATGAAACATATTGAATATCTATTTATATTAATTTTCGTACATTGACACTATTTTAACTAAATTTTATTTTATGTCCCTGTAAAGGAAAACAAATGCTATGCACAGCATAGAATTGCTCAGAATTGCATAGAATGCATAAAATTGTTAAACCAAAATTTTTTATAACCAAGTTTTCTTTTGTGTCCCTGTAAATAAACAGTGAGTGCTATGCACAACATATTTTACAGAAAGTATCTTGTAGACTCCTCGGCGATGTTTATGAATTTCAATACTGACAATTTTGATAACTTTGCCATCGTTTGAAAACTATGTAATTTGGCTGTATGGAAAGTTCTAGATGGAATTCAGAAAGGCGCTAGTGTTAATATTTAACACAAAAAAAGCACTGCATGACACTTTTTTTAATTTGGTACGCTTCAAGAACTTTCATGCATTGTTACCAGAATATTTGTAAAGAAATGCTTATCTTATTTAATGAAAATAAATTTTTTCTTAATACTCCAAGAGCCGACCGCACAAAAACCTAAGTCATCGAGCACAAGGAAAAAATCCTTCATTTTACAGAAGAGTAGTAATAGAGAAATCTAATGATCCATGTCTGCCGGAAATGAAGGGGTGCATAAGCCAATAATTGATACCACTAGTGGTTGATTTGTGGGTTTAGCATTGTGTTTTGCGCACAATAAAATGAATGAAAACATGGAAAATGGTATGCAGGAAAACACAATGCTAGTCTTACGAGTCACCAATAGTGGTATCAATTTTTGGCTTATGGACCGCTTAGCTTCCGGCAGACATGGATCATTAGATTCCCGTACTACTACTCTTCCATAAAATAAAGGATTTTTTTTGCGCTCGTTGACTTAGGGTTTTGTGCGGTCGGCTCATGGACTATTAGGTATAATGACAAGTACTTTACGAAATTTCTATCACGAAAACACCTAAAATTTTCTGAATCTCTTGATGATGATACGAACTGTGTATTTCCGTGAGTTTTTTGTCTTATCTGTTGTTTCTTGGCCAGGCCGTTATCATCGAAAATACTTGTTTGCAACTACTAAACAAGCAACTTTGGACGTCTAAAAATGTGTTGCATTTCATCTTTTTCATCCAAAAAACTTCCTATTTTGTCTGACAGAGAATAAGAATAAGTTTTCAGAAAGGCATTGGAACTTAATTCAGGGGCAGAACCAGGTTGGGTGCCCGAGTGCTCGAATGCTTGTAATTTTTTTAATTTCAGTTTGTCTCATCTAACCAGAAAATTTTCTGCTGTGAATCAAGGATTAGAAAACCCTATAACATTGTGAATTTTGGGCACCCACCCTGGTTACGCCACTATAAATTTTATTTAATTTTTTGTTGTTGATAATATTAAATGGTAATGTTGCCCATGAATCGTGCGAAGATTTGGATGACTTTGCCAACCTAGAATTTTACCAACTTCCTGGATTCTGTAACATTTTGTTTTTTCTTGGAATTTGAGGTTGCATAATAATTATTTTGTTTTATTTTTGTGCATTTTCCTTACATGATACATCTGAATCATAATCTGAGAAAATGTTGTAGTACCCTAATTTCCTGCGTATAATCCGCAGATCAAACAATTCTTTTTGGACCTAGAAATTTTATTAAGTGATTGAAGACAAATATTTACGGCGATCTAACAAGTTACATTTCATTCTGATAGTCTGTTAGTGTTAACTAACTTTAAAACTTATTGTTTTTCTTTTAAGGAAAAAAAAATGTATGGTCTCTGTAAAGAGTCTTTTTTTTTATTGGGGCATCCCTTCGGTAGCTTTTTCGTCCTTTGCTTTTCGAACACTACGAACATTATAAGTTTTTCTTTTTTCTTAATTTTCTCTTTTCTTATTTTTAATCTTTTGTTATTTTTTTTTTATTATTATTGCTAGCTAATTTTATTTATCTTAACTGTGGCTTGCCACTTATAAACATTAATTTTTTTTAATCTTTTATGGCTCCCCATGCCCATGCAACACAGCTCATTATGATATCCTGGATATAAAGTTGTTCTTTCAACTAGGAGGTCCATAACAGGCTTACATTGTTCGCATTGTTCGCAAGTTACATTTCTTTTTAAACAAATTCTGGGTCGAAAAAGAATTGTTTGATCCGCGGATTATACGCAGGAAATTAGGGTAAATGAAGAAGCAGAACTCGAAGAAGCTGCAGAATACGAGAGGAAACTGAATAACTCATTTAACCCTTTAACGATCATAGCATTTTCATTGCTAAGATGTCGAAATAAATGAATGACACCGGTAATTAAGAACAAATATATTTCTAAATAAGAAAACGTGATTTTTCACATACATAATAAAAGGGATATTTTTAGATAAAAATACCGGTGTCAGTGTTGCGTATCGGAATTAAAATTTTGTGGTTTCGTGGCAAAACCAATGAACGTTAAAGGGTTAACCCCTTCGCGAAGAGAGCCTTTAACGAAATTTCTTTTGTTTTGTCACCGGTTTATAAAAACAGAAATTTGTGCCTTATTAAATCAAAAAAAAAAAAAAAAAAAAAAAAAAAAAAAGAAAATGCTCCGATTAAATAAAGCAAATTTTACAGTGTAATTTTACTGGGGGAAATAAACAAGGATTTTTAAGCCTTTTTGCGGCACGTATACATATCGCTCGTCTCCAAAGTTAAGAGTTAGTGCTATCTTCAAGATGATGATCAATCACCAATGACTGAAGACATTGAGTTAGAACACAATGGTAAGAACTTCAAACGATTGAAGGTTGGTAGGTTTGTTATCATAAAGTTATTAGCAAAAAATGGAATGAAACATTGCATTGTAAAAATCAAGCATTATTATGGGAATGGAGAGTTTGGGGTGTCTGCTTTAGAACGAAAGACAGTAGGTTTAGTTTCGTATGAGTTGTCGATCAGCTAAGACGATTTTGTGTAATTTACCGTTATACAGAAAATAGAGGAAATGTTTCGTTTTCTTACAAAAACGTTCGATTTTTATACCTAACTCCCCTATTATTAATTTTCTTTTAAAAAAAATATATATATGTCATAATTTAAATGAATTATTTAATTTATAAAATTAATTTCGCCGTGATCGTGTTATTTTTCATTCAGTTTTAGGCAGTTGGCAAAGTTGTCCTCTTTTCCCTACTTTACATAACTTTTCATAAACGGTTTTACACACAAACATACATTATATATATGTATATAAATGCTTACTCAATTTGCAAGTTACCAGATATTCTTAAACTAAAGTTCAAGGGTAATGATTTAAGGTTATTTTAAAGCTTTATTTATTATTATAAGTTAGCAAAAAACTTCTAAGGAAAGACAGAATCTCTACCTGAATTACGATATGTTTGAAGTAATGAAATCTCAGTAAATTACACTGAAATCGATTTTTTCTTAGAGACCTTTCCCCGTAGCTTTTGCGGCGTGGTGGTATATCTATAAAACCATTTAATTTTAATTCGAAATGCCAGATTAGCACCGGAGTTTTGGTTGAAAAAAATTAGGTTTGTTGGATGTGTAAAATATAGCTTTTTCTTATTTATTAATAAAGTTGTTTTCCAATTCCGATGTCAGCCATTACTTTCAAAACTTAAGCAGTGAATTTGCTCTGCGCCGAAAAGGGTTAACGGATTTCTTCAGAATATTCCTGAAAGATTCCTAAGAAAGACTAAAAATTCCACATGCTTTTATTTTTCAATAGAAAAATTCTATACGAAAACTCAATATCATATATCAATTACACTGCAATGAAAAACCAAATTTGTAAACACTTTTTGAAAAGCTATATTCGAAAAAGTTAAAAATGGGGACAAAAAAGTTATATTCAAACAGCATTTTAAAAGTAAAAAAATAAAAGGTTTTTTTTTTCAATTTATAAGTAAGTTTGAGAATCTACCCTATTTTATTCTTTTAGCTCTCAAAATGTCTGAAAGTCCCTGATTTCATTTTTGGATTAAAAAAACTTCTAAACCTCGGTAACTTTGCATTGTAAAAGAACAGCTATAATATTTATAAACTAATTTGTGAACACTTAATTCTATTTTAATGTTACAAGTAAGATCGATTAATTGTATAATTGTTTATATATGTACTAATGATACAGAAATGCATATGACGAAATAGAAAATTTCTGAAAAAATATTTAATTCCTTTTATAAATTTTAGTGACTGGAAATATGTCTACGAAATACGTTTCAAAATTCCGCTGCCTACAAACTATCGCCTGAAACACTCCAGCTATTCCTTCACATGCATATATAGGAATGAATATTTAGTAAAAAGTATATCAAAATACTAAGTGTAATATGAAACAATTTTGGCACAAAGTATTTCATATTTCATTATTCTAAAATTTGGATGGTTGTATAATTACAGAATCTGCTATAAGAGTTATTGTTTTAAAACAGCTATGTTCTAAAACACTGACATCACTTTCAAAATGCACGCAACTTAGGTGAAAACTTCAATCCAATTAGAATTATTAATTACATTTTTTAATTAAAAAAATTGTTTTTTATGTAAATTCAGTAATGTGAAAATGTAGTCCAATTTGTATACAGGTTTTCTACGTCTCCTGGAATATTGGTAACGAAAAAATGTCTTTAGTTTTCGCAAAGATATTTTTTCGTTACCCTGTCAAACTTTCTCCACTTATTCATTAATTGCTTTTCAGTTGAGTTTCCTAGATATTTAATCTCTATAGCGCGTAGTGATCATCAGTATGATATTCATTTTTTAGCAGTAGAATGAATGTATTTTGAGTGAATTTAACTTACTAAACGTTACAAATAAGGATGGTTTTATTACTTTATCCATTTCTTTGAGACGTCCTGACAGAATAGGGTAAGAGAGTTTATTGACCGTAATTCATAAATCGTCACCATTAAATTCATTCCCTAAACAGGAAGCCATTAACGGATTTAAATCGTTAAAAGTTATCGGAATAATATTAATAAAAAAATTAAGTTTAGAAGTTTGATAAAAAACTCGGTCTTTGGAAATGAAGTTATGAATAAAAGGAGGAGACATATAATGCATTGTCCATCAGTTACGAATGATTATAATCATTTTACTGACCGACAGGCCATTGTCTTTGTTGTCACAATGTGGCAGAACTAAAACTGCCAAATTAAACTGTACCATTAAAAATGAATATCATTTTTTGTCATTATTTTTGATCGAAATTTTCCATTAATAAAGCGTTTAAATAAAGAGAAATTTTCTGCATTACTTTTGCTGGTGGGAGTTTGCTGACGTGTCACTGAACCCTGTGCGAAAGCAGTTACAGTTGTAGCTTCACTATTTTAAGAATATGCCAGTTCCTCTTTCTTAATAGATCCATGTCTTTGGAATCATTTTTCCAATGAAATCTTCTTCAGTGATCAGGAAAAAATGGCATTTATTTCATTTTCTTCAAAGAAATCGGCAGTCGCTCATGGAGGGAGTTAAACTGGGATGGTATTTGAATTAGTATCGAGTATTAGTAAAATTAGTATCGAGTATTAGTAAAATTAGTATCGAGCTCATGGGAATAAATTTCGTTCCACGAAAAAAAATGATCGTTTTAGAGAGATGGTCGCAGAGGGAGATTCCATTGAAGTTGGATCCTTGATGAAAATACAAGCATTTTCCCCTGAAACTATGAAAACACTGTAATTATTTTGAAACATACTAGAACTCCCGGAAAATTTACAAAAGTTTGAAAAAAAATGTTTCTCACCAGAATTTTCTTCTTTAATTATTTAATTCATTTATTAAACGTAAATCTACGTGATTTAAATTTAACTTATTTCTTTTTTTAATTCTGGCACGGATTGAAATTTAATCACATGGTTGGAATTGAATGGACACCTTCCAGTCGTTCTACTGTTAACTCTTTAACCCTTTAACGATCATAGCATTTTCATTGCTAAGATGTCGAAATAAATGAATGACACCGGTAATTAAGAACAAATATATTTCTAAATAAGATAACATGATTTTTCACATACAAAATAAAAGGGATATTTTTAGATAAAAATACCGGTGTCAGTGTTGCGTATCGGAATTAAAATTTTGTGGTTTCGTGGCGAAACCAATGAACGTTAAAGGGTTAACGAACAAACCATTTTCATTGCTAAGATGATGAAATAAATGAGTGACACCGGTATTTGCGAACAAATATACAGTCGACTTTCGTTAATTTGAAATCAGATAAATCGAATCTTCGCTTAACTCGAACTAAACATGAAGTCCTGAAATTTTCAATGGCATAATAGCGTTAAACATTTTAATTTATTTGAACTCATTTTCTCTGGGCTTCGTTTAATTCGAACTAAAGATAATTCCAATTTTTCATTTTCCCTTTCTTTGTCGGGGACTTCAGATAAAATGAATAATTTTCTTTCTTTAATTTTTGTAAGAATTGTTCCGAACGAGTTTACATATAATCCCGTGCATTTGATACCCGCTTTCTTAGTATCCTGTTGTCCATCAGTGACACCTCAAAATTTTTTCTCCCATTGTGCTTGTTTCTAGTCCCTTAATTAGTTTATGTATTTATATATTACAATTTAATGCTGAGTCATAATCCAATGGCCCCACCAGTGGCCGAGAGGTTCGGACCTCTCAACTGGTAGACGGCAGGTGGTGGGTTCGAACCCAATCGCGGCCGTCGGCCTAACCGTTCGGAGTTTTCCGTGGTTTTCTTCGAACCTTGCGTAAATACGGGTTAGGTTCCCTTAGAAAGACCCCCACGGAGGGCACTCCCCCTGGTCCTATATCCCATTAGCGTAGATAATCGGACGACAAAAATCAATCAACCAACCAACCATAATCCAATGATAACAGACGAAATAAATTAAAAAAAAATACTATAACATTAATTTCTTTGTAATAAAACCATTTTAAACATGTTTTCCTCCCATACTTTCCATAATTTGAACATTTCTTGTGGTCCCGACGAGTTCGAATTAACGAGAGCCGATTGTATTTGTAATTAAGAAAAAGCGATTTTTCACATTCATAATAAAATCTATTTTTTAATTAAAATTCCGGTGTCGTTGTTGCATATCGGTATTAAAATTTTGTGGTTTCGTAGAAAAACCAATGAACGTTAAAAGGTTTTAAAAAAATCCATGGAAATGCACATGTATCACATAATAATATAATGTTATTTTTCTGTTTAACAATCCATTACATCTCACAAAACTAAATTCCAACGTTGCGCATATAAATTGGATCACGTACTGAGTGATACTAACATGAGATTATTGTAGTTTGTTAATAAACTAGAATGATACAGAAGGAATTTCCTTGTTGTTTTTTATTATAACATTAAGGAACTAGAATTTGTCGTGCTGCAATATACAGATGGAATGAATTGCTTGAAGAGAAATGTTACATTTAATGTAGCGTGCTTTTTCATTTAATAGCTAAAGTAAATAACTATTTGGTGAATTTTAGAGTTTGAAATTTTGAAGAATCAGTTGGAGTTCCTCAAAAATTTAAAAAAAGGATTTTATTATGAAAGTTGGAAAGAAGTTAAGTATTAGTAAAACATACGGGGTGCAATATGTATTTATCTCCGAAATGTAACTTCTCAACCGTTGGTGTTAGACACATAAATCCAGTCGGTGTTCTCGCTGACATTTGACCAACGTTAGAATTTGGCTGGACGAAAATAAAAAACATTCGCCAAATGAGAAAAGTATTAGCAAAATAGATTCGCCGTGTAGCACTAAAAAAATATTTTTAATCCTTTAATCTACTGCCCTTTTTTTAATATGTTCTAAATTAACGTTAGTTTTTATAACTGCGAAAACGATTGTTATTAATCTAATTTCAACAATCCGCCACAAATATAAAAAAATATGTATGTATGCATATGTATGAAAAACGAAAAAGAAAAGAAGGAAAAAGTAAACATTAAGCGTTAGCAATTTGGCGAATCTAATCGCTTGTTTACTCGCCAAATGAAGAATTCAGTCGCAATTTGGCGCAATGGCGAACGACGGCGAGAACATTGATTCCAGTTACAAAAACGTTTCAAATGAAGCAAATATTCATGTTTGTAAAATTGTTAAAAAAAAAAAAAAAACTCAGTTTTATAAAAAATTACGAGCTCTGTCTTTTTAAATGGTTCCCCAGTCTCTATAGTTATATTTAGGAAAAGTTTACACATATCATAACAGATATAACACAAAAAGTTTGACTTTTGCATTACAAAAACAGACGCAGTTTTTAAATTTCAAGGTTTGAGATTTTTACACACGATTTTATCTTTCATTGAGGGATCAGTAAAAAGGTGAATTAAAGTAATTAGAGATCGAAATCAAGGTGCAATGTCCTTTTTAAGCTGAAAACACATTTAGCTGGTATCGCCAAATTGGTGTATTACCAAATAGGGTTATTTCATCTAAAAATTTTAGCTGACATTTAGGAGTCGTATACAACACTCAGAAAAAATGGATTCTCAAAACTGAGTAAAAAGTACCCATTTTTAAATACTTCATATACTCAAAATGGCTCCGATCCAAATATACTCAAAACTGAGAAACACATGTACTTATTTTTTATTCCGTGGTTGTGTTTAAATATGAATTCCTATATACTGCCCCCTGAATTCACAAATTAAAGTAAAAATACAGTGGCATTTATTTCTTGCTAAAAATTATTAACAATAAACGTATAATTGATATTTTGTATCAAGAAAAATAGCGAAATTATTATCAAAATACTCAAACCGAATATTTTTATGACAAGAGCATTTTTAAGTGTTTAAAAAAAACTGTACATAAGTTAATATTTACATTAATTAAGCATCTTTTATGCCACTCGGAATGAAATAAACCAATACAGGGTGCAAAATTATCGTTTGTTTGGATTTAATAACATGCTGTTTATGCTGTTTCAAAATCAAGAAAGAAATGAGTTCATTTTTAATCCAAACATACTCAATTCAATATGAGTACATCGATTTATCAGGGCTCTCAAATGGTCCGCCAACTGAACATCAGAATTTTTTTAGAGAAATTTTCCTTTTAGATTTTTCTAGAAAATTACCAAGAAACCACTTTTGGAAGTCAATTTTAGCGAACATTCCGTAGAAACCTATCAAGAAATTTTCTGTTTAAAAATATTGATGTTCAGTTCGCGGACCATTTGGGAGCCCTGATTTATTCATGTTTGAGTACTTTTTTTTTCAGTGAAAGCGAAGAACTAAATATTCAAATCAAACAGAAAAGTAAATAGAATTTTTTTATTATTATTATAGTATAAGAAGTTTCAAAATATCTTTTTATTTCTACCATCTACACTTAAATCATCATTTTGCCGTACTTTAAGCATAATTTGAAAATTACTTGGAAGAAAAATTTTAAATTTTGAATTTCTATAAAGCAGAACTTATTAAATCTAAATCTGTTAAAAAACTCTTAGGTTGTAATTCATAATTTTTTCGAATATTAATTTCATAATTCATGTCATAAAATTATAAAAGTTGCAAAATCAACATAATTATGTTTGGAAATTTTAATATTATTGCTACATAAAAATTTAGCACTATAGGAACATAATTTCAGAAGATATTAATATAATAATGTCATTTAAAATTAGAAATACTAAATTTTGAATGTTTATAATTCAAAACTTATGATTCAAATGGCTTGAGATTTGATGTCTAAGCATAGTTTAAACTGAAGATTTGTAATATCTTCTTAAAATTGAGTATTGCCATTGAAAAAAAATGAAGTTTAGGTTTGTTTTAATTTGCAGATGACCTTTAAGCAAATTTTATATTCATCATTTAAAGATAAACTTTATTTCCAATCGTTAGGTACCAGTAACTTTCTTCTATGATAAAAATTCTTGAGAAGTTAGTAAGGAGTGTTTACTTTTTTTTCTTCACGACTGTACCTCGACTTACTCGGAATCTCGGAAAAAATTGTTGATGTAAGTCGAAGTATTATTGAACTCAAAGTTGAGTAAAACATAATATAATAAAATAAGTCACATACTCAAAATATTATCGAAATATAAATCCAAATAAAATCCAAATGTATTCAAAATTGAGAAACATATGTTGAAGTCGACACCATAAAATCACTTCGTTTCACAAATTAAAGTTTATTTATCGGACATTAAGTCCTACACTCTCAGGTGCCGATCAAACTCTGACGACACAACAGACGGGAAGAAAAAACAAAACAATTACTTGCACGCCCACTTGGCGCCTTTTTTACCGTTTTACAAATCGGGGCGAATACATATGTATTCATTTTTGATTCCGCGTTCAAATATGAATCTTTATGGACTGCCCTCCTGAACTTACAAATTAAAATAAAAATGTATTGATATTATTTTCAAGCCCAAAATTATTAACAAGAAACGATTAATTGATTGCTCATTTATAAAAATAGCAAAATTATTAGTACAGTACTTAAATCAAATACTTTTTATGACAAAAGAAATATTCGATAGCGCTTTTAAACTATTTAAATATACTGTGCACAATTTTATATTTACATTAATAAACATATTTTATGCCGCCATAAGTGGAATAAATAATAACAGGATACAAAATTATCGTTTTGCTTGTGTTTGATAACATTCGATGTATCAAAATTCAGAAGGCAATGTGTTCATTTTTTACCCAAACATACTTATTCGATATGAATATGCATCAATTTACTCATTTTTGAATGCATTATTTTTTCAGTAAAGTTTTTTCTAAAAAAATACTGGTGTTCATCTCGCGTAAAGTTAGCGAAATTCCCTGAACAGGAGGAGTCCTGTAGTAATCATTTTGCGAATAGTCGATCCGTTTTGCAACTTTAATTCTAAAACTAGTCGGATGCAGCAATACGAAAACTTTTTTTTCTATCTTATACATGTAATATTTCAAAATTCGCTACCACATTGCCAAAATTAAATTCTATGCTCATCGGGAGCATTATAAAGGCATGAAATTCCGTGCATTAGATTTTGAAATAGGACTATTGCGGATATCGGGAAAATTGCGACATAAAAGCGCCACTTGTTGGGCGATTAATACCAAAACGTAAGCAGAAATATTATTTATAGGGTTATATCTGTAACTGAAAATTCATGAAAATCCGTGAATTAGTTCTTGAGATAAAGCTATTGTAGGAATCTAGAAATTTTCAAAATAGCAGTGCCACATGTTAGGCGATTCACACCAAAATGTAAACATAACTTGTTCATGTCACGGATTTATTAAAACTGAAGTTTGATGAAAATCCGTGCATTAATTCTTGAGATAGAAATATTAGATAAAGAGAGAAATATGCTGTGGAAATCGTGAAAAATGCAGCACAGTAGCGTCACCTATTGAGTGATTATCACCAAAATATAAACAACATAATTTCATATCAAGGATTAACTGAATCTGAAGTTTGATGAAAATTCGTGCATTAATTATTGAGATATCGATGTTGAGTTGGTCGTAAAAAATGCAACATTGCAGAGCCACCAGTTGAACATTTGCACCAGAACCTAATCGGAGTCAATCTATTTAAGGCACTCCCGCAACATGAACTTTTATTAAATTAGTTCATTATTACTTCTTAAGATAGAGCTATGCGAAAACCGTAAAAAGTTTAGCATAATAGCGACACCTGTTGAGTGATTTACAACGAAATGTAAATAGCATCAGTTCATGTCAAAGAATAATAGAATCTGAAGTTTCATAGAAATCCGCGCATTAGTTATTGAGCTATATCTATTGGGTAAATCGCAAAAAAAAAGAAGCGTTGCAGCGCCATCTGTTATCAGAATTAGATCAAAACCTAATTAGCATCAATTTATATAATGGACTAACGGAATAAAAAGTTTTATTCAATTTCGTGCATTAGTTCTTCAGACAGAGTGCCCACAAAATTTATGTTACATAACAGGCAGACATTTGGTAAAAACAAGTTTCTTGAAATTTTTGACCCCTAAAACGTCAGAAATTGGAATTCGAAAATTATTACGAATTCAGTAATTTCTTTTTGTAAAGACAGAAAAAAGTAATAAATGAATTCAAAATTTTAGCAATATTTCATTCTTTAACCCTTTAACGTTCATTGGTTTCGCCACGAAACCACAAAATTTTAATTCCGATACGCAACACTGACACCGGTATTTTTATCTAAAAATATCCCTTTTGTTTTGTATGTGAAAAATCACGTTTTCTTATTTATAAATATATTTGATCTTTATTACCGGTGTCATTCATTTATTTCGACATCTTAACAATGAAAATGCTATGATCGTTAAAGGGTTAAACCTTTAATTCCTATGATAAAACACATTCTAGAAATTATGTAGTTCAGAAAATTTGACTTCACACCAGAAAAATTCAATGGCTAATTTCACTATATTTAAATACGAAGCTTCCGTTTTCAATTAAGGAAAATATTTCTATTTTAATTTTCTGGTGGCAATTGGGAAACACGCATTAAAATATCTCGAGGAAGTTTCGGATCGACAGGGTTAATATTTTTACGTTTGTATAAAAGAAATAACAGTAAATAAATAAAGATTTATAAAACAAATGGATTTCCCCCTAAAATAAAACTCTCATATTACATATATTTTTATTCCCCTTTTAATCTCTGAGATGTCAACCATGCAGAAAAGAGACTAGGATTTTTAGACAGACTTTTGCTTTCAAATTATTCATAAATTCATTTCTGGGACCCAATTTCTCCCGGTAAGTTCGCCTACTTCGTTGGCGTTTTCTCCTATTCCCATTCCCTCTGAATCTGCTTGACCGATGATTTTCAAATCGATAGCGGAACTGAAATTAAATAGATGCATGTATATATATTTTTTTTTTCAACTTATATATTTGAAATTCGCATTGCATGCGGGAACGAAATGACATTTTTCACGGCCACATTCTGGTGACGATGTTTGCCTCTATATTTTATTTTAATTTTGTAAGTTTAGTTTTATATTTAAGTCCAAAACATTATTGCGATAACGTATTATTATTTGAATATTTTATGTGTTATTTTATTATACATACAAATAAAAAGCAAGAATTTTTTATATTTGAAGATTTTTTTTTCTTTTTTAACTGTCTCTTATATTTGTCGACTCTACCCCCCCCCCCCCCCAATTTACTTGCCGAAACTTGTCAGAAATTCTTCGATTTATACACGAATTTATATAGAAAATGAACTTAAAGTTTTAGATCTAATTTTTTGTTACCGTTTTTTAAAAACAGAAATTTGTGCCATTTTAAATCAGGAAAATATTCTGGTTGTATAAGGTAAATTTTACATTAATATTTTACCGGTGAGAATAAACAAGTATTCTGAGCAATTTATGCGACATGTATACTCCCCTTTCAGCCCAAGGAATTAACATTCACGGAATCTAACTCTCGCGAATACCAAGGGATTATTGTATTTTATTCTTCAACATTTCTACGTTTGTATGAAAGAAACAAAAGTAGATATATAAATAAATATTTATAAAACAATTGTAGTTTCTCTCTAAAATACTACTATCATGTTACAGATTATTTTTATTCACGTTTAATCTCTGAATGTCAATCATGTAGAAAGGAGACTACAATTTTTAGACAGGCTTTTCAAATTATTCATAAGTTTCATTTCTCCTGGTCAGTTGGAATGTTCGTTCCCGTTTTCTCCTATTTCCATTTCCTCTGATACTGCTTGACCGATGATTTTCAAATCGATAGCGGAAGTGAAATCAAAATAAATGCATGTAGTTTTATTTGAACATATATGTTTGAAATTCGCATAAAATGAGGAATGAGGGAGGATGAGGAGTGAGGATGTCTGTCTCTATTTTTTTTTTCTTTTTTAAATGTAATTTTATATTCATGTCCATAACTTTTTTTAATTATTGCTAACACTCGTCTAAATTTTGTATAAAGCGAAAGATAATAATAAAAAAAACTCTTATATTCTAAATATTGTAAGTTTCCTTTTATCATTAGCAGTTTAATTTTTCAACAATTTATATTACACATCTTAAAAAATTAAGCAAATTTACAAATGAAAAACATGCTAAAATTAAGCGTGGAATAATTTAATTTCGCCGAAATTGAACTTATTTGAAATTGAATTAACATAAACTGCTTCCTATATATATATATATATATAGGAAGCAGTTTATATTAATTCAAGACTTATATATATATATATATGTGGGAATATTGAGTGATTATCTTATGATTTAAGTAAAACTAATATTCTTGATAAGATAAAAAGGTTTAATAGACATAAAATATGTAAGTAACATTCAATGATAACAGTAGAACTGAATAATATTTAAAATAAATAAGCTTCCCTGAGCTTTTGATTAAAAATCCATCCAACTGGCCATCGCTGAAATCTATAGAACACCTCGTTCTTTTTATGCATCATCACGTGAGTCTCAATTGGGATATCACGTTCATTAAATCATTGAGTATATTATCTTTTATTGCTTAATACTTCATCCTTTATACCCACATTTTCGGTCATCCTGACGTTCCTGGCGACCTCGCCAGCTGCCTATTAAAATTTAGACACAAATTTATAGAAATAAAACAGGTAAATATAAAACAACAACATCTATCGTTACAAGTAAACATAAAACAAAAACATCTAACATTATGCAGATGCATTACCCCACGGCTTGACGTATTTTGCAATAGTGGATATCTTGTCCACCATGGTCTCCAATCCTCTTTGCATCATAATGATCATGTGATTTTTCTATAATGTTTTTATTAGGTCCATGGAATTTTCTCCTTTTCATTCCTGTTCCATACTGCATTTCTTGGATTAACTTGGTATCATTTAATTCATATCTGTTAGGTACTTTTCTCATCATGTTAAATTGCTTTCTATAATTACCATTACTCCAAAAATATAGATTTCTACACGGACCATTAAAATTTGTTTTTATGCTTCTTTTGCCTTTAAATTTAAAAGTATCCTTTTCACACGGTTCAGCCCTTTCTTTTTCAAAAATTTCATATTTTCTTTCTGTTTGCTGTACCTCTAAATATTTCTGTTTGCTGTTTCTCCAATTTTCATATGTGTGACGTTTTCCATCAAAATTATTTCTCGAATAATATTTCTTTTCTTCATCTCTATCATTGTAATCACGCTTCTTGTAATTTCTGATAAATTTCTGTTTATTTGCATTAACTCCTTCAATATTCCTTTCTTCCCTCGTATTTTTCCGTTTATAATATTTTTTAATTTTCCTCGTTTCATTTTTATTTTCATTGGTGCGTGCACATAAATTGCGTTTTTCTTTTAGGTCATTCATTCGTCCTGTTTGTGATGTCTCGTTTCTTTCATTCAATCTTTTCTTACTAATTAAATTTTCTTCTTTCTCATTTATTTCTTTTCTAATTTTCAAATTTCTCACGTGATTCAAATCAATTTCATTTTCTTCTATGACTCTCGCGAAATTAATCAAGTGATTACCTCCTGCATTATTATCATTTGCAAGTATAACATTTTCATCGCGTGAATTATCTAACGTAGACGTTTTCATTTCATTATTATTTTTGGCAGCATGATTCAATTTTATATCAGAATTCTTCTGAACTTTAGTGTAACCTACTTGAATACTATTGCGTTTGCCAACGATCTTAATTCCATTCTCGTCTATCGCCAAATTTAATTTGCTAATGACATCATATCCCAGTAAAATATCATATTCAAGAGATTCTAGCACGTACAAATTTGTTCTGATTAGAAAACCATCAATATTAAATTCATATGGGAAGTATCCTTTTGGATAAACAACTATTTTATTTATGCCGGACAAAAAGATATTATTTGAAAATAATCTTGGCGAGCCTATTTTCGTATAATATTCGTAACTCACCAAACTGATATCACTTCCAGTGTCGAAGAAGATCTGTGTCTTTTCACCGTTAATATCAATATTTTTCATGTAATCTGATTTGGCACTGTTAGTTTGCTTGATTACTGCGGAATTCATCTCTTTGTAGTTGGATAATCGCGGATTTTGGCTCCGATTTTGGCTGTCATTTTTTATTTGTTTATTATTCCCATTATTACACTGCGATATTACGTGGCTAAGACGATTACTTTTGAAACACATAATTTGTGCCCTGTTCTTTTCATTTAAATAAGAAAATTCATTTACATTATCTGTATTATCTTTAAATTGTTGTCTTCTTAAAGTATTATAACGTTGATATGGTAACCATGGTTTTGTGTTGTTGTTTTCGCGCATTTTTGGCTCTCTTTCTTCAAAGCGGTGTAAATTTCTATTCAGGGTTTTAATATTACGTCTTGCTGTTTCGTAATCATCTAGTTTACAAACTAATGTATCAACGCTTTTAATTTTTGGAAGATCATCGATAAAATGTTCTTTCATTTCTATCGGTAACCTTCTCTTGATTTGATCGACTAATATTAATTCTTTTAAATCTTCAAAATTGGATACATCAAGACCGGTAATCCATTCTTCTAAATAATTCCTTAACTCAAATGCTAGATCGCGCCAAGTGGCTGAGTTTTCTTTCTTATGCGACATTAATTTTTGCCTAAACTCTTCTGGCGTCAATTTGAATCTTTTGAGCAGCAAGTTTTTTACATAATCGTAGTTATTTGTTAATGTTTCTGGTTCTCTAGTTATAACATTAGCAATTTCTAGCTTCATTAAACTTAATAAGTGC
Source organism: Maratus speculifer (assembly GCA_964019185.1). Taxonomy (NCBI): domain Eukaryota; kingdom Metazoa; phylum Arthropoda; class Arachnida; order Araneae; family Salticidae; genus Maratus; species Maratus speculifer. Next base: position 308,640,254 of record OZ025295.1, on the reverse strand, counting down.
ATGACCCAATTCTCTTTTGTTATATTCATCCTAGAAATCTGTCTCTCGAATAGAGCTAAGTAGATACTAATATCACCCTTCCCATCAAAGTGTGACATTAATTTAGACAAATCTAGTTGCTTACCTGTACCAGTTACAGCCGAACCGTCACTTGTATTTATCATATTTCCTTGAAGTTCAATTTTTCGTAATTCGTACTCCATTTCCATCTTCTTTTCCTCTAATCTTCTTTCTGCTTCTAACCGTAACCGTCTTTCTTCTTTTTCTGCTTCTAGTCTTTTTTCTTCTTTTTCTGCTTCTAGTCTTTTTTCTTCTTTTTCTGCTTCCAGCCTTAATCGTCTTTCTTCTTTTTCTGCCTCTAGTCTTCTTTCTTCTTTTTCTGCTTCCAGCCTTAATCGTCTTTCTTCTTTTTCTGCCTCTAGTCTTCTTTCTTCTTTTTCTGCTTCTAATCTTCTTTCTTCTTTTTCTGCTTCTAGTCTTTCTTTTTCTATTCTCTCCGCGGCAATGACTTCAAGTCGAACTTTTACAAAATTTTCTTCATAATCCTTCGATTCAGTCACCAACTTTATCAAATCAATGATTCTTGGACTCTGAGGCACAACTATACCTAGGTCATCACACAATGTTAACAAGTCCGCCTTTCTAGCTTTATTCAGAACAGACATTATAATTTTTGTTTACACTTCAACAAAACAATATAGTGCACTATCTTGCAGGCTTGATTACGGATAATTTCTAATCATTACACATATAACAAATAGTTCCTTTTTTACATAATACGTATTAGTTTAAAAACAAAACATTTTTCTTAGACTTAGATCTTCTTAGTGTAAAATAGCTTTCATCGTGAAATTCAAATTCAAATATAAATCAGCGAAATCATTCAAATCCCGGCAACGAACCCCCAAAACTTGTGGGAATATTGAGTGATTATCTTATGATTTAAGTAAAACTAATATTCTTGATAAGATAAAAAGGTTTAATAGACATAAAATATGTAAGTAACATTCAATGATAACAGTAGAACTGAATAATATTTAAAATAAATAAGCTTCCCTGAGCTTTTGATTAAAAATCCATCCAACTGGCCATCGCTGAAATCTATAGAACACCTCGTTCTTTTTATGCATCATCACGTGAGTCTCAATTGGGATATCACGTTCATTAAATCATTGAGTATATTATCTTTTATTGCTTAATACTTCATCCTTTATACCCACATATATATATATATATATATATATATATATATATATATATATATATATATATATATATATATATATATATATATATATATATAAGTCTACACATTTACTTATCATAACGAATTCGCAATCACTGACATAAATTCATCTCATTTCAAAATCCGCAACTCCATTTATAAGCGTTTCTTTCGCATTAAATATGTGTATTTTTTTTTCTCAAAGATATACATAATATTTGTATCCATACAAACAATGTACTATACACATTTAAAATATATTCATTAGAAAGTGTAAACATGTTGTACAGTGCTCAGCAAAAGTTTAGACACTTGTGTTTTTTAACCTTTAAATAAAAAATACGAACACGTGAGTTTTACAAATGGCTATACTTATTTTCAAATATATTTTAAACAATGTAGAATAAAAATAATGGTTATAAGATAATATTTAATTTAACTGAAAAAAGTAAAATTTGCATATTGCAAAAGTTTAGACAATTTTTTAATTTTTAGTCAACTGTTCGTGGAAAAATGCAAATTTCCAAGATATGATGTCACATGTCTAAAGTATTTAATTATACCTCGATATAGCATCAGTTAGTGAAGATGACGCGAGCTAAAAATATTCAGTTAGATGAGGTAATTGAAGTAGGAAAGCTGAAATAGAAAGGGAAGACTGTTGCAGAAATTTCAGCAGTATTGAATCGTCCAAAGCGGTCTGTCTATGAAGTATAGTCTAACGATGACTCCTTCAAAACAAAACATAATCTGGAATATCTTGTGTGAAAAAAAATGAGATGACAAAAGGATTCAGAAAATGACATTTCAACAAATAATGATTGCTAATCACATTAAAAGTAGGTCTGGACTGTCTATGTCGACGGACATGATTCGTGGATGAATTACAGAACCAGGTAAATCAATTTACATGAAAATGATAAAACAATCAGCTTTGAAATATCGCTACAAATTGACAAGAATGCAATTAGCTTGCAAACATACGTCATATGGAGCCAAATGGTACGTTATGATATTCAGTAACGAAAAAAAAGTGGAATTTGGATAGCCCAAACGGGTGGGCATACTATTGGTACGACTTGTGGTAAAGAGCCTGAGACTTTCTTAAGACGAAAAGAAGAAGGTGACTTTTTAATGATTTGGTCCTCACTTTTCTTTAATGCTCGAGTATCTGTCGAGTTATGCATTGGTTGCCAAACAACACAAGACTGCGTACATACGTTGGAGTTTAATTTTTAGTCATTTGGGAAACTTTTAGCTGATCTAAAGTATGGATTTTAGCAAGATAATGCGTCTATTCATGTTGCATACAAAAGAAGAACTTCGTTTAACTCTGAAAATACTACTGATCTCAACTGGCCGGCGTGTACTTCTGATCCGGACCCAATCGAAAACATTTGTAACATCATATGTCGTAATGTTAATGCAAATTTTTGCTATACTTTTCTTTTAATGAGCTTCGAGCTGCTGTTGAACATGTTTGGTACAAAATTCGCCCCCAAGTGACGCAGCATTTAGTTTCTTTGATGAAAAGTCACATGCTGCACTAATACATGTTTGCACTAACTGCAAACAATGTGGGTGCAACTCGATTTTAATTTGTAGTTATTTTTCTGTAAATATACAAATTGTCTATACTTTTGCCACAATGTCAATTTCATTTTTTGTCATTATATTTTATGTAAAAGGTAAAATTTAAAATTTATTGTTTGTGAATAAAGGACAAGTCACAAGTAATGTATGACAGATGAATTACAAACGTTCGGTACATACTTCTGAATACAGAAGCGTATTCGATCATTGTCTAAACTTTTGCTGAGCACTGTATATGCCCATTTGCAGTAAAAGTATGAATACATTTTTTTAGATATGATAACATTCAAGAATAAATCCATCGACGGTCTTTCTATTAAAAAGGCTAAAAGATATGCGTGCGTTAAAAATTATTCGTAAATTAAGTAGAGGACATTTCTTTTTACCTTCAATTAAAATACAGTGGCATATAATTCACTTTTTAAAACAGAAATACATGTTTAACCCTTTCCGGCACGGGCAAAATCTATTAGTGAAATAAGAAATTATCGACTGACACTGGAATGCACAAACGGATTTTTTAGATATTTTGAATTCCTTAATTTATGCTTTTATTGTGAAAGCAAAATTTTAGTAAAATATTATTGGTGCCGTTTTCAAGTTTTGAATTAAAATTAAGTAACCCAGACCGGAAAGGGTTAATAATATATCAAAGACATAACAAGTAACTACTGTAAAACCCCTATCGTTCCCACATCCATCGTTTTCCCGCATTGATCGTTTTATTTCTACGGTCCCTGCACAAATCATACTTAAACAATGTTAACGAAACCCGCAAGCATCGTTCTTCAAAAATCGTTTTCCCGCATTCATCGTTGTAAAATGTTTTTCCTCGTGGAAATGAAATTGAAAGTCATGCGAATCCATATGACATACAAACTGGAATTACTGCTTTTATCTTAAAATAACTCATTTGTGCTGTTTGTGTTCATAATATCGACAATAATACAATCGAAGAAGTGATAGTATATAGCAGAGGATGCGATTAGGTTTCCATCGATCAAAATTTTGCGACATGTTGTGTCTTACACATAGGAGAAATGTGTGATAATAGAAAAGCTGAAAACAATGGCGAAGAATCACAGAATAATGTCCAGGCTGATGTGGCTGAGTTACCAATTCCAACTCTGCCTGATGCAATTACAATTTGAAGCTGTGTTAACTTTTATATATGCTGTGAAATTGAAGAAAACCTCAAAAATGTTATATATCTTGAAAATGTGTCTTTTGATTTAACACTAGAACCGCGGGAAATTTCACCCAAGTTTTATAAAAATAATTCACATCAGAATTTTTATGTAAGTCTACTTAATTAATTATTTTAAATAATATTTGTGCACCTTATATGCAAATTATTTTAAGAAGAATTATCTGGTTCGAGTCGACAGCTTTTCACCTAGTACGGGTCAAAATGACCCGTCTCCGCGGTTCTAGTGTTAAAAAAAATAGTAACGAAAAACCAAACAAAATTATTGTTTGTTTTTTTTTAATAAATTTCAATTTCCTATAGCTTTGCTTTATTTATTTTACAGTTTAGAAAATAACAAATTAGTATTTAATAGTATACGATATACATTGCATGAATTAGTAATGCATAAACATTGCACTTTTTCGTATTTTGAAATTTATCCGCATTCATCGCTTTTTTTCCTGCACCCCTTGAAAAACGACGAATCGAGGCTCTACTGTAAATGGTTTCATTCTATCAATTAGTTTAATTCATATCTTCATCTATGCTTATTTATGTAATTTATATTAAGCTTTTCTTAGTATCTGGCTATGAATGAATGATGCGATCGCTGTTGTTATAGTGACAACTAATATTTACTGAAAACTGAAAAAAAAAAAAAAAAAAAAAAAAAAAAAAAAAAAAAAAGTCCAACATGACACTTTTTTTTCCCTTTAAGTGTATTTGACGTAAAAAAGTATTTTTTGAAATTGCACTCCATCGCCAACCTATGATAAATCGCCAAATAACGAAATTTTCATTATTTTTTTACGGACACTGCATGGAGGTTCCGCCGAAAAAAAATTTATAAACATATATAGCCTCATGAGAAGAACATTCTGTATTTTTTACAGATTTTTTGGAGTATGCCCGTATGGAGACCTTCCTTGTTAGGCTTTTATTATATAGATAATTCAGTCAATCAGTTTTCTTTGAAATATTTTCATTCGTTGAATTGGACAGGTTACGACTTGTATTCGATGGGAAATGTGCAGTCTTGTCTTAAATCTAAAATTTTGGATTTGTTAACACAAGACTTCGAGAACTAGACGCATCATTTACTTAAAGATTTTACTCAAATTGATCTTCAAATGTGTAATTAATCTTACTTAATCATTTACGAAAACATGCGTAAGTTATCGTTACAGCGGTGAATGCGAGCTCTTGTGTCACAACACTCTCGTGTCAAAGGGAAATAAATTGGAACTCGATTAAGGAAGATTGGATATTAGTGGAACCTCTCCATGTTCTTTCGTAACAAGTTGCAGCTCATTCCCCTTTAATTAGAAAATAAGGATTGTTACACGACACCAATCGGTATCTCGAAGTGATTACGTGTGGTGATGGTGAGCGTAGCGAGTAGGAGGTCGGAACCTCAAAATCTACTAAAAAATTAGTTACAGTACTTCAGTGATTTTATATCTATTACATCGCCAACATCTACTTTGAACTCGATAATGTAAAATTATATGAATTTGACAACAGTTATGGATATTTGAGTAGTTGTTAAGAATTTTTTTCTTTTTCTAATTTGATCTTTGTTAGCTATATTTCATTTATTTCATGAATTATGATTTATTTCATGAATCATGTTTTCATGACTCATTTAGAGAAGCCGACTAGCAAAGCGGGCAAAGACTTTTTTAATAAAAATAATAAGTTACCAGGGATGAGATTTCCGCTTTTTTGGACACCAGTAAAATCTTAGAGAAAATGTTGTTCTCTTAAATCACAAAAATGTTCCGATTAAATAATATAGCATTTTCTCTAAGATTTTACTGGTGTCCAAAAAAACGGAAATCTCATCCCTGCTCAGTTACATAAATTGTTTAAAATATCTTAATATCTAAAATATCTAATAAACAGTGACATTGTAAAATTTTATTATTATGGTAATATTATAATTGGTAAATCCTTTTTGTAAAGCGGCGTTTTCTTTTAACATAAAAGAATGTTATAACATCTAATTTTGTTTTGTTATTAAATGTAAATAATTTTTTAAGTATTAAAGATATGTATTTTTTATTTATGAAACAATTTAATTAGATATTTAACTTAGTACATACATGGAACATTTAAAAATTTATGACTGGAGAAAAAATTCTTCAAATTTAACTTTTTTTATTAGTGGAGAATTTGATTACATGGAGAATAAGAAATCAGACTCTATATGAAGGTAATGTCATATATGAAGACCGTGTTATTGCGAGTAATTCTGCGTGAATGGTCCGACCTGCCGGTAATGTCAGCCATGCATAGAGCGCAATATTTCCTCAGAGCTATCCATTTGTCGTTACACTGCCGATGAAAGCGATGTCCGCAGGGCATGAACACGAAATCCTGCGATTCTTGTGTATCCTGACAAATCACGCATTCCATCCCTTTAGACATAACATCTCCCTCATTTCCATTAGCTTCATTAATTGTCGCTGTAACATCTGAAGTATCTACTTCATTCAATGCACCGCTTTTCGACGGCTTCTTCTTCACAGAATTCTTTATCTCGTCAGTTGCGCTTCGTTTTCTTTTTGGACCTTTAGATACCAGAGGTCCAGACCGAACTGCGTTCGTCGTGCTGTTGACGGAATTCTGCTTTTTGGATTGCTTTCTTCCGACAGTTGCCTTCTTCTGATGACCACCATTTGATGATTGAGATTGTCTTCTTTTAGTAGTGGCTTTAGATTCCATACCAAAAATCCTGCAATATATGTAAGAAAAGTTTAACAAGAAAATAATTTCTTTCGCAATAATAAGGGGAACATTTAAAAAAGAAAGTTTCGTATGCAAAGATGTGCAGTCTGGAGGAAAAAAATAAACATCCCCTACGAACAATGCATCAAATTATCATAGAAGAAACTAACTGGAACCAAATATTTTCTCAAGATTGGATATTGCCTATCAAAAAACAAAGTTTGGACAGGTTTTAATTTGTATATGGTCCCTAAACAGGGGTGCAAAAATCTAGGCGCCAGAGGGTAGTCTCTCACCACTAAAATTTTAAAGCTTTTTTCGCTGAAAAATTAATAGCATTCTAGCAGGAATTTTACACGAAATATTAGACGAAGAAAAACGAAATAAGATTTGTGGTGAGAAACTGTCTGCTGGCGCCTAGATTTTTGTACCCCTGTCCCTAAATAAATTTTATATACATTGTTTAAAAAACTGCTTAAAAATTATATAAATTTAGAAATTAATTAGCTCACAGGCTATCATAGCCTGAGAGCTTATGTGCCCGTCCGTTCTGTATGTATGTGCGTATGTGCGTAACGCGATAACTCATGATAAAAATATCGGATCCACTTGAAATTTTGTATGTAGGTATATCCTGACAAGGCGCTTCCCTGATTAGTTTTTGGAGTTCATTCGATATGTATAAGAGGGGGAACGGGGGGCTCATGCCCCCCGTTAGTTGATATAAATGGGATTTTCATGCAGAATTAAGTTTTCGTTCAAAATTTAGATTAGGATCATTCTGATGAGGCGATTCCGTGACTGTTATTAGGTGTTCATTGAATAAGTATAAATAGGGGGACAGGGGTTCTAATGCCCCCCCCCTTAATTTATAGAAATGGGATTTTCATGCAGAATTAAGTTTTCGTTCAAAATTTAGATTAGGATCATTCTGATGAGGCGATTCCGTGACCGTTATTAGGTGTTCATTGAATAAGTATAAATAGGGGGAACAGGGGTTCTAATGCCCCCCCCCGTTAGTTGATATAAATGGGATTTTCATGCAGAATTAGGTTTTCGTTTAAAATTTAGATTAGGATCATTCTGATAAGGCGATTCCGTGACTGTTATTAGGTGTTCATTGAATAAGTATAAATAGGGGGAACAGGGGCTCTAATCCCCCCCCCGTTAGTTAATATAAATGGGATTTTCATGTAGAATTAAGTTTTCGTTCAAAATTTAGATTAGGATCATTCTGATGAGACGATTCCGTGACTGTTATTAGGTGTTCATTGAATAAGTATAAATAGGGGGAACAGGGGCTCTAATGCCCCCCCCCCCGTTAGTTGATATAAATGGGATTTTCATGCAGAATTAAGTTTTCGTTCAAAATTTAGATTAGGATCATTCTGATGAGACAATTCCGTGACTGTTATTAGGTGTTCATTGAATAAGTATAAATAGGGGGAACAGGGGTTCTAATACCCCCCCCCCCCCCGTTAGTTGATATAAATGGGATTTTCATGCAGAATTAAGTTTTCGTTCAAAATTTAGATTAGGATCATTCTGATGAGACGATTCCGTGACTGTTATTAGGTGTTCATTGAATAAGTATAAATAGGGGGAACAGGAGCTCTAATCCCCCCCCCCCGTTAGTTGATATAAATGGGATTTTCATATAGAATTAAGTTTTCGTTCAAAATTTAGATTAGGATCATTCTGATGAGACGATTCCGTGATTGTTATTAGGTGTTCATTGAATAAGTATAAATAGGGGGAACAGGGGTTCTAATCCCCCCCCCCCGTTAGTTGATATAAATGGGATTTTCATGCAGAATTAAGTTTTCGTTCAAAATTTAGATTAGGATCATTCAGATGAGGCGATTCAGTGACTGTTATTAGGTGTTCATTGTATAAGTATAAATAGGGGGAACAGGGGTTCTAATGCCCCCCCCCCCTTAATTTATATAAATGGGTTTTTCAAGCAGAATTTTCAGATTTCGTTCAAATCTCTGAATAGTTTTGGAAGTTTAATGGTTAAGTATAAAAGAGGGGGATAACTCCTTTTAAATTATATAAATGCTAAATGGGTTTTTATTAAGAATTATCTAATTTGCTCTGAATTTTGGATATAGATTTTTTGTATGATAAAGCATGTCTTTGATAGTATAGGAGGTTCAATGATTAAGTATAAAAAAAGAGGAAAGAAGAGAGCTGTTTCCCTTTCTTAATTTTTTAACGGAATTAACCCTTGAAAATATAAGGCTTTAATGTACAATTAGTATTTGTAGCCTGTGAGCTCAATGCCATCAGTTTAACTGGGCAGTATTCTTTATTTAATTTCTAATCGTTTGATACTAGTAGTAACTTTCTACTGCACTTAATTGTTGCAGAATTATTTACTTTTCTACGACTGTACTGTTGTAGAAAAATTAAATTTAGACTAGTAAATTTGCAGATCAGGAGCCTCAAAGTCAGCTCTTTAAATAACTGCTTTTTACTACACTTTGCGTATTATTTAATTTTATACAAACAGCAATTGAAGTTTTCAAGAACCACAAATGTATATAAGAATTAACAAGTCGGAAATGGCAATTCAAACCTATCAATATCCTTACTATAACAAAGTTTTAAAAATATCCAGATCTTAGTTAAAGAGCTGCTGCATTCTTAAGAAAAAATGCATGAATAGAAAATTATTAAAGATTATATAATACTAGGACTTCCCTCAGAGGGATTAGTCTGAGCGATATAGCTTAGAACAGAGTTTTGATAATAATATGCTAAAAGAAAAAAAAAGATGCTACCTTAAAAAGATGCTATCTTTAATTGATTATATATTGTCACAAACTGAAATGACAAAAAAAGTAGCAAACTGTATGGTACAATTGCAAAATATTACATAAAAATTCCTATATACGGTTAAAAAAATTTGGGAAATCAAACTATACAAAACAGCCATGCAGGGGTATAAAATTCGAAGTATGCAATACATTAAAAATAATACAGATTATAATGCATTAAAATACTTTATATCGGTATTTGAACTCTTTGAAATGATGTCAAGAATATACACACCAATTATAGTTCCTAAAAGTGGCGCAAATCATGATGGTTGAGTAGAATGAGGGAATTTTTTTTATGGGTGTGTGGTGCCCTTAAATAGTTACAACAAAATAGTCAATATATATAATAATATAACGTCTACATCTGTTTTATATGCATGCGATGAGGTTTTAGATAAAAAATTAGGATATTCACTCTTTAAAAATGATACAAAAAAAATCTCAAAAACGCCAACAAAGGAATATAATGTTTCCTTTCGAGGGAAAATATGTTCAATCTGATTTAAATTGGTCGTGCAGGCTGGCCACTACATACGCTGTTATGTTTTCTTTTCAAACTCATTCTCATGAAATTGATCTGTATTTCACTTTAGCATGCATAAAATAAAACGAATTGGCAATCATGAATGTGGTAGACAGTTTACAGAGGTATACGCCGTATACTTTCTGGATTTTTCAAGAACCACTGTATACCCCCCTTTCTCAAAAAGCTGCAGTATATACATTGTAGGGTATATTCTGTAACTTGAGCGTATACTCTCTGATTAGACCGTACATTCTGTTTTTTATGATTATTCCACTTAAGCAATGTCTATAGTATAAGGTACGAATGAGATCTAAATATATCGTCTGCATAAGCTTTGAATGTCATGTGTCATCGCAAGTGATTTATAAATCTGAACATATTTTTTCAGTATAACATGCTGGCTCAAGTACGCCAATATGAACTCGGTTATGCAGTTTTACTCGAAAAAGGTCATTATTGAAAAGACCTGCTAGTGAAATAGACAAAATGACTCTATGATAAAACCCCTAGATTAGTAAAGCTAAAAAGTTAATGTCCCCCCCCCATACTAATTTGTAATGGAATACTTTTGGGATGACGTGTATATGGAAATAAATATTTTTTGCGCGCCATGTTATACAAAATAGATATTCTTCTGCTTTTCATAAATTCATGTCAATTTCATTATGTTTTACGGGTTTAACATCATTAAAAAGTACTTGGAACTATTTAAACCTATCGGCCGTAATGTAACGGAATACTTTTGACTGTCCCTGTATTGTATCCGAACTATTTATCCGATTTTATTAAAATTTGCAATGACTCAACAAAATTCGGCAACAAATAGATATTTAAAATTTCAAACGATTCGGTAGGATAGTTTTTGTACTGTTATATGCGGACAGACAGACGGGAAGATCAGATGATGACTATAGGTACTAAATATTTATATTATTAGGAACACACTTAAAAAAACATTTAAATTTAAAAGCGCATGAGAAATTGAAAACGCATTTCCAGAAATTATTGCTCAAAGACAGTACGATTTCTTTTGTGTGTCCCTGTAATTGGATTAAAAATGCTCTGAATGTCCTATTATAACATAATCGTAATGAAATTCTGTGGTTTATATAAATTTCACACATTTGCATTAGCGTAATTTCATTAAAATACTCTGCAAATGATTTCTCCCAATAGACCATAATGTAATGAAATTCTTTTGAAAGTCCCTGTAGATAAATTATTAATCCCACATATACAATACCAAACATGTCTAGAGGACCCTAAATAAGGTTTACCAATAGTATATAAATCGGTGTGTATTTACGGATGTTAGAGCGTGGACAGACGGATAGACAAACCGAATGCATATATACTTTTCAGCTTTGTTGGAAAATTGTAAATAAAAACAACTTCACAAGTTGAAGATCGCAACCACATCAATTCATTTAATGCCAAAAAGAGAAAGAAGAAGAAAAAAAAGCAAGCCAAAAAAATTAGAACAGGATATGGTACACTTTTTTATAATTGGCGCCAAAATGTCGTTTTTTACATTGCATGGTAACGAGGCTATTTTTGTTTGTTTATTAATAAATATTTTATTTTATTCTATATTCATTTAATCTAGATTTAATCGTGTTTTTTCAATTGTTATTTCTTTCTAAAATAATAGAAATTAATTTAAAAATGATTTTCGCCAAAATTTCGCCAAACCCGATGCGTATATGATATATCTGCTCTAATTTCAGGGGACTTTTCCAATACCTTCACCTTAGCGTTTTTATAAATAATGACTTCAGAAATTGAGATTTCAAATATGATGATCGTTTATGTTTATTTTTTCTCATAAATATGGAGCAGATGCCATGTTTACGTGTAAAAATATTAGCTACACGTTAGCGCGATATTTTCCCCGCCAAATTGGTGAAAACGTTGTTTTTGAATATTGCTATAAGAATTTTACTATTTACGATTTATTGTGATGTTTATATTTTTTATTATGCTTATTATTTATAACTGTTTATTCATCGCTTCAACTATTTTTTTTTTTTTTTTTTTTTTTTTTTTGTATTACTTTATTATTTCGTCGACCTAAAAAGTATCGCCTAACAATAAGATAAAATGCCAGTAGTGAATAATCGTGAATGTCGCATTCAATCGCATTAAATACGATACATGTGTTTAAAGCATCATCAAGTGTTTTTTGTCCCACTTTTTATTTGTACTTTTATCAATGTTTCACATATTTATTTCTTCTTTCGCTACTTAAAATATAAAAAAAAAGTGTCATTATGTATTATTTGGCGAAATTGATCAACGAGATAACCAGGTAGTACCAATATTTTATTTAAACACGGCAGAATTGTTTCTAATTTGCATGTGCGAAATATAAAAGATGCTAATAGCGGTTATAAAGTGCTATTAAAAAGAATATTACAAAATCTCAAGTACTAAGTTACTAAGAATTAAGGCTTTTTTCTTTTAAATTAACAACAACAACAAAATTATTTCCCAGTTTACTTCTTAAGTTTAAGTATAATTTATAGTACTTAAAAAATTGTTTGCGTATTTTCCTTGCTCCATGTGCTTAAATTTGTTAATCTAACGAAAATATACAGCCGGTGAAAAGTGACGTACACCAAATTTCTATTCAAATAAATTGTTTTTTTATCAGTTTTTTAAACATAAATTTTAAACTATTTGGAACTAATTTTTAAAAGTAGGTGCATTCAGTAGGTTACTCTCATAGTTACCGTTTGGTACAATCAGAATCGTAATCCGACATGAATATTTTTCAGATTTGCTTGACGGAAGAATTATGCTTGACTTTTAATATCGTTACGTACTATGCGTAACGGCCTTCGCTTCGCTCACGCAAGTATTTACTCCATGTACTCTGATTCGGTTTTCCACGAAAATATCCAGTCGGTGAAAAATGAAGCACACCAAATTTCTGTGACGTATGCAAATAAATTGTGCTTTTTATCAGTTTTTTTAAATATAACTTTTGAACTATTTGGAATTAATTTTTGAAAGTATGTGCATTCACCAGGTTACCTTCATAGGTACCTTCTGATACAAACAGAATCGAAATCCGATAGGTAGTTTTTGAGATTTGCTTGACGAAAGAATTTTTTTGGTTTTTAATATCGTTGCGTACTATGAGTATAAGACTTCGCTTCGCTCAGACAATTAAACTCAGTAATACAGAAATAATATTATTGCCTCTTAAGTGGGGCATAATCACCATGTCAACCTAGAATCAACTCCGTATCATGACATATAACTGAATTATTTATCAATGATAGGATTTGAAAGGTTGGAGAAAACTTTAATTTAGTAGTGAGTGGATTTTAATAAAATTTGAAATGATTTGCAATAACTTTATGTATTTAACAAATCATACAATTCAAATCATACAGTTTGGTAGTTTATACACTATTACAGTGCGTGTCAAAAGTTTAAGCACAATAGCAATTTTCAAATAAAACTTTAAATGTTCACTTTATTTCAATATGTGTCTTATGTATGTTAATAATATCTATTTTAACACCATATTCATTGAAATTAACTTTTAAATTTTATTTCAAACCATGGAGTTTAAGAATAGAACAAAAATAACCGTGTCAAAAGTTTAAGCACAAAATCGTTTTTATGCAAATTTTACAATCTTACGTAAGCGGTTGAGCACGCAAACAACTTCTGAGTGCATAAGAAGCTGTTAGTTGTTGTTTACGAGTTAGTACAAAATGTCTCGGTCGAAAGAGTTTTCAGAGGAGGAGGTGATAAAAATATGGAGTATGAGAGCAAAATCTAAAAGTGCTATTAAAAGTGCGCTGCTGCAGGGGTCAAATCGCAGGCGTCTCCATGTTATCCTATGAGACCAGGGGAGACGCTTGCAGAGCGCGCGACTCTCTTATGTCGGAGCGTCTTTGAAGCCTGGAACGAGCGAGTCGTCAGCAAGAGCCAATCAAATGCTTGGAAATCCAAATGATGGTAAAGACTCTTCTCGAACAGCCAATGAAATGCTAAGAAAACGAAAAAACGCAGGCGATTTTTGTCGCATGCAATTTTTACGTGTAATAGCACTTTAAGTCTGTTTCTGAAATTGCAAGTACATTCAAAAGATCAAAACGAGGTATTCATCAATTTTTGGCTCGTGGTAATATTTTCAAACGAAAATTTCGTTCAGGAAAGCCGCGAGTGACTAGTTTGCGCGAAGATAGCCGTATCAGAAATTTGGCTTCGGCTGATAATTACTCCCTGTTGCAAATAAAACATGCAGTTGGAAGACAAATATCGGAAAAAAACTGTTCATAGAAGAGTTTTGGAATTCAAATACATCAAATACCGTAAAATGGCTCGATTACCGTGTATCAAACGACACCATAAAGAAGCTAGATTACAATGGGCCAAAGAGCATATGTCATTTGGTGGAAAGTGGATGAATGTCATATTTAGTGATGAAAAAAATTGGAACCTCGATGGCCCTGATGGGTTTAAGTACTATTGGCATTATCTCCGCAAAGAACATAGAAGTGTATTTAGCCGACAGCATAATGATGGTTCTGTAATGGTGTGGGGGGCTATTTCTTTCAATGGTCAGACATCTCTAGCATTCATCAGTGGTCGTGAAAACTCTGAAAACTATCAAGAGACACTTACCAATCATTTGCTTCCTGTTGCCGAGGTTTTTTGGGGGAGGGGGAGAAAAATGGTTATTTCAACATGACAATGCTTCGATCCATACCTCAAACTCAACTTTATCGTGGCTTAAGACGAAAAAAGTGTCTGTTTTGTAATGGCCGGCAATTAGTCCTGATTTAAACCCTATAGAAAATATGTATTCTCACTCATGCAGGTTATCCAAATGGAAAGCAGTATTCTTCAGTTAAAGATTTGAAAGATGCCATTGAGAACTTTTGTTTTAAAATTTAACCAGAAACAATACAGAATCTCATTTTATCGATGGAAGACCGTATATTTAAAGTAATTCAGCATAAAGGAGCAATAATCAAGTATTAATTTTTTTTAATTATTGTTCTGCTAAAGACTAAAAACTACTGTGCTTAAACTATTGACACACTCATTTTTGTTGTTTTGATAAATTTTTTTTATTTAAGATAAATTTTATAACATAAATCTGTTAACTATATTTTTAAAACTACAATTTATAGATTATGTGAAAAGGAAATTAACTTTCATTTATTAATAAAATTTTATTTTGAAATTTTCTGTTGTGCTAAACTTTTGACACGCACTGTATATGCGGACAGACGGACAAACAGATGGATGGACCAAACTACGATTATAGGTGCTATATTGTTCTATAGTTATAATATTTTACAATGAATCATAATGTAATAGAATTATTTTGAGTGTCACTGTAAATAAAATATAAGTTCTACGCACTTTGTTTTCTGTATCGAACATGGCATAATAATTCTCAATAACACGTCTCAATAACAATTCCAGATCAATCCAACTATATTAATGCAAGTTCGAGTTCGAAAGATAGACAGATGATCAGATGGACAGATAAACATAATTCAAAAACAGTTTTTAGCTATCTTGAAATGGCTTAAAAACGCGTGGCATATTTAAATTCCACTTTCAGCAAAATATACCAATAAATGGAATCATACTTGAATATTCTAATATACAGCCCTGTGTTTTACTTGCTAATATTTATTTACACGCTACTAATTAACTGTTATTTAATTATTAGCTGTAATTTATTTAAGACTTACACACGCTTAAATCTACAGAAATCATTCTTCCAGAGATTATCATCCATAGAAGGCTTTGTTTCCAATTCTTTGCGTGTCCTTGTAAATTGTCTTATTTACATTGTACAAAGATATCTTAGTGTACTAAATGTAGTGTACTATTGCATGATAAAAAAAGGAAACTTTTAAGCTTTTTTCGTTCATACTCCATATCTCTTACAAATTCTTTTCTGTGACCCTGTATGACCCTGCATATGATTTTTAACATTTATACATGTAACGTAATATGCAAAAATTTAGTTAAAAGCTCATATCAAAACTAAAAATGAACTTCCTGCAATCATCGCTTTACAGTGCTTCAGATAGAGTATTGCATCTGAAATTTTTTGTGTGTCCCTGTAAATACTAGACGTACTTTCTGTTATATAGGATGCAACTTATAGTAGCCCTCAAGAACGTATATCAATTTAATAAAATATTAAATAATTGAATATAATTAAAATACACCTTAAACATTGTTTTCCCCTATACCATTATGTAGTGAAATACTTTTGTGTGGCCTTGTAAATTACGCACAAATATTCTTTCCTCCGCATATTGTACAGAATATATATCTTCATGTAATTCATAGATGCATATCAATTTCAATAAGTACGAAAAGTATAACATCATTAAAATGCACTTCAATGCGTTTTTCTCACTAGCGTAATGTAACACAATACTTTTGATTGTCCCTGTAAGTAAACTATTTATCCGATGTTCATAAAATTAGAAATGACTCGACAAACTATGCAACAATTATATATTTTAAATTTCAAAATATTTAGTTGGTTACTATTTTAAAAGTTATCTGCGGTAGACAGACAGACGAATGGACACCCAGACGATCAGACCAGACGACAACTATATTGCTACGTATTTATATAATTACGAACGCACCTAAAATATGTAAAAGGTTTCAGAAATTAGATGCGTTAAATTGATTCCGTTTTTATGCAACGATATTCTAAATCTTTCATGAATTGCATATTATATTTTTAGGTAATACAGCACATTTCTTCAGGGGGGCTCAGCCCCCCCCCTGAACCCTCCTCCCCACCGTAGACTCGTCAAAATTACGTTCGCAATTTTCTATTGATTGTGCAAATAGTTAGAATGCATCTTAGATTTCATTTTATACTGTGATTATTAAGGATAAGTAACAGCTTGGATAAACCTTTTATATTATTTTATTCATAGGTTATGAGGAGAGAGTGAGTGGATTGGTGCCGGTTGAATTCGATCTGGGGATTTCGAGATCAGGAGTCGCGAACATTAGCGTCAAGCAAAAGGCCAAGTTTTTGCTTTCAGCTAGTAACTCGCTCTATACTGATCAATTGAGATGAGATCGCTACAGTTCAATTATTGCTCATTTCTTCTATAAACAAATTCATTTGTATGTCCCTGTAAACGAATGTTAAGTTCATTACACGCCATGGTCTATAGTAAGAACCGTGTAATAAACCTTAGTGATGTACATAAATTTCAATAGGTTTAAAATATCATTAAAATACACAGCAAACGATTTTCCCCCGTAAACCGTAATGGAAGGAATTCTTCTGAGTGGCCCTGTAAATAAACAGAAAATTCTTTACTATTTTACATATATATGTGTGTATATGAATCAGAATATTAATATTCAAAACTCGCAAACTGATCGAATTAAACAGTTTTTCGGCATAGATGTCATATACGCATCACTTTAGCGCGATTTTTTTCTGACGCCAGTTTGGCAAAAACTTCGTTATCAAATATCTGTTACATACATATTTTTTAATTATTTTCTATTATTTAAAAAAGAAATAATAATAATAAACTACAAAAGTTTAATTCATAACTATAAAACAAAACAATTTATATTCATTTATAAAAGAAAATATAAAGTAAATAAACAATATATTAATAAATAAACAACACCGGGTTACCATATGAGGCATAAAATTGCCATTTTGTTGCACTCGCGCCAATGTGGTGCATATATGACATCTGTGCCCAGTTTTCGAAGAAAAATAGCAAATCTAATGATAATTTAGCACCGAAAATGCGTATTAGGATTTTAACAAACGATTCCATAAATATTTCAGAAGTTTAAAATTAATAAATTTTTCCTAGTGATCAAATTAAAGATAGCACATTAATTGGATAATTGCAATAAAATATATTAAACCTATACATATTTTATTATTTGCCAGTATAAGTTCTAATGCATTGGAACACATTTCTTACAAATATTTTTAAATGGTTACGCATCGTATAATATTTCCATTGTGAAATTCCTATTTAAATAAATAGAAAACTATTTATTAATATAAAACCAGTCATTTTTGTACAAACTGTAACGGACTTCTACATGTATCAAGTAAATCTATGTAAATATTTTACATCCAATAATATTTCTGATAAAAGAAAAATAATCTTACCAATGAAAGGCAGGTGATTTCTTTTTATTCAATTAATTGTTACTCGTAAAAAAATAAATATTTCAGGATAAATTTAAATTAAAACTTGAAATGTAACCTCGAGATATGAAATCAGAATTAAAATATGATGAGGTAATTTAAAAATGAATTATACTATTTTCTTGCATGCACTTTTCCCCTAAAATTATTTTTGCTCGTGCCTTAAATCGAAAAATATCATGGAGTCATACTATGTAATATTGTTTATTTATAATAGTTTATAGTATTACGATTTCAAACGCCTTAAATTTAGCGTCTATAGAAGTGGCTAGCATCTATTTATCAATGATTAGTCTTTTTGGTCGCGAGGACCCAATCAATTGGGTATACGAGGACCCAATCAATGTGACGTCACAAGCATTTCAACTCGATATTTATGTATATCGAGACTAGTATTAAAAAATGCTCTGGCGAGCACAAAAAAGGTTAATATGTTTTTATGTATAAAAAAGGATTTGACAAGTGCTTCTGTTAACAATTGAGCATGAGGAAAGATTGGGGATCCCTTCTTGGCTACAACTCACTTCGATGCCAACTTTGAAAAAATCATATTTGCACTTTTTCCATATAAAAGAAATCAGTCACAGTTACTATAAAAATGTGCTGTGTAAAGACGTTAAAATTAAAGATGTGACTTGATTAGACATAAATGTAAGGCAAGGCGACATAGGGCCAAAACCTAGTTATGCAGGTATCACATTCATGCACTGCCACTAACCACGTCCGCAGAGTAGAATTGCACAGAAAATTTACTTATAGTATACTGCAGAGAGAACAGTGCAGTTAACACGTAAAACTCGGTGGGAAGCTCTACTAAAGTACCGCAACATTATTCTTTTATATGGAAAAAGTGCAAATATGATTTTTTCAATTTTGGCATCGAAGTGAGTTGTAGCCAAGAAGTGTCCCTAGTTGTAGCCAAGTTGTAGCCCTAGTCCTTCCTCATGCTCAATTGTTAACAGAAGCACTTGTCAAATCCTTTTTTATACATAAAAACATATTAACCTTTTTTTGTGTTCGTCAGAGCATTTTTTAATACTAGTCATTTATTTTTTTTTTTTGATAAAAACTGAAGATTTTCTAATATCTTTAAAAAAAATTGCTGCTGTAAAAAATTTATAAATTGATCACAGCAGCAAAAAATTTTGACGTATTGCTATTATTGAACAACATACATCTGACGCGTGTGCTCGACATGAAAGCCTGCTTAAAAGTCATCGTCAATATGCAGGGACGAGATAGCACAAGGAAATTTTACTGCACAAGAGAAGTACAACCGTAAGCTCAACACAAAATGTGTGCAATGGAGCCAGCGGGATTTGAACCCACAACCCCCTACGCTGGCAAGCGATTAGCGGCATGGTGTCTTAACCACTCGGCCACGGAGCCCCCTTTTAATGTATTAGAATAATCAAAAAGTCATTGCATTGCCATATAAAATGCATGATATGAAAAATAAACCATGGAGTCGAACGGAAAATAAATAATGTGTTCACAATTTTATTCAAAGAATTGAAAACTATAATAATTAAATATTTTCAAGGTACTTTTTCGAATGGAACAAAAAATTGTAGAAATTGAATAACAATTAACATAAGAATATTCCCGAAGGAATAAGAACTAAACACAGAAGCATTTCTAAGCAAAAACGAATTTACGCAACTTGCATCCAATGGGATGTAAGTACCACTACCCGCTAAATACATTATTACGAGACTCCCAGTATCCCACCAGAGATGGTGACAATTTTAATATAGTACCTATATAAATACCTATATAAGTTATGTGACTGTCATGAAGAGCTCCCGTCTGACTGTTTCATTTTTTATATGACAGATGGCTATTTTGCTACTTTTATTTTAGCTAGCTCAAATGGTTTAATCGCCAAATAGGTTTCCTTCGCCATTATTTTATTTTAAATATAAAGCTGTCGCGGATTTTATTTAAAATAAACAACTTTCATTTAAAAACACATAAATTAAAAATATATTTATATCAGATACGTTTAAATTATTCGTTTTTAGCTCACAGGCTATCATAGCCTGAGAGCTTATGTGCCCGTCCGTTCTGTATGTATGTGCGTATGTGCGTAACGCGATAACTCATGATAAAAATATCGGATCCACTTGAAATTTTGTATATAGGTATATCCTGATAAGGCGCTTCCCTGATTAGTTTTTGGAGTTCATTCGATATGCATAAGAGGGGGAACGGGGGGCTCATGCCCCCCGTTAGTTGATATAAATGGGATTTTCATGCAGAATTAAGTTTTCAAAATTTAGATTAGGATCATTCTGATGAGGCGATTCCGTGACTGTTATTAGGTGTTCATTGAATAAGTATAAATAGGGGGAACAGGGGTTCTAATCCCCCCCCCCCGTTAGTTGATATAAATGGGATTTTCATGCAGAATTAAGTTTTCGTTCAAAATTTAGATTAGGATCATTCTGATGAGGCGATTCCGTGGCTGTTATTAGGTGTTCATTGAATAAGTATAAATAGGGGGAACAGGGGTTCTAATGCCCCCCCCCGTTAGTTGATATAAATGGGATTTTCATGCAGAATTAAGTTTTCGTTCAAAATTTAGATTAGGATCATTCTGATGAGGCGATTCCGTGACTGCTATTAGGTGTTCATTGAATAAGTATAAATAGGGGCAACAGGGGTTCTAATGCCTCCCCCCCCTCTTAATTTATATAAATAGGTTTTTCAAGCAGAATTTTCAGATTTCGTTCAAATCTCTGAATCGTTTTGGAAGTTTAATGGTTAAGTATAAAAGAAGGGGATAACTCCTTTTAAATTATATAAATGCTAAATGGGTTTTTATTAAGAATTATCTAATTTGCTCTGAATTTTGGATATAGATTTTTTATATGATAAAGCATGTCTTTGATAGTATAGGAGGTTCAATGATTAAGTATAAAAAAAGAGGAAAGGGGAGAGCTGTTTCCCCTTCTTAATTTTTTTTTTCGAACGGAATTAACCCTTGAAAATATAAGGCTTTAATGTACAATTAGTATTTGTAGCCTGTGAGCTCAATGCCATCAGTTTAACTGGGCAGTATTCTTTATTTATTCTTTCATCTTATTAAAAATACTATAAGTAAATAAATTAATGTACTTTTTCAATAATTATACATGACGAAAAAGTTCTTGGCGGGAAAAGAAATTTGGCAATGTATATTCTAGCAACCTATTTACTGTTTCATATACACAAGCATTTTTTTCTGATGTCAGTACAATGTATTTATGGTACTACTTGATTATCCTGTCGACAAAGAACTATACAGAAACAGTAAGATAAATGCCAATAATGGATGAACATAAATGTTACACTCACTTGACATTAAACACTCTGAAGTAAAAGAAATGCAGTTAGATGGCGCTACGCGCTATGCAATTTCTTTAACTTCAACTCCTACTTTTAGAACACTGAAGTTTGTAAACAGAGTGTATCCGATTTTCGTTTTGATTCGAATGATTTGATTTCGAGAAAAGATGTAACAATTAATTTGAGAATAGATATGAAATGGAGCATTGTGTCTCCAGATGATTTAAAGTTGTGTAAATATGTACAAAGAACTGTAAATACTTATTTTTATCTCATTAAATAATTAGTTAAAGAAACGTTCGAAGAAGATTTTTTCAGTTTCGATTTTCACTTATGAGATACATTGTGGATTAATACGATAGATTATTCCTTTGAATTCAGAATGTTTTTATAGATTTTATGATTACATATTTACGTATGATTTACTCACTCGACCTTGATTTTCGAAAGAGAAACCTCGATTTGAAGATTACATGAGATATATTTTTTTACAACGGTGCAGAGAGGCCGAAAATGAAATTGAAATATGATAAATACAGAAGATTATTATTGATTTAGTGTTTCCGAAGAGTTTTAAAGGTAAGAGTTTTATAATTTTATTTTGATGTGTTAATTATGGCTGACCTAGAAAAGCTAAAGAAAAACAGAACAATTTTAAGAAGTTCTGTCACGAAATTGATAAATAATATTGAGACTATATTAAAAAATGATACCGTTAATACTGATTCTCTTGAAGAATCTTTTAACCAATTAAAGATTAAATCAAGTAATTTAGATGAAATAAATGAAAAAATAGAACAACTTTTGAATTTAGACGAATATGAGAATGAAATGAATACAGTATATGACTATGCAGACAAAATATCCTTAACGAATTTTCGTGCCGAAAAGAAACTTAAAGAAAATAAAAATATTATTCCCTTGAACAATAGTTCGGTTAATGATTCTACCCCCAATAATGAAAATAAATTTGTGAAACTTCCAAAATTGAATATACAGAAATTTTATGGCGATTGCACGCAATTCACCAACTTTTGGAACACTTTTAAAGTATCGATAAATGATAATAATTCACTGACAAAAATTGAAAAATACAATTATTTGCGAAGTTACTTAGGTTCATCTGCTTTAAACGCCATAGAAGGATTAGAAGTTTCGGAATCAAATTATGATGTAGCACTTAAAATTCTTGAAAGTAGGTTTGGGAATAAAGAGATGATAATCAATCATCATTTAAATAAATTGTTAAATTTATCTCCGGTTTATAAATCTAGTGATACTTCAAAATTACAGAAATATCATGATGATATTGAAATTAATGTAAGATCGTTGACCACATTGGGATTCCAACCACAGGCTTACAGCTCTATGCTTTTAGCCGTAGTTTTAAAATTGCTACCATCAGATTTAAATTTGGAATTTAACAAGCAAAATATTAAATCTTCATGCAACCCTGATATAAACAAATTATTAAATTTCTTGCAAACCGAAATTAAAAGTCGCGAATTGGCTTTTTCATTTTCAAAATCAAATAGATTAGAAGTAAACAAACAAAAATTTACGAAATCTCCTAAAAGAGAATTAAACTTTTCATCCACGCATGAATTAATGACTACAGTTTCAGACAAAAATAATACTGAGAAACAAAGTTGCATCTTTTGTAAGAGTAATCATTTGTCAGAAATATGCAATGTTTTTGATCTTGAAAAAAAGAAAAATATTTTGAAATCACAAGGTAGATGTTACCTTTGCCTTTTGCCAAAACACGGTGTTAGAGACTGTGTTTCTAAGATACGATGTACGACATGTCAGGGTAGACATAACAGAGCTATTTGTAAACAATCTAATTCACCAAATAATAAAAGTTGTACAGATAAAAATTTGGAAACAGCGAATGCACAAAATGAAACAAGTAATGAAATTATTTCAGCTACAGTCCAGCCTCTATATAACGAAATCCATCGTTCCAGTAAAAAATTCGTTATATAGAGAAATTCGATGTATAGAGTATGATGTTAAAAATAGTATTTAATGTGTAAATTTTGAACAAATATTATTTTTGATCTTTTTAATTAAGAATTTGAAATGTTTAAAAGTATATATTAACCTAACATTTTATTTCTTACTTATTTAAGCAGTTTCAAAAAAGAGAAAAGACATTTATTTGAAAGCTTAATGAAAATCAAATTAGGAAGACTTACATAAATTTCAGAGGAAGAAATCTGTAATTTTTTGTTGTTTTGATTTTAAAATTACAATTGTTACGCTCTCAAAAAAAATTCTCAAATTTTAGCAAGGAATGAAAAATTGTAGTTGATATTTTCCTCCATTTGAAGGTCTCTCTTATGTGCTCTCATTGATTCCTCTCTTATATGTGTAACAATTCAATTGACTGTGTTTTGAGAAGGATGTTGAAAGGTGTGTGGGAGGTGGGATGAACTTATTAGATTTAAAGAATAAGGAGAGAAGTAATATTTATTTTTAAAAAAAAACCTCTCCACTGAACGATAAATCAAAAATAAGTGATGGAAAATTGATTCCATATGATTTCGAAGCTTTTTTTAAACTGAATAAATTAAGATCAATTTATGAAAAAATTCGTTATATGGAGATGGATATTTCGCTATATAGAGTCTGTTTTTAATGTAATCATGCGAAAAGGGGACCGTTCTTACTAAAAATTCGTTATATGGAGAAATTCGATGTATGGGGTTTCGTTATATAGAGGTTCGACTGTATTTCGTGTGTTGGAAAAAATCGAATTTCTTGCAAACTTGCTGTGCGAAAGTAAAAAATAAAAATAAAGAAGTTTCTGTTCGATTATTATTGGATACTGCTGCAATGCGAACCTTTTTAACTCGAGAAATTGCTGATAAATTACAACTTAAAATATTGAGAAAGGAAAATTTATCGGTATTCACATTCGGAAGTAAAATACCAATTGAGAAAAATTATGATGTTGTTAAACTTAAATTGGAAAATAAACATTTATAGAAGCATTGGTAACAGACGAAATATCTGGATCTTATATCCCTCCCCCAGAAGTAAATGAATTTGGTGAAATGAGTGTTTTACAGAATTTAACCTTGCTGACTCACCACAATGTCAAGACCCCATTTCCCTTCTAATAGGAGTCTATTATTACTATGAAATAGTAACAGGTAATATAAAACATTTAAACAAAAATCTTGTTGCTGTTGAAACCATCTTTGGCTAGTGCCTCCAAGGTATTGGGAGTACAAATTAATTCGGTCCGTTTTTTTTTTCGTTAAAAAAACATTTTATTTATTATCAAAATGAAAAAACATGTTATTCAAAGTATTGTCCATCGTTAGCCACAACCTTTGTCCACCTTTTTGGCAATTTTCGGATTCCATCTCTGAAAAATGAGTCCTCTCTGGACGCAAACCATGAATCGAGCCATTCTTGAATTTCTTCGGAAGAAGTGAAGCGGTGTCCAGCCAAATCGTGATGCATCCGTCGGAACAATCAATAATCGGAAGGAGCAATGTCTGGCGAATACAGCGGGTGGGGTAGGACCTCCCATTTCAACGTTTCCAAGTAATTTTTAACGACAATTGCCACATGGGGCCGGGCATTGTCATGTAACAAAATTACCTTGTCGTGCCTTTCGATGGTTTCTGGCCGTTTTTCACGCAATGCTCGGCTCAAACGCATTAATTGCAGTCGGTAGCGTTGGCCAGTAACTGTTTCGCCAGGTTTTAGCAGCTCATAGTACACTATCCCAGTCTGATCCCACCAAACGCACAGCATTACCTTCAGACCATGAATATTCGACTTTGGCGTTGATGTTGACGTCGATGGCAATGATTCACCAGGCCGAGCATAGTATTTTCTCTTCTTGGGGTTATCGTAGTGTATCCACTTTTCGTCTCCGGTAACAACTCGATGCAAAAAACCTTTCCTTTGTTGTCGTTCGAGCAGCAGTCCACAGATGAAAAATCGCTTTTCAACGTCGCGCGGTTTCAACTTGTATGGGACCCAATTTCCTTGCTTTTGAAACAGGTAACGATGTTACATACTTGCACAAGTAACAGGTTCCAACAACCTGTTATTTTTATAACATGTATCTAATGGCATTCTGTCAAAAGATGTTTTATTTAGAAGACTTTTAACAAAATGTCTGAAATAATTTTGGGACGTGAGTATAGACGTTTTTTGATCAGATGAATCAACACCATTAAAATCAGTTTTTGGTTAAAATGTTAATTTTTACAGGACAAAACTTACAACTTACCTAGTTATGCTACTTTTTAATTTCAAGCATTTTCAGGTTTTCTGGCACTAAAAACACGTTTTCCCTTCATGGTAACTAAAACGTCAAAATTCATAAAATTCTAATCATAATAACTCAGTAAGTTTTAGCTGTAGATGAATACATTTTTACTACTTTAAGGATGTTAGTCACTCAGCGGCCGAATTCCTCTCGGTTATGTTAAATCTATTGGGGTTTGATGCATCCTTATATTCAAAATATCTTCTTAAGGAATTAATATTTGTAACTCCCTTTTTTAGTGATATCTCAAAAGATATCACTTTTTTTTTTTCTTTGGTCAAAATATTTCTAAAATTCATACTCACTTTAATATATTATGTTTAAAAAATAACGAACTACGCGTACAAATTCAACAATTCTAATAAAATTATAGATAGATTTAAGAAATATTTTGAAAACTTAGAAAAAAAGAGACATTCTTTAAAAAGAGAATACTGATTTTTTTTCAAATATTAATTCGTCAAGGAGATGTTTTGAATATAAGAATACATTAAACGCCCATATACTTAACATTACGGAATGAAATTCGACCCCTGACTGTAGCACCCTTTATGATTAGAACATAAAAAAAAAAAAATTTTGAATAAAGCTTACGGGATCCAGACATTGTAATTTTTTTATATTTCTTAACTATTTAAAAGCACGTATATTAACGTAAATTGGGTTTTAAATGATGCATGATAAAATCTTAAACATTTTTTTAAAGTTGAAGTATTTTCTTCTTCTTCCTCTTCTTATTATTATTTCTTAAGGATTTAAATAACAGCTTTTTAAAGATAAATCGATTTTTGCCGATCCAGTGGCGTGGTCGGTAGCGTGAGCTCCTCCCACACCGCTGGACCCTGGTTCGAGTCCAGCTAGCGGCATGGGTGTGCGGGTGTTGTCCCTGTGATGTGTATTAAAAATGTATGTACTGGATTTCTTGTAATAATAAAGTGTTCTGTATTTGTTTCTGTGGTTTATGGTTAAAGATCATGTTAGTATAAATGGCGCTTCGCGCCATATACACTACAAGAAAATTCGATCTCATAGAGGATGAGATGAAGAGAGAGAGAGAGAAATCGATTTTTTATGATACAGAGCAAAATTTGAAACAGTTTTGCAATGGGACGTTTGTAACAGTTTTGTATCTCTAAAATTAATGGCTTAAAAATTAGCTTTTTGTAAACGATAAGAAAAGACGTGCTACATAAAAATAAACAGTGCTTTAACCCTTTGGGGACGAGCGACACGTATACGTGCCGTAAATAGGCTTAAGAATCCACATTTGTGACCACCACTAAAATTGTACCGTAAATTTTGCCTTTTTTAATTGGAGCATTTTCTGGATTTAATGAGTAACAAATTTCTGTTTTTAAAAACCGGTGACAGAACATTAAAAATTTCGTAAAATGCTCACAAAGGCTTCGCAAAGGGTTAACAACATGTAAAAAAAGAAATTTGAAAAAAAGAATTTGTAGAAAAAGAAATTTGAACTCCGATTTCATTACAGCTATATTTATCAACGCCTATCCAAACATAATCCAAAAGAACCTGAAAATGTTATTTATAAGCTTTTCATTAAAAGCAATTCATCCAAACGGATTTTTATTACTTTTTCAAATTAATTACAATTGTAGTCGCGCAAATAATGCGGTGTTAATTTCTTCCTGTTTTTTTACAATGAAACAAAATCGCAGAAATAAAAAAAATTTCCTTACTCTGATTTTCTAAAAACACAGCCTTAAGAAACTAATAAATAAATAAATAATAAAAGCATATTCCTCCCCCCCCCCCAAAAAAAAAGCCTAGCGTCACACACACACACACAAAAAGAAAAACAAACTTCTCAAACTCCATTAGCATTATCCCTTTTAAACTTCCAAAGTCAAAAAAACGCCGCTTCTTAGTCAAAAGTACAACAAAAACAAAATTATCTCCTTCCCCTGATTCCCTTTAAACATTCAAAGTCAAAGAAAACACCACATGGACAAAAATGGCTGACGAAATTAACTCTGCCAATGGAACGAAATCGAAATTAATCCCATCCTTTTGATAGTTTTATACCAATGAATCTCGTCTACTAAAATGATTCCATGCAACGCTATTCTGCACAACAAATTATAACATTTCAACTTATATGAATGTGATGTATTAAAAAACATTTTTTCTTCCTACCAAAACTGTTCCTTACTGAATAAAAAGAGTTGCAGTATTAGTTGTATTAGAATTAACTGTAATGAATACGTGGAGTTTTTCAGAACATTTTTTAACAGTCGTAGAGTTTTTTCTTTTTTCTTTTTTTTCCCCTTTTTTGGAGAGCGGCCAGGTGTTTGTTTGCTAATGAGTTGGATTTTGATTGGGTGTTTGGATAGGTCTATTCTGCATGGATGGTAGATAGTGGAAGATACTTTCTATACATTGAAAGCTGATAAGGACACGAAAGGTTTGTGACGGTTGATCACGATTTCTTTCGGTTTGCTTAGGTGTGTCGTAATAAGCGTTTTACAAAAAGAAGTTTTTTTTTTAATTTCAAAATATATTTTTAAAATCTTTTTACATTAATATCGAAAACAAATTTTGGAAATTTTATTGTTATTATAATTTTAATATGTATTTTTTTTAAACAGTTCTTTTAGCTTTTTTTTCTTCTTTTTTACATATTTTGCAGGTAATGCGTTCCAAATTTAACAGGGACTTTCCGTTAACCTGTTACTAAATAATGCACCATAAAAGAATAACGTTGTTATTTATCCTAATACGATAAATAATGCCCATCTCTATTGCTGAGTGACTCCCAACGATCCTGCAAGCTCTTGTTGCGTTTGGCACGGATCTTGATCGAGCAATTCCTCCAATTCGGCGTCTTCGAACTTTTTCGGCTGGCCCGGGCGCTCCTTGTCTTCGACAGTAAAATCACCATTTTTGAAGCGTCGAAACCACACTCTACATGATTTATCAGATGGCGCAGATTCACCATATACTTCCACAAGCGATCGATGCGCTTCAGCGGTACTTTTCTCCCAATTAAAAAAGAAAATTAAAACTTCCCGCAAATGTTGTTTATTTAGCACAAAACTCGACATATTGAATGCTCAGAAAACCAATGTTGTTGTATAAAACACGAAGCTTCGTTGACTGAATATGGTTGACAAAGGTCAAACCTTTCTAACAATGCCAAAAACATCTATCATTATTCAGTAAACAAATCAGCCAGAGCCATTTATTGAAAACGAACCGAATTAATTTGTACTCCCAATAGAAAAAGCGAAAACCAATCTTCTTTGATTTTAAACGTAATTATTGAAGAACACTTAATTTCTGATCAAATAAAAAAAATTTGGCATCTTGAAACTTCAGGACTTGTTAATATTGAACAAGATTCTGACCCTTTTGAAAATGTAATAATGAAAAATTTTGAACGCGGTATTAAATATGAAAACAAAAGATATAAAGTAAAATTGCCGTGGAAACTGGAAAAAGAGCGTCTGGATGATAACAGAAAAATTGCAGAATCTCGATTAGTTAAATTAAGTAGAAGATTTGTTAGAAATCCCCAGTTATTTTTTGAATATAAAGATGTATTAAATGATTATTTAAAACAAGGAATCGTAGAATTAGTTGTTAATTCAGAAGATAAGGGGCATGTTGAATTTTATTTACCTCACAGAGAAGTGATAAGAAGAGACCGCGTAACAAGTAAATTAAGGATTGTGTTTGATGCATCAGCTCATGATTTAAATTCACAATCTCTCAAAAACTGTCTTCACCCAGGTCCTAATTTGTACCCTGAAATTTTTGATATTTTGTTACGATTTCGATTAAATACAATTGCCTTTACAACCGATATAAAACAAGCGTTTTTGCAGATATTAGTAGATGAAGAAGATAGAGACGTATCTCGATTTTTGTT
Source organism: Maratus speculifer (assembly GCA_964019185.1). Lineage (NCBI taxonomy): Eukaryota > Metazoa > Arthropoda > Arachnida > Araneae > Salticidae > Maratus > Maratus speculifer. The sequence goes on along the minus strand of OZ025295.1, from coordinate 308,610,441 downwards.
TTCAGAAGACCCTTTTGATGAATCTAACCTTCCTCAAATATATAGATTTACTAGAGTTTTATTTGGGGTAAATTGTAGTCCATTCTTGTTAGCAGCACAATAAAGCAGCCATAATACCACTTAAAGAAATATATCAAAATATATCCAGAAACTGTCGAGTTTTTAAATGAAAATATTTATGTAGATGATGTCATTGGAATTCAATCTTCTGTCGAGCAAGTTTTATCCACTACATTAGAGTCTATAGCTATTTTTAAAGAAGCTAGTATGACATTACATAAGTGGCACACTAATTCAAAGTCATTAAAATAATTATGGAAAAATAATGATGTAATTTCCAGTGATAATTTGGAAACATCTGAAACAGAAAATTTTCCTTACAAAGTTTTAGGAATAGCATGGAACAGTCTAAATGATTTTTTGTATTTTGACACTCGTGAATTAGCAGCGTTTGCTTCTAAAAGAATTGACACAAAGAGATATATTTTGCAAGTTTTGGGTCGAGTGTTTGATCCTATTGGATTTTTAGGACCTTTCACATTAAGAATAAAATGTTTGCTAGAAAAAATTTGGTCATTAGGCATAGATTGGCATGAGGCCATCCCGAAAGATTTAATCTCTCTTTGGAAAGACTGGTGTAGTGAAATTCCTCAAATATCTGAATTTTCTATTCCTCGACATTATTTTTTCGCAATTCCAAACGAGAAAATTGCCAATTTGCAGTTGCATTTATTTTCCGATGCAAGTACAATAGCCTTTGGCACAATTGCCTAATTACGTGTATCGACCTCTGAAAAAGACATTCGAACAGTTTTCGTAGTTTCTAAAAACAGAGTGGCTCCTTTAAAAACTCTCACTTTGCCAAGACTGGAATTGATGGCTGCATTATGTTCAGCTAAATTAAGCTGCAGCATTTTGAAGGCGCTACATCTAAAAATTCCATGCATTTATTGGACGGACTCTAAAATTGCATACTTTTGGATTAAAGGATTACCTGAAAAATTCAAACCATTTGTGCGGAATCGTGTTGAAGAAATTCGTAAATTGACATCCCCTTCTGATTGGAATCATTGCCCAGCTGCAAACAATCCCGCAGACCTTGTCTCAAGAGGAGCAAAAGTCTCGAAATCTTCAATAATCCTACTTATTTACTTGGGCCAAAATGGCCTAGTTTACCCCCTGAATTTTGGCCAAAATCTGAAGATAAAGAAATAATTGATGAAGATGAATTAGAATACAGGAAAAAACCCAATGACATATTGCAGTGCGAGTGTATAACTGAAGAAATTAAAAATCCTATTTGTATAGAAAGATTTAGCAATTTGGAGAAAGTAATAAGAACAACTGCTTGGGTAAAAAGATTTGTAAAAAAGCTGAAAAAATCTACTGAAGGTAGCGGTCCACTAACAACTGAAGAATTACTAGAAGCTGAAAAATACTTAATACGAAGTGAACAGAAACAATTTTTTAAAGAATTTGAGTCTCTTAGAAATAATAATTCAGTAGAAAGGAATTCACCCCTATTCAACTTTGTTCCATTTATAGATGAATCAGAAATCATACTTTTAGGAGGAAGACTAGAATTTGGTGATCTTCCAAACGAAGAAAAACATCCAATCATTTTACCTAGACATTCCTGGTTAACGACACTGATTGTACGTCAAGATCATGAAAAGATGATGCATGCAGGAATTGCCCACACTTTGACAAAAATTAGATCTCGATATTGGATTCCGAAAGGAAGACAGTTAGTGAAAAGCCTCATTAAAAAGTGCCTCGTTTGTCAAAAATATCTTTGTAAACCTGCAGACCAAATCACAGCCCCTCTACCTAAAGATAGAGTGAATGAAGCTCCCCCATTTTCAATTTGTGGTTTAAATTTTGCGGGACCTATTTACGTGAAAAATTTCGGTGAAATTAAAAAATCTTACATTGTTTTATTCACCTGCGGCGTTACCAGAGCTTTGCATCTAGAACTTGTTACCGACATGACTACAGATTCTTTCCTCCTTGCTTTTAGACGATTCTTAGCTCGAAGAGGAAATTGTAAAGTCATTTATTCAGATAACGCGAAGACATTTAAAAAAGTTAAACAAGAAGTCGATAATTTATACGACGTCATTTCTAACAATCTCTTTTTGAAATTTCTTGCAAGAGAAAGAATCGTTTGGAGAAATATCATTGGAAGAGCTGCATGGTGGGAGGCTTCTACGAAAGACTTGTGAAATCAGTCAAGGAGTGTCTACGAAAGATTACTGGAAAAGCTCTATTGAGCTATGAAGAAATGTCGACACTACTGGTTGAAGTGGAAGCTATCTTCAACTTGCGTCCTTTGACATATGTGTATAACGAATATGATGAACCTCATCCTCTCACTCCAATGGATTTTTTGAATTTTGGTAAAGAATTTTCACTTCCTATTAACTTTTTCGATGTAAAAATGGTTCAAAAAGATCCGCACTTCTCAAAAGAAAAAGATATCAATCATTACTACTAAAACAACTTTGGTCCAAGTGGAAAAAACAATATCTTCTAGATCTAAGAACATTCCATTCATCGAAAAATCCCAATTCACATACACCACTAAAAGTGGGTGACGTTGTCTTGATCGAAGGCGATATAAAAAATAAACTTCTCTGGAAACTTGGCAGAATTCAGAGAGCGATTCCAGGTAGAGACAACAACATTCGCTCATATGAAATAAAAACAGCCAACGGAGTGCTGAAAAGATCTGTCCAGCATTTGTATTCCTTAGAGATTATGGACTAATGAACATTAATAGACTTTCTTTCTTTTTTATCTCTTTTAGAACTCTAAAAGTTTTCTTTCTTTTTAGTTATTCTGTTTACTTTGAATGCAGTATTATTTGAAGCTTAGCATAAGTAAGTATATTAACTGTTTGAAAAATATTATTTTTATTGTGTTAATTGCAGGTAATATTTTTCATTTATTACATTGTTCGAATTTTATACTTTTTTGTTTATAATTAATTGATTTTGTTAGACTACTTTCTTTAGATATAATTGATATTTTGTATTTGAAATTGATATTTGCATTTGCATTTGAATTTTGAAATTGTATCAGATTACTGAACCACTGATATGAAAATTTTATTAGATTATTGAAAATACTGATATGAAATTTTTTTATTTCCATAATAGAATTTATTGATGAACTCTGTAAGAGTTCAGGTGGGGAGTGTGAAGAAAAAAAATTGCAGTTAGATGGCGCTACGCGCTATGCAATTTCTTTAACTTCAACTTCCACTTTTAGAACACTCTGAAGTTTGTAAACAGAGTGTAGCCGATTTTCGTTTTGATTCGAATGTTTTGATTTCGAGAAAAGATGTGACAATTAATTTGAGAATAGATATGAAATGGAGCATTGTGTCTCCAGATGATTTAAAGTTGTGTAAATATGTACAAAGAACTGTAAATACTTATATTTATCTCATTAAATAATTAGTTAAAGAAACGTTCGAAGAAGATTTTTTCAGTTTCGATTTTTACTTATGAGATACATTGTGGATTAATACGATAGATTATTCCTTTGAATTCAGAATGTTTTTATAGATTTTATGATTACATATTTACGTATGATTTACTCGACCTTGATTTTCGAAAGAGAAACCTCGATCTGAAGATTACATGAGATATATTTTTTACTAGGACTTCCCTCAGAGGGATTAGTCTGAGCGATATTGCTGAGAATACACATTTAATAACTTGCGATAAGTAAAGAAAATGAGATGTTACCTTTAATTGGTCATTCATTGTGATAAAATATGATGAAAATAAGCATATTGAATCATAGAATTACAAAATCTTATATATAAACTTGCATATACTATTTTTATAAAAGAAAAGCAAACTATGCATGGATAAAAAATTGGAAATATGCAAAATGTTAAAAGTAATACAGAAAATAAAACACCAAATTTTCCAATATTGTAAATTTAACTCTTTGAAATGATGTCATGCGCATAAACAGAAGCTTCGCACCGATTTGAGAAACTATAAATAACATAAACTATTATGTTTGAAGAGAATGGAGTGTATTTTATAAGGTGTGAAATCCGTCCAAATAGTTTATAATGTTGAATATCTGTTTGCCACAGATGCAATGAGGTTGTCGATAAGAGTAAAGCAATCCATTTTTTAAAAATTGTCCTAAACGAGCACTTACATCTTATAAGTTACTGTGATGCCAAAGTTATAGTTTCTGACCCCAACAGTATCCTAGAAATTACAATATTCTCAATAAATTGGGTTTAAAACTTTTTCTAGAAAAAAATATGTTTAATTTGTGAAACTAAACTGTCGAATGTTTTAGAAATCGTTCATAACGAGAATATTATATCTTAAAAGTTGCCACCAAAAAAAAGATTTAAAATTTTTAGTCATATCAACATAAAAGAATTCTCAATTTTAGAACTTTTTTTACTCGTGCATTGATGGTGATTATTGTTTCTACGCAAAATATAGTATATTTTGCAGCAAAGGTGGTTACCAACATTTTTTGCCACATTATTTTTTAAATCAGCTAGGTACTTCCAATGATAACGAAAAACACACAAACGTTAATGCTTTATAGCATAGAAATACAGAATCAAAAGTTATTTATCTCCTATTAAATACATATAAATTATCTAATTAGTGCTAGCAAATGCATTTTTAAATATACACAGATCAATATAATGCTTCATTTTTCTTTTATTAGTATTTCTTAGTATTCATTTTTCATTAATTTGTATTATTCAGTAAAAAACTCACTTTCTTAAGCTCGAATTATGTTAAACTTTTTATAAAAGCGCCTAAGTCCATATAACAGCGAAGTATTAGGAAGAGTATTAAATACAATGTAGTAAGACACTTAGTCAAACGCAGGTAATAAATCGTCAAATATTGTTCTTTTCGCTCTCTCTCGAAATGCATTTTTTCCGTACATTTAAAAAACACGATTTAGAGTCATCTTATTTAAAATTCAAATAAATAAATAAGAGGAAGCAATAATAGCGTAAGTCAAAACATTTTATTTCAGCATCAAGGAATTGTATCGTAGTTACACATGTGGAAAAAAGCTGCTTTTGGCCAAAAAACGTTGTCTTCACTAAATTTGAATTCGATTAAAAAAAGTACTGTGATTAATTAAAATGTTATAAGCAGAACTGCCAAATCTCCGGCATTTTGGATACCGGTATTTTAATACAGAAAATGTTTTATTAAATTGGAACACTCTGCGGATTTAAAAAATAACTTTTCCTATAAGAAAATTCTGCTGTGCAATAAGCGGGGGCTTGGCATCTCTGTATAGGAATATTTCGTAATCTACTTTTTAACCTTAAAAAAAGCAACGACCATTTTTCGGGTACAAAAAGTATTTACTAATTGTTCCATTTTGCATACAAGGTACTGATTGTAATGTTGATACATCTATGGTGATAAATTTCCAATAATTTTTCAAATCCCATTTATTTCATTAAAAATATAAATCTTTTATTCATTTAGTTTAAAATAAATGGTTTTTAACTAATTTCATAATACTTTTGAAATATCACTTTTCATTGGCCATTTTTTTAAAGCATTTTGAAAATGGTTGTTGTTTTCAGTCAAATATATACTTTGGTCTGTCCGCATTTTATTTTATTATTATTATTATTTATAAATGGTGCAGAAATATTCATACTTAACCCATAACGTACGTAATATATGACAGTGTTATTACATAAGTCATCTTTTTATTATCATAAAAATTATGTTTTTACTGATTTTTATTAACTCAATAGGAAAAATTTTGTGCTTTGAGCAATAGATGTCCGTATTTCATTTATTTATTGATTTTAACAAAATTCTTTGTATTTAGAAAAATTTTTATTAAAATAGGAAATCCAAATGTCGCTGTTAATAAAGAAGACAGTTACAAAAAAAAGTTACAAAACGAGTAGACATATACTATCAAATATGGAAAAGCGACGAATCCAAAATAGACATCGTATGAAATATCATCTATTAAAGCAAAAAAAACGAGGTCTGACTATCGAGCCTACTGATTACAAAATGTGTATTACATAAAAAAAAAAAAAAAAAAAAAAAAAAAAAAAAACTGCAAATATTGATTTTTTTTTTTCTTTTGTGCAGTTTTGGCCTCGAAAGGTGCGCTATGTTGCAAAAAGATATAAGTGACTATATGAAAACACACTTGATAAACGTTCATGCTCAGTTTTACAAATAAATATGGCACATATATGCCCTATACAGACCAAGGTACATAATTGGTGCCAAAATGGCGTTCAGTTGCCTAACATGCTGGTTATCATATAAATGTTATAATAAATTGTTTGTTCTAAAAATATCATCATTTATTGATTGTTATTTCTTTTTTTTTAATAACAGAAAATGTTCCGTTTATTCCTTTTTAGGTGCGTTCATAATTATGTAAATACGTAGCACCTATTGTTGTCGCTCAGTCCGTCCGTCTGTCCGTCTGTCTGTCTGTCCGCATAAAACAAATCAAAAACTACAGAACCGAATCGTTTGAAATTTAAAATACATAATTATTACATAATTTTGTCGAGTCATTTCAAATTTTATGAAAATCGTATGGATAGATCAATTACAGGGACTATCAAAAGGATTCCGTTACATTACGGTCAATGGGGAAAAAAGTTTCAAATATATTTTAATCGTTTGAAATTTAAAATACATAATTATAACATAATTTTGTCGAGTCATTTCAAATTTTATGAAAATCGGATGGATAATCCAATTACAGGGACAATCAAAAGGATTCCGTTACATTACGGTCAATGGGGGAAAAAGTTTCAAATGCATTTTAATCGTTTGAAATTTAAAACGTATAATTATTACATAATATTGTCGAATCATTTCAAATGTTATGAAAATTGGTTGCATAGATAAATTACCGGGACAATCAAAAGTATTCCGTTACATTACGATCAATGGGAAAAAAGTTTCAAATGCATTTAAATGGTGTTACACTCATTTGAATTATTAGAATTGACATGAATATATGAAGTATGTACTAAATTATACATTCTGTACAATCTGGGATGTAAAGAATACTTATTATTTATTTACAGGGCCACACAAATTTATTCCACTAAATAATGTTATACGGGGAAACATTGTTTGGGGCGTGTTTTAATCATATTAAACTTCTTCACATTTTATGAATAAGATATACGTTAATGAAGTATAATAAAAATTATTCCCTGCATATTTATAGGAACACAAAGATTTCGACTAAGGATGCACCGAATAGTGATTTTGGCCGAATACCGAATGCCGAATATTCGGCTGACAGGTGAACCAAATACCGAATATTCGGCTGGCCGAATAGTAATTGTTGAGCCGAATACCGAATATTCGGCTTTTCAAATATTTGGCTTTCCAAATATTTTTTATATTTCAAAATTTAAAGGTACTAAAATGTTACTTTTTAAAACAGTTTTACATAATATTTAATAAAATAAACTTACATATTGATAAACAAGAGCTTTTATTATTGAAAAAAAATCTGGCTTGAGTTATTTAAGAAGTGCAACTATGAAACTTTAATTAATAAAATTTTCTACGAATCAAAACAAACATTTTAAAATCAAATAATGAAAAAATGGTCTAAGAAAAATTTTACAGTCTGATAATTGTCCTTTTTAAATAACTCAAGGCAGATATTTTTCAATATAAAGTACAAATACTTTCAACTTAATTCTGAATAAAGGTATGTTTGGCTCATAGCTCTTTTCTTATGAATGGTGGTATTTTCCACCCTTCTCATCATATCATATTTTACAGAAACCAAAGCATGTGAGTTGAAAATATGTTATCTTATTTATTGTTAATGTAATAAACGAACACACAAGTTTTGACCTAGAGTGAGATGAAATACAATGTACTTATGACTCAATAAGTTGATTATGATTATCGTTTCATGAACAAAATTTGTCTGCCTTGATAGCTATTACTAATCTCAAGTTTTTTTTTTCTTTTAAAGAACTTTTATTTGGGGAAAAGCAAGAAACAGATTATTTACTAAACAAAATTTAGAAACTTGTATCAGCACATAATTTATTCCTAAAGAGAATCCTAAGAAATCACCATTTTAATCCTTCTCATGGTTAATTTTCTTAAGTTATACTTTACAAACAGCAAATAAATAATGTAAAAACATTCTATTTTATTTAAAAATGATTTTGTTTCTAAATATTTTAAATATAAATTAAAAAATTGACAGTTAAAAGTAGAAATAGTAAAAAGTTTTTATTAAGCATTAGATTCGGCCGAATACTTTGATATTCGGCCATACCGAATAGTTTAATATTTGGCCTAACCGAATATTCGGTAACATGGCCGAATACCGAATAGATACCGAATATTCGGTGCATCCCTAATTTCGACCACTATACTGTATCCAAAGTCCGCTCTACAATATCAGCAAGATCTGAATATTTTAAAACTTCGTTATAGTACGAACGCACCTCATTTGCTACGCTTCACGTGCAATTTCCAACTTGTTTTAGGTGCGTTCGTAATTATATAAATACGTAGCACCTATAGTGGTCGTTCAGTCTGTCCGTCTGTCCGCATATAACAACGCAAAAACTACCCAACCGACTCGTTTGAAATTAAAAATACATAATCATTACATAATTTTGTCGAGTCTTTTCAAATTTTATGAAAATCGGATGCATAGATCAATTACAGGGGCAATCAAATGTATTCCATTACATTACGGTCAATGGGGGAAAAAAGCTTCAAATGCATTTTAATCGTTTGAAATTTAAAATACATAATTATTATGTAATTTTGTCGAGTTATTTAAAATTTTTTGATAATCGGGTGCATAGATCAATTACAGGGGCAATCAAAAGTATTCAATTACATTATGGTCAATGGGGAAAAAGTTTCAAATGTATTTTATACGTTTGAAATGTAAAATACATAATTATTACATAATTTTGCCGAGTTTTTTCAAATTTTATCAAAATCGGATGCATAGATCAATTACAGGGACAATCAAAAGTAATCCGTTACATTACGGTCAATGGGGAAAAATGTTTCAAATGCATTTTAATGGTGTTACACTCATTCGAACTTAATAAAGTTTATATGCAACTATGAAGTACATATTATAATATACGTTTTACATAATTTAGGGTGCAAAGAACATTTGTTATTGATTTAAAAAGCCACACAAAAGTATTCCATTACATAATGGTACAGGGAGAACATTGTTTGATGAGCGTTTTAATTCTAATTCACTATTTACAATTTTATGAGATTGATATATGAGAGTAATATTTTTAAAACTTCGTTATCTTACGAACGCACCTCATTTGCTACGCTTCACGTGCAATTTCCAACTTGTTTTATTTTGAAATACATAAATAACGTGTTATTATAGCATGCTATATGTATCTGGTAATCAAAACGACGTTTTCGCCTAATTGGCATAAAAAATCTTTCCAAACCCGGTGCTTATATCTCTAGTATATTATCTCAAGTATTTTATTTATGTATACAATAATTGTTTTTATATACCACTTACTTCTTCTTGTATATAAAAATAGGTAAGTGGCTCCTTTATGCAGTATAAATTGTATAAATCTTTAAAAAATAGCCCCCGATGCCCTTTTTTGGATCGAATTAAAAAAAAATCAACTTCTAATTCCAGTATTGCTCCCAGGTATGCATACATATTCCAAATTTCAAAGTTGTATGCCAACAGGAAATGGATGAAAAATGAGAAAAGTTGTCACATATGTAATGCACCAGGGTACATAATTCGCGTCAAAACGGCATTATTTTACCTGAGATGGTAACCCGGCTGTATTTATTTATCATTTGTTTATTTACTCATAAAATGTTTATTTACTTTCATTTCCTTTTTTTTTATTATGTAAGATATTTCTTTTTATAGTTATTAATTGTTATTATTATTTTATTTACTGTAAGTTCTTTTTGAAAATAGAAAATAATTTTAAAATGTGCATGTAAGCATTATTTGAAAACGGAGTTTTCACCGAATAGGCTTTGAAAAAAAAAATGCGCCAAATCTGATGCGCTTGTGGTATCCGTGCCGAAAAATTAGTGACCAGAATTGACTTCCACACACAAACAAAATATAAGTTAAAAGAAAACATGCAATAAAAATAAATATAAGAGAAAATGATGTCATAAAAGAAACTTTTTATTTAAAAATGTAATTGTTTCTAATTTTCACACGCGAAATATATAAAACATTCTTTTAGCGATCAAAAAATGCTGTTAAGAGATTATCACAAAATCTCAAAATCAAAGTTTTTATGACATTTTTTTTTAATATAAAAAAATAAGTTTTATTTTCTCTCTCTCTCTCTTCATCTCATCCTCTATGACAGCGGTTCCCAAACTTTTGAAATCGCGGAGCCCTTTATGTGAAGAATTTCTGAGGTGGAGCCCCTGAACACAACGATACTCTGTAATTTACAAATTATTGTTTTTTATGCCTATGGAACGGAGAAAAATCTGCTGGATAAAAATCCAGGCCTGTAATTTCCAACATTGGATTAAGGTTCTCAGTTTGGCCCTTTCCTGATACAGAAATACTGAACTCATAATAGAAATTTTAAAAATCAAATTTTCTATTATATAACCTTTTAACAGTTTTATTTAATATTACTATTATTGGATACAATAAAATGAAAATAAAGATTAAAACCCTCTTTTTGTATTAAAATATCTATACCTTGTATAATCGAGATATGTCAACAAAAATTATAGTTAAAATTTTGTGATTTCTGAAAGCTTTTAGTAACGAGGAAAACAAACTCTTTTTTATCCGAGCGATGTTCAAATAGTACTGTTTTGGGGTTAATGACATCCATTTTTAAAATAAGAAATATTCTTTTGGGATTTCCAGTAAGAACTCGGGATTAAAGATCAAAATGGTTGCCATACTTGGATTATCCATTGCATTGGGGCATACGTAAAACTATAATTATTTATAGCGAAAACCACACACACAGAAATAAAGATAAGTTGTACAGTTTTCGTTAGCAGAGAGATACTTCTGTATAATTCTAGTAGGTTACTCGCGAAAAAAGAAAAAAAAATTATATTTCCGTCTCCCATGAGTGATTTTGTAGCTTTTTCGCTAGTCCCGTCTACCCGTAATAGAATCATGCGATTATGGAATATTTTTTCTTTCTTTTTAAAGTTTATAGTACTGCTAAACATGCAACAAAAATAAATCGCCTCTCAGCTTCTTTTTCTGAACCGTTTAAAAAAAATATATTTAGAAGTAGGTCACCGTTTTAGTGTTTAAATGGGCACGGCAAAATCTATAAGCTGTCTTGTTAAATGCAGCATTGTTAACCCCTTGGGGACGAACGACACGTATACGTGCCACAAAAAGTCTTAAGAAATCCCCACCAGTAAAATTTTACTGTTAAATTTGCCTTATTTAATTGGAGAAATGTTTTCGATTTTAAAAAGTACAAATTTCTGTTTTTAAAAATCGGTGACAAAATATTAAAAATTTCGTAAAAGACTCCCATCGCGAAGGGGTTAACTTTTTTTAATATTTTATTTAAAGTATTAGGTTATTAATTATAATTTTGAAAGAAAGTTTCTTTCGTCATTGTTTTTGCCTCAAGACAGCTATGCAATTAAAAACTACACATGTTAAACGAACTGAAACTAGTAGAAAAACTTTACTAACACAATGGGATACATATATGGGATTAAATTTATATTATGGCCGGTACTCATTGACTAAAAGTCTAAGTAAGGGGTGGAGCTGAGCAAAATTTCAAATTCTTAATGTGATGACAAATGTAAAGAATATATTTTTTAAATTGCTACAGACTTACTTCATATTGGAAAAAAAGCAGAGACCAATTTAAAGAAAATTTTAAAGAGGGAGTGTAAAGTGATAGAAGATGCTAAAAAATGTGTTTTCAGCAATGTAAATTGCTTATAAAATTAAGTATAATTATGTAAAATAGCATTGAAAATTAAAAAAAACTAAGAAATTATAAAAATAAAATAAACAGATTAAAGCAACTAAAGTTACAAAAAGAAAGAATCTATATACAAAAAATATATAACTATTAAATGAATTTATTGAAGGGTTTATTAAATGATAAAAGATACAAAAAGGGGGCATTTTATTCGACGAACGATGCTGTACAATGAAAAACAGTACAGAAAATTTAAATATAAAAATAACAAACAGATTAAAGAATTTAAATTAATATATTAAAAAAGAAATATATACACGTAATATACACAAATGTAACATGAATCGAACGAGAGGCTGTAAATAATAGAAGATGCAATAAAAATATGTTTTTTAGCGACAAATATTATTTTGCTATGAAAACAGTAAAATTCTTTTTAAATAATTAAAAATTAATACAAATAACATAAACAGATAAAAAAAATAAAGATATAAAAATAAAAATAAATACATACACGCATTACACACAAGTGAATCTAGTGGGAGATTTTAAAGGCTACAAGATCTTTTAAGAAAAGACGATTTAAGCGACATACATTGCTTTAAAAATTAAATACGATTTAAAAACTAGGATAGAAGATTTAAATAAGTAAAATTTAATAAAAATAAAATAAACAGTTTAAGGAAATTAAAAATAATACAATATGCAATATATACAAATATTAAATGCCGATATTTAGTTATTTATTTATTATTATTATTATTATTATTATTTTGCATAAAGTTTGACAAACAATAAAATATAAAAGTTTAGAGTGAAAAATGTGCTTGAATTGTTTTGCACAGTTTTTTTTATATCTGGTGCAATTTTCTGGTGCAAGTGGAGAATTCAACTTCACACAGAAATGTCGTTGAAAATGGGAGTAAAATTAATTTTGCTCCATCTAACAAGATTTTTCATTTATCTCTCAAATGACATCAAAATTCAGTGATACATTGCTTTGAAAATAGATTATTAGATCGTTTTGAGACGTTAAATCAGTGAGAGCTTCGTTTTCCTCAGAGCTTAAGCTGTGAGATTTTGTTTTTACACTGAATGGATATAGTACCCATTTAAAATCGTCCAGCATCTTATTTTGAGCAGCTGGATGCTCAAATGAATCTATCAAAGTTTCGAGATGACCTTGTATACTTTTCTGAAAAAAATTTCAGAAACCTTGTTACTAAGAAACAGATAATTAAGTATAAACATATGAATAGATGAAGCTCCAAAGAACTTCTATTCGCCTTTTTGTTCGGCAAGCAGAGTTAACAGCACTGGAGGGCCTTTTCTGTTTCTATTCACGTAGTATATTCGATTCAGAGTACTATTTCTTGTAGCTTATTTTAAATGGAATTTTAAAAACACATTAAATGCAGAAACATAAAATAAAACAATTCAAACCAAAAATGTTATACAGAAAATAGGTACATTTATAATGAGAATACTTAAATAGCTTTGAAGTGTATTGTATTTTTTCAACCCAGTTATAGATATATTTATTTTTTACACACATGGACAAAAATTATTAAAAATCTTTCACTTGCCATATGCTAATTTTTTTCATGTTTTGTTTATTTTCCTGGAACGCCGCGGAGCCCCTCAAAAGTTCAGGCGGAGCCCCAAGGGCTCCGCGGAGCACACTTTGGGAACCTCTGCTCTATGAGATCGAATTCGTAGTGTTTATGGCGCGAAGCGCCATTTATACTAACAAGATCTTTATTTTTCCCAGTTAATGCCAGATCCTTAAGTTGCTAAAAAGTTTTATTTTCCTGCATGATTAAATTTTAAAATGTTTTATTGCATTCAATATTTCTGAGTGCGTAAATGATTACTATTTACTCCATGTACTGATTCGGTTATCTACGAAAATATCCAGCTGGTGAAATCACGCACACCAAATTTCTGTGACGTATGCAAATAAATTGTGCTTTTTTATCAGTTTTTTTAATATAACTTTTGAACTATTTGGAATTAATTTTTAAAAGTAGGTGCATTCACCAGATCAAGGCTAACTTATCATAATATAAGTTATCATGATATTATGATAAGGGTGCCTTGCACCAGATTACCTTCATAGGTACTTATTGGTACAAACAGAATCAAAATCCGACAAGTACTTTTTGAGATTTGCTTGACGAAAGAATTTTTTTGACTTTTAATATCGTTACGTATCTCTGAGTATAAAGAGTTCGCTTCGCTCAGACAACAACTCTATACTTGTTTGTTGGGTCAACAAATGATTTTAAATTCGATTATTTATTTGCATTTTTATTAATGTTTTACTAATTTATTTGTTCTTTTGTTATTTAAAATAAATTTTATACCAACAAACGAATAGCTCTTGATATTGAGAAAAATATAATATATTTTATTAATGTTATTTTATGGCTATATCCGCCTACATCTTTTGACTAAATAAGAAGCATTTGACTCCTTAGAAACTTCCGCTAGCATTGATATGTTTTATGTCCCTTAATAAATTCTATTAATACATTTAAAATACTTTAATGTTATTCACGGTACTTCTCTATTATCCCGTCGACCAATTTCGCCAAATTATGCAAATCACCAAACTAATAGCCAAATTATACATATTGACATAGTTTTTATTTTAAATAACGAAAAAACAAATAATTAGTGGAATATTAATAAAAATTCTTATAAAAAACGAAATTAAAATCACTTAATGACATTTTAAACATTTGAATCTTATTTAATGTTATTGAATGTGACATTCACGATCATCCATTATTGGCATTTAATCTTATAGTTTGGCGATAATTTTTTGGTCGACGGGATAACCTAAAAGTACTTTATTCACATATGCGATATCTTAAAAATATCTCTTTATGGTTTGATTTAATAAATTCTGGATTAAATTATGAAAACTTTTATTTGTATTATTTTATTCGAAATCATCTAAATAAATCAAATTTTATATTTGGTACATCTATATGCCATAAGTAAACGTCATCATTAAAATAATCCCTTTCGTTAGGGATTTTTTTAAGCTAAATTCATTAATTTTCTAAACTTAAAATTTTAGAATGGTAAAATTTTTCCTTTTAAGTAAATTGGCTAATGGTTTGGCGATTTCTATAAATTGATGAAATTGGTCGACCTGATAATCAAGTAGCATCGTATGTAATGTAAATAAACCAAGACCGCATTTTTGGCACACATATCATATACGCACCACGTTGGCGTGATTTCTGCTAATGTCATATACGTATCATCGAGGTATTTAACTGGTGCCAGTGTGTCGTTATTTTGTTAGATATGGTAACACGGATGTTATTGTTTATTTATTAATAAATTGGGTACTACTTAGTATCCCGTTGACCAATTTCGCTAAATTATACAAATCACTAAACTAATAGCCAAATTCCGCATATTTACATAATTTTTATCTTAAATAACGAAAGAACAAATAAATTAGTAAAACATTAATAAAAATACAAATAAAAAGTCGAAATAAAAATCACTTGATGACGTTTTAAGTATGCATTTCGTGACAAATATCATTGAATGTGACATTCACGGTCAACCATTATTGGCATTTAATATTGTCATTTGGCGATAGTTTTTTTGGTCGACGGGATAACCAAGTAGTACCATAAATTGTTTATTTGCTTTTATTTATTTTTTAAATTATATAAATTTTTTTGTTCTATAGTTATTAAATAAACGGTACTTCTAGGTTATCCCGTCGACCAAAAAATTATCGCCAAACTATAAGATTAAATACCAATAATGGATGATCGTGAATGTCACATTCATTGACATTAAATGCGATTCACGTGTTTAAAATGTCATTAAGTGATTTTTATTTTGACTTTTTATTAATATTTTTATTAATATTCTACTAATTATTTGTTTTTTCGTTATTTTAAATAAAACTTATGTCAACATGTATAATTTGGCTATTAGTTTGGCGATTTGTATAATTTAGCAAAATTGGTCGACAGGATTATTCCTTCTGTAAAAATATATATGTAATATAACTGACACTCTAAAACGATATTTTCGTCAAACTGGCCGCAGAAAAGAAAAAAAAAAAAAACGCGCCAATGCGGTTTTTTTGTGACATTTGTGACGCACTTTTTTTTTTTTTTTTTTTTTTTTTTTTTTTTTTTTTTATAGAAACAGAAATAATTTATACGAAAACAAAATAAAAAGTTCATCAGTTTTTTTTTTTTTTTTTTTCAGAGATATTTATATATTTTGGCATTATATCCGGCACAGATGTCATATACGCACCACATTTGCACGTGTTTTTCCCCTGCCAATTTGGCGAAAATTTTGTTTTTTAGCACTTTCCAACAAAGTTGAAAAGTGCTTATGCATTCGGTTTGTCTGTCCGTCTGTCCGCGCTCTAACTCCCGTAAATATACTCGGATTTCTATAAAATTTTTATACGTTATTGAGGTTTACCCTAGCACGAATCCTATTGAAAATGAAGTATCTACCATGATTAGTATATCTACAGAGAGAATCAAAAGTTTTCCATTACATTATTTCCTATGGGGAAAAATCGTTAATACACTCGGATTGCCATGAAATTTTAGGACGTTATTTAGGTTTACCCTAGCACGAACTCTACTGAAAATGAAGTATCTACCATGATTAGTTTATCTACAGAGAGAATCAAAAGTTTTCCATTACATTACGGCCTATGGGGAAAAATCGTTAATATACTCGGATTGCCATGAAATTTTAGGACGTTATTGACGTTTACCCTAGCACGAACCTTATTGAAAATGAAGTTTCTATTATGATTAGTTTATCTACAGGGCGAATCAAAAGTTTTCCATTACATTACGTGCCATGGGGAAAAATCGTTAATATACACGGATTGCCATGAAGTTTTAGGACGTAATTGACGTTTACCCTAACACAAGTCCTATCGAAAATGAAGTTTCTACCATGATTAGTTTATCTACAGGGCGAATCAAAAGTTTCCTGTTACATTACGGCCTATGGGGAAAAATCGTTTCAAAGGAATTTTAAAGATTTTATACCCTGTCAAACATATTAAAATATGCATTCTATAAAATATAAGGTCAAAATATAGCTATTATTCATTTACAGGGCCACACAAAAGAATTCCATTAGATAATGGTAAAAGGGGGAATTGTGTGGGGGAATATTTTAAATATATTAAGCTTTTTCATGTACAATAAAATTGATATATGTCACTGAAGCTTAATATAAATTATACGCTACTGTCTTGCATAATATGAAGTACATAGCATTTACAGGGCCACACAAAAGATTTCAAATAGTATATTCTTTCCGAAGTACCGTATATGTGTCCGATGATGGCTGATGGAGGGATGAAATGCATTTTAATTATGATATTCGCGTTTATATTTCGTTAAATATATGCACATTATATGGTGTGTATAAATGTTATAGTTAATATTCAGGGCTACCCAAAAGAGCTCACCAACGTTACTGAATATGATCGTAAAATATTTAAACGTGGTTCTTAAATAAGCTATGCATTTTTACGCTGAGCTGCATTCAATTTAGTACTGAGAAATGTTTGCAGAATATATATAAAGGGATATACAGGGCCACGCAAAGAATTCGGTACATGGACGCCTATGAATGATGATTTATGAGAATGTGATTTCAGTTGTTTTAAAAGTGTTTTAGTTTACAATAAATTTTAGCGTTATGCTGACGTGTAATAAAGGTACAATGTAAACTACAGGGCTGAACAAAAGTATTCAAGTATGTTTCCATCTTATAGTATGAATTGCTGAAAAAGAAATTTCAAGCTACTGGGTATTTTCTTGCTAAGCTAAATTTTCCCATTATATGAACTGACATATGAAATACAAGGTTGTTCTAATCTAGTGGAATACATATTTGGGTATATTTGGCTATACACTATTATTTCCCTAAATAACAAAATTTCGTTAAAGATTTAATTAAGTGTTGAAAGTGCTTCATAATCTATGCTTAACGCATGATTTTTTTTTACTTGTTAATATATGTTGGAAATTGCATGAAATAACAGCATGTGATTTTTTTATTGCACTATATAAATAAAATAAAGTTAAAAAAATAAAAGAGATTCTAGTATTTTAAAAAGGAAATAAAAATAAATAAATTACAGTTTAATATAAATAATTATTGATGTACATTATAAAAATTTAAAACCATATTTTTACTCTTCTTAACCCTTTCATTCCCAGCGAGTCCAAATGGCATCATGACATTATTTATTTTATTTCTATATTTAATTCGGATATTTCTAATTCACACCAGAAAATTAAAATAGAAATACTTGTTTTATGTAATTGCAAAATTTCCATAATTAAATAAAGAGAAATTTATCATTGAACTTTTCTGTTGTAAATTCAGATTCTTTGAACTACGGATTTTCTAGAATGTATTTTACCATGGGAATGAAAGGGTTAAAAGAATCTGCTAAATGGTCTTTCGGCGCCAATTTGTATATATTCGCCAACCGCACGAAAAGAAAAGAAATAATGAACTCTTTCTTGGAACTACTTTGATATACCCCCCCAAATCGTAAATTCGGCGACTTTTTTTTCTCGCCAAGCAAAATACCCGTTTTTACCGCTTTTTCTCGCCAAAATGAATTCTCGCTGAATACAAATAATTAATAAACAAAAATTACTTAATCGTTAAATACAAAAAAGGAATACCTAAAAAATACAATGAATACATAAAAAATACAAATGAAGGAATGAAGCTGAGTAACAGCAAATCTAAAAGGCCCGTAGGAAAAGTGCGTAGGGAGTGCCAGATTTGGCGCGTAATTTTTGGGGGGTATATCAAAGTAGCACCTCTTTCTTCCCTTAAATGTTGCCCTGATCGCTTTCGTTATGTGAACCTTCAGATTTAGTAAGATGCGCAAGTAATAAAATCATGAATAAAGTATCATATTACAATGCTTATCATAAATTTAAGGGAGACCATTTTGGTTGCCAGAGGTGGCTAGTAACTTAAAAAAATAGGAATTTAAAAAATATTATAATGCTTAGCTTAAATTTAAGGAGACCAATTTGGTTGCCAGAGGCGGCTAGTACCTTAAATAAATAGGAATTTAATAAATAAAAAATATTTCACTTAGCTTGTCAAAATAGATAATGAATATGATACATGAAAATAACAACAAATAAGTATTTTTTTTCACGTGATTTATCTAATCTATTTATTTATGTTACATACATAGCAATTTTTATGTTGATTTAAACTTACGTGCAACATTTACAAGAAGAAACAAATATAAGAAAAAGACTATGTTCAGCTGGAGATTTCAGACATAAATTCGATTTTCTCAGCGACTGTCAAACATACAAAGATGAAAAAAACTGTTTTAAGTTTTACCATGAGGATTAAAATAAACCAAAAACGAAGTTAATCCATCCACGGAAACGTTAGCTAAACTTAGTTGAATTTTTTGCCTTCATTTTTTCATTTAAAATTAAATAAAAAACTATTGGAAGCTACAGTAATTTTTTGAATGCTATCATTTTATTCGTCTCGTCGAATTCTATCTTTTAAAAAAAATTTCACTGCCGTATCTCAACTGGTTCGCCAGAAATTTTAGAAAGTTGTTTGCACTTTCTATTTCTTAAACATATTATACCAAACGCTACCGCGTTTGCTATGATAAATAATAAACAACAATGACCGGGTTACCATATGCGGCATAAAATTGCCATTTTGTTGCACTCGCTCCATTATGGTGCGTATATGACATCTGTGCCCAGTTTTCGAAGAAAAATAGCAAATCTAATGATAATTTAGAGCCGAAAATGCGTATTAGGATTTTAACAAAACGATTCCATAAATATTTCAGAAGTTTAAAATTAATAAATTTTTCCTAGTGATCAAATTAAAGATAACACATTAATTGAATAATTGCATTAAAATATATTAAACCTATACATAATTTACTATTTTTCAGTATAAGTTGTAATTCATTGGAATACATTTCTTTCAATTATTTTTAAACGGTTACGCATCGGTACAATATTTCTATTGCGAAATTCCTATTTAAATAAATGGAAAACTATTCGTTAGTATAAAAACAGTCATTTCTGTACAAACTGTAACGGACTTCTGCATGTATTAAATAAATCTATGTAAATCTTTTACATCCAATAATATTTCTGATAAAAGAAAAATAATCTTACCAATGAAAGGCAGATGATTTTTTTTATTCAATTAATTGTTACTCGTAAAAAATAAATATTTCAGGAAAAATCAGAATTAAAATATGATGATGTAATTTAAAAATGAATTATACTATTTTCTTGCATTCACTTTTCCCCTGAAATTATATTTGCTCGTGCCTTAAATCGAAAAATATCATGGAGTCATACTATATAATATTGTTTATTTATAATAGTTTATAGTATTAAGATTTCAAACGCCTTAAATTTAGCATCTATGGAAGTGACTAGCACCTATTTATCAATGATTTGTCTTTCTGATATACGGTATACGGGGACCCAATCAATGTGACGTCACAAGCATTTCAACTCGATATTTATGTACATGGAGATAATATTGTCTTAACTCCGCGTATCAACTGTAAATTAAATCCACTGAAACCTACAGAGTTCAGAGAAAGTTCGAAAGCAAAAGTGTTGGTTTGGCGTGAAGCTGAAAATGCAACACTGAAACCTATTAAAACCGGTTACAATTCGGCAAAAAATCCCTGCTTGTGTCCAATGCTTGTTCTTGCTCCATATGCTAGTCTTGTTTGGATTGAATGATTTGAGCGTTAACTGTCTTACTGTGGCAAGCCGTTTTTACGGTATAGTGCATATCTATTATATTCTAAATTCTTTAATTTGTGCTGATTCAATTTGCGGTTAAAATATATACACTTATAAATAACGCCTGCATTCAACTCTTAAATGTACATACAAATATTATACAGATATATTTAAAATAAATGCAGTAAACCCAAATGGAGTGAAAAATTAGTCAGAGCCAAGAATCAAATATGGGTCAACAGTGTATTAGGCTGTTGCTCCAATCTTATTATGCATTAACTTTATTAACCTCTTTAATGTATTTATTGTACTACGTGGACATAATTAAACTGACGGTACTCAGAGTGTTCTCTAGCTCGATCTAATAGCGAGAATGGCACCAAATTTCGTAGGAAAATTAAAGAAGACGGGGGACAAAGGATTCCACGAAAAAAAAAATTAGTTCTAAAAGTCACCGTAGGGGAACATGGGACGCTGTGTATTTGAAAAACAGAGTTTCAAAAAAATGACGAATCAATAGTGAATTAAAATTACCGTTTATTTAACGAATTTAATCATTTTATTTAAGTTCGAAATGACATCAGTTTATAAAAAGCTAAAAATTTATATAAACACTGCTAAAGTTTCTTTATCTGCAATTTAACTTACAGAGCCCTAAAGAAAGCAACAGCATTAGAAGAAGTTCTTTATTCAAATTTTATGTTACAGCTTTTTATCCCAATGCCAACCTATTCGTCTTTAAAAGGTAATGTGCTACTGTTAGAAGCAATTTCAATGAAAGTTATCTTTCATAATGTCTAATTCTTTAGTTGAGTGAACTCTACTAGTCATTTTTTTACCTCAACCAGTGCAAAGCGCCAGCCGCTCTTCGTGCTTTGAGAAACCACAAAAAAATGCGTAAAAATAACTCTCCTTTGTCAGTTAATGGTTTAAAAGCAATGGTTGAGAAGTTTGAGAAAACAGGTTCTCAAAAGGTGTAGTCAGGCAGAAAACGAAAAGCTGTATCACAGGATACAAGCGAAGAAGTGGCAACGGCGATTGTCGACAGATCACCAGATCAAGGCCACCTTATCATACTATCAAGGCCACCTTATCATACTATCAAGGCCACCTTATCATACTATCAAGGCCTCGCATTCAGGAGAAAATCTATTGTTGAAATTGTCCCTATTATTGCCAACTTATTATATTATTTTGTCTCATAAGTAACGTCACCTGGTGCATACTACTGCTAATAATCCATGCACAAATTCATAGGAAAAAAATGGAAAATATTTCAGTTTCTCACATTATATGGCGCTACCAACAGGAAAATCATGTGGTTTCTGACCACGTGTACTGCGGTCAAAGGAAACTTGGCGAATGACAAGCCTTGATATTATGATAAGGTAGCCTTGCACCAGATAATATTCTACCACTTCTAGCATTTGTGGGTTAGCTCGGAATCTGGATATGCCTTATTATACGGTATGTAAAATCCTATGGAAGATTATCCACTTCTATCCGTAGAAGATCAGCCGTGTACAAGAGTTACGTCACACCGAATATGATAAGCGATTTACTTTTGCTCTCACTTTTCTTGCCAGAATGGAGTTGGATGATGTTTAGCCGTGGAAAAACTTATGGGGAGACGAGGCCCATTTTTCCCTGAATGGAACTGTAAGTACCCAGAACTGCCGAACAAGTCACCAAGAGCAGTCAAGGAAATTCTTTTGAATTCACCAAAGATAACTGTTTTATGTGGTTTCACAGCAGATATGATCATAGGTCCATTCTTCTATGAGAACATTACTCCGTCAGTACCTGTAACTTGTTCTGTTACCGGAGACAAAAATCGCCAAATGCTAAACAACTTTTTGTTCTGGCACTTCAGCAAAGACAGAGCTTGGAGAAAATCCTTTTCATGCAAGATGGAGCCCTCCACATATAGCAGCTACTATGACAGAAATTCACAACAGAAAGAGTCATTATTCTCTGTTTTCCTATTGCAGGACCACCTCGGTCCCCTGATCTTACACCTAGCGACTTATGGCTATGGGGTTACTTAAAGTTCAAGGTCTATCACAAAGGTGTTCAGGACCTGGCTACTTTGAAAGATAACATATAGAGAATTGTACGGGAGATTTCTGCAGGCATATTATTCTCTGCTGTTGAAAATGCTGTGCACAGAATGCAATATGTGGTCCACAAAAACAGCGACCACATCGAACCTGAGTTGGATGTGCTAAATAAACGGTAATTTTATTTAAGTATTGATTCTTCTTTCTTGAAACTCTCTTTTTTGAATACACAGCGCCACATATTCTCCTTGTAGTGACTTTTGAAACTATTTTTTTTTCGCGAAATGCTCCGTCCCCCGTCTTCTTTAATCTTCCTACAAAATTTGGCGCCATTCTCGCAATTAGATCGCGCTACAGAACACTCTGAATACCGTCAGTTTAATTGTGGCCACCTTGCATCTGTCTGTATAATATTTGCATGCATCTTTTAGATTTGAATGAAAGCGTTATTTATGTGTGTATATGTGTTTTAATGTACCGCATGATCCAAAAGTCAGGACGAACTTTAAAAATGAATAATTCGAAAACGAATCAAGGTACAAAGACGCGGTTTGCACCGAACGGATGGAGAAAAAACCGGGTTTTGTGTAACAACGAAAAAAAATAGTTTTGTTGGCGACCAACAAATGGCGCTATAGTGTTTTATTGCACCAAAAGATGATTTACAAATGAAAAAATGGTCAGAACTTACATGCCAGCATAATTACAGTTAATTAGTATGACATTAAATGTCCAATGTGTTGTCTCTCTAGTAGTCTATCTATATAAAGCTCTTATTCATCATTTACTTTAATCTAGAAAACCCTGGGTTGAATGCTCAAATGATATTCTCGATTAATTTGATTGGACCTGATAGTGGCGGAAATCCAATCAAATTAATGATGAATGTAATTTCAACGTTTGGACCTAGGTTTCCTAGTTTGGGGTAAATGGTGAATACGAGCATTTGTGCAGCTGTGAGACTAGACACCACGCCATTCACAGCATTTAGTAGCATTTCTTGCGTTATTGAAGGCACATTTTGGCGGATGGCATCTTTCAGTGCTGCCAGTGATACCGTTGTTGCCAACAGAACTATATTTTTTCGTTGCCACACAGAACCCGGTTTCTTTTCCGTTTGGTGTGTAAACCGTACTTTTGTATCTTGATTCGCTGTCAAATTATTCATTTTTAAAATTCGTCGTGACTTTTGGATCACCCTGTACATTGTAGATCGATTGAATAATAAAATCTATTCATCGTTGTCCTGTCATCCAAGGCTGTCTGATAGATGGCTGATGACTTTCCCCAACATGATTTTTCACTAAAAACTTACAAACCTAGGTATCTGTCGGTATGGCTCAATGGTTAGAGCAACAATCTAGTACGCTGTAGACCTAGGTTCGATTCCTGGCTCAGGTAACTTTAAAATCTAGTTGGGTTGATTATGTTTAATGTATGTATGTCTACAATACAGAATTAATATTATATACTTAAATTAATTCCAAAATATGATGCTTATTTTATTATAAAATAAAAGCTCTATATAATTAAGAACGAAAAGATTTCTCTACAATCAAAGTTATATAAAGTAAAGAAAAGAGAAATGCAAGCATAGAGGTTCATAAAATCTTTATATATATTGTAACTGTATGAAAAGTATGTCATTTACATAGATTTTAATTTAAACAGTGTAATGATAACCCGGGAAGCGGCAACACAGACAATCACCTCATCAAGTTCATGGCTAAAATTCTAGAATTGGTTAAAACTTGATTCGCATATTAAACCGCAATCGGTCTGTCAAGTCATACCGTGGTGGATATCGCCTGAAAACACGATTTTAGCAGTTGACTCATAGATTTGCCATTGTGTTTTCTTTCACTCAAAACTATGAAAACATGATGAACAGAGAGCAGGAAAACACAATGATTAATCTACGAATCAACCACTAAAATCGGATTATTAGGCATTTTTCACAAGATACGACTTACAAGGCTATTTCCGTTTCAATATGCGAATGGTACACGCTTGTCAAATATTGGACTCTTTTCTGGAACTGAAGAAGAACAGTGGTGAGCATAGACGGTAGTGTGAAATGTTCGATGAAGATCCGTGGCGTGTCGTCCGGTTTTATGTAGCAGAAATATGACAATATTGTGACCGATATTTGAAGAATCGAAGACTTCTTGACGTCACAAAACATTTATTTTACAAAACATCACAAGCACACACATACCATGATTACAAGATGAGGTTTAATCACATAAACCGTACATACATGAGAATTATTTACCTTGGATAAGGCGTACAACATTTTATGTGTCAACGGCGTGACATATTTTCTGCCGGTCTAACTCACAACTCCCTTGGGGGGGGGGGGGAGTAAAAAAGATAATCCGCGCAAGGAAAAAATGAACAAACCGCGCCCTCTGGGCCAGTAGCGGCTCGTCAGGGAGTGCTGCATCCGACTTTTTACACCACTAAAATTTAACAGAATCTTTCATGTTATTTATTCGACAAATTTTGTTGATTAAATAAAACTGAAATAACCATACAATTTTAGTGGTGTGAATAAATTGATGCAGCACCCCCTGAGCAGCCCCTACTGCTCTGGGCTCTGAAAAGCATAGCGGAGGAGGGGGGGTTACATTCTCCCCCTCTGGTTCCGAAAACGTCCCGATGAGGAACCAGAAACCTTTTTCCGGTCTACCACGCTTTCGTAGCGGCTGTACGGGCAGCTCGTCAGCACCTGGATATGGACTGAGTGCTGATGTGTGGTAAGTACCTACCGGAATGTTCGGATTACTCGGATGAGCAACCTCATAAGTTGTTAAGTATTTTTGAGTTAAGATGTTATAAGGGCCATCTCTGCGCAGCATGAATTTGGCACTGCGTTTTTGTTTGGCATTACTAACTGGATGTAAGGCCACTCATACCTGATCTCCAGGACTATAATTTGGACCTGCTCGACGCTTTTTATCTGCATAGAATTTACGCTTATCTTGTTCCTCTTCGATTAAATCGTGTACCCTAGATGAAAATTTTGCAAAATTTTTAAGGTACTGGATGATTTTGGGAACAAAATTATCGTTTTTTATTACAACCCTTAAATCATGCGTAACATCGTCGAGTGTACGCATCTCAAGCGCGAACTGCAAATACGCAGCAGTTTGACCTGTCGTCTCACATTTTGCTGAATTCATTGCGAATCTAACAGCTGGTAAACGTTCTTCCCAGGAGACATGGTCATCTCCTACTAAAACGGCAAGTCGGGATTTTAAATCTCGACTTTTACGCTCAACAAGGTTCGCTTGAGGATGGTAAACGGGTAGTATACTTTGCTTAATGTCCAATAAGTGACATAATTTTTGCTTGACATCGCTCTCAAATTGTGGTCCATTATCATTAATTAATCTTCTAGGTAACCCGTAACGTAAAAATATTTCATTTAGAAGTGTTAATACACATTCCCTAGCGGTAGCCTCTGTAAATGCGAACAGTTCCACCCACCGTGTTGCACAATCCTCAACAATGAAAATCCTTCGTTTTCCTGTCTTGCTTTCGGGTAAGGGTCCAAATAGATCTATAGAAAGAGTTTCCAATCTTTGAGAATAAATTGAAGTTTGTAATAGTCCTACAGGTTTTTGATTTCAGGCTTTATACCTATTACAGTCAGGGCAAGATTTGACATATTCTGATATAAATTTTCTCATACCTGTCCAGTAATATCTTTTAATAATTCGCCGGAAAGTTCCTTCGGCGCCATAATGTCCAGCAGTCGGAGCATCATGGTATTCATTTAAAATTCGCTCACGATCATGAGCTGGAACCAATAACTGTGCTTCTTCGACTTCAGATTCAGAGGCATATCTATACAGTACTCCTAGGTTCATTAAATAACCTCTTTCGGTCCAATTAACCAAATCCGTAGCAGGAGGGCTACTCTCAAAACATTCAATAATTTTCTTCAGCTCTGGATCTTTCAGTTGGTCTTCTCTAATGACTTTAGAACTTTCAGTAGGAAAGTCCACTATAAGAGCATTCACCTCACATGAATCTTGAGAATACTCTGGATGAGATAGCATATCCGCAATAACGTTAGCTTTGCCTGGGATATATTCTATCTTTAGGTTGTAAGATTGTATCTGTAATGCCCATCTTGGCCAACCTACCTGATGGAGATTTTAGGCTCATCAGCCATCGGAGTGGTTGACGGTCAGAGGCTACGATGATTTCAGAATCTTCTATATACCCTCGAAATTTATTTAGAGCCCATACAACGGCTAAGGCTTCACGTTCCGTTGTGGAATAGTTACACTCAGCAGAATTAAGCAGTCTGCTGGAATATGTTCATCGGATAGTTCGCCTTGGAGTAGAACTGCTCCGAGAGCGTATGCGCTGGCATCTGTTCGGATAATGAAAGGTTTGGACATATCTGTTTATGGTAATATAGGAGAGGTGACCAGACATTTTTTTAGAGTGACAAATGTGTTTTCTTCTTCAGGCCCCGTTTCCACTGAACATTCTTTTTAGTAAGATTACCTAGAGGACGCGAAACTTCAGCAAAATTAGAGATAAACCTGCGATACCAGGAACAAGTTTGTAAAAAAGATTGCACTTGTTTAATAGTCGTTAGGGAAGGTATATTCCTAATGGATGCCACTTTTTCTTCGTCAACTTCAATTCCTTTGTTTGTTATCCAATGACAGAGATATTTGACACGTGAACAAACAAAATGACATTTATCACGGTTAGCATGAAGTTTAAATTTGGCCAGTCTTTCAAATACTAACCTCAGATCAGAAAAATGTTGCTCGAAGGTCGATGACAGAACAATCATATCATCTAGATATGTCAAAATTTTGACACTGCTAAGTCCATAGCGGAATTTATCTATTAACCTTTGAAATGCTGCCGGAGCATTGCGTAATCCAAAAGGCATTCTTATATAGCGAAACGTTCCGAATGGACAAAGTAATACTGTCTTATCTGTATCAGCAGGACAGACATTAATTTGGTGATAGCCAGACTTTAAGTCAATGGTTGACATGTACGCTGTGGGAGTAGTATCTTGCAATAAATCATCCAGTCTAAGAAGTGGATAAGTGTCCGGAGTCGTCTTCTCGTTGAGTTTTCTATAGTCTATGCAAAGACGCATCTCACCATTAGGTTTCTGTATAAGGACAACAGGAGCTGCATACAGAGATTCGCATTCTTCTATAATACCCTGTTCTAGTAAAGCATCCAGTTCTTTCTTCAACAGCTCTTTTTTCATAGGTGACATTCGGTAGGGTAGTCCTGCTACTGGTGCATGATTCCCTGTGGGAATATGATGTTCTATAAAAGCAGTAAGCTCTCCCCCTGGTTTGAACACATCTTCGTATTCTCTAATCAATTCGCTCAATTATTCTCTTTGGTCTTCAGATAGATGATTTTCTTCTTCGTCACGTAGCACGCATGAATTAAAAACATTCGACAGGTTCTTCGGAGTCAATGGGTCATTCTTTATATAAAAATCAAAAATTTGACGAAGACTGTCATGAAAATACCACTGTCGGTTCTTTACATCAAGAACAATTCCTGCCTTTTTTTAAAAAATCCATATCTAAAGAAGTACGATTACATTTAGCTTTTGGTAAAACAAGAACTTCGAGCTTAAAAGATTTTCCTTTTACTTCAACTGTTACGTCTGTATATAAAACTTCACTAGTTACTGTACTACCATTAGCTAAAATCATTGTAATGACTTTGGTTTTAAAATCGATTCCCTGTGATTTTAATAAATTATACAAAGCTTCTCCCGCAATGGAATTACTTGCACCTGTGTCAGTACACGCTGTTCCATAAAATCCATTTATGTGGACATCTATAAGGGCAAGGTGGGCAGAGTCTGATACACACGTATACAAGACTACGCTATTAATTTCAGTAGATCTCTTTTAGTTAGAAGGATTACATTTGGGACATTTTGAGCGAATGAACTCAGGATACCCACACTCATAACACGTTAAAGGGGGTCTATGATACGAACGCATTCTATTGTTATCTAGAAAATTTTCCCTTTTCGGCTTAAAAGTATCATCTTTAAATCTATCATGTTTGTCGTAAATTTTATCTTTAACCAGGTATTTGTTTTTAGAGATATTGCTATATGTTTCTTTTCTAGAATCTTTCCGAATACTATCGTAACTATCTAACTTTTTCACTAGTTCTGCTGGAGATATTATATCACCCCATTGGTCCAAAAAATGGTCCCTAAAGTCTGGCGGAGCCCTTTTTTTGATCTGATCAACTATCATGAGATCCCGTAAGTGATCAAAAGTACTAACATTAAGATCTGAAATCCAGCCATTAAAATAATTTTGCAACTCAAAATAAAAATCTTTCCACGTACATTCTAGAGCTTTCCTGTGTTTGCTGAATAACTGTCTAAATTTTTCTGAACTCAATTTAAATCTTTTCAAAAGCATTGTTTTTATATGTCCGTAGTTTTGAGATAATTCTTCGGGTTCCCTGGCTATCAAATTAGCAATATCACTGGTAGTCTAAGATCCGGCTGCAGAATCAGTGTACTCGTCGAGTGTTTGCTGAAAACCAAATTTTTACACATATTTATGATTAGGAGAATTTATATCTACCAGGTTGCCTATCAAAATGTGGCCGCTAGTATTTTTAATTAAATTATTAATAATTCATAATCCGTAAGAAATTTCACTGACTTGTTTTTTCAATAAAATGTCGTCTACTTTACGGCAACATCTATAAAGACTCTGAAAAATCATGGTTGCCGTTGCGCACCTGGCCGCACCTTTTCGCAGCCAGGTATACACAGGTATGATTTTGTTACATTTATACACCCACAACGTACATTCATAATTTATATATCAAATTAAAGCTAATTTTTTTTCTGTTTATTATTATATACGGTTGCCTAATTAAATCTGGCCGCAAATAAGGGTTGCTGGCTGTTAAATATAGTAAATATTAAAAGTAGAGTGAAAGAGAGCTAGCGCGTAACACCACTAGTCAGACGAGGATAACAATTGCCAGCTGTCGGACGGTTTAAAGCCATTGCGCATGTGTCTGATGCTAGTGTTCTCAACGGATCAGTTGCAACTTTTATTCTAACAAGGAAGGTCTCCATACGGGCATATTCAGAAAAATCTGAAAAAAATACAGAATGTTCTTCTCATATAGTTATATACGTTTATAAAAAAATTTCGGCGGAACCTCCTTATAACGTCCGTAAAAAAATAATAAAGTTTTCGTTTATTTGGCGATTTATCTCCGGTTGGCGAAAAAACGAAATTTTGAAAATATGCTTTTACGCTTCGAATTAGCGTTGCAAAGGTTAGAAAAAAGCCTGTTTAAACCCGGGAATAAACCGGGATTTTAGGAATAAACCTGGAAAAAACCCGGGATTTTTAGGAATAATTCGGTTTTTTGGAAAAAAGCCGACTTTTTGCAATGCTCCAGTAGTTCATATTATCTTTGATAGATATTTAATGCCTTCCATTAAAGATTGCGAACGAGAAAACCGAGAAGGAATTGATATTCCATATACAATTAATGGGCCTTTGCAAACAAGACCCAATGATTTTCTAAAGAGCTTAAAGAACTTTCGTTTCAAAGAAGCCCTGGTAAAATTCTTAGCTACTCATTGGTCTGATGATTCTTTTGCAGCAGTATTAGGAAATAAAAAAAATTACATTACTGTTGAAGAGAAATGTTTTTCGTATTGTTCTGCTGGAAATCTCGTAGTGAAAACTGAAGAAACCGAATTATCATGTTCACATGAAGAAGCTGATACAAGAATTACTTTTCACATAAGTAAAGTACCTGAAAATTTAAAAATTTTGGTGAAAGCAGCAGACACTGATGTTTTAATAATTTTATTAGGAAATATCCATAAATTTCCTAATTTGCATATTTGGTTGGTCAACAGTACATCAAAAAAATTAATAATAAGGACGAAGTTTACATCAATTGTACGGACTTATCAATAAAATTAGGTGCAACTTTATGTCTTGCTTTGACTGCTTTTCACGCATTTACGGGTTGCGACTACACAGCTGCATTCTTTAGCAAAGGGAAAGTTAGACCCTTGAATGTATTTATTAAGCACCCACAAATTCAACAAGTTTTTGCATCTTTGAAGAATCCTCATGACATTTATAACGAAACCAAAATCGATGCAGTTCAACATTTTACGTGCCTTATGTATAGACTCCCAAAGTGCCAAAGTGTAAATGCCGCAAGATTGTTATTATTCAACAAAATGTACGCTTCGAAAGAAAGTAGTGAAAAATTTATGAAAAGAATTAAAGGTTTTGACTCAACGCACATTCCACCGTGCTGGAAATTTTTAAAGCAAAAATTATTGCGGACAATCTTTGTTAATTCGATGTGGTTAAATGCTACTGAGCCGGATTGCATCAAGTTCAGCGCGGAAAATAATGGCTGGCTGTTGTTAGATGGATTTTTAAAACCAACATGGTTCCTGGGAGACTCAACTCCAGCGCAAGTTGAGAGTGTGCTGTGTGATTCCACGAACAAGCCTTCCGATAATAACGACGATACCGATATTTGCGATGAAAGTGATAGCTGCGATGATAGTATGACTGAGAGCTCCGATGATTCAGATTTTTTAAAAAGAGTCATTTTAAAAAAGAGAAAAAAAAAATTAAAATGTATTTTTATAAAATACATTTTAAAAATTTATAATTTGCTTAAATTGATGAATATGTAAAATAGATGTAATGCTTGAATAAAATCAAATCTTTTTTCATACAGTATTTGCACAACACAATTTTTTTACATAAATAACCTTGGTTTTATTCATCATCAATATCCATTTTTTTTTGTAATTTTTAAATTTGTCATTTATTTTTTTATTTTTTATTTTGAAAAGAAAGACGTTTCTTTTGGAGTATTTATTATTTTGAGGCGTACCTACTATTGTTTGAATCGGAGGTTGAGAACAATAGCATCTGACGCATGCGCAAAGGCTTTAAACTGTCCGACAGCTGGCAATTGCTATCCTCGTCTGACTAGTGGTGTTACGCGCTAGCTCTCTTTCACTCTACTTTTAATATTTACTATATTTAACAACCAGCAACCCTTATTTGCGGCCAGATTTAATTAGGCAACCGTATATAATAATAAACAGAAAAAAATTAGCTTTAATTTGATATATAAATTATGAATGTACGTTGTCCCAACAAACACATAACTTGTGGGCCATTCGTGGCATGTTAACGTTGGCCCGAAGTGTTTGATAACGGCCCGACATCTTTGGCCGTAACGGCTCCATCAAAAAACTGTCACGCCGGCCAGAATATGGCCAGAAGGTCATTGGCCAAGACGTTGCCCACAAACGCGCCATTAATGTTTTACAATAAACATAAGACAGCCTCAAACTGGCCACAGTAATTCTTTTAAGGGCCATTTACAATAAAGGTTGGCCAGAAGCTCGCCCCAGCCCAGCCATTTATGTTTTTAAGAATTAAATTTAGCCAAAAGCTGCCCATAAAAAGGCCTTTTATGGTGTATTTAAAATTTTAACTAGCCAAAAGCCTGCCAGTTTCATCCCATTAAAATTGCTTAAGCATAAATTCAAAATTTGGTCTATAAACAATATTTCTCGGAAGATTGTTTAGAAGATAAGTGTTTTTGCATGAAAACAATGTATTAATAATTATTTACATAATTTTTTCAAAAGAATTATAAATTTATTTATTTTTAAACTTTTTTGAAAATTTTCCAAATTTATTATTTGACAAAGTGAATATATTAATTTTTTTTTCCAATTATGTATTTTAAAAATTTATATGTAATGCCATTCCTAAATAGTTGCATTTCATGTACATTTTAAAAGTATTAATTGAAAAAAATAAACTAATTAATAATTTCGCTATGCCACGAATTAGATTTTAAATTTTAGAAAGTTTAAAAATAGTAAATTCACAATTCTTTTGAAAAATTGTATTATTAATATAATAATTAATATATTAATTATTAATGTATTGTTTTTCATGCAAAAACATTTATCATATAAAAAATCTTCCAGGAAATATTTTTTATAGATCAAATTTTGAATCTATGCCTGAACAATTTACATAAATGTAAAATTATATAAATTATTGTACATTTTAAAAGTATTAATTAATAAGAATAAATTATTTATTTAATTCAAAATATATTAAGCATTGTGTTTGAAAAAAGTTCAAGATAAATAATTTTTTTATGTATATTTTGAAAAATTTACTGAAGGATTATTAACATATTGTTTTTCAGGAAAAACAGTTCATCATTTAAGTAATTTTGTAACAAGAATTTTTCATAGACCAAACTTTGAATTTACCCCTAAACAATTTATGTAACCTTAGTATGATATGTTATGTGTCCTACATTTAAATTTCATGTATTTGTAAATGTATATATTTTTTTCTTTTATTGAATGTGATTTTTACATTTATTGGTAAGCGTGTTACCAGTATATGCTAAATTATTAAAACTTTATTAAATTATAATCTGAGAAACAATCGTTATATTTGCATCATTTAAATATCTTTAAATTGCACATTTAGATTTTTCTTTCAGAGCTTAAGAAAAACTTTACTCACACGAAAACACACACTTGTTAGTGTTAATAATAAGGTTGGGGGGGGGGGAGGTAAATATCTCGTTCTAATTTGAATTTTAATATTTTTTCTTGCACTGGATAACTGAGTTGGATCTTTACAATTTTTTTTTCTTTACGGTTTTTTATTTTTAGTATGTTTTGCTTTTAAAAAATATAATATCCTAATAATAATAATAATAATAAAAACTATCAATAAGGAACAAATTTGGAAAACTAAACGAGCTCTTTTCAGAAATCAACATCAGCAATCCAATGCAATATACATATATATATATATAAACCGTAATTCTCGGCGTATAATTCCCTAATCAAACAATCATTTTTCGACTCAGAAATATTTTAAATAAACTTTAATTTATTGGATAACGGTAAACATTTAGCTTCATTTACTAAATAAAATTTCTGGGTCAAAACAGAATTGTTTAATTCGCAGATTACATGCCGAAAATTATGGTACATATTATTGAAATGCGAAAGGGATATTTTAATTTTTTGCTTCCATAGGATGAACCTTAGCAAGGAGGTGTTTTCGCTTGAGTAAAGTAGCAACAGTATTCAAATATTACACCAACAGTCAATACCTCACAAACGTAGTTTAATCTTTTCAATCTTTGCAGTAATTTTAAATGTCATCATTATTTTAACGATTTTACACGATTTTATTGAATTAAATTTTTTTCTGTTTTTAACTTTATCCTATTGTTTAATGAATAAAATTTTCCATGCTAGTCTAAATTTTATGGGTATTAAATAATGCGAAAAAAATTATCGATTTTTTAACAATAAAAATAAATTTAAACTATTAAGCTTTCACAATATTTTTATGACATGATCGGAAAATAACATGCATTACTGTAAAACGACGAGAAAATTCTAAATTTTGAGAAAAAAAAATAATACGCTCAATATTTTTTTATTTACAAAAATATTAATATGATAAAGGCAATCTATATTAAATATTATCTAATATTATCCATGCACGGTACCAAAATACCAATCATTATTCTAAAACATACGGTAACAACAATAAGAATAAATTTTATTTAAATTAAGATTATCAAGGTTTTGTGGTATTTTTTAAACATATGCCCTGTATTACTAATTTAAACTCACATGTGAAAAAAAAAGTATGTTTTACCTGTTAAAATAAGGATAAACTTTAGGTATAATAAACTATTCAAGACTTCACAATATTTTTTATAGTATACGTGTACATGGTCGTAAAATTAAAATTATTACTTCGAAACGATTCAACAATAAGAATAAACTTTAATTAAATTAAAATTATCACATTTTTGCGATATTTCTTAATCACATGCTTTGCACTAGAAATAACATAAGTAAATATTCTACGTTTGGTAAAAATTTCACATAGATTTATATTACATTACTCTACAACGATTTAATGTTAAAAACAATGATGCAAAAATAAACTCAGATTCTAATCTATTAAAATTTTAATGAATAAACATATAATACTAGGTAACACTTACTATATTAATCTGGATAATTTTCTTTAGAGAATTTCTGCTTCCGTTATATGCCTGCCAATTGCATACTACAACTACAGTGGAACGAAGAATGATAACGCAAAATTGAAAGCTTCAAATCCGTCGGATAATGTCCACTTTCACTAGCGAACCCCACTAAATTCCAAGAAAACCCTCCAGGCAATAGCAACCTTGAGCACCCTTCTCTACTTCCCCTAATCGCCAAATGTTTTTTAGTGAATATAGTGGAAAAAAGAAAATGTTTTAGGGGGATATTTTTACTTGTTATTATTTAACAAAATATATAATTATAGATTAAATAATAATAATAATAATAAAAATCTTGTCTTCATTAATATCTTTTTCAAACTTATTTTTTTGTTACAAGAAATTTTTTTTCTCTGTTTTTGAAAGTTAAAAAAGCTTTTATAAAATTTCATCATCTGCTGAGGAAAGGGCGAGGGGGAACGAAAATGTCTTTTAACGAAAACGAAAATGTCTTTTAAAAATCACAATTTAATAAAACAAATCTTTTGTTTGAATTCACAATTATTTTCTTAAGAAATCCCTTTTTTAACAAAATAAATGTAACAATACAAATACAGTATATACTCTCTGTATGGCGGACTCCATATAAGACGGAAATTAGTTTAAATTTGAAAGATTTTCAAGTTCCTGTGAATCTAGAATAAACTAGACTAGAATAAACTTTTTTCGAGTTTAATAGTTTCGAACCTGTGGATATAACAAAATATATCAAAAGCATATGTTTAAGCATTGAAATATCAAAACATTTTTGATACAAAAAAAACAAAATTTTTTTTAAAAAAATGTATTGTTCTACAGAAACATAGGGAGAATTATTAGCCCTATAACCTCTCCCTTGTTTCCGCGTTTGCAGATGCAAATAAATCTAAATACATTCTTTTTTTTTCTGATAACATCATTTTTTATATTTTAGAATGATCTTTCCCAGAAAAAAAATGTTAACCTAATTGTATTTTTAAGCCAATTTTAGAGATACTGAAATCGACAATTTTAGAAATATATTATGCATGTACGACAAAAAATGATTTTATGCATGTATGCGAAAATTTTGCATGACTGAGTAATGGGTAGGAGGGGGGGGGGTGGAAATGGACTGCTTTAGGCACAATCTAAAAGCGTTTTTCTGTTTAATATTTATTTTAAATTATTTTACTATATTTTAAATATTTATTCATTTTTTCAACTCTTTTTTATGAATAATGAAAGTAAAAGTGTGCCGGTGAAGAAAAAACTTGGAATTCTGTATACATTTTGGAGACAATTTTTATTTTTTATAAAAATATTTTCAAACTAAATAAAATATGTCATCTATTTTATTGTTTTAAATATAAATCTCGTAAAGTATGCATATGCTTATTAAAACCCAGATTTAATATAATTTTTGAAAAAAAAATAAAGACCAAAAATGTATACATTTTCTCTTTTAAAATGAAAATGCTGGTCAGTTTATATTAGCCCTCTGCTTTCCAGATGTTGGAGGGCCATTACTTTTTTGCCCGAAACCTACCTTTAAGAGTTTACCAGCAAAATAAACGCAACAGTTCTGTCATGGCCGAGCCGATAACGGCTCGGCGATAGCTGCCGCAATTAGCGGCGGCTCACTTTCGGTACAGCATTGTTTTTGTACAAATGGCCTTAACTCTTTTTGGCCGCGAGGAAGCCAGCTTACGGCCTTAAGTCGAGTGTTTGTGGGGGTGGGTGTATAAATGTAACAAAATCATACCTGTGTATACCTGGCTGCGAAGAGGTGCGGCCTGGTGCGCAACGGCAACCATGATTTTTCAGAGTCTTTATAGATGTTGCCGTAAAGTAGACGACATTTTATTGAAAAAACAAGTCAGTGAAATTTCTTACGGATTATGAATTATTAATAATTTAATTAAAAATACTAGCGGCCACATTTTGATAAACAACCTGGTAGATATAAATTATCCTAATCATAAATATGTGTAAAAATTTGGTTTTCAGCAAACACTCGATGAGTACACTGATTCTGCAGCCGGATCTCGTACTATGGGGACCGAACCAATTAAATGTGTGACCCAAATATTTTCCGGAAATTTTAGACATTTTAAATGGCGTTCAAACAATGTTATAAATTTTTTTATGTCGTCATTATTTGGATAGAACTTAAGAACTAATTTTTGCAATTCAAATTTGAGATTTTGCTCATCCGAAGTATTTCAAGTTGAACCACTTGAATCAATTTTGTTCTTGATTCTCAATTTCGCAAGTTCGAAGGCTCTTTATTGTTCTAACCGACGCTCTTTTCAGCCTGTTCTTTTCTAGTATTTATTATAGCATTTAACACTTCCTTTACAAAATCTTCTTTATAGTTAGGACTTTTCTCTATTAAAGTTCGTAAATCAACAATTTTATGCGACGCGTCTACAGTTTCTCCTAATTCCTCGGCCAAAATCTTTAAATCTTCCTTTTTTCCTCTAGCTAAAAACGCCATTTTCCTAACTTAATTTAACCTCTTCAGTCCCTGAGTACCCAAATGGGTACATCAGTTTTGTCCCATTTTATTAATGCTACTCAAATATAAATGAAATTTCGATATAAGAATAATATGTTTCGAATTCTAAGATTCAAGCTAATGAAAATAAAACAAAAATCTCGCTCTGAAGTCAAACGAGAGAAGAAATAATTCAGTAATAATAAAAAATAATGTAATAATCGCCAGTAGCGAAGAGGTTAAAACTCAACAAATTATATAACAAACAACCGAAACAAACTTTGATTCCCTGTACGGAAAATCACTTACCAAAAAGTTAAACAAAATAATCAAAATAAACATATAAACAATGTTGCAATAAGATTCAAACATCAATTTTTTACTTACCCATCATACGTAGTATAGGGTAAGTCTTGCAATCGTTTTGAAAATCGAAATTTTTTTTTGACGGATTTACACGTTTTAGATAGTGGAGATTCCGAAAAACATA
This sequence comes from Maratus speculifer, assembly GCA_964019185.1. NCBI lineage: Eukaryota > Metazoa > Arthropoda > Arachnida > Araneae > Salticidae > Maratus > Maratus speculifer. The sequence continues at coordinate 308,572,496 of OZ025295.1, read as the reverse complement.
TTTTTAGAAAAAAAAATTTGCCGTCCGTCTGTCTGTCTGTCTGTAAACGCTCTATCTCCCGAACAAATTGAGATAGAGACTTGAAATTTTGTATGTAGTTAGAATGTAAGAATGGGACGAACCCTATTTAATATCAGCAACCTCGATTATCCGGAACTATTTTTTTCGGACTCTCGAAAAATTCGTTCTGATGAAAGGTATATAAAAATTTTCAAATTTTTTTGTTCTAAGGAATGGACGTAAAAGGCAATAAAATAACACACATTTTGCATATAGAACGAAGTCGATCGGATTATTAGTTGCCGAGATATTTGTAATCTTGTTTTCCACATTCTTCGATTTTTCATGACCCTGTATTTCATTCAAATTTCAATTCAGAAGTATATTTTAATTGGAAATGAGACGCTTCATCCGACGCAGTTAATTGTTAGTTAATAGAATTATTATTTTTGGAGTTATAAGGATGTTTCTTTTACGCAGTTCGGTACTACTTGAGTAGTTTGGCGTTTTATATAATTTGTCGAAATTGGTACATCAGCAGTTCTTTAATATAGCATTACTATGTATACTAACAATATTTAAATTTTGTTCATGAATTGCAATGCATTGTATAAATAGTTTCACATGTTTTATTTTCATATACATATCCATGATGGGTAAGTATTATGTTGGCCCCCAACGACTAGTCTTACTAAAGCAATATACCTGTTTTGATAATATAAATGTAACTAAATACTTACGTAATTACCAACTCAAGTACCTTTTGTAAAATTTAACGTAATCACGATTCAATTATTATACACATAAATACATTTTGGTACCTCTGTTATCCCGTCGACCGATTTCGCCAAATTATATAAATCGCCAAATCATACATATTGACACAATTTTTATTCCAAATAATGAAAAAACAAATAATTAGCAGAATGTCAATAAAAATACAAATAAAAAGTGGAAATAAAAATCATTTAATGACATTTTAAACACGTGAATCCTATTTAATTTCATTCAATGTGACATTCACGATCATCCATTATTGGCATTTAATCTTATAGTTTGGCGATAACTTTTTGGTCGACGGGATAATCTAATAGTACCTACATTTTAAATCAATTAATATAACCCAAAAATTCACTTGAATAAACCATATTATTAAACACATCAATACTAACAATAATAAAATAAAGTAATTTTCTAATTCAAGTTATTTTCATTTACTAGTATCAGTTTCAATAAAAGAAAGGAAAACAAAAGTTAAAAAAAACATGTAATCATTAAAGATATTTCGCTCAGAATAAAATAAATAAAAAAAAAAAGTTGAATTTAGATTCTGCCGTTGCAGAATTCAGTTTCATCTCCGATTAAAAAAATAAATAAATAAAATCGATAGAGGTTTTTTAAAAGGGCGACCCCGTTTAGAATGCAATGAACTAACTTCATTTTTCTTGTGTTTATCAATGTAATAGCAAGAGAACGGCGTGAAATACCCAATTGATTAGCAATTTCTCTCTGAGACATTGGAATTGCGGAATAATAAAGCGATACAATTTGACGTGCTACTTATTCATTGACTAGATTCATCAGAAACGGATTTTTCTTTAGTTTAAACGCTTTTTTATAGACTCTGAGAAAAAAGAAATGCATTTTAACAATAAAATTGTGTGAATGTCTCGTTTTAACGGCCAGATTACGAAACTAGAGAACCCCAACTAAAAGTTGGGGGCCACTTTAATACTTACCCATCATGGATATGCATTATGTAATATGTGAAAATAAAATATGTGAAAACTATTTATAAAATTCATTGCAATTCGAAAACAAAATTTAAACGTATATTTAAATATTCTTAATATACATAGTAATGCTCCATTAATAAATTGCTGATAAACCCATTTCGACAAATTATGTAAAATAGCAAACTACACAAGCAGTAACGGATTGCGTAAAAGAAACATCCTTATAACTCCAAAAACAATAATCATATTAACTAACAGTTTACTGCGTCAGATTAAGCGTCTCATTTCCAATTAAAACATACCTTTGAATTGAAATTTGAAAAAAATACAGGGTCATGAAAAATCGAAGAATATGGAAAACAGGATTACAAATATCTCGGCAACTATTAATCCGACCGACTTCGTTTTTGATGCAAAATTTGTGTTATTTTATTGCCTTTTACGCCATTTCCTTAAAATAAAAAAAAAAATCGAAAATTTTTTTATACGTTTCATCAGAACGAAATTTTCGAGAATCCGAAAAAAATAGTTCCGGATAATCGAGGTTACTAATATTAAATATGCTTCGTTCTATTCTTACTTACTATGTACGTACAAAATTTTAAGTCTCTATCTCCTTTTGTTCGTGAGATAGAGCGTTTACAGACAGACAGACGGACGGCATTTTTTTTTTCTAAAAATATGTTTTTCGGAATCTCCAGTATCTGAAACATGTAAATCCGTTTAAAACTTTTTTTCGAGAGTTCGAAAAAAATAGTTCCGGATAATCGAGGTTACTAATATTAAATATGCTTCGTTCTATTCTTACTTACTATGTACATACAAAATTTTAAGTCTCTATCTCCTTTTGTTCGTGAGATACAGCGTTTACAGACAGACAGACAGACGGCAATTTTTTTTCCTAAAAAAACGTTTTTCGGAATCTCCAGTATCTGAAACGTGTAAATCCGTCAATTTTTTTCCCCATTTTCAAAACGATTGCAAGACTTACCCTTTGCTACGTATGATAGGTAAGTGTACCACAATTTTTGACACGACACTTTTTAGCTTGTCTGAAAAAAACTAGGATCGGAAGCTAACAAATTAAAAATAACAAAGTTTGTTGTAAAAAAAAATTTACATTTTCTGTTTTTTAAGGAATAATTTTCAGTTTTTCTCCAGAGAAGATGGAAAATTTCGTGGAATTTACGCAAATGTTTCTGTTAGAAAACAGAGATTGTACTGGCGTCCAGATTGCAAGTACAATTTCCGTAAAATTGTCTTTTTTTTACGCAATTGTCTTAAAAGACCTGCTGCAAATGTTGAAGTTATAAAATTATAGCTTTCTTCAATTCCTTTTACAATATTAAATAAAAAGCACCATCAGTTTAAATGTCATTCAAAGAAGGACCAATTATTTATTGTAACATTTTCAAAGTGTGTTTTACATTTTTATTAGTAAAATCTTGATTAAAACGTACTAACAATCCATGCATATTAATATATTTTTGATTTGTTTAAAATAAAAAATTGCAACACAAAAATTTCAGTACAGCTACAGTATGAATACATTGTCTAAACAGATCTTACTTCTAAAGGAAGTTCTCTCAAAATCTGCACATATTGTACGTAAGGAATTCCCTGTATTGCAGATGGCTTTATATGTAAAAACTTTAGCGAGAACTTGAGTCGATAACAAAGTTCGTATATTTTATATATCAGGAAATTTTTAATTGCCGATATTTCTGGCAGAAAATGTTTCTTTCAATAAGGTGAAATTTCGCATATTTGAACTATATTTAATTTTCATAAAAAAAAATACTGTTATTTTACCTGGAAAATAACGGGACAAATATGAACTTGTACCAGCTATCGAACAACGTAAGGCAAGATGTCACGAGTGTGACATCATAATTTCTCGACCAACTTCTTATTAATAATGAAATTTACACCAGAAAATTTTGAATTGCTATTTTGTTTTATGTTGTTTCTGGGATACCAGCCATCTCTTAAAATAATAATAACTAATTAAACTTACCTGTGAGAATTTGGATTCCCTAAATAAAAATTCAGCCAGATGTGAAATGTCACATTGTTGTTGCATCTGGCTGAATTTTGATTCCAAATTGCTACTGGTAAGTTTAAAAAGTTATTACTGTTTAAAAGGGGGCTTCCACGTCCTGTTTTGGCGTACGAGTAAAGCACAACTTAAGTAAGCCTCTGTTAAACCTAACTTTAAATCGAGTTTTACTGTATGGATGAAATATTAGACAAATAATACAAAATAAAATTGCTGTTCAAACTTTTTCCGGTGTAAATTCCATCAATAATGAGAAGTCGATCGGTTAGTGATGACGTCACACCTCACCGTGTCCTTTGGCCTTGATTATTTTTATGACACCGATCCTGTACTCGCATACTCTTTATCAGAAACAAAAGTAACTTGCTAAATGCACCAAACAAAAACATTTTATCCCTTTAAATTTTATCCACAAATAATCTTTCATTTCCAGTTCATGAAAAATCACGATTTTCATTATATTGTGGACTTCTTTACGCGCCAATTACAAATTCCCCAAACGAGTGGGGGAGAAGGTGGACAGTGGTTCCCAAACTGGGGCATGCGTAACAATGACTACGGGTGAACGAAAATATATCCATAATGACGGAAAATACAAAAATAGTTAGAAAAGTCCCAAAAATGCTAGAAATGTTAATGTAATTTGTACCGATTTATTATAAAATAACAACAAAAAGGTTATTGATGAAAAAAGTATATTTGCGTTAGAGACATTAAAACTATCCTTACAGAATAGAAATGAGCCTTAATAATAAAAAGTGCAGTTTTTCTTTGTGGACTGCTGCATATTATCTGCATGTTTTTTTCTGTATCTCCGTTGGTTGTAATTATCAGTGAGAGGACAGCTTTCTCGTCTCTGAAAAAATTTACATAAATATAGAAGCATATTTATTTTTCGGCTTCATTATCGCTAAAAGCTTAAACTTAAATTTCCTTTTTAAACATAGTTTTAAAATGTATATATTTAAGCAAGAACTAATTTTATATTCAATATTTTGTATTGTAGTTTAGCTCCACTACGATCGTGTACATTAAAAATATTTAAAAGACAAGCATTTCGTTTCGGATTATTCATTTAAAGAAAACACATCTAATAAGATATTAAAAAAAAATAATAATTTTCAGCTTTGAACAAAAGCTTTTTCTGAATCTGATGGACAAAGTTGTCTTCACTGGTAATAAATTTCAGTTACCTTTAAAAAAACATTTTATATAAAATTTTCATTTGTTCTAGAATCTCACACTTTCCTTAAAAAAAGAAAAGGAAACTTTTAGGTTATTTAGAAAGTAAGTTTGGCAACACAAATAAAGAAAACAATCAATTGGAACCAATTTTTAATAACTAATGAATTACAATGATCAGTAAAATAATGAAAATACATTTACAAAAATATTTACAATTAAATAATGATTTACAATGGTCAGAGTAATTTTCAACATGGATACCGCCATGTTTATAGGCATTTATCGTATGGAGGCACGATTGCTTGGGTGGCCTTCTCAAAGACCGATGTTGCCTACGATTGCAGTCATTGGGTAACAAAGAATCTACTCTATTTGTCATCCTTGAATTGGCTGCTAGAAAGAAAGGACTTTATGCGCTTTTCAGTTATTTAAAAAGATAAGAATCTCTTAGTGCGAGTAGGGTTTGATTGCTGTTAGGGAGTAGGCGAAATTTTTAATTTCACGCCCTTCATCAATCGCTTCCCTAATTTGCCCGTATTTCGTACGAACAAGAAGTGCCTGCTTGATCTATCAGTTAAAGCCTTTTGACATCACTAATTTTTTTTAATATAAGGCAGAAATGTTAAGATTAAATATTACAAATATTTTAGTTAAAAAAAGGGTGGTGTTTATCCCATTTTCCAATCTATTGCATAGCTGCCAACATCTTCCGCTTTTTTGGCCCGGAAAAATTTTACACTAAATTTTAACCTTTCAAATCGCCATTATCGCTTGATTAAATAAAGCAAAAATTATTAGTTAAATTTTTCCGAGCCAAAAATTCTGAAGAGTTAGCAGCTATGCTATTGTATGTAAAAAAAGAAACAGTTAAGTGGTTGGATTGCCGCAAATACTTTCTCTTCATTGAATCTCTGAATGCATTAAGGGGGCTGGTCACGGGAGAGATTCGGAATTCTCCCCCGTAATGTTAAGTCTATGGGGTATAATACATTCTTATCTCTTATGGAAATCATTTTTTAACTTATTTTTTTCTGTGTACTCTTCTTAACCCTTTAATGTTCATTGGTTTCGCCACGAAACCAGCAAATTTTAATTCCGATATGCAACACTGACACCGGTATTTTTATCTAAAAATATTCCTTTTATTATGTATGTGAAAAATCACGTTTTCTTATTTAGAAATATATTTGTTCATAATTACCGGTGTCATTCATTTATTTCGACATCTTAGCAATGAAAAAGCTTTGATCGTTAAAGGGTTAATCTGTTGGGGACGAGCAAGATGTACAAGTGTCGCAAAAAAGGTTTAAGAATCCTTGTTTATCCCCACCAGTAAAATTTTTTCGTAAAATTTGGCTTATATAATCTGAGAATTTTCTGGTTTGAATAATGTATAAATTTCTGTTTTTAAAAACCGGTGAGAAAACATTAAAAATTTCGTAAAAGGCTCCCGTCGCAAAAAGGTTAAAGGATGTTTTTTTATTTAGTTCTCAAAATATTTTTAAAATTTATGCTTAATTTAATATTTTATGTGTTAAAATCTGACGAAGTATAAGTAACTTATAACACTTTGTATGAAATTAAGTAAATATTTTTAAAAAAAATTTTGAAAACTGAGAAAAACAGAGACATTTTGCCAAAAGTGTATAAAAAAAACAGAAGTTAAAAATATTGATTTCGGGAGGAGTTATTTTAAATATACGAATGCATCAAACACTCATAGACTTTACATTAATGAGAGATGACCAGCTAAATGACCAGCTCCGTTAACCCTTTCAGGGGCAAGGCACTTATGCTCCAAAATTATTCAAATAACTATTCCCACAGCAATTTACGAACAAATTTAGCTAAAAATAACTAAAACTTTTACTTCTCGTATAATATGAGATCGGAATTGTACTAAAAAATTATTGCTGCCAGTTGGCAATTTGAGTATTAAAATTAACCGTTCGCAGACTGCAAACGGCATCCCTCAAGGAGTTAAATCCGTAAACCTCACAGATTTATCTCTGAATTTCGAATGCTTCGGTGTTCCTCGCACAGATGACAGGGACGCGTCGGTTACTCAGCTTATGCTTATAAAATCAAATGACCGGCCATATCATGCGCATTGCCAAATGCCCCAACTGATTTAACCCTTTAACGTTCATTGGTTTCGCCACGAAACCACAAAATTTTAATTCCGATATGCAACACTGACACCGGTATTTCTATCTAAAAATATCCCTTTTATTATGTATGTGAAAAATCACGTTTTCTTATTTGTTCTTAATTACCGGTGTCATTCATTTATTTCGACATCTTAGCAATGAAAATGCTTTGATCATTAAAGGGTTAAACATTTTAAACTCGCACAATGCGAGCCCCAAATATATCAGCAATCTAAAAATGCCTTTCCTCACATACAAAGCTGCCACAGGCGACTATTTTTATATGCCGTTCGCACCAGTATTTTTCTAATATAAATTTTAAAGTATATTTTACTTGCAAATGTTGTCAAACTGTTCATTAAGGATTTCTGTTTTTAGAAAGTGGTGCCAATTAGAATTAAAAAATAGTCGCTTGTAGCAGCTATGTATGTACTTATCAATGACTTAGTAGCAGGATCGCATAACGAATATAGCTAACGAATATAGCTATTGTGCAGTGAAAATGGAAAACGGAACTTACTTTCTGGATTACCTAATGTGTTAATACCTCTGTACCCGCTGTAATAGCTCTCAAAATGGATTTTGTTGGATATAAAGAATGGAATAATAAAAAAATAAAAAAATAAATTAAAAATATAGATTTCGGTTAAACGAGAGTTGTGGTTAAAAGAGTTTCGGATAAAAGAGGTTCTACTGCATAAAGATAATACTAAGCAAAAATAAAACTATGTTTATTTATATACATACACCTCAACTTATACTCTTTTAACTTTTGATATTTAAATTAAATATCAAATACCGGAAATTTTAATTCATAATCTACAGCACACTCAGGCACAAAATATTCAGAAATAGTGAGTTGCATAAAATTTTCAATTTCGTGACCTTTGCAGACATACATCAACATTAATGATCCTTTCGTAAAATCACGTTCAGCTAAACTTTCGTAATGTCATCCGTATTACATTTTACTATGCTGATTTCGAAATCTCTAAAAGCTTCACTAAAAATTTTAAAACAGTAAACTTTCCTTGAATTCCTGTCTGTCATGGCCATAAAATGTAAAAGCACGTTGCATTTGATAAAATAGCGTTGAAATTCTCGATCTTCTTCCATAGAATTGCATATCCCTGCATCGGTGTATTATGACAAATGCTGTTCTTTAAAAACGAAATGAAATTCAGTAGAGAGTATACGTTTTTGCGCTATCAGTTTATTATGTTAGATAGAAATTTCATACTCATAAATAACTTTTGTCATATTACGTGACGTTTGTATTAAAAAACATTAATGTTTTACACTATAATATTTGTAATGTTTGAATATAATTGAGAATAAAAATAATTTCCCCTTTCTTATATTTTGTATTTTATAAAATATATCTGATTTTTTTTCTCTTTCTCTCGTCTTCAACATTATTATCGTTGATTAATAACTAATCCCGAAATCGGTAATTTTAGAAGCATAATTCTACTTCCAAAAAAGTTTAAAATATGTTTCTTCATCATATAAAAATTCGTTTTCTTCAAAAAAATTTTTTTAATTTAAGAAATATAAATTTTAATATGTTTCGTATATTAAGTAAAGATTAAAAAATATATTTTTTATATAGTAATGATGTAAAAAGATTATTATTATTAGTATTATTAAACCGCTGGCCGGAAACTTACATGCAGGGTAATATATCCTGCTTAACCCTTTCCGGCGCGAATTAATAAGCGAATTAATTAGAAATATGGACCTACTTAATTTAACCCGCGAGTAGTCGCGACTTTTTTCACAACGTCATTAGTCGCGCTCGGTCTTTTCGCCGCTGGCCCCCCGTATACCAAATATGTAAAATAAGAAATATTTTTCACCTAATATACGAAAATAACATTACAACGAAGATATAAATGTGCAGTTTTCTTAAATTATGCATTTTATTCATGAGATCTGGAGTAATTGGAAAAAGTAAAAATGAGCTCACATTAGGGATTTTTACGTAGACTTTTTCGCCGATTTTAACTTTATTTCTAAAAATGTACCTGAAAGAAAAACAGAGGTGTCCTGTTATTTCACTAAGTTGGTCGAGAAAGCTTCAAAGTCAGCTACATGGTAGATCTCCGTTGTATTTGTAATGTGATATAAGTTAAGAAAAGACAAGTTATACGGGCGGCGAAAAGACCGACACGCGACTACTGACGGGTTAAAGTATGCTATATGGTACGACGCGTCGCGACGTGCCGCAAAAGGGTTTATCGAGTTTTGTACCTCGCATCGGGGCGACAGTGGCTTTATCGCCTTATGCGGAGATCTATCTGATTGCACCTTGGTTTTTGTGGTTGTATCACGATTTATTTAATCATATTTATAATTGTGTTGACTGGTTCCATATTGATATTAATTATAATATTTATTTTTTTTGCGTTGTTAAAAATGGGAGAAAAATGAGGAAGGGACACTGCTTTCGATTCTACAGAATTCATACGAACCGCCTATGTGAGGTCCCATCACTACTCGAGTTTTAACTCGTAATTTAGAACCTTGATCAAGTGACGAGATCTTCACATGACTAGGTACCGCCATACGTATAATTCATAGGGAACTCGGAAGACATACACGGCACCTACAACGAGGCTGTCACAGGCGACTATTTTTATATTATGTGTGCACCAGTATTTTTCTGATTTTACTTTGAAGATTTTTTTTGGTTTTTGGTTTTTGCAAATGTTGTCAAAGATTATATAAAACATTTCGGTTTCGAGAAAGTGGTGCCATTTAGAATTAAAAAATAGTCGCCCGTGGCAGCCTTGCATGCACCAGATGTCATTAGCGCTTATGGCAAGTTTTTAGCTAAAAAACTTGTATTTCAGATGTAAATGATGTAAAAAGTTTTATTTCAACAGCAAGATATAATGTAACGAAAACATATTTGTAACGAAAAAAAATAACTTTGATTATTATTTCAATTTAAAAAAAAATTAAAAAACAGCTGGCAAAAACTTATATTTAAGTTTAAGATTTAAGGGTAAAAAAGAAAAAAATTTCATCATATCCTTTTTTCAAAGATTTTTTTTTTAATTATGACGAATTTAGATAATAAATGAAATTTTCATAATTGTATCATTTATAGAATTTATTAAATATTTCTTATTAGAAAAAAATAGCATGATACAAAAAGAATATTTTAAAATTAAAAAAAAATAAATTTTCCGGAAAAAGAATAATAATAGAAAATTCTAAGCAAATATTTAGCTGTCTTATTTCTGTCATTTTGTAATCACTGAAAAACTACATTACTTCCCGAAATTTTTTAATAAATAAATTTGCTTCATAAACTTTCATAAATGTCTTTTCTTGTTTTAACAAAAGAAATTTATTCGTAAACGGCATTCAACCGTTATTTGCAGTTAATGAACTATGAAACATATAAGAGGCTTAGTCTTGATTAAGGTAAAAGGAAGCTGAAAATGGAGGCCTTCATTGAAGATGTTGATCTCCAGAGAGATCTGCAAATTTGATTATCCGAAGTTCAAAACAAAAATACTGTATTTAATTTTTGAGCACATGCCTACTTTTTTGCAGTAAGTGAGACTTAAAATAAAGTACCTCAATTTCCTGCGTATAATCCGCGGATCAAATAATTATTTTTAGACCCAGAATTTTTTTTAACCCCTTAACTGGTTATTTCTTTTCCGTTCAATAAATTGAAAATAACGAATTCACACCACTATTTTTAAACACAATATTCGTAACATTGAACGAATGAATGATCAAGAGAAGTGCCTACTAGAGTCGCTTTGCTTCATATTACCTTCAGTCGAGATCGATGGATCGACTTATCGTAGAAATTATTTTAAAAAAAAATAGTGGTGTCAAAAAGCTTTAAATGATGAATTAAGCCAATTCGTCTTGCCCGAACGGCGTACGGGCAAATCAGTTAAAGTAGGGCTGCACAACCTGTGGCCCGCGGGCCAAACTGATACCACTAATTTTATGCCGAATAATTTTCCATGTAATAATGACAGAAACTTTGCTATGAAATAAAACAAACGTCACTTTTCAAATATTCTGGTGGCAAAAGATTTTCTGGCATAAAGGTAGTGCATCACTAAGTTAAAGGGTTAAATGTAACATGTGAAATCGCCGTAAATATTTGTCTTCTATCGCTAAATAATATTTCTGGGTCCAAAAAGAATTGTTTGATCCGCGGAACATAAGCTGGAAATTATGGCATTACAACATGCCTTATACACTGCTTTTATTAGGCGTGTTCGTAATTATGTAAATACGTAGCACCTACAATCGTCGTTTAGTCTTTCTGTCCGTCTGTCTGACCATTTGTATTTTTGTCCGCACATAAAAGAGCAGAAACTACCCAAGCGAATCCTTAGAAATTTAAAATATGTAATTGTTTTTACTTTTTTCTATCAAAAAGATAAGCACCGAGTCCTCTTACATTACTTTTTTGGAATGTATATTTAACTTATTTTATGAAATAATTTTCGGTTCTCAACAATATCTATTTATATCGGTTAAAATGTCCCATTATTGAGATTCTGGGTTAAATAAACAGTTTCTTTAGGGACAAAGGTGTTGAAAAATTTCCTTTTTTAATTTTTTTTTTTTTCCGGTGAGAATTCAATGTTATATAGATATTACTGTCTGCCTCTCAAGGGGTTGATAGTTAATCATTTCCGGCTTTTTGAACCAGAAATTTTTTTTTTGAGATTTTTGTCTTACTTAATCGATGAGTTATTGTTTGGTGATTTGTAATGTTAAAATTTACTGCAAAGATTTTGTAGTACAAAAAAGCAGGAGATGTTGGCAGCTGTGCATTTTACGTCTGCTTTATATATTAAAAGTTTAGAAATGAAAATATAGTGAAACATCCTTTAATAGCCTTTTATTTAATATGTTTTCTGTAATAGGACAACTTAAGGTTATACTAAAATATCAGAATATATATTCAGTTTTTTTTATAGTTAATAATCTGTAGTGTTAATTTTGTTATAATAACGGGTTTTGAAAAATTAATATAACTGCACAAAAATTTTCTTTATGAAAACACACTGATACTTTTATGAAAGAATGAAGCAAATGAATTATTTTTCAGCTACAATGGAGCAATTAATTATTTACTCATACAGTCTTAACATTTTCACATTCATTTTGATGAAATTGCGCTTAAAAAATAACACAAGCTTTAAAATATTTTTTGGTAGGCAGGAAATTGTATGAAAATTTTATCATTAAACCCCTGGGGACGAGGGACAGGTATACGTGCTGCAAAACGACTTAAGAATCTATGTTTATCCTCACCACTAAAAGTTTACTGTGAAATTTGCCTTATTTAATCGGAGAATTTTCTCGATTCAATAAGGCAAAATTTTCTGTTTTTAAAAACCGCTGACAAAACATTAAGCATTTCGTAAAAGGCCCCCGTCTCCAACTGGTTAATAACAACAACGAAACACAAATGAAACATGCTTTATTAAGAAACCTTTAGACTTATTTATAAAAAAAAAATATGCATACACATAGAGAGGTGTAAAAATCTAGATGGCATCAGGCCATCTTTCCCAGTTTTTCACTAAATTTATTTGGTTTTTAACACCTTCCAACAAAGTTGAAAAGTGTTTGTGATTTCGGTTTGTCTGTCCGTCTGTCCGCGCTCACTTCTAGTAAATATTTTCAAAGTGCCCTGAAATTACACCCTGTCAAACATATTAAAATTATATACATGTAAGAAGTACATGCATATAAACTTGCATACTGAATAAAAAAATATGCATTCTGTAAAATATGCGGTGAAAAAAATAGCTATTATTCATTTACAGAGCCACACAAAAGAATTCCATTATATAATTTCAAAGAGGGGAATTATGCGCGACATATTTTAATTATATTAAACTATTTCTTATGTAATAAATTTTACATATGTCGCTGAAGCTTAATATAAGTATATGATACAATTATTTATAATACAACATATAATATATAATAGCATTTACAGGGACACACAAAAGATTTCAAATTGTATATTCTTTCCGAAGTACCGTATTGTAACCGATGGTGGCTGACGGATGGATGAAATGCGTTTTAATTATGATATGCGCTTTTAATTTTCACTAAATCTATGCTTATTATATGGTGTGTATAATAGCTACAGTTTATACAGTGTTACTTAAAGAATCTCGCTAACTTTACTGAGATAGGAGCGTAAATTACTTAAAGGTCGTTTATAAATAAGTTATGCATTTTCCCGCTGAACTGTATTCAGTTTACTAAGACATTTTTGTAAAATATACATAAAATGATATACAAGGCCACGCAAAGAATTGGATATATGGATGACTATGAATGATAATTTTTGAAAATGTGATTTCAGTAGTTTTAAGAGGGTTTTAGTTTAAAATAAATTTTAACTAAATACTGGTGTGTAATAAAGATACTAGGTAAACTACAGGGCTGAACAAAAGTATTTAAGTATGTTTCTATCGATTAGTATAAATTGCTGAAAGAGAAATTTCAACCTGCTAAATTTTCTTGCTAAACTAAATTTCCCCTTTATGTAGTATATATATCAACCGAAGGTGAAATACAGGGCTGTTTTAAAGTATCGAAATACATATTTGGTTATATATAGTAACCTTATTTTCCTAAGTAACGAAGTTTCGTTAAAGATGTCAGGAAGTTTGAAAAGTGTTTCATAATCTATGCTTAATGTATGATTTTTTGCATTTTTTTTTCTAATATTTCATGTAAATTTCTTGTTAAAATGCTATAAAATTTTCAGCTAAGATAATTTTTAAATTTTCCGATGAGAGACTACTCGCGGGCGCCTAGATTTTTACAGCACAGCACACATAGATTGCATAAAATTCTTTCATATACGTATCTAAAGGTGCTATCAGATTATTTTCCTCATAAAAAGAAAAACTCATTCGAATTCTTTACTTGCATATTATTAATAAAATTTTTAGTAGATTTTACTTCCAATCAGCAGGCTAGTCAGTCTCTTGTCCTGATATTTCCATTTGCTTCAGAAAAGCCTTGTAGATAGAGGGAACAAGCTGAAAACATAAACATGAATTTCTTAAAACAGTATTTCTTGAATTGAACCTTTTGGGGACGAGCGACACATATACGTAAAGGCTTAAGAATCCTTGTTTTTCACTACCAGTAAAATTTTACTGCAAAACTTGTCTTATTGAATCGGAGCATTTTATCGATTTAATAAGACACAATTTTCTGTTTTTAAAAACCGGTGACAAAACATTAAAAATTTCGTAAAAGGGCTCTATCGCGAAGGTGTTAACAGCTAAGAGTAATAATATAAAATACCATTTCCTTTGTAAAAGAAACGTCTTTTTTTCTGCCATATTTTACACTGACACGTTTGTGTGACATGCATAATTTCTAGATATATGAGTGAGGTATACTGCATGAGTTTTCTTTATAGTTAATAATCGTTTTGTACTTAATATAATATGCGGTGCATAAAATAGTTATTATTCATTTACAATGTGACACAAAATAATTCATTACATCATGGTATAGAAGGAGTTGTTTGTGGCGTATTTTAAAAATGTTAAACTATATCATGTAAAGAAATTGATATATATGATTGAGGCTTAATATAAGTTCTTTCATGTATAATACGAAATGCATAGCATTTAGAAGGACACACAAAAGATTTCATTAATATATTATACCGGGAGTACTGTATTTTATGTTAAAAAGGATGACAGGAAATATACAGAGCTGCCAACTTCTACGCCTATTTAAATCACATAAACATAATTGGAACCACAAAAAAGTTTTAGAAAAAAATGTATACCTAATATGTTCAATGTTATGTATTACACTCCATATTGTTAATTATCTACTAAAATTTATGTTTCTGATATGTTTATTCGTCTTTAAATAGGCGTAGTAATTGGCAGCCATGAATATATCTTCAAGTGCGGTTTAAGGTTTAACTATATTTATCCATATTATATGGTGTGTATAAGTTTTACAGTTGATATACAGCGCTACACAAAAGAGTTTGTAGTTACTGAGTACGAGCGTCAATTACTTAAAGGTGGTTTTTAAGTGAGTTATGCTTTTTTTTATGCTGAACTGCATTCAGTTTGCTAAGAAAAGTTTGTAGTATTCAGATAAAGTGATATGCAGGGTCACGCAAAGAACTAAATATATGGCTATCCGCGATTGACAATTTCTGGAAATGTGATTTCCACGGTTTAGTTTGAATTAAATTTCAACTAAATAATATCGCGTAATAGAGGTTCGCATAATAGGCTAACTAAAGGGCTTCACAAAAATATTCAAGTGTGTTTACATCGATTAGTATAAATTGCTGAAACAGGAAATTTCAACATGTTATAAGTTTTCTTGCTATGTTAAATTTTATTATTTTATAGCATATATCAACCTACATATCAAATAAATGTTGTTCAAAAGTATTGGAATACAAATTTGGCTATATACATTATTTTCCTAACTAGCAAAGTTTATATTAAAGATTGAAGGAAGTGTTAGAAAATGTTTCATAATTTATGCTTAATGCATGTTTTTTCTTACTTGTTTAATTTTATGTATCAGACGTTAAACAATGTTTAGTTATTTTAGTTTTAAGTTTTATTGAAACAAAAATAATTTTACATATAAAATAATAGTAAATAGTTATATTATGAAAATAACATTTATTGTGGTGTTTTAGAAACTATGTTTGATATCAACTTACATAAATATTTCTACTCTAAAAAGAAAAGATGAATTTACTTCAACTGGAGAAGCAATATAAAACGCAATAAATTATCCTAAAGTTTCAATTTAACAGGCATTGAAATCTGCAACATTTAAGAAAGCAAAATTTCCCTGAATATCAATGGAAAAAGACTTTCCAGAGATAGATTCAGGGGAAAATTGTACCACAGGCATATATGGAATGAAAAGAGTATTGATTTCGAAAAAAAATATATGATTTATTACAACGATTCAGGGCGTAAAATGACATTATAAATGTATGTTTAACTGTTTACTTTTCTGTGACCTTACACACACGCACACACACACAAAAAAATTACAAATATTAATAAAAGTAGACAAATCTCATAACAACTTAACCCTTTCCGGCACACTGTGCCCGGTCCTGCGATACCTAATTATTATTCCAAATTCCAATAATACAAAATTTTGCTTTTACGATAAAAGCGTAAATTAAGGGTTTCAAAATATCTAAAGATTTCGTTCGTGAATTCCGGTGTCAGCCGATAATTTCTCATTTTACTAACAGATTTTTCCCGCGCCGGAAAGGGTTAACTGGCACTGTTAATCTATGTTTCGAAAAAAAAATATTTCATTATGAGTTGATTGCCGATTACTGAAGAACTTTCTTATTATCTTAATATTGTGTAAAACATTTTTTATTATATTTCTTGTGCTATAATTGCCTAAAATTCAAATATTTGATTTAATGATTTCTCTTGTTTTTCACTCTTTTTTTCTAAACATAATAAAAATCTACGATTATTATTATTTTTTTATTTCCCTGTACATTACATTTTCAGCTGATTCAAAGTTGTCCGCTATCAACTTTATGCACCTATATTTTCCGTCCGAAGTCTAGTGCAAAAATAATTAAATTATTTCAAAAGTTATCCTGATTTGACGAGAGTTTGATTTTGAAAAGTTTTTTAATTTTCTTAATACTTTGAAACTAAGAAATATTATTTAAAAAAAATATTGTACATTCTATGGTCAGAATTCTCAGTGTTTTAAACAATCAAGAATTTAAATGTAATTAAATGCAGAAATTTACTTATAATCTTTGTTTTTCTATATTATGTTAGCGTGTTATTTAATTTATTTTTAATTGCTCATGCTTAAAGCATTGTATTTATTTATCTTATCTTCAAATTTTTCAGTTTTCCTGTTTTTAGTTTACAAAACACCGAGACGAAATGTACGTATATTATCTATACCTTATATAAAGCATATACTGAGACGATTTTCGTATTTTTGTGTATAAAAGTAACACTTGATAAACATTATTTAGTATCTATTTCACGCCATCTACCGGCGACTGTAGTCATTTTAAGATTCCGAAACTTATAGTAGGTGTAGAAGATAGTACTCATTATTCTCAATCGTAACATTCTGGGCAATTTAAAGATTGGCGTGAATCTACAAATTTATTATAACTGCCGATAATAGCAGCTATCACTTGATATGTTAGCACATTCATGTCACCATTTGCAGCACTATGAAACTAATATTTAAAATATATTTTATTCTTTAAAATATACTGGTTTCAGTTATTAAATACACATTTTTTTTCTTGCTATATTCAACACGTTGAGCGCAACGCCAGTCTCTGGTCACTTTCTGT
This sequence comes from Maratus speculifer, assembly GCA_964019185.1. Taxonomy (NCBI): domain Eukaryota; kingdom Metazoa; phylum Arthropoda; class Arachnida; order Araneae; family Salticidae; genus Maratus; species Maratus speculifer. Next base: position 308,554,985 of record OZ025295.1, on the reverse strand, counting down.
TTAAAATGCGTCTTTCTCAGATGACTGACAATCTAAAATAGAATATGAAACTAAAATTATATATATTGTTTTAATTACTGGAAATTTATTTAAAATTTCCTTACCTTTATGTATTACAGGACAATATTTTCTCAATATTTACTTTGAACTTTATAATTTTTTTGATTCAGTGTCAGTCACCATGGCACTCAACGTCTTGAGCATACAAAATAAAAAAATTCTGAAACAACGATTCCCAACCTATACATTGCAGAACAATCGAGATGTGTGACAAAAAATATACATTTTGTTTTAAATAATACAGCAATGTTTAAAAAATTACATTTTAAACAGCAAATAATATTCGAAGGGAAAATTGCTAATTTCTCTCTCGATGAATACACGAGCAGAATATCCAGAAATATCTAAATCAGCTTTGATAGCTTTGTTGAGGTTTCTCACGACATATTTGCGTGAATTTATGTTTTCTACTTTTCTGTTTTTGAAAAACAAATAGAGAAAAAAACTGCGTGTAGAAAGTAATTTAAGAGACTTAAAATTAACTAGCAAAAGCCATTCTTTGATTGGATTCGCGAAGCATTATTTTATAAAACAGATATTTGAAAGTAACAATATTTTTTAATATTATTTTTGCATTTTTATTAAACAAAAACGTTATTTTGTATTTTGGCGCATTTTAATTTTTTATTTATGATGTAAGAGTGGCATAACAAAATATTTTCGAAGCAAACTTTTACAACATATTTTTAAATTTTCAACTTAAAGCTCTTTTAAAGATGTTTTTACAATTTCCAGTAGCCACTGGTGTTTTTTAAAGTTGTTTGAAATATACATGTTTCCAATCTTTTTAATTAACATCAAATAATCTTTGATAGCTATTTTAGAATAATATATTTGAAGAGAGCTTGAAGAAAGTTACTTCTTCAAAATCCTGTTTTCTGGAAAAACATTTGAAATCTGCTCTCATTGATACAATGAACTTTTAACTGTAAAACTTTTTATTCTAATTTCTTCGTTTTTATACATGTTAGCGTATGAGAATTTTTGATATTGTAGAATTTTTCGTAAGGAAAATTTCTATTGAATGCTTAATTTTGAAGGATTTTCACTCTCGACAACATTACGTACGTTTTTAAGCTAACTGGTGTCTATATATCTTCAATATCTACAACTGCTTCATCTAATGTTAAACCTTGGGATTTATGAATTGTAACAGAAAAAGCTACCTGCAGATGAAATTCTTTCCTTGAGCAATTTATGCTTCCATTTTTCCAGAATTTAATTATTGGAAGAATTGGGAATCACCAATTCTTATATGTTAAATTACTGTAGTATCCTAATTTATCCATGATTATTCGCGATGTCTGGTCTGGAGGCTTGTGATTTTCTTTAATATGTTCAACAAAGTGTAAAGTCCCGTTCACTAAACCATTTTCGGTCCACAAATAAGAACATAACATTACTTTAGATCCAAATGATAAAGTAAGAAATGGTTAAAGTCCATTTGTCGTTTCTGAATCGGCCAACTTTGCTTAAATCGCAGCTTGAATCGAGGCAACAACTTCATGCAGTTCTTTTAATTTTTCATTTATATAACAAATTTAACAATTAATTTTATTTGTTTACATTTCTTTTGTTGCCACTTTACAAAAAAAAAAAAAAAAATCCATAATACAATTCTTTTAAAATGTTTAAGTGTCATCTGTGCAAACGATTTTGCGGAATAATGAAAACATATTTTATTTATTAAATTAATCATGATTCTATCTATAATTACTTACTCCATGATTTATATTTTTTTCTGAAAATATACGCATTTCATTTTTTATTTATTTGCTAAAATGCGTCCGTATTGGAAATGCATGTAAAATAAATTAATTAAAATAATAATTTTTTTAACGTTTTACTGTAAAAAAATTATATTGTGCAAATCATAATTTATTTTTGTGTTTAATTTGAAGTTAAAATATTGAATAGTTTTTTGTAAAGTGTACGACAAAATGCAATTTGAGTGGCCTAGTAGAGGATTCGCTTCGCTCATCCTAATTATTTTAGCACTGATGTACTCTCACTATTATACTCTCACCCGTAAACAACTGTGCCAGAAATGTCACTATTTATAAAGTTATGTTTTGCTAATAATTAAACATATTTTAATTATCTTTGTAGCTTGTGTGTTACATTAACTATTATTCCACTTACACGCATTGGGATTTCTAATCCTTATTTTTGCTTAGCGTGTATCCTTCGTTTGAAAATTAGCATTTTTCGTACTATAGAATAACTGATAACTTATGGTAGGACTGTCTAACGCGGCGACCAAAGGCGCCATGACGCCCTTTTAAGATTTCCTATTAATAGGCTTTTAGAAGTAAAATTTCATTGTAAAGAATAATTTCTTTAAAATCATTAACATTTGCATTAGAGATATTTTCAAAAATTGTAAAAACACATTAATATCCGTTGATGGGCATCTCACCTAATTTTAATCAAGATTTTCACCAGAAATTTTGGAGGTATTTTTGATTTTACATCTTTGATGTAAAATATTTGAAGAAAAATGGCCTTCGTTATTTTTAAACAATTTTTTTCTAAAATTTTGGCGCGAGTTCAATATTAGAGTAACAGAATTGCTCGCCCTCATAGATTTAAAAATTAGATACATGCTTTGAAAATTTAATCATGCATATTTCCATAATTTATAATTATTGTTTATAAAGTGTACTGATGTTGATTAAAATTTACTAATAATTTGGAAGAGTTCTTTTAATACTCAAGAATTAACAGAAAAATAAACATTTCCCATCTTCCCCAACATCTTAAAAATACATGTGCTTGAAAATTCAGTAATTTTCGTTTTGTTGTTGTCACACTGGTTCATTGCCTGTTTTGTACAACTGAAAGGGGCTTAATTATTCTTGACTTATGAAATTTTAGGAGTTTTTTTACTTTGCTTAAAAAATTTAAGCAAAGTTTCCATCTATGAAAGAACTTTGACTATTTCTCTGGAAACACCCGAATGGATTGGTACCTGTTATGCCTGCCTTTGTTTTTGTACTTTTTATAAAATCTAAATTAAGTCATTCATAATAAGTCATAGCGCATTTTCACATCCTAAAAGAAACCTAGCAACATCTCAGATTTCCATATTTATTTATTTATTTTTAGTTATTGATGTTATTATAGGCGCAATTAAAGTTTCTGGCAATTTGCTCTATAAATATTTTTGAAATAGTCTTGTCATAGAAAATTGCATAATTTGAAATTTAACCACTTTATCGTCGCGCCCGAGACAATCACGGGCCGCAAGTTTCACGGCTTTTATTCAGAACTGTTTGATTCCAACAATTTTATAAAATTTGGAAATTAGTTTTAATCTGGTATCATTTTACTTGCCTTAAGGTCAATATTTTTTCTTAAAAAAGTGGTGGCAATAATGAATTTGAACTTTTAAACCGTCATTTAATACGACCATTAACCCCTTGAGCTCTGCTGGTAGAATTTTCTACCACATAATTTTATTTCCAAAAGTGTCACAATGACACCAGAAAATTTGTCAAAATTTACTTCAAAGAGATTTAATTCATATTTCCGTGTTTATTGTTAAGCGGTTTTTTTTCCTCTGCAAAATACTGGTGCCAATGTGACATTTGGAATTTTGAAGAAATTTACACCCCAGAGCTCAAAGGGTTAAGTGTATAATATATTTAACTCCAAAACCGTAGGGCCGTTTGTCTACCGCTATAAGATTCATTTGCATTATTTTATGACGTGGGTTTATATTAACACTTTGCGATAATCTTGCTGGATATTTTCGGTCAAGTGAATAATGGCGCCCTTCATTGAGTGCCAAGAGCTGGTGTGCGCCCTTGCTTACTAAAAGGTTGGACGGGCCTGGATCGAAAAAGGATCGGATATAGATGTCGAGATGAATTTTTATCTGTTTTATGCAGAAATGAACAAGAAAAATTTTCCTAAGTGGGGAATTTTGTCCTACATGAGCCGTATAGAAAATTATTCGTACTTATTCAAAAAAAAAAAAAAAAAAAAAACCTCCTATAGCGTAGCAGTTTATGTCATCATATTTTGCATCTTTTTTTTATGGATCTTTGCGATTGTAAGTATGAGTCTAAGAGTAATATTTAAAGAATCAGCCTATTTGCAATGCACATACATTTAAAGTCTGAATTAAAAAAAAAACTATTAAAAGGTTGAATAATATAAATTAAGACATGAATTAATTAATATTATTAATGTTAGTGTTTCTTATAAATCAATTAATAAAGTTAGTTCCTTCTTTAATAAGCATAAATTTCAATATGATAAGTCTAAATTGTCCGGTGTTGTCTATTTTATTCCCTGTGGAGTTTGTGATAGTGTGGTGAAACAGGTAGATCTTTAGAAATTTGCCTGCGGGAACGTATCAGTGCTCTAAAAAGCGGTAATTTAATTCAAAAATTGTCCAACATTGCGTTCAAACGAAACACGTCCCGCAGATTACGAAAGCCAGAAACTTAACACTAGAACGCTGGGAAATTTTAAGCAAGTTTTACAAAATATATTTAAAACCAGAAAAATAATTTGAAATTATTTATCTTATTTATTTAGTTCATTTCAAAGCAACTGATTTATAACTTATTTTTTGAAGATTTGTCTGCTTTGAATCCACAATTATCCCAGTGATTGGTGTCGAATTGACACCATCCCGGCGTTCTAGTGTTAAAATCAAAATCAGGTTGTAGCAATTATCATGGCAGAATTGTCCTCGAAAGTTGGATCACTTGTTTACGATCGCCAACTCTGAACGAGGCTCGTGCTGTCCCTAACGAATATTATCTTTTTCTAAATAATAACTATAACTGTCTTGGTTTGTTCCAATGTCAGTTTTGCAATAAATTATTATTTGTACTGACGAGGCCTTGCGTGTAACTTGGCGAAACGTTTATTTTTGTATTTTTAAATGGTTTTTTTGTGTTTTATTTTATTTATTTTTTTGTATATAAATTTTATTTATTTAAAAAATGTATTCAAGTCTGTCTTAATTTATATTATTCAATCTTTTAATTAGCCTATTGTTTCGATATTTATTAATCACCTGTATCAATCACGGATAATTTTAGTTGAAAAAGCATTTTGATAGCAGCTGTTTTGTTAGAAAATATTTGTTTTTAATAATGTGTGAGTGTAGAAGTCAGTATTTATTGTTCTCCATCATGACAAATTGGCCCATTTATCTGGATTCTCGGGAACCAAGCGGATGAATATACAGTGAAACCTCCAAATAAGGGACCCTCCGAATAAGGGACACCTCTATTTAAGGGACAAAACTTACGATCCCAGTCCTTTGGTATAGGACGTGTAATGTATTTACCTCTAAATAGGGGACACTTGAAAATGAGATTTACCACTTAACCCTTTGAGCTCTGGGGTATAAATTTCTTCAAAATTCCAAATGTCACATTGGCACCTGTATTTTGCAAAGAAAAAAACCGGTTAACGATAAACACGAAAAAATGCATTAAACCTTTTTCAAATAAATTTGGTCGAATTTTCTGGTGCCAATATGACATTTCGGAATTAAAATTATGTGGTAGAAAATTCTACCAGCAGAGCTCAAAGGGTTAATGGTCACATTAAATTGCGGTTTAAAAATTCAAATTCATTATTGCCACCACTTTTTTTAAAATAAATATTCATCTTATTTAATGACAAGTAAAACGATACCAGAATAAAACCAATTACACTGTTTTATAAAGCTGGTGGGAACAATTCCGAATAAAAGCCGTGAAGTTTGCAGCCCGTGAATGTCTCGAGCGCGACGATTAAGTGGCTAAAAGGGCTGACTTTCAGATAACGAAGTACCCTAATTTCCTGCCTATAATCCGCAGATCAAACAATTCTTTTTCGACCCAGAAATTTTATTTCGTAAATGAAGGCAAATATTTACGGCGATCTGAAAAGTTGTATTTTATTTAATAAAATTTCTGGGTCGAAAAATGATTGTTTGATCCGCAGGAAATTAGGGTAGTCTGTGATGAAAATGAAAATACAGATTTTTATGAACTTATCAAATAGACAATCATATCGATAAAGAGACATACGACAGAATTGACATGCATTTATTTACTTACAATTCTGATTAGACTTCAATGCGTTTATCCCCATTCAAAGTAATTCTGTGAACTATTAGGATGCTTCTGAAAGTGGATAATTAAAGAAAATTATGAAATAAAGAACTTTACGGATGCTAAGGCTGTTCTCACATCCACAAAGGCAAATTGTATGTCAAAACTTTTAATTATTATTTTTTTTCTAAAATGCTTAAAACTAGCAGGCGTTGTTGTTCAGAAACTATGTAATCGAACTGTTGTTTCTTTTTCATTTTTTTCTTCCAAACACAATAGATCGTTCAGAAAATATTGATAATGTGAGCGTTTTGAACCGAATTTATGCTCGAAAGAAGAATAAGTACTCAAGATAGGGTGAAAAACGTCTGTCACGTGATCAAAATTGCTTATAAATCAATAGATAATTTATTCAAAACTTGAAAATACAGTTCGATTTCAAGTCACTTCTATAGTCAGTTGCTCCAATTTTATACCTTTCCGTTAAAAAATGAATTTGTAAATCAAAATTTTTCCAATTGCTGAGCAGAGTAGTTAAGAGATTTGTTGCCTTAAAATATGCAAAGCAGTTAAATACTTTTTTTTAAATACTGCTGATAATGGAGAACTAAAATTTATAAGTATGGTAAGTGAACACTTGAAAAGAATATAGTAAAAAATTGAAATTCGCAAAACAGTCCCTTTTGATTGAATACTTCAAGTATAATTCTTTTTACTATTTTTAAACTTTTTGCATGTACACAGTTTGCATAAAAATACAAATCAAAAACTCTACAAATCATTTAATGATTCAGTAATCAATTAAGAATTTTAATTAATTAATGCTCTATTCCTTTTGTGTCTAATTAACGTGATTTATAAGTAATTCAAATACATTTAAACTTCACCTGTAATGTTTTGTTACATTTATATCCTTCAGGGCGATAAGTTAAAAAAATAATAACAATAACTCCGAATAAGGGAACCTTTATTTAAGGGACAAAAGTTCCGTTCCCACAGATGTCTCTTATACGGTGGTTTCACTTTATAATTTTAAAATTTATTTTAACTGCTGATATTAGCATCTATCACTCGAAATGCTGTGTATAATTTCAGTAATTTCGCTGAAAATTGAAACTAAGATTTAAAATATGTTTTATTCTTTAAATAATACTGGTTTCAATTGTTAAATATAATTTTTTTCTGGCTAAGTTAAAATATACACAATATAATGTAGATTCTAAAACAGCGGTTTCCAAAATATGCATCGTAAAACAATCGAGATTTGTGACAAAAGTCTATCTTTTATCTCATCTGTTAAAAAAAATATAACAATTTCAATAGCAAATAATATTTGAAGGGAAATTTATCAATTTCTTTCATGATAACTATGATGACTGAATGATAACTATGTGAACAAAATACCCAGAAATATCTAACTCATCTTTGAAATCTTAGTTGGTGCTCAAAACGACATGTTTTAGTGAATGTATTTTTCTACTTTACCGTTTTGAAAAACAAGTAGAGAAACAAACTGCATGTAGAAAGTAATTTTAGAAAGAGACTTAAAATTAATTAGTTTTAGCACTGATATAGATGTTCTCATCCGTAAAACAACAGTGTCAGAAAAAAATTGTAGTTGGGAACAAAAACAATGCAGAATTCTCCTTGTTTACTAATTTAAAACGTAAAAAGACATGTGACTGTATATAAATTACTTAAAAGGTGCATAATAAAACATGTAAAAACTTAAAAATACATTTAAATTCCTGTTTAAAAAGTTCACAACGTTTTCAACCGTCGCTTACGCGGTCTTCGTCAGTGAGAAAAACTCTAAATGACAGTTATTGCTGCTTGGCGTTCTCAGGCTCATCTGGAACAGTCCATTTTACAGCGAGGGAGGGGGAGGGGTGAGGAAACGAAGTAAAACGGGGAATAGAATAAAAACTATTGAAAACATTTCAAAAAGCACAGGTTTAAGTATTATGAATAAAATTTCTCCATATTCAAATTTTTATTCTATTCCCTTTTTACTCAGATTTCCTCACCCCCCCCCCCCCTCGGTGTAAAACGGACTGTTCCGGATGAGCCTGAGAACGCCAAGCAGCAATAACTGTCATTTAGAATTTTTCTCACTGACGTAAGCGACGGTTGAAAACGTTCTGAACTTTTTTAAAAGTACTTTAAATGTATTTTTAAGTTTTTATATGTTTTATTATGTACCTTTTAAGTAATTTATATACAGTCACATGTATTTTTACGTTTTAAAAAAGTGCCAGAAATTTCACTATTTATTAAGTTATGTTTTGATTATAATTAAAGATATTTTTGATTAATTTTGTAGTTTGTGGGTTGTTTTAAGGGAGTTCGGGACACATTTTAAATTAACTTTTATTTATTGAGTTAAAACTCAATAAATAAAAGTTTGAATAAAATAAACTTTTTTTGTTATGGTTACCAATATTATCTGTAAACGAAATCACATTATAAAACTTCACATATATTTTTAATCTTTAAATTTAAAATTTATTGAAAAAGTGGAGTAGTTTAAATGTGATATAACTCAAAATATTATATGTAGAATTTCAGTATATTTACTTTTAAATAAACAGAAATATTTAAATTTAAATTTTGATTTAACATTTTTTGAAATATCTATTTTTTTAAAAATAAAAGTACTTAAAGTAAAAATTTAAAAAAAAAAATGATGTAACTCTTTCATTTAAAAAAATCATATTTTCAAAAGTAAACGTTTAGTTTAAACTTGCTCAATCAAAATCGAGTAATATAAATAAAAATAAAAAACATGTTTCAAGTTTGAAGCATTTATCTTTAATGGTTCTTGAGTTATAACTATTTAAATCCGAATAATGGCGAAAAAACTCATGATGAAGAAAAATTCATTTTCACATTTATTCATTTTTATGACAACCTTTGCTTGAAAGCTAGATTTTGAATACAAAGCGAAACGAAAAAAATTAATATTTCCTCATCTAACATAGAAACATGTTTTAAACATAAAAAACAGAAAAATTTTTAATGCAACATTTTTTTTTTTTTTTTTTTTTTTTTTTTTTGAAAATTTAAAGATTTTTATTTCTTAAACATTCTTAATTATTATTCCACTTAAAGAAAATGGGATTTTCAATTCTTATTTTTGCTGATAATGTATCTTTCGCATGAAAAATTGCCTTTTATAGCCAGATAGGATAACTGATAGCTTAATGATCCATACAATAATTTCCATATTGATATTCACCATCATGTTATATGGGTCTCGAAAATTGTTTTCTTTCAAAGGTAGGTCACGTAACAATAAAGTTTGAGAACCGCTGATCTAATAGCTTAACTTTATATTTTTGAAGCGACATTTTAAAAGTGAAATTTCATTTTAACCCTTTCCGGTACGGTCAAAATCTGCTAGTAAAATGAGAAATTATCGAATGACGCCGGAATTCATAAGCGAATTTTTTAGATAATTTGAATTCCTTAATTTAAGCTTTTATTATAAAAGCAAAATTTTACTAAAATATTATTAGTGCTGTTTGCAAGTTTGGGATTAAAATTAGGTTTCCCAGAGGAAAGAGCACAGTGTGCCTGGAAGTTTTAATAAGTTAACCTAAAAATGAATTAAAAAAATTACATATATGATTAGTGAAACCAAAGTACCTATAATAGGAAGCTTGATACCTTATAAGACACCATGTGTATGTTGCACCTCCGGCCGAAATAACATTCGTCTATGGCGTCACATTATTGTTAAAATGTGAAAAGCTTTCGAAAACTTCAAAATATACAAGATTTCCATAAAACATGTTATCTATTATAAAGAAAAATACTTGAAGCTATGGAATCGATTGCAAGAAACAGGGAATATTAGATATAAGGGCCACGCGCCCTTACTAGTCCAAAAGACGAGCGCATAAAACACTAAGCCATCGATCACAAGAAGAAATTCTTTATTTTATTGAAGAGTAGCAATAGAGGAATCTAATGATTCATGTCTGCCGGAAGAAATAAAATGTTTTTGTGTTTTAAATATTTTTTTTTTATTTATTTACATCTTAAATATATTTCCGCTTATGGATGGAAATTGCTAAAATAATTTTAAATAACACAGTGTATTTTTTAATTGAAATAAATTATTAATAAATTTTAACGTACCATGCATTACATGATAAATATAAAGTTCATATACAAAACTGTGCAAACAATTTTATATATATTTATTTATTTTGATGGGGATTTATGAAATTGTATTTTCAAATGTTTTATATGTTGTAAAAAATTGTTTATTTAGATATCTTTTCTCACTTTATGAAACTATGAAGTTTTATGGTAGAATTCCGAATGTGTTGGAAAGTGCTATAATCTATGTTTAATGCACATTTTTACGCTCTTGTTTATTTATTTTTCAGATTCATGAATGTATTAAAAAACTTATAAATGGATTACAACTAAATTTACATAAATAGTATAACTTAAAAATGATTTCAGAGGAAAAAAAACTAGAATTAAAAAATGCACATATTAAAAAATTAATATTTTTATTCATCTCTGCTACTAAAGCAAAGCTTAGTTCCTTTCAGGATAAACAAATAATAATGCTGTACAAAGCTAGTAAGATTTTTTATGCAAATCTCTTTAATTTACATATCTGAAAAAGACAACTTTAATTCATTTCTTTCTTAAATGCATGTTCTAATTTTTTAGGAAAAAAAAAAGAAAACAAGATGATGTTTTTTTTTTTTTCATTTGCGTACAAAATGAAATAATAATTGAAAGAATTTTGCAAAAATCCACCATTTTTTGCATAATTTAAATGTTTTGAATAAGGTCGCATCAAACAGAAACACCGTTTTTATTATGAAATTTTTAAATTGAGCGTAATTTTTTTATTATTATTTTTTAACTCACTTCGAAATTAACGAATGAAATTAACTTACATTAAAGTATGTTGTGTTTCTCGCTTTTAAAAATGTAAAAATTCAGTAAAGAAACAGCATGAATTTTCAAGGGCTTTATTATAGTAAATCCTTTCCTGCTGATATAGCTTTAGAAGGTTTAAAATCTTTTTATAGCAGACATAAAAAAGTAATTACGTAATTTGTGTTAAAAAAGTGAACATACTCTTCTTTTTTTAATTTACGAAATATGTTTATGAACGAGTTTCGATAGAAGTTGTCTAAGTCGAAACATTTAACGTCTAACGTACAAATTAACTTTTTTTTCTATAAGTATAAGAGCATCTGTGTAAGAGCGCCAATGATTTAATTGAATTTAAGTGATGTGGCAGTAATCTCTTAACGCTCCCAAGAATCTCCGTGAATGTCAAAATCGCGACTGCAAAGCTGCCACAGTTTTATTCTGTTTAAAGCACTATTTTTAAGAAAATACATTTTGTATAATACTTTTTTTTTGCAAACGTTGTCAACTCGCATGTAACAGATTTCTCTTTTTAAAAAGTGGTGCCAATTTTGAAATATTCTGCCCTTTTTATTTCGCGAATACACAACACTCGCGGATGCTAAGGGATTATTTTATATGTATTTACTACAGAGCTAAATTCCAAAGCTTATTTTCATACGAACGAATTTCTGAAAAAATAAATCTATGTAATTGTCTGCTTCGGTTCTTGGTAAAAGTTTAGCAAAAATATAACAACATGTTTGTATTTGATATTAAATTTTAATAAAAAATTAAACTCGATTAATCATATGATATTTTTAGTAATTTGGCTAAGAGAGAGCAATTATTAGGCGATCAATTCCGTTGTTTTTCATTTTTATTTTTGGGAAATAATCCTTCTAAATTTGCAGGCTGATTAACATCAAATTCCGCTGTATGACAAAGCTTTTCAAAAATGCGTGCTACACTATAAACGGTGTTATGATAATTGTAACTATAAATTATCAAATAAGATTTTAGAAGAAAGACCAATCTATATTTATTGTAACTTATCCCACTTATCCATTAATATACAATTGTATAAAGAAATAGACTTCTCTATAATGGTTAAAAAATAAAACAACATGATATGCAAGTTCACCCAAAAAATGTATAGCTATATAGTATACAGCGTAACCATGATCTATCATTCTCGCATCCATCGTTTTCCTGTATTGTTCGTTTTATTTCTATGATCCCTGCATAAATTTTATTTAAATAATATTAGCGTAACCCGTAAGCTTCGTTCTTCAAAAAGTCATTTTCCCGCAACTATCATTGTAAAATTATTCTCTTGACCGAAATGAAATTGAATCTCATGCGAATCCATATGACATACAAACTGGAATTACTTCTTTTATACTAAAATGACCCATTTGTACTGTTTGTGTTGATGATGGCGATAATAATGCAACTTAAATGATCTGTATATAGCAGAGGATGCAAATATGTTTCCATTAATCAATTAATGTTAGGAGAAATGTATGATAATGCAAAAATTGCATGAATTATATTTGCTACACTTTTTATTTTTAATCTCCTCTAACCATTTTCTTATTTAAGAAAATGTTTCTTTTTTAATTCTTCTTCTATAGTGAACCTCCATAACATATGAAAATGGCATAGCTATACGACTATTTTTACGAAAATTAAAACATGAATACGCAGACAGATAGAGATCTAAGTAAACGGCTTTAGAAAAACTCTCGAACTACGTTGTAAAGCGTTAAAATTAAGAGAAAAAAAATCCCATTTCCTTTGTAATATTTTTCCAATAAATAAAATAACACGTTAATTTTTTTCCTTTTAATTTTTTTAAGTCCTCACTTACGACGCCTTATTCTTACTTAAATAAAAATTCAATCGATTCTGAACTTTTTCTACTAATGCTCTTTAATCATAAATTATCAAACAATGCAATAAATAAAATAAAATAAAAATTACTGTTTACTTTTTAATGTACAAATGGTTTGTTTCATGATAATTTTAAAACAAATGAACATTTACTTAATTATTGCTTTATTTTAAAAAGTCTTTTAAAGGCAATTTTCTTTTTTCTTCTTAAAAATTGCATTAGTTTCTGAAAAAAATACCACTTGGGGGGATAAAATTATTCTTCTACTTAACTATAAAGTTATAACTTTATCTTTATTTGCCGTGATAGCATAACATTTTTTAAGAAAGATTTATTTTGAATATTTCATGATATTTTTAATAACAATAGTTGTCGTGAACTTTTTCTTTTAAATCTTTCTAATTAGTATCTTTGATACACGTTTCGCACAGTTCTAACACTAAATTTTAAGAATATTTTCGAAGTGCTTCACTACGGAAAACTATCGTAAAATCTGTGAATGAACTGCGGATTACAAAAGTTGTGGTTTAAAAACTAAATGTAAATTTTCTTATTTTTAATAGTGGTTCCAGAGCCTTTGGAAATGCCAAGGGGTGCGCAAATCTTGCTTTGATAATAGTAAAAACATGCTGTAACGCAGAGGTGCAAAAATCATGGCGGCAGTCGACAGTTTATCATTACTAAATTTGTTTCGTTATTTTTGGTCTAATATTTGTTCTAACAAAATGCTTGTAAGAATGCCATGAAAATTTAACCGTTGAAAACTTAAATTTTATTCGTAAAAGACTGCCCGCTGGCTCCTAGACTTCTGCATCCCAGTAGCGAACTGAGATGTATTAGAGAATAAAAGAAAAGAAAATGGCAGACCAAATTCATTTGTATCTTTGTATCTTTAATTCATAATTCACTGTCTACTCAGGTACAAAATTTCCAGAAATAGTGATTTACTTAAAATTTCTAATTTAGCGACGTATTCAAACGTAAGTCAACATTAAGAATCATTTTGTAAAATCACGTTTCACCTAAACTTTCGTAATGGCATCCGTATTACAATTTACAATACTGATTTCGAAATCTCTAATAGCTCCACTAAACATTTTAAAACAGTAAACTTTCCTTGAATTCCTATCTGTCACGGCCAGGGGTGCAAAAATCTAGGCGCCAGAGGGTAGTCTCTCACCACTAAAATTTTAAAGTTTTTTCGCTTAAAATTTAATAGCATTCTAGCAGGAATTTTACACGAAATATTAGACGAAGAAAAACGAAATAAATTTTGTGGTGAGAAACTGCCTGCTGGCGCCTAGATTTTTGCACCCCTTCTCACGGCCATAAAACGTAAGAGCACGTTACATTTGGTGAAATAGCTTTGAAATTCTCGATCTTCTTCCGTAGAATTTCATATTCCTGCGACGCTGTATTAAGACATATGCTGTTCTTTTAATACGAAATCAAATTTAGTAGCGAGTATACGTTTCTGCGCTACCAGAGTTATTGAGTTAAATAGAAAATTTTAAACTCATGTTATATTAAATGATTTTTCTCAAATTACGTGTAGTTTGTATTAAAAAATAATTTTACGCAAAAACATTTGTAATGTCGGAAAAAAAATATTTTCAAAATGGAATTTGTTGCGCCCAAGAAATTTGTTATTAAATAAAAAAAATGGATTTCGATTAATTGATAGCTTTGGTTAAAACAGGTTCTACTGCATAAGGAGAATATTAAGCAAAAAGAAAACTGTGTTTATTTATATGAATTTACCTTAACTTGTACTCTATTAACTTTTGACATTTATATTTGAAATTCTAATACATGGAATTTTAATTCATAATCCACAATATACTCAGGCACAAAATATTCAGAAATAGTGATTTACTAAAAATTTTACATTTTATGACTTAGTCAAACATAAATCGACATTAAATATCATTTCGTTAAATCACGTTCAGCTAAACTTTCGTAATGGCATTCCTATTACATTTTACAATACTGGTTTCAAAGTCTCTAAAATGTTTAAAACAGTAAACTTTCCTTGAATTCCTGACTGTTCTGGCCATAAAATGTAAAAGCACGTTGCATTTGCTAATTTAGCATTGAAATTCTCGATCTTCTTTCATGAAATTGCATATCCCTGCATCGCTGTATTGTGACAAATGCTGTTTTGTATGATATTAAATGATATTCATATGATATTAAATGACTTTTTCCCTATTACGTGACGTTTGTGTTCAATAAATAATTTTACACAAAAACATTTGCAATGTTTCATAATATATATAAGAATATTTGAAATGTAAAAAAAAAAAAAGAAAAAAAAAGAAAAAAAAAGAAAGAAAAAAAAAGAAAAAAAAAAGAAAGAAAAAAAAAGAAAAAAAAGAAAAAAAAAGAAAGAAAAAAAAGAAAGAAAAAAAAGAAAAAAAAGAAAAAAAAAGAAAAAAAAAGAAAAAAAAGAAAAAACTTTTAAAATGGATTTTGTTGCACACAAGAAATGTGATAGTAAATAAATAAATAAAAAATTAAAAGTGGGTTTCTGTTAAACGACAGCTTTGTTTAAAATAGTTTCGGGTAAAAGAGGTTCCACTGCATAAGGTTAATATTAAGCCAAAAAAATACTTTCACCGTAACTTATAATGTATGAAAACTTTTGATATTTAAAATTTAAAAATCTAGTACCTGGCATTTTTATTCATAATCCACAGTATAGTCAGGCACAAAATAAGTGAATATTCACAAAATAAATGAAATAGTGACTTGCTTAAAATTTCAAATTTCGTGACGTTTTCAAACGTAAGTCAGCATTAAGGATCAATTTTGTAAAATCACGTTTCAGCTAAACTTTCGTAATGGCATCCGTGTTACAATTTACAATATTGATTTCGAAATCTCTAAAAGCTTCACTAAAAATTTTAAAACAGTAAAATTTCCTTGAATTCCTGTCTGTCATGGCCATAAAATGTAAAAGCCCGTTGCATTTGGTAAAATAGCGTTGAAATTCTCGATCTTCTTCCATAGAATTTCATTTTCCTGCATCGCTGTATTATGACAAATGCTGTTCTTTTAATACGAAATGAAATTCAGTAGGGAGTGCTGCGCTATCAGTTTATTATGTTAGAGATAGAAATTTCATACTCATAAATAACTTTTGTCATATTACGTGACGTTTGTATTAAAATAAAATGATGTTTTACACTAGAATATTTGTGATATTGCAATATAATTGAGAGTACAAATAGATTCCATTTTTTATATTTTGTATTTTATGAAATACATCTGATTTTTTTCGCTCGTTTTCAACATTATTATCGTTTATCAATAACTAATCCGTAAATCGGTAGTTTTAGAGACATAATTCTTCTTGCAAAAAATTTAAAAATCTGTTTCTTCGTCATATAAAAATTCGTTTTCTTCAAAATAATTAACATTTAAGAAATGTAAATTTTTAATATGTTTCGTATATTTAGTGATTTAAAAAAACATATATGTATATAAATATATAGTAATGATGTAAAAAGATCGTTATAATTATGATCAAACCGCAGGCCAGAACACTACATGCCGGGTAATATATCCTGCTAAACCCTTTCCGGCGCGGGCTAAATCTGTTTAACCCTTTAACGTTCATTGGTTTCAGAATTAATAAGCGAATTAACTAGAAATTGTACCTACTTAATTTAAGGTATGCTATAAGAGAAAAATTTTCATTAAATGTTCTTGGTGGCACTAAAATTAAAATTCGGTGTTCTTTTTTAGGTACAACGTGCCGGTTTTGTACCTGGCAACGGGTGGAAAGAGGCTTAATCGCCTCATGCGGAGATTACCTTATTGTACCTTGTTTTTTGTGGTTGTATCGTTATTTATTTTATCATATTTATAATTATGTTGACTAGTTTCATATTGCTATTAATTATGCTGTTTGGAATTTTCTCTTGCGTTCTTAAAAATGAAAGAGAAAAAAAGAAATAGGCGGGAGAGGGGAACTGCTCACTTTTCTACAGAACTGATACGAGCCGCCTATGAGGGCGATCATGGCTACTCGAGTTTTAACTCGTAATTTAGAACCTTGATCAAGTGACGAGATATTCACCTGACTAGGCACCACCAGACGTATAATTCATAGAGAACTCTGAAGACTTACAAGGCACCTACAACGGAGCTGCCACAGACGACTATTTTTATATTATGTGTGTACCAATTTGTCATTTAAAATTAAAATATAATCGGCCGTGGGAGCCTTGCATGCACCAGATGCCATTAGCCATAGCTGCCAACTTTTACGCATTTTTCTTACCACAAAAATTTTATAGTGAATATTGTGTTACTTAATCGTTGAAATCTTATGATAAAATAAATAGGAAATCTCTGTATAATTTGAGTGATAGCAAAAAAGCGTAAAAGTTGGAATCTATGGCACATACGGCAAGTTTTTAGCTAAAAAAGATTATATTTCAGATGTAAATGATGTAAAAAGATTTTATTTCAACAGGAAGATATAATGTAACGAAAACATATTTGTAAAGAAAAAAAATTTTTTCATTATTATTTCAATTTTAAATGGAGTTGAAAAATAGTTGACAAAAACTTATATTTAAAATAAAAATTTAGGAGGCGAAAAAAGAAAATTTTTTCATCATATCTGTTTTTAAAAGAATTTTTTTATTATGATAAATTTAGATATTAAATGAAATTTTCATAATTGCATCATTTATAAAATTTATTAAACATTTCTTATTATAAAAGATAACATGATACAAAAAGAATAATTTAAATTTAAAAAAGATAAATTTTCCGAAAAAAGAATAATAATAGAAACTTGTAAGCTAATATTTAACTGAATCTTATTTCTGTCATTTTGTAATAACTGAAAAACTACATTACTTCCCGAAACTTTTAAATAAATAAATTTGCTTCATAAACCTTCATAAATGTCTTTTCTTGTTTTAACAAAAGAAATTTATTCGTAAACGGCATTCAACCGTTATTTGCAGTTAATGAACTATGAAGCTTATATGAGGCTTAGTCTTGATTAAGGTAAAAGGAAGCTGAAAATGGAGGCCTTTATTGAAGATGTTGTTCTCCAGAGATATCTGCAAATTTGATTATCCGAAGTCCAAAAGAAAAACACTACTTACTTTATGAGCACATGCCTACTTTTTTTTGCAATAAGTGATACTTAAAATAAATATAATACCATACCTTATATTCTGCTTTTATAAGGTGTGTTCGTAATTATGTAAATACAATCTCAGCAAAAAAATCTTGACACTTGCGATTTTAGACGTTTTCTTAAATATTTAAAAATATACATAAGGAATTATTCTGAAACTCCAGCTGTGTAAACAAAATAGTACAAGTTATATATTTTCGCGAAGAGTTTTCCCCGAAATCAAATGGGGGTGTCTGTCAACAAATTGAAAACTAACGACGATCTTTTAGATAACCCTGCCAAAATTAATGAAGCAAAAGAGTTCAAACTTCAGATTATCATTAAGTGGCTTATTGTAATAAACTGTGTTCATTTTTAGGAATATAGCATGTAAACTCATAGAGAAATTAAGGTTTTTTTTTAAAAACGGTCCCAAATTTTTCCAAGTTTTTTGCTTATAATTTGCAGAATTCTTCATAAAACAAAATGTTCTTTTCAAAAAATACGACAATCAACATTGTACATAACACCCTGTAATCAGAATTAAAAAGCAATAAAAATTGTATGATAAATGAGCAGGTTTACTAGATAATTTTTTACTGCGCATGCGTCAACTCTATTAAAATTTCATTTTCATATTAGTTAGTTAAATGTATATAGCAACTTTTATGAAAGTCTCAAAAACGTAGTTTGAAAATTCTGAAAATTATCGTCGATAGAATAAAATATAAATCCATTATTCCCAAAATAAAGCAAAATGATAAAGAGCTGTATCCAAACACAGTAGTACGTGCAAATTGCGTAGGCACTAATCAATAGGATATGGATACAGCCCCCCATCTTTTACGTAGTACCTATAATCATCGTTCAGTCTTTCTGTCCGTTTATATGTTCGTCCGCATATAAAAGAGCAAAAACTACCCAAGCGAATCCTTAGAAATTTAAAATATAAAATTGTGGCATAATTTTGTCTAGTCACTTCAAATTTTATGAAAATCGGGTGTATAGTTCTAATACAGGGACATTCACATTACTTCGTTACTTTACGGCCAATGGGAAAAAATAGTTTTAAGTGCATTTTAATGATGCTACACTTTTTCGAACATAATAAAATATGTATACATCTATAAAGTATGTACTAAAACATACATTCTGTACTGTGGTGTAAAGAGCATTAATTAACATTTAAACATTTAATTAACATTTAAAAACAAAAATCTGAAATTCGACACTTTAGTTTTCTATCAAAAAGATAAATATCGAGTCCCTTTAAATTACTTTTCAGGAATGTGTATTTTGCTTATTTTATGAAATAATTTTCGGTTCTCAACAATATCTATTTATACCGTAAAAAATGACCCACTATTGAGATTCTAAATTAAACAAAAAGTTTAACGTTTTACGAACGACATTCTGAAGACATAACCGGTTTATTCGCATATTCCAAAGCAGATTATGGATCAAATAATTATTTATACACTTATTTTAACCACCGATAAAGGTATAAACAACTCGAAAATTTTGGTTTTTAAGCCTCTCAAAAGATATGCAATTTTTTAGAATTATGTTTTATATTTAAAGTTGCTAATAAAAATTACTGGTGTCACTTACTAAAATAAAACTATTCGTAAATAGACGAAATGTTTTATATCTATATAGCCAGGGAAAAAAATTAAGGATAAAAATATAAAAATGAGTAATATCTGTTAAAGTAATCAACTGAAAACACAATCAGACGTTATTAGTACTTGTAAGTAGCAAACATTAGGGACCTGTTATTATGAAATTAAATTACAATAAAATTTATAAACACAGAGTAATAGAAATATGAAGTGAAACATGGAAAAAAATATAAAGAGTTTTCTGCTAATTAATTAATGTTTTACAAAATCACATTTTTTCAACGCCCTTATTAATTCTGCAGTCATTGACTCGAAAGTTCAATTAAAATTTGTTTGGAATTTTTTAACGCTAATTAAATAAATGATTTTAATTTGCCTATATTTGCCTGTTGTGTACCATACTAGCACACTTCTTTAGCTAAAATGCCTCACAGATTCTCTATAATGTTTAAATCATTGATTTTTGAAGGCCAATCTATAAGTTGGACAGAATTGACCGCGAACCATGGGCATGATGTACGAGACACATTTAAAATTTTTATTGTTTTTTCGAAACAAATTATCACCACTTGTGATAAAGAAGTATAATTTTTCAGATAACATATCCACACGTAAGTTTGCATTCATGTGAATTCAAATCGATGATATTTGTCTTATTCCATTGGCTGCAAAACTTCAATCACAAAACCTCCTCTGAGGTGGTGTTTCGAGAAAGGAAAGGTTTATGTTTTTGCAAGTAATACCAATATTGGAGAATATCCTCAGGATTGCTCAAACTAAACTTTTTTCGTTCGAAAATATTATATCTTTCCAGCGAAATCCAAAAGAAACTTATTTCAAGAAAATTCTAATCTAAGCTTCAAATAAGTAGTTTTGTAAGAGATGGACGTTACCGTAGTTTAACTTATCCAT
This sequence comes from Maratus speculifer, assembly GCA_964019185.1. Taxonomy (NCBI): domain Eukaryota; kingdom Metazoa; phylum Arthropoda; class Arachnida; order Araneae; family Salticidae; genus Maratus; species Maratus speculifer. The sequence continues at coordinate 308,534,402 of OZ025295.1, read as the reverse complement.
CATTGGTATTCTTCTGTAGAAAGTTACATTCTGTTCAGCTATTAGCGCATGGTAGATGCAATTTTTTCTTAATTTGGGAAGAACTAATTTTTTTAAAGGAAGCTCGACGCGTAATTCTACGCTTTTTCGGCTTATAGTCAGGGAATTTCACCTACCTGTATATTTATTTATGTCATAATCGTTTAGCTTCTTTAACAAATTATAAATTACTGTTTTAAATCTGTTTATTTTCCTTGCAATTTCACGTCCTCTTATTCCGAATTTTCCATAAGCAAACACTTTTCCGTTTATTATTATTATTATTATTATTATTATTATTATTATTATTATTATTATTATTATTATTATTATTATTATTATTATTATTATTCAAAATCAGATTGTTGTGTGCTTTTTGGCATAATGAAGAAGGAGAAAAACTGAATATTTCACTGCACAATAGTTTCAGGCAATTTTTAACAATCCTATACAATTACCAAATAGTCAAAATTTTATTTGCGATTTAAAAAACAATGAGTGTCTTTATAATGTTTTCCGAGAAGCAATCTAGTAAAACTTTTTCAAATTCATGCCTTTTAATGATTTTTCAAATTTTCAAGCTAAATTTTGTTTTGAGATGCTTCATTTCAAGCATTTGTATCATACAAATATTTCCATATTTTATTCTAGCCAAGCGTCTCCTACATTTGATGATCTTTTCCCTTATCCTTATAATTTTTACCATGGCTATCAGTGGCGTAACCAGGGTCGATACCCAAAACTAGTATTATTGTACGGTTTTGGGTTTACGTTTTTTTCCCTTCATTCATTGCAGAAAATTTTCTGGTTAAATAAGATGGACAGAACTTTCAAAAATTACCGGTAGCACTTTGGCACCCATCATTGTTACGCCACTGGATGTAGATAAAATGTTTTTTGAAAAATGTACACTACGTAACAGCAAAGGACGATGGCTATAAATGACGATCTTTAAATAATGCAAAATATAAGACAACTAAATGACCCCTTACGTTGGCTGAGCCTGTGATAATAAATATATATATACCTCAAATCAAAACTGAATCATTTTATATAGTAAAAATAATTTTATGTTCTTTCTTTTTGTAATTAAATATAGCACACTAAAATTTTATAACTTCAAATTTTAGGGAGAAAATTGAAAAGTCCTAAAATTTTATAAATTTCTACTTATTGGCCAAAAACTGAAAAAGACCACAGATTTATTGGCACCACAAATTTTAGCCTCTATTTATTTTGCTGGAAAACAAATTGTTCTTAGCATCATCATAAACACTTTAACCCATTCGTGCCCAGCATCTTTTGCGTAAATTTTATTTGGTTGGCACCACTACTTTTAGAAGATTTAAGTTTAGTTCATTAATCGCGAAAATGCATCTGTTAAATAAAATAATTATTGCTTTTCTTTTTTACCGGTGTCAAAAACAGTGCTGAATGCACCTTTTGAACCGTCCCTAAAAAGGGACGCTAGGCACTAATGGGTTAAAAACATAAAATCTTCTAGCAGAATTTTTGCATATATTCCTAATAATTTGACTAAGTGACAACAGCTACAAATGTGAAATAATAAAGTGGGATAGATTACCCCTTTTTTCCAGCCACGCAATAATTAATTATTTAATTGTCGTGTACTAAGTTTTTCATTATTATTTTTTATGAAATTGTATTTTTAAAATAATATTTTAACTCTTTGTGACAACTCCGATTTGAAAAATATTTACACCGCTAATAAAATACACCATTTTGAGCATGTACAAAAAAAAAAAAAAAAAAAAAAAAAAAAAAAAAAAAAAATAAGAACATAAAAGTGAAAAAATATATTGTCTAAAAGTTGCTTTTTCTTGCCTACATAAACCGAAAATAACATTCTTCTCATAAATATCAAATTATCTTCCGAAAAATCTATTTTTTACGTCTCTAGCTTTTTTAAATTAAGCAAAATTTGCGAAGTTAATTTTAGAACATCGATGAAACACTGCTCAAGTAATAATAATAATAATAATAATAATAATAATAATAATAATAATAATAATAATAATAAAAACTGGACCAGTATTGCCATATGTCGAGAACTTTATGACAAATTTGTATTACCTATTGTGCTGTGAAGTAGAAACAATATATAATATCGCATGCCTGCCAACTTTTACGCATTTTTGCTACTACTAAATTCTACAGAGATTTTCCATTTGTTTAATCATAAGATTTTGACGAATAAATAAGACAATATTTATTATAAAATTTTACCGGTAGGAAAAATGCGTAAAAGTTGGCAGCTATGAATATTGTGTTTTATTGCTTACTGTGTGAGTCACATTGAATATTTTGTCGATCGAACAACATGATACAAAGGGTTAGATATTGCATTGATAGAAAGAAACTTGTTGAGAAAAACTTTATTGAACAGAAAGTACAAATGAGACAAGCTTTATTACAAGCATTTTTGATTTATTTCTATGAAATATCGTTAAAAAAAACTCTGTAACTCTAGAACTACAGTGAGCCATTCATTTTGACGGCTACCATATGAATATTTTTGATTCAAACCAGAAATTTGATTGTGAAATTAACTTAAAAGATACAACGAAGAAAAGCGTTAAATAATAGTGTTAAATTGTTTTAAATCAAAATACTGGTGTCAAATATTTTTATAAAATTTGACTTAAATTTCTAGTAGTTCTAGTGTTAATCAATATACCGATAAGTAGTAAATTAAGCCACCCTTTAGCAGACAGGAAATTCTGATGATTTTAAGGTATGCTTATAATTGGAATTTTTCTAAAATAATTTTTAAAATTGGAAGGGTGGGGGAATATTTATTTGGAATTTATAATTTTCCCATGATTTATACAGTTTGGATTAAACATTGAGGGTGGGGATTATGTTCGGAAGGGGGTTTACTTTCGGTACTTTACGGGTCACATTGAAAATGCATTCAGTTTATTTAAAAACATTCATTGAGAAAAAGTTATTTTTTAGTGTCTGCCTTTGCATATATTATTCATAAAAGTATTTCTAGGGCACATTACTTCCGGTCAGCTGGCTGGTCAATATCTTTCCCTAAAATTTCCATTAGTTCTAAGGAAGCCTGGATGAAACTGGAAAGAAATTCAAGATATAAACTTGATTTTTTATTTTCGAATATGATCTTCAATATAGCAGCAGAGTAAAATAATAAACGATAACATTCCCATTGGGTAAGAAACTTCATGTTTTCTATGACATATCTGACATTAATACGTTTATGTGACATACATAATTTCTCTATTTATCATTCCGCTTGAATTTTCAGAACCCCTTGAGGAGCAATGCAATATATATTATCCCACCTAATATAAATTGGATTCTCACCAGAAATATTTATAAAAATTTTATGATTTTAACTTTAGCTGCAGAATGTTCAACAACTTTCTTTTCTTATTTAATACTAAAATTTTTGATTTTTTCGATGAGAACTCAATATTACAGAGACTTTCTTGCTAGCCCCTCAAAGATTAATCATATTCATAGATTCCAAATCTTCAGGCTTTTTGGACTAGAAAAATTTTAAACTTATTTTATCGACGCATTTTTATTCTGCTATTTGAAATGATAAAATTTACTATAAAAATTTTGTGGTACAAAAAATGAAGGATGTTGGTGGCTATGTGTTTTATGTGTGTTTTATATATTAAAAATTTTGGAACGAAAACGTAATGAAACATTCTATATTAGTCTTTAATTTAATTTGTTTTCTGTAATATAACATATTATGGCTATACTAAAATATCAGAATATATATTTAGCTTTTCTATATTTAATAATCTGTAGTGTTAATTTTGTTAAAATAGTGAGTTTTGAAAAATTAATATAATTGTACACAAAATTTCTTTATGGAAAAACACTGATACTTATATGAAAGAATGAAGCAAATGAATTATTTTTCTGCCAGCAATAGAGTAATCAATTATTTACTCATAGAGTGCTAAAAATTTTCACTTTCATTTTGATGAAATTGCGCTTACAATATATATAATATTTTTTGGTAGGCAGAAATTTGACTGAAAATTTTATCAACAATTACAAGAACAAAACACGAATGAAACTTGCTTTATTAGACAATATTTACTGTAAAATTTTTGTGATAGGAAAAATGCGTAAAAGTTGGCAGCTATGGTTAAACAATATTTGTATCTAAAAATGCTTTTAATTTATTCAGAAGCATGTCCTTGATAGAAATAATAATTTATTTGAATGTCTTTACTTGCATATTATTCATAAAAGTATTTTTAGTAGATATTATTTCTTGTCAACAGGCTGGGCAATCACTGGTCCTGATATTTCCATTCGCGTCAGAATAGCTTTGTCGATATTGGGAACGAGCTGAAGACATAAACATGAATTTTTATTTTCAAGTATTTCTTGAATTTAACATCAGAGGGTAATAATATACCATACCATTTCTTTGTTAAAATCTTTTTTTTCTTTTCACATACTTTACATTGACATAATTATGTGACATACATAATATCTAGATACATCGTTCTGTATGAGTTTTCTTTATGGTTAATAATAGTTTTGTGCCCAATTGAATATGTGGTGGATAAAATAGTTATTATTCATTTACAAGGTCACACGAAATAATTCATTACATCATGGTATAGGAGGAATTGTTTGCGGTGTATTTTAAAAATATTAAACTATATCATGTATAATGAATTTGATATATATGATTGAGGCTTAATTTAAGTTATTTCATGTATAATACGAAATGCATAGCATTTAGAAGAACACACAAAAGATTTCAATAATGTATTATACCGGAAGTACTGTATTTTATGTTAAAGAGGATGACAGGAAATACATCTTCAATTGCGCTTTAAAGTTTCACTATATTTATCCATTTTATATGGTATGTATAAGTTTTACAGATGATATACAGGGCTACACAAAAGAGTTTGTAGTTACTGAGTACGAGCGTCAATTACTTATAGCTGGTTTTTAAGTGAATTATGCTTTTTTATGCTGAACTGCATTCATTTTACTAAGAAAAATTTGTAGAATTCAGATAAAATGATATGCAGGGTCACGCAAAGAATTTAATATTGGCCATCTGCAGTTGATAATTTCTGGAAATGTGATTTCCGTAGTTTAAGAGTGTTTTAATTTGAATTTAATTTCATCAGAATAATATCGCGTAATAAAGGTATTAGGTAAACTACAGAGCTAAACAGAAATATTCAAGTATGCTTACATTGATTAGTATAAATTGCTGAAAGAGGAAATTTCAACTTGTTATGAGTTTTCTTGCTATATATAATTTTATCATTTTATACGGTTTGCACTGTTCCTAAAATTTTCATACTTTTTTACCACAATTTTAAAACGGTAATATTTATTGTAAAATTCTATTGTAGATGTTAAAGGGACCTTCCATGAAGATTTTTGATTTAAAAGACCAGTAGCAAAACGTGTGAAAATTTTAGGAACGGTGCGAACCCTGATTTTATAGCATATCTATCAAACTACATATCAAATAAATGCTGTTTAAAAGTATTGGAATGCAAATTTGGCTATGTACATTATTTTCCTAAATAACAAAGTTTATTAAAGATTGAAGGAAGAGTTGGAAAATGTTTCATAATTTATGCTTAATGCATGCTTTTTCTAACTCATTTAATTTTATGTATCAGACGAATGCTTAGTTATTTCAGTTTTAAGCTTTATTGAAACAAAAATAATTTTACACATAAAATAATAATAAATACAGTCGAGTCTCTATATAACGAAATCCATCGTTCCAGCAAAAAATTCGTTATATAGAGAAATTCGATGTTTAGAGAATGACATTAAAAATCGTATTTAATGTGTAAATTTTAAACAAATATTATTTTTGATCTTTTTAATTAAGAATTTGAAATGTTTAACTATAAATATTAACCTAATATTCTCTTTCTTAATTATTTAAGCAGTTTCAAAAAAGAGAACAGACAATTATTTGAAAGCTTAATGAAAATCCAATAAGGAAGTCTTGCATTAATTTCAGACGAAGATATCTGTAATTTTTTGTTGTTTTGATTTTAAAATTGTTACGCTCTCAAAAAAAATGCTCAAATTTTAACAAGGAATGAAAAATTGTAATTAACATTTTCTTCCATTTGAAGTCCTCTCTTATGTGTCTCTCATTCATTCCTATCTTATATGTGTAACAATCCAAATGCCTCTGTTTTGAAAAAGATGTTGAAAAGTGTGTGGGAGGTGGGATGAACTCGTTGGATTTAAAGAACAAGGAGAGAAGTAATATTTAAAAAACTCAGCACTGAACTATAAATCAAAAATAAGTAATGGAAAATTGATTCCATATGATTTCGAAGCTTTTTTAAAACTGAATAAATTAAAACCAATTTAGGAAAAAATTCGTTATATGAAGATAGATATTTCGCTATATAGAGACTGTTTTTAATGTAATCATGCGAAAAGGGGACCGTTCCTACTAAAAATTCGTTATATAGAGAAATTCGATGTATGGAGTTTCGTTATATAGAGACTCGATTGTAGTTATATTATGAAAATAAATGTTTCGTGTTTTTTTAGAACCACGTTTCATATCAACTTACATAAATATTTCTACTCTGAAAAGAAAAGATGAATCGATTTCAACTGGAGAAGCATTATAAAACGCAATAAATTATCCAAAAGTTTCAGTTTAACAGGCCTAAAAATCTGCCACTATTTAAGAAAGCGAAATTTCCCTGAATATTAATGGAAAAAGACTTTCTAGAGATAGATTCGGGGGAAATTTTGTACCACAGGCATATAAGGAATGAAAAAAAGTATTGATTTCGGGAAAAAAATATTTATTACACCAATTCTAGGCGTAAAATGACAATATAAATATATGTTTAACTGTTTACTTTTCTGTGACCGTACACACGCACACACACACACAAAAAAATAATTTACAATTACAAATACAAATATTAATAAAACTATAGCAATCTCTTACCCTTTCCGGCGCAGTGTGTCCGGTCTGGACATACCTAATTTTAATTCCAAACTTACAATTGGCACCAATAATATTTTAATAAAATTTTGCTTTTAAAAATAAATGCTTATATTAAGGACTTCCTGATTTCTTAAAAAGTTAAAAATTTAGTGGTATCCGGCATGTCACAGTTGCCTCCCCCCTCCCCCTCCTGATCTAAAGGCAGTTAAATATTTTTTAGTGATTCACATGTTTCGCATGCACAAACGACGACCTTATTAAAATCAATATTGATTTTAAAAAAATCTATTTCCGGAAAAAAAAAAATTAGAAGTGACCTTGGCAAAGAAAGATCATATAAAAGATTCTGTAATATTGATTTTTGCTTACCAAGTTTATTACTTTCTTCTATCTTTACAAGAAGAAAGTATTGGATTCATGAAAATTTTCGACTTCCGGTTTTCGACGGATTTATACGTTTTAGAAGGTCCTGAATACGTTTTGACTATTTTTAGAAAATGTCTGTCTGTGAGTCTGTGTGTCTGTCTGTGAGTCTGTCTGTATGTGACAAAAAATTTGTGGGCGCTCTATCTCAAGAACTAATGCTCGAAATTTAATAAAATTTTATATTCAGTTAGACCTTTATATGAATTAGTGCCTACTGGTTTTTGGAGAAAATTCGCCTGCAGGTGGCGCTGCTATACTACGTTTTTCATGATTTTCAAGATTGCTATATCTCAAGAACTAATGCACAGAATTTTACCAAACTTCAGATTCTGTGACCCCTTGATATACATAAACGCTGATTAAGTTTTGGTGTAAATTGGCCAACAGGTGGCGCTGCTATACCACGTTTTTCATGATTTTCATGATAGCTATAGCTCAAGAACTAATGCACAGAATTTTACCAAACTTCAGATTCCGCGATACCTTGAGATACATAGCCGCTGATAAGGTTTTGGTTTGAACTGCCCTATAGGTGGCGCTGCTATGCTACATTTTGCACGATTTTTGCGATAGCTATATCTCAAGAACTAATGCAGAGAACTTCATCAAATTTTAGTTTATTTTACACTAGAATATGTAACATAATTAGACGCTGATTACATTTTGGTATTAACCTTGCAACAGGTGGTGCAGCTGTGCTGCATTTTGCACGATTTTTCCGATAGCTATATCTGAACAACCAACGCACAGAATTTCATCAAACTTCAGATTTTGTTACAAATTGACATATAACATAATTACACGATGGTTACGTTTTGTTATAAATCCTTCAACTGATGGTACTGCTGTGCTATATTTTACATGTTTTTTTTAAACTAGCTATATCTCAAGAATTAATGCACAGAATTTCATCAAACTTCAGATTCTTTTACACCATAACATAATTAGACGCTTTTTTACGTTTTGGCATAAATTGTCCAAGATATGGTGTTGCTGTGCTACGTTTCGCAATTTTTTTTTTATAACTATATCTCAAGAACTAATGGACGAAATTCCATCAAATTTCAGATTCTGTTAGGTCTTGACATCAATAGATGCTTATTAGGTTTTAGTATAAATTACCCAACATGAGGCACTACTAAGCTCATTTTCTCAGAATATTAATTAAATTTTGCGTTTTAGGCTTTTCGGATACCAGAATCTCATTAGGCTAGATCAAATGTTCGAGGAAATTCGATAGTGGGTTACTTTAGAATCACTACAGTTTTTTTTTTTTTTTTTTTTTTTTTTTTTTTTTACTTATGAGATAGAAGAAAGTTTCGGGATTGACATATCCAACTAGTTTTTAGGTGCGTTTGTAATTATATAAATACATGGTACTTATAGCCCTCGTGTGATTTGTCTGTTCTCATATAACAGTGTAAAAACCAAATAGCTTGAAATTTAATACATGTAATCGTTGCAGGCATTTCTTGAGTCATTTCAATAGTTAGGAAAATTGAATCAAAACTTAGAGATATTTACAAGGTTCGCACACTCCTTGGAATTTCCAAGGACTCTGGCACCACTATTAAAAATAAGAAAATTTACATTTAATTTTTAAGCCACAATATTCGTAACCTCCACCTTCATTCACAGATTTTACTATAGTTTTCTTTAATGAAACACTTCGAAAATATTCTTTAAATTTAGTGGTAGAACTGTGCGAACCTTGTATTTAAAATAGTTTTTTTGCATAAAAATAAATCTTATCATACTTAATTAAATCAATGATATTCCAAGATACGTAAAGATTCTAGGTTGCTATGGTGGTGATGTCATATTTAAGATAGAGTACACATAACATAACATACATAATTCATAATTTCCACATAACATAATTCAATATGTATAATCATGATGAATTTCGTTTTGATGCATTTTTACAAACAGGTACAACAGTTGTAAATTTTACTCTAAAATGTTAAATATATTTACACCCTAAAAAAATGTTGTTGATTTTATAGTATAATACTGGTAACTGTGGCGCCAGTACTATAATGTAAAATACGAAGTTATATAATGTCGTATAAATGAATTAAACAGTATAATACTGTTTAACCGTATTTTATTTGCTAATTTTACGGTATATTACTGTTAATTTTACGTTTTAAACTGGCGCCCTAGCTACCATCATTATACTGTAAAATCAATTTTATTTATTTATTTCGCAGTGCTGGAGTTTTCTGTGCAATAAATTATTTAAACTACAGGTTCGTATATAACATACATCGATAAAATACCTGCTTTTAAAAGGACGGCAGAAAATACAAATAAGAGCTGCTTTTAGTACAAAATGTATTTTTTTTTTTATCAATATGGGGGCAGGAGGTGATTTTTTTTAAAACTTTGGCGTGACATAATCTGACATATGGATCTTGGAGAATTTATTGTACTTTATATTCTTTTTTCTTTGACCACCGTTACCGGCAGTCATCACGTGATAAGTTTGGAACACATGATCTATTTCTTGGATAAAAATGGAAACTAAAATTAATATGTTTGATATCTGTAAAAAGTTACTGGTTTCATTTATTAAATGCAACTTTTCCTCGCATTTTTAAGAGCGATATTTTAAAGTAAAGGCTGTTTATGAATTTAGAAAAAACAAGTTGGAAATTGCACGTGAAGCGGATCAAATGAGGTGCGTTCGTACGATAACGAAGTTAACAAAATATTCAGGTCTTGCTGTTATAATAGACTGTACTTCAGATGTAGTAGTAGTCGAAATCTTGTTTGTGTTGTTGTAAATATACAGGAAGGAACTTTTATTTCATCTCAGTAATGTATATCATATTCATAAATTGTGAAATAGTTTAATATAATTAACACACGACCCAAACAATGTTTTCCCGTATAGCATTATATAGTGGAATAATTTTGTGTGGCCCTGTAATTTAATAATAAATATTCTTTGAATCACAGAATGTATATTTTAATATATATTTATTTATACTTCACAGGTTCATGTATTCTACTATATTCGAATGAGTGTAACACCATTAAAATGCATTTGAAATATTTTTCCCCATTGACCGTAATGTAACGGAATACTTTTGATTGTCCCTGTAATTGATCTATGCATCCAATTTTCATAAAATTTGAAGAGACTCGACAAAATTATGTAATAATTACATATTTTAAATTTCAAACGATTAAAATGCATTTGAAACTTTTTCCGCATTGATCATAATGTAACGGAATACTTTTGATTGTCCCTGTAATTGATCTATGAATCCGATTTTCATAAAATTTGAAATGACCCGACAAAACTATGTGATAATTATATATTTTAAAAATGATACTGTATATTTCCAAAGATTTAAATTATTACTATAACAAATATCGATTGACAGACATTTATGAGCCAGCAAGGGGCAATTAATTTTGCTGTTGTTTAATATGTTGTCGTAAATACATTGACTTGAAAATAACAAGTGTGAAATTACACGTCAAGCTTAGCAAATGAAATGCGTTCGTACAACTGCGAAGTTTTTGAAATATTCAGATCTTGGCTGTCGAAATCTTTAGTATGTTCCTGTAAATATTACCTGATTTCTATTATGCAAGAAGCAACTCGTAATGAATCTGAGCAACATATCGATTTCGTAAAATATTTAATAGTTTAATATAATTAACCTTCCGTCTACCAGACGGGTCCATTGGACCCGACAGCAATATTTCTGGTGTCGATGGTAAAATGAGAAATTGTCGATTGACACCGGAATTTATAAAGGACTTGTCTAGATATTACGAATTCCTTAATTTAAGCTTTCATTGTAAAAGCAAAATTATATTAAAATATTACTGGTGCCGTTTGCAAGTTTGGAATTAAAATTAGGTGTTGCCGTAGATAAATGGGTGTTTTGTCTGGTAGACGGAAGGTTAAAACGCGCCCAAACAATGTTCCTTCTAAACCATTATGTAACGGAATACTTTTGTGTGACCCTGTAAATTAATAACAATTAGTCTTTGCATCACAGAATGTATATTTTAGTATATACTTTATAGATGCATATCAATTTTGTTATGCTTGAAAGAGTGTAAAATCTTTAAAATGCTCTTCAAACTATTTTCCCTTTAAACGTAGTGTAACGGATTGCTTTCGATTGTCCTTGTATTTAAACTATGCATCCGAATTTCATAAAATTAGAAATGACTCGACAAAATTATGCAAGAATTATATATTTTAAATTTCAAGCGATTCGGTTGGGTAGTTTTTGCCTTGTTATATGCGGACGGACGGACGAACTGAACGACAACTATAGGTGCTATGTATTTACATAATTACGAACGCACCTAAAAAATGAATGAAAGGGAACTTTTTTTATTACTTGCTTTTGAAATTCACATTAAGCTACTACTTCTTAACATAATCGTGGTATAAATTAAAACAATGGCTGACACTAATAACGATATTTATATTCTACTAGCACCATTATTTTTTAAAAAATAAGATTTTTAGTATAATTCTCTTCGACATATTGCAAAACGAATGCTAAACAATTCTGTTTTGAGTGTGTGGTGTGAGATAGAATTTAAAAAATCCCAATGTTGAATAGGGCTGCAGCAAAATTTTATGCAGCTGAAATTAACAATCTGTTATGTTATGATGAATGTTTTAATTTATATTGGGGTAATGTTGAGAAGTAACTGCATAATGACCCTTTCAAATGCAAACAATAAAAAAATGTTTATTTTCATTTGTTTTTTTTTAAATACATATATGGTCCTTACTTTTAAAATAGCCCTAGTGATATAAAGTATCCAGGGTGTCCTAATGTCTGGGGCATGTTTTAAAATTCAAAATAAAATCAAGTAATTGTCCTACATGTGTGTGGATTGGACTAAAATAAATTGCTTTCAGGATGAAAAGTTTTCTGGAAGTGAATGAAAAAATTATTTTAAAACTTTGCCCATAGATGACGCTCTAGCCCAAATTATCAGGAAAAAAACTGAACGCAACCAGCTACACTTAATTTTAATTTTGTCAAAAACAGTTATAGAACATTAATAATTTATGCAAACCCATTGGAATAGTTCCATAATATGCATCCTTTGTAGCCCGAGCTGCATCTAAACGGAACTCCAATTCAATCCATTCGTTCGCAAGCATTTATTTTGAAATTGAGTGGACCACGTGCATGATTATCTTCGTCTTTACTTCAATGCGAGTAATAGCAAAAGTATACACTTTGTCCTTGACATAACCCAACAAAAAATAATCAAATGATATTAGGCAGCGAGCACATGCGTGTTTAAAACCAACTTCAACTGAAATCTAGGAAATCTTTTATCTTCAATTGTTCTGCGGTTTATTTAGAACAGAATGCAGGGTGATTACAATGGTTAAGATTTGGTTTGGTTTGTTTTATTTTTTGACGGCCGATTATCAACACGTGGGATATAGAATCGAAAGGGGTAGTATACCCTCCGTGGGTTTCTTTCTAAGGGAAACTAACGCGTATTTACGCAAGTAAATCCAAGGTTCGAAGAAAACCATGGAAAACCCCGAACAGTTAGGCCGGCGGCCACGATTAGGTTCGAACCCAGCACCTGCCGTCTACCAGTTGAGAGGTCAGAACCTGTCTACAATGGTTAAGGAGATAAAGAGCACAATCCTACTTGAGGGAAAGGTTCCCTGCCCTACAATTGGATTGAAGTTTTCTTTCCTTGACACGGAAAAGACATTATAGATCAAAAACACCGTGTCGCCACAACAAACAAGCCGACAGCTGCCGATAGTTTGTAGGTTCACATGTCTACACCTTTAATTCTGGGGAACGAAGTGGTCAGAACATGCGGGCAAGTTGCGTCATCTATGATCGTAAAAAGGAATTAATTACTCACTGACAGCTAACTGTCAGTCTCATTATCTACCGCATGTAATCTATCATTAAGTTGTAAAATCTTAGATGCTAATGTTGGCTGCAAAAAGTAACGCTGTTTGACGGATTATCATCTTGCATTTCTGATTGTTACGATATTGTAAAACCAAGATATTTTATGACAATGACAACAGACATGTATGAAAATGAACCTATATATTTTTTGTCAATATCTGTTTGCTTCAATTAATCCTTTGAGGGGCAAGCAATTGCGTTCGTGTAATTCTGAACTCTCACCGGAAATTTGTAAAAAAGTTATATCAAAAAGAGGATAAGCATTTTCACGACAGTTTTCCACCAAAGTTAGAAAAGGGAAATTTAATGACCTTTTTCTGGTGTAAATCTTCATCAATCGTAGTGGTATATAATATATACCGCCGCCCCTCAAGGGGTTAATATCTAACAAACAACAACGAATGAGGTATCATTGGATAGATACTTTCCCCATAACTGACATTACATGGTGCAGTTAATCCTTTCCGGCACACTATGCCGGACGATTTATTTACTTGCAAACAACACCAATAATATTTTTATGAAATTTTGCTTTCAAATGGATGCTTAAATTAGGGAATTCTTAATTTCTAAAAAAGTCTTTGGCAAATTACGGTGACAATCGATAATTTCTCATTTCACTAGCAGAATTTGCTCGTGACGGAGAGGGTTAACAAGAAGCGTACAGGGATGGATTGGGTATCATTGGGGAGATTTTATTCCTACCCCAGTAGCCAAACAATATTGGACCAATATTGGCACATTGTCGCGATATTTGCATCAAATATTGCACCAATATTGGGGTGTTTACATTTTGCCCTTATTCAGCCAATATTTGCAGCCAATATTATGCCAATATTGGGGTTTATTGGAAATGTTGCAAATAAAACGCCAATATTGGTTAAATATTGGAATTTCATTGGAAATATTTCCAATGCAACGACAACATTTTTACAATATTGGCGTTTTATTGGCAATATTTCCAATGGAACCCCAATATTGGCATACTATTGGTTGCACATATTGGCTAAATAAGGGCAAAATGTAAACATTCCTATATTGGCGCATATTTACGTTTTATTGGCAATATTTCCGATAGATGAAATATTGGAGCGATGTTGGACCAATATTGGTTTGCTACTAGGGTACATATGGTATCGGATAGAGTATTTAACTCCATATCCCTTTCGTGGGTGGTATCTTTAAAAAAGGACAACTATTTTTTTATTTTACAACCATCCATTTCAAAATTACCATTGAATCCACTTTTTAATCATATATTTCAGCAATTTTTCTATCTGAGCAACGACATTTTGCACGCGTGACAGTACGCTACGGCTACCAAAACAAGTTTGCAAGAAGAAATAAAATGTTTTTGTGTTTTAAATATTGTTGTTCATTTATTAACACGTCAAGTACATTTCCGCTTATGGATGGAAATCGCTAAAAAAATTTTTAACAGTACAGTTTATTTTCTAATTGAAATAAACTTTAGCATACTATGCATTTCATGATAAAGCTATAGTTTATATAGAAAATTGTGCAAACTATTATTTATTTATTTATTTTGATGGGAACTGATTAAATTGTAAAAAATGTTTATTTAGATATCTTTTCTCACTTTATAAAACTATGAAGTTTTATGGTAGAATTCCGAATGTGTTGGAAAGTGTTATAATCTAGGGTTAACCCTTTAACGTTCATTGGTTTCGCCACGAAACCACAAAATTTTAATTTCGATACGCAACACTGACACCGGTATTTTTATCTAAAAATATCCCTTTTATTTTGTATGCGAAAAATCACGTTTTCTTATTTAGAAATATATCTGTTCTTTATTACTGGTGTCACACATTTATTTCGACATCTTAGCAATGAAAATTCTATGATCGTTAAAGGGTTAATGCACATTTTTACGTTCTTGTTTATTTATTTTGCCGATACTTGAATGTATTAAAAAACTTCTAAATAGATTATATATAAATTTACATAAATAGTATAACTTAAAAATGATTTCAGTGAAAAAAACTAGAATTAAAAAATGCACATATTAAAAAATTAATATTTTTATTCATCTCTGCTACTAAAGCAAAGCTTAGTTCCTTTCAGGATAAACAAATAATAATGGTGTACAAAGCTATTAAGATTCTTTGATGCAAATCTTTTTATTTTACCTATATCTGCAAAAGAGAACTTTAATCCATTTCTTTCTTAAATGAATATTTTAGTTTTTTGAAAAAAAAGAGAGAAAACAAAAAAATCCTTTTTTTGTTTTTATGTGCGTGCAAAATGAAACAATAACTGAAAACATTTTACAAAAATCCACCATTTTTTGAATAATTTATGTGTTTTGAATAAGTTCGCTTCAAACAGAATTACTACTTTTATTATGAAATTTTTAAACAGGGAGTAGGTTTTTTTTAAATTATTTTTTTAATGCACTACTTCGAAATTAACGAATGAAATTAACTTAGATTAAAGCATGTGTTTCTCGCTTTAAAAAAGTAAAAATTCAGTAAAGAAATAGACTGAATTTTCAAGGGATTTATTACAGTAAATCCTTTCCTGCTGATGTAGCTTTAGAAGGTTTAAAATCTTATTATAGCAGACATAAAAAAGTAATTAAGTAATTTGTGTTAAAAAAAAGTAACACGATGTTCTTTTTTTAACTCGAGAAATATGCTTATGAACGAGTTTCGAAAGAAGCGGTCTAAGTCGAAACATTCGACGTATTTCGTGTCTAACGTACAATTTAATTTTTTTATTTTTTGTCACTCTGTAGAAATATAAGAGTATCTGTGTAAAAGCGCGAATGATTTAATTAAAATTAAGTGATGTGGCAGTAATCTCTTAACATTCGCAAGGATTAAATTCCCGAAAATCTCCGTGAATGCATAAATACCAACCTCTGACTTTTTTTTTAATCAAAAAATCATACTTTGAATGAGAAATTTACTTAGTGTGTGGAATTATGTAGTTTTCAATAGCCAACCATATTTAATGAAAGTCACATTTAACTAAATACATTTTCTAGTTTAAAATGTACTATTTTCGTTTTAAAAAAGCCGGAGGTTGGCACGTATGGTGAATGTCAAAATCGCGACTGCAAAACTGCCATAGCCGTATTCTGTTTGAACCACTATTTTTAAGAAAACACATTTTGTATTACATTTTTTTATATTTTGCAAACGTTTTCAACTCGCATGTAACAGATTTTTCCTTTTAAAAATTGGTGCCAGTGTTGAAATGTTCTGCATTTTCTATTTCGCGCATAATCAAAACTCGCGAATTTTAATGGATTACTGTATATATATTTACTACAGAGCTAAATTACAAAGCTTATTTCCAAACGAGGGAATTTCTGAAAAATAAATCTATGTAATTGTCTGCTTCGGTTCTGGGAAAAGATTTTTAGAAAAAAATATAACTACATATTTTGATTTGATATTAATTTTTAAAAAAAAATTAAACTCGATTAATGATCATATGATATTTCGGTACTACTCTGTTATCCCGTCGACCAAAATACTATCGCCAAATTATAAGAATAAATGAAAATAATGGATGATCGTAAATGTCAATCCAATGACATTAAATGCAATACACGTGTTTAAAACGTTAATAAGTGTTTTTTATTTCTTTTATTTCGACTTTTTATTTGTATTTTCATTAATATTCTACTAATTATTTGTTTTTTTATTATTTAAAATAAAAATTACGTCAATATGTATAATTTGGCTATTAGTTTGGTGATTTGTACAATTTGGCGAAATCGGTCAACGGGATAACAGAGTAGTACCGATATTTCTAGTAATTTGGCTCAGAGCGAGCAATTATTAGGTGATCAACTCCGTTGTTTTTTATTTTTATTTTTGGGAAATAATCCTTTTAATTTGGCAGGCAGGTGAACGTCATATTCCGCTGTATGACAAAGCTTTTCAAAAATGCGAATTACATTACAAACGGTGTTATGGTAATTGTAACTATAAGCTATCAAATAAGATGTTAGAAGAAAAACCAATCTATATTTATTGTAACTTAACCCATATTGATTTTTATACAATTGAATAAAGAAATAGAATTCACTACAATGGTTAAAAAAATCACAATATGATGTGCAAGTTTATCCAAAAAATGTATAACTATGCAGTATACAGTGAAACTATGATTTATCGTTCCTGTATCCACCGTTTTCCGGTATTGATCGTTTTTTTTTTCCTATGGTCCCTCCACAAATTATACTTAAATAATATTAACCTAACTCGTAAGCTTCGTTTTTCAAAAAAGGCAGAATTATTTCTAATCCAGCCCCTTCTTCTCACTTAAATGTTCACGAAGCTTATTTTATTTTAAAAATTCTAATACTCTTGTCAATTATCTCTCATCATCCTCTTCCCTTTCTCCTGCGTGGAAATTACTCTTGTAGTTTATATATATATATATGTATACAATTTTAATATATTAATTAATTTTTTTGTTTTATTTTATTTATATATATATTTATTTATTTATTTTTAATTATTTATTTCATTTATTATTATTACTATCATTATTACTTATTTATTTATTTATTTTTTATTTTCGTTATTATTTTTATAGTTTTTCCATCTTTTTCTCTCTTTTTTAATATTTTGGCAACACTTTTCTCTTCCACCTGTGCTGTTTCATCTAGCGCCACCAGTCGCACTCTTTGTAATCTCCTCCCTCTTTCTTTCACTTTATCTCGACTCTGTGCTCTTATGGACATGTGTTGGTTTAGCTGATGACGAGATGTTATTGTTGTAGCTTGAAACGCGTCCTACTTTATTTTTCATTTTATAGTGATTTTACGAAGTGTTTTAGTTTATTTATTAGTTATCTCTAGTGTTTACGATGTTTTTTCAATTTTTATTCGATTTTCATAATGCACGAAAATTGCGCAAACTACAAATTTCTGGTTGGTTAATCTCCTTTCAAAAAAAAAAAAAAAAAAAAAGCGTAAAAATTATTTGTATTCTTTCTGTCTGGTAGTGTTCATTTTGTAGAAACCATGGAACTATTAATGAAGAGGAACTGGCATATCCTTAAAATAGTGAAGCTTCAAATGTAACCGTTTTGTTTTTTTTTGTTTTTTTTTTGGGGGGGGGAGTTAATGCTGGTGCAAGCTTCCACCAGTAAATTTAAATAGAAATTTCCTCCTTGATTAAACGCCTTATTAATGAAATATTTCACTCATAATTAATGGCACAAATAGATATTCATTTTTACTGGTAGAAGTTTACTTTGACAGTAAGTAGTCAGGGTCTGCGTTTTCGTCAAATTGTGACAACGCAGACAATCTTCTATAAATGTCGGTGAAAAAGATCATTTTCTCCTTGCTTAAACGCCTTATTAATGAAAAATTTCAGTCATAATTAATGACACAAATAGACATTGATTTTTACTGGTGGAAGTTTAGTTCGGCGGTGCCAGGGTCAGCGTTTTCGCCATATTGTGACAACACAGACAACCTCCTATCAATGTCGGTGAAAAAGATTTTTTTACTAGTAAAGATGAGAATACACATTACTGTAAAAGAATTACATTTGCTACACTTTTCATTTTCAATCTTCTCTAACACTTTTTTAAGATGTTTCCTTTTTAATTCTTTTGTTATAGTGAACCTCCATAACATATAAAAATTGCATAGTTATACGACTATTTTTATGAAAATTAAAACGTGTATATGCAGACAGATAAACATCTAAATAAACGGCTTTAGAAAAACTCGAATTACGTTGAAAGCATTAAAATTAAGAGAAAGAATTTCAATTTCCTTTGTAATATTTTTCCAAAATTTTTTATTTTATTTAAATGTTCATTTTTTTCCTATTAATTTTTTTAAGTCCTCACTTACGAAACCTTATTCTTACTTAAATAAAAATTCAATCGTAATTTCTCTACTAATGCTCTTTAATCATAAATTATGAAACAATGAAATAAATAAAAATTATAAAAAATGCTGTTTACTTTTTAATGTTCAAATGGTTTGTTTCATGATAATTTTCAAACAAATAAACATTTACTTAATTATTGCATTATTTTAAAAAGTCTTTTAAGGCAATTTTCCTTTTTCTTTAAAAAAATGCATTAGTCTCTAAAAAAAAGAAGAAAAAAATCGCTTTGGGAATATAGTAATTCTTCTACTAAGCTATAAAGCATAACTTTATCTTTACTGCCATAGTAGCATGAAAATTTTAAAGAAGGATATATTTTAAATATTTCATGATATTTTTAATGATAATATTTGTCGTGAATTTTTTTTTTTTAATCTTACTGATTAGTAGTTTTGCTAATAATAAAAATATGCTACAGCGAGAGGGACAAAAATCTTTTGTGGCAGCCGGCAATTTCTCACTACTAAATTTATTTTATTATTTTTGGTCTAATGTTTTTTCTAATAAAAATGTGTGTAAGAATGCTATTAATTTTTAAGTGAAAAGAGCTTTTAAACTTTAGTGGTAAGAGACCGCCCGTTTGCGCCAGGATATTTGCACCCCTGCTTTAACGAACTGAGATACATTTTTAAAAATATGAAAATGGCTGACTACCGTAATTTCCGACGTATAATCCGCGGATCAAACAATCATTTTCCGACCCAGAAAATTTTCAAAAAAAAAAAAAAAATGTAACTTGTTAAATCGCCGTAAATATTTGTATTCAATCCCTAAATAAAATTTCTGGGTCCAAAAAGCCGCGGATGATCCGCGGATTATACGCCGGAAATTACGGTAAAAGCATTCGTATCTTTGAGTGCACTGTTAAAAAGAAATCTGGAATTCTGCTAAAATTTTTCTTTAAAACTTCAGATTCTTAGAACTATTTATGTAATGGTAACAACAAAAAATCATGTAACAGATAAACGTTTCTACTAAAAATCAAAAAGTCTGAAACATTACTATGATTTTTTTTATATGTAAAACTGGGATGACAAGAATTTTTTATGTAATTTCAACCTGGATTGCAAATAAAATTTTACTAAGATTACTGTAATTTTAATAGATTCTTTTGTAAACTGTAAAATAAAATCTGTTATTCTACTGATGTAAGGTTGCAGAAATCTCTACGCTTCTTAGAATTTTATTTGTATACTGTACAAAAAAAGATGTAAATCTACAAAACTAGTTAAACGAATCTATTAAAACTACAGTAATTTTACTAAAGTTTTATCTGAAATTTAGGAATATTAAAAAAAAAATACTCCCTCTGTCCCAAATTAGTTGCAACATTTGAATACTTTTGTACTGATTATTGATAGTTAAGTTATGATTTCATGATTCTGTTATAATATTTTTGAGAGAGCTTTACTATCAATCTACAAAATTTACTTACGTAGCATTCCCTCCGTCATTCCATAAATCAGTATTAAATTAGTTAAAAAAAAAAAAAAAAAAAAAAAAAAAAAATCTCGGTTTACATGCAATTAAGCCACGCCCAAATTTGCAAAGATTTTTCTAACAATAATCACATAAAACTATCTTCAAGTTAATTAATCGTGAATTAATTTCAAAACATTTCATTCCAACATTTCTGAAAAAAATCCTTTAGCTTGAACATACTGCAAACAAAATCGTATTCTGTCGATTTTTTTTTTCTATTAGACTTGGATGGAATACATTCCAAAACTTCTTCCGCCTTGAGAATCCTGTGTAATATTTATTGATTTACGAATTATAACAGCCTATGATAATCTTCGTAGAGATTATTTTCGTTTCATTGAGACATCTTTAATTTTGCCAACTGGCTAAACATTTTTTTTTTTTTTTTTTTTTTTTTTTTTTTGTCAGCATTTAATTTTTTTTTTTTTTTTTTGTAAACTTTCATTCTAAATTTTCTCATCTTTTATTTTTGACGTCTTTGTCTGCTTCTGCAAACGGAATATGATGATGAACATTACGATGAACATTAAATTTAATAGCTGCAGCATTTGTGGCATTATGGATTAGCTTACCATTTTTCAATCATCACTGCAAACATTCCAGTACAGAATTGCCCTTTTTATTATTTATTTCCTTCTTCAGGGTATTATGTTTTAGCTCACAGGCTATCATAGCATGGGAGCTTTTGTGCCCGTCCGTTCTGTATGTACGTTCGTGCGTAACGCGATAACTCATGATAAAAATATCCGGTCCACTTGAAATTTTGTATGTAGGTATATCCTGACAAGGCGCTTCCCTGATTAGTTTTCGGAGTTTATTCGATATGTATAAAAGGGGGAACGGGGGGCTCATGCCCCTCCCCTTAGTTGATATAAATGGGATTTTCATGCAGAATTAAGTTTTCGTTCAAAATTTAGATTAGGATCATTCTGATGAGGCGATTCCGTGACTCTTATTAAATGTTCATTGAATAAGTATAAATAGGGGGAACAGGGGTTCTAATGCCCCCCCTTTAATTTGTATAAATGGGTTTTTCAAGCAGAATTTTCAGATTTCGTTCAAATCTCTCAATAGTTTTGGAAGTTTAATGGTTAAGTATAAAAGAGGGGGATAACTCCTTTTAAATTATATAAATGCTAAATGGGTTTTTATTAAGAATTATCTCATTTGCTCTGAATTTTGGATATAGATTTTTTATATGATAAAGCATGTCTTTGATAGTATAGGAGATTCAATGATTAAGTATAAAAAAAAAGAGGAAAGGGGAGAGCTGTTTCCCCTTCTTATTTTTTTTTAACGGAATTAACCCTTGAAAATATAAGGCTTTAATGTACAATTAGTATCTGTAGCCTGTGAGCTCAATGCCATCAGTTTAACTGGGCAGTATTCTTTATTATTTCTATCACTTTACATTCGAGTTTCATTACTTCTGACATCTAGTATACACCATTATATTAATTCTAGTATAATTTTACCGGTGTCGATTTACTAAATTGCATCAGAAGTTATCTATGACTCCACCTATTTGAAATGTAGCAACTAATTTGGGACAAAATTTTCAACCTAAATGTAGCAACTAATTTGGGACAGAGGGAGTACTTAATATTGGAAATCGGAATGTTATGTTTCCATGAGACAGTTTAGTCTTATTTCTCAAAAGAACACATTCAACTTATTTTAGATACAAAATTCTGGTTCGAATCGAAATATTTTCATTTTTTGCCGATTACATTGACCGCTGCGGCGGTTCAAAACTTAACTGTTTTTTTTTTTTTTTCAATATATTTAAAATATGGGATGCAAACCACTTTTTTTAAACATAAATATTCTAAATATTTAGTCGAAAAATATATGTCATTAAATACAAAGAAATTGTATTTTAGAAAATTACTGGTATCAAAAAGCTTTAAGTGTTGGATCAAGCAAAAACTTCCTGCTCATACGACACGTAGGCAAATCAGCTACGTGGTTTCATAGATATACCACTTAATTTTAATTCCCAAACGCCACATTGGCACCGGAATTTTGTTTAAAAAAATTACGGTTTATTGAATGCGTGAATTATAGCGTTTTCTTATTTACAAATAAAGTTGTTTTCAAATTCCGGTGTTAGTCATTAATTTCAACGCTTATGGAATGAATTTGCCCTGAGCCGCAAAGGGTTAAAAAATGCATTAATGTTCCAGAAACAAACCTTTTTTTTGGGATATAATAATTCTCCAATTTAGCTATAATTTTATCTTTACTTGCCATGATACCATAATCTTTTTTAATAAAGTTTTATTCTAAATACAGTCGGCTCTCATTATTCAAACTTGTCAGGACCACAAGAAACGTTCGAATTATCCGAAGTTCGAAATATGGAAAATATGAAATGAAAACATGCTTAATATGCTATATTACAAAGGAATTAATATTATAGCGTTTTTTTATTTATTTCGTCTATTTCATTGGAATATAATTTAATATTAAATTAGAATGTATAAATACATAAACTAATTACAAGATTAGAAACAAGCACAATGGAAAAAAATTTTAAAGCGTCACTGATGGACAGACAGGGCACTAAGAAAGTGGATATCAAATGCATTGGATTATATGTATATTCTTTCGGAACAATTTTCACAAAAATCAAAGAAAGAAAGTTATTCAAATGATCTAAAATCCGTGAAAAGAAAAAAGAAAAAGCGGAATTCTCGTTAGTTTGAATTAAACGAAGTCAAGAGAAAATGAGTTCGAATTAATGAAACTTTTTGACGTTATTCTGCTATTTAAAATTTCGGGACTTCATGTTTAGTTCGAATTAAGCGAAGATTCGAATTATCTGATTTCGAATTAACGAGAGCCGACTGTATTTCATATTATTTTAATGATAACATTTTTCGCGATTTTTTAAAAATCTCACAAGCTTTTACATTGATTTATTTTGTCTTTTTGGAATGATGTCTTTCTGATTAGTAGTTTTGTTAATAATAAAAACATGCCAGAATGTGGTGTATTATACAATAATAAATGAAAGTGACTTTGTAAAAGCATAAGTATTTTTTAGTGCACTGTAAAACTAGTCAGATATGGGAATCCCAAAACTTTTTTCTATCTCATACATGTTAATACTTCTGAAAAATGCAGCATAGGAGCTCCACCGTTTACGTGATTTATACCAAAATCTAATCCACAATAACTTATGTTAAGTTCTAACAGAATCTAAAGTTTGATGAAAATCTGTGCGTTAGTTTTGAGATAGAACCATTGCTGAAATCGTAAAAAAAAGTCTTGATAGAACCGTCACTTTATGAGCTATTTACCCAAAAACTAAACAGTACTAAATTACATCAGGGATTAACTGAATCAAGTTTGATGAAAATTCTTGCATTGGTTTTCGAGGTACAGTTATTGCGATAATCATGAATAATGCCTCACAGCAGCGCAACTGATTAGGAGATATTTACCAAAAAAGAAATTAGTATTACCATATTATATCATTATTCAATAGAATGAATGATTTGAACCAAATAATAATCAAAACCAGTTTATATCTCGGACTAAATTAACCTAAAAATGTATTGAATTCCGTTCCTTAGTTCTAGAGATAGAGCGCCCTCAAAGATCGTGTTACATACCTACACACAAACATACATTTTGTAAAAACATGCTTTTTTGGATTTTCTAACCTCGTTGAAAATGGGAATTAAAAAGTTTTCACGAATTCAATACTTTCTTCTTCAATACTTTCTTCTTGTAAAGATAGAAGAAAGTAAAAATATCTGACTTAGGATGAGATGACTGACAATGTTATAAATTTTTTCCAGAAATCTGGGATTCCTGGAATGTTTTATGTTACAGCAATAACAAAAATTCTTGTACATGTCTTCACTATACATGATACATCACAAATCTATAAGGTTACTAAGAATGTTTTAGAAAACTGTGATGTCCAGAACATTTATGTAACATCAACTCGGATTACACATAAAGGGTATAGCCGGGTTTCATAGTAAAATATGCCCGTGAGTCAACCACATCGAGTCCTACATGGATCGATAGCGCATAAAAAGAAATTCATTTCTCCCCAGTTTTAAGTTTGTATCTCAAGACTATGGGGGGGGGGGGGGTGACCCTAAATGCCTGTTTTGGAAAAGTGCGCATTGTGACGAAACTACTAAGCAAATTCCAACGAAAAAAATAAGGGATGTAAAAAACCACCATACGCATGTTTGACAATTTTTTCAGGTTTTTTTAAACAAAAGAAGAAGTTTTCTAACATTTTTCCTGTTTTTAAATGTACATTTTAATTAAAAATAAACTGAAATTTCTGAGTGACCACCTTAATTTTTGTGCATGAGACATGATGCATATTCACTATCAATTTCAACTTTCTACGTCAACTTTCTACGGCGTATCATATAAAAAAAAGGCAAATTCATATTCCGGCGCAAATGTGGGGCGTGTCTCGGACAAATTTTACCCCTTCTTTTCAAATCTCACATATTAATTCACACGGTATTTTTAAAAGAAGGCGTGAAATTTGCCCTAGACACGCTCCACATCTGCGCCGGAATATGAATTTGCCTTTTTTTAATATGATGCACCATACGTAGAAAGTTGAAATTGATAGTGAATATGCATCATGTCTCATAGTATTTCATGCACAAAAATTAAGGTGGTCACTCAGAAATTTCAGTTTATTTTTAATTAAAATGTACATTTAAAAACCGGAAAAATGTTAGAAAACTTCTTCTTTTGTTTAAAAAAAAAAAAAAAAAATCTGAAAAAATTGTCAAACATTCATATGATGGTTTTTTAAATCCCTAATTTTTTTCGTTGAAATCTGCTTAGTATTTTCGTCACAATGTGCTCTTTTCCAAAACAGGCATTGAAAGTCATTACTCCCCCATGGTCTTGGGATACAAACTTAAAACTGGGGAGAAATGAATTTGTTTTTATGGGCTATCGATCCATGTAGGACTCAATGTGATTGACTCAAGGGCATATTTTACTATGAAACCCGGCTATACCCTTTTTGGTAAGATTGCTGTAATTAAAATAGATACTTTTGTAAAGCTACAGATTTTTGTAGCTAAAAATAAACAGCTATTAAAATTTATGTGATAGAAGAAAGTTTTCTGCTCACCACATCTGAATAGTTAGTACAGTATCAGATGAAATTTTGCCAGCAAACAGATTTCTATAACTTTACGTGTGTAGAATTACACATATTTATTTATTTATTTATTTATTTATTATTTGTAGTGTATAATGCAGTTTAGGGTGACTGAAACCTGTGGTTTCACATGGACCTAAAACAAAAAACAAATCATTTAAGTCAGTATTTAGTCGACAATAAAAATATTATTATATTAATATACATTAATAGTTATTGTGAATATAAAATCAAAAACTACAATACAATAAAGACACATTGCTTTAAAGTTAAAATAAACTTTTTATTCTCATACGTGTCGCATTAAATTTTACAATTCTGTAATCAGAATGAAAGAATTTGTAAGAAAAACAAAAAAAAATTCAATAATATGAATTTACATATTTTAAAAGAGCTTCAAATACTAAACAACCAATTTAGAAACATCTATTCCTGTATTTACTTCTGTTGCAGCGTATGTGCGGATACAAACTTTGAGTGAAAACTATAACAGTGTGAAAAATTATCGCTTTTATAATTATTTCCTTAACGTCTTTCAATTTAATCGATAAAATCAATATTTGTTGGTAAATTAAAATAGTTGCCAACATCTTATGCTTGTTTCCTCCACAAAAATTGTACAGTAAATTTTAACTTCGTATTTCGCCATAATTGGTCGATTAAATACGTCAAAAAATTCTATTACTAATTTTTATGTCATAAGAAAAGCGGGAAAAGCGGCAGCTATGAAATTATTTATATTTTGGAGAATTTAAATATATACTAGTCTTATTTTCAATGAAAAAAGTCAGTATATAAAAAAATTATCCTAAGCAAATTCTCAAAAATAAATTGTTTCTCATTAACAATTAAACTTATGCATATGTTATCTATAAGTTTATATATATATATATATATATATATATATACCGGGTGTCCCAAAAATGACTGATGGATTTTAAAATTCAATAACTTGCAAACGGTGACAGCTATTCAAAAAATTTTTGCAAGAGGGCTATGTTGAATGTCAGGAGTTTTTTACCGTAATTTTTTATTTTAGTTTGCATCTCAAACAATAGGTGGCGCTGACGGCGATTAAAGGCCAGGTAATCAGTGCTGACTGAAACGTCGACTTGGCCTTTAATCGCCGTCAGCGCCACCTATTGTTTAAGATGCGAACTAAAATAAAAAATTACGGTAAAAAAACTCCTGACATTATACATAACCTTCCTGCAAAAAATTTTTAAACAGCTGTCACCGTTTGCAAGTTATTGAATTTTAAAATCCATCAGTCATTTTTGGAACACCCGTATATATATATATGTATAATTGCAATTGAAACAAAAATGAAAATTTGGTAATGATTTGTTGTCGACACAGTGCATTTATTATTGAAAGATCTTAACTAAATATTAAAATGAAAAGTTTTTATGACAATACGCGGCATACGCTCGCGGCATATTTTTTAATGAAATGGATATTGGTCTTAGATTATTTTACTCCTGTTCCAAACTCTGGCATTTATCGTTCATCATATTGTGTTTATTCTGCTGCATTTTGTTGAAAAATATCCTGATTAAATACGTAAAAGATGTTTCAAAACGATATTAACTCTGCGTTATGGAAAAAAAGACATATCGTGAATTTTCATCATACGAGTATAACACAGCTAAATATTAGCAAAAATCACATAAAAGTTTGTGTAGCAATTTATTTTTCGTAAAATATAAATTTGATCAAATTTATACTCCTTGAAGATTCATTTGAATGATATTTTGTAAGATAAAAGAGAATTGGATATTCTTATTTGACAAATAATGAGAGTTAGTGAAGTGGTATTATCTGCTTTTTTACGAAATATAGTGATTTTCGTAATCATATTTAAATATGAATAATTCAGTATGAAATAGATTTATTATCGTATAATCCACGGCTGTCCAACCTGGCGCCCGCGTAACACCAGAAAAAATTTACAGAAACTTATTCCTTATTGAATCTCCGAATACCGCCAATTCAATAAGGTCTTGATTTCTGTAAGAATTTTCTGGTATCCCGCGGGCGCCAGGTTGGACAGCCCTGGTATAATCTAAACTAAATATTGCCCCACCAGTGGCCGAGAGGTTCGGACCTCTCAACTGGCAGACGGCAGGTGCTGGGTTCGAACCCAATCGCGGCTGTCGGCCTAACCGTTCGGAGTTTTCGTGGTTTTCTTCGAACCTTGCGTAAATACGGGTTAGGTTCCCTTAGAAAGACCCCCCACGAAGGGCACTCTCCCCCTGGTCCTATATCCCTAGCGCAGATAATCGGACGTCAAAAATCAAGCAAGCTAAACTAAATATTAAAATGAAACTGTTATTGTCCTGTGGAAAGTTTTTATGACAGTACACAGCATAAGCTCTTTCCGAAAATCATTCAATGATTTTTTTTTTATGAAATGGGTATTGGTCTAATATTATTTTACCCCTATTCCACACTTTGACATTTATCGTTCATCATATGTGTTCAGTCTGCTGCATTTTGTTGAAAAATAATCTGAATAAATACGTAAAAAATGTTTCAGAATGATATTAATTCTGTGTTATGGAGAAAAAAGATATATCGTGAATTTCTATCATATAATATTACTAAACATTAACAAAGAATCCATAAAAGTTTATGTAGCAATTTATTTTTCGTAAAATATAAATTTGATCAGATTTATGCTTCATGAAGATTCATTTAATTAATATTTAGAAAACTAAAATGGGATTGGATATTTATAAATGTAAAAATACGAAACAGAGTTATTATTTTTATAGTTAAAATAATTTTTTTTATTATTATATGGGTTAGCTTTAAAATGTTAAATACTATAAATGGAATGAATGAAGTTGTAAAGAATAAATAAATAAATAAATTCAATAATTAAAACTTAAATATTCTAAAATACCTTTAGATACTGAAAAATCAATTTAGAAATATATATGCATGTATTTACTTCTGTTACAGCTTATGTGTGGCTACAAAATTGGAGTGAAACTATATCAATATGACAATATCTGTTTTATAATTACTGCCTTAACCTCTTTTAATTTAATCAATAAAATCTATTAATATTTGATCGTAAATTTATTGTATTTTGGACAAATTAAATATATTCTAGTATTATTTTGAAATTAAATGTCAGTACATAAAAAATTATGTTAACGCCCTGAGGGACCAGCAACAATATATTTGTGATGATCAATGGAATTCTCAATGGAATAACTGAAAAAGATTAATTTTAAAATAAGGAAAGGTGAATTTTTCGCGACATTGCTCAAAAATTGAAAATATAAAATTTCATTAAAATTTAGTGGTGAGAATATTGATTCATTTAGATAGGATAAAATGTATCTCACCGCCCCTCAAAGGGTTAAGAAAATTCTCAAAAATAAAATGTATTTCATTTACAATTAAATATATGGATGTTTTATCTTTATGTATTTTTTTAATAAAAGGTCGGAAGTGCAAAATACTTGAAAGCTTGGTAATGATTTGCTATCGAACACGATGCATTTATTACGGAATGATCGTAACTAAATATTAAAATGAAAATATTATTGTCCTGTGAAAAGTTTTTATGACAGTACACGTCATACCCTCTTTCCGAAAGTCGTTAAATGATTTTTTTATGAAACTGATAACGGTCTTGCATCATTTTACTCCTATTCCACACTTTGGCATTTATCGTTCATCATATTGTGTTTATTCTGCCACATTTTGTTGAAAAATATCCTGATTAAATACGTAAGAAATGTTTCAGAATGATATTAATTCTGTGTTATGGAGAAAAAGATATGTCGTAAATTTCCATTATCTAATACTTCTAAACATTAGCAAAAATTCCATAAAATTTTATGTAGCAATTTATTTTTCGTAAAATATAAATTTGATCACATTTATGCTCCATGAAGATTCATTTGAATGGTATTTTGTAAAATAAAAGAGGATTGGATATTTTTATTCGTCTAATATAATGAGAGTTTGTAAAATGATATCCTCGGCTTTATTCGTGCGTTCTAGGAAGGTCTCCATACGGGCATACTCCGAAAAATCTGAAAAAATTACAGAATGTTCTTCTCATGTGGATATATACGTTTATATATAAAAAAAAAAAAAAAAAATTTGGCGGAATCTCCGAACCCTGTTCGTAAAAAAATATTGAAAATTTCGTTATTTGGCGATTTATCTTCGGTTGGCGATAGAATGCAATTGAAAAAATACTCTTTTATGTCAAATATCCTTTAAGGAAAAAAAGTTTCATGTTAAACTTGTTTAGGTAAATATAATTTAAATAACTTTAATTTTGCCAATTTTAGTTAGTTTCAAGTATAATTTTGTTATATCGATATTTATATGTATTTAAATTCAAATTTAACCAGCAAAATTTGCGATTTAAAATGAAATTCATAATTTAAATTCATTAAACTTGTTTCAAGTTTAAAGTCCAATTGAGCATTGTCAACTTCGTTGCTATGGAAACCTCTGGCTTTTAATTTTGAATGCGTTTAAATGTATGAAAATAATTTTTTTCAATATGAATTTTTTGTTTATGGAAATATTTTTCCAGTGATAAATTAAAAACTATAGCAACAAACAATATATATATATATATATATGCATATTTTAAACTCTTTCATTGTTTATGTTTAAATTCATTAAATACTATTTACACGCATTATAAAAATCTAACAGTTTTCAGTTGCATTAAATCGTTTGCTTTTGGCAAGGAAAAGAGCTGCTCGCCAAATCGCGTGATATTCACGCCAAATATTCAAAAGTTTTTTTTTTTTTTTTTTTTACATAATTTCTAATGTGATTCCGCCACTAATTTTGACTGATCCTTTATTACATACTTAAGTAGTTTACTTAGTATTTTTTTTCAAAAGTTTCTGAGTATGCTCAGTATGGAGACTTTCCTTCTTAGTTACGTAAATACGTAACCTATAGTGATTGTTCAGTTCGTCCGTCTGTCCGCATATAATAACGCAAAAACTACCCAAGCGATTCGCTTTAAATATATAATTATTACTTAATTGTTGCATAATTTTGCCGAGTCATTTCAAATTTTATGAAATTCGGATGTATAGTTCAATTACAGGGACAATCAAAAGTATTCCGTTACATTACGGTCACTGGGAACAAATGTTTTTCAAGTGCATTTAATGGTGTTACAATCTTTCGAACATAATACAATTGATAAGCATCTATGAAGTATATACAAAAATATACATACTGTATAGTCTGTGATGCAAAAAATACTTTTTATTAATTTACAGGGCCACACAAAAGTATTCTATTATATGATGGTATAGGGGGAAACATTGTTTGGGCTGCGCCTTAATTATTTTAAATTACTTTACATTTGATGAAATTGATATACGTTTCTGGGGTTTACTGCAAGTTACTTCCTAATAAAAGAAAGCAGATAATATTTACAATGACACACAAAAGATTTTTGATACTGCATTGCATCTGACGTAAACATTATTTGTATGCTATAATACCAAGATCTGGATATTTTAAAAAATTCTATATAGTAAGAACGCACCTTATTTGCTACGTATGGCGCGCAATTTCGGACTTGTTTATGAAATTTAGTGTTTTGGAAATTCTACTTCAGGTGGTCCGTGACACATATTAAAATATTTTTTATTTATTCAGTTAAAATTTTGATTTTTTTGCGATGGTTAACCATATTGTTTTTAAACAAAATCATATGATAAAACTTTTCGATTTTTTTAAATTAATTTAAAATGTTGGGTAATTCAAAATTCTCATAAGTCGAAATATTAGTTTTCATTTTTTTTCATTTAAATAAACAGAAATATATAAGTTTCAATTCTCATTCCGTATTTTAAAAATATAAATTAAAAAAATTTAAATATTTAAAATACTTTTAAAAAATATGGTGTACCTAAAAAAAAGTTTTTTTTCTAATTTGAGTTTTTTTTTTTTTTTTTTTTTTTTTTTTTTCAAATTTGTTGAATCACAATTAAATCAAATAATTGAAAAATACATGTTCCAATTTTATCTTTATCGGTTCTTGAGTTATAACACGAAAAATAACGAAAAAACTTATCATGAAGAAAAACGCATTTTCACAAGAAGTTCTTTCCATGACAACCATCATTGCTGATAAGCTAGATTTTGAAAACAAATCAAAACATAAAATTAAATATATCCTGTTCTATTTAAGATAGAAACATGATTTAAACGTCAATATTTTAAGCAGAAGAAAACAGATAAAGTTTTAATGCAGTAAAATATTTTTAGAAAACTTGAAAATTTTGTTCCGAACTTCCTGAAGTGCAAAAAATCCCGTATGAAATTAAAGTTAATGGAGAGAATGCCCCCGAATTAAGGAGCTTTAGCTCATTAATTCATTCGTTTTTTTTTTTTTTTTTTTTTTTTTTTTTTTCTGTAACGAAAACGTAGGGATATTTTTTCTTTTTTATTAAATTTATGCATATTTAATTTCAAAAAATCTTCTTGTACCAGAAATATAATATTGAGTTTATTAATACATTTTTTTTTTTTTTTTTTTTTTTTTTTTCAAAGCTTGTCGCCAAATGTTGATTTACCTCAAATCCAGTAAGTTTCTCTGTAATTGTTTCGGAGAAATTAAACGCCAAAAAACAAGTATACGTTCATAAAATTAAATCAATTAATTGATCCCATAATATTTCCGCAAACCCCAAAATATATGAACAATATAATAGTATATTACGATTTTACTTTTGATGTGTTATTGTTAGAGAGTGCAATTTATAGCTTGATTTGAAAATGGATATCCCATACTCCAATCATAATTTAATATTCTCACCAGTAAAATTTTATTGTAAATTTTTATTGTTTAATACGAGCATTTTTTCTGATTCGATTAGGCGAAAATTTCTGTTTTGAAAAAACGGCGACAAAAGATTAAGGATTCTGTAAAATACAGGAAAAAAAAATAGACATTATCTGAAAGGTTTTTTTTCAGTATAATAAAAAAAAATATTGATCAGTTCAGTGGTTAAGAAACAGTCAAAAGTAAATACAGTAAAACCCCGATAATTCGGATTAATTGGGACCAGACCCAATCCGGATTATCGAAAATCCGGATTATCCGGAGAATTAGAAAAAAAAATGAAATAAAATATAACATACTAAGAGAAAATCATCTTTATCATAGCTGCCAACTTTTATGATTTTTAAACCCGGAAAAATTTAAGAGAAATTTTTGACTTATTTAATCGGCAGATCACAGCGATTTGAATTGGTAAAATTTTCTATAAATTTTTTCCGGGCCAAAAAAGAGGAAGATATTGACAGCTATGCCTTTATGTTAATCTTATTAAATATTTGCTGACAGTAACAATGTTTACTTTGCTTAATCATTCCGAAAACATGTCAGAAAAAGTTTTTTTACTTAGAATACGACGATGAAACAAGTTAATGTTATGGAAATTAGCCAATCGCTTCTCAAACTTGAAAAAAAATTACCAAACCAATCCGGATTATCTGGGTCCGAATTAGCGGGGTTCTACAGTACAATTAAGAATTCTGTGAAATACAGGAAAACAAATAGACATTATCTGAAAGTTTTTTTTTTCAATATGACAAAAAAAATATTGATCAGTTCAGTGGTTGAGAAACAGTCAAAAGTAAATATTAAGTTCAGTTCTTCGTGATAAACACTGTGTGATTCTCGCCACATAGGTTACATTTCTTGTCGCATTGTTGAATGTCATCAGTAGTGACTTTACAGGCAACTCTACACGTCGTATCATCCGCAAATTTGATCAATAAAAATCAGAGTTAAAAAAATAATAGAATCGAATAGAAATGAAGTATGGTGGCTGGGGGTGATGTCACAAACGTAACCCTAAAATCCGCTACATTTTGCACAAACATAACAGCGTAGTTTCGGAAAAAAAACTTTAGTGATACAGTTTATAATTCATAATGCAATGAAATGCTCTTTTAGAATGCTTTTTTGTAAGTACATCATTTTATTTAGATAAAAAAAAAAAAAAAAAAAAAATACATGGCTCTTGTCAAAAAATTTGGTGCCGGTTCCACGTGATTGGTTTGTTTAGGTCGAATAAAGGCATTTAAATTTGAGCGATAACGCACATCATATTGCAAACTGCTTTTACGGCTTTTCGGAAAATTTTTTGAAAGTTTCAAAAAATGATTTTTTGCAAATATTTCTCCGAAATAAACTATTTTATCCTAGAAAATTTAATTAATATATATTATTTTCGTTTATCCACACTAAAAGAAGATTCGTACAGGTACAGTTATGTTCCAAGATCAAAATCAATATATATATATATATGTAGTATATAGAATCGCAAAATTTACTCTTATATAACAACTTTTTATATTGCTATTCGAACCAGTAAAGTCTTTTTAAAATAAGTTGAATATGTATCACATCGAAATATATAATATAAATAAATTTAAATAACTTACAGTCAATATCCGTGCAGTTTGAAATCAAATGTATTATACATCCCATGTGCATAGTATATAAATGATGCTATTTTAGAAAAACTAATTGTTGCAGTTCCGTTATACTTATAAATATAAATATTCAAATCTTCCATTGTTTAAAAAATAGGAATTGTTGCTATATAACACATTTTTTTCTTACATCGTTTTCATTTCCTGTCAAAATATAGGCCATTTTGGCGAAGCTTTCTAGTCTAAAATCAAATCAAAATTGAGTTTTAATTTAAGTTTAAATTGCACTGGTAGACAAATACACTGACGCGGCTTAAACAGAAAGTTCAGAGTCAGTCATCGGTGACTGAAGTAACACTCAACGTGTTGACGTATATTTCATATAAAGAGATACAAATACAGTAGAACCCCGCTAATTCGGACCCCGTAAATCCGGACCGATTTTTTTTTTCAATTTAAGAAGCGATTGGCTTATTTCCATAACATTAACTTGTTTCAACATCGTATTCTGAATAAAAAATCTTCTTTTGAAATCTTTTCGGAAGAATACCTTAAGCTTTCTTATTTTAACTCTTTGATGTTATCTTTCAAAGAAACAACAATGTATCACTTAATTTAGCAATTCTAATTTTCCCAATTTTCTATTTAACCCTTTAACGTTCATTGGTTTCTCTACGAAACCATAAAATTTTAATTCCGATACGCAACAATGACACCGGAATTTCAATCTAAAAAAATCCATTTTATTAGGTACTAGCAGTTACCCGTGACTTCGTTCACATAACATTTAAAGAAGAAATAATTGATCAATCAAGCAAAAAATTTCGATGATGAAAAGCGTGTGTAATTAACTTTTTATCGCGAATTTATGGTAAAAAACTTCTGATAATCCTTATTTGCTAATTTGTTTGCTGGTTAAAATTTTCCTTTCAGCGATTAATACTAATAGATAAAAACATTCTTGAATTCTTTTGTTCAGCCCTGTAGTTTTCCAAGTGCCTTTAATACACGAAAGTATCTTTCTAGAATTTAGTTCAAACGAAAACATTTCTTATTACCACATAAATTACATTTTCAGAAATTATCATCCTAAGACAACCTTGTATCCAGATCTTTGCGGGACCCTGTATATCATTTTATATATATACTACAAACATTTCTTAGTTTACTAAATGCAGTTCAAAATAAAAATGCAGGTTTTATTTAAAAACCCCCTTTAAGTAAATTACGCTCATATTCAGTAACCTTTCCGAGATCTTTTGTGTAACCCTATATATCTAAATTTAACTATTTATACTATTACCATTTATACTCGCCATTTAATATGCATACATTTAGCGAAACTTAAAAGCACATATCATAATTCAAAATGCATTTCATCCATGCAACAGTCATCAACCATCATATACAGTACTTCGAATAGAATTTATAATATTTGAAATCGTTTGTGTGTCCCTGTAAATGCTATGAATTTCGTATTATGCATGAAATAACTCACATTAAGCCTCAGCAACGCATATAAATTTGATTATACATGAAATCGTTTACCATAATTAAAATATGTCGGAAATTGTTCCTCATTTTATTCTTATGCAATGGAATTCTTTTGTGTAACCCTGTAAATTAATAATAAGTCTCCTTTTAACTACATACATTACAAAAGCATATTTTAGTGCACTTTGTAAATGCATGTAAATTTGAATATGTTTCACGGGCTGTAACATCGTTAAATTTAATTAAAACGATTTTCCCCATAATGCCGTAATGTAAGGAAATTTTTGACAATCCTTGTAAATAAACTAATCATGGTAGAAACTTTATTTTCAATAGGTATTCGTGCTAGGTAAACATTAAGAACGTCCAAAAATTTCATGGAAATCGGAGTATATTTACGAAAGTTAGAAAGCGACCAGAGAGACAGACAAACCGAAATCAAAATAACTTTTCAACTTTATTCGAAAGTGTTAAAAAATCGAGCCAAAAATATATTAATCAGTAGTTTTATTTTCCGCCTTTTCCCCACAAAAAAATTCTTCCATTGATACTTATGAGTTTTGAATAAAAATATTCATTTGTATGTAACTTATTAATTAATATAAGTAAAAAATATTCCTGATTCATTTTAAATATGACGTCATTATTTATCTCGCTCCATTAGCTACTGATATTCATACCCCTTATATTTTTAACGACTGCTATAAAGTACCTGTTTTATTTCAACTATGACGTCACATTTTCATAAGTGAACCATTTTATTAAAAATATAATTCTTTTTCATTCTTTTTACTTTTAATTTATGTCGCCATATTTTACACAAAAATTCCCATTAACTAAAGAAATATCCTTGTTAAATATATTATAAAAAATACACCTTTTATTTTTATTTCAAACATGACGTCATATTTATTTTCTTTTAAATAATTTTATTATAGTTTTTCGCATGGAAGTTTTTTATTAAAAGTTCATTGCCGCTGAAAAATTATTATTCCAATTTTTTTATTTTCTTGGCAACAGGAAAGGAAAATGGTTAAATTTTATCTGAAAAATGCCTATTAATTTTGAATGAAAAATAATTAAATTTTCAATTATTTAGGAAAATATTTGAATAAAATAAATAAAAAATAGCCTATGTTCATTTCACTCCTATAATCTATACATATGGAAAGATTCAAAGACATTAATCCATCCGTTTTGAAGCCAAGTTCATTCCAATTTTCGGACACACTTTCACATTTATAATATATATAAGGATGTGAAAAATCACTTTTTCTTATTTAAGAATATATTTATTCACTTTTACCGGTGTTATTCATTTATTTCAACATCTTAGCAATGAAAATGCTTTGATCGTTAAAGTGTAAAATCACTTAGAAATGTCATAAAAAATCACTGCACAATAAATTTTTACTTAGAGCATTGGAAGAAAAAACTGTAAAATAGTTCCTATAAGACCCATTATCTGATAAGGATCGCATTCCGATCTTTGACAGCCCATAGATCTGTTTATTGTGACTGTCCTTGTTATTGTGACAAAACACTTCTAGAATATCACTTGCAGCAAATTATTTACATTTATAAAGATGCAGCACTGAATTCAGGAACTTTTCTGATTAAAATAAAAGTAATTTTCTTGAAGTAAGTTTTATTTTATTACAATTGTTTCTAATTCTCCAGATAATCCGGATTGGGTTTGGTTCACATTAATCCGAATTATGGGGGTTTTACTGTACATGAAATGATATTTATGTTTGCGATAGTTAACACTATCAAAACAAGGGTGAAAGTCTGTAAATAATTTATTATATGTTCATCATTCTTTTTAAGTGCGTTCGTAATTATATAATACGTAGCACCTATAGTGGTCGTTCATTAGGTGCGTTCGTAATTATATAATACGTAGCACCTATAGTGGTCGTTCAGTCCGTCCGTCTGTCCGTCCGTCCGTCTGTCCGCATATAACAACGCAAAAACTACCCAACCGAATCGTTTGAAATTTAAAATACATAATTATTACATAATTTTGTCGAGTCATTTCAAATTTCATGAGAATCGGATGGATAGATCAATTACAGGGACGATCAAAAGTATTCCTTTACATTACGGTCAATGGGGAAAAAAGTTTCAAATGCATTTTAATCGTTTGAAATTTAAAATACGCAATTATTACATAATTCTGTCGAGTTATTTCAAATTTTTTGATAATTGTGTGCATAGATCAATTACAGGGGCAATCAAAAGTATTCAATTACATTATGGTCAATGGGGAAAAAGTTTCAAGTATATTCTATACGTTTGAAATTTAAAATACATAATTATTACATCATTTTTTAGAGTTATTTCAAATTTTATGAAAATCGGATGCATAGATCAATTACAGGGACAATCAAAAGTATTCCATTACATTACGCTCAATGGGAAAAAAATGTTTCAAATGCATTTTAATCGTGTTACACTCATGCGAACTTAATAAAATTTATATGCAACTATAAAGTACATATTATAATATACATCTTACATAATTTGTGGTGCAAAGAACATTTGTTACTGATTTACAAGGCCACACAAAAGTATTCCATTACATAATGGTATAGGGAGAACATTGTTTGATGAGCGTTTAAATTTTAATTCACTATTTACAATGTTATGAGATTGATATATGAAAATAATATTTTTAAAACTTCGTTATCGTTCGAACGCACCTAATTTGCTACGCTTCACGTGCAATTTCCAACTTGTTTTTTTTTCGGTGTGAAAAATATCCAGCTGAATTATTTTTTTTAACCCTTTAGGGACGAGCGACACGTATACGTACCGCAAATAGGCTTAAGAATCTGTGTTTATCGCCACCAGTAAAATTATACTGTAAATTTTGCCTGATTTAATCGGTGCATTTTCTAGATTTAAAAAGTCACAAATTTCCGTTTTTTAAAACCGGTGATAAAACATTAAAAATTTCGTAAAAGACTCCCGTCGCGAAGGGGTTAAATAATCGTTATTATTCTGTCATTGTCTATGTAGATATCATACATTATTTTCAGATGTATCAAATTTATTGCTATCCAATGTGACTCTATTATGCTAATCAAGTGATGTTTGATATGTATAAAAAACAATTCGCTTCCCAATGGGTCAAATAGAATCAGTTATCATTTATTTGTAACATATCAGTGACAGTTCAATGTGGGGCTTATTCTTTGGAGAATACAGTTTTGTAAAAAGACTCAAAATGTATGGAAATAATAAAGAATATACAGACCATTCACTTCCAAGAGAAAAGAACAAGAAAAGAAGATAAAATTTTAAAAAGAACAAGGTAGAACCCGTCGAATTTCGACGAAAACAAATGTTTAAGAAGGAAATATTTTATAAGATTTATAATAAAACTACAAAATTGGTTACATTAAAATGAATATTATATTGGTAAGTCTAACAAATGATATTCTACCTAAATTTAACAAAATGCTGCTTCTATAAATCTCAGTTATAGAAATTATTAAAATTAAACTTTAATCGTACATGTAAGCCGTAAAAATAATAAAGATCTGTTATTATAATAAAGTTATCATTTAAGACTCTGATGCTAGCATTCCAAAATGATAAAAAGCAAAAATTTATTCCACTTTGATGTAATCATCGAATTTTTTCACCGTGAATTCTAAATCCGACATCATTTTCACTATATCAAAATTTACATATGCACTTTTCATATCTGTATTTATATTTTTAAAAATGTATTTTAAATTGATCATTTTGGAATCATTTTAATTCAAAATTTGAAGTCTCGAAGCTATTAGCCAAAACAGACACTAAACTAATAATATTCTTTTAAGTGCAAATGAAACCAAAATTTACTGGGTTTTATAAAAAACGGTATTCTTGACACAGCATATATTTTAATTTCAAACTTTTTCACTTTTAATGAGAAAATGGTAACATAAAGATACAGTAATCTGCTTTATTCGATTCTTTTCCCTTTGCTTTTAATAGAAATGGAGTACTTATGTTGCCACAATTAAAAAAACGGTATTAAAAACTACAAAAAATTAGTATTTCAAAAATAAATTAAGATACAGTATTAAAATAAATTGTATTTAAAGCTGCATTTTCCCCCTGTACGACGGTTTAAAAATTGAAAATGTGCAATGTTTAGAAGTTAAAAAATTTGCTATAGCAACAATTGCAAAACCGCACAGATATGTTTATCCTTTATAAAATAGATAAATAGATAT
This sequence comes from Maratus speculifer, assembly GCA_964019185.1. NCBI lineage: Eukaryota > Metazoa > Arthropoda > Arachnida > Araneae > Salticidae > Maratus > Maratus speculifer. The sequence goes on along the minus strand of OZ025295.1, from coordinate 308,494,311 downwards.
ATAGTATGATAGATATTACTTTTTGCACTTTTTACCTATCATTAAAATTTTACAGTAAAAGAAAGATACTTGATTAAATGTTCTTGCATTTCGTTTAACCCTATCACTGACAAGCAAATGTTAATACGTTCACTATACTCCAGGTTTCACAGCAATATAAGTAATATTTAAAATAATATATTTCTACTGATTTAATGGATTTTTTTAACCCTTCCGGGCAAAATCTGAACTAAAATGAGAAATTATCGACTGACACCGGAATTCACAAACGAATTTTTTAAATATTTTGAATTCCTCTATTTAAGCTTTTATTGTAAGAGCAAAATTTTACTAAAATATTATTGGTACCATTTGCAAGTTCGGAATTAAAATTAGGTACCCCAGACCGGGCACAATATGCCGGAAACAGTTAACTGATGGAGCGATACTACCAAAAATTACATTTTTATTCGAGATTAAATTTTACTAGATGATGGTAAAGCATTCATCTTTTTTTTAAACATTTAAAACAAAATAAAGAGAAAACAACATTACATTTTTTTTTAACTTTTGAAAGACTAAGTACAGAAAATGTTTGATTCGATATTCTGCAGTAAAGATTTTGTTACAAGAATAATAAGAAAAACAAAGATAATTTAAAAATATAATTCGACATTTTCAGGTACGTCTGGTGTTTACGAGTTGCCAAGTTACCAAGATGTGACGCACCCTTCACTGCAAAAACACCCTATACAATGTAATACGCATAAAAACTATCAAAATAATCACACAAGAATCGCTATCATTTCTTCCCATTTTTAAATTGAAATATCTCTACTTTCGATTGAGACTATGGAATTATTAAGAAATAGGAATACACATGAAGCTTCAATTGTAACCACTTTAGCAGGGGTTCATAACTAGCGCGGCAAACTTCCACCAGTAAATTTATCCAGAAATTTTCTCTTTATTTTAAACGCCTCATTAATAGAAGATTTCAATTTAAAAGTAATGGCAAAAATTGATATTCATTGTTGCTGGTAAAAGCTATCGGGGCGGTAATAATTTCACCCCATTGTGGCAACCAAGACAATTTACTGTCAGTGTCAGTGAAAAGATTAAAATACCTGGGTATACTGACTCCAGTAAAATGAAATAGAATTTTTTTAACAAATTTGTGAGACAAACTTTCTATTAATAAGACGTTAAAATAATACAAAATTTTCTATATTTTAGTTTACTGGTGGTAGTTTTCAGCGGTGGTATTCAGGAACTGTATATCCGATCAAAAGAAAGAGCTGTCATCTTGTGACAACCTCCTGAGTTACTTCACTCGCAGCTGATAGACAATTCATTATACGTCTTCTCTGTTTTATTTATAACTCCATTATCGGGACAATGGAGCTATACATAAACAAGTTGGAAAATGCACGTGAATCGAAGCCAATTAGGTGCGTTCGTACGATAACGAAGTTTTAAGATCTTGCTGATATAATAGAGCGTACTTTGGATACAGTATAGTGGTCGAAATCTTTGTGTTCCTGTAAATATGCAGGGAGTAAATTTTATTATACTTCATTAACGCATATCTTATTCATAAAAAATGAAGTAGTTTAATATAATTAAAGCCCGCCCCAAACAATGTTTCCACGTATAACATTATTTAGTGGAATACATTTGTGTGGCCCTGTAATTTAATAACAAATATTCTTTGCATCGCAGATTGTACAGAATCTATATTTTAGTACATACTTCATAGATTCATGTCAATTCTATTTTGTTCAAATGAGTGTAACACCATTAAAATGCATTTGAAAATTTTTTCCCATTGGTCGTAATGTAACGGAATAATTTTGATTGTCCCTGTAATTGATCTATGCATCCGATTTTCATAACATTTGGAATGACGCCACAAAATTATGTAATAAATATACGTTTTAAATTTCAAACGATTCGGTTGGGTAGTTTAGGCATTGTTATATGCGGACAGACAGACGGACAGACAGACGGACAGACGGACGGACTGAGCGACACCAATAGGTGCTACGTATTTACGGATTTGACTATAAGTCGCGAGCGAAGTAATTGAGGGGGTAACTCTGAGGAGTATCTCTTTCTTTTGATCGGATCTAAGATGCCTGAATACCGCCGCTAAAAACTACCACCAGTAAACTAAAATTAAAAATTTTGCATTATTTTAGCGTCTTATTAACAGAAAATTTCTCTCACAAATATGGTAAAAAACATCTATTTCTTTTTAATGGTGTCAGTTTGGTGTGGTATTATAATCTTTTCAGTGGCAATTCACAAGAGGTTGGCTTGGTTGTCACAATGTGGCGAACTACTATCGGTAAAGTAAACTTCTACCAATAAAAATGAATATGAATTTCGACATTATTTTCTATTGAAATTTTCACATAAATAAGGCTTTTAAATAAAGAAAAATTTTCTGCGTAGATTTACTGGTGAAAGTTTGCCGTGGTAGTAACGAACTTCGACGAAAGGTGTTACAGTTGAAAATTCACTATATTAACCCCTTAATTGGTTTGTCGTTCGGCAAGACGAATATGCTTATTTCATCATTTAGAACTTTTTGACACCAGTATTATTTTTAAGAAATATTTCATACTATTGAAAGTCGGAAATGTTTAGACTAAATTTTACGAATATTTTATTTACATAATAGTGGTGTGAGTCCGCTATTTTCAATTTATTGAAAGGAAAAGAATTAACCAGTTAAGGGTGTATTCCGATCCAAACTGCCGTTTTTCTGATTTATTTTTCGATTTATTTTTGCTCCCAAATGCACCAAACTTTCGAATTCTCTTATTTAGAAACCATACAAGGTGCCGTGATTATCAATTCCTTGATAAATGCAGAAAATGTTGCAAAAAATGCTGTCAAAAACGGCGTTTTTGACCAAATTTTCCAAAGCGGGAGGTCTGCGAACGAAAAAAAGGGTCACGCTGAGAAAATAATTGCTTATAAATCAAATTCTAATTAAATCAGCGAAAAATTACATCACACGGCACCTTTTACATCACTTCAAAAATCCCCTCAGCAAGTTTCATGCTTGCACTTTTAAAAATATGTCCAAAATTGTATCTGAAAATTTCGAGCTGTTGAAGGTGGAAAATCATTTTTTCGAATACACTCTTAAGGGGTTAAAGCTATGTCAGTTCCTCTTTCTTAATTGTTCCATGACCGGGATTTGACGTTCATAATCAAAACGTATCTATGAATTTGGTTTAATTTTATCTATAACTTCATACATTTTTCAACTATGCAAAGAGAAACCGCATAAAAACCATGTCACAGCAACTACTATCTCTAGTATATCTTGGGACCTGATGACCATCGTCAAAAACGTATATACGAAGTTTGGTCCCACTCTATGCATAACTTCATACATTTTCCGATTATAGAACAAAGAAAATGGCTCAAAAATTGCTATTACAGTGCCCCCTTTCGGCGGAATATTTCGTATTTCAACTGGGACATTCTACATGATCCCCATGCTTCAGGGAGTTTTCAAATCAAAATATCAGTATTTTTTCTTTTTATAGAAAATTATATCTGGATTAAGCCTACGAAATTTCGCCTTTTTTTGAATAGATTTTTTTCTCTAAGAAAATACTGGTGCCGAAAAATTTCCAGGTCTGCAAATTCCTTGAACCGTAGCAACCCTGTGCTATCATGAAGTGACACAATTTCTATGCATAACCTCAAAAAAATTTGGATGGTACAAAGAGAATACAGAAACATAAACATTTTGCAAAAGTGTGGTTTTAAGATCATTGAGCACAAAAACGTGTGAAACTCTCGAAAACCGGAAGTCGAAAAAAATTTATTACAATACTTTTTTTTAATCTTTAATAGAGTACTTTAATTTCCTTTTCAAAACAGAATATTTATTACATAATAAGGATTTATGAAACAAACATTAAGATGTAATCCGACCAATAAAAAAGAGCTATATATCAGTGAATAACATATTTCCTTCTAAAATACAAAACCATTACTGTTAGGTATTTAAATAGCATTTTCCCAATTTGCGAGTTTTATTGCGATACTTTTACGTTCAACACTATGCGTTCAGGCATTGATTGCTTCATCCTTGACTCTTTAAGATGATTTGATATTTTTCATATCTTGATTTCATTCGCAAGGAATGATTCATGATAGTACTAATCCTGCGTTATGGAGAAAATTATGTACCATAAATTTCCAGGATTATATCTAACTCAGTAGCGCTTTCATAAAAATTGAGGAACATGTTATTAATCCAGAAATATAATATTTAATATTTAATCAGTTAAATGTTGGATTAATGGTATGTTCAGAAGGATTATTTGTGTCGGGCTATAAATCACAATTGAACATTTATTGTCAAATGAAAATTTTTGTATGTAAAATAATATATTTTTAATGATTTAAGAGGGCCCGGGACACATTTCAAAATAACTTTTATTTATTGAGTTAAAATTTTGAAATTTCTTTTGATGGATAACCAAGTGATTTGTAAACAAAATCATATAATAAAACTTCACATATATATTACAAATTTAAATTTTTTTTCGCCAAAATTAACCTTTATATAGGGCTCCCAAATGGTCCGCCAACTGAACATCAGAATTTTTTTAGAGAAATTTTCTTTTTAGATTTTGCTTGCAAATTGTCGAGAAACCACGTTTAGAAGTTGATTCTAGCTCAAACGTATTATGAAATTTTCTGTTAAAAAATACTGATTTTCAGTTCGTGGACCATTTGGGAGCCCTGCCTTTATATAGGGCTCCCAAATGGTCCGCCAACTGAACATCTAAATTTTCTTAGAGAAATTTTCCTTTTAGATTTTCCTTGCAAATTGCCGAGAAACCACCTTCGGAAGTCAATTTTAGCGCATATTCAATAGAAACCTATCATGAAATTTTCTGTTTAAAAATATTGATTTTCAGTTCGCGGACCATTTGGGAGCCCTGTTTATACTATATTAATTTCCTTATAACAATATCCCGTACTTAGTTCAACTTATTAAATTTAAATCTTGTTTCTAGATCTAATCTATTAATCTTTATGGAAACGATATAAATTCTTAATTCACCTTAAAAAACATTATTTCCAATATGCGTAAATTTAAAAAGATGGCTCTAAATTAAAAATATTCTTAATTAAACTTTATTTCTTAATATTCCAAATAAAACTCATTTTTTCCCTGTTTTTATCAACCCTTTTTAAGAAAGTCTTATTAAAAATATTCTAAAACCGTACCTTTCAAAAATATCATTATTTTTATTTATTTTTTTCCCTCCTTCAACTTTTAATATCTGTGCATATCAATAAATTCATTTATTTTCATTTTTCTCTTAAAATATCGTCTGCAGGATATTCGAAATTCTGAGTCGATTATAAATTAGTTAAATAATATTTAAAAAAAATAAATTTATCGTCTGAATGAAATAAAAATCTTGACGCTGGACATGAATTATGTTTACATGTGAATATGATGTTTAGAGAATATAGATTTTTTTAGAAATTTGTTTTTAGATTTAAGAAGGGAGTTGATGAGGTGAAGGGAGGTGATGATGGAGATTCTTTGTTTTTTCTTCGATGAGTCCGTTAGACGGCTTGCAGAAGTAATTATGGAATATTCTTTTCGATGATTCGGTTCAAGACGGCTTGCAAAGGGAGCATTTCCCTCTCTATATGACTATAGTTGAATAAACTAAGTTGCAGCAGCCAATGTGTAATTTAATGAATCTTCTACATTTATTTATTTATTTTGTTTTTTTCCTCGCTTGCCACGACTATGTATTTAAAAAAAGGGAACCAGTGAAGATATTTCGAGTTTCGCCTTAAAAAGTCACATATATATAATTTATTTTTTAATTTTCAAATTTATTAAAAAGTGGGATAATTTAAAAACGTTATAATTTTCAATATTATTTGTAGAATTTTAATTAGTTTTAATTTAAATAAACAAAAATACATAAGCTTTATTTTTGCTTCAGCATTTTTAAATATATTAATTTAAATGAAAATAAAAAATATTTAAAATAAAAATATCAAAAAAAGTATGTAACCTTATTTTAAAGAATCATATTTTTAAATATAAATATTTCCTTTTTTTTTCTTTTTCAAATTTGCTGCATAAAAAAAAAAAAAAAAAAAAAAAAAAAAAATTGAAAAAGACATGTTCCAAGTTTGAATCTTTTATTTTTAACGGTTCTTGATTTATAACAATTAAAGTGGGAGAAATGGCAAAAAAAAACCCATCATGAAGAAAAACGCATTTTCACAAGAAGTGGTGTCTTTAAAAACCATTGCTTGAAAGATTTTAAATATTGAAAGAGTGAAAGATTTTAAAAACAAACCAAAACTAAAAAAAATAATATTTCCTGTTCCAATTAAAAAAAAAAAAAAAAAAAAAAAAAAAAAAACGAAAGGCAAAGAAAAAGAAAAGAAAATTGATGTCATAAAATATTTTTGAAAAATGTGAAGATTTTAATATCTTGAGCCCACTTAGCATTTGACTTACTATCATTCTGAAAAAAAATCTGTATAACTATAATATATATAAAAAAAATCTATATAAATATTATTGATAATGAATTCCTGAAAACTTGTTTTAAAGTTTATATTAAAACTCAATATTTATTTAAAAAAAATAGACTGATTTTAAAGATATTTGGAGGTTATTAGCAGAGTATTTTTATTTGGAGGTTATTGGGCCAATGGAAAGTATATCTTCTCTTTGACATCCATGGTCTAACAATACCTGATTATTTAAATTAGATAAACTTTAGTGTTTTAAATTTGCTCCATTCAACTTTTTCACTTGCTGATTTTCCTGTTATCTGTATAAAGTTATCTTAAACATATCATTAAATGATTCGAAAAGAACTATTGATATTCTTACTTATTCTGCATTAGAAAATAAAACACACGTTGTAAATTGCTGTAATTTTATCAATTAAGGATTTCTATACGATACATAAAGCTGAAATGAAACATTTTACATTTCTACACAATTAAAACATCTTATCAATAGCCACTAGAATATCAATTGCTATTGCTTTTAATAAATTTTCAATGCTGAAGCCGATAATCGCACTTGCCTATATAGGCCAGTCAAATTGTCATAAGTAGATGCAAAAATTCTGCTAGAAGATTTTATGTTTTTAAACTGTTTATGGGGATGCTAGTAACAAGAATTAATGGTTTTCCAACAAAATATCTCGAGGCTAAATTTTCTGGAGCCAAAAAACCGCAAAATTTTCGGACTTTTTTCAGTTTTTTGCCTATAACTCAAAAATTAAAAAAAATTTGCGTACCATACTCAATTACAAAAAGAAAGAGCATTAAATTCTCTACAAATTTCATACTAAAACTGTTTTTCCAAAGTCAATATTAAGCGCGCTACAGGTTTCTGAAAGTGACTCTTTTTTTCTAACTTTGTGAAAAAATTGCAAAAACGAAAATTTGACACAATTTTTCATTATTTTATCCACTTTAATGTAACTTATTTAAATTACAGGTATTTGCATGAAAACAATCATGATGAATTACAACGGTAATATTGTAAAAAAAATTAAGAACATTATAACTTTTTTGTATTTAGCTTTAGTGGAGAACATTAATATTAGGTATTTAACTGAATGTAAGTAAAAAATACTTACAGTGACATTTTTACATCCCCTCCTTCTTGATAAATGTCGTCAACATTTTCGTTGTTGATCCTGTTACATTTTTTTTTACAAATTGTCGACCATTTGAGTCTTAATTTATGAAAAGAACATGCTTTGCTGCACCTTTTTCTACAGCTACATGACACAACATGGAGCAAGGATTCAAGTGCCGGGTCTTGGCACATTTGAACTGGCTGAAAGAGAACCTGTGAGCCCATCCACATCCTTCAAGAGGGATGTTGTTTCCTAGCCTATCTTGTACCTGATGATAATATCGGAGAAAATGATGCTACGCAGCCTCTTGTGTTGGTGGTAGTCTTGCAAAATGTACTTTGCTTTTTTGTGACAGATTTAGCAAATAACTGGAACCTTAAGGTTCAAGTTCTGTTTGGTAGCTATGCATCCACTGTATAGTGCAATATGGAATTTTTTTCCAACCTTGATGATTTCTTGAAGGGTAAGAATCTATTTTATTGAATACGCAGGCTATTTCTTTAAGCTGATTATGTTTTTTCAAAGTGTTACAAAACTTTGACTTTCTTTGCCTAAAAAGAGCGGATGTTGTCTCGCATCGCAGATTGCATGAGTGAAAAGAACAAGTTGTAACTGTATTTGAACGACATGATTGAAAACCACTTGGTTTCGATGTTACTTCTTCCTGGCTTTTAGAAAAACAAATTTTTGTGCTGATAGCCTAAGCTCGTTATTATCACGAGAAGGTCAATGTCTTCTCCGATAATGAAACACTTTCAAAAGATTCGGCTCTTGAAATGGCTGAGGTAACTATCATGGCATGAGCTTCTTCTTTTGCCTATTAAACTTGAATTCTGTTATTTTGAAATTCTTGTTTTGAAATTTTTAATTTGTTTTAAGCAATGAAATAAAGCGGCTCTTGTTTCTGTCATTGGCTTCGTCAACGGATGATGCGGGTCGACGTCCTCTTTTCTCTCCACTTGTTACAGATTGATCTAGTTTTACGCGACAAAAACTATAATACCATGCATCTGAAAGTCAGGTTCGCATTTGCAAGTCAGGTTCGTGCTGAATACGCCGAATTACTTTTTTGGACCCTACATCCCCACGTTTTTCAGCAGCTTTCAAAAATGTAATTTTCGCTTCTATTTCATTATTTTGCGAATCAAATTTCTCTTTGCGTTAGGACTTTTTCTATTGTTTTCGTTGAAGTCACCGGAATTACCTTCGTCACATAAGAAGCAATTATCTTAAGCGTGAAAGAAGTGCTTGATCTGAGGGACAAGCTATAGTCTGTATAGAATCTTCATCCCGACGAACGTATGCTGCTATCATTCTCTCATTCGCACATGTTTTTCGGCAATCATCCTGTATTCTAACTCCCTTGCTCCTTTTCAAAAAACTGATGAATATTACTTTGACGCTAAACGCTATGTTCAAAGAGCTTGGCAAGTCTTTTCTGGCTCACAACGCGAGTATCACTATTTGAAAACGTTTGACAAATGAAACACAATTTTGGGTAGAGCTCACTCATTTTTCATTACTGCACGAGAAGAGATGCAATAAACTTAATAGCAGCATATTAAAAGAGTATGTATTTAAATAAGAACAGTTGCATCTGAACGAAAGCGGCACGGTAACGTCACTGACCACAATCTTCCATCTGCATTCTCTTTTTTTATCCTCGGCCCTCCCTTTGTAATTGTTTTCTTATAGGGTTCTAGAATTTGTGTATATTCTGCCTGCCTTTCTTAAAACTTTCATTTTTCATCAATCAATAGGTCTAGGGTAACATCCCCAGTAATTGGCACATTAAGAATTTGTCGTTAAACTTACTTAAATTTTCATTACAAAGAAATAAGCTATTTACTTGGAAATATTTTTAAATCAAAGAATGCATATCTGTGCATCTATTTTGCCCACTAAAAGCAAAAAAAATTGAAAAAGTATTTTTATAAAAATATATTTATAAAAAGTTGCTGAAATCACCAGTAATTGGCACCTAGAGCACCAATGTATGACACCTTGTAATCCAGTAATTGGCATATGTTTATATTTTAAAAAAATTTTACATTTTGCATTGGGTTTAATCGCTTTAAATTAATTTACTGTAGATGAAGATGCCATATTTCAGGTTTTTGAGAGTAAGAAATCAGCATATTAATCTGAAATGTGAACACTTTAAAACAATACAATATACTTACATTAATATCCAGTAATTGTCATGCTGTCCCCAGTAATTGTCATATGAAGCTTTAATGGATTCCAATTACTGATAAAATTTATATTTTCAAATAAAAACAAATGATAAACAAAATTAGTCTATAATTTTAAAAATACTTCCAAAATAAATGGTTTAATCTCAAATTCCTTGCGAATTCCTTGTAATTGGAATAGGTGCCAATTACTCGGAACTAGCAAAATTGAAGCACCATTAATTGGCAACTACCATTAATTCAGAAATCCAAATATTTGTGTCGAAAATACTTTTACACAATTAAAGTAACCCTTTTTAACTAAACAAAACTGTTGTCAATTAAAATTTAAAATATATTATAAATCAGATAATAATGAATTGAAAAGCATGCCTTCCTTAAGCCAAAGAACAAGAATTTGCAACAAAATGGCTAATTTGATACAAGCCAGATTTGTTTCTCTTTCCTAGGTCTATTGTCATCTTGTAAAATAAATCAAAGTTATAATCTTTAACGTAAATGAGCATATAACTGATATATGGTCTTGAATTTTTAAAAGACTGGATATAAATCTTTTTTTAGGACATGTTTGTAAAATGTGCCAATCACTGGTGCATGCCAATTACTGGGGGTGTTACCCTATTTAGTTTTCATTGTTAGTGATGAAAAGTTTTTTTGGGGATGGGAGGCGAAAAATAGGTCACTTTCCATAAAGTTTTTTAAAAAAGTGACATTTTCAAAAAATCATAGCGCGCTTAGTAATGGGTTTAGAAAAACATTTTTATAACAAAATTATAGAGAATTTAATGTTCTTTCTTTTTTTTAACTAAGTATGTTACGCAAACAGTTTATAATTTTTGAGTTACAGGCAAAATACCGAAAACATTTTTTACTTACATTCAGTTAAATAGCTAATATTAATGTTCTTTACTAAAGCTCTAAATACAAAAAAGTTATAATGTTCTTATATTTTTTGCAATGTTACCATTGTAATTCATCATGATTGTTATCATGCAAATACCTGTAATTTAAATAAGTTACATTAAAGTGGATAAAATAATGAAAAAGTGTGTCAAATTTTCGTTTTTGCAATTTTTTCACAAAGTTAGAAAAAAAGAGTCACTTTCAAAAACCTGTAGCGCGCTTAATATTGACTTTGGAAAAACAGTTTTAATATGAAATTTGTAGAGAATTTAATGCTCTTTTTTTTGTATATGAGTATGGTACGCAAAATTTTTTTTAATTTTTGAGTTATAGGCAAAAACCTGAAAAAAGTCCGAAAATTTTGCGGTTTTTTGGCACCACAAAATTTAGCCTCGAGATATTTTGTTGGAAAACCATTAATTCTTGTTACTAGCATCCCCCTAAACAGTTTAAAAACATAAAATCTTCTAGCAGAATTTTTGCATCTATCGGCCTTTTTTTCTGACAATTTGACTGGCCTAATAGAATTTTTTTTAATAATTGAAGAACATATTTATACTTGAATAACAATCATTAAAAGGTTACAAGCAATTTGAAATTTTCAAAAAAAAAAAAATCATTTTTTTTTTTTTTACTATTTTTATATAACACAGTATATCTAGAATGTTATCACAAAATTTTAAATAAATTGAAATAAAAGTAAAGGAGAGAGAGCCATTGTAAAATTTGCAGGTTTCTCGCTGCCGCTCGCAACTGCGCGAAATCGCTAAAAGCTCATCTTTTGACGAGTAAACGAAAAATTAGACTCACCAAATATCGAATGATCAAATTATTTTTTTTTTCCTTTTCTTGTTCTTCTGCTTCTTTTTATTGTGTGTATATACGGCAGTCTTATCCATCTTATAAACGAAGATTGATATCGTTTCCTGACGTCCTGAGTTCTTTTTTTTTTTTTTTTTTTTTTTTTTGCAAAGTATAATTTCCAGGGTTCGCACAGTTCTACCACTAAATTTTAAGCATATTTAAAAAGTGTTTCACTGCAGAAACATATCTTAAAATCTGTGAATGAAGGTGGGGATTCCGAATGTTGTGGTTTAAAAATTAAATGTAAATTTTCTTATTTTTAATAGTGGTGCCAGAGTCCTTAGAAATTCCAAGGAGTGTGCGAACCCTGATTTCATAAATTCTATTGTGTTAAATCGGGTTTGGAACTTTTTTCTTGATTGTAAAAGACGTTAACAGTTTACCTATTGTTAACAGTATCTATATCAGATAATTCAATTCAAATGAATAGCTAATCTATTAATAATTTAAAAAAATACATTATCCTCTTCAGTCCCTGAGTACCCAAATGGGTACATCAGTTTTGTCTCATTTTATTAATGATACTCAAATATAAATAAAATTTCGATATAAGAATAATATGTTTCGAATTCTAAGATTCGAGCTAATGAAAATAAAACAAAAATCTCGCTCTGAAGTCAAACGAGAGAAGAAATAATTCAGTAATAATTAAAAATACTGTAATAATTGCCAGTAGCGAAGAGGTTAAATTACAACAGACATTATATTAAAAGAAATGGTATATTAAGGGGTTTGATACCTTTGTGTGTGTGTGTGTGTGTGTTCACGATTAATCTATTATGTCAAAGAAATTTCATTTGGTTAACCCTTTAACGGTCAAAGCATTTTCTTTGCTAAGATGTTGAAATAAATGAATGAAACCGGTAATTGCGAACAAATATATTTGCAAATAAGAAAAAGTGATTTTTCACAAACATAATAAAATGAATTTTTTTTAATTAAAATTCCTATGTCGATGGTGAATATCGGAATTAAAATTTTGCAGTTTCATAGAGGAACCAATGAATGTTAAAGGGTTAATGCTTTTTATTTCTGATTAGCCAAATTGCTGACATTAGTCAAAAGTCGGTGCAGGGGAAATTCACCGCATTAGGCTAGACCGGCGCGGCTATGAGAGACGCAGATATTTTGAGGCATCTGCTTACTTATTGTTTTCCTGTCTTTCTCGCTTCCCTCACTTTCTAAGTATCCCCTACTTTAACCTTCCTACCCTGTTCAAATTTTACTCAATTTTGATAAAAACATTTCACACCAGAATTGTTATTTAAAACATTTTAATATATTTAATTGATTTATAATATTTAATCTGTTATTTAACTTTCTTTTGAAAAAAAGTTCTGGTTCGAACTGTATGAAAAAGAATTATAGCTATGGGTCGATTAGACCCATTCAGGGTAGGAAGGTTAAATATTTTAATTTAGTTCCTTTTGTACACATTTATTTAAAAAATAATTTTGCTTTTGGAACGGATTTAATTTGATGATGCGAAAATTCCAAAGAAACTCTGGATACTCCATAAGATGCTAATGTAGAACCCTTTTCTGAATCTGAGTCTGACATGGATTTAAAATAATGGAAGAAACTAAACTGTGGCAAGCATGTGGTTGACCCCTTCGCTACGGGAGCCTTTTGCGAAATTTTTAATGTTTAGTCACCGGATTTAAAAAACAGAAATTTGCATCTTATTAAATCGCAAAAATGCTCTGAATAAATATGGCAAATATTCCAGTAAAATTTTACTGGTGGGAATAAACAGGGATTCTTAAGTCTTTTTGCGGAATGTATATGTGTCGCTCGTCCCCAAGGAGTTAATAAATACAAATCTATATACAGGGTTCGCACAGTTCTACCACTAAATTTTAAGAATATTTTTGAAGTGTTTCACTGCAGAAAAACAACGTAAAATCTGTGAATAAATGTGGAAATTACGAATGTTGTGGTTTAAAAATTAAATGTAAATTTTCTTATTTTTAATAGTGGTGCCAGAGTCCTTGGAAATTCCCAGGAGTGTGCGAACCTTGTATATATCATTTACAGGACTGCTGTAGAAATTCGATGGAGCAGAAATTCGAATAATTATCCATTGTAGATGTGAATTGGGTTAACATATGTGTCATGCGTTTCCATATGGTCTGATTACGCAGACTATTTGAAGTTTTTAAACGGTGCAGTTTTGTTGCATTATTCAGATTGTGGTGGAAAGTGTTTCATAATCTATACTTGACGCATGATTTTTTTTCTTTCTTGTATTAATCTAGTGAGTGTGAATAATAATCTAAAATAATTCTATTTATGTGCTAGCAGTTTTAGTGATAAAGGCATAGATTAATTTTCTTTTCTTTTTGGAGGAAAATTACAATGGGAACTGAAATAAAATTTACGATAAAAGAAATAAGTAATTAAAATTTAGTCTAAAATGAAATCTAGAGAAAGTGAAAAATTTACGAAGTGTATATTAGACCGAAAGGCGACAGCAGAGACAATTAGCTCATGGAGTTAACAACTGAAAATCTAGTACAGTTGAGCCCCGTTATAACGAACTTTAAGGGACCGAAGTTTTTGTTCGCTATATCCGGTGGTTCGTTATATCCGAACCGTTGAAAAATATTACAGTTTACAAAATATGTATATTATTACATGGTACTTATATGTTCAATAAACATGTATTAAGAAAAAAGGGACATAAAATCTTTTAGATAGGATCAATAATGAATTGAATTGACTAAAATTGATTACATTTAACTGAAACAAAACAATTCTAAAAAATGAAAACGAATAGAAATACAGTACAGCGTCGATTATCCGAGCAAGTCGAGGCTGACTCTAGTTCGGATAAATGAGCAGAATGATGCTGACTATACTAGAATGCTTACACTTTATAAGCAGGCTTAGAATGACTGGTAGAACAGTGGAAAAGTAAAAAAACAAAAAATCATGGTCGACATAAAGAAATGTTCGTTATAACCGATTTTTAAGATTTTGGAGTTCGTTATAAAAGGTAAATTTGTATTAAATACAATAGGAAAACGGCGGACCAAAATTTTCGTTCGTTATATCCGGGTGTTCGTTATAAAACGGGTTCGCTATAACGGGGTTCGACTGTATTAGTTATATCTCAATTAGCATATTAAAACGCAATCGGTCTGCAGAGTCATATCTTGGTGGAAAACACCTAAAACCTGATTTTAACGCTTGACTCGTAGGTTTACCATTGTACTTCCCTGCACCCAAAAGTATGAAAGCATCGAGGTTTGAAAACAGGAAAACATAATAGTAAATCTATGGGTCAACCACTAAAAGCGATTTCTCATGTGTTTTCCACTAAGATATGACTTAGCAGAACGATTGCATTTTAATATGCGAATCGAATTTAACGAATCCTAGATTTTCATCCGTGCACTCGGTGAGGTAATTGTTTGTGCTGCCACCTTCCGATCTATATATCATTCCATATCACAATGTGCAATCATCCTTATTTTCATTTTTATAAATTGCATTTCATAAAAGCTCTGCCTTAAGCCCTATATCCAGGGTTGCAAAAATCTAGGCGCCAGTGGGTAGTCTTTCACCACTGAAATTTAAATGTTTTCTTCGCTGAAAATTCAATAGCATTCTATCATGAATTTTACACAAAATATTAGGCGAAAAAAAATTAAATAAATTTAGTGGTGAGATACTGACTGCTGACGCCTAGATTGCCTACATCTTAATTTTTTTTAATTAGAAATGTGTCTGATAAAGTCACAACATCTGAAACTTATAATAATAAGAATATAATAAGATTTTTGGTTAAAGTGTAACTTACAAAATGTTATTTGCAATCAAAATAAATATGATTCATTATGATTGATATTAATTTTTTAATTAATTGTTACTGGTTGTTATTGTATAAATATCCTGTTTAAGTGTATATATATTCAATTGTTTTAAATAACAAATATACTCCACATTGTTATAACGTCAGTTCATTATAAATTTAAGCAATATAAATTAATCCGACTATAATACATTTTATTAAAAACCAACTTTAGTATGCGAAACGTAAATTCAAGTAATCAAAAAAAGAAAAAAATGTTAAATAATAAAACTCAGAAAAAAGTAGTTTAACATTTTTATTTATCTAAATAAAAAAAGACATTTTTTAAATTTTAGTTAAAGTAATTTATTTCAAACGACATTTAAAAATTAATTTCTTAAATTTTTATCATTTTCGGTAAATCAGATACTAAAGGCCTTTTAATTTGATTATGCTAAACGTAAAGCTCATTATTATTTATTTCAATTTTTTTTAAAATATGTTTTTAATGATTATCCTTCCTGGAAATATTTCTATATGCCATATGTTCACATTTTTTCTGCAATCAGATTTTCGAGAAAGTAATGTTGCTTTTAAATATTTGAATCACCTGTGAATTATGACACGTGTGTTCTTTCAGAACATCATAAATCATCACTTTTCAATAGAGCGTTGTAACATTTAACTTTTAACTTTGGCTCTCGAAAGGTGGAAACAAGTTTGTAACAAAACTTTTTTATGTACATTTTTCAAAATTGCTTAGTTTAGAAAAGAATTTTTTTATAGTACAAACATAATTTTTTTATGTCTAAAAGTTTTTTCCCTCAAAAGTTACATGTAGAATATTTTTATAAATACCTATAAGTCAGTTGCGGCTCGTCAGGGAGTGCTGCATCAGATTTTTCTTACCACTAAAATTTTACAAAATCTTTTTGACAAATTTTGTTTATTAAAGAAAACTGAAATTACCATACAATTTTAGTAGTGTGAATAAATTGATGCAGCACCTCCTGACGAGTTGCTACTGCTATAAGTAATACCACCAGTACAATGCTGAAAAAGATTCTTCAAATTTAGAAATTTAAAAAGTTAAACGGAAATTATTATGAATATTAAAACAATAAAGGAGTATAATTTTGATACATAAGAATGCCTTTGAACAAAGTCTTTAGTAAATTAGTTCATTTAAATACAGTTGATACAAACTGTTAAAAAAAGGGAAGGGAATTTTTATTAACCCTTTTCGTTGCGAACAAATTCTGTTAGTAAAATGAGAAATTATGGATTGACACCGGAAATTACAAACGACTTTTTAAGAAATCAAGACCTCCTTAAATTAAGCGTTTATCGTAAAAGCAAAAGATTTTATTAAAATATTATTGGTGCCAATTTCAAGTTTGGAATTAAAATTACATGTGTCCGGACCGGACACACTGCGCCGGAAAGAGTTTAAGAAAAAAAAATTACCTATATCAAGTCAAGCCGATAAATAAAACATCTCAAGGTCGCGATTAAAAGGTTAGTGACAAAATTTTTGGGTTAATTAAAGTTTTTTTTAACATGAATATATACTTTACCAATGTAAATAAATGCTATCTATATTTTATTGACAAATGACAGTAAGAAACATAAACACATCTGGCATGGTAATTAGTTATACGGTATGATTGTTCTATAGAAAAGTTCGATATTAGAAAGGTGTAAAAAGGCTTGAAAAGTATTCTAAATGCGATTTTCTACGCAATTGTTAAAGACAGAAACTTGGCATTTGGCGCGGTCGATACTCGGGGTTCGCAATGTTCCTAAAATTTTCGTACTTTCTTACCACAATTTTTTTACGATAATATTTATTGGATAATTCTATTGTAAATGTTAAACGGACCTTCGATAAAGATTTTTTATTTAAAATATTAGTAGCAACGTGCGAAAATTTTAGGAACGGTGCGAGCCCTGGATACTTATATGACATAAATGCTCTCTAAAAGAGTTTCTAAAAAATTTCAAATTTAAAAGGATGTAATGAGTGAAAAGCGTTCAAAAAACTTTCTAAATTACGCTAATATGGTAGCTCAGAAAATAAGAAAGCGATTTCAAAAGTAATGATGGAGATTTATGATGACGGTCTCTGCTTGAACATAGCTATAATTTTTTAAGGATGCCATAGACAAAAGAGGGGTGCATGAGTTAAAAAAATTCTAAAATTAAAAATTATGTGGTGTTAAACGGGTTAGATACTTTCAATTTAGCATGGTAGCCGCATATATGATGAAAATTCTTTATTTATTTATTTATTTATTATTTTGAATTGTTAAAACTAGAAACCTTAAATTTCGTATGGTAGTTGCTTCTATGATGTAAATGCACTCTTAAAAAAAATATAAAAAAATGAAATTTTAAAAAGTGAAATAAGTAAAAAGCATTCCAAAAGTATTCTAAATTACTATATATATTGAATTGTTAAAGATAATAATTTAAAATTTGCTATGATATACATTTTTATAAAACGAAAATGCTGTCTAAGAACAGTTTTTAAACGGTAAGAAATTTAAAGAGTTAAATTGAGCGAAAAACCATTAAAAAACTTTTTGCATTACAATTTCTCTAGAATCTCAGGAAGTACTTAACAGACTTTAAATATATGTAGAAAAATTCACGTGACTGTCCCTGTTCTAACATAACTTCTGCTGTGTTTGTGACACTATCATTATAGGGATGGTATAGAGTTAGACTTGAAGATATAAATGAATGGTAAGAATATTTTATAAAAAATGTTAAAAACTCAAAAGAAAACTGAAATAAGCAAAGTTCTAATGCATTCTAAATTATCATTTATTTAGGGTTAGTTTAAGTTCTTTTTATTAACAAAATTCTCATGCCGTGTAATAATGAAATTTAGTGAAATTGTGAATTATCTATTTTTTTTAACAGCATAATTTTTCTAATAAAAATATATACATAAGTACCACGTGGTGTATTTCAACCGCATTTCAACTGCTACGCGAGCAAAGCCGTGGGTTTTGCTAATACAATTAAGTTGTTAGTACATGAAGGTTTTGCTAGTACAATATGCATATTAAAAAGGGCAGTGGTGCAGCCAAGGGGGTGGTTTTGGGGTTAAAACTCCTCCCAGAGCTAAGAAAGATCGCTATAATTGCCACTTATATCAATAAATATATAAGATATGCCCTTTATATGAATCAAAACCAAACTTAATATTTAAATGTTTTGGCACATTTCGAAATCCGCCACTTAATTGAATCAGATTTTTTTAATAAAGTGATTCAATTAAATGAAGAAAATTCTACTTAAAATTGTGAAAGTGCATATTACATGAACCAATTAAGTAAAAATTGGTTATTTGAACAAAATCACTTTTTGAGAACAAAATCATCATTTTTTTAGCAATGCTAAAAAAATGATGATTTCCTACCACACTCTTTAAGTATTATACAGTGAATATTCTAATTAGTTCTGATTTTCTTAATCGGCGATTGAAATAACCGGCGATCACCTTTATCAGAAACTTAACCCAACCGAATTCTGGCTGCGCCACTGTAAAAGAGGAATCTATAAACACCTTTTACCTCACACACATAAATTTGACTAAGTTTGAACTTTTATTAAAAATTCCTGTTTTTTAATTATAATTCTAAATTAATGTCTTTATGAAATTGAAATTTAATTTGTGTCTATAAATACATCATGCAGAATATTTTTTTAAATATTTATATACTTCAATTCTATTCCTTTTGATGGAGAATGGTTTGATGTATCGAAATATTATAAAAGTGCGAAGTGTTTTTCGCATTTGTAATAGTTAATAAAATGTCATAAATCGATAGATTATTGTAGATTATTTTAACGTGAAACCAGAAACAAAAACAGAAATATATTTATATAATTCTTTGAATTTTTCTGTAGAAAATTTCTCTTGCCTTGCGCTTCATAACTTGAAATGTTAAAAGAACAGAAATATCTGAAAAATATTTACTTTCAGTTTCAGTTCACTTCATTTATTACTACAAAATGTAGTAAAAACGTAAAAAAAATTATTTTATGAAAATAAGCATCAATGTTTGGATTTGATTTTCAGTATAATTTCTTTTGAATTACAGAATATGCACATCATATTTAATATTAAAATACAGCATTATCTTAAAAAATCACAATTTTCAAAAATCCGGCATCAAAGTCATCTTCCCTTACTCCTCCCTTTTTTTTTACTCTTCTAACTTATGGATGAGAGAAAAACAGCAAAGGTTTACGACTTAAGGGTCCTGTCCTTGCCCGCGAACGTACTCGCGAAATAATGCTGTTTCTATGGTAGGGCTCCCAAATGGTTCGCGAACTGAACATGAGTACTTTTTAACAGAAAATTATATAGGAGGTTTCAACAGTATTTGTGCTAAAATTAACCTCCGAATGTGAGTTTTGCGCAATTTGCAAGAAAAATATAAAACTAAAAAATTTCTAAGAAAATACTGATGTTCAGTTGGGGACCAATTGGGAGCCCTGGTATGGGGAGATATTTTTCTAATAACTCTTTCGCATTTTGGCATTTGTAAAATTTTTTATTTATTTATTTATTTTTGCATTGGATAGCTGAGATTCCTCTCAAGATCACTCCTTGATTACTTTTCCAATTTTGGTCGCAGATAGTTTCTGTAAAGTTAATTTCACTTTCAGAACCGGTTCTGAAAGTGAAAGTAACTTTATAAAAAAATATCTGCGGGCAAAATTTAAAAAAGTAATTAAGGAGCGATCTTGAGAGGAATCTCAACTATCCAATGCAAAAAAAAAAAAAATGAATTGTCAAAATTTAAAAGAGTTATTAGAAAAATGCCTCCCCATAGGTATATCATTAGCTCACGAATGTCTTCGCGGGCAGGGACAGTACCCTTAAAAGTTTCCAGATCGAAAACGATGGATTAACAAACAGCAATTATTAAACATTATATTACCGACACTGTGCTGAATAAAATAATCGATAACGCTGTTAGCTGTTCAGAGCGACGAATACGAAGAGCTGGCAGAAAAAAAAAGTGTCACATGAAAAATGGTTAATACATAATTAAAACTGGAAAATTAATATCTGCTTCAGAGAAACATGGCTGTGTTTCCGAAACTGATAGTTTTCACTAGTTACATCCAAGAAAATCTTGTTAAAGAAAGACTGATATGCCTTTAGGCAACGCGGATGTTTGAAAAACTACAGCAGAAGAAATGATTTTTATTATTTTTTAATAACATAAAGAAGATCAATTGCAGTAATTTTTTTTATTTCATGACTTTTAAAATTTTTTTAATTTTTTACTGCCAGTTTTTCTTTACAGAAATAAATCTTTGACTATCTGAATCGTAAAGCTGCTTGGATTAAATATTAGAAAATTTACAATTGAAATTTACTGGTGAGAATTATAAATCATAATTGGAATATGGATGCTTGTACGTGGTGCGGGTATATCATGTTTGTCAAAAACATGTTGTCCGTATGACGTACTTGCAAATCACGGGAGCGGTTAAATTTTCACTTTTTTTCACATAAACATCACTTCAAGATAATTTTCTCTGAATTAAATTACCGTAATTTCCGGCGTATAATCCGCGGATCTTTTTGGACCCAGAAATCTTATTTAGTGATAAAAGACTAATATTTACGGCGATCTAACAAGTTATATTTTTATTTAAAAAATTTCTGGGTCGAAAAATGATTGTTTGATCTGCGGATTATACGCTGAAAATTCGGTACAAATAAAGGTACATTTAACCACTTAATGGGTCGCATTAAATTACAGTTTAAAAATTCAAATTCATTATTGCCACCACTTTTTTGAAAAAGAAAATATTCATCTTATTTAATGACAAGTAAAATGATATCAGCATAAAACCAATTACACTATTTCATAAAACTGGTGGGAATCAAACAATTCTGAATAAAAGCCGTGAAGCTTGCAGTCCGTGAATGTCTCGGGCGAAACGATAAAATGGTTAAGAATATTACAAGTATTTTTCATAATCTTTCAAATATCCAGAAGTTTTAAAAATTCGGGTTAGTCTCATTCCTGACGATGCCAGATTTTCGAGGTTGTCATGTATCTAGAATTACATTTACTGCTTTATATTAAAACAAAAATAAACATTGCAGTAAATATTTCCACATCTCAGTGTTTAACGATTTTGTGACTTTAGATTTAGAAAACCTAATGCTTTGTAGCGAAATATTTTCTCTCTCTTGTGCAATATTTAAATATTATCAACATTAACCATGCAGGCAAATTGTTTATTGTACCATGGTTGAGCATTAATTTTGCATTTACATTAAATGTTGAAATTAATAGTTTTACACAGAAAGTTCTGAAATCAAACATTTTTGTTTTAGGTTGTTAAATTAAATAGATCTTTATTTTCCTTACCGAGATTACATAATATTTTTAAAATTACAGCCAAGAAAGTATTACTTAATGTATGACTGAAAGAAATTTTCAGTGTAGTTGTAAAAAAATTCAACTTGCAAAGAATTCAAGATTTAGTAATGAGGCTTCTATATTATTTCAGAATTACTAATTAATATCTCAGAATCATTTAATTAGATATTAGAAATAAAATTAAGATTCATACCTTGTGGTACGTAGGCTCTTGAAAATTTTATTGGCTCAAAAAATATACGATCATGTTAAATATGTTCTGCTCTGGATTTTTATGGAATCAAACCCGATTCTTTGTACTCGAATTTTACTTAGATATTATTATAATTCTGATATTACTTCCAATAATAAAATTTAAATACTGTACGCAAGAAAGACTAAATTGTATATAGGTTTAAATCTGTTTTTCTAAAATGTACATATTTAGTTGGTTAAAACATATTATAATTTAAAAGTTTTTCCAAAAATCTTTTGTGTCTTTACTATGCTAAAATTACTACTAGATAATTAAAAAAAAAACAGGATTATTTCTGAAAAATTATGTTTACCCAAAAGCTTTATAGTTTTACTTTGAAACTTTCAAGTTAAGGACGATTGTACCTGAATCAAACTTGATACACTGTAGAAAAAATAAAATCTGCAACTCTACCAATGTAAAGTTCCAGGAATCTCTGTGCTTACTAAAATTTTATCTGTATTAAAAAAAAGAAAGAAAGAAAGAAAGGTAAATTTAGAAAATTAGTTTTTGTTAAGTTTTTTTTTTTTTTTTTTTTTTTTTTACGTTACGAACATTAAAATAAAACAGATGAAAAGCCGATATTCAGTCTGGTATCACTTATTCACATACGTCGGAAAGGGTGCAATCGATCAATATCACGCTAAGGCAACATAGTATATTTTTCACAACAAAGTGAAAAATGTCTAATTCGGGAATCGAACCATGATCCTTGGTAAAACGATTCAATGCTCTACCTTTGAGCTACGAGGCCGAGTATCTCTCACGCACATATGTCGGCAAGGATCCAGCCGCGCAGTGAAGCAACTTTCCAAGGACCCAGGTTCGATTCCCGTCTACGATATTTTTCGTTCTGTTGTTTTTATGCTTAGCTAGCAATATGAAAAAAAATCACATAATTAATATTTCTTAATATATATTTTAGTTTTTTGCACCAGTGCATCATAATAATATTTTGCTTACTAATTTTAAAGAAAATTTTAAAATGTTGATTTCGTCATACGCTTTATGATCTTAACCCCTTGATGGGCAGAGTACTTCTGTTAACCCTTTGCGGGGCAGGGCAAATTCATTGCTTAAGTATTGAAATAAATGACTGACACCGGAATTTGAAAACAACTTTATTTGTAAATAAGAAAACGCTATGGTTCACGCATTCAATAAACCGTAATTTTCTTTAACAAAATTCTGGTGCCAATGTGGCGTTTGGGAATTAAAATTAAGTGGTATATCTATGAAACCAGCGCCCCACAAAGGGTTAAAACTATTAAAATGATTGGGCAACACCTGTATTTATGAACAAATTGAAATGAAAGTAAGTAAAAGTTTTTTTTTAATATATTTTATACAGCAAAATTTAATTTCTAAATTGTGGTGCCAATGTTGCATTTGGGAATTAAAATTAATTAGTACATATCAAATACCAGTGCCCTTCAAGGGGATAGTTCATTAACCCCTTAACTGGTTTGCCCGAATGGAATTCGGGCAAGACGAATTTGCTTATTTCATCATTTAAAGCTTTTTGACACCACTATTATTTTTAAGAAAATTTTTATACTATTGAAGGGCGGAAATTTTAAAACTAAATTTTACAAAAATTTTATCTAAATAATAGTGGTGTGAGTCCGCTATTTTCAATTTATAGAACGGAAAAGAATTAATCAGTTAACCCTTTGCGGCGCAGGGCAAATTCATTGCTTAATTGTTGAAATTAATGACTGACACCGGAATTTGAAAACAACTTCATTCGTAAATAAGAAAAAGCTACATTTCACGTATTCAATAAAGCGGAATTTTCTTTACCTAAATTCCGGTGCCAATGCGGGGTTCTGGAATAAAAATTAAATGGTTTCGTAAATATACCACCGCAGCGCAAGGGGTTAAGGGATTAACGAATTGATTTACGTTAAAATCTATCTTCGCAAATATAATATATAGACTTTTCGCTTTTAGATCCTATATATAATGAATTGCAGTAATTCTCTTTAGAGGCAGAATTAATTGATTGATTCTCTTCTGAAACGAGTGTTTCTACCTCTGATAATGAAACACGGATCTTAGAAAATATTTTTTATCATTATTTATTCTTTTATATGTATTTGCTTTCTTTTCTTTTTATTCCCCTTATTTTGGCAAGGAAAGAAGAATTACTTGCGAATAATCCAGTATCCACAATGCTAACCTCCTTCGCGACGGGAGCCTTTTACGATATTTTTAATGTTTTGTCACTGATTTTTAAGAACAGAAATTTGTGTCTTATTAACCCCTTGCGACCCACTGGTATATCTATGAAACCACTTAATTTTTATTCCTAAACGCCACATTGGCACGGGAATTTTGGTAAAGAAATTTACGGTTTATTGAATGAGCGAAAAATAGCTTTTTCTTATTTAACCCTTTCCGGCACACTGTGCCCGGTCTGGGAACCTAATTTTAATTCCAAACTTGCAAATGGCACCAGTAATAATTTAGTAAAATTTTGCTTTTACAATCAAAGCTTAAATTAAGGAATTCAGAATATTTAAAAAATTCGTTTGTGAATTCCGGTGTCAGTCGATAATTTCTCATTTTAGTACAGATTTTGCCCGTGCCGGAAAGGGTTAACAAATAAAGCTGTTTTCAAATTCCGGTGTCAATCATTAATTTCAACACTTAAGCAATGAATTTGCCCTGCGCCGCAAAGGATTAAAGCGAGAAAATGCTCCGATTAAACAAAGCACATTTTACAGTAAAATTTTACTGGTGGTGATAAAGGAAGATTCTTAATCCTTTTGCGGCACTTATACGTGTCGCTTGTCCCGAAGGGGTTCAGGCTGCTAGTAATTCAGTTTCCGATTTCTCCATCACTAATACCAACTCTATGAGAGTAGAATACATAATATGCTTAAATTAACTCCTCGGAATATTAATATTTTAATAGCATTTTTTTCTCAGCATAGATCATCCGGACGCGCGCCGATTAACGAGATTGTCCTATTAACCAGATCTATCGTACATTTTCCCAGTCTTCTTCAAAATTGTTGAAGAGAAATTTTTTTAGGTGCGGTAGAGTAAATTCCTAATTTCATTTCCTAATCTAATCTTTTCTTCACAATTCCTTCATTCCTAATATTTTTCCCTTTAATTTCCCTTTTTTTAATTCCTAATAATTTTCCCATGAAAATTCCTCTTTGTCTTCAGATACTCTGAAGTCGATCGAAAAATTACTTATTTTGTTCCCCGATCTCAAAGGAAAGAGAGACTCCGCCGCCGCCCCCCCCACCTCTCCGTTCGCGTTTGTTAGTACAGTATATATATATATGTACACGTAATAATTTCTTAACATTGTTCAAATTAAAATTAAAATAATAATAATAATGATGATAATAATAATAATAATAATAATAATAATATTAATAATAATAATAATAATAATAATAATAATAATAATAATAATAATAATAATAATAATAAACCTTTTAAACAATGTAAAAATACGCTCTTTTAAATATGATAAAATGTGCACTACTACTAATAGGCAGCCCTATGCCTGGAAAAAGCGTGAAAAGAATTTACCGTAGAACTCCCCTTATTCGGACCCGTTAATCCGGATCTCCGTAGAATCCGGATTAATCTGGCCTGTTTTTCTCAAAGTTTGAGAAGCGATAGGAAAATTACGATAAAATTAATTCATTTCATTTTCGTATTCTGAATAAAAAAATATTTTCTGGAATATTTTTGGAAGCATGCCTTAATCTTTTTCATTTGCCCTCTTTGATGTTACCTTTCAAAGAAACAAAAATGCACCGCTTAAAGTCACTTAAAGCAGGTTTTTGAGAGTATTCTCCAAAATTCCTGGAAGAATTTGCAGTCTACAAATTGTGATTTCTTGAATAACAAGCAAGTTTAAAACAGAAGTAAAAGTAGGCGAGAATGAAATGGAAATTACACCTGAAAATTTTGTGAACATGTTAAACCAGTTGGAAATTGCACGTGAAGTGTAGCAAATGAGGTACGTTCGTACGATAATGAAGTTTTAAAAAATCACTCCCATATATCAATCTCATAAGATTGTAAATAGTTAATTATAGTTAAAATGCTCACCAAACAATGTTCTCTCTATACTCATTATGTAATTGAATACTTTTGTTTGGCCTTGTAAATCAATAACAAATATTCTTTGCACAACAGATTATGCAAAATCTACATTATAATATATACTTTATGATGCATATCAATATTATTATGTTCGAATGAGTGTAATGTTATTAAAATCCATTTGAAACTTTTTTTTCCATTGGCTGTAATGTAACGGAGTACTTTTGATTGTCCCTGTATTTGATCTATGCATTCTATTTTCAAAAAATTTGAAATGACTTGACAAAATTATGTAATAAGTATGTAATTTAAATTTCAAACGATTAAAATGCATTTGAAACATTTTTCTCCATTGACCGTAATGTAACGGAATACTTTTGATCGTCCCTGTAATTGATCTATCCATCCGATTCTCATAAAATTTGAAACGACTCGACAAAATTATGTAATGATTATATATTTTAAATTTCAAAAGATTCGGTTGGGTAGTTTTTGCGTTGTTATATGCGGACAGACAGGCAGACAGACGGACAGACGGACGGACTGAACGACAACTATAGGTGCTACGTATTTACATTATTACGAACGCACCTAAAAACTGATGGTTGCTGAGATGTTGATATCACTGACATTATCAATTGAATGAAGCAAAAAATAATGAAGTTTACGCCTCACTTACAGATCATGAAATAATCATTTTATGTGCAACTGAAGTATTTGAAAATGAAGACGATTCAAACGGAAACATTATTATCAATGATGATCAACCAAAAGCTATTAGCCATAATGAAGCAACAAATCTTTTACAACAATTAATGGATTATTTTGAATATTAGGTGGAGCCTACACCAAACAAACTAACTATGCTCAAGCGGGTACGTAACCATGCGGCTCACAAAAGTTATACAAAACTGGCACAGCCGAAGATTTTATAATTACAAAATAAACATTTCTACAATCTGTAAATATTTAATATGTTTAATAAAAAGGTGATTATCTGTAAGTATGTTTTATTTCATTTTTTTTTCTTATTCTCCGGATAGTCCGGATTTTCGATAATTCGGATTGGGTGTGGTCCTAATTAATCCGAATTAACGGGGTTTTACTCTACTTTTAATAGAGCATAGCTGCATCCTTTTACGCATTTTTCCTACCACAAAAATTTTATAATAAACATTGCCTTATTTAATCGTCAAAATCTTATGATTAAACAAATGGAATATCTCTATACAATTTTAGAGGTAGCAAAAATGCGTAAAATTTGGCAGCTACGAATAGAGTGAAAACAGCCGTTTTAAAGTTGTCCATTTATCCGAATTTTTCCTTAACTAGATCGCTTTCGGTCTCGATCGGTCCAGATAATTGGCGATCTACTGTACTTTCTTTAAAGGATGGCTTCGTTTTTCTTAATTCTCACAATGTTTCTAAAACCTATGCTTAATTTTATATTTTATGTGTTAAAAGCTGCCGAACTCTAGGTGAGATTTTAACACTTCCTATAAAATTAAGTATACATTTTAAAAATATTAAGAAAACCAGAAAAAAAAACATTTTTTAAGTAAAGTTCACATAGCAGATAATTTGAAAATATCACTTTGCCGAAGAGAAATTTTATATTTTACGTGTTAAAAGCTGCCGAACTCTAGGTGAGATTTTAACACTTCCTATAAAATTAAGTGTACATTTTAAAAATATTTTAAGAACTAGGGAAAAAAAACATAATTTAAGAAGAGAATTTGAAAATATTACTTTACCGAGGAAAAATTTTATATTTTATGTCTTAAAAGCTGCCGAAATCTAAGTGAGATTTTAACATTTACTATAGAATTAAGTATGCATTTTAAAACTATTTTGAGAACTAGGCAAAGAAAAAACAACATATTTTAAGTAGAGTTCACATAGAAAAGAAGTTAAAAATATTACTTTACTGAGGAGAAATTTTAAATATACGTACGCTCCAAATGCTTTTAGGCTTAATAGTATTACTGAGGGTGTTTCTGAACTATGCGTTTCAGAAACGGCATTATTTAGAGAAGCGGCTTTTACGTATGAAAAAATTAGTAAATTACAGTTCTTTTCAATTATGAAATATTTGTTATTAAATTTAAAAAAATTCATTTTATATTTCTGGTGTGAAAACAGAAAATGTGAAACAAAATTCACTGAATACTGATGGTATCATAAATGCTACCATAAGCTTTTAAGGACTGACTCACAGAATAAAATTCGTTGAATCCGGCAGAAAAATGGATTAATTTTTAAGGTCAATGGTGCGAGTATAATATCATATGAAATTCAAAATATTTCAAAGCTTCACTGAAAATTTTAAAGCCACAAACCTAAAAATACTGTGAGTGAATATTATTTACCTTAAACCCATAAATCTTAATTCTCATCTTTCCTGGCTGTAAAAGCAAAATGCACGTAGCTTTTTTCGATAAAGATCATTAAATTTCTCTGTCTTCTTACATAACATTCCACATGCCTGTATTATGACAGATGCATTTCTTTAAATACACAACAAAATTAAGTAGAGAACATCTTTGTCACTAGCACTTTAAATGTTATATACTTTCCTAATCCTATTATATGATATTACTGATTGCAAAATATACATTATATGTAAAATCTGGATGTTAATATATATATTCTTTTACCATTAAGATTTATTACACAGAACGCTTGCTCCGGTTCAATATAATTGGGATTAAAATTGGAATCTTAATTTATTTTTGGACATTATACACAGAGATGGCAGTGGACCACTTTTTTTAAATTAAAATTTCTTAAATGCTATGAATTTCATGAAAGTGTGAAATTCTTCTCCTTTAATGACACATTAAATAACTCGAAACTAAGGCCGATTATACAATTCGGAAAAAAATAATGCCAATAAAAAAAATCTGAATTAGTATATATCATTCCATCCCGGAAATATTTTAGCAGAAATTGAAAATATTAATTATTCAAGTTGCAAAATTTCCAATTGTTGAAACTGTTGAATGCAAATTTAAATGTATGGTGAGCTCCTTTGGCTCCCATAATATGTAAACACTTTAGCAAAATAAATATGAAAAGATACACGGCTAATTCGTATTTCATTTATAATATTAAGATGCTAAAATTAAACGTCCTTGTCATTTGTAGTCTCATTGGAAATATGTTAACTTTTTACATTAAAAAATATTTGATTTAGTTTGGTCTTTTCGATAAACGAAATACTACAAAGAAACAAACTCAGTATTAGTTAAAATAGAAAATAAAGCCTTTGTGCAAAAATGTTTAAGGATAGAAACCCAACGATTAGAAATGCACAAACAATGCATGAAAAGGCAGCAAACAACCGTTTTGAATCTACTATCGAGATCCTTCTTCAGTGCAAGACTCAGTGTCCCTGGAAAATTAAAGCAAAGCAACGCGACAAAGAAGCGCAGGCTTATAAGCCTGCGCTTCTCTGTTGCTCTCTGTCGCTTTGGTCAGCTTTGCTTTTTCTACAACCCAATAATTCGCATTTTTCAAGTTCTGTGGACAGACATTGATTTTTATTATTATTATTATTAACCATGCCAATTATTTTGCAGGTACTGGTTTGCAGGTTATGATTATAATTCTTAACTCGATTAGGACCAAGACATGTCAAAAGTGGATTTTTTTAATGTATTTTGTAAAACCTTCTTAGTTAATGAAAAATTTTTGAATGTTAAAATATTTGTGAAAAGGTGATATACCATTTTAAATCTTGTGATTTAAAAACTTCTTTTCAGAGATATTGGTGGCTATGAAGTTCAGAAGCGTTATGGACATGGTGTTTGTCTACCACGCTGCAGGTCACAGTGGTGCAACCAAGGCACAGTGTGGTATTGAGTCTCAAAACCTGGCCAAAATTATTTTTATCATCTAACAGCTACATATGAGCGTTTTGATTTAATTTTTTGCGTAAAAATAGTAAAACAAAGTTTTATTTATAAATCAAAACTTTCTTTCATCAATTCCATCCCATGTACAGTCTTTTTAATATTTGTCTTTTTAATATTATCACTTTCTGATAACAATTTTAAACTCCAGAAGATAAGGATTATCTTTTCTTGTTTGTGCTGTATCTTATAATCGTTATTAAAGAGGCAGAAGTTAAAAGAAGCCCATTCTGGTTAATCATGTTTCAGGCAACGCGAGAAAACTTTCTTGCGTAGTATAAACTAAATGACCAAATACTGATGTTTACTAATGTTTATTCCGCGGCTATGTAGCCTCTTCACTTAGTTGGCTTACTGACAGAATAGCTTCTTGTATGACATCTGCTCCATGACGAAGTGCATTGTAGTGGCCATAAGTTAAAAACCATATGAGGTCACATACAGTTCAATCATTTCTTGGCAATATTTTTCAAATTCTTTTGTATTAATTATGTATCCGCAACACAATCTAATACATAGATGGCAACGCTTCTGATTTTTTGGCAAAGAAAAATTTAATAGAAATTTTTGGCTTATTTAATCGGCAGATTACGGCGATTTGAAATGGTAAAATTTTTTATAAAATTTTTTATAAAATTTTTCCAGGTCAAAAAATCGGAAGATGTTGGCAGCTATGCTAATATTACTTTTAGCCGATATATCAAATTTTTATCGATTCCCGTTATTGTTGCTGGTATTTTGTGTAAGAAATCGTCTGCTGGTATTTCCATCATTAGTATTTTCAAAATTTGCTTTGAGGATGTCCCTAAGAGCCCGAATTGTTATTTAAAATTATCCTGAACTTTTGGAGTCAGATTTTTCTTTAAATACTTTAACTTTCAGAACCGCTTATGAAACTGAAACTATCCTATTATAAAAAGATTATAACCAAAATTGAAAAAATAAAAACTTGTCCGATTGTAGATCGTCCTCAGATATCCTCTGCAAAAAAAAAAATAAAAATAATAATAATAATCACGTTTAAATATTAAAATTTGAGCGAGATATTTGCCCCGATAGATTTTACATTATCATCCGGGTCTTTTTCAATCAGTAGTGTGGGCTCTTAAGGGTGTATTTCGATTCAAACTGCTTATTTTCCGATTTATTTTTGAATTCATTTTTGCTCTCAAATACACCAAACTTTCAAAATCTCTTATTTTGGAAAGTACACAAGGTGCCGTGATTGTCGATTCTTTGATAAATGCAGAAGATATTGCAAAAAAAGCAATCAAAAACGGCATTTCGAACCGAATTTTCCCAAGCAGGAGATTTGAGAACGAGAAAAAGGGTCATACTGAGAAGATAATTGTATATAACTCAAATTCTGATGAATTGAGCGTAAAAAGACATTACACGGCACCTCATACGTCCCTCCAAGAATCCCCTCAATAAATTTCATGTTTCTACTTTTAAAAATGTGTCTGAAATTGTATCGGAAAATTTCGAGCTGTTGAAGGTGGAAAAGCGTTTTTTCGAATACACCCTTAAGAGGTTATCTTCACTATGTGTAATATATTCTCAAAAGGTCGCAAACAAACATGTAGGCAGGAAATCCCGAAACTTAAATTTTCCTTCTTGCACTCCCTCTTGTTTCATCAGTCATTAAACTCAGATGAAGTAGCATTACATATCGTCACCTGAGAATAATAAGGTTCTATCCGTGTTCTTGAAAGAATTGACTTGTCGATATAGAGAGATTCTATTTGTATCTATGAAGGCATTTCTGGATTAAAATAATGTCATAACATAATCGTAATACCGTATGTAAATTATACATAACATCATTTTAATGTGAAAAATGCCTTCATAGTTACAAATAGAATCTCTCTATATCGACAAGTCATTTTTTTCAAAAACACGGATAGAACGTTACTATTCTCAGGTGACGATATGCAGCACATTATCGTAGATTTGGTGTGTATTGTGGATTTGCAAACTTTTCAATTGACTGATTGAATCTCTGGTGAATATTATTTTATGTTTTTTTGACACATCGTCAATTTGTGTGCTTGCTGTGATTTGTGATTTGATATATTTTATTTCTTCTTTTGTTACAACAATTGTCTCTTTGATGAATTTAATTCTTATAGATCGACTGTAGCACGGTGATGATAGTGTGGGTTTTGCTAGAAAATTTTCTTTTCGAGCCTGTAAACTAACTGAAGAGGGACCATAGAACTTAGAAAAAATATTTGAGTCAGAATAGGCTTCATTTTCAAACTTCATTTTATATTTCATCTTCTGTGAATCGGAGCAAACTCACTTAATTATCAAAATTAAGGATCGTTTTTTGTTATTACTCAAAGATTCTACAACTTCTCTAAGATGTAAAGTTACTCCTGTTGCTGTATGATCCATTAACATTTGCATTTTCACATCGGCACATGTCTCTGGCACACACTGAATTTCTGGATAGCATTATTTTTCGTTTCCCGTGTTCTTTCATATTGGGCTTTAGTGAGTTCTGTATATATGGACAACACATGTAAAGGTGACAATTGGCGAGATTGCTCTTGTTCTTCACGACTTTTTTTTTCCATGGTCTTTACTTATTTTGTTGCGCTTCAAGGACTTTTCGTAAGAACTTTTACGATATTGGAGTGATCAATTTTGCCTTACTCCCGAAATTTTATTTGTGTAGCACAAGTCAATATTTCCTCGTCTTTCCTAGATCGTAGGTTTTGCAGCGTTTTTTTTTCTTTCATTTGAATTTAAAAAAGATTTTTTAAGACGATTGGGACTGGCTTCCGTAACAATAACAAGTACATACTTAACATATATCTAATCATAAAAGTAAGTTTCGTTTCACTAGACAGAATACGAAATATAAGTAATAACCGAAGTACACAATAATAATAATAATAAAAAGGATTTGCCTCTATTGTGTTTTACGTATGTGCAATAAGCAGCAATATAGTGTCGTTTAGCAATTTCACGTTGTTTTCTGCGAATCTTGAATTCCTTTTATGAGATCTAACATTTTTTATTTGAATTTTGGTTTTTAATAACGGAGAGCTTTTGCTTCATCTCAGTTATCCTTACTTCAGAACAACTTTTTGAGGGGACAAGAAACCTTTAAAATCATTTTTTTTTATATTTTTAAAATTGCACTTTAAATATTATTCAAGGGTACATTATATGCATTATAGCAAATATTTATTACAAAAATATGTAAGAAGAAAATTTTTTGATAAAAAATAGGGAAATTTTCGTAACATTTTAGGTTTAAAGGGAGCTTTTCCAAATGCTCCATGCGCATTATTTTTTCTCTGAATGCTTTGAAATTTTTCATTGTTATTTATCATGATATATGTCGTAAAACTGTGCATGATTTTTTAAAAATAAATATAATTGTAAATGTTAAGGTATATAATTGTAAAAAATAAATTCAAAAAATGGTCAAAATTTTAAAAAATTTAGAAAAAAAAATATATTTTTTATTTTTATATTCAGATATATAAAATTCAATGCACAGTTTTATTTATGTATATAAATCAAACTTGTATAAATAATATTGGAGATTTACATTAATATGGAATGCGCGTGGGGCATTTTGAGCAGTTCTCGTTAAATCTAAAAATTTACAAAAAATTCCTTTTTTTTCTCAATTTTTTTTTACATTTTTTGTGTTTAACATATGTTATAATGGATGTCATGTACCCTTAAATTATATTTAAATCGCAATTTAAAAAAAAATTAAAGGTTCCTTGTCCTTTTAACGAATTTTGCTCCATAAGTTTATGTTTTCCATTAACCTCCTAATTGCCGAGCATAAGGACAAAAATGTAATGTTGTTTTCTGTGCCATTCCACACGAGTGTGTCTATCACTCCACTTAATAATAAGCCACTGGGTCAAGATAAAATATGTCAGGATCTGATAGCACCTGTGCTAAAGAATGTAATGTCTACTCTTTCTCTATTTGAATATTTTTTATTGTATGGTTGTGTACAGAATTTCCAAGGTGACATTCCTTCTTTGTGGAAAGGGGAATTGCCAGATAATCCTTTACAGGTGGGGTGTTAGAGAAAAGAGATAGCTGAGAGGCATGTCCACCTGTCAGTGAAGTGTGCGGATGGTGAGCAGATTAGCAGCATGTCACTAAGCAAGAAAAGAATGGAATATGTGTCCAATGAGGAGGCTCCAAAGGGGTTTATGTGGGGGAAAGCAGTGATTTGGAGAGGGCAAGTTTGCCTCAGATCATTCAGTCCTCACCTAGGTGTCGTACCTAGAGGTTGCTCTGGATGGAAGAGCGTAAAGTGTGCGTTTTCTGGTGCGCAAAGGACACAGACGTCCTAGTGTTTAGTGTTCTGGGCTAAGAAGTGCAGGCCCAGTATACTTGTGTTGGGAGACTCAAGGTTGAGCTCCAAAAAAGTGAATTTAACGTGTATTGAGTGTGAGGTGGAAAGTGTAATTGGAATAGTACACAACCAATCTTTACGGTATCTAATTTAATGTTGAACCGGATCACCTATATCCGAGTAGTAGTTGTATATAATTGTAAATAGCGTATTTTGTGTGTACATATATTCTTAATAAACTGATAATTCGGTTACTAGCGTAAGTCTTCATTTACGCTAATCTCACAGTGGGTGACCGATATCACCTAGTAATATCGGTGGTGGCAGCTATATCTACCACGGACATTCTTCAAAGTTGTGTGGACTGAGAGGAACGTCCGACAAATTGTTGGCAGCGTCGGGATAGAATCGCCTGAAACCAGTGACTAGCGAGCCGTGTTGCAGTCTGTTAATGCCGGAGTATCCAGTGGAATTCTTGTGTGGTCGTGCCATATCGTCGAGTGTGTGCTAAAGTATCGTGTCGGACCGTCGATTGTGTGCTAAAGTATCGTGCCGGGTCGTCGACTGTATGCTAAAGTGTCGTGCCGTATCGTCGAATGTGTCCTAAAGTGCCGTGCCGTATCGTCGAGTGAGTGCTAAAGTATCGTGCCGGATCGTCGAGTGTGTGATAAAGTGTCGTGCCATGTCGTCTAGTGTGGACTAAAGTGTTGTGCGTATTTTTATTAGAACTAAACTGAACTATTGTGCCATATTACTGCTACATCGTGGAACTACCTGTGATTAGAAAAGTAATCCAGCAAAGAAAGTATAAGGTAAGGTGTTTTGATCATATCTTTCTGCTGACATCTCGAACCAAAATTTGTTGTTGTATAATTAATAGTAATTTAAGTAAATTGTCTATATCATTTATGTGTTTTATCAATACTCCCTACCTATAAAGTGTTAATAACCATATTGGCTATTGTTTTAAGGAAAGGTCATAATAACTTGAGCTAGTATTGATTGTCTGTAATTTTTTTTTACTAATTGTGGTAATAGTAGTTGGAAGGAAAATTAAATTTACTTAAAGTTAAAATTTTGTTAAAGTAATATTTAAATGAAGCAACATTTTTTTAAGTTTGAAGAGTGTATAATAACATTTGCTTAGGATTTTAATTGGCCGGTAGTAGGGAAAAAAAAGGCTCAAGAGAGAGCCATAGTGGAAAAAAAAGGCTCAAAAGAGAGCCATTGTAAAAAAAAAAGGCCCAAAAGAGAGCCATAGTGAAAAAAAAAAAAAGGCTCAAAAGAGAGCCATAGTGAGGAAAAATAAAAGTGAAGATTTTCAGTATATTTGTTTTAAGTGTAAGAACCAGCACTGAATTCGGAAATATTTTAGTGAGGATAATTGTAGAAATTTATATATGCATGTTTCACAATTTTTCTTTATGTGGATTTTCTTGATTGACACCAATACTTCTATTCAATTTCAACGTATCAGTATTTTTATGTAAATTGTATGTTGTTATATAAGTGTATAAATTGAAACCTATATTGCATAGTAATCAAATCGAATTACTATTTTTACCTTTTGTTTTATTGGAAGTATATTGTGTGATATCAATGGTTGAGGAAAATTAGAGTATTCAGTAGGTTAATTAGAAATTAAATGCATTGATTATCTGAAGGGTATTAATTAGTATAATAAGTGGGGTATATACGTACTAAGTTAGAAATTTAGGAAATATTAATTTGGTAGGTTTAACTATTCTTGTGTGGTGGTTATAACAATCGGTGAAGGTATGGCTTTCTTATTGAAACTAAAAAAGGTTGATCTTCAGGTGATAGCTGAAGAATTAGGTGTTGAATTCGCGGAAGATGATACCAGAATTCAGCTTAAGAAAAAGATAATGGACAGTATGACGAGGGGGTTATTAAGGAATTATCTGAAGCTATTGTTGCAGAACGATTAGAACACGAAAAATTAGAACGCGAAAAGTTAGAAAAGCAGGCAAAATTAGAGCGTGAAGAAAAACAGGAAATGTTAGAACGCGAAAAATTAGAAAGAGAAGAAAGGGTTGAAAAATTAAGGATGGAACATGAATTAGAAATGGAGAGACTAAGGGTTCAAGGATCGGCAAATAATTCTAATGTTTCTAGGGAATCTAATAATGAAAGTAATATAGAAAAATTGATCAAAAGCGTAAAAACTCTATCTATCAAAGTACCGGAAGGGACTGAGGGATGGAATTTATTTTTTAACAGCTTAGAAAGGGCATTCAAAACTAAAAATGTACCGGAAAACCAGCAGGCCGAAATTCTACTAAATATGTTAGGAGATAAGGCGGATAATTTGTTAATTTATACCACTACGGAACAAATGGAGAATTATGAGGAGTTAAAGGAGTTAGTTCTAAGGGAACATGAGCCGACACCGAAGGCGTGTTTGGAAAATTTTAAGAAGGCTAAGAGAAACTAGAATGAAACTCATGTATTATTTGTATCGCGTTTAATAGCGACATGGGAAAATTATTGTAAGATTAGAAGTGCTGACTCTTATGAAAAGGTCAACCAGTTAATAGTTACTGATAAATTAGTAAGTACGTTAGATGAGGATACTGCGTCATATATTGGGTTAACTCACCAGGGTAAATGGTTAGAAGCTTCTAAAATTGCTAGAGAATGTGACCATTATTTTGACCATAAAAATAAGTCTTATGCGGTTACGTATAAAAGTTTTAAAGGCAAAGATAAGTATGTAAACAATGAAAAAATGAGACCGAGAGAGGATAGCAAAGTTAGTGGTAATTGGAGGCAAAACAGGAGTAATGAGACTCATTCTTCTTAAGATAGGAAAATAGATTTTAAGAAGCCTAGTGATGCTTCAGCGCCTAAATGCTTTAAATGCGGTTTGAGAGGTCATTACCAACGTTTTTGTAATAAAGTGGGTAATGAGGGAAATAATGGTAATAAAGGGCGAGATTCGAAAGCGGGTGTACATAAGGTTGTGGTAAAAGAAAGCAAAGAGTTACCTAATGGAGCTATTGTGGCGAGAATATCGGCAAAGGCCGAACAGAGAACTAACGTTATTGGGGAGAAATTAAATAAACTTGAGAAAATTGAAGTTAGTGTAAATGGGCAAAAAGCAAAGGGATTGGTTGATTCTGGATGTGAAATTAGTGTTGTTCATAAAGATTTGGTACCGGAAGAAAAATTAAAAGGAGCGGGTAGTATTTATTTACAAGGGTTATTCGGTGAAGCATTTAAATCGCCGTTAGTTAAACTACCGTTAGCTATTCCGCAATTCGGACAAACTAATATAATTCATTAGGAAGTACTTTGCGCAGTGACTGATAATATTAATGAGCAAGTAATTTTACATCCCGAAGTGATTAATGAGTTGTCAGGTGTCAACCGCGAGGAGCCATTGCTAGAGGCCCAAGAATTAGAAAGTTCAGAAATTATTGTTGATAACTTGAATGAAAAGGAAGGTATGAATAACGATAGTTGCAATGTTTACGCAATAGAAGCGAGTTCGCAAAATGTACAAACTCAGAATACGGAAAAAACGGAAGTGGAGAAAGGTAATAAAGCTATTGTTAGTAATTCCGAGATGTTTAAGGAATCCCAATTAGAATGCAAAGAATTAGAGAGAACTTGGGAATTAGCTAAAATGGATAAGGGGGATTATTATATTGTAAATGACTTATTATATCACAAAGAGAAATTGTTAGGCGAAACTATAGCGCAATTAGTAGTACCCAAAGTAAGAAGGGAAGAAATCCTAAAATTAGCGCATAGTTCGGTATTTGGAGGGCATCATGCAGCTAAGAAAACCTTACAGAGAATCAGGTATTCATTTTATTGGGAGGGGATGGCCAAAGAAACTAAACAATTTTGTGAGTCATGTTTAGAGTGCCAATTGACTAGAGGGGTTAAAATAAATGATAGAGCTCCTATTTCCCCAGTGTCGCGTCCGGAACTTCCATTTCAGGTAGTTAATGTTGATTTAATTGGGCCTATTGATCCTAAAAGTTCCCAAGGGCATCGGTATATACTAACCTTAATTGATCAGCATACCAGGTGGGCGGATGCGATCCCTCTAAAAAGTTTAACTGCTAAAACCGCGTGTGATGCGTTACTTCAAATATTTATGAGGACAGGGATTCCAAATATAATCGCCTGCGATAATGGAACCAATTTCACTGCCGACTTAACAAAAGAATTTGAAAAAAGGTTAGGTGCTAGTCCAAGATTTTCGACCCCACAGTATTCACAGTCTAACGGGCTTGTGGAACCATTTAATCAGACTCTTAAACGTATGTTACATCATACTATTAGAGAAGAAGGAAAAAAGTGGCATGAACAAATACCATTTGTATTATGGGCGTATAGGGAAGTCCCAAATTCTACGACGGGAATCGCACCTTTCCAGTTATTATATGGTAGAACGCCGGAGGGTCCTTTGTCGATTCTCAAGTCATCCTGGGCAGGAGAAAATAAGGGGGCGCAGTTAGATACTACGCCGATCCATGAGTATTTGAATAAACTTAGGGGACGTTTAGAAAGAGCCGCAAATGAGGCAAAATTATCGTCTGAGGTGCAACAAAGTAGAATGGCGTATCATTATAATTTAAGGTCAAAGGAAAAAACGTTTGAAGTAGGTGATAAAGTAATACTGTTAATCCCCGATTCGACTAATAAATATATTCTAGGTGGCAAGGGCCGGCAACCATAGTCGAAAAACGAAATCAGCATTCATTTATAGTTGAGTTAGCCGACGGGAGTAGGAAGCATGTGCACCAAAACAAAATACGAGAATTTATTGCTAAATGTAACATAGTTAATATTGTTTTTGAGGGTGATGAGGAATTTGGAGAAGTTGGGGAAATTCCTATTTTGAACCGGGATCAGGAAGTAGAACGAGATATAGAGAGGTTCGAAATAAAAGGGTTATCTAATAGTCAAGTCAAAGATATAAAGTCTATTTTGAGGGAAATTAAAGAGGTGTTTATGGGTCCTGTACGACCAGCCGATGTAGGGGAGCATCGTATTGATCTTAAACCGGTGGTGGAAAGGAAAAAGCCAAAGTTATATAGTGTACCGGTAGCTTACAAAGAGGAAGTAGATAGGCAGATTCAGGAGCTATTAGAATTAAATCTAATCGAAGTGTCAAATGCTGAAATTAGTCATCCAATTGTTTGTGTGGCGAAAAAAGACGCAACTGTTAGGCTTTGTATAGACTATAGAGCATTAAATTCGGTAACTCAGGTGCCAACCTTTCCGATGAAAGATTCACAAGAAATCATGTATACCGCAGGGGCGGCTAAATATTTATCATCGATTGATTTATTGAGAGGTTATTGGCAGATTAAAATGGCGGAGGATTGTAAACATTTGACAGCTTTTACGACGCATAATGGAACTTACCAGTGGCGTACAATGCCTTTTGGATTATCAGGGGCGGCTGCCACGTTTCAGAAAGATATGAATGAGGTTTTTCAAGGTCATCGGAGGTATGCGGAAGCATATATTGATGATGTCATCATTTTCTCCGACACCTGGGAAGAACATTGTGAGCATGTTTTAGGGCTGTCATTGAAGAGCTGAAAAAGAGAAATTTTACGATTAGGCTAGACAAATGTAAATTTGGAGAGAAATTATCTAAGTTTTTAGGTCATGTAATTGGGGGTGGAACGCATGCACCTGATGAGGAAAAAATAGGAGCAATAAGGGATTTAAAGAGACCAAAAACTAAAAAGGAAGTCGGATCTGTTTTGGGATTAATGGGATTTTACCGATCTTATATTCCAAATTATGCCGAAATTGCTATACCTTTAACCGAATTGACTAAAGGGAAGGTTAAAAATACTGTACCATGGGATGAAAGGGCAGAAAAAGCATTTAATACTCTTAAAGATGAGTTATGTAAAGTGACGAGTTTGGCTACACCTATCGTAGGCCGGGAATATCAGCTCCACGCAGATGCTTCCGACCTGGCAGTATGATGTTGCCTTACTCAAAAAGATGAAAAGGGTCAGTATAAACCGATAGCTTTTGCCAGTCAGAAATTGCCAGGGGCTCAGCGTGCTTGGCCGAGTATAGAGAAAGAGGCTTGGAGTGTTCTCTTCGGGTTGCGGAAGTTTGAAAAGTGGACCTATGGATCTCAAATTGAGATCATTACAGATCACAATCCATTAAAATTTCTCACTGAAACAACCCCAAGATCACCCAAACTCACTAGATGGGCTCTTGCCTTGCAACGCTGGAACCTGAGTATTTCTCATCGACCAGGAGCGCAACATTTAAATGCTGACGCAATTTCTAGGCTACATAGAAAGAGCTGGGAAGAACAACCAGTTGTTAGCCCATCAGCGTCAACGACCCAGTAGTGGACAACCTTAAAGGGATGTCGTCACACTTTTAATTTTTTTTTCTGTGGGTGTGTAAATATTTTTTAATTTTTTTGTTTATAATATTGTATTAACATGTGTATTGTTTAGGTAATAATAATATTAGTAAAGGTTCAGTAGAGATGTCAGTAGATAGTGTTCAGACACCTGGAAATACCTATGTAATAAGCATAATGAAGAAATCTGTAAAGAGACTATTGAACTCTTCTGCGATATTACTATATGTTTGGGGAAAATTAGCCCCTAAAAGGCATATTTTCCGCTAAGGTGGGGGGTGTCAGGATCTGATAGCACCTGTGCTAAAGAATGTAATGTCTACTCTTTCTCTATTTGAATATTTTTTATTGTATGGTTGTGTACAGAATTTCCAAGGTGACATTCCTTCTTTGTGGAAAGGGGAATTGCCAGATAATCCTTTACAGGTGGGGTGTTAGAGAAAAGAGATAGCTGAGAGGCATGTCCACCTGTCAGTGAAGTGTGCGGATGGTGAGCAGATTAGCAGCATGTCACTAAGCAAGAAAAGAATGGAATATGTGTCCAATGAGGAGGCTCCAAAGGGGTTTATGTGGGGGAAAGCAGTGATTTGGAGAGGGCAAGTTTGCCTCAGATCATTCAGTCCTCACCTAGGTGTCGTACCTAGAGGTTGCTCTGGATGGAAGAGCGTAAAGTGTGCGTTTTCTGGTGCGCAAAGGACACAGACGTCCTAGTGTTTAGTGTTCTGGGCTAAGAAGTGCAGGCCCAGTATACTTGTGTTGGGAGACTCAAGGTTGAGCTCCAAAAAAGTGAATTTAACGTGTATTGAGTGTGAGGTGGAAAGTGTAATTGGAATAGTACACAACCAATCTTTACGGTATCTAATTTAATGTTGAAACGGATCACCTATATCCGAGTTGTAGTTGTATATATTTGTAAATAGCGTATTTTGTGTGTACATATATTCTTAATAAACTGATAATTCGGTTACTAGCGTAAATCTTCATTTACGCTAATCTCACAGTGGGTGACCGATATCACCTAGTAATATCAGTGGTGGCAGCTATATCTACCACGGACATTCTTCAAAGTTGTGTGGACTGAGAGGAACGTCCGACAAAATATTTCTTCTATCACACAATTTTCACCTTTTTTTGGCAGAGCAACGAACTTCTTTTCGCGGGGGATTTATTTTCAGACAACGGATTATGTACAGCGGCAGATCACATATGGAAATTAATTGCATCTGGACAAAATATTGGTCATTTTTGTACTATCGGTTAATACAGCAATGGTAAAAACTACATGTCTATTTATAATAAAAAATATACCTTTTCATTATTTATAGAATTAAATATTATCTATAAAATAGTACTATTTTTATACTTAAATTTTATAATATACTGCCGAAGTTTAAAAATACAAAATACGCGGCGTATAACGCGAATTAAACGCCGGAAATTACGGTAATAAAGATTTTAGCGAATGTAAGTGAGCTGCAGTGGCGTAGCTAGGATGGGATAGGACCCAGGGCGGATGTAAATGGCGTCACCCCCCAATCACCGTGAAGTCATCCCCACCCAATCCGTCAAATCTTTTCAATCACAATTTTACTTTATTATAACAAATGACTATACCATTCCTTATTTATCTTTTGTCCTTCTACATACAAAAAAAAAAAAAAAAAAAAAAAAGGAGCGGTTTATAATTTATCCCATTATCCGCTTAAGTCAATGTGGTGTCTATATGAAAAAGAAAAGTTTTCTTTTAAAGTTTGTTTTTTTCTATCCACTCGTTGGATAAGTTGGTTTTCGATCCCTGGTGCATATCTTTTTTGCGGGTGTCTATATATAAAAGAAAAGTTTTCTTTTAAAGTTAGTTTTTTTCTATCCACTCGTTGGATAATTTGGTTTTCGATCCCTGGTGCATATCTTTTTTAGACACCCATTCTGTATAAATTTCACATTCTCAATGAAAAGAAAAATAACTCTGTCGCGCCGTGCACTAAAAATTTCATTTTATTCCTCAATTTTGTTCCAAAATCTTTTAAACTTATGTGTATATATTTGCAAAATAAAAATTGGGTGTCACCCCTTAGAGAGTGATACCCAGGGCGGACCGTCCCTCCGCCCCCCGCTAACTACGCCACTGGTGAGCTGTAATTTTCTATAAATTTCTCTCACGTTAACTTTCGTAAACGTGTTTTTCTTTCTTAAAAAAATATTATAATAAAGGTTACAGCGAATATATATGGGGTATGATTTTAATAGACTGACTTTCTTTCCACGCGAGTGTGTCTATCACTGATAAGCCAGAGGGACAATATAAAGTATTTCTTCTATCACACAATTTTCCCCCTTTTTGGAAGAACAAAGAATTTCTTTTCTTGGGAGATTTATTTTCAGACAACGGATTATGTACAGCAGCGAATGACATACGGAAATTAATTGCATACAGGGAAAATATTGGTTTTATTCTACTGTGTGTTAATGTGGTAATAGTAAAAATTATATGATTTTTTATAATGAAATAAAAATCCCTTTTTTTATTATTTATAGAATTATATATTATCAATCGAATTGTACTGTCTTTATTCGTAAATTTTATAATACACTGTTCAAGATTAAAAATACAAAATAGTTGCCTCGCGTAAGCTGTCGTAATTGTTTTTTTTTTCTGAAATAATATGTAAAATAATAAACATAATAATAAACTTCCGATGTTATTATTTATAAAATGATATATAAAATGATATATTAGAATTATTTGCAATATTTAAGCAAATTTAATTTTACATTATCATAATATTAATATTTGTAATGATGGCATGCTTTAAAAATAATAAAAAATATTACTTATAAAATATTTAGCATCACGAAAGTATCTATTGAAGTACGAAGTAGGAGATGATGGTATTATCATTTGAATACATGGATGAATGAAATATATATTGAAAGTATTTAAAACAATATCAGAAATGTACAATTGTACAAAATGTATCTCGATTTTGATACACCTGGACAATTTTCCGAAATCGATTCATCCACATTATTCAATGTAAGAAAAATAATATC
Organism: Maratus speculifer; assembly: GCA_964019185.1. NCBI lineage: Eukaryota > Metazoa > Arthropoda > Arachnida > Araneae > Salticidae > Maratus > Maratus speculifer. The sequence goes on along the minus strand of OZ025295.1, from coordinate 308,450,466 downwards.
TTCTATAAAATATCAGACGTTGATTAAGAACTTTGTCCCACAATACCTTGAAATGAAACACATCACCAGAACACAGGTTATTGAAAAATATGAGGCCTTTGAAAGGAAGATTATTTATTCCGGATGACGACAATGATACTATGATGATTATTTTTTATAGAACATATATTTATATCCAGAAGAGTGCGAACTAATCCTTTCAGAAAAATTCTTTCTGGTTATACAAAGGAAGATCTTTCGTTAAGCGTATGGTATTCGTAACTACTTTAAATTATATTTTGAATGTCAGTGAATGCCCTTATTTCACAGATTCAAAGAACAATCATTACACATATATTAAAAAAAGATCAACATAATATCAGAGAGTTGCTGAAGCTAAATGATGTTGGGAGAATTTATAGATTTTTACGAGAATTTTTGGAACTGCTGCAAGAAATGAATATCGAACATGACACGCCAAGATTCCTAAATAAATATCAACATTTTTCAACAGAGGATGCTAAGGGACACCTATTGTGATAAAAGTTTAATTGTTCGACACAAAAGTGTTAAAAACTATATGTATAATACCTGGATTAAAAAAAAAACAAAAAAAAACAGTGAAGCAACAGCATACAATGGCATTCTCAATGTAAAGCAGGCGGGCGCAAGTGTCTTAGAGTACTATACGCATGTTGCTTCCGTATTACGTTTTCTGGCTTATTTGTGCAGTATCTTCTTAACCAAAAATAATAAAAAAGTATTTAATATGTTCACATGCTATAAAACGTGGCCGCTGGATGGTCCTGTAGTGATTCTGGTGAAGCAACCAAAGAGGAAAATAATCTGAAACATATTGTCAAAAGTGTCTGAAACTAACTCTGTTATTGATTATTTCCGATATTTCATATATTGAAATAAAAGTCTTAATAAGCTCCATTTATTATAATTTTGCATTTAGTGTTGCATTTACTAATTTTTTTTTTTTGATTAAAACTAATGACACTTGTGTTTATGCTCATTAATATACATCATATTTATTTAAATATATATTTTATTTTCCCATTAATTAATTAACATTCATCCAAGATATTATTATTTTCTTATTTGTTATGAGGTATACTAATGAAAAAAAAATATATGTCACATCTAGGTGTTGATGGGCGAAAAATGACTCTTATTAGCCTACCTCCTTTGCTTGCATCCTCTAAACCCTTCGCGACTGGAGCATTTTAAGAAATTTTTAAAGTTTTCTCACCGGTTTTTGAAAACAAAAGTTTGTGTCTAAATAAACAGAGAAAATGCTCCAATTAAATAAAACAATTTTTTCAGTATAATTTTACTAGTCGGGATAAACAAGGATTCTTAAGCCTTTTTGCGGTACGCATACATGTCGCTCGTCCTCAATGAGTTAAAATACAATTTTATCATTTTCTAAAGAGGGGGTTTTAGCTAATGTCAATGGGCTGTAATATTCTTTGGAGTTAAAATTAAGAGAAGGACTTTCATTCCACACGAGTGTGTCTATCACTGATAAGCCACGGGAGTAATATAAAATATTTCATCTATCACACCATTTTCCCCCTTTTTGGAAGAGATGCGAATTTCTTATCACGGAAGATTTACTTTCAGACAAGGGATTGTGTACAGCGGCGAATCACACAGGAAGATTAATGGTTTTATTTCACTTTCTGTTAATGCGGTGATGGTAAAAATAATATGACTCTTATAATGAAAAAAAGAACTTTTTACATTATTTATATTTCATTATTTATTCATTATTTTTTTTCATTATAGTAATTTTATATGTAAATTTTGCTAAAGATTAAAAAATGCAAATATTTATCTCGCGTAAACTTTCGTTAACTTCCGTATACTTTGTTTCTTTCTTAAAAAATGTATCGTAACGTAATTTCCGGTATATAATCCGTAGTTCAAACAACTCTATTTGGACCCGCAAATTTTATTCTGCGATTGATGACAAATATTTACGCATTTTACTCTAAAAAAGTTCTGAGTCAAAACATGATTGTTTGATCTGCGGAATAAACGCTGGAAATTACGGTAATAAAGATTCTACTAATGTCAATGAGCTGTAATTTTCTATAAAGTTGCCTCGCTTTAACTGTCGTTAACATTCCGAAACGTTTTTTTTTTTTTTTTTTCTTAAAAAATATTCTAATACAGATGCCAGAATATATGCATGGAGTATAATTTTCTTTAGAGTTAGAATTAAGAGATTGACTTTCATTCTACACGAGTGTGTCTATCACTGATAAGCCACAGGAGTAATATAAAATATCTCATCTATCACACCATTTCTCCCCTTTTTGGAAGAGCAACGAACTTCTTTTCACGGAAAATTTACTTTTAGACAGTGGATTATGTACAACGACGATTCACACACTGAAATTAATGGTTTTATTTCACTTTCTGTTAATGAGGTGATGGTAAAAATAATGTGACTTTTTGCAATAAAAAAATGAATAAATAATAAACAAAAATTTCATTATTTATTGAGTTATAGTAATTTTGTATGTAAATTTTATAATATATTGTTCAACATTAAAAAATGCAAATATTTGTCTCGCGTAAACTTTCGTAAACATTTTTTTTTCCTTTCTTCCTTAAAAAATATTATACCGTAATTTCCGGTCTGTAATCCGCTGTTCAAACAATTTTATTTGGACTCGCAAATTTTATTCCGTAACTGACGATCTAAAAAGTTACATATTTTATTCTAGAAAAATTCTGGGTCAAAACATGATTCTTTGATCCGCGTATTATACGCCGGAAATTATGGTAATAAAGTTTCTAGCGAATGTCAATCAGTTGTAATTTTCTATAAAGTTGCCTCGCGTTAACTACCGTATAATTTCTTTAGAGTTATAATTAAGAGATTGACTTGCATTCCGAGAGAATGATTCTATCACTGATAAGCCACAGGGGTAATATAAAGTACTTCTTCTATCACACCATTTCCACCTTTTTTGGAAGAGCAAGGAACTTCTTTTCACAGATTTACTTTCAGACATCGGATTATGTACAGCGGCGAATCACATGGAGAAATGAACTGCATCAAGGGAAAATATCGGTTTTTTTTTTTTTTTTCTATCTGTTAATGCGGTGATGGTAAAAATGATATGACTTTTTATAATGAAATTTTTTTTTCATTATTTATAGAATTATATAGAATTAAATATTATCAATCGAATTGTACTATCTTTCGAAGAAAATAGAAAATAGAAATTGAAGTTTAATTCCGTTCTCAAAGCAGCATTTCTTATGTTATTAATTATTCTACTCAATATTGCCTTAAAATAAAATGTGATTGATGTAACTGGTTGAATTTCACATTTATTGATGCAGTTCAGTAAGGCTTAGAATTACATTGAATTTTTCTATTCTTATGAATTACTATACATCTTTATGACGTTCCAAAATAAATCCTATGTACAATCAATTGACAATAATTCTGTTTAGAGATAGAATTAGTTGATTGACTCCCTTCACCAAAGAGCATTTCTACCTCTGATAATCTATTTTTATAACACATTTTCTGTTATTTTTATTCTTTCTCGGTTTTCCTTTTTTTTACAAAGAAAGTAAATCTAGTTGTAGATAATAGATTAGATATCAGGTTGAGTCTAAAGTTTTGACCCTTTTTTTTATTTTAATGTTGACAACAAATATTTACAAAAATACAAAACATTAGTGAGGATAGTAATCACCATTAAGTTCGACAATCTTCGGCCAACGTTTTGGCAGTTTTTCAATGCCTTCCTTGAAAAACTCTAGGCTACGTGAGTCGAAAAAGAGGTCAACCTCTTTTTTGACCTCTTCTGAAGAATTGAAAATTTCACCACTAAGGTGCAGTTGCAGATGCGAAAACAGATAGTAGTCGGAAGGTGCCATGTCCGGACTATATGGAGGATGTGGCATTAAGTCCCATTCTAGCTTGTATAAGTTCCAATTCGTCCACGCACTGACGTGTGACCTGGCATTATTCTGGTGAAACATAACCACCTTGCGTCGGAACTCCTTACTTCGCTTTTCTCTAATTGCTGAGTCCACTTTATGCAGCATGCTGCTGTACGACTCACTGCCGATGGTCTGGCCACTTTTTAAGTACTCCTTGTAGATAATACCGCGACAATCCCAGAAAACACAGAGGAGGATTTTTTTATAGGTCAATGTGCGCCTGGTTACGGTCCTGACCGGTACACCTGGTTCAGATCATCCTCCTTTTCGACTGGTGTTGTCGTAATAAACCCATTTTTCATCACACGTAACAATCCGGTTCAAAAAATCACCCTTTCGGTGATATTCGAACAAGTTTACACAGGCCCGTTTTCGTTTTTCTTTGTCATTTTGTGTCAGATCGTGCGGCACCCATCGATTGAATTTGTATGTCAAACCAATGTTTTTTAATGCTCGAATTACGGTTGTTTGAGAAACATTGAAGTGAGATGTAAGTTCCCGTGATGTAGCATTTTGATCTTCATCGATGAATTTCCGCAATTCGGTCTCATCAATCACAGTAGGTCGATCAGCATATGATTCATCTTCGATGTCGAAATTCTTAATCTTAAAATTTTGATACTATCGTTTGACTGTACTAAGTGATACAATATCCTCACCTAAACGTGCACACCTTTTACGGTGCCATTCTGTCACTCCGGTGTTGCTACAGAACTCGTAGTAGATGATGGTTCGAAGCTGGATACGTGATAGTTCCATTTTTGAAGCTTCGTGAAGGCTACAGATGAAAATTTTTCAAAACAATAAATACACAGTGTTGTAGCACACGCTTTTTTCTTTTGAAACCGGAAAACCTTATGTAAAAATGTCACTTAACTTGCGAACGCCAGCTGTTTTAGTAGCACTATTCTGCGAAAGGGTCAAAACTTTAGACTCAAGGTAATATAATGTTAACCACTAAACTGGTTTGTCCGAATGCCGTTCGGGCAAGATAAATTTACTTATTTCATCATTTATTATTATTTATTATCATTATTTAAGATAATATAATTCTATAGATTTAATGAATTTTCGATACATTTTGGAAGTATTAATACTCTTAAGGATTACATTAATATTGGTAATTAAGTTTTTATGATAATAGTGAAAGAATTATATTTTCTGAGCATTTAAAACAAAATGCAAAGAAAACAACATTCCAGTCTCACCAATATGCAACACTCTCAGAGAGTTTTAATCCCTTCGCAACGGGAGCCTTTTACGAAACTTTTAATGTTTTGTCACCAGTTTTTAAAAGCAGAAATTTAAGCCTTATTAAATTGAGAAAATGCTTCGATTAAATAAACCAAATTTTTCAGTAAAATTTTACGGCTGGGGATAAACAAGGATTCTTAAGCCTTTTAGCGGCACGTATACGTGTCGCTCGTCTCCAAGAGGTTAATGTATAATGTTTTATGTATATAATTTTTTAATTTCATTTGTTCTTTTGCATAAAAAAAATAATAAAACTATCCTTCCTTTTGTGCACGGGAAGATACTCTCAACATTCGCAATTATGACATTCGTGAATGTTTTCGGGAACCTAAATCTCGCGAATGTAAGGACCTTACCGTAATTTAAATTTTCAATAAAAATTTTAAAGCGATAAACTTTGAGTTCCTATTTGCTAAGGCTATAAAATCAGAAAGCACATCCCAGTTTTCACAGAAGATCAATAATAAAAACTCTTTCTTTTTCCATAAAATCCCGCATGTCTATATCGTTATATTATGACAGATGCAATTCTATTAATGCACAATGAAGATCAATCCTCTGCATTACCAGTTTAAAACTTATACAGTGAATTCATGATCGTAGTGTAGACTGTTTTCATATGGAACAATCGGAATGAAAAAAAAAAACATTTGTTATGGAAAAACATTTGGTAGCATGTTCAGTGCCATAGCTAGCGGGGGGCGGAGGAGGCGATCCGCCCCGGATGTCACCCTCTAAGGGGTGACACCCAATCTTTTTTTGCGAATATAAGCACATAATCTTATAAAATTTTGGAAAAAAAAAATCTGGAATAAAATGAGCTTTCTAGCGCACGACTCATCAGGGTTAATTTCCTTTTCTTTGGGCATGTGAAAAATACAGAATGGGGTGTCTAAATAAGATATGCACCAAGGAACAAAAAACAACTTTGCGAAAAGCAAACTTTAAAAGAAAAACTTTTCTTTTACATATAGACATCGGATTGACTTATAAGGACTATGGGATAAGTGATGAGTCGCTCATGTTTTTTTTTTTTTTTTTTTTTTTTTTTTTTTATGTAAGAGGACAAAAAGTAAATCTGGAGTGATACGTTCATTTGTTATAATAACGTATATTTGTGATTGGAAAAAATATGACAAATTGGGGGGGGGGGGGGTGACACCATTTACATCCGCCCCGGGTGTCATCCATCCTAGCTACGCCACGGAGCATGTTCACTGTAATTGAGATCAAAATGGAATCTTCATTTCTTACTTTATGAAAATAAAACTACAAAATATGTTTAAGAATTGATTTTATTCCCGTTCATTATGTAAATTTTTTTGTACCGGAAAAATCATGCAGAAAATATAATTACTTATACAGAAGTATTTACAAGCTTGAATTTAAAATAGTTTCGTTTCGTTTTAATAAAATGGTGAGCTTATGTGGCTCCCATTGTATGGTTCATTGCATATATCAAGAACAAATATTAGGGAATAAACTGCTTCTATGTATGTTTCTTATAATCTTAAGAGTTCAAAATTGCATCTGCCTGCTTTTTACGTTCTACGTGCAAGCATTCTAATGTACTTGTTAAAAAATTATTCATTATTTTAAATTAGGATAAAAATTTGTGATATAAAATTATAAGTTTTCTTGAACAACAGATTAAAGTTATGTATATTTACTTTCTTCTATCTTTACAAGAAGAAAGTATTGGATTCATGAAAATTTTCGACTTCCGGTTTTCGACGGATTTATACGTTTTAGAAGGTCCTGAACACGTTTTGACTATTTTTAGAAAATGTCTGTCTGTGAGTCTGTCCGTCTGTCTGTGAGTCTGTGTGTCTGTCTGTGAGTCTGTCTGTCTGTATGTGACAAAAAATTTGTGGGCGCTCTATCTCAAGAACTAATGCTCGAAATTTAATAAAATTTTATATTCAGTTAGACCTTGATATGAATTAGTGCCTATTGGTTTTTGGTGAAAATTGGCCTGCAGGTGGCGCTGCTATACTACGTTTTTCATGATTTTCAAGATTGCTATATCTCAAGAACTAATGCACAGAATTTCACCAAACTTCAGATTCTGTGACCCCTTGATGTACATAGACGCTGATTAAGTTTTGGTGTAAATTGGCCAGCAGGTGGCGCTGCTATGCCACGTTTTTCATGTTTTTCATGATAGCTATATCTCAAAAACTAATGCACAGAATTTCACGAAACTTCAGATTCCGCGATACCTTGAGATACATAGCCGCTGATAAGGTTTTGGTGTGAACTGCCCTATAGGTGGCGCTGCTATGCTACATTTTGCACGATTTTTGCGATTGCTATATCTCAAGAAGTAATGCAGAGAACTTCATCAAATTTTAGATTCTGTTACACTAGAATATATAACATAATTAGACGCTGATTACATTTTGGTATTAACCTTGCAACAGGTGGTGCAGCTATGCTGCATTTTGCACGATTTTTCCGATAGCAAACAACAACCAAATCTCAACAACCAAAGCACAGAATTTCATAAAACTTCAGATTTTGTTACAAAATGATGTATAACATAATTACACGATGATTATGTTTTGTTATAAATCCTTCAACTGATCGTGCTGCTGTGCTATAATTTACACGTTTTTAAAAAAAAAACTAGCTATATCTCAAGAACTAATGCACAGAATTTCATCAAACTTCAGATTCTTTTACATCATAACATAATTAGACTTTTTTTTTTACATTTTGGCATAAATTGTCCAAGATATGGTGTTGCTGTGCTACGTTTTGCAAATTTTTTCTTATAATTATATCTCAAGAACTAATGGACGAAATTCCATCAAATTTCAGATTCTGTTAGGTCTTGACATCAATAGATGCTTATTAGGTTTTAGTACAAATTACCCAAGATGAGGCACAACTAAGCTCTTTTTCTCAGAATATTAATTAAATTTTGCGTTTTAGGCTTTTCGGATACCAGAATCTCATTAGGCTAGGTCAAATGTTCGATGAAATTCGATAGTGGGTAACTTTGGGGTCACCACGTTTTTTTTTTTTTTTTTTTTTTTTTTTTTTTTTTAATATATATATATATTAAAATGTACTTATGAGATAGAAGAAAGTTTCGGGATTGACACATCCAACTAGTTTTGTATTTATGTTATGATTATAATTTTTTGATGTCTCCTTCAAATTAAATAACTACAAATCAAAGTAATTTCACGATGGGATACCACATTCATTTATAAAGAAATGCAAAGTTTCAGCAACAAAATATATTGATTCGTACAAATTAAGACAAAAAAAAATTTCTTTTCAAAATTATGTTTTTTTTAGAATCCCTCACCCTTACATTTTATTTGGTCGTTTCAATAAACGAAATATTACCAAGAAATAAACTGAGTATTGGTTATTTTACAGGATCAGAATTTCATATGATTTACATTACAATATTTTAATCCCTTAAAAGACAGTGGGATGTATTAAATCACATCTAAGTTTAATTAAAATTTGCACCAGAAAATTTTAATTTTTAAGGGAAAAAGAGTTTAAAAATTACTTTTTCTTAATTTGAAATAAAATTTTCTAAATTTCCCAAGGGAAGTGGAAATTACCGCCCCCTGAAGTGTAGACCTGGGCGCTCACATTAAAAGGTCTGATGTCGAAAGCGGGATTTTATTTTTTTGCGTATGTACAGTCCCTTGAATATTCATACCAATAATATTTAAAAGCATTTTCCGCTTTATACTTTCGAGATCTTTTCTCCTCGTTATACATTTATTTTACATTCGACAAACCCTTAGATATGAGTTGCCCTCCCAGTTTACTGCTAAATTATGAGGAAACAATTTGTTACTGCTCGTGTATTCACAATTAAAAATTATTTGATACAAATGATCACATTTCACTCAAAACTAAATATATTCGAATTGCGGCATTTTATTTTTGTTCCCCTTTGTAAAGTTTTTTTTTTTTTTTTTTTTTTTTTTTTTTTTTTTTTTTTAATGACGTTATAAATTTGGTTTAAAAACTTGTATGGTACAACCAAGGTTCGCACACTCCTTGGAATTTCCAAGGACTCTGACATCAGTATTAAAAATAAGCAAATTTACATTTAATTTTTAAACCTCACTATTCGTAATCCCCACCTTCATTCACAGATTTTACGATATTTTTCTGCAGTGAAACACTCAAGTGAAACACTCAGTGAAAATCTTCTTAAAATTTAGTGGTAGAAGTGTGGGAACCCTGGGTACAACAGAAAATGTTTTTTTTTCTTTTTGATTCTGCTGCTTCTTCTTCTTCTTCTTCTTCTTCTTCTTTTAAATGCTTTTATGAAATAGACGCCATTCTTATACACATTTTTTCGCAAATAATATACACAATCAAAATACTCATCAGCCACAGCTAAAGATAATTTCGAGCATTTTATGCAACAGGTTGATAACAAATACATATTATTCAGATTTTTATTGTCTCCCTAACTTACCTCATGACTAATCATTCGGTGAAAAATACGCAGTAAAAAATAAGCTTTCAGAGAGATCCAGAAAAATTCGTCAAGTTTCAATCTAAATAGTCTACATCTACAAGATGCGTAAAATCAAAAAGCGTTAAGATACATTTCAATAAATAATTTTATTTTACTTGAGATAGGTGTAACAAAAAATTAAAAATAAATATTATTGCCATATTTAGATTCCATCTAATAAGAACCATAATCATAATAAAATAAAAATACAAATACAAATTGCAGTATATTTATGATTATTGAAATTCACTTAGAGCATATATTTCTAAAGTATAAGCTATAATAATAAAGAGAGAACTTTGTGATTGTGTCAGCACTGTCCTGAAGAGATCGATGCACGTACACTTACAAAATTTAGAGGAAAGGTACCTCTATAAAAAATTTTGCACCTCGAAGCCCGATTTTTGATTAGATTTATTTAATCTAACTTTTAAGGCGATTTTTAGCTTTCTTTTTATGTTTCGAGGCGATTTTTGCACATTAAAGAAAGAAATATGGTCTCATTCTTTTAACCCAACATAGTAAATTCAGTTCGCTTTTCATTAAAGTACATTCCATATTCGTGCATTGATTTTTGAATTTTTAACGAAAATTTTAATGCGATCTTTAATATTTCTTCGCATTTTGAGGCTACTTTTTGATATTTATAAAAGGAATTTTGATTCAAACTTACAGTCCAATTTATTAAATTTTGTCTGCTACAATTTTTGAATTTCCTCAATTTTTAATGCAATTTTTGAAGTAATTTTTCACGATTTTTCGAATTTTTGTCTTTTTAGAATCGATATTACTCAGGCAACGCCGGGCGTGTCAGCTACTGTTTAATATATATATATATTTAATTTCATTTGTTCTTTTTCATAAAAAAATGCACGGGGAGATAGTTTCAACATTCGCAATTATGACATTCGTGGATGTTTTCGGGAACCTAAACCTCGCGAATGTAACGATCTTACCGTATTTTAAATTTTCAATAAAAATTTTAAAGCGATAAACTTTCAGTCCCTATTTGCCATGGCTATAAAACCAGAAAGCACGTCTCAGTTTTCACAGAAGACCATTAAAAAACTTTCTTTTTCCAAAAAATCTCGCATGTCTGCATCCTTATATTATGAATAATGCAATTAGATTGATGCATAATGAAGATCAATCTTCTTCATTACCAGTTTAAAAGTTATACAGTGAATTCATGATCGTACTGTAGATTGTTTTCATATGGGAAATCAGAATGAAAAAAAAAAGTTTGTTTTAGAAAAACATTTGTTATGGTTCACTACAATTGAGATCAAAATGGAATCTTCATTTCTTACTTTATGAAAACAAAACTACAAAATATGTTTAAGAACATTTTTTTTTTTTTTAAATTCTCGTTCATTATATAAATTTTTTTGTACCGGAAATTTCATGCAGAAAATATAAATAGTTATACAGAAGTACTCATAGGTTTATATTTATCAATTGCTTTTTCTTCGTTTCAATAAAATGGTGAGCTTAGGCGGCTCCCATTGTATGCAAACAATATATCAAGAACAAATATCAGGGAATAAACTGCTTTTATGTATGTTTCTCATAATCTTAAGTGTTCAAAATTGCATCTGCCTGTTTTTTACGTTCTAAGTGCAAGCTTCAATTTATTTGTTAAAATATTATTCGTTATTTTAAATTAGGATAAAAATTTCTGATATCAAATTACAAGTTTTCTTGAACAACAGATTGAAGTTATGTATATTTTGATATTTATATTTTTATTATTCATACAAATTAAGACAAAAAAAATCGCCCTTGAAAATTGTGTTTTTTCTAGAATCCCTCATCCTTACATTTTGTTTGGTTGTTTCAATAAACGAAATACTACCAAGAAACAAACCGAGTATTGGTTATTTTACACGATCAGAATTGCACATGATTTACATTATTTTTAATCCTTTAACCCCTTAAGGGTGTTCTTAAATCAAAAAGGGCAACTTTGTGACACATGCTTTAATTTATTTTTGTTCGGAAATTCCAGAAAATAGCAGGTGTTATTATTCAGAAACTGCCTAATTGCACTCAATGTTCAGTTTAAAAAAAAAAAAAACAACAGATTTTTCATAACAAGCATTCAAAGATGACACTTTTGAGCACATTTTCCGACGAAAGCAGAAAAACCGGTCGAAAAGCAGGGGGAAAACGGGTGATCAAGATATCGAAATAGCTTATAACTCGATAGGTAATTTAACTATCATAAAATGGAAAAATAGGTTCAATTCGAAATCGCTTCCATAGTCAGATATTCCAATTTTATGTATTTTTGTTAAAAAATGACTTCTTAAATGTGTCAAAAGGTTTTTCGCTTGTTGAGCGGAGCAGTTAAGAACACCTTAACTGATTTGCCCGAACGCTCTTCGCGCAAATGGAAGTTGGCCCGAATTGGTTTGCTCGTACGGCGTTCGGGAATCGATATTTTCTATAAAAACATCAATACTGTATTAATCATTTATGAATGAATTTAATTATAATACAGTAAAACCTCTAAATAATGGACAACTTGGGAACGCAGAAATTGTCCGCTATTCGGAGGTGTTCGCTATTGGAAAAACCTCAGAGATTCAAAAATCGCTAAGAAATGCTTAATGTTTCATTAATTTACTTTTATATTCCTAAAACCTATATTATATGATAAATCACAAATTGAAATTATTTTTTAAGAAATAAAACTGAAATAAAATTGTGCACATCTTCATCTACTGTTTATTACATTCTTAAGAAAAAATCTGCTACAAAAGTTTACTTGCAATTACATATAATTTGTTTTTCAATGTGACGTTATTGGACTCGGGAACGAGGAGGGAACGAGGGAATACACTTTTTGTCTACTAAAAGCATAAAACCTTAAAATCTTCTGGGAACACATTGCAATGCTAAAGGAGATGTCCTTCCTGGGCAACCCTGAATTCACACTAAATGTAGGAAGAGGGGGAGAGATTTTCCCTAGCCGGCCCTCTATATTTATCTGGGATCACAAAATTTGTGACACATTGCTCTGGTAAACTTAAAGGCATTTTTACTCTTTTTTTTTTATTTTTTTTTTTTTTTTTAGTCTGGATAAAAAATTGTTTTCATTCTTTATGGCCGAAAATAGTGTCCGCTATTGGGAATGTCCGTTATTCACAGGTTAAACATACAAAAATGTAGGTTTTGGGGAGTGGGGATTGGAAAACTATCCGTTAAATAGAGGTGTCCGCTATTCGGGAATGTCCGTTATGGAGTTTTTCTGTACTAATACTATTTAATTTAAATTTATTTATCAATAATAATCAGTATTTAATCATAATTGTATAATATTATGTGTTAATAGTGTATTATTCATTTAATAATGATATAATCTTTAATTATAAAAACATCATTCGAAACTGAGATGTTTTAGTTTATTGTAAGTTTGTTCGAATTAATTTTTTGTAAAATCTGTAAAACAGTCTTCATTGCATACAGAGGTGGTTGCAAAAAGAAAAAGAAAAAAAATCGTTTTAAATCAATAATTATGGTAATAATAAAAATAAATCTTGCATTTTCGTATTCTATCAAGTATTATGTTTGATTATATGCAATACAAAATTATGACTTTTTTAGGAACATTTCAGATTAAAAAAAATTGCCCAGTTAAAGATTTTTACTCAAGTTTTATAAAAAATTTTCTCCTCGTGGACTTACTGTTCCTATATCTCGCGTTTCGGCTGCCTACGAGTGGTTGATTTCACTAGCGTCTCATTTCTAGATGGTTCCCTACGGCAGAACGAAAACTGGGTTATTCCACTTTTTAGGTGGGGGTGATGCGCTGTAGTGTAGCAGAGCCTTTGAGATTTGTTTTTATATTTTGTTCTAAGCTAAAGAATATTGTCTGACCGTGGTGTTGAGGTACGGCGTTTGTCTAGCACGAGGGAATTTTTCGTTCGAATCCAAGCAAGCGAATGCTTGTGATTAGCTTTTCACTTTTTTTATGTTTGTTTATTTTTTAAGTACGATTCAAAATATAAATTACAAAGTTTCTATTTAAAAATTAATTAACGCAGCATTTTAAAGTTTTAAAAATTATTGAGAACGATTTATAAGAACGATTCAGAAATACTTTATTTTATTTATAAAAGAATGTTTGGATGAATACATAGTTTCTATTTTTATAAATTTAATTACGTTTAAAAAATTAATTTAATTTAAAAAGTGATTTTTAATCACTGAGCACGGAAGAATTGTGTAGCTTTAGCATATTATTCGAAGTTTTGGAAAAATAGTGAATCTCTCTTTTGACAGAAATAATAACCTTGTTGTTTTTACTTAGACTTTAAATTATATAAATGCCACACATTTTTTTTAATAATAATAATTCCTGCAAAAAAAAAAAAATACCTAAATGTTATGCTGTAATTTAAAAATATAAGAAATAAATGAACAGTTAAAAAATTAACTATATGTATTTTTATTGTAATAATTATATGGTATTAATTTGAATTATATACAATATTTTAATTATGTTCTTATGTAATTTCTCAACTTTTATTAAAAATTCTGTAAAATTAAAACTTTTTTTCTTTCCTTTTTTTTTAATGGAATTAAATCTCTATCTTCCAGTTACTTAAGAGGCTATTTCTCTGAACAGAAAAATCAAAATTGCTAATTAGATAAAGGTGGAATAGATGATAAATGGAGATATATGCTGAATACCTTCTGGATTTTTTATTTTTAAATTTCGGTATACCCCCTGTTTGTTTAGTTTTTTTTTCCAAATAATCTATTTACTGCATTTAATGCAGATAATTGGCTCCGAAAAGAGCTGTTTTTTATTTCTCATCTGAAGATTTTGATTACTCATAATGCGATATGAACATAATCAAAATTCGAATTCCATTGCAAAAGTAATCAATTCTGTCAATAGATGGCTCCACTACACTGTTGCGCATCACCCCCACCTAAAAAGTGGAATAACCCAGTTTTCGTTCTGCCGTAGGGAACCATCTAGAAATGAGACGCTAGTGTTGATTTCTGTTTTCGAGATTATACATATCATAGAAATCATTCATAAAATACCGGTGTCTACATTTAAGGGACTGTGCATTAAGAAAAAAAAAAAAAAAAAAAAAAAAAAAAATCGGCCGCCGTTATTTTGTCTTAGCGCCCAGACCTAGTCTCCAGAGGACGGTACTGGAAACACACGATTACACAAACATGATTCCTTACCTTTCAAAGGATTAATAAGAAGATCCACAAAATACAGTCGAGTCTCTCTATAACGAAACTCCATACATCGAATTTCTCTATATAACGAATTTTTAGTGGGAACGGTCCCCTTTTCGCATGATTACATTAAAAACAGTCTCCGTATAGCGAAGTATCTATCTCCATATAACGAATTTTTCATAAATTGGTCTTCATTTATTCAGTTTTAAAAAAGCTTAGAAATCATATGGAATCAATTTTCCACCACTTATTTTTGATTTATTCTTGTTTTCTCCTTGTTCTTTAAATCCAACGAATTCATCCCGCCTCCCACACACCTTTCCACATCCTTCTCAAAACAAAATCAATTGGATTGTTACACATATAAGAGAGGAATCAATAAGAGGCACATAAGAGAAGCCTTCAAATGGAGGGAAATGTTAACTACAATTTTTCATTCCTTGCTAAAATTTGAGCATTTTTTTTTTTGAGAGCATAACAATTTTAAAGTCAAAACAACAAAAAATTACAGATATCTTCGTCTGATAATAATTAAAGTTTATTAATTATTTGATTTTCATTAAGCTTTCAAATAAATGTCTTTTCTCATTTTTGAAACAGCTTAAATAATTAAGAAATAAAATTTTAGGTTAATATTTACTTTTAAACATTTCAAATTCTTAATTAAAAAGATCAAAAATAATATTTGTTCAAAATTTGCAAATTAAATACGATTTTTAACATCATTCTCTATACATCGAATATCTCTATATAACGAATTTTTTACTGGAACGATGGATTTCGTTATATAGAGACTCGACTGTAATTTGCACGGATAATAATAATTAAAAAAACTTCAAAGTCTCTCCACAGTTCTAGAGAAATGCGAATTGGATATCTATTTTGAGATTTAAGAAATAATAAAATGCTGATTAGAAATTATTCAATGCAGAATACAGAATAAAAAATTCTACTTTTGATTTCATTCTATAAAATCAATCAACAGCAAATCGATTGTCATAAAAAATTCGAAAGGCACATTTATCGATGACCAAAATAAGGCACAACTCATTAACGATTCTGATTAACGAATTCTTAACGATTCGTAAGTTTAAAATTTACTGAAATTATAAATTTACGAATCATTTAGAATTAGATTTTCAAAAAAGGAAAATGACAATGTGGAACAGTATTAATAAAGAAAAAGAACTTAATGGTAATACATTTGAACACAGAATTCATATTAAAAATAATATAATGGTTTAGCTTTCATATAGTATTGTATTTCTAATCCAATAATAATAATGCTATTGAACAATTTTGTTTAAAATCACAAACATTACATTTTTATATGATAATTTCAAAAGAATCCTCGTTATTTTTGTCTACATTTAAAAACATAAATAACTTACATTTCTATTAACCCTTTCCGGCACACTGTGCCCGGTCTGGAATGCATTTTTGCCGATCCCACCGAAGCTAGCATAGGGGAGAAAAATACGGGTTTCTGATTGGTTGAATAATTTTGCTTTGCTTCATTTTTGAGTCTACGTTTTTGAAAACTGAATTTTCCTTCTGTTTTTACATATTTATTAATAGATAAAGAAATAGATAATTCGGAATTTATAATTAAAGAAGTTAATCAGGATGTTTAACAATTGTTCTGTATTACTTTTAGAAAATAATAACTAGTTGGATGTGTCAATCCCAAAACTTTCTTCTATCTCATAAGTACATTTTAATATATATATATATATATATATATATAACGTGGTGACCTTAAAGTTACCCACTATCGAATTTCCTCGAACATTTGACCTAGCCTAATGAGATTCTGGTATCCGAAAAGGCTAAAACGCAAAATTTAATTAATATTCTGAGAAAATGAGCTTTGAAGTACCTCATGTTGGGCAATTTATACTAAAACCTAATAAGCATCTATTTAAGTCAAGATCTAACAGAATCTGAAATTTGATGGAATTTCGTCCATTAGTTCTTGAGATATAGTTATAACAAAAAAATTGCAAAACTTAGCACAGCAACACCATATCTTGGACAATTTATGCCAAAATGTAAAAAAGCGTCTAATTATGTTATGGTGTAAAAGAATCTGAAGTTTGATGAAATTCTGTGCATTAGTTCTTGAGATATAGCTAGTTTAAAAAAACCGTGTAAAATATAGCACAGCAGCACCATCAGTTGAAGGATTTATAACAAAACGTAATCATCGTGTAATTATGTTATATGTCATTTTGTAACAAAATCTGAAGTTTGATGAAATTCTGTACGTTGGTTGTTGAGATATAACTATCGGAAAAATCGTGCAAAATGCAGCATAGCTGCACCACCTGTTGCAAGGTTAATACCAAAATGTAATCAGGGTCTAATTATGTTATATATTCCCGTGTAACATAATCTAAAATTTGATGAAGTTCTCTGCATTAGTTCTTGAGATATAGCTATCGCAAAAATCGTGCAAAATGTAGCATAGCAGCGCCACCTATAGGGCAGTTCACACCAAAACCTTATCAGCGGCTATGTATCTCAAGGTATCGCGGAATCTGAAGTTTGGTAAAATTCTGTGGATTAGTTCTCGAGATATAGCTATCATGAAAATCATGAAAAACGTGGCATAGCAGCGCCACCTGCTGGCCAATTTACACCAAAACCTAATCAGCATCTATGTATATCAAGGGGTCACAAAATCTGAAGTTTGGTGAAATTCTGTGCATTAGTTCTTGAGATATAGTAATCTTGAAAATCATGAAAAACGTAGTATAGCAGCGCCACCTGCTGGCCAATATTCACCAAAAACCAATAGGCACTAATTCATATCAAGGTCTAACTGAATATAAAATTTTATTAAATTTCGAGCATTAGTTCTTGAGACAGAGCGCCCACAATTTTTTTGTCACATACAGACAGACAGACATACAGACAGACAGACAGACAGACAGACAGACAGACGGACAGACTCACAGACAGACATTTTCTAAAAATAGTCAAAACGTGTTCAGGACCTTCTAAAACGTATAAATACGTCGAAAACCGGAAGTCGAAAATTTTCATGAATCCAATACTTTTTTCTTGTAAAGATAGAAGAAAGTAAAAATAGAATTGCCGTTTCTTTCTTTCTATTTTTTACTTTCTTCTATCTTTACAAGAAGAAAGTATTGGATTCATGAAAATTTTCGACTTCCGGTTTTCGACGGATTTATACGTTTTAGATGGTCCTGAACACGTTTTGACTATTTTTAGAAAATGTCTGTCTGTGAGTCTGTCCGTCTGTCTGTCTGTCTGTCTGTCTGTCTGTCAGTCTGTCTGTATGTCTGTCTGTCTGTATGTGACAAAAAAATTGTGGGCGCTCTATCTCAAGAACCAATGCTCGAAATTTAATAAAATTTTATATTCAGTTAGACCTTGATATGAATTAGTGCCTATTGGTTTTTGGTGAAAATTGGCCTGCAGGTGGCGCTGCTATACTACGTTTTTCATGATTTTCAAGATTGCTATATCTCAAGAACTAATGCACAGAATTTCACCAAACTTCAGATTCTGTGACCCCTTGATATACATAGACGCTGATTAAATTTTGGTGTAAATTGGCCAGCAGGTGGCGCTGCTATGTCACGTTATTCATGATTTTCATGATAGCTATATCTCAAGAACTAATGCACAGAATTTCACCAAACTTCAGATTCCGCGATACCTTGAGATACATAGCCGCTGATAAGGTTTTGGTGTGAACTGCCCTATAGGTGGCGCTGCTATGCTACATTTTGCACGATTTTTGCGATAGCTATATCTCAAGAACTAATGCAGAGAACTTCATCAAATTTTAGATTCTGTTACACTAGAATATATAACATAATTAGACCCTGATTATATTTTGGTATTAACCTTGCAACAGGTGGTGCACTTATGCTGCATTTTGCACGATTTTTCCGATAGCTATATCTCAACAACCAACTCACAGAATTTCATCAAACTTCAGATTTTGTTACAAAATGACATATAACATAATTGCACGATGATTACGTTTTGTTATAAATCCTTCAACTGATGGTGCTGCTGTGCTATATTTTACACGGTTTTTTTAAACTAGCTATATCTTAAGAACTAATGCACATAATTTCATCAAACTTCAGATTCTTTTACACCATAACATAATTAGACGCTTTTTTACGTTTTGGCATAAATTGTCCAAGATATGGAGTTGCTGTGCTACGTTTTGCAAATTTTTTGTTATAACTATATCTCAAAAACTAATGGACGAAATTCCATCAAATTTCAGATTCTGTCAGGTCTTGACATAAATAGATGCTTATTAGGTTTTAGTATAAATTACCTAACATGAGGCACTACTAAGCTCATTTTCTCAGAATATTAATTAAATTTTGCGTTTTAGGCTTTTCGGATGCCAGAATCTCATTAGGCTAGGTCAAATGTTCGAGGAAATTTGATAGTGGGTAACTTTGGGGTCACCACGTTTTTTTTTTTTTAATATTAAAATGTACTTATGAGATAGAAGAAAGTTTTGGGATTGACACATTCAACTAGTTTTAACATTATATGCACATATATACACAATCAGAACAATTTATTTAGAAACAACAGTATTTTCATTTTGCGGCGTTAAACTCAATTGTTCTATATTATTTTTTTTTTTTAAATATCAATTTCTTCTTCTTATTATTATTTTAATGATATACCCATATACGCTCCTAATACGTACATTAGCATTCAGGATGATCTCTTTGCAAACAATTTTTCGACCAATCAGAAGCCCGTATTTTTCTCCCCTATACTAGCTTCAGTGGGATCGGCAAAAATGCGTCTGGCATACCTAATTTTAATTCCAAATCTGCAAATGGCACCAATAATATTTTAGTAAAATTTTGCTTTTACAATAAAAGTTTAAATTTAGAAATTCAAAGTATCTGAAAATTCGTTTTTGAATTCCGGTGTCAGTTGATAATTTCTCATTTTACTTCTGATTTTGCCCGTACCGGAAAGGGTTAAATGCAGATTGCACTTGGCATACGTCTTGGGCATTTTACAAATTTAGTTCAATTAACATTGATTTTTACCAAAAGAACAAAAAAATAGAAAAATACTATATTCTTAACGAAACACATTATGAATATGAAATAAAAAAATCTATTTTGATTCGAAATATCTGATATACTTTATAATTGATTAATTATATTGTATAATATTATTTAACCATTTGTATCACCGTGTTTCAGATCTTCAACATACCCAAAAGTCAATAATACTTAAACAGTATGCTTTTAAATACGATTGTATTTGTTATTCCTATTTCCCGACACACTAGTTAATATAAATTGATTATTTGAATTCTTATCAGATTATGATATTGAGTTAATTTCTCCTACTAAAGTTTTGTTTATCTTTTCAGATCATTTGAGGTGGGTGTTGCAAAAATTAACTTAGTAAATTTTGTCAAATTAAAAATCCGTAGAAGTCCGAAAGTAGATGTTTTTAAAAGTAATTTTGTATAATTTAAAATATTGAATTAGTTTGTTTGTTTGTATTTATGTCGGCCAATTACCTACACTATGGGATATATGCCCTAAGATGTGGGGTGCCTTCCGTGGGGGTCTTTCTAAGTGAACCTATCCCGTATTTAAGCAAGGAAATACAAGGTTCGAAAAAAAACACGGAAAACTCCGAACGGTTAAGCCGACGGTCGCAATTGTGTTCGAGCCCAGCACCTACCATCTATTGGAATTCAAAACTTCTCGACAACTGGTGGGGCAATATTGTATTAGAAAATGGACAATATTTTTGAAAAGTATGTCAATTTCTGTTTATTGTAGATGTGAAAAAAGAACCTTTTAGTCAATAATTATTTTAGTTTTACGTTCTAAATTTTTTAATTATTTTTCACATTTTTATAATGATCTATTCTAACATCTGAGTCAATATCTTTCAAATCGGAGTTGTTGATCAGCAGAGGGTTAAGCATAATTCTATTCAGTAAACGATTCAACTTTTCACATTTCTTTGTATTACGTTATTTTTAATGACAAAATTGCTTTATGTGTCTATTTTTATGAACTAATACATAGCTTTATCGCTTTCTAAAATAGATTAATTCACATAATCTAGATCTAGCTGATATCAGTTGGCAGCAATCCTGTTTAGAGATAGAATTAGCCGATTGATTCTAGTCTCAAAGGAGTGTTTCTCCCTCCGGTAATCTTATACGCGTTTTGGAAAGTATTTTTATATCACCTTATCTTTTATTTTCTTTTATTCTCTGTTTTATACTTCTTTGACAAGGAAATGATATTTAGTTAGAGAGAGATGATATATTATGTACTCCCTCCGTTCCAAATTAGTTGCTACATTTAAGGTGAAAATTTTGTCCCAAATTAGTTGCTAAATTTCGAGTAGGTGGAGTCATAAATAACTTCTGATGCAGTTTAGTAGATCGACAACAGTAAAATTATACTACAATGAATATAATGGTGTATACTAATTGCGAGAAGCAATGTGAACTTAAAACTTAAATGTGATGTAATAGAAATAAGAAATAATAACATAGAAAATAGCCGGGTCAATCCATTTCAAGTGGTCCAGAAAATATTTTTTTGGTCGCTCGACCATTTTTAAAAATTCTGAAATTTTTTGTACAACAACCCTAGCATGACGGAAGTTCAAAATGACCCTTATTTTAATTTTACTATTTTTTGTTTGTGCATGGCGGCCATCTTTGTTTCATCGTGTTCAGCGATTTTCTCAGATACTAGGATACACAAAATTGTAAATATCTCGTTTTTTATTTTACCAATTGAAATGGGGTTTGCAGCATTTTGTTCAGAATAAAATAGGCTAAATGTACAGTGGTAGAATAATTTTGAAAAATAAATTTTTACAGGTGAAATTTTAGCACAAAATTTAAGATTTTTTCCAAAATCTATTCATTTGCAAGAAGAAATTTTTTATGCAAGGAAAACTGTCAACCTTACACAATTTTTTCTACAAATAGGTCAAAAGTGTGTGTACTTTTACACCAAGTCCCAGATCTGGGAATTAACTTCTCTTTGCGAAAATAATTCCGAAATTTTTCAAAAATTTCAAAAATCGCACTTTCCAGGCTTTGATATCTCTGGTGGGGCACGAAATAAAAATTTGAAATTCCAGCCTTTGATAGTATTGTGTAGTAGTGTTATGTACAAAAAATGTCAAGAAGGAGATTTGACTACAAGCTGAGATATGACATGGAGAATATGTGAAAAATAATATTGTCAAACTATTTTAACCTACTATGTAATTGTTCTACAAGACTGTCAACCTTACACAATTTTTTCTACAAATAGGTCAAAAGTGCGTGTACTCATACACCAAGTCCCAGATCTGGGAGTTGATTTCTCTTTGCAAAAAAAATTCCGAAATTCGTCAAAAATTTCAAAAATCGCACTTTTTAGTCTTTGATATATCTGGTGGAGCTCGAGATAAAAATCTGAAATTCTGGCCTTTGATAGTATTGTGTAGTAGTATTATGTACAAAAAATTTCAAGGAGATTTTACTACAAGCTTAGATATGACATGGACAATATGTGAAAACAATACTACCAAACTATTGTAACCTTCTATGTAATTGTTCATACCTCCAAAATTTTAAATTATTTATGGTACAAAGTTAAATGTTAATTACAAATATCTTCTTCAAATGTGTATGTGTGATTTAAACAATTCAGAATGTATGCTAAGACAATACACTATTTGTCCAGATGGACAAATCTACTAGAAATGCTATTGCAACAATTTTACTCGGAACACATTTCAAGAAAAGTAAATTACAGACAATGAATTGCAACTGATCGAGTTGACATGGCTTCAATTATTAAGCCTAGAGAATTTCATTCAAGTTAACAAGGGTTGACAAGACTTGGGTGGCTTCAAATAAAATTTTGAGAAAGAACAGCCTGATGGACTGACAACAGTAACTGGTCGAACTCATAACATCTCTCGTAAATAGTGTTAAGCTCTTTGTTGAGCATATATAGTATCTTTGTAAATTAAACATTTATTATCAGACTGTTTTCAACAAACGATATTTTCTGTGTAAATATTGTAATAAATGAGACTAATCTCATTTCTCCTAATGTACTCATAATAGCATTTCTTAACATTTTTTAATCACCGTATCTCAGCTTATAGTCAAATTTCCTTCTTGAAATTTTTTGTACATAACACTACTTCACAATACTATCTAAGGTCAGAATTTCAGATTTTTATCTCGTGCTCCACCAGAGATATCAAAGCCTAAAAAGTGCGATTTTTGAAATTTTTGACGAATTTCGAAATTTTTTTCGCAAAAGGAAATCAACTCCCAGATCTGGGACTTGGTGTCTGAGTGCACGCACTTTTGACCTATTTGTAGAAAAAAATTGTGTAAGGTTGAGAGCCTTGTTGAACAATTACATAGTAGGTTAGAATAGTTTGGCAGTATTGTTTTCACATATTGTCCATGTCATATCTCCGCTTGCAGTCAAATCTCCTTCTTGAAATTTTTTGTACATAAAATTACTACATAATACTATAAAAGGCCAGAATTTCAGATTTTTATCTCGTGCCCCAACAGAGATATCAAAGCCTAAAAAGTGCGATTTTTGAAATTTTTGATGAATTTCGGAATTTTTTTCGCAAAGAGAAATCATCTCCTAGTTCTGGGACTTGGTGTATGAGTACACGCATTTTTGACCTATTTGTAGAAAAAATTGTGTAAGTGTGACAGTTTTCCTTGAATGAAAAATTTCCTCTTGCAAACGGATAGATTTTGGAAAAAATCTTAAATTTTGTGCTAAAATTTCACCTGTAAAATTTTATTTTCCAAAATTATTCTACCACCATACATTTAGCCTATTTTATTCTGAACAAAATGCTGCAAACCCCATTTCAATTGGGAAAATAAAAGATGAGATATTTACAATTTTGTGTATCCTAGTATCTGAGAAAATCGCTGCACACGATGAAACAAAGATGGCCGCCATGCACAAACAAAAATTAGTAAAATTAAAATAACGGTCATTTTGAACTTCCATCATGTTAGGGCTGTTGTACAAAAAATTTCAGATTTTTTAAAAATGGTCGAGCGACCAGTGCTGGACCACTTGGAATGGATTGACCCAGCCTGAAGAACGAAATGGATAATATAGAGCGCAAACCTGTACTGGAATGTTTGCTGCGATGTTTTAAAAATGGTAAATTAAACCAAAAAGCCGTAAATGCTATAGCTATTCAATTTAATGTTCATCATCATATCCCGTTTGCAGAACACAGGCAAAGACGTCAAAAATAAAATATGAGGAAATTTACAATGTAAGTTTGCAAAAAAAAAAAAAAAAAAAAAAAAAAAAAAAAATTGTAAATGCGTACGAAAAGAAAATTATTTTTCTCAGCTACTGAGCAAAATCAAAGATATCCCAATAAAATGAAAACAATCACTGCGAAGTTTATCATATGCTGTTATAATTCGTAAATCAATATTACACACGATTCTCAAGGCTGATGAAGTGCTGGAGCGTTTTTCATCCACCATTGCAGC
Source organism: Maratus speculifer (assembly GCA_964019185.1). Classification (NCBI taxonomy): domain Eukaryota; kingdom Metazoa; phylum Arthropoda; class Arachnida; order Araneae; family Salticidae; genus Maratus; species Maratus speculifer. Next base: position 308,425,978 of record OZ025295.1, on the reverse strand, counting down.
ATGTTCAAGCTAAAAGATACTTTTCAGATATGTTAAAATGAAATGTTCGGAAATGAATTCAACGTGTGAACCGAAGTTTTTTCCAACTAATTTAATATTAATTTATGGAATGACGAAGAGAATGTTAGGTAAATAAATTTTGTTGATTTATAGTATAGCTCTCTGAAAAATATTCAAACAAAATCATAAAGCTATAAATATCAATAATCAGTACAAAAGTATTCAAATGTCGCAACTAATCTGGAACAGAGGAATATTATATTAACACACAGATTAAAATTGATTGAATTCAGGAGCAAAATCTGATTAATATTTATTATCACTGGTGCAGGTATAAAATATTTATTTTTATTTTTGTTTATTTATTTATTTATTTATTTTTTTTTTGATAAATAAAAATTTATTATTTATTTTTTATGATTTTTTTAATGTTTATAATATTATTATTTCTGTCAGTATAAATCAGTATTATTTTAATATGACTATGTCAGTATTAATCAGGATTATTTTGATATGAGATAAGAAAACAGTATATTATTAAAGAAAATTAAATTTTGAATTTCAACCCTTTGAGTTCTAATGGTTGAGTTTCTACTATTTAATTCTAATTCCGAAAAGTCACAATGGCACCTGAATATTCAACCAGATTTAAACGAAAAAGGCTTAATGCATTTTTACGAGTATATGGATGTCTAGTAGTCACATAACTACAGTTAGATCTTATTTTTAAATATAACATAAATCCTTTATTTTAGTTTGATTTTTAAATTTACTTATTTTTCCTCCTTATTAATTTTATTTTATTTTATATCATTATTTTTTCCTCCCCCTTAAGTAGTATTTACTACATTTTTCTCTTTTAAGGACTCGTACAAAAACAATAAGATATCATATTTTTTCTATACTGGGCGTAACGATGCTAGCAAATAGGCAACCTCTTGATGCTGCTCTACTGTTCAGCACGTGTATATGGTAAAGCGAAGTTTTTCTTTGCTTGACACTGGTACCAATGAAACACTTGGAATTTTGAAGAAATTTACACGCCAAGGCTAAAAAGGCTAAATAAGAAAATATATTTTAACCCTTTAAAGTTCATTGGCTTCGCCACGAAACCACAAAATTTTAATTCCGATATGCAACACTGACACCGGTATTTTTATCTAAAAATATCCCTTTTATTAAGTTTGTGAAAAGTCACGTTTTCTTATTTAGAAATACATTTGTTCTTAATTACCGGTGTCATTCATTTATTTCGACATCTTAGCAATGAAAATGCTTTGATCGTTAAAGGGTTAATCCCCTATACTTGACATTTTTTATTGCTCAATGTTAATACCATATAACATTATTAGGCACCATGCCACTCAATAATTAGTCCAGCTTCACAATTCTTTGTACGATTCATTATTGAAATATATTTATGTTAAATTCCCCTTACTTCATGAATTAATATATAGCTTATCGATTTCCAAAATGCATCAATTCACATCAACTGTCTCATATCAAATCCCAGTAATTCTCTTTGGAGATAGAATTAGTTGATTGATTCTTGTCTCAAAGGAGCGCTTCTACCTCTGATAATCCAATACGGGTCTTTAGAAATCATTTTTATGTCACTATTTCTTTTATCTGCTTTCTTTCTTTTTCATCCTTTTTTGTTAAAAGAAGATTTTGTTTCGGAAAATAGATTATTTACAATGTTAACACACGGAACAAAATTGAATGAATACAAGAATAAAATGGATTAATATTTACTGTCACTCATGCACGTAAAATAAAATTATGAATTGAGTTTTTTTTTCTTATATTTTTAATGAAAAATTATTTTTTCTCTTAATTTTTATGACATCATTTCTGTAATGTCACTATAAAGCACGATTACTTTTTGTCAAAATAACAATAAGATAAGAAATCAGCATATTATTAAATAAAATTAAATTTTAGATTTTATGTAGGCAAATACATTTTAATCCTCCAATACTGATAATTTTTACAGCTCAATACTTTTATCTATAATATTATAAGGCACCAAGCTGCTCTATAAATAATTCAGCTTCACGTTTCTTCGTACAATTCATTAATGAAATATATTTATGTTATATTTTTCTACCTTCATGAGTTAATATATAACTTTATTGCTTTCTAAAATACATCAATTCACAACAACTAGCTCCAATCAATTGACACTAATTCTCTTCATAAATAAAATTAGTTGAATAATTCTCATCTCAAAGAAGTGTTTCCACTTCTGATAATAAAATTCGGGTCTTAGAAAATATTTTTATTTAACTTTTTATTTTATTTTATTTCTTTTTTTTGTTATCCTTATTTGTAAATGAAATGTTTGTTTTGAGATAATAGATTACCTAGAATCTTAACACGCTCTATAGCTCTATAATAATATCATAAAATATTATTAAGCACCATACTGTTCAATAAAATATCCAGCTGCACTTTTTTTTTTTTTTTTTTTTTTTTTTTTGTAGAATTTTTTAATGAAACATATTTAAGCTAAATTTGCTTTACTTCATGAATTAATATGTAGCTTTTTCGCTTTCCAAAATACATCAATTCACATCACCTTCAAGGTTCGCACACTCCTCATATTTTTTAAGGACTCTGACACCACTTTTAAAAATAAGAAAATTTACAGTTAGTTTTTAAAACACAGAGGTCATAATCACCACCTTCATTCACAGATTTTACAATATTTTTCTGCTTTGAAATACTTTGAAAATATTCTTAAAATTTTGTGGTAGAACTGTGCGAACCCTACTGTTCAATATAAAATCGCAGTAATTCTCAGAGATAGAATTAGTTGATTGATTATCGTCTCAAAGGAGCGTTTTTAGCTCTGATAATCTAATACGGGTCTTTAGAATACAATTTCATATCACTATTTCTTTCTTTTATTTACCTTCTTTCTTTTTTATCTTTTTTTTTAAAAAAAAGAAGATTTTGTTTCGGATAATAGATTTTCTACAATGTTAACGCACAAATTAAAATTCATTGAATGTAAAAAAAAAAAAAAAAAAAAAAAAAAAAAAAAAGGATTAATATTTATCATCACTCGTGCGGGTATAATAAAATGGTGAATTAGTTTCATTTGATGAAAAATTAAATTTAAAACATTATTTCTCTGATGTCAATATAAAGTAGAATACTTTTTGTTAAAAGAACAATGAGATAAGGAAACAGCATATCATTAAATTAAATTAAATTTTAGATTTTAAGTAAGAAAATAAATTTTTATCCCCAATACTTGACAGTTTTTATAGTTCAATACTAATATTATATAATATTCATAAGCACCATGCTACTGAATAAATAGTCCTGTTTCACATTTCTTTGTACGCTTCATTAGTGATACATATTTATATTAAATTAGCCTAACTTCATGAATTAATATATAGCTTTATCGCTTTCCAAAATGCATCAATTCACATTACCTGCCTCATATCAAATCGTAGTCATTCTATATAGAGATAGAATTAGTTGATTGATTCTCGTCTCAAAGGATCGTTTCTACATCTGATAATCTAGTACGGGTATTTAGTAAATATTTTTATGTCACTATTTCTTTTGTTTGCTTTCTTTCTTTTTTGTCCTTTTTTTTTTTGTAAAAAGAAGATTTTGTTCTGGAAAATAGATTATCTACAATGTTAACACACGGAACAAAATTGATTAATATTTACTATCACTCGTGCGTGTAAAATAAAATTATAAATTAGGTTTAATTTTTTCTTTATTTTTTTCTAATGAAAAATTATTTTTTTCTCTTAATTTTTATGACATCATTTCTGTAATGTCACTACAAAGCACGATTACTTTTTGTCAAAATAACAATAAGATAAGAGAACAGCATATTATTAAATAAAATTAAATTTTCGATTTTACATAGGCAAATACATTTTAATCCCCAATACTGATGATTTTTATAGTTCAATATTATTATCTATAATATTATAAGATATCAAGCTGCTCAATAAATAATTCAGCTTCACGTTTCTTTGTACAATTCATTAATGAAATATTTTTGTGTTATATTTGTCTATCTTCATGAGTTAATATATAGCTTTATTGCTTTCCAAAATACATCAATTCACACCACCTAGCTCAAATCATCTGACACTAATTCTCTTCATAAATAAAATTAGTTGATTTATTCTCGTCTCAAAGGCGTGTTTCCACTTCCGATAATCAAGTACGGGTATTAGAAAATATTTTTGTATTACATTTTCTTTTATTTTCTTTCTTTCTTTTTTATCCTTATTTGAAAATAAAATGTTTGTTTTCCGATAATAGATTACTTAGAAGAATCTTAATACGCTCTATAGCTCAATACTAATATAATAAAATATTATTAAGCACCATGTTGTTCAATAAATAGTCCAGCTTCATGTTTCTTTCAACAATTCATTAATGAAACGTAATTATGCATAGCTGCCAACTTTTACGCATTTTTGCTACCACTAAAATTATAGAGATTTTCCATTTGTTTAATCATAAGATTTCGATGATTAAATAAGACGATATTTATCATGAAATTTTTGTGATAGGAAAAATGTGTAAAAGTTGGCAGCTATGTTTATATTATATTTGCTTTACTTCATGAATTAATATGTAGCTTTTTCGCTTTCCAAAATACATCAATTCACATCACCTGTTCAAAATCAAATTGCAGTAATTCTCTTCAGAGATAGAATTGATTGATTCTCGTCTCAAAGGAGCATTTTTAACTCTGATAATCTAAGACGGGTCTTTAGAAAATATTTTCACATCACTCTTTCTTTCTTTTTTATTCTTCTTTGTAAAAAGAATATTTAGTTTCTGATAACAGATTTTCTACAATGATAACACACAAAATAAAATTTACTGGGTGTAAAAACAAAATGGATTAATATGTACAAAGCTGCCAATTTTTAAGCATTATTCTTTCCACTAAAATTATACAAAGATTTTCCATTTGTTTAATTATAAGATTACGACGATTAAACATGACAATATTTACTATAAATTTTTTGTGGTAGGAAGAATGTGTAAAAGTTTGCAGCTTTGTATTTATTATCACTCGTGCAGGTATAATAAAATGGTGAATTAGTTTTATTTTACGAAAAATTAAATGTAAGACCTAATTTCTTTAATGTCAATATAAAGTAGAATTACTTTTTTAAAAGAACAATAAGATAAGAAAACATCATATCATTAAATAAAATTAAATTTTAGGTTTTCCATAAGAAAATACATTTTTATCCCCAGTACTTGACAGTTTTTATAATATATTTATGTTAAATTAGCCTAACTTCATGAATTAGTATATAGCTTTATCGCTTTCCAAAATGCATCAATTCACATTATCTGTCTCATATCAAATCGTAGTATTTCTCTATAGAGATAGAATTAGTTGATTGATTCTCGTCTTATAGGAGCGTTTCTACCTCTGATAATCTAGTTTACGGTTCTTTAATAAATATTTTTATTTCACAATTCCTTTTATTTGCTTTCATCCTTTTTTATCATTTTTTGCAAAAAAAGATTTTGTTACGTATAATAAACTATTTACAATGTTAACGCAAAGAATATAATTGACTGAATGCAAGAATAAAAATGGATTAATATCTACTATCACTCGTGTGGGTATAATAAAATGGTGAAATACTTTTTTTTTCCTAATGAAAATTAATCTTTTCTCTTAATTTTTATGACATTGTTTCTGTAATGCCAATATAAAGTAAAATTACTCAAGAAAAATGGTAAAGAAACAACATATTATTAAAAAAATTTCAATTTTAGATTTTTAATAAGAAAATACATTTTAATCCGCAATACATGATAGTTTTTATAGCTCAGTACTAATATTTATAATATTATTAAGCACCATACTGCTTAATAAATAATTTGGCTTCACATTACGTTTTTGGCTTCACATTGTACGATTCATTGATGAAATATATTAATGTTATGTTTGTCTATCTTCATGAGTTAATATATAGCTTTTTCACTTTCCAAAATAGATCAATTCACAGCATTTAGCTCATACCAATTGGCATTAATTCTCTCTCTTTAGAAATAGAATTAGTTGATTTATTCGCCTTTCAAAGGAGCGTTTGCACATCCGATAACCTAGTACGCGTGTTATTAGAAAATATTTTTATATCACTATTTCTTTTATTTTCTTTCTTTCTTTCTTTTTTTTTTTTTTTTTTTTAAGTTATAAAGGAAAGATGATTTTATTTCGAATGATAGATAATCTATAATTTTAACGCACAGAATAAAGTTTTGTAAATTCTAAAACAAAAATGGATTAATATTTACTATCACTCGTGCGGGTAAAATAAAATGATAAATTTGTTTTTTTTTTTTTTATGAAAAATTATTTTTTTCTCTTAATTTTTATTTCTATAACGTTAATATAAAGCAGGATTACATTTTGCCAAACGAACAATGGGATAAGGAAACAGCATATCATTACATAAAATTAAATTTTAGATTTTAAATAATCTAAACACATTTTTACCCCAGTACTTGACAGTTTTTATAGCTCAATACTGATATCCATAATAATATTTAACCCTTCGAGCTCTGATGGGTAAATTTCTTCAAAATTCCAGATGTCACATTAGCACCAGTATTTTGCAAAGAGAAAAATCGGTTTACGATATACACGAAAAAATGCATTAAAACTTTTTCAAATAAATTTGGTCGAATTTTTGGGTGTCGATGTGACATTATGAATTGTTTGCGTATTACGATTGTGTGTGAGTGACGATGTGTATTGTGAATTAAAATTATGAGGTAGAAAATTCTACCTTCAGAGCTCAAAGGATTAAGCACCATGCTGCTCAATAAATAGTTCAGCTTCACGTTTCTTTGTACGATTTATTAATGAAATATGTTTATGTTATATTTGTCGATCTTCATAAGTTTACAGCTTTTTCGCTTTCCAAAATAGATCAATTCACAGCTCCTAGTTCATATCAATTGCACCAATTCTCTTCAGGAATGGAATTAGTTGATTGATTCTCATCTCGTCTGATAATCTAATACGAGTCTTAGAAAATGTTTTTATGTAGCTATTTATTTTCTTTTTTTTTAATTCTTTTTTGAAAAAGAAATATTTTTTAACGATAACAGATTAGCTACAATGTTAACGCGCATAATAAAATTGATTAGGTGAATGAAGAAAATTGATATTTACTATTACTGGTGTAGAAATAGTAAAACAGTGAGTTACTTTTTATAAATAAAACATTATTTATTTTTACATTTTATGACATTATTTTTATGAAAAGTATAAATCGATAATTGAACTTTTGAATTTTTTTGTATAAAAAATTGAAAATACATGCACTACGGGAAATAGTCTCCAAAGATTTTTTATAAATTAATTTATCAAAAACTTTACAGTTCGAAGAATAATTTAAATAATGAAGTATGTAATTATGAATTCCATTTTATTTTAGATTATCTTTAACAACTTTCTACGAATAGAATATTTGAATATAAAGCAACAAGAAAAAAATAATAATGCGTGGACAATAGATTATCGAACGCTTCCCAATATTTCTGGAATGTTGTTGTAAAGAAAATTTATTCTTCTTTGCAGTGAAAAAAATTTACAATTTTGTAAATATTTTTCAAATTTGAGAAATAAAAACGACAGTAATCAGGAAAAATGATTAAATAAAAGAACAATTCTTTTACACGATCATTTAAATCATTAAAACGAAATAAACAAATTATTATTATTATTATTAATGTAACATAGACCATTTTACATATGTAACGAACTGTCGAATGTTGCGAGTATCTTTAATACTCATTAGGTCGCTGGTTCAATTAATACTACTAATTACTTAAAAATTCTTTATATACAAATTATTTACACATTATTTACATTTCGAATAAAGACTACAGATCTAGCGAAACACACGATAGGTCCGCTAAGATCTCCGAAAACAAAAAACAATAACAACGATATTCCAGTGTTGCCAAAACGTCAAACCTAAAGTACAGTAGAATGCGCCAAGGAGACGCACGGCATCCGAGGTTATGGTGAAGCCGTTACAAAAGAATGCGCCATGGAGACGCGATATACAAGACTGTGGTGAAGCCGTAACAACATAATTCAGTAAGCGTAGACCTGTTTGGTTCGTTTACAATTATTTCCGCGACATACCTTCGCTTTATTCTGTCGCAAACTCTCGTGGTTTAATATGGAGAAAATTACCAATTGGAAATAGTTGAAGTCAAATGTAAAAAATAATAATTCGATTATAAAAGAAAGACAGAAGTAAAAGTATAACTGTATATAAAAAAAAGATGTATTTTTGTGAGAAACCTCGATTATTCCACGATCCACCAGTGGATCACGACTGTCACGACTTTTAGTTTGAAAACCACTGCTTTAAAAATCTCTCATTAAATGAATAATAAAATACTATTCTTTATTTCTGATGTAAACAATAATTTTCTGAATAAAAATCTAGATGAAACTGGCATTCATGGAACCATGTATTTTATGCCACGGTGTCATATATTTGAGTTACACATAGTTGATTACTAAATTATGAAGAAACAATTTGTTATCGCTCGTAGTTAAAAATTAATAAAAAAAATTCATATTACATCAAATGTTTAATATATTTATATTCAAAAAGCAATATATTCTCTAAATTGCCGTGTGTGATGTTTAAATTGTTATACGTTAAAATTGGTTGAAAACCTTGCATAATGTAAATAAAAAGTGCGATTTTTTCATATAGAGAGAAACTTTAAGTATTTTTTATGAAGCAGTTTCTATTCTTACAAAAATTTGTACAAATATCATACAGAATCCAAAAAATTGTCATATTTTACACCTAGAGATGGTTTTAAGAATTTTATTTAACAAAATGATCGCAAATATTTTTATTCAATTTCTTCTTGGCCTTCTTCTTACCTCATGACTAATCATTTACTGAAAATTACGAAGTAAAAAATAATTCGTCAAGTATAACTGTATATTTCCAAAAACATGTTAACCCTTTGAACTCTGATGGTAGAATATTCTGCCACATAATTTTAATTCCGAAATGTCACCATGGCACCAGAAAGTTCGACCAAATTTATTTGAAAAAGCTTTAATGCATTTTTTCGTGCATATCATTAACCGATTTTTTTCTTCGCAAAATACTGGTGCCAATGTGACATTTCGAATTTTGAAGAAATTTACCTATCATAGCTCAAAGGGTTAATTATAAAGCTTCAAGATGCGTTTTATCAGAAAGAGTGATTTATCTTCCATTTAACGTAAAACACTTTTGTTATGATACAGTTCAACTTCCATTCAATGAAGTCGATGTTTAACGAAATTTTTTACTTAACGAAAATTTCTGCTGAACCTTAAATTTCAGCACAATTAACATGAAATTCATCTTCATGCTACGAAAAATACACACTGAAGAGCCATTACATTCGCTCTCAAAACCGCTTACGCTCACCCTGGAATGAACTCGATGAAGATCCTATTAGTAGTCAGGGTTTTCGCTGTCGCTCGCATTGTGCCAAATTGCGACTAGATTCTTCATTTGGCGAATAAACAAGCTATTCGATTCGCCAAATTTCTAGTGCTCAACTTTTGCCTTTTCTTCTTTTTTTTTCATACATATGCGTACATACATATTTTTAATGCATAGCTGCCAACTTTTACGCATTTTTGCTACCACTAAAATTGTACAGAGATTTTCGATTTCTTTTATCATAAGATTTCGACGATTAAGTAAGACAATGGTTACTATAAAATTTTTGTGGTAGGAAAAATGCGTAAAAGTTGGCAGCTATGTTAATGTATTTCTAGCGGATAGTTGAAATTAGATTAATAACAATCGTTGTTGCAGCTATAAAAACTTAGGTTGTTTTAGAACACGTTGAAAAAAGGGGGGTATATTAAAGGATCAAAGATAATTTTTTGTGCTATACGGCAAATCTATTTTGCTTATTCTATTAATATTTTTTTTCATTTGGCGAGTGCTTTTTATTTTTAACTAGCCAAATTACTAACGTTGGTAAAATGTCAGCGAGAACACTGTAGTAGTTATTAAAACTCTTTTTCAAATATATTAGCAGCTAAAAATAAAGATCAAAATCTTCTACTTACCCTCTCTTGGTCAGGTAAGTTCGGGCTGCTTCGGTTCCGTAAAATCGAGTCCGCGCCAGGCTGATTTTCATTCAAATACAAACTCAAAAAAGGATGCAGGCATTAATTTAAAAATTATATACAACTATATTACAGTTATTTACAGCATTACGTTTGTTTAACAATAAATTCGAATATTTTCATTAAATACGAAGTCACAGCTTCGTTCAAAACAAAACAATTCTTCTACATATCCATAGCAACATCGGAAAAAACATTCTAAAGAAAAAACAATTTTATCAGTTCATTTCAGTTCATAAAAAAGGAAAAAAGTTCTGCATTCATACAAAAGTTAAAGTTCGATTAAAAATCGTTTGGAGGTGCGTTCAGTCTTTACAAAGAGAAACAGAGGGAGCTGTCCGCGACACACTCCCCCCCTTGAGTTTTACCATGTTGAAACTCAATCACTGTCGAGGTCAAGTTCATGAGGTCTAAACGTTCTGGGGTTCGAATCACACGTCCATACTTAGACTTTCTAGGAGAGTCTTCTCGAACTTTGGCAGAAATGGGTGACTCATTATCATTAGGTTCACTAGGAGGAGCACACTCAACATTTTTCTGGAAAAAGTCATTAGATTCTAAATTTACTTCCAACGGATATAATCTTTGTGCAGGACGAAGTATTTCCCCGAACTTGGTTCGTAGTTTTGCTAAGCGTACTACACCATCTTTTCATGTAAACAACTGGATAACTTTTCCTAGAGACCAATTCATTCTTTTTGCTGTTTCTTCCTTATCTTTCAAATTTTTGTATTCACTTTCAAATTTTTCCTTTCCAACTTCAAGCTTAGCCAGATCACACTTTACTGACTCATTAAATTTTTTATAGTCTGTCAGTCGCATTTCCATTTTCTCACTTTTAGACATAATCTTCTGTATTTCTATTTGTTGTTTCTTTGAAGATGTTTGTAAGTCTTTATAATTTTTTTTCAAATCATTAATATCATTATTCAACATATCAATAACTTTTTCTTTTGTTTTGAGTGTACTTTCTAAGTCCATAATCTGTTCAACATACTTGATGCCGGTAGAATGAAACTGTTTTATTTTGTTGCTAGCAAATGCTTCACACTTTTCTAAGATATTAATCAACTGATGCAAGACAGCATATTCCTTTTCATGGTTTATAGAACTGCTTGCAGGTTTCTCCTTCAATAGTCCCAAATTAGATTGTATTTCTTCAATATTATGAGTTGCTTTAATTTCACATGTTTCAAGTACTTTCACTAACTCATGGACATTATCATTTTGAGAAATGCGAAAACTTGCTTTCTGAACACAATCAAGCTTGTTTTGAAGATCGCTGTTCAATTTTTTAAGCTCAATTAATTCATCTGTGCATTTTCTATTCTTGCATCTTAGTTTTTCAATTTCATCTTTTTGTAAATTGACAGTATTAACAGCTTCTCCTAATCTTCTGCATTCCTTTTCCAGTTGCTCTTTAAGCTTCATTTCAGATTCAACTTGAGAAGAAATTTTGTTAAATTCATCCTCAAGATTTTTCTTCGCATTTTTAAACTTAACAAATTCCTCAGAATACTTTCTGTTCTCACCTCTCAGTTTTTTCATTTCATCTTTTTGTAAATCGATGGTATTAAGAGCTTCTTCTAACTTTTTGCTCTTACTCTCTAACTGTTCTTTAAAGCTTATCTCACATTCAGACTTTTTAGAAACAAGAAGAAGTTTTTCTTCTAAATCAAGGCTAGCCTTTTCTAAAGTAGCCATTTCATTCTTGCAGGCCAAGTATTCTGTTTCTAATGAATTAAATTTTGCAACTTTTTCTTTAACTGGCTCTAATTCATTAGCTAACTCAGATGCTTTCTGTTTCTCAAGATCAAGGCTCTCAGTTAAAGATTGCAATTTTACTTCCATATCTTTCTTCCCAGATTGCACTTGTGATAATTGTTCTTTTAATAATGTACATTCTTCTCCTATTGATATTATTTCTTTCTTCTGTTTTTCAATGACTTCTTGTGAATTTGCAAGGATTTTAATAACAGATTTTAATATTTCTTTAGCTTCATTAGCTTCAGCTTTATGCTTTTCAAGTGAATCACTTAGTTCATTAATTTCTTCTTGATGAGCTTTTTTCAGATTTTCAATTTCATCATTTGTTCCAGATTCAGCTTGATGAGAGACAGTTGTAGAAGCTTCAGGAAATTCCAGTTTTGTTTTGAGTAAAATATTGGCATTCTTTAGTTCATCATTTACAACAGAGAGAGGTTCAACAGCATTTTTTAAGAGAAGATTATCTTGTTTTGTTGATTCTAACTTGGATACCTTCTCTTCCTCATAAATTCTTTTTGTGATGAATTTATTATTAGATTCGTTTAAACTTCTAATATCACAACTCAAAGTATCATCGCACAAATCCCAAATGAGACCAAGAATAGGGACTGTTCTCCTTTCATTAGGATCGTCAAAATTTTCAAATTTTGAATTATCAGATGATGAAATTTTCGAAAAGCTATCATTACAGGCAATTTGGTTCGTCAATGGCAAATTATAAGCCCAATCTTGCAGTTCGAATTTAGCACTAGCCAAAATTCCAATCGAATCATTTTTGAATTTACTTAACTCATCTTCATTGTTTACACTTGTGACTAAATTGTCAACATACCAAGATTCAGAAAGTTTCTTAGCCGTCGCTCTGAGATGTTCAGGAACATCATTCATTAATTTTGTTAAAGTAGCACTCAATAAGAAAGGACTACTGGATATTCCAAAAACGACCCTCTTATGTCGATATATCTTCAACTGATCTGGATTCCCTTGTTCCCACCACAGGAACCTCAAAAAGTCACGATCATTATGGTTAAGCCCTATTTGCAAAAAGGCTCTTTTTATATCAGAACTTACACCTATTGACTTTTCACGAAATCTGTTAATAATTGCAGGAATAGTTTCTATCAAATTAGGCCCCTTTTCTACACAATCATTTATTGAAGGAAACCCCTTAATTTTCACCGACCCATCAAATACTGGTCTTATTTTGGTTGTTTTGGAATTCATTCTAATAACGGCACGATGGGGTAAATAATGGCAAGAATTATCATATTCATTTTCAGGTACAGTTTCTATAATTTTTTCTTCCTCCCAAGATTTGAAAACCGCTTCATAATCTTCTAAGAAACCCTTGTCTCTTAAATTTTTTACTGTATTCTTTAATCTTTTCTCAGCGATTTCTCGATAATTAGGGAGTGGGGGGTGGCCTTCGACCCAAGGTAAACAGACTTCAAATCTGCCTTCTTCATCCCTTTTTACCGTCGAAAGAAAATGTTGCAGTGTTTGATCATGCAATTCCTTTTTAGATTCATTAACGGATGGATCTAAAATGCCTAGAGTATCAAGATTCCATAATTCAGCAATTTTATAATCTGATACATACATAGAAAAGGTAAATGAGTTATCAATTTTATTTTCTATTTCTAAAGGAACTTTTCCCATAATAGTCCATCCTAAATAAGTTTCGACACATACTAAACCTGATCTTAATTTTCTTATCTTGCCCGTAAGTAACTTTCCCGCAATATCTGCTCCTATCAGAACATGAATTTCAGTTGGCGAAGATTCAAACAATAGCTTATTTTTCATACGAATAGTGTCATTCAAAAAGATTCTATTTTCTTTGAGCTCATTTAACAGGGGTCTTACATCAATTTGTGGAACATCAGAACAAATTTTAGTTTGATCAAAAGCCTTAAAATTACATTTGTAATCACCTTTTACACTACTCAGATTTACAACAAACTGTTTATGAATTTCAGACATTTCCCTTCCACCAAATAAACTATGAATAATGTTACTCTCACTTAAACTTTCATATTGCATCACTTCAGCAACAAACTTTGAAATGTAGGTTTTTTGCGATCCAGAATCGATTAAGCATCTAACAAACTTATCTTCACCATTTCCGCAAATTTTTACAATTAAAGTTTGCAATAAAACTTTCTGTGTACATGTTTTATTCGTCAAAGTGAAATTTTTCTCATTAGTTTCTTTTTTCTCATTAACTTTATTACCCTTATCACAAATTAAAGAATTGTGTTTTCCACTGCAATGTTCACATCTTATTTTTGAAAAGCAATCTTTTGCTAAATGATTTCCCTTTTTCATACAGAGGTAACACATTCCATTTTTTCTTAAATATGCTTTCCTTTCTGCTACGGACTTAGAGCAAGCTGCAGAAATGTGCTTGATTGATTCAGCGGAATCTCCGCAAAAGATACACTGATTAATCGTAACCTTCAATGAAGCAGCAGTAGGAACTTTAAATTTATTTATTTTTCTATCCCTCTGCACTTGGGGTGGATTTTGAACAATGAGCCTGTCTTGTATTTGAATCGCGTTTTCTCTGCATTCGATCTCGGCCCGTAAAAAATCAAGTAGTTCATTAACTTCAAAAAGGTTTTCCTGAGACTTTCGTTTACGCTGAAATTCTAAATTTAACTCATTGGGAATTAATTTCAGTAAAATTGGGGTAAGTAACGTACCATATGTACCGGAAGTTACTTCAAGAGAATTCAAACTTCTGATTTGTGTTTCGATACTGTCATAAAGTTTCCGTAGTGCGAAAATGTTATTTACATTCTTAACAGTTTCTAAATTCAGTAATTTTCCCATATGAGCATTAATTATCAAGTCTTTACGACCGAAACGTTTTTTAAGTAGTTCAATAGCTGCTGTATAATTTTCACTTGATAGCGAAAAACCACTAATTGCACTTGCAGCAGCTCCGGTAAGAAAAGAATGTAAGTAATTAAATTTATCAATATCGTTTAAACTGTCATTCTGGTGAATAGCATTATCGTACTGGTTCCAGAAAGTTAACCAATGAGCGGGATCTCCACTAAATTTATCAATGTTCAATTTTGGTAACTTCACTTTAGAATGAGAACAAGCAGCTAAATTTTCAGTTAAAATACTCTCATTCATTGAATTCGGTTTCTTAACAGAACGCTCAGGATCAACTTTCGTTTTAACAATATAAGTTAATTTCGATTTCATTGAAATTATTTTCTCGGAATAACTTTCAGCAGTTTCAAATTCAGTTTCTAGATCGCTGTCATTTTTCATTAAATTTTGAATTTGTTCATCTAAAGCCATTAAATTGCTGTATTTCGTACTTAACTGATCAATATGTTCCGTAAGAACGGAAATTTCATGTTCTGTTTGTGAAAGATACACTTCACAAGTATTAATTAATTTTGTAATTGCTGTTCGAGAAACCGTACGTTTCTTCTTTAGTTTTTCAAGATCAGACATTTTTTAATCAATAATTTGAAATACTATACTTTTCAAAATACAACAATTCAATAACTTTCAAAATAATCTTGTTCTCAAAATACGTTAAATATCAATATTATTATTATTATTATCTTCAACAGAATTAAGCATTTAACACTTATTTATTTCTATATTCAATTCTTCATTTAATTGAAACCACCTGGCGTCCCTGTTCGGGCGCCATGAAAATATATATTAAAACTCTTTTTCAAATATATTAGCAGCTAAAAATAAAGATCAAAATCTTCTACTTACCCTCTCTTGGTCAGGTAAGTTCGGGCTGCTTCGGTTCCGTAAAATCGAGTCCGCGCCAGGCTGATTTTCATTCAAATACAAACTCAAAAAAGGATGCAGGCATTAATTTAAAAATTATATACAACTATATTACAGTTATTTACAGCATTACGTTTGTTTAACAATAAATTCGAATATTTTCATTAAATACGAAGTCACAGCTTCGTTCAAAACAAAACAATTCTTCTACATATCCATAGCAACATCGGAAAAAACATTCTAAAGAAAAAACAATTTTATCAGTTCATTTCAGTTCATAAAAAAGGAAAAAAGTTCTGCATTCATACAAAAGTTAAAGTTCGATTAAAAATCGTTTGGAGGTGCGTTCAGTCTTTACAAAGAGAAACAGAGGGAGCTGTCCGCGACAGTAGTCTTAGGTATCTGGAACCAAGTGCTCACCAACTGGTTCTGCAGTTATCGTACATTGCAAGGTGGTAGAGTGACAACACGAATTGTGATTTCCAAGTGGAAACACAAATATTTTATTGGATTTATGTCAGATTTAATTTATAGGTCTGGACATGATTTCGAAACTCGCTAGAATGTTCCTCGAACACGTCCCTGGCGATTCGACCAGTATGACACGGTGCATAATCCGCATGCTAAATGCAATAGCCCGCCGGAGACATTGCTATCATGAATTAGTGCACCTGGTATGCAACGACGTTGAGGTTACGTACACACTCGAGGATTGTCCGATGGAGTTCATGAGTCCTAATGTGCCCCATAGAAACATACCCGACATAATAATATAGCTTCCACAGGCTTGTCTCCGACCAACTGTGCTCTCAAGATCCAGAGTACTGTTGGAAATCGGCATATTCGCCCGAGCCCGTCGATGTAATGAACCAGAAAATGTCATTCAACTTTCCTCCATTCTTCTATAGTCTAATTCTGATGTCCGCTGGCTTAATGTAGGCCCTACTGGTGATGACTTGTGTGAGCACTGGAACACGCTTGGGCCGATGGCTGCGTAGCACCATACGTAATAATGAACGCAGCAATGTGTGTTGAGAAACACTGACTGGGTCGTGTCTGTTGTAGTTGATGGATATTTCAGCTATTGCAGCTGTTCGGTCACGACGAGTAATGTTTAACAACATCCGTAATCCTCTGGAATCAATGCACTGTGGGCGACGCGCCGCTGGCAGGAAATTTGTCGTTTCGCCATCCATAAAATAGTTTTGATCAGTGCGCACAACGACTGGGCGTGAACAGCCCACCAAACGCGTCGTTTCCGATAATGTCGCTTATAGTCGCCGAGCCATACCTATTTGACCTTTACCAAAGTCTGGTAAATCTGCTGTTTTCCCATTTTGACATTAATCACGTTATGTATTGTACATGGAACTATAAACCCCTTAATGGTCGCATTAAATTACGGTTTAAAATTTCAAATTCATTATTGTCACCACTTTTTGGAAAAAAACATTCATGTTATTTAATAACAAGTAAAACGATACAAGAATAAAACCAATTGCACTATTTTATAAAACTGGTGGGAATGAAACAATTATGAATAAAAGCCGTGAACTTGCAGCCCGTGAATGTCTCGGGCGCGACGATTAAGTGGTTAAGGAAGAGGAACTGACATATACTTGACACCTTCGCGACGAGAACCTTTTACGAAATTTTGAATGTTTTGTCAGCGGTTTTTAGAAACAGAAATTTGTGTATTATTAAATCAGGAAAATGCTCCGATTAAATAAGGCAAATTTTACAATAAAATTTTACTGGTGAGAATAATCATGGTTTCTTAAGCTTTTTTTTGTGGCACGTATATGTGTCGCGCGTCCCCAAGGGGTTAAAATACTTAAACTTCAATTGTAACCGCTTTCGCAGGGATTCATTACTACCGCGTCGAAATGTTACCAATAAAATTATACAGAAAACTTCTCTTTCTTTAAATGGCTCATTAACAGAAATCTTCAATCAAAAGGAATAAAAACTAATATTCACTTTTACTAGTAAGTGTTTACTTCTGTGATAATAGATCCGCTACATTATTACAACCAAAACTGTGTCATTAAAAAAATTATAACGCCTCGCCAAACTAACATCAGTTAAAAGAAATAGAATTTTTTAACCAAATTTGTCAGAGAAATTTTAATCAAAAAGGCTCTAAAATAAGACAAAATTTTCTAGTTAAGTTTACCGGTGAGATATTTCACAAGTGGTAATCAGAAACTGTAAATCTGATTAAATGAAACAGCTGCTATCTTGTAACAACCAACTCAGTTATTTCTCTCGCGACTGATAGACAGTAAACTGTATGTCTCAATTTATAACTCCATTGTTTTGAAGTACAATGCATGGACGCTTTATATACTCCAATACAAACCGCGCTCGCGCTGCGGTTTTGCTTTTGGGCGAACTCATTGTGATACAGTAGACTCCCTCATATTCGCAACCTTAAAATCCGCACACATTTTACGGATGTAAGCAATGAAGCACTCAGTTAAAATATAGAAACAAAATTTGACATTTTTAGTTTTATAACAATTCCATGTAACTTTTAACTTGTAATTTTTGTTAATATTACTAAATTCGTGTTTTTTCATGAAGGAAGAATAAGTTTATTTCTGAAATAACTCAAGATTTTGTAGATATCATTGGTAATCACAATCTTCTAAGCAAATATATTTATGTATTAATGAAGTTTCTTTGTTATGAAGTATGGCTAAACCTGAAATTAAATTTCCTCATTTTATGATTTTGATGTGAATTAGAATGTTCCTTTATGAGGCAAGTTTCATTGAATAATTCAGGAAAAATGCGTCTCATCTTTATAATGAATATTTAACTACACATTATTGATTATTAACTTGACCTTTGATTTTAATATTTTAATTATTTTAAAAATTATCTAAAATTTTATTATTTTAGTTTATTATTTATTTTAATACTTTATTATAGTGTAGGCATTAATTATAGTTTCGACTGCATAATTAATTACATTCAAATTACTGTTTAAAAAATGTAAACATGGAAATGACCAGAAATTCGCAAAATTCGAAAATTCGCACAATCTCTGGTCCCAAGCTGTGCGGGTTTGAAGAAGTCTATACTGTAGATGGTGAATGGTCATCATGTAATGATTCTTCGGTGTATTCTGTATTACAAAAGTTTACTTTTGTGCGTGTATAACATTTAAACAGAGAGGTTGCTGTCACAATGAATGCATAAATTTATTTCAGTTGATTGTATGAAAATAAAGTTTTTTTAACTATTTGGAAAATAGTTGTTGTTCTCGACAGAGAATTGGGAAATCTGAAGTATATCTCAATCTTTTTATTGGTTGAATTTCGCAACTTATTTTATTATATTCGTTTCCTGACTGGTCCAAGTAATGTCCAAAAACGGAATACTTCTGTTGCCAACGCGGCAAAAAGAGTAATAAAAAATTTAAAAAATATTTTAAAAACAGATCGTGATAGAGATTTTAAACAAATTTCATTAAGAAGGGCATTTTTTCTCTACGCAATGGCGTAAAAGTTTAAAATGTGCGATGTTTAAAATTTCAAAAATTTGCAGTTCCGGAAATTGTAAAACTGAAATTTCATTTAAAGTTTCTTAAAAATTTGTCAAAGATTATTAATGTTTAATCCATGTCACACATAATATGAGATGTTCAGAAGTCAGTCTGATTAACTCCATCAAATAAAAATGCACATTTTAAACAGTTAAGGCCCCTGTCCTCGCTCGAGGAAACACTCGCGAGCTAATGCTATTCCTATGGGGAAGCATTTTTCTAATAACTCTTTCACATTTTGACATTTTTGAATGATTTTTTTTTATTGGATAGCTGAGGTGCACGCCGACAGCGCACCTTTTTTTATTTTTTCGATTTTCGTGGCAGATATTTTTTACAAAGTTAATTTCACTTTCAAAACCGGTTTCGAAATTGAAAGTGCTTTTAAAAAATATATATCTGCAACGAAAATCGAAAAAGTCAAAAAGGTGCGCTATCGGCATGCACCTCAGTTATCCAATGCAAAAAAAATTATTGAAAAATGCCAAAATGCGAAAGAGTTATTAGAAAAATGCTTACTCACAGGGATAGCATTAGCTCGCGAGCGTTTCCTCGAGCGAGGACAGGGGCCTTAAAGTTGTCTATCTATAAATTACTGTTTTTTATCATTGGTCTAGGAATATTAAAGTTTAAGAGCACACACTAGTCACGCGGGAAAAGCCGAGCGCTAATGTAAAGTCTATGGGAGCGTTCTTTTCTAATATCTCGCTTAATTTTCAATATTTTTAAATGATTTTTTTTTCTCAGGATAGCTGAGGACATTCTATTACCGGGCTAGTTTGTACTTTTCTGATTTTCGTTGTAGTTTAATTCTGAGGACCCTTTAAATTTTGGATTCAGTGAAATTCGAGGTGTTGTGCCCTTTTTACTCTTATAAAATCTATTTCAGCAAAATTCAGAAAAAATTAAAAACGCTTCACGGAATATTAGTGTTTAAGCTTTCCATTGATATGCTTTCCATATTTCTACTGCAATTAGGCTGAGCAAAATTTGGAAATATTTTGATCAGAAATGGAATAAAAAAAGAGTTTTAATTATATGCGCTCCGCCTCAGCCAGTCTCCGCCTCTCCTGCCCTTTTGAAAATTATAATTGGTTAACACCAATCCATTTTAGCAAATGAAAGTAACTTTTTTCCTTTCATTGTATTTCCTTTCTGTTATTGGTTTATAGTAACGTGTTAAAATAACCTCCCTTATTTCAAGGTTTTGATTTATTTTTTCTACAATTATTGATAAATTTTAGCTAAAATAGTCTTGAAAAAAATCAACGACTTCTAATTTTTTGTTTTTATAAAACTAACGCTATTTTACTATTATTATATAACTATAACTAACTTCCAAGGAAGAAAATTATACATTTCTTTGTATATATATATTTTTTCAAGTCCATACAAAACAAGGTAGATTTGATACAAATTACAGTAAGCTCCTTTTTAGCAAAAAGGAAATTCTGATAATTTTAAAATATAATTGGAACTTTTGTGAAATACATAGGTAGCATTAAAAGGACAAGGAGCTATATTTGGAATTTATAAATTTCCTTATACAGCTTGCAAAATACATGAAACAGGGGGGGGGGGGGGTGCAAAGAGAAAACTACGCCCGGAGTAAAGTTCAGTTTGGCGCCCCATTCCCTGAACTTTTTCTTGTGACAGACTAAAAATTACGTTAGTAGTAAAAATTTGGCTCCCCCTAAATTTCGATCCCGGGGCAACCACCCCCTTCGTCCCCCTCTTTTTCGCACGGCGCTGCAAGGAGTACATTTTGAGGAGGCTTATTCAACACCGCGCCGTCCGAGGGGGGGGGGGCGCCACATTTATACTATCAACATCATTCTTGGGCTGTTACAAGAAAAAGTTGGGAAAGGGGGCGCCAAATTGAAACTTTGCCCCGGACGCAGTTTTTTCTTCCCTGTGTTTGTGTTTGGTACTATACGATACTAGGCAGCCCAATTTCAGTCCAGTATTATTAAGTAAAACAGTAAAAAAAGTAAGCATTTTCAGTTCGAAAAACAGTTTTATCAAAAATAAGCAGAAATTAAAGTTAGAAAGTTTTAAAGATTGGTAATTTTAAAATTGTTAATTAACTTGTTTCAAACTTTAAAGAAATATTTTTTAATATTTATTACTTTTGAGGAAAACGATACACTTTTAACAGTCGTTAAAAATTGGGAATTTATCCTGCGTAATACATTTTATTTTAATATAATATAAAGGTATATTTGCAAAGACAACGAATTGCAAATATTTATCATTATTTATCTATACTAATATTATAAAAAGGAAAGATTTGATTGTTTGTTTGCATTGAATAGGCTCCGAAACTACTTGACGGATTTGAAAAATTCTTTCGCCGTTGGAAAGCTACACTATTTCCGGTGAACATAGGCATAGTCGCCGCTTAAAAAGATAAAAATAAAACGCCGGATAAACGAATCAAAAGCAATTTGAGAAACTAAAGGTTACCCACTAGACACATGACAATCACTGAAACACATATGAAAATCGTAACTATGCACCCCCCTCCTCCCCACCCCCCCCCAAAAAAAAAAAAATATTTTAAACTTTTTAGACCGACCTGATATAAAACCGTGTTTTTTAATTTTTAAAACTATTTAGCAATTACTAAAAAAAGGAAAAGAAATGCTGAAACGCAAATTAATTAAAGTTAAAAATAAATCACGAAACGATTGTTTTGGAGTTTTCAAAAAAGTTATAACAGATAGTAAATATTTTAAAGAGTAGTGAGCATCAAATATGGGGAGGGAGGATTTTTTTTTTTTTTTAGGAGGAGCAGTCAAATATTTAAAATTGTAACGTTTTCTACAATTTCAAATGCGGACTGTTTCAATAAGCCTAGGGATAAATATTACTTATTTAATTTAATATAAAATTATAAAGAGGAAAGATTTGTTTGTTTGAATTGAATTAAATAGGCTCCAAAACTACTTGACGGATTTGAAAAATTCTTTCACCGTATGAAAGCTACACTATTTCCGGTGAACATAGGCTATATTATATTTTCAAAAAATTATTGGCAATATTGTAACCCAAGGTGTAGAAAAATGAATTTAAAAAATCTTTACATCGGGTGCGTTGCGAATACTATTGATTATAGAACAAAATAATGTACTACGACTTTGTTAACATGTAATTATCTACAAAAAATATCGCAGCAGCATATGTCTAACTGTTATAGTTATGTCACAATAAGTGTTTTTTATTTTAAAAAATAATTAAAATGCCGTTTCTGTAAAAGCTCTTTATTGTTACTTTGGTATTGATTCTTATCGAAATAAATTACTTTAAAATCAAGACTGATTTAATGGTTGCCGTTTACCCCGCTCGACTAGGCTGCATCATAATGTGTGATATAGGCGTCACTGGGGCACGGGAGGAGAGTCAATGTCAGAGACGGCATTTTAATTATTAGGTTATGAGTGTGTGTGTAAAAATTTATAACTTGAAATTTTTCTTAAATATCCGTGAGAAGTCGGGGCGGGCTGCTATAATCTATATACATAAAACAAAATCGTGTTAGTTACACCATTTATAACTCAAGAACGGATGGATCGATTTTTATGAAATTTTGTATGGAGGTATCTGACACCTTAGATTAACATATAAGCTATTTTTTATCCGACTACCTAAAATGAGGGTAATGTTTTTAGTAGTTGAATTTAATGAGATGAAGTGGTAGAAACAATTTGCGGTGTCAGCAGTGGCGGGGGACTGGGAGACTTGCTCTACCCGAAGAAAAGCGAGGGCGGGCCGCTAGTTATAGTATAAAAGCAAAAATAATGAAACTGTAAGGCAAAATATAGCAATTTTTTTAAAGTCTGCTATTTAGCAAATTTTACTCTCTAATACTTTTCAGAATTGTTTCTTCTTTGGAGTTTCTTGTCGACGTTCAACTAATGCAGCTTCTATCGAGCAGAAGGCTTTTGCATGTTCCAAAACATCATAGTACAAAGTATCGTGGACAAGATTTGTCGAGATACTTACAAACTTTACAAGTTCGTATATATTTAATGGGTGACAATTCAATATAACATTGTAAAACTTTTAGACGATTTTGCAGTTTTTAGCAATTTTTGTTTGTCCTGGTACAAGGGCAGATCTGGAGACTCCTCAAAAAAGAGGGGGGGGGGACTTTTCAGAAATTTGGAGATTCCAATCGCACCTTCAGCTCGTGTCGGGACATTTTTTTTTCATCATGAGTAGGATCGGGGCTAATTTCTTTCTTTGCAGGTCAGGTTTCGGTCCGATTTACTTTCATTTTTTGCCGTTGTTCTGTTAAATACTTTTTTTTGCGAGTCGTTTTTGGGTAAGGTTCAATTCTACTTTGCCGCTGCGGGTTGGGTTGGGGTCCGGTTCTCTTTCTTTATTGCTGCTGGTTGGTATTGGGTCTGGTTGATTTCTATTTTGTGTGTGTGTGGGGGGGGGCAGGTCCGTAGCTAGAAGTGAACAATAGGGGGGCTCAAGTGAATGTAGGGGGGGCTCAAGAGAATGTAAGGGGGGCTCATAATTTTTTCTCTTGCATTGCCACAGAAAGATAAAGTAATGCATATTCATATTGTAGGTACTTTGTTTCTTATTAAAAAGTGTTCTAATAACTTCATTTTAAATTTTGAGTGTATAGATGATCAAAATTAAACATCATGCTAGCTTCTTATGTGCCAATAGGATGAGGGAGGTGTTGAACACACTTATTTTAGATACAGTTTAGTAATCCTGCAAAATTGTGAAAGGTTTTCAAGACTAAGTTAGATTTTTGAACAGAATTTCATTTGAATTTATGGAACAGAAATTCATTGATTGACCTTGGAATCTTTTCCAGAGGGGGCTCAAAATATTTTAGGGGGGGCTGAGCCGTCCATGGCGCCCCCTTAGCTACGGCCCTGGGGGGGGGGGGTTGAGTTGAGTACTATTTTATTAGCGCTGGTTTGGTTTCGGTCAAGTTGAATTCCTACTTTTTTGCTACTGGTCGAGTGGATTTTTACGTTTTTCTTACGGATAGAGTGGAATTCTACTTTTTATTTGCTTTTCTCTGCATTCTTTTTTGTTGCTGTAGTTGTTTTGGGGTGAAATTAATTTACACTATTTTGGGTTCTGATCTGATTCATAGTGAATTTTCAATCTCGCAAGAAGGATTCGATTCGACCCCATATTTTAAATGAAAGTCTAAATATTTTCTCCGTTATGGACGAAAATAGTTTAAAGAGTATTATAAAAGAAAATATCGAAGATACTATAAAATGAAACTATATAAACGCCATAACAGACATTTCCAAATAGTTAATTATGAATATTTAAGATTTTACATTTCAATTTACATGTTAACACTGCTATTCGCAAGTGTTAACATGTACATTAAAATATCCATACGGAATGTCTCGAATAGAAGATACCTCTATTTAACGAACACTTTTCAACAATTTAGCCATCTTTTTTTGGTTGATTCCGTTATGAGTATATATTAGATATTTATTTTCTATATAAAAGATAAAATTGATATTAGAAATATAAATGTCGACATTTTATAATTCCACTAAAACATGAATTGTTTTTCTTTCATTTCGATTCTAAATTGACAAAAAAAATTTTGGCCGGGTTTTGATTTGATTTCCAATGGTATTTTCGCGTTCGGATCGGAAGCAGGGCAATACTATACGCTCAGGGGTCAAATATATATATATATATATATATTTTTTTTTTGTCGAATATTTGAAAAATGAAGTTATTTTAAGTGCAATTCTTAGAGGAACGCTCTTTTCTGATTCAAGGGGTTAACACGAGAATCCTCAAGAGGAGCGATTTCAAAATTTGGAGGTTCGGGCAGGAGGTGATATTTTTCATTGCTGGTGGAGATTATTTCTAAATTTTGCAGTGAGTCGTGTTCGAATCGGCTTGAGATTTTTGCTGTGGGTCGGATTTGGGTCAGTTTGACTTACATTTTTCAAATTCGGTTCTGTTCTGGATAAAATTTCACTTCTGAGAGTAGCACTCAGGTTGATTGATTGGTTGGTTGAATGGGGTTTTATGGCGCAAAGTTACATCAGGATATGCTGCGCAAAGAACAAGGTGGGGATTCGAGTTAATTAGAAAGTTTTGTTAGGGATTTTTTTTTTTTTTTTTTTTGAGTTTGTTTTTTGTAGTAGGCCGGATAGATTTATACTTTTTTGCTACGGACCAAGTTTGAGCAGGCTGACTTAGGAATAGGTTTTGCACTAAAGAGCA
Organism: Maratus speculifer; assembly: GCA_964019185.1. NCBI lineage: Eukaryota > Metazoa > Arthropoda > Arachnida > Araneae > Salticidae > Maratus > Maratus speculifer. Next base: position 308,400,449 of record OZ025295.1, on the reverse strand, counting down.
AATACTAGATTTTTTTTTCTCTATAAATTATAACATTCAAGTTGAAGATGTAAAACACATTTTTTAATCCTATTAAAATACATGAACTTATTTTCTTTCATTTCAATTTCAGGTGTTCGGGTAAGGGCTCGATTTGACATAATTTGTAATTTTTCAGTTCGGATTGATATATTATAGGTCGGGTTGACTTTAAACGTTTCGGATTCCGGACATTTCTTCTTTTGGATTTTGATAAATTCGGATCTAGTATAAACTGTTTGATGACTGGATTTTTCAATAGATCAGACAATTTTTTATATGAAAAACTATATGTTTGAATATTGACGAGTACATTATATATATATTCATTTTTCTACTTAAACAAAAAAAAAAAAAATATATTGTTATAATTATATGGGATACCTTTCCCAATTTCCTTCAAATATTAGATTGATTTTGTTTCATTTTAGATTTGTTGATCTGTTTTGTATCAGGCTATTCGGTACTGAATCAAATTTTTTCTTTTATTTATTTATTTATTTATTTTTAGCGAGTTTGGGTTGGGTTAAAATTGAATTGCTTTTTGAGCCTGGGCATGGAAATTTAGGTTTGGGCAGACCTCTAAAAGAACGAAGTCCACGCCAGGCCCGAAGTGGAAGAAAAAATATAGTGTGGTCAAGTTTTGCAGAAAAAAAGTAAGATTTCCAAAAGAGTGAAGACTTGAGTAAAGGTCTGGACGGGCTGGAGTTTCCAGTCTCGCCCCGGCCCGGACCGAATGATTGTTATTTTGGCCCGGCCCGGTATAAAACAAAATATTCGGCCCGAGCCTGGCCCGCTCGTTTACACTTTTACATTTCTAGGCCAGGCCCGGGCCGTACAGAAATCAGTGAAAACAGTCCAGGCCGAAATCGGCCTGCATCTTTATTTCGAAACAAAATCAGATTTTTATCATACAATTAAGATTTTTTAAAGATTACTGCATTCATATTTATTGGATGATTTTATAGAAAATTTTTACTGACAATGCACAATAAGAACATTAATGATTACTTAGGTTCTTAGACTTTCAACATTCAAATAAAGATGCACTGAAAAATTAATATGGTTTAGAATAAAAGAAAAAAAAAGGAAGTTAAAATTATCATAACTTTTGAAGCTGTGTAATAAAAAGTACATTTATGAAAATACTTCTTTATCATTTTATCAAAGATTTTCTCAAATTTAGAGGAGCTATTTTTTATGCATTTCTGATTTCATTTCTTTTTGGAAACACATGAGTTTAACAGGTGTTTTTATTCAGAAACAATGTAATGGAATGGCGTTGTCCATTTTTTGATAAAAGCAAATACAATGCGCAACACACTATATAAAACGCTAATTTTCATGATATTTATGAAAATATTGTGAAAATTAGAGTTTTGAATCGCATTTCCGGAAGCGACAACATGTAAAAGGAGAAAAATCTGAAACCACGTGACAAGAATCTCTTATACCTTAACAAGTATATACAAATATCTTATTTACCAAAAATGAATTATGCTGTTCGATTCCAAATCCCTTCAATAGTCAGGCTTGTCAATTTTGTACCTTTATAGTTAAAAATTAGTCAGAAAATGTGTCAAACTTTCGTGTTGTTCAGAAATGAATTTAAGAAACACCAAGGAGTATATTTCCAAAAAGTACGTTAACAGTACGTTAAGTTTTTCCCTTTTACAAATAATATTGTCTGCCCTACACGGCTTACGAATAATTAAGTCTAGTTCTGACCCCGACTATATGTAGAAAAACAGTGCAAACCTGATCTTGACCCGGCTCCAGTTTGCCAAAAAATTATTATACCCGTATAGACTCAAAGCAACTGTCCGATGCTGATTTCTACGCTGTATACGTTACATTTATGTATTGATGTTGTTAAACTAGTATCTACTCGTGACGCACATTTATACTTATGGTCGTTAAACCCATATTCATTGAAAATAGACCTCATTTTAGCGTTTTTACCGAAATCTTTAACACGCCGGCAGGCCCGTTAAACTTTTTTATCGGACTGGCGCATACGGCCTGTTTATTTTTTATTTTATTTTTTTGCCAGTCTGATACAGGCCGATGCAGATCTCTAGACCTAGCAAGCCCTAGTCTCATGAGTTAAAACTGGCCCGGCCCAACCCGAGCAGTGACAGCTTCGTCCAGTCCGATCAGGCCGCACCGTTCTCAATCTTAAACACGATTCATTTATCCTATGGACACCTAATATCATTTTGCAGACCCTTCATTGGGCTCAAAGGGGGAGGGGGCGATCGCTCTATCGCTTCTGGTATTCATCATATTGAAATCTTGCTATTGAATCGCATCTTTTTATATGTCAACAGATGGTTCGTGGGAATTATTACATTGTTCTGCAATGAATAATAAATTTTGAAAGAAAACTTAATTGTAAAACACTGTAACATTAATAAAGCTAAACTGAGTGTGCGGTATCTTCCTTAAAAAAAAAAAAAAAAAAAAAAAAAAAAAAAAAAAAAAAAAAGGACGGCGGGAAACAGATGACCAATTTTAACAGGTTTATTATGATTATATATAAAATGGAATGTTTTTATGGAAATTCTTTTTAACACAAAGTATACACAAAACAGCATTTCATTGCATTTCATGTTCAAAGTAGTGAACATAATTTATATACGCTAGGGACAGTTTTTCTCCGAAGAGCTTTTTACAACCGAATTCTTTTGTGTAACTCCTGTAATTGAATGGCAAATGTTTTTCGCCAAATATTATACCGCAAGCATTCTTAAGTCCATTTCAGAAGTTCGTATAAATTTCATTGTTTGTAAAAGAGTAACATTATTACAACAATACATCGCGAAATTATTTTTAGACCAGAGTATAATAGATTACTATGGAGATCCTCTGTGTGTATACTGTAAGTGCTATATACATGACATATTTTTTTATAATTGTTTTCCAGAGTACCTCTGTAATGTATATGAATTTCATTACTTTTAAATTAGTATAGCGCTCCTTGAAACACCGCAAATGATTTATCTACATAGATCATAATGTAGCGGAATAATTTTACGTGATCCTACACATTTCTTATGTTTCTTCAATTTTTTAAAAAGTGTTTAATTTTTTAAAAGTAATTTTTGCTCCTTAAAAAACTTTGTTAGTGTTATACAGAATTTGCAAAAAGTCCTTAAAAATATTTAAGTTTTCTGTTATTTATTAATTGGAGGTGAAAATCTGAGTTCTCTAAAATTCTGATTTAGAAAAATAATTTATATAACACTTGCCCCCCCCCCCCTTGTATCAAAATTTCGTTCCCGCCTTTTGCTCTCATCACAGCCTTCAATATTATCCCTTCCAGAAGTATCACTTCGCTGTTTTGCTGTCTATCTCACTGCATCCATGTTTACACAATATTGCCACTTTGTTGTAACAATAAAAAATGTATAACAAAAACTCCTCCCCACTAACTAAAAATGAGATTTTTCCCTCTCGTCCTATTAGTAAATGCCTAGAATTTATTCATTGAAACTTTCCCGCATTTTTTTAAGCCCATTTGTTAATGTTTTAAAAGGCAAATAAAAGTAAGTCATTTAAAAAACTTCTCCATCCCACATACACACCAAAATAAATAATAAATTGTTTCTCCCTCCCCCCCCAGCTCACAAATTTTATACTTTTAAAGTCATCGATTTTTCTAAAACTTTTACTGTAGTAATAAATAATCAAACATAGTTTTACTCTTAACCCCACAAAAATTTATGTTTTCCCCCTATTTCTCCTTACCAAGTACATAAAATTTAGTCTTTAAATCTCTTTATTTTGTGTTTAGCCATATTTGTTAATCTTTAGTCATATAAAGTAAGTCATCTAACAAATTCCCTTCATCCCCCTCCAAAATAAATAAATAAATACTTTTCATTTTTTCCTTCTCAGAAATCTCCAACAATTATATAAAGGAAATTTTAAACCAATTATTTATATGATTTACGATATTCGAACGAAATGTGGTAATTCAGCATAAAAAACTTTTTCTAAATTTAAAGGGGGGGGGCGAGTAGCTACCCTTTCTCCCCCTATACTTATTCAATGAATTCTTAAAACTAATCGCTCCCAGGAGTATACCTTCTTTAAATATTCACGGGCTTCCTAACCCAAGCCACCTGAATGATCTTTCTCTTTTCTTTTTCCTCTGATTTCTATTGTCTTCCTTTTTTCTTTGTTTCACTCTCGTTGTGGTTTTTTTTCCCGGAGGAGAGGGCAATTTGTATGAGCCGATATCACTCTGTATATCGATGGAGAATTGTAAACCACCCACGTGTTTGCTGTGTGTAACGTCACGTGTTTGTAGGAAAGAGTAGAAGTTAACCGGATTCAAACGCAACCCACAACAAAAAGTAAAAAATTAAACCCGACCAGCAGCAAAAAATAGAAGCGAACCGGACAACAAATTTTGTAAAATGATCGCGGAGAAAACACGAATTTCTTCAAAATATCTTGAAACGACGCACATTTTGTACAAAAATTGCAAAAAAGAACGAACATTTTACCAAAGAATTCACCCCAATAAATTCGGGTCAACCCGAACCCTTCTCGATAAAGTAACAAGTAAGAAAAATAACGCGTTAAGCATTGATTATGAAGCACTTTCCAACACTTAATGAAATCTTTAACAAAACTTTGTTATTTAGGGAAATAATAGTGTATAGCCAAATATACCCAAATATGTATTCCAGTACTTTTAAACAGCTCTGTATTTCATATGTCACTTGATATAATGGGAAAATTTAGTTTAGCAAGAACATACCCAGTAGCTTGAAATTTATTTTTCAGCATTTTCATACTATCAGATGGAAACATACTTGAATACTTTTGTTCAGCCCTGTAGTTTACATTGTACACTTATTAAACGTCAGCATTAGGCTAAAATTTATTGTAAACAAACACTTTTAAAACAACTGAAATCACATTCTCATAAATTATCATTCATAGGCGTCCATGTACCGAATTCTTTGCGTGGACCTGTATATCCTTTTATCTATATTTTGCAAACATTTCTCAGTAAATTCAATGAAGCTCAGCGTAAAAATGCATAGCTTATTTAAGAACCACGTTTAAATAATCTATGTTCATATTCAGTAACGTTGGTGAGCTCTTTTGGGTAGCCCTGTATATCAACTATAACATTTATACACACCCTATAATGTGCATATTTTTAGTGAAATATAAACGCACATATCATAATTAAAATGCATTTCATCCCTCCATCAGCCATCACCGGACACATATGCGGTACTTCGGAAAGAATATGCTATTTGAAATCTTTTGTATGGCCCTGTAAATGCTATGTACTTCATATTATGCAAGACAGTAGCGTATAATTTATATTAAGCTTCAGTGACATATATCAATTTTATTATACATGAAACAGCTTAATATATTTAAAATATGCCACACACAATTCCCCCTTTTACCATTATCTAATGGAATTCTTTTGTGTGGCCATGTAAATGAATAATAGCTAAATTTTCATCTTATATTTTATAGAATGCATATTTTAATATGTTTGACAGGGTATAACATCTTTAAAAATTTTTTGAAACGATTTTTCCATATAGGCCGTAATGTAATGGGAAACTTTTGATTCGCCCTGTAGATAAACTAATCATGGTAGAAACTTTATTTTCAATAGGGTTCGTGCTAGGGTAAACGTCAATAACGTCCTAAAATTTCATGGCAATTCGAGTATATAAACGATTTTTCCCCATGGGCCGTAATGTAAATGAAAACTTTTGATTCTCCTTGCAGATAAACTAATCATGGTAGAAACTTAATTTTCAACAGCGTTCGTGATAGGGTAAACGTCAATAACGTCCTAAAATTTCATGGCAATCCGAGTATATTAACGATTTTTCCCCATAGGCCGTAATGTAATGGAAAACTTTTGATTTGCCCTGTAGATAAACTATTCATGGTAGAAACTTCATTTTCAATAGCATTCGTGCTAGGGTAAACGTCAATAACGTCCTAAAATTTCATGGCAATCCGAGTATATTAACGATTTTCCCCATACGCCGTAATGTAATGGGAAACTTTTGATTCTCTCAGTAGATAAACTAATTATGGTAGATACTTCATTCTTAATAGGTGTCGTGCTAGGGTAAACATCAACAACGTATAAAAATTTCATAGCAATCCGAGTATATTTTCGGGAGTTAGAGCGCGGACAGACAGACAGACGGCCATCCGACCAGACGGACAGACAAACCGAATGCATAAGCACTTTTCAACTTTGTTGGAAAGTGCTAAAAACCGAATCCTAAAGTGTCCCAAATGCGCTAAGCACTGCTAAAAAGTAAAAGTCAACCAGATTAAAAACAAAATGTAGCAGTCAACAAGACCCAAATCTGACAGAAAAAAAAAAAAAAAAAAAATCAGAAATTAACTTGAACAGCAAGCAAAGAGTGAAACTCAATCCGACCCAATCTCGACACAAGTAGGAATTAACCCAGACAGGAGCAAAAAATGGAAGCCAACCGGACCCAAACCCGACCCACAGCAAAAAAGTAAAAAAAAAAAAAAAAAAAAAAAAACACGACCCACATAAAAAAATGAGCTCCGACCCGTGCATTACGCTGGAGTACTCACATTTCTAAAATCCTCCCCCCCCCTTGAAAACTCTCAAGATCAGCCCTTGGTCTTCGCCTCCCTTTATATCAAAATTTCGCTTCGCCTTTTCAATCTGTCACTATCTTCTAAATTGCACTTTACAAAAATATCACTTCGTTTTGTAGTCTACTCCACAATACCCATATTTGTAGCATACAAGTCACTTTAGTATATCAATAAACAATCAATCACAAAATTTCCTCCCCCCCCCCTCCCCACGACTGAAATTAGGATTTATCATTTTGTTCCTTTAAGTGCAGAAAATTTAGTTCTTTAAATAATTCCCACTTTTATTATTTTTTAAACCGATTTATAAATATTTTGAAAGGCAAATAAATAATAAGTCATCTAATAAACATCTCCCCCCTACACACACACACGAAAATAAATAAATAATGTGCTTATTTCTTTTTTTACTCAGCTCACAAATTTTAAACAAACACAAATTCCACCATTTTTTGAGGGGGGGGGGCATTGCACTATTTTCTCCCCTACCCATATGTCACTAAATTTAAAATCTTTGAAAGTTTTTTTTTTTTTTTCCCATAGGTTTATACATATTTTATTCTAAAAATATATAATTAATCGTAAACAACCCATAAATATCGTTGTATACCTCCCCCCCCCCTCGTTCTTTTGAAGTACACAAAATTAAAAATCTTTAAAACACTTTTAAGTTACATTTTTCGTCCTATTAATAAATATTCAAGAAGGTAAATAAGCTGTCATCTATAAAACTATCCTACTATCTCTCCCCCCCCCAAAAAAATCCGTTTTTTCCCCTCTACCTCCCCCCCTCCTTCTCAGCTTACAAAATTAAATTCTTTCTTTTTTCTCTCCGTATTTTAATAAAAAAAATAATTAAAACCTGAAATCCTCCTTCTGCACAAATAATTAAGTCTTTAAATATGTTTAATTTTTTTTAAGTGCTAATTATAAATCTCTGCTAACTGTAATATTAACAAAATCTTTTTAACTATGTAGAAAAGTGTTAAAAATAAAGCGATAGATATGCATTAAATTCTACACAAAACACATGTTTACATTTTTTGCGTATTGTGTTTGTGCATTTCATACAGTAAAATATCTTTAGAGAGATATTTAAATAAAATATTGGGATTTTCACAACAAAAACCATTCTTAACTGACTGTATCATTTAAAAAACAGTTTTCAGAACCCCCCCCCCCCTCCCTCCTATAGACTTTACTGCTATGTCAGTGCTCAAAATTAAAAATTGTTAGAGCTCCTTGCGGCATTTATATAATGCTTGTAAAAATCATCAAGAATCTAAATTTTCTTCCACCTGAAATATTGACAAAATATTTTGCTTTATTGACTTAACACAAAGTTTTTAAAATTTGCTACACTTTTTCTGTCACATTTGTCACTACAAACAATAATAAATTATGTATTATGTCTATAAACGACTAGGCTGGGATTAACACCTATTTCTCCTTTCTTCAAAATTTCTATTTCCTGTTCTCCCTTGCTTGCTTGTTTGCCTTTCCGCAAAAAATAAACAATGTTTAAATATTTAAATTTGTCTAGATATTTTTCTCATAATTTTATTAATTCATTCATCAACCTTCAGTTCTATTTATCTTGATAAGTTTCGTATTCTAAAAAGAATCCCCTCCCCTCTTACCCCCCCCCCAAATATAGTTATTTAAACTACTTGTACCTGATATCCTCCCCCTCCTCATTCAATATTAATTTTTTATTTTTATTTTTTATTTTTTTTCTAATTGCGTTAAGTAAATAAAATAGTTTTTATTTTATAGTAATCTATCTAAATTAATCATTCGTTTATTTTCTGAAAATCAAACCATTTTAATTTTGGAACGCTAATCGTAAAGAGATTGAAATTCTTTTGAGCTCCGATTCGAATGCATTTACTCAAAGTACTGGGAAATCAGTTGAAAAAAATCCTTTAAACATGAAATTGGCTGGAATTGCACACCTTTGAAGAGAAAAATCGTCGCAGATAATTGGTTAAGAGCATTCTATTTCCTAATTGGATGATTGCATGTCAATCAAAGTAATTTTAGCCCATCCTTCGAATCCGCTGAAAAAGCGCGTCGCCATCTTGATTTGCCTTGGCGTGTGACTAGTGTGTGCTCTTAATGCTCGGCGTACGTAATATATGACTCGTTATAATCATCCTAAATATGATGTTTATTATTATTATTAATTTAAATATATAATCTCTTTGAAAATATCATTTTCGAATTACTTATTGTAATTTGTTAAATTACAATGTTTAACTATTTGGAAAATTGTTGGTGTTCTTGGTAGAGAATTGGGAAATCTGAATCTTTTTATTTAACATAGTTGATCATTTACGTTTAAAAGAGAGGTACTAAAAGCTTTCGATTCAATAAGAAGGGGATTCCAGTTTCACTTAAAAGCTACATATGTACTACATACTCACAAAGGTGCGAAAAGTTTTTTAAGCGGTGTATTTTTTATAAGAAACCTGTATAAAATAATATTTCAGATTTTTTAAAGGTTAATAATTTGAAATAATGAAAAAAAGAGAAAAAAATATCAGGCATTATTCTAATTAAATTTTTCTCATACATCTACATTATATGAAAGAAATTACAGCCTGAATTAAAATATTTTCCCAATATTTCTATTTTTGGCGTGTTTTTTATTTTATGCAAGTGTACATTACTATAAAAATTGTATGAATTTGAATTTATTTCTATTTAACGAATATTCTTCATAATGAAATGTTTAAGTGGAATGATGCAGCTTCTTAAAATAGAAGTTTCACTGTATTTAATTTAAAAATTTTTATTCTAACAGCAGAGCCTGATTACTAACGGGGCACTCTCTCACCAGAAAAAAATTATAGAAATTTTCGTCTTCTTTAAACGCCCTTTTCATACAAGATTACTGTCATGAATAAGGAAAAATTCTTTATTTCTTTTTCCTGGTGGGAGAGTGCCCCGTTAGTAATCAGGCCCTGTCTAACAGTAATGAACGTTTTGCCAGCGATTAACCAACATTAATAAACGTTTAATCAACATTTAAGTAACAATATTGAACGTTTTGTAAAATCACGTGCCGCTGACCTTCTGCATTGAAAGATTACTTTCGCATACGAAATTCAAAATGTTTTCAAAGTTTCGCAAAAAATTCTAGAACAATAAAACTTATGTTCCTATCTGTCATGGCTGTAAAATCAGAAAGCACGTCGCATTTTTGGATGAAGATCATTAAAGTTTTCTCTATCTTCTTCCATAAAATTCCATATCTCTGCATCGCCGAATTAGGACAAACGGAGTTCTTTTAATACATAATGTAAACGAGCAGGGAACGTCTTATTCTGCATTACCAGATTAAAAGTTTTATAGTAAATTCATAATCGTGCAAAATTATATGACTTTTTTAATATAAGAATTATGCTTGGAAAAAATATTTGTTATAGAGAAACGTTTGCTATGTTTCAGTAAAATTGAGATAAAATGTAACGCTCATTTCTTACATCCGGAATTTTATAAGATATATTTAAAATAATTCCCTCATTCTTGTAATATATATCTTCTCCACCAGAATAGTTTTGTAGAAATGAAAATATAATTTATAGACGAGCAAATTGCGGGTGATCGTTTTGTAAAAGTTCTGTTGGTTCAAGAATACGGTGAGCCTATCCTGCGTGTGCTCCCGTAATAATATGCAAAGCATGCATCAGTTTAACCCATTAACGCCCGAATTATTTTCTTCGCTAAAATTTAAATTTTGTATTTCCCACCACTTTTAAAAGCAAATTAACTTTTATCTAAATTTATCAAGGATTCTGTCTCGTGAAATAAGGTATAAATTTTTCTTCCTCTTTACTGGTGGGAAAACCGCTTTCTTGCTGTTTTTGTAACCGTCTTCAAACGAGGACGCTGGGCGATAATGGGTTAATTAGGTATTATTTTCTTATGAAATTGCCATTACAACCTCAATAGAGGCAAAATTGCATTTTTCTGTAGTTGGCATGGTATTTGTAAGTATTATCAACTTAAAAGTTTGAAAAAGACATTTTTTTAAATTTTATTTTAAATTATAATAGAATTTTCTCAGATAAAATTGCAAATTTTGTTAATTAACATATTGGAATCATTTATATGTTATTATTTATGCTTTGGCTATTTTATTTTGATACTTTCTCAAAACATCAAAACTACAAAAGATCATTAATTTTTTTATTAATTTCATGACAGAAGTGACACATTTCTTAAAAATGCATTGTGAAACTTCGAAAATGAAGTATATTGCTATTTTTTGTTTAAAGTAATTTTTATAATAAAAAAAGACTATTGAATCAGAGGGAAGGGGGTAGTTATAAAAATATTTCAAAGGCTATTCGTCATAAAACACAAAGTACGAATATAAGCAGGACTCAAATATCGTTTTTCGTCTAGGTATTCTTTAAGATTTTTTTTTTGAGAAGTCATAATCACGCATTTGCTCACAAATATATCCATCTTTGAAATTTTATCAAATACTTGCATCCTTGGAATTTAAATTTTTTATTTTGTAGACCAAGATTAAATGTTCTGTTTTATACACATATATGGTTTGAAGTACAAATTACTATATATATACTATATATACTATTTCGCACCGCGTTGATACGTATAGGCATAAAAAAGGTAGGCATACTTTTCTATCTACGAGTATTTAATAATCGTATTCATGAGTGCGAAAATCTAGACGCCAGACTTACCACTACAATTTAAAGAAAAAATTTCGCTGAAAATTTAATAGCATTTTAACAAGATTTTTTTCCACAAAATATTAAACGAAAAAAAAAATAATTTTATTGGTGAGAAATAACTTGCTAGAAGCTTAGATTTTTGCAACCCTGTATTCTTTATCATTTAACCCCTTCGCGTCAGGAACCTTTTACAAAATTTTTAATGTTTTGTCACAGGTTTTAAAAAAACGAAATTTGTGACTTTCTAAATCAAGAAAATGCTCCGATTAAAAAAGGCAAAATTTACGGTATAATTTTAATGGTGGCGATAAACATGGATTCTTTAGCCTATTTGCGGACGCATACTTGTCGCTCGTTCCCAAGGGGTTAACTAATTATTCTTAAGAATTTTATATAAAATGTAAATAGACTTCCATTCTAATTTGGAAAGTCATTATCGTGCATTTACTTACGAGTACTTTTGTTCTGATTATTGATACTGATGATTTTATGGTTTTGTTTCAACATTTTTCAGAGATTTCATGGTGCTATGCTATCAGACAACAACATTTACTTACCAAGAATTCCCTTCATCCTTTCTTAAAGCAGTACCAAAATAGTTTTAAAAAAAATCCAAGATTTGGGAGCCTTTAAGCCACGCCCCATTTTACAATTATTCTACCACCAGTAATCGCATAAAACTATCTTCTAGCTGATTAATCCTGAATTTAGAAAGTAAATTAGTTTTTTTTTTGTTGTTTTTGTAAATTGGCGATAGAATGTTTCCAAAATGAAGCGTGGTTTAATCCCTTAACTGGTTAATTCTTTTCCGTTCAATAAATTGAAAATAGTGTACTTTGTACTGTAGTAATATGTACACCACTATTATTTAAATAAAATATTCGTAAAATTTAGTCGAAACATTTCCGCCTTTCAATAGTATGAAAATTTTCTTAAAAATAATATTGATGTCAAAATGCTTTAAATGATGAAATGGAGGCATTCGTCTTGCCCGAACGCCGTTCGGCCAAGCCAGTATAAGGGTTAAGAGTGTGGAATCCCTATATAATTTTTCTGGTGTGGATTTATTAAACTGAATTGGGAGTTATTTGTGACTACGCCTACTTGAAATGTAACAACTGATTTGGGACAAAATTTTTGACTTAAATGTAGCAACTAATTTAGCATAGAGGTAGTAATATTTTGTATACTTAAAATTTTAAGAAATGAATTATAACACTTTCGGGTCCGATTATTTTTGCATTTTGAGAACAAATTTGTTCTTATTTTAATAATGTTGATAGCAGTTATCCTAATAGACTTACTGAAGTTAAAAAATTATCTCATTGTTTTGAAATCTAACGAATGTACTTTTTTGGGGGTTACATTCCAATTCATATTTATATAATAATAGCATAGCTGCCAACTTGTACGGATTTTTGATTATTTTATCTAATAGGATATTATAGGAGGATTATAGGTACTAATCGAATCCCCGATATTGAAGCAAATTTGGCACCTAAATATGCCAAAAATTTTCATTAAACTTTAGTGGTAAGAAAAATTCGTACAAGTTGGCAATTATGTAATAGGTTAAGAAAAAGTTTTTGGAGACGTTTGGAAAATATCGTATTACAACAAGATTTAACGGATAGTATAACCTTCTAATGATAATTGCATTTTATCACACATAATGTCTTCAAAAAAGTAGTATTTGTTATAAATTTAAAGAATGAAATGTATATAAATATATATAATGAAGAAACTGCGAATGGTGCAAAGAGAATTAAACAATATTTTATTATTTTTGTTATTACTAAATGTCAAAACATAAATGGAGCAAATATAATAAACAAAGGCATAATAGTGGGCCATATAGTATCCTCCATATATGTAAAATTAATAAAAGTAATTGTTAAAACAAAGTCATACTCAAAGAAAAGACATGTACTATAAATAGTACACCAGACCCGAAAGAATTATATTTTCTTCTTTCAAACCAAGATTTAATATTGTGTTTTTTACATATATGTGCACGTACATGGTTAGATGGCTATTTCCATGAGAACTTATTTGTCTGTTACCGTAAAATGGGGTAAATAGGAACAGCGGGGTGAAAAGGAACGAAACTTGCCGGTCATACAAATAAATTCATTATAAATATATGTTTTGATATTTTTAGCCATTTTTTATAGGAAGTTAATAACATTAAGAGTTGGGAAATTCAGTTTTGCCATGTTGGACCACTACTGGAGTATATAAAAAACTGAAAGTGGATCCTCAAAAGCCTCATTTTCTCAACGTCTTCAAAATTTTGTATGTAACTGCAGTATTTTTCGTATTCTAAACTTAAGAGATGGGATTTTTAATTAATGATAGACCTGTAAACGATATGCTGTATTAAATTCTAATTATTTCTAAACTACATAATGAAAAAATGAAAAATGGCTTGTAACATCAGTGGTTTAAGATTTATAGGGTGAATCGGAACACGTTTTCTCTCATGGTTCATTTTTCTATACAGTAATAGTTTCACGTAATACCTGAAAATATATGTGCAAATATATATTGTAACAATATTTTGTTTGTTCTAATTACTTGGAGAGTTTAAAGATGCCAAGAAATTACTTAGTTAAACAAAAAAGTCAACGCCCAATACAACAGATGTGGAACACACAATAAAAGATTTAAAAAATGGCAAATTACTAAGAAAAATTGTACAGAATTATTCTCTGACATCCACAACATTACACAAACATCTCAAAATGGAAAACCAATTAAAAAAGAGAGGAATGCAAACAGTACTAAGGGCTAGGGTGCGGGCGTACTAGTAGATCGTATTAATACATGCAGCGATTGGGGCTACTCAATAGATTCAATTACCCAATGACTACTGGTAAAGGGTAACACAGAACAGGGCTGAATTTTGCATTAAATTCCAACTTCTGCAATTCGAATACAATTTCTTAGAATAAATTTTCATTTTTATTGAGTTCAAAGTTGTTTTCTAATTTTTAAAAAGCATATCTTTACTTGTATATAAAATAAAGGATTGGTTTGATAGTAACTACGTGTTCATTTACCCCCTTTATCATTATTACGAAAATAACGGTGGCCAACAAGCATAGTGATTTTCAGCAGTGTAACAGACAAAAGAGTTCGCATGGAATTAGCCATTTGTGAGTGTGTGTGTAAGAACGGGTTGGTGGTGACATAAATCGTAAATAAGAATTTGAATCGGGAACCTCTTTTAGGATCAAACTCATTTATTTAGCCGCTCCATATTGCAGCTCGATCTGCGAGTCCGGTCGGAGATCGCCCGAGTGATTTACAGTGACATAGAGAGGTTATATGGTTTTATACGCTTATCAAATGTGCACAATCTCTCGTTTTTCGGGAGATTCTAGTTCAGTTCTCGAAAACTACGTATCGTAATTTCCTGCGTATAATCCGCGGATCACACAATCCTTTTTCGACGCAGAAAAGTTTTAAAATAAAATGTAACGTGTCAGATCGCAGTATATATCTGATTACAGTTACTAAGTAAAATTTCTGGGTCGAAAAAGAATTGTTCGATCTGCGGATTATACGCCGGAAACAACGGTATATTTTTCTTTCTTTTGCTAAATGTAAAACATATCTTCTAATCAATAAAGACATTTACATTTTATTAGAAATACTACAAAAATTTAATATTTAATAATAAATATTAAATAATTTTTTATTACAAAAGTCATAATAAATAAGCGGCTATTGTATTTTAAAGAATATACTTCAGAAAGAAAAGAAGGAAAATACTTTATACATCGACACCAAATTATAGGCAATAAGGAAAATACAATGATGCTTTTAATTGATTAAAAAAGTTGATGAAAGAAAAATAAATATTAAAAACAGAAACTTAAATAGAAAAAAAATGATTTCTATATTTGAAACTTCTACTAATAGAGATTTAAGCAAACTTCTAAAACAGCCTGAAGCACTTAAAATTATAACAAAAAGTTTTTAGCTGTTTTCCATTCAAATACATGCTACCGAAAGAAAAAAAAACTATTAAATAAATTTCAAAACAATCGCAAGCATTAAAAACTTATTTATATCTACCTTTTATGAAAATAAAAGAAACAATAAATGCGATAAAAAAGTTTTCCTATTAACAAAGTTACAAAAGTATCATTTAAAAATATAGCACAATGAATAATATTTATTTAAACTTTATTCATTCTTTGAGTGGTATTATTTAATCAAGCCATTTCTGCAGGCTATTTGCGACAATGGGTTTTTTTGTAAATGCACTTTTGTGGTTTACACATACAAAGCTGAAATATAATACAATATGCAAATAATGAGAACAAAAAAAGCAACAATAAAAATTAGAAACCATTTCGTTTACGTATTAATTATTCTTTTTTTTTTTTCATTTGAAATAAAGCTGTTGTTTTTAATTATAGAAATTTGTTTGTTAAATTAATAATTGCTTGGTTTTAACTACTTTTCCATTTGGATTCTTATAATTTAAATTTTATAAATGAATAAAAATTAAAAATTTTTAGCTATATTTTTTTTTTTTTCAAAAAGAAACAAAGTTTGTCAAAACATTTACGAAGCGTCTAAAAATATCTGATACATATCTTAAGCCCAGTGCGAAAATTTTACCAAGGATATATCTTTTAAATCAAAACTAAATAAATGATTAATAAAATAGTAGGATTTGTAAAACATTCCATGTTCAATCTCTCATTTATAATCTTTCTGTGATTCATATCTTTTTTTTTTTTTTTTTTTTTTTTTTGTTTATGCATTATAATTTAAATAAAAAAAATATTTCCCAATTAAACTCATGGCATTGAGCTCACAGGCTACGCATACTAATTGTACATTACAGCCTTATATTTTCAAGGGTTAATTCTGTTCGAAAAAAAATATTAATAAGGGGGGATCAGCTCCCCCCTTTCCCCTTTTTATAATAAATCATTGAACCCTCTAAACTGATCATCAGGGACATGCTTTATCATATAAAAAATCCATATCCAAAATTTGGAGCAAATCGGAAAATTCTTAATAAAAACCTATTTATATAATTTTAGAAGAGTTAACCTTCTCTTTTATATACTTAACCATTAAACTTCTAAAACTATTCACAGACTTGAACGAAATCTGACAATCCTGCATGAAAAACCCGTTTATATAAATTAAGGGGAGGGGCATTAGAACCCCCATTTCCCCTGTTTATATTTATCCAATGAACACCTAATACCAATCATGGAAGCGCTTCATCAGAATGATCCTAAGTGTAAATTTTAAACAAAAGCTAATATTTCTGCATGAAAAACCCATTCATATCAATTATGGGGAGGGGCATGAGCCCCCCGTTTACCCTCTTATACATATTGAATGAACTCCAAAAACTAATCAGGGAAGCGCCTTATCAGGATATACCTATATACAAAATTTCAAGTGGATGGGATATTTTTATCATGAGTTATCGCATTACGTACGAACATACATACAGAACGGGTGGGCACATACGCTCTGAGGCTATGATAACCTGTGAGCTAAAAATTAATAATATTTATAAAGTCAAGATTGAGCATGCATTATCTCATATAAATCTTGAGGAAAATAAATAATCATTTCGAAGTACTCTAGAATTATATACTATATCGCATGAAATTTTAATAAAAAAAATATTATCACATAATTTTCATATGTTTTCATTAATTGTTAAAATATACGAAATCATTTGCGTCGATTTCAAGTTTGCTTTTTAAATAACGGAATTCTATAAATACCCAATCAAGAAAACACAATAAATTGGGAGAAAACATTAATCTAAATCTTTTAACCCGTTGGGGAAAAGCAACACATATACGTGTCGCAAAAAGGCTTAAGAATCCTTGTTTATTCTCACCAGCAAACTTTTACCATAAAAATTGCCTTCGGAGCATTTCCTCGATTCAATAAGGTATAAATTTCTCTTTTTATAAATCGGTGACAAAGCATTAAAATTTTCGAAAAAGACTCCCGTCGCGATGGGGTTTAACCTGTTAACTTGCGCTCTTGTCAATATCACGGGCTAAGATGTCGTTTGTTATTTCTCATTCCAGTCACTTTTCCGGATAAAAGCCAGAAAAAATTAACTGGCGTTTAAGTATGACATTTTTAAATTAGAAAGTTCGCATTTGGGTTTTGGCGCTGACTGTGATGTTAGACTAGAGGCCTACGCAGGACAGAATTTAAAAGACTAGATCCGACCCGGTTTCCCAACTGAATTTCTACAAAAAAATTAAATTATTCTTAATATATGATTAAGGTTCCTTTAAAAAATACGACATACGTACTTATCGTATAATTTTACAATATATTTTGAAATTATGGTGTATTCGCAGGGCAGAAAATATTCAATAGCAACATTAATGTTTACTTAGATTCTTAAAAGTTTCAACATTCAAATAAGGATTCATTAAAAAATTAAGGTTGTTCAAGAAAAGGAGGCTTAAAAACATAACTTTTAAGGCTCTATAATAAACGAGAGGTCTGAGAAAATATTTCTCTATTAAAGCTTTTCTCAAATCCATGGAACACACTTTTTAACACATTTCTGAATTCCTTTCTTTTCAGAAATGCATAAGAATGGCAGATTATCTTATTCAAAAACTATGTAATCGAATGACATTATCCATTTTTCAAAAAGACAATATATCTTCGACAAAATATTGTGAAAGTTAGCATTTTGTAAAGAATTTCCGGAAGAGGCAGCACAAGAAAGGATGTAAACCTGCAGCTACACGAGAAGAACCGCTTGTATCTCAACAAGTAATTTATGTATCAAAAAGGGAAAAAACTTTTCGATTCCACATAACTTTCAGTATTCAAACTAATCAACTTTATAAATTTGCCGTTAAAAATTATTCAGAAAATATGTCAAAGTTTTGTATTGTTAATCAGGGAATTTGCGAACCACTTTAAGATGTATTTCCAAAAATTACATTAACAGAAGTTCATCATCGCTATTAATACTTTTACAAAACATGTTGCCTATTCTACTCATCCTGAGAATAATTATGTCGAGTTCTGGCCTGATTCGACTATGTAGAAAAAAAACTACAAGCTTGATTTCGGTCCGGGACAAGTCTGCTGAAAATAGATTAAACCGGGGTCAGATACGATGTAACTGCCCGATGCTGAATATTTCGGTACTGATACTGTAAAACTAGCATCGACTCGTGACGCACATTTATACTTATTCTCACGAAAGTCATATTCATAGAAAATAACTCATATTTTATCGGCTTTGATTAATATTTTATAACGGGCCAAAAGGCCCGACCCGTTTGGAAATTTGCGTTCACTTCGTCGGCCCGCCCACGCGGGTATGACCAAGCCTGGGATCGCGCACACCTCTATGGTGGACATTGTATTGCATGTTTTGAAACAAAATTCAAAACAAAATTATTATTACCGTAATTTCGGGTGTATAAGCCGCGGATCAAACAATTCTTTTTGGACCCAGAAATCTTATTTAGTGATTGAAGACAAATATTTACGGCAATCTAAGTAGTTACATTTGTTTCTTAAAAATTCTGGGGTCGAAAAAGAATTGTTTGATCTGCGGTTTATACACCCGAAATTACGGTAATCAAAATTTAATGCTTATAAATTATTTCAAATATTTTTTGCAAAAAAAAATATAGAGATGTGAAAAATAAAAAACATATTCGCATTAGTTTGTATGATTTAAAACAAACATTTAGACCAGGTATCGAAAAATCTAGATGATCGACATCACTGTTGCCAGACGGATTATTATTTTTTTAAAAATTTGATTGTGATATTATTATTAAAGGATAAATTTCCCTTTGATTAATGTGCCCATTTATCAAATATCCGTTTTAACATCCCCCCAAAAAGGGCTGCCAATCTGAATTTTAAATGTAGAACGTCTGACAACACTGATGTCGGGCATTTAGATTTTTCGAGCCCTGTTTTTAGATACGGAATTTTCGAATGATCGCTTTTCTATAAAAGTGATCTTGTTCTGTAACATTTTTTTTTCACCTTAAGGGAAAAACAATAATTGCGTTATTTAGAAATCTTATAATTATTCAATTTCTGAAATAAAAAACTAGGTACTAAAATCTATTGATGGTTTTACCAAATATTAAGTGATCCTTAATCCCTTAACTGATTCGCCCGTATGCCGCTTTTCCAAGACGAATTTGCTTAATTCATCAATTAAAGCTTTTGAGCACCACAATTTTTTAGAAAATCATTTTATACTAATTAAAGGTGCAAATGCTTAGATTAAATGTTACGAATATTTTACTTAAAAAATTGTGGTGAAAATCTGTTATTTTCAATTTATTGAACGGAAAATAAGTGCCAGTTAAGGATTTAAAAGGCTAAACTCAAAATTAACGATTTTATTTCCCAGCATACTTTAACACCTTCATAAAGGTCATTGTACACCAAGAACTGGCTTAGCGAGCACCTAATTAATGTTCTTCCTATGGAGGATAATTCGCCGGATTTAAATCCGATTAAAAATTTGTCAGCAATAATGAACAAATGACTGAACGATATTGCATCAAAAACAAAGTTGAGTTTCTTTCGAGCATAAATTCAGCATGGTTCAGCCTGGGCAGAAAATATTAATAACTTAACCACTTATAGTTAGCAAAGCGAGTTCATGCTGTTGTAAAATGTAATGGTGATGCTACAAAATATTAAAAAATAAGTATTTTTCCGTTTTTTATTAAACACTAATATTTTTAACCAAGTAAATGGTGATTATAATAATTTGATTGATTCTAAGTGTGAAAATTATTTTAATTTTGTATTTTATTTTAATAGCTAAAAGAGTCTACAAACTATTTAGAATCTTATAATATTAAGTTTTATCCTGTATTACTTTTTGTACAAGCGATACGTAAGAAAACCTTTTTTCGCAATACCTTTTTTTTTTCTTAATATTTTTTTTTCTTGGAGCTGTAGAATCATAATGTACTACGTACAGGCATTTATTTTACTAATATCAAACACTGTTCTCCAAATCTGATTACTCAGGGGCACACGGCTAAAACGATCATTTGTTATATTACGATGCCATCGCCAATGATAGCTTCGTTACAAGATACGTTCCGCACATTAAAGGAATAATACACCTGAGCAAGAATACTTCTTTTTATTTTTATAAGTACTATTCGATTTTTCAGGTAAAAAACATTAAAAAAACTATTTTAAAATTTTTTTTGATTTTTTTTAGATATTGTGTTTTGTCACACATAAATGACCCCCCCCCCCCCCCAAAAAAAAAAAAAAACAAAACAAAAAAAACAAAAAAAACATAGAAATGTGTTTATCATAATATGAAGTAAATTGGTATGTATTTAATTTAATTTAAATGCTTTAAGTGATAAATTAAAATAACATAAAAAGATTATAGCTTGACATGTTTCATTGCTCTTACGGCAACATTTTCAAAAGCAAATAAAATGATAAAAAGGAATTTCCCGAAATAAACAGAAAAAACACAAAATCACGTGAACATGAGCATATAAAAATAAACTGGAAATAAAATGAATAAAAATAATTGTGAGCGTGATATATTACAAATTATTGTCTTAAAAACCTTTGAAGCATTTCTTTCCATATTTTAGGTAGTTCCATGGAGGCAAATTCATTGCAAATATTGTCTTTACGTATGAAGATTTCTATTGATTCTCTTATGATTGACGGAAAATATGATCTAGAAGGGTATATTATTCTGCTATTTTTAAAATCTATTTGTAATGGTTCTTTGCTGTATAATCTTGAGAGAGCTGTAGTTTTCCTATTGTATTTGATGTCTGCTATATGTTCTTTAATTCTAGTTTTGAGTTTTCTACTTGTTTCACCAATGTAATATTGTTTTGTTCCATCTTGTTTTGTGAATGGTATTTCATATAAGCCAGATATTTGATGTGATTCTATTAAGTCAAACGGTGCTTGAGCCTTATGAGGTATAATGATTTGGTTGGCAATCGGTTTTCTGTAAACTGTACGTTCGATTCCTCATAACGCTCAAGCACCGTTTTCGTACAAAATATCTGCATTTAGACATGCCCTCAAAAGGGCCTTCACAATCTGTACTCCGGGACAATTAGACAAAGAATTAAATATAATATTTGACATCGCAAAGAGAAATGGTTATAGTAAAAGTACAATAGACAAGTTAATTAAAAGCATGGATGGTAAAAAGAGTAGTAATTTCTAACTACAAAATTCGAATATATTCTCTCTACAATATTTTCCTGGATTTTTCGAACGTTTAAAATATAAACTCAATAAATACAATATATCCATAGTTGCAAAACCGTCTGCTAAATTAAAAAACTCAATATGTAGGAAAATTGACCCAATAGAATCACATCAAATATCTGGCGTATATGAAATACCATTCACAAAACAAGATGGAACAAAACAATATTACATTGGTGAAACAAGTAGGAAACTCAAAACTAGAATTAAAGAACATATAGCAGACATCAAATACAATAGTAAAACTACAGCTCTCTCAAGATTATACAGCAAAGAACCATTACAAATAGATTTTAAAAATAGCAGAATAATATACCCTTCTAGATCATATTTTCCGTCAATCATAAGAGAATCAATAGAAATCTTCATACGTAAAGACAATATTTGCAATGAATTTGCCTCCATGGAACTACCTAAAATATGGAAAGAAATGCTACAAAGTTTTTAAGACAATAATTTGTAATATATCACGCTCACAATTATTTTTATTCATTTTATTTCCAGTTTATTTTTATATGCTCATGTTCACGTGATTTTGTGTTTTTTCTGTTTATTTCGGGAAATTCCTCTTTATCATTTTATTTGCTTTTGAAAATGTTGCCGTAAGAGCAATGAAACATGTCAAGCTATAATCTTTTTATGTTATTTTAATTTATCACTTAAAGCATTTAAATTAAATTGATATTTTAAAGTGATGTTTATATTATATGTAGTATGTATTTATGTAAAAGTAAAAAAGTTGCTTCGTTTCTATACTTAAGAAAGTTTAGGCTATAAGTTATAGTTTAAATTGTCTTTTTTTTTAAACACTGCGATGTGTTACAGCAAACAATCATAATTATAATTAAAATAATAAGAGTATTAAAATAATTTTAAATTTTAAATTATTTCAATTATTATTGAACTAATGTCTGAAATTTTAAAACAATTAAGTTATTAATCAAATAATGCTATAAAATATTTTCCTTTAACATTGCGTTTGTCCTACAATTAAAGGTATGAAATGATTTCAGTACAAACACATTGATAAACGTACGAGTAAACCACTAATGGTATTGATTTTTGGCTTATGAACCACTTCACGTCTGACAGACATGGATCATTATTTTCCCTTATTACTATTTTTCCTTTTAAAAAAAGGTTTATTATTTGTATTCGATACCTTATGTTTCTGTGCTATCGGCTCTTGGAATATAAGCGCTGCGGTAATAGAAACTAATTATACGACTTGAAAGTAATTGTTTCCAGGAATGTTTAGTGGACGGCTACTTTCGCTTTGGATCGGATTACTCAAGATTAGTTCTATAATAGAAATATTTTAGTACAATAAATTGCATATCTAGCTATTTATTGTACTATCCCCGATTACTTCTCTTTCTTAACCCCTTGGGGACGAACGACACGTATACATGCCCCGAAAAGGCTTAACCCTTAAATGCATATTGTATCATTTTCGATATCATAAGTGTTCCCGATTTATTGGGGGTTTTATTCACATATTCCGTATTCTCACCAGAAATTTAAAAGAGCAATTTTCACTTCACTTAATGACAGAATATTCTTAATTAAATAAAGAAAAATTTACTATTTAGATTTTCGGGTATAAATTCTGATTCTTTGAATTGCGCATTTTTTGGAACGCGTTCTATCCTGAGCATTTAAGGGTTAAGAATCTTTTAAAAATAGAAAACCAACGATTATAAATGCACAAATAATGTAAGAAAAGGTAGAAAACAGCTGTTTCGAATTTACTATCGAGTTCTTCTTCAGTGCAAAACTCAGCAAGCTAGAAAAAGTAAAACTGAGCCACACTGTCTCTACTTGTCTTCCCAGTTGTTAAGGCTGCTTTCTTCTCATTGGTTGCTTTTCCTTAGGCGAGATCGTTCCCGTAGCGGGTATATAAGCCTGCGTTTCTCTGTCTCTTTGCTCAGTTTTGCTTTTTCTGGCTCGCAGAGTTTTCCACTGAAGAAGAATCTAGTAGATTCGAAACAGCTATTTGCTACCTTTTCATACATTATTTGTATATGTACAATCGTTGTTTTTCTATCTTTAAACATTTTTGCACAAAGGCTTTATTTGCTATTTTAAGAATCTTTGTTTGCCCCAGCAGTAAAATTTTACTGCAAAATTCGCCTTATTTTATCGCAGCATCTTCTCGATTTAATAAGACACAAATTTCTATGTTTAAAAACCAGTGACAAAACATTAAAAATTTCGTAAAAGACTCTGGTTGTAAAGGGGTTAAAGATTTTTTTTCTTGAGCTCCACAGCTTAGGTTTTTGTGTTGTCGACTCATGAACTATTGAAATACTTTAAGGGGACGAGGGAGGTTAATTTTGTTTTTAATTTTCATCATAGCAATATGAAATTTTGTGCATGTATATATTTTACCAGAAGCATATAGAGCACCTTCAAAAAATTTGCAATCTTATTGAAATTTTAAATTGTTTTAAAAAAATTTAAATTTTTAAACGATATTTTAAAATGTTCCTCGTGTCTTAATTTTTGAGATATTTTCTTGCTTTTACATTTTTATCAGTTAAACTCTATTACAAACAATCTTGTATAAGATTTTTTTTTTATCTCTTGAAAAGTTGATACTTTACAGATTTTTTTCAAAATACCATATCTATTTTTATATTGATAAGTAAAAAATCAAATTTGACTATCTAAATGAAGACGAATTTAAAAAAGCTTGCACAAATTTCTTTCTGTATAATATCAGGACACTTTCTTATCAATTTCATAAATATTGATCTAAAATTACGTCGCAAAGAGCATTTCAAAAATCTAAAAACGCTAAAAAATTAGTTTTGAGAAAAACAGATTTAAATATATAAATGCATTTACCTTTATTATTTACCTCTTAAAACCTTCGTAAGTGATAGTTTAATAAGAAAAAACTGTTTTGATACTATTATATCACAGAAATAGACCTTCTTGCGACGATTTTGTTCCTATAAAGTTCCATTTTCCCCTTAATTAACTTATAACTCTAATGGGATGTGTGCTCCATTACGGGAGATTCCCAGTTAAAGACTAATATGAGGAGGTCAAAAATTAATTTCGCAATAAATTGTTTTAAATAGGAATTTTGCCATTTTTTAAGCTATTGCATAGCTTTTATCGCGGGCTTTGAGCGCGGCGACCGAATCCAAAAATTCCGTAACGCGAAAAATCCTAACACATCCGTAACGAGAAAACCTAACACTCGGATAACGCCGTTTCAAATCGGCAGACTTCGGCATGGTATCCTTCGGTAGACTTCGGCAGACATTGACGCGGTATTTTTCAGATATTTAGAGGATATCAAGTCTCAAACTTATATTTCTTATTTCAGTTACTATAAATCTATAGTTTCAATAATAAAAATTCCTGATAGAATGTGTATAGAAAAGTATCGTCTTAAGATAAAACAAGGTAGGATAATGTAGCTTTTGGTGATTGGAGACCCGCCAATGGTGAGGATAGAAAAATTTAAAATGCTTATAACTCGCGATCTAATTTTCGTAGCGCGGTCAAATTTTGTTTGGTAATTTATTATGAGACAGTGTTATTTTTGGTGAAGGTGACCCCCACGTTGAGGGTCGAAAAATTTAAAATGCTTATAACTCGCGATCTAATTTTCGTATCGCGGCTAAATTTTGTTTGGTAATTTATTGTGAGAGAGTGTTAATTTTTGGTGACAGGAGACCTCCACGTTGAGGGTCGAAAAATTTAAAATGCTTATAACTCGCGATATAATTTTCGTAGCGCGGCCAAATTTTGTTTGGTGAATTATTATGAAACAGTGTTAATTTTTGGTGACAGGAGACCCCCCACGGTGAGGGTCGTAAAATATAAAATGCTTAATACTCGCGATCTACTTTTCGTATCGCGGCCAAATTTTGTTTGGTAATTTATTATGAGAGAGTGTTAATTTTTGGTGACAGGAGAACCCACACGGTGAGGGTCGAAAAAATTAAAATGCTTATAACTCGCGATCTAATTTTCGTAGCGCGGCCAAATTTTGTTTGGTAATTTATTATGAGACAGTGTTACTTTTGGTGAAGGTGACCCCCACGGTGAGAGTCGAAAAATTTAAAATGCTTAATACTCGCGATCTACTTTTCGTATCGCGGCCAAATTTTGTTTCGTAATTTATTATGAGAGACTGTTAATTTTTGGTGACAGGAGACCCCCCACGGTGAGGGTCGAAAAATTTAAAATATTTATAACTCGCGATCTAATTTTCGTAGCGCGGCCACATTTCGTTATGTAATTTATTATGAGACAGTTTTAATTTTTGGTGACAGGAGATCCCCCCCCCCACGGTGAAGGTCGAAAAAGTTAAAATGCTTATAACTCGCGATCTAATTTTCGTAGTGCGGCCAAATTTTGTTTGATGATTTATCATGAGACAGTGTTAATTTTTGGTGACAGGAGAACCCCACGGTGAGAGTCGAAAAATTTAAAATGCTTAATACTCGCGATCTACTTTTCGTATCGCGGCCGAATTTTGTTTGGTAATTTATTATGAGAGAGTGTTAATTTTTGGTGACAGGAGACCCCCCCCCCCCACGGTGAGGATCGAAAAATTTAAAATGTTTATAACTCGCGATCAATTTTCGTAGCGCGGCCAAATTTTTTTGGTAATTTATTTTGAGACAGTGTTAATTTTTGGCGACAGGAGATCCCCATGGTTAGGGTCGAAAAATTTAAAATGCTTATAACTCACGATCTAATTTTCGTAGTGCGGCCAAATTTTGTTTGGTAATTTATTATGAGACAGTGTTCATTTTTGGTGACAGGAGACCCCCACGGTGAGGTTCGGAAAATTTAAATGCTTATAACTCGCGATCTAATTTTCGTAACGCGGCCAAATTTTATTTGGTAATTTATTAAGGTATTGCACAGCTTTTATCGTGGGCTTTGAGCGCGGCGAAAGAATCTAGAAATTCCGTAACGAGAAAGCCCCACAAGTGGCCGAGAAGATTAGACCTCTCAACTGGTAGACGGCAGGTGCTGGGTTCGAACCCAATCGCGGCCGTCGGCCTAACCGTTCGGAGTTTTCGTGGTTTTCTTCGAACCTTGCGTAAATATGGGTTAGGTTCCCTTAGAAAAACCCCCACGAAGGGCACTCCCCCCAGGTTCTATATCCCTAGTGTAGATAATCGGACGACACCAAATAAACCAAACCAAACCGTAACGAGAAAAAAAAAACCTAACTCTCCGGCTAACGTCGCTTCAGTTTGGCAGACTTCGGCATGCTATCCTTCGGTAGACTTCAGCAGACATTGGCGCGGTATTTTTCAGATATTTTGAGAATATCAAGTCTCAAACTTATGTTTTTTATTTCAGCTACCATAAACGTATAGTTTCAATGATAAAAATTCCTGATTAACCTGCATGTATTGTAAGATGATAAAAATATTTTAAACGATATTAACTTCTCATTTATTCAATAAAAGTAAAAAATTGTTATCGGTCATCACGCTCAAAAAGTGTAACTTGAATTAATATCAAAGACAAAAAAAAAACTGCATAAATAAAAAATAAATAAATAATTATAATTGCATAAGTTGATAAAAAAATGCTATGCAATAGCTTTACCGCGGCAGTCCCCGAGTGCCACATGTATTTTTTTTTAATTTGGTCACTCATTTTCAATCCAAACTGCGGTGAAATTCTCTAATTATTGCCAAACAGGGCAAATATTTTCCGAGGACATACAGTAAAACCCTGATAATTCGGATTAACTGGGACCAGACCCAATCCGGATTATCGGAAATCCAGATTATCCGGAGAATTAAAAAAAAATGAAATAAAATAAAACATACTTACAGAAAATAACCTTTATGTTAAACTTATTGAATATTACAGACAGTAAAAATGTTTATTTTCTTCCAAGTTTTACTATTCTTCCAAAAATAGTTCATAAAAAGTTTTTTTTATTCAGAATACGACGACGAAACAAATTAATGTTATGGAAATTAGCCAATCGCTCCTCAAACTTGAAAAAAAAAAAAAAAAAAAAAAAAAGACCAAACCGATCCGGATTAACGGGGACCGAATTTGCGGGGTTCTACTGTATGTGTATGTGGGTGCCAGAGTACATTTGCGAGAAATTATTACTGATTATTTATTCTTAGAAATGCTACTTATCACTCACCTATGGTCACAAAGTAGTTTATAATTGTCTGAAAAGCAGTTTAACCACTTAAGAGCCCACACTACTCAGTGAAAAAGACCCGGATGATAATGTTAAGTCTATGGGGGTTTTCTTTTAAAATATCTCGCTCAACTTTTAATATTTTTACATGATTTTTTTTTTGCATAGTATAGCTGAGGATGATCTACAAAGAGGCTAGTTTTTACTTTTTCAATTTGATTTCAGATTTTTTTTAAAATACTTTAACTTTCGAAACCGGTTTGACCGGTTCTGAATTTGAAACTATCATAATATAAAAAATATATAACCAAAATCGAAAATGTAAAAACTGGCCCGGTTGTAAATCGTCCTCAGCTAAACTATGCAAAAAAAAAATCATGTAAAAATATTAAAATTTGAGCGAGATATTTGAAAAGAACAACCCCATAGACTTTTCATTATCATCCGGGTCTTTTTCAGTCAGTAGTGTGGGCTCTTAACGGTTCAATATTTTTGAAATAAAATTTTCAAATAATGCCTAATTTTTTTCCATATCTTTTACAGAATTTTTAATCCTTTATCTTTTACCCCTGATTTAGGCCTGACAGTAAAATCTTTGTTCTTTCTTTATCCAAATAAATCGTCTCTGTGAATTGGCGTGATAGAAAATGAGAACTAGCTGCCTACATCTAACAAACACTTTATTGTGTATTAACATCCCGATTCATCAATTAGAAAACATACTACAGTTGAAAGTAAAAATTTGCTCTTTCTTCGAATAGTAACTAATAAAATGTTTCTGAACGAACTTTTCATCGTTAGCATTCAAATTGGGTGTGCCATAATTGACTAGCTTAGAATATAAACATTCTTACTCATTTATGTATAGCTTTATGATGTTGTTTGGGACCTCCGTGGCAGAGTGGTTAAGGCGCCACGTCGCTAATCGCTGGCGAGCGCATAAGGGTGTTTGGGTTTGATTCCCACTGGTTCCATTGCACGAACAATTTTTGGAGCTCTCCGTTGCATGTATTTTGTGTTATAAAATTTCCTTGTGCTGTCTCGTCCCTATATATCGACGATGACTTATAAGAAGGCTTTCATGTCGAGCACACAAGTCAAATGTATGTTTTTCAATAAATAAAAATAAGTAATAATTTTTTTTTTTTTTTTTTTTTTTTTTTTTCGAAAGCAAATGTACTTTGATGGACAATTCGCTAATAAGTGTAAATTTAAGCAATTAAAGCATAACTGGGTAAATTTTATTACGTTCACCCATTCGTTAACAAATAATTTTAAGTAATGTGGGCATTTTGCAAGATAATGATGTTCATTGCACAAAACACAATTTATTGCTCTAAAATCAGATAAAATACCCGAGCTTCACTTTTGGAGTTCGTATACTTACGATTAACATTAAAAATTCTCAGTAAAAATTTTTCCATGTGAAATATTAATCAAGTTTCTCGTCTCAAAAACTATTTATGTCCTCGTCTCACATTAATGTGTGGAAGTTGTTTTTTATTTTTATTTTAATGAAACATTTGGTGTAATTTATACGATACAATCAGTTTTTTTGAATTCTCGAAATTGGAGATATTTCTTAACTTTAGTAATATTCGCAATTGGTCATTAGTCGTGATGCAAACCGTAAATAAGTCTAATTAAGTTGTTTAAAGAGTTTTTCGAATTTGGTCTAAGCAAAAATAAGACCTTGTTTGAAATTCTTTTATTCTTTCATAATTCTCGATATCCCTATCATGTAAGTAAGATATATTAAATGCTTTGTCTCCTAATAAATTTCTGCTTTATTTTGTTCCGAAACATTTTTAGTCTTAAAAAGTCGTTCTAAAGAAGAACAGAAAAAAACATGCTTCAGAACGTATAGGAATTTTTACATTCAATGTTCGAATATTTTTTATCAACTGATCTAACTATTTTAATTTTATTTCACTCTAATATTTTATTTAGCTTTAGATTTAATTTTAGCCAGTTCCATTTTTGATCTTTTAATTTTCATTTTTTCGAGATAAAATTATTTTTGATCCTAATGTTTACGATTTTCAATTGTAATATTTGCTATCTCTGTCACAAAGGCTGGTTTATTTTTGTATATTTCACTGTTTTCAATACATCGTGTATATGTGCAGTTCTCATTTTATCATTAATATTTGTGTTTATTTTAGTGGCTATAAGCCTTAAATGTTCTCTTTTTAATTCTTTTTTTAACCTTTAAATAATAAACAAAACGATAAATAAAAATAAATAATGTTGTAGGTATGTTTTTTGCATGTATATAGCAATAAAGATAATTAAAAATCACATTCAGTTACTTTTGGAATATTCTTTTGACGAATTTCATTGAGCGGAAACCTTTCGGAATTTCACTCAACTTGAATTCGATTGACTCAGAAGTTTAAATTCG
The DNA here is from genome assembly GCA_964019185.1 of Maratus speculifer. Classification (NCBI taxonomy): domain Eukaryota; kingdom Metazoa; phylum Arthropoda; class Arachnida; order Araneae; family Salticidae; genus Maratus; species Maratus speculifer. Next base: position 308,370,250 of record OZ025295.1, on the reverse strand, counting down.
TTGCATTCAACCCCTTAACACCTTGAGGGGCAAAGCACTTCTGCTACTAAAATGTTAAAATGGTTGATTGACACCGGTATTTATAAACAATTTTATATGAAAGAAAGTAAAAGCTTTCCTTCAAGTATATCATATGAAACAAGAGTTGATTCTTAAATTTTGGTGTCAATGCGGCATTTGGGAATTAAAATTAAGTGGTATATAACATATACCGGTGCCCTTCAAGGGGTTAACCCCTTACGTGCATAGAAAATCTTACGAGATTCACTCCCTAGTGCCACAGTTTAGAAATTAGTGGTTTTACAAAATGGGGAGTGGCTTAAGAGCGTGCGAACTCTGTAAATAATTATTGAGAGATAGAAGATGTTCCATTCAATTTTTAATTTTTGTGGATTCACTAATAACTGAAAGCTGTACCCTTAAGCTACCGATAGGAAACTATTGCATATATCTCGAACAAAAGAGTCAGGAGTGAGTTTTACGTGAACAAAACCATATTTCCGAAAAAAAAAAACTTTTTATGTAAAAATTCATCTAGGTAAATAATTCATATTTTTCGAATATGATTTATTGATTCTATTCCGATAAATAAGTACGCTTTAGAAACAACAATTTGTTGGTTCTATTCGTTTCATTATACGAAAAAAGTTTTTCTTGCGTTCATTTTAGTCGGATTCGTTATGTCATGTCTTTATGCATTATTTGCATTTATTATGTATTTATTATGCATTTTTTTCAAAAAAATGATATGTGATTTAATGGAAGGTTTATTGATCTGCAAAAATAATGATAAAATCAGAGATATGTTTTTCGTATAACGTCAACTTTTTTCTTGTACTGCACATATGCAACACGAGCAAAAATTACTGTCATAAGTAAAATGTTAAACAATTAGTAGTTATTGTAATCTCTTACCTGTCAAGAAAAATTTCCCGTGCCACAGTTTACCAAACAGATGCACGTAGTTATGTGGTGTATTTGGGGAAATAAGAGACAAGCTTTTAATGTAAACATTGTGTACTTCCACGAAAATATAAAAAGAAACGAAAATACAAAAATTATGTACAAAAATTATACCAAAAATGTAAAATTATTGTGTAACAATATGATAAAAAAGATGTTAGAACTTAGTCCCCATGTGATATATCCTGAAACATGGTTGGACACATAAACCAACATCACATTCAGTGCATTGATATCGGGATTCACGGCGAATTTTTTTCATTGAACAAACCGCACATCTTCTCGATGCATTTTTCTTTGAACACCATGATGTTACTAAGTCCGAAAAATGTCTAGCAGAAAGTCGTAAAAGACAGCCACTTTCTAACTTCTGTCGTTTGGCAAGTTGTGGGGGAATAATATGAAATTTCTCAAATATACGTTCCACCAAATTCATGTGGAAGTTGTAATTATCAACTTTACGGAGTTGTTTCTTTTGTAATGTGAAGGCATTCCAAACATCCATATCTAATAGGTGCCGAAATATTGTTAAATAATACCTCTTCTGTCTTTTTCACGTTCTTGAATAACAAACTAATGCCTGATCCGCTCTATCAACCCCACCCATCTTCAAGTTATAATCTATAACAATAGCTGGCTTCATGACATTTTTTTCAGTTTCAGAGCAATTTGCTGTATGGATAGAACTAAGAAGCGAAACATCTTTTTTGTCACGCCATCTCAACACGGTAATTTTGCATCTTTGGAAAGCGGCTATTTCGAATTTCTTCAAAGTAAGTTTGTTGAAATTTTCCGGCAAATCACGTCGATTAGGATGAAGAGTTCCATATACGTCAGTTGAATTTTGTATAAGAAGATCTGCCAATTCTGGTGAGAGAAAAAATTGTCCGCAATTACACAATAACCTTTTCCCAAAAAAGGTTCAATAAGCGTCATCTCTGCTTTTGTTGCGACTCCATAGTTCTCATACTTTTTATCAAAGATTGCACTCTGCCCTGTGTACACGATCGCATTGTGAATATATCCTGTCTATAATTCAGCAAGTACAAAAAGTTTTACTTCAAAGTGAGCTCTTTTCATTGGTATGCATTGTACCCATGATAGCCTGCCTTTGAAAAGCATAAAGTTCTCATCCATGCTCAGGTCCCTTTCAGGTGAATAGACACTTGAAAATTTCTTCATCATGTCAGAAAAAACCGGCCATATTTTCTTAGTTTTGGATTTGGATGTGAATTTTTATCAAAATTATTGTTATCAGAAAAGTGCAGAAATTTCATGAAAAGTTAAAAGCGATTTCTGCTCATAAATTTCCCAAAAATATTGGAGTTTCGATGAATTTGTATTTACACCAGTAAAGCGCAACGTGAGGTTTTACAAGTATTCCTTGCAGAATAAGTATACCTAAAAAAAACATATATTTCTTCTAAAGTTGTTGGACGCCACAACTTCGTCCTTGATTTCTCTTTTCCGGGATGCTGGTTGTTATACTGGTCTGCAAAACGGTTAGTTTCTGTAACAATATGAAGCACCAGCTTCTGATAAAAAAATAATTCAAAAAATAAAAGTGGGTTCTGTTAAATTTTTATTTATTCCTGGTTGTTCCGAAAATGTAAACCGTGAAGGTGGCATAGGTAAATTTTTTTATCCAATCGTACCCAGTTTCTGGCATCTTTCATAGAATAGTCGTTATCTGAATCCTCTACTTCTGACATATCATATTCTGACATCTCTGATCCAGAAGATGACGGAAAGTCGTCATCCAACTCACTATCATCAGTATCGGACATACTCCTACGAAATTCGAGAAAATTCGAGAAAGTGCACGGCTAAAGTTATGAGACCGAGATAGTGGCATAGAAATACAGTGAAACCTCCAAATAAGGGACACCTATAGGACCAGAACTTTTGTCCCTTAAATAGAGGTGTCCCTTATTAGGAGTTTTTTATATTGTTTTTAATTAATCGTTAAGAAAGGTATAAAAATAACAAAGCATAAAAGGTGAAATTTAAATGTACCCAAACTGTATAAATTACATTAATCGAACAAAAAAAAAAAAAAAAAAAATATTATTATTATCATTAAAATTTTCAACTAATTATTAAATCATTAAGTGACTTGTAGAATTCTTGATTTGCATTTTTTATGCAAACAGTGCACATGCAAAAAATATTAAAACATTTTTTAAAAATTTATTTGAAATAATGAATCAGGAGGAATTGTTTTGCAAATCACAATTTTTCAGTACAAACCTTTCAAGTGTTCATTTACCATACTTATAAATTTTAGATCTTCATTGCCAGCTGTATTTACAAAAAAAAAAAAAAAAAAAAAAAAAAAAAAAAAGGTATTCAATTTTTTTTTTGCATTTTTTAAGGCAAGATATCTCTCAACTGCTCTACTCAGCAAGTGGAAAATATTTTGACACAATTAAGATTGGAACGCTTGACTATGGAAGCGATTTGGAATTGAACTGTGTTTTCAATTTTTCGGTAAATAAATTATCTATTGAGTTATAAACGATTTTGATCACGTGACAGAGACATTTGTTTTTTACCCTTTCTTGAGTAGTTATTATTCTTTCACGTGGAAATTCATTTCAAAACGCCCACTTTGACAATATATTCTGAAAAATCTATTACATTCCCCCCCCCCCCCCAAAAAAAAAGGAAAGAACTGCTTGATGACACATTTTCTGAATAACAATACTTCCTAGTTTCCAGGCATTTCTGAATAAAAATAAATTAAAAATTATATCTTAAAAGTGGCCTTTTTTGGATTTGAGAGTAGTCTAAAATCATCTGTAAAATTCTTCATTTCACAGTTTTCTTTTATTCTCCACTTTCAGAATCATTCTCACAATTTTCAGTATTACTTTCAATGCGGATAACACACTGATGTCGAATCAGAATTTTGGGTAAATAAATGATTGTCAATTGTGTTGTATGCCTCTGTATCAACATGACTGTCTATCTGTTTGATAAGTTCACAAAAATCTGTATTTAGTTTTCATCGCAGACTACTTCATTATCTGAAATAAAAAAACCAGTCCCTTTAATATCATTTTCAAGTGTCCCTTAAATACAGTGTCCCTTATTCAGAGGTAAATACATTACACGTCCTATATCAAGGCATTGGGACCGGAAGTTTTGTCCCTTAAATAGAGGTGTCCCTTATTCAGAGTGTCCCTTATTCGGAGGCTTCACAGTAGCAATGCGATAGAAAAGCGAAAAGTGAACGGCAAACCAAACAATATTTTCTCTAAAATAATAGTGGTATACAAAAAGGGCGGAGCCGTGTCAAATATGGAAAAAATTCACTTGTATTTTCATGTAGCTAACTCAGTGCGATAGCCTTTATAAAGGTAGTTCCTTCTACCCTTTCTCCTTTGAAATAGGTCAGTCTTTCAAAAACACCTTCAAAGTCTTTTTTCTTTATTCTTTTTCTTTTTTTTTAATTCCAAAGCCGTGGGCGTAGTTTTACCGGTACAGCGCAGTATAAGGAACAATATTTTGGACTGACGTATATATACGTCAGTGCCACTTAACGCATCGACTATGCGCGACGGATATATACGTCTGTGGCACTTAAGGAGTTAACTGGTTAATATTTTTCTGTTCAATAAACTGAAAGTAGCGAATTCACACCACTATTATTTGAATAAAATATTCGTAAAAATTAGTCTAAACATTTCTGCTTTTCATTAGTATGAAAATTTTCTTTAAAATAATACTGGTGTCAAAAAGCTTTAAATGATGCAATAAGCAACTTCGTTTTGCCCTAACGGCGCGGCGTTCGGGCAAGCCAATTGAAGGGTTAATCCTAGACGTATCATGCGTTGCGCGTTGGACCATTGTGTATAACTCATAACAAAAGACTCATTAATACTCAATAAAGCATATAATAAAAATACTCCAGTGAACTATAATTTATTTAACAACTAGCTGACCCGCCCGACGTTGCCCGGGTCCGTATTAACAATATTAAACGAACTTGAAATTTGTATGATTTTATCATTAACTCGTTACATGCAGAAATGCATTGTCTGAAATACGTAGCCACTGACTGTGTGAAAAATCGGTTTTAAAAATAACAACTAATATTAAGCTCTAAAAATACTCAAAATGAGCAATGAAAAACACGGGAGGGAATATGTATCCAACGACTGCAAGATTTACGTGTTAAAAAGTTGATATTTACCCGTAAAAATCACTCTTAAGTCCCGTAACTAATTATTATTTTCACATACAAATCCCAAGTGAAATATTTTGAATTTGAAACTAATTATATCACTCTTAAATCCGACTATACCATGAATGAAATCGATACACGATGGTAGCTAAAAGATTGGTATATAGTATTATAATTTCAGAGCTATTTAACAAAAGTGAGTGTTATTTTTAATCAAATCTTGCGTAATGTTCACTCTGTGTATAAATTCCCAACCTTAAACTTTTGTACCGTAATCAGAACCTGTCTGTAACCTAACAGCGACTTAACAGTACCCTACCGTAAATTAAATATAACAGAAATGTAACTTAGTCTTCACTTTATTGTAACATATTCTTATTCTAACCATAACATAAATGCAATTTAACTTTAATCTAACTTTAACCTAAATAATATAATAGAAAATAAAAAGAATATTGCCCAGTTAAACTGATGGCATTCAGCTCACAGGCTACGCATACTAATTGTACATTACAACCTTTTATTTTCGTTAATTCCGTTCGAAAAAAAAATTAAGAAGGAGAAACAGCTCTCCCCTTTCTCCTTTTTTATACTTAATCATTGAACTTCCTAAACTATCAAGTACATGCTTTATTATATTAAAAAATCTATATCCAAAATTCAGAGCAAATCGGATAATTCTTAATAAAAACCCATTTAGCATTTATATAATTTAAGAGGAGTTATTCCCCTCTTTTATACTTAACCATTAAACTTCCAAAACTATTCAGAGATTTGAACGAAATCTGACAATTCTGATTGAAAAATCCATTTATGCAAGTTAAGGGGAGGGGCATTAGAACCCCCGTTCCCCCTGTTTATACTTATTCAATGAACACCTAATAACAGCCACGGACTCGCCTCATCCGAATGATCCTATATCTAAATTTTGAACAAAAACTGTTAATTCTGCATGAAAATCCCGTTTATATCAATTAAGGGGAGGGGCATGAGCCCCCCGTTCCCCCTGTTTATACTTATTCAATGAACAACTAATAACAGCTACGGTATCGCCTCATCCGAATGATCCTATATCTATATTTTGAACAAAAACTGTTAATTTTGCATGAAAATCCCGTTCATATTAATTAAGGGGGAGGGCATAAGCCCCCCGTTCCCCCTGTTTATATTTATTCAATGAACAACTAATAAGAGCCCCGGTATCGCCTCATCCGAATGATCCTATATCTAAATTTTGAACGAAAACTGTTAATTCTGCATGAAAATCCCGTTTATATCAATTAAGAGGGGGGGGGGCATGAGACCCCCGTTCCCCCTGTTTATACTTATTCAATGAACACATTTTGACTATCACGGAAGCGCCTCATCAGAATGATCCTATATCTAAATTTTGAACGAAAACTGTTAATTCTGCATGAAAATCCCGTTTATATCAATTAAGGGGAGGGGCATGAGCCCCCCGTTCCCCCTGTTTATACTTATTCTATGAACACCTAATAACAGCCACGGTATCGCCTCATCAGAATGATCCTATATCTAAATTTTGAACGAAAACTCTTAATTCTGCATGAAAATCCCGTTTAAATCAATTAAGGGGGGGGGGGGGCATGAGCCCCCCGTTTCCCCTGTTTATACTTATTCAATGAACACTTAATGAGAGTCACGGAATCTCCTCATCAGAATGATCCTATATCTGAATTTTGAACGAAAACTGTTAATTCTGCATGAAAATCTCGTTTATATCAATTAAGGGGAAGGGCATGAGCCCCCCGTTCCCCCTCTTATACATGTCGAATGAACTCCAAAAACTAATCAGGCCTTATCAGGATATACCTATATACAAAATTTCAAGTGGATCCGATATTTTTATCATGAGTTATCGCGTTACGCACGAACGAACATACGAACGTACATACAGAACGGACGGGCACATATGTTCTCAGGCTATGATAGCCTGTGAGCTAAAAAACATTTAAAAAAATTACTATTTCTTCGTAAAATATGCTTCAGCTGTAATTCATTTCTTTCAATTCGTTTTATTAATACAAAATTCCTTCCTCGTGCTTTTGTTTGAGACATTAAAATTTCAGCGATAAATGGTTTAATATTGCAAACCTTTTTTTCGGTTTACTTCGCCTCCACCTATCTTTTTCTCCATGGTGTACAGCAGCTGTGATTAAAAAAAAATCCTCATTTAAACTGACAGTTTGCCAGTCTATGAATTTTAAAGGTCTGCCCCAGCTTTTTTAATTATTTCTGTGAAAATGTTATGCAACCAATCAACCATAAGAAAATGAAAAGGAAAAAAAGCGAAAAAAGGCGATTTTTTTATGAGAGTGAGCTTTGGAATTTAATTAATTACTCAGTTAATAAATAGAATTTTGAAATTCTGAGCTTCAGGTGCATCAGGAGAGATATTGGGCTACTCTCAAAAAAATTTTGAGCTTCGTACGTGCTGTAGATTTTGCTAGCCATCCAGAGCCTGATTACTAACGGGGCACTCTCTCACCAGAAAAAATTTATAGAAATTTTCGTCTTCTTTAAACGCCCTTTTCATACAAGATTACTGTCATGAATAAGGAAAAATTCTTTATTTCTTTTTCCTGGTGGGAGAGTGCCCCGTTAGTAATCAGGCCCTGTAGCCATCGCAGACACACAGACACACACACAGACAGACAGAGCGTTTTGTTCTTTTATTAGTATAGATATCACAATTAACCGGCTCGTGGCTACGTATTCAAAATAGAAAAAAACCATATTAACTGGTAAGGACAAAAGCAGACGATAAATCATATTGCCAATAATACATAGCATATAAACGACCGAACAATTAATTTCCAATAAAGTTGAAAAATCTGACCATCTAGCAATGCTCTAACTCCCGTAAATATACTCATGCAATGAATTTCATGCTATTTTTAAATGTTATTTTAAAGTATAGGGACTTATTTGAATATTTTAACAATAAACGCGATCCAAAAATATTACCATTTTGCAGTTTTTATTTTCATTTTGAAAAAAAAAGTTAAATATGTTTGCAATAAATTGTATGTTTTAAAACACCCTGTGAATCTAATTGATATAAAAATAATTTAAATATAAAATTATGCAAACGTGAATTCCATATGTTTTAGCCCATACTAATTCCTAAACGGAATGCATCTACATTGAACAATGATTCAAATTTAATCAAGTCTGCGATATGTGACGTAATAGATATAGAGAGGTATCGTTTGACTTGCGGATATACACTGAGCATGTCATAGATGGATTTACATGCCTAATCGCACCGATTCATTCTCTCGGAAATGAAACATGAAGACACATATTATTCTAAATGCAGTGTTATGCGCCGATATAGGTATTTCTCTCTCTCTCTAAGGTATTGTTTTAAATGAAGGAGGGGAAAATCAGTCTCTATGTGCAGAGCCTGATTACTAACGGGGCACTCTCTCACCAGAAAAAATTTATAGAAATTTTCGTCTTCTTTAAACGCCCTTTTTATACAAGATTACTGTCATGAATAAGGAAAAATTCTTTATTTCTTTTTCCTGGTGGGAGAGTGCCCCGTTAGTAATCAGGCCCTGTCTATGTGTTAGCCAAGAAAGTTTAACCCTTTGCGTCGCAAGGCAAATTTATTGCTTAAGTGTTGAAATTAATGACTGACACCGGAATTTGAAATCAACTTTATTTGTAAATAAGAAAAAGCTATATTTTACACATTCAATACAGTAAATATTTTTGCCAAAATTCCGGTACCAATGTCGGGTTTGGGAATTAAAATTAAGTGGTTTCAGAGATATACCACCGCGCCGCAAGGGGTTTAATAAAAATACATAATAAACGGTTTCCTGTAATAAAAGAGTAAGGAATGGCAATTTAAAAAAATATTTTTAAACTTAATCTTCTTAATTAAAGTCATGATTTTTAATTAGTTGTGTTGCACCCTTTGTATAATTTTATGTAAATACATCGTTTACATACGTGGATAGTTCTACTTATTTAAATTTCTAAGTTGCACATTTTTCTTATTTGATAAAGATTAAGCAACTATTTAAAATATTGACATATTTATGCTGTACACATACAGCCAGGTGCAATTAAGCGAAGAGAATATTTAGGTAGGTATAATAATAAATCATTCAAGAATAAAATGCTTCCAAAAATATATTGTGATTCAGATGCATTTTAGATAATCTTATATGGTATAATGTGTACGGAATTTCGAATTTAGATAGTTGAAGTTGATACATCAAGCAATGTAATATATAAATAAAAAATAAAAGTTTTAAAGTTTTAATAAAAGTACCTGTATCCAGGGGTGCAAAATCTAGGCTCCTTCAGGCAGTCTGTCACCATTAATTTTAATTCTTTTTTTCTTCTTCTTTACTTTTTTCCTCTAATATTTTCTGTCTAATTTATCCTCCTCCTAGACTGCTATTAAATTTTTAGCCAAGAAAACTTTGAAATTTTAGAAGTGAGAGACTACCCGCTGACATCTAGATTTCTGCACCCCTGCCAATAACCTCAAAGGATTGATCGATTAATGTTAATGAAATACCATTAGAAATTTTTCATTTCCTTATTTTCACTAAGCCCTTCGGGCCGGGAGCATTTGGCTTAATTTTTGTTCTTGTATCACAGGTTTTTCAAAACAGACAATTTTCTGTTATTGAATCGCAAACATGCTCCGATTAAATAAAGTAAAATTCACAATTAAAAATGACTTGTAGAATCATGAAGTATCCTGAGCACCTTATTTGGCAGGTATACCGGTCGCTCGTCCTCAAGGAGTTAATAATATGATGTCACTGAGAATGCAATACGAAGAAGTACATTTTTCTTTACACATTGCAGTAAAATTATAAAATGTGCAATTTGTAAATGTTTAACTTGTTCAGTAGTGAGGTATTTCGGTTCCAAAAATGTTCCAATAATTAATTGACACCACAATTTAGAAAAAAAAACTTATATGAAAAGAACTAAAAGCGCTTTTTCCCCACGCATATTATCAGATCAAAATTGTTCTAAAAAATTTACTGGTCCAAGTTCCCAATTTGAGGAATAAAATTAAGGTTTGCAGATTGCAAACGGCATCCTTGAAAGATTTAAGACGTTTAAACAAATCAACAGAAATAGAAAACAAATATTTTCATATTTTAATGAATTATGAATTACCTTTTTTTTTAAATATTTATTTGTATTTTCTTATAAAGTCGCTTATAATCAATAAACCTACTTCTTCGGATGTAAGTCAATGCCTCTTTCCCCTTCCCTCCGACATATACACTTTTAAGTCAAGAGAAATTCCAAAAATTCTCAACTTATATAGGAAAATATACGGTATTCAGCAATAAATAAATCATTCGAAACAATAGTACTCTAAGAACTTTACTTATCTTTATTTTGAAAAAAGATAAAGCAAAAGACAGGACGATTTATTGCAATAATTCTTATTTTCTGTATTTTTTGCAGTCAATATTTAAGGCTCTGGTCTTCTAACTCTCTGACTTTATAGCCTTTATCAAATGAATACAGTATGTCATTTTTTACTGGATTTGTCCGTGTTAAAAAAAGGAAACGTCTCGAAAATGTCTGAAAACGAAATATTTCCCATCATCTACTTCTCTGTAGCAATTGAATTGTATTTTATTGTATAGTATTTTTACAGGAGTGTCATTTTAATAGGGGGATCGGAACACGAAAATCGGAACAATTTTCTAAAAAAAATTATTGCTTTAAAACTTTCTTTGTTTCTTTCTGATTAAAATGATGTTTAATTCAAGTTTCTATCTTAATTGAAAAATGAAATATTATTTTTTTTTCGTTTTGATTTATTTTCGAAATCTACCTTTCAAGCAATAGTTATCATGGAAATGACTTTTTGTGAAAATGCGTTTTTTCATCATTCCTCATATTTAAATTATTATAAGTCAAGAACCTTAGATAAATAGTTCAGAATTGGAACATGTCTTTTTCATTTGTTTGACCTTAATTTTGACTCAAGAAATTAAAATATATATATATGTATTTTTAAAAATGTGTTTTTTTTAAGTTGCTTCATTTAAAAAACATTTTTTATTTAAATATTTTTAATTTTTACGTAAATTAATATTTTAAAAAATGATGAGTCAAGATTAAACTTTATATACTTCTGTTTATTAAAATGAAAATAAATTAAAATTCTACAAATGATATTTCGAGTTACAACGATTTAAATTTACCCCACTTTTTAAATAAATTTTAAATTATTTAAAAAAATAATGAGAAGTTTTATCATGTGATTTTGTTTGAAAATGATATGGTTAACCATCACAAAAAATTTCAGAATTTTAACTCAATAAATAAAAATTATTATGAAAAGTGTCACGTACACGAATATTCTAATCCCTTAAATTGCGCTTGTTTTTGCAATTTCTGCTTTTGCAATTGCGCTTGTTTTTTGCATTATTTAAATTCTTATAAATTTGCAGATTTACTTACACGGTACAAAAAAGATATTCCGTAAAGTATCGAAATAAGCCTCCTCCAAATATATACCTTATATATATCATCTGAATAGTATATAGGTAGAGTCTCCTCTATGGTTTATCAGTGGAAACAATGGAACAATGGAACAATGTGATCAGCTTAATGGACTAGCTAGCTCCGTAGCAACTTTACATCCAGTTTAGAGGTAAGTTGTGTTGCAGAGGCCTTAGGGAGCTGTTAAAAGAAAAATTGTTTAAATGCGGCTGGTAGCCACAAAATAAAAAAAATAACTATTAAAAACAAAATTTAGTAAAAGAGAGTAAAAATAATTAAGAACACGTATAATACATGTAGTTTAACAAATAATTTTACTGAATGATTAAATAGTATGTATTAATTAACTTTTTCTGTTCTGGTGTACTTTTTAATAATATATGTCTTTGTATTGAGTTTCGTCTAAACAATTGTACTTTGTTATTGTGTCTGTTGTATTTTGTCTAAACAATTAGTTACTTTTTACATACAGAAATAATAGTATATGGCTATGCCCTTCTTATAATGACTTCATTTATGTTTTGAAATTCAGTAATAAAAATAATAAAAAAAGTTTGCTTATTCTCTTTGCAACATTGGCAGAGCTGCCAACTTCTATGCCTATTTGATCATATAAACATGTTTGGAACCAGAAAAATGTTTAAGTAAACTGGGTGCCAAATATATTCAATGTTATGCATTACAGCACATATTGTTAATCATTTACAAAAATTTCTGCTTTTAACATGTTTATTTGACTTCAAATAGGCGTAGTAGTTGGCAGCCATGCATTGGCGATTGCTTTATTTTATACATATACAGTCGGCTCTCGTTAATTCGAACTCGTCGGGACCACAAGAAATGTTCGAATTATCAGAAGTTCGAATTATGGGGTATCTAAAATAACAACATGCTTAATATGGTACCATTACAAAGGAATTAATGTTATAGTGTACTTTTTAAATGTATTTCGTCTATTATAGTCTGTCTCAAAAGTTTAAGCACAAGCATAAAATATCGATTTTTAATGAATATAAAAAGTTAGAATTAATAAAATATTTTTATTTACATATTTCGCAATATTATTTAAATAAACGATATCAAAAATAGAAAAAAATAAATTACATAATTTTAAAAAATACAATTTAAAAAAAAGTTATAAAAAAACTGTCTCAAAAGTTTATGCACAATGTCAAAAACAACCATATTTATAATTTTTACAGAACTTTTAGTAACAAATTTTTTTTCCATGTTTTCAGATTAGTTCAAACAAACGTGCTTTCGTCGAAATTATTAGTTTTTGAGGGGTTTCTGGTGGCAAAGAATACCATGCTTTCTCAATAGCCTCTTGGAGTTCTTCAATAGAGTCATACTGCTTTCCATTGCCTAAACTTGGCGGGTTAAAGTATTCCAGACATTCTCAATCGGGTTTAAATTTTTCTGAAAAATCCAAAGTTTTGTAGAATGGGATACGTGGATTGAGGCATTGTCTTGCAGAAAAGTTCATTCAAACCCCCCCCCCCCTAAAATGTCACCGAATGGAAGCAAATGGTGGTTTAGGGTCTCTTGAAACTTTTTTCACTCTTCTCTTCCTTTTAGATAAGCTAGAGAGGGCTGGCAAATGTCCCAAATGCCACCTAAACCATAACAGATTTACCGCCTTGCTGCCTTCTGAAAAATATCCTTCGGTTCTTGCGTAACTCATGCCAATACGTCTTCCAACCATCAGGGCCATCTAAGTTCCACTTTTTCTCATCGCTGAATAAAACAGTAAGCCATTTGTCCCCGTAGGTCATGTGTTTTTTAGCCCAGTTCATTCTTACGTGTTTGTGATGTAATTTAAGAGACGTTTTGCGAGTCAATTTCTTTTACATGATGTAATCACACGCTTTAATACGTCTATTTACAGTGTCTTTGGACATCTGTACTCTGAAATTATTTTTAATTTGCCGTATGGGGACATATTTTGTCTAAATACCAATCTCCGTATTTTCCGATCAATCTGAACAGTCGTCATACGTGGTCGTCTGCATCTTGGTTTTCGCTTAAAATTATCATTTCTAGAAAGTACTTGATATATACATAGCTTTGATCAATTTAAAGCTTTTGAAATTTCAGAAACAGTTTTATTTTGAGATTTCAATTTAAAATCTTTCAAAATCTCACATTTTGTGAATTATTTACCCTTTGTCATGTTTAAAACATTAGGAAATAATTTCTCCACCTTTCATACTTGTATAAAAGTGCAATATGATGTCATACAACGTCATTACACAATACCAATCCCATGTTTCTAAAAAAAATTGCATAAAGTGCTTAAACTTTTGAGACAGCGTTTCTTCAAGAAAAAAAGAAAAAAGAAATAAAAATAAATATATTTTTTATTTTAACTACCCAAAATGGCGTATTTTATTTTATTTTGATTAAATGTTGAGTATTTATTGTAAATTAGCATAAAATATTTTCTTCTTCAATTATTTTAAACGAGATTTGCAGAGTGCTTAAACTTTTGAGACAGATTATATCATTATATTATGACTTAATATTAAACTAGAATGTATAAATAAATAAACTAACTAATAGATTAGGTACAAGCACAGTGGAAGAAAAATTTAAAGCGTCATTGATGGACAGACGAGATACTAAATAAGTTGGAAATTGCACGTGAAGCGAAGCAAATTAGGTACGTTCGTACGATAACGAAATTTTAAAAATATTACTTTCATATATCAATCTCATAAAATTGTAAATAGTGAATTACAATTTAAACGCTCATCAAACAATATTCTCCCTATACCATTATGTAATGGAATACTTTTATGTGGCCTTGTAAATCAATAACAAATGTTCTTTGTACCACAAATTATGTAAGATGTATATTATAATATGTATTTTATAGTTGCATATAAATTTTATTAAGTTCGCATGAGTGTAACACGATTATAATGCATTTGAAACATTTTTTCCCATTGACCGTAATGTAACGGAATACTTTTAATTGTCCCTGTAATTGATCTATGCATCCGATTTTCATAAAATTTGAAATAACTCGACAAAATTATGTAATAATTATGTATTTTAAATTTCAAACGTATAGAATATATTTGAAACTTTTTCCCCATTGACCATAGGCTAGTTCCATGGGTTTTGTAGTGTAAGTCACATTACCTAATAATTGCTATGCTTGTTTGCCACCGTTATTTTCGAAAAGTCTGCTTCGCCTTATTCAATTAATGAGAATGTGTCGATAAAATAAATCACATTTTTTCATACTAAAATTCTGGTAGCCAAAAATCGTAGCCTGTGACTTACACTACAAGTACTCATGGAAATAGCCCATAATGTAATTGAATACTTTTGATTGCCCCTGTAATTGATCTATGCACACGATTATCAAAAAATTTGAAATAACTCGACACAATTATGTAATAATTGCGTATTTTAAATTTTAAACGATTAAAATGCATTTGAAACTTTTTTTCCCATTGACCGTAATGTAATGGAATACTTTTGATTGCCCCTGTAATTGATCTATGCATCCGAGTTTCATAAAATTTGAAATGACTCGACAAAATTATGTAATAATTATGTATTTTAAATTTCAAACGATTCGGTTGGGTAGTTTTTGCGTTGTTATATGCGGACAGACAGACGGACGGACTGAACGACCACTATAGGTGCTACGTATTATATAATTACGAACGCACCTAAAAAGTGGATATCAAATGCAATGGATTTTATTTATACTCGCTCGGAACAATTTTCACAAAAATCAAAAAAAGAAAGTTATTCAAAGATCTAAGATCCGTGAGAACGAAAAGAAAAATGAAAAATCGGGATTCCCATTAGTTCGAATTAAACGAATTCAAGAGAAAATTAGTTCGAATTAATGAAATAATTTAACGTTATTCTGCCATTGAAAATTTCGGGACTTCATGACTAGTTCGAATTAAGTGAAGATTCGAATTATCCGATTTAGAATTAACGAGAGTAAACTGTATATGTCACTTTTTAAATTTAAATTATGTTTTACTTTTCTGAAAGAATCGTGTGAGACAAAACTAAAAAAGAAAAATAAGAAAGCTGTTGTATCCTATCAATTATGTTGTAATACATTTTTTTTCGAAACGTCCCCCGAAATTCTCTCTTATTCTATAATCTCTATAAATAAAAGGAATTCCGAGGATAATTAATTGAGGCACAGGAAAATCGTCTGCTAAGAAAATCTTTTTTCATTTTGAACTCTATAAATAAAAGGAATAAAGCAGAAGAAATATAAAACAGATAATGTATTTATCACAAAAAATCGTCTGCTAAGAAAATCTTTTTTCATTTTGAATAAAATTAAATAAAATATTGAAAACATTTGATTTAAACTAAAAATTGTATTACTAAAAGTTTTCTTTTTTTTTCAGAACCTTTTAATACTTTATAACGATGAAAATGACGTATTTCAGACAATGCATTTCTGCATGCTTCCAGTTATTGATAAAATCATACAAATTTCAAGTTCGTTTAATATTGCTAATACGGACCCGGGCAACGCCGGGCGGGTCAGCTAGTCATAATAAATATGAATTGAATAGTTCGCAAAATAGTTACATTAGCTTAATGTTAGACAATGATATAATACACTTTAAGCATCAGTAAATCTACCTGTATAGCTTCAATTAGCATTAATAAAGTAAAAGTAATTTTGTTCTCATAATGGTAAAAAAGCCGGACCGGGAGGGTTAAAACGCTTTTCAGACCAGTGTTGCCAGATGGGATGCTTTTTTCAAATTCTTTATTGAGACACTTTTTTGAAATAGTAAAATGCATCTTATTTGAGGACTTATTAATTAGAGTGAAAACAAAGGAAATTTTATCGTTTCAAAAAAGTGGCGTCAGTCTAGAAATTTTAATTGAAAAAATATAGCCCACTGCAAAACTGTTTTAGACAAAGACTTGAAATAGTAAAATACATCTTATTTAAGGACTTATTTAATTAGAGTGAAAACAAAGGAAATTTTATCGTTTCAAAAAAGTGGTGTCAATCAAGGAATTTTAATTGAAAAAATGTAGCACACTGCAAACCTGTTTTAGACAAAGACTTATTCCAATGCAATGATTTTTATGATCATAAATAATATTGAATTGTCTATTTGAAATGAATGATATCTTTTGGATATATTTATTTGTAAAGCGAATTTTCTTAATTTGGACAACGAGCCTTACACGGAAGATTCGAAATGTCATGTATACGTTCTTCACGTCATGAGTTCAGAGCTCGAAAAAGAGATTCCATTTGATCCTCTTGATCGATTCCAAAACGTATTGTGATCCAATCACATATACCTGGCTTTATTTATTTATGAAATATTAGAAATGAAATGTGACTTTATGAAATATGACTCAATGACTATTTTATTCATGCTCTTTGTTTCTTCAAATAAATAAATAAATAAATAAATAAATAATAATAATAATAATTATTATTATTATTATTATCCATTTTCTGTCATTAAATAGCCTTTCTTTTAGTATTTCCTTTTTAAATCTTAATAAAAAGGTAGATAAATGTATTGACAATACAGCATTTGATTATCTTGTGATATAATATTCATTAGATGAGTTTACACTATAATAGTATTATTTTTTATTTCATAAATAACGTATTTCACTTATTCGCTAATATCTCATGTCATGTAAGTCAACCGTTAGAAATTTTGGGTGATAATCAAAATTACATTATGCAAAAATCATAAATAATATTGAAATGCCTATTTGAAATGACTGATTTCATTTAGATATAAATTTATTTGTAAAGCAAACTTTCTTAGTTTGGAAGATGAGTCTTATACGGAAGATTCGAGGTGTCATGAAAAAGCTCTTCACGTCATGAGTTTAGAGCTCTAAAAAGAGATTCCATTTGATCCTCTTGATCGATTCCAAAACGTATTGTGATCCAATCACATATACCTGGCTTTATTTATTTATGAAATATTAGAAATGAAATGTGACTTTATGAAATATGACTCAATGACTATTTTATTCATGCTCTTTGTTTCTTCAAATAAATAAATAAATAAATAAATAAGTAATAATAATAATAATAATAATAATAATAATAATTATTATTATTATTATTATTATTATTATTATTATTATTATCCATTTTCTGTCATTAAATAGCCTTTCTTTTAGTATTTCCTTTTTAAATCTTAATAAAAAGGTAAATAAATGTATTGACAATACAGCATTTGATTATCTTGTGATATAATATTCATTACATGAGTTTACACTATAATAGTATTAATTTTTATTTCATAAATAACGTATTTCACTTATTCGCTAATATCTCATGTCATATAAGTCAACCGTTAGAAATTTTGGGTGATAATCAAAATTACATTTTGCAAAAATCATAAATAATATTGAAATGCCTATTTGAAATGACTGATTTCATTTAGATATATTTATTTGTAAAGCGAACTTTCTTAGTTTGGAAGATGAGTCTTATACGGAAGATTCGAGGTGTCATGAAAAAGCTCTTCACATCATGAGTTTAGAGCTCTAAAAAGAGATTTCATTTGATCCTCTTGATCAATTTCAAAACCTTTTTTGATGTCATTCACATATACTTGACTTAATTTCTTTAAAAATTATTAGTTATTTAACTAAATGGCTATTTTATTCAGACTTTTTGTGTCTTCAGAAAAAAAAAACAATCCATTTTCTGTTATTAAACATTATTTCTTGTAGTATTTTTAAAACATCTTATTAAAAAAAACAGATAAATGTGCTGCAAGTAAAACATTTGATTGTCCTGAGATATATTATTTGTTACATGAGTTTAGGCTATACCGTAATTTCCGGTGAAAAACCGTGGATCAAACAATTCTTTTTGGACACAGAAATATTACTTAGTGATTGAAAACAAATTTTTACGGCGATCTGATAAATTACATTTCTAATTAAAAAAAATTCTGGGTTTAAAAATAATTGTTTGATTATACGCAGGAAATTAGGGTATTATAGTAGTATACATCATTAAAGTACAGTCGGCTCTCGTTAATTCGAACTCGTCGGGACCACAAGATATGTTCGAATTATGGAAAATATGAAATGAAACCATGCTTACTATGGTACTATTACAAAGGAATTAATGTTATAGTGTTTTTTTTAATTTATTTCGTCTGTTATCATTAGAATATGACTTAATATTAGACTCGTTAGAATGTATAAATACATAAATTAATTAAAAGATTAGAAACAAGCACGATGAAAGAAAAATTTAAAGCGTCACTGATGGACACACGGGGCTCTAAGAAAGTGGATATCAAATGCATTGTATTATATGTATACTCGTTCGGAACAAATTTCACAAAAATCAAAAAAAGAAAGTTATTCAAATGATCCGAAATCCCTTAGAAAGAAAAGAAAAGTGAAAAATCGTTATTCTCGTTATTTCTAATTAAACGAAGTCAAGAAAGAATGAGTTCGAATTAATGAAAATGGTTAACGTTATTCTGCCATTGAAAATTTCGGGACTTCATGTTTAGTTCGAATTAAGTGAAGATTCGAATTATCCAATTTCGAATTAACGAGAGTCGACTAAAAGTAATTTTGTCCTCAAAATGGAAAAAAAATCGGACCCGAAAGGTTTAATACACTTTTCAGACATAGACTTATTCCAACGCAATGATTTTTACGATCATAAATAAAATTGAAATTCCTATTTGAAAGAAATGATTTCTTTTAGATATATTTATTTGTAAAGCGAACTTTCTTAATTTGGACGACGAGATTTATATGAAAGATTCGAAATGTCATGAACACATATCTTCACGTCATGAGTTCAGAGCTCAAAAAAGAGATTCTATTTGATCCTCTTGATCGATTCTAAAACCTTTTCTAATATCAATCACATATACCTATCTTAATTTCTTTAAGAATTATTAATTATTAAACTAAATGCAGTCGACTTTCGTTAATTCGAACTTGCCGGGACCGCAAGAAATGTTCGAATTATCCAGAAGCCGAACTATAGAAAGTATGAGAGGAAAACATGTTTAAAATGATACTATTACAAAGAAATTAATGTTATAGAATTTTTTTAATCTATTTTGGCTCTTATGATTCAGAAAAATATTTTGGTCCGGGCCGGCCCGCTGTAAAACTCATAAGTTCGGCCTGGGCCCAGCCCGGCCCGTACAGAAATCAGTGAAAAGAGGCACGGCCCGTATTGGCCCGCTACAATTTCTGCGATTTCTAAAAAATTTCCGATTTTTATCATATAATTAAGGTTATTTTAAAGAATACTGCATACGTATCTATGAAATGATTTTACAGTATGATTTTACAGGAAATACACATTAACAACATTAATGATTACTTAGATTCTCAGACTTTCAACATGCGAATAGAGATTCATTAGAAAATTAATATGGCTTAGAGTAAAAGAAAAAGAAAAAAGCTGAAAACATCGTAACTTTTGAAGCTGTTTGATAAAAGAAGATTTATAAAAATATTTCAAATTATCATTTTATTAAAGATTTTAAATCCAAATTCATTCTTAAATTCAAAGAAGCTACTTTCTGATACATTTCTAAATTCTTTTTTTTTTTCACAGAAACGCATACGATTAGCAGGTATCTTTATTCAGAAGCTATATAATCGAATGGCGTTATCCATTTTTTGATACAAGCAATTTAAGAATACTGCAAGCAAATAAAATACTGTCATAATTAGCGTTTGGAATAGCGATAGCATGGGAAGGGAGAAAAACCTGCAATCATTTGAGAAACTATTATATCTCAACAAGGTTATACAAGTATTTTATTTACCAAAAATAAAAAACGCTATTCGATTCCAAATCCATTCAATAGAACAGTAACGAACTCTAAGAATGATTAAAAATCACATTGAAAATGGCACTAAAATCCGCAAAATATTTGAAACTCACTGCTGTAAAAAATTAATATTAAGTAGGAAAGCATATTATAGAAGGGCGTTTCCGAAAATCAGTGGCAGAGGTAGAATGCTTCTTAAATTCCATAAATGACTCATCAAATGGCGTTTTATTTAATTTTAGCATAACACGCTACTTTACGCTCCTAATAATTGAAATATGTCAAGTAATACAGGGTGTTTCGCTACCAGATTGACAAACTTTGAGGGATGATAGTAGACACGAAGACAAACATTATTAAATAGGAAACTATGGGGCGCAAACGTCTTCTGTAGGAGTTAGGGGCCATTAAAAATTAAGGTCCGAAATTTCAAACGATGATAAAAAACGGAAAAAATGATCGATTCGTTTGCGGTTTTTACTATAATCATTCTTTATATCACGATTTTTTTAGAAAAAAATTTTAAAGGTTACGTTCAAAAATTGTCGATAGAGGACGCTTTAGACTTTAGAGTAACGAACAACTACTTTTTACCGTTATTTTGTGCATGGGGTTGAAAGTATTCTAAAGTTTAGACTTTAACTTAAATTTTAAGCTCAAAATCGGAAACATTGGGATCGGGTAACTAGAGAAAATTAAACTGTGAACAGAGGGGGAAATTTTAAACGCTCATAAATATTGGAAAAACAAATCGATTTTGTTGCAGTTTGCGTGTAAGTCATTAACTTGGTAATTATTTTATTCAAAATGATGTACAGCTTTGGTGCCCTCATTTTTTGATAGAGGGCGCTTCCGACACATCTCTGACATTTCAAAGGCATTACTCCTGGGTGTTTTACTACCAGACCATCATACTTCCAGGAAGTGTTAGGGATACAAAGATGACTTGGAATCACATAGAAATGTGACGTTGGAAATGCATTTTTTGCAAGTTACGGTTAAAGGAAGCAGAGAAAAAAATAACAGAAACAGAGAGACGCGTTAATGCGAGAAGAGCGACACGTTAATGTCACAGAAACCAGTTTATTTAAAGGTTTTACTAGAAAAGGTGTTTGAAATTACGACCAGAAGTAGTCCGGCAAGTTTGACAGCGACGGTAGATGGCGCTAAACGGTAATGCGCCTGCGCAAAGATCACTTTGAAGTGATCATTCGCGAACCGGTTCCAAAGGTAGCAGAATGAAGTATTTGAACGATGAACAGCACGATAGGGCTCCTCCACATTTTACCAATGACGTTTACCGACAGATTAATGTAACATATGGACAGTGGTGGATAGGTCGTGGTAGCCCGGTTCATTGGCCTGCCAGATCGCCGGATCTATCATGTATGGACTTCTTTTGCTGGGGTCAAATAGAAAATTGGGTGCATGAGACTCCCGTACCATCAAGTGAAGACCTCGCAGCTGGTATTTCTGTAGCTGCCAGAAAACTATCAGAGATGCCAGGAAACTTTCAAAGCGTGAGGAATTCCACATGACGCCGCTGTCAAGCATACCGGACTACTTCTGGTTGTAATTTTTAACACCTTTTCTCGTAAAACCTTTAAATAAACTGTTTTCTATCACATTAACGTGTCGTTCTTTCTTTGCTGTTTCTGTTACTTTTTTCTCTCCTTCCTTTATCCGTAACTTGCAAAAAATGCATTTCCAACGTTACATTCCTATGTGATTCAGAGTCGTCTTTGTATCCCTAACAATTCCTGGAAGTCAGATGATCTGGTAGTAAAACACACAGGAGTAATGCCTCTGAAATGTCAGAGATGTGTCGGCAGCGCCCTCTATCAAAACATGAGGGCACCAAAGCTGTACGTCATTTTGAATAAAATAATTACCAAGGGAATGACTTACACGCAAACTGCAACAAAATCGATTTGTTTGTCCAATATTTATGAGCGTTTAAAATTTCTCCCTCTGTTCTCAGTTTAATTTTCGCTAGTTACCTAATCCCAATGTTTCCGATTTTGGGCTTAAAATTTAAGTTAAAGTCTAAACTTTAGAATAATTTCAACCCCATACACAAAATAGCGGCAAAAAGTAACTGTTCGTTACTCTAAAGTCTAAAGCGCCATCTATCGACAATTTTTGAACATAACCTTTGAAATTTTTTTCTAAGAAAAACGTGATATAAAGAATGTTTTAGTGAAAACCGTAAACGAATCGACCCTTTTTTCCGTTTTTTATCATCGTTTGAAATTTTGGACCTCAAACTTTAATGGCCTCTATCTCCTACAGAAGACGTTTGCGCCCCATGGTTCCCTATTTAATAATGTTTGTTTTCATGTCTACTATCATCCCTCAAAGTTTGTCGGTCTGGTAGCGAAACACCCTGTATTTGTGTGATCTATATTTATTGAAAGAAATTATAATACTGCAGATATTTAAAAAAAAAAAAACTACTAATTAAGCCACAATTTGACTAAACCTCATTACTGTGCTGCATTAAGAGAAAATTACAGGTAATTGCATGAGAAGGAACTGAAACTAATTATAATTAAATAGGAAATTGCATGTCAAACCTAGCAAATGAGGTGCTTTCGTATAATAACGAATTTTCGAATATAATCAGATATTGGTGTAATAGTATACAATACTTCGGATACTGTAATATAGCCTAAATCTTTTGTGTGTCGCTGTAAATATTATCTGCTTTCAATTATACAAGAAGTAACTTGTAGTAAACCTGAGCAACGTACATCAATTTTATAAAATGTGAAATAAAATAATATTATTAAAACACGCCCTAAACAAGGTTTCCCCATTTACCATTATATCATGGAACAGCTTTTTGCGGCCATATTAATAGCATAGCCAAATTAATAGCAAGTATTCTTTGCACCACAGATTGTACAGAGTGTATATCTTAGTACATACTTTATACATGAACTTCAATTTCAGATAAGCTTTATCTCTTATATATCTCTCATTATAAATCGATCTTAAATGTAACTGTTTATCCTTATATGTATATCAAATCAATTTATAATTGATCACATATAAATTAATATATAAATTAATGAATTATATTAAAAATTCTACAAGAAAGTTCATCAAATGATGATAAATTTTAGAGAAAATTGTCATATTCATCATAAATCATCGGGAATTTCGAATTGGATTCTACCTCATTATTGGCTAATGAAGTATGACCAGGGAGAAAGCTCTTCCGTGTATCTAACTATGAATAAGATACACGCCGTCTTCATTCTGATTGTGATGAATGGCTTTCTGTATAAAGATTAGCTCCCAAACACGCATATGTATAGTTACAGCAATTAGGAGATTTTACCTCACAAGTGTGTTTTCTTAACTAAATGTTCTCTTTAGGTCTGCAAGTATACGTATCACATATGGTCGTCATCCAGCCTTCTGTGAGTCCGTCTGTCCGCATATAACAACGCAAAAACTATCAAACTGAATCGTTTGAAATTTAAAATACATAAATTTTACATAATATTGTCGATTCTTTTCAAATGTTATGAAAATCGAATGTACATAGACCAATTACAGGGACAATCAAAAGTATTTCGTTACATTACGGTCAATAGGAAAAAAATAGTTTATTTTAAACCATTTCACATTTTATGAAATTTATAAATGTTGTTGAGGTTTACTACAAATCACTTCTTGTAGAATAGAAATCAGATACTATTAACAGAGACACGCAACGGATTTCGATTAGTATACGGCAGGCCTGTCCAACCTTTTACTAAGCAGGGGAGCATCTCAGCTTTTGGCAACCAATGAAGGGCGCCATTATTAACATGGCTTAAAACGTGCAAGAAAATCATCTTTTAATAATAGTAGAAATATATGTATGCAAATGAGTCTAATGCCCCTATAGATCTGAAGCGCCATGTAAAAGAAAAAAAATCAAAAACAATAGTAAATCGTAATAAATTTCAGATAATTACATTTTTATTTATTTATTTATTTATTTATTTTTGCGTAGAGTTAACTCGAACCTTTTTAATTGGAAGGAACCAGAAAATGAAATATCATCTAATATTAAAATTAAATAGTAATAAGATATATTGTTAAGTTTTTTGGGGGATGAAAATGTTTTGCAATTGGAGAATTGAAAAATTTTTGGAGGTGTAAATTTGCCATAATAAAAGGTACAGAAACAAAATCATGAATGGTTCCAAAGAGAGAGTCCGAAAGAACATTCATTAATGGAAATTTTTTCGTGCGAATTTGTAGAAGTTGTGTGGTCTGGTGGAGAAAAAGACAGCCTTTATCCCGTGTTATAAAGCAGCCTAATGGGCAGTGAAACAACCTCAATAAGAATAAAAAAATAATGAACTGTCCGGCATAATTTCCAGAAGAAGGATGGCCTTTTTTTCTACATATTAATTCTTAAATTATTAAAAAAATATTGCCGACATTTATTTATTCCTATCGGCATAATTTTCATAAAGAGTTTTATAAAGCATAACTATAAACTAGTAAAAAATTGTAACAGAGCATGGTAATAAAAAAAAATAGAACTTATCATGGGCTGTTGTCTTTCTTTTAATGCGTTGCGTATGTTATAAATGTCGATACGTGAAATACACTTGAAGAGATTTTTAAAGTAGCTCTTTTGAAAATATCAAGAATTTTAAATAAAGCATCCTTTACAAGAGAATTGTATTTAAAAATTTTTAAAAAGACTAGTAACGGGAAGTTTGCATAAGGGCGCCAGAAAAACGTACAAAGGGCGCCATGGCCCCCGCGGGCGCCGCTTTGGACAGCCCTGGTATACGGTATTCGAAGTACTGTATACTATTGCATCAAGATGTGAATATTTATTTTAAAACTTCGTTATAGTACGAACGCACCCCATTTCCTACTTTTGATATAAAGAATCTATATTTTTTAAATATTTCTGATTATAATTCAACCTTAAATGTAGCTGTTTTTCCTCATATGAATATAAAATCCATTTATAATTTATTTCATATGAATTAACATACATCTTTACGAATAATATTTAAAATTGTACACGAAAATTCGTTTAAATAATGATAAATTGTAGACAAAATTGTCATATTCATCATAAATCATCGGGAATTCGAATTTCGTTCTGCCTCATTAATTGGCTAATGAAGTATGACCAGGGAGAAAGCTCTTCCTTGTATATCTAACTATAAATAAAATATACACCGTCTTCATTGTGATTGTGATAAATGACATTCTGGATAAAGATTGTCTCCCAATCACGTATGTAGTTACAACAGTTAGAAGATTTAACTTCACAAGTGAGTTTTTTTTCTTTAACTAATCGTCCTTTTTATTCGTCCTTGATATTTTGATGCAAGAAATATTTATGTATCGACGTTAGCTTATTAGGTGCGTTCGTAATTATGTAAATACGTAGCACCTATTGTTGTCGCTCAGTCCGTCCGTCTGTCCGTCTGTCCGCATATAACAACTCAAAAACTACCCAACCGAATCGTTTGAAATTTAAAATACATAATTATAACATAATTTTGTCGAGTCATTTCAAATTTTATAAAAATCGAATGGATAGATCAATTGCAGGGACATTCAAAAGGATTCCGTTACATTACGGTCAATAGGGAAAAAAGTTTTAAATGCATTTTAATGATGTTACACTCATTCGAACATAATAGAATTGGCATGAATCTATGAAATATATACTAAAATATGCATTCTGCACAATCTGTGATGCAAAGAACTTTTATTATTAAATTACAGGGCCACACAAAAGTATTCCACTATATAATGCTATACGGGGAAACATTGTTTGGTACGTGTTTTAATTATATTCAACTATTTCACATTTTATGAATAAAATATACGTTGTTGAGGTGTAATAAAAATTACTTCCTGCATATTTACAGAAACGTAAAGACTTCGACTACTATACTGTATTCGGAGTACGCTCTACTATCAGCAAGATCTGAATATTTTTAAAACTTCGTTATCGTACGAACGCACCTCATTTGCTACGTTCACGTGCAATTTCCAACTTGTTTTTTTAATGCATTAATTGATTTACTGGTCAAAGAAAATCCAAATTAAATGAAAATAAATACGCGTCAAAGATCGATTATGAAATACCGTCAACCGGGGCTACTTTCGATCACTATTTTTTCCTAGTTTCACTCAAATCCCATTATTAAAAAAATATATATATGATTTTCTAACGTCGAAATGGAATTGCAAACAATTAACTCGAAACAATGAAGCAAACTATGTGAATTTTAAACAGGCAATTTTTTTCTTCTTTTTTTATTTTTAAAGTATTGTTAAAATTTTGGCACAATGTTGGTTAAAATTTTGGTAGCTCATGCAGAGGCTTCATTGGATCATGCCTTTAGTTTCATATAAAACGAATACAATTCATATGTAAATGAATACATTTTTATTAAAACCCCGTTGCAAAATTATCTGCTAATAAAGCGACAATGCAATCTCGAAAGACGATACCGTATTTACTCGTGTATAGTGCGCACGCGTGTATAAGGCGCCCCCCCCCTACTTTGCAAGTAAAAATGTCGATTTGTTAAAATCTCGTGTATAATGCGCATTATAAATTTGATACGCTAATGAAGAATGGCCAAATGAATTTCAGTTAAAAAAAAAAAAAAAAAAAAAAGTCGAAACAAACATTACACCAGACCAGAAAGCAAGACGAAAATGCATTTTTAGACTTCGGGTTGTAAGAGAATGACAAGAAATAGGAATGAGTGACAGTAAAGAGAATTGCGACTAATTTCTCTGTTGTATAAAAAACTGCAAGGAGTGAAATAAATATGCAGTAATACTTCAATTAAGTAAAATTTTCCGAGTTTTAATATCTTCTTTGAATAATTTCTTTTTTCATATGTATATAGTTCAACTGCATCCAACAGTAAAAAATTATTCCGTGTATAAGGCGCACCTAGGAGTTTTGCCCTAATTTTTTGAAAAAAAAGTGCGCCTTATACACGAGTAAATACGGTAATCCATGTCGCAAGTATTCCCACACTCTGAACCGAAAAAGATGAGAACTATTACAATTTTTTGCGTATTAATAAAATCCTTAAAAGTGCACGTAAATTTTAAAACCTAAAAATACTGGTATACCTTTTAAAAAGGCTATATTTATTATTATTACTATATTACAAAAAATATTGGTATTAATACTATGTAATTTTTTCAATAAAGGATATAATATTTATCATTCAAAGTAATTATAAAAAGTTAATTAAATCCAATTGATTTTTTAAATCATCAGATTTTAAAGCATTCACATTTTATATAAACATTTTAATAACAATTTTAATTTTTCTAAAGAAAGGTGTTATAGTAAAAATAAAATACATTGACATGTTTCGGAACCGTCAAATAAGTTCCATAGTCATAATATAAAATCTAAAATACATTGACATGTTTCGGAACCGTCAAATAAGTTCCATAGTCATAATATAAAATCTATGATTTTATATTATGACTATGGAATTTATTTGACGCTTCCGAAACAAGTCAATGTATTTTATTTTTACTATAACACCTTTCTTAAGAAAAATTAAAATTGTTATTAAAACATTCAAAGTAAGTTTTCCATAATTTTATCCACATACTAAAATACCTTAAGAAATTTCTTCACTATCTCTTTAAATATATATGAAGAATCTCGCACACTTAGTTAAATATCTATATTAAATATGTATATAAACTATATTTCTTAAATATTTCTCACTATAATTCGATTTTAAAATGTAGCTGTTTTTCCTTATGCGCATTTCAAACCCATTTATAATTTAGCGCGTACTTCATTTAATTAACATATATCTTGAGGATAATATTTAAAATTCTACTTGAAAATTCGTCAAATGATACATTTTAGACAAAATTGTCATATTCATCATAAATCATAGGGAATTTCGAATTTGATTCTGCCTCATTTATGCGCTAATGAAGTATGACCAGGGAGAAAGCTATTTCATGTATTACGAATAAGCAGAGCCTGATTACTAACGGGGCACTCTCTCACCAGAAAAAATTTATAGAAATTTTCGTCTTCTTTAAACGCCCTTTTCATACAAGATTACTGTCATGAATAAGGAAAAATTCTTTATTTCTTTTTCCTGGTGGGAGAGTGCCCCGTTAGTAATCAGGCCTTGCGAATAAGATATACACTGTCTTCATTCTTATTGTGATAGATGACATCCTATACAAAGATTACCTCCCAATCATGCATGTAATTGCAACACTTTAGGAAATTTAACTTCACGAGCGTGTTTTCTTAACTAAAAGTCCTCTTTATTCTTTGTTTTAATGCAAGTAGTAATCAAGGCCCCCTTATCATAATATCAAGGCCTCGCATTCAGGAGAAAATCTATTGTTGAAATTGGCCCTATAATTGCCAACTTATTATATGACTTTGTCTCGTATGTAACGCCACCTGGTGCATACTACTGCTAATAATCCCATAGGAAATAATGGAAAACATTTCAGTTTCTAACATTAGATGGCGCTACCAACGTGAAAATCATGTAGTTCAGCGCCCCCTGTACTGCAGTCAAAGGAAACTTGGTGAATGACAAGCCTTTATATTATGATAAGTTAGCCTTGGTAGTAATTATGTTTTTTTTTATAATGTTCAATTGGTTTAACTTATTTGTTACAAAAATTAACATTACACGTGGAACGGATTGTATGAAATATATTAACACATGTCCCTTCTCGCACTTAAAAAATGTAGGAAATAAACTGATTTTCTTTTTCTGCAAATTACTTTTTTGTTTATATATTTTTCCACATTTGTTATTTTATTGCAAAAATGAATAAATAAATAAAACATTTGCTTCATTATCCTTCCCCTACGAAAATTAAAACTTTTTCCCTCTAGGAAATAGTCAAAAGAGCTTTAAGAAAAATTACATATTAAACGAAAAAAGTTAAAATATTCTGCACGCTTATAGGTGTTTTACTTTTATATACAGGGCTCGCACCGTTCCTAAAATTTTCACTCTTATACCAGTATTTTAAATCAAAAATCTTCACGGAAGGTTCCTTTATCATCTGGCAAACATCTACAATAGAATTATACAATAAATATTTCCCTTTAAAAATTGGGGTAGGAAAGAATTAAAATTTTAGGAACGGTGCGAGCCCTGTATATACCGGTTGTCCAGTAAATAACTGACCCATTTTGAACTTAAATAACAAATAAACGGTTTGAGATAATAATGCGCGGTTTGCGGTATTGTTATTAGAAAATCAATAAATTTTTAAACATGTACTTTTTAACATAGTTCAAATTTCGGAAAAAAAAAATATCGCGCTGGAGGTAACAGGCTGATTGAATACAGTCATGACTCTAATTTTCAGAAATATGAGATTTTCGGCTGAATCTGAATCTATATGTTGTCGAATCTGAATCTATATGTTGAATCGACTCTCGAATCAGCTTCAGAACTAGGGTACGTTGGTTGGAAAGTGATTTAAAATAATATTTGTGATTGAACCATCTGTATTATATTTCCCCTCCTCAGTCTTGAGACTGAGGTATTATTTTAAATAATATTATATTACATTAACAAAGTGCATATTTTAAAATTTATTTATATTCTAATAACAATACAGCAAGCCGCGCATTTTTATCTCAAACAGTTTTTTTTGTTATTTACATTCAAAATGGGTCAGTCATTTACTGGACACCCGGTATCTACTTTGACGTCACATGCGTTATGTATGTGACGTCAAAGTAGCTATATCCATTGCAGATATATCCAAAGCACATAGTCCATTGTTCCAATTAAATAAAACAACATTTTCTGTATTAAATTACTGGTATAGAAAAAGCCGGAGACTTCGGAGATCTCAAACATGAGATTGTTTTATTATTATTATTATTATTATTATTATTATTATTATTATTATTATCATTTAAATGTTATTGCGCTGATGGGGCATTGCAAATTTTGCAATTTTAGTTCCATATGAATTTATGTAATTTTTTACTTCTATGTTTGATAAATCGTATTGCATTGTTTTAAACTTATATTGTTTCTTCAAAAAACTCTATAACTCTTTTTATTTCTTTTTCCATGCATAATCTATTTAAAACATTTGTTGAATTCAAAAATTAAAACAGCCTGCAATTAAATAAAGCCATTAAGAAATCCATAAAAAAGTATCCTAAACGAATATTTAATTAATAAATGGAAAGGTTCGACCAATTTATTAATATTCCTTTAAATTCAATTAACTTTATATATATATATTTTTTTTACTTAAAGGAAAATTATGCACATTAACCATGCTTCTAAAATTAATAATATACAAAACTAATTACTTTTCCTAATTATCTTCTTTGCATAATATACATTTCTAAATTATTTTATAAAGCAGAAAGAAAGATCATGAAATTAATTTAAGAATAAATATATATTTATTAAGCTTTATACATCACTTAAATTATTGGAAACGCAAATTTGAAAATGAAACTATATCTTTCCAGGATTGAAATAATTAAAAAACTAAAATTTCGCTTTATTAGCAATCAAAGACGTATGCTTAAAAAAAATTAAAAATAATTAATCTGTAGTGCAAGTTAATCAAATTGTTCCTTATTTTTTATTTTATTTTATTTTATTTTTTTTTTTTTTTAATTTTTGGCAGTGGGTTTATCTAAAAGAAATTTATATGGAAAGATGATATTTTTTTTCCTTGATAAGCATGGGATGAAACAATATTTGAATAATATTAAATAAATTAATAATTAGTGAACAGGGATGAAAAATAACAATTAAATTTTCAGATTTTAACGAAATTGAAATTCATTCAACTTCTTGATAAAGGTATATAATGTGTCCTGGAGTAATAACGCCACGTTAAGGTGCTACCAATTTTCATGTATGAAAATTAATAATTAAATTTTGAGATTTAAATTAATTTGAAATTCATTCAGCATTTTGACAAGAGTATATAAAGTGTCTTGGGGGGTAATAACGCTACGTTAAGGTTCTATCGATTTTCAGGTATGAAAATTAATAATTAAATTTTGAGATTTTAATGAATTTGAAATTCTGTCTAGTTTATATTTTGCGGACAGACCAAAACAGGATTTTGACACATCTCGCGTTCTATTTATGGTAGAAAAAATGTCTTGTTTCTATGGAATAGGACGTGCCAAGTGGCTAAGAAATCAAAAGTGGGATCCGACGAATAGACAATCAGTAAATGCGATTTTAATAGTGCATTTTTTGCATTTGTTAAATAAATTCTTGTATAATCTTGTGTAATTTTCTTGATATATCAAATATAGCACTACCTAATTCCAGGAGACACATACATTATAAAAGCCTGCTGGTCGCCACGCAATTTTCACATACTGTACCTCACTCCGAGTTCTTTCGAAAAATTATGAGCGGTGATCGATTTTTACTCAGCATTCGGGAGTATGCACTTCTATATCGCTTCTTTTTATTACTAACGTTTTAGATTTGTGACTTGGTGGCATCATATACAATGAGGTATTTTTGATAAGATTCAGTTGTGCACAAGACGTCCAGAGCCTAATTACTAACGGGGAACACTCACAACAAAAAAATTTAATACAAATGATCCCTTTATCAAAATGTCGAGTTGTGTTCATTAGGAAATTTCAGCCATGAATAAGATAAAATTTTCCATTTCTTTTTACTAGTGGGAATGAGCTCCTTTGGTAATCAGGCACGGGAGATGTTTAGTTTAGATAGATATCATTCTAAAAGCCGTAATGGAATGAAACTGATTAATACACTTAAAAAATACTCAAAATAGTTTCTGGAAATAAGCGGAAGGAAAAAAATGTTTTTAGGAATTTTATCTTAAAACCTTGGAAATTTATAGTTTTCGGAACTTTCTAAAGATGAAGAACATTTTTCGTTTACTCGGACAAAGATTTCATGGAATAAAATTTTGTGGACCGCAACAGGTTATGTATTTTTTCGGTTGTGGTTAAAATATATTTTAGTGGATTAAAAAACACCTTTTTTGTTAAAGCGTATAAAGAAAACATAAGTTACATCATTTTTCAAATCAAATTACTAAATGTTTCACTTGTCTAATACGTGTAAGTTAATTTCTTTATTAAATACTGGCAGGCTCGGCGTTGCCCGAACCCGTGATGGACAATTCTTAAATTAACCTCAAATTTGTATAATTTTATATCTTAAGACTTCATTGTATCTAAATTTATATTTTTAAATGAAAAAATATTCAATTGAACATATGTGCTATTTCTTAATTTATTTTCCCCGTAATTTGACATTTTGGTGCCTTATGCGCAACGAAACACGAAAGCGAATGAAACTGCAACGAAACAGTCAGTATTTTACTGATTTTGCCGAAATTTTACATACTTTAATTTGTAAAAGATATCGCTACGCGTTTGAACAGTTCAAAATTTTGCAGGTGTTGTAAATCTGGTCTTAAAATATTGCACTAAACAGACGTTTAGTTACATTTAATGTAGAAATAATATCGTCCCCGTGACACGAGAAGTGATCTGAGTTTGCCGGTATATTATAAAAGGTTAACATTCATATTTTTTAAAACCAACTACACCATCAAAAGGAAATTGCAGCTTTAAACCCCTGACTGTCCAGCCAAAGGGTAATATTGTAATGTTGTTTTCACTGTAATTTATTAAAAATATTCAAAAAAGATGTTTTTTCCAACCTGATACAAAATATGTTATTATGTATGGGTGTATAATCTTTGATAGCATTAATCCTAAATTAATTTTTCAAAAATGGGTTTTATTTGTAAAATTATATTAATTTAAATATTGCTTATGTTGCAGTGAAACCTGCAGGTTTGTGTGTGAAATAATCCGGTCGTGGCAGTCAGGAGGTTAATAACATATTTTTGGTTTGTAGGCACCTTTAAAATTGCATCCCTGAGAGACGTTGCACAGAAACAACCCTTTTTTTAAGGGATTAACTACGATATATTTTTTAATTGTTTGTAGCATTTGCGACGTAAGGATACGATCTTTCAAAGTATGTCTCATTTTTAACTTTACTAAGCAAATCGGACGATGTTAATACATGATGAAAAAATATACCCGAAATTTTTCTTTGCTTTTTTCATTTTCAACCGATACGTAAATAAGCTTTCAGTACATGCCTGACAGCTTTTCTCTTCTCACCATGACCGAGATGAATTTTTATTGAGTGACTTGCGATTTTTAAGTAATAACTCAACTCATTATAAGAATTTTTAAATTCTGAGTCTCACGTGCAAGCACTAATCTCTATGTATAATAGAGATTTGTCTTCCTACTTTGGACATTAATTCCACCTATCAGCGCGGAAGGATACACTGACGGTAATTTTAGTTCGCATTCATGGGAAAAATTGCTGTTTACCGCATTCTCTCACATGATTAAAAAATCGTCTGTTAATTTGATAAGTATAGCTGAATTAAAAAATATAAATTAAGATAATAATAAATGAAAACATTAATGTCTAACGTTGTCAATGCGGACTATTTTTTTCCTTTCCTTGCATGCTTCATTTGCCTTGCAAACATCTGACCGCCGACTGAGAACTCGTGCTATATATGGAGCTCATTGAACATCATGAGACAATTTCGAGTAGCGTCACAGATTTTTTCAGCCACGTACGAACCGTACATTCTGCTAATTGTCGCACACATACACGTACACAGACAGAACGAATTTTTGTTTTATCAGTATAAAAGATAAATTTAGATATAAGTAGCAGTGGAAAAAAATTTGTTATACATAATTCGAAAATAAATTACCTTTCCATACCAAAAATAATAATAATTTTTATTATTTATTTCTAGGAGAACAATATCATGTGGCAAATATAATTTTGTTTATTTCTGTTTTTTATTTTATTTATTCATTTATTTATTTATATGTGTGTGGGGGGGTGCAGAGTTGATATGGATCCTGGAATTTTCAGACCCGGAAATTCTTCAGGAACCAGTATTTACTTATAGAAATTTTCTGCTTAAATAAGGCGACATTTTGCACATTTTGAACTGATACGTCACCCACCTGGAAAATAACTTGACCCCTATGAACCTTAGTGCGTGTATGTGAAAAAAAATTCCAACAAAAACAATATTTAATCGTATCGTTCAACTATAAAATATTATGCTTTCCATATTTTTATTACTCTCTCAGATCTTTTATTAAATCAACATTCTGGTTAAGAATTCAGTCGTAAAAAACAATCAACTGTTCTATGTCAGGTAATGAAGTACAAAATTTATAAAAGGCCATCCTTGATTACGATAACAAAGAAAAAAGTGAAGAAACCCAAAGAGGAAAACACCTCATTGAAGGGGGTTTTCTCAGTAGGAGCTGAATTTCTGATTACCAAAGTGTGGTATTTGATGTATGATTAACCTTCCGTCTACCAGACAAAACACCCATTTATCTACGGCAACACCTAATTTTAATTCCAAACTTGCAAACGGCACCAGTAATATTTTAATATAATTTTGCTTTTACAATGAAAGCTTAAATTAAGGAATTCGTAATATCTAGATAAGTCCTTTATAAATTCCGGTGTCAATCGACAATTTCTCATTTTACCATTGACACCAGAAATATTGCTGTCGGGTCCAATGGACCCGTCTGGTAGACGGAAGGTTAAACGTAGAAGAATAATTTTTCTTAAATATTTTTCTAATAAGTAAGCATATCCATTAATCCTTAACTAGTTAATTCTTTTCCGTTTAATAAATTGAAAATAGCGGACTCACACCACTATTATTTAAATAAAATATTCGTAAAATTTAGTCTAAACATTTCCACCCTTAAATAGTATGAAAATTTACTTTAAAATTATAGTGATGTCAAAAAGCTTTAAATGATGAAAAAAGCAAACTCGTCGTTCGGGCAAACCAGTTAAGGTGTTAACGTTTTCCTATAAGTGACACAATTAAAAAAAAAGGGTAATACAATATAGCTACTACTGCTAATTTATTTCATATGATGAAATATTTAACTACATGCGCTATATGGCCAAAGGAGACCGGCCAGTTGCGAGTTTGGATGTTTTGTTAAATATCAAGAAAAATACATGAGTATCCTGAAACTAAGTGTGTAACTATAATAGTACAAGTCATATATTTCTGTGAAGATCTTTTCCCGAAATTCGATAGGGGGGAGGGGGACATCAACAAATTGAAAAGGAACAAGTAAATTTTGGATAACTCTGTCAAAACTAATGTAGCAAACTCGTTGAAACTGTAGATTATGATTGTGTTAATTTTTATGAGGACTACATACTCGTAGCATATTCGTACAATGTAGATTCGTAGAGATATTAAGATTTTTATAAAAACAGCCCAAGTCTTGCCACGTTTTTTGCTAGTAATTTACAGTACTTAATATAAAAAATATCCTTTTCAGAAAATATGAAAACAACATTATACACAATACTTACAATCAAAATTAAGACATAATAAAAACTGTACGAAAAATGAGAAGGTTTATTAAACAGTTTTTTATTGCGCATGCGTGAATGATATTAAAATTTCATTTGCATATTGTGTTAGCTAAATGCATAAAGCAAATTTTCTGAAAGTCTCAAAAACATAGCTAGAAAAATCCGAAAATTATCGACGATAGAGTAAGCTCAAAATCCATTGTTTCCAAAATGAAGCAAAAAAAATCAGGGGCTGTATACATATATCCATTGATAAGTGTAAATATGTGTGTAGTGTAAATACACAATACTGCATATACTACTATATTTAAATACAGCCCCTCTTTTTTTTTTTTTTTTTTTTTTTTTTTTTTTTTTTTTGGAAACAACGGAGTTTTAGCTTATCCTATTGTAGGTCATTTTCAAAAATTCTTAAGCCATTATTTTGAGAATTTGACAAAGTTTGCTGTACTCAATTACCTAACACAATATGCAAGTGAATTTTTAATAGCATTTATCCATGCGCAGTGAAAAATTATTTAGTAAACTTGCTCATTTTTCGTACAATTATTATTATTATTATTTTAAAATTTTCATTGCAGGGTATTGTGTACAATATTGTTTGTCACATTTTCTAAAGAGTTTTCTACTTTTTAAATATCAAAAACTGCAAATTACTAGCAAAAAACTTGGCAAAATTTGTGGGTGTTTTAATACAAACCTTAATTTCTCTACAAGTATACATGCTGTCCTCATAAAAATGAACACAGTTTATTACAATAAACCACTTAATCATAATCTGCAGTTTAAACGAGTTTACTACATTAGTTTTGTCAGGGTTATCCAAAAAATATTCCTTCTTTTTCAATTTCTTGACAGTCCCCTGTGGGATTTCGGGAAAAAATCTTCACGATAATAGCTTGACTTTATCACGAAGTTTGATCCATCAGCAAAGATCATGTTTTTGTTCGATTTAACTGATATTCAAACAGAAAAATGGTTAAAACATTTCTGGTACAATACCGTACCAACCAACT
Organism: Maratus speculifer; assembly: GCA_964019185.1. Classification (NCBI taxonomy): domain Eukaryota; kingdom Metazoa; phylum Arthropoda; class Arachnida; order Araneae; family Salticidae; genus Maratus; species Maratus speculifer. The sequence continues at coordinate 308,333,271 of OZ025295.1, read as the reverse complement.
TTGCTGGGTTAAAGGTTATCCAGTCCTTTGGCCTAATGCATACATTTAAAAAATCATTATCCATGTTCAAACAAGTAAAACAATCGAATAGCCCTTTTTGTGTAGCCAAAACATACGAAATTATGAAAATCTTATACAAATTTCATGAAATATTATTGGAACGGAACGTGATTTAGGGAGATTTTATTGTATTCAAAATTTACATGTAAGTATTTCTGGTAAATAATTACAAACTAATGATGAACAAAACTACAATACTTTAATCATGATTTTAGCACAATTTTGCAACCTGTTTTAATATTATTTTTTTTATCATTAAGGATTTTTTAATTCCGAAACTCCAAACTTACGTCAAATCGGGATTGATCGAAATGGAAAATTTTTTATAGAAGAAAATAGATTTTGTTAATATAGAAAAGACCTGTTTTAATATTATTCTTTTATCATTAAGTTTTTTTTAATTCCGAAACTCCAAGCTTACGTCAAATCGGGATTGATGGAAATGGAAATTTTTTTATAGAAGAAAATAGATTTTTCCTATGTTGTATTAGTGCTAACAGTAAACTTTTGAATATATATATATATATATATATTTTTTTTTTTTTTTTTTTTTTTTTTTTTTTTTTTTTTTACAAATTCTAACATATTTTTGGCTGATCGCATAAAGAAAAACTTTCAAAATAGCATCTGAAAATTTCTGTAGAAAAAAATCAATTTTGGAGAGAAGTTGATCTGAACAGGTACAATTTTGCGAGTGGACTACTTTTTTAAAATTCAGATTTGTCAGTTGGCACCACTTTTCTGAGACGGTAATTTGCTCTTGTTTTTTCCTCTATTAATATGCAATTAAATAAGAAGAATTTTACTGTTTCAAAAAAGTGATGCCAATGAAGAAATCTGTATTTTGAAAAAGTATGCTACTCGCAACACTGAACAGGCTTATCATCCTTCAAAATTTCTCGTTTGCTGTGAAGCTTTATTTCAATTATTTAACTCCTTGCGGCGCGGTGGTATATCTATGAAACCACTTCATTTTAATTTCGAAACGCCGAATTGGCACCGTATTTTTGGTAAAGTAAAATTTCAGTTTATAGAGTGCGTGAAATATAGCTTTTTTCTTATTTCTATATAAAGTTGTTGTTAATGTTTTCGTGTCAATCATTAATTTCAACACTTAACCCTTTACGGCACACTGTTTGTCTCCTGGGATATCTAATTTTAATTCTAAACTTGCAAACGCCACCAGTAACATTTCAATTAAATTTTGCTTTTATAACAAAAGCTTAAATTAGGAGATTCTTAATTTCTAAAAAAAATCGTATGTAAATTCCGGTGACAGTTGATAATTTCTCATATTACTAAGAGAATTTGCCCGTGCCGGAAAGGGTTTAGCAAAGAATTTGCTTTGCGCCGCAAATGCTTAACCAGGATATGTTCCCTTTATTAAGTTTTTCCAATATAATTGTAAAGGAATTGTAACCATTATTGTGTAGTCTAGAAAAAATATCCACAGCAAGGAAAATTAACTCAAGGGTTTCACAAATGGATGTGCGAGATGCATGAGATAAAAATAACGAGAAGAAAAGATCTCGAGTGAAAAAAGAAATAAAGTAATAAGAAAATTGTGGTGTATTTAACTGTAACCGCAACTAAGGAAAAATGTAAATAGAATGTTTTTATGTAAGCGGCAATTGTGTTCTATGCCGATTGTGTGTATCTGTGATCGTCTGCTGTAAATAATGTGTCCGTATTAAATAAGTTCTTTTAGTAAGATGAAAGTATTATTCTTCCAAAGTATATGTTTCTTTTCTAATGATGTTAAATCGATATTTAGTTCACATATTAAAATAATATGTGATATCTGGCGACGATGTATGGGATTAAAAGTATCGGATTCACGCACATTAGATGCCGAAGACTGCCAAGGTAAAAAATTCTTTTTGATTTATCTTTAAAGAAGATTAAAAATGGAGCAGTTGGTTCAAAGTTTAATAGAACAAAATAAAATTTTATTAGAGAAATTAACCACTTTTGCCGATCCGAAAACGCAAGAAGCTAAAGTTTCAGTTCAGTTTGAAAAATTTGATGAAACATATGAAGCTTTTGATTCTTTTTTAGAACGCTTCGAAGCTTTCATGGATATTCAAAATGTTCCGGATGGCAAACGTGGGAAAGTTTTTATTTCTAGTTTGTCAGCAAAATTATATCATTTGTTGAAAAACCTGCTAGCTCCTGACAATCCTTCCGATAAAGATTACCTTATTCTAAAAAATACTTTAAAAGCTCATCTCACTCCGACGCCGCTTATAATTCCTAGTAGGCATGTGTTTCTAAATCGTAAGCAACGGGAGGGGGAAAGTGTCAGTGCTTTTATGGCTGAACTTCGCTCCTTGGCAATTCCTTGTCAGTATAAACAGGAAATGTTGAACACTATGTTACGGGATTCGTAACATAGTGTTCCGAATGTTACGGAACACTATGTTCCGTATTAACATAGGAACACATGTTAATGTGTTGCTATTAACATGTGTTCCTATGTTATAACTGTGTTCGTATGTTTTCGTAAGCGGGCTAAGGGATAGAGCAATATTAGACAGACTTTTTGAGGAAGATGATATAGATATTGAGAATACCTTGAAAATTGCTTTAGCTATGGAGAAAGCTATGAAAGGGGCAAATGAGATAATGGATAAATCTTTAGAAATTAAAGAATTTAGCGTGAGGAAAAATAATGAGCAGTCAAAATTTGTTTCGCAAAAGAAAAACTTTGGAAGACAAAATCTTTCGGGAAAGAAAGTAAAAACGAGCTGTACACGGTGTACAGCAACGGATCACGATAAATATTCCTGCAGATTTAAATTATCTAAGTGTCATTTTTGTCAAAAAATCGGGCACATTCGAAAAGCTTGTTTTGCAGCGAAAAAAGGGTTAAAAGGGAACACGGTAAAACAAAAACAGGTAGATACCCTGTATTCTGGTGAAAATGTTATCCCAATGTATTCTTTTGATTTGAATTCACTGAAAGAAGAAGAGCAAAGAAAACCTCCAATTATGTTAACAGTAAATATTGAAAATAAACCTGTGAGTATGGAACTTGATACTGGAGGGGCCGTCTCGGTAATGAGCATAAAAAAATTTCGTGAGATTTCGAAAAAAAGAATTCAACCCACAAAAGTAGTTTTTAAAACATATAAAGGTGAAATAATTGTATCTTTGGGTTTTGTCACTGTTGATGTTGAATACAAAAATCAAAAATTTAAATTAAATTTGTATATTGTTAAGGAAAATTTGGATACAATTTTTGGCCGCGAATGGCTATATAGTATAAATTTAGACTGGAATTCTATAAAAGCAATAAGAACATCTTATAACTATAATTTGAGTAAATTGTTAGAAGAGTATAAAGAGCTTTTTGACGATAAGTTAGGGGAAATTAATAATTATGAAGTAAAGTTGGAACTTAAATCTGGTGCAGTGTCAAAATTTTGTAGAGCTAGACCTGTACCCTTTTCTTTAAAAGATAGGATTGAACAAGAAATTGATAGGCTTGAAAAGGAAGGCATCATAGAGAGAGTAGAGACCTCTGATTGGGCAACACCAGTTGTCCCGGTTGTAAAAACAGATGGGTCTATACGCCTATGTGCAGATTATTCTGTTACCGTGAACCAAAATATTATGGTACAGCAACATCCTATACCAAAATTAGAGGAAATTTTTTCAAGCTTAAATGGGGGTAAACATTTTTCAAAAATCGATTTTAAACATGCATATTTACAAATGAAAGTACATCCAGATAGTCAAAAGATCTTAACAATAAATACACATAAGGGATTATATGTATGTAAAAGACTTATGTATGGTTTAAATTCTGCTCCAGCGATTTGGCAATGATATATTTATGGTCTTTTCCTGGGGATGGAAGGAATCAAAGTTTTTATGGATGATGTTAGAGTGACTGGATCAGACGATAAATCACACTTAGAGGCCTTAAGAAAATTTTTTCAGAAATGTAAAGATCATGGGCTAAAATTAAATTTAGATAAGAGTAAATTTTTTCAAAAAGAAATTCAATTTTTAGGGCGCAAAATTGATGCAAACGGTATACACAAGACTGATGAGAAAATTTCTGCCATTTCAAAAGCTCCTAGACCTACTAACGTACAGGAAGTACAAAGTTTTTTAGGGCTTGTTAACTTTTATGGAAAATTTTGTCCTAATTTGGCTACAATAGCGAATCCTTTGTATAAACTAACACAGAAAGGTGTGAAATGGGTTTGGTCAAAGGATTGTCAGGAAGCTTTTGAAAAAATTAAAAATGAAATTTGTTCTCCGCGTGTCCTAATGCATTATGATCCATCACTGCCATTGATATTGGCAACTGACGCATCTCCTGTTGGAGTAGGGGCGGTTCTTTCCCACTCTTTACCTGACGGAACGGAAAGACCAATAGCTCGCCTCCAGAATCCTCACAAAAACTGAGCAAAAATACGCTCAGATTGATAAAGAAGCACTAGCAATTGTGTGGGGTGTCAAGAAATTTTATCTGTACCTAAAAGGGAGACGATTCACATTATTAACTGACCACCAACCTTTAGTAGCCATTTTCGGATCGAAGAAAGGTCTTCCAGTTCTGGCAGCCACAAGATTGTTACATTATTCTTTAGTATTACAATCTTTCCAGCTTGACATTAAGTATCGTAATACAAAACAACATGGTAACGCTGACTTTCTGTCTAGGCTGCCGCCCACCTCTGAACAGCTAGACGTTAAAGATGAAATTGATCTATTTCAGTTAGCACAAATAGAAACTCTTCCTATCACAGCTAGAGACTTAGCCAAAGAAACTCTGTTGGATACAGACCTCGCCCCATTGCTTAATATTTTACAGAATGGAGGAATTTCAAGAGGGAGAGAAGCAGAATATAGTCTACAAGATGTTTGTGTCATGTTAGGCCAGCGTGTGTGCGTTCCCAAAAAGTACCAGGCTCAGGTGCTTGAAGAGTTACATCATGGTCATCTGGGTGCTGTTAAGATGAAAGCTATCGCTAGATCGTATGTTTATTGGAAGAACATCGATAAGGATATAGAAAATTGCTCAAAGAATTGTGTAGACTGTGCTCGATATAAAACCGACCCACAAAGAGTAAAGGTGCATTGCTGGGAGTATCCTAGTGCACCGTGGCAACGTATTCACGTAGATTTTGCTGGGCCTATCTTTGAATATATGTTCCTGATTATAGTAGATGCTCATTCCAAGTGGTTGGAAGCTTATCCAATGAAATCCACCACAGCAACCAAAACCATTGAATGCTTAAGAGATTGTTTCGCTCGATTTGGATTGCCACTCATGCTGGTAAGTGACAACGGTCTACAGTTTACATCATTTGAATTTGAGATGTTTATGCGTAATAACGGTATTAAACACAAGACCACTGTGCCATTTAAACCATCTAGCAATGGGCAGGCCGAAAGATACGTCTTTACAGTCAAACAATCTCTAAGAGCAATGCAAAATTATAGTGGCACAATACAACAAAAATTAAGTACGTTCCTTATGCAATACAGAAAAGCTCCGAACCTCACGACACTTCATAGTCCAGCCATGCTTATGTTGAAGAGAGAGATTCGGACGAGAATCGATCTGCTGCGTCCTGATCTTAAACGCAGAGTGGAAGAAAAAGTTCGTAAAGGAACTTATGAATTCTCGGATAGAGGATTCCAAATTGGCGACAATGTCGCTGTACGAAATTACCGACAAGGCGACAAGAGATGGAGGTTTGGAAAAGTCGTTAGAAAAGATGGACAGCTACATTACACTGTCGATGTAAATGGTCAATTGTGGCGTAGACATGTCGATCAAATACGGGATGGAGGAGACATAGAGGAAAAAGAATGCGAGCTCCGACGATCATTTTCAAAACCTGCCATTCCTGTGCAAGGTGCTGATGTTCCGACAACTAGTGCTGAGTTAGCACAATCACCCACTAGTGTGGAGGCGGAGACGACTGATGCAACGCCAGTCTCAGTTACTACATCAGAGCATGCTCCACTGAGTGTCCACGGTTCAACTCCAATACCACAACCAGTTCGCCGATCTACAAGAATTCGGAAACCTCCTCAGCGATTGGACTTGTAGTGATAGTTTAGGAAGGGAGGAGATGTGGTGTATTTAACTGTAACCGCAACTAAGGAAAAATGTAAATAGAATGTTTTTATGTAAGCGGCAATTGTGTTCTATGCCGATTGTGTGTATCTGTGATCGTCTGCTGTAAATAATGTGTCCGTATTAAATAAGTTCTTTTAGTAAGATGAAAGTATTATTCTTCCAAAGTATATGTTTCTTTTCTAATGATGTTAAATCGATATTTAGTTCACATATTAAAATAATATGTGATAAAAATAATATATGCCGGGAGAGGTTGGAAAATAGAAGAAAGCTATAGATTTATATGTTCAGAAGAAAGACAAAAACTCTAAGTAATTTTTCTTAATCTATTAATTTTATTTTAATAATGTGAAGATATATATTGTTTTATATGTGCATTTCAGTTAAGAGCTTTATATTTGTTCGTGCCATTTGTTCGTGTTGTTTAGTAGTGAAATCAAATTATTTCTAGATAGAAAATACATGAATATTAAGTAAGTAGAATATAAAATTCTATATTATAGTCTGAGCGAAGCGAAGTCTTTATACTCAGAGATACGTAACGATATTAAAAATCAAAAAAATTCTTTCGTCAAGCAAATCTCAAAAAGTACTTGTCAGATTTTGATTCTGTTTGTACCAGAAGGTACCTATGAAGGTAATCTGGTGAATGCACCTACTTTTAAAAATTAATTCCAAATAGTTCAAAAGTTATATTAAAAAAACTGATAAAAAAAACACAATTTATTTGCATACGTCACAGAAATCTGGTGTGCGTGATTTTCATCAGCTGGATATTTTCGTAGTTAACCGAATCAGTACATGGAGTAAATCGTAATCATTTACGCACTCAGAAATATTGGATGCAATAAAACATTTTAAAATTTAACCATGCAGGAAAATAAAACTGTTATTTTTTTTAATTTAAAAAAATGTCATAAAAACTTTGATTTTGAGATTTTGTGATAATCTCTTACTAGCATTTTTTGATCGCTCAAAGAATGTTTTATATATTTCGTGTGTGAAAATGAGAAACAATTACGCTTTTAAATAAAAAGTTTGTTTTATGACATCATTTTCCCTTTATATTTATTTTTATTGCATGTTTTCTTTTAACTTATATTTTGTTTGTATGTGGAAGTCAATTCTGGTCTCTAATTTTTAGGCACGGATACCACAAGCGCATCAGATTTGGCGCAATTTTTTTCAAAGCCCGCATTTGGCGAAAACTCCGTTTTCAAATAACGCTTACATACACATTTTTAAATTAATTTCTATTTTCAAAAAGAACTTACAGTAAATAAAATAATAATAAATAATAATAACTATAAAAAGAAATATTTTATATAATTAAAAAAAGGAAATGAAAGTAAATAAACATTTTATGAGTAAATAAACAAATAATAAATAAATAAAGCCGGGTTACCATCACAGGTAAAATAATGCCATTTTGAAGCCAATTATGTACCCTGCTGCACATGTGACATCTTTTTCCATTTTTCATCCATTTCCTGTTGGCATACAACTTTGAAATTTGGAATATGTATGCATACCTGAGAGCAATACTGGAATTAGACATTGTTTTTTTTTATTATTATTATTTTTATTATTTTTTTTAATTCGATCCAAAAAAGGGGCAACGGGGACTATTTTTTAAAGATTTATACAATTTATACTGCATAAAGGAGCCACTTACTTATTTTTATATACAAGAAGAAGTAAGTGGTATGTAAAAACAATTATAGTATACATAAATAAAATACTTGAGATAATATACTAGAGATATAAGCACCGGGTTTGGCAAGATTTTTTATTCCAATTATGCGGAAACATCGTTTTGATTAGCAGATACATATAGCATACTATAATAACACGTTATTTATTTATTTCAAAATGAAAAAAAAGGAATAAACGAAACATTCTCTGTTATTAAAAAAAATAACAATCAATAAATGATAATATTTTTAGAACAAACAATTTATTATGACATTTATATGATAACCAGCATGTTAGGCAACTGAACGCCATTTTGGCACCAATTAGGTATCTCGGTGTGTATAGGGCATATATGTGCCATATTTATTTGTAAAACTGAGCATGAACATTTACCAAGTGTGTTTTCATAGTCGCTTATATCTTTTTGCAACATAGCGCATCTTTCGAAGCCAAAACTGCATAAAAGAAAAAAAAATCAATATTTGCAGTATTTTTTTTTTTTTTTATGTAATGCACATTTTGTAAACAGTAGGCTCGATAATCAGACCTCGTTTTTTTTTGCTTTAAAAGATGATATTTCATATGACGTCTTTTTTTGGATTCGTCGTTTTTCCATATTTGATAGTATGCGTCTACTCGTTTTGTAACTTTTTTTTGTAACTTTCTTCTTTATTAACAGCGACATTAGGATTTCCTATTCAAATAAAAATTCCTCTAAATACAAAGAATTTTGTTAAAATAAATAAATAAATGAAATGCGGACATCTATTGCTCAAAGCACAAAATTTTTCCGATTGAGTTAACAAAAATCAGTAAAAACATAATTTTTATGATAATAAAAAGGTCACTTATGTAATAACAGAGTCATATATTTATATTATGTACGTTATGGATTAAGTATGAATATTTCTCCACCATTTATAAATAATACTAATAATAAAAAAAATGCGGACAGACCGAAGTCTATATTTGACTGAAAACAACAACCATTTTCTAAATGCTTTAAAAAAATGGCCGGTACTTCTAGGTTATCCCGTCGACCAAAAAATTATCGCGAAACTATAAGATTAAATGCCAATAATGGATGATCGTGAATGTCACATTCAATGACATTAAATGCGATTCACGTGTTTAAAATGTCATTAAGTGATTTTTATTTCAACTTTTTATTAATATTTTTATTAATATTTTTCTAATTATTTGTTTTTTCGTTATTTAAAATAAAAATTATGTCAACATGTATAATTTGGCTTTTAGTTTAGCGGTTTGTATAATTTGGCGAAATTGGTCGACGCGACGGGATAACCAAATGGCCAATGAAAAGTGATATTTCAAAAGTATTATGAAATAAGTTAAAAATCATTTATTTTAAACTAAATGAATAAAAGATTTATATTTTTAATGAAATAAATAGGATTTGAAAAATTATTGGAAATTTATCACCATAGATGTATCAATATTACAATCAGTACCTTGTATGAAAAATGGAACAATTAGCAATACTTTTTATACCCGAAAAATGGTCGTTGCTTTTTTTAAGGTTAAAAAGTAGATTACGAAAAATTCCTATACAGAGATGCCAAGCCCCCGCTTATTGCACAGCAGAATTTTCTTATAGGAAAAGTTATTTTTTAAATCCGCAGAATGTTCCAATTTAATAAAACATTTTCTGTATTAAAATACCGGTATCCAAAATGCCGGAGACTTGGCAGCTCTACCTATAACATTTTAATTAATCACGGTACTTTTTTAATCGGATTAAAATTTAGTGAAGACAACGTTTTTTGGCCAAAAGCAGCTAATAAACTATTCGGACGGATTTCACACCATATAAAATACACTCCATTCTCTTCAAACATAATAGTCCATGTTATTTATAGTTTCTCAAATCGGTGCGAAGCTTCTGTTTATGCTCATGACATCATTTCAAAGAGTTATATTTCCAATATAGGAAAATTTGGTGTTTCATTTTCTGTATTACTTTTAACATTTTGCATATTTCCAATTTTATATCCATGCATGGTTTGCTTTTCTTTTATAAAAAAAAAAAAGTGTATGCAGCTTTATATATAAGATTTTGTAATTCCATGATTCAATATGCTTATTTTCATCATATTTTATCACAATGAATGACCAATTAAAGGTAACGTCTCATTTTCTTTACTTATCGCAAGTTATTAAATGTGTATTCTCAGCAATATCGCTCAGACTAATCCCTCTGAGGGAAGTCCTAGTTAACTTCGTAAATATATAATGACAAATGAAGTGCTCGTTTGCTCCCACTTAAACTGAACATTTCTGCATTTATCAGATTTTAAATTTCGGGACGTGCAATTTGAATTAGTGATTAACAAAATGTCGAAAATTGAACGTGTCTTGCTATTAATGGCTATATAATGTATATAAATTAAAGGAGACCCAAACCCCATTTACGGTCAAAATTCATCAAAAGTTCAAAAAAAAATTATCTCAGAAAACGATAAAATACATATTTGTGAGTATCCATGCAAAATTTCAGAACTCGGGGACACTTGGAACAAGCAGCATGTGGTCTTTTTTAACTGTAGTCACTAGAGTTAGGACTAGCGACCATTTAAAATGTGTTTTCCTGAAAACGACTTTTTTATATTTTGCCTAAGTTCAAAGTACTAAGGCTCAGTGGTAAAATGATTTAGAAACAAAGTGTTTATGTTTTTAGAATCTTAAAAAAATTTGCAAAAAAAGTAAGGAGAGATATTTTATTAATTATTTCTGAAAATTTTACATAAATTGGTAAACATGAAAATTATAACGAATTTAAGGAAATTTACCATGCGTATTTTTTTTTAGCTGATTAAAATAGAAAATTAAAAGTCTCTCTCTCTTTTACCCTCGTCTTTTCCATATACTATAACACTATTTAAGAAATTTTAGTAATACCAAAATATTGAAAATTGAATGAGGAGTAATAATTTTAAAAGTGTATTTTTCGGCAAAAAAAATCATAAAAATCCCCATAAAAAATATAATTTTTAATAAAAAATGAATTTTTTTGCTAATTATTCTTTACAAAAAGATTCTTAAATACTACACTAAAATTCATTACTTTAAAATCAATAATAAAAATTTTGGGTTTTTTTCTTACGGGTCTCCCTTAATAGATTTAGTGCATCTAATATTTAAACTTTAATTACCGTTAACGGCAGAACTATCTTGATATGTTTCTTAGATGGGATACAAAAAACGATAAGCAGAAAAGAGAAAACTGTAATTTGAAATTTTTCATTAAAAAAAATACTGGCATATGTATAAATATTGCAAAATTGTTTTTTTCTTTTTCACCTTTTAAAAAATAAAACGTTATTCAATATACATTGTTACGTAGTATTTTAAACTGATAGTTAATACGGAATATAATGTAATAATTTATATTTAATTACACTATTTTCCAAAATAAATGATTAAAAGTTTCTTATCCCTAATGCAGATAACTTTATCCCTATAGTAAATATTGTTCTCAAAAAACTTAATACTTTATAACAATAAATAAATTTAACCCTTAAATGCATAGGATAGAACGCGTTCCAAAAAATGCGCAATTCAAAGAATCAGAATTCATCCCAGAAAAATCTAAGTAGTATATATGTCTTTATTTAATTACGAATGGTCTATTATTAAGTAAAGTGAAAATTGCTCTTTTAGATTTCGAGTGAGAATACGGAATATGTGAATAAAACCCCCCAATAAATCGGGAACACTTATGAGATCGAAAATGAACAATATGCATTTAAGGGTTAAATATAAGAAACACTGAAAAAAATTTTGTCCCTTAAGAAAAAATAAAAAAATAAATGATCTTTTCATAGCAAAAACAGTTATTATATTTATTATAAATCCATCTGTTAAGCAATATCACCAAAAGAAATATGTGTGTTTCAGAAAATAAGTGTTTTATGTTATAAAATTACAAATCAAAATAATATTTAATCACATCCTCTCGTATTATTAACCCTTTCAGGGGGCAAGGCTGCTCCAAAAGTGTTAAAATAATTATTTCACACCGTAATGTACGAACAGATTTACTTGAAAACAATCAAAAGCTCTTTTTCACGCATATTATGAGATCGAAGTTGTACTAAAAAATTTCTGGTGCCATTCGGCAATTTTGGCATTAAAATTAGCCGTTTGCAGACAGCAAACAGCGCCCCTGAAAGGGTTAAATAATGTGTACAGAAACTGTTTTTTTTTCTTTTTTTTTACTCTCTCGCAGCTTTTATTAAATAAACATTCTTACTGTGTCTTGATCAAATAATTCAATTGCAAAATGTAACCATCCCTTCTATTTCAAATAATGAAGTACAAAGCTTATAAAAATTTATACTTTTTTATGATAACAAAGAAAAAAGTGGAGAAACTCAAGAGGTGCCGCTGACTGAAGATATTTTGCCTTAAGGGAGAACAAATTTCTGATTACAAAAGGGTCGAAAGTGATACATGTTTAAGCATATAAGAATATTTCTCCTTATCATTTTTTTAATTAATAAGCATATCCAATATTATCTTCTGATAAATGACACAAATAAGAAAATATATACTGTTAATTTATTTTATGTGTTGAAATATTTAAATACCTAGAAACAATGCTACTTTAGATTTCGAAAATTGAAAGAAATTTTATGTATTTATTTACAGTTTAAATGGATAAAATATTTAATTTTTCAAGTATTAATGCTAGAAATGTTATATATAACTGCAAATCAATATACAGAATTTCGTTTATTTGGGTTCATCAATTAGATAGGTATAATTCAAAATGTAAAAGTGTTAAAATATTCCTTTTCTTGAAATTTATTTTTTGCCTAAATACGGAGCTTCAAATTTTGAATAATTTATATATTGACGAGTGGAAGCAAATATTAGAAGTTGAAGAACATAGAACATGTAATAACCACAAATATTACTCATACATGGCAAAATTGGAAGAAAACAAATTTGAAGAACATAGATGAAAGTAAATATCAACAGAATCTATTTTCATAATAACGCGATAATCCATCTGGCTGCAGAAAAAAATAGATATAGGAATCGCTAGATTATAGTATAAATAAAAGGAGCATTTGTCACAATAGCTTCTTAATCTGGTTCATCGTAAAAGAAATTAAATTTATGTTTTCTCTTGATTTTAAAAATTGGGGTCTGGGAAGAGACTTTGTTAATATATCTGAATCACTTTTTTTAAACTACTACAGTAATCACCAAGCACTGTATTCTGTTTTTGTCCAATATAATAATATTTGAAATCAATGTTCTTGGTTCTAGCACTGTGTTTTTTAGTTTGTGTTGCTACTATACAAGATTTTTTATTGTCTTCATGTAGCTTAATAGGTAGAGAATATTTGAAACCTAAAACTTCAAGTAGAGTCTGCAACCACTATTTCTTGTACATGTATCTCTTGTGCAGCATTTGTAGCAACTATTTTTGTAATTTGTCAGAGATCAGAGCAATACAATTTTGTCGTTTTGATAACATGATATTGAGCTATCTCCTAAAAGAAATATGTTACCGCTTGTGGTTTTATTGTAAGCTTTCTGGTTGCTTCGTCGTTGCAGCAAAGTCTGCATCAGAATACCTAGTGAGAATGGGGTTAATTTAGCTAACGTATTAAGATTCTTGTTTTTTATTGTGTTTAGATATATTATAATCTTTTGAACTGATTTCCCTTCTTTTTCAAATGGTTTTTCGATATTTCGGCTTAGTATATTAACTGCCAGGGCAGTGGCCGGTTGAGACAATGTCGCTATGTAAAGAAGAGCCTCAATGATTTCTCTATATTCTGTATTATTACGAATTTTGTAAATAGTTAGTGTTTGTACTGTAAAATGATGTAAATAATCTTATTAAGCTCCATTTCTTTACTAATATTAGTTTTTGTTACATTGTCTCTGTTATCAAGCAAACTTGTCTATTATTTTCAGTGTATGTCTACGGCAGATTAACGAAATATTAGAGATATCGCCAAGTTGGCGTCACTTTTGGCGACTAATTTTGGTCGCCAAATTTGGCGATATATCGCCAAGTTGGCGACAAACTTGGCGATTGTTGGCGATGGTAACCCTTCCCTATTTATGGTAACCCCCCCTTAGGTCTACTGATACATTGAATGTTGTTTCGTGGTTTTCCAGTTTTTTCTAGAAGTTTGTAGAAATTTCCACTGCATGCGGCGAGACTATATATAAGGAGAACGATACGAGCTGTTATTGTTATTATTTACCAGTCAGGCATTGAGTGAACAAGGCGTTTGTTAAGCGAGTTTGCTTGAGTTTCATTTATGTTGTTTTGAATGTTATTAAGTGTTGAGACGTTGTATAAAGAGTCTCTGGGATCTAAAGCTGTACTTATACGATAGATTTGAGCAGTTATTTTTGAATATCCAGTAATATTTGTGAGTTTCGAAGACTCTGTTGTTCTGAAGATCTGTAAATAAATTATTTTCTACTTTTCTAAGAGAAAAGAGTTTTGAAGTTCTCTAACCATAAGATCAAAAGAACCCCGTATACGCTGTAACATTTGGTGTCAGGAGTCGGGATCTTATGGCGAAAACAAGAACGATGGACGGACAACTGAAAGAACTGTTAGAAGCTATTAACGGATTAAGGTCAGATCTGACCAATAAAATCGAAAAAGGCCAAGAAGAGTTGGCGGAAAAGATGAATAAAGGCCAAGAAGAGTTATCAAAAGGCCAAGAAGAGTTATCAAAAGGCCAAGAAGAGTTGGCGGAAAAAATTGAATGCAAACAAATAGTAATAGCCAAAGAAGACATCCATCTAGATCCAAAAACAGAATTTTTAGTTCCAGCTGTAATTAACAATGAAACTAATTATCGATTTGGCCATATAGATTATGCCGAGGACAATAGTAAACAAGCAGGAGTATTGGTGGCTTCATCTGTGGTGGACCTCTCGAAGAAGACCATTCCAGTCAGAATTGCTAACATCAGTGATAAGACGAGGACTATCAAGAAAGGAGAGGTGATAGCATCATGTGCTCCTGTGACGTGCATAAGTCAAAATTCCAATCACTCTCAGAAATCTTCAGATAATTTAGTCAAGGATTTGTTACTAATACAGACTTAGATCCAAATCAAAGGGATGCTGCGGAAAGTTTAATTAGGGAATTTCAAAGTTTATTCTCCCAAACATCTGAAGACTTTGGACGAACTAAAATGGCACAACACCGAATTGACACGGGAGATCACTCACCTATTAAACAACACCCTAGACGATTACCTTTTGCCAAGCAAGAAGAGGTGCAAAATTTAATTAAGGATATGGAAGAAAATGACGTCATCGAACCATCGACAAGTCCATGGGCGTCTCCTATTGTATAAGTAAGAATGAAGGATGGTTCTACAAGATTTTGTGTAGACTACCGCCGACTGAATGACGTCACTAAAACGGATAGTTACCCTCTACCAAGGATCGACGACACTCTCGACACACTTGCGGGCAACACTTGGTTCTCGACTCTGGATCTGAAAAGTGGTTACTGGCAGGTAGCGATCCATCCGGACGACCGCGAGAAAACTGCCTTTACAACGGGACAAGGATTATGGCAGTTCAAGGTAATGCCTTTTGGTCTGTGTAACGCACCTGCAACTTTCGAAAGGCTTATGGAAACGGTTCTCCGGGGGCTGTCATATGAAGCATGTCTTGTTTATTTAGATGATATCATAATCATAGGAAAATCTTTTGATGAACATCTGAACAACCTCAGGCGGGTGCTACAAAAATTAAAGGAAGCTAATTTGAAGTTAAGCCCTTCGAAGTGCAGTTTGTTTCGCAATGAAGTCGCCTACCTTGGACACATTATTTCGGCGGAAGGAGTTAGGACTGATCCGGAGAAGATATCAGCCGTGAAAAATTGGAGTCATCCAGCAGATGTTCACCAGCTTCGGAGCTTACTAGGATTATGCACCTATTACAGAAAATTTGTCAAAGGCTTCTCGATGATTGCAAGACCACTTCATAAATTAACAGAAGCCAATCAAAAATTTATGTGGACACAGGAATGTGACGTTGCTTTCGAAAAGCTTAAGGAGGCCTTAACATCCACTCCAATTCAGTCCTATCCTCAAATCGATAAACAGTTTATACTTGATACGGATGCAAGTAACGAAAGCATTGGCGCTGTACTGTCCCAGGAAATCGACGGCCAGGAGCGTGTTATCGCCTATTTCAGCAAGTGCTTATCAAAGGCAGAGCGAAACTACTGCGTAACAAGAAAAGAGCTTCTTGCTGTAGTGAAAGCCATAGACCATTTTCATCACTATCTTTACGGTCGAAAATTCCTGATCCGAACTGATCATGCTTCTCTAACTTGGCTATTGAATTTTAAGAACCCAGAAGGCCAGATAGCCAGGTGGATACAAAAGCTTCAAGAGTACGATATGGAGATACGCCATCGAAAAGGCTCATCACATGGAAATGCAGATGCTCTCTCAAGAAGACCCTGCTCAGATAATTGTAGATACTGCGACCGGGTTGAGAAGAAATTTAATGTCAAAGGTCCTATAGTAAGACAAGTTACAACTGGGTCTACATCATCGCAAGATCCGTGGAGTGACGAGAGCCTGCGTAAAGATCAACTTGCTGATCCTGAAATTAAGCCAATTCTAGAGCTAAAAGAGGAGTCCAACAGGAAGCCCAGCTGGCAAGACATGGCCCATTACCATCCTACGACTAAACGTTATTGGGCTCTCTGGGATTCCTTACATTTGAAAAACGGCATCTTGTACCGAAAATGGGAGTCTGACGATGGAAAGACATGTAGATGGCAACTACTACTCCCTAAGTCGAGAATTTCTATGGTCCTTCAAGAACTGCATGGTAGTCCCACAGGAGGTCATTTTGGTGTAATGAAGACCCTGCAAAAGGTTCGAGAGCGTTTCTACTGGAATAATGTTCGCAGTGACGTGGAGAAGTGGTGTCGAACTTGTGACACCTGTGTAGCACGTAAAGGTCCTAAGAGGCGAACCCGTGGGCGATTGCAACGTTATAATGTAGGAGCTCCTTTCGAACGAATTGCTGTAGACATCCTGGGTCCACTTCCTAGAACATCTGATGGCAATAAGTACATCCTCGTTGTCATGGACTACTTCACTAAGTGGCCTGAAGCCTATGCCATTCCTAATCAAGAGGCGGTAACCGTAGCAGACATACTAGTTCAACACTGGGTTTCCAGATACGGAGTTCCTCTTCAAATCCATTCCGATCAAGGAAGAAACTTTGATTCGGCTGTGTTTAAGGAAATGTGCGGATTACTCGGCATGCACAAAACTCGAACTACACCTCTACACCCTCAATCGGACGGCATGGTGGAGCGGTTCAATCGTACCATCCTAAATAGCCTCTCTCCCTGGTGTCTAGAGACCAACAGGACTGGGACAAGAAATTGCCTCTTTTCCTGCTTGCCTACAGGAGTGCCACTCATGAGGCCACTGGTTACTCCCCTTCTCAAATGCTCTTTGGTCGTGATCTTCGTCTGCCTGCTGATCTTTTGTTTGGCCGTCCTCCTGATGCTCCTTCATCGCCTGAGGAATATGTCGAAGAACTCCAGGCACGGATTGAGAAGATTCATTGTCTAGCGAGGAACCGAATTGGACTGGCATCAGAAAAGATGAAGACACGGTACGACACAAAAGCAACTGGACATGAGTTCAACGAAGGTGACAAAGTTTGGTTGTGGAATCCGATACGTCGTAAGGGACTGTCGCCAAAACTACAAAGGAACTGGGACGGTCCTTACACAGTCGTCAACAGGCTGAATGACGTCGTCGTACGCATACGAAAATCGCCACACACCAAACCCAAGGTCGTACATTATAACCGGCTAGCCCCTTATTTTGGCCAAAGTGATTAAAAATTAAGAATTGGAATTTCAGACCATGGTCATGAAAGTCACTTTTTGTAAATATGTAAATAGTAATTAGTTCTTATTTATGTAAATTTTATTATTATTGTTATTATTTATTTATTTATTTGTTTATTTATTTTAAGTGTTTTCCTCTAACTCAAGGATTGCACTGCCCGGGACGTGCAGTGTTTGAGGAGGGGGTAGTGTTACGAATTTTGTAAATAGTTAGTGTTTGTACTGTAAAATGATGTAAATAATCTTATTAAGCTCCATTTCTTTACTAATATTAGTTTTTGTTACATTGTCTCTGTTATCAAGCAAACTTGTCTATTATTTTCAGTGTATGTCTACGGCAGATTAACGAAATATTAGAGATATCGCCAAGTTGGCGTCACTTTTGGCGACTAATTTTGGTCGCCAAATTTGGCGATATATCGCCAAGTTGGCGACAAACTTGGCGATTGTTGGCGATGGTAACCCTTCCCTATTTATGGTAACCCCCCTTAGGTCTACTGATACATTGAATGTTGTTTCGTGGTTTTCCAGTTTTTTCTAGAAGTTTGTAGAAATTTCCACCGCATGCGGCGAGACTATATATAAGGAGAACGATACGAGCTGTTATTGTTATTATTTACCAGTCAGGCATTGAGTGAACAAGGCGTTTGTTAAGCGAGTTTGCTTGAGTTTCATTTATGTTGTTTTGAAGCGAGTGTTGATTAAGTGTTGAGACGTTGTATAAAGAGTCTCTGGGATCTAAAGCTGTACTTATACGATAGATTTGAGCAGTTATTTTTGAATATCCAGTAATATTTGTGAGTTTCGAAGAGACTGTTGTTCTGAAGATCTGTAAATAAATTATTTTCTACTTTTCTAAGAGAAAAGAGTTTTGAAGTTCTCTAACCATAAGATCAAAAGAACCCCATATACGCTGTAACAGTATTATCATCAAGCAAATTACTGTCATCTACATTTTTTTAAGTATGAGTTTTCATTGATATGTATTAAAGCTTCTTCTCTTCTATGTTAAACTACTTGAGCAATTCTTCAATTTTGCTTTTCTGATTTAACTCAAAACTTCCATCAATATTTCTTTAGATGATGATTCTAAGAAAATGCTTCACTTCACCTAAATTTTTTACTTCGAAGTTTAATTTCAGAATAACAATTACTTTGTTGTTTTTTATTTCATCTTTACAAAAAAAAAAAAAAAAAAAAAAAAAACAAGGAGATTATCGACGTAGAAAATAATTAGCATTTTTTTCCTCATCGGTTTTTGTACATAAATATACATCTACCATGTTTTGCTTCAAATTGTTTCTTCAGAAAAACTTCTGCTATCTTTTGATTTCACGCATGTGCAGCTGGTTTAGGCCGATATATTCACGAACTTTCTTCTCCTGATTAACATCATGTTGAACACGTCCCTCTGATTGTATCATATCGATATCTCCTTTGAGGTCATGACCCTCAAGGGATTTTACGCCATTAAAACCCTTTGAGGTCTCCATGCAAGAATGCTGTTTTAATAAGAACGTGTTTGACATGCATATTCATCAGAACTGCTACTATTAAAAATGCTCTTATGGTTGTGTGCTTGATTACTGGAGCAAAAGCTTGATCGTAATCCGTTCCGAACTTTTGGTTGAAACCTTTTGCTACGAGTCTGACCTTACATCTTTCAACTGTGCCAATTTCATTCAACTTTGCTTTAACCCTTTAACGATCATAGCATTTTTATTGCTAAGGTGTCGAAATAAATGATTGACACCGGTAATTAAGAACAAATATATTTCTAAATAAGAAAACGTGATTTTTCACATACAAAATAAAAGGGATATTTTTAGATAAAAATACCGGTGTCAGTGTTGCGTATCGGAATTAAAATTTTGTGGTTTCGTGGCGAAACCAATGAACGTTAAAGGGTTAAAAATACATTTGCAACCTATTGCTTTTTATCTTTGGTTAGCTTTACAAAATTTCATGCATAATTCTTTTTTGCGAGATTGCATCATTTCTTCTATTGCTTCGAACCATTTTTAGGTGAGTTCGTAATTGTGTAAATAGGTAGCACTTGTAGTGGTCGTTCAGTCCGTCCGTCTGTCCGCATATAACTACGCAAAAAACTACCCAACTGAATCGTTTGAAATTTAAAATACATAATTATTACATAATTTTGCCGAGTCATTTCAAATTTTATGAAAATTGGATGCATAGATCAATTACAGGGGCAATCAAAATTATTCCATTACATTACGGTCAATGGGGAAAAAAGTTTCAAATGCATTTTAATCGAATGAAATTTAAAATATATAATTATTACATAATTTTTTCGAGTTATTTCAATTTTTTTTATAATCGGGTGCATTGATCAATTACAGGGGCAATCAAAAGTATTCAATTACATTATGGTCAATAGGAAAAAAGTTTTAAATGTATTTTATACGTTTGAAATTTAAAATACATAATTATTACATAATTTTGTCGAGTTATTTCAAATTCTATGAAAATCGGATGCATAGATCAATTACAGGGACAATCAAAAGTATTCCGTTACATTACGGTCAATGGGGGAAAATGTGTCAAATGCATTTTAATGGCGTTACACTCATTGGAACTAAATAAAATTTATATGCAACTATAAAGTACATATTATAATATACATTTTACATAATTTGTGGTGCAAAGAACATTTGTTATTGATTTACAAGGCCACACAAAAGTATTCCATTACATAATGATATAGGGAGAACATTGTTTGATGAGCGTTTTAATTGTAATTCACTATTTACAATTTTATGAGATTAATATATAAGAATAATATTTTTAAAACTTCGTTATCGTAGGAACGCACCTCATTTGCTACGCTTCACGTGCAATTTCCAACTTGTTTCTTTTCATAAGGATTTAAAAATTCAGTTTTTTTTTAAACTGGTGGGTTTTTTTTTTTTCAATGCTTTTCCTTTAAAATAAGTTAATATTTGGGTCGGTTTTCCTTCCTTGGGATCTTCTTGATAATCAGTTGAACTGATTTATCTCGGTCTCGTAAATATTTTGTTTCATATGAAATACAATAACACAATAACAAATGTCAGATAATAATTCTTCAGTTCTGAGTATATGATTATTTAATAAAATGTGCCGTGCAACAATAAATTAATATCACTTAAAAATATTTATGCGGTAATATAAAACTATTAAAGTACAATTCAGAAATCTTGAATTAAAAAAACAATACATTAGAAGACTTATTTAAATTTTGTTTTTTAATACTTTCAAATAGGCTGATTTTTTGCGGCGAAAAAAAATTCTTACATTTGAGTAGATTGCTTTTATAAATTAAATATTGATATTAAATTATCATATGCAATAATAAAGTAAACTTTTAAAATCTTATTAATTTTTCGGACTACAAGTGTGTTACACGAGGTATTATTTAAATTCGTCTGGCAGTTTACTGGTTTTAAAATATCTCATTATAATTGTCTTCCATCACACAAAAATGTTTTCTAAAGATCTCAACGTGCATTATCTTCAAAACTAGATTTAAAAATATGTAGAGGAAATTTCCTAACTTTCATTGGTAGGAAGTTAAATGATATGAGAAGACAATTAAATTTATGACACGTTCCTGTCAAATAAATCTTCATGAATCACAAAGCATTTAGTTGAGTTACACCCTTTAAAAATTAGAAATGAATTTCAACCTTTTTTATAAATTGCAATTTTGGTGATGGCAGGCAAGATATGATAAATCTGATTTACTTTTATATCTGAGTGATCTTAAAAGTAAATGATCTGATTCGGCTCATTAAAAATCGGTTTTATGTCTAGAACATACAAAAATATGACATCAAGTTTTAAAAGTTAAACAAATTTTCTTGATTCGCAAGATAATGATCGCTAAATAAATACGAATAAGTTTCCGCCATGCCAGATATTCATCTACTTAAATTATAGATCCAAAAGAATATTTTTAGAGAAGGTAGTGATAATTATGCTTCTTAAATTAAAAATTGCATGCAATTAAGTGATAATAATACAAATTACATTAAAAAGCTTGTAATTTACATTTTGATAGAAATATTCCTATCCAAAATGTAAATATTTTAGATAAAACTTAAGAGGAAAAGTCAGAAAATAAGATAAAGGGAAAAAAAGAAAGAAACACACAATTTTATCATTAACCCTTAAATACATAGGATAGAAAGCGTTCCGAAAAATGCACAATTCAAAGAATCAGAATTCATACCAGAAAAATCTAAATAGTAAATTTTTCTTTATTTAATTACGAATGGTCTGTCATTAAGTGAAAATTGCTCTTTTAAATTTCTGGTGAGAATACGGAATATGTGAATAAACCGCCAATAAATCGGGAACACTTATGGTATCGAAAATGATGCAATATGCATTTAAAGGTTAAATTATCTCAGGAAGATGTAAGTCATACTATTCCAATTTTAGTATATATTTTAACTTCTATTATGTGTATTCCGTTATTTTAATCGTTTATATTATTTCATTAACCAGTTAACTGATTTCCCCGGATACCGTTCGGGCAAGATGAATTTGCTTAATTCATCATTTAAAGTTTTTTGACACCACTAATTTTTTTTAACCTTCCGTCAGGCGCGCCGTTGTAAAAATACAACACTCTCTTTCTTTTTCCTTTTAAAACAAAATTCAAGCAGCATAGGGTGTTAATAACCATTTGTATTCGTTTATTGGATCTCTTAACCCAGTTTCCAAAAGTTATTTTTATTTCAGATTGCGCAATTAGCTGAACCTGTCATTTTAATCTGTTAACAGTGCATGAAATGCGCATGGTTTGTCTGCAAACAGCCTTCAAAAAATCAAATCTTATGCTTCATATATGAAACGACTAATATAGATAAAATATAGGACTAATTCTGTAAATCCGAAATGACTTTATTCTTGTTTAGTAATTCATTATTAGTTTTTATTTTTTGTGATTTTAGTAGTAAGCAGCTTTTTATACATGTAAACTTCTGCTTTAGTATGTTATAAGAAAATGAGTTAATACTTTCATAAATTGTGATCAGAGACAACTTATATGATATTTGTATGTTAAAATATTCGTAAAATTTAAAAAAACAGCAGCAATTGATTCTTTTTCGCCTGTTGCATAATTTACAACGTGCGCCCAACGAAAGTTTAAATAATTTCATACCATTTAGAGGCAAAAATTTTTAGACTAAATGTTACGAAAATTTTATTTAAAAAATTGTGGTGTGAATCCGTTATTTTCAATCTATATTATAAAGGCCAAACGTATCTGTGCGTAACGCATGCGTCATTTTGCGAATGGCAACATTTTGAAATTTGAAAAGCAATTTCGGTTTTGCAATTTTTGCTACTGCGAATTTTAAAACTTATCAATATCGCACATTTTTAATTTTTACACCACCGTATAGAAAAAAAATGTACTTTTAAATGCAATTTATTTAAAAACTATATCTCAATTTATTTTTGAAATATTAATTTTTTTGTTGTTTTTAATACCGTTTTTCTAATTGTGGCAACAGGAGTACTCCATTTCTATTTAAAGCAAAGAAAAAAAGGAAAAAATTATTACTGTATCTTTATGTTGCCATTCTCTTAAAAAGAGAAAAAAATTGAAATTTAAACGCGTAATGTGTCAAGAATATTTTCTGTTATAAAAGCCTGTGAATTTTGATGTCATTTACAAAAATTCACGTACACTTAAAAGAATATAAATAGTTTAGTATCTGTTTCAGCTAATAGCATCGAAGCTTAGAGTTTTAGATCAAAATGGTCAAATTAAAATACCAATTTCTTTTTAAAAGTGAATATAAATATGCAAGGTGCTTATGTAAATTTTGGTATGGTGAAAATGATGTTGGGTTTAGATTTCACAGGAAAAGTATGATTGGGTCAAAGTGAAATAAAGGTTACTTTGTTTCATTTTGGAAATTTTTAATGTTTTGTCACTGGTTTTTAAAAACAGAAATTTGTGTCTTTGTAAATCGAGAAAATGCTCCGTATAAATAATGCAAATTTTACCGTAAGATTTTACTGTTGGGAATAAACAAGGATTCTTAAGCCTTTTTGTGGCACGTATACGTGTCGTTCGTCCCCAAGGAGTTAACTTTGAAAAAGTTTGGTACGTCAATGTTTTTTTTTTTTTTTTTTTTTTTTTTTTTTTTTTTTTTTTTTAATTACAATTTTTAGTATTTTAAAGATAATATTTTGTAATTTTTTATATTTATAGAGCACATTGTTAGGATAAGTTTCACTATAAATTAGATAGCCATTTTGCAACATTATTTATTCAAAGTGATTGAAAGTACAATAAGGTATAATAGAGAGAAATGATAGATTAATAATGGGGAGAAATTATACACTTTAATATTTGAAATGAAATTTCATAGTTTTTTAAGTCGCAAACTAATATGGGACTGTAATATCCATTATTGCTTTACAGGAAAAGCTACAGAAATTGGTAAGGAGGATTAATTTATGAAGATTTTCGAAATCATTTAATCAAACAAATATTTTATCTTATTCGGATTGAAAAAGACTGAAATTTATCCTTTTGATCTTAATTGTTTCTACAATACTTATTTTTTTTACCTTCATCATCTTCTCGTAGTCATCTATACCAAGTAGAGGTCTGCACGGGCCGAAATTTCCAGGTCCGGGCCCGGCCCGGCCCGAACGAAAGAAATATTGGCCCGACCCGGCCCGGCCCGAACGAAAAAAATAATGGCCCGACCCGGCCCGGCCCGAAAGTTAAAATTACGGCCCGAGCTCGGCCCGGTAAGAAAAAAAGTTTTAAATTCGCCCCGAACCCGGCCCGGCTCGAGAGAATTTCTACAGAACATTGATCTTTAATCTTATGGAAGAGTTCTGACCAAAAAAAATTATATTTGTCTTTTTTTTCCATGTTTATAATCTCCATTTATGCAGAAGTGCCGTAGGCTGCGATATTTATCCTTTTAAATGAATCTTTGTTTGTTGTATGTAAATGTTTCAGTTATCACTAGTATTATTAATCCATATTCCCTGTAATGGAGACAAAAAATCGAAAAAGCGGTATATGGTAACATTTCCAAAGACGAAATCGCTTTGGAACGAAAAAAAAAAATGCATTCTCTTCTTAACAGATGTAAATGTTTAATAATTTTTTTTCTCCCGTATTGTTGTATTCATTTTGTATGGATGAACATTTTAAAAGAAACTTTCAGTTTTTAGTTTTAAAAAAAAATTCCGTCATAATCATTTTTTTTTGTGTGTGTGTGTGTGTGTGTTTAATTCTATTTTAAAACGCCTAGTAACCTACGATTCTTTAAAAGGAATAAATTCTAATGTTTAATTGTAGAATAATGACGGCTTAAAAGTGTATGCTTTTTTGCAGAAATTTTTGGCCAAAGCCAAATATTACTGATTTATAAAAAGTCGAGAAAAGGATTTTCATATAGGGAGATTCAATAGGAACTGATTATTTTGGTCCATGAAAACTAGGAAGAATGGAATCAGTCTCGGCTTCGTACGGAAAAAAAAAAGTTAGGCCCGGCGCGATACTCCAGCAAAAAAAATTAAGGCCCCCATCCCGGCCCGAATAGATTAGTGACTAGGCCAGGCCCGGCCCGGCCCGAAAGGATTAGTGACTAAGCCCGGCCCGGCCCGAGTCTTCAGAAGTAAGACCCGTACCCGGCCCGGCCCGAATGCCATTATTGGAAATCGGCCCGAGCCCGGCCCACGGGCCGGGCCGGGCTCGAGCTTCGGGCCGAGGCCCGGCCCGTGCAGACCTCTAATACAAAGCCTATGAGTTAAATATGCATCAGTTAATTGCATAAGATGATAAGAAGCAAAATGATTAAAAAAGTAATAATTTTAATTTAAAATAAGAAAATTAAAATCATTTGTCAACCAACGATTAAAAAGTGCTTTTCAACACATTCATAATAATGTAACAAAATTGTACCGTTGAGGACGAGCGACGTGTATATATTTAATAAAAGCAAAAAGGCCGCAAAGAGGCTTAAGAAACCTTGTTTATCCCCGCCAGTAAAATTATACTGTAAAATTTGCCTTATTTAATCGGAGCATTTTTCGATTTCATAAGGTACAAATTTCTGTTTTCAAAAACCGGTGACAAAACATTAACTGACACGACACTTAAAAAATCTCTAGATGGAAATACAGGGCATCATATCAAGGTAACAAGTCTCCCAAGGATATTAACCCTGTAGTGCCTAGCGTCCCTTTTTAGGGACGATTATAAAAAAGGCAATAAAGCACTTTTCACACCAGTAAATAGAAAGATAAATAAGCACTATTTTTCACGAGATAAACTCCTCAATAAATCAAGATGAAAGTTATTTGTTTTTTTAAAAGTGGTGGGATAAATTTCATTTTTAATGAAGAAAATAATTTGGGCATTAATGGGTTAAACCTTATCCCAAGTAAACAGCTTCAACCAGAAAGGATGGAAAACGTAAAGTAAAATCTTTAATATTGATAGACAAGCTTAAAAAATACTCCATGAATAATTTAAAGGTAGAAATAAAAGACGAAGAAAACTGTAGTAAAAAATGCTGTCAAAATTGTTAAGGGAAAAAATTGAATTCTCAAGCAGTAAGCAGTCAAGGAGTAGAAGTTTTAGTAAGACATTTTAAGATTTATCATAAAAAATTGTGAATTTATTTGTAAAATTTGAAATTATCGAATTTCTTTTGCAAGTGTATTAATTCTCCCCAATAACGGGAAGATTTGATACAATAGTAATCATTAAAATTAATTGTGATAGGTTTTTTGAATGATTTTTTTTTTCAAATTCACTACATTTTTTATTAAATAAATAAAAGGTCTCTTCATAAGAAAATAGGCAGTTATTTCTGTAAAATAAAAAAAATAATAAAAAATCTGTTTAATAAAAGTCTTCTAAGGGTCATAAATGTTTAACACGTTCAAGCCGGCGCGTACCACTGGTGGCCCGCAAAAAGGCTTAGGAATCCCTATTTATTCCCTAACAGTAAAATTTTACTGAAAATTTTGCCTTATTTAATCGGAGCATTTTCTCAATTCAACAAAGCACAATTTAAAAAAAAAAAAAAAAAAAAAAAAAACGCTGACAAAGCATTAAAAATTTCGTAAAAGACTGCTGTTGTGAAGGGGTTAAAATCATATTATAAAATCTCCCCTATCACCCCTACTTCAATAAATTTAAAACAAACGTTTACAGTGCTGGAAATAAAACATAAATTTAACAGGTGCGAATAATCGAATTCAAGTACTAAAAAACTGAAATAATCAAAATAGAAAAGGCTGCTACAAACAGCTAATATCGATGACAATGTCTTCTATTTACATCTATTATGCTCCTCAAATTATTTTAATACATTTTGAAACTTTATTTTTATGCATAATGATTATTTTTTATATACAAATGCCCTTTTTGTTGCACAATCTAAAAAATATGTTAAATGTAACATTTCTATTAGAGTTTTCTATTTAGTAAAAAAATGTTTTCATTTCTTTTCTGCACATTGAACAGTTTCTTCTTTTACTTAGAATCTCGGATTAAATTCTCTAATTCTCAACACGCTCCAATAAAGTTGAAAAGTGTTTACACATTCGGCTTGTTTGTCCGTCTGTCCATGCTCTAACTCCCGTAAATATTCTCGGAATGTATATAATTGATAAAGATTCTTTGGGATCAAAAAAGCATATTTTGTATTGTACATGAAGTACGTATGATTAATAGATCATTTTCAGGGGCACTCAAAAGAGAATTCGATTACATTATGGTATACGGGGGAAAATCGTTTGCAGAGTATTTTAATAAATATATGTATTTCTTTAGACGCTATTTCAAATGTATTTTAACTGACATAAATTACTGAATTTTTTCAACAATTACGTTAGAACAGGGCTTTCATAGCATTTTTTATTAATTTACTATGACACAAAAAATCGGTTACAATACTGTCTTTCATTAAAAAAATGCTAGTGTATGCATTTTTAAACTGACATGATTTTTTGTATGTTTCTCGTTACATAGAAATTATTATAATTAAATTTTTTTCGTCGTCCCAGTGGCAAGATTCGTAGCGACAACTATTGCTACACTGAGGGGTCAGGGTTCGAATCCAGGGTAACACATGGATGTTATGTTTGTCTTGTTCCTATATAGTGTATGAATTATGTAATGGATAGTAAAATTGTTCTGTATTGTCGTTGTCTCTGTGTAATGGATCACTCCAGGCGAAAGCCATAGCTACTAAAAGCATTAAATCAAATTAAAATTTTAAAATTAATATTAAAATTATTACGAAAATATGAGTCATATACAGGGATGCACAAAAGTATTCAGGTATCCACATTCTCCTCATTAAAGGTAGATGCTGAAGGGGTGTTTTCATCTGAAGTAATATATTTCTTAAGTGATATAAAATACATGTAGTTAATAAATGAACTATAATATAGTTAATAAAAGTAAAATATATGTATAGTTAATAAATATGTATAGTTAATAAATGTAAAATACATGTAGTTAATAAATACGAATCTGTATACTACATACAGAGCTACTGAAAAAATGCGGTTAATTTTCCGATTGTAGATGGGAACAACTGAAAATGGATTATCAATGCATTATGCGTTTCAATATGCTTAAATTAAACATTACATTTTAACTTATTAAACGGTACAATTTTGTTATAATATTCTGAATGCGTTGGAAAGTGTTTCTTTGGTTGACGAATGATTTTACCTCTTTCTTTTAAATTAAAATTATTTAATATTTTAAATTATTTTACTTCTTATCATCTTATGCAATTAATTGAGTGCAAAATTCAACAGATTTACTTCTTTTTATTTGCAGTCATTCGAAAGGTTTCTCTCTCCGCACTATTAACCCTTTGCGGAGCGCTGGTATATTTATGAAACTACTTAATTTTAATTCCCAAACGCCTCATTGGCACCGGAATGTAAGAAAAAAAAACGGTTTATTGTATTTTCGAAATACAACTTTTTCTAATTTACAAATAAAGTTGTTTTCAATATCCAGTGTCAGTCATTAATTTCAATACTCAAGCAATGAATTTGCTCTGCGCCACAAAGGATTAACACTAGAACGCCGGGAAATTTTACGCAAGTTTTATAAAATATATTTAATACCAGAAAGATAATTTGAAATTATTTAGTTTATCTCTTTAACTCATTACTTTGAAACTAATATATAACTTATTTCTTGAAGATTTTTCTGGTTCGAATCGACAATTAGTCCAGTGATTGGTGTCGAATTGACACCTTCCCGGCGTTCTAGTGTTAAAACCCTTTGAGCTCTGATGGTAGAATTTTCTACCACATAATTTTAATTCCGAAATGTCACAACGGCACCAGAAAATTCGACCAAATTTATTTGAAAAAGGTTTAATGCCATTTTTTTCGCTTATATCGTAAATCGTTTTTTTTTTTTTTTCTTTGCGAAATACTGGTGCCAATGTGACATTTGGAATTTTGAAGAAATTTATCGATCAGAGCTCAGAAGGTTAAAGAAACTGATACATGCAATGATACGACAAATAATTTCTGACTCTAAAACATCGTGAAAAATTATCTGTTTTTAAATACCATCGATTTTATGACCAATGAGAGTGCTGCATAAACTTCTACGGAGCGTTTTCATTGGTCAGAAAATGGACAGTCTTTAAAAGCAAAGGTGTTTTCCGCGATACAGTTAACGGTGTCAGTTTGATATTTAACAGCTCAAATTGTTATTTTGTATTTTTGTTTAGGTTTAGTACTCTCTAATTGAACAAGGGGTACAATTAGGTAGCATGATTTTTTATTGGACCACAACTACTGTTTGCTAATAATTATTCGTTATTTACTTTATATAAACGCTTTTATTTATTTTACCGGTGTAAGTTTAAGGTATTTTTAAGTAAAACAGTTTATTTTAAATGTATTTGATATTTTTCAATACATTCTTTAAGTTTATGTATCCGTTCTCATGAGAATATTAATCGTTTTCTGTTAATTATTTTTTTAAGTTTATTAATAAATGAATCTTGAATATTTTTACATATTTTGACACTTTCTCAGTTAGTCAAGATTCTTGACAAGATAATACAGATAATTACAGGCGCCAGGGGGAAATTTTTTAAAATAGTTTATCTAGGATAATGTAAATAAATAATATTTACTTTGAAAAAGACACAGCCACGATTTATTGACCTATCACATTATTTATCTATTTTTTAATTTTACATACACATATACAAATACGTTCACATGAGAACGCCAATGATTTTCTTTTATTTTTTTTTTTTTTTTTGCAAAACTATTAATAATAGAAACATAATTATTTCTATATCTTTTGCAACTTCCTCGTTTAAAAAAAAATAGATAATCCACGACAATGTAAATAAGTAAAAATTACTTTGAAAAAAAAAACACAATTTATTGAAAAATCACATTATTTATCCATTCTTTAATTTTACATATATAAATATGTTCACATGAGAACATTAGTGAATTTCTTTTACATTGAAAAAAAACTACTGAAAATTGAAGCATAATTATTTTTACATCTGTTGCAACTTTCTCAGTTTGCCAAGATTTCTTGACAAGCTATAGATAAATACAAACGCCGAGAACAAAGATATCTGTATAATCTTGCTTCAATTCTAGTGTAATTTAATCCATCAATATTTCTTCCCCTTTAACTTCACTGTAAATCCAAATCTTGGTTTAAAATCTCCCCCAAAATGAAACTCCTTCCATTACATCCTTGGCTATAATTTCAGTGTATCTGTAGTCAAATCACAATGCTGATTCAAACTAAATCATTTAATATAACGTAAAACTATCTACAAGCATCAATACAATTTAACACCTTTAAAAAGACTACAGCCGCGTACAATAGATTCCAAGTTTATACTTTCAACTGACAGATTACAAATCATGATTTATTAGATATTCAGATGAGAATAATGGAACAGCTTGCGCCATCTATTGGCATTCAATTCAAGCGTTAAGCAATATCATAGCTGCCAACGTTTACACATTTTTACTACCACTAAAAATATACAGAGATTTTCCATTTGTTTAATCATAAAATTTCGATGATTAAATAAGACAATGTTTACCATAAAATTTTTGCAGTAGGAAAAATGCGTAAAAATTGGCAGCTATGCAATAAATATCATTAATTTTTTCACGCTTGAGAAAAATTAATGCGTACATATTCAGATTAAAATTTAAAATGATACAAACTTTTTTTTTTTTTTACAAGCATTTGCAAACGATAAAAAATATTTTCAAAAATCAGCTTAATTATCTTAAATTCACTTCCAAATAGGATGTTAAAATTCGGTTTAAGAAAAATAAAACTTTGATGAGATTTTTTTCCTCCGTATTGATCAGGCTTTCCTGTTTAACAGATGCCATAAAAGTGATGAATCCCAAACATGGTAAATTAGATTACAGTGGTATACATGATTACGTGTTATCCATTTGAGCTCTGATGGTTGAAATTTCTACTACTTAATTTTAATTCCGAAGTGCCACAATTATACCGGAATATTCGACCAAATTTATTTTAGAAAGGTTTGAAGCATTTTTTTTTTCGCTTATATCGTATATCGTAAATCTAAGTTTTTCTTTGCAAAATACTGGTGCCAATGTGACATTTGGAAGTTTCAAGAAATTTACCCACCAGAGCTCAAAGGGTTGAACATATATTCATTGATCATTACATATTTCGGTATACATGACACCTTAGATTCAATCGTAAAAAGGGTTTGTATGGGTACCGTTATTTTCCAGGTGAAAGACAGTACTTTAGTAGAAAAATTAATCTATTTCAAACACGCAAAATTTCACCTTACTTAGTCAGACATTTTCTATAAGAAAATACTGGTGCCGAATTATATTTTGTTCATGAAATTTCAGGAACCGTACAAACCGTGGTATAGAAAACATAATGAAAACTCAGATGCAGGAAGTTTGGGATATGCCGCAGAGAGTCAAATCAACAACATCAGTATAGCACTTACAGTTTGGTTTATAGTGAGAGACGTTGAACATTTAAAATGAAAAAACCTGCATTTTAAATTGCAAAATTATGTACACACTGAAACTGTACCTGCAGCTCGGAAAAGATACCATAAAAAAACAAAAAACGGCATAGGGTGCGCTACAATGCCATACCCGTGCTTTCCTATCCAAACTTTTGGTTGGATTATATCCTATTATAAATTGCTTTTTCCGTTAGTGGTGCCAATCTGGCAACACAAACAAACTGTGCAAAGCGTTAATCCTTTGAGGAGTGATGATGTCTATGAAATCATTTAATTTTAATTCCCAAAGGTCACATTTCTACCATAATTTTCATAAAATAAATTTCGGTCTATCACATGCGTGAAAGACGCTTATTTCTTATTTTCAAATAAGAAACCCATTTTGCGAATTCTCCTCCGTAAAGTAAAGTCTATGGGCATTTGATGCATTCTAATATTCAAAATATCTCTCCAGGAAATTAACATTTTTAACTTCTTAGGGACTTAAAGGATGTTACTTTTTTTCTCAGTTTTCAAAATATTTCTAAAATCTACGCTTAATGATATATGAAGTATTAAAATTTTACCCTCAGTTCGTCCATTTTTAATGTATAAAATATTTAATTAAGCATATATTTTAGAAATATTTTGAAAACTAAGAAAAAAAGTGACATCCTTTAACCCCTTCGCGACGGGAGTCTTTCACAAAATTTTTGTTTTGTCACCGGATTATAAACACAGAAATTTGCGCCTTATTAAATCGAAGAAATGCTCTGATTAAATAAGACAAATTTTACAGTAAAATTATACTGGTGGGAATAAACAAGTATTCTTAGGCCTTTTTGCAGCACGTATAGATGTCGCTCGTCTCCAAGGGGTTAAGAGGAGAACACCGAAAGAAGAAGTTAAAAATATTAACTTCCCGAGGAGTTATTTTAAATATAAAAATGCATCAAACGCCATTAGACTTAACTTTATGGAGGAGAATTCGGAAAGTGAGCGACCACCCAACAAACACTCAACTTATGGCCATAAGCCGTATTCGTCGCGGCCATAGTGAGTTAAGGCCATTTGTAGCCAAACAATATTGTACCGTAAGTGAGGCGCCGCTAATTGCGGCTGCTATCGCCGAACCGTCAGCGTTTCGGCAGCGAGAAAACTGCTGCGTTTATTTTACCCGTTATCACTGAGGAGCAGTTTCCGGCAAGCTTCAAATGGCACTTCATCATTTAGAAAGTACAGGCCTGATATCAGCCAACCCAAATATTAAATTAATGAGAGGAAATGTATTATTTTCTTTATTTCTTTTAAAGCAAGAGTAATTATTTTAAATGCGGCATTTCTTTAAAAATGTAGATACGTTATGAGATTTATATCCAAAACGGTAAAATAGAGTTTTTTTTCTTTTAGTTCAAAAATATTTAAGGAATATATATATAGCGATAAAATGTAACAAACATTTAAATTTTCAAAATGTAAAATAATATTTCGAAACTATATTTCAATATTTTTGCATGGATATTTTTTTATGGCTATGATAGAAACAATAAATGTATTAATTTTCAATTTATCTTGATTTTAATAGCTGAAATAAACAAAATACAAATTCATAAGAAGTAAACCAGACTCGGAACAATACAATTATTTAATTACAATAAGATGCATTTCTTTGTTCATTGAGCTTTCATATTACACATATAATTTACTACAAATTTAATGGTAAGCGTTATTTTTTTTTCAAGATTCATGAAAAAAATATTTGTTACGAACAAACGAAAAAAATATTACTTTCATTGTTTCAGCAAGCACATGTTATTGAATACAAGGCAGCAGGAAAAGTGTAAAATAAACTGTTTTTATAACACAAATTTTTTATATGATTTGAAATATATTTTCAGGTAAAATAAAATTGTTCTTTTAGTGTAACTGAAAGTAGTGCTGTTCGCCCGCAGCCTTAGAGAGGTATCCATTTAGCTTAAACTTCATATTTTTTTTTTCAAAAATACAATACATGATACAGTGAATTAATAAATAAGTTTTTTTTTCAATAATATACTTTTAAAATTTGCATGATAAGCAAATATTTAAAAAGATATTGCGTATGAATTTTAAACATGCATAATTTAATATAAAATAATTCATTCATTCAGATATTATGTTTTGGGCCTTTTTTATAAAGTTCATAATTAATAGTTTTATAGATTTTATTTTATTATTATTTTTTAAGTGTACCTAAGTGAACATTAGTTTTTTTTTTTTTTTTTTTTTTTTCAGAGAAAAACATTTTATCATTTAATTTACTTTCTAAAAGTTATTTTCTTTTATAAAAAAAATTTCGATTTATGCCTAAATAATTTTTAGGGCATGTCAGTGGCTAGCTTTAGGCTGGTTTACATCATTAAATAACCTTAAAAGGCATTTTTATGGGCAGCTTTGGGCTAAATTTAATGCTTGGAAAACACGAATGGCAGGGAGACGGCGAGCTTCCGTCTGGCTTTTATTTTTTAATGGCCTTTAAAAGAGTGAATGTGGCCAGTTTGAGGCTACACAACATTTCTGGTAAAAAGTTTGTGGCGTGATTGTGGCCATCTTCATTTGCTTCTGTTCAATTAGTATTTCTCCTTAATGCTACCGGCGTGACACATTTTTTACGAAGCCGTTACGGCCAATGATAGTGGACCCCAATCAGACACTTGGGACCAAGGCTAACGAACCGTAAGCGGCCCATTAGTTGAGTGTTTGTTGGGCAGCAACCTTAAGGGGGCTCAGGGGTTGATCGATATGGAAAAACATGTAAACAGAGCTCTCGCTTCGAGTCCATATAAAAAAAGAAGTATTCAATGTAATTAATTTAAACTTTCTGATATTTTTTAGGCATGTTTGTAGTTTTATAAAATTATAAAATAAAGTAATTCAATGTAATATAATAAGAAATATAGCAAAATTTATGTAACACAATTTTCGAAAAAAAAATTATGCGTTATATTACCAACACCAAGATATCTTAACTTTGATTTGACATAAGAACCTAATTTTTGCTTAAAAATAATCCGGAAACTTTACTCTATAGAATGACTTAAGGAAATAACTATCACTCAAAAACAACATTATTAAAAAAACTCTCAAATTTAAAAATTTTAAAAACGCCTAAAAAATACAACTTTTTTTTCATTAAAAATACTCAAAATATTAAACTATCTAACCTATATTAATTAATTTTATAGATAATGATGTTATATGCATGCGAAAAGAAATTTAAGCCATTCCATCAAATAGTTTTTTTTTAATCTTGTTGTTAGTCGTCAAAAATCAAGTTTTGAGAAAACGCGACTTAAAGTTGAAATTATATGGGTGCAGCTATGAAAGTGTTGATACATAAATGCTTACAACTCCGTTAAAAAATGCAAATATTTTTATGCGATTTTTTGCATTGAGTTAAGAATTAACCCCTTGAGGGTCGGCGGTATATATTATATACCACCTACGATTGATGAAGATTCACAGCAGAAAAATTTTATTAAATTTCACTTTTCTAACTTTGGTCCCTTTGGTCTTTAACCCTTTGAGGGGCAAGCAATTGCGTTCGAGTAATTCTGAACTCCCACCGGAAATTTGTAAAAAAGTTATATCAAAAAGAGTAAAAGCAATTTCACGCCTGTTTTCGACCAAAGTTAGAAAAGTGAAATTTAATAAAATTTTTCTGCTGTGAATCTTCATCAATCGTAGTTGGTATATAATATATACCACCGCCCCTCAAGGGGTTAATTGAATAATCAAACTAGATCATAAAAAAATCGATTTTTTGAAAAGTTTTCAACCCCTGAGCCCCCTCAAGCAATGAAAGCGTTTTGCGCTACAGAAGGTTTAAGTAGCGCACTACTTTCAGTATTTCAAACTTTCCTTGATTTTAATATTTACATCAACCGATCCGGCCGACATACTTCTAGAACTCAAGATACGTAGAGGTTTCTAAAGAAATTGACTGTTTGCAAGTACAGTATATGGTCTAAACAAATACAACAAAAACATTCTAGTGCGAAATTTTCTATAAATTGAAAGTTAAACAAAGTAGTATAGATAACACTAACAAGGAAGGTCTCCATACGGGCATACCCCGAAAAATCTCAAAAAATTACAGAATGCTCTTCTCATGTGGATATATACGTTTATAAAAAAAATTTCGGCGGAACCCCCATTTACTATCCGTAAAAAAATAATTAAAATTTCGTTATTTGGCGATTTATCGCCGGTTGGCGGTGGGAATTAATTTCGAAAAATATTTTACGTCAAATACACTTCAAGAAAAAAAAAGTTTCATTTTGAACTTGTTTTGATAAATTTAATTTAAATAACTTAAGTTTTGTAACTTTTAGTTTCTTTTAAGTGTAATTCTGTTATATCGATATTTATAGGTATTTATATTCAAATTTAACCATTAAAATTTGAGATTTAAAACGAAATTCATAATTTAAATTAATTAAATTTGTTTCAAACTCAAAGTCCAATTGAGAATTGTCCGTTAGATTTCGTTGCCATGGAAGCAACTAGCTTTTATTTCTGAATACGCTTAAATGTATGGAGATAATCTTTCTCAATGTGATCTTTTTTATCTATAAGAACATTTTTTCCGGTGATTAATTAAATAACTACTTCAACAAGTAATATCTATATGTAATACAATATGTATATATATGTATGTAATACATTAAAGTCTCTCATTGTTTATGTTTCAATTCATTAAATACCATTTATACGCATTCTAAATATCCAACAGTTTTGAGTTGCATTAAAATCGTTTGCTTTTGGCGGGGGAAAATGCTGCTCGCCAAATCGTGAGACTTTTTCGTCTTTTCACGCCAAATATTCGAAAGTATTTTATTTTTTTTACAGCTTTTCTAATGCAATTCCGCCGCTAATTTTCACTGATCCTTTATTACATACGTGGATAGCTTAACCTTCCGTCTACCAGACGGGTCCATTGGACCCGACAGCAATATTTCTGGTGTCAATGGTAAAATGAGAAATTGTCGATTGACACCGGAATTTATAAAGGACTTGTCTAGATATTACGAATTCCTTAATTTAAGCTTTCATTGTAAAAGCAAAATTATATTAAAATATTACTGGTGCCGTTTGCAAGTTTGGAATTAAAATTAGGTGTTGCCGTAGATAAATGGGTGTTTTGTCTGGTAGACGGAAGGTTAATTGGTATTTTTTTCAAAAAAATCTGAGTATGCCCAGTATGGAGACCTTCCTTGTGGGAAATTCAAAGCTGTATTATCTCATTTTAATTTATCCACGACGTGAATCTTTTACAAGCAGTTCTTCAAAACAGAAAACTTTCTGTAAGTGAATCGCGAAAATCCATTGATCAAAGAAGGTAAACTTAACAATTAACAACGAATGATAACGCATGATAACGTGAGGGGAGAGGGGGTCCAAAATTAGCAAAACATTGATGACGTTAAATAAGTAAGGCCTCTAATAGGTATTTGAACATGAAAGAATTCTTGGGGTGCTATTACACGAAGGGTCAAAGTCGCTTCAAATTACAGGCGTCTCCATGTTATCCTATGGATTTAGGGGAGTCGCTCGGAAAGCAAGAACTATTTTTCGTCGGAGAGTCTTTGACGCCTAGTTACCAGTAATAGCCAATCAAATGCTTGAAATCCGGATGGTGGAAAATCCTTTTCTCGAACAGCCAATGCTTTTAAAACGAAAAAACGACGGCAATTTACTTTTTAAGTACCACTTTTTAAGTACCGCGACTGATCTTCAACGACACCTCTACCCCTTCTTCCATTCAGCTTGTTTCTAGTCCCTTATAGTCCAAGAGCCCACCGTACAAAATCCTATGCCATCCAAGCCCAAGAAAAAAATCCTTTATTTTATGGAATAGTAGTGATAGAGGAATCTAATCATCCACGTTTGCCGGAAGCGAAGTGAAATTGATACCACTAGTAGTTGACTCATAGGCTTATCATTGTGTTTTCCTGCACGCAATTTTCCACGTTTTCATACTTTTGATTGTAGGACAAACGCAATGCTAAAAGTACAAGTCCATCACTAGTAGTATCAATTTTTGGCTTATGCACCACTTCGCTTCCTGTAGAATAGATGATTAGATTCCCCTATTACTACTCTTCCATAAAATAAAGGATTTTTTCTTGTGCTCATTGACATAGGGTTTTGTGCGGTAGGCTCTCGCACTATTAATTAGTTTATGTATTTATATCCTTTAATTTAATACTGAGTGATATTTTAATGATAACAGCTGAAATAAATTTTAAAAATACTATAACATTAACTCCTTTGTAATAGTATCCCTTTAAATATTCTTTCTTCTAATACTTTCGATAAGTTGAACTCTGGATAATTCAAGCATTTCTTGCGATCCCGGCGAGTTCAAATTAACGAGAGTCGACTGTATTATTATTTACCAACTGATATTTCAATAATATTGTTATAGAACTTATTATGGGAAGAAATGAACCTGCAATTTTACCGATGTATTATTCTTCAAACGCTATACGGCAGAAAAGGGATCGTTCTATAAATTATTTGACAATTTTAAAATCTATTATTACAGTTAAGAAGTACTCTACATGTCAATATAATATGTTTCCTTATGCCAAAAAATTTTTTATACAAAAACTATTTTTATTATTTCTATTCATTTCTTTTTCAAAACAATAACTGGTTTATGTTTGAACAAATTGCTAACCATTATAAAATAATTAATAATTAATATGTCTAAAATAAAAGATTCATTTAGATGAAAAATGTTTCTTTTCGAGAGTATGTAATTTTGCAAATGTAAATTAGTATCTAATTTATGTCTTCAGCAACAAGTATAATTACATTCAGTTAGCAGAAACGTCGTGTTCTGTAATTTGTTTTTATATGTATGTACTAAATATAAATATCTAGGTTTGCGTAAGTATACAACCAAGAAAGTTAATGCATTCTTATACTGAATGTTTACTTTAAGAAATTAAATTCAGTTTGTGATGCTCGTCGCATTGCTTTTGTAATTGCATCTGTACTAGATGGCAATTCAAATAACCATGAAAGCGTAGTTCAAAGTATTTTGTGCAGACTTATTTTTAAATATTTACGCTATATTTTGGTTAAAATAATTTTTGCTTTATTTCTTAAGTTCAGGATAAACTTCAATTTCAGATGGTAATAAAACTGTCTCTAGACAATATGATTTTATGTATTCATTATTAAGAAAATATCATAAAATTGAACACATAATTTGTTAATTCCTTGAGAGGCGATGGTATTATATCACAAGTTATTTTATTAAAATTTGCAACAGAAACTTTTAATGAAATTTTGTTTTTATAATTTTTTAAATAAAATCTTAATTTTGCTATTCCTTATTTAAAAACAATATTTTCCAAAATTCTGTTGAGATTACAGGTACGCAATTACATATCGCAGGAAGGGTTAAAATGATTAGTATCTTATATAAAGTAGAAATATTTCAGAAAAAATTTCTTAATTTAAAATATCATAATAATGGTTTATTTGGAATCTGAAAATAATATTTTTATGTACTTTTACTCTATCCTATCTTTACAAGAAAAAGGTATTCGTGATAATTTTCGAATTTGGGTTTTTGACTGATTTGCACGTTTCCGGGGTAAAAAAAAAAAAAAAAAGATGTTTTTACAAAATGTCTGTCTGTGAGTCTGCGACTCTGCCTGTATGTGAAAGAAACTTTGTGGGCGCTCTATCTCAAGAATTAATGCATGGAATTTAATAAAAAATTATATTGATATAGTCCCTAATATAAGATTAATGCTCATTACTTTTTGGTGTAAATCGCTCAACAGGTGGCGCTGCTATGCTGCATTTTTTACGGCTTACGCAACAGCTATATATCAATAACTAAAGCATGGATTTCCATCTAACTGCACATTCAGTTAGTCCTTGACATAAATGGATGCTTTTACATTTTGGTGTAAATCGCTCAACTGATGGCGCTGTTATGCTGTTGTTTTTTCACGATTTCCGCAATAGCTCTATCTCAAGAACTAATGCATGGAATTTAATAAAAGTTATATTCTGTTAGTCCCTGATACACTATATGGCCAAAGGTGACTGGTCAGTTGCGATTTTAGACATTTTATTAAATATCTGAAAAAATACATGAGGAATTATCTAAAAATTCTGAGTGTGTAAACACAATAGATCATACATTTCCGTCACACGGTCATACATTTCCGTGAAGGTTTTCATCTGAAACTCCATAGAGGACCGTCAACAAATTAAAAACAACGAAAATCTTTTGGATAACCTTGTCAAAACTAACGTAGCAAAAGCGTTCAAACTGTAGGTTATGATTAAATGGCTTATCCAAAATTCCCTACTGTATATAAAATGCGTACGTTGCACTTCAAAATCTATCTCCTTATGAATTAAAATAATTCAAAGAAGCATAACTATATCACATAAACTTTTTGAGGGGAAAACAATTGTGTTTGTGTAATTTTGAAATCCCACTGTAATTTGGAAATAAAATTCAAAATAAGTAAATACTTATTTTGATCTTTAATCACAAAAAAAAGGAAATGCATGTCAGATATTGCTTTTAAAAGTAGTTTCTTAAATTCTTTGTAAAATTTTGTAAAAAGTTTTTTGGTGCAAATCTTCATGAATATTGGGTGAGATATAACATATTACATCGCCCCTCAAGGTGTTAACCTTTAACAAACTTATTTGAAAATAATCAAAAGCTTTTTATTAACGTATATTATGGAATCCAAATTTTGCAGAAAAATTACTAGTGCCGGAGATTTGGGCATTAAATTTAACCGTTTGTGGACTGCTAACGGCGTCCCTCAAAGGGTTAAAATAAATATTTACATCAAAAATTGTTTCATCAAGAAGAAAATGGTATCAAATTCCTCAATTTATTTATGATTATTTCCCAACAGTCAGACAATAAATGTACTAAACATAAATCTATTAAACAAAAAGATATAGCCAACTTTTTAAAAAAAAATTTTGTGGTATTACTGCATCAAATAAAATTTATGTACCGCCAAATTAGATAATATTTCCAATTTCAAATTAAATTTTTAAGTTTTTCATATCAAAGAAAACTTAATTTTTTCCTTCTCTAATAAAATAAAAATTTGCTAAAAAATCTTATTTTAAAGTAGAGCTATAATTTCTAAAAAAAATACAAAGGTTGTATTTAAAATTGTCTCTTAATAGAATTTTTAACAATCTTATAGTACAGACATTATAATGTCGAACTTGTTTCATTAAATAAAATAAATTATTCGTGTGAAAATAACTTTAAATGATTAAAAGAGAATTATTATTGTCTAAATATATTCTATCAATCATACACTGCTCAAAATTTGTAAAATTTCATAATCTAAATATTTTATGTCTGTAATGATTTTATGGGAATAAATTTTAATTCGTGGTTTTCTTTTTTTAATTCTTCAATAATTATTTAAGAGTATATTGTATAATTGTATTATTTTTATGCATTAATAACTCAAATCATGTTTTGGCCAATCATGATTTGTTCGTAGAAAATACGTGGGGATCCATACTACAATCATAATTTATTATTCTCACTTGTAAAATTTTATTTTAATATTTATATTATTTAATCCAAGCACTATTATTTCCTTTCTTTTATCCTTTTATTTTTTATATAAGCAAAAATTTCTGTTTTGAAAAACCAGTGTAGAGGTCTGCACGGGCCCGTACCCGGCCCGGCCCGCGGGTCGGGTCGGCGGAATCGTTTCGAGTTTTGTAACGGGCCGGGCCGGCAGATTTAGAATAGTTTTTTCAACGGGCCTGGCCGGGCCGGCAAAAAAATTGAACGGGCCCTACGAGCCGGGGTCGGGCCGATAAAAAAATTTTCGGGCCTGCGCAAGATTTAAGCAGATACAATAAAATATGAGCTATTTTCAACGAAATGGTTTTAACCAGAATAAGTATAAATGTGCGCCACGAGCCATACTAGTTTGACAGAATTAGTATAAAAATGTACAGTGTAGATATCGGCATCGGACAGTTACATTGTATGTAACCCGTTTTAATATTTTTTTAGCTGACTCGTGTCGGACCGAGATCAAGCTTGCATTATTTTTCTACATGTAGACTAGCCGGATCGGAACTAGACTTAATTGTTCTAAAGATCTGTAGGGCGGACAACATGATTTGTAAAATTATTAACAGCGATAAAGAACTTATGTTAGCTTAATCTTTGGATATATATATACTTCCTGATGGTTTTTAAATTAATTTCTCAATAATGCGAAAGTTTGACATATTTTCTGATTAATTTTAAATTATAAAAGTATAAAAGTGATAAGCCTGACTATTGAAGGGATTTGGAATCGAATAGAGTTTTTCATTTTTGGTAAATAAAATACTTGTGTAACCTTGTTGAGATATGTAATAGTTTCTCAAATGATTGCAGGTTTTTCTCCCTTCCCATGCTATCACTTCTGGAAACTCTATTCAAAACGCTAACTACGACAGTATTTTATTTACTTGCAGTATTCTTAAATTGCTTATATCAAAAAATGGATGACCCTATTCTATTATATAGTTTCTGAATAAAGATACCTGCTAAACTTATGTGTTTCTGAGAAAAAAATGAATTTAAAAATAAATCAGAAAGGAGCTTCTTTGCATTTTAATAATGAATTTGGATTTAAAATCTTTAATAAAATGATATAGAAATATTTTTATAAATCTTCTTTTATTAAACAGCTTCAAAAGTTACGATGTTTTAAACTTTATTTCTTTTTTCTTTTATTCTAAGCCATATTAATTTTTTAATGAATCTTTATTCGAATGTTGAAAGCCTAAATATCTAAGTAATCATTAATGCTGTTAATGTGTATTTCCAGTAAAATATACTGAAAATCATTCCATAGATATGTATGAGGTATGCTTTTAAGAAATCCTAATTATATGATAAAAATCTGAATTTTTTAGAAATCGTAGAAATTGTAACGGTCCGGGCCTGGTTTCACTGATTTCTGTACGCGCCGGGCCGGGCCCGGGCCTGGAAATTCCGGCCCGTGCAGACCTCTAAACCGGTGATAAAAGATGAAAAATTCTGTAAAAGACATAGAAAAAAATAGACATTATTTGAAAGTTTTTTCAAAAATATTAATCAGTTAAGTTGTTAATTACCAAGGAAAAAGCAAATACAGTGAAACCCGATCTATCGTTCTCGCATTCATCGTTTTCCCATATCGATCGTTTTATTTCTACGGTCCCTGCACAAATCGCATTCAAATAATGTTAACGGAATTCGCGAACATCGTTCTTCTAAAGTCGTTTTCCCGCATTCATCGTTGTAATTTTTTTCTCTTATCCGAAATGAAATTGAAAGTTATGAGAACCCATATAGACATACAAACTTATTATATAGTTTCTGGAATTTTAGGAACTTTAGGAATTTAGGAACTTTAGGAATTACTTTTTTTATTCTAAAATAACTCATTTGTGCTGCTTGTTTTGTAAGATAGCGACAATAATGCAGATGAAGAGCGGTTTATACAGTTCTCCCAAATGGTCCGCCAAATGAACATCAATTTTTTCTTAGAAGGATTTTTGTTTTATAGTTTTCTTGAAATTTACGCAGAAACCGCCATCGAAAATCAATTTTAGCTCAAATGTTGTAGAAACTTACTATGAAAATTTCTGTTAAAAAATACTGCCCAGTTCGCGAACCATTTGGGAGCCCTGTGTATACAGTAGAGGATGCGATTATGTTTTCATTGATCAAGATGTTACGACATGTGGTACCTTAAACATAGGAGAAATGTGTGATAATACAAAAAATGAAGATAATGTCGAAGAAGCAGAGAGTAATATTCACGCCCATGAGCCATCAGTGCCAATAAGTTTGAATGTTGCAATTACGGGATTTGAAACTGCATGAACTGTCATATATGTGCAGTAGAACCCCGATAATTCGGATTAATTGGGACCAGGCCCAATCCGGATTGTCAAAAATCCGGATTATCCGGAGAATGTGAACAAATGAAATAAAATAAAACATAACCACAGAAAGTCACTTTTACACTGAACATATTCTATATTTACGGACAGTAAAAATGTTTACTTTGTAATTATAAAATTTGTTATTTTCTGCTGTGCCAGTTTTATTGGCCGTATGGTTACACATTCCCATGAGCATAAGTAGTTCGTTGGATGTAGTCTCCGCATGACGTTCAAAATAAATCATTAATTCTTCAAAATGGAAAATTGCTTCATTATAGTTTATAACTTCTGGTTGATCATCATCGATAATGGTTTTCGTCTGCATCATCTTCATTTTCTTCAGTTGTGCACAAAGCGATTATTAAGCCATCTGTAAGCGAGGTGCGAGCTCTTCATTATTTTCTGCTTCCAATCGATTGCTAATATCGCTGATATCCACATCTGAGCAACCATATACAACAAATTGACAAAATTTTCAGGTGTAATTTCTATTTCATTATCGTTTTTTCCTCCTTCTATTTCGATTTTCCGCAAGGGATTTGTAGAAGAGCTTTGGCACGGAGACAAGGAAACAATCACAACAGACCTATGGGCTGGCTGACAAAGATCGGAAAGCGATCCTTATCAGTCAGTGTGTCTATAAGGACTATTTTATTTTGCTTTCTTGCAACGCTCTGAGTAAAACTTTATTAAGCAGTGAGCTTTTGATGACATTTCTAAATGGATTAAATAGAAAACTGTGAAAATTGGAATTGCCAAAGCTTAAATGATCCGTAGTTGTTCCTTTCATAGATAACATGAAAGAGTTTAAATAAGAAAGCTTGAGGTATTCTTCCGAAAAGATTTCAAAAAATACTATTTTATTCAGAATATGAGGCTGAAATAAATTTATGTTATGGAAATTTGCCGATCACATCTCAAACTTGAAAAAAAAAAAATATCGACCAAACCAATCCGAATTATCCGGAGATCCGGATTAACGGGGTCCGAATTTTCGGGGTTCTACTATACATGAAATTACAGAAAATGACCAGAAAAACATTGTACATCTTGAAAATCACTTTTTGATTTAATAATAATAAAT
Source organism: Maratus speculifer (assembly GCA_964019185.1). Classification (NCBI taxonomy): domain Eukaryota; kingdom Metazoa; phylum Arthropoda; class Arachnida; order Araneae; family Salticidae; genus Maratus; species Maratus speculifer. Next base: position 308,288,383 of record OZ025295.1, on the reverse strand, counting down.
AAAAAACCAAACAAAATTATTGATTTCTAAGAATGAATATCGATTTTATATAATTTCGATTTATTTCTTTTATGGTTTCGTAAGCAGCAGATTCACATTTATTAGTATACTGTATATATTACATGCATTAGTAATGCATAATCACTGTGTTTTTTCATGTTTTGAAGTTAATTTGCATTCATCGTTTTTTCTCCTCTCGCACCCCTGGAAAATGATAGATCGAGGTTCTACTGCAACAGAATAAATTGTACGCAACAATCTGCAACGGTGTTACAGATTCGATAATATATTTTAAGTCATTCTATAGAATCTCAATTGTTATCAAATCTCTTGAGTAAACTCCTTGAAAGTTCTATTTGAGAGGAGGGGAAATGTATCTAATCCGAAAGCATTAAGTTTCCTCAACTTACAGAAAGTTTATTAAGGATTATTTTCCTGTCAATGTAGAGAGTGGGGATAATATAATTTCTGCAGTATTTCAAAGAAAACGGGAGGAAAGACTCCTCTGTGAGAAATATCTATTCTGATAGCAAATAAATATGATGGATGTTCAACAATAAGTATTTGATAAATTCAATAAATATATAGCTTTGGATTTTTTCTTTTATTGTATTTACTAGCTGACCCTCCGGCCATAATGTCGGGATGATGTTAATATTCTTAATGAAAACTAAATTTGATTTTGTATCTTTTATTAGATTTTGGTAGGAGGATATTTTTTATATTTGCATTTGTTTATATAAGGATTTTTTAAAGTTTTTTGTAGGGTTAAATAATTTTTATGCATGGCATGTTTTTCCCCTGATATTATAATGTTTTATGCATAAAGAATTCTCAAACGTAAGTGAAAAGCAATATTTAAGGAATAGATGAAGAAAAAGAAAGGATATTATAATATGTATAACATCACTAATTGTGTTAATTTTTTTAATTTAGGCATATATGCTGGGATTTTAGTGCGATTTAGACATGAAAACATGTAGCACGATTACACTAACTTAACCCTTTCTGGCACGGGCAAATTCTGCTAGTAAAATGAAAAATTATTGACTGTCACCGGAATTTGCAAACGACTTTTTTAGAAATTAACTTTCTTACCCTGTTAAATTTAAACTCAATCTTGATAAAAAAAAAAATTTAAACACCAGTTTGTTATTTAAATTAGTTTAATGTCTTTAATTGACTTAGTTCTCTGAATCTGTTATTTAACTTTCTTTATGAAAAAAGTTCTGGTTCGAGTCGTATAAAACAAATTACAGTTATGGGTCGATTACACCCATTCAGGGTAGGAAAGTTAAGAATCCCCCTAATTTAAGCTTTCATTGTAAAAGCAAAATTTTATTAAAATATTATTGGTGCCGTTTGCAAGTTTGGAATTAAAATTGGGCATCCGGGACTGGGCACAGTGTGCCGGAAACGGTTTTAACCCTTTCTTGCGCAGTGTTGCCGGGCCGGCAACACCTAATTTTAATTCCAAACATGCAAACGGCACCAATAATATTTTAATACAATTTTGCTTTTACAATGAAAGCTCAAATGAAGGAATTCGTAATATCTAGACAAGTTCTTTATAAATTCCGGTGTCAATCGACAATTTCTCATTTTACTAAAAGAATTTGCTTGCGCCGGAAAGGGTTAAAAGAAAATTACTGTAAATTGAAATATATAAACCTGATTAAAGCTCATAAAATAATTACATTAAATGAAAAACCATATCTTGTATTATAACACTAGAACGCCCGGAAGGAGTCGATTCGACTCCAACAATGCGATTAAATTTTAATTTGAACCAGAAAATTTTTATTGAAATAATTAAAATTTAAACAACACTAGTTTACATTAAATGGAAAATTAAATAATTCTGTATAAAAATTCCGGTGAGAAATATTATTACTAAACGTGAGTAAAATTCTTGGGCGTATATTTCTAGTTTGGTACCACTGCCCTTCAAGGGGTTAACCCATTGAAGGGCGGTGGTATAAAATATATACTACTTATTTTTTATTGAAAAATGCCACATTGGGAACCAGAATTTTAAATGAAAAATCTAAATTTTATCACTTATGTGAAGAAAAGCATTTATCGTTTTTTAAATAAATTTGTTTTTGAATTCTGGTGTCATTTAATCATTTCAGCATTTTATGAATGGAAGTGCTTTGATCCCTTGCGGCGCGGTGGTTTCATAGATATACCACTTAATTTTAATTCCCAAACGCCACACTGGCACAGAAGCTTTGTTTTAAAAAATTACGGTTTTTTCAATGCGTGAAATATAGCGTTTTCATATTTACAGATAAAGTTGTTTTCAAATTCCGGTGTCAGTCATTAATTTCAACAATTAATCAATGAATATATCTTGCGGCTCAAAGGTTTAAGCTAAGCATTTCTGTTCCCAAACACATATCTGATGTGTAATATTCATGTTGTGTTGTCGCCATAAAATGAAAGACTTACAGTGAAAGATACGAAATGATTAAAAAAGCATTTTCTATTAAATTAAGCATGTCTGTTCCCAAACTCATCTCTGATGTGTAATAGTCATGTAGCGTTTTCGCTGCAAAATGCAATACATAACTACCTTTCGAACTAATATCACGATTAAAGTAAACGTAAATCACGTAAAGTGTCTTTTGAACTAAAAATTACGATTTTGTGAACGGTATCTCAACAAAAAAGTACACTACTTTCATAAATGCTAATAAAATGCTATGACAGATACGAAATGTTTAAAAGCATTTTCTACTAAGTTCAGCATTTCTATTATCAAACGCATAGGCGTAGCGTCGGGGGGGCCAGGGGGGGCACGTGCCCCCCCAATCATCTGTGCCCGGGCGCCGTAACAGAAAGCGTAGGGGCGCCAAATATATATATATGTATCGAATTTGAATAAAAAGATCTCACAAACGGAAAATTCAAAAGCAAAACTAAACCAATTATATCGTTATGCATTCTGTCATTTAAATAAATCAGGTTCTACTTAAAAACCCACTTCTGTGTGAAATTGTACCTCACCGACAATTGCCAAAAACCAAGCGATTTCCCCAGGGGTTGCAGAGATGGCATGTGTCTCGGACGCCAGAACGAAAGGCGAAAGGGGCGCCAAATGAAGATTTTATTTGTCTTTACATACAAAAATGTATATGTATGGAATTTGCATAAAAATCTCTCACAGCTTGAAACCAAGCGATTTCCCTAGGGGTTGCAGAGGGGCGCCAAATAAAGATTTTCTATCTTTATATACAAAAATGCATATGTATGGAATTTGCATAAAAATGTCTCACAGCCTGAAACCAAGTGATTTCCCTAGGGGTTGCAGAGAGGGCGCCAAATGAAGATTTTGTGTCTTTACAAACAAAAATGTATATGTATGGAATTCGCATAAAAATGTCTCACAGCCTGAAACCAAGTGATTTCCTAGGGGTTGCAGAGAGGGCGCCAAATGAAGATTTTGTGTCTTTACAAACAAAATTATATGTATGGAATTTGCATAAAAATGTCTCACAGCCTGAAACCAAGTGATTTCCCTAGGGGTTGCAGAGGGGGCATGTGTTTCGGACGCCAAAACGAAAAGCGAAAGGGGCGCCAAATGAAGATTTTGTTTGTCTTTTCGTACAAAAATATGTATGTATGGAATTTGCATAAAAATGTCTCACAGCCTGAAACCAAGTGATTTCCCTAGGGGTTGCAGAGGGGGAGCCAAATGAAGATTTTGAGTCTTTACATACAAAAGTGTATATGTATGGAATTGGCATAAAAAGTCTCACAGCCTGAAACCAAGCGATTTCCCAAGGGGTTGAGAGGGGCGCCAAATAAAGATTTTCTATCTTTATATACAAAAATGTATATGTATGGAATTTGCATAAAAATGTCTCACAGCCTGAAACCAAGTGATTTCCCTAGGGGTTGCAGAGAGGGCGCCAAATGAAGATTTTGTGTCTTTACAAACAAAAATGTATATGTATGGAATTTGCATAAAAATGTCTCTCAGCCTGAAACCAAGTGATTTCCCTAGGGGTTGCAGAGGGGGCATGTGTTTCGGACGCCAAAACGAAAAGCGAAAGGGGCGCCAAATGAAGATTTTGTTTGTCTTTTCGTACAAAAATATGTATGTATGGAATTTGCATAAAAATGTCTCACAGCCTGAAACCAAGTGATTTCCCTAGGGGTTGCAGAGGGGGCATGTGTTTCGGACGCCAAAACGAAAAGCGAAAGGGGCGCCAAATGAAGATTTTGTTTATCTTTTCGTACAAAAATATGTATGTATGGAATTTGCATAAAAATGTCTCACAGCCTGAAACCAAGTGATTTCCCTAGGGGTTGCAGAGGGGGAGCCAAATGAAGATTTTGAGTCTTTACATACAAAAATGTATATGTATGGAATTGGCATAAAAAGTCTCACAGCCTGAAACCAAGCGATTTCCCAAGGGGTTGAGAGGGGCGCCAAATAAAGATTTTCTATCTTTATATACTGTTCCGTTCCGGAAGTGTTTTTGGCTCCACCTGGCGAGCGCTTGTAAAAAATGGACAGTTTAGCTGTTGATCATCAAAGCATCAGCACGTATACTCGAATTGCTAATCATCCATACACCCTTTAAGCTATGGAAATTCATTTAAGTTTTATCATTGCATTGTGGCCCTCTCGGCCGGAGTGAACCATGGAAAAACTAAATAGATTAAAAGGCACGTCAAAGGCTGCCATAACAAGACTAGAGCAGTTTATATCGGAAACTACTGATATTAAAACGACTAATATAAGTATTTTAGAAGTGAAGTTAAAAAAGACGGAATGTCTACAAAACAAGCTCGAAGAGCTCAGAGAGCAGTATTTCGAAATTCAGGATATCACATCGCAACAAGTCCAAGAAATTGATCAAGATATTAATAGTGCTCTCGAGAGATTAGAACAAGTGGAGGTAAGCTTAAAACTTTTATTAGCTTCATTCGAAAATAAATCTCATACTGTCAATGATTATGTATGTGAAACCAAAACAAAAGTTCGCCTCCCAGAAATACCTTTACCTTCTTTCGGAGGTGCTTATTGTGATTTTGCTAATTTTAAAACGCAATTCACTAACTTAATTGTTAATAATGAACAACTTGATGACAATCAGAAATTATTTTATTTAAAGGCTTCTTTAAAAAACGAAGCTAAGCAATTAGAGTCACCTGATGACGATTTTAATTCATTGTTTCAAGCTTTAATACATAGATACGAAAACAAGAGATTATTAATCGATTCGCATATTTCTGCAATTTTAAATTATGAAAAAATGCAAAATGAATCTCCGAAAGAGTTGCGTAATTTTATTGATATTATTAATAAAAACATCAGAGCTCTAAAGGTCTTGGAATATACACAAAATAAATTGTCAGAAAGTGTATTTATAAATATCATTTTGAAGAAATTAGACACCGAATCTCAAAAACAATTCGAATTGTCATTGGAAACAACAAATGTTCCAAGTTTTGATTATTTAATTTCTTTTTTAGAAAAACGTTGTGTTACTTTAGAAGCCATAACGAATGCATCTGGCGCCAACCAGACTTCGAAATCCAAATTCTCGAAGGCGAATTACGCAATAAATAAATCAAAATCATTTCTCATCAATGACAATAAAAATAGAAATAATTTAAAGACCTGCTTTTGTTGCAAATTTGCGTTTCACCCACTTTATAAATGCAATGTTTTTTTAAACAAAAATGTTCAAGAAAGAAAAAGTATTGTAAATAAGAACAAATTATGTTTGAATTGCTTAAGATTTCACCAAGGAAAATGTAATTCTAAATTCGCTTGCAAATTCTGCTCGCAATTACATAATAGCTTATTATGTGAAGAACATGAGATGTTAAAGGGGGTGGAAATAAATAAAAACAAAAATAATGACATGCTGAGAGATAAACAAATAAGTGATTTCGATTCCGAAAAAAGGGAAGCAGCAATAATCGGTACAAATTTGTTTACAGATAACAGAAAAAATTGTGCATTATTAAATACGGCTATAATTTTAGTAAGTGATGTGTTTGGAAATAAAGTTAGATTGCGTGCGGTGATTGACAGCGGATCGTCGATTAACATTTTAAGTAATAGTGCATGCAAGAGATTAAATTTACGACCAAAACCATTCAAGGAAATGATTTCGGGTATTAATGAAACACATCAAGAAATAAGGAAAATAGTCAATGCAGAAATATCAAATGAACAAGGAACATTTTCCAAAGAAATAGAATTCGCTGTTTTGCCAAAAATTACAAACGACATTCCAGTTTCAAAATTAGATATTTCTAATTTATGTATTCCACAACAAATTAATCTAGCAGATGACAATTTTTATACACCTGGACCAATCGACGCACTGATCGGTAGTCAATTGTTTTTTTCAATTTTAAAGAGTGAACAAATTCGTTTAGCAGATGCTAACTGTATTTTACAAAACACTGAATTTGGATATTTAGTGACAGGGTCGCTCCCACAAAGTAAAATTCAGTCCCATTGTTATCTTTTAACTGAAAATAGTCTAGACAACACTTTACAAAGATTTTTTGAAATAGAATCCTTACCGGGTGATGACAGTAATTCTATTAGAAGCGATGAAGAAAGGTTTTGTGAGGAACACTTTAAAAGCACTTATAAACGAGATCAAACGGGTAGATTTACCGTACAATTACCCATAAAGGAAAATGCTGAAGCATTGTTGGGATTTTCTAAAGAAATTGCAGCGAAAAGATTAACTAATTTATGGAATAAATTAGATAGAAATAAAATTATGTCTGATCTATATATAGAATTTATGAACGAGTATGAAGCTTTGGGTCATATGACTCAAATTGAATCTGAAAGCGAAAAGGGGGTGTCTTACTATATTCCTCACCATGCGATTTATAAACCAGAAAAATTATCCACCCCCCTGAGAGTGGTATTCAACGCTAGTTCAAATACATCTAGCGGTTATTCACTTAATTCAATATTGTTAAATGGGGGAACGGTTCAGCAAGATTTATTTTCTATTATAACTAGATTTCGTACGCACAAGTATGCATTCTGCGCAGACATTAAGAAAATGTACAGACAGATAATGATAGAACCGTTGCAGAGAAATTTACAAAGAATTCTTTGGAAGGTCAGTAAGGACGCTCCGATAAAAGTCTTTGAGCTAAACACGATTACCTATGGGACAGTTTCAGCCCCTTTTTTAGCCACGCGAACGTTAAAGGCTCTTGCTGATGAGGAAAAGACAGATTTCCCTAAAGCCTCCGAAGTCATACTTAACGACATGTATGTCGATGATTGTTTATCTGGTGCCAGTTCCTTACAAGCTGCAAAGGAACTACAATCAGAGTTAATTCAGATCTTGAAAAGGGGAGGGATGGACCTTCACAAATGGGTCGCTAACCATCCTGAATTACTACAAGATGCCGCCATATCAGAATACGCATTTGAGGAACACTCTCAGCAGATTTCGGTAAAAACTTTGGGAATGCTTTGGAAACCTCAGATGGACCATTTCATTTTTGAGATTAATATAGAGCCTAAAGATGTTTATACCAAGAGAGATGTTTTGGCTCAAATAGCTAAAATATATGATCCCCTTGGCCTAATTGGCCCAATTATAACCAAAGCTAAGATATTTATGCAACATTTATGGCAATTAAAAATTAATTGGCATGAACAATTGCCTTCTAGCTCACTTCGAGAATGGAAGAATTTTCTTGACAAGCTAAGTAAAATAAATAATCTTACAATTCCACGGTATGTTTTGTCAGACAACATTGCAAGTCTAGATTTACATGCTTTCTCAGACGCCTCTGGAAAGGCCTATGGAGCAGCTATCTACTTGAGATCTTTCTCCTCAAGTGGGCAATTCAGATCTAATCTTCTATGCAGCAAGTCCCGGGTAGCCCCACTAAAGCCAATGACAATCCCAAGACTTGAACTGTCTGCAGCTCTACTTTTGACAAGGCTAGTTCAGAAAGTGATTGCCACTCTAAAATTAAATCTTGAAAGAGTATGGTTCTGGACAGATTCTACAATTGTCCTATTTTGGATTAATACATCACCCCAAAAGCTGAAAACCTTCGTCGCAAACAGGGTTTCCGCGATCCAATCTCTTTCCGAAACTCATCAGTGGAACCATGTTGCCTCAAAATCTAATCCGGCAGACATCATCTCCAGAGGTGCAACAGCAAAGGATCTCATTGACAATGATTTGTGGTGGTTTGGACCAACATTTCTTCAAAGAGAAATTACAGTTCCCAGCCAACTTCCCACTCCCAATGCCTTTGAATGTGAACAAGAAATTAAAGCAGACTTTTCCCTATCCTTACTAACTGTGGAAAAAGATCCGAACATTTTAAATGATTTATTCAAATTGAACAATTTTTTAAAACTAATTAAAATATGTAGTTTTATTTTCAGGTTCATCAACAATTGTAAGAGAAAGGAGAAAACCAAAGGCTTCCTAACATCGGAAGAACTGAAATGCAGTACTTTTTTTTTAATAAGGAAAGCCCAGGAAAGTAAGTTCTCTCCTGAATTGTCAGCATTAAGAAAGGGGCAACCTGTTCCTTCCTGCAGTAAGTTAAAAAGTTTGGACCCATTCATTGATGAAAGTGGAGTCCTTCGCGTTGGTGGTAGATTAATCAACTCTCTCTTGCCCTTTGATGCAAAGCACCAAGTAATTTTACCCAGTGACCACAAGATCACTAAATTAATTTTTGAGTACTTTCATAAAAAGTACTTCCATATAGGTGCACAGGGACTAGTTCATCAAGTACGCATGAAATATTGGCCCATAAAGGCTAAAAGCATTGCCCGGAAAACAGTACACAATTGTGTCACATGTTTCAGGCACAATCCCAAGACGTTAGATCAATTGATGGGAGACCTCCCTTCGCAACGCGTAACACCTAATTGCACATTTTTCAATTCAGGCGTAGATTTTTGCGGTCCCTTTCAAATCAAATACAAAAATCAGAGGAAAGGTAATTATTCCAAAAGTTATGTGGCTATATTTATATGTATGGCTACCAAAGCCGTTCATTTAGAAATAGTAAGCGATTTGTCCGCTGCTGCATTCATTGCTGCGCTTAAAAGATTTTGTGCCAGGCGAGGCAAAGTAAATACTCTAACTTCGGATAATGCCACTAATTTTAAAGGTGCGTCAACTGAATTAAATAATTTTAAAAAATTATTGGAAAAACCTAACGAGGAATTATCAAATTTCTTTGCCGAAGAATTCATAACCTGGAAATTTATCCCTCCTCGATCCCCTAATTTTGGTGGTCTTTGGGAAGCTGGTGTTAAGTCCTTCAAACATCACTTGCTCAGAGCAGTAGGTAATAATAAAATCACTTTAGAGGACTTTGAAACTCTAGTGGTCCAAATCGAAGGGATCTTAAACTCTCGGCCTTTATTTCCTCTTTCTGATGACATAAATGAGTTTGAGGTACTTACACCAGGCCATTTTTTAATTGGCAGGCCTATCAGCAGTATTCCAGAGCCTAATGTTATGAATATTTCTGATAATAGATTAACCCATTGGCAGTTAATTTCCAAATATGTTCAATGCATTTGGAAACGTTGGTCGGTTGACTACCTAAATCACTTGCAGCAGCGAGGTAAATGGCAATTTAAAAAGGAAAACATTAAGCTAGGCTCCCTAGTATTACTAAAGGAGGAAAATCTACCACCATGTAAATGGGCTCTTGCCCGGATTATTGAAATAATTCCAGGCAAGGACCACAAGGTTCGAGCAGTGAAGGTAAAAACTGCTACTGGTATTTTTTCACGAGGCATTTCTAAAATATGCCTATTGCCCACTAGCGACTGAATTGATGTATCTTTGGATTATTATTATATGGTGAATTCCATTTTGTGACAGACATGACTGAGAGAACTTTTTTGTTCATCTTTAAGTACTAAATATTAATTGATAGTTAAAAAATTGCAAGGGGTGATGTAAATATAGGCCTTATGCTATATAAAATCACTAAAATTTTAATTCAAGGAAAAACTTAATTTAATTGGGGGTTAAAACCTGCCGTGACAGACATGACAAAATTTAGACATAGATTTTGACTAGACACATATTATTATCATTTGCTCTTAATTGGCATGCATACCAAGTCCAGATTTTTTTAGGAAACAAAATAAGACTTGGATATGTGAAGCAGAAAGAAAATTATTGAAAAATTTGTAAATAGAAAAATATTAGAAAATATTTATCAGCGTGACAGACATGACAAAGTTTTGTGACAGACATGACACGTGTACAATTTTCTATGAATTTAAATATTTTTTTCTTAAATATTACTTTCTTTACTTTTATCACAACTTGGAGATTACAATATGATATAACATTGGTATAATATGTTAAAATAATCACAAAATAAGTTATAAAAAATATTTAAAATTTATAAAATCCCTTGGAAGTGACTAGTGTTGGAGTTGAAACATTTGCTATTGGCAGATTATCTTTTAAATAGTAGAAAACTTTAGATTGTGTACGTTTCACATCAAGAAATACTATAGTCATCAATTCCAAGTTAAATAATAATAACTTTCAAATCACAAGATTAAAACAAAACTGCTTGAAAAAATAATTGTGACAGATAATATATCTGAAACAAAGAAATTGGTATCAACATAATTATCTGGTAACTATTACATGCATTCTAAATTTAAGCATTTTGTTGAGTTGAGTTGTAAAGAAATATTATTGGCACCAACACTAAGTTAAACAAGTTGGAAATTGCACGTAAACTTAGCAAATGAGATGCGTTCGTACGATAATGAAGTTTTAAAAATATTCAGATCTTGCTGATATAGTAGAGCGTACTCCGGATACAGTATAGTAGTCGAAATGTTTACGTTTCTGTAAATATGCAGAAAGAAATTTTCATTACACCTCAGCAACGTATATCTTATTCATAAAATGTGAAATAGTTGAATATAATTAAAACACGTACCAAACCATGTTTCCCTGTATAGCATTATATAGTGGAATACTTTTGTGTGGCCCTGTAATTTAATAATAAAAATTCTTTGCATCACAGATTGTACAGAATGCATATTTTAATATATATTTCACATATTCATGCCAATTCTATTATGTTCGAATGAGTATAACATCATTAAAATGCATTTGAAACTTTTTCCCCATTGACCGTAATGTAACGGACTCCTTTTGATTGTCCCTGTAATTGATCTATGCATCCGATTTTCATAACATTTGAAATGACTCGACAAAATTACGCAATAATTATATGTTTTAAATTTTAAACTAATAAAATGCATTTAAAACTTTTTTCCCTATTGACCGTAATGTAACGGAATCCTTTTGAATGTCCCTGTAATTGATCTATCCATCCGATTTTCATAAAATTTGAAATGACTCAACAAAATTATGTTATAATTATGTATTTTAAATTTCAAACGATTCGGTTAGGTAGTTTTTGCGTTGTTACATGCGGACAGACGGACAGACAGACAGACAGACAGACGGACGGACGGACCGAGCGACAACAATAGGTGCTACGTATTTACATAATTACGAACGCATCTAAAAATTATAAAAATAACTTTCTAGGAAAGAGATTAAGGTAAAGTTGCTTGAAAAACTAATTGTGACAGACATAACTAGCGTGACAGACATGACAAATGTGACAGACATGACAAAATGTAATGCTTTGTATTTCACTCAAATTTTAAATTTATCTTTCAATTTTTTTATGAACTGTTCCTTTTGACATATAAAAAGAGAAAATAAAGTGTTAATAATTTATATCAAGTAGATTTTCTTGAAAATAAAAAAATCGACATTTTCTGTGACAGACATGACACGAAGACTAATATAAAGTTTGGGGGCAATAGCAAAATAATTAAAATATTTCAGGTAAAAACTTTGGTGTTTTTAAACATACTGTTAGTCATTTTTTAAAAAGATATATTTGTTTCAAAGATCTATGTGATATTTAAATGCTTCAAGGGACATTAAACAAGAGATAAAAATAGCAGATTTTTGATTTCAAAGTTAGTCTTGCTAATAATTAACTATAAAAATTTATTTTTACAATTATCTTATTATGTCTGGTTATTTTCATGAAATTTTACTTATTTTCTATCAATTGGAACAAAAAAATACTAATTTAGTTCAAATTTAAAAAATGATGTCCATGTCGCATTTTCATGGAATTCACCATATTATTTTAAAGCAATTATACTCATTGTTTATGTATTAAGTGTTTGTATTTAATGTCATTTTTATTCTTAATTAATTATTGTATTATGTTTATTGATTGATGAAATATTGCATTATTTCATCCCCGGGCGGCATGTTCCGTTCCGGAAGTGTTTTGGCTCCACCTGGCGAGCGCTTGTAAAAAATGGACAGTTGAGCTGTTGATCATCAAAGCATCAGCACGTATACTCGGAATTGATAATCACCCATACATCCTTTAAGCTATGGAAATCAATTTGAATTTTATAATTGCATATTAGTTCATCATTTGTCGTTTTGTGTTTTTATATGTGTGTGTATTTGTGCAAGTGACATTAAAAAACTTTAAAAAGACTATCAAGAATACAGTCCATCTATTCGACATATACAAAAATGTATATGTATGGAATTTGCATAAAAATGTCTCACAGCCTGAAACCAAGTGATTTCCCTAGGGGTTGCAGAGAGGGCGCCAAATGAAGATTTTGTGTCTTTACAAACAAAAATGTATATGTATGGAATTCGCATAAAAATGTCTCACAGCCTGAAAACAAGTGATTTCCTAGGGGTTGCAGAGAGGGCGCCAAATGAAGATTTTGTGTCTTTACAAACAAAATTATATGTATGGAATTTGCATAAAAATGTCTCACAGCCTGAAACCAAGTGATTTCCCTAGGGGTTGCAGAGGGGGCATGTGTTTCGGACGCCAAAACGAAAAGCGAAAGGGGCGCCAAATGAAGATTTTGTTTGTATTTTCGTACAAAAATATGTATGTATGGAATTTGCATAAAATTGTCTCACAGCCTGAAACCAAGTGATTTCCCTAGGGGTTGCAGAGGGGGAGCCAAATGAAGATTTTGAGTCTTTACATACAAAAATGTATATGTATGGAATTGGCATAAAAAGTCTCACAGCCTGAAACCAAGCGATTTCCCAAGGGGTTGAGAGGGGCGCCAAATAAAGATTTTCTATCTTTATATACAAAAATGTATATATATGGAATTTGCATAAAAATGTCTCACAGCCTGAAACCAAGTGATTTCCCTAGGGGTTGCAGAGGGGGCATGTGTTTCGGACGCCAAAACGAAAAGCGAAAGGGGCGCCAAATGAAGATTTTGTTTGTCTTTTCGTACAAAAATATGTATGTATGGAATTTGCATAAAAATGTCTCACAGCCTGAAACCAAGTGATTTCCCTAGGGGTTGCAGAGGGGGAGCCAAATGAAGATTTTGAGTCTTTACATACAAAAATGTATATGTATGGAATTGGCATAAAAAGTCTCACAGCCTGAAACCAAGCGATTTCCCAAGGGGTTGAGAGGGGCGCCAAATAAAGATTTTCTATCTTTATATACAAAAATGTATATATATGGAATTTGCATAAAAATGTCTCACAGCCTGAAACCAAGTGATTTCCCTAGGGGTTGCAGAGGGGGCATGTGTTTCGGACGCCAAAACGAAAAGCGAAAGGGGCGCCAAATGAAGATTTTGTTTGTCTTTTCGTACAAAAATATGTATGTATGGAATTTGCATAAAAATGTCTCACAGCCTGAAACCAAGTGATTTCCCTAGGGGTTGCAGAGGGGGAGCCAAATGAAGATTTTGAGTCTTTACATACAAAAATGTATATGTATGGAATTGGCATAAAAAGTCTCACAGCCTGAAACCAAGCGATTTCCCAAGGGGTTGAGAGGGGCGCCAAATAAAGATTTTCTATCTTTATATACAAAAATGCATATGTATGGAATTTGCATAAAAATGTCTCACAGCCTGAAACCAAGTGATTTCCCTAGGGGTTGCAGAGAGGGCGCCAAATGAAGATTTTGTGTCTTTACAAACAAAAATGTATATGTATGGAATTTGCATAAAAATGTCTCACAGCCTGAAACCAAGTGATTTCCCTAGGGGTTGCAGAGGGGGCATGTGTTTCGGACGCCAAAACGAAAAGCGAAAGGGGCGCCAAATGAAGATTTTGTTTGTCTTTTCGTACAAAAATATGTATGTATGGAATTTGCATAAAAATGTCTCACAGCCTGAAACCAAGTGATTTCCCTAGGGGTTGCAGAGGGGGCATGTGTTTCGGACGCCAAAACGAAAAGCGAAAGGGGCGCCAAATGAAGATTTTGTTTGTCTTTTCGTACAAAAATATGTATGTATGGAATTTGCATAAAAATGTCTCACAGCCTGAAACCAAGTGATTTCCCTAGGGGTTGCAGAGGGGGAGCCAAATGAAGATTTTGAGTCTTTACATACAAAAATGTATATGTATGGAATTGGCATAAAAAGTCTCACAGCCTGAAACCAAGCGATTTCCCAAGGGGTTGAGAGGGGCGCCAAATAAAGATTTTCTATCTTTATATACAAAAATGTATATGTATGGAATTTGCATAAAAATGTCTCACAGCCTGAAACCAAGTGATTTCCCTCGGGATTGCAGAGAGGGCGCCAAATGAAGATTTTGTGTCTTTACAAACAAAAATGTATATGTATGGAATTCGCATAAAAATGTCTCACAGCCTGAAGCCAAGTGATTTCCCTAGGGGTTGCAGAGAGGGGCCAAATGAAGATTTTGTGTCTTTACAAACAAAATTATATGTATGGAATTTGCATAAAAATGTCTCACAACCTGAAACCAAGTGATTTCCCTAGGGGTTGCAGAGAGGGCGCCAAATGAAGATTTTGTGTCTTTACAAACAAAAATGTATATGTATGGAATTCGCATAAAAATGTCTCACAACCTGAAACCAAGCGATTTCCCTAGGGGTTGCAGATTGGGCGCCAAGTAAAAATTTTCTGTCTTTACATACAAAAATGTATATGTATGGAATTTACACAAAAATCTCTCACTTCCTGAAACCAAGTGATTTCCCTAGGGGTTGCAGAGAGGGCGCCAAATGAAGATTTTGTGTCTTTACAAACAAAAATGTATATGTATGGAATTCGCATAAAAATGTCTCACAACCTAAAACCACCCGATTTCCCTAGGGGTTGCAGAGGGGGCGCCAAGTAAAAATTTTCTGTCTTTACACACAAAAATGTATATGTATGGAATTTACATAAAAATCTCTCACTTCCTGAAACCAAGTGATTTCCCTAGGGGTTGCAGAGAGGGCGCCAAATGAAGATTTTGTGTCTTTACAAACAAAAATGTATATGTATGGAATTCGCATAAAAATGTCTCACAACCTGAAACCAAGCGATTTCCCTAGGGGTTGCAGAGGGGGCGCCAAATAAAAATTTTCTGTCTTTACAAACAAAAATGTATATGTATGGAATTTGCATAAAAATGTCTCACAGCCTGAAACCGAGTGATTTCTCTAGGGGTTGCACAGGGGGCATGTGTCTCGGACGTCAAAACGAAAGGCGAAGGGGGCGCCAAATGAAGATTTGTTTCTCTTTACATACAAAAATGTATATGTGTATATATTGAATTTGTATAAAAATATCTTCACAGCCGGAAAATTCAAAAGGAAAAGTATACCAAATGCATCTGTATGCCCTATTAGATTTAAATGGGTTAGACGCAACTCAAAAACCCTCTACTGTGTGAAATTGTACCTAACCGATAATTGCCAAATCCCAAGGGATTTCCATAAGAAGTGATTTCAAAAGATAAAAAATAATATTTGTTCAAATTTCACACAGTAAATACGATTTTTAACAACATTCTCTATACATCGAATTTCCCTATATTACGAATTTTTTACTGAAACGGTGGATTTCGTTATATAGAGACCCGACTGTATTCACTTTAATTAACATTAAATAATTAACCTATTTAGAGCGATGGTTATTTTTAATTATTTTTATCTCGCGATGTCTTATTACTAGAATTCCTTTGATGTACGATCACAATGATTTTTCATTTTAAGTAAATTAAATTGTACCAAAGTTACTTTAGGTGTGGTTAGGAAATGTTTGGATAGAGTATATAAAATTTTAACCAGTTATAAAGAGTGTGTTTATATCTATCCAGCAAACTGCAAAATTAAATGTATTTCGCTTATTAAAAAAAAAAAAAAAATGTTGTTATATGTTACAGTGGCAGTATTAACCATTTAAAAAGCATTAGGTCAATGTTTTGAGAATCTAAAGAAATTTTATTCTGTGATTCCCTTGGGGGGTTAGGGGGGGGGCGTGAAATGCGAGAACACAGTTTCCCACTGGAACAAAACATCATTTTATAATTAGCGCATGAAGCAAAAATATGAAATGATATAAATACAACTCAAGATTACCTTATTATCTTATGAGAAGCGCAAAAATAACTTTTGTTAAGCTGGTAATACTTTATTTAATCTTAAAAAAAAACCCTACAAACTAAAATTTTTATCATTGCTAAATATTGAGAGAAATTGTTTTTCCAAGGTATCTCTCAGATCCAAACTGCATTTTTTCACACATTTTTTTTTTTATCCGAACAGGTGCTCTTATTTTCAATTTTATAACTGAATAGTCTTTTCCACTTTTCGATAAACTCAGAAATACTTTTAGAAGATGTTGTCAATTTGGCATTTCGAACTGAATTTCCAGGCGGTGATAGTGCAATTAAGGCAAAAAAATTACCGCCATGAGACAGTAACCTGGATTAAGGTTTAATTCGTTTATCGGAAAATAGAAATAAAAACATTTGATCATACATCTCTTCAATAATCACGATTGCAATTGTCATGCTTTTACGTTTAAAACTTAGTCAGAAAATATGTGAAAGTTTTTTGTTGTTATGCAAGGGAAAAAAATATCTTTTCGAGAATCGGTTTGAATGTCTATTTAAATTCTTTATTTTCTGCGTTTGAACAACATATATTTTCTTTATATGTTTACAAATTCATTTTCATTAGTATATATAATACAATGAAGATTTGAAACCAGAAAAGACCTGAATATTTTCACCATGATTTTCAATAATATATTCAACTGTCTTCGGGATTTGTTATTGTTATTTTTCTTCTTATTATTATTAGAGATTTTTTTTTAATTTCCAGTCCATATTTTCAATGAATCTTGTAGCAAAGAATATGAAAAATACTATTTTTCATAAGTATTACATTTTTTAGAAAATATATCGATCTTGAAACATGATTATTATTTAAAATTTTTAAAGTAAAATTTATATTTTTAAATCGAAATCGACTTTTATTTTTGTATTATTTACCCATTATACGTAGCATAGGGTAAATCTTGTAATCATTTGGAAAATCCAAAAGGAAAAAAAAATTGACGTATTTACACGTTTCAGATTCTGGGGATTCTGAAAAACATTTTTATTTCCAGGAAAATAATTGCCATCCGTCTATGTGTCTGTAAACGCTCTATCTCCCGAACAAATTGAGATAGAGACTTGAAACTTTGTATGTTCTTAGTATGTAAGAATGGAACAAAGCCTATTTAATATCAGTAACCTCGATTTGTCGGAATTATTTTTTTCTACTCTCGAAAAATTCGTTATGATGAAAGGTATATAAAGTTTTTCGAAATTTTGTATTTTATTGAGTGGATGTAAAATAAAATAAAATAACACAAATTTTGCATAAAGAATGAAGTCGATCGGATTATTAGTTGTCGAGATATTTGTAATCCTGTTTTCCACATTCTTCGATTTTTCATGACCCTGTATTTCATTCAAATATATATTTTAATTGAAAATGACACCCTTAATCCGACGCACTAAACTGTTAGTTAATATGATTATTATTTTTGGAGTTATAAGGATGTTTCTTTTACAGTATTCGGTACAACTTGAGCAGCTTGGCGTTTTAATTTGTTGAAATTGGTTCATCAGCAATTCATTAACTCCTTTGCGACGGGAGCCTTTTACGAAGTTTTTAATGTTTGTCAACAATTTTCTAAAACAGATATTTGTGTCTTATTAAATCGGGAAAATGCTCCAATTAAATAAGGCAAATTTTACAGTAAAATTTTGCTGGTGGGGATAAACAAGGATTCTTAAGTCTTTTTGCGGCATGTATACGTATCGCTTGTCCCCAAGGGATTAATAGAGCATTACTATGTATATTAAAAAATTTAAATATACGATTAAATTACCATTTTTATTGGTTATGACTTTCGCGAGAACAACAATTATAAATGTGTTTTACGAACCGATACTTAGTTTGACAAAATCACTATAGAAATTATAATATGCCCAGGTTAGAGATCAGATAATCGGACAATCATATCGTATCTGAGCACAAACTTAATTTCATAAGCAGACTCGTGCTGCACTGTAAAAAAAAAAAAAAAAAAAAAAAAAAAAAAAAAAAAAAAAAATTCAAGAGGTTACTAAAAATTTTTTAGTAAATTTGTATTCCACAGAATTTTTTAGTAACCATTACAAACTTTTCTTTTGCAAGTGAAACAAACTTTTTTTTTTGTAAACTGAACAAAAGAATTTTTTGTATAACTAACTTAAAACTTTTTAGTATGAGCCACCAATCAAATTTTAGTAATAGCTCCAAAAATATTTTTAGTAACCATTACGTGTGCCCAAAGGGCAGGAGCTTCCTTCGAGCTGCATCCAGTGGGTAAAAAGAGAGACTTCTGAAACGGAAGATTTTCGGTAAAGCCGTAATAGATGGCAGCACCAAACATTGCTACCTACTCAATTTTGACATGTTTCTAAAGGGGAGGGAAAATTCAGAGATCATTACCCATAGTAACTGCTACGACAGGATTTTCATAATCCCTTTATTTACACTCGGTGCATATTTGGCGTCGGCCAGCATCGAACCCAGGTACTTTCAGCCTGGAGTTCGGTGCTATGACCACTAGGCTATCAGGGCCACGCCAAGTGAGTTTTAGTAATAGCTATTAAAAATGTAAAACTATTAACTCTATTCGTTGCTAGCTTTTTTCTAGTAATTCTTATAGATTCCTTGTAACCGAATAAGATTACTAAAATTTTTTTAGTAATTACAAGGATTACTAAAATTTTTATAGTAGATCGACCCTTTTTTTACAGTGTGGACCAAATATTATAAGTATAGTATATATATGTTTTTCTTTTCGGCAAAGTCGAGTCAGAGCGAAACTGGATCTAGTTGTTTACAGTGGAACAAGTAATATGTTTTGGAGAAATATTAATATATTAATCGGGCCTCTAAACAAATTTAAAGGACCTGGCCAACAAAAAATTGAATGAATCTGCCGTTCCGGATCGATAAAAAAATTATGCAGGCCTACCGGCCCGATATAAAAATCTCTACGGGGCCGATAGAATGCGACTTTGGCAAGAATATATGTAAATGTGCGTCACGAGCCAATGATAGTTTGACAATATCAATAAAGAAATGTACGAAGTGTCCAGCATGTAGATCGGTATCGGACAGTTATATGGCATCGGAATCCGGGCTTAATTTTTTCATCAGACTTGTACCGGGCTAAGATCAGGCTTGCATTTTTTTACACAGTCGAGACGGGACAAAACTAGATTTAATTTTTCTCAGGATGTGAAGGGCAAGGAATATGTTCTGTAAAAGTAATAATAGCTATAATGAACGTATATTAACATAATCTTTGGAAGTACAACTTAAAGTTTTTCTCATATTCCCAGTTCAACAACGTGAAATTTGACACACTTTCTGACTCATTTTTCTTTATAAAGGCATAAAATTGAGAGACTTGATGATTGAAGTAATTTGGCATCGAATAGCATTTTCAATTTTTAAAAATAAATAAATAAGTTTTTGATTTATAATCTATTCTAATCACTTGATGACAAGTTTTTATTCTCCTTTAGTACTATTGCGTCTTGAGTTTCGATTTAAAATGACAACTTTGGCAGTATCTTCTCAAAGGTTTTTTGTCTTTTACGAAAAATGGAAAATTCCATTCGATTACATAGTTTCTGAATAAGAACGTCTGCCAAATTTATGTGTTTCCGAAAAGAAATGAATTCAGAAATTAGCTAAATTGAATCAGAATAATAATTTATTGAAATATACGGGGGTCATCAATAAAATAAGTTTTCCGTGGCTAGAAAGAAACAAAAAATATAACTACCCAAAAAGAACTATTACAAAAGATACAGCAATGTTTTAACTACATCTCCTCATTAGAACCAACGGAATTAAAACGCTTGTCACAACTGGGATAAGTTTTTGAGTCCAGTGTCATACGACAAGTCTGCCACCTGGGAATGGAGCAAGGAACTTGTTGCAGTTGTCAATTCACGTCTCATCAACTGTAAAAATTTTGTTGAGGTATTTATTTCCTTCATCATGATATCGCTACAGAAATATCAAGGCTGCTTTCCCATGTTTGGTTATGTGTTAAGTTGTAAGTTGATTAGGCACTCACCTGGCGCACAGTTTCCAGATAAACAGGTGTTTCGTGGTGGTTTCCTGCATTGAGAATCTTTTTCGCGCTGTTTTAGAACGATACCACGATGAAGGCAACGAGTACTTCAACAGGATCCAGTTCAATTGGATCCAAATTTCCGGGTAATTATGTTTTGTTTCTTTTTATCTCTTTGTTGGCGTGGAAAACTCGTTTTTTCGATGACCCTCGTATTTCAAAATCTACTTTTTTTATAGTTTCAAAAAGTTAAGGATTTTTTTAACCAACTTTTTCTAAAAAATTCTAAATTGCATCAAGTTTTATGAATCTTTATTTGGATGTTGAAAACTCTTAAATGTCTAAACAATTATTAATCCTGCTAGTGAGTATTTTCTGGCTTGTGAACACATAGTAATTTAAAGTATACTGTAAAATTATCCAATTAATACTTATGTTTTTTTCATTGATTTTTTGTACGAGCAGGACCTGACCGTAAACTATGAAAATACAAACGGTCCGGGCTCGGCAATACCCACATATTAATAATAATATTTAATACCCACGCCGGGCCGTGCTGAGCCCGTACCAGGAAATTCCTGTCCATGTAGACCTCTAGCATGTCCCACTAGAGGGTGAGGGTAAAGAGACCGTCACCACCATGCGCGAAATTTATTCTGCGACCCACGATTTTATTCATTTTTTGGCCGACAATCATTTTAAGGGAATTTCTTTATCTTTCTTGATCTCCCTCTCTCCCTGTTTTAAAACATTGTGAACTCTTTGACAAAAAATGCAAATTTCTGTATGTTATTTAGTTCTGAATTTCTAAATTAAAGTTAATCCTTTTAAAGTTCCAAAATAAACGCGAAATAATTATTTAATGGAATTAATTTATGTTTGTTAGTTTTCTGACGCCTACCAAAAGAAAAAGATTTTTTGTTACTTTTTTGCGGCTGGGGGGGGGGGGGTGCCAAATTGAAAGTCTGCCAAGGGGCGCAGTTTTTACTTCGCTGGTGCCCCCCCAAAAGTTTTGATCACGCTACGCCTATGATCAAACGCATACCTGATGTTTAATATCATGTTGCATTCTCGCCACAAAATGCAAGACATACAGTTAATCGCAAGACATAAATAACGTTCGCAGGGGTATCACGATTCCAAAGCAATATATACATGAAGTAGCAGATTATTAATATCCAATTTTCGTTAGTATTATAGTCGCATTTAATCATATTGACACGTAACAAGGTTATTACGACGAATACTTACTTCTCAAAGGTATCCTCTATACGCAATGAATTTAGTATCTATTTTAACACTATTACTGTCATCAACAGAAATACGTTTATACTAAATGTCAATATACTAATTTAGACAGAATTAATGCATTATAGAGAAAAGTTGACAAGTTTTGTGGGGGACATTTTCGGGGTTTTCAGATTCTAAAGAAATAACAATAAGTAGCAGAAATGTAAACAAAAATGACAGAAATTTGTCAAGCTCCAAATTTATTCAATAGATTAACAGTAGACCGAATTAGTGTTGCCAGTGGGTAATTTATTTTAAATCAAACCTCCTTATTTACAACATAAGTAAAATTTCCAAGTGGATGAAAAAAGCCCGGGCCAGGATTCGAACCAGGGATGTACTGACTGAAGCCGCCAGTGCTCTTCCAACTGAGCCATCCCTGACGAATGCTGAAGGACTCACCCCAAATGACTTTAACGATCGAAGAATCTATTCTGATATTTTGGATGAGCTCAACAGAATAAATCGAAGGTCAATATTTGGAACTGCAGAAAACGCTGCATACGAATTATTATCTGAGCGAAAAATCCCAGCTGGCTATCGCCCAGGTAGCTTAACCCCTTAACGCGCCGTGTTGCGGGTCGGCAACACCTAAATTTCCCCCTAATTAGAGACACAAAAACTCCGTGAATATTTCAAAAACTACTCTAATGGCTAATTTAAATCTTTCTTATGAGTTCTAGATGGCAGCATCACAGAGATCAAACTCTACTGTTTTTAAATAATAGGTAAAATGGTTTACTGTAATACGCGCTTCACAGCAATGCTCTTCTCACTGCGCATATCAATGCTTTACTTATGGGAGGTTACCACTTCGGCAACAGCTGTATAATTAAAATGGTTAGTGCAATCTTTACAAAACAATACCTGTGTACTGCTCTAGGCCTAAATAGATTGCCTAATTTTTGTTTTCTTTAAATTCCAACTTTAAAGAGTAGTGCGCCGGAAAGGGTTAACAGGTAAAGCATTGGCCTTGTAAGCTAAGTATATGGGTTCGATTCCCAGCCTGGTCAATTTTTCGCTCAGTTGGAAATATTAAATTCGTATAAAGAATCTATTCTGATATTTTGGATGAGCTCAACAGAATAAATCGAAGGTCAATATTTGGAACTACAGAAAACGCTGCACACGAAATTATTAGATTAATTTCAAATTTTACAAATTTTGCTTCTGTTATAATTAATTTACCGTTTGAATAATCGTGGTTAAATTAATATAATTAAATTAATCTAACTCCTTATTTACATCCCCTTTTTGTAATGATAAAATTTCACTTTTCACCTTAATTAATATGTCATTAACCCCTTCAGTTTCGAAGCTAAAATAACAATGCAACTACTTATTCATTGGTTTTCTAAAAACAAAATGACATAGTAAATGACAAAAAATATCTTTTCACAAATTAATTCTTTAGACTCTTAGTAATTTAGATACAAAAATGTGGATCTAATACTACAAATTCCCTTAAAATATCAATTGAATAATCATAAAACTAAATGAATGCAAACACAAATTCAAGAGCTTTACACAAGTAAACAATATACAAATCCTCAAAAAAATTACTGGAAAAGATTTAAGTTGCATACTTATGAAAATTTATCACTTTCTTGTACTGTCTTATATTGTCTTTTGGATATTTTTAGGTATTTTGCTAACTCAAATGAAAATAACATTTATCTTGTGAGGTATTTATTCGTATGCTTTCAACGAAAAAAAAAAATCAGATATCTTAGTTTTTATAAGTAACAGGAATAGAGGTTCCCATAGGACCTCATAGGTCCCCATTATTATTAGGAATTAAGAGGTTAAGTAAGGCGAATTTTATCCTTTCAAAAAATAGGTTCAATCAAGAAAATTGAATATAAAAAAGTAGCCCTTTGGTAAAACTGGCACTGAATAACTAATTACTCTTGAATTTTGTTTGCAATAAAATTAACAGACCTGAAAAATACTTTTCCAAGTAGACTCAAAAACAATTCTGCCTCAAATAATTTATCAATTTAAATATTATTTCGAACTACACTGTAGAAAGTTTTTTCACTAAGCACGCAAAGTCACTTATATTTATAATCCAAACCAATTACCGTAATTTCCTGCGTATAATCCGCGGATCAAACAATTCTTTCTCGACCCAGAAATTTTATTTAGTAATTGAAGTCAAATATTTACTGCGATCTATAAAGTTACATTTATTTAAATAAATTTCTGGGTCGAAAAATGATTGTTTGATCCGCGGATTATACGCAGGAAATTACGGTAATAGCATGTCTTAGTCTATAGCACAGTAAAATAAATCATCGCCTTAACCCCTTCGCTACAAAAGTCTTTTACGAAATTTTTAATGTTTCATCACCGATTTTAAACAAGTAAGAAAAATCATGCGTTAAGCATAGATTATGAAGCACTTTCTAACACTTAATGAAATCTTTAACAAAACTTTGTTATTTAGGGAAATAATAGTGTATAGTGAAATATACCCAAATATGTATTCCAGTACTTTTGAACAGCCCTGTATTTCATATGTCAGTTGATATAATGGGAAAATTTAGTTTAGCAAGAAAATATCCAGTAACTTGAAATTTCTTTTTCAGCAATTCATACTATTAGATGGAAACATACTTGAATACTTTTGTTCAGCCCTGTAGTTTACATTGTACCTTTATTACACGTCAACATTAGGCTAAAATTTATTGTTAACTAAAACACTTTTAAAACAACTGAAATCACATTCTCATAAATTATCATTCATAGGCGTCCATGTACCGAATTCTTTGCGTGGCCCTGTATATCCTTTTATCTATATTCTGCAAACATTTTTCAGTAAATTGAATGAAGCTCAGGGTAAAAATGTATAGCTTATTTAAGAACCACGTTTAAATAATTTACGCTCATATTCAGTAACGTTCGTGAGCTCTTTTGGGTAGCCCTGTATATCAACTATAACATTTATACACACCATATAATGTGCATATATTTAGCGAAATATAAAAGTGCATATCATAATTAAAATGCATTTCATCCCTCCATCAGCCATCATCGGACACATATACGGTACTTCTATATATACTACTCGGTATATATCAATTTTATTATACACTAGCTGTTCTGCCCGGCATTGCCCGTTTTCATAAAAAATAGCAAGAATTGCGAAAATACTTTAAAAATCATAATAAAAACCTCAAAAAATTTAAAAAATGCTGCACGAATTTGGTCTAAACTTCGTTGAAAAGAGATGGGCTAGAAAATTGAAGTTGGATTATTTTTACTAATGTGGAAAAATCTTACAAATCGCAAAAAACATTAAAAATCTCATAAAAATATAAAACAAAATTCAAAAATTGTGTTTCAAAACTTTACTAACATACACTTTACTAACTACGATAAACTTTGAAGAAAAGAGATCAGAATTTAATAAATTCGGCCAAAAATTGAACCTCTAAAAAATCGAAGCGGGTCGCGAAGAAACGTAAACATCGCTTTAAAAATGGCAAAATTTTCAAAAATCACGGAACTCAAAATTTACTCTACTTGGATAAATGTTCTGAATCTAATTAATTTGATAATGTAAAAAGCATTGAAATACGAAAAAAAACTGCTAAAAAATCGCAATAAAAATCTTTAATCGCACAGGAGAAAATTTATCATATTAGCGAAGAAATTAAAAACCGAATTCCTTTTCCGTATCTGAAAAAAACCGCCGTAAACTCAAAAAAAAAAAAAAAAAAAAAAAAAAGCATATTGCATTAAAAATTGTTCTAGATCAAAATAAGAGAGCAAAACAATTGTCGTACAGGATAAAAGTTTGAAACCAAACTCCTATTAGTCTAGAAATTTAAAATCGAATTCCTTTGAAAAATGTTAAAAAAGAAAAAAAAGAAGAAGAAGACTGAGAAAGCCCAAAAATTGCATTGAAAATTGTAATGAAAGTCGTAAAACATTAAAAAATCCTTAGGGTAAAAATTCACTGTATAATATAAAATATTGTAATCAAGAAATTAACAATATTAAACAAAAAGTTTGAAATCGAAATCGATTTCCGGATGTAAAAAAATCGCCACGGAACTTGAAGAATAGCTAAAAATTACATTGAAAATTGCATTAAAAATAGTTAAATATTTGGAAGTCAATGCTTAAAAAAATAATATTAAGGCAGGGCGGGGGGGGGGGATGATCGAAATTATTCATTAATTACAAAATGTAGGCATGGAACGCCAAAATCATATTAAGAGATAAAACATTGCATTCGAAACATAACTACATTAAACAAAATGTTTGATATCAAAATTGGTTTCTGAATGGCAGAAAATCGCCAAGGAACTTTAAAAAATGGCTAAAAATCGTATCGAAAACTACATTAAAAATCGCTGAATATTTAAAAGTCATGGCTGTAAAAATTTAATATTCAGTCGAAAATATTGTAATCGGAAATCGTTCATGAATAAGGAAAAGTCAACACGGAACACCTAAAATCCCCCCAAACTAACTAAAAATTACATTGAATATCGCATTAGAAAATGGCAAAATTCATAAAAGCGTGGATAACAAACTGTACTATTTATGCTAAAAGTTAGAAACCGAAATTCTTTTACCGATGTCAACAACTGTCACAGTACTTGAAAAATCACTATAAAACAGATTAAAAATCAGTAAAATTCAAAAATCCGGACAAAATTTGCCATAGTAAGATAAACATTTATATTAAATTCCTGCGGACATAATTTACAATAATGGGACAAAACATTGAAATCCGAACTCTTTCATTAGTTAAAAAATATCGACACAAAACTTGCTAAACATTTTATGAAAATACACAAAAAATCTGAATCATTGATGTCAAAATTTACTACATTAAGCTACAAATTATTTAGAAATTTCTCTTCCAATTGTGAAAAAATCGCCGTGGACTCTAAAACATCTAAAAATTATATTTAAAAATTCATTACAAATCGTTTCAAATTTAAAAATAGCGGGGGACAACATTTACATTAATAGAGTAAAATAGTGTAATCTGAATTATTTCTTAAATACCAATGAAAAAATCGGCGCAAAGCGTGAGAAATAATGAAAACAATGCTAAAAATTGCATTAAAAAATCACTAAATTTCAAAATTCGTAAATGAAGTGTAAATGTTTGAAATTAATTTCCTTTTCGAAATTTCAAAAAATAGCCGCGAGATTCAAAAAACCAATGCAAAACCATTGCAAAATTCATTAAAAATCGCTAAATGTAAATACATCCCGTGAATAAAATAATATTCTAGTCGTGTAAAACGTAGCAACCATTCTTTTTTACATGAATTACAAAAAAATCGACGCAGAACACAAAATATATCAAAAATCACACTAAAAATCGACAAAATTAAAAAAAGGTAAATGGTGAAATTTACTATATTAGGCTAAAAGTTTGAAACCAAAATAATTTTTAATTGTTAAAACACCACTGTGGTGGGGATAAAAAAAATAGTACTAAATCGCATTAAAAAGTTCATTAAAAACGCATTGAAAAATGCACTAAATATCGCTAGTTATTTTTTAAATCGCAGTAATCAGAATTTCATCAAACGGATAAAACATTCTAATCGTAAATCTGAACTTTTTGATTATCCGGTTGACCAAGAAACTATCTGGGTCAAACCATAAGATTAAACTACAATAATGGCGGATCGTAATTTCCATATTCACTTGACATTAAACATGTTACATGTGTTTGTTACATCATCAAGTGGTTTTTACTTATTATTTTTATATGCATTTGTATTAATGTTTTTCTAAATTAAAGTGTAAAACTACCTTAAAGTGTAAAACAGATCTCCTTATTACATTTCCTAATTTTGTTCGCGCCCCTCCTGTCACGCACCCTGAAATGTGTTACACCATTCTTTGTTTACATTTTTTATGATGTATTATAAACCATTTTAAAATTTAAAATAAATCACATTGTTATATTTCCAAATTTTAACAAAATCGCGTTCTGTTAGTTCCATTTTTCACCACCAGCTAGCGCACTCTATTCTTCAAAAACTTTATCAAAACGATACTCTGTTAAACAGCCTATCAGGTGATATATTACTCGAGGGGGTAGCGATCTTAAGCAAGAATTTAATATATTTTATGAAATTGCTATTCGAAAATAGTGGTAACTAATTTTTTGACATTTTAGGTAAATTTCGCAAAAAAAATACTACTTATTGCATTCTCAACAGCTCAAGATTTTGATAGAACAACTATGAAAAATATAGATGCTAAATGCAAAAAATCTTGAAAAAACGTTAAAAATCACATTGAAAATCGCATTAAAAATCGTTAAAATCTAAAATTCGTAACAAACACAAAATTTAAGGCTAAATGTTTGAAACGGTTTTATTTTTATCAATCTAAAAAAAAACCGCAAAGTGAGAAAAGACACTAAAAATCGCATTAAAAATTCGTTAAAAATTCAAAAATCGCTGTACAAATTCCGAATAAACTTTGCTGAAAAGAGAAAAAAAAATGCTATATTGGGTTAAAAGAATGAAACCGTATTTCTTTCACTAATGGGATAAAACTGCAAAAAGAACGCTAAAAATCGCCTAAAAAAATTATCAAAAAAATCTAATCAAAAAATTGAAAATCGGGCTTCGAGGTGCAACATTTTGTAACTCTACGTACAGCAAACTCTTCAGAACAGCGCTGACACACACAAACTTGTATCTTTATTATTATAGATTTAAAAAAATAGCGTTCTATTAGTTCCATTTTCCACCACCAGGTAGAGCACTCTATTCTTCAAAAACTTTATCAAAACCATACTCTGTTAAATAACCTATCAGGTGATATATAACTCGAGGGGGTAGGGGTCTTAAGCAAGAATTTAAGATACTTTATGAAATTGCTATTCGAAAATAGTGGTACCTAAATTTTTGACATTCTAGCTAGATTTTACAAAAAGATACTACTTATTGCATTCTCAACAGCTCAAGTTTTTGATAGAACAACTATGAAAAATATAGATGCTAAACGCAAAAATCTTTAAAAAACGTTAAAAATCGCATTGAAAATCGCATTAAAAATCGTTAAATCTAAAAATCGTAACAAACAAAAAATTTAGGGCATTAGACTAAAAGTTTAAAACGACTTTTTTTATCAATCTCAAAAAATAGCCGCAAAATGAGAAAAAACACTAAAAATCGCATTAAAAATTCGTTAAAAATTCAAAAATCGCTGTACAAATTCCGAATAAACTTTGTTGAAAAGAGAAAAAAAAATGCTATTTTGGGTTAAAACAATGAAACTGTATTCCTTTCACTAATGGGATAAAACCGCAAAAATAACGCTAAAAATCGCCTAAAAAATTATTTAAAAAAATCTAAACAAAAAATCGAAAATCGGGCTTCGAGGTGCAAAACTACATGTAAAAAAGTACCTTCCCTCCAAATTTTGTAACTCTACATGCAGCAGTCTCTTCAGAACAGCGCTGACAGACAAACATCCTTCTCTCTTTATTATTATAGATGAAACAGCTTAATATATTTAAAATATGTCACACACAATTCCCCCTAATGGAATCTTTTTGTGAGGCCCTGTAAATGAATAATAGCTACATTTTCACCTTATATTTTATAGAATGCATATTTTAATATGTTTGACAGGGTATAACATCTATAAAATTCCTTTGAAACGATTTTTCCGCATAGGCCGTAATGTAATGGGAAACTTTTGATTCGCCCTGTAGATAAACTGATCATGGTAGAAACTTCATTTTCGATAGGACTTGTGCTAGGGTAAACGTCAATAACGTCCTGAAATTTCATGGCAATCCGAGTATATTAACGATTTTTCCCCATAGGTCGTAATGTAATGGGAAACTTTTGATTCGCCCTGTAGATAATCTAATCATGGTAGAAACTTCATTTTCAATAGGGTTCGTGCTAGGGTAAACGTCAATAATGTCCTAAAATTATATGGCAATCCGAGTATATTAACGATTTTCCCCCATAGGCTGTAATGTAATGGGAAACTTTTGATTCTCTCTGTAGATAAACTAATGATGGTAGACACTTCATTTTCAATAGGGTTCGTGCTAGGGTAAACCTCAATAACGTATAAAAATTTCATAGCAATCCGAATATAATTACGGGAGTTAAAGCGCGGCCAGACAGCCAGACGTCCATACGGACAGACGGCCATATGGACCGAATGCATAAGCACTTTTCAACTTTGTTGGAAAGTGCTAAAAACAGAAATTTTCGTTTTATTAAATCGAGACAATGCTCCGATTAAATAAGGAAAATTTTGCATTTTAAATTTACTGGTGGGGATAAAAAAAGGATTCTTAAATTTTTTTGCGGCACGTATACGTGTCGCTCGTTCCCAAAGGGTTTACCTAAATGATCACGATTCAAAACAGCGTTTCCTCGTAAAAAATTAGTCTTATAAGCAAGATAAATGCCTCAAAATGTGGGGGAAAACAGTAAACATCCCCAACTAATTCTGCAAAATATAATCGTAGAAAAAAGTCATTAATACCTAACGATTGAGAATTAAGGCCCCACATTAGCCACCGAAAAAGACCCGGATGATAATGTTAACCTTCCTACCCTGTTCAAATTTACTTAATCTTGATTAAAAACGTTTTACACCAGAATTGTTATTTTAAGCCATTTTAATATATTTAATTGACTTAATTAACTTAATCTGTTATTTAACTTTCTTTATTAAAAAAGTTATGGTTCGAATAGTATAAAACAAATTATAGATATAAACGATTAGACCCATTCAGGGTAGGAAGGTTAAGTATATGGGGACGTTCTTTTCAAATATCTCGCTCAAATTTTAATAATTTTACATGAATTTTTTTAATAGGATAGCTGAGGACGATCTACAACCAGTCTAGTTCTTACTTTCTCAATTTTGGTTTAAGATTTCTTTTTAAAAATTACTTTAACTTTCGAAACCGTTTAAAACCGGTTCTGAAATTGAAACTATCATAATATAAAAATATATCACCAAAATCGAAAAAGTAAAAACTAGCCCGGTTGTATATCATCCTCAGTTATCCCATGCAAAAAAAGTCCCGTAAAAAATAAAAATTTGAGCGAGATATTTGAAAAGAACGCTCCCATAGACTTTGCATTATCATCCGGGTCTTTTTCAGTGACTAGTTTAGCGTCTTAGGTTTACTTTTAAAGATGTATATAAAATTTGTTTAGGGGCCGTATGGAAAACTAGTCCATTTTCTACAATATCAGCATCCGATTTTGAAAGATATTTTGAATCTTCGGTTCAAGCTGCGCCAAAAAATGAAATTTCATTTCATTGGGATAATAGGTTTTTGAATTTTAAACATTTTAAGTAATACAAAAGCCTCGAATATAAAATAGTAACTAGCAAAAGCTGTGCTTTGTTTGGATTCGCGAAGCATTATTTCATAAGATAAATATTTGAAAATAACATTATTTTTTTATATTATTTTTGCATCTTTATTAAGCAAAAACGTTATCTTATGTTTTGGCGCATTTAAGTTTTAGAAATTTAGATTCAGCCAAATAACTAAGAATTTTCTCGGATTTTTTTATTTATGATAAAAGAATGGTATAAATAAAAATATTGGCACAGATGTCATGTACGCAGGGCCTGATTACTAACGGGGCACTCTCCCACCAGGAAAAAGAAATAAAGAATTTTTCCTTATTCATGACAGTAATCTTGTATGAAAAGGGCGTTTAAAGAAGACGAAAATTTCTATAAATTTTTTCTGGTGAGAGAGTGCCCCGTTAGTAATCAGGCTCTGCATGTACGCACCACATTTGCACGTGTTCCCCTCCTCCCAATTTGGCGGAAATTTTGCTTTTGCATGCAAAAACAGCATGCGATTTTTTTTATTGCGATATAAAAATAAAATAGCGTGAAAAAAATGAAATATATTCTAGTATTTTAAAAAAGGAAATAAAAATAAATAAATTATAGTGTGATATAAATAATTATTGATATAGTATATAGTAAAAATAATTTAAAGAATTAAAATAAAGGTATATGAGAATTAATTTTACTTGTTTACGATTCTTTTGTTGCCACTTTACCAAAGTAAATACCTAAATAAATAAATCATAATATAATTCTTTTAAAATCCGTATAAACTGCATAAATAATTTGGCGGAATAATGAAAACACATTTTATTTAATATATTAATCATGATTCTATCTATAATTACTAACCCCATGGTTTATTTTCCTTCTTAAAATAAAAAGATACGGGTTGAATTTTTTATTTGCAAATGATTTTGGCAGAATAATGAAAACACATTTTATTTAATTAATTAATCATGATTCTATCTATAATTACTAACCCCATGATTTATTTTCCTTCTGAAAATAAAACGATACGGGTTCAATTTTTTATTTGCAAAAATGCGTCCATAATAGAAAAACATGTAGAATAAATTAATTATTAAAATAATATTTTTTAAAGGTTATTCTGTAAAAAAATAACATTGTGCAAATCTACAAATCATACTTTATTCTTATGTTTAATTTCAAGTCAAAATACTGAGTAGTTTTTTATAAGGTTTACGACAAAATGTAACTTGAGTGGCCTAGTAGAGGATTCGCTTCGCTCATCCTAATTAGTAAAGTAATGCCTTTTGAACTGAAAAGTACATTTTATGAACGGTATCTCAACAAAACAAATACACTACTTTCATAAATATTGTTAAAACGGTATGCCAGATAATGATTAAAAAGCATTTTATGTCAAGTTAAGCATCTCTATTCTCAAGTACATCCCTAATGTGTAATATTCATGTTGCGTTCTAGCCGGAAAAGGCAAGACATGCATTTAATGGCAAAACATAAATACCGTTCGCATTAATATCACGATTCCAAAGCTATCTATACACCAAGTAGCAGATTATTAATATCCAATTTTCGTTAGTATTCTAGCCGCGTTTAAATCACATTGACACGTAGCAAGGTTATTATGACTTGGAGGTTACTTGGTTATTATAATATTAGTTATATAGGGTTACTTGGTTGGGTGAGTTGGTTTGTATGACTTGGTTATTATGACAGGTTATTATGGCGAATACTTACCTTTAAAAGGTATCCTCTGTACGCAATGAATTTAGTATCTAATTAGTATTATTACTGATCAACAGAAATGAATTTCTACTAAATGTCAATAGACTAATTTAGACAGAATTAATGTATTAAAAAGAGGACTTTTGAAAAACTGTGAGGGGCCTTTTCTGGATTTTTAGATTCTATAGAAGTAATTAGGAGACAGTGGATCTTTATTTGAGCAAAATCGTCTACAGAAAAATCGTCAGAAAAAAGGACTATTTCTGTGGCATAATAGTACCAAACAGTTTTTTCTTATTAAAATATCATTTTTGAAGGTTTTAAGAAGTAAATAATAAAGGTAAGTGCATTCATATACTTTAAATCTGTTTTTCTCGAAACTAGTTTTTTGGCGTTTTTAGATTTTTGAAATGTTCCTTGCGACGTAATTTTTGATCAATATTTATGAAATTGATAAGGAAGTATCCTGATATTGTTAAGAGAGAAATTGTGTAAGCTTTTAAAAATTTGTCTTCATTAAGGCAGTCAAATTAGATTTTTTACTTATTAAAAGGGAAAATTTTGATGAAAATCGATACATGGAATGTAGAAAAAAATCTGTAAAATATTAACTATTTGAAAGATTAAAAAAAATCTTACACAAATTTGTTTATAATAGAGTTCTAAGTGATAAAAATGCAAAAACAAGAAAATATCTCAAAAATTAAAACACGAAGAGCATTTTAAAGTTTCGTTAAAAAATTTAAAATTTTCATAAGATTAGAAAATTTTTTCAAAGTGTTCTATATGCTTTTGGTAAAATGTATATATGCAATAAATATCATATTGCTATGATGAAAATTAAAAAAAAAATTAACGTCCACCGTCCCTTTAAAGAAAATTTTCAAGTTCCAAGGTTATTCAATAGATTAAGAGTAGGAACATATCGGTGTTGCTACTTGACTAGTTTTTTAAAAATCAAATCTCTTAATTGACACTACTTTTTGAAATGATAAAAGTTCTCTTGCTTTCGCAAAGGTGTAAAATTTCTTTTAGTTTTGTCAATTAATTCTTTAAGGACAAGAATTTTTAATGAAATTTTTAATCTTTTATCCTCGGTTTTTCAAATCAGAAAATTTTATCTAGTTGAATCAGGGAAATTCTCGGAATAAATAAGGCGAAATTTACGATATAAATTTACGGGTGAAAATAATGAAGGATTCTGAGTACCTTATGCGGTACTTATACCGTCGTTCTTTCCCAAGAGGCTAACCCTTTGACTGGCGGTGGGGATATATTTTATCTTACTTAATTTAAACTAGATTCTCTGCCGACATTTTTAACGAAATTTTATATTTTAAGCCTTGGCGACAAAATGTTAAGAAATTGCTTTTTCTTATTTTAAAATAAAATTTTTCGATTTTTACGACGCGAATTTAATTTTACAGAAACATTTACAACTTGACCCTCAAGGGATTAATATGCCATTAAAATAGGCAAAATTTACCATTCCAAAAAAGTGATACCAATCTAGAAAAAATTTAATTTTAAAAAAGTAACTGGCAACAGTGGCACTGAATAACTAATTACTCTTCAATTTCCTTTCAAAGAAAATTAACAGGTCCAAAAAAATACTTTTCCAACTAGACTCAAAAAGAATTCCACCTCCAATATTTTATGAATTTAAATATTAGTTCGCATCAAACTGGTGAAAGCTTTTTCGCTAAGCACGTAAAGTCACTTATTTTATAATTCAAAACCAATTAATAGCATGCCTTAGTCCAATACCACACATAAAAAAAAAATCAACACTTTACCGAAATGACCACTTTTCAAAAACAGCTCTCGCTTACAGTTTATGCATATTTTCTTACGTATGTAATACGTAATTTTTTTAAATTAGTGTGATATTTAGGTAAATTGTGCATTAATATACATTGAAACTGTTCTTGGAATTTAGACAAAAAAATTTCAAATATTGTAGTAATGTAGTAATTTACAATGTTTAATCAATAAGATTTCAAGATTTTTGGATACTATATTTAAAATTACACTTCTTGAGATAGTACTACCTCATAAATCACTAATAAATGTCGTTGATTTAATATTTAAAGCTATTCCAGAAATACTAAAAGTTAAAGTAAGAAATCAAAAACTTATATGTTGAATTAAGAAAAAACGGAATTATATTAAAATAAATAAATTACTGCATTGGTAGGTTATTTTTTTTTTTTTTTTTTTATTATTTAAACCTTTATGTCAGAATTTATGAATTAAGTATAATAGCATTGCAGGGTATTTCTATGAGCACGGTCGTGTAACTTACATTTCTAGTAACTGCTAAATTGTTGGCCATCGTTATTTTCGAAAGGTTTGCATAGCCTTATTCAATTAATGAAATATCTCTGATAAAATAAGTCACATTTTTCCGTTCTAAAGTACTCGTATCAAAAATCGTAGTTTGTGATTTACACGACATATGCTTATGGGATTACCCTGCAGTAACACGTTTCTTATTATTATCTAAAGATAGAAAAAAAATGCATATGCAGGGCTTCCAAATGGTCTGCGAACTGAACACCAATATTTTTAACAGAAAATTTCATAGTAGGTTTCAACAGCATTTATGCCAAAACTAACCTACGAAGGTGATTTCTGCGCAATTTCCATTCAGAAATTATATAACAATTTGAGCAAATTTTCGTAAATAATCCCAATTATTTTATTAAAATATATAGTTAAGATAAAAATTGTTATAATCAGCTAAATATCATTGTGATTCATTCATGTAACATACATCTAATTTTTCACAAAATGTATTTTGCTTGTCTATGTATTAAATTAAAATTTTGTTACTGTTGTGACATTTTGGTCACAAAAATAGCAACATTTTGTAGCAAAATTTATTATATATATATTAATAAACAACCATATTAAAATTATTAATAAACATCTATAATTTTAAATGAAGCTATGGAGGGTTTTATATAACGGTCATGTTTATTTTCTTTTGTTCGCAAAATTCAATCATATCTTCTAGAAATATTATGATTTCAAAGTTGACTATACATAAAGTGACGGATTATTAATACTAACTCTTTATCATACACATGGTCGCTTTTAGTCAAGCTGACATTAAACAAGCTCTATGATGTACAAATCTATTATGTACAGTGTATTTTATAGATAATGTTATGCTATTATTCTGCAATATATTCTTTCTTACATAAAATGTCAATACATTGACATTTATACTATGTTTGTATTACAGAGGTTTTGTGAAATATAATTTTTAGATATGAAACTACCTGATTGAGTAATATTATGATTTCAAGCCGTTCTATGCATCACGTAATACATGTGCATTATTAATACTAAACCATCATCAGAATCATGGTAGCTTTTAATCAAATCGACATTATACAAGTTTTCATATGACGATTTTTTAGGCTGATCTATTACATGTAGAGTATGTTATAGATAATTTACCACCGTTATTACGTAATATAACTGTATTTATAAAAAATGTCAAATCCTTTACTTCAATACAATGTGTGTACTGTTAAAAATCTGCAGCAATCTGTCCAGCAATATGACCATTTTTTAGACAAAGCGGTATGTATCGATAATTTAACTTTATTATGCCAATAATATTCTCATTATCATGGTTAACTGCGCTTAATCCTTTCCGCCACACTGGTAACACTCCGGGTACAGCAAATTAAATTTCAAGCTTACAAATGACACCAATAATATTATCATAATTCTTTGCTTTTACAATTGAAGCTTAACCCCTTAACTGGTTTGCCCGAACGTCGTTCGGGCAAGACGAATTTCCTTATTTTATCATTTAGTGTTTCTTGACACCCACTATTATTTATAAGAAAATTTTCATACTATTGGAAGGCAGAAATATTTAGACTAAATTTAACGAATATTTTATTTAAATAATAGTGGTGCGAGTCCGCTATTTTCAATTTATTGGACGGAAAAGAATTAACCAGTTACGGGGTTAAATTAAGGAGTTCTTAATTTCTAAAAAAGTGGTTTGCAAATTCCAGTGCCAGTCAATAATTTCTTTCTTTACGAACAGAATTGGCCCGTGCCAAAAAGGGTTAACAGTATGATCAAGTAGCCGTTGTCCTTAAAAACGATTAAATTTCTGGACAGTTTGCTGCAGATTTTTAACCCTTTTAATGGAGGTGGTTCATTTTTGAACCGTCCAATTTTAATTCCTAAATGCATAGCTGCCAACTTTTATGCATTTTTCCTACCACAAAAATTTTATAGTAAATATTGTCTTGTTTAATCGTCGAAATCTTATTATTAATCAAATGAAGAATCTCTGTTCAATTTTAGTGGTAGGAAAAATGCGTAAAAGCTGGCAGCTATGCTAAATGCCATATTGACACCAACACATATTCTAATAAAAAATGTTCTCATTAAATACGTGCACAAAAGCTTTTACTTAGTTAGAAATAAATTGTTTTAAAATTCTGGTGCCATTCACTCATTTCAGAATTTTACAAATGGAAGTACCTTGCCTCTTAAATGGTTAACAGTATATATTGTACTGGATTTGATGGAATAAAGTTTTTAAGTTTCGAAATTACCTGTTCCACTATTATTATAATTCATAAGCTTTCTATAAATCAAGTAACAGATTATTAATACTGCAGGTTAATCCGAGGCATGGTCGATTTTAGTCACACTGACATTAAACAGGCTTACACATGACGAGTATTTGGGCAGATCTGCTATGTGCAGTGCATTTTATGTATAATTGCACTCTGTTATTACGCAATATAACTGCATTTATACAAAATGTCAATACATTAACATCGATAAATTGTGCGCATTATAGACGATTTGGTGGAATTGAGTTTGTAAGTTACAAGGCGAGTGTAATAATTGTTTATTTAAATATCTATTTGAGTACGGATTTTCTTTGTCGAGAGGGAGAAATTGTTTTCAGGTAAAGGTAACAAATTGAAAAATTTAGTAATTCTAGAGCAAAAATTCGAAATCATGATTTACTTATCTCAACGAACAATGAATTGTGATCAAGTCAGGGCTGCTTACGGGCGACTTTATTTTTTAGTTCTATTATACCACTTTTCCAAAACAAAAATCTTTTATACACAACCGTAGCCTCTCGTTTATCCGGCTTAAACGGAACCGATAATTAACCGGTTAAGAAAAAAAAATAGGTTGAAGCGAAGAAGTAAAAACAAAAGCAAAAAAATGTATATATAAATAAATAATAAAAAAAAATAATATGTATCTGTTAATTCATGCGATGCATTTAGTTTTTCAATCTGTGTAGTGTAAAAAAAGTACACATTTCTATATTTTGTGAACGGAATAATAGTCGTAATTAGCAGAATTAAAAGAAAAATTATAACTGATAATAAATATCGGAAAAATATTTAACTTAAAGTGTTGAAAATTGTTTCACACATCTTTATAAGAAGTTGAAAATGCTCTACATTGTGCAAATTTAAATTGATCCGCCTTAAACAAATCAGTGACCTTTTTCTGGTTGAAGGCAAGATGCCCGGCATTAAGGTTTATCCGAGGAAGCTGTAAGCCGCTGCTTGATATAGTATAGCGCCAACTCTAATGCTTTTACCCCTTCCGTATGAGGATTTTTAGTAGTGTCAACAATTACATCATAATCAGGATCATCTTGGTATTGAACAAGATAATTGGAAGATAATGGGAATTTAAGGGCCCGCACTAGTTTCTGAAAAAGACCCGGATGATAATGTTAAGTCTATGAGGGCGTTCTTTTCAAATATCTCGCTCAAATTTTAATATTATATATATATTTTATATACATATATATATATATATAAATTTGGGTAGGATAGCTAAGGACGATCCACAACCGGGATAGCATTTATTTTTTCGATTTTGATTATATATTTTTTTATATTATGATAGTTTCAATTTCAGGACCGGTTCAAAGTGGTTCTAGAAGTTAAAGTATTTTTTTTAATGTGAAACCAAGATCGAAAAAGTAAAAAACCATTCGGGTTGTAGATTGCCTTCAACTATCCCCCCCAAAAATGTAAAATTTTTAAAATTTGAATGAGATATTTGAAAATAATGCCCTATAATAGACTTAACATTATCATCCGGTCTTTTCAGCGATTATTGTTACAACTTAACCTGAAAAGTGTTATTTTTCAGCGGAGCCAAATAACTTAAACACTTTTTTCTGGTGTGAAGTTCTTTCACAATATTATCGAACACATGAATTACAGTATATACTTGGATAAAATTTAGTTTAGCATACCAAATGAGATAATGTTTTAATCCTTATCGGCTGTATTTCACTTCCCACGCAATTACCGAACTAGTATCTAATACAGGAATTTTATTCGATTAGCACGACGTTTGTTATAAGGAACACCTTTACTTGTACTTTGAGAACTTCTGCATACTACAAAATTTATTTTTAAGGTGTAATGATGCACATAGAGTATAAAAATAAAGTACTACTTGGTTATCCCGTCGAGCGAAAAACTATAGCCAAATTACACGATGAAATGCCCATAATGGTGAATGTCAATTGTAATGAAAGTCAGGTGAATGTAAATTGTGAATGTCATATTCAATGACATCAACACATCAACAACTTAACAATCGTATTAAATTACAGTTTAGAAGTTCAAATTCATTATTGCTACCACTTTTTAGAAAAAGA
Source organism: Maratus speculifer (assembly GCA_964019185.1). Taxonomy (NCBI): domain Eukaryota; kingdom Metazoa; phylum Arthropoda; class Arachnida; order Araneae; family Salticidae; genus Maratus; species Maratus speculifer. The sequence continues at coordinate 308,248,838 of OZ025295.1, read as the reverse complement.
AATATTCCTCTTAATTAATGACAAGTAAAATGACACTCAAAAAAAAAAAAAAAAAAAAAAAAAAAAAAAAAAAAAATTACACTATTTTATAAAACTGGTGGAGATCAAACAATTTTGATTAAAAGCCGTGAAGCTTGCAGCCCGTGAATGTCTCGGGCGTGACGATTAAGTGGTTAAACACGATAAACATGTTTAAAACGGTATCGGGATATTTTTAATTATTTTTATTAATTTAATACAAATTTATTTGCTCTTTCGTTGTTTAAACCAAAAATTATGTCAACATGTATAATTTAGTTATTAGTTTGGCGATTTTTATAAATTGGCGAAACGGGTGGACGGAATAACCAAGTAGTACCAAAATAAAATTAAGTGTAAAATGTTGGTGTAAAAATAATGTGAATGGGCGTGTCGTCAGAGTCATGTCTTTCCTTAAATTTTTACAATTGTGTCTAATGGTCAGAAAAAAAAATCTGGTCATATCAATGGATTCAGGAAGGTTCAAAAATTTTTTAAGCCAATAAAAAAAAAAGCAATTTTATCAAAAAAATTCGTTAATGTCCCCTTTAAAGGAATTTGTTTGAAACAGGTTTCTCGCTGGCTTTTGAACAACATTAACGATTTGGCGGATAAGAAATGAAAAGCATTAGCCAAATGAAACGACGTGTTAACAAAATTGATTCGGTGTGAAACATTAAAAAATCTATCCTTAACCCCTTATTGTATCATTTTTTCCCAATATGTTCTAAAATATCACACTTTTTTGCAATTATTCACAAAATAGAAATTCGATCATCCGCTATGTAAACTATTTAAAATATGTGCATTCTAAAGATCTTTTAAATGTGAAAAAATTTCCTGTATTCTTTTAGCAGTCTAAATAGTCCAAGAGCCCGACCGCACAAAACCCTATCTCATCTAGCACAAGAAAAAATCCTTTATATTATGGAAGAGTAATCGGTACTTACGTATTAAACCGCAGCTACAGATTTCGCGGATTTTAAGTATCGCCAAACTGTACCTAAAAGTTTTGCGACAAATCATAACTCTTTATTTAAAATCAAAACACTTTCAAAATTCAAAGCACTTTATTTAATAAAAAAGTAGTTAATCTGATTTCTTAGGAAAATGGGCCGATATAGAGTTTAACATAGATTCAAAGTAAAATTGCATCTTGTTCTGTTTATGGCAAATCACAAATACGCATTTTCGTAGTACTAAAAAATGGCGTCAAAAATCAGCAAACAACAAGGCAACAAGGCATCCAAAAGATAACTGCGTGCGAACAGCAAGATTGCTCTTCATTGGCGCATTAGCCCAACTTCTGCTGCGGTGCCGTTAATACGTAAGTACCGAGTAATTATAGGGGAATCTAATGATCCATATCTGCCGGAAGTAAAGTGGTGCATAAGCCAAAAATAAATACCATTAGTGGTTCACTCGTAGACTTAGCATTATGTTTTCCTGCACCTAGTTTTCCGTGTTTTCATACTTTTGATTGTATGACAAATACAATGATAGACCTACGAGTGAGCCACTAGTGGTATTCATTTTTGGCTTACGCACCACTTCACTTCCGGCAGGCATGGATCATTAGATTCCCCTATGATTACTCTTCCATAATATAAAGGAATTTTTCTTGTGCTCGATGACTTAGGGTTTTGTGCGGTCGGCTCTTGGACTAAAATAAAAATTAAAAAGCTCTATGTTGACTTACCGTTGTGAAAATATACACTAAAAATTGTTATGCGATTTCGGCTCAGGTAGAAAAAAATTGTGCGGCCAGTGATACTTTGCATAAAACTAATAAACGGTATGATAAATGGATAATTGGGGCCTCCGTGGCCGAGTGGTCAAAGCACCACGCCACTAATCGTCTTCGAGCGTAGGAGGTTGGGGTTTAAGCTGGCGCAACTATGTTAATTTACGAGAGATTCCAGCATTGTCTTGGAACGCTTGATATATATGCAGTTTTACTTCAACCTGAAACAAGAAATATGCATATACCCATGTTAATCCAATTACAGAAAGTGCTCTGTAATTTTATGCCTAATATAATTTTCATATTTTTTGTAGAAAAATTAACATACATATATTTACAAAAAGTAAATATATATGTATTCATTAATTCGAATCCAAAATAATTCGAGAAACTTGACACTATACACTATCCGATCATCAATAAAATATTCAAAAGTCAACCTAAATTGCTCGTTGTCTCGCATTCTGGCAAAACGGCGTCAATAACATGGTGCGAAATTAATTTTAAATTCCATTTTTGCTTATATCACTCATTATGGCATGCCATACGTGATAATACATTAATCCTTTAGTGTGCAGCCTTGCATAAATGCAAATAACGTTTCGAATTTAATAATTTTTTTTAATTCGTATATTCCTAATTCACACCAGAAAATTAAAATAGAAATATTTTGTTTAATTAATAATAGATATTCGCATTAACATAAGGCGAAATTAACTATTAAAACTTTTGGCGTAATGTAAGATTTCCTGGAGGAATTAAAGAGTTAAAAATTAAGTTGTATTAAAATAATTACATAAAATAAGGTATTTGGATTCTTTCTTATAAAAATACTTATAAAAATGCAATGTTTGAGCATAAAACAGCCACAAGAGAGTTGTTTTTACCCGTATTGCAGATGCGCAACTTAAGAAAATATATTCGTAGTATATAAAAAATGTATTTCTGTTTTTTTTATTATTATTATTATTATTATTACAGTAGAAGCCAGAAATAACGAGGTCCTATATACTGCGAATTTGGATTTAACGCGGGGAAAAGTATGTTCCCCGAAAAAAAATTATCAATTTTGTGATAAATTTTGCGTTTAAAATTTCACTGAAACGCAATGATGGACTTGCAGTCGGCGGATAGTGCTTTGTATCTTGATATCTCTAATGCCGATTTAACACTAGAACGCCCGAATGGAGTCCATTCGACTCCAACCATGTAATTAAGTTTCAATTTGAACCATAAATTTTTTCTTCAAGTAATTTAAATTTAATCGACACCGATTTACATTAAATAAATCGATAAAATAGTTTTGAATAAGAAGTCTGGTGAGAAATAAGATTATCAAACTTGAGTAAAAATTCCGGGCGTTCTAGTGTTAAATGACTGCGCAGAAATTGACAACAGCGAACCAATTTCAGAGGTCATAGTCCAAGAGCCGACCGCACAAGACCCTAAGTCATGGAGCAGAAGAAAAATTCCCTTTTTTCATGGAAGAGTAGAAATAGGGGAATCTAATCAAACATGTCTGCTGGAAGCGAAGTGCTGCATAAGCCAAAAATGAATACCAGTAGTGGTTGACTCGTAGACTTAGCATTAGGTATTCCTGCACCCAATTTTCCATGTTTTCATATTTTTAATTGTACGGCAAACACAATGTTAAACGTAGAAGTAAATCTCTAGTGGTATCAATGTTTGGCTTATGTACCACTTCACTTCCGGCAAACATGGATGATTAGATTCCCCTATTACTACTCTTCCATAAAATAAAAGAATTTTTCTTGTGCTCAGTGACTTGGGATTTTGTGCAGTCGGCTCTTGGACTATCATAACAGATTAAGATATCATTGATGTAACGCATAAAAATGCAGTGAGCAAGATGGTGATGATGAAATTGAAAATGACGAGATAATGAAAGACGATATTGCACATGTTAATGAAGTCATTTCATACTAACAAACGCAATTTCGTGGATGGACAGGCAAGACGATTCAGTTTGTATTCATCTACTTCAGGCGCCACACTACTGACTGAAAAAGACCCGGATGATAATGTAAAGTCTATGGGGGCGTTCTTTTCAAATATCTCCCTCAAATTTTAATGTGATTTTTTTTTTTTTTTTTTTTTTTTTTTTTTTTTTTTTTTTTTTTTATAGGATAGCTGAGCACGATCCACAACCGGCCTAGTTTTTACTTTTTCGATTTTGGTATGAGATTTAAAAAAAAATACTTTAACTTTCAGAACCTGTTTGAACCGATTATGAAACTGAAACTATCCTAATATAAAAAGAATATAACCAAAATCAAAAAAGTAAAAGCTAGGCCGGTTGTGGATCATCCTCAGCTGTCCTAAGCAAAAAAAAAAAAAAAAAAAAAAAAAAAAAATCACATCAAAATATTAAAATTTGAGCGAGATATTTGAAAAGAACGCCTTCATAGGCTTTACATTATCATCCGGTTCTATTTCGTGGGCTCTTCATCTTGCTAGCGCGAAACAATACGCCGAAAAGAAACAAAACGCCTCAGTCCGCCAAACAACACTCGTGGACTTTTTAAAAGAGAGTATAAGATTTAGTTTGTCTTCAATGAATGATAAAGTTAATTACATTTCACAAAGCAGGTAAGTGTTTTCTTCATTTTGTACCATTTCTTTGACACCATTTCGATATACGGCTGTTACGTTATAACGCGGGCGTGAAACATGTCTCCCAACAATCGCCTTATATCGGGCTTCTACTGTATTTTTACCTTTATAATAAACCTTTCAGAGAATCATTCATAATTCTCAGAAACAGAATAAAAAATCACCCATTCAAGGATTAAATCTTTCTGAGAAAACCTTTTAGCGTAAGTAAACTCGGCTATTCTAAAAAAATAAAATAGTGCTATATTTTTAATACATGTTGTTTTCAGAATACATGATATGTGGTCAAACCATATAAAGTCAAAGATAAAACTAATAAGTTAAAGAAAAGAAAGAAAGAAATCTGACAAACAAAGAAGCATATAGTTTTTCATGTCTAAGCAATTATCATCAAGACCACCAATAAAAATGAAATATTAAAAAAATAAAATAAAATAAGGTCAGAATATACGTTTAAGAGTTTAAATATAGAAAAAATGCCTACACATACCTAAACGTATAGAACACTTACTAATATACATATATAGAAAATAATATCATAATTTACTACGTGTGAACTGATTTAAAACAGAAGAAAAGAAAATGCTTCATTTTCAAAATGAATTTGAAAAATAATATCGTTAAAAGATATAAACTAAAACAGACTTGAATACATTTAAAAAATTAAAATTTATATACAAAAAATAAAATTACTAAAAAACATTTAAAAATACAAATAGTAAACGTTTCATCAAGCTACTCGCAAAGCATCATCGGTACAAATAAATATCCATTGCATAACAATATTTTTCGTACACAAATTTTAATTTTTTAAATCTAGTCAAGTTTGTCTTAATTTATATTATTCAATCATTTAATAGTTTTTTTAATTCATACGCTTAATGTGTGTGCATTGCAAATAACATCGTTCTCTTTGAAACTGAGTTTTAATTGTTATTGCACAGGGAGGGAATGGCGGAATTCTGGTGTGCGCAACGTAGATAATTGGTATTTGCTCTATAACTTTCATTATTTTATGTTTTAACTTGTGCTGCTGTTGTCGGCAGCACTCACCTGATAGGTTACGTTTTCGCTTGTTTGCTCTTTGTCCGAGTTAACGAGAAAATAAATTTAGATTAAATACACTCTAAGATATTTCTGCTAACAGCTATTAAATAAATCTTTATACATATATATTTTACATATTATAATATACATTATATGGCCGTTAATGACCGGACACTTCAATTTGAGGCATTCTGTCGAATATTTTAAAATATATTTGTCGGATTTTCTGGAGCTTCAGAAACATAATGATTATGTTTGACCTCATCTTTATCAATGACGATTTGATATGGAGGACAATTTGGAGGCCGACAAAAAATCAAAGAAAAATAATAATATCTTATCCTGTACATTAAAATGCACGAAATGGTGTATCACTTCAGAATAGAAATATGTAGATACCGTGCAGTATGCCCACTGATTCTGGTTAAAATAGAACGTATATTCATTGAAATAAAGAGATTTTTGAAAAAGTAAAAAAAAATCGGGCACGTGTTTAGTTTATATCGTGCAGGGTATTTAATGCCAGTTTCGGAAAAGAAAAATGTATTAGAAACAATGTAGCGCAATTGGAATATAAATATATTAAATATTTTATGAAATATAAATAATATAAAATAATTTTTATCTATTAAATATGTAAAACGACTATTAAATTATGTAAAACGGCTATTAAATTATTTAAAACGACAATCATTTTACATAATTTAATAGCCAATTCTATTGGAGGAACTCTTAATAAAATTCAGTAAAATATCGTGAAAATTCAGAAAGATATCTACTACAAAAGTAAGTTGATTTTCAGTTCTCTCTAAAAGCCGCTGAATGATGAGGGATTTTCCAAAAATTGTCAATTTTAGTTTAATTTTGTTTTAATTTAAATTTTTTTACTGATGCTATAGTTCTTTGATAACTACCAAAACGAACATATTCCATAATGAAAATAAATGTCAAAATCGAAGCATTTGTTCCAAATCTTCTCATTGAAGTTCAATAATTACTAACTTTTTCGTAAAACTCAATAAACATTGACAATTTGTGGAAATTGTGAGAATTCAGGAGCTCACCCAGGCCATGAGTGAACTGATTTTTAGTTTTCTCTGAAAACAAACAGAATAAAAAGAAGTTTAACATAAATTGCCAATGTTTATTAACTGAGTTTTACGAAAAAATTAGTATTTAATGAATATCGATGAGAAGATTTGGAACAAATGCATCGATTTTGTATTGCTTTTCATCATGGAATATGCTCTTTTTGGAAGCTGTCCAAGAAGAACTAAAGCATCAATAAAACAATTAACCGTTTACATGCCGAATTAATATCGAAATGTAATTACAATTTTGTTTTTCCTATATTACAGCTTCAAATGTTTTAATTTATGCATACAAATTTAGAAAATAACAAAAAAAAATATTTCTGCACACTTAAAAAAATTTTCCGTTAAAAAACGGAAATAGTACTGGTAATCTAGACGCCAGTACTACTTCCGTTTTTTAACGGAAAAAAAATTCCGTAAATTCCAGAAATAGTTCCGTTTTTTCACAAAATATGTCCGGGTTTTTTTTATTTTTTCTTTATGTAAAAATTTTCGTTTGAAAAATTAAAAGAATTTTTCAAGGACTAACTAACATCTTTATGATTTTTATTCTTTACTTTTCAAAGACACGTTAATACCAGGGACACATTATATACAATTAATTTAAACAACAGTGAAGAAATGTTACATACCTTCCATGGGGTTCAAACCCGGGGCCTCTTGTGTCGTAGCTTGCAGTGTAATACCATTACACCAGGATTATTCAAACGACCCTTTTAAATATCTTTAGTTATTTCGGATGCATTTCATAAAGTAAAGATAAGATTTTGAACGCAGGTTTATTTTTGTATAGATAACATTTTTCTATTGAATGGATAATTCTAAATGTTTTACATATTTTCTTTGCATAGTTTCGAATATATAGCTTATTAATTTTGGCTTTATATATATAAAAATTAGTCTTTAAAATATTACATGCATGAAAGAATTTATTAAGAGTTTTGTTTCCTTCTTTTTTGGAAAAGTTTTAAAATTCTATTGTAATATTATTGATATTATTTTTTTATTTTAAAAAATACTAACATGCTAAAAGAAAGAAAAAATAAAACGTGCATTTTAACAAATTATTTTATGACGATCGAAGGTAAACTCAATAAAGATAATTACAATGGGTTATAAAAAAAATTCAGTTACTGATTTTTTATAACTTATGTAAGCCCCAAAATTATCTTTCTTAATTTCCATAATTTCTTTCCATAATTTCGAATATTTAGCTTATTAATTTTAGCTTTATATGTATAAAAGTTAGTCTTTAAAATATTACATGCATGAAAGAATTTATTAAGAGTTTTGTTTCCTTCTTTTTTGGAAAAGTTTTAAAATTCTGTTGTAATATTATTGATATTTATTTATTTATTTTAAAAAATACTATCATACTAAAAGAAAAAAAAAACGTGCATTTTAACAAATTATTTTATGACGATCTAAGGTAAACTCAATAAAGATAATTACAATGGGTTATAAAATAATTTCAGTTATTGATTTTTTATCCAAAATTATAAGAATTTCGGTAATATATTTCGATATATTTTTAATTTTATGTGCGAACTTCTTAATTTGAATAAATTAAAAAAATTATATATTAAAATTAAAAGAAGAATTTTTTCCCACTTTTTTCAAAACATCCAACGCACTATAATATATATACCGGGTGTCCCAAAAATGACTGATGGATTTTAAAATTCAATAACTTGCAAACTGTGACAGATATTAAAAAATTTTTTGCAGGAGGGCTATGTATAATGTCAGGAGGGTTTTTTTTTTTTTTTTTTTTTTTTTTTTACCGCAATTCTTGATTTTAGTTCGAATTTCAAACAACAGATGGCGCTGATGGCGGTTGGACGCAAAAGAAGGAGATTAAGGCTATGGAGTACGTCTCATTCTACAGTACAGTCTTGCTCTCAGGTCCCGATTCTGGACTCATTCGATATGATTTCAATGGAATGCGTTGTTTCCATGGAAATAATAGATTGTTCGATAGTGGAATACAGCGTTCAGAAGTGAGCATGAATTTCGCAAGCAGTATTTGAGTTAGCAGAAGATTTTCGTTTAGGAAGTTTTATTTTCCCGGATTAAATTACTTTTTTATGGCACGATTTAAAGAATATTTTATGCATCTTATTTTAAAACTAGATAAAGAGATTTTTTCAATTTGATGATTTTTGTTATATTCTTTAGAAATTTTAGATCTTTTAAGAAAATTCGTCAGTAGATTTTTATGAATGTTCAAAAAATAATTATGAAAACTGTTGATAGTACATTATTGTGTAAAATAACTACCAAAAACAAATACTATAAGTTGCCTTGTTTAGCCCTGTTCAATAGGATTAGTCTATCGTTGCATTAAAATAGAAAAAAATAAAATAAATGTGAGTTAATTAAAATTTATTTTCCCGGATTAAATTACTTCTTATGGAATGATTTAAGGAATATTTTAGGCACCGTATTTTAAAACTACACTGTTAAAAATTTCAGACCTTTGCTGCATCGTCCTCCACTTTTATAGAAAGTCCTCCACTTTTATAGAAAGAGATTACTTCACTGTATTCTGGAGCATTCTCATTGGTCAAAATAGAGATATTCTATAATAGCAGTGGAGTGACGATGCAGCAAAAGTTTCCAATTTTTAACAGTGTAGGTGAAGATATCTTGCTACGATCTTGCTCTTACACTATAAAAATCTGCTGCATTTTGTTGTACACGCACACCGCTTGTATAGAAACGGTTACTTGATTGTATTATGAAGCATTGTTATTGGTCGGAAAAGAGATATTATATACAAGCGGCGGAGTGCGTATGAAGCAAAATGCAGCAGATTTTTAACACTGTGGGGTCCGATTCTGAACTCATCCGATATGATTTCAATGGAATGTGTTGTTGTCATGGAAATAACAAATTCTTCTATAAAAAAATACAATATTCAAAATTGAGCATGAATATAACAATCTAAATCGATCTAAAATTTCTTAGAATATAACAAAAATTATCAAATTAAAGAAATCTCTTTATCTAGTTTTAAAATATGATGCATAGAATATTCTTTAAATCGTGGCATAAAAAGTAATTTAATACGGGAAAATAAAACTTCCTAAACGAAAATCTTCTGCAAACTCGAATACTGCTTGCGAAATTTATGCCCACTTCTTAAAGCTGTATTCCCCTATCGAACAATCTGTTATTTCTTTGGGAACAACCCATTCCATTGAAATCATATCAAATGAGTTCAGAATCGGGCTCCACAGTGTTAAAACTCTGCTGCATTTTGCTTCATACACACTCCGCCGCTTGTATATAATATCTCTTTTCCGACCAATAACAATGCTTCATAATACAATCATGTAATCGTTTCTATACAAGCGGAGTGCGTATACAACAAAATGCAGCAGATTTTTACAGTGTAAGAGCAAGATATCTTCACTTACACTGTTAAAAATTGGAAACTTTTGCTGCATCGTCACGCCACTGCTATTATAGAATATCCTCTATTTTGACCAATGAGAATGCTCCATAATACAGTGAAGTAATCTCTTTCTATAAAAGTGGAGAAGTGACGATGCAGCAAAGGTTTCAAATTTTTAACAGTGTAGTTTTAAAATTTGGTGCCTAAAATATTACTTAAATCATGCCATAAAAAGTAATTTAATCCAAAATAAATTTTAGTTAACTCACATTTATTTTATTTTTTTCTATTTTAATGCAACGATAGACTAATCCTATTGAAAAGGGCTAAACAAGGCAACTTATAATATTTGTTTTTGGTAGTTATTTTACACAATAATGTACTATCAACAGTTTTCATGATTATTTTTTTGAACATTCATAAAAATCTACTGATGAATTTTCTTAAAAGATCTAAAATTTCTTAAGAATATAACAAAAATAATCAAATTGAAAACATCTCTTTATCTAGTTTTAAAATATGATGCATAAAATATTCTTTAAATCGTGCCATAAAAAAGTAATTTAATCCGGGAAAATAAAACTTCCTAAACGAAAATCTTCTGCAAACTCAAATACTGCTTGCGAAATTTATGCCCACTTCTGAACGCTGTATTCCACTATCGAACAATCTGTTATTTCCATGGCAACAACGCATTCCATTGAAATCATATCGAATGAGACCAGAATCGGGGACAGAGAGCAACACATTTATGTAGAATGAGACGTACTCCATAGCCTTAATCTCCTTCTTTTCCGTCAAAGCTGAATGAAGTAAGTTTCGGCGTCGATTGGCAGCCAACCACCATCAGCGCCATCTGTTATTTGAAATTCGAACTAAAATCAAGAATTGCGGTAAAAAAAACTCCTGACATTATACATAGACCTCCTGCAAAAAATTTTTTAATAGCTGTCACCGTTTCCAAGTTATTGAATTTTAAAATCCATCAGTCATTTTTGGGACACCCGGTATATGATAAAAATAAATTAAACATTATTTTAAAATCACAATCAATTTTCCCTTTCAGCTATTTCAAACTTAAAAAGAATTAATATTTTTTATTATTATTATTTTTTAATTATTGCTATTTTCTTAATATTTTAAAAATACGTTAGCTTTTTATTATTAAAACAGAATGAAATAGAGAAATAGTCTAGCAAATTGTTTAAAAACATCAACTCAGTATAAGGTTTTTATTTTCCTGGTAGATGGCACCACTGAACTCTACTGTTTTCGGAAAATTGACAAAAAAACGGAACACTTCCGTTATTTAACGGGATTAGTGACTCCAAAATGTCAAATACGGAAATTCTTCTTTTTTTTTTTTTCGGAAAAATGAAATTATTCTGTAATTTTTACCGAAAAGTTTGTGTATATTAACGGATATTTTTTACAGTGCAGTTTTTTTGGCTGTTTCCATTTTAGTGTTTGCATTTTGGAATACGATTATTGATTGACAACCTATGCAAATATAACAAATTATTTCCCGCTGTATGCTATTGTATATTGTTCTTGAGTATTTTCTCAAATTCCAAAAACATTTAGATTCCTAGCGGTAAAATGTAAGTAATATAGTGATAACGCAAATAAAAAAAAAGCAAAGTAAATCAAATATATATTTTTATGCAAATTAATGAATTTACATTTTTCTTATACCTGTGATAGACGCTTCAACATGAATATTTTTTTTTTTTCAAAAGATGAAATCAACCTTATATTTTATAAAAAAAAATAAGGACATCATTATTATATTGCAAAAAATATGTTTTGTATTACAAATAATGCAACGTTCTCGTTTGGGAACATTGGCTATTAAACGGTTAAAATTAAATTAAAATTGACAGGTTGCGGAAAATCCCTTATCATTCAGCTACATTTAAAAGAAAACTGAAAATCAGCTCAGACCTATTGTCGATACCTTTCTGAATTTTCGCAATATTTGACTGGATATTTTTTATGGATATTTCCATAGAGTTTACTATAGAAATGAATAAAGAGATCGTTGTTGTCGACCGCGCATCAAGGCCGTAGCTAAGTGGGCGCCATGGGCGGCTCAGCCCCCCCCCCCCTAAAATATGTTGAGCCTCCCCCTGGAAAAGATTCCAAGGTCACTCAATGAAATTCTGTTCAAAAATCTAATTTAGTTTTGAGATCCTTTCACAGTTTTGCAGAGTTACTAAACAGTATCTAAAATAAGTGTTTTAGCACACCTTCATCCTATTTGTACATAAGAAGCTAACATGATATTTCATTTTGCACCAGTTATACACTCAAAATTTTCATCTTCATATACTCTTCTTAGTATAAAATAAGGTTATTACAAAAATTTAATAAGAAACATTATACCTATAGTGTAAATATGCACTAATTTATCTTTCTGTGGCAGAGAAAGAGAAAAAAAATTATGAGCCCCCCCTATAGATCACTTCTAGCTACGGCCCTGCCGCGCATGCGCAAATAAAAATTATTTTATAGAACTACTCATATTGCATGAAGTATTTAATAAATTCATATTCCAATTGCAGTATATCTTTCCTACTATATTTTGCCAATTTGCCTGAAACTAGGGATGAGATTTCCGCTTTTTTACACACCAGTATTAGTTTAATGAATATGTTGTTCTCTTAAATCTCAAAAATGTTTCGATTTAATAATACAATATTTTCTCTAAGATTATACTGGTGTGCAAAAAAGCGGAAATCTCATCTCTGTCTGAAACTGACGTTAAATTTGGTTGAAAACTTTGCGTGATATAAGCTAAAAGCATGCAGAATTATTTTTTTACTTTTTCAAAAAATCACTATATCTCCACGAACATACCTGCTATTCTTACAAAAATCAGTAGAGATATTGTTCAGTATCTATATGTTTGTTTTCCGCAGTGACAGATCATTTCGTTCATTTTAAGGTACAAGACAATTTTAATTATTATTATTTTTCGTTGATTTTTTTGACGGTCCCTTAATTGTCCTTCTTATTAAACGAGCGTTGATAAATATGAGGTCAAACATAATCTTTATAATCCTGAAGTTCCAGAAAAATCCGTCAAGTATATTCTTAAATATTCGACAAAATGTCCAAAATTGAAAGTATCCGGTCATTAATGGTCATAACGTGCATTCTTAATGATTTTTAAAAAGGAACTTAGGTAGAAACTTAACTAGATAAAAATTAAAAGGAAGTAAACAAAATGAAATACCACAAAATTGTGAAACCGGGATAAGAATCTTCTTCAACAGTCAATAAAATATTAACCCCTTAAGCGTCCTATAGAATTTTTTCATTCGTGTTTAATGATTCATGAAACAATAACTGTGAAAACTATTCGTATGAAATTTTATATTTGATAACCTTACATACTTGTTTTTCTTATGCAATGCAAACAATATATATTAATGTCAATCTTGTGTTAGTTCAACCTTTGAATTAAAAAATTTAATGATGAAAATTCAATGGCGGTTAGGACGTTTAAAGTGTTTTAAATGTTAAATTTTAGCAAAGTAATCATTTAAAAATTAGAGAAATTTTGTATAAATGGAACTTCACCTACACTTATTTTTTAGCGCTTATTACAACGTCAAGGTTAAATGTTGAACAGAGTCAAATGATATATTTATTGTACGGAACACTACATGTGCGAATAACACTCGCACTTGACCGATTTTAGTTTTGCACTTTGTTACACATTCAAATAATGTTATGTTCCGCTAACATGCGCGTTTGAAAAATACTGAAAACATTCTCTGTTAACGATCTGTATTCAACTTTTACTATTTTAACATAATTTTACGTAAAAAACACAATTCTTTTTATGATTTAATTTTGTACAAGGCAGGGTTCTCAAATGGTCCGCGAACTAAACACCAATATTTTTTACCAGAAAATTTCATAGTAGGTTTCTTCTGCATTTGTGCTAAAACTAACCTCCGAACCTCCGCTAAAACTAACTCCCTCCTTCTGCGCAATTTGCGGGAAAAATATAAAACGAAAATCTTTCTAAGAAAATATTGATGTTCAATTGGCGGACCATTTGAGAGCCCTGACAAGGTCAATTATTATATTTATATTACGGTACTCTATGTGCGAAAACTGCAATGAAAACATTGTGTGTAAAAAATATGTATTCAATCCCTCTACGATTTGAACCCAATTTTACGTAAAAAACTCAATTTTTTCATGCCTTAAATTTCAAACTATACTGTAATTTTGGAATTAACTCTTTCGAAGTACCTAAAAAATAAAATTGTGTTAAAATACTTTTCTTAACCCGTTGGGGACGAGCGACACGTATACGTGCCGCAAAAAGGCTTAAGAAACCTTGTTTATCCCCACCAGTAAAATTTTACTATGAAATTTGCCTTATTTAATCGGAATATTTTCTAGAATTTAGTAAGACACAAATTTATGTTTTTAAAAACCGACGACAAAACATTAAAAATTTCGTAAAAGCCTCCCGTCACGAAGAGGTTAACATATTTCTGGTAATAGCTATTAAATAAATCTTTATATATATCTTTTACATATTCTAATATACACTATATGGCCGGAAATAGGACACTTTAAAATTCTAATTTTGTTTTGAAATTTAATGTAATTTTTTCAGTATAATTTAATTTTAATACATTTATGGCACCAATTGGACGAAGAAAAATTTATAATAAGACATCTAATTTTTTTTTTAGTATTTGTATTGCCTTGCATACTAATATACAAACATTTCAGAATTTAGTAAGCTTGTAAGTTCAAAATGTAACGATAGCGATGTAAACTTTTTATATACTTTTTATGATGTTCACCATTCAACTCAAATCTATTTCAGTAGCATAATTGTTCTCCTATATTTACGTCTGCTTGTATGACGTTCAAACTATCGACTTTACACATGTGACGTCAGCCGCGTGTAAACAGGAGAAAACCACCAATAGGTATGAGGAACATTTTAATGCTGCTTCTTCTTTATCCAATAAAAGGTCATTTTCGGTGTCTATCTCTCCGCAGAGGCATGACTGTTGCCATTCGTAGGTAAAATCTATTGCTTTTGTTATGGCAGTGGTATGAATATTTGTAGAGATTACACGACTTCTGCTTCTCGCCAGTTATCATAACTAGTAAATCCTATTAGAGTAAATTAGTAAATTTCAGAAATCAAAGAACAAGATTTACATGGTGTAATAGTATTATATAATTATTAGCATATTTCGTTATTTTACTTTGTTAACCCTTTCCGGCACGTGCAAAATCTGTTAGTAAAATGAGAAATTATCGACTGACACCGGAATTCACAAACGAAGTTTTTTAATATTTTGAATTCCTTAATATAAGCTGTTAGTATAAAAACAAAATTTTACTAACATATTATTGGTGTAGATTGCAAGTTTGGAAATAAACTTAGGTATCCAAGACAGGGAAAGTGTGCCGGAAAGGATAAAAAAAAAGACAGTAACATGTTAGAAAGGAATATAACAATTTACATAGTTACATTATACGGAAAAAAATGTGACCATATTACCTAAAGCAAGACAGTTTTCATAAAAATCAAGGCTTTCGATTTCAAAATATACACACCATAGTCATAATCTATGTCTACATTAGTGACTTCATTTATGCTGAAATACTACATTCATTTATAAGGCATTTATATATATATCCTTGTAATAGAGAATCGATTGCTAACTCTTATGCCATTTAAATCATTCAACCACATTCCAAATATCGAAAAACATATTTTCAAAAACAATTAATGTAACCTTAATCATTCTCATTCGTTACATAAACACATTTGAGCGTATCTTTATTAAACGTTCCGAACTATTGAGTGCAAGAATAGGAATGGGGGTAAGGGGAAATATAACACTAATAGATTGAATACAGATAAACGTATTCTTTGAGATAAAAGTATTTTTGATAGATGAGCTAGTAACAAAACTGATAATCGAACGAAGAATTGACAGAAAGATTTGTATGATGTGAAAAGATTGATTATTTCCCCATTGCTTCTATTATCGCAAATCTTAGAGGTTACAGAATGAGTCTGTGTAGAAAAGCATTGGTTTCTTGTTACGTCTAGTGAAAGCAACATGGATAACCTTACATATTTGTTTATCTTATGCAATGCAAACAACTAATATTAATGTCAATCTTATGTTAGTTCAGCCTTTGAATTAAAAAATTTAATGACGGAAATTCGATGACGGTTAGGACGCTTAAAATGTGCTGAAAATGTGCTTAAATGACGCTTAAAGTGTGTTAAATGTTAAATTTTGGCAAAGTAATCATTTAAAAATTCGAGAAATTCTGTATAAATGGGACTTCACCTTAAGTTATTTTAATGCTTATTACAACGCCAAGGTTAAATGCTGAACAAAGTCAATTAATATATTTATTGTACGGAACACTACATGTGCGAATAACACTCGCACTTGGCAGATTTTATTTTTGCACTTTGTTACACATTCAAATAATGTCATGTTCCGCTAACATGTTCGTTTAAATGATACTGAAAACATTGTCTGAAAAAGATCTCTATTCAACTTTTGAGATTTGAACACACTTTTAAGTAAAAAACAGAATTCTTTTCATGCCTTAATTTTGTACAAGGTCAATTATTATATTTATTTACGGTACATTCTACGTACGAATAACACAGTGAAAACATTGTCTGTAAAAATATTTATTCAATACCTCCAGGATTTTAACACAATTTTACGAAAAAACACAATTTTACTTACCCATATCTTGCAATCGTTTTGAAAATCGAACATTTTTTTGGCAGATTTACACGTTTCGGACACTGGAGATTCCGAAAAAACATATTTTTAGAAAAAAAAATTTGCCGTCCGTCCGTCTGTGTGTCTGTCTGTCTGTCTGTCTGTCTGTCTGTAACCGCTCTATCTCTCGAACAAATTGAGATAGAGACTTGAAATTTTGTATGTGCTTAGTATGTAAGAATGGGACGAAGCCTATTTAATATCAGTAACCTGGATTATCCGGAACTATTTTTTTGGACTCTCGAAAAATTCGTTCTGATGAAAGGTATATAAAATTTCTCGAATTTTTTTATTTTAAGGAGTGGACGTAAAAGGCAATAAATTAACACAAATTTTGCATAAAAAACGAAGTCAATCGGATTATTAGTTGTCGAGATATTTCTAATCCTGTTTTTCACATTCTTTGATTTTTCATGACCCTGTATTTCATTCAAATTTCAATTCAACTATATCTTTTAATTGCAAATAAGACACTTAATTCGATGCAAGAAACCGTTAGTGAATATGATAATTATTTTTAGAGTTATAAGGATGTTTCTTTTATGCAATTCAGTGCTACTTGAATAGTTTGGCGTTTCATACAATTTGTCGAAATTGGTTCATCAGAAATTCATTAATAGAGCATGATGATGTGTTAAAAATACTTAAATATAAGTTTATATTTTATTTTGGAATTGTAATGTATTTTATAAATTGTTTACATATGTTATGTTTTCATATATTATTTTATGCATATCCATGATGGGTAAGTATTACGGTGGCGTCCAACGACTAGTTTTTCATGTCGTAAATTTCATACTTTATTGGAATTTTGAAATTAACCCATTAGTGCCTAGCGTCCCTTTTTAGGGACGCTTCAAAAGGTGCATTCAGCACTGCTTTGACACCGGTAAAAAAGAATAGCAAAAATTATTTTATTTCAATGATGCATTTTCGTGATTAATGAACTAAACTTAAATCTTCTAAAAATAGTGGGGTCAACCAAATAAAATTTACGCAAAAGATGCTGGGCAGGAATGGGTTAAGGTAAATTAGGACACTTAAAAATTCTAATTTTCTTTGAAATTTAATATAATTTTTTTTAGTATAATTTAATTTTAACACATTTATGGCACCAATTGGACGAAGAAAAATTTATAATAAGACATCTATTTTTTTTTCTCATAGTCTTGTATACTAATAAACAAATATATTTCAAAATTTAGTGAGCTTGTAAGTTCAAAATGTAACGACAGCGATGTAAACTTTTTATATACTTCTTATGATATTCACCATTCACCATTCACTATTCACCATTCAACTCAAATCTATTTCAGTAGCATAATTATTCTGCCATATTTATGTCTGCTTGTATGACGTTCAAACCATGGACTTTACACATGTGACGTCAGCTGCGTATAAATAGAAGAAAACCATCAATAGGCATGAAGAACATTTTAACACTTGTTTCTCTTCATCCAATAAAAAGTCATTTTCGGTGGTTATCTCTACGCAAAGGCGTGGCTGTTGCCATTCGTAGGTAAAATCTATTGCTTTTGTTATGGCAGTTGTATGAATATTTGTAGAGATTACACGACTTCTGCTTCTCGCCTTTAATCAAAACTAGTAAATCCTATTAGAGTAAATTAGTAAATTTCAGAAATCAAAGAACAAGATTTACATGGTGTAATAACATTATATAATTATTAGCATATTTCGTTATTTTACTTTGTTAACCCTTTCCGACACGTGCAAAATCTGTTAGTAAAATGAGAAATCATCGACTGACACCGAAATTCACAAAGGAAGTTTAAAAATATTTTGAATGCCTTAATATAAGCTGTTAGTATAAAAGCAAAATTTTACTAAAATATTATTGGTGTAGAATGTAAGTTTGGAATTAAACTTAGGTATCCCAGACCGAGCACAGTATGTCGAAAAGGATAAAAAAAAAAGACAGTAACATGCTGTTAACACTTGAACCGCCATTAGGGGTCAAAATGACCCCTGCCTGATTGATAATAGTCCATTCGAACCAAAATTTTTCTTCATAAGATATGTTAAATATATGCAGCAGAAAAATAAGCTAATTAATTAAGTTAAGTAGTTTAAAATAAAAATTCTGGTGAGAAACACTTTTTGTAAAACTTGAGTAAAATATATCCGGCGGTTCTAGTGTTAAAAAGGAGTATAACAATTTAAATAGTTGCATTATATGGAAAATCTGGCTATATTACCTAAATCAAGGCAGTTTTCATAAAAATCAAGACTTTCGATTTCAAAATATATTTATCATAGTCATAATCTATGTTAGCATTAGTGACTTCATTTATACTGCTGCCACAGACGACTATTTATGTATTTTTATCACCCCGGTACTTTTTTAATATAAATTTTGAAGTAGATTTATCTTCGAAATGTTGTCAATATGTAGGTTAAGTATTTCTGTTTCAGAAAGTGATGTCAATTAGAATTAAAAAGTAGTCGCCCTGTGGCAGTCCTGTATTTATGCTGAAATACTACATTCATTTATAAGGCATTTTTATTTTCTTGTAATAGGGAATCGATTACTGATTAACTCTTATGCCTTTTAAATCATCTAACCACATTCCAAATATCGAAAAAACATGCTTTCAAAAACAATTAATGTAACCTTAATCATTCTCATTTGTTATCATAAACACATTTAAGCAAATCTTTATTAAGCGTTCGGAAGTATTGAGTATAACAATGGGGGGTGGGGTAACACTAATAGATTGAACACAGATATACGTATTCTTTGAGGTAAAAGTATTTTTGATAAATGAGCTAGTAACAAAACTGATAATCGAACGAACAAGTGACAGAAAGTTTTGTATGATGTGAAAAGATTGATTATTTCCCCATTGCTAATATTATCGCAAATCTCAGAGGTTACAGAATACGTCTGTTTAGAAAAGCATTGGTTTCTTGTTACGTCTAACGAAAACAAGAACTGTGATACATATTTTCGAGAAATTTAACAAAGTTTATACAGCGATATAATGTTTCATAACTGAAAAAAGACGAAAGTTAAAGAGGAAAATTTAACATTTAAAGGCATCTAGCTATTTTTGATATGCAATAAATAAATAAATTAATTAATTAATTAATTAATAAAATAGAAAAAAATAAATAAATAAACATCAATATGTTAGTAATATTTATGTTATAAATGTTTAATCTTATGTTTAATAAAAAGACACCTTTTCCTCTCAATATTTAAGTATGAAAATTAAGGCACGCTTTTATAAAGGAAAATTTTAACGTTAAGTTACATATTCGTATCGTTTGAATTTCAAACAATGATCATGCACTAATTTTGCAGCATTTTAAAATGAAAAAAAAAAACATGCTTTCAAGCAAAATTAAAGCGAATTTACAGAATGCGTATAATTTTACCTTAAATATATATTATAATAATTGCTTTTAAATATAGATGTCCATTTTGTAACCATTTGAAAAATTTATGTGATAAACAATAATTGCTAACTCTTATGCCTTTTAAATCATTCAACCACATTCCAAATATTGAAAAAACATGTTTTCAAAAACAATTAATGTAACATTCATAATTCTCATTCGTTATCATAAACACATCTAAGCAAATCTTTATTAAGCGTTCCGAACTATAGAGTACAACAATGGGGGTCAGGGGAAATATAACACTAATAGATTGAACACAGATAAACATATTCTTTGAGGTAAAAGTACTTTTGATAAATGAGCTTAGAAAAAACTGATAATCGAACGAAGGATTGACAGAAAGTTTTGTATGATGTGAAAAGATTGATTATTTCCCCATCGCTACTATTATAATAAATCTCAGAGATTACAGAATGCGTCTGAGTAAGAAAAGCATTGGGTTCTTCTTAAGTCTAGTAAAAACAAGAAATGTGATGATTTTCGAGAAATTTAACAAAATTTATACATTCGTGTAATTTTACATACATTTAAAAATTTCGATTACAAAATAATAATAATAATAATAATAATAATAATAATAATAATAATAATAATAATAATAATAAATAATAATAATAATAATAATAATAATAATTATAGAGCAAAACAATTTATATCATTTAAAAAAAAAGAAAAAAAAAAGTAAAAAAAAAATTAATCTAACAAATTACAACTACCATTTGGAAAATAATATTTTCAATTACTGTAATTTTAGACTTAAAAATGATTTCTATATTTAAAAACCAATAATATCATCATTTTCATGATGATCAAAACGTAGCTTACGTGATAACAGAGTCATATTAATATGCCTGGACATTTAGAGTCACGTTAATATTCCTCGGCCAGTCATAAACAAATATTAAATGAAATTTCAGTTTAACAGTTTCCGGTACTGTAAATTTTTTAATTTCTAAACATCGAACATTTTTAATTTTTTCACCGTCGTATACAGAAGCAAAATTTACTTTTAAATGCAACTTGTTTAAAGCCTATATCTAAATTTGTTATTGAGTTATTATTATTATTATTATTATTATTATTTTTTTTTTTTTTTTTTTTTTTTTTTTTTTTTTTGTAGTTTCTAATACTTTTTTTGTCATTGTGGCAACAGAAGTATTTCATTTCCAAACATTAAGCATGGACCAATCAGAAAACAAATAAAATAAAAAACGGAAGTATTCCATTTTTGGACATTAAATATAGACCAGTCAGAAAACGAATAAAATGAAATAAGTTGCGGAATTCAACCAATGAAAATATTCAGATATACTTCAGATTTCCCAATTCTCTAAAAGGACAAAAATTATTTTTCAAATAGTTAAAAAAAAGAATGAAGTTTAAAGAGGAAAAATTAACATTTGTTGGCATTTATATAATTTTGACGCGTCAAAGCTAGCATGCATATTATTCAGATCGATTGAGATCGAGGCCGATCCAGTTAATGAAAAATCCGCGTAATGGGACAACTTTTATAAACGGCTATGGAAATGTTTTTAAAGTAACGCATCTTTTAAAGTTGCACACCTTTTCCAGGTTTAGGACTGCCTGTCGTAGTAGTGCACGTTTAGCATATTACAAAAGGTGTGTTTCGAAATTATAAGTTTAACTTTTTTTAATTTTTATTTTCTATAAAAATAGTGCAAAGTTTTACATAGAAGTACATATAGAAGTTAGTATATGTATATATAAATACATTGTATGAACAAACACGAGAGTAGAGGTTCCTCTTTCCGAGAACACCAAAGGAAAAAAATAAGCAATTTTTCGATTACAGTCTGCTCTCGTTAATTCGAAGTCGGATAAATCTAATTTTCGCTTAATTCGAACTAAACATGAAGTCCAGAAATTTTCAATGACAGAATAATGTTAAAATTTTTCTTTTATTCGAACTCGTTTTTTCTTGATATCATTTAACTGGAACTAACGAGAATTCCGATTTTTTATTTTTCCATACTTTAGATCATAAAGTAACTTTCTTTCTTTCATTTTTATCAGAATAGTTCTTAATTAGTATACATATAATCCCATGCATTTGATATCCGCTTTCTTAGGGTCACGTCTTTCCATCAATGACACTTCTATCCCTTCTTCCATTGTGCTTGTTGCTAAATCTCTTAATTTGTTCATCTATTTATAGGGATGAGATTTCCGCTTTTTTGGACACCAGTAAAATCTTAAAGAAAATGTTGTTATTTGAAATCACGAAAATGTTCCGATTAAATAATGTAGCATTTTCTCTAAGATTTTACTGGTGTGGAAAAAAGCGGAAATCTCATCCCTGTATTTATATCTTTTAATTTAATATTAAATCTTATTCTAATCATAACAGCCGACATAAATTTAAAAAAGTACTATAACATTAATTCCTTTGTATTAATAGTACCCCTTTAAATATGTTTTCATTTGATACTTTTTATTATTCGAACGCTGGATAATTTCAACATTTCTTGTGGTCCCGCCGAGTTCGAATTACGAGAGTCGACTGTACTTTCATGGAATCTGAAGATAAAGAGGGATTTTCGGTAGAAAAAAATATATGCGTAGGACTCGCACATTAGAAGTCAAACTTTATAGGCTGTAGAAATAGTTAATTTTGTAATTGCTCTTTTTGCATTTATTGACTATTTTCTTATTTCAGTATTAGGAAATGATTATTTAATGGTCATCTTTCACGACATACAGCCGAATTTACCTCACTGCGTTTAAAGGAATTTCACTTCAAAACTTTTGGGAAAGGCGAAAAAAAAGTATGGTCCTTGATCAATCCGATTAATTGTACAAACGGTGTCCGTATAATCCGCACTGTTAATAAAAAGACATTTTTTCCCTCTCGACATTTAAGCATTAAAAATAATACATGCTTCAATAACGTAAAATTTTAACTTTGCGCTATATATTCATGTTGTTTTGCATTAGAAACAGTGATCATGCACCAGTTTTCTAGCATTTTAATATAACAAGTTGGAAATTGCAGGTGAAGCGTAGCAAATGAGGTGCGTTCGTACTATAACGAAGTTTTAAAAATATTCAGATCTTGCCGCTATAGTAGACAGTACTTCAGGTAAAGTATAGCAGTCAAAATCTTTTTTGTGTGCATGTAAATATACAGGAAGTAATTTTATTACACCTCAGCAACGTATATCATACTCATAAAATGTGAAATAGTTTAATATAATTAAAACAAACTCCAAACAATCTTTCCCCGTATAGTAGTGGGATACTTTTGTATGGCCCTGTAATTTAATAATAAATATTCTTCCCATCACAGATTGTACAGAATGTATATTTTAGTATATATATACTCTATAGATTCATGTCAATTCTATTATATTGGAAAGAGTTTAACATCATTAAAATGCACGTGTAATTATTTTTTCCTATTGATCGTAATGTAATGGAATACTTTTGATTGTCCCTCTAATTAAATTATACATCCGATTGATAAAATTTAAAATGACTCGACAAAATTACGCTAAAATTATGTATTTTAAATATCGATCGATTTGATTGGACAGTTTTTCCTTTGTTATATGCGGGCAGTCAGACAGACGGACTGACAGCCTGAACGACGAATATAGGTGCTAGTTATTTATATAAATACGGACTCACCTAAAATTATTAAGATCTTGATGTAGTACACAGTATTTCGGATACAGTATAGTAGCGAAAATCTTTTGTGTGTCCCTGTGAATACTATCTGCTTTTTTTTTATACAGGAAATATCTTGTAGTATTCTTCATCAACGTATATCAATCTCATAAAATGTTAAATAGTTAATTAGAATTAAAACGCGGTCCAAAAAATGTTCTCCCTGTACCATTATGCAATGGAATATTTTTGTGTGTCCTTTTAAATCAATAACAAATTTTCTTTGCACCACAGATTGTGCAAAATGCATATTATAATATATATTTCATAGATGCATATCAATTGTATTATGTTCGAATGAGTATAACATCATTAAAATGCATTTGAAACAATTTCAACAATAAATCATTTAAAAAATTTAGTATGTTAAACAGTCGAAACACCCATCAGCTGAACTTTCATGATGCGAAAGAAAAGTATGACATATTCTTAATATTATACTATTACGTCTTAAACGTCGCAATCAACTAAAAAAAATATTGTTGTTAGCCCTTTACATTTTTTGTACACGATTACATTTCACTTAACTAAAAATAGTTTTGATGAATATGTTAGTCAAAAACTGATTATCAAAGAAGTAACGAAAACTCATTGAGTAATTTAAAATGATTTGCATTTTTTTTTAAACATTAAATATTGTTTAATTTTATATTTATTAAAAAAATGATATTTCCCCAGAAATATATTTTATTTAAAGAATGGATATATACATTTATTCAGCTATGTTTATGAAACGTACCGCGCATTTTACAGAATTTCATATTTATTGACATTAACATAACTGCAGCAAATAAAATATTATAAATGTATTTATTAAGGCAAGATTCACAAAAATAATATATATCCCAGCGGTTCTCAACATTTATTGGTACACGCATTTCCATGCTGATATATTAGATATATATCCTTATATTTGGTGGGTCGCAATTATTTTTTTTTAGTTAAAGATGGTTATCTTTAACTAAAAAAAAATAATTGCGACCCACCAAATATAAGGATATATATCTAATATATCAGCATGGAAATTTTATATGACCTCTATACTATAAGCTATTGGCAATCCCATCCTAAGAAAAAAGTCAATTTTCGTAAAGAATGCACTATCAACGAAATGCAAGAATTGGTAATCCAACTAATGAATAAAAATTAAAAAAACAAATCTATTGGAAAAAAAAGCTTATCAAAACGCAATTAGTGAGATTTCTATCACTCTATTACCAATGAGGCTATCTATATTAGATTTAAAATTTATTAACTTTAACCTTAACCCTTTCCTGAGAGGACAAATTTTGTTATTAAAATGAGAAATTATCGACTAACACCGGAATTTACAAACGACTTTCTAAGAAATCAAAAACTTAATTTAAACTTTTATTGTAAAAGAAGGATTTTATTTAAATATTATTGGTGCCAATTGCAAGTTTGAAATTAAAATTAGGTGTGTCCAGACCGGACACACTGCCCCGGAAAGGGTTAAGTCACTTTCTGCTTCTTTATAAACAACGTCATTCCAACCAACCCTTATTAAATAAAACTTTTGCAAAGTTGATTATTTGGATCCTCGCTTCAAATCATAGAGATTTATGTACATTGTCAATGTTAAATACGTCCTTCAGCATTATTAGCAAGCCTTAACAATACATTTGCTATCGCATCTCGAAGGTATGCAATACCAGATGATTATTAATTTTACCCCATCATCAGTTCAGAATGCGCTTTTGATCACGTTGTCACGATGAACGGTTGTATATTGTTATGCATTATGAATGCGTATTCGCAATAGGGACCTACAGGGGTTGGACAAAAATATGGAAACACCTTTTGAAATGCATGTTTAAATGAAAGATTGATTTTAACGAGCTATATAGATGGCGCTGGCATTTTTGTCTACTGACGCCACCTAAATAACTTCATAATATAGCTGCACCGTTCGGTCGTTGTTGGAGTACGTTTATGTGAGGTTGTCCTTGCATTATGTCGGAGTTAACAGACTTCGAACGTGGTCAAATAGTTGGCGCTTGTATGGTGGGTGCTTCCGTCAGCAAGGTAGCCGAGGTTTTTAATATTTCAGGAGGTACTGTATCGAAGATTTATTCTGAATATTTGAAATGCGGAAAAACAATATCCGCTAAATCACAGCGCGGACGAAAGTGTGTGCTGAGTGATCGTGACAGACGATCATTAAAGATGATTATCGCGAAAAATAAGAAGACCACAGCTGCAAAAGTTACTGCTGAAATGAATGTCATGTTACCAAACCCTGTGAGTACCAAAACAATTAGAAGGGAGCTTTATAAACAGGGAATTGCTGGCCGGGCTGCAATTGAAAAGCCATTCATCAGTGATGCTAATGCCCGTAACAGAAAAAAAGTGGTGTTTAAGTCATAAAGCTTGGACTATAGAGTAGTGGAAAAGAGTAATATGGTCTGATTTCTACTTTCACATTGTTTCCCACTTCTGGTCGAGTTTACGTCTGGAGAACGCCATCTCAAGCCTATAATACAGACTGCTTGTTGCCAAGAGTGAAACATGGCGGGGGTTCGGTGATGGTTTGGGCAGCCATATCGTGGTTCTCTTCTGGCCCCATGATAACTCTGTCAGGGCGTATTACTGCTCAGACTTATGTGAACATTTTGGCCGATCAAGTCCATCCAATGGTACAAACATTGTTCCCCAAAGGTGATGGTATCTTCCAAGACGACAACGCCCCCTCACACAGCTCACATTGTCCAGGACTGGTTTTCTGAGCACGAGGATGAATTGTCGCATCTCCCCTGGCCACCACAGTCACCAGACCTGAATATTATCGAACCTTTGTGGTCTACATTGGAGCGGAAAGTGCGTTCTCGCTATCCACCGCCAACATCCTTATCTGAACTTGCCACCGTTTTGCAGGAAGAATGGTACAATATTACCTTGGCAAACATACAGAAACTGTATTTATCCATTCCGAGAAGACTGCAAACTGTTTTGAATAATAACGGGTACCCTACACCATATTAGACAAGGAAATGTATTTTTTGTAAGGTGTTTCCATATTTTTGTCCAACCCCTGTATATTAGATGTGGATATAGATAATTTAGTACTATTAGTGCCATTTAGAAATGTGTTAACACGGAACGTATGCACTAATTGTTCACATATACAATGTATGGAGTATTAAGCATTGTGAAAACGAGCAACCCCTTTTTTTTGTTTTTAGGTGCGTTCGTAATTATGTAAATTCTTAGCATCTATAGTTGTCGTTCAGCCCTTCCGGCTGTCCGTCCATCTGTCTGTCCGCATATAACAACGCTAAAACTACCCAACCGAATCGTATGAAATTTAAAATGCATAATTATTACACAATTTTGTCGAGTCATTTTAAATTTTATGCAAATTGGATGCGTAGATCAATTACAGGGATAATCAAAAGTATTCCGTTGCATTGCGGTTAATAGGAAAAAAGTTTCAAATGCATTTTAATGGTATTACATTCCTTAGAACATAATAATACAATCTGTGGTGCAAAGAATATTTGTTATAAATTCACCGGGCCATACAAAAATATTCCATTACATAATGCCATATGGGGAAATATTGTTTGGGGCGTGTTTTAATTATGTTAAACTATTTCCCATTTTATGAATATGATATGCGTTGCTGAGGTGTAATAAAATTTACTTCCTGTATATTTACAGGAACACAAAAAAGATTTCAACCACTATACTGCATCCAAAGTACTGTCTACTATAACAGCAAGATGTGAATATTTTTAAAACTTCGTTATCGTACGAACGCACCTCATTTGCTACGCTTCACCTGCAATTTCCAACTTGTTATATTAAAATACTAGAAAACTGGTGCATGATCACTGTTTCTAATGCAAAACGACATGAATATATAGCGCAAAGTTAAAATTTTACGTTATTGAAGCATGTATTATTTTTAATGCTTAAATGTCGAGAGGGAAAAAATGTCTTTTTATTAACAGTGCGGATTATACGGACACCGTTTGTACAATTAATCGGATTGATCAAGGACCATACTTTTTTTTCGCCTTTCCCAAAAGTTTTGAAGTGAAATTCCTACCAATTTTTACCAATTAGAAACTCTTCGGTAATGTAAAGGATATTTTTTTATAAGTAGGAATTATGTTGATGATAAAACCCTATCACTATTATCTTTCAAAAAGCACAATTTTTTAATTTATATTTAATCTCTGGGTCTTATAGTTATACGGGATCTTTCTAAATCAATACCGGAGTTTTAACGCTCGGTAATATTTATTACATAAAACTTAAAATTA
Organism: Maratus speculifer; assembly: GCA_964019185.1. Lineage (NCBI taxonomy): Eukaryota > Metazoa > Arthropoda > Arachnida > Araneae > Salticidae > Maratus > Maratus speculifer. The sequence continues at coordinate 308,220,693 of OZ025295.1, read as the reverse complement.
TAATTAATACATAAAATGAAAGAGTAATTCTAACAGTTTTATCTACAAGCCTACAAGTGTTCAATGTGAGCAACTTTCGTCACACCGCACACATCAAGTCCATAGTCTAGTTATTCCCAAACGTTCGAACTTGACTCGTAGGTTTACCATTGTGCTTTTCTGTATCCAAAAATATGAAAACATAGGGGACTGGGAGCGAAAAAACATAATGGTAAACATATGAGTCAACCGCTAATATTGGGTTTCAGGTGTTTTGCACCAAGATATATCTTGGCAGACCGATTGCGTTTTAATATGCGAATCGAAATTTAACTAAAACTAGCTTTTCATTCGTGAACTCAATGAGGTGATAACTTGTTCTGCCACCTACCGGTCAAGTACGGACGCACCTCATGTGAAAAGACTGATAAACAGTTACCGACATATTTAATTTGATTTCTTTCCTATCAATTCATAGCCTCGCTACTGCCAAACCTATTAAAAATTATAATAAAATCACTTCAATAGTTTTTAAGTAAATTGTATTACATCCGTTTTTCGTAGGATTTAAAAAACATAATTATTCCCTTAAAACAATTATTAAAAATTAGTTAAAAAAACAGACGAATTTTTCTTCTTGTAATCCCAAAAAGAAATACTTTTATATATTTCTAAATGAAATTTTAATTAGAATATCAGAAAGATTTTAGACACCTACGAAAATGCCTTAGAAGAGAAAATCTTAAATTAGGCTGGAACGTCTTGTGAACTCATTAAGTTTTCGGTAATTTCATTCTAACTACACGAATCAACCTAGATTGGGATTACATTGCAAGGCACTTGTTTGAATAGGAAGAACTCTTTTCCTTGTTTCGATAGAATCACACTTCGTGTTCTTGGAGAGACGTTGATTTCAAGAACAGATTCTTTTCATGTGATGAAGTACCTTTGCATAACAGCATATGCTATTAAAACACATTCGCTTGTTTGGTTATGTTAGTTATGCCCTAATTTGAAGCTATTAAGTACACTAGGAAAAAGAAGTAGGACGTCAAGCGTAGAAAATGAGATGTAATGAAGTTTTAAAAATATTCAGATCTTTGTGTTGTAGTATACAGTACTTCGGATATTGTATTGTACCCGAAATATTTTGTGGGTCCCTGTAAATACTACCGGATTTCTATTATACACTCTAAAAAATAAATGTGTAAATCAGCTAATTTTACCCATATATATGTGTAAATTTATAAAATTACACACCTGTCGTAAAATTTACACACATTTTTCTGAAATTTACCTGTTTTTATGTGTATTTAGCATACTAAAATAAGTGTGTAATTTGTTATCACTTGAAAAACACAGATAAGTGTGTAAATGTAGAAAAATGGTTAGATTTACACAAATTGATGAGTTATTCTATTTTAAACATACTTATGTGTACACAAACGTGTGTGTAAATTTCTAAAATTACACACTTTGAACAAAAATTTAGCTGTTTTTATGTGTATATGACTTACGAAGTCAAGTATGCAATTTGTTACCGCCTTATAAACTCAGACAGATGTGTAAATTATATAAAATATTTGGTGTTACACAAATTTGTGTGTTATATATAATTAAAAATGTAAAAATTATCTTAGTTGCATTTATTGTCATTACTAGAGCTAGACCGAAAATTCGTTTTCGTTTTCGGCCAAAAATCCGAGTTTCAACGAAAATTCGTTTTTGGCAAAAATGCTGCTGAAAATTCGGCTAGACCGAAACTGTCTGAATTCTAGAAATCTTCATTCTTACTTTGGAAATTTTCATCATGACTTCTTGATTTGAACTGTTTCCGCTTAAATGATATGCTTTTTAGATGCGTTCGTAATTATATAAATAGGTAGCACACGTAGTCGCCGTTCAGTCCGTTTTCCATCTGTCTATCTGTCCGTCTATCCATACGCATATAATAGAGTAAAATCTACCCAACAGAATGCTTTGAAATTTGAAGTATATAATTACTGCAAAATTTTGTCGAGTCATTTCAAACTTTGTGAAAATCGGATGTATAGTTTAATTACAGGGATGGTCAAAAATTTTCCGTTACATCACGGCCAATTCAAAAAAAAAAAAAAAATATGTTTAAGTGCATTTTGATGGTATTACTGCCTTTTAAACAAAATGAAATTAATGAATGAAATTAATATGCATTTACTGAGGTGTACTAAAATATATACTCTGTTACAATATGCGGTGCAAAATACGTTTATTATTCATTTACAGGGCCACACAAAAGAATTCCATTACATAATAGTATAGGGTGAAACTTTATCTTCGACATATTTTAACCATGTTAATTTTTCTCACATATAATGGAATTGATATACGTTGCCGAGATTTACTGTGAGTTGCATCCTGTATAATAGAAAGTGCACAGTAATCATAGGGGCATACAAAAGATGTCGGATACTATACTGCAACCGAAATACTGAATATTGGAGATGATTTCTAGAAGTGCATTTTTAGTAGTGATATGAGCTTTTAAATTTAACAAAGTGTTTGCTGATTGCGTTGTGTGTATAAATGCTGTAGATCATATACAGGGTAACACAACTGAAATTGTACAAGTTACAGAATATGAAAATAATAACTTAGATATGGTTTTTAAATAAGTTATGTATTTTTACGCTGAACTGCATTTACTAAACCAATATATGTTTATAGAATGTAGAAAAATGATATACAGGGCTACGCAAGGTATTAGATACATGGCTGTCTATGGAAGATAATCTCTGGTGATTTCACTAGATTTAAGCGTGTTTAAATTTTAGCTGAATAGTGGCATTATACTTATGTAAAGATTGTAAACAAAGGACTCGGCTGCACAAAAGAATTAAAATATGCTACAGTCTATTGGGTGTAAATTTCTGAAATTCAAATTTCAATCTAGTAGGCGTTTTAACACTCTAAAACATAGTTGAAAATGTTTAAGAATTTTATTTGTCTGACCTTACTCTAACTTGCGTAATATAGTTGGATTGCTCTGTAATTGATACATAATTTTTCATATTTTGTAGTCATGCATTTTTGCATAAGACAAATTTTACATAACTTAACAGCTATTGCATAAATTTGTTTATAGTACAAAAACTCTTCATTTACCACGTTTGACGTCCAATTTCCAACTTGTTAGTTATTACTATGAACTTCCACTGTTTATAATTCTCGGTCATGTATGATTCAAAATCTTTGATCAAATTATAAAACAAACATGCACGCGCATATGGTGTTTTTCAGCTGCTCATTGAAAGTTGTGCACAGCTAACAGTAGCAGAAAATATTTGGTTTGAAACCGCAGAAGTGTTTTGAAAGATCTTTCAGAAAGATTCATCATTCTATGTCGTTAATGAAATAATTACATTTTAATTTATATGAAAATTACAAAGTTTTAGACAAAGGCACAGAATGCCAGACAACTTCTGCACCGAAGATAGATTTTTCAAACAAGGGCGTTATTTCAGAACAATCACAGGGAGGCGAAGGCATGGCAAAGTTTTTTTGGGAGGAAGAGGCAAATATTTATTTAAGTATGCATCTCATCTATATTTAAATTTTTGCTAAAATAGTAATAATTATAAATTGAAAAATGATTATTTTTTTTATTACGACTTATTTAGAGTTAGTTTCGTAAAAAACCCCTTTTAAGTAGTACTTTTAAGTAGTAGTATTTTAGTTTATTTTAATGAGAATCATTAAATAACTGAAAAGTTATGTATATTTAAAAAATAAATACCCTTTATTGTATCTGTTCTCCATTGTTATAGACCGGGAGGGGGCAGCACAGACAACCACCTCATCGCGTTCACGGATGAAAATTCAGAATTAGTTAAAAATCGATTCACATATTAAAACGGGACCGATCTACTAACTCATATCCTGGTGGGAACCGACCGAAAACCCGATTTTATCGGTTGACTCGTAGGTTTATCATTGTGTTTTTTCGTACCCAAAAGTATAAAAACATGGGGAACTGAGAGCAGGAGACACAATAGTAAACCTACGAGTCAAATTCTGAAATCGGGTTTTTAGACGTTTTCCAAGACTTGGCAGACCGATTGCATTTTAATATGCGAATCGAGTTTTTAGTAGTTCTGGTATTTCAGCCGTGAATAGATGGGATGATTATCTGTGCTAATGCCTCACGGTCAATTAATTACTTAGTTAGTTAACTATTCTAAATGCTTATAATTACTGGTTGTCAAAAAATATAAAAGTTTCGTTCATATCATTTTTTCGTTTGAAGCTTCTACACACTCATAAGTTTTTATGCATGTTTATATTTTTGATAAAAATGTGCCTCAATACACCTTTAATTAATTAATAATTGTATACATTCATTTGTGCATTAATAATTTTAAAAAAAATTAATCTTTTTTTTTTTCGTTTTCAACCGAAAATAGAAAGCTTACCGAAATTTGGTTTGTGTTACGTTTTCGGTCTTAAAAACTTATTTCGGTCGATCCATAGTCATTACCCATATAAAAACCATAGTGACAGTGATGTTTTTGTCATATTTTTGCAAATCACGATGGTTACGTCCCATCTGTAACCAAAGTGTCTGCACTCATAAAATCCCATTGTAAGTAAACTATGAATTGTTTGGAAACATTTAAAAATTGCAAAAAGTACGTTACTCAATGTGAAAAATACGTTTATGACAAATTTGAAAATTTTTTCGACGTTACAGCGAGTCACATCACATATGTGATCAAACGACCATCAGTATGCTGTTAAGTCACAACATGAATTTTAAAAGTACTATTTGAAAACAGGACACTTTTTTTTTTTTTTTTTTTTTTTCGGAATTGTGTTAATGCATTTGTGGGATTTGAATATGAATGTATTTTGTTTCAATCATTGCAAATGAACCTATATTCATTAATTTATTTTCTAACACAGAAAAATGCTATATAAATGCATCAATTTAAATCCATATACATTTATAAATTATGCTGCAAACATAATCTTGTATATAATCCACGAAATAATTTATTATTATTATTATTATTATTATTATTATTATTATGGAATTTTTTCAAATGCTTTCTATATCCCATGGAAAATTAATTAATTTGGTTAAACTTACAGAAATCTATATAATAAAGAAAAACACATTCGTGAATAACAGTAATATGACTTTGGCGGTGGCAACACTTGATAAATAAATTTCACTTTTACTGTGATTTTCTTAACTTCTATCAATTGCACAATTAAAATTTTTTCACTATTAAATAAAAAAAGAAATTTTTCTTCAAATGTAATTTTTTCTATCGTGCCTCAATTTTTTGTTTTTTATGGTTTCAAAAATAATCTGAAACCATGTCTCTTTTTTTTAAACGATTGTATGCAGTCCAATTACACAAGATTAAAATGTTTCCATTAAAAAAAAATCAGCATTTATTTCCGGCTAAATATTCTGCAACGAAACTGAAAACTTGCATATAAATAAACTTGTATAACAAAGTATATAAATAAAACGTAGCTGTAATAGACATGTAATCAAACCTCGCGCTTAAGCTATTAAAATTATTATGTAAAAAAATGAAATTGCTTATACATAGCAAAATATTTTGTGATTTTGTTTATTGTCAACCCTCGGTATGTGGTTAATACGAAAGTATTTCTATTTCTATTAAATTTCAAAACTTTGAATTTATAACTTATTTTTTTCGAATGAAAATGCTTTTTGGTGTTGTATATGAATAATAAAATAAGTAAAAAAAAATTGATGTAAAAAATCTATTAGTTTTGAATTTTAAATAATGTTTTTCTTCTGTTTTTTTATAATCCGGTAAGTTTGTACTGATTTATTAAATTTATCTTAAAATCGAAACAGCAGAAAATAATATCTAATTGAGAAAAGCAAAGATTTGGGGGGCGTTTTGTAATGAAAAGCTGCTTTAATGCTATAAAAAATAGTTGTATACATATAGTTGTATATATTAGTATACAGTATAGTTGTATATATTTTTTTCTGTTAATGTTTAAAGATTTTAAGTTGTTCTTTAAAAATTTGCTTGCCCCTTTTTACAAACATTTTAAATAGATTTAACATTTTCTGAATGTAAAATAAATGTACACAATTTATTCTACAACGATAACATAATTTTTCAAATTTTAATTTATTGTTTCCCAGAAATGTCTTAAAATAGTTAGATCACAAGCAGTTTATTCAACAGGAAATTAATATAAAAAATGACAGATAAAGAAATTTTTTTTTCTTCTCTTATAACGCTGTTTTGTTTTTAAAAACACATTTTGCATCTGCTAGGAAAAAAAGTCGTCTGCGGTGGCTAACCATAGAATAAAAGTAAACAGAGTACATGTAGTACGCTTTCGAACGGATGCAAGAAAGTTTTCTCGACAACATAGATCTGTATTGACACGGATTTTGTAATTTAAACAATGAATTGCTGATCAGTTCTTCCAAGATCATACTTTATACAAAATATTTAAGTCCGAGATAAATACACTGGCTTTGGCGTGGTGTATATGCTTCCAGCCTTAGCTATTGTGCTTATGTATTGGATTTATTACTTTTCCAACAAAATCGGACAATAAAGAATGTCAGTGAAAAGCAGGTATGAAAGAAATTATTCTTGCTATTTGTTTTTCTTTAAATTATAAAGATTTTAATTAACTTCTTATAAACATGTTTTAAAATTTGAATATTTCATTAACTTCATTTAGTTTAATAAATTTGTTGTTTATTTTATTGAAATGCATAATTTACCTAGTGACAATTTTAATCAGAAGATTAGAAAACTGTGATTTCAATAGCATTTTAATTAGATTTGTTTCCTTTTTAAAAATAACTGGTTAAGATCATGGTTTCATAAATTATAAAAGTATATGAAAAAACATCACAATCTATGGTTATGTAATCAGTAAACATTTAACGATATTTAAATTATTGAATAAAAAAGCCTTTTTAGAGAATGTTTTCAAACATAATTTTTAAAATTTTGTAATAATGTAATAATTGTATTTCATTACTTACTTTTCATTCTGGATAGCTTTATTATTTTATGTACTTTTTATTTAACTTGGCCCCAGTGTTATATATACATATATATATATAAATATATAAATACATACGAAACTATGTTTACATATATAAGCATATATTTATATGTTTGCATGCATATATAGATACAATATGTGTATAAATGTATATATGCATGTGTATTGCATATATAATATTGGCGTCCGATTAACCGAAATGTACCCTATTTTATATCTTGATTGATATTATACAGATAAATTTCAAAATATATATACCATAAGCGCTATTAGAAAACGGTATGATTAAAATGGATTTCTTTTTTTTTTATAATTATCATCTAATCCTATAAATAAAATATTGGTGATAATCATAATGAACTAATATGTTGTTCTAGTTTTATACCTATGATCTGAGTTTTTTTACGTATTTTTTTACTTAAAAAATTAGTTAACCGTTTGATATTGTATAAATTATTCTTTTCTTATTGAATCACGTGCAAAAACATTATCTGATTTTTAATAAACTTATATAAATAAAATTTTCTCCACATTGTTTTAAGAACGCAATTGTAGATTGTAATCCTTTATACTATTTATGATAGTATTAGATTTATAATGGCTCTGGCAAAAAAAACATCCAGCAAACCAGATACATACTTGAAAAACGAATTAAAATTTTCACATTAAAGGCAAAATAGAGTAGATGCGGTGCTGTGTGATATAAACAACGATCGTTGTTTATTTTATCATACATTAAGAGTTATTGGATTAAATGTATAATTTCACAAATAAAAATGTATTTTCTTCAATGTGTTATTAAAACTATTTTTTAATAATAAAAAAAATGTTTTCAATATTTCTTTACTACTTGTAAACTCTTATATAAAATGAATTAATCCTTTATATCACCTCGTTGTATATCTGTAACATTCCAAAAAGTGAAAGTTACTCATCCAATGAGAATCAATGTTACCTTTACTGTCAGCTTAAAAAAGAGCTATCTTCAAACATAGCAGTTGTCAGCCTAATTGTTCTTAGAATTGTCAACATGAGATACTGAGATAAATTTTCACTTCAAAGTTTTATTTCTTATTTCATTAGTTTTTCATCGTAATTTTAAAATGAACTTTGCAGATTTTTTAATATTATGGAAAATAGCTGAAAAAGAGATTTTTTACTATTTTGCATTTGAAAATTGATAATGTTGATGTGAAGTATATAAATTACTGCTTATTTTAAATATGAAAAAAATATCAGTATTCTTATTTATTTATTTATTTTAGACATTTCTAAAATGATTCCTTTTAACACCCCAATAAATATTTGCAATTTCAACACTGAGTAGCACTTGAAATAATTAATGTTTCAGCTTGTTTATCACAATAATTGACATAAAACTGCACGTTTTCATATTTTTACATGCTGTAGTTTTCTTAACACTATTTTTACCAATATCAAATCCCACCTTTTAACAAATTTCGATTCATTGTTTTTCTTTCTTTTTTTGTGATTTTTAGATTGAAATAGTTAAAAATATTTTACATAAATTAAAGACTTTTTTAAGCTTATTACATTCAAAAACTACTGTTAGCAAAAACAACAAAAATAAAAAATTAAAAAAAGTATCATTTGATATCTGTAGAAATATTGTTAATATAAGAGTAGATCGAAAAAGTCAAAAAATTACTTCACATACATAAAAGAAAATAGGAGCATTTGCTACTTTTTTTTTTAATTTTTATTTCATTTTTCAAATAGCATTAAAACTTATTGTACATTTTAGAATCGAAGTAGTTTGAATTTGTTAAGGTATTTATGTGTTGCAGCGATCTCTTGAAAATGGGTTGCCAAATTATAGAGCACATAAGACTTTATAATAATATATATTACAATTATACGTTTCATAACATTTATGCTCATTTACAGTCATCATATGTGAAGCATACCTACATGACTTGTGTTTAAGATGTATACGATGACAAAGATACATAAATATATCGAACATAAGACGTAAATATTACTTATATAAGGATGTTTGTGAGGCATGACAAGTGTTTGGAATGTATACATGAGAACGTGAGTCCCAAATTTTGACAAATTTTTTACTTATAATTTTCAGATTTCTGAATATAAAATAATGCACTTTTACGAAACTATGAGAAGAAACATTGTACACAATACCTTGTAATCAGAATTAAAATAATAATAATAATTGTATGAAAAATAAATAGGTTTACTAAAAATTTTTTCACTGCGCATCTGTGAACACTATCAAAATTTTATTTGCATATTGTGTTAGCTATATGTATAGAGCAACTTTTGTGGAAGTCTCAAAAATATACCTGGAAAATTCTGAATGTGATCGTAGATAGAATAAGCTTAAAATCCGTTATTTTCAAAATAAAGTAAAAAGATTAGGGGCTCTATCCATATATCCATTGATTAGTGCCAATATAGAATACACAATGTGGCACGCACTATTATATTTGGATACAACCCCCCATTTGTTTGCTTCATTTTAAGAACAATAGATTTTGAGCTTCGACGATCACTTTCAGAATTTTCAAGCTATGCTTTTGAGATTTTTAAAAAATTGTTCTATACATTTATCTAACAAAATATGGAAGTGAAATTTTGATAGTGTTCACGCATGCGCAGTGAAAAATTATTTAGTAAACCTATTCATTATTTCATACAATTTTTATTATTTTTTAATTCTGATTACAAGGTATTATGTAAAATGTTATTTGTCATATTTTCTGAAAGGATTTTTTTATATATATATATTAAGAACTCTGCAAATTATAAGCAAAAAAACTTGCAAAATTTGGATTTTTTTTCTTTATAAAAACGCAATTTCTCTACGAATATACATGCTATCCACACAAAAAGGAGCACAGTTAATTACAATAAACCACTTAATCATAATCTACACTTTGAACACTTTTGCTACATTAGTTTTGACAGGGTTATCCAAAAGATATACGTTCTTTTTCAATTTGTTGAAGGGTCCAAATTGAAAAAATGTTCATGGGGGGAAAGGGAAAAAATGTTCATGATAATATATGGTCTGTACTATTATGTTTACACACACCTGCAGTTGCAGGGAAATTTTTCATGTTTTTTTTCTAGATATTTAACAAAATATCTAAAATCGCAAGCGGCCGGTCACCGTTCGCCATATAGAGTATATTTTTATATTATGCATATGTATATTTCAAGATGATTTTGGTGACATCATAACTGCAACTTTGGTGTAAATCCCATTTTCTCTGTCCATCTTATCTGTATCAACTGCGTCTACTGTATTATAATCGCATGTATTATTTATAGTGAATAATACCATGCAATTAAAATGCATAAAATGTAAGTACTTAATATCGGTTTTCCTTTTTATATTTAATATTTTTTATAGTTGTTGTGTCATTAAATAATCACTAGTGACTTAGCGTTCAAAATGCCTATTAAAATACTAAATTAATTTCATTCAGTCACTAGTAATCAATAATCTTTTAATTCTATCATCAATAATCCTTATAATTTAAAGATTACAAAACATACTATGTATAATGCAAGAATATATATATTTTATGTAAATTTTATTTTGATTATGTTTTGAACATTTAAGCAGAAATATTTCATTAGTATTTTTAACAAATATTGCTGTTAAATGTCATGTAATTTGATAAAAGAATAATTCTTTATTAATTTTAATACAATTATGTTAATTATTAAATAAATCACTTGTAATTTTTCCAACAGAATTAAAAGTATTTTGACCTAGATTTAAACCGGGATTTTTTATGAGAGCTGCCAATGCTCTACTAATTGAGCTATCGTGGATGAATCTGGCGGACATAATTCAGCCAAAGAACTAGATTTATACTAAATAAAGCTAACTAATGGCAGACTGGCAGCTTACGCTAAAAGTCCCTGGTTTGAACCCTGCCCTGGACGCTTTTTCACCCATCTGGTCAAATTATATTAAAGGAAAATTCTGCTTGAACGTTATTGTTAAAAATACTAGCTGTGGAGCCTTACATGTGTGATGATAACTTTGGAAGTTAAAGTGAGCAAAAGCTTTCAAAGAGAGTGCAAAAATATAATTAGCCCAAACGAAAAAAGTTTGTAATAATTTATTTTAAAAAGAAACAAAAAATGTGGTTTTTTTTTTCACTCTGTACATCGCAACAAATAAAAAAAAAAATCACCATTTTATCAGTTATAAGTACAGTTAAAATTATGCCATTTTCAGAATATGGAGAAAAAATCTATATGAATTTCCAAAAAGAGGAAATTCTAAGTAAATTGAAAATAACACAAGCTGCTACACTTGTAAGATGGTGTGAAAGAACTCTAACTTTTAACTTAATTTTAAAAAACAGTCTCCATACTGTCTATACTCAAATTATACATTCCTGTTCATAAATTATGAATGTATGATTTTCGGACTTCAAACCAACTCTAACAGAAAGATAACAGATTATAATTTAAGACTACCCTGTTTTTTGTAAATTAGGCATATTGTGATTTGTGGTCTTGTTTGTAAGTCAGTTAAAAAAAATAATAAACGCCAAGTATTACATGAGTTTGTTCTTTATGCAGTTTTGTTTCGTAACCATAAAAACATTATTTTTTTCACAATTTATATGTCAAAGCATAAAATAAAGCTATGTACACAAAAATCTGTGTATTTTAAAAATTACACAAAAGTGTGTGTTTTGCATGTTTCGCATACATATGTGTAAGAACATAATATTAACACATAAATCTGCGTATTCTGCATATAGCACAAAAATGTGTGTATGTTGTATATTACACAAGATTATGTGTATGTTCCTATTACACAAAATATGTGTAAAAGTAGAATATTACACTAATATATGTGTAAAAATATTGCACAGAAATATGTGTATTTCAGTGCAACTTACACTTTAAAGTGTGTATTTCAAGAGTTATCAGATAACTTTTACACATTTGGACTTATCATCAAATTACACATAAAAATGTGTATTTTGAAATTTACACATTTGGCGTATTTTACACACCAAATTACACATATAGACATGTCGTTTTTGTATCATCGATTTACACATTTTTGTGTGTAAATTTACACATTTATTTTTTACAGTGTATAGGATGTCACTTGTAGTATATATCTGCAATGTAGTTTTAAAAATATTCAGATCTTTGTGTTGTAGTATACAGTACTTCGGATATAGTATTGTACCCGAAATCTTTTGTGGGTCTTTGTAAATACTACCGGCTTTCTATAATATAGGATGTCACTTGTAGTAAATCTCTGCAATGCATATCAATTTCATAAAATGGGAAATAGTTCATTATATTTAAAATGCGCTCCAAACATTTTCTCCCCGATTTCATTATGTAACAGAATACTTTTGTGTGACCCTGTACATTAGTAACAAATATCCTTTGTAGCATATATTGTACAGTATGAATATTTTAGTACACACTTCATAGATGCCTATCAATTTTATTACATTCGAAAGAGTGTAGCATCATTAAAACGCACTTGGTATTACTTTTTCCATTGACTGTAATGTAACGGTATATTTTTGATTGTCCCTGTAATTAAACTTCACATCCGATTCTCATAAATTTTCAAATGACGTCAAGCGTAGTGAATTCGTAATTTCAAATCAGCGTGTGAGAAGCGTAGCGATTCTCATAAATTTTCAAATGACTCCACAAATTTATGTAGTAATTATATATCTTAAATTTCAAACGATTCTGTTGGGTAGTTTTTGCCCTGTTATGTGCGGACAGACGTTTAGACAGACGGACGGACGGGCTGAATGACGACTATAGATCTAGGATTCTAGGACTCTATGATTCGTTAAATTTTGATTCGCATATGAAAACACATCAGTCTGCCTAGTCATACCTTCGTGGAAAACACCTAAAGATCCGATTTCATCGGTTGAGGCGTAAAGTTACAATTTTGCAGCAATGGAATTGCGTGGTACCAGATAATACTTTGATACCGTTAAGTTTTGATAATAATCTGCTTGTTATTTCAGAACAGAATTTCAAAGATTTGTTCAAGACAGAGACTACTACTGAAATTTAGTGGTGTTAATCATTCAAATTCTGAGCCACTGTTCCATCACTGATTGTGCTTTCCCGACCCAAAAGTAAGAAAACATAGAGGACTGGGAGCAGAAAAATTGCAAGCATTAATTTTTTGTTCCATCAAAAATAACTGTAATGGAATTAAAAGTTGTTTTGAGAAATTAAAGAAGAAGATTTACAAAATTTTATTTCTTTATTCTTCTTTTATAAAAGGACGAAAATAAGATATTTGTTAGTTTTTGGTTACCCTTTAACCAGGGCTCGAAAATTATACATGCCCGACATCAGTGTTCCTATACAGTCTACGTTTTAAAAATCAGACTGACACCACTTTTTTCAAATGGTGAAATTCGGTTTACTTAGATGTATATTACTTAAGAAGAATTTTATTCTTTAATAAAAGTGGTGCCAATCAAAGAAAAAAAAAAGCAGCCGTCTGGAAAATTTATGTCGGGCATGTAGATTTTTCGAGCTCTGCCTTTAACGTTCATTGGTTTCGCCACGAAACCACAAAATTTTAATTCCTATACGCAACACTAACACCGGTATTTTTATCTAAAAATATCCCTTTTATTTTGTATGTGAAAATCACGTTTTCTTATTTAGAAATATATTTGTTCTTAATTACCGGTGTCATTCATTTATTTCGACATCTTAGCAATGAAAATGCTATGATCGTTAAAGGGTTAAAACAACTGAATCATAACTCTGTCTCTTCTGTGATAGGCTACCGAAAATTTAGGTTTCTGTTTTTGAAAAACAACTCTAGTTGGTTTCAACTAGTTGTTTTTAATCAAATACGGTACGTATTTAATTACGGTTTATTAAACAAACACTTTCTTTAAAGATTAGGCCATATTATATTATTATTATTAAGCATCTTTATAGCTTTACTTCGTGTTTCAAATGTAAAGACGGTGTTCCAGTTATCCCATAAATTTTTCAAAAGTGAGTGAACTGGGACATATATCAGGGGTACCTGGAGAACGAAGTCGATCGAATTATTAGTTGCCGAGATATTTCTAATCCTGTTTTTCACATTCTTCGATTTTTCATGACCCTGTATTCCATTCAAATTTCAATTCAAAGATACATTTTATTTGGAAATGAGACGCTTAATCCGGCACAGTAAATTGTTAGTTGATATGATTATTGTTTTTGGAGTTAAAAGAATGTTTCTTTTACGCAATTCGATACTGCTTGAGTAATTTGGCGTTTTATATAATTTGTCGAAATGGGTTCATCAGAAATTCATTAATAGAGCATTACTACGTGTTAAAAATATTTAAATATACGTTTACCTTTTATTTTGGATTTCCGATGCGATTTGTAAATAGTTTACGCATGTTTTATTTTCATATTTTATATTATGCATATTCATGATGGGTAAGTACAAAGCCCCCCCCCCCCCCCCAACGACTAGTTTTTTGCTTGCAGTAAAAGAAATTATTTAATATGTTATGAAAATTACATGATAAAATTTTAAAAAAGGAATGTCAGCGGTCATTAAACAGGATTTCTTAAGTGAGATACCTAAACCTCGAAGCCCCACCAGTGTCCGAGAAGTTCTCTCATCGAAATTGGTAGACGGCAGGGGTGGGTTCGTGTCCAATGTCGGGCTAACCTTTCGGAGTTTTTCATGGTTTTCTTCGAACCTTGGATTTCCTTGCGTAAATATGGGTTAGGTTCCCTTATAAAGACCCTTACGAAACCCCCCCCCTTAGGTCCCATATCCCACGTGTTGATAATTGGCCGTCACAAACGCAACCAACTGAACCTCAAAATTTTACGATACAGATGAAGAGGAGTACACAATACAAAGTGACATTGTTAGAAAACTATCGAAACAAATAAAAAAAATAATACTGTTCGATATAAAAACATGGTTTCATTCTCCACAGATTTATTGGAGATACATGTAAATAAAAAAAAGAATTATATATTACGTATCCGTTTGTACATAGATTTATTATGTTTATTTCCACCCCCCCCTAAAATACCCATTTATTTACCCCCTAAAATACCCATTTAAATAACGCATTTTATTTACCCAAAAATACCCATTTATGAAATAACCATTTCAGTTGTTACCCATTTAATTTAATGATAACCCATTTAATACTCAATTTATATAATTATTACCTATACTAAAATACATTTGTACTTACTTAATTCGTATCTTTTGTATAAATAAGTCTAATGTGCAACCTTAAACAAGTCAATTTCTTCAATTTCTATAAAAATCTATAATTTTCGTTTTCAAAGTATGTACAGCTCCACCAGTGGCCGCGAGGTTTTGTCCTCGAATCTAATAGACGGTAGGTGCTGGGTTCGAACCCAGTCGCGACCTTCAGCCTAACCGTTCGGAGTTTTCCGTGGTTTTCTTCGAACCTTGGATTTCCTTGCGTAAATACGGGTTAGGTTCCCTTAGGAAGACCCCCACGGAGAGCATCCCACCCCTTATGGCCTATATCCCAAGCGCAGGTAATTGGCCGACATTAACAAACCCCCCCCCCCCCAAAAAACCATCAAAATATATACATTATAATTAATGTTTGCATTGATGACTTCATTTATGCTAAAATACTACATTCATTTATAAAAAAAAAATTATTTCTTTACAACAGGAAATCGATTGTTGATTAACTTTTCGGCTTATTAAATAATCCAACCACATTCCAATAAACGAAAAAAACAGACTTGCCGAAAATAATTAATGAAATTTTAATCACTCTCATTTGTTATCATAAACGAATATGAACAAATATCTATTAAGGATTCAGAACCATTGGATACAAGAATGGAGGGAAGATATAACATGAAGGGATTGAATACAGATAAACGTATTCTTTGAGGTAAAAATATTTTTGATAAATAGCCTAGTAACAAAACTGATAATCGAAAAAGTGACCGAAATTTTGCATGATGAGAAAAGATTGATTATTTCCCATTGTTACTATTATCGCAAATCTCAAAGCAAACAGAATGAGTCTCATTAGATAAGTATTAGATTCTTGTAACGTCTAATGGCAACAAGAATTCGGATATATATTTTTGAGAAATTTAACAAGGTTTCTGCAGTTGATTATGCTACACAAATTTAAGGATTGTATTTACAAAATTGAAATTAAACAGATAAGTCAATATTTACACACTCTAAACTGAAATGTTTGAAAATCAGACACTCCGGAATCTAAAATAAGTGTTTACTTTCCAGACGTTTTAAAAGACTTAATTTTTCCTGACACTACAAGAATGTAAATCGCAGTAATTTTTCTGCAAGTATTATACGTAGCCATGCTTGATCATGTTGAATACTGAAAAAACTTGGATATGGTTGTGTCCCTTCACCCCATACATTTAAAAGGATTCCAAACTTAATGGGCAATTTTCGAAGCCTGATAATTTATCTTTTTCGACATCGCACTCATTACAATCAATATTTAGAACTTTTAAAGAAAGACAAAATTTAAAACTAAATATTTATCTAAAACCTCTGAATAGGGGACACATAGAGAATTTGTCCTCAATTTTGAGGTGTTTGCTTCTTAAGTTAAAGGCATGTAAAACATATGATCGTTGTGAATGAAAAATGGGTTTTTTAATAGTAGTCTTCTTTATTTACAAGTGTCCAGTGGATATTTTATGGAAAGACTTTCATATGGAAAAATTTATTTAGCGAACACTCACCTTTTGCAATATATATGTGTATTGTTATCTAAGGAAAATGAGCCACTTGAATTAGCAAACAAATTCAGCGTCCTAAAAGGGTTCGTTATTCATAGATTTTGCTGTATTTAAATTTTTTCATTTACTTAGTTTCTTTCTACTGTGGAAGTTCAAAGCATTGATTATAATCGAAACAATATAAAAAAATTTAAGCGTAAGCTTTCCAAAAATTGCATATTTAGTTTGGGGCTTTTGAAAAGATCGGGAGAAAGAAAAGGACACTGCCCAGTTTTCCCATGCTTCAATCAAATCCTTTTTTCTGCAAAAAAAAAAAAAAAAAAAAAAAAAAAAAAGAACCTTTATTATGTTTTGAAAAATAGAGGTGCCCCATAATCATGAGTATCCGTTATAGAGGTTAATGGGCATTCCCGATTCATGAAGCAAAATATTACTTATAGTTTCCAAATTTCTTTGTTCTTAAGTATATATCTTAACATCTAATTGTTATTTTTGTATTTTTCATATAAGTGTATATACAGAATGTTATAAAAAACAATTTTACGGTAAATTTTACTAATAGATTTTCATTATTTCACATTTTAAATTTCAAATTACTTTTTTACCAAAAATAATTAAAAAAAATCAATATTTAAATCGATTTCAAATGAAAATATCTATGTATATATTTACTTGCAGTTTTATTCATTTACTGGTAGATTAAAGGCACATAATACATAAGTCTTATTACAATTTCACATAATTTCATACAGATTATTATCATATTTTTTAAATTGCAATTGACAATAGAAAATGCTTTTTTTTTAATTTAACTTTTTTTAAACTACGGTTTGCCTTATGAGTCATGAAGACTAAGAAAGATATTCTTATATACCTTTAGATCTTTTTACTCATTTTTTTATTTTGATTTGTCGTTGGCTACTAGCAGATGTTATTTGCAGTTAATTGTCATTAAATGGAAGAGAATGAACTTAAGATGTCTTTCTTTTAGAGATCTATTTTGTATCTTTTTTAGAGAGATATTTTAAATTCGGAAAAAAGATGAGAGTTTTATAGCATATAATTTATACAAGACAAGGTCATAAGTTTAAAAACATATACTGCTAGAATTAGTGTTTTTTTTTTGTTTTTTTTTTCAAGCAGATTCAAAACAAATTGAA
Organism: Maratus speculifer; assembly: GCA_964019185.1. Classification (NCBI taxonomy): domain Eukaryota; kingdom Metazoa; phylum Arthropoda; class Arachnida; order Araneae; family Salticidae; genus Maratus; species Maratus speculifer. The sequence goes on along the minus strand of OZ025295.1, from coordinate 308,202,724 downwards.
TTTCATGCAAGATTTTGCTTAGTACTATAAATAAATCATAAAAGACACTAAATTTAGTACTTTAAAGAATTTTACTTGAATCGCTGCTAGAAGAGCTAAGTAAATAATCTTTGATTTAAAAATTTAAAAACTAGCAGAATGAGGGTTAAAGACTAGCATCATTTTAGAAGGAAATCCCTTACTATATCCAGCTAGCCATGTTTAAAGAATGAAATGTTTTATTCTCGAAACATAATCCGCCAGAAAAAAGTTTTTTTTTCTTGGGGGGGGAGGGGGGTTGGCAGGACGAACACTGGAATAATAGCAGGAATAACACTATATTATTAATATAAATTAATACAAATTAACACTAACTCCATTGCACAAACTTTGTAGAATTCCCCGGTGTAATCTTCAAGTGTTGTCTACTTCTATATCTATCCCGCTCTTATATCGACGACAGCTTATGAGAGACGATTCGTATCAACCATACAAGTCAGATATACACTGCCTGGCCACTGATGATCGTCCACTTGCGATTTTAGACATTTTGTTAAATATCTATAAAAATAGATGAGGAATTATCCCGAAACTCTTAGTGTATAAATATAATAGTACAAGTTTTACATTTCCGTGAAGATATTTTTACGAAACTCCATAGGGGGCCCGTCAACAAATTAAAAAAGAATTGATATATTTTGAATAATCCTGACACAATTGAGGTAGCAAAAGCTCTCAAACTCTAGATTATGGTTAAGTGCCTTGTTGTAATAAACTGTGTTCATTTTTATGCAAATAGCATGCTTACTCGCAGAGAAATTGAGGTTTTTATAAAAATGATCCCAGATTTTGCCAAGTTTTTTGCTTATAATTTGCAGAGTTCTTAATATAAAGTAACATTCTTTTCTGAAAATATGACAAATAATATTGCACACAATACTCTGTAATCAGGATTAAAAAATAATAAAAAATGTATGAAAAATGAGTAGGTTTACTAAATAATTTTTCACTGCGCATGCGTCAACGATATCAAAATTTCATTTGCATATTTTGTTAGATAAATGTATAGAGCAACTTTTGTGAAAATCTCAAAATCATAGCTTGAAAATTCTGAGTTTCGGGATAATTCCTCATGTATTTTTCTAGAAATTTAACAAAATGTCTAAAATCGCAAGTGGACGTTTATCAATGGCCAGGTAGTGTATGTATTGAATTAATAAATACACTAAGTGATTTTTTTAAATTTTTTTTCTCAATTATGTAACGATACTAATAGTCCAGGAAGTGGCTGCACAGACAATCACCTCATCGAGCTCATGGATGAAACTCTAATATTGTTTAAATCTCGATTCGCATATAAAAACGCAATTGGTTTGCCAAATCATATCTTGATGGAAAATACCTGAAAACCCGATTTTAGTGGTTGACTCGTAGGTTTACCATAGGGTTTTCCAGCTCCCATTTATTCATGTTTTAATACCTATGAATGCAGTAGTTGTAAACCTACGAGTCAACCGCTAAAATCGGGTTTTACATGCAAATCGGAATTCATCTAATTCTGGAATTTCAGCCGTGAACTCGATGAGGTGATTCTGTGAGATGCCTCCCGGTGTATAAATGAATTAAACCTTTTTTCGAGAACTTTTATGGTTAAATGTTATTATTTTTTGTAAATTTTTTAGTTTAAAATATAAATTTATACCAAGTTGTGTTAAGATATAAAATCATTCATATGTGTATTAAATTGGTAATTTGGATTCTTACATTATATCATGGATATTTACCTATATCGTCAATGTTAAATATGTCCTTTGGTATTATTAACATGTTATAACAATGCATTTGTTATCACATCTGGAAGGTATGTAATGCCAGATGATTATTAATTTTAAACTATCATAAACTCAGTGTGCGCTTATGATCACGTTGTCACGATGGAAGCTTCAATATTACTAAAGCATAATCGCTGTAGTATCGATATTAGATGTAAACATAGATAATTTAACAGTAATAGTACCATTTAGAAATCTATTAACATTGAACATAAAATCTGAATGTACACAGAAACAATCTATACCTGATATAGTCCAGAAAAACTTCAAAAGTGGTTTGATATATTTTACATTTAGTGTTAGAAAACCAAAATCTAGTCAGCAACAACTTTTGTCAACTTTTTACTAAACTTGAAGTTTGATAAAAATTCGTGCTTTTTTTCTGAGATACAGCTATTGCAATATCTTAAAAAAACTGCATAACAGCGTCACATGTTGGATGATGTACACCAAAAACAAATCAGGATCATTTTTTTTTTTATCAGATACTAACTGAATTTGAAGTTTGATGAAAATCCATGCATTAGTTCTTGAGATATATTTATTGCGAAATCGTGAAAAATGCAGCATAGCAGCGCCATCTGTTAGGCGATTTACACTAAGAACTAAACAACACAAACCTATATTAAGTATTAACTGAATCTGACGTTTAAAAAAATTTCGTACACTTGTTCTTGAGATATAGCTATCGCGAAAATCACCAACAATGCACCATTGCAGCGTCACCTGTTGAGCGATTTGCATCAAAACGCTATAAGCGCCAAGTTATAGCAAATACTATATAACTATAAAGATGAACGAAACACAAAAAAAAACAGTAAAATTAACAGATAAATTATTATTCTTGTAGTTCAAAAAAATCAATAACAATTTAAATAAAATTTTAATTTAATTATTATGATCACATTTCTCATCAATTTTAGAAAATGCACTAAAATTGAAAATCTGAAAATTAAGTTCAATGTAATATCTGAAAATTAAGTTCAATGTAATGTTCAATGTAAGCTCCTTGCGTTTTCGAAAACTTCAAGTTAAAGTGCGAATCTGTCCAGATTGGGATTCGATTGTATGACACTTACTTGAATACGAAGTATTCTTATCCTTGGTTCGGAAAATCACATTTTGCCTTCTTGGCAAGATGCAAACGTCGAGAACAAGCACTTTTCATGTGGTGAAGCGCACTTTTACAATAAGATATGCTATTAAAATTCATTCACTTTATTGGTTAAGTTAGTTATGTGCTAATTTAATTTCTTCGGAGAAGAATGGTTTAATTATCTTTTGATGTAAATAGCTTATGAATTAGATTTTAGGCCAGTTATTTTATTTATTCGAAATGTACTGCAATTTAATAGAACAACATTTTCTCTAATATTTTATTGGTGTTCATAAAAGCGGAGAAATCTCATCTCTAGTTCAGGTAGATAAATCGACAAAATTGGTTGTAAATCCCTTATTTTGTTTACAATTTTGTTTGTAGCTAATCCTGTTCAAATTTTTGAGTTCGTAAAGTTTTTTTAAGAATAGAATTTTGAACTAGAATTCTAAAGCAGCGGTTCCCAACCTTTATTGGTTCACGACCTACCTTTGAGTAAAATCAATTTTCGCTACCCACATAATATAAGAGTGTATATCAGTATGGAAATTTTGTATGACCCCCCCATAAGTTATCGGCCATTCGTACGAAAAAAGGCAATTTTTCGTACGAATGATAGACTATACGTTTAACCACTTAACTTATCAACAGTTTAAAAAAAACCCTTTCAAATAATTCCTATTTTTTCATGTCTTTTACAGAGTTTTTAATCTTTTATCATCGGTTTTAAAAGACAAAAATTTTTGCCAAACTGTATCAGAAAAATGCTCGGATTAAATACTATTAAATTTACAGTAAAAATTTACGCGTGAAAATAATATATCATGATTGTAATGTGGATGCCCGTAAGTGGTATAGGCAAATCATGTTTGGAAAAAACACGTTGTCCTTATGACGTATGCACAAATCAGGGAAGCGGTTGATAGAACAACATTTTCTGTAACATTTTACTGGTGTTCAAAAAAGCTAGAAATCTCATCCCTAATTTAGATAGATAAGTGGCTGTAAATCGTCAATTTTGTATGAAGATGTCAAACGCCAATCGTGTTCAAACTTCAAAGAGCAATCACTCTGGCAAGTCCTATCTTGGTGTAAAACACCTAAAAACATGATTTAAGCTGTTGACTCTTAGGCTTCCCATTATGTTTTCCTGCTCCCAATGCTTCATGCGTTCGTACTTTTGGGAGCAGGAAAGCACAATGGTAAACCTACTAATCAACCGCTAAAATCGGATTTTTAGGTGTTTTCCACCAAGATAGGACTTGCCAGACCGAGTGGACCAATTGCATGACAACCGTGATCTCTTCAGATTTGTCTCCAGTCGATTTTTTTTCTTATCGGATTTTCAAAAAGACTTATTTACGAAACACCTGTTTGATATTAGGAATACTTATCAGGAAGAACTATTACGGTATTAGGATCTATTTCTTTATTTATAGTACATCAGATATGTCTGAAAAAGCGAAGAGTCGATGTACTGCGTGTCTCCAAACGTCTTTAAAAAACTTTGAGCATAACCTGTTTTAGTTTTAGTTGAAAATATGTGGAAATGAAGTATAAATAAAATTATGTAGAATTATTTTTGTTTATTCTTCTTGATTACACATAATTTACAACCCATTTAGCGATCTCAGATGACGTTTGTTAACACATTTACCTATCCAATTTGCTATTATTTTTGTATGCCTGCTTTATTCTTTCATTTTGGCACACATTTTTTTGAATCACCCTGTAGAATACTTCAATATAAGGCTTATACGATACTACAGCCAAGTGTACAACGTTTAAATACTCCCAAATACTGCCATGAGGCATTGTACTCATTGTTCTGTTTGAACACTTATTACACTGATAAACAAATTTTAACGAATTTTCGATTTCTCTATATACGTTGGGTGTTTCTTATAGATTTCAAGCTGCTGAAAAAGAATATGTTTGTAAAAATTTTCTATCACCCTCCATTTTTGAGAAATTTCATTTAAACGTTTTGGAGTATGTAGGCATCGTATAGGCATTATAATTATATTATATTATTCTCTTTCATGTATTTGATTCACACAAACATGCCTTTTTCTTATTACAACGATAGAAGATACAGCAAGAGAGTAGAAACAGATGTCCCCCTAATAAATTTTATGTTAGCGACCTTGAACAGACAGCTCTAGCCACCCCCACAGTATTTGACTTTAACGCAAATCCCTGACAGTGGGAACTTATCTTTCGGGGCGAATATACTACTATTTCTTTGTTCTATAAGACTTTTTAATTGAATTTTGATTATAATTATCATATCTTCCTCTACAATATGTAAAACATGTCTAGAGGATGCGTTAATGAACCCGATTCTTTTTGCTGTGTGTGCGGGGAGCTAACTTTGAGAAAGCATCGATCAGTGTTGCCAGATGGGCTACTTTTTTTAAAATTCAGATTCTTGATTGACACCACTTTTTTGAAATGGTAAAACCCTTTTTATTTACTGACATATTAAAAAAGGCGAAGATAAGAAGAACTTTACTGTTACAATAAAGTGGTGCCAATCAAGAAATCTGAATTTAAAAAAAGTAGCCCACTGGCAACACTGGCATCGATGTGCCTATCATATGTACTTTGGATATAAAGTAGTTGAACCGAACGAGATAAGAAATAAGCACCTCGTTCTTGTTATACACAACGTGCTACAAACCTCCGGACGTGGATGAAAGGTACAAAAAAATATATCCTTGATAAAAACAAATCCATGATAGTTGTCACTTTTGGGGCGAGTGTACAACTATTTCTTTGTTCTGTAAGACTTTTTAATAAAATTTTCATTATAATTATCCTATTTTCCTCTACAATATGTAAAACATGGCTAGAGGATGCGTTAATGAACCCGATTCTTTTTGCTGTGTGTGCGGGGAGCTAACTTTGAAAAAGCATCGATGCGCTTTCACCCCGTTAATAAAGACTACCTATCATATGTACTTTGTATATAAAGTAGGTGAACAAGATAAGAAATGGGCACCTCATTCTTGTTGTACACGATGTGCTACAAACCTTCGGGTGTGGATGAAAGGTACAAAAAGGCGTATGTCCTTTGCTATACCCATGATATGGCGCATGCCGAAGGATCATATAACTGAATGCTACTAATGTATTACAAAAATTAAAGGATTCTCTGAAAGAAGTAAACATAAAATTATGTACCCGAACTTAGATTCCACAATGTGACGAGCATTACATCATGATGATTTACAAATACCGAAACCTCCAGCTTTAGAGAATTTTACATATGACGATGCAGCAGTAGAAATGAAAATTGATAAAACTGAAACTTCCTCTACATCTGATATGAACTATTCTCCTAGCATAAATGAAGAACCACACCTAATAACTCAAAAAGAATTAAATGATTTTGTGAAAGACTTAAATTTATCAAAGAAAAATCAGAATTACTTGATCAAGATTGCAAGGTTGGAATCTCCTGAAAAACTGTACAAAGATATCTATTTATCGAGATTGATATAAAAAATATTCAACATTTTTTAAAAGAAAAGATGATTTACGCTATTGTAATGATATAAGTGACTTAATGTCTGCTTTAAATTGACAATATAACTCGGAACAATGACCTATAAGAGAGCACCCACAGATAAGACATTTACAGCTACATAAAGTATGAAATTTCTTATTAATATCATTTCTTTTTACAAAAAATCTATATTTTTCTGGAACTTTATAAACAATGCATACTTTCAGTGTTTTAAATATTAATTTTAAGCTTTATAAATGTTTATTTAAAAGTTTGTCATTACTAAAATACCAAATGATAAATTTCATAAGTTGTATGTGTTTTATAAATACTACAAAATTGAGATTTTCAGGATTTTTAATTTTTTAAAAATCTGTGGGTGATGGAAACTTTTTAATGACATATTCTTTCACAGCACCACCTAAAATATAAAAGTCACCACATACTTAGTTAGAAACAAAAACCTTGTTTATCAGTGTTATTGGAACGACGTACCGAAAAAACGAACTCATACTGAATTTTGCAGTTTTTTCTTAAGGTAAATTTTATAAAATTCGAGCTACTAAAATACCTTATTGTCAGTGATGTTAATCAAGTTCAATATAAAGTTGAACAGTTGTATTTTTTGCTGTGTAAGTCAGTTTTCCTTTTTGCTTACTTGCTCACGATTGAAAATATTATGTTTTTCAAGATGGTGTATTTTGGGTAATATAGAATGTAATGATTTATAGATGATGTACACTATATGGCCAAAGGTAACCGGTCGCTTGCGATTTTATTGGTTTTGTTAAATATGTAGAAACATACATGCAGAATTATCCTGAAACTCCAGATGTAAAAACAAAATAGTACATGTCATATATTTGCAGGAAGATTTCTTTCCCAAAATCCCATTGGAAACCGTTTACAAATTGAAAAAAAAAGGAAGATCTTTTGGATAGCCCCGTCAAAACAAATGAAGCAAAGTCGTTCAAACTGAATATTATGATTAAGTGGCTGACTGTAATAAACTGTGTTTATCCTTTTAAAGGATAGCATGTACATTCATAAAGAAATTAAGGTTTTTATAAAAATAGTTCCAATTTTTGCCAAGGTTTTTTTTTTTTTTTTGCTTATAATTTGCAGAATTCATAATAGAAAAAAATGATCTTTTCAGAAAATATTGCAAATAATATTTTACATAATACAATGTAATCATAATTAAATAATAATAATAATTGTATGAAAAAAGAGTAGGTTTACTAAATATTGTTTCAATGAGCATGCCTGAAAGCAATCAAAATATGATCTGCATTATGTGTTAGCTAAACTTATAGAGTAACATTTGTGAAAGTTCCAAAAACATAGCTTGAAAATTCTGAAAGTTATCGTCGATAGAATGAGCTCAAAATTCGTTGTTTCCAAAAGGAAGCAAATGATGAGAGGCTGTATCTAAATACAGTAGTAGGGGCAATATTGTGTATGCTGTATTGACATTAATCAATGGATATATGTATATATATCTATTGTATGTATATATCCATTGTATATATATTGTACATATCTATTGAAAATATTATCCATTTATGTGAACATAATATTTTCACATCATATTGTATATATCCATTGTATGTATATTGTATATATGTACTCTATATATTAATTCATATAAATTAATTCAACATCCGTATTTATGTACGTATGTGTCAATTCAACATCCAGTATAATATTATATATACATATATAAATCACTTAAGTTATCAAAATGTTTTTAAAAACATAAATATTCGAAACATTAATACATTTCACATGACTTTCAAAAAAAGTACTTTTATGACTAATAATTTAAAAACGTGACTACTGAAAAAACAATTTGTTAATGTTTTTTTTCACTTTGGTTAAATGGTTTTTGAATAAATTAATAACGCGTGTGTCTTAAAATCGTTTCATTTTATACACTTCTCATAAAGTCTTCAGTCAAAAGTTTTCTCTGAAACAGACTCTTGGGTATTTATTTCGTTTCCTTAATATTCAAGAAAAACTTCCATGTCTCCAGACACCGAAGATGATTCACGTACGTTTTAAACCAGAATTTAGGGAAAATGTATGTCATACTGTTATTTTTTATTATTATTATTATTTTATTTTTATTTTATTTATTTATTTATTTATTTATTTATTTATTTTGAAAAAAAATTCATTTTTTATGAAAAAAAAAATGTTTACCGTTAGGACCAAATTATTCGAACCTGTCATAGTTATGAATTAGTCTTTTTAATATAAAACCTATTTCTTACCATTTGTCGTGCATAATTCTATTTTCGCGCACGTGTCTTTAGTTATATTACTGTGAAAATATCTTTGAGAGCTTGTAACAAATGATTTATTTTTAGAAAATAGGTAATAAAAATTGTTGATATATAATAAATAGATTGCTCATGATAGATTGATTTGAAAAGAAATTTTATACAAGACGTTTAAAAATCTCTTAAATTGCTTAGAATTTGCATTAAATATTATTTTATGTTTGATAATCGATACAGGGTATACGTAGTAATAACATTGTGATAGCAACGTTAAATTCTGCATTTAGCGGGACCAATGACGGTAAGTATCATAACCTCTAAGTGGAGTTGGTTACATAACCTAATTAATTTTTTTCAACGTAAAATCAACTAGGTAATGTTTAATACTTCGATCTGGTTATTGTGTATTAACATAGTAGATACTAAGCATGATTGTTTCTTCTGGATGTATGTGAAGATTATAATAATTAAATTATTAATAAAAATATTACTTAATTCTACAAATTAACTAACTCAGGTAGCTCTTTAAAATTGATTATGTCAAGAGTATTTGTTATTGCCCCCACGTCTTATGAAGAATGACTAGAAAAATATTACTCTCCAAATACACTCTGAAATTAAAAACTGGTCTGTAAAATCAACTACAAAGATAATTAACGAGTTAAGCGAAAAAACTACTCCATGTTGACTGGGAAGTACCCCATGTAAAATTAAGACAGAGAATCAATTAACATAAAGGCAAAACATTTATTTATAGTTATTTACACATACAAATTAACATAAAAATCAAGAAGCAAAAAATTTAAGTAAAATAGTGTAAAATATTAAATAAATAAATGAATTTTTGGGTCACTAACTGATCTTACTGAAATACATAAGTAATTTGACATAATCGCACTTGAAAATTGTGCATAAATAAATATGCCTAAAGATGACTATATAGTTGCTCCATTAGTATAATGAAAATAAAATAAAATAAATGATCGTTTCTCCAGCTTCGATGGTACTACCCTAACAATACTTATATTAAATACTTAAGAGCATTAATCATAACAAAATATTTTATAACTGCAATATTTTTTTAGAATTATATTAAATTGAACAAGACTTCCTGATGTTTATGTGAACAGATAAATCAGTTTGCCGGCAGTGAGAAGCTTAAAATATAAAAATAAATAATATAAAAATAAATATAAATATTCGAAACACTAATGCATCTCATATTCCTTTCAAAAAGCGTATTTTTATGACTAATAATTTCAATACGTGACTACAGAAAACCATCTGGTTTTTTTTCTTTTTTCCCTTTGGGCATTTTATGGTTTTTGAATAAATTAGTAACGCGTTTTTCTAAAATTGTTTCATTTTATACACTTCTCATAAACTCTTAAGTGAAAAGTTTTCTCTGAACCAGACTCTTGGGTATTTTGTTTCCTTAATATTCTGGAAAAATTTCGCGTCTATGAACACCAAAGATGATGCACGTGCATTTTTAACTAGAAAAGTTGTAGGGAAAATGTATGTCATCCTGTTTTGCTTTTTAGTGAAAATTAATTTACATTTAATTTATGAAAAAAATGTTTACCGTGTCTGCCAAATTCTTTGAACTTGTGATGATAATGAATTAGTCTTTTTAGTACAAAACCCATTTATTACCATTCGCCGTTGAGAATTCTATTTTCGATTACGTGTCTTTAACACATTCGCTGCCGCCCACGCGAAAGCGCGTGATATGGCGCCAACGTTAAGGAACCAATCACGCGCCAGCGCGTGATGTGGGGTGATGTCCAATAGCCAGTCACGCCCTGGCGCGGGAAAGTCTTTCACTGATTCTTTGTTATAAAAAGTAAATCGGCTTCTGGGAAAAATCCACTTCTACAGTGCGGCATTGACTATCATCACATCTTCAACTAAGCGGCAGCGAACGTGTTAATGTCTTTACAATTTTAATCTCTAAAAATATCTTTGAGCATTTGTAATAATTAATTTATTTTCAGAAAGTAAGAAATAAAAAATGTTGAGACATAATATATAAATTGCTCACGACCGATAGTTTTTAAAAGAAATTTTATCCAAGCATTTACGTTTGACATTTTCTTAAATTACTTAGGATTTGCATTAAACAATATTTTTTGTTTATTTTTTAATACAGAACATGTATAAAAATAACAATGTGATAACAATGTTTAATTCTACATTTTGCGAGACCAATGAATTTAAGTATTATGCACCCTATGTGGAGTTGGTAACATAGCGTAATTAAAAAAAATTAAATAAAAAAATGAACATAATACCAACTGAGATAAGGGTAATACCTCAATCTGGTTATTGGGTGTTAACATAATAGCATAGCTGCCAACTCTTCTGATTTTTCAACCCGGAAAAATTTAATCAAAATTTTTACATTTTTTAATCAGCAGATTACGGCAATTTGAAATAGTAAAATTTTCTTTAAAATTTTTCCGGGCCCAAAAAGCGGAAGATGTGGCAGCTATGTAATAGGTACCGAGCATGATCGTTTCTTCTGAACGAAGATGAAGATCATTATAATTAACTTATTAATAAACAGGTTACTTAATTCTTCAAATTAATTAATTCACCTAAGTTCTTTGAAGTTGATTACATTGAAAGTATTTACGCCGCCTTACGTCTTATGAAAAATTATTGGACAAATTATTACTCTTCAAACGCATTCGAGAATTAAAAGCTTAGTCTGCCTGTTATACCAACTACACAGATAAATAATGAATTAAGAGAAAAAAAATTACTCCATGGTGAATGGGAACTACCCCCATGTAAAATTAAGACTCAGAATGAATTAACATAAAGGGAAAACATTTTTTTAAATTTTTTATAATGCGAAATACCATAAAAAATAAGAAATAAAAAATAAGTAAAAAAAAAAAATATTATAGAAGTGCAAACAGATACACTGTCAAATGATTATTGGATCCCTAACTTTTCTTACTAATATATATATATATATAATTTTATACAATCGCATTTGACAATTGTGCTTAAAGAATAGAGCTGTAAAAATAATGACAAAAGAAATACCCGTATGATATCGTTATATTTGGTCTCGCTACCCGTTAGAAAGTATTCGTTACTCGTTACTTTCCTTACTGTTCAGAAGTGCATTAACAATCATCGTACGCACTACAAAACTGTATATATCGTACAGAAGAGTCTTTGGAAGAATTCGCATCCGTTATGTGCTGTAAATAAAATCTGTAATAAAAAAATAAATCTGTAGATAAAACTTACGTTTAGTGAAGTTTTTAAGTTTTATTTTAAAAATGCAAACAAAATATTAAAATGCGATGCATAACTGTATTCAGGGCTGTAACTAGAAGTGAATAATAGGGGGAAGGGGAGGTCTGGTATTTTCGCTATCTCATTCTCTCTATTTTTGACGCATGAACGCATAAACAAACACCCCCTCACGCAGATGATATATATGATCAAAATATTATGTAGAAACATAAATATCTTCACGTGAATAACAAAAAAAGAGAAAGAAATCTTTTAAATCATAGTTAATTTATTAGTGTGTGTTAAAAGCAGCAAGTAAAAGAAATCATGTCATATTAACCCTTTGAGCTCTGGTAAGCAAATTTCTTCAAAATTCCAAATGTCAAATTGGCATCACTATTTTGTAAAGAAAAAATTCGGTTTACCATAACACACACACACACACACACACCAAAAAAATAAAGCATAAATCCTTTTTTAAATAAATTTGGTCGAATATTCCGGTGCAATTGTCACATTTTGGAATTAAAATTAAATGGTAGAAAATTCAACCATCAGAGCTCAAAGGGTAACGAAAAAATTTTAGACGAGACGTACTTCATATTTTGATATGATCTTTTTAACTATAGTTGGGAATTCTAAGACAGCACAAATAACACTTCCTTTCAAACAACAAAAGTATTTTCACTTAAATATTGAAAAGAAGAAAAAAAATTAGTGAAAATTACATCAAATTTAAACGATACATTTAAAATGTCTTACTTAAAACTTTTTATTATACCATGGTTCACAATATATTAAGAAGGCATTTTTTATATACATAAAACGTAGAATATTTCAGTCACAAAAAGAAAACAAAGACGATCATGATTCTTTAGTCGCTTCTTTTTTGGGTTGTTAAAAAATAAACAGGTTTAAAAGATGAATTTCACTATATTTCACTATTTAACCCTTTAACGTTCATTGGTTTCGCCACGAAACCACAAAATTTTAATTCCGATACGCAACACTGCCACCGGTATTTTTATCCAGAAATATCCCTTTTATTTTGTATGTGGAAAATCACGTTTTCTTATTTAGAAATATATTTCTTCTTAATTACCGGTGTCAATCATTTATTTCGACATCTTAGCAATGAAAATGCTCTGATCGTTAAAGGGTTAACTGATCTTGTTTAATCAAACATGTAAATAGTCAGTAGATGTTTAACAGCAGCTGATTAGACCTAGAAATTCCCCAATAAAAAGGAAATGAACGGAAATCTGTCACTTAAAAAAAGAAAGAAAGCAAAAAGATCAATGTTTGGCAATCTTTTAAAAATTTATCAAATTAGCGTATTTTGAATTTTTGGAGTCTAAACGGGGGTTGATGAGCGTAGCTAGTAGGGGGCAGAGCAGAGCCCCCTAGTGTAATAAAAAATAGCAAACTCAATAAGTGTTGTATTTCGTTTATTTTTGATTTATTTATTTTTATTTATTTACTATTATCTGTTTATTTGTTACATTAAATAATTTCAAAATTATGCTAAATTAACTGAATCCCATAACTCTCATAATTAACTATAATCTCAAGAGGAATTCTCCTCTATGTAAACAAGTTTAAGCTCTACGATTGCGTTGTGTAAAAATGATGCTCCAAAGTAGTTTCAATTATTATCAGTTATAAATCAATTAATAAGGATAGCAAGCAAGAATTCCAGAATTAAAGAAACTAATACTTCTATTACTAAGATAATATTTTTATTTACAAAATTTAACAATTAGTATTTATTGATTGAGATATATTTACCAAACTTAATCATATTACAACATAATATTCTTATAACAACTTAAAATTACAATTAAATATACTGAAACTCGTGTAGAGTAACTAAACTCCCTAGGGGTAGAATTTATAGTATATTCCCCAAAACATAATAAACTACACTCACCCGGGTTTCTAATACACACAACCCTTTTCTCCGTACATCAACTCCATCAATATATCGTCTTCGGGCACCTCAGCTCAGACCAAATCCTCCCTATGAAGCCTTCATTGTAGAGTCCAAACACTGCGGCTGAAATCTCGGATCCGACGGAGTCCTCCCAAACGAACTGCCCCTGTCATCCCGTTGAATAAGCGAAGAGCGGGAACCTCCTTTGCCGCTGAAAAACGCCGGAGACCACTTATAGGCTGACAATCTCTTCCATCCGTATCTCGAACATAGCTACTATCAGATGCCCGCCAGCTTTCAAACACAATGCTGTCTCATCTCTAGCGCGAACAAGCCAAAATTACAGTCTTCCGGTAAAATCAAAGTTTCCGTCAGGACCTCATAATACGCAGATCATACTTTCTCCATCATGAGAGCTTCATTCGCTCGGAGGAGCAAGACCAAAGGCAAGAGCTGCAGCCGAGAGCTTGCAAGAGAAGTAATGATTTTTCTTGAAGTCCCAATCCACTCTGTCTATTTTTTTTTTTTTTTTTTTAATTGACCGACGGGAGGTTCCCTTAAACACCCCCCAAGTTTCATTGGCCAAAATGATCAACGCCCCTCTTGATGCAGTGAATTTTTAAGTGACATTGACCATTCTGACCTCCGAAATCCGGGAGTGTTAAAGTCGGCATTCTAAGGAAAATAATTGCTTACTCAGTCCACCTGCGAGGGATATTTTATGTCAAAACCCCATCCCGTCCTCAATTTTATAGATTCTAAAGTCAAAAGTCGACTCGGAAAAACCTTTGAAACTGTATACTCCATCCGCGCCGACCCTATTTCAAAGCCGCTAAACTTTCATCCACCCCAAGAAAAATAACAAGCGCTATCTTAACTATCCCCTTTAATGATAAAAAGAGCAGCTGTGCTTATCTTTCTAAATACACCGCGAGCCTTGAGTTCTAACCTAATATTTTTAATATTATTCTGTTCCTAAAAACCAGTATAAACATACTATAACATAAGCTTCCCAAAATATTCGGGTGGAAAGATTTTATTTTTAGACTAAACTGTATAACCCAAACATAATTCAGAATAAAATTTAATTAATTATTTTTTATACATATAAAATACAGAGCATCTCAGTCACAAAAAGAAAACAAAGACACACACGATTCTTTAGTCGCTTCTTTTTGAGTTGTTATAAATTGAACAGGTTTAAAGGATTAATAAAAATTCCCTATCCTAGTTGGAATGTGGATTAACTGGGATAATAAATTAATACATTTGCGTAGAAACATAATGGACTAATTATATTCCACTGAATCCACGATGCTGCTCTAATTATTTTTTATCTTTAACTTACCTTTCTTTTTTTTATTTAATTAAGAAACGCTACATAAATCTGCTACACAGATTAATTTTCTGTAAAAATAAACAAATAAATAAATATCAAACGAAATAAAAAAAAAAAGTTTTGCGATAAAGAAAATTTAAAAAAGTCTTTGAAATATAGTCTTTTTTTAAAATGATTTTGCCTAGTATTTTTGGGAGAAATTTCGAAAGTGTAGCTTTAATTAGATATCTTTTTTTATAAATTTATTCACTTTTCTAACTTTTTTTAGTAGACGGATATTTTTTTTCTTAATCGACAAGTGATTTTCAGATAAAGTTTTCATCCCTATCTTTTATTTGTTTATGAAAAAAGAATATCAATTAAAAATTTAGATAATTCACATTTTAATTGAAATATTTCTTAATAAAACTAAATAAATTTTTTTAATACCTAAAAATAATACCCAAGATTTATAAAAATGTTTCACACCAGAATTTTTATTTAAGACTGTTTAATTAATTTATTTAATATCCCGCCCCTCTCCCTCTTGCTTTTTTTATGATTTTCAAACTTATTTTATAAAGATTTTTCTGGTTAAAAAAAGAAATATTTTCGTTCTGCAGGGGTCAAATTGAAATCTTGTCATAATTCTAGTATTACTATTATTATTAAAAACTCTTTACACGACTACAAGACACTGTGGATAGTTATTTGTTTATCTATGTCTATATGAGTCAGTCGTATGTATGTGCGGATATTACGCACTTCTAATGTCAATGGAATTTCAATGGAGTTTTCTAATGAAGTACTATTTTTTATATTTCAGTTCTCCCAGTGTTTAAAATCATAATGGTGGATTGTGACTGGTTTCTAATAAAATAAGTTTCTTCATCAGAGGTGTTATGTTAACTTTTATCATTTTTAACTAGTACTTCTGAATGAAATGTTTAGTCGCAAAAATTTATTAATTACTAAAAACTCCCAAAAAAGAAAAAGAAAAAAAGAAATTTATTTAAATTAAATTAATGTGCAATTTACACTATATACATTTTTGTAATTTTTCTGACTTTTTGTGATGTAATTTTTCCAGAATCAGTGTTGTAAAGTCGAATTCAAGCACCGATGCTGTAAAAGCGAATTTAAGCAACATTTGATGAAAAAATCGAATCATTTCTGTTACATATTCAAAAACGCGATTTTCTTTAGACTTGGGAAATTTTGGATTACTTGTAGCAGACAGACGCTTGTAAATTTTATAACAACTGTGTTGGCAGCCGCGTTGCCAGCACCTTCTGTTATAGAATACAGATTTTTTTTTTTTCTACAGTGCGTGTAAAAAAACGGCTGTGCAAGTTTGTTTATTTTATTCATTATCTTTTTACCGTTATTTATGTTGCCCTAGTGGCGTGATCAGTAGTGGCAGCTACTGCCATACCGAGAGTTCCGGGTTCGAACCCAGGGTTGTGTTTGTCCCTTTGTAGTGCATTAAAATATGTAATTTATAATAAAATAATTCTGTATTGTCGTTTGTCTCTGTGTAATGTATCTTTCGAGGCGAAAGCCATAGCTGCTTAAGGCCTCAAAGCATAAACCACATACATCAGACACATACCGTTATTTATATTTATTAGTATATTTGCCAGTGTCAGAATTTTCTTCTGATTAATTTATATTTCGATTGAAAAATCTTAATTGTTGAGGGCGAAGTTGTCTGTTGTAGACAATAGCTAAAAGAGAGAAATTAAAATCCCATCAACCCCAAACATTGACGCTTGATCAGAATGTAGAAGCTTGAAGCGTAACTAAACCGGCAAAATGTTCGAAAAGTAAGGATCACAAACGGACATGTGAGGTATATTTTTCTCATTAGCTGCAGTGCACAGAGTAGTAACAGAGCCTCAACTCGGCTTGAAAAGAGCGCCCTCAGTGGATCACTGAAAAACTAAACCATCGCGTTGGCAATTTTTATCCTCGTGATTTCTATTTAACTGTAACCTTATTCTGCTTGGCGCTTCTTGCTGAATGCTGATTTGATTATCTTTGCACATGTTCTTATGCTATTTGATCTTAGATTTCCGCGCTTATATTGATTCGTAATTATTATTGTTATTATTCTTGAATTTTCAAGTTTAAATTATTAGATCGTTATGTTACGAAGAGACACATGTATTGTTTGCAAGACGAATACGTCAAAGTTATTTCATAAATTTCAAAACAAGAAGCAGCAAGCCGTCGCTGTATTTTTTTTTTCTTTTATCCCTTATCATTTGTCGCCAAGGAAGCGATGTTTCGCCGAATTAGCAACCTCTCATGTTATGATCGTAGTTTCAGAGTGGTCCGATCATGTCACTACTGTCTATGCGTAATCCCATGTTAAACAAATTGCCATTACAGTGTATGAAAGTTGATTCTCTGTTACAATTCCGTACTCTGCGCTGCAATGAACAGCTTTGCGTGAACAACAACCAGCGAAATATTTAAATACAGTCAGACGAGAAATTTGTCGAATTTTACCAGATTTTCTATTATTTTTTTCTGGTAAAAAGGCTTACTCAATTTTCTTTATTTATATTTATATTTATTTTTGATTTATTTATTTTTTTGTATTATTAATATTATAACTAATATTAATTCTACAAAAAAGAGTAGCTTTCGATAGAAATATTACTTATGATAGTATATTTTCTATCTAAATGCTTCGTAACTTTTAGTGGATGTGAAGCATAAAAAGTATGTATTTAATGAAGATTGATCATGACTTCTGATTTTTTTTATGAACTGGGGTATACTTGTATGCCTTCTTTACATAGTTGCACTAATTTCTTGTATTAGTATTTTATTTATATTGTGATAGTGATAAATATAATATTCATTTAATAAGTCTTATTTCTCACAGAAAAAATCTTTTAAACGTAAATTAAATATTTATATGAAAAAAAAAAATGTTTCAAGAAATTGAGTTTGAAGTATATGCATTTCTTGGATATCTGTTATACATTAAGTAGAATTGTTTCATTCACCCATTTTTATTGGGTGAATGTATCCGGTTTTTATTTTCAATTTTTTTTCTTTTTGCAATCCAGTGAAGTGTCAGAAAGTTATCAGAGTTGCAAACAGAATAAAAGAATCTCGGACGGGTACGAAAAACGCCGTGCTCCACTAATTACTCCACTGGCTGATTAGTAATTACCAAAATTCACCTTATTTAATTACAAATATTTTGCAGTGTTGCCAGTGGGCCACTTTTTTTAAATTCAGATTTTTTTGATTGGCACCATTTTTTTTTTTTTTTTTTTTTTTTTTTTTTTTTTTTTTTTTTTTTTGAAGCTTTAAATCACCTATTGTTTCCGCCTTAATTATCATGTCATTGAATAAGGCACATTTTATCATTTGTAAAAAGTGGTGCCAATCAAGAATTTGAATTTTAAAAAAGTAACCCGTCTGGCAACACTGATATTTTGGATTAAATTAGACGAATAATACTATACGAAAAGTCATATTCAAAATAAAATTTTACTGTTTTCCTGACAATTCTATTAATAGCCTCCTTGATCTACAAATTATTTTCTGTGAATGAATCTTAGGTTTAATGCTTGATAATTGGTAATACCAATTAGCGGTTAGTGAAATGATTTAAAAAAATAAATACTAAAGAAGGTTACGAATGTTTTTCATGCAAAAAAAAATAAGATAAAAGAAATGAAACAAAATAAGAATAACTAGTTTTATCACTTTCCAACAAAGTTGAAAAGTGTTTATTTATTTGACCTCTCTGTATATAAAATATTTAAATTATATATAATTAATATTTTAAGAAACATCCTTCTGAATATCAGACAAACTAACTGACTGCACAAATTCAAGAGCACAGTAATATATCCCATGGCTTTTAATTGTAAGGTGAACTATGCTGTAAAGATATGCCCTATCTTTCTTATAACATTCTTTTTTCTTTACTCATCGAAGTTATAACCGGATTTACTAAAAGGAAAAACTAATCATTTATCAAAGAACTATGTGGAAATATCAATGAAATATCCCACTATTTTCTTAATAAATACGTTGCAATTGATTCTTTATTTCATCTCATGTGAGATAATCTCTCACAAAGAGAGAAATATATACTAAAAATAACTGTTCTCATTAATCTGATGGTTTAAGCGCCTTTTCTGATAATGAAATATCCGCTGCCACATCCAATTTATTCAAGTTTCTTCAATTCCTCAATAATCTGATAGAATGTTCCTCAGATCAGCAAATGTCGAGTAATGATTGAACGTTTTGGTGCGAAGAAAGTTCCTTGAATGTTTCCTTCAGATTGTTTTTAATGTTCTTAGGTGATTTTCCAAATGTTTTTCGATTTAGCTATTTTCTCTGTTTTAAAAAAATGCTTTTATGACAGATATTTCTTTTTCAGCATCATATTATTCATTAATATGTTGATTAGTATAACACATAAAACCGTAATTATTTCTTAATGAAAACAAAACAATGTGCCAGGACTCCGGCTTTAGTGAACGTATGCCTAATAAAATTAATGCTAATTAATTTTATTTTTTATGTATTAAATTTGTCTTTATATCAGTATCAATGTATTTGGGTTAGATAAACAATTTTTTCTTATCTTTGGTATTACAATTAATACTATTCTAATTATATATACAGTACGAAAAGCTCTATTGTAGGAAACAAAATACCAGAATAAGGTATTTTTAACATCGGAATATAAATAACAATAGTGAATGAGAAAAAAAGAACTTCCAAATCCTATATCCGAATAATTCTCATTTTGAGGAAACGTAACAATTTTATTTTAATTAATAATAACAATAATAGGATAACAATTTTAAGGTTATTCGTAACAATTTTAATACATTTTATTTGAACTATTTGTATTAAAAAACACTGTAATATTAAAGGGTATTTACAGGCAAATCTTTATAGCTTATGTGTAAAAAATCTAAATGTACCTCTTTCTAAAAATTTAAAATACTTAAATTATATACAATTAACAAAGAAAAATCATTCTCTGCATCATGCAAACTAGAAGACAGCACAAAAGTATGATATGCGGAAAGCGCAGAATATCCTTGGAGATTGAAAATATTAGGATAAAAGATGTTATACAGATATGCCTTATCTTTATTACAACAATCATTTTTCTTTAGTCGTCGAATTTATACCCGGATTTACTGTAAGAAAAATCGGCGGAAATATCAATGAAATATCTCCACAATTTTCTTAATAAATGCTTTGCAATTCATTATTCATTTCATTTTGTGTAAGATAATCTAATACAAAGAAAGAAATGTACCAAAAATAACTCTTCTCACTAATTTGACGGTTAAGCGCCATTTCTGATAATAAAATATACGCTGCCACATCTAATTTTATTACAACGTTAATTTTTTTTTTCATCGAAGTTATATTCGGATTTACTGTAAGGGAAAAACTGATCATTTATTTAAAAAACTGGACAGAAATTTCAGTGAAATAATCCTCCATTTTTTTAATAAATATGTTTCAATTGAATCTTTATTTCATCTCGTGTATGATAATGTCATACAAATAGAGAAATGTGTAAGAAAATAACTCTTCTCTTTAATCCTATGCTTAAAGCGCCTTTTCTGATAACGAAATACCCACTGCCTCAACCAGTTTTATTCAATAATTTCCACAGTTCCTCGATAATCCGATAGAATGTTTCTCAGATCAGCAAATGTCGAGTAATGATTGCATGTTCTGATTTGATAAAAATTTCCTTAAATGTTTCGTTCAGGATTTTCTTTAAACTTATTAGATGTTTTTCTTATTGTTTGTTAGTTTGGCTATTCTCTCTGTTAAAATAAAATTACAATAAAATATAATAACTTAAAGTAAAAAACGATGCTGTAAAGAAATACTTTATTACAACGTTCATCATTCTTTAGTCGTCGAAGTTATATCCCGATTTATTGTAAGGAAAAAGCGATCATTTATCAAAGAATTATGTGAAGATATCAATTAAATACCCCAACTATTTTCTTACTAAATATGTTACAATTGGTTCTTTATTTTATCTCATATAAGATAATCTCATACAGAGGGAGAAATGTTCCAAAAATAACTCTTTTCATTAATCTGATGGTTTAAGCGCCTTTTCTGATAATGAAATATCCGCTGCCACATCCAATTTTATTATAACGTTCTTTTTTTTTTTAATCATCGAAATTATATCCGGATTTACACTAAGGAAAAACTGATCATTTATTAAAAAATTGCTTAGAAATGTCAATGAAATATTCCACTATTTTTTTAATAAATATGTTACAATTGATTCTTTATTTCATCTTGTGAATGATAATGTCATACAAATAGAAAAATGTGCAAAAAATAGCTCTTCTCTTTAATCTGATGGTTTAAGCGCCTTGTCTGATAATGAAATACCCACTGCCGATCGCCCCCACTTTGCCGGCTAAAATTCCATCATGTACGCTAATGGCGCCTGGTGCATGTAAAATCCGTCGTGGTTGCAAAGTCCTCCAAGTTACCTGAGAATTATACCTCTGGAGGTGCCTTGCCAGGTGAAGGTCTCGTCATCTGATCAAGGCTCTAAATTACGAGACCATCTTGTGAAGCCATTTGCAGTTCAAACAACAGGATGTACCATTAACTAACAGGAGAAACAAAGTATGCTCAACGACAAGCAAGTACTGCAGAAAAGATGGCATGCGAAACAAAGTTTATTGCCGCTACGTGGCAATTAGGCGGTCGTCCGCCCTGATACCAGGTATCTAACCCGTTAAGCTGAGATAACTCGGCAGGTAGGGGCCTGGTCATCGGTTAGAAAGAAAGAAAGAAAGAAATACCCACTGCCACTTCCAGTTTTATTCAACAGTTTCCGCAATTCTTCGATAATCCGATGGAATGTTCCCCAGATCAGTAGATGTCGAGTAATGGTTCAATGTTCTGATGCGATAAAAATTTCCTTAAATGTTTCGTTCAGATTTCCTTTAAACTTATTAGATGTTATTTCCAATTGTTTGTTAGTTTGTCTATTCTCTCTTTTAAAACAAAATTACTATAAAATATAATAATTTAAAATAAAAAACGATTCTGTAAAGAAACACTTTATTACAATATTTATTTTCCTTTAGTCGTCGAAATTATATCCGGATTTACTGTAAGGAGAAACCGATCATTTATAAAAAAATTGTGCGGAAATATCAATGAAATTACCTGTACTGTTTTCTTAATAAATAGTTGCAATTGGTTTTTTATTTCATCTCGTGTAAGGTAGTCTCATACAAAGAGAGAAATGTTCCAAAGATATAACTCTTCTCATTAATCAGATGGTTTAATCGCCTTTTGTGATAATGGAATATCCGTTGTCACATTCAGTTTTATTCAACAGTTTCCTCAATCCCTCGATAATCGTATAGAATGCTTTTCCCTTAAATCATCAAATGTCGAATAATAACTGAACGTTTTGATGCGAACAAAGTCCCTTGATTATTTCATTCATATTGCTTTTAGAGTTAATTGTTTTTCAAATGTCTGTCGATTTAGCTATTCTCTCTACTTCAAAAAATGCTTGTGACATCAGTATCATATTATTCATTAATATGTTGATTAATATAACATACAAAACCATAATTATTTCTTAACGAATGCAAAGCAAAGTGCCAGGTCTCCGGCTTTAATGAACGTATGCCTAATAATATTAATGTTGATTAATTTTATTTTTTATATGTTATGTTTATCTCTATACCACTTGGGTTAGATAAACAATTTTTTTCTTATCTTTGGGATAACAATTAATACTATTCTAATTATCTATACAGTACAAAAAGCTCTATCGTATATATAAAAGGAAATAATAGAATGGGGTATTTTTTTTACATCGGAATGTGAATAACAATAGTGATTAAAGTAAGGAGCAAGTCCGAATCCTATATCCGAAAAATTCTCATTTTGAACAAATGTTATGAAGTTATTTATAACAAATTTAATACACTTTATTTGAATTATTTGTATTTTAAAACACTGTAGTATTCAAAGGTACTTACAGGTAAATCTTTTAAGCTTACATGCAAAATAATCTAAATGTACCTCTTTCTAGGAATATAAAATATTTAATTTAATATTTAAAGAAAAATCCATCTCAGCGTCATGCAAATCAGCAGACTGAACAAAAACACGAGATACGGGAGAGCACAGTATATCCAGGGAGATTAAATTATTAAGGTAAACGACCACAGTAAAGTTTAACTTTATTACGACGTTCATCTTTCTTCAGTCGTCAAAGTTATGTTCGGTTTTACTGTATGAAAAAAACGATCATTTATCAAGGAATTGTGAGGAAATATCAATGAAAATTTTCCACTATTTTCTTAACAAATATGTTGCAATTGATTCTTTATTTCATCTCGTATAAGATAATCTCACACAAGGAGAGAAATGTACCAAAAATAAATCTTCTCGCTAATCTGCTGGTTTAAGCGCCTTTTCTGATAATGAAATACTCACTGACACATCTAATTTTATTCTATAGCTTCCGCAAATCCTCGATAATATGATAGAATGTTTTTCATTCAGATCAGCAAATGTCGAATAATAATTGAACGTTTTCATACGAAGAAAGTTCCTTGAATGTTTCATTCAGATTGTTTTTAGAGTTATTAATTGTTTTTTCCAAATATTTGTCGATTTAGCTATTTTCTCTGTTAAAATAAAATTGTTTCTGTTGCAAAAATTTACGGGCATTCATGATTTGTTATTTTCACCAGTAAATTTTTATTGTAAATTTTGCTTTATTTTAATCTGAGCATTTTTCCTGATTCAATTCGACAAAAATTTCTGTTCTGTAGTACAGGTGAGAAATAAATTAAAAATTCTGTTTGACATGAAAAAATAGGACTTATTTGAATTTTTTTTCAAAAATGTTGAACAGCTAAGGGATTCACGAATACAAAATGAAGTGTGCTTTAATCCTTTCAATGATAAACCCGTGTTAATACTCGTATGTTCATTCAGCTTCATATTTCCCTCCCATATGAGCAATATTTAAAATAATATAAATCTAATGATTTAATGATTTTTAATGCATTGTACATTGATTAACACTCTCAAGCATCACATTCATATTTGCAATCAAGTATTTTTGTGTAAGGTTGAAAGAATCATGCTTTATAAGCATTTAAAAAAAAATGCAGAGAAAACAGCCTTACAAATTTGCCCTTTTGCAAGCAGCCAGGCGTATGCTTAACCCATTCGTGCCCAGGATTTTTTGCGTAAATTTTATTTGGTTGGCACCACTATGTGTAGAAGATTTAAGTTTAGTTCATTAATCAAGAAAATGCATCATTTAAATAAAATAATTACTGCTTTTTAGCTCACAGGCTATCATAGCCTGAGAGCTTATGTGCCCGTCCGTTCTGTATGTATGTGCGTATGTGCGTAACGCGATAACTCATGATAAAAATATCGGATCCACTTGAAATTTTGTATATAGGTATATCCTGATAAGGCGCTTCCCTGATTAGTTTTTGGAGTTCATTCGATATGTATAAGAGGGGGAACGGGGGGCTCATGCCCCCCGTTAGTTGATATAAATGGGATTTTCATGCAGAATTAAGTTTTCAAAATTTAGATTAGGATCATTCTGATGAGGCGATTCCGTGACTGTTATTAGGTGTTCATTGAATAAGTATAAATAGGGGGAACAGGGGTTCTAATCCCCCCCCCCCGTTAGTTGATATAAATGGGATTTTCATGCAGAATTAAGTTTTCGTTCAAAATTTAGATTAGGATCATTCTGATGAGGCGATTCCGTGGCTGTTATTAGGTGTTCATTGAATAAGTATAAATAGGGGGAACAGGGGTTCTAATGCCCCCCCCCCGTTAGTTGATATAAATGGGATTTTCATGCAGAATTAAGTTTTCGTTCAAAATTTAGATTAGGATCATTCTGATGAGGCGATTCCGTGACTGCTATTAGGTGTTCATTGAATAAGTATAAATAGGGGCAACAGGGGTTCTAATGCCTCCCCCCCCTCTTAATTTATATAAATAGGTTTTTCAAGCAGAATTTTCAGATTTCGTTCAAATCTCTGAATCGTTTTGGAAGTTTAATGGTTAAGTATAAAAGAAGGGGATAACTCCTTTTAAATTATATAAATGCTAAATGGGTTTTTATTAAGAATTATCTAATTTGCTCTGAATTTTGGATATAGATTTTTTATATGATAAAGCATGTCTTTGATAGTATAGGAGGTTCAATGATTAAGTATAAAAAAAGAGGAAAGGGGAGAGCTGTTTCCCCTTCTTAATTTTTTTTTCGAACGGAATTAACCCTTGAAAATATAAGGCTTTAATGTACAATTAGTATTTGTAGCCTGTGAGCTCAATGCCATCAGTTTAACTGGGCAGTATTCTTTATTTAGACTTTGTGAGAAATTTCAGAAAAATGTGTTTTAATTAGGCATTCAATTGTGATGTTATTTTTTTTACCGGTGTCAAAAACAGTGCTGAATGCACCTTTTGAAGCGTTCCTAAGAAGGAGCGCTAGGCACAAATGGGTTAATGAAAATATTGTTAATTACATTTTTTATTTATTATATTTATCTCTATACCAGTATGTACTATGTATATGCTCCTAAGTACTTCGGTTAGATAAACATTTTCTTTTTTCTTATCTTTGAGATTACAATTAAAAATTTTCGAACTATGTGTACTATATGAAAAATTCTATTGTATGAAAGGAAATGCCAGAATAGGGTACTTTTTATATTGGAATGTGAATAACAATAGAAAGTAAGATAACGTGAATTTCCGTATCCTACATCCGAATAATTATCATTTTGAACAAATGTTATGAAGTTATTTGTACCAAAATACATTTGATTTGAATTATTTGTATTTAAAACACAGTAATATTAAAGGGTATTTATAGGCAAATCTTTTAAACTTGCAAAAAATCCAAATGTACCCCTTTCTAGAAATATAAAATAATTAAATTTTACACAATTAATATTTAAAGAAAAATCCTTCCCTGCAATCATGCAAACTAGCAAACAGTACAAAAGCACGATATATCGGAGAGCACAGTATATCCGAAGAGATTAAAATATTAAAATAAACGATGCTGTAAAGATATGCATTAACTTCATTACAAAGTTCATTTTTCTTTAGTCGTCGAAGTTACGTCCGGATTTACTGTAAGGAAAAACAGATCATTTATCAAAGAATTATGTGAAAATATCAATGAAAATTCCCCACTATTTTCTTGATAAATACGTTGCAATTGATCCTTTATTCATTTTTGTGTAAGATAATTTCATACAAAGAGAGATATGTGCCAAATATAATTCTTCTCACTAATCTTATGGTTAAGCGCCTTTTCTGATGATGAAATATCCACTGCCACATTCAGTTTTATTCAATAGCTTCCGCAATTCCTCGATAATCTGATAGAATGTTTTTCTCTCAGGTCAGCAAATATCGAATAATAATGGAATGTTTTGAATCGAATAGTTTTAAATCGGACGTTTTGCTATCAAATAATAAAAGAGAGTTCCTTGAATGTTTCATTCATATTGTTTTAAACTTATTAATTGTTTTTCCAAATGATTGTCGGTTTGGCTATTATGTCTGTTAATCCTTTCCGGTATACTGTGCCCAATCCGGGATACCTAATTTTAATTCGAAACTTGAAAGCGGCCACCAGTAATATTTTAATAAAATTTTGTATTTATGATGAAGGAGCTTAAAAAAAATGGGTATTCTTCATTTCTAAAAAAGTTATTTGTAAATTCCGGTGGCAGTCGATAAATTCTCATTTTACTAACAGAACTTGTCCGTGCCGGAAAGGATTCAAAAGAAATTGCTTCTGTGACAGATATTTACGGGCATCCATGATTTATTATTCCCACCAGTAAATTTTTATTGTAAATTTTGCATTATTTTATCTGACGTTTTCTCTGATTCAATTAGACAAAAAATTCTGTTTTGAAATACCGGTCAGAAGATAATTAAAACTTCTGTATGACATGAAAAAAATAGGCATTATTTAAAAAGTTTTTTTTTTTTTTTTTTTCAAAAATATTGTTCAAGTAAGTGGTTAATAAATACAAAACTAAGTGCGAGGACTCTGGTTTTAATGAACGCTTGCTTAATAAAAATAATGTTAATTAATTATATTTTTTATATATTTTATTTATCTTTATATCAGTATATATATTTGTGTTAGATGAATACTTTATTTTCTTATTTTTAGGATTATAATTGAAACTATTCTAACTAACTACATTGAATGAAAAGCTCTCTTCCATAAAACAAAATACCAAAATAGGTTTTTTTTTTTTTTTTTACATCGGAATGTGAATAACAATAGCGAGTAGGATATTGAAAACTTCCGAATCCTATATCCAAATAATTCTCATTTTGAGTAAATGTTATGAAGCTATTCGTTCCAATATACACTTTATTTGAATTATTTGCATTTAAAATCACTGTATTATTGAAGGGTATTTACAGGCAAATATTTTAAGCTTACATACAAAAAAAATCTAAGTATATTTTTTCTATAAATATAAATAATTGAATTTCATCCAATTATTATTTAAAGAAAAATCCTTCTCTGCATCATGCAAACTAGCAGACAGTACAAAAGCACGATATATCGGAGAGCACAGTATATCCGAGGAGATTAAAATATTAAGATAAACAATGTTGCAAAGATATGTCTTAACTTTATTACAACGTTCATCTTTCTTTAGTCGTCGAAGTTATGCCCGGATTTACTGTAAAAAAAAACCGATCATTTATCAAAGAATTGTGCGGAAATTATCAATGAAATATCTCCACTATTTTCTTAATAAATCTGTTGCAATTGATTCCTTATTTAATCTTGTGTAAAATAGTATTATACAAAGAGAGATATGTACCAAACATAATTCTTCTCACTAATCTTATGGTTAAGCGCATTTTCTTATAACGAAATATCCACTCCCACATCCAATTTTATTCAATAGCTTCTGCAATTCCTCGATAATCTGGTGGGATTTTTTTTCTGTGAGATCAGCAAATGTCGAATAATAATTAAACGTTTTGATGCGAAGAAAATTCCTTGAATGTTTCATTCATATTCTTTTAAAGTTATTATTATTTTTTTTTTTCAAATGATTGTCAGTTTGGTTATTATGTGTGTTAAAAAGAAATTGCTTCTGTGGCAGATATTTACATTTACAGGCATCCATGATTTATTATTCTCACCTGTAAATTTTTATTGTACATTTTGTATTATATTATCAGAGCATTACATCATTTAGCCCGGGAGGATGTGCGTCTAGCCTGATATACCGCTAGTGCGTATGGCCTTTTACAACTGTAACCACTACTTTAAAAAAAATAATCTTCATCTCATTTTATCGCAGAATTGGTAACAATTGTATCCGACTAAATAACGTGACGATAATTATTTATATTTATTTATGACAACGTAAAAAACGTTAATACATTGCAATTTTGGGGGGTGTTAACACACCCCACGCCCATTCTTGCGGGTTAATTCAACTTTACAAGGTATGATGACCGCAGTTTGTTCAACTCAATTTTTATTACGAAGAATCACCAGAAAAATACTTTGGATTTCTTTTTTGAGTGCTGTAAAAGGAAAATGTCTCAAGAAATGCCTCCATGGCCCAAATCACGGTATTAACTGCTGCCATCGTAACTACCAAGACCTGAGGACAGGCGTCATTACGTCATCACTAATGGACCTCGTTCTCACTAGTATTGAAATTGACACCGGAAATTTTTGAATAGCAATTTTATTTTATTTCATTTGTGGAATATCTATCATCTTATTAATCTATAATAACTATTTTAATTTATTGGTGAGAATTTGGAGTTCCCTTATAAAAAATCAGTCAGATGCGGCAATACTGTCACATTTTCCATCTGCTTATATTTTTATTTGGGGAAATCCGAATTTTCACCAGTTAATTTAAATCGTTATTATTGATTCATAAGATGTTAGATATTCCACAAATAAAATAAAAAGAAATTACTCTTCAAAAATTTCCAGTGTGTTTTCCAACACTAGTCATACCAACACTCACAAAACACACATTTAATAAAGTGACTAGCATTTAAAAGAATTCCGGAGTCCCCTTTACTTATCTTCCTTTAGAAAAAAATGTTTAATGTGGAGAATTGAAGACTGTCATCCCAATGGATAAGCACATTAATTCTTCTTTTGTTTTTCCCTTTTTTGCCCCCGTCAGTCTAAAGCTTTATATAGTATCCGAAATTTCCAACTTTATCAAGGTTATCAATTGAATGTAATCTGTCATTTTTCTGGATTTGCTCAGGAAGGAAAACCTAATGGCTCGGAAATGCATCTTAAACCAAAATATTTTTTTATCTCTACTACATTGTTGTAATATTGATGTATTTAATGGCATAGGATTTCAAGATTTGTCTATTTAAATCTTAAAGGTTAATGAAAGGTGGTGTTAAAAAAAATACCCATTATTTTAAAGTACAGATTCAATTTCTTTCAATTTTTTCTAAGCTTGTTTTGAAATGAACAAATGTTGAATTAAATAAATGAAAAAAAAAAAAAAAAAAAAAAACTTTTTTTTAATTTTTGATATAAAATTACGGTACTTACAGAACAATTGCATAAAATTCAGATTTTTTTTTTTTTTTTTTTTTTTTTTTGCCTCATTTACTACGTTTCACGTGCAATCTCGGATTTGTTAATTACAGTAATTAGTCCCTTAACATTCGGAAGTTTGTATTATTTGCGAAAAAAAAAAGAAAAAAGAAAAAAAAAAGAAAGTAAGAAAAAAAAAATGCAGATCATTCTGGCATTTGCGAATACTTAACTTCATCATTCGCAAATTTTGTTTCGTAAAGGATATTTTTTGACAAAGTACACTCGCTTTATTTTACCAAATAAAACTATTTGATAACGGGCAATTGCATTGTATTCGATACACTAAGTTCCGAGAGCTTCAACCTTAGTACAGAGGCAAAATATAAATCCGTAATTCAAATGAAAATTGGCCGTGATGTAACGGTATAATTTTGATTGTCCCTGTAATTAAACTACACACCCGATTTTCATAAAATTTGAAATGGCTCGACAAAATTATGCACCAATTATATATTTTGAATTTCAAACAATTCGTTCGGGTACTTTTTCCTTTATTATATGCGGGCAACGGACATACAGACGGACAAACAGAAAGATGGACAGACAGACAGATGGACGGAGAGACTGAATGACGACTATAGGTGTTACGTAATTGCTTAATCACGAAAGCACTTAAAAACATCGAAGACATGCCAAATATAGGCATTTAGGGATTTAACTATTAAATGTCGTGTGTTGCCGTTCGGTAACATATCTAATTTAGGCTATTAAAAATAATATTAGAATAACATTTAAGGTTAATGTCTAATGTTGCCAATTAAATACATACGGAACAATATTATTAAATCAGTTTTCGACAATCAGATGACAAGTCTTGTACTGTTTAAGAATAAAGATAGATTTATTTTTTCAACTGCGGCTATATGTGTTTTTTGTTTTGTTTGAGTGCTTGCAAAATATTTCACTCTAAAAAATTTTCCCGTTAAAAAACGGAAATAGTACTGGTAATCTAGACGCCAGTACTACTTCCGTTTTTTAACGGAAAAAATTTCCGTAAATTCCAGAAATAGTTCCGTTTTTTCACAAAATATTTCCGGTTTTTTTTTAATTTTTTCCTTATGTAAAAATTTTCGTTTGAAAAGTTAAAAGAATTTTTCAAGGACTAACTAACATCTTTGTGATTTTTATTCTTTACTTTTCAAAGACACGTTAATATCAGGGACACATTATATACAATTAATTTAAACAACAGTGAAGAAATGTTACATACCATCCATGGGGTTCGAACCCGGGACCTCTTGTGTCGTAGCTTACAGTGTAATACCATTACACCAGAAGTATTCAAAAGACCCTTTCAAATATCTTTAGTTATTTCGGATACATTTCGTAAAGTAAAGATAAGATTTTGAACGCAAGGTTTTTATTTTATTTTATTTTTTTATTTTATTTTATTTTATTTATTTATTTATTTATTTATTTTGTAGAGATAATATCTTTCTATTGAATGGATAATTCTAAATGTTTTACAGTTTTTCTTTGCATAATTTCGAATATTTAGCTTATTAATTTTGGCTTTATATATGTATAAAAATTAGTTTTTAAAATATTACATGCATGAAAGAATTTATTAAGAGTTTCGTTTCCTTCTTTTTTGGAAAGGTTTTAAAATTCTATTGCAATATTATTGATATTTATTTATTTATTCAAAAAAATACTAACATGCTAAAAGAAAGAAAAAAAACGTGCATTTTAACAAATTATTTTATGACGATCGAAGGTAAACTCAATAAAGATAATTACAATGGGTTATAGAAAAAAAAATCAATTATTGATTTTTTATAACATATGTAATCCCCAAAATTATCTTTCTTAATTTCCATAATTTCTTTCCATAGTTTCAATTTTCTTTCCATAATTTCGAATATTTAGCTTATATGTATAAAAATTAGCCTTTAAAATATTACATGCATGAAAGAATTTATTAAGAGTTTTGTTTTCTTCTTTTTTGGAAAAGTTTTACAATTCTGTTGTAATATTATTGATATTTATTTATTTATTTTAAAAAATACTAACATACTAAAAGAAAGAAAAAAAAAACGTGCATTTTAACAAATTATTTTATGACGATCAAAGGTAAACTCAATAAAGATAATTACAATGGGTTATAAAATAAATTTCAGTTATTGATTTTTTATAACTTACGTAATCGCCAAAATTATAAGAATTTCGGTAATATATTTCGATATATTTTTAATTTTATGTGCGAACTTCTTAATTTGAATAAATTAAAAAATATATATATTAAAATTAAAAGAAGAATTTTTTTCCACTTTTTTCAAAATATCCAACGCACTTTATATATATATATATGATAAAAATACATTAAAAATTATTTTAAAATCACAATCAACTTTCTCTTTTAGCTATTTAAAACTTAAAAAGAATTAATAATTTTTTTTAAATTTTTTATTGTTATTTTCTTAATATTTAAAAAATACGTTAGCTTTTTATTATTAAAACAGAATGAAATTGGGAAATAGTCTAGCACAGAGGTTCCCAAAGTGTGCTCCGTGTAGGGGCTCCGCGGTGTTCCAGGAAAATAATCAAATTATGAAAGAAATTAGCATATTGCGAGTGAAAGATTTTCAAAAGTATGTAGGATGTGTGTGCGTGTCAAAAATAAACATACCTTTAATTGGGATGGAAAATACAATAATACACCCCAAAGCTATTTCAGTGTTTGCATTATACATGTATTTATTTTCTGTATAATATTTTTGGTTTGAATTGTTTTATTATATGTTTCTAAATTTAATGTATTTAAAAAATTCAATTTAAATTAGGCTACAAGAAATAGTATTCTAAATCGAATGCACAACGTCCATCAAAGCAAAAAAGGCTCGCCAGTGCTGTTTATTCTACTTGCTGAATAACTGTGCTTGAGAACAGTTTTGTTCTTTGAAGCTCCGCCTATTCATATGTTTGTATTTAATTCTTTATTTCTTGCACTTCATAATCAAATGAAGCAATAAAAGAGCTTTTGGACAATGAAATTATTCTGTACCGTACACCCCAAATCAAGTATTGTCATCAAAGCAAGACAGAACTGAGACATTAGGGGGAAGGCAATCTCGATAAAAAAACTAAAATATGATGAAAATTACTTATAAAATAAGATTTATTGAAACATATGATGATCGGCTTCTCTGTGTGATTTGTGGTAAAGTTTTGAACAACAGTTCAGTGTTTTATGTTATTTGTATATTTAAACTTTCTATACTGTTTTTCATTGTACAACAAGAAAAAATGCCCCTAGAAAAAATGTTATTTAAAATACCCCTTTTCTGTAATAGCTTGTATCATTTAACAAACCCCTCATTAGATTCTTTTAATATTTATATACGTAGTGTACATATTTGTTTTCCTTTTCGTAACTTTAATTCTTTTAACCTGTTTGTTTTATTTTTATAATTTCTTAGTTCTTTAAATTTTCTCTGCTATTTTGCATAATTGTATTTAATTTCAGAAGCAATGTATATTGCTGAAAACGCATTTTTTCAGCATTACAACCCCTGTAAAATTTTCTTTTACTTGGTCTCTGCCACATTTTCCAATCAGAAATAAGTCAATAGCAATATAAAGAATATATATTGGTTCTTTACATTTGTTATCACACTAAGAATTTGAAATTTTGCTCAGCTCCACCTCTTGTTTAGACGTTTGGTCAATGAGTGCCTGCCCTGATATAAATTTAATCCCACTCATACATTCTATTTTGTTAGTAAAGTTTTCCTACTAGTTGCAGTTCGTTTAACATGTGTAGATTTTACCTGCTTATCTGTTTTGAGGCAAAAACAATGACGAAAAAAAGTTTATTTCAAAACTATAATTAATAGACAAATACTTTAAATAAAGTACCCAAAAAAGTGAATAAATTTACATTTGTTACCACACTAAGAATTTGAAATTTTGCTCAGCTCCACC
Organism: Maratus speculifer; assembly: GCA_964019185.1. Taxonomy (NCBI): domain Eukaryota; kingdom Metazoa; phylum Arthropoda; class Arachnida; order Araneae; family Salticidae; genus Maratus; species Maratus speculifer. The sequence goes on along the minus strand of OZ025295.1, from coordinate 308,168,887 downwards.
TCTTGTTTAGACGTTTGGTCAATGAGTGCCTGCCCTGATATAAATTTAATCCCACTCATACATTCTATTTTGTTAGTAAAGTTTTCCTACTAGTTGCAGTTCGTTTAACATGTGTAGATTTTACCTGCTTATCTGTTTTGAGGCAAAAACAATGACGAAAAAAAGTTTATTTCAAAACTATAATTAATAGACAAATACTTTAAATAAAGTACCCAAAAAAGTGAATAAATTTTCACCTAACAATTCAGCTTATATATTTTTCCACGCCCACTCAAATGTTAAAACGATGACTTGTTTCTAAATGTATTTTTCGAAAATGATTCAAAAAAAGAAGCTCAGGGGGAATTCATTTTTGTTGCATGTTTAGAAGTAGCACTAGAGACTTAAAGAAGCACGAAAAAATATTCCATAATCGTATAATTCTAATATGGGTAGGTGGTACTAGCAAAAACATGTTACACATTTTCTCATGGATGACTGGAACTACCCATTTCCTTTTTTTAGGGAGTAGCCTATTCGAATTATATAGAAGTATCCCAGTGCAACAACTGTATAACTTACCTTTTTTTCTGTGTGTGTGTGGTTTTCGCCATAAATAATCGTTTTACGTAAGCCCCCATGCAATACATAATCCAGACATGGTTACCATTTTCATCTTTAATTCAGAATTCATATTGGAAATCCCAAAAGAATATTTTATATTTTAAAAATGGATGTCATGAACCCATTAACTCTTGGACTGCCATGGCTGTCATTTGTGAAAGCCAGTGATGTTTCTGTTGGGCCAATGGCTATCTGATATGATAGCCATGGTGTTTCAAAACTTCAGGCCTTGGCTATCAAAAACGGTACGAGTTACATGAAAATGGTTTTGGAGTTTGATTATTGGACTCCTTATGTATGATGTGTCAGACATACATGGTTTGTGCAAATTGATATATGTGCCGATTGTATGAGCTAAGTTTTGTAGGAAATGAAATACTTTCCACATTTTTCTCTTTCTTATTGTAATTAAAATACAAAAAATTCTAACCGAATATAATAGAAAATAGATAAAAATATAGAAAATAAAATAATAGAAAAAATAATAGACAGAAAATCTAAACCAATAATCTCACAAGCTCATCCTTACATATATTTAAAAATTTTCCAATTTAAGAGATTATACGGTAGAAACATAAATCTTAATAAATGATTTTACTGATAAATGACAAATTTAGTTGGCTATCAAATAAGCCTTAACCACCCATGGAAGAATTTACACTTTCTCGGGGTGCTTTGGCAATTATTTTTGATAGCAAGGATGAGAATCTCCCTATGTGTAGTGTTGCAAAATGAGTGATTAAAAAATATTGATTTTATGTTCCAAATATTCAAATTACACACACACACAACTGGAATCCTGGTGAACATTAAAAGTTTTCGCTTGGCAGTCAACGTGTCAACAGTATTGCTTGAACACCGCTCTGGAAAAAAGATTTTGTTTTAATATTTAAGATTTTTAAAATTTCTAGTATGAATTTAGAATTTCTGTATCAGGAAAAGGCCAAACTGGGAATCATTTCTGGCTCGGATTTTTATCCATCAGATTTTTCTGTGCTCCGTAGGCACACAAAAAAATTATTTATAAAACATAGAGTACGGTTGGGTTTAGGGGCTCCGCCTTAGAAATTCTTCCCAAAAAGGGCTCCGCCAGCCAAAAAGTTTGGGAACCGCTGGTCTAGCAAATTGTTTAAAAAACTTCAACTCAGTATAAGGTTTTAATTTTGCTGGTAGATGGCACCACTAAACTCTACTGTTTTCGGAAAATTGACAAAAATAACAGAACGCGTCCGTTATTTAACGGGATTAGTGACTCCAAAATGTCAAATACGGAAATTCTTCTATTTTTTTTTCGAAAAAATGAAACTATTCCGTAATTTTGAGGGAAAAGTTTGTGTATATTAACGGATATTTTTTTTTTTTTTTTTTTTTTTTTTTTTTTTTTTTTTTTTTGTTTTAGACTGTAGTGAGCGAGTAAAATTTATTTCTTATCATAGCTCTTAAAAATCTTGTGTGTTTCATGTTATAGAATTTCATCAAGGAAAATTATTTTTTTAGTTAATCTCTTAACTAATCAATATTTAAAAAAAAAAAAAAAAAAAAAAAAAAAAGTATGTCTTCAAATTATGTCTTCAAACTATATCTTTAAAATTATGTCTTTCAAAATTATGTGTATTTTGTCACCGGTCTTTCAAAATAGAAATTTTTGATAATTGAATCAGAAAAATGTTCGAATTATGTAATACAAAATTTACAAAAAAATTTTACTGGTGAGAATAATATATCACGACTCTAATATAGATGCCCGTACGTGAAACGGGTAAATCATGATTAGCAAAAACACGTTGCGCCTACGACGAACAGGCAAAACAGGAAAGAATTTAAATACCAGTATTGTTTTTAGCCGTAAACTATATTTAAAACAAAATATGACTTTTTGAAGTATTTTTCCATGATTTTTTAAGAAATGAAAGCCGAAAAATGATTTTAAATTTATTATTGAAAAATCAGGCATCTAAGTGTTAAAATGAAAGTAGCTACAAACCTCTATTTTCTGCAAAATCTGTTATTCGTATTTTATTTCTTCGATCATATTTTTTCATTATGTATCTTATTACCAAAGCAGTTTTTAAAATAGAAAGAGCTAAAAGTTTTCTATTGCTTATCATGATGTCATTGTCGATACCCTAAAACTTAAATTATCCAAAGAATATAATGTACGTTCTGATATAAAATAAAATAATTCCTTGGTCTAACAAACAATTATTTGTCGCAAAAGTAGGTAACAACAAAATGCACATAAGAAGGATCACGTAGTCATGATTCTAACTTGAGATTGCTGTTTCAGTTAATAAAGATGGAATAACATTAAATGGAATTTCCTGCTTTATCCCATTATGCGCTGACGAAATTGCAATTGCTATTAGTAATACAATAAAATTGCAAACGAAAAAATCTTAGAAATTAAAGAAAACAGTTTTGTACAGCGCGCATTTTCATAACACAACTTGTCTAGCAAATAATTCAAGAACAAGTTAAGATTATAATTCTCATTAAATGTATTTTCAAACATCGTTTAAAATATATGCTGCTTTTCAAAAATTGAAAAAAACAACAACATTTTTGACAAAATATATAAATTGGTCAATACGTGGAAATTTTTTCCAAAGAGAAAATTCGCCTTCAATACAATATTTCAAATGAAAATCAAATTTCAAATTATTTTAATTGCTTTATAAATTGGGTTTTAAATGAGTTTATGTATATCAAGTTAATCATTAAAATATTTCAACAAACAATAAATATGTTAAAGGTAAGCTTAAGACTGAATATACAAGATATTTTCAAACTATAAATATAAGCATTTAGCCGGTGGTCAGATACATAAAAACAAACGAAAAATAATTATAATATAGGAAACTAGAATTGAAATCTCTTTTACAGTAAAAAATATGCGGTAGTTAAACATATGCCGTATATTTCCGTATATAAGCCGAGTATACGACTTCGACGAAATTACGACGAAATCGGAAACCCGCATATAAGCCGATGATAAAAATTGTGATGAAAAATTTAACGAGTTAAAATTTCGCTCTTTTTTGTGCATACAGTGCAAGAGCCTACAGCACAAAAATCTAAGGTATCGAACATAAATAAAAAAAAATTATTTTATGGAAAAGCAGTTATAGGGAAATCTAATGATCCTTATCTGTCGGAAGTGAAGTGGTACATATGCCTAAAATTAATGCCACCAGTGGTTTAGTCGTACGTTTATCATTGTTTTTGTCCTGCTATCAAAGACATAAAATGATTTAGGAGTAAACCACTAGTGGTATTAATTATTATCTTATGTACCAATTTATTTCCGACATACATGGTTCATTAGATTCCCCAATAACAATTCTTCCATACAATAAAAGTTTGTTACTTGTACTCGATACCTTAGGTTTTTGTGCTGTCGGCTCTTGCAGTAATGCTAGATTGTGGATTTTTTAAAATGAGATTGTTTGACTGCACTTTTTTTATAAATACTAGGTATATCCACAAAGTAAGTTCCGTTTCTATTTTTATCCGTAACAGCGCTGTGATCGCAGTTCCGAGCATGCGCGGCAATTACTCTGACTGAAGGAGAAGAAATGTACGCCATTTTCAGATCGCTGCTGCCGACGTGTTATTTGTAGTGCTTCTTTAGAATGTCAGCCTTAATTGAAAATGCCGCCACTTGTGAAATCAGATCTGTGATTCGTTTTCTCAATGCAAATAAAGTTAAACCAATTGAAATTTATCGGCAAATCTGCGAGGTTTACGGACAAAATGCTATGAGTAATTCAATGGTTACAAGATGGATCAGACAGTTTAATGAAGGACGTGATCAAGTTCACGATGAAGAACGAAGTGGACACTCGTCTTTGATTACTGATTAACTGGTTCACGCAGTTAAAGAGAAGGTTAGGCAAAACCGTATGTCCACCTCAAATCTTTCCTTGGTGGTCAACACTTCACCGATGATGACGAGTTGAAAGAACATGTAACCACATGGTTGAAAACACAGGCGGCAACCTTCTATGAAGAAGGCATACAAAACCTTCTAGAACGCTACAAGTGCCTACAAAATTTTGGAAGCTATGTAGAAATGTAGTTTCACAGTTGTAGCTTTCTGTACAATAAATATTTTTTTTTTGTATCTGTACACGTTTTTTTTTTATATATATAACCAAACGGAAATTACTTTGTGGATATACCACGTAGTATAATTTGCCTTATTTTTCAGAATTTTTGATCCGTTTTTAGCCTAGAGGAGCCATTTGCACTCGGCAAACGGTTGATTTTATTGTTCCAATTGCGAACTGGCACCAGTAAATTTTCAATACAATTTTGATCTCATAATATACGCGAAAGAACACTTGATTATTTTCAAATAAATTTGTTTTTAGACTGCGGTGTGAATCAATTATTTGAACATTTTTGGATCAGAAATATGTAGGTTGATCCAAAAAAAAGTTTACAAGCAGAAGCATTTGAAACGTAATAATTGTGGAGCGAATATTTCCACCCAGGGTGGTTGACAGATGACGCTAATTGTCCTACAGCGGGTTCTACGATTAAGTAGCGTCAGTACGCAGACACTTAAGAGCGACAGTAATGGAAAGACGTCTAGAAAAGTGGTCTCGCATAGAGATGCGAGCCGTAATTCAATTCTTATGGGCCAAGAATGTGGCCGCATCTGAAATTCGCAGACAAATTCGCAGTCATTTTTCTGCATGACAATGCCAGGCCCCATACAGCTCGCTAGACTCAGGAATTGCTGCAAAGGTTCAAGTGGGAGGTCTGGAATCACCCCCCATACAGCCCCGATTTGGCTGTAAGTGACTATTTCCTTTTTCCGGCGTTGAAGCGAAACTTATCCGGAACACGGTTCACCTCAGACGATGCAGTGAAAACAGCTGCCGAGAAATGACTGTATGAGCAGGGCCCTGATTACTACCAAGAAGGGATAAATAAGTTGGTTGAACGGTCTGAAAATTGCCTAAATAGGTTTGGCGACTATGTGGAAAAGTAAAGGCCAGATGTGTCTCTTGATTGCCATTTGTATCTTGTTTCTATTGTTAATAAATACTTTTTCCTTTACCTTGTAAACTTTTTTTTGGATCACCCCTCGTACTTTGCCCCTGAAAGGGTTAAATAGGCCAAATATTTCTATTTCCAGAAAGCGGTGACGATCAAACAATCGGGAAACTTTTTTGTGACTCATGGATTAATAAATAGTAGAAAAATGAATACGCTATCCAAAATTATTCGACTCCCCTACTTTGTCCTGCGCACACTGTTATGTCTGTTTAATTTATCTATTCATTCTGTTATGACATGCACTGTCATAAAAAAAAACAAATATGTTGTTTTTGGCTTGAATAATCAAACGAAATGATCGTTTAAACTTTCAAAAAATATTGCAGCAATAATGCGATGGATGGAAAGACAGATGATGCCATTTTGAAGACAGCGATTGTGGTGATGCTGTATTAGACATTGTTGATATACTGATTTAAGGATGGTATAAAGCGATTTTAAGCAGTTGTTTTAAAATTCTGATAATTTTTTTGGTTAATTAATGGGATCGATAACTTTTTTCAATGTGGAAGAATGGAGTGTAAATACATTTATAGAAATTTGTAAGTATTTTTAAAATTTTTAATATTTGCAATTTTTTTTCACATTTTAGAATTATTTTTAAAATCTTCTTTTATTCACGTATACGCTGACCCCCCACCCTACTTTGAAGCCCAAAACACGTCTAAAAATTTTTCGCATAAAATATGAAAATCGTGCCCATGTATGAACATACTTTCAGCTCTTAACCACTTAAAAAGTTTTAAAAAAGTTATAAAGTTAGAAAGTTTTAAAAATTTAGTTATTTTTTAAGAAAATTAAATTTTAGTGAAAAAGGCTGTTCTACAATTTTTTTTTAAATTTAATTTTTAGCATTAAGTATTGCGCCATCTCATATATTACAGTATTATTCAAAATTAAATATATGATTTCAAAGGTATTGTGTCTCCTTAAGGATGAAATGGGTTTATACTTTGCTTTAAAAAGAAATTTTTTTTAACAACTTTTACAGAAGGAAACTTTATTACAATTATTAGTCTAATAATTTAGACAGAGATTTGGAATTATTAGTCTAATAATTTATTACTTAAAAACAAAATTATATTAACTTGAACCAATTTGCAAAAGTGTACAATAGTTCATCTACCTATCAAATTTCGAAAAATTATATATTCTTCAATATTTTACTTTTAACTCTCTTTTTTCTAAGAATTTTTTACCGTCTAAGATTTTTTTTATAGTATTTGTTTTCCTACACTCGTATCTATTTCACGTAAAATAACTCTGCTTTTCCATAAGAAAATGAAGATGGGAAAGCAAAAAGCTGAATAAAAATTTTAGAAAAAGTATAAAAAAAATACTTCTATCAAACAACTAATTTATATATATATTACAACGTGGTTGGTTCTTTTAAGAGCTCTTTATATTAATAATAAATAAGTATATTAATAACATCTGTAAGTCAAGCATGTATCGACACATTAAATATGCGTAGGTTTCAATCCAAAAACAGAAATGTTTACATTGATAAACAGATGGTTTCTCACATATACGATATCGCGAAGTTTGCACAACTGTAAAATGTTTTTGGAATAAAAAGAAAATATGCTGGAAATAAGTTGGATCAAACTTTAAGCTTTACACAACAAGGTTCGCACACTCCTTGGAATTTCCAAGGACTCTGGCACCACTTTTAAAAATAAGAAAATTTACATTTAATTTTTAAACCACAAACTCGCAACCCCCACCCTCATTCACAGATTTTACGATATTTTTCTGCGGTGAATCACTTTGAAAATATTCTTAAAATTTAGTGGTAGAACTGTGCGAACTCTGTATCTGTGTACACATTTCTGTATTTTTTATTATTATTATCATTTATTTTACGCTTCATTTTAAGTTAATTTATATTTCGTTATTTCTTCTAGCAATAAAGCTCCCCACAGCATGTTCAATGATTGAAATTATATAAAAGTGATGTTATGAAGTAGTGTTTTACTTTTAGGCAAGATTAAATGTTACAATTTTCGAACAATCATTTTTATTAATAAGTGCTTCGGCTTTCCTCAAGAAAATGAAGATGGAAAAGCAAGGAAAAAAATTTTTTGGAAAAAGTATAAAGAAATACTTCTTTCAAAAACCTAATGTATATATTTTTTGATACAACGCGGTGGCTTCTTTTAAGCGTTCTTCATATTATCCAAATAAGTTTTTAGAGTCAAGTATGTATCGACTCATCAAATATGCGTAGGTTTGAATACAAAAACAGAAATGTTTACATTGATAAACAGTTTCTTTCAGTTCATATTTACGATATTGCAAAGCTTGCACAACTATAAAACGTTTTTGGAATAAGAGGAAAATATGTTATGCTAGATCAAACTTTAAACTTTACATTTATCTATGTACACTTACCTGAGTATATATTTCTGTATTTTTTATTTTACACTTCATTTTAGATTAAGTTATATTTCTTTATTTGTTTTGGCAACAAAACTTCCCACAGCATGTTTGATGATTGAAATTATACAAAAATGATGTTATGAAGGAGTATTTTATTTTTAGTCGCGATCTGACCCTAAATCACCTGTTATCTGTAAAATTAATTGTCACGAAAAACAGTGAAGCCAACTATAAAAACCATATCTCAAAAAAAAAAAAAAAAAAAAACCTTCATTTTTTTCAGTAAAATCTAAATCATGTGAATCATACCTTCCCCTTCTCGACTTTTAGGGTGATTTCTCGCGAACATATTAATTAGGAAATGAGTTTATACTTTATCTTAAAAATAAATTTTTTAATAACTTTTAATAAGGGAAACTCTATTACAACTATTAGTTTAATAATTTAATATTTAAAAACAAAATTATAATTATCTTGAACCAATTTGCAAAAGTGTAAAAATGTTCATCTAAATATCAGTTTTCAAAATATTATAATAATTCAGCACTTTTAGTTTAACTCTCTGTTCTCTAGACATTTTCAATCATCTAAGGGTTTTTTTTTTCCTTTTTCTTTTACCGTAATTCTTTTCCTATACCCGTTTCTATTCCTCGTATAATAACGCTGCCTTTCCTCAAGAAAATGAAGATGGAAAAGCAAGGAATAAAAATTTTGAAAAAAATATAAAGAAATATTTTTTTTCAAAGACATAATATATATATATTTCTTTTATAACGCGGTGGCTTCTTTTAAGCGCTTCTTATATTATCCAAATAAGTTTTTTAGAGTCAAGCATGTACTGGTTCATCAAATATGCGTTGGTTTCAATACAAAAACAGACATGTTTACATTGATAAACAATTTTTTTCAGATCATATCTACGATATTGCAAAGTTTACACCGCTATAAAATGTTTTTGGAATAAGAAAAATATATGCTCTGCTAGATCAAACTTTAAACTTTACACTAATTTGTGTACTCTTATCTGTGTACACATTTCTGTATTTGTATTTTACACTTTATTTTGAGATATGATAAAAATGATGTTATGAAGAAGCATTTTATCTTTAGACCAGATCTGATAATAAATCAGCTGTCAAATTAACTGTGACGAGAAAGTGTGATGTCAATAACAAAACCATACTTCTAAAAGAAAAACAACCTTTATTTTTTTCTTATGAAATTCAAATCATGAATCTTAACCCCTTTCCCTCCTCACCTTTTAAGATAATTTCTCGCGAACAAATTAATTAAAGAAGGAAACGAGTTTATACATTACCTTAAAAAGAATTTTTTTAACAACGTTAAGAGAGGGAAACACTATTACAACTATTAGTCTAATAATTTAATATTTAAAAACAAAATGACAATTTTCTTGAACCAATTTGTAAAAGTGCAAAAAAGTTCCTCTGGATATCAGATTTCAAGAAAATTATAATAATTCCAGAGTTTTTAGTTTTAACTCTCTTTTTTCTAAACATTTTTTACCATCTAACAGTTTTTTTTTCTTTTACCGTAATTGTTTTCCTACACACGTTTTATTACACGTAGAATAACTCTGTTTTCCCCAAGAAAATGAAGATGGGAAAGCAAGGAATAAAAATTTTGGAAAAAATATAAAGAAATACTTTTTTCAAAGTCATTATTTATTTTATTTTTTTTTTTCATATTACGTATGGCTTTTTTTAAGCTCTCTTTATATTATCCAAATAAGTTTTTAGAGTCAAGCATGCATCGACTCATCGAATATGCGTAGGTTTCAATACAAAAACAGAAATGTTTACATTGCAGTTTCTTTTAGCACATATTTACTATATCGCAAAGTTTACACAACTATAAAACGTTTTTAGAATAAGAAGAAAATATGTTATGCTGGATCAAACTTTAAACTTTACATTTAACTATGTACACATTTCTATATTTTTTTTATTTTACACTTCGCTTATATTTCTTTATTTCTTCTGGTAACAAAACCTTCACAGGATGTTATGGTTGAGATTATATAAAAATGATGTTATGGAGTAGTATTTTATTGTTAGTCCATACCTGACCATAAATCATCTGTTAGCTGACAAATTAACTGTGATGAGAAACAATGATGCCAATTACAAACCCATATCTCAAAAAAAAAAAAAAAAAAAAAAAAAAAAAAAAAATTCTAGTAAAATTCAAATCATGAATCATACCCCCCACCCCACCAATCCTCATATTTTCAGACAATTTCTCACGAACAAATTAATTAAAGAAGAAAAGAGTTTATACTTTATCTTAAAAAGAATTTTTTTTAACAAATTTAAGAGAGGGAAACTCTATTACCATTATTAGTCTAATAATTTTATATTTAAAGACAATGTGATAATTATCTTGAACCAATTTGTGAAAGTGCAAAAGAGTTCATCTCAGCTTAAATATCGGATTTCAAAAATTATAATAACTCCAGCACTTTAAGTTTTAACTCTCCCTTTTTCCTAAGCATTTTTTACCATCTACGCAGTTTTTCTCTTTTCTTTTACCGCAATTGTTTTCTATCACCCGTTTCTATTCCATGTAGAATAATTCTGCTTTCCCTAAGAAAATGAGGATAGGAAATCAAGAAATAAAAACTTTAGAAAAAATATAAAGAAATACTTCCTTCAAATCGCTAAAATACATTTTTTAACAACGCGGTGGATTCTATTAAGTGCTCTTTATTTTATACAAATAAATTTTTAGAGTCAAGTATATATCGATTCATCAAATATGCGTAGGTTTCGATACAAAAACAGAAATGTTTACATTGATAAACTGTTTCTTTAAGCTCATATTTACGATATTGCAAAGTTTACATAACTATAAAACGTTTTCAAAATAAGAAGAAAATATGTTATGTTAGATCAAACTTTAAACTTTACAATGATCTGTGGATTCCTATCTATGCAAACAGTTCTGTATTATTTTTATTATTATTATTTTACACTTCTTTTTAAGTTACATTCACTTATTTCAACTGGCAAAATAGTTCCCCCCAGCTTGTGGAATCATTGAAATTTTATAAAAATAATATTGTGAAATAGTTTTTTTTTTTTTTTTTATACAAGATTAATTATTACTTTTCTAGAACAATAATTTATAGGTGCGTTCTTAATTATATAAAAACGTGTCACCAATAGACGTCGTTCAGTCCGTCTGTCTGCATACACTTTATGCAAAAATAAATAAATAAATATTGAATTCAAATTAATTAAATTATCATCCGAATATTTTTCAATGGCTAGTGTGAGCCATTTAGGCTCCACAATAGTCACTGAAAAAGACCCGGATGACGATGTAAAGTCTATGGGAGTGTTCTTTTCAAATATCTCGCTCAAATTTAAATATTTTTACATAATTTTTTTGCATAGGACAGCTGAGGGCGATCTAAAACGGTCTGGTTTTTACTTTTTCGATTTTGCTTATATATTTTTTGTACCTTCAAATTTAATTTGAATTAAGCAAAGAATCGATTTATCCGATTTCGAATTAACGAGAGCCGACTGTATGTTTATTTTTAACTTGTAACATCTATGCTATCATTATTTTTCAAATCTTTTTAAGTAAAGCGATGCGCTTTTTGAAATTCATTTTGTGTGCAATGTGTTAATTGTTTAGTATATATTTTGTCCTAAATTCTCATATTAAATCTTTATTTTTAACATTATTCTTAATAACTATGCATTGGACAATTGCGCCATAAATTATACTAAATATATGTACTATAATAAATACACGTTACTAAATGGTACACTAATACTAAAATGAATTTATTTAAAACACACTTAAAAATTATAAGAACAATATGCTACAATTAATTAAGCAGTTTACGCACTCTCAACTCAACTATGCTCGTGCACGTATGTGTTTACTTTTTGAAACTACATTTAACTTCTTCATATTGTGGGCCTCCGTGGCTGAGTGGTTAAGACATCACGTCGCTAATCGTGAGGTTGTGGGTTCGAATCCCACTGGCTCCATTGCACACACTCTTTGTGTGGAGCTCCTGGTTTTACTTCTCTTGTGTTGTAATATTTCCTTGTGTGCTATCTCGTCCCTGTATACTGACGATGACTTATAAGCAGGCTTCATGTATAGCACACAAGTCAAATGTATGTTGTTCAATAAACAAACAAACAAACAATCTTCATATTGTATCCTGAAGGCGTTCGTAGAAACGAATGAAACATTGATAATTTTTAAGTGTGTTTTAAATGTATTATTTTTTATAAATGTACCATTTAGTAATGTGTATTTATTTTAGTACATATTTTTATTATTCTTAATACTCTTAGCCGTTTTTTATAATAGCAAATAGCTCTCTAAAAGATACATTTCACAAGAAAATCTACATACATATTTTTTTTTCTTAAGAGAACTTCACCGAACGATGTTAGTTATACGAAAGAAGTCGATATGTCACGAACACATTCCTGACTTCATGATTTTAAAATTTTGAAAAGAAATTCCTGAGCTCGGTTTGATCGATTCTCAAATCTCTCAAAATAGACCTCTCTGATTTCATCTTTCATATTTATTTTCCAAATTTCGAACTTACATTTTTTGTTGTTGGGATAGATTTGAAATTCATATTTGCTTAACCGTTTCAATGATTTAAAATCACCTTAAAGCAATATTTTAAAATTCAAAATGTTATACACACTTAAATGTAATAAGAACATAGATTTCAATTACATAAAAAATGATTTAACTTTAAAATTTAACACTAGAACAGCGGGCAGGTGTCAATTCAACACCGATCAGTGGATTAATTGACGATTTAAACCAGAAAAATCTTTAAGAAGTATGTTACATACCAGTTGCAAAGATATAAATGAAACAAATAAAATAATAATTTCAAATAATTTTTATGGGTTGAATTTTTTTTTTTTTTATAAAACTTAAGTAAAATCTCTCAGAGTTCTAGTGTTAAAACATCTGATTAGTAGCAATGATTTACTAAAGAAATATATAAAAATTAGAAATTTGTCAGGTTAATTATCACTCCAATAAATTTACAAAATATGCAATCTTTTGCACAGGAATAAGGGCAATATTTAACCCTTTCCGGCACACTGTGCCCGGTCTGGGATACCTAATTTTAATTCCAAACGGCACCAATAGTATTTTAGTAAAATTTTGCATTTACAATAAAAGCTTAAATTAAGGATTTCAAAATATCTATAAAATTAGTATGTGAATTCCGGTGTCAGTCGATAATTTCTCATTTTATTATAGATTTTGCCCGTACCACGGAAAGGGTTAACACAGAATTCTTTATAATTTTGAGCTTACTTTTCGTTATCTTTTTGAGATTGTTACACAACACGATTATTTAAATTTACATTAACATTTTTTTCAGTTTTCTAATAGACGTCAAAGTACACACTTCCATTAAGTCGTTAAACACACAAAAATGTAGGTTAAGTTTTAGGACAACAGCGTAAATTTTATGGAAAAAGTGTAATTTTGCAAATTTGCATATATTTTAATGTAATAGTAATTAATTTACATCATATATTTTTAGAGCGCATATTTATATCCCATTTTTATGAAATTTTTAATATTAATTAAAAAATTTTAACGTAAAATTTACAAATATTAAAAAATATATTTTGGAATTATAGAGACAGATACCTTAAGTTTGAAAGATTTTACTGAATATTCCCTTGAGGGGCGGTGGGATATATTTTGTACCACCTTATTTAAACGAGATTCTTACCAGACTCTTTTATCGAAATTTTATATTTTTAAATTTGGCGGCAAGAATATAGTAATTTGTCTTTTCTTTTTTAAAACAAAAATCTTTGATTTTCCCAGTGAGAATTCAATATTACAGAGACATTATTGCTTACTTTTCAAAAAAAGCTTTATATGAAATTAATTTGTTGGAGTTTATGGGATATCGTGATCGTTTGCATAATTTCATTGAGTGCAGCACGTTGTAATCCATACCAAACCCCAGTTATATTAATCCGTTTTTTATGAGCTTTGCAGAAAAATTTAGGAAAAAAGAAATTTTTATTTTTGTAGCTTTTTTTAATACCAAAAAATAAATAGATTTCCTCAGTTTTATGCACGAATTATTTACAGTTAACGCAAATTTCGCCAAAAGACCTTGAAAAAATCGTAAATTTCAACAAAGAATCGCGTAAAAAAACGTGCATTTCAAGAAAGAATCGCGAAAAAAGCACGCATTTCGAAAAAAGGACCACGCATAAAACGTGAATTCCGTCCAAAGTCTCTGTAAAAACGCGAATTTCGTCCAAAGACCGTGCTAAAAACGTAAATTCAATCCATGAATTGCGTAAAAACGAGAATTTCGTGCATACAAAAACGCGAATTACATCCATGAATCACTCATAAAACGCGAATTACGTCCATGAATCGCTCAAAATATGCGAATTACGTCTATGAATCGCTCGAAAAACGTAAATTACGTCCATAAATCGCTCAAAAAACATGAATTACGTCCGTGAATCGCTTGAATAACGCGAATTATGTCCATGAATCGCTTACAAAAAGTGAGTTACGTCCATGATTCGCGTAAAAAAAACACAAATTACATACATAAATCGCTCAAAAAAAACGCATATCTTTCCGACAGATCTTTCAAATAATGCAAATTAAGTACATGAATCACATAAAAAAGCGAATTACGTCCAAAAAAGTCATAAAAAGTGCAAACTACGTTCATGGATCGCATCAAAAACGCGAATTACGTCCAAAAATCGCTCAAAAAACGCGAATTTTGCCAACAGATCGCTCAAAAAATCGCGAATTTCGTCAACAGATACCTCAAAAAACGCAAACTACGTCCATGAATCGCAAAAAAATAGTGATTTACGTTCATGAATTGAATAAAAAACGCGAATTACGTCCATAAATCACTCAAAAAATGCGAATTTCGTCGACAGATCGCTGAAAAAACTCAAATTACATCCATGAATCGAATTACAAAAATGAATTATATCAATAAATCGCGGGAAAAACGCGAATTAAGTCCATGAATTGCATAATGAAAGCAAATTTCGTCCATGCCAAATTCATATAATCCTTAATTTTATTAAACATTAAATTAATCTGCAGAAAATTTTTGACCTCATTTTATGTGCGCAGAAAGTTTTTGGTTTTATACAAGTCTGCATACAACAACAACAACCAACATTTCTACGAATCACTGATGAGCGATTGATACCAATAGACGATAAATATTTACAGCTGGTACTAGTAATACTGGATTTCTTGATTTTTCTCCGATTTTTTGCAAGACAATTGTAACCATTTTTTTTTCTTTGAACGGGAAAAAGTTGGAATTAAAATCGGTTGAAAAGTTTGTCGCTCGTGAAGTTTGTGAATCTGACAGCAGCTTAACGGTTCGCAATATTAATGTCCAATATTTATTTACAGGCAGATAAGAAACGTTATTTATGGGCCTTTTTTATAATTTTAGTGAACACCGAATAGCAGGATACACTGTAAAAAAAATTCATGAGGTTACTAAAAATTTTTTAGTAAATTTGACACAGAATTTTTTAGTAACCATTACAAACTTTTTGTTCGCAAGTGGAACAAACATTTCTTTTGTTAACTGAACAAAAGAATTTTTTGTATAACTAACTTAAAACTTTTTAGTATGAGCCACCAAGCAAATTTTAGTAATAGCTCCAAAATTATTTTTAGTAATCATTACGTGTGCCCGAAGAGCAAGAGCTTCCTTCGAGCTGCATCTAGTGGGTAAGAAGACAGACTTCTGAAGCTACAGATTTCCGGCAAAGCCGCAATAGATGGCAGCACCAAACACTGCTACCTACTCCGACAGGATTTTCATAATCCCTTTATTTAACGAGTACTTACACTGCATACATTCGGTGTGTATTTGGTGGTGTCCAGCATAGAACCCGAGACTTTTCAGCCTGGAGTTCGATGCTATGACTACTAGGCTATCATGGCCACACTAAATGTGTTTTAGTAATAGCTATTAAAAATACAGGGTGATTCAGCTCGTCGGTGACAAACTTTAAGGATCGATAGAGCACACCTAGACGAACATTTTTGAATAGGGAATGTAGGGTCCCTGAAGCGATGGTAAGGCGCTAGGCGCTTTCGAAAATTTGGGTGCCGAAATTCGAAACGTCATAAAAACTAGGGAAATGGTTAGATTTTCTTGCTTGTTGCGTCGAAATGATTCTGTTTGTTTAGACTTTCTTCAGTACCAATTTGATAAGCGTATCTCTTAAAACATGGATAGGGGGCGCTGCAAACTTTGGAGAGCTAGACAACAACTTTAAGCCCGTTATTTTGATAATTTAACACATGCTCGCCAAAGTTTATACTCTAACTTAAAGTTTGAACCCAAAAGTAGAGCCCTGCAAAAAGCGTAAGAGCCGGAATAAAATGTCAAAGTACAGGGTGGTCGAAACTCGAAGGCTCCTAAGAGATAAACAAACAGATTTCTTGACTTATGGCATGCATTTTCATGATTCTGTTTGCTGGGGCTCTCTGAAACTCAGTTGAACGGTACAAAAAGAAACATCGATAGGGGGCGCTTTGGGCAAAAAACATAATTCGTTGACATTTCGGACGCTAACTGGAAACGGGGCGCTACGATCAGTTAGTAATAATGAAAACACATTTTCTACCTCTGCTCAACACTTCTGAATAAATTTAGACCAAAAACATCAATGATACTGGAAATTTATTTACAAAAAATAACACTACAGAAGATGCTCGAAATTTCGACCTTGGGCCATGATGCAGGCTTCGCACCTCCGTCGCATTGAGGAGTGTGTGTTTCCAACAATGCCAGGAGTATCTCTGATCTGCCCTGCAGCTGCCACAATGCGCGCCACAAGTTCTTCAGCACTGCTGACAGGTGTATGGTATACCTCGGCCTTCAGGTAACCCCAAAGGAAGAAATCCAAGCAGGTGAGGTCTGGTGATCGGGCAGGCCAGTGAACTGGACCCCCACGCCCGATCCACCGCTGGCCATACCTTGCGTTTAGATGGAGACGCATGTCGTTCGTGTAATGGGCCGGAGCTCCATCGTGCTGGAACCACATCTGGCGACGCGAACCTTCGGGTACGTGCGCCTCCTCCAGAAGCTGCGGCAGCACTTGATCCAGGAAAATCAGGTAATTTCCACCTGTCAGCCGTTCAGGTAACAAATAAGGGCCAATGAGGCAATCCCCCAGAATGCCGGCCCACACATTTACTGAGAAACGCTCCTGGGCTGCTCGGCTTCTGGTTTCATGTGGATTTTCATCACACCACACATGACTGTTGTGGGCGTTCTACATTCCCTCCCGGCTGAAGGTGGACTCGTCCGTAAACAAAATGCTGTTTACAAAACGGGGATCCCTGGATCTCATCGCCAAGTACCATCTTGAGAATTCCACTCGAGGGCCAAAATCCTGCTCTCTGAGCAACTGCACCCGCTGGATGTGGTAGGGGTGCAGATTCCGGGAACGTAAGATGCGCCACGCAGTTGCTTGCGAAATGCCAACATGTCTGGCGATATCTCTCGTGCTAAGACCTGGGTTGTCCTCAACCAGGTTAAGCACAGCCTCTTCGTTGTCGGGGGTGCTCACTGATCGCTCCCGTTCAGGCCTGCCTCCGTCGAAAGATCCCGTTGTAGACAACCTCTGGTGTACTCGAGCGAAGAAGGCATGGCAGGGGATTTGCCTGTTGGGGTAACGCTCGGCGTACAACCGCTGAGCGGCTCGTCCATTACAACCAGCAGCGCCATACGCCAAATGCATGTCAGCCAATTCAGAGTTTGTGTACCGTTCCATCCTACTACCGATCTGCAGACAAGCAACCCGAAGCTTAAGTAGGTACCGCACGTTCAAAAGACGTGTCTGCGCATACAACTACGTCATCTCGCGTTGTCGTCTACGCATTACGTATCTTTTGCATATCGATATGGTACGATATCTTTTGCATAAATCAGCAAAAAGCACCTTATGTAAATTTTATTGCGCGCATTGTGCATGATTGAAACCAGCTATGTTTGTTAAAAAAAACAAACAAACTGCAGTTTTAATAGCTTCTTATGATAAGTAAATTACTCTCTTGTTTTGTTTCTAACTGATCGTAGCGCCCCGTTTCCAGTTAGCGTCCGAAATGTCAACGAATTATGTTTTTTGCCCAAAGCGCCCCCTATCGATGTTTCTTTTTGTACCGTTCAACTGAGTTTCAGAGAGCCCCAGCAAACAGAATCATGAAAATGCATGCCATAAGTCAAGAAATCTGTTTGTTTATCTCTTAGGAGCCTTCGAGTTTCGACCACCCTGTACTTTGACATTTTATTCCGGCTCTTACGCTTTTTGCAGGGCTCTACTTTTGGGTTCAAACTTTAAGTTAGAGTATAAACTTTGGCGAGCATGTGTTAAATTATCAAAATAACGGGCTTAAAGTTGTTGTCTAGCTCTCCAAAGTCTGCAGCGCCCCCTATCCATGTTTTAAGAGATACGCTTATCAAATTGGTACTGAAGAAAGTCTAAACAAACAGAATCATTTCGACGCAACAAGCAAGAAAATCTAATCATTTCCCTAGTTTTTATGACGTTTCGAATTTCGGCACCCAAATTTTCGAAAGCGCCTAGCACCTTACCATCGCGTCAGGGACCCTACATTCCCTATTCAAAAATGTTCGTCTAGGTGTGCTCTATCGATCCTTAAAGTTTGTCACCGACGAGCTGAATCACCCTGTATAAAACTATTAACTATTCGCTGCTAGCTTTTTTCTAGTAATTCTTACAGATTTTCTTGTAACCGAGTAAGATTACAAAAATTTTTTAGCAATTGCAAGGATCAGTAAAATTTTTTTAGTAGTCGACCCTTTTTTTTTACAGTGTATACTGCCTGACTTTTTTAGATTACACAAACAAATTTTTAATAAATAATCGTTTATCCCATAAAATAGAATATTTGTACAGGTATAATAATTGCGCATAAATTAGAAATAAAAAGAACTTACTTTCGAATGCTAGTGCAAAACACAAAAAAGAAAATAAATTTAGATAACGAATTAATTTTGAATAGAAATATAACGCGAATACATAGCTTCACCATACTTAAAAGTTATAATGAAGAAAAAAGCTGTTAACGTGATCGCTATTCTTACGATAAAACCACATATATGTTTTACCAAATTAATATTGACATAATAACAGAAAATTCGTGTGATCTATGATAAATTCTATCAGTTTACGAAAATTCAACGAGAAAAATTACTTTAGTTAGATATGTACACTGCATATCATTAACTAATTTGAAAGATATTTAATACGTTTAGTTTTAATTAGAAATGTCAAACTAAAATATGAACACGTTATTTAATACCAAGTTTTAAATTCCCCTTTCATTACCACAGTACTTTAAAGCATAATAACAGTGGCGAAATATTTAAGGATAATAAATTCTAAAAGACATCCAAAGCATTAAAAAATTAACATGGAAATGCTCTTATGTCAACTTATGAATATTCATTCAAGTTAAGAAAAAAAAGCTCCTTATTTAATAAAGTCCTGAGACACCTAAAAAGACACTAGATAGTTTTATGTATTTCTTCTCATTAAATCAATGACACTTTGCTTCTGAAAGTATTATTTTCAAAATGTAAATAAATTTCTTGTTTATGAGGTTGGATTTCGGAGGTTAAAAGAAAAAAAATATTTCCTCTATTGTTTTTTAAATAAATGTAATAAATATTGTATTTAACTTTTCATTGTACAATGTGTCACACCTGACACATACCTAAACACACTATAACCCTCATTATGTGCCATGAATTATATGTGCCATGAAAATTTAACATCCATCACGTTAAATTTTTTCCCAATTTTTGCCCTATCACCAAGCATCATAGGTCAAAAAACTACCTCAATAAAATATGAAATTATGGAGAATGGTCTAAATATAACACAATTTGCAAAAATATAATAAAATACTTGTTTTTTGTATGTACTGCAATGGATAATAACAATAACAATATAAGCAACAAGAAATAACATAATATAAAAATTAAAACAATATTGAGGATATATATTAAGAAATATTGGTTATTTAAGCATGTTACACATTCATTTTCATATAATTTTATATTATATAACTGTTATAATCGAATACAAATGTCCATGCACAAAAGCAAGGTTCGCACACTCCTTGGAATTTCCAAGGACTCTGGCACCACTATTAAAAATAAGAAAATTTACATTTAATTTGTAAACCACAACATCCGCAATCCCTACCCTCATTCGCAGATTTTACGATATTTTTCTGCTGTGAAACACTTTGAAAATACAGTCGAGTCTCTATATAACGAAATCCACCGTTCCGGTAAAAAATTCGTTATATAGAGAAATTCGATGTATAGAGAATGATGATAAAAATCGTATTTAACGTGTGAAATTTGAACAAATATTATTTTTGATCTTTTGAATTAAGAATTTGAAGTGTTTAAAAGTAAATATTAATTTAACATTTTATTTCTTAATTATTTAAGCTGTTTCAAAAAAGAGAACATTTATTTGAAAACTTAATGAAAATCAAATAAAAAAAGACTTTCATTAATTTCAGACAAAAAAATCTGTAATTTTTTTTTTAATTGTTATGCTTTCAAAAAAATGCTCAAATTTTACCAAGGAATGAAAAATTGTACTTAACATTTTAATCCATTTGAAGGCTTATCTTATGTGTCTCTCATTGATTCCTCTCTTACCATGTGCATCAGTCCAATTGACCCTGTTTTGAGAAAGATGTGTGGGAGGTGGGATGAATTTGTTGGATTTAAAGAAAAAGGAGAGAAGTAATATAAAAACTCAGCACTGAAGATAAATCAAAAATAAGTGATGGAAAATTGATTCCATATGATTTCGAAGCTTTTTTAAAACTGTTTTTTATGACCAATTTGTGAAAGAATTCGTTATATGGAGATATATATTTCGCTATATAGAGACTGTTTTTAATGTAATCATGTGGAAAGAGGACCGTTCCTACTAAAAATGCGTTATATAGAGAAATTCGATGTATGGAGTTTCGATGTAGAGAGACTCGACTGTATTCTTAAAATTTAGTGGTAGAACTGTGCAAACCCTGAAAAATGATTACTACATAATTATAAATTATGCTTTTGCAAATAAAAATGAAGTTTTAACCTGTTCAGGGAAAAATTAAAAACACATCACCATTCAACGGAAAAAAAAGAAGAAGAAGAAAAGGAAAATAGAAATTTTTTGAAAATTTGAAAAAAAAAATATTATACATATAAAACCCCTCCCTGTATAACGATTCCGGGGTCAACCTATTCACGAGAAAAAGAAACTCATTCATCAATGAAAACGTTTCATAGTCGTAATGGAGCGTTCTCATTGGTCAGATTTATAGTGGGAGCTGTAAATGACGTCACTACATTTTACTTCGCTTTGAAATCTTTCCACGATTTCAAAAAGTACACTGTTAAAAATTTGACCCATTTGCTGCAGCGGCACTCCACAGCTTTTATAGAATATCTCTTTCATGACCAATGAGAATGCTCCATAACACAGTAAAGTAACCGTTTTCTATAAAAGCGTTGGAGTGACGCTGTAGCAAATGAGTCAAAATTTTTACAGTGTATATTTAATTAAAACTTTTTGTTAAAGGAAAGCGAAGGTGCGTTTTAAATGCAATATTGTTAAATTTTTATATTCGGGTTGCTTTAATTTTTTTTTTCTTTACAGCCGTGAATGACTCTTCAGAATTTCAAATCTATAAAAAACATTGTGAAAAGTTACCTCTGATTTTAAAGGCAATCTATTTTCTGACCAATAAAACCGTTCCATAGTCGTAATGGAGCGTTGTCAATGGTCAGATTTACAGTGGGAGCAGTTAAATGACGTCACTACATTTTACTTCGCTTTGAAATCTTTTCACGATTTCAAAAACACTATTTAATTAAAACTTTTTATTTAAGCAAACCGCGGGTGCGTTTTAAATTTCATTATAATCCCCACCCCCATCTACCAGATAGTTTTGCTATAGTGTTAAATGCAGATTTCTGTTGAAATTTTCTTTCTTTCTTTCTTCCTTTCTTTTTTATTTGATTTTTCCCTCTCAAAGTTTAATCGCTGTATTTATTGTTTCTGCCTAAAGTGGCTATGATTGTCCACAGTTGTTGTAATTTTTTATCATACTTTAAAAATGCAAACACGTCATTTTGACGGGCTATCTTCTAGTATATATATATATTTATGGAACCAATGCAGATTCTTCAGGCCCAAATGAACTTAAGTTCCCCAAATACATTTTGCGGCTTCATATCGAACTAAAAAATATAAAATTTTGGTTACCGTACACAGTAAATTGAGTTAAAAGATACCAAAATATTAAATAAATACATTTATTTATTTATTTCTTAAAATAGATTAAAAATAACATTTAAAAATTGAAGAATCAATTCAAGACCATAATAAAAAATGGCCTAGAATAAACTTGTACTTGCTACCAGAAATATTACAATACCATTAATTTAATTATAGATTTATGAATTGCGTTCAAGTAACGTTGAAACAAATTAAATTCAGCGTTTGTCCTATATTGGAATAGAGAAAATGCAAACGCAACATATAGTAAACGTTCGGAACACTCATTACTCTATATTGTTACAAGCATAGAATGGTTTTTTTTTCTCCTTTAAACTATTCAACATATTTTTAAAAATAAAATTTAAAAAGAGTTTCAGGATAAAAAACTTTGCATGAATAAGTCATTAGGTGCTCAAACGTTCGATAAAGAATTCAAAATTTTCACATAATAAGAAGCCCAGCTTTTCGATTTAGTAGAAATGGGGAAATTAATGAAAGGTGTTGACAACGCATTTTTCGCAGTCAATTTCCCCTTCACTTTCGTTTTTTAATTCATCTGTTCAATAATGGCATTCTTCTCCCAATTTGCAGGCTACGAGAACTTTGTTTACGTGTTTTAATCGTTCAATTTACCGAGAACAAATAAAATGCGCTGCCGGATGATTTGTCAAGGCATGCACTAATGAGAATTTACATAGTGACAGGATATGACTGCCGATAATCTAGCTCACTTAACACTTTAAGGTCTGGAATTTTTTTCAAATTTTAGAAAAAATTACTTTTTTTGTTAATAATATTAATATTAGGTATCCAATTAATTAGTGTTTAATGAATACTTCATTGTTTGAAAGATCACGAATGTTTTTGTTTTGTGTATTATTCAAGTGATATGCATATGACAATACGCTAAGAAAGAATTTTTAGAAATCCTTAAAAAATATTATATTACAGCAATATTACAACAACTTTCTAATACTTTTTGCACTTTATTATGCACGTTTCTTTGAGGAAAGTAACCTTTATTTTATATTTAAAGAATGAAACATACGTTTAAAATAAAAGAATCGCAAACGGTTCAAAGAGAATTAAGCAAATATTTATCATTATTAATATTAATAAATGCATAAACATTAATGAAGTCATATACAGCTCATATTCAAAATATTAGAATAATTACCTTTTTTTTAGAAATTGAAAATATCATTTGGTAATTTAATGTCTTTTAATGAAAATATGCAAACGATATTTTTATTAAGAACTTATTGTTGATTAAACTTACTTGTTATCTTAAATTTAATATCATTTTTGAAAAGATTAATTGCAAAAAAAATTATTTTGAAAAGTCAAAATATTAGAATATTTATTCAAGTGGTTCAAAATATTAGAATATTTCACATTAATTCTCCTTTAATTATTACCAATTCTTAACTGGTGGCATCATTTATTAAATTCAGACTATTTTATTTAAAGTCAGTATTCTTTTTTGCAGTTTGTTTCTTTTTCGTCTTAAAATGGGCCGTGTGAGTGATATTCCTGAATCTACTAAACTTCGTATGGTTGATTTGTATCGGCACGGTAAAAATCAATGTTTTATAGCGAATTATTTACATTGTTCGCAATCGAGCGTTAGTAAAATACTAACACAATATTCAAAAATTGGAAAATTTCAAAATAATCGCCGAAATGGTGGCCGAAAACCAAAAACATCTGCTAGAGATGACAGGAAACTGAAGCGTATAGTTAAGAAAAACCGTTTTAAAAGTGTGCGATTCTTGCACCGAAAATGGAAAGAAGAAGGAGTTGAAGTTTCTACATCGACAACATTAAGACGTCTCCATAAATTTAAATTTGAATCTCGTGTACCGAAAACAAAACCTCTCATGACTGCAAGACAAAAGCGTATAAGATAGAATTGGTGTAAATCAAGACGTTTATGGAGCAATGAAGATTGGAAAAATATATTATTTAGTGATGAAAGTATGTTTTGTGTTTCATATGGTAATCAAGGTATTCGAGTTTGGAGAATGAAGCAAGAAGCATTTGATAAAGAATGCCTTAAACGTTCCGTAAAATTTGCTGCTAGTGTCATGGTTTGGGGTTGTATGAGTGCAGAAGGACCTGGAAAGTTAAGCTTCGTCTACGAAAAGGTTAACTCTCTGATATATCAAGAAATTTTAGAATATTACATGATTCCATCATCAGAAGATTTATTTGAAGATGATTTCATCTTTCAACAAGATTTAGCGTCCCCGCATACCTCGGTGTCAACTAAGAATTGGTTCCGTCAACGCAACATTAAGGTACTTCCTTGGCCACCAAATTCACCAGATCTTAATCCCATCGAAAACTTATGGTGTATAATGAAGAAAAAACTTCAAGAAAATCCTCCTTCAAGTAAAACTGAGTTAGTGGCACGTATAAAGTCTATTTGGGCTAATATTGATAGAAATGTTTGTAAACACCTTGTATATAGTATGCAAGATCGATTGTACGCTGTTATGAAAGCTAAAGGGGATGCTACAAAATATTAACTACCATTTACTTCATATTCATAAGGTAATATTGTTGCTTAAAATAAAATATTCTAATATTTTGAACCAATCTAAATTTTATTCTAATATTCTGGTGTGTTTAAGGAAGCTGTATACCTAATTTATTGTGCTGTATTTTATATTTTATAAATGTTAAAATCTTATCTAAACATTCCAGATTTAATTTATAAGAAATTTAATTGCATTTACTTAGTATAAAAAATAAATAAATGACAAATAATTTTTTCTTATTACTTTTTCTCAATTATTCTAATATTTTGAATATGAGCTGTAGCAAATGCATAGACATATACTTACATTACTACAGTATCAAATAAGTTGGAAATTGCACGTGAAGCGTAGCAAATTAGGTGCGTTCGTACGATAACGAAGTTTTAAAAATATTACTTTCATGTATCAATCTCATAAAATTGTAAATAATGAATTACAATTAAAACGCTCATCAAACAATGTTCTCCCTATACCATTATGTAATGGAATAATTTTGTGTGGCCTTGTAAATCAATAACAAATGTTCTTTGCACCACAAATTATGTAAGATGTATATTATAATATGTACTTTATAGTTGCATATAAATTTTATTAAGTTCGCATGAGTGTAACACGATTAAAATGCATTTGAAACATTTTTTTCCTATTGACCGTAATGTAACGGAATACTTTTGATTGTCCCTATAATTGATCTATGCATCCGATTTTCATAAAATTTGAAATAACTCTACAAAATTATGTAATAATTATGTATTTTAAATTTCAAACGTATAGAATATATTTGAAACTTTTTCCCCATTGACCATAATGTAATTGAATACTTTTGATTGCCCCTGTAATTGATCTATGCACACGATTATCAAAAAATTTGAAATAACTCGACAGAATTATGTAATAATTGCGTATTTTAAATTTCAAATGATTAAAATGCATTTGAAACTTTTTCCCCATTAACCGTAATGTAATGGAATACTTTTGATTGCCCCTGTAATTGATCCATGCATCCGATTTTCATAAAATTTGAAATGACTCGACAAAATTATGTAATAAATACGTATTTTAAATTTCAAACGATTCGGTTGGGTAGTTTTTGCGTTGTTATATGCGGACGGACAGACGGACGGACTGAACGACCACTATAGGTGCTACGTATTATATAATTACGAACGCACCTAAAAAGTATCAACAAAACTACAACAAAAAGTATTTGTTAAAACAAAATAATACTCAATTAAAAGACATGTACTATTAATAGTACACCAAACCCGAAAGGGTTAAACTATTCAACAAGTTTCTGAAAATAAAATTTAAAGAGTCTTGCGGAAATACTTTCTATGAATAAGCCATTATGTGTGGCTCTTACGCTCGGGAAAGAATTCAAAATTTTCCCATAATAAGAAGCTTAGCTTTTCGGTTTAGTAGAAATGGTGAAATTAAAGGGAGGCATAAAGGAGCTGACAAAGCATTTTTCGCAGTCAATTTCCCGCTCAATTTCGGTTTTTAGCTCACAGGCTATCATAGCCTGAGAGCTTATGTGCCCGCCCGTTCTGTATGTATGTGCGTATGTGCGTAACGCGATAACTCATGATAAAAATATCCGATCCTCTTAAAATTTTGTATGTAGGTATATCCTGACAAGGCGCTTCCCTGATTAGTTTTTGAAGTTCATTCGATATGTATAAGAGGGGGAACGGGGGGCTCATGTCCCCCGTTAGTTGATATAAATGGGATTTTCATGCAGAATTAAGTTTTCAAAATTTAGATTAGGATCATTCTGATGAGGCGATTCCGTGACTGTTATTAGGTGTTCATTGAATAAGTATAAATAGGGGGAACAGGGGTTCTAATCCCCCCACCCGTTAGTTGATATAAATGGGATTTTCATGCAGAATTAAGTTTTCGTTCAAAATTTAGATTAGGATCATTCTGATGAGGCGATTCCGTGACCGTTATTAGGTGTTCATTGAATAAGTATAAATAGGGGGAACAGGGGTTCTAATGCCCCCCCCCGTTAGTTGATATAAATGGGATTTTCATGCAGAATTAAGTTTTCGTTCAAAATTTAGATTAGGATCATTCTGATGAGGCGATTCCGTGACTGTTATTAGGTGTTCATTAAATAAGTATAAATAGGGGGAACAAGGGATCTAATCCCCCCCCCCGTTAGTTGATATAAATGGGATTTTCATGCAGAATTAAGTTTTCGTTCAAAATTTAGATTAGGATCATTCTGATGAGGCGATTCCGTGGCTGTTATTAGGTGTTCATTGAATAAGTATAAATAGGGGGAACAGGGGTTCTAATGCCCCCCCCCGTTAGTTGATATAAATGGGATTTTCATGCAGAATTAAGTTTTCGTTCAAAATTTAGATTAGGATCATTCTGATGAGGCGATTCCGTGGCTGTTATTAGGTGTTCATTGAATAAGTATAAATAGGGGGAACAGGGGTTCTAATCCCCCCCCCCCCGTTAGTTGATATAAATGGGATTTTCATGCAGAACTAAGTTTTCGTTCAAAATTTAGATTAGGATCATTCTGATGAGGCGATTCCGTGACTGCTATTAGGTGTTCATTGAATAAGTATAAATAGGGGCAACAGGGGTTCTAATGCCTCCCCCCCCCTCTTAATTTATATAAATAGGTTTTTCAAGCAGAATTTTCAGATTTCGTTCAAATCTCTGAATAGTTTTGGAAGTTTAATGGTTAAGTATAAAAGAAGGGGATAACTCCTTTTAAATTATATAAATGCTAAATGGGTTTTTATTAAGAATTATCTAATTTGCTCTGAATTTTGGATATAGATTTTTTATATGATAAAGCATGTCTTTGATAGTATAGGAGGTTCAATGATTAAGTATAAAAAAAGAGGAAAGGGGAGAGCTGTTTCCCCTTCTTAATTTTTTTTTTCGAACGGAATTAACCCTTGAAAATATAAGGCTTTAATGTACAATTAGTATTTGTAGCCTGTGAGCTCAATGCCATCAGTTTAACTGGGCAGTATTCTTTATTTAATTCACGGATTCACTCGGTTCAATAATGGCATTCTTTTCCCAATTTGCAGACTACGACAGTTTTGTTTGCATGTTTTAATCGTTTAATTTACCGAAAGCAATTAAAGTGCACTGACGGATGGTTTGTCAAGGCATACCGTAATGAGAATTTACATAGTGACAGGATATGACTACATAGTGACAGGATAATCTAGCGCACTTAACATTTTCAGGGTTTGATTTTTTTTTTTTTTTTTTTTTTTTTTTAGAAAAATATTATTTTTACATTATTAACATGAACACTAGCTGTCCAAATAGATTAATTAGGGTTTAACGAATATTGCATTGTTTAAAAGCTAACGAGTGGTTTTTTTTGCGTACTATTCAATTAATATGCATATGACAATAGGATAAGAAATTTTTTTTGAAAATCCTTAAAAAATATTACATTACAGCAACAGTTAACTAATATTACAACTTTCTAATATTTTTTGCACTTTTTCATGCAAATTTCTTTCTGGAAAGTAACCTTTTTTTTTATATTTAAAGAATGAAATTAACGTTTAAAATAAAAGAATCGCAAACTGTTCAAAGAGAATTAAGCAAATATTTATCATTATTAATATTAATAAATGTATAAACATTAATGAAGTCATATAGCAAATGCATAGGCATGTACTAACATTGCTACAGGAAAAAAGTAACAAAAAGTATCAACAAAGTACAACAAAAATTATTTGTTAAAACAAAATAATATTCAGTTAAAAGACATGCTCTATTAATAGTACACCAAACCCGAAAGGCTTTAACTATTCAACAAGTTTCTGAAAATAAAATGTAAAGAGTCTTACGGAAAAACTTTCTATGAATAAGCCATGGTTAAACCTTTCAGGCCCGAAAGGTTTAAACTATTCAACAGGTTTTCGAAAATGAAATTTAAAGAGTCTTAGAAGAAAAAACTTCGCATGAATGTGTGTAATTATGTGTGCTCTAACGTTTGGGAAGGAATTAAAAAATTTCACATAATAAGCAGCCTAGCTTTTCGGTTTAGTGGAAATGGTGCAATTAATAAGAGGCAATAAGACATTGACAACGCGTTTTCCGCAGCCAATTTCGCGCTCGCTTTCGGTTTTTTAATTCACGGATCTCTCGATTCAATAATGGTATTCTTTTCCTAATTTGCAGGCTACGAGAACTTTGTTTACATGTTTTAATCGTTTAATTTACCGAGAATAAATAAAATGCACTGGTGGATCATTTGTCAAGGCATGCAGTAATGAGAATTTACATACTGATAGGATATGACAGCCGATAATCTAGAGCACTTAACACTTTCGTGGTCAGATTTTTTTTTTTTTTTTTCAAATTTTAGAAAAGAATTACTATTACGTTAATAACTTTAACACTAGCTATCTGAATAGATTCATTAGTTTTTAACGAATATTTCATCGTTTGAAATGTTGTTTACTGTATTATTCAATTAATATTCATTTGACAATAGGCTAAGGAAAGATGATGTGTTGGAGATGTTTAGAAAATATTGTATTACAATAAGATTTAACTTATATTACAACTTTTTAATATTTTTTGCGCTTTATTACACATGATTCTCTCAGGAAAAAAAAACTTTTATTTCAAATTTAAGGGTGAAATATATGTTTAAAATAAAAGAATTATAAACGGCGCAAAGAGAATGATACAAATAATAATAATTATTATTTTTATCAAATGCCTAAACATAAATGAAATCATGTAGTAAACGCATAGACACATACTAACATAACAACATGTAAATAGCAGAAAAAGTATTTGTTAAAGGAAAATAATACTCAATTAAAAGATATGTGCCATTAATGGTACACCTGACACGAAAGGATTAAACTGTTCAACATATTTTTGAAAATAAAATTTAAAGAGTCTTAGAAAAAAAACTTTGTATGAATAATCCATTATGTGCTCTAACGTGTTTAGGAAAGATTTCAAAATTTTCACATAATAAGGGGCCTAGCTTTCCGGTTTAGTTGAAATGATGAAATTAAGAAGAGGCAATATGACGCCGACAAAGCATTTTCCGCAGTTAATTTACGGCTCACTTTCGTTTTTTTTAATTCACGGATCTTTCGGTCCAATAATGGCATTCTTTTCCCAATTTGAAGGCGACAACAGCTTTGTTTACGTGTTTTAATCGTCTAATTTACCGAGAATAAATAAAATGAACTGGCGGATCATTTGTCAAGGCATGCACTAATGAGAATTTATATAGTGACAGGATTTGACAGCCGATAATCTAGCGCACTTAAAAGGAAAAGTTAAAGGGTAAGGAAATTTTCAATGGCTTTCCGTAGAAAGAATAAATATTTTTGTGCGATTCTGAATATTATTTTAGCTTCAAAAAATGTTAGTTTAAAAAAAAAAAAAAAAAAAAAAAAAAAATCTATCATTGTTTATTCCATGATAGATTCAATCAAAATTAAAATTCCAATGGATTTCTAAAGAAAGCGTAAATATTTTTAAGCAATCGGGAATATTATTTTAACTTTAACAAATGTAATAAGTTTAACACATAATAAACGTTTATAACAACTTTAACTTTTCATAAAAAATGTCCAAACTTTTGCCAAGTTATTTAGCTTATCATTTGCAGTGTTCTTCATATAAAAAAAATGTTCTTTTTAAAAAATATGGCAAACAACGTTGTATATAATACTATGTAATGCAAATTTTAAAATAATAAAAATTTTATGAAAAATGAGCCGATTTACTAAATAAAGTTTTATTGCGCATGCGTGAACGCAATCAAAATATAACTTACATAATGTGTTAGTTAAATGTATAGAGAAACTTTTGTAAAAATCTCAAAAGCACAGCTTGAAAATTCTGAAAATGGTCATCGATTGAATAAGCTCAAAATCCGTTATTCCCAAAAGGAAGCTAAAAGATGAGATGCTGTGTCCAAATATAGTAGTAATACATGCAATATTGTGTGCGCTACATTGATACTAATCAGTCGATATATGGATATAGCCCTTTATCTTTTTGTTCATTTTGGGAATAATCGATTTTAAGCTTATTCTATCGATGATTATGTTTGTCGTACAATCATTTCATACCTTTGATTGTACGGCAAACACAATGTTCAACCTACGAGTCAACCACTAGTGGTATTGATTTTTGGCTTCCGGCAGACATGTATCATTAGATTCCTCTATTAGATACTCTTCCATAAAATAAAGTTTTTTTTTTTTTCTTGTGCTCATAATACCATAGGTTTTTGTGTGTCGGCTCTTGGACTATTAACTTATGTTGTCGTAATATTTTTCATCCTAAATGGCAATTATCCAGAGCTTGAAAATCAACACATCCGACGGGCTATTTTTTTTTTTTTTTTTTTTTTTTTTTTTGGATTTGCGCCACTTTTATTAAAAGATAAATTTCATCTTGTTTAATATGTCATAATTAGCAACGTATTTTACCTTTCCAAAAACGTAATGTGAATCTGAATTTGAAACAATATGACAGCAATTTAAAACGACTGAATTAAAACAGTACCAAATGGCAACGCTGATGTCAAGTATGTAGATTTTTCGAGCCCTGAAATTAACCGTTTCGGGCAGCGAAATTTTAAAATGGAGGGCCAAAATCACATTACGGTTAAATCCAAACACCTCATTGGTCATTGCGTCCTTTTCAGACAACAATCTCTTAGCGTATAGGTAGGTGAAATGTCGCAAATTTGAGGTAAATCTTAAGTGTTTTCATTTATAATCTAAAATTTTCACTCTCATTTTATAAAATGTCGTCAAAATACCTTAATTGAGTTAATTTTGATGGTTTATCGTAAATAAGAACAGGCGGTAACTATCGCTTCAAAATTACTTTACCCTTCACTCTTTTTCAAATGGAGAAACATGCTCGTGATTTTCACCCTTACCACATGACCAATGAGGTGGCTGGATTTTATTTTACTGTGATTTTGGCCCTCCATTTTAGAATTTCGCTTTCGGGCACAGACAAATTATTTTCGTAAAATGAGAAATTGCTGACTAAAACAAAAATTTACAAACAACATTTTTTTTTTTTTAAAGCTCCTTAATTTAAGTTTTCATTGTAAAATCAATCTGTTATATAAACATTATTGGTGCCGTTTTGCAAGTTTGGAATGAATCCTCTTCAGACTTGAGGTACACCAATGTGTACCTCCATTCTTTTCCTCATAAAAACTAAACTGTTCGAATTTTTTCCATTTTCACTTTACTTCTATATAGCTAAGTGTTTTTTGCTTTAAAACAAAACCGTCAGCACTTATGAATATTACATCATAAAATAAATATTATTTTCATCTGAGTTTCGAAAATACCTTCAAGGTAATGTGGCCAAGAAAGTAAGAAATATTCATGATTATATAATTTAAATGCTTTTACTATAAAAAAAATTTGAGGATTTGTTGATCACTTACTTGTTTAAAGACCTTAATTTTGTTATTGCGTAAATTTATATTACTGATAGTTAAAATTATTTTTTAAGGGGATTAGTACTTTTATATACATATACAGGGTGAGCAAAAAGTCCGTAAAAACTAAAAATTCATAAAAACCGAAAAAATAACCGAAATGAAAAACGGTTTGCAGGGTTAGCATCCATAGGTCACGGGGATTTTTTTAAGACAGAAATAAAAAATAATTCAAAAAACAGCCGACAGATGGCGCTGGTACTTGCGATTTCCGCGGAAATATGCAAATGAACCGGTTATAAGAGCTTGCGCTCCTAATCCACAACTAGTTCACCGTTGTGAGCCGTGAACTTGATCACGGATGCTCACTGCGAAGCATAAAGCTTTGTTGGTGAAGTTATTTTACCTGAACAAGGAATCAGCGACTATTGCTTTGCGTAAATTCCGATTTCAAAAGAATTTGAGGACGGGAAAGGGGCCTTTAACAGCGGCAGGCCTCATAAAGCTTGTTCGGCGGTTTGAGGAAACATTCTGTTCTTTATTTGGGTATCTTTTCTTTGATTTGGGTAGGTCAGCGCCACCTATTGGCTGTTTTTTGAATTATTTTTTCATGTCTTAAAAAAATCCCCGTGACCTATAGATACTAACCCTGCAAACCGTTTTTCATTTCGGTAACTTTTTCGGTTTTTATGAATTTTTAAAGTTTTTACGGACTTTTTGCTCACCCTGTATGTTAAACTAAATTACCAGTCCCCCAAAGTACTGATTTCATAAAAATGGAACTTTCTGTGATCTATGGTGTCATTTCGATTATACAAAAACTATAAATATATAGAATTTTTTTATGCTCAGGTCTGAAGAGGTTAAAATTAAACGTGCGCAGAGTGGGACATTGTTCCGAAAAGGGTATTAAAAGACATTTGATCGGTATTATATTGATAGCAGTTGAGTGTTATTGATTAATTTGTATTAAAACAGAAAATTTAAAAGATTTTTTTTTTTTTTTTTTTGGGGGGGGGGGGGGGGGCTCTTAGCTATTGATATAATTGGCATACCCTAGCTCATACCTATTGATATAATTGGCAATCATAATAAAATATTGACTACGATTCATATAAAATAATAAAGAAAAAATATGTAATAAAATAATTTTTCATGTATTACGTACGGATGAATCTTTTTTTTCTAACTCCATTATTTGTAGCAGCATTAAAAATATTTCGCATTGTCACTAAGATACAGAAAAGTATCTTAGTAATTTCAAATTAGTTTATTTAAAAATGTAAGTCTTACATGATAATAAATAAATATATTGGTGAATTGAGATTGCTTCTATCATTTCCTGTCCTTAGTGATTTAATTTATGATGAAAGTTTTGGTTCGGAATCATTAAACCGAATAAAATATTTTTGTTGTACTCATAGAGTAATATAGATTGTACTTTGTAAACAGATGATTGAATGTGATATAACTTCTTGTTAAATTACAGAATCAAGAAATTTATTGCGTAAACTATATTTTAAGAGCGAAGAGTTTTTCGTAAAGTTGTTACGAATATTTCTTCATCTTCACAAGGTTATAATAATTATTTATTGAACTTTGCTTAACCCCTTCGCACGGGAGTCTTTTGTGAAATTTTTAATGTATTGTCGCCTGTTTTAAAAAACAGAAATTTGTGCCTTATTAAATCGAGAAAATGCTCCGATTAAATAAGGCACATTTTACCGTAAAATTTTTCTGGTGGGAATAAACAAGGATTCTCAAGCCTTTTTGCGGCACGCATACGTGTCGCTCGTCCCCAAGGAGTTAATATGGTACTCTTTTATTTTATTTTATTTTATTTTATTTTATTTTATTTTATTTTGAGGGGTGTAATGAAACTAACATTTCTATGTATATTCTAACCGTAAACCAGAAAATATCTTAATTTAACTTTATTTTTTTATTTTCTACAGCAGCATAAATGAATTTCGCCATAAAATTATTAATGTGACCAAACTGTAAGCAGGATAAAATCATAAATATTTAGTGTTTTAATATGAATTTCTATACATGGTATGTGTTCGAAACATAATAGTTTTGAAACAAAAATTCTAATTAAAAACATATTCACTGATACCTAAGCTAATGAATATACTTTATTCCATTAGCAGAAATCTTCAATAATTGAAACGTTATTCGCCGTTTGTTTTCCTGTTCCCGATCTTCCATATTTTCATTCTTTTAGATGCAGGAAAACCCAATGGTAAACCTACGAGTCAAACGTTAAAATCGGGTATTTAGGTGTTTTCCACTAAGATACGACTTTGCAGTTTGACTGCGTTTTAATATATGCGATTCGAGATTTAACTAATCCTAGATTTTCATTCTTGAACTAGATAAGATGACTGTCTGTGCTGCCGCTTATCGTTTTAAAAAAAGAAAATTATCTAATCAGAACCTTTTCATTCCCATGAATTAAAATAAATCACAAGTTTTACTATTTCTATGACTAATCGCTATGTCTCAATATTTAGAAAAAATAAGTGTTATTTAACCTTCCTACCTTGTTGAAAATTACTCAAACCTGATTAAAAACATTTGACACCAGAATTTTTATATAAAGTTATTTTACCTATTGATTTAACTTAGTTCTCTGGATCTTTTATTTAACTTACTGTATAAAGAAATTTCTGGTTCAAATCGAATAAAATACGTAACAGAAATGGGTCGATTCGACCCATTCAGGGTATGAAGGTTAAAGCTATCTTTTTTTAAAAGCTATCCTAAAAGATTTTTCATTACTTAATAAGATGCCTATTATGGCGACATACAATGAGTAATAATGAAATCGGGAACAAAAAAAGAACGAATTTGTTTCGCGTGTAATGTTTTTTTTTCTTTTTTTTTTTTTTTTCTTTTTTAATTTTACTATTTATAGTCATACATTAAACATAATATAAAAAAATAATAATAAAATATCAAGAAAAAATTTATTATTAATAATTTTTACCGACTAACGTAAGAACTATTCTATCTTTCTTATAACTATTTCTTATAACTATGCTATCTTCCTTATAACTATATATCTGCGGCTTCCGGTAATAACCAAGTAAGGCACATTTTTGAAAAAATTGACATATTTTGCGAAAATGTAGCTTTAAAAAAGTACTTTCATCTGCCATAGTGCTGAAAAGTGAAAATCGAATATTTCCTGTCATAGGGCGACTATAAATTTTCATTTAAAAATTGAAAACATTTTCAATTGGTTCTCAATTAATAAAAACCATTTTTATATAACTATTTTGACAAAAAAAAAAGTTTTTTATATCCTAATTGAATGTAGTGAAAAAAGTTCTAATCTATTTTATAAAAGTAATGATAAAAAGACACTTGAAAACTTTAAACGTTAATTACTGAAAATATTAAAAATGTGCCTTACCTGGTTATTACCGGAAATCACAGATATTATAACTATTCTATCTTTTATTGCATCTTTTAGTGTAGAAACGTGGACAATCATTAAATATTATTTAAAAAGAAAAGTTTCTTTCAATTCAGCCTTGCAATTAAAAGTTAGACTAAAATATTTCCAGTAAGTTTTTTCTTTTCAATAAAACTGTTATCACTTTCTATGCAAAAGTTTGAATAAACGGGTTTTTGAAAAGACTTTTTATCAAAGATACATTTATCACATAATTAAAAAAAGTTTTAAATGAAACGTTCTTAGAGAAAAGTTTTTCGAATTTTTTTAATTAAGCATGAATATTTTTAAGAAAAGCTTCTCTAAAAAAATGTGTTCATATTTTTTTTCTTGAATCCTTTATAAATTCTTTTTTTAAAATGACCTAATAAATGCTGCTTTATGTTTTGATAACTGATTAAAAATTGAAAAACATATTCTTGCCGCAAAATAAAATAGAAGAATTAGAACACGTAAAAACAGATGCATATTAATTTTTTTATAATCAGGTTGATTAATTAAGCTATTAGATAGCAAAAATATAAAAAAGTTTTGTCTCTTGCAATAAATTTCTTTTTTAATAAAATTTTTAAAAAAATTAATCGAATCGAATCTATATTTTTAAAACTACATATAATTATACAAACTAGTATTTAAAAAAATAATGAAATCTTATAAATGAAAATATAGAGAAATCTACTTATATATAACTAAATGGTGTATTGAGTTTACTTGGGATAAAAGAAATATTTATTTACTCGAGTCACAGTGCTCTCCATTTCCTATATGTGTTCATCTATACAGGACGTTTTTTTTTTTTTCGCGAAACTCTATAACAAAAGAATCATTGATCTAAATGTCTTGAAATTTCACCCATTAGATAAAGAAAAAAATGGGAATATTTTAGGCATGGTTAAAGAAAAAAGAAAAACCCGAGTACTGCATTTTGGATAACAATTAGCGGAACTTTCAGAAAAAGAAAACTTTACTGCACATATCAAAAGCAAACAGAATGCAGTAATTGGTAAAAGGGACTGCGAACATCTTCGCAGAAACAGACCGACATAAAAATACGGAGTAAAGCATTCGTAAAGAATTGCGCAACTAACGCAAAAGATTTTATCCACCGTTTTCAGTGTCAATGGCATTTCTTTTCTTTTTAACACTTTCCAACAAAATTGAAAAGTGTTTATACATTCGGCTTGTCTGGCTGTCTTTCCGGATGGCCGTCTGGCCGCACTCTAATTTTCGTAAATATACTCGGATTGCTATGAAATTTTTATATATTATTGATATTTACACTAGCACAAACCCTATTGAAAATGAAGTTTCTACCATGATTAGTTTATTTACAGGGATTGTCAAAATTTTTCCGATACATTACGGCCTATGGAAAAAAATCGTTTCAAATGAATTTTAAAGGAATTTTAATAAATTTTAACACCTGGTCAAACATATTCAAATTTATATGGATTCGCAAAGTGCACTAAAATATGCATTCTGTAACATATGCACAACTTAATGCATAACTCAATTTAACACTTAAGAAAATAATAGCTATTATTCGTTTACAGGGCCACTCAAAGGAATTCCATTGCACAATAATAAAGGAGGGAATCGTTTGCGACATATTTTAACTACGTTAAACGATTTCAAGTATCATAAAATTTATATACGCCGTTGAGAATCAATATTTCCCACATAATATGAAGTGCATAGCATTTACAGGGACGCACAAAATATTTCAAATCGTATATTCTATCCGAAGTACTGTATATTATCGATGATAGGCGATGAATGGATGAAATTCATTTTCAGTTGTAATATTTGCTTTAAGTTTTACTAAATGTCTGTATATTATATGGTGCGTGTAAATCCTATAGTTGATACACAGGGTAACACAAAAGAGCTCGCAAAACTTACTGAATATGAGGGTAATTTACTTAAACGTGGTTTTAAAATAATTGATGCATTTTTACGTTGAACTGCTTTCAGTTTACTAAGAAATGTTTGTAGAATATAATTAAAATGATATACAGGGTCACGCAAAGAATTATCTACATGGTTACCCATGGATCATAATTTCTGGAAATGGGATTTAAGTAGTTTTAAAAGTGTTTTTTGTTTGAACTAAATTTTAACAAAATACTGGCGTGTAATAAATGTACTAGGTAAACTACTGGGCCGAACAAAAGTATTGAAGTATTTTTCCATATATTAGTATAAATTGCTGAAAGTAAAATTTCAACCTGTTAGACTTTTTTTTTTTTTTTTTTTTTTTTTTAACTAAACTTCCGCATTACATAGTATATATACAACCGGCAGATCAAATACAGGTCTATTCAAAAGCATCGAAATACGTATTTGACTATGGATAGTAACACTTTATTTATCTAAATAACGAAGTTTTGTTAAAGATTTCAGGAAGTGTTGGAAAGTGTTTCATAATCTAAGCCTAACGCATGATTTTTCTTACTTGTTTTATTTATTTATTTATTTTAAGGGGAACAAAACATACTTAAAAAATTATCATTGCTTTGGCAGCATTTTGGTGAAATTTCAAGTCATTTGGATCAGAGGTTCTTTTTATTTATAGGATTTTACTTTCACGACTTAAAAAAAAATACCCGGTATTTGAAGTCATCTATTGCATTTCATTTTTTGGGCTATATTGAGAAGAGAGGATGGGTAATGTTGGCCACATAACCTGGAATTCATTTGGTGCACATTTTCTATACTACCACAAAAAATTGAACACTTTATACGCTATAAAATACGTATACAAATTTGACCATAAAGCAGAATGGATTTTTTCCAGAAGTGGGACTTGTTTATTGCATTGCCAGGCCCCTGTCCCTTCTGATATTAGGGGTTCTTAGATTTGGAATGTAATATTTTAATGTAAAGCAGAGCTGGCTTTATTCCAGAAGCAGAACCAAGTTAAAGCACGACAGATGGCCATGGCTAGCTTCCTGATTTTTTAGAGTCCCCAAATTTGGTTCGCAATTTCCGTGAAGCTGATATCTTAAATCTAATTCGACTTTCTACTGATTACAATCAATATTTTAAACTTTTAGATTAGGATAATTTTAACATATATATATATTTATCTAAATAATAAATGTATGTGTGTGTGTGTGCCTAGTGAGATATATAGGCAATAGAAATTATAAAAGTTCAAAATTCAAAATCAGGTAGGAATTTAGTTAATGTTGGTTTAGATTATGTATTTAATAGTCAATTAATTTTCATAAAGCTGCATATTTTTAATTATCTTATGGTCCCTGTTTAATAGTAAGGGTTGTAAGCAAGGTCCACAATTTCTTAAATTTTAAAATGTCATAATTTATTGAGTTTTTGGTTGCAAAAGAAGCAGTTTCAATGCATTTGAAATAGCGAATGTCATTAAAATACCCTGCAAACGATTTTTTCCTATATACCTTAAAGTAATTGATTTCTTTTGTGTGTTCCTGTAAATGAACCATTAATTGCACATATTTCAAATGCAATGCCAAACATGCCTGGGCGACCCTAAATAAGTTTTGTAAATCGCTTGAAAACTCGAGAATATTTACGAGAGTTAAATTTACGGAAGTTAGTTACGGGAGCATGGACAGACTGACAAGCAAACGGAATTCATAAACGCTTCTCAAGTTTGTTGGAAAGTACTAAAAATGGGGAAAATTTTTGATCACCTGTTTTGTTGATAAGAAATTCTGGTTAATCCACTTTCCATCCAAAGGTTAAGTACAAGAAGGCAGTATTGTTGAATACACTATGTAACAAAATGCTATATTTTAAAATAGCAAGTATTTCCTTGAAATATTACTTGCAATAAAATTATCTCATGTATTATAAGAGTTTTTTTTTTTTTTTTTGGTTTCTCTTCATTGAAATCAGTAAAATATGCGAATAATAAATACATATCATCTTGCAGCAAATGTATAAAATGAAAATAATGTAGAACTAAAAAGGATTTTTAGACATTGATAACGGTATCATTAGGGACAGCGGGGGATGTTTCGAAGATTGTTAACGTATAATATCGTAATAGGGGAAGGATTCAAAATTGCCAAAAAATCGATAAAGTCACGTATGCACAGTGTTGCCAGATTGGGAATTTCTGTCTCCATTTTAAAGAATTTTGAACCTCCAGGGGAATTTTTTCGGGACAAGTAAATCTTGGGGATATGTTTAGGAACTATAAAAACCTTAGAAAAGCTCCCACGAAGGGCACACTTCCCCAGGGCCTATATCCCTCGCGTAATTAATCAGGCGTCACAAAATAAACCAAACCAAACCCCCATCTGAATTTTCAGATAAGTTATTCAGATTTTCATGTCATCGCGGACAAAAACACAAGCACAGAAATACATTTCATTTAGTAATATAGATTTATACAACAAAAATAAAAACATTTTTATAACCT
Organism: Maratus speculifer; assembly: GCA_964019185.1. Lineage (NCBI taxonomy): Eukaryota > Metazoa > Arthropoda > Arachnida > Araneae > Salticidae > Maratus > Maratus speculifer. Next base: position 308,128,584 of record OZ025295.1, on the reverse strand, counting down.
TTTGTTGTTGTTTTTAGCTTTGAATATAGATGTAAAAATTCTGTTGAGATTAAATGTTTATTTTTTTTTATATAAATGGGGAATTTTTTCAAAAAAATGCTTGATTTGGGGGGGAAATTGAGTTTAAATTTGTTAAAAAGATTTTATAACGAAAAATTGAAAATTGAGAACTTACCTTTTTATAGTAGAAATTGCGTTGGTGACTTTTTCTGAAAAAAACCCCTGATTTGGGGGAAATTTAGCAGAAATTTTGAGGAAATTGGCTTTTGACAATCTGGCAACACTGCATATGCACAACCTCTAGTACTTAAACATCATATAAAAATGTTAAAATTCTATATTTCGAAAGTTAACAACAGGATTTTTTTATAAAGTTAATCTTAATCTTTATCTTATTTTGGAATATTTTTGCATATTATGTCTTCTTCTCTCCATCAGGTAAAAAATAAAAAATAAAAGGATGTTACAAACTTTTGGAGCCATCCTCTATAGAAACTGACAAAATTTAAAATGTTCAGAGAACTTTTGTAGCATTTGAAAAGTCTAAGTACAAAAAATTTGCATTAGATTTTTAACAAAACTAATACTAACAAATTAAATTAATAAGAGAGGAATTTTTTTTTAATTGTTTATGGAAAAAAACACACTTTTTAGCTTGATAATATTTAAGTACGTTATCATTAAAAAAACTGTTTAACTGTAATTAATAAAAAATTTACAATGTAAAAAAATCACAACTAAATTAACATGGACACTTATTGGACTTTTTTTTTCTCAATTATATTTTAACAAATGCCTAATTTAATTATACAAATTCAATTAAATATCCTAATGATTTCTGACGTTTTAAAAAGGACAATTAACTAATCGTTAAAGCTGATGATGCTGAGGTTTTAACGCTATAAAACTGACCATGTAAATGAAAAAACTTATTATTTTATTTTAATCATTTTTGAAATTACTTTCAAGTTTAGAGTAAAAATGAGTTGTCGTTTAGCTGCGGTAATAAACATGGAACATTTGTGTTAATTATTCCAAGCAATTTAAATTAAGCACATTTTAATTCAAGGGAAATTCTAATTTCTAATTTTCTTCAATATAATAATTAGTATAACATGGGAAATCGTACAAAAAAGAATTACTGAATTTCTTAGTATAACTTTCCTATATTCCTCAATATTTATAGTACCGGAATACCGAAATAGTTATTCTTATATTTTTTTATAGGTTTCATTACGCGATTAGTTTGTTTTTTAAATTTCCAAATGAAAGATATCGAATACAATAAAAACTAGTCGTTGGAGATCACCGTAATACTTACCCATCATGGATATGAATAATATAATATATGAAAATATGTGTAAACTATTTATAAAATGCATTGCAATTCAAAAACAAAATTTAAGCGTATATTTAAATATTTTTAATATACATAGTAATGCTCTATTATTGAATTTCTGATGAACCAATTATATAAAACATCAAACAACTCGAGTAGTACTGAATTGCGTAAAAGAAACATCTTTATACCTCCAAAAATAGTAATCATATTAACTAACAGTTTACTGCGTCGGATTAAGCGTCCCATTCTAAATTAAAACACATCTTGCCACTTTACGGAAAAAAAATCATGAAAAATATTTTTGTGATATTTGGCGGAATGATGAAAATATATTTTATTTATTTAATTAATCATGATTCTATCTATAATTAGTAACTCCATTATTTATATTTTCTTCTGAATGTATATATATTTCATTTTTTATTTGCAAAATTGCGTCCGTAATGGAAAAATTGTGTAAAATAAATTAATTAAAATAATAAATTTTTTAAGGTTATTCTGTAAAAAAAAATAATATTGTGCAAATCTATATATCATAATTTATTTTTATGTTTCATTTCAAGTCAAAATAATGATAGGTTTTTTTTTCTGTAAAGTGTGCTACAAAATGTAATTTGTGTAGCCTAGTAGAGGATTCGCTTCGCTCATCCTAATAAAGCCCCCTTCATAAAGCAACTCACTCAATCGCTTCTATCTTTCTGAATTTTCGTGATCTTTGACTGGACTTTTACATAATTTGCCCTAAGTAGCTGATTATTAAATTATGAAATAAACTAGTTGGATGTGTCAATCCCAAAACTTTCTTCTATCTCATAAGTACATTTTAATATAAAAAAAAAAAAAAAAAAAAAAAAAAAAAAACGTGGTGACGCCAAAGTTACCCACTATCGAATTTCCTCGAACATTTGACCTAGCCTAATGAGATTCTGGTATCCGAAATCCTAAAACGCAAAATTTAATTAATATTCTGAGAAAATGAGCTTAGTAGTGCCTCATGTTGGGTAATTTATACTAAAACCTAATAAGCATCTATTTATGTCAAGACCTAACAGAATCTGAAATTTGATGGAATTTCGTCCATTAGTTCTTGAGATATAGTTATAACAAAAAAATTGCAAAACGTAGCACAGCAACACCATATCTTGGACAATTTATGCCAAAACGTAAAAAAGCGTCTAATTATGTTATGGTGTAAAAGAATCTGAAGTTTGATGAAATTCTGTGCATTAGTTCTTGAGATATAGCTAGTTTAAAAAAAACCGTGTAAAATATAGCACAGCAGCACCATCAGTTAAAGAATTTATAACAAAACGTAATCATCGTGTAATTATGTTATATGTCATTTTGTAACAATGTATGTTTGATGAAATTCTGTGCGTTGGTTGTTGAGATATAGCTATCGGAAAAATTGTGCAAAATGCAGCATAGCTGCACCACCTGTTACAAGGTTAATACCAAAATGTAATCAGCGTCTAATTATGTTATATATTCTAGGGTAACAGAATCTAAAATTTGATGAAGTTCTCTGCATTAGTTCTTGAGATATAGCTATCGCAAAATCGTGCAAAATGTAGCAAAGCAGCGCCACCTATAGGGCAGTTCACACCAAAATCTTATCAGCGGCTATGTATCTCAAGGTATCACGGAATCTGAAGTTTGGTGAAATTCTGTGCATTAGTTCTTGAGATATAGCTATCATGAAAATCATGAAAAACGTGGCATAGCAGCGCCACCTGCTGGCCAATTTACACCAAAACTTAATCAGCGTCTATTTGTATCAAGGGGTCACATAATCTGAAGTTTGGTGAAATTCTGTGCATTAGTTCTTGAGATATAGCAATCTTGAAAATCATGAAAAACGTGCCATAGCAGCGCCACCTGCTGGCCAATTTACACCAAAACTTAATCAGCGTCTATGTATATCAAGGGGTCACAGAATCTGAAGTTTGGTGAAATTCTGTGCATTAGTTCTTGAGATATAGCAATCTTGAAAATCATGAAAAACGTAGTATAGCAGCGCCACCTGCAGGCCAATTTTCACCAAAAACCAATAGGCACTAATTCATATCAAGGTCTAACTGAATATAAAATTTTATTAAATTTCGAGCATTAGTTCTTGAGATAGAGCGCCCACAAATTTTTTGTCACATACAGACAGACAGACACACAGACAGACAGACAGACAGACAGACAGACGGACAGACTCACAGACAGACATTTTCTAAAAATAGTCAAAACGTGTTCAGGACCTTCTAAAACGTATAAATCCGTCGAAAACTGGAAGTCGAAAATTTTCATGAATCCAATACTTTCTTCTTGTAAAGATATAGAAGAAAGTAAAAAATTGGAAATTTTTTGCACATGCACAGGTATTATTTCTTACAAGTGCCCATATCGCATGCAATAATCAACCTATTCGTGTTTTAACCCTTTCCGGCACGGGCAAATTTTGTCGTAAAATACATGAATTATAAATTGCCACCGGAATTTGAAAACGACTTTTTTAGATATTTTGAATTCCTTAATTAAGCTTTCATTGTAAAAGCAAAATTTTGCTAAAATATTATTGGTGCCGTTTACAAAATTGGAATTAAACTCAGGTATCCCGGACCGGGCACAGTGTGCCGGAAAGGGTTAAATGTTGTATATTGTTCGTACTGTTGTTTTTCGTGTTTTCGGAAATAGGTATTAAATAATTTAAAAACTCGGTATTCTATAAACCGAAAAAAGTCTTTTTTACGAAAACGTTAACGTTTTTCTGAAGATGCATGCTATGATTACACAAATAAACACAGACTTTATACAGGACACACATAGAAATTTACAGCAGAGACAAATTATTTTGAGCATTTTCTTTTACATGGATGATCGCAAACATTATTTTATCATTAACCCTTTCAAGTCCGAATTTTTAAGCTATTGCATAGCTTTTATCACGGGCTTTGAGTGCGGCGACCGAATCCAAAAATTCCGTAACGCGAAAAATCCTAACACATCCGTAACGAAAAAAACCTAACACTCGGCTAACGTCATTTCAGCTCGGCAGACTTCGGTATGGTATCCTTCAATAGACTTCGGCAGACATTGACGCGTTATTTTCAGATATTTAGAGGATATCAAGTCTCAAAATTATATTTCTTATTTCAGTTACTATAAATCTATAATTTCAATAATAAAAATTCCTAATAGAATGTGTATAGAAAAGAATCGTCTTAAGATAAAATAAGGTAGGATAATGTAGCTTTTGGTGATTGTAGACCCGCCCAATGGTAAGGATCGAAAAATTTAAAATGCTTATAACTCGCGATCTAATTTTCGTAGCGCGGCCAAATTTTGTATGGCAATTTATTATGAGACACTGTTAATTTTTGGTGAAAGGAGACCCCCCACGGTGAGGACCGAAAAAGTTAAAATGATTATAACTCGCGATCTAATTTTCGTAGCGCGGCTAAATTTTGTATGGCAATTTATTATGAGACAGTGTTAATTTTTGGTGTCAGGAGACCCCCCCACGGTGAGGGCCGAAAAAGTTAAAATGATTATAACTCGCGATCTAATTTTCGTAGCGCGGCCAGATTTTGTTTGGTAATTTATTATGAGACAGTGTTAATTTTTGGTGACAGGAGACCCCCCACGGTGAGGGTCGAAAAATTTAAAATGCTTATAACTCGCGATCTAATTTTCGTAGCGCGGCCAAATTTTGTTTGATAATTTATTATGAGACAGTGTTAATTTTTGGTGACAGGAGATCCCCCCATGGTGATGGTCGAAAAATTTAAAGTGCTTATAACTCGCGATCTAGTTTTCGTATCGTGGCCAAATTTTGTTTGGTAATTTATTATGAGAGAGTGTTGATTTTTGGTGACAGGAACCCCCCCCCCCCCACGGTGAGGGTCGAAAATTTTAAAATGCTTATAACTCGCGATTTAATTTTCGTAGTGCGGCCAAATTTTGTTTGGTAATTTGTTATGAGACAGTGTTAAATTTTGGTGGCAGGAGACCCCCCCCCCCCCCACGGTGAGGGTCGAAAATTTTAAAATGCTTATAACTCGCGATTTAATTTTCGTAGTGCGGCCAAATTTTGTTTGGTAATTTATTATGAGACAGTGTTAATTTTTGATGACAGGAACGCCCCCCCCCCCCATGGTGAGGGTCGAAAAATTTAAAATGCTTATAACTCGCGATCTAATTTTCGTAGTGCGGCCAAAATTTGTTTGCTAATTTATTATGAGAAAGTGTTAATTTTTAGTAACAGGAGACCCCCCACGGTGAGGGTCGAAAAATTTAAAATGCTTATAACTCGCGATCTAATTTTCGTAGCACGGCCAAATTTTGTTTGGTAATTTATTATGAGACAGTGTTACTTTTGGTGACAGGAGACCCCCCCACGGTGAGGGTCGAAAATTTTAAAATGCTTATAACTCGCGATTTAATTTTCGTAGTGCGGCCAAATTTTGTTTGGTAATTTGTTATGAGACAGTGTTAATTTTTGGTGACAGGAGACCGCCCCCCACGGTGAGGGTCGAAAATTTTAAAATGCTTATAACTCGCGATTTAATTTTCGTAGTGCGGCCAAATTTTGTTTGGTAATTTATTATGAGACAGTGTTAATTTTTGATGACAGGAACCCCCCCCCCCCATGGTGAGGGTCGAAAAATTTAAAATGCTTATAACTCGCGATCTAATTTTCGTAGTGCGGCTAAAATTTGTTTGCTAATTTATTATGAGAAAGTGTTAATTTTTAGTAACAGGAGACCCCCCACGGTGAGGGTCGAAAATTTTAAAATGCTTATAACTCGCGATCTAATTTTCGTAGCACGGCCAAATTTTGTTTGGTAATTTATTATGAGACAGTGTTACTTTTGGTGACAGGAGACCCCCCTTCCCCCACGGTGAGGGTTGAAAAATTTAAAAAGCTTATAACTCGCGATCTAATTTTCGTAGCGCGGCCAAATTTTGTTTGGTAATTTATTAAGGTATTGCATAGCTTCTATCGCGGGCTTTGAGCGCGGCGAAAGAATCTAGAAATTCCGTAACGAGGAAAAAAAAAAAAAACTAACACTCCGGCTAACGTCGCTTCAGTTTGGCAGACTTCGGCACGGTATCCTTCGGTAGACTTCGGCAGACATTGACGCGGTATTTTTCAGATATTTTGAGAATATCAAGTCTCAAACATATGCTTTTTATTTCAGCTACCATAAACGTATAGTTTCAATGATAAAAATTCCTGATTAACCTACATGTATTGTAAGATAATAAAAATATTTTAAACGATATTAACTTATCATTTATTCAATAAAAGAAAAAAAAATTGTTTTCGGTCATCTCGCTCAAAAAGTGTAACTTGAATTAATATCAAAGACAAAAAAAAACTGCATAAATAATAAATAAATAAATAATTATAATTGCATAAGTTGATAAAAAATGCTATGTAATAGCTTTATCGCGGCAGTCCCCGAGTGCCACACGTATTTTTTTTTTTTTTTTTTTTTTTTTTTGAAAATATTACGTTAATAACATTTACACTAGCAATCCAAATAGATTAGTTAGTGTTTAACATTTAACGTTCATTGGTTTCGCCACGAAACCACAAAATTTTAATTCCGATACGCAACACTGACACCGGTATTTTTATCTAAAAATATCCCTTTTATTTTGTATGTGAAAAATCACGTTTTCTTATTTAGAAATACATTTGTTCTTAATTACCGATGTCATTCATTTATTTCGACATCTTAGCAATGAAAATGCTATGATCGTTAAAGGGTTAACGAATATTTTATTGTCTGAAAGATAACGAATGTTGTTGTTTTGCATACCATTCAATTAATATTCATATGACAATAGGCCAAGGAAAATTTTTCGGAGATATTTAGAAAATATTGTACTACAATGAGATTTAACTTATGTTACAAATTTCTAAAACTTTTTGCATTTTATTACATATGATTCTTTCAGAAAAATAACTTTTATTTTAAATTTAAAGAGTGAAATATATGCTTAAAATAAAAGAATCGCAAACAGCGCAAAAAGAAGTAAGAAAATAATAATTATTATTGTTATTACTAAATACCTGAACGTAAACGACGTCATATAGTAAATGCACAGACATATACTAACATTATTACTTGTAAGTAGTAGCAAAAGTATATCTTTAAACAAAATAATACTAAATTAAAAGTTATGTACTAGTACACCAGACCCGAAAGGGTTAAATTATTTTTTGGTGTGATTGCTCCCGCGACTAAATCTTCACAGAAAAATATAAAGTCAAACATATTTTCAGGAAACTGATCAAGAAATTTGATCCATGTATAATCGAAAGCATCCGGTCGCTGTTCCTTAATTTTTGACATCATTGTATTAATATTTCCAAAGCAGTTGATATTATTTTTGCATTTAACCCATTAATATTCAAATTATTTTCTTCATTAAAAATAAAATTTTGGGTTTCTCACCACTTTAATTAGACGAATAACTTTTACCTTAATTTATTGAGGAATTTGTCTCGTGAAAAATAGTGCTTATCTTTCTATTTACTGGTGTGAAAATGCTTTATTGCCTTTTTTATAATTGTCCCTAAAAGGAAACGCTAGGCACTATGGCGTATGGGTTAATATTGATAAAAATTTTCGCAAAAATATTTTAAACAAAATTTATCTTCTATAATCTTTGTGAAAAAAAAAGTTTTAAAATTCATTTTAAAATAAAATATTTCGACAGTTGTGGTAACGTTTCAGCATCGCAGAAACACAATTACTTGTTCTTGAAAGAGTTGAACAGCATTCCAAATAAACCTAAATGCTAATATTTAAGAAAAAGAAGGGTTAAAATTCTTTTTCCCATTCTTTTACGGATGAAATCCACAAATTTCTCTATCTTAAAAAAAATGATCTTCAACAAACTCTGTAAAAGACATGAAACTATTACGGCTGAACAAATATGTAAGGATGCGAGTTCTTGAGTCGAAATAAAATTTGAAGGACAGATGAAAAGTAGCATGTGTAATATATACGAGTTTTCCCTTTGTCAGGACATTTTTGTGTTTTTTCTGAAGCTTCTTTCATAACGCCAAGGTAATTTCTTGAGGGTTTTGGTGTAAAGCAGAAACGTTATTTTGATCTGAATGTAAATGTAAAAATTGTTTATTAGATTATTATTCTCCACTTAATATAATTCTTAGACAGAAAACAATTTTCATTTACTATTATGTTAAAAGAAAAAACAATGCAAGGTACTTACATGCAATTTAGTTTTAACTAAGCATGAATTTTGTAAGAATGGAAATAAAAATAAAATAAAAATACATAGCATAAAAGTAAAGAAGAAAGCTTTACAAGTAGGACAATTTTAAGCATCTGTTCTGGAACATTTTACAATTTTAACACTAGAACCGCCATTAGGGGTCATTTTGACCCCTGACAAATTGATAATAAACGATTGTAACCAGAATTTTTTTCAAAAGATACGTTAAATGTAAGCAGTACAAAAAATAGATTAATTAAATAAGTTAAAATAGTTTTAATAAAAATTTTAGTGTGAATTACTTTTTATAAAACTATACGAAAATTGCCTCGACGAAATTAGTGTTAAACTAATTATGAATTACTAGACAGAATTTAAATTTAAAACATACACATAGATATTTAATTCAAAACAAAAATATGCAAAAATAGTCGTGTCACATTGCAACTCACAACCTCATCAGTACAAATATCAGTAATAACAGAATATCGAACATGCACTGAACATAGTCAAAATCAAAGTTGAAGTTATTCTTCCAAAAACATGAAATATTCCTCCGGAAAAAAAAAAAAAACTCAGATTCATTGAAAGTGTAAGTATTGATAGTAGGTATTGTTAGTAAGGTATTGGTAAGTATTGATAGTAGGTATTGTTAGTAAGGTATTGGTAAGTATTGGCAAGTATTGGTAGTATTGGTAGTAAGAAAGTGCAAGTCTAATGAATCAATTTTTCATGAATAATCTATAATGATAAGCATTACAGTCATTTTTCAAAATCAACGATTTTTTGAAGCATGAAGTGTCTGTTTCAAATATATGTGGCATTAATTTTCAATTTTGTTATTTGTTTGTTTTAACTTCCATAACAAAGTCTATCTCTCCATTTACTCCATCCAAAGATTTCAGCTATAACTTGTCTTGAGTTTTTTCGTAATTCTGTGATACGAATGCGGATTCGGCTTACGACGGAATTCCTTGGATGCACGCGCTGACATATTTAATTAGAGTAGTTTTGCGTACCAGAGTTGTTAATAATATAAAAACATATGTATGTTTTATGAAAATATAAATTTGGCTACGGCAGAAGGAAAATCTGAGAAAAACTCTTTTGGGGAAAGTAAATTTAAGTTGTACAGTTATGGAATTTCTCACCACGGGCGATTCTACTATAAAAAGCTATCATGCAATTTTTAAAAAATATATATATAATAGACCGGGACGGTAGCATAGACAATCATCTCATCGAGTTCACCCCTGAAATTACAGAATTAGTTAAACTCGATTCACATATTAAAATCAAATCGGTATGCCAAGCCTTGGTGCAAAAAACTGAAACCGCGGTTATAGCGATTAAATCAGGGCATGAAATTTCAGCTTAAAAGGTTTGGTTTGGTTTGGTTTATTTTTGTCGTCCGATTGTCTACACTAGGGATATAGGACCAGGGGGGAGTGCCCTTCGTGGGGGTCTTTCTAAGGGAACCTAACCCGTATTTACGCAAGGTTCGAAGAAAACCACGAAAACTCCGAACGGTTAGGCCGACAGCCGCGACTGGGTTCGAACCCAGCACCTGCCGTCTACCAGTTCAGAGGTCAGAACCTCTCGGCCACTGGTGGGGCCAGCTTAAAAGGTACTCGCCAGACTAAAATTTTTACTCGCCACTATTTTACATTCATTCAGACAACAACGTCAGCCCCCACAGATGTGCAGAAAATGAAATAATTATGACAAATTTAATTTAAATTGACGATTTTTAAAAGAAGCTGTCTGTTAAATTCGAAATATTTTATATTTATGAAAAATATGGGATATTTTTAAAGTATTAACAGATGTAGAATGAAAAACTTTTTATTGACCGAAAAAAATGCAGAAATTGATAAAACGAAACATATTTACTGCAAAATAAAAAAAATAACATTAACTCAAAATAAGCTTGCCATAAGATTTGAGCGATTACATGATTTACATACCAAAGATAAGTTCCTGTACTATTAACACTTCAGTTTTGTGTAGCGCTGTTTTTCTGCTCTGAAATACCACTTAATTGCAACTGTAGGATCAAACTTTGACAGGCTGGGTTTATTAACAGAAATTCTGAGCAAATCATTCATTGTCTCAGTCTTCAGAGAGTTCCTGTATGCTTCTTGAGTCTGTTGTAACAGCTGAACCCTCTCTTACATGAAGCTGTGCTTAGTGGTAAAACATCACAAAATGTTAAGATCTGGAGCTAATTGGGGAATCTTGCTGAACATTTGTCAGTGTAAACTTGTTCCAGCATCTCTTTCAGAGTCCGTGATGGGAACATAAATTTAAATTCTGCCCTCTCTGTCAATAAAATATCTACTCTTTTATTAAAGAGATTTGGATTCAAATACATAAAGATCTTCTTTATTTATTCTGTCCCAAATTCAAGATTTTTTTCTTTGGGAGGCCAACCCACAGAGTCAAAAATATGCAGACATCATATATTACATCTGATGACATAGATTGCAGTCTTTCTGCAATGTATATATTTGTATGTTTAAATTAATATCTCTCTTAAAGTCTGAAACTCTTCCTCTCCATTTTCTATATCTGTCAGCTGCACATCCTTTATTATCCTTTAAATGGATAGTTGGTCTGAAAACTCCTGTTCGCTTGGTCCAACACTAGATTCGAGATCTGTTAGAACTGAGATGCAATATTCAATTTTTATTTTCAAAGATGAAATGAGAAATTCCTTGTTTTGTAATGCCACATGTGGCATTACAAAACAAGGGGTCAGTTTCCGGTAGAAACCCAAGAGGAAGTGCAAAACTTTAAGAAATTTATAATCCCTCAAACTTTTCAGCAAATCCTTAGCATTAAAACTGTCATTGTCTTTTCCTTGGGCCACTTGTTCAAGATGGCTTACAACAGTGTTCCAAGATTGCAAGAGAGCTTCTACTGTACTTTCTTTGTTGGATAACCATCTAATACTTTGAATATCTCAGTTTAAGAATTTCTTCTCCTAGAATTTCTGCTCTTTCTTTTAACATATGCAGTGTTTTAGCAGAGGCATGGTAAATTTTCAAATTACTTCTAAATTTTTAAGATATTCAATTTTACCACATGTATCCAGAACAGCTAACTGCAAACGGTGTGTAAGGGAGTGAATGTTTATCAATTTAAAACAAATAGATTTCATTTTCATAGCTAAACATGATTTGTATCCAACCATATTTGGAGCACCATCAGTACGCAAGCCTGCAATAAAACACCTGTTTCTATATTTAAAGATAGAAAACCAACGAATATAAATGCACAAATAAAGTATGAGAAGGTAGCAAATAGCTATTTCGAATCTACTAACGAGATTCTTCATCAGTGCAAAACTCAGCGAGCTAAAAGTAGCAAAACTGTGCAAAGAGACAGAGAGACGCGGGCTTATATACCCGCTATGGGAACAATCCTGCCTAAAGAAAAGCAACCAATGAGAAGAAAGCAGCCAAAACCAACTGAGTGGACAAGTAGCGACATCCATCGGAGAACAAGCAAAACAAAAACTAAGAAGCATGAAAAAAAAAAACATCTAGTACTATCTAGTACTTCTAGTACTAGTAGTTATCTAGTACTCCTTATTTTCCAAGTATTTGGAAAACTTTAATTTAATACTTTTTTTTTTTTTTTCATGCTTCTTAGTTTTTGTTTTGCTTGTTCTCCGATAGATGTCGCTACTTGTCCACTCAGTTGGTTTTGGCTGCTTTCTTCTCATTGGTTGCTTTTCTTTAGGCAGGATTGTTCCCATAGCGGGTATATAAGCCCGCGTCTCTCTGTCTCTTTGCACAGTTTTGCTACTTTTAGCTCGCTGAGTTTTGCACTGATGAAGAATCTCGTTAGTAGATTCGAAATAGCTATTTGTACCTTCTCATACTTTATTTGTGCATTTATATTCGTTGGTTTTCTATCTTTAAACATTTGTGCACAAAGGCTTTATTTGCTACTAGCGGCCTTCGCCCGCTACGCTGGTCGGTTTATCTAAAGAAATCTTGAAGAAGTAGTTAGATAAGGTTCAGACATACATTAAAAAAAAAAAAGCAAGTCGATCATTCAAAAAACTTTGGGAAATATCAAATATTTACTGTAATTTTTTAAGAAAAACAAAGTTTCGAAAAAAAAATTAAATCGAAAAAAAAATTACACTGACATATTAATGCAAGGAAATTTTCCCAGAGAGAAAATTCGCCTTGAATACAATATTTCAAATTCTTTTAATTGCTTATAGGCGTTAATGCCAACATAGTGAAAAAAAATTCCATGCTGGGAATCGAACCCGGGCCATCAGTATGGCGCACTGACGTTCTACCGACTAAACCACACGGAACGACAGCCAGCTTGAAACTTTCTCATACTTAAGTAGACTGGCGAAAACATAACGATAGCGCGTTTTAAAATCGCACAGTGACATCTATTGGATTTTATATGTACTAAAAAACGTTATGTACTAAAAAACGTGAGCAGCGCACCTAATAGTTTCTTTTGTTTCTTTTTGTTACTTTTTTGTCTGTTGTCCGATTTTGATGAAACAAAGCCTATACACTGCCCGGGAGTGTGCATTCTTCATTAGTGAAAACCGCATAAAAATCCATTCAGTAGTTACGAAGATAACCTCGAACAAACAGACAGACAGACAGACAGACAGACAAAAAATTCAAAAAAATTTTTTTTGTGTTTCATTGGTTTTCTTTTATCGCCCTGACTCCATTTTTGTCAATTATCTTCAATGTACAGACACACCGGGTCCTACTGTTTTATTATATGTATAGACTAGCGGCCTTCGCCCGCTACGCTGGTCGGTTTATCTAAAGAAATCTTGAAGAAGTAGTTAGATAAGGTTCAGACATACATTAAAAAAAAAAAAAGCAAGTCGATCATTCAAAAAACGTTGGGAAATATCAAATATTTACTGTAATTTTTTAAGAAAAACAAAGTTTCGAAAAAAAAAAATTAAATCGAAAAAAAAATTACACTGACATATTAATGCAAGGAAATTTTCCCAGAGAGAAAATTCGCCTTGAATACAATATTTCAAATTCTTTTAATTGCTTATAGGCGTTAATGCCAACATAGTGAAAAAAAATTCCATGCTGGGAATCGAACCCGGGCCATCAGTATGGCGCACTGACGTTCTACCGACTAAACCACATGGAACGACAGCCAGCTTGAAACTTTCTCATACTTAAGTAGACTGGCGAAAACATAACGATAGCGCGTTTTAAAATCGCACAGTGACATCTATTGGATTTTATATGTACTAAAAAACGTTATGTACTAAAAAACGTGAGCAGCGCACCTAATAGTTTCTTTTGTTTCTTTTTGTTACTTTTTTGTCTGTTGTCCGATTTTGATGAAACAAAGCCTATACACTGCCCGGGAGTGTGCATTCTTCATTAGTGAAAACCGCATAAAAATCCATTCAGTAGTTACGAAGATAACCTCGAACAAACAGACAGACAGACAGACAGACAAAAAATTCAAAAAAATTTTTTTTGTGTTTCATTGGTTTTCTTTTATCGCCCTGACTCCATTTTTGTCAATTATCTTCAATGTACAGACACACCGGGTCCTACTGTTTTATTATATGTATAGATTTTAACCTGTTTCTATATTCATTTGGACCTATAAACTTATCTAGAAAATCAATTATAGCTGTGAAATAACTGGATGAAGTACAATTTGGCAGTTCTATTTATCCTAATGTTTCCTCTTTGATATGATTACTTTTTGCATCCACTTATCGAACATAGATATTTGTATGCTGAAAAGATGATCGATCTGAAGAATCATCAACTAGAATGCTGATATATCTGAATGCTTCGTGCAAGAGTTATGAGTGATTTGATTCGGTATTGGCTCGTGCGCGTTATGAAAGTAGGGGAGGGGGATAGATGAATACAGACAGGGGAATTGCATTCCTCACAGTAGGAAATACTAAAAAAATAGGCGACGGAGTATTTTTACTTCTCATGGAAAACAAATACCATCGCTTCATTTTGAAATACTTCCGTGTATCGCTGTGCATAGTTTGGTTTGAAGCACAACATTTTAAAAGACGAAACTTACTCGCCAACCTTAAATATTTACTCGCCAATGGCGAGCTGGCGAGTGGAAATTTCGCGCCCTGGATTAAATCGTAGGTTTACCATTGTGTTTTCTTTCACCAAAGGTATGAAAACATGGAAGATTGGAAACAGGAAAACATAATGGTAAATCTACTAAATTCAATCGCATAAAATTCAATTGCATAAAATTGAATTTTCAGCTGTTTTCCATCAAGATATTACTAGATAGACCAATTGTGTTTTAATATATGTGAATCGTATTTTAATTAATTCTAGAATTTCAGTCGTGAAGTCGTTGAGTTGATTGTCTGTACTGCCACCTCCCAGTCTATAAATTTGATCATACTTTCCTAAATTTTGTTCCAACTGAAATATGTTGGAGAATATTATATTTGCCAAGATAAAGTTAGATTTTCTATGTAGGTACTATTAAAATCGATTTTTACAAGTGTAACAATTAAAATTATTTTTTACCCATTAAAAGTAGTTTTGACTAGCTTTAACCCTTTAACGTTCATTGGTTTCGCCAAGAAACCACAAAATTTTAATTCCGATACGCAACACTGACACCGGTATTTTTACCTAAAAATATCCCTTTTATTTTGTATGTAAAAAATCACGTTTTCTTATTTAGTAATATATTTGTTCTTAATTACCGGTGTCACCCATTTATTTAGACAACTTAGCAATGAAAATGCTATGATCGTTAAAGGGTTAACTAGTTCAGTCTGGTTTTGGTGCATTTCGAATTTTGACAGTAACTTTAACGTTAGTATAAAACATACTATGAAACAATCCATCTTTTACAAAAATTTTCTTTAGATGAGGATCATTTCCAGGGTGATTGGTTTTAAACAAGTTTTGAAAATGATTCGAAAACATAGCATTAACACCGAATTAAATATAGATAATTTTAATGTATTTTTCTGTTTTTTATTATAAATTATTAGTTCAGAAAAGTAATATTATTTTTAAATTTAAAGACTGAAATATGTGTTTGAAATAAAAATCTTATCGATGGTATCTAGAGATTCAGACGAAACAGCATAAACAATTTTAAGCATAACCAATTCACTTCAGATAAACATTTTTTTAAACGCCTGGAAAACATAGAAATCAACAGTTTAAATAGAAATACCTTTCATGCATTTTTTTCTGTTATTTATTATAAAATATTAATTCTAAAAAGTTTCATTTTAAAATTTAAAGAATGAAACACGTGTTTGAAATAAGAATCTCATCAGTGACATATCGAGCTTCACATAAATTTTATTTTTATTTTATTACTAAAAGCTAAAATTTTAATAAAGTGGTGATAAAAATGTAAATGCATATGCTAATATTATTACTGCATATAATTACAAAATTAATTGTAAGAGCAAAATAAGAATTTAAACACATGCTTTGTTATTGCGATAACGGCTTGAAAGCGGTATGTATAACTTCTTTTTTTCACAACAGACTCTGCAAATATTCTTCCATCAAACTCAGAGGGTTGTTAGCACATACAGTCAGATCGGCTCTTGTTAATTCGAAACCGTATAAATCGAACCTTTGGTTAATTCGAACTAAATATAGAGTCCTAAAATTTTCAATGGCAAAATAACGTTAAAATTTTTCATTTATTCGAATTCATTTTCTCTTGACTTCGTTTAATTCGAATTGACACGAATGCCAATATTTCATTTTTCCCCACTTTCTCACGGACATCATATTTTTGAAATAACTTTCTTTCTTTCATTTTTGTCAGAATTGCTCTGAATTAGTATACATATAATCTCGTAGAGTTTATGGAAGTATAGAGTTTAGAGATATGGTTATGCCCCATTTTATGGAAGAGTAGAAATAGGAGAATCTAATGATCCATGTCTGACGGAAGTGAAATGGTGCATAAGCCAAAAATTAATATCCCCAGTGGTTACCTCGTAGGTTTAACATTGTGTCTGCCGTACAATTAAAAGTATGAAATGATTGTACGGCAAACACAATGATAAACCTACGAATAAACCACTAGTGTATTAATTTTTGATTTATGTACCACTTCACTTCGGCAGATATAGATCATTAGATTCCTGTATTACTAGTCTTCCTTAAAATAAAGGGTTTTTTCTTGTGCTCGATACCGTAGTGTTTTGTGCTGTCGGCTCCTGAATAATTACATTTTTTTTTTGCCATATTTTCATCTTTCACAAAATTATTACTCTCAACCCAATCTCTTTAAGGATGAAACACTCTGTATTTTTGATTAAATAAGCGATTTACAATCCCATGCCTTATTACAATTTTTACTCATCTTGATTTCCTCCTAACTCCCCTCTCAGTTTATCTAAAGAATTTGTCAATACCCTAAATAGACATATAATTTTAGTATAATACATAAGACATGCCTACAATGATCATGTTTTTTAACCCTTAATGATTTATTTCTATTTACTTTTTTAGCGCTGAATCTAAAAATGACCCTTTTTCATTCATTATGTGAGGATTTCTGGGAAATCGTAACTTTTAAAGTTAAAAAGCTAAAAAATGGAGAAAATCTGTTTTAAAAACATGGAAATGACGGTCGTACATTTTTAATATGCAATAATTTATTTTTATGTATTTTTTAGCGCGGAATCCGAAAAAGACCTTCCTTTTTAACAATCACATCAGGATTCTTCGCAAATCGTAGGGCCCCACCAGTGGCCGAGAGGTTCTGACCTCAAACTGGTAGACGGTAGGTGCTGGGTTCGAACCCAATCGCGACCGTCGGCCTAACCGTTCGGAATTTTCCGTGGTTTTCTTCTAACCTTACGTAAATACGGGTTAGGTTCCCTTAGAAAGACCCCCCACGGAGGGCATCCCACCCCTTAAAGCCTATATCCCATAGTGTAGATAATTGGCCGACATGCATACAACAACAACAACTTCGCAAATCGTAAATTTCAAAGTTAAAAAATTAAGAAAATAGCGAAAATCTGATACTATAAAATAAATGTGAAATGCTTCTTTATACAATTTAATTTTATTAATTCAATAATTTATTCAATTTTATGGCTGGGAAAGTCTTACAACTAAACAACCTAGGGGTCCAATGAGGTGGAGAGGTGTGTCATTTTTAACTTTGAAATTTACGATTTTCGAAAAATTCTGATGTCACGAATAAAAAAATTAGAATCATTTTCGGATTAAGTTATAAAAATACATAAATAAATTATCAAAAGTTAAAAAACACAATAATCATATTTGTTTTATAACATCAGATTTCATTATTTTTGTCTTTTTTTTTTTTTTTTTTTTTTTTTTTTTCGTTGAAATTTACGATGTGTAAAAAATCCTTATGTGATGCTAAGAAAAGAAAAACTTTTTCGTATTGAGCATTACAAAAAACATAAGGATCAATGATTGAAACTAGAAAACATGACACAACCCAAATTTTGCATTCTATTGTAATGCATCATTTTATTGATTTAGAAGCACATCAATAGTAATTGTTGTATCATATTTCTGTACATGAAATTAAATTATATTTCAAACAAGACTGTTACAATTGTGATAAATTATCAGGAAGATTCAGAATAGGGTCTTAATTTATTTTCCGCTTCATTTATTACTTAACGATACACATCCGAATAGAAAGCTTTTGAATGTATCCAACTTCAAATAAGATTCTCGAATTACATTCTTAATGGAATGAATTGTAATCTAATTGAAGTTTGACTATCTACAATTACAAAAGACAATAATATCACATCCATGTTTTGTCACCTAAAAAACAAAATTTACGAAAAAATTTTTAACGTTGGTCCATGAAATCTTTATAAATAAGTGTGAAGTAATGCAATTATAAATATTTATTCATCTTTAGTAAGTATAGATATATCAATTATTTATTTTTTAGAGAAAAGTTAACCCTTTATATCCCAAATTATGAGTTTATTCAAGAAATTTTTATCTTCTAAAGCTTTTTTTATTTACTTTTTAAAATCACTACATTAAAGGATTTATTTAAAGTGAAAAAAAAAGATATTACGTCTGTTCATAATACATTAAAAACAATTCAAAAAATACACACAATTTAATTTAATAGTTAAGAGTTATAAGTTAAATACAAATAAAAGTTATTTTAAAAAGAAAGCATTAAACAATTCGAACTTACTTAAAATTTTTGAATGATTTTACCAATTAAAATTAATTAATTATATTGATTTTAATTGGTAAAATCCTTATTACATTCACTTTTAATAATTATTATTTTATTTAATTAATTATTAAATCTGAATTTTATAGGGATTTTGTGAAACATTTATAACTCCAGCCTAAATTTTTGTTTTATATTTTGCAGAATTAAGAAAAGTACGAATATAATGCTCTTGCAACAGAAATTTAGAAAAGTTTTCCTAATTGAAACTTTTTCCCCAAAACTATGCAGCCTTTCAACGTTAAGAAAGCATAAAAGAGGCATATGGTATAGGAATAATCCTTTTAAAAGTATTTTTGTTTGGTGCAACCAATAATGCTTATTGATTAAGGTAATGTAAAGTATCTGTAACTCATTCTAAAGTGTATACCTACTAATAAATGTATTATATTAATTTTATAACTAGTTATTTTAAAAGTACTTTAAAATACTGTCTTGGTATAAAGGGTTAAAGGAAGTATTTGGACTTATTATACTTTTCAGTTATATATATATATATATACAGGGTGTCCGAAAAGTCTGGAAACGGTCGAATAACTCGAGAAATACATATGAGATTGAAAAACGTAAATATACGTGTTAAATATTTTTAAATAAGCTACTCAGTGATACAAATTTAACCTTCGTAATCGAACCCTGGGGGTCAGAGGGGGTCCAACTTTGAAATCTTAAATTATAACCCCCATTTTTTATTGCCGATTCGGATTCTACGGACAAAAATACGCAACTTTTGTATTTGATATTTATTTCGAATCCTCGTTTATCACGGTGTATTCGAGCATATTAAATCGATACATTTTTCGGCTTTTCTAACGGGATTTTCCCTAATCGCAACTAATTGGGGAGAATTTATGACATCAAATTCCTCGTCTTTTGCAGAAATAGCGTTTCCTGAAAATCACCCGCGCCGATTATTTCGATAGTACTACACACAGTTAAAAATTTGACCCATTTGCTGTAGCGTCACTCCACAGCTTTTATAGAATATCTGTTTCATGACCTATGAGAATGTTCAATAACACAGTAAAGTACACTGTAAAAAACTGACACTTTTGCTGCATCGTCACTCCACCACTTTTATAGAAAACGATTACTTTACTGTGTTATGGAGCATTCTCATTGGTCACAAAAGAGATATTCTATAATAGCTGTGGAGTGACGCTGCAGCAAATGGGTCAAATATTTATCAGTGTAGCACTATTGAAATAATCGCCACGGGTGATTTTCAGGAAACGCTATTCCTGCAAAAGACGAAGAATTTGACGTCAAAAATTCTGCCCAATCAGTTTCGATTAGGGAAAATCCCGTTGGAAAAGCCGAAATATGTATCGATTTAATATGCCCGAATACACCGTGATAAACGAGGATTTGAAATAAACATCAAATACAAAAGTTACGTATTTTTGTCCGTAGAATCCGAATCTGCAATAAAAATTGGGGGTTATAATTTAAGATTTCAAAGTTGGACCCCCCTCTGACCCCCAGGGGGTCGGTTTCGAAGGTCAAATTTGGTATCACTGAGTAGCTTATTTTAAAATATTTAACACGTATATTTACGTTTTTCAATCTCATATGTATTTCTCGAGTTATTCGGCCGTTTCCAGACTTTTCGGACACCCGGTATTATACAGGGTGATTCAGCTCGTCGGTGACAAACTTTAAGGATCGATAGAGCACACCTAGACGAACATTTTTGAATAGGGAATGTAGGGTCCCTGACGCGATGGTAAGGCGCTAGGCGCTTTCGAAAATTTGGGTGCCGAAATTCGAAACGTCATAAAAACTAGGGAAATGGTTAGATTTTCTTGCTTGTTGCGTCGAAATGATTCTGTTTGTTTAGACTTTCTTCAGTACCAATTTGATAAGCGTATCTCTTAAAACATGGATAGGGGGCGCTGTAGACTTTGGAGAGCTAGACAACAACTTTAAGCCCGTTATTTTGATAATTTAACACATGCTCGCCAAAGTTTATACTCTAACTTAAAGTTTGAACCCAAAAGTAGAGCCCTGCAAAAAGCGTAAGAGCCGGAATAAAATGTCAAAGTACAGGGTGGTCGAAACTCGAAGGCTCCTAAGAGATAAACAAACAGATTTCTTGACTTATGGCATGCATTTTCATGATTCTGTTTGCTGGGGCTCTCTGAAACTCAGTTGAACGGTACAAAAAGAAACATCGATAGGGGGCGCTTTGGGCAAAAAACATAATTCGTTGACATTTCGGACGCTAACTGGAAACGGGGCGCTACGATCAGTTAGAAACAAAACAAGAGAGTAATTTACTTATCATAAGAAGCTATTAAAACTGCAGTTTGTTTGTTTTTTTAACAAACATAGCTGGTTTCAATCATGCACAATGCGCGCAATAAAATTTACATAAGGTGCTTTTTGCTGATTTATGCAAAAGATATCGTACCATATCGATATGCAAAAGATACGTAATGCGTAGACGACAACGCGAGATGACGTAGTTGTATGCGCAGACACGTCTTTTGAACATGCGGTACCTACTTAAGCTTCGGGTTACTTGTCTGCAGATCGGTAGTAGGATGGAACGGTACACAAACTCTGAATTGGCTGACATGCATTTGGCGTATGGCGCTGCTGGTTGTAATGGACGAGCCGCTCAGCGGTTGTACGCCGAGCGTTACCCCAACAGGCAAATCCCCTGCCATGCCTTCTTCGCTCGAGTACACCAGAGGTTGTCCACAACGGGATCTTTCGACGGAGGCAGGCCTGAACGGGAGCGATCAGTGAGCACCCCCGACAACGAAGAGGCTGTGCTTAACCTGGTTGAGGACAACCCAGGTCTTAGCACGAGAGATATCGCCAGACATGTTGGCATTTCGCAAGCAACTGCGTGGCGCATCTTACGTTCCCGGAATCTGCACCCCTACCACATCCAGCGGGTGCAGTTGCTCAGAGAGCAGGATTTTGGCCCTCGAGTGGAATTCTCAAGATGGTACTTGGCGATGAGATCCAGGGATCCCCGTTTTGTAAACAGCATTTTGTTTACGGACGAGTCCACCTTCAGCCGGGAGGGAATGTGGAACGCCCACAACAGTCATGTGTGGTGTGATGAAAATCCACATGAAACCAGAAGCCGAGCAGCCCAGGAGCGTTTCTCAGTAAATGTGTGGGCCGGCATTCTGGGGGATTGCCTCATTGGCCCTTATTTGTTACCTGAACGGCTGACAGGTGGAAATTACCTGATTTTCCTGGATCAAGTGCTGCCGCAGCTTCTGGAGGAGGCGCACGTACCCGAAGGTTCGCGTCGCCAGATGTGGTTCCAGCACGATGGAGCTCCGGCCCATTACACGAACGACGTGCGTCTCCATCTAAACGCAAGGTATGGCCAGCGGTGGATCGGGCGTGGGGGTCCAGTTCACTGGCCTGCCCGATCACCAGACCTCACCTGCTTGGATTTCTTCCTTTGGGGTTACCTGAAGGCCGAGGTATACCATACACCTGTCAGCAGTGCTGAAGAACTTGTGGCGCGCATTGTGGCAGCTGCAGGGCAGATCAGAGATACTCCTGGCATTGTTGGAAACACACACTCCTCAATGCGACGGAGGTGCGAAGCCTGCATCATGGCCCAAGGTCGAAATTTCGAGCATCTTCTGTAGTGTTATTTTTTGTAAATAAATTTCCAGTATCATTGATGTTTTCGGTCTAAATTTATTCAGAAGTGTTGAGCAGAGGTAGAAAATGTGTTTTCATTATTACTAACTGATCGTAACGCCCCGTTTCCAGTTAGCGTCCGAAATGTCAACGAATTATGTTTTTTGCCCAAAGCGCCCCCTATCGATGTTTCTTTTTGTACCGTTCAACTGAGTTTCAGAGAGCCCCAGCAAACAGAATCATGAAAATGCATGCCATAAGTCAAGAAATCTGTTTGTTTATCTCTTGGGAGCCTTCGAGTTTCGACCACCCTGTACTTTGACATTTTATTCCGTCTCTTACGCTTTTTGCAGGGCTCTACTTTTGGGTTCAAACTTTAAGTTAGAGTATAAACTTTGGCGAGCATGTGTTAAATTATCAAAATAACGGGCTTAAAGTTGTTGTCTAGCTCTCCAAAGTCTGCAGCGCCCCCTATCCATGTTTTAAGAGATACGCTTATCAAATTGGTACTGAAGAAAGTCTAAACAAACAGAATCATTTCGACGCAACAAGCAAGAAAATCTAACCATTTCCCTAGTTTTTATGACGTTTCGAATTTCGGCACCCAAATTTTCGAAAGCGCCTAGCGCCTTACCATCGCGTCAGGGACCCTACATTCCCTATTCAAAAATGTTCGTCTAGGTGTGCTCTATCGATCCTTAAAGTTTGTCACCGACGAGCTGAATCACCCTGTATATCACTATTCAGCTTATATTTACTCTTATAATTAAATATCTTTGAAGCAATCATATGAATTATTTTTTAGTCAGTAATACTTTTTTGTAAATAGTCATGAATTTGTGATACATCGCGTGAATTTCTCAGAGCTGTATGTAGAATAAGTTATTGATACATAGGTATCTATATTTCGTCATACAGAAATTTAATTACGAATATAACCTATTTACTAGAGAAAAAGCAGAAGTAATATTTTGGCTAGTCATATCTGAATGTAACGACTTTATTAGTTTTGTTTAATACTTACTTATTTTATTAACAGTGATTTTATGTCTTTATTCCTTAGGTAAAAAAAAAATATATTTGTCACTCACATGTGTTATTTATTTTATTTTTATGTTATGCCACATACATTATTTCTTGCAATCTGAGTGTCCTCTTGATGATATTACGAAACCAACATGTCATTCACAAACCCAAAAAAATACGATGAACAAATGACAGATTTTATTAAAGATACTTCTCATGCTTTGCATATTTTTTTACTTTTTCTATCTTTACATGAAGAAAGTATTGGATTCATGAAAATTTTTGACTTCCAGTTTTTGGCGGATTTATATGTTTTAGGGGTCAGCGGTTGCAAAAAATATGTTTTTACAAAATATCTGTCTGTGAGTCTATATGTGATATAAATTTTGCGGGCGCTTTATCTCAAGAACTAATGCATAGAATTTAATAAAAATTTATATTCGTCTAGTTTCTGCTATAAATTGATGCTGATTAGTTTTTGGTGTAAATCGCTCGACAGATGTTATTGATATGCTGCATTATTTTTAGGATTTACGCAATAGCTATGTCTCAATAAGAAATGCACAGATTTAAATCAAACTTCAGATTCAGTTATTCCTTGACATAAATTGACGTTTCCTAAATCTTGGTGTCCATCGCTTAACAAATGTCACTGAATGCACTGTGTAACAAAAAACTATTATAAACGCATTTAAATAGTAAATATTTTTTTTAATTGTTATTTGATGTAAAGTGATATTTTAGTGACTTTCTTCATTTGAATCAATAAAATTGTGAAAAATAAATATAACTCTTAACTACAGCATGAATGCATTAATCTTACCTATTATCATGTATCAAGGGAGATCAAGCGAATTCTATATCTTAAGTAAATAAATTTTCATGTCTT
Source organism: Maratus speculifer (assembly GCA_964019185.1). NCBI lineage: Eukaryota > Metazoa > Arthropoda > Arachnida > Araneae > Salticidae > Maratus > Maratus speculifer. Next base: position 308,104,207 of record OZ025295.1, on the reverse strand, counting down.
CGGAGTAAATTCAAGCATAGATGTATAAAAAAAACATCTATCAACTCTCACATTACAAACAATAACATTATTGTGCACATATCATATCTTTTCATCAATATAATACCTTAATATTATACATACTGCATTTTTCAGTTCAAAGAAATGTTTCATTCAAAAAAGTTCTTACAAATTCAAAATGTAAACAAACAAAAAAATCGTTTGCACGAGGAGCAAAGTAAAAACGATTAAATTAAACCATGGAAGCAGCGATAATACGCAACAATAACCATATGTGTATAGCCCTTTAAATAAAAGAAATAAATTTAAAAAATTCACTTTGATAACGATATCATTACCGGAGGGGGGTGAGGTACAAGGGATAATAACGTATTATATCGGAAGGAGGCGAAAGGGTCCAAAATTTAGAAAAACTTGACAATGTTATATTTGCACAGTCCCTTAATACTTATTATACTATTATTACTTAAATATTTATATTAGTCAAAATTAATCAGTTATATAAATTTATATAATTACAAACATAAAAACCCATCAGGAAGAAAAATGCACTTTCACAAGAAGTCGTTTCCATGACGATCATTGCTTGAAAGCTAGATTTTCAAAAGAAACCAAAACGAAAGTAGTTGGATGTGCCAATCCCAAAACTTTCTTCTATCTCATACGTACATTTTAATATTTCAAAATTTAGTTACACATGTTAATGCATTAATATTATTAATTCAATGCTATACCAACTATGATTTTCATCTTAAATATCTGCTTCAGTCAATTAATCGGAGTAAAAAGAGTTTCCGTCTCTGCACGAGCCGATGACAATTGAATAAAAGGCAGATTATTTTTCAAATTCAGGAAGGATCTACTCACTATACTCAAAAATAATCATACACAAAAAATTTAGTTGAGTTCTATGCATTTCAAACACTTTTTTATGGTAAAGTAATAAAAATGGCACAGACATCGCGATTATAGCGTTTCTTTCCGACGGATGTTTTTTTAAATTCAGAGAGAGTCTGCTGACCATATCCAAAGACTTACACAAAAAAACTGGTTCAATTCCATGCATAACTTCACACACTTTTAGTTGGTACAATATTGAAAATGACAGAAAAATCGTTATTTCAGCGCTCCCTTCCGGCGGAATATTTCAAAATTGAAAGAGAACCTGCTTGCCACAGCCAAAAACATGCACAAAAAATTGGTTCAATTCTATGCAGTGTTCTCGCTGACATTTGACCAACGTTAGTAATTTGGCTAATTAAAAATAAAAAAACATTCGCCAAATGAAAAAAAGTATTAGCCAAATAGATTCGCCGTGTAGCACAAAAAAAAATTATCTTTAATCCTTTAATGCACTCCCTTTTTACTTACCCATCATACGTAGTATAGGGTAAGTCTTGCAATCGTTTTGAAAATCGAAAAATTTTTGAAAAACATATTTTTAGAAAAAAAAAATTTGCCGTCCGTCCGTCTGTCTGTCTGTCTGTCTGTAAACGCTCTATCTCCCGAACAAATTGAGATAGAGACTTGAAATTTTGTATGTAGTTAGTATGTAAGAATGGGACGAACCCTATTTAATATCAGCAACCTCGATTATACGGAACTATTTTTTTCGGACTCTCGAAAAATTCGTTCTGATGAAAGGTATATAAAAATTTTCGATTTTTTTTTTGTTCTAAGGAATGGACGTAAAAGGCAATAAAATAACACACATTTTGCATATAAAACAAAGTCGATCGGATTATTAGTTGCCGAGATATTTGTAATCTTGTTTTCCACATTCTTCGATTTTTCATGACCCTGTATTTCATTCAAATTTCAATTCAGAAGTATATTTTAATTGGAAATGAGACGCTTAATCCGAATCAGTTAATTGTTAGTTAATAGAGTTATTATTTTTGGAGTTATAAGGATGTTTCTTTTACGCAGTTCGGTACTACTTGAGTAGTTTGGCGTTTTATATAATTTGTCGAAATTGGTACATCAGCAGTTCTTTAATATAGCATTACTATGTATATTAACAATATTTAAATTTTGTTTATGAATTGCAATGCATTGTATAAAAAGTTTCACATGTTTTATTTTCATATACATATCCATGATGGGTAAGTATTGCGGTGGCCCCCAACGACTAGTTTTCAATATGTTCTAAAATAAACTAAGTTTTTATAACTGTGAGAGCGATTGTTATTAATCTAATTTCAACTATCCGCTACAAATATAAAAAATGTGTACATATTAAATATATATATATATGCATGTGTATGAAAAACGAAAAAGAAAAAAAAGAAAAAGCAAAAATTAAACAGTAGCAATTTGGCGAATCTTATCGCTTGTTTACTGGCCAAATGAAAAATTTAGTCGCAATTTGGTGCATTGGCAAGCGACAGCGAGAACACTGATTCTATGCATACATTCATACACTTTTGGATGGTAGAATGGCGACATACGGACACACATACAGATACATAGACACACACACGGACAGACAGACATTTTGTAAAAACATGTGTTTTGGAATCTCTGACCCCTAAAAAGTGTAAAACCGTCAATAACCATAAGTCAAAAAAAACTTCGATTACAATACTTTCTTCTATTTAAGATAGAAGAGAGTAAAAAAAAATTATATTTCCTCTTTTAATTAAGATAGAAATATCACGTCATTAAATGTTATTATAAGCATAAAAAAAGGAAAGTTTTTAACGCAATAAAACTTTTTTAGAAAATTTGAAGATTTTTGTGTCCCGGATGCATTTTCAGAAAGAATCACGTTTTGAGCACCAGCCGTGGCGAGTTGGCGAAAGCGAGAACGTTCAGCTAGCTGCATCGCCAAACGCCAATCGTCGTTTTGTTTTAATTTTCAAATCAGAAATCATTTTAATCTGAAAAAGCTCTTTGTTTTAAACTATGTTTTAATTGTAAACAACGGTGAATAACATTTCCTCATATTATATTCTTTGCTTGATAACATTTACGGAAAAACAAATGAACAATAAAAAAACAAATGAACAATAAGCACGATCTCTTTGCAGAAGGAAGGGTTGCTATTCTATAGGCATTTGACGTCACAAACAAAAAAGGGTGCGTAGCATTGACTTCATCTCCGCGCCAATCGTTGTTCTGGAGATAAGGTGCTCAAAACGTGATTCTTTCTGAAAATGCGTCCCGGATCTTAATTTAAATAGCTTTTGAATTCGATTAGAAGCCTGAATTATTCTAACTATTAACAGCACAAAAGCATCTACGATAGTGTTACTCTGTCGAAACGATTTTTTAATATTTTAAGTAAAGAGAAATAACCGTATTTACTCGTGTATACCGCGCCACGCGTATATAACGCGCACCCCCTACTTTACAAGAACAAAAGGCGATTTTTTAAAATCTTGTATATAACGAACACCATAAATTTTATACGCAAATGAATGAATAACTAAATGAATTTCAGTAATGAAAGTCGAAACAAACATTACATCATGGCAAAAAAAAAGCGAAAATACATTTTTTGACTTCGGGTAGAGCAGTGAGTGAGGGCAGTGAGAATTGCTAATTAGCGTTTATACAATGTTAAAGTATAAAAAAGTACAAGGAGTGAAATAAAAATGCAGTAATACTTTCAGTTAAATAAGATTTTCCGAGTAATAATGCTTTCTTTGAATACATGTCTTGATTCATATGTAAATCGTGTGATTATATCCAGCAGTAAAAAATTATTCCATTATAACGCGCACACCTAGGAATTTTGCCCTATTTTTTTTTTTTTTTTTTTTTTTTTTTTTACGATTAAATACGGTACTTAAAATATTAAAACAGCATTTGACTAATTTGAACAAAAAAACTAAAATTATAATCTGACTCAATTCATAGACTTTTCAACAAACTTGAAACGAGAAACTCGGGAAAAGAAGAACTATCATCCCTGAAATGTTACTTTTTACTTACCCGTCATACGTAGTATAGGGTAAGTCTTGCAATCATTTGAAAATCGAAAAAAAAAATTTGATGGATTTACACGTTTCAGATACTGGAGATTCCGAAAAAAATATTTTTTTGAAAAAAAATTTTGCCGTCCGTCTGTCAGTCTGTCAGTCTGTCTGTCTGTAAGCGCTCTATCTCCCGAACAAATTGAGATAGATACTTGAAAATTTGTATGTACTTAGTATGTATGAATGGGACGAAGCCTATTTAATATCAGTAACCTCGATTATCCGGAACTATTTTTTTCGGATTCTCGAAAAACTCATTCTGATAAAAGGTACATAAAAATTTTCGAGTTTTTTTATTTTAAAGAGTGGATGTAAAAGGCAATAAAATAACACAAATTTTGCATAAAGAACGAAGTCGATCGAATTATTAGTTGCCGAGATATGTGTAATCCTGTTTTCCGCATTCTTTGATTTTTCATAACCCTGTATTTCAATCAAATTTCAATTCAAAGATATATTTTAACTGGAAATGAGAAGCTTAATCCGACGCAGTTAATTGTTAGTTAATAGAATTATTATTTTTGGAGCTATAAGGATGTTTCTTTTACGCAGTTTGGTACTACTTGAGTAGTTTGGCGTTTTATATAATTTGTCGAAATTGGTACATCAGCAGTTCTTTAATATACCGGGTGTCCTGAAAAGGACTGAACGATTTTAAAAATCAATAACTTGCAAACTTTTACAGATATTTAAAAAATTCTTGCACGAGAGTCATCTGAAAGGTCAAAAGTTTTTTCCCTGCGAGTCTGGATTTTAGTTCAAATTACAAACAATAGATGGCGCTGAGAGCGCTAGATGCTGTGTTGAGGTGGATATTGACGTCACTTGGCACTGAAGCAAAATAAGGAGATTTCGCTGTGGAGTGGATCTTGTTCGAATATGGACTTTTGCATTTACCATCCGATTTTGAATGCAATCCATATAATTTTAATTTTGCTGGCTTCAGCGCAATAATAGAGAAAAATATTGTTTTCATTGATACGAAACCTTTGAAAATCGAAATGCGTGAAAAAACAACGTTCGAATTACCGACTTTTTTAGCCTTTGATGCTATTTCTTTCAGACAAGCTAAAAAGTGTCGTGTCAAAAATTGTGGCCCACTTTTACTTACCTATCATATGTAGTATAGGGTAAAACTTGCAATCGTTTTGAAAATCGAAAAAAAAAAATATTTTGACGGATTTACACGTTTCAGATACTGGAGATTCCGAAAAACATATTTTTAGAAAAAAAAATTGCAATCCGTCTGTCTGTCTGTAAACGCTGTATCTCACAAACAAATGGAGATAGAGGCTTAAAATTTTGTATGTACTTAGTAAGTAAGAATAGGACGAAACCTGTTTAATATCAGTAACCTCGATTATCCGGAACTATTTTTTTCGGACTTTCGAAAAAAAAATTGTCGTATTTACACGTTTCAGATACAGGAAATTTAGAAAAACATATTTTTAGAAAAAAAAAAATTGCGGTCCGTGTGTCTGTCTGTAAACGCTCTATCTCACGAACAAATGGAGATAGAGACTTAAAATTTTGTATGTACTTAGTAAGTAAGAATAGGACGAAGCCTGTTTAATATCAGTAACCTCGATTATCCGGAACTATTTTTTTCGGACTCTCGAAAAAAAATTTCTCGGATTTACACCTTTCAAATACTGGAGATTTAGAAAAACATATTTTTGGGAAAAAAATTGCCGTCCGTCTGTCTGTCTGTCTGTAAACGCTCTATCTCACGAACAAATGGAGATAGAGACTTAAAATTTTGTATGTACTTAGTAAGTAAGAATAGGACGATGCCTATTTAATATCAGTAACCTCGATTATCCGGAACTATTTTTTTCGGACTCTCGAAAAAAAAATTGTCGGATTTACACGTTTCAGATACTAAAGATTTAGAAAAATATATTTTTAGAAAAAAAATTGCCGTCCGTCTGTCTGTCTCTCTGTAAACGCTCTATCTCACGAACAAATGGAGATAGAGACTTAAAATTTTGTATGTACTTAGTAAGTAAGAATAGGACGAAGCCTATTTAATATCAGTAACCTCGATTATCCGGAACTATTTTTTTCCGGACTCTCGAAAAAAAAATTGTCGGATTTACACGTTTCAGATACTGGAGATTTAGAAAAATATATTTTTAGAAAAAAAATTGCGGTCCGTCTGTCTGTCTGTCTGTAAACGCTCTATCTCACGAACAAATGGAGATAGAGACTTAAAATTTTGTATGTACTTAGTAAGTAAGAATAGGACGAAGCCTATTTAATATCAGTAACCTCGATTGTCCGGAACTATTTTTTTCCGGACTCTCCAAAAAAAATTTGTCGGATTTACACGTTTCAGATACTGGAGATTTAGAAAAACATATTTTTAGAAAAAAAATTGCGGTCCGTCTGTCTGTAAACGCTCTATCTCACGAACAAATGGAGATAGAGACTTAAAATTTTGTATGTACTTAGTAAGTAAGAATAGGACGAAGCCTATTTAATATCAGTAACCTCGATTATCCGGAACTATTTTTTTTCGGACTCTCGAAAAATTCATTCTGATGAAATGACGATAAACGATGTTGGATGCGTGATTTTTTTTTTTTTTTTCTTGTTTTTGTATTACTTAGAGCATTTACTTCTATATTAGATCATATACATGTCAGAACAAAAGATTTCGAATCCATTTCCTTGTATTAATAGAAATTGTTGAAGAAAAATTTTCAACTAAGTTATGCGTTCTTTAACTGAACTAATCTTTTGTTAATATTATGTAGAATATATTATAGATGTTTAAAATATATACAGGACTTCGCAAGATAATTCGTATATTTTTCTAAATACTGAATTCCTGAAATTGGGTTTTCAAATATGATATGCTTCTCCCAAATGCTTTATTGAAACATCACTTTTCACCTTTTTTAAATGGCGAGCGCTTCATAATCAAAAGTGTTCCGGTGCATTATTGCTTATGAGAATAAATCCTTTACAATCTATTTTAATATTGTAACACAATTTCGAATTCATCAAAATTGATATAAAACATTGAAGTACACAACAAGATTTTTTTCTATTGACGATTGTATGTGTAGAAATTATAGTTCACTTACAATATTACACAAAGAAATTTCATTATGCGATTATACATTGAAAAAATTTTGTTTATGGCATATATTATTCATGTCACACTGTGGAAAACATAATAAAGTTGGTTTTCGTTTAAGAAATAACATTCAAAAATATATATAATACTATCACTAAAATATATTTTCTGTATAATTTGGAATGTAATTTATTTATTATTCGTTTACTAAACCTGCAAAAAAAAAAAAAAAAAAAAAAAAAAAAAAAAAAAAAATTTGCATAATGGTCTACGGGAAAAAATTGTCTGCAGTGTATGTTAAATGTGTTGCACTAATTTAAATATAAATAAATGGTTTAAAATTTACTAAAGCTCACTACGGGATACTTATTTTATAATATTACATGCATAAAATTTGTCGCTCATTGAAAAAGACGGGAAAAAATGCTTACAATGCAATATTCAGAGCACTGTCTATGAGCGATAATTGCTGTGAAAGTGAACTTTCAATTATTTTATGTTTTTTAAAAAATATTGTTGCACATTACATAATATTATACATAGTGTACATTCTGCTGTAGTTTACATACAGGGATGCACAAAGAATTCCTATTGAAAAGAGTTTTTTAATCGATTTATGCATTTTAATAATATCATGTACAGGGTCATGCTAAAAAAGTCTGTTTTTTTTTTTTTTTTCAACATTTTTAAACATGTTTTTGTATGGATTAAATTGTATGACGTGTTAAAAATTTATAAGTAATGAACAGGTCTGTATAAAATAAATAAATAAATAAATAATAAAATGTAGAGGATACACATTTTTAGTGTTTCTATTGCAGAGCTTCAACTTAAGAAGAGGGAACTTGTTCGGTTATGGATAATAACTCGAATCCAGTTTTCAATTGTATCATGCGTTTTCGAAATGTTTAAGTCGACATATTCTTTCAACTTATTAAATGACGAACTTATTGTGGCATTTTAAATGTACAGTGAAGTCAAATTAGAATGAATTATTTTGAGTTGCGATAATCTTTGTTTGAATTTTTATGTGTTACATCCTGTTAAGATAATTTTGATTATTTCTTTTTAAAGCACCACTTGTAAAAACTTATTTGTCGCCTCAATTTCAAGAACTTACATACTGTCGTAAGTTAAATTAAAATTTATAATGCGTTTTCATATATTTCTCTCGTTATTTATTTATCATAAATTTAAAAAAATCGAAAATTTCAAGTTTTTTTTTTTTTTTTTTTTTTTTTTTTTTTTTTTTTTTTATAGCTAAAGTAATTTCCGGCTTATAATTTGCGGATCAAATAATTATTTTTCGACCTAAATTTTTTTGAAAAATAAAATGTAACGTATTAGATTGCGGTAAACATTTGACTTCAATTACTAAATAAAATTTCTGGATTCAAACAGAATTGTTAAATCCACAGATTAAACTCTGAAAATTACGGTAATCAGAAATATTATATTACTAAATGAATTAACCAAACAGTTAAGAAAAATTAAAAGAAATAAATACTTCATAAAATTCTCTTAGTATATGAACCCTTTAAAATTCAGATTTAAGGGGATCAGGGGCAAAATCTTTACTTTTTTTACATTACTCTATTATTTTTTTCTGTTTAAAATGACGTTTAAATCATGTCTTAAATAGAACAGGAAAGTCTTAATAATTTTAATTACTCCATTTTTTTTCTGTTTAAGATAACGTTTAAATCATGTCTTAAATTGAACAGAAATCTTAATTAGAACAGGAAATATAATTTTTTATATTTGGATTCGATTTCAAAATCTAGCTTTCTAACAATGGTTGTTATGGAAACGACATCTTTAAAAAAGGATAAATTTCTTCATCTGGATTTTTTCCTCATTTCTCCTATGTAAATTGTTATAACTCAAGAACCGCTTAAGATAAATGATTCAAACTTGGAACATGTTTTTTTTTTTTTATTGCATTTACTTTCAGTTTGATTCAGTAAATTTGAAACGATATTTACATTTTTTTTTTTTTTTTTTTTGAGTTACATCATTATTTTCAAAATTTTACTTTAAATAATTTTAATTTTTATTTAAATTAATATCTTTAAAATTGGTGAAATAAAATTAAAGATTATATATTTCTGTTTATTTATAGGAAAAAATAATATTCTATAAATAATATTTCAAACTATAACGATTTTAATTTACTCCACCTTTTTAAATAAATTTAAATTTCTTTCTTTAAAAAAATATAAGTTTTATTATGTGATTTTGTTTACTAATAATACGATTAAACATCACAAAAAAATAAAAAATTTTAGCTCAATAAATAAAAATTATTTAAAAATCTGCCCCGGATCTCCTTAAAAGAGTGTAAATACTTATATTAAAGTAGAAAAGGGCAAAGACAAGAAATTAGATGCTCAGATTCACATTACGATATTCTCAAAATGTCCCCCATTCGACACAATCAAATGTCTTAAACGAAGCACAAAATTACTACATACATTCTGCAAAGTTAACTCTGAAATACGTTCACATTCAAGGCTGATTATTTGTTGTAGTTCAGATATAGTGGTGGGCTTTTGTTGATGAACAGCATCCTTCAAATGGCCCCATAAAAAATAATCGCACGGATTGAGATCCGGCGAACACGGTGGCCAATCCATACCCTTACTTGTTGCCTTTCGATAATGCAGTGCAATTACGCGGTTTTCAAAATATTCTTCTAGAAAAGTAAAAACATCTGATGTCCGATGAGGTCTCGCACCGTCTTGCATGAACCAATCTGTTTTTAAATCTCCTAAGGTATTCAATACGGCTACAAATTGTTGCAAAATTTCAATATATCGACTTGAATTTACCGTCTCTTCCAAATAAATGGGCCCAATAATGCCACGGCTGGAAAGCGCTGCCCATACAGTAATTTTCTTTGAATAAACTGATCGTGGCACGCATACATGGGGGTTTTCAGTGCCCCATATCCGCCAATTTTGCTTATTGACGAAGCCATCGAGATGGAAATATGCTTCGTCAGAAAACCAAATTCGATTTACATCGATAATATCGCCATCTATTAAATTAAGCATTTCATTTGCAAATATTAGTCTTTCTTGTTTCATAAGAACAGGAAGTGGCTGCTGAGTTTGTATTTTATACGGATACATTTCCAAGCATTTTCTTAATATCTGCTGTGTTGCTGTTCTACTCACTGAACACGCAGCTGCAATTTTACGTACAGATTTTTTCGAATCTTGAGTAATAACATTTTTAATAAAACTCACGTTAGCTGCTGTCACGGCCGATTTCTGTCGTCCAACATTTGCTACCAAATCGTCAGTAACACAACCAGTTCTTATAAATTTATCATACAATTGTCTAATTGTATTTGGATGCGGAACAATACTTGTATTGAATTTTGCTTGGAAGCTCCTTCTTGTTGCTGTTACACTTTTATCCAAGCGATGATATTCCAATACTAAAAATATTCTTTGTTCTAAGGAATAAACCATTTCCGCGATTTTATAATAGCATAGATAAAACTCTATTAAAGAACTTCTTTAAAAGAACTAGTATTTCTTAGAATATAAAATTTTTTTAGAATGGCAAAATTTATTAATTTTTAACTATAAAAAAAACCTACTAAATCGTTTCACTTTGTTTTAAAATATGACGCGCAAAATATTCTTTAAATTAGATAATAAAAAGTAATTTAATCCGAGAAAATACAGCTTTCTTAAATGTGAAATCGTCTGCAAGCTCGAGTGCTGCTCGTTAAATTCATGCAAGATTTCAATATCTGCTATTATATTAAAGGATTTATTATTTCCATGGCAACAACACATTTCACTGAAATCATATCGACTGAGTTCAAAATCGGGGCTTCATGTCGAGTACACAAGTCAGATGCATGTTGTTCAATAAAAACAAATAAACAAAAGTTCAAAATCGGGCCCTAAGAGAAAGATTTCATTGTCAAACGAGATACACTCCACAGCGAAATCTCCTTATTTTGCTTCAGTGCCAAGTGACGTCAATATCCACCTCAACACAGCATCTAGCGCTCTCAGCGCCATCTATTGTTTGTAATTCGAACTAAAATCCAGACTCACAGGGAAAAAACTTTTGACCTTTCAGATGACTCTCGTGCAAGAATTTTTTAAATATCTGTAAAAGTTTGCAAGTTATCGATTTTTAAAATCGTTCAGTCCTTTTCAGGACACCCGGTAGCATTACTATGTATATTAACAATATTTAAATTTTGTTTATGAATTGCAATGCATTGTATAAGTAGTTTTCACATGTTTTATTTTCATATACATATCCTTGATGGGTAAGTATTACGGTGGCCCCAACGACTAGTTTTTTTCCTTCCACTTCAACTTTTCGGCTCTTTTTTATAAACAAATTTTTAGCCCAGTGAATTTACTCTAAAGTTTTTGAAGCACGTGTGAATTGTGACATGTGTTTCCTTTGCGTAAAACCATCTATCATCTTTACAATTGAACGTGGTAACATTCAAGTCTTAAACTTCCAATCTCGGAAAAAGGATAGAAAAGTTATAATAAAACGTTTTTAAATTGTAAAATTATTTTTTTATTCAATGATTCGGAACAAAGTTTATTTTTTAAAAATGCATATGAAGGTACGTTTTTTTTTTTTTTTTATAAAAGTAAAAGGAAAATTTATCGATTTTTTAATGATGAATAATGCAACATAAGTCCCGAACAATGCATATTTCAAGCACATATTTATTTTTAAATAATTAAAAGTCAATATACAAAAAACAGAGAACTCTGAATTCTTTAAATATTATTAAAAATGAAATCTATTTCACGTTTACGCTTATTGATACTGAATTCTCAAAATCTTTGGTAATGCCTTTAAAAAACATTTCGAAAAAATACATTTTAACTGGGTACATAAAGTTGTAAAAAAAATTATGCAGAATAATACCTAGCTTAAATCTAAATATATTTCAAATAACGATTTTTTTTTCAATTTTCATTATAAACCAGGAAGTGCAGCATAGACAATCGAGTTCACGGCTGAAATTCCAGAATTAGTAAAAAGTTTAAATTACCCCACTTTTTTTTAAAAAAACTTTAAATTTCAATTTGTTTTTGTTTTAAAATTCTGAAAATTACTATCATGTAATTTTGTTTACAAATAACATGATTAACCATCATAAAAAAATTTGCGAATTTTTACACAATATATAAAATTTATTTTTAAAAAAGTCCCGTATCCCTTAATCTTAAAATTAAAGCATTCTTGATTATCTGAAAATTTTGGTTTTTTAGAAAGTTGGTTGGCCCCTCTTAATACGGATAATCGAGATTCTACTGTAATATGTAAACTAGTTATAAAAATTATTATTAGAATATAGATAACAAGGAAAATAAAGATAAATGACACTAATACCTTTTTTTTTAGCACTTTCCAACAAAGTTGAAAAGTGCTTATGCATTCGGTTTGTCTGGCCGTCTGTCCGTCTGGCCGTCTGTCCGCGCTCTAACTCCCGTAAATATACTCGGATTGCTATGAAATTTTTATACGTTATTGAGGTTTACCCTAGCACGAACCCTATTGAAAATGAAGTATCTACCATGATTAGTTTATCTACAGAGAGAATCAAAAGTTTCCCATTACATTACGGCCTATGGGGAAAAATCGTTACTATACTCGGATTGCGATGAAATTTTAGGACGTTATTGAGGTTTACCCTAGCACGAACCCTACTGAAAATGAAGTATCTACCGTGATTAGTTTATCTACAGAGAGATTCAAAAGTTTCCCATTACATTACGGCCTATGGGGAAAAATCGTTAATATACTCAGATTGCCATGAAATTTTAGGATGTTATTGACGTTTACCCTAGCACAAGTCCTATCGAAAATTTAGTTTCTACCATGATTAGTTTATCTACAGGGCGAATCAAAATTTTCCTATTACATTACAACCTATGGGGAAAAATCGTTTCAAAGGAATTTTAAGGATGTTATACCCTGTCAAAGGTATTAAAATATGCATTCTATAAAATATAAGGTGCAAATGTAGCTATTATTCATTTACAGGTCCACACAAAAGAATTCCATTAGATATAATGGTAAAAGGGGGAATTGTGTGTGACATTTTAAAAATATATTGAGCTTTTTCATATATAATAAAACTGATATATGTCACTGAAGCTTACTATAAGTTATACGCTACTGTCTTGCATAATATGAAGTACATAGCATTTACAGGGCCATACAAAAGATTTCAAATAGTATATTCTTTCCGAAGTACCGTATATGTGTCCGATGATGGCTGATGGAGGGATGAAATGCACTTTATTTATGATATTAGCGTTTGTATTTCGCTAAATATATGCGCATTAAATGGTGTGTATAACTGTTATAGTTGATATACAGGGCTACCCAAAAGAGCTCACCAACGTTACTGAATATGAGCATAAATTATTTAAATGTGGTTCTTAAATAAGCTATGCATTTTTACGCTGAGCTGCATTCAATTTACTGAGAAATGTTTGCAGAATATAGAAAAAGGGATATACAGGGCCACGCAAAGAGTTCGGTACATGGACGCTTATGAATGATAATTTATGAGAATGTGATTTCAGTTGTTTTAAAAGTGTTTTAGTTTACAATAAATTTTAGCCTAATGCTGACGTGTAATAAAGGTATAATGTAAACTACAGGGCTGAACAAAAGTATTCAAGTATGTTTCCATCTAATAGTATGAATTGCTGAAAAAGAAATTTCAAGCTACTAGATATTTTCTTGCTGAGCTAAATTTTCCCATTATATGAACTGACATATGAAATACAGGGCTGTTCTAATGTACTGGAATACATATTTGGGTATATTTGGCTATACACTATTATTTCCCTAAATAACAAAGTTTTGTTAAAGATTTCATTAAGTGTTGGAAAGTGCTTCATAATCTATGCTTAATGCATGATTTTTCTTACTTGTTTTTTTTTTTTTTTTACATTTAGAGCAATGAAATAAATGTTATTTATTTTATCGTTCTATTGTCTAGTTTGCAATGAAATTGTTAAAAATAAAGTTCCGCAATTTTATGATGTAAAATTCGTATTATCTTAGAAGAATTTATTCGAAAACTCCTTTCGTATTAAATATAAAGTTTATTGACGAATAATTAGTTTAAAAAAATATTAGAAGCAATATTTTGAGTGGTACATTATAAAGTGCAGCCTGATTTTAATGAATCGTTTTGAAATTATTTCCTAATAAAGGTTTATGAACTTTGTAATGAAGTTTAAAATTTTTAATAATAAATTTAAACCTGCAGTTCCTGAATTCAGTAACTATGGCTTAACTTTTCTCCAGTATTTTAACGATGGTAATTGTAATTAAAGTAAATGTAAAATCTACGGTAAAACCTAATTTGAATTTGGTAGGAAATATTTTCACATCCATATCAAATAAGTGCAATCTAAATGACAGCATACAACAATATTTTCAAAAGTTTAATTGCATGGCTTATTATATATAAATGTATTATACTCATTAACAAATACATTAATTGGAAGAAACTATTCTTATTTAAAATTTTATTGAAAAGATTAGAAATATGGCACATTCAAATATATCTATTGATGTCTACGAATATTTAAAATTACCTTCGCTATTTCAAAAAAAAAAAAAAAAAAAAAAAAAAGAAAAAAAAAGAAAGAAAGAAAAAAGAAAGAAAAAGAAAAAGAAAAGAAAGAAAGAAAAGGTGAGAAGATAAGAAACAAGTTGAAAATTGCACGTGAAACGTAGCAAATGAGGTGCGTTCGTACGATAACGAAGTTTTAAAAATATAACTCTCATATATATCAATCTCATAAAATTGTAAATAGTGAATTACAATTAAAACGCTCATCAAACAATGTTCTCCCTATACCATTATGTAATGGAATACTCTTGTGTGGCCTTGTAAATCAATAACAAATGTTCTTTGCACCACAAATTATGTAAAATGTATATTATAGTATGTACTTTATAGATGACTATAAATTTTATTAAGTTCGAATGAGTGTAACACCATAAAGATGCATTTGAAACATTTTTCCCCATTGACCGTAATGTAACGGAATACTTTTGATTGTCCCTGTAATTGATCTATGCATCCGATTTTCATAAAATTTGAAAAAACTCGACAAAATTATGTAATAATTATGCATTTTAAATTTCAAACGTATGAGATACATTTGAAACTTTTTCCCCGTTGACCATAATGTAATTGAATACTTTTGATTGCTCCTGTAATTGATCTATGCACCCGATTATCAAACAATTTGAAATAACTCGAGAAAATTATGTAATAATTATGTATTTTAAATTTCAAACGATTAAAATGAATTTGAAACTTTTTTCCCCATTGACCGTAATGTAATGGAATACTTTTGATTGCCCCTGTAATTGATCTATGCATCCGATTTTCATAAAATTTGAAATGACTCGACAAAATTGTGTAATAATTATGTATTTTAAATTTCAAAAGATTCGGTTGGGTAGTTTTTGCGTTGTTATATGCGGACAGACGGACAGACAGACGGACGGACTGAACGACCACTATAGGTGCTAGAGGTCTGCACGGGCCGGGCTCGGGCCGATTTTCAATAGTGGTATTCGGGCCGGGCCGGGCTCGGGCCTTACTTCTGAAGACTCGGGCCGGGCCTAGTCACTAATCCTTTCGAGCCGGGCCGGGCCTAGTCACTAATCTTTTCGGGCCGGGCTGGGCTCGGGCCTTAATTTTTTTGCTGAAGTATCGGGCCGGGCCTAACTTTTTTTTTCGTACGAAGCTGATACTGATTCCATTCTTCCTAGTTTTCATGGACCAAAATAGTCAGTTCCTATTGAATCTTCCTATATGAAAATCCTTTTCTCGACTTTTTATAAATCAGTAATATTTGGCTTTGTCCAAAAATTTCTGCAAAAAAAGCATATACTTTTAAGCCGTCATTATTCTACAATTAAACATTAGAATTTATTCCTTAAATAATCGTAGATTACTAGGCTTTTTAAAATAGAATTAAACACACACACACACACACACACATACACACACACAAAAAAAAAAAAAAAAAAAAAAAAAAAAAAAAAAAAAAAACATGATTATGACAGAATTTTCTTTTTAAACTGAAAACTGAAATTTTCTTTTAAAATGTTCATCCATGCAAAATGAATACAACAATACGGGAGAAAAAAATACATTAAACATTTACATCTGTTAAGAAGGGAATGCATTTTTTTCGTTCCAAAGCGATTTCGTCTTTGGAAATATTACCATATACCGCTTTTTCGATTTTTTGTCTCCATTACAGGGAATATGGATTAATAATACTAGTGATAACTAATACATTTACATACAACAAAGAAAGATTCATTTAAAAGCATAAATATCGCAGCCTACAGCACTTCTGCATAAATGGAGTTTATAAACATGGAAAAAAAAAGACTAATATAATTTTTTTTGGTCAGAACTCTTCCATAAGATTAAAGATCAATGTTCTGTAGACATTCACTCGAGCCGGGCCGGGTTCGGGCCGAATTTTAAACTTTTTTCCGGACCGGGCCGAGCTCGGGCCGAAATTTTAACTTTCGGGCCGGGCCGGGTCGGGCCATTATTTTTTTCGTTCGGGCCGGGCCGGGCCGGGCTCGGGCCGGGCGGGGCCCGGGCCTGGAAATTTCGGCCCGTGCAGACCTCTAATAGGTGCTACGTATTTACATAATTACGAACGCACCTAAAAAAGAGAAAGATATAAAAAAATTCTTTCTTAAAATACAATTTTAATTACAATAAATCGTGATAAAAAATCCTCTGTGAGTATTTATGGAATTACTCATAAACAAGTAATGCTGTATTAAAACCATGGTAATTAAAGTATTATACTTAGAATTTAGGATGTTCTCAAATTCAAAGGGGCAACTTTATGACATATGTTTTATATCATTTTTGTTTGTAAACCCATGAAACTCGCAACTGTTGTTATTCAGAAACTATATAATCAAAAGACATTTTCGTTTCTTTAGTAAACACTGTCAATGTGGGTATATTAAACCCTAATAGACTATCTATTTCTATATGTCAATGCAAACAAAGACAAAAAATTTAAATTGAAAAAAAAAATTCATAGTTTTATGATACAAAATTCGTACTATCTTAGAAGAATTTATTCAAGAGCACGTTTTCTATTAACTAAGAAGTTTATTGCCAAATAATTAGTTTTAAAAATATTTTAAGCGGTACTATATAAAGTGTAGTCTGATTTTAATGAGTCGTTTAAAAACTGTTTCCTAATAAAGCTTTAGGAACCTTGTAATGAAGTTTCAAAATTTTGATCATAAATTTGAAAACATGGATTTCCTATATTCAGTAACTATGGGTTGATATTTCTCCAATATTTTAACGATGGTAATTATAATTAAAGTCTTATTTTAGAGTTTATGTAGACTGTAGTATAGTCAAAACCTAATTCGAATATCGTAGGATATATTTTTACGTGCATATCAAATAAGTGCTATCTAAAGAACAGCATACAAGAATGTTAAAACTTTAATTACATGGCTTATTACATATAAACTTTGGAAAAAACTATGCTTATATAAAATTTTATTAAATAAATAAGAAATTTGGCATATTCAAATAAATATATCGATTTCTACGAACATTTAAAATTACCTTCGCGCATTAAAAAAAAAATGTAAAATACAATTTTAAGTTCTATAAAAGATGATAAGAAATCCTTTAAGAGTGTTTATGGAATTACTCATAAACGAGGAAAGTTATAATATTAAAACTCCAATTATTAATGTATTATATTTAGTAGTACGCTGTTTTCAAGTTCAAAGGAGCAACTTTATGACATAAGTTTAAATTCGTTTTCGTTCGGAAACACATGAAACTCGCAACCGTTGTTATTCAGAAATTACATAATCAAAAGTCATTTTCGGTTCTTTAGGAAATACTGTCAATGTGGGCATTTTAAACCCCAACGGAATACCTATTTCTGTATATCACTGCAAACAATGTAAAAATTAAAAAAAATAAAATAAAGTTTCGTAGTCTTATGATACAAAATTCGTACTACTTTAGACTAATTTATTCGAAACTCGTTTCGTATTAAATATAAAATTTGTTGGATACTAATTGATATTTAAAATATTAGAAGCGTATTTTAAGTGGTACATTATAAAGTATAGCCCTGGTTTTAATGAGTCGTTTTAAAACTATTTCCTAATAAATCTTTATGAACCTTATAATGAAGCTTTAAAATTTTATAAATCATAAATTTAAAAACATGCACTTCCTATATTCAGTAACAATGGGTTGATATTTCTCCAATATTTTAACGATGGTAATTATAATTAAAGTCTTATTTTAGAATTTATGTAGACTGTAGTATAGTCAAAACTTAGTTCGAATTTGGCAGGAAATATTTTTACGTCCGTATCAAATAAGTGCTATCTAAAGGCTAGCATACAACACAACAACGTTTTTAAAACTTTAATTGAATGGCTTATATTATATAAACTTGTTATACTCAATAACAAATGTATTAATTTGAAGAAACTATGCTTATTTAAAGTTTTATTGAATAGATAAGAAAATTGACACGGTCAAATAAATCTATCAGTTTGTAGAAACATTTAAAATTACCTTCGCGATTAAAATATTTATATATGTTGTATTTTTTCATATTAATACTTTCCAAGTTTATGAGCCGTCCATAAATAATGTGGATGGGGGTGAAGGGAGTTCGTGAAATTGTGACAAGGGGGTGGGAGGGGGTAAGAAGAAGTGTGACATCACACATTTTCATTAAAATAAAAACATTAAAAGTCAGCAGATTAAATTATGAAATTCGTATTTATAAATAAATGTAAGATTTAAAGCCAAATATATTAAATTCAATTTTAATTTCCAAAATACTGCTGTTTTTTTTTCATATTAATATTTTATTATTATTGTGCGTTAATTATGTTTTTCGTTGTCAACCTTAATCTTACATCGTACAAAATAAGTAGGGGGAACTGGGGCACATTGATACAGCTTTTTTCTAATTATTTTTTCGGTGTCCAGAAAGCAGAAATTTCAAGTTTTTTTCCCACGTGGTTTCAGCAAAACTTGTGTAGTATGATATAAAAATGTACAATCGTTGTTTTATACATTATTTTTGCATGTAATTTTAAAAAAATTAAAAAAAGCCATTTGTATCAATGTGCCCCATTCCCGGGGCAGATTGATACACCTCATGGGGCACTTTGATACATCTGGGAAGAATGGGGATTAAATAACATCAATGCATATTTTTCATAGAAAAATAGTTAGCAAACCATTTTATATTTATTTATAGAAATTAATTCACCCACAATTTATTTGTAAGCAATATTAAAACGATCAAAATGAAATGTATAATGACCTGATGTTCTGGCAGTTCCTTGTCTGATTGTTGGCTGTGGTAACTTCGTCATATCTGGCACTTCAACCCCAGCATTATCTTCTTTCTTACGAAAGATGAAAACACTACCAGGTTTTCTATTTATAAATCGGTTTATAAACAGAAAATGAAAGATAATTATATTAAAAAGTCTGTTTATAACATAATTATCCTATACTGTTCTGCAACTTGTTTCTCTTACTTAACATTTCTCATGTCGAAAATACTTTTTTCTCTGGAAAATCGATATAAATTTGAGATTTTCCAGGGTGCCATCTATTTCTTTTGTTAGTTCTACTAGCACTAAATGTTAAGTAAGTTCGTACGTCTTCTGTTTTAAAAAATACTATAAAATGTTCTAATGCAAAGAAATTAGAGCTATTTCACTTCAATAAAACTAATATTTGAAATTTTTGGCGAAAAATGGTTGGATTAAAAAATGTATGGTAAAAAAAAAAAAAAAAAAAAAAAAAAGGTAATGAAAAAATTAACTAGAAAAGGATTTAGGTTGTATCAATGTGCCCCATACAGCCATTTTGAATAAAATGAGTCTCAAATCCAACACTTCACAATTTATCTAACAACAAAGAGTGAGGGACTGATAAAGAGTAGCTCTACTTGCCAAGGAGAGTATTATTTTTTGTTGAAAATACCATAACAGTTGTATAATACCATTTTAATTGTACAACTCAAATTTACTTTTCATCTACAAAAACAATAACTCACTCGTTTCATTTCATCAAACTACTGAATCATTCCAAGTCTTTCTATATGTAGTTGAGTACATTACCATCACCTTTTGGAGCTATTGTGAAACTGCCTGTAATGACCCTTTGAGCAGTAGAGGGGGTGTATCAATGTGCCCCATGTATCAATGTGCCTCAGTTCCCCCTACACGAATCATTTTTATTATTATACTCATAAAGTATATAAAACACACAATTAAAGTTTTTTTTTTTTTTTTTTTTTGAAATATGATCTATAACGTAGTGCTTTGTCATTGAACTGCAAGTAATTGTTTACGTAATATAGCATGACATGTGATAAGAGGAAAAGGGTGTAATGAAGTGTGAAGTTTTTTATCTCGCAAATAATTTTATGTGATTCGTGTTCTGTGTGTTAGAAGTAGTGTAGAAAGTCAAATAAAACATCTCTATCATGTCACAATTTTAGGATGTATCAATATTTATTTTTTTACGTTTTTTACAAATTTTAATCTTAAACTAATTTATTTCGGATTTAAAAAAGCTTCATTTTTTTTGTTGTCAATTGTACTTTGAGGTTGAGGTTTCCTTAATTACCAACCAGCAGTAGTATGCCAACATCGCAAGATTCCATTTTCCATAATATAGTTTTTCAATAACAGCTATATCTTGGTGAAATCGCTCTATATGTTCATCACTCATAGTTCCCATATTTTCGGGGGGGGGGGGATCTAAATGCGAATCCAAAAAAAAAATGTATTTTCAAAGACATGTTGCAATTCGTTTTATGAAAAGCTTGTAACATTTTCTGAACAAGGTGAACATATTGCGGGGATTTATGATTCCCTAAAAAGTTTTCAGTGACAGCAACAAATGATGTCCAGGCTTCCGTTCCTACATCATTTAAGCATGAAATGAATGTTGGATCTTTTATTATAATAAAAGAACAAACATTTACTTGTTCACTAATGTTATTGCTTATATTTGTAAATTACATATCCTTGACGAGTTATTTACAAAATAAGTTTTTATGCTGTTTTTCCTCCATTGTGCTTTTCACGGCTCTGTTTATACATTTATTTCATAGAATTTGATAATTCAAATGGTGATCTGTTTTGTTTATTTTAAATAGGTGTTTAAATTTTTCATATTCATTATACATGCTTAAATGCAGTTTATCTAATGTTCTTGCTTAAATTTAAATTTAGGTAAAGATATATGTTGCACTGGATTTACTTTTGTAAAAAGTATATATTCATATATATATATATATATATATATATATATACACTGGCGGAAAAAAAAATCCCAACACTAATAAAGACTTGTGTTAGCTAAACGAAATTTTGTAGGCGCGTTTATACATCTGAAAGACGACACTGATTAAAATTTCATGCTTCGCGCATACGTCTAGCGCTAGTAGCACCACTCAAAACTTTAAAACCAGGTTTGCTTTAAATGCGTGCTGTAAAGTTCGTGAGCATTATTTATCTATAAAATTTGACGGATTGAGTTGAGATTGATCATGAATGCTTTTAAGAAGACGAAGAAGCTATTATCATCAACTCCCCGAGTTGGTAAGAGGTCGTAAAGTAGGGCTACGAGAATGTGGATTTTCTTTCCGCGATTTTTCAGAAAGACTTGGACGGAATGTATCCACTGTGCATGATTGTTGGGAGCAGGGGTCAAAGGATGGTACTGCCTCAAGAAGACCAGGCTCCGGGTGACTACGTGGCACTACTGAGAGGGAAGACCGTCGTATTCGGTGTACGGCTGTGTTGCATCGTATTGTGTCTGCTACAGAAATTCGAGCTGCAGTTGGTACAACAGTGACACAACGAACTGTTAGAAATCGGTTACTTCAAAGACAGCTCAATGCAAGGCATGCATTCCACTGAGTCAAAGTCATTGCAGTTTGCGACGCCAACGATGTCAAGCCAGAGCTCACTGGAGGATGAAGTGGAGATCTGTTGTGTTTTCTGTTGAAAGCATGGTCTAGCTTGGTGCCAATAATGGCCATGTTCTGGTCAGAAGGAGGCCAGGGGAACGCCTGCAACCAAACTGTCTGCGGCCTAAACATACTGGATCTACAATCTGGAGTAATGGTCTAGGGAGCAATTTCCTATGGCAGCAGAAGCACTCTCGTGGGTCTCTCAAACATACTGATTGCAAATGTGTACGTCAGTCTGGTAATTTACCCTGTAGTGCTGCCATTCAAGAAAAGCTTTCAAGAGGAGATTTTCAACAGGATACCGCTCGACCTCATGCTGCTGTTGTAACGCAGAGTGTCCCACAGAGTGTCGACATGTTACCTTGGCCAGCGATATCACCAGATCTGTCTCCCATTGACCATGTATGGGATATCATTGGATGAGAACTTCGGTGTCATCCCCAGCCAGCACTGACCTCACAGTATTGACACAGCAAGTACAACAAGCATGGAACTCCATACCACAAAGTGACATTCGGCACCTCTGTGACACAATGCATGCACATGTTCAGGCTTGCATTCCAAATTCGGACGGTTATAGTGACTATTAATGTAACAGCATTTCACATTTGAAATGCATTTTATTGACCTTAAATTAACCTGTGATCTCGAAAATCTAATCAATTAAATATGTTAACTAGACAAATGCACTGTCCAAATTTCGTTACTCTACAATAAGTTTTTCTTGGTGTTGGGATTTTTTTTTTCCGTCAGTGTATATATTGGGACCTGAGAATTTTGCTTTGGTTCTACTAATTCCATTTGTATTCATTTTAATTATTTTTTCCCCTCCATGTTCACTGTGGTATAAGTTATAAGGTATAGTTTCAATGGTTCATATATTGTAATACAATTAATGGTTGTATATATACACTATCTACCAAAAAGTATTTGTACACTTTCAGTTTTTGACATTTTGTCAAATATTTAAAAATATACTGGTCGGATTCTTCTGGAACTTCAGAAATATAAAGATTATGTTTCACTTTATATTTATTTACATTCATTTGTTAAGCGGGTAATTAGGGGGCCGGCAAAAAAACAAAGAATAATAGAAATATTTGGGATCGCCCTGTACATGAAAATGCACGAAACGACTTATCGCTTTAGGATACAAATATATGAATACAGTGGAATATGTACACTAATTTTTGTGAGAATAGCATGTATATTTATGGCGACAGAGCGATTTTTTTGAAAAATTCAAAAAATTCTGGTATGTTTTTTGTTTATATCATAGAGGGTTTTTGACCAAATTTAACGCAAATTTCAGAAAAATTGGCAAAATCTATTAAAAAATATATAGTGCAATTGGAATATAAATATATTTAATACTTTATGAAATATGAGTAGTTTTATGAAATAATTTTTATCTGCGCATGCGCGAACGATAAAAACAATTCTTTTACATCATTTAATAGTCAATTCTATGGAGTAACTTATAAAAAAAATCCAATCAAATATCGTGAAAATTCAAAAAGATATCATTATTATAAGTAAGCTGTTTTTACATTGCTCTCTAAAAATCGCTGAATGATAAGGGATTCTCCACAAATTGACATTTTTTATTAACTGACTTTTAGGAAAAAATTAGTACTATTTAATGAATACAATATTGCTGCTAATAAGTATCTTGACACCTGTGATAGAAAAGGAAAAGGGCTTTTATTCTTTTCCATCACAGATGTCAAGATACTTATTAACAGAAATATTGTATTAGATATTGTATACATTAAATACTAATTTTTTTCTAAAAGTCAGTCAATAAAAAATGTCAATTTGTGGAGAATCCCTTATCATTCAGCCGTTTTTAGAGAGCAATGTAAAAACAGCTTACTTATAATAATGATATTTTTTTTTAATTTTCACGATATTTCATTGGATTTTTTTTATAAGTTACTCCATAGAATTGACTATTAAATGATGTAAAAGAATTGTTTTTATCGTTCGCGCATGCACAGATAAAAATTATTTCATAAAACTACTCATATTTCATAAAATATTTAATATATTTATATTCCAATTGCGCTACATTTTTTCTACTGCATTTTGCCAATTTTTCTGAAATTTGCGTTAAATTTGGTCAAAAACCCAGCATGATATAAATAAAAAACTTACCAGAATTTTTTGAATTCTTCAAAAAAATCGCTCTATCGCCATAAATATACATGCTATTCTCACAAAAATTAGTGTACATATTCAACTGTATTCATATATTTGTATTCTAAAGCGATAAGTCGTTTCGTGCATTTTCATGTACAGGGCGATCCCAAATATTTCTATTATTCTTTGCTTTTTTGCCGGCCTCCTAATTACCCGCTTAACAAATGAATGTAAATAAATATAAAGTGAAACATAATCTTTATATTTCTGAAGTTCCAGAAGAATCCAACCAGTATATTTTTAAATATTTGACAAAATGTCAAAAACTGAAAGTGTACAAATACTTTTTGGTAGATAGTGTATATATATCCTAAAATACAATTTAAAACCCTTGCGGCGCAGTGGTTTCATAGATATACCACTTAATTTTAATTCCCAAACGCCACATTGGCACCGGAATTTTGTTCAAGAAAATTACTGTTTATTGAATGCGTGAAATATAGCGTTTTCTTATTTACAAATAAAGTTGTTTTCAAATTCCGGTGTCAGTCATTATTTACAATACTTAAGCAATGAATTTGCCCTGCGCCGCAAAGGGTTAACTACTATAAATCATGATAAGAAATCCTCTATGAGCTTTTATGGAATTACTCATAAACAAGGAATGTTATAATATTAAAATCCTGCTTATTAAAGTATTATATTTAATATTTAGACTATTCTAAAATTCAAAGGGGCAACTTTATGACATAAGTTTTAGTTCATTTTTGTATGGAAACAGATGAGACTCGCAACAGTTATTATTCAGAATCAAAAGACATTTTCAGTTCTTTAGGAAATACTGTCCATATGGGCGTTTTAAACCCCACTAAAATATCTGTATCTGTGTATCACTTTAAACAAAGAAAAAATATAAAAATTAAACTAAACAACCATAATGTTGTGATACAAAATTCGTATTGTCTTAGAAGAATTTATTCGAAATATCCTTTAGTATTAAATATAAAGTTTATTGCCGATTAATTAGTTTAAAAAATATTAGAAGCGACATTTTAAGTGGTGCATCATAAAGTGTAACCTGATTTTAATGAGTCGTTTTAAAATTATTTCCTAATAAAGCTTTATGAACCTTGTAATGAAGTTTTAAAATTTTAATAATAAATTTTGATATGTATCTAATAAATTAAATAACTGTGAGTTAGCATTCATCCAATATTTTGACAATGATAATTATATTTAAAGTCTTATTTTATATTTTAAATAGACAGTAGTATAGTTAAAACTTAATTCGAATTTGGTAGGAAATATTTTTACATCCATTTCAAACAAGTGCTATCTTAAAGGACTGCATACAACAATATTTTTAAAGCTTTACTTGCATGGTTTATATAAACTTGTTATACTTATTAAAAAATACGTTAATTGGAAGAAACATTACTTAATTAAAAGTTTATCGAATGGATAAAATAATTTGGACATTCAAATAAATTGGAAATCTATCAATTTCTAAGAACATTTAAAATTACCTTCGTGATTACAAAAGAAAAAAAAGTCCTTCCGGCAATGCCGGGAGGAAGAGGTAGCTTTCATATACTTACATATTTATTTATTTATTTTAAGGTAAGTTACATTGTTTAAAAATACTAAGCTCAAATTAGTAGAAATAATCTTATAAAATTAGTGATTTTATAAGATTGAATACTAGTTTTTGTCAAGACTGAATATTAATAGGAATTTTTAGAAATTAGTCATCTTTTATTCAACCTGGTTTTATTTTAAGCGATTTAGAGAGTCACCAAATTCCACGATATCATAAAGTGTATGCCATTTTAAAGCAACATTGTGGATCGTTCAGATCAGACCGTTTCAAAATGTCAGCCATAAGCAAAATTCAAAGTGCTATAACTCAATCATTTTTTAAAATATAGACAAAATAAAAAGTGTTCCGGAATTGTTGTTTTAAGTTCTAACACGTAAAAGAAAAATATTTTTCAACTTTTAATTTTTTCGCATTTAATTTTAAATTTTAAATTTTTTAAAAAATTTAAAATGGCCACCATTTTGAAACAAAATGGTGGATGATGCTGGCCAACGAACTCGGTCGAGACATTTGTATGTACTATGTACATACCAAGTTTCATTGAAATCGGTTCATAAATACGCGTGTTATCACGTGACAAAAATCAGATCGTTTCAAAATGTCAGACATAAGAAAAATTCAAAGTGCTGTAACTCAATCATTTTGTAAGATATAGACAAAATAAAAAGTGTTCTGGAATTGTTGTTTTAAGTTCTAACACGTAAAAGAAAAATATGTTTTAAATTTTGATTTTTTTGCATTAAATTTTAAATTTTAAAATTTTTTAAAAATTTAAAATGGCCACCATTTTGAAACAAAATGGCGGATGATGCTGGCCAACGAACTCGTTCGAGACATTTGTATGTACTATGTACATACCAAGATTCATTGAAATCGGTTCATAAATACGTGTGTTATCACGTGACAAAAATTAGATCGTTTCAAAATGTCAGCCATAAGAAAAATTCAAAGTGCTATAACTCAATCATTTTTTAAGATATAGACAAAATAAAAAGTGTTCTGGAATCGTTGTTTTAAGTTCTAAAACGTAAAAGAAAAATATTTTTCAACCTTTAATTTTTTCGCATTTAATTTTAAATTTTAATTTTTTTTAAAATTTAAAATGGCCGCCATTTTGAAACAAAATGGCGGATGATGCTGACCACCGAACTCGGTCGAGACATTTGTATGTACTATGTACATACCAAGTTTCATTCAAATCGGTTCATAAATACGTTAGTTATCGCATGACAAAAATCAGATATATATATATATATATATATATATATATGGTTATATATATATATATATATGTCAACATTTGAACGGAGGGTGTTTTTGAGGTCTGAAGGTCATGATCGGTGAAAATATACCAAAATTTTCCGGAAGTGCTTTCCTCCGGACGGCTGCAATAGGTAGCTTTTTACTTTTTGTAATGAAAGCTACCTAAAAATCCTAAAATACTATTTTAAATACTATAAATCATGGTAAGGATCCCCTTTGGATGTTTATCGAATTGCTCATAAACGAGGAATATTATTATAATATTAAAAACCTAGTTAGTAAAGTATTATACTTAGTATAAATACTAAGTATAATACTTTATATACTTAGTTTACTACACTTACTTTATTACTTAATAAGCTTTTCTCATATTTAAAGGGACAACTTTATGATATGAGTTTTAATTCGTTTTTGTTTGGAAACGCATGAAACTCGCAGCTGTTGTTATTAAGAAAATATATAATCAAATAAAATTTTCTGTTCTTTAGGAAATACTGTCAATGTGGGCGTTTTAAACCCCAGTAGAATGTATGTTTCTGTAAGTCACTGAAAACAAAGAAATAATTTAAAAAAATTAAAGTTCCGTAATTTTATGATACAAAATTCGTACTACGTTAGAAGAATTTATTCGAAAGATCGTTTCGTGTTAAATATAAAATTTATTGCCAGATAATTAGTTTAAGAAATATTACAAGCGATATTTTAAATGGTACATCATGAAATGTAATCTGATTTTAATGAGTCGTTTTAAAACTATTTCTTAATAAAGCTTTATGAATCTTGTAATGAAGTTTTAAAATTTTAATAATAAATTTAAACATGGACTTCCCGAATTCAGTAACTATGAGTTAACTTTTTCCAATGTTTTAACGATGAAAATTATATTTAAAGTGTTATTTTATATTTCATGTAAACTGTAAGTATAGTTAAAAATTAATTCGAATTTCGTAGGAAATATTTTTACAACTGCATCAAATAAGGACAGTCTAGAGGACAGTATACAACAATGTTTTAAGCTTGAATTGCATGGATTATATAAACTTGTCATATTTATTAACAAATATATTAAATAATTGGAAGAAATTATGTTTAATTAAAAGAATAGATAAATTTATAGAACAGATTAGATATTGAATAGATTTATCGAATATAAAAGAAATTTAGCATATTCAAATTGAATCTACCGATTTCTAGGAGCATTTAAAATTACCTTTGCAATTTAAAAAAGAAAGAAAGAAAGATTAAAAGAAAAAAAAGAAATAAATCTTTTTTAAAATTATAATTTTATTTGCTATAAATCATTATAAGACATCCTCTATGATCCTTTATGGAATTACTCATAAACGAGGAATGTTATAATATTAAAACCCTGGTTAATAAAGTATTATATTTAGTATTAAGACTATTCTCAAATTCAACGGGGCAACTTTATGACATAAGTTTTAATTCATTTTTGTTTAGAAACGTATGAAACTCGTAATTTTTGTTATTCAGAAGCTATATAATCAAAAGACATTTTCGGTTCTTTAGGAAATACTGTCAATGTGGGCGTTTTAATCCCCAATATAATACCTGTCTTTGCATGTCACTTCAAACAAAGAAAAAATTAAAAAAAATTAAAATAAAGTTCCATAACCTGATGAATTTATTCGAAAGCTCGTTTCGTATTAACAAAGAATTTTATTGCTAAATAAGTTTTAAACGTATTTTAAGCGATACTTTAAATGAAACATTATAACGTTTAACCTAATTTTAATGAGTCGTTTTAAAACTATTTCCCAATAAAACTTTATGAACCTTATAATGAAGATTTAAAATTTTAATCATAAATTTAAACATACACTTCCTATATCAGGGTGCGTAGTCTGGAAGCACCTTGTAAGGACCTTTTACCAGAATTTTTATAATGTAATATTTGTTTTATTTAACGAAAACGAAATCCTTTTTCAGATCTAACAATCACTACTTTAAAGAATTCCTGATACTAAAAGAATTAAAGTACTCTGAATTCCTAGATAACTACGCACCCTGTATATTCAGTAACTATGGGTTGACATTTCTCCAATATTTTAACGATGGTAATTATATTTAAAGTCTTATTTTAGAGCTTATGTAGACTGTAGTATAGTCAAAACTTAATTCGAATTTGGCAGGAAATATTTTTACATCCATATCAAATAAGTGCTATCTAAAAGACATCATATAACAATGCTTTTAAAACTTTAGTTACGTGGTTTATCATACATAAACTTGTTATATCCATTAATTGTAAGAAATTATGTTTATTTAAAAGAATAATTAGTTTTATAGAATAGATAAGATATTAAATAGAATTATTAAATAAAGAAGAAATTTAGTATATTCAAATTTAAATTATCGATTTTTAGGAACATTTAAAATTACCTTCGCGATTAAAAATATATATAATAATAAAGAAAATGATTGTAAGTACTATAAATCATGATAAGAAGTCATGTATGAGCGTTTATGAAATTACTCATAAACGAGGAAAGTTATATTAAAACCCTGGTTAGTAAATTATTATATTTAGTATTTAGGCTGTTTTCAAATTCAAAGGGAGAACTTTATGATATAAATTTTAACTCATTTCTGTTTGGAAACGCACGAAACTCGCAACTGTTGTTATTCGAAAACTACATAATCAAAAGACATTTTCTTTTCATAAGTAAATACTGTCAAAGTGGGCATTTTAAACCTCACTGGAATATCTGCATCTGTATGTCACTATAAACAAAGAAAAAATTAAAAAAATTAAAATAAAATTATAATATCCGTATATTATGATACAAAATTCATACTCTCTAGGAAAAATATATTCAAAAAGTTCCTTTTATATAAATTACTAGCAGCCCGCCCTCGCTTTGCTTCGGGTAGAGCAAGTCGCTCAGTTTTGTGTCACTACTGACACCGCAAATTGTTATTACCACTTCATCCCATTAAATTCAACTACTAAAAAATTACCCTTCTTTTAGATTGTCGGGTAAAAAGTAGCCTATATGTTAATCTAAGGTGTCAGATTCTTCCATACAAAATTTCATAAAAATCGATCCATCCGTTCTTGAGTTATAAATGGTGTAACTAACGCGACTTTGTTTTATGGATATATAGATTATAACAGCCCTCCCCGGCTTCGCACGGGTATTAAAGAAAAATTTCAAGTTATAAATTTTTACACACATACTCATACTCTCTTCTTTGTGCGTGGAGTTACAAAAAAAGTGTAAAATTATAAAAGAAAATTCGGATATTAATATTATTTTTTAGTTATTTGTAATGATGTTTGTAATAAGTTTTACACCTACAAAACAAAAGCCATTAAATTTATTGGGTCAGAGATTACCTGTAAACGATATTAGATGTTTTTTTATTTTGTAGCAGCAAAATAAATTGATTTTCAGGAGCTCCAACCCGCGATAGGCCAACATACAGCATTCTTTTCGTAGGTCGATCCCTACTAATTCGAAGGTTTGACCTTGGGACTTATTAACAGTTAACGTGAAAGATGTTTTTACAGGAAATTGAAGACGTTTAAATGGGATTGGTAGATCAGTTGGGATCATCGGTACCCTCGGTATATGAGCTAATTGACCAGCTGCTGGGTCGGTGATAATGGTTGCTGCAATTAAATTGCCCTTCAATTCCTTTATAAGTAACCTCGTCCCATTGCACATGTTCAGAGGGCTTAAATTTCTCAAAAGCATAATTGGAACTCCAATTTTAACGTCAATTCATGTGGTGGCAGTCCAGAAGGGTTTAGTGAACTTAAAAATTCCTGTGGATAATGGACTGCGTTTTCGATATTAGTCACGGTGTCGATTGATTTGAATTTTTTTACTTGGCCGGGAACTTTTTGAATAATCAGATTGTTTATTTCGTTGACACTATCGTTCCTAGGTGACACTATTGCCCTAGAAGTCTTTTTCGTGTAAATTCTCGATGTGAGGGTATACTGCATCTGTTAAAAGTTCTAAACTATGGACTATTTGGCCTTGAGACTCATCCAAAAGGATGTTACAATTTCTGCTTAAATTTGGAGTGTGGAAAATTCCTTCCCCAAGTTCAAGCAGTTGCTGTGGAAAACCACTATCTGTGATTCCATGAAGATGAGCTCTCATATTTGTTCGTAATTTTATATTTTCAATCGTAGTCTATAAGGGCGACGATTTTAAGCATGCTTTGATGATATCTGCTTGCGTACCTCTGTTAATAACGGGAAGAGTCTGTCGGAAATCTCTAGAAAATACAAAAGTAATCCCGCTCATGACAGCAGAGGAGTTTCTAAGATCTTTTAAGTGTCTGTCCACGGCTTCTATATGTGCTCTATGGCTCATGATGCATTCATCCCACATAATCAATGAGGCTTCTTGTAATAGTTTACCAAGAGGCCCATTTTTGCGAATAAAACATATCGATTGTTCCTCAAGATTTACGGTTAGCGGAAGTTTAAAAGTTGAAAGAGTAGTTTTTCCATCCTTTAGAAGGGTTGCAGCGATTCCTGATGAAGCAACTGCTATCGCTATCTTCCCTGATTGTCTTATCTTAGCAAGTATAAAATTTGCAAGAAAAGTCTTTCCAGTGCCACCTGGCACATCCAGAAAAATTGTTTTTGTTGTTATTCACGTTATCGGCTATGATGTCAAAAGCCTATTTTTGATCTGGGACTAATTTTGGAAGATTTTCATTAACAAAAGCGGTCAAATTATTTGTGTTATAGTGCTGTGCTATTGTATTTGTCACATTGTTTTCTGTACAAACTGAAGACGGCAATCCAAAATCACTTACGTTTTTATTATTTAGTTGTAAAAGTTTATTTTAAATTTGTATTAAACTTTCATTATAAATGCCATCACTGTTTGGTAAGGCGAAGTCTTGATT
The DNA here is from genome assembly GCA_964019185.1 of Maratus speculifer. Classification (NCBI taxonomy): domain Eukaryota; kingdom Metazoa; phylum Arthropoda; class Arachnida; order Araneae; family Salticidae; genus Maratus; species Maratus speculifer. The sequence continues at coordinate 308,072,158 of OZ025295.1, read as the reverse complement.
TTGCAATCGGAGTCTATGTCTAATATCTTGACATAATTCGTCTTTGAAATTGTTCCATAATTTTAATGATTCCGATGGCTGATAAAATAAAAGTATGACCACAAAAAACTCTCTCAGTTGTACTGGACATTGCGAAAGCGATGTTTCTCTCAGTGTGTTTTCCCAATGGTCATCGTTTTCTTCCAAACCCCTGTCACGACAAGCTGTTTGATAGGTCTCTTTCAGAACTCGGTCAACGGTTTTTAAGTACTCGAATGAAGTTGGACCGTGTACGTGAAGTAGCAACATCCTAAGATAAAAAAAAAAAAAACACTGGTTGAGAAGGATGTACACCGTAAACTCTTCCTAAAGCAGCATCTTTTTTATGCCCGGATGGCCAACTATGTCCTCACCACGCCGCCTTCTTGTGAATTTGTTGTTGGCTCATGTGTAGTATTGCGGAACTTCGTGGTATAGAAAAGTATCTTTGCGAAATCATCTTCATTAAAGAGCTTAAAGAAAGCCATTAAAGTAATTTTACGTGGATTTTGGACCACTTGTTTAGCCGTTTCTGAGGTGAAATACACCCTTTGGCCGTTTTCTAAGTGGACAGCTAACTGCAGGACTGTAGGATGCCGCTCGTGGATCGGAAATTCGAATATTCGCCAGGCGGTTTCGGATCTACTTATGTAACGGCCATTCACATAGTTTTCCATTTCATCATTTGTGTTTCTGATGCTAAAAGTAGCTTGGTCCGATCCCTTATTTATGTATTTGAAAATGTATTTGTTGGCTTGAACTGAGTGGCAGTACTCTACATTTATGTGAGCGTTAAATGTCCTACACAACAGTGGAGAATAAGGGACAATCCATCTATTATCGATATTGAACCTACTTCCTCTAGTATTTAGTGTAACACTCTGTCCTCCTTTTTCGGTGTCATGGCGACGATAAACTGGATAGCCGTCTTTTCCGGTTTGGGCATCGTTGACGAAACGTCGAGTGTACTTTTTTGTACAAATGCCATTTTTCATTCATGGTGCTGTTAAGTTATGCTCTCCGCATGGTCCTGCACCATATTTTTAGTTACGATATCGTACAACATCGGATCGTTTTGTTGATTAGGCAGTTCCGCAACTATGACATTGTCAATTTCGTCTGACTGGATTTTTCTTTCCAGCAAAAATAGTCATATGCTGTATTATCGCGTCAGTCTTGATTATGAAGTAATTTATTATGATAAGGATTAATACCAAGGTAAAAATAAAGAGCTTTTACTGAGACGGCATTTTAATTATTATTTTTAAATAAAAAAAACACTTATTGTGATGTAACTATAACAGTTAGACATTTGCTGTCGCTACATTTTTTCAAGATAATTATATGTTCTGCAAAGTCGTAGCGCATTATTTTGTTTTATAATCAATAGTATTGGCAGCGCACGCGATGTAAGGATTTTTTAAGGTCATTTTTCTACACCTTGGATTCTATTATTGGCACTTTAGTAAGGATCCCTATTTTTTTGAAAATATGATATGGCCTATGTTCACCGGAAATACTGTAGCTTTCTAACGGTGAAAGAATTTTTCAAATCCGTCAAGTACTTTCGGAGCCTATTCAATTCAAACAAACAAACAACCAAATCTTTCCTCTTTATAATATTGGTATAGATATGACGTCATTATTTACCGATTTTTATTAGTTACATATATCCATGCCTCTTGTTCTTTTGACAAATGCTTCAAAATTCCTATGTTATTTAAAGTATGATGTCATATTTTTCCAAATCAAATATTTTGTTAATAATTTAATTCTTACTCGTTCACTTTACTTCTAATTATATCGCCATTTTTCACAGAAAACCTCTTATTAACGTAACCGATATTCGTGCGTGTTATATAATAAAATACTTTTTTTTCCAAGCATGACGTCATACTCATTTTCCTTTGAATTCTGTTTATTTTAATTTTTCACGTCGATACTGTTCAACTGAAAATTAATTGCCGAGGAGAAATTATTATTCCAGATTTTGACTTTCTTGGCAGCGGGAAAGAAAAATGGTTATTTTTTATCGGAAAAATTGTAATCGATTCTGTATGAAAAATAATGAAATTTTGAATTATTAAGGAAAATATTTGAATAAATCAATTAGAAATTAGCCTATGTTCAATGGAAATAGTGTAGCTTTCCTACGGTGAAAGAATTTTTCAAATCCGTCAAGTAGTTCCGGAGCCTATTCAATTCAAACAAACAAACAATCAAATCTTTCCTCTTTATAATATTAGTATAGATAAAGACGAATAATTAATTTTAAAAAAATATTAGAACCGAGATTTTAAGTGGTATATAAAAAAGTGGAACCTGATTTTAATGAGCTGTTTTAAAACTATTTCCTAATAAAGCTTTATGAACCTTGTAATGAAGTTTTAAAATGTTAATAATAAATTTAGACATGCACTTCCTAAATACGGAACTATGCGTTAACTTTTTCCAATGTTTTAACGATCATAATTTTAAGTCTTATTTTAGAATTTATACAAACTGTAATATAGTTAAAACTTAATTCGGACTTGGTAAGAAATAGTTTTACATCCATATCAAGTAAGTATCTAAAGGACAGCATAAAGCAATGTTTTTAAAGCTTTAATTGCATGGCTTATTATATATGCAAACTTGTTATACATATTAACAAACACATTAATTATGAAAAAACTATGATGATTTAAAATTTTATTGATTAGATAAAAAAATTTGGCACTTTCAAACAAATCTGTCAAGTTCTGGAAACATTTTAAATTGCCTTCCCCATTAAATATAAATAAATAAATAAATAAATCTTTCCTAAAATACAATTTTAAGTATTATAAATCCTGATGAGAAATTCTCTATGAGTATTTTTTGAAATACTCATAAACGAAGAATATTATAATATTAAAAACCTGGTTATTCAAGTATTATGATTAGTATTTCGGCTGTTCACAAATTCAAAGGGGCAACTTTATGACACAAGTTTTAATTCATTTTTGTTTGGAAACGCATGAAACTCGAAACTGTTGTTATTCAGAAACTATACATAATCAAAAAACATTTTCGGTTCTTTAGGAGATACTTTCAATTTGGGCATTTTAAACCCCATAAGAATATCTGTTTCTGTATGTCACTTCAAACATTGAAAAAATTAAAAAAATTAAAATAACGTTTGGTAATCTTATGATGCAAGATTCGTAATGCCTTTGGAGAATTTATTCAATAAAGAAGAATATTGCCCAGTTAAACTGATGGCATTGAGCTCACAGGCTACGCATACTAATTGTATATTACATTTTCAAGAATTAATTCCGTTCGAAAAAAAATTAAGTAGGGGAAACAACTCCTCCCCCTTTCCTTTTTTTATACTTAATCATTCAACCCCCTAAACTAATCATATCATATAAAAAATCTATATCCAAAATTCAGAGCAAATCGCAAAATTCTTAATAAAAACCCATTTATATAATTTAAGCGGAGTTATCCCCTCTTTTATACTTAATCATTAAACTTCCAAAACTATTCAGAAATGATTTGAACGAAATATGATAATTCTGCATGAAAAATCCATTTATATAAATTAAGGGAAGGGGCATTAGAACCCCCGTTTTCCCACTTTATACTTATCCAATGAGCACCTAATACCAATCATGGACGCGCCTCATCAGAATGATCCTATTTCTAAATTTTGAACGAAAATTGATAATTTTGCATGAAAAACCCATTTATATCAATTAAGGGGAGTCATGAGCCACCCATTCCCCCTCTTATACTTATCGAATGAACTCCAAAAACTAATCAGGGAAGCACCTTATCAGGATATACCTGTATACAAAATTTGGAGTGGATCGGATATTTTTATCATGAGTTATCACGTTACGCACGTACGCACGAACGAACGAATGTACATACATACAGAACGGGCTGGCGCATAAGCTCTCAGGCTTCGACAACTTGTGAGCTAATAAAGAATACTGCCCAGTTAAATTGATGGCATTGAGCTCACAGGCTACAAATACTGATTGTACATTAAAGCTTTATATTTTCAAGGGTTAATTCCGTTCGAAAAACAATTAAGAAGGGGAAACAGCTCTTCCCTTTCCACTTTTTTATACTTAATCATTGAACCTCCTATACTATCAAAGACATGCTTTACTATATAAAAAATCTATATCCAAAATTTAGAGCAAATGAGATAATTCTTAATAAAAACTCATTTAGCATTTATATAATTTAAAAGGAGTTATTACCCTCTTTTATACTTAACCATTAAACTTCCAAAATTATTCAGAGATTTCAACGAAATCTGAAAATTCTTCTTGAAAAACCCATTTATATAAATTAAGGGGGGGGGGGATTAGAACCCCTGTTCCCCCTATTTATACTTATTCAATGAACACCTAATAACAGTCACGGAATCGCCTCATCAGAATGATCCTAATCTAAATTTTGAACGAAAACTTAATTCTGCATGAAAATCCCATTTATATAAACTAAGGGGAGGGCCATGAGCCCCCCGTTCCCCCTCTTATACATATCGAATGAACTCCAAAGACTAATCAGGGAAGCGCCTTGTCAGGATATACCTACATACAAAATTTCAAATGGATCGGTTATTTTTATCATGAGTTATCGCGTTACGCACGAACGAACATACATACAGAACGGACGAGCACATGAGCTAAAGACTCGTTCCCTATTAATACGTTTATTGCTATATAATTATAAAGGTGTTAGAAACAACAACCCCTAAAGTAAATATAATAAGAAAATATATATATAAAGTGATAAATGAAGACTGTGTAATTTAAAATGATACAGGAAATGTTTCGCGACGTTTTGTCACCGAATCAACAGATCAGTATTTACATTTCGGCATCCTTCGCAAATCGATTTCCGAAAATAAATTAAGTCATTTCCTATTCATGGTGTAGCTAATTAAATTAAAATCTATTTTATTGGTCTTACAGATTAAAATTAAGTCTTTTGAAACCAGTTATTTTAATCTCATTTTAAATCGTTTCATTTGAAATGGATCAATTGGATACAGGGCGAATAATTTCTATTTGGATTTGCAATCTGCAGTCAATAGGAGTAAAAGAGAATATTTTGTTTGTTAATTTTCCATTATTTTATCTTTGATGTTAATTAAAATAATGTGTTTGTCAGAATAAAAAGTATCAGTATTTGATTACATTTATCAATTCAGTTTTAAATGTATAATAATTTAAAGCAAATACTGAGGGTTTTACTGGATAGTTACACAACGTCATACGATTTTTGAGTTGAACACCACTTTCTTCCAAATAGTGATAATGATCTTGTTTAAAACAAGTTGGAAATTGCATGTGAAGCGTAGCAAATGAGGTGCGTTCGTACGATAACGAAGTTTTAAAAATATTGAGATCTTGCTGTTATAGTAAACAGTACTTCGGATATAGTATAGTGGTCGAAATCGTTTTTATGTTCCTGTAAATATACAGGAAGAAACTTTTATTACATCTCAGCAACGAATATCATATTCATAAAATGTGAAATAGTTTAATATAATTAACACACGCTCCAAACAATGCTTTCCCGTATAGCATTATGTAGTGGTATACTAATGTGTGGCCCTGTGATTTAATAATAAATGTTCTTTGCATCACAGATTGTACAGAATGTATATTTTAATATATGTATGCTTCATAGTTTCATGTATTCTATTATATTCGAATGAGTGTAACACCATTAAAATGCATTTGAAACATTTTTCCCCATTGACCCTAATGTAACGGAATATTTTGATTCTCCCTCTAATTTATCTATTTATCCGATTTTCATGAAATTTGAAATGACTCGACAAAATTATGCAATAATTATATATTTTAAATTTCAAACGATTCGGTTGGATAGTTTATGCATTGTTATATGCGGACAGACGGACTGAACGACAACTATTGGTGCTACGTATTTACATATTTACGAACGCACCTAAAAAGAGAAATCCTATGGTAAAACAAAGCGAAGATTACTATTTCGAAAAAGTGTTATTAAATTTCTAAGACGATACGAAACCCCTGCTAATCTAGCGAACTACCTCACATGGCCTGTAACAAATAATAAAAATTTACTATAGAAATATTTTTTTAAAGTTTTAATTAAAATAATCTTATTAAAATTATTCAAAGTTTTTTTTTTTTTTTTCATAACGTATATTTCGTTTTGCTTGTTTTTCTGCATAGCAGATAAAATCCAATATTTAATGTTTAGGCTGTTCTCAAATTCAAAGGTACAACTTTATGATATAAGTTTTAATTCATTTTTGTTTGGAAACGCATGAAACTCGCTATTGTTGTTATTCAGAAACTATACAATCGAAATACATTTTCGGTTCTTTAGAAAATACTGTCAATGTGGACGTTTTAAACCCCAACAGAATATCTGTTTCTGTATGTCACTTCAAACAAAGAAAAAAGATATAAATTAAAATAAAGTTCCATAATTCTGAGATACAAAATTCGTATTATCTTAGAAGAATTTATTCGAAAGATCTCGTATTAAATATAAAGTTTATTGCCAATTAATTAGTTTAAAAAATATTAGTAGCGATATTTTAAATGGTGCATTATAAAGTGTAACCCGATTTTAATAAGTCGTTATAAAACTATTTCCTAATATAGCTTTATGAACCTTGTAATGAAGTTTTAAAAATTTAATAATAAATTTAGACATGCACTTCCTATATTCAGTAATTATGGGTTAACATTTCTCCAATATTTTAACGATGGTAATTATAATTAAAGCCGAATTTTAGATTTTATGTAGACTGTTACAGTAGTTAAAACTTAATTTGAATTTCGTAGGAAATATTTTTACATCCGTCTCAAATAAGTTCTATCTAAAGGACAGCATACAACATAGTTTTTAAAACTTTAATTGCATTGCCAATTATATATAAACTTGTTATACTCATTTACAAATACATTAATGCTTATTTAATATTCCCTTGATTAGATAAGAAATTTGATACATTCAAATTAAATCTATTTTGAAGATGACTTAATATTATATTTCCGAAAGAAAAAAAGTATTTTATAGAATATAATTTTAAGTACTATAAATCATGATAAGAAATCGTGTATGAGCATTTGTGGAATTACTCATAAACGAGGAATGTTACAATATTAAAAACCTAGTTAGTAAAGTATTATCTTTAGTATTTAGGTTCTTCTCATATACAAAGGGGCAACTGTATGACATAAGTTTTAATTGATTTTTGTTCAGAAATGCATAAAACTCGCAACTGTTGTTATTCAGAAACTATATAATCAAAAGACATTTTCTGTTCTTTAGGAAATACTGTCAATGTGGGCATTTTAAACCCCAATAGAGCATCTGTTTCTGTATGTCACTGCAAACAAAGAAAAAAATTAAAAAATTAAAATAAAGTTCCGTATTCTTATGATACAAAAATCGTACTATTTTAGAAGAATTTATTTGAAAGTTCCTATCGTATTAAATACAAAGTTTATTGCCAAATAATTAGCTTAAAAAAATACTGGAAGCGATATTTTTAGTGATACATTATAAAGAGTAGCCTGATTTTAACGAGTCGTTTTAAAACTATTTTCTAGTAAGCCTTTATGAATCTCGTAATGAGGTTTCTAAATTTTAATCATAAATTTAGACATGCACCTCCTAAATTCAGTAACTATGGGTTAACTTTTCTCCAATAATTTAACGATGGTAATTATATTTAAAATCTTAATTTAGAATTTATGTAAAATGTTGTATAAGTAAAACTTAACTCTAATTTGGAAGGAAATATTTTTACATTCATATCAAATAAGGGATATCTAAAAGGCAACATACAACAATGTTTTTAAAACTTTAATTACATAGCTTATTATACATAAACTTGTAATATTCATTAACAAATGCATTTATTGGACGAAATTATGCTTATTTAAAAGTTCATTGAATAGATAAAAAATTTGGCACATTTAAATAAATCTGTCAAGCTCTAGAAACATTTAAAATTACCTTCGCCATTAAAAATAAATAAATAAATCTTTCCTAAAATACAATTTTAAGTATTAAAAATCATGATAAGAAATTCTCTATGAGTACTTATGGAATCACTCATAAACAAGGAATGTTATAATATTATAACCCTGGTAATTAAAGTATTATATTTAGTATTTAAGCTGATCATAAATTCAAAGGTGCAACTTTATGTCATAAGTTTTAATTCATTTTTGTTTGGAATCGCATGAAACTCGCAACTGCGGTTATTCAGAAACTATACATAATCAAAGTACATTTTCGGTTCTTTTGGAAATACTCTCAATTTGGACATTTTAAACCTTATAAGAATACCTGTTTCTGTATGTCACTTCAAACAATGAAAAAAATTTAAAAATTGAAATAAAGTTCCGAAATCTTATGATGCAAGATTCGTAATGCCTTTGAAGAATTTAGCGAAAAACTCGTTCCCTATTAACTAATAAGTTTATTACTAAACAAGTTATAAAAGTTTTAGAAACAACAACCCCTAAACAGCCCCTAAAGTAAATATAATAGGAAAATACAATTGACTCTCTTTAATTCGAACTTGTCGGGACCCCAAGAAATGTTCGAATTATGGAAAAAATGAAATGAAAACATGCTTAATATGATACTATTACAAAGGAATTAATGTTATAGTGTTTTTTTAATTTATTTCGTCTGTATCATTAGAATATGACTTAATATTAAATTAGAATGTATAAATACATAAACTAATTAAAAGATTAGAAATAAGCACAATGGATGAAAAATTTAAAGCGTCACTGATGGACAGACGGGGTACTGAGAATAGGATATCAAATGCATTGGATTATATGTATACTCGTTGGGAACAATTTTTACAAAAATCAAAGGAAGAAAGTTATTCAAATGATCTGAAATCCGTGAGATAGAAAAGAAAAATGAAAAATCGTAATTCTCGTTAGTTCGAATTAAACGAAGTCTGGAGAAAATGAGTACGAATTAATGAAAGTTTTAACGTTATTCTGGCATTGAAAATTTCGGAACTTATGTTTAGTTCGAATTAAGCAAAGATTCGAATTATCCGATTTCGAATTAACGAGAGTCGACTGTACATATAAAGTGATAAGTGAAGATAAGTTTGTAATTTTAGAAGGTACAGGAAATGTTTCGCGACGTTTTGTCACTAATAAGTTTATTGTTTACTTTGTAACTAATAAGTTTATTGCTAAATAATTTATAAAGGTATTAGAAGCAACAATCCCTAAGCAACCCTTAAAGTAAATATAGTAGAAAAATATATATAAAGTGATAAGTGAAGACTGTGTAATTTAAAATGATACAGGAAATGTTTCGCGACGTTTTGTCACCGAATCAACAGATCAGTGTTTACATTTCAACATCCTTCGCAAATCGATTTCCGAAAATAAATTAAGTCCTTTCCTATTCATGGTGTAGCTAATTAAATTAAAATCTATTTTATCGGTCTTACAGATTAAAATTAAGTCTTTTGAACCCAAGTATTTTAATCTCATTTTAAATCGTTTCATTTGAAATGGATCAATTGGAAACAAGGCGAGTAATTTCTATTTGAATTTGGAATCTGCAGCCAGTAGGAGTAAAAGAAAATATTTTGTTTGCTGATTTTCAATTATTTTATCTTTGATGTTAATTACAATAATGTGTTTGTCAAAATAAAACGTATCAGTATTTGATTACACTTGTCAATTCAATTTTAAACGTGTAATCATTTAAAGTAAATACTTAGGGTTTTACTGGGTAGTTACACAGTGTCGTGAGATTTTTGAGTTGAACACCACTTTCTTCCAAATAGAGATAATGACTTTATTTTTATTTTTTTAAGAATCCTGTGGTAAAACAAAGCGAAGATTACTATTTAGAAAAAGGGTTATTAACCCTTTCGCGTCTGGTGTGCTATTAATAGTACATGTCTTTCAACGAAGTATTATTTTGTTTTAAGAAATACTTTTTCTACTATTTACATGCAGTAATGTTAGTATATGTCTATGCATTTACTATGTGACTTCCTTTATTTTTAGGCATTTAGCAATAACAATAATTATTATTATTATTTGCTTAATTCTCTTTGCGCCTTTTTCGATTCTCTTATTTTAAACATATGTTTCACTTTTTAAATTTTAAATAAACCTCTCTTGCCTGAAAGAATTATACGTATTAAAGCGAAAAATGTTTAAGAAAGTTGTAATATAAATTAAATCTTATTGTAATATAATATTTTCTAAACATCTCCAAAAATTCTTCCTTAGCTTATTGTCATATGAATATGAATTGAATAATACGCAAAACAACAACATTCGTTCTGTTTCAGACAATTAAATATTTATTAAACACTAATTAATCTATTTGGTTTGCTAGTGTTAATGTTATTGACGTAAAAATGAATTTTTCTAAAAGTTGAAAAAAAATTGGACCCGAGAGAGTTAAATTTTTTGAACGATACGAAACCTCTGCTAATCTAGCGAACTACCCGGCATGTCCTGTAACAAATAATAAAAATTTACCATCGAAACAATTTTTAAAAGTTTTAATTAAAACAATCTTATTAAAATTATTTCAAGTTTTTTTTCATAACGCATATTTCGTTTTGCTTGTTTTCTGCGTAGCAGATAAAATCCAAACTATTATTATCTTCTTCTGAGCCCAGAGTTTATTTATGTACCTTTTTTTAATTTCAATTATGGATTTATATTACCAAACTGATAACTAACCCTAATAGCATGCATGGTCACAGTGACGTCACTGTGAGTCACTTTGGTCACATCACATCTGTGACAAAAATGCCACCACTCAGTGACGTCAAATTGTGACTGAGATGTGACTTTCTTAAAAATCTTCAGAAATTTATAAATATCCTTCAAAACATGTTATTTACTTTTAAAAACATGTTTCTGGCAATTTGAATATCGTCGCTTTTGTCACAGTTTCGTCACAATGTTGATGTCAAATTAGTTACAAATGACACATTTTTCACAAATTTGTCACATTGTGAAACGTCACAATCGAGCTCTAAAACGGCCATAACGACTTCACATTTTAGTCACTGTGACTTCACATCGACAATCGATGGTCACAAAGTCACAATGTGACTTCACAACGACGTTGCAGTGATGTCACCATGCTTTACGGGAAGTTACGATTAAAAAGCGAGAAAATTACTATTATTACTATTTTTTTAATAAAATTTGATGATACATGAGGACTCGAAATGTACAGTTTTTGGTAATTTCTTAGGATTTGTTATTATAATTATTATTATTATTATTGCACTGAAAAAGCATTGAAAAACATAAAATGAATATATAATTATTTTTAATGAATAATGGAATCTACAAATAATATTTTAACGTACAGTAAAATTATTTAAGTTTTCATTTTTGTACATTTCTACTGCAGGCCAATCTAATGTAACATGTAGATCGTTGAAAAAATGCTATAAGAAAATAATTGATATTTTGTCTAGATTTTCTATCCATTTACACTAATTTCTCTTTTTTAAACATTATTGATATACCTGAAAAAAATGTAAACATGATAATCCTACAGGATATACTGTTAAAAAAAACAATCTGAAATTCACAAAAGTTATTCCATGGTAACTTACGTTACATTTTGAACTATTTTCAGTAGTTTTAGTTAAATAACACACACAAAAATTATTCAAAATGTAAATTTCACATGGTGTGCAAAGTAAACCTATTGAAAGCCCAATTTAGATGAAAATTACCTCTTTATAATGTTATTTCTTAAATTTTAAAAGTTTTATTTACTATGGTAACTGCCATTACTAAAAAGGAATGTAAGTTATCATATAAAGAGTAATTTTCATTGCAGGGCTGCCAGAGGCGACTAATTTATATTTTGTTCTCACCAATATTTCTCTAATATAAATTTCTAAGTATATTTCTCTTACAAATACTGTCAAAGTTTGTGCTAAGGATTTCTGTTTTTAAAAAGTGGTGCTAGTTAAAATTAAAAAAATAGTTGCCTGTGGCAGCCCTGCATTATCATTTTTTAGGTAATTTTCATCCAGATTGACTCTTAGATGAGTTTCATTCACAAATCATCTTAATTTTACATTTGAATATTTGTTAGTATTATGTTACTAAAATTACTGCAGTGAATTGTTCTAAATGTAACGTAAGTTACCATTGACTCACACATATATGAGGAGCCCAGAAGCCAAGGGGTATAAGTGACAAAATTGAAAAAAAAATGAGTTAAGTGCACAGGCTATCTGGAAATAAGTCTATTTATTTGTAGGTAAAGAGTTATGAGTGATTTTTTAATTATGCACTGAGTTTTAAGGGTCAGTTACTTAACCTCTTTCCCGAAACCGAGAAACGCGTGGAGGCCAAGGGGTATAAGTGCAGGTGTATTCATTAATGTCTATATAGCTGAAGTGCGACCAACGACATGCAAGGCTAGTTCATGACTCTGAAAACGCCCCAGGAATTTGATCATTTTTAAACGTCGATAGGTACAAAAATACGATCATATGCCAATTTGTACCAATCACAGTTTAAAATTATTTACACCGTGTGACGTTTTAAACCTTATGAACTGGAGTATGTCTTTTTTCAAAATGTTTTTCGTCAGTTTTTTTTTTCTGTTTAGAATTTGCTTTTTAATGCATTAAATATTACATTAAATAAATGCAAACTGTTGACAAGTAAGAAAAATCAAACATTAAACATAGATTCTGAAACACTTTCCAAGATTTCCTGAAATCTTTAAAAAAAATTCGCAATTTAAGGTAATAAAGTGTTATTGTCCATAGAAAAGCATGTATATTTTAATACTTTTGAACAGCCCTGTTTTTGATCTGTCAGTTATATATATACTGTATAATAGAAAAAACTAATTTAGGAAGAAAATGCGTAAAAGTTTGAAATTTCTCTTTCAGCATTTTGTACTAATAGATGGAAACATACTTGTATACTTTTGTTCATCCCTGGTGTTTACCTAGAACCTGTATTATACACCAGTATTTAGCTAAAATTTAGTTCCAAGTAAAACCTTCTTAAGACTACTGAAATAATATTTCAAGAAATTATCATCCATAGATGACCATGTATCCAATTCTGTGTGTTTCCCTGTATATCATTTTACCTCTATTCTACAACCATTTCTGAGTAAACTGAATGAAATTCATCATAAAAATACATAACTTATTTAAAAACAATCTTTAAGTAAATTGTACTCATATTCAATAACCTTTACCAGATCTTTTGTGTAGCCTTGTATATAAAATATAGCATCTATACATACCATGTAATATGCATAAATTTAGTGAAACTTAAAAGCGCATATCATAATTAAGAAGGCATTTCATCCATCAACCATATCGATAATGTACAGTATTAAGGATAGAATGTACAATTTCAAATCTTTTGTGTGTACCTGTAAATGCTGTGAACTTCATGTTATGCACGATATAACTTATATTAAATCTCATGAACCTATATCAATTTTATTATACATAAAAAGTTTATTATAATTAAGATATGTTGCAAACAATTTCCACTTTCCCATTATGTAATTGAATTCTTTTGTGTGGCCCTGTAAATGGATATTAGTTTTTCTTTTCACCACATATTTTACAGGATGCATATTTTAATGAACTTACTAGATGAATATAAATCTTAAGATATTTGACAGGGTATAAAAACTTTAAAATTCATTTGAAACGATTTTTTCTCCATAGTTCGTAATGAAACGAAAAAGTTTTGACTGTCTCTGTAAATAAATTAATCATGCTATAAACTTTATTTGAAATCGGGTTCGTGCTAGGATAAGCATAAATAATTTCCAAAAAATTCAGTGCAATTCGAATATATTTGCTAGAGTTAGAGCGCGGACAAACGACCGGATGGCTAGAAAGACAGACAGACGGACAGACAAACTGAAAATATATTCACTTTTTTACCTTTGTTAGACAGTGTTAGAGAATTTCAATTTTTTCAAAACTTATAATAAAATTTTAAATCTTGTGTTAGAATAAAGCTTGTTGTTTCATTCATGTGTATCAACATTGATCTTAAATTTTTCGTAACTTCATTTTTTTATTTCATAACTTTTCCTTTTTAGAACTTATTAAAACAAAGTTGTGTCCATTCATTTATTGATATCAACAATGTTCTTCATTTTTTATAAATTTATCTTTTTATTTCATTTTTTTTTCTTCTATTAATTCGGCACTTGCACCCTTTGGCTTCCAAGCAGTTTTTATTACTGCTTAGAAGCCAAAGGGTACAAGTGCCGAATGCTTATAAATATTGCTTAGTTATACATTTAAAACAAAATTTAATCGTCTGTTTTTCTAAACAGTTTTTGAAATAAGAGTTCAAAGAACATCAAGAAATAAGCAAAAGATTCCTATCTCAATTCATTCAATTACAATTGATGCTTAACTTTGAACTGAATTTACTCGAAATCTAAATTATGTCACTTGTACCCCTTGGCTTCTGAGGTCCTCATATATTTTTCCTAAATTACACAAGAAAAAGTTGCTTTTCAAGACAAAAGGGACATTTCCGTTAAAAGTCGGGAATTTTATCATATTTACTTAAAATAATGAAACGGACAAAGATGCACTGTAAAAAAATTGACCCTTTTGCTGTATCATCACTCCGCCGCTTTTATAGAAGACGATTACTTCAGCCTATTATGGATAATTCTCATGGGTTAAAAGAGAGATATTCTATAAGAGCGAAGGAGTGACGATGCAGCAAAAGGGTAATTTTTTTTTTACAGTGTGGGAGGAATTAACGGAGATACTTCGTTATCTATTGTAAATTTATTTTCAATGTTTTGCAAAACTGATATTCTGCTGCACAGAAAAAATTCATTGAAAGAATATTGATTTTTTTTCTAAGATTTATATCATGTTACTTACTTGCATCTGTACTGATACAAACATTTCTTTGAGCAACAAAATATTCGGACCATATTCTAATCATTCATTACGAAAAGAAAATTTTTCTAATAAATTATTTAATTAAATAATATTATAATTATTCATTAACCATAAGAGAATCATAATAAGAAATAAGCCTTATTAATTAAAACTTGCATAAAATATAAGAGCATCGATGAAATTGCAGTCTACCTTATGGAAATATAAACACATTGTAGAATCCACTATAAGACTTAAGAATCACGTGCATTCGAAATGCCTATGACATGATAGCTAGAGCAACTGACTCCAACACTAAAAGTCGTGAGTTCGATTTTTTTTTCCTCGGTCAATAAATGCAGGTGCTTCTAAATTGTTCGATAGTTGGCATCATCAGCCAATCGTTATACCAACTTTATAATGGAAAGTTTCCACTTCTTCAAATGGAGTTTTTCCTTCATTTATTTCCCTAAACGGAAAATGTAATAACGAAACATAAAAAGGTTTTGCAACTTTGCTTCCAATAGTTTTACCGTGAATTCACGGATTTATTCTTAACAGAGTACATCAGGTCTGAAGACATTATACAGTTTACTTTATCACAATTATCTATATTAACAGTTGTAAAAAATTGTTGATTTTGTGAAACATTGTATTGTATCTAACAGTTACTAGTTGTTTAATTCTGTGCTTATTTTTCTCAAACAGTGTTTGATAATCATCATCGTTTTCGTTATCCACAGCAAAAAAATGTTTTCTATGATTTAAAGTCAGGGTTTTCTTCAAAATTCAAACTAATTAGAAGTCTGTGGAAAGGGTTCTTAAATTCCATTAGTATTATGCCAAGGAAGCACGAGAAAGTAATCAGTTTTCTGGCAGACTCTGGTCAAATAAATCTCCATTAGTCAGAACATAAAATAAATATGTATTTAATAGTTTTGTATTCTAATGGTCTCTATAAATGGTACCTTAATACACAGGAAAACTATTTACGTTTTCATTTTTGTACATTTCATACTATTACGAATCATTTTAATATAACACATAGCTCGCTAAAAAAGTGCTATAACAAACAAATCGCTATTCTGTTTAGTTCTGCTATCTGTTAGGCTTCATTCACACCAATTTCTCTCTTTTTAGGTGCGTTCGTAGTTATGTAAATACGTAGCACCTATAGTTGTAGTTCAGTCCGTCCGTCCGTCCGTCCGTCTGTCTGTCCGCATATAACAACGCAAAAACTATCCAACCGAATCTTTTGAAATTTAAAATATATAATTATTGCATAATTTTGTTGTGTCATTTCAAATTTTATGGGAATCGGATGGATAGATCAATTACAGGGATGATCAAAAGTATTCCGTTACATTACGGTCAAAGGGGGGAAATGTTGCAAATGCATTTAAAGCGTTTGAAATTTAAATTACATACTTATTACAAAATTTTGTCAAGTCATTTCAATTTTTTTGAAAATAGGATGCATAGATCAAATACAGGGACAATCAAAAGTATTCTGTTACATTCCAGTCAATGGAAAAAAAAAAGTTGCAAATGCATTTTTATAATATTACACTCATTCGAACATAATAATATTGATATGCATCATAAAGTACATATTATAATATAGATTTTGCATAATCTGTTGTGCAAAGAACTTTTGTCATTGATTTACAAGGCCACACAAAAGTATTCCATTACATAATGAGTATAGAGAGAACATTGTTTGTTGCGCATTTTAATTGTAATTAACTATTTACAATTTTATGAGATTGATATATGAGAGTGGTATTTTTAAAACTTCATTATCGTACGAATGCACCTCATTTGCTACGCTTCACGTGCAATTTCCAACTTGTTTTAAACATTATTTATATGCCTGAAAAAAATGTAAACATATGTATCCTATTAGATACATCAGGTCTAAAGAGGTTATACAGTTTAGTTCATCACGATTATAAACATTGACAAAAGTAAAACTTTGAAAAACTTTGTACTATACGGAATATAGAGGTCTGCACGGGCCGGAATTTCCAGGCCCGGCCCGTACAAAAATCAGCGAAAACAGGCCCGGCCCGGCCCGTTTTGGCCCGTTACAATTTCTACGATTTCTAAAAAATTCAGATTTTTATCATATAACTAAGATTCCTTTAAAGAATACTGCATTCATATCTATGGAATGATTTTACAGTATATTTTACAGCAAATACACATTAACAACATTAATGATTACTTAGATTCTTAGGCTTTCAACATTCGAATAAAGATTCATTAAAAAATTAATATGGCTTAGAATAAAAGAAAAAAGAAAGAAAGCTAAAAACATGGTTAATTTTGAAGCTGTTTAATAAAAGAAGATTTATAAATATATTTCTAAATCATTTTATTATAGATTTCAAATCTGCATTCATTCTTAAATTCAAAGAAGCTCCTTTCTGGTACATTTCTAAATTCATTTTTTCCCCTCAGAAACGCATAAGATTAGCAGATATCTTTATTCAGAAACTATATAATCGAATGGCGTTACCCATTTTTTAATACAAGCAATTTAAGAATACTGCAAACAAATAAAATACTGTGATAATTAGCGTTTTGAATAGAATTTCCGGAAGCAATAGCAAGGGAAGGGAGAAAAACCTGCAATCATTTGAGAAACTATTATAACTCAACAAGGTTATAAGAGTATTTTATTTACCAAAAATGAAAAACGCTATTCGATTCTAAATCCCTTCAATAGTTAGGCTTATCACTTTTATACTTTTACAATTTAAAATTAATCAGAAAATGTGTCAAACTTTCGCATTATTGAGAAATTAATTTAAAAATCATCAAGAAGTATATATCCGAAGACTAAGCTAACATAAGTTCTTTATCGCTGTTAATAATTTTACAAATAATGTTTTCTGCCAATAATTAAGTCTAGTACCGGTCCGGCCAGTCTATATGTAGAAAAATAGTGCAAGCGTGATCTCGGATCGGCATGAATCAGCTAAAAAAATATTAAAACGGGTTACACATAATGTAATTCTCCGATGCCGATACACTGTGCAATTTTTATATTGATGCTGTCAAACTAGTGGCTGGCCACATTTATACTTATTCTCGTTAAAACCATTTTCGTTGAAAATAGCTCATATTTTATCGTTTCTACTTAAATCTTCAGAACGGCCGGCAGGCCCGAAAATTTTTTTTATCAGCCCAGCCCGGCCTGTCTGGCCCGTTCAAATTTTTTGCCGGGCCCGGCCCGTTGAAAAAACTATTATAAATCTGCCGGCCCGGCGCGTGAGAAAATTCGAAACGATTCCGACGGCCCGGCCCGGGTACGGTCCACGGGCCAGGCCCGGGCCCGTGCAGACCTCTAACGGAATAGCATTGTTTATTTCTGTAGTTACTTTTCTCAAACAGACTTTAACACTAGAACGCCCGGAAATTTTACTCAAGTTTAATTAGTGATATTTCACACCAGAATTTTTATTCAAAATTATTTAGTCGATTTGTTAATTATAAAAATGCGTAGTTTAAATCTAATTTATTTCAAAAAAAAAATTTCTATCTCGAATTGAAATTTAAACACATAATCGGAGTCGAATCAACTCTTTTCCGGCGTTCTAGTGTTAATGATCATCATCTTTATCGTCATCCACACCAAAAAAACCTTTTCTATGATTTTAAGTCAGTGTTTTCTTCAAAACTCAAACTAATTAGGAGTCTGTGGAACTGGTTCCTAAATTTCATTAGTAGTATGAAGTCAAAGAAGCAGGAGAAAGTAATTAGTTTTGTGGCAGATTCTGGTCAAATAAATCTTCATTAGTCACAAAGAAATCAGTTGAGTAAGAAGATTTTTAAAATTGCAAACAGATTTCATTCTTTATTTTTATGATGTGTTACATCGCATCAATTTTCTGATAACAGGAAAATGATTTTAATGATGACAAGTTTGATGCATTTAATTTTAAGTACTTTACTTGTTTCAGGTAGTGGTTTCGCAAAAGCTCATTAACAATTAATTCTATGTTTCGGACGTTCTATGAATTATTGGATGTGTTAATCACGAGTTTTAAAAGTGACAAAACTTGATTCGCGTGGTAACGAGCGCTTTAGGTTAAAGTTTCAGAATGTCGAGCACTCATAAACAATACATATATTTATAAAGGGAAGGTAAAATTTTTATTTAGTTAGATTAAAAATTAGGAACGTTACTTAGATTAAAAATTAGGAACAATTAATAATTTTTTTTAGAAATAATACATTAAACAAATCCACAGCTGTTAAACTTCTGTTTTAGGAAATGATTTAAAGATATTTATATCTTTGAAAAGATAAATATTTTAGAAGTGGTTTGGGAGTTGCATTCATTACATGTGCCGAAATATCCGGTTTAGCTCGCAACAGAGTTCTGTAATTTAGATCAAAACTTTGATATTTCTTCATCCATAGAATAAAATTGCGAATTAGATTGCAAAAGTTGTTACGATCTTGTAAAATTTCAATAAATTTAACATGTCGGAAATTGCATGTCAAACGTAGCAAATGAGGTACAATCGTACTATAATGAAGTTTTAAAAATTTTTAAAACTTGGTGTTATAGTATGCAGTATTTCGGGTGTCGTATAGTAGCCAAAATCTTTTGTGTCTCCCTGTAAATATTATCTGATTTCTATTATACAGGAAGTAACTTCTAAAAAACTTCAGAAACGAATATCATTTTCATAAAATGAGAAATAGTTTAATATGATTAAAACCCGCCCAAAACAATGTTTTCCCTATACCATTATGTAATGGAATACTTTTGTGTGTCCCCGTAAATTAATAATAATATTTTTTGCAGATTAATTAGGAGTCTGCGGAAAGTATTCCTAAATTTCATTAGTATGATATGCCAAAGAATCACGAGAAAGTAATTAGTTCTCTGGTAAACTCTGGTCAGATAAATCTTCATTAGTCACAAAGAAATTAGTTGACTAAGATGATTCTTAAAATTACAAACAGATTTCATTCTTTTTTTTTTAAGATGTGCTGCATCAATATTCTCGTTATCAATATTCTAATGACAAGAAAATGATTTTAATGATGACAAGTAAGTAAAGTATTTCGGCGCTATCCGTGGTCGCCTCCCGGCGACAGCGCTGTCGCGCAAGAGTGTAGGTCTGTTCGGGTCGTGGGTAGGGGTCGTCGACGAAAATTGGTCGCTCACCGCGACGGTTGACCCACCCACCCACCCCCAACCACCGTCCGAGACATAAATGTTCGGGATGAAGGCAGGGAAAGTCGATAGCTTCAGAGCCCCGCCTGCCCACTAACCGTTACTCAATATCTTTAATTTGTCTACTTTTACTTTTAAATTTGTCCGGTTTCAATTTGTCTTATTTTTTTTTTCTTTTATATTAAGAGTGCAAGACTACTCGGGTAGTAAGTAAAGTATTTCGGCGCTATCCGTGGTCGCCTCCCGGCGACAGCGCTGTCGCACAAGAGTGTAGGTCTGTTCGGGTCGTAGGTAGGGGTCGTCGACGAAAATTGGTCGCTCACCGCGACGGTGAGCGACCAATTTTCGCTCACCGTCACCAGTATTCTGCATTTAATTTTAAGTATTTTGCTTGTTTTAGGTAGTGGTATCGCAAAGCTCATTAATTGTATGTTTTGGATGTTCTATAAATTATTGAATGTGTTAATCACAAGTTTTAAAAATGACAAAACTTAATTCCCTTGGTAACGAACGCTTTAGGTTAAAGTTTCAGTATGTCAAGCACTCATCAACAATACATATCTTTAAAGAGCGAAGGAGCAATTTTTATTTATATTGATTTTTTAAGATTAAAAATTGGAACAATAATAACTTTTATAGAGTAATGCATAAAACAAAATCACAGCTGTTAAACTTCTGTTTTCGGAAATGATTAGAGGTATTTGTATCTTTGAAAAGATAGATATTTCAGAAGTAGTTTGGAAGTTGCACTCATTACAAATGTCGAAGTATCCAGTTTCGCTCACAAAACAAATTTTAGTAATTTAGATCAAAACTTTGATATTACTTCGTCCAGTGAATGAAAATGCACTTTACATAATAAAAGTTGCTTGTATAATTTCAGTAAATTTAACAAGTCTGAAGTTGCATGTCAAACGTAGCAAATGAAGTGCGATCGTACTACGAAATTTTAAAAATATTTAAATCTTGGTGAAAAAAAATAAGTTTTCTTTGATTTTAAGTCGACATTTTCTTCAAAACTAAAACTAACTAGATGTCTGTGGAAAAAGTTCCTAAATTTCATTTGTATGATGCCAAAGAAGTACGAGAAAGTAATTAGTCTTATGGTAAACTCTGGTCAAATAAATTTTCATTAGTCACAAAGAAATTAATTGAGTAAGAAGGCTCATAAAATAACCAACAGATTTCATTCCTTTTTTTTTTTTTTTTTTTTTTTTTTTTTTTTAAAAAAAAAGATGTGCTACATCACGTCAATTTTCTGGTAACAAGAAAATGATTTTAATGATGACAAGTTTGATGCATTTAATATTAACCTTTAAATGCATATTGTATCATTTTCGATACCATAAGTGTTGCCGATTTATTGGGGGTTTTATTCACATATTCCGTATTCTCACCAGAAAATTAAAAGAAGAATTTTCACTTTACTTTATGACAGACCATTCGTAATTAAATAAAGAAGAAATTACTATTTAGATTTTTCTGGTATGAACTCTGATTCTTTGAATTGCGCATTTTTTGGAATGCGTTCTATCCTATGCATTTAAGGGTTAAGTACTTTACTTGTTTTATGTAGTGATTTCGCAAAGCTCATTAATTCTACATTTTGATAGTTCTGTAAATTATTGAATGTGTTAATCACAAGTCTTAAAAGTGATAAAACTTGATTTGTGAGGTAACTAGTGCTCTAAGTTAAGGTTTCGGGATGTCAAGCACTCATCAACAATACATATGTTTAGAGAGGGATGGAACAATTTTTATTTATGTTGATTTTTTTTAGATTAAAAATTAGGAACAATTAATAACTTTTATAGAATAATGCATAAAACAAATTCACAGCTATTAAACTTCTGTTTTAAGAAATGATAAGATATTTCTATCTTTAAAAAGATAAATGTTTCACAAGTGGTTTGGAAGATGCATTCATTACGTGTGCCGAAATACCCGGTTTTACTCACAACAATGTTCAGTAATTTAGATCAAAACTTTGATGTCACTTTATCCCTTGCATGAAAATGTGCTTTACATTACAAGAATCAAAGATAAGCTTGTAAATTTTAAATAAATTTAAAAAGTAGGATTGTGTAGGGATGACTTTATTTTATTAATATTTCCGTACTTAGAAAATGCTTAAAAATATTCTTATATTTTAGCAATCACAACAGTGTGATTTGAAAACAATTAAAAATATTTAGATTTTTTGGGAGACTGAAATCAAGAAATTAGCAAAAATTCTTACATTTTTAAATTTTAATAAATTCTTAAATTCTATGAGATGAATTATTAATTTAGAATATTATGTGGCAGTAAGTTATTATATATATAAAACCCCTCCGTGTATAACAATTACGGGGTCAACCTATCCACGAGAAAAAGAAACTCATTCACCAATGAAAACGTTTCATAATCGTAATGGAGCGTTCTCATTGGTCAGATTTACAGTGGGAGCTGTAAATGACGTCACTACATCTTACTTCGCTTTGAAATCTTTCCACGATTTCAAAAAGTATATTTAATTAAAACTTTTTATAAAAGGAAAGCGAAGGTGCGTTTTAAATGCAATATTGTTAAAATTTTTATATTCGGGTTGCTTTAATTTTTTTTTCTTTACAGCCGTGAATGACTCTTGAGAATTTCAAATCTATAAAAAACATTGTGAAAAGTTACCTCCGATTTTAAAGGCAATCTATTATCTGACCAGCGAAACCGTTCCATAGTCGTAATGGAGCGTTCTCATTGGTCAGATTTACAGTGAGAGCTGTAAATGACGTCACTACATTTTACTTCGATTTGAAATCTTTTCAAGATTTCAAAAACACTATTTAATTAAAACTTTTTATTTAAGCAAACCGCGGGTGCGTTTTAAATTTCATTATAATCCCCACCCCCATCTACCAGATAGTTTTGCTATAGCTTTAAATGCAGATTTCTGTTGAAATTTTCTTTCTTTTTTCTTTCTTTCTTTCTTTATTTATTTATTTTTTATTAGATTTTTCCCTCTCAATGTTTAATCGCTGTATTTATCAAAATTGTTTCAGCCTAAAGTGGCTATGATTGACCACAGTTGTTGTACTTTTTTATCATCCTTTAAAAATGCAAACGCGTCATTTTGACGGGCTATCTTCTAGTAATTATATATTTATGTATAGGATAATCATTTTATTTCTTTATTTAGTTAAGTTCCAGGTCTATGCAATATGCATTCTACTTCAAATCATATCTGATTTGTATTGAAATGATTTATCTAATTTTTTTTTCTTTTTATCTGTAGTACCAGAGAATATGCTATACAGAATATTTCAAAAGAGACTTGACATCTTCATGAAAAGGTATTTTAATAAATAACTTGTTAGTACAAATAAAAAGTACAATGTATTTGTGAATAGTTAATACCGATAAATATGTGTGGCAATAGCTTTTATTACTTGAAACAGGGATGCAAAGATCTAGGCACCAGCAAGAGAGTCTATTACCACTAAGGTTTGGTTTATTTTTGTCGTCCGATTATCTACGCTAGGGATATAGGACCAGGGGGGAGTGCCCTTCGTGGGGGGTCTTTCTAAGGGAACCTAACCCGTATTTACGCAAGGTTCGAAGACTATCACCATTAAATGTACTCCTTTTTTAGCTCACAGGCTATCATAGCCTGAGAGCTGATGCGCCCGCCCGTTCTATGTATGTGCGTACGTTCGTACGTAACGCGATAATTCATGATAAAAATATCCCATCCACTTGAAATTTTCTATATAGGTATATCCTGATAAGGCACTTCCCTGATTAGTTTTTGGAGTTCATTCGATATGTATAAGAGGGGGAACGGGGGGCTCATGCCCCTCCCCTTAATTGATATGAATGGGTTTTTCATGCAGAAATATTAGTTTTTGTTCAAAATTTACACATAGGATCATTCTGATGAAGCGCTTCCGTGATTGGTATTAGGTGTTCATTGGATAAATATAAACAGGGGAAATGGGGGTTCTAATGCCCCTCCCCTTAATATATATAAATGGGTTTTTCACGCAGAATTGTCAGATTTCGTTCAAATCTCTGAATAGTTTTGGAAGTTTAATGGTTAAGTATATAAAAGAGAAGGATAACTCTTCTGAAATTATATAAATGGGTTTTATTAAGAATTTTCCGATTTGTTCTAAATTTTGGATATGGATTTTTTATATGATAAAGCATGCCCCTGATCAGTTTAGAGGGTTCAATGATTAAGTATAAAAAGGGGAAAGGGGGGAGCTGATCCCCCCTCCTTAATATTTTTTTCGAACGGAATTAACCATTGAAAATATAAGGCTGTAATGTACAATTAGTATGCGTAGCCTGTGAGCTCAATGCCATCAGTTTAACTGGACAATATTCTTTTTATTCATCTAGTATTTCGTGTAAAGTTCTCACTAGAATGTTATTAAACGTTCAGAGAAGAAAAATTAAATTTTAGCAATGAGACACCGCTGACGTCTACATTTTTGCACTCCTCACTTTAGCTAATTTGATTTTTATACGTTCCATAGTTTGCGAATAAAATGATTTTCATAGAAGGACAGACAGACACAGAAGTGTTCTTATAATGCTTCTATTTCTACTTTTTAAGTACGGAACCTAAAAATGATGATTCATTAAAAAGATAATTCTAAAATGAGAATTCATTGACCTAAATTCTTAAATTTACGTTTTTCACAGTTTTATTATAGATAGCACTGACAAACAGAATTTAAAAATTAATTAGTCTTTGTTGAGACTAATTTTTATGCATTTTGTGCAAATATTTAAACTCCTAGAGCCCTATTTTCTGACATGAGTGCTCAATAGAAGTGTCATCTTAAGAAACAATCACTGCTATGCAACGAAAATGATTCTGCATTTTGTCTGCTAATTATTACCAAGACTTAAAATAAATGCTATTAACAATGTTTCCTGGAAAATTTTCTTGAATTTATTTTTCTAAATACTGTGCTTAGCAATAAATTGTGAGTTAGGGTAAATATCCCCTTGCAATAAGCATGCAAATATTATTAATAGAAACTGTATTATAATGGATGGAAATGCATATTTAAATCTATTTTAAAGCATCATTCCTGATCAATTGGAATGTTAATGAGATCGTCTAAGATTTTTAACTTTAAACAGAAGTTAAAAAGACCCTTATCTTTATGTATTTATGTATCTTTAAAGGAGTAAATTAATATTCCTGATGTTTACAAAATGCATTGAAAATCTTGTAGTTCAATTTTGAATTTATTTTTTTTTTATTCTAGAACATATAGGATTAACCTAAAATATTCATAAAATTACAAAATAAGATGTATTGAGTGGTTCATTTACGCATTCATTTATTGGTGTCAAGCACAAATCTAACTTGTATGCTTGACATCAGGTACCAGCTTATAAGCCACGTCAATGTACAAGGACGGGATAGCCTCAAGATAATTTACAACTCTAGGAAATTACAGCCGTGAGCTCTACAATTATGACGTAGAATCATATACTGACAATTTAAAATGCTCATAATCAAGTTTCTTATTAAATTACGTTCCGTTAATTTTTATACACTCTTAAATCCTTAAATTAATTATTTTCCTGTCTAATATAACTTGATTTTTATCTCACAAAAAAGCTATCTGTTAAATAAACGTAAATACAGCTTGCTATATTTGTCATTTTATTTTTAAAATTGCAATTTTTTTTAAGATCCTATTTTTTTGGAGGGGGGGGGCGGGCAAAGTTTTCTAATGCTTAAGAAGAGCTACACTACTTCAAGAGTCTCATTTAACCACATAAATGTGACCAATAGTCTGATAACCAATCGTATGTCTTGGTTAAAAAAATTCATAGGTAACAAAACATTTACGAATTGCATATACTGTTAGTATGTATACTCGCTAAAGTACATGCACGAAACATTAAAAAATTGTGACGTCTGCTATTCCAATACCGTAAATACAATTTGTAGCAAAAATGTGCTTTTATATACATAGAATTTATAATTTTTTTCTGAATACTAATGGGCCGAAAAATGATAATGCACTTCCGTTTGTCGCTTGGGTTAATCGGGTCCAGCATAATTTTTTTGAAAAATAAAGAAAGTATTAAAAGATAACCGCGTAATGAAAAGATTAAATATTTTTAATCAATTTTCCTCAATCAAAAGCAAAACTTTATCTATTCAAATACAACAAAATTTTACAGAAATACCATTCGTTAGTGTTTAGTGGTACAGAAGTTATGCGTACAGATTATTTCACTTTCTTCTTACAAATCAGAAAATACGCTTGAAACATTTCTCTTCTTTATGCTGAGATGAAAATGTCCATCAAATGGATCATAAGAATTTTTATGAGCCTCGTTGACACTAGGTTTCTCAAGTCCCAAAAGATATTTCATTGGATTGGGCTATTAAACCGTCAAATAAAATGACCCCTGTGATAAGATAAAAGTGTACAAAATCTTTTATCCCCCCCCCCCCTCTTGTCTCATCCAAGCATCACGCAACATTTCTCTTTCTCACTCACGACTTCGAAATTTTGCCTTTTTCTTCGCCTATCACTGTTTAATCTAAATTTGTTATGTAGTTCTTTCAAAAGCTTTACAATTCTAAAAATTAATATTTTCCGTTTAATATGTGTAAATTGTTTGCTTCTTTGTTTAAAGTTTTCAAAGATATTGCATCTTGCTTGTTTAAACATTAAAAACAATATCTCTATTATAAAGGCCAAACGTATCTATGCGTAGCGCATATATCATTTTGCGAATAGTAACACTTTCCTCTGCAATTTCAGTTTTGCAATTCTTGTTACTGCAAATTTTACACTTCTAAACATTGCACATTTTAAATTTTCACACCGTCGTATAGAGAAGAAAATGTACTTTTAAATGCAATTTATTTGGAAGCTGTATCTCAATTTATTTTTGAGATATTAATTTTTTTATAGTTTTTAGTACCAATTTTGTTATTGTAGCAATAGAATCACTCCATTTTCTTTAAAATTGAAAAACAAATTCCAAAGAAAGAAAGAAATTAAAATGCGCAACATTTTCCTATACGATTTCGGTTTTGTAATTTTCGGTACTGAAAGTTTTACACTTCAACCATCGTACATTTAAAATTTTTACACCGTCTTACAGAGAAAAAAACTTACTTTTAAATGCATTTTCTTTCAAAGCTGTATCTCAATTAATTTATGAGATATTATTATTTTTTTATTTTTAGTACCTATTTTGTAATTTTGGCAACAGAATCACTCCATTTGCTCTTAAAATTGAAAGGGAAAAAGATAGAAATTAAAATGCGTATACTATTTCCAAAAATATCGTCTGTTATAAAATCCAGCGAATTTCGGTTTTATTTCATTTAGTAATTTGGATAGTTGAGTTTTATGTTATTTTGTTAATTTTAGCTTAACATAACGTTTGTTTGAGAGTTAGACTGACCAATATAATATGCATTTTCTACTGTAACTAATTTTGTAGATTTATTATAAATCAATGAAACAGTTCTTTCTTAAAGATTGTCTTTCGTCAAATTTCGACAGGTTCCACCTCGTGTATTTATAAAGTAAAAGGATGTCCGTGGATAACTCTGATATCATATTGATGATGGCAATGATATTTTTTTCATAGTGGCTTTTTACTTTTCACTTTCAGTTTTTTAAAGGGAAAGTATTTTTAATGCTTGAGAATATCTACAATCCTTGAAAAAATTATCAAACCGCGTGATAGTTATCAACAGTCTGTTAACCAGTCTTATGATCAGGTAACTAAACATGCAAGAACGACATATAGCATAAGTATACATACTCTCTACCATAAGGGACCCAAAAATTACTCTAAAAGGGGTCTTTAATTCTCATTTTATTTTTAAAATTGGATTTTTTTTTTCGGAATTTTTTTTTACTTCTTATTTTCCCTTTTATTTATTTATCTTTATTTTTTATTTTATTTTTTTTTTTTTTTTTCAGGGCAAAGTTTTCAAATGCATAATAGTCCAAGAGCCAGCCGCACAAAACCCTAAGTCATCGAGTACAAAAAAAAAAAAAAAAAAAAAAAAAAAAAAAAAAAAAAAAAAAAATACTTTATATTATGGATGAGCAGTCATAAGGGAATCTAATGATCCATATGTCCGTCTTAAGTGAAGTGGTGCATAAGCCAAAAATGAATATCACTAATATTTGACTCGTATACTTAGCATTATATTTTCCTGCACCAGTTTTCAGTGTTTTCATACTTTTGATTGTACGGCAAATGCAATGATAGACCTACGAGTGAGCCACTAGTGGTATTCATTTTTGGCTTATGCACCACTTCGCTTCCGGCAAACATGGATCATTAGATTCCCCTATAACTCCTCCTCCATAATATAAAAGATTTTTTCTTGTACTCGATGACTTAGGGTTTTGTGCGGTCGGCTATTGGACTATATGAAGATCCACACACTACTTCAGAATCTTATCTAACCACATAAATGTGATCAATAGTCTGTTAACCATTCGTATGAGTTGGTTTAAAAATTCATAGGTAACAGAAGATACAAGAATTGCATATACCATAAATATGTATAGTCTCTAAAGCACATGCATGAAGCATCGAAAAATGGGAATTCTGCTAATATATTCCCTTAAGTGCTATTTGTAACAATAATGTGCTTCCATGTACGTAAAATTTAGAGAAAATTTCCGAATAATAATGGGCCCAAAAAGGATAATGCACTTCCTTTAGTCTCTTAGGTTAGTCGTTCCCTGCATAGAGTTTTTGGAAAGTAAAGAAAATATTAAAGGACAAACACTTCATAAAAAAAATTGATTGTTATTAAACAATCTTCCTAAATCTAAAAACAAAATTTTATATATTCAAGTCGTCACCTCAGAATAATAAGGTTCTATTTGTGTTTTTGAAAAAATTGACTTACCGATATAGAAAGGTTCTATTTTTATCTATGAAGGCATTTCTGGATTAAAATAATGTCATATTGTGATTGTAAGGTCATTTGTAAATTATATATAACATTATTTTGATGCAAAAATGCCTTCATAGATACAAATAGAACTTTTCGATATTGATAAGTCATTTATTTCAAAAACACAGATCGAACTTTATTATTCTCAAGTGACGAAGTGTAACAAAATTCTATAGAAGTATCCTTCGTCAGTGTTTAGAGGTATAAAAATTATGCATAAAAATTATTTCGATTCCCACTTTATATACGAATCAGAAAACATCGCTTGTAACATCTTTTCTTTATACTGAGATGAATCTCAATCCATCAAATGGATGATAAGAATTTTTTATGAGCCTCTTTCACACTCGGTTTCTCAAATCCCAAAGAGACATTTTATTGGATTGGGCTATTAAGCGTCAATGAAAATGACCCCTGTGATAAGATAAAAGTGTACAAAATCTTTTAGCCCCTTAGTTTCATCCAAGCATCACGCAACATTTCTCTTTCTCACTCACATTTTCGAAATTTTGTTTTTACTTTATCTTTCACACTTGAATATAAATTTGTTATGTAGTTCTTTCAAAAGCTGTAAAAATCTCTAAATTACGATTCTTCTTTTAATATGTTTAAATTATTAGGTTTCTTTTAGGTTAACTTTAAGGGTTAAAAAATTTAAAAGATACTATTTTTAGAGCATTGATTTAATTATATATATGTAGAATTTACAAATATTTTCTAAATGAAAAAGAGCTGAAAATGATACTGTGCTATGTAACCACGTGTATGTGATTCGTTAACCAATTATATGACATGTTGATGTACTGGTTAAAGAAACAATGCTAGTTACTGAACATGCAAGAATTACATACTAGCATAGGTATACATATTATCTAAATCCCATACACAAAACATAAAAATAGCTCTATAAGGGAATTCTGCTGAACCACACCCGGCCAAATCATTTGTAGCATTGATGTGTTTCTATATATGTAGAATTTAGAAAAATTTCCTTGATAAAAAAAAACTACACTACTTCCCTTAGAGTCCTACATTAATGGGCTTTTTATAGAATTTTTTAAAAAGAAATTGATAAATGACAAATAACTTATTACAAAATTACACATTATTTATCCATCTTCCACAACAAAAAACAAAAACAAAAGTTTTTTTTTTTTTTTTTTTTGCAAAAATTTTACGAAATTGCAAGAGAGTATTTTTCTTTTAATTAAATTCTTCTATTAAATTCTTCTTTTCTTTTAATTAAATTCTTTTAATTAAATTTAATTTAATTCTTCGTAATTTTTCTTTTTTGACGTTTGGAAGTACAAAAATTATGCATACATATTAGTTTCGTTCCTATTTACAAGAGATTCGTAATGAATTGCTTGAAAAATATTTTCTTTATGTTGAGAGGAATCTCAACCCATCAAAGGGATGATAAGAATTTTTAAGCTTCTTTCATATTCGGTATCTCAAATCCCAACAAGTTGGAAATTGCACGTTAACCGTAGCAGATGAGGTGCGTTCGTAGAATAACGAAGTTTTAAAAATAGTCAGATCTTGGTGATATAGTAGAGCGTACTTCGGATACAGTATAGTATAGAAATCTTTGTGTTTCTGTAAATATGCAGGGAGTAATTTTTATTGCACCTCAGCAATGTATATCTTATTCATAAAATGTGAAATAGTTGAATAAAATTAAAACATACCCCAAACTATGTTTCCCCGTATAGCATTATGTAGTGGAATACTTTTGTGTGGCCCTGTAATTTATAATAAAAATTCTTTACATCACAGATTGTACAGAATGCATATTTTAGCATATACTTCATAGATTCATGCCAATTCTATTATGTTCGAATGAGCGTAACATCATTAAAATGCATTTGAAAATTTTTCCCATTGACCGTAATGTAATGGAATACTTTTGATTGTCCCTGTAAATGATCTATGCATCCGACTTTCATAACATTTGAAATGACTCGGCAAAATTACGTAATAATTATATGTTTTGAATTTCAAACGATTAAAATGCATTTGAAACTTTTTTCCCCATTGACCATAATGTAACGGAATCCTTTTGATTGTCCCTGTAATTGATCTATGCATCCGATTTTCATAAAATTTGAAATGACTCAACAAAATTATGTTATAATTATGTATTTTAAATTTCAAACGATTCGGTTGGGTAGTTTTTGCGTTGTTATATGCGGACAGATAGACGGACGGACAGACAGACGGACGGACTGAGCGACAACAATAGGTGCTACGTATTTACATATTTACGAACGCACCTAAAAAGACATTTCATTGGATTGGGTTTATAAACGTCAAAGAAAATGACCCCTGTGATAAGATAAATGAGTACAAAATCTTTTAGCCCAGTATCTCACGCAACACTTCTCTTTCTCACTCAAAATTTCGAAATTTTGCCTTTTTCTTCGTCTTTCACACTTATATCTAAATTTGCAATACAGGTCTTTTAAAAGCTTTACAGTTACCATAAATTAAAATATCTCAGGGTGGCGAGTGATTAGATAAAAACACAGTCAATATAGATGATAAATACCGGTATTTTGTTTAAGATAAATTCAGTTCATATAATCTCTTTATATTATTTGAAGTATTTCCTGTAAGAAATTACTGGTAGTTTTCTCTTTTCTTGACTGTGTTTTTCCCGGTTTTCCCTGACCACTCGCCACCCTGTATCTCATTTTATTTCGTCCAAGTTCTAAAATTTTAAAGTAACTATTTTTAGAGCATTCATATGTTTCTATATATGTATAATTTAAAAAAACTTCCTTGGGGGAAAAGCGGTTCGAAAATGATACTTTACATCCATTAATCTCCTGTGTTATTAGGTCCTTCATACTATTTTTGAAAAAGAAAGTGCTAAATAACAAACGCCTAGTCACAAAATTAAACATTGTTAATAAAAAACAAAAACAAAAGTTTATTTACAAAAAAATAACAAAACCTCATAAAAATAACTTTCGTTCTTAGTATTTGGAAGTACCAAAATTAGACATGCAAATTATTTCGCTTCCTACTTACATTACGAATCAGAGAGCATCCCTTACACCATCTTTTCTTTCTTGAGGGAAATCTCAATCCATCAAATGGAAGATAAGAATTTTTATGAGCCTCTTTTACACTTGGTTTCTCAAATTCCAAAAGACATTTCATTGGATTGGGCTATTAAACATCAAAGAAAATGACCCCTGTGATAAGATAAAAGTGTACAAAATCTTTTAGCCCCCAGTCTCAATCGAGCATCACGCAACATTTCTCTTTCTCACTCACAATTTCGAAATTTTGTCTTGTTTTTCGTCTTTCATACTTTAATCTAAATTTGTTAAGCAATTCTTTGAAAACCTTTAACCCCCTTAACTGGTTAATTTTTTCCGTTCAATAAATTGAAAATAGCGGACTCACACCACTATTATTTAAATAAAATATTCGTAAAATTTAGTCTAAACATTTCGGTTTTCAATAGTATGAAAATTTTCATAAAAATAATAGGGGCGTCAAAAAGCTTTAAATGATGAATTAAACAAGTTCTTGCCCGAACGGCGCGGCGTTCGGGCAAACCAGTTAACCCTTTCCGGCATTGGCAAAATCTGTTAGTTAAATGAGAAATTATCGACTAAACCGGAATTCACGAACGAATTTTTCAGCTACTTTGAACTCCTTAAATTCAGCTTTTATTGTAAAAGCAAAATTTTACTAAAATTATACTGGTGCTGATTGCAAGTTTTAGAATTAAAATTATTTATCTTAGACCGGGCACAGTGTGCCGGAAAGGGTTAAGGAGTTAAAAAATTGCAAAATTACGATTGTTCGTTTATTATGTTTACATTAATTACTTCAATTTTGTTTGCATTATGTAGAATTCAGAAACTTTTCCAAATGAAAAGGTCTCGAAGATGAGGATTTACACTGCAAAAAAAAAAAAAAATCCGTAAAATTACTAAATCCTTTCTAGGAAATTTGGATTCCATGAATTTTTATGAAACGGTAACAACAAAAACTCGTGTAACAGAATCGATTACATGATTTTTTGTTGTTATGTTTACATGAAAAGTTCTAGGAATCCCAGTTTCCTAGAAAAAATTTAGTAACTTTAAAGAATTTTTTTCTTTTTTTACAGTCTCATCGGTCTTTTGGATATATAGCTATTGCTGAAATTGCGAAAAAGGCAGGTAGCAGCACCAGCTGTTGGGCGATATACATCGAAAACTAATCAGTTCATGTTTGTATTAAGGTTAACTGAATCTAAAGTTTTGTGAAATTCCGTGCATTGGATCTTAACATAGAGTGCCCAGAAAATTTTTCTCACATACAAACTGACAAAGTGACAGACAGACTCACTGACAGATATTTTGCACAAATAAGTTTTTTGGGTTCTCTGACTCCTAAACCGTAAAAATCTACCGAAAACCGGAATTCAAAAATTTGCATGAATCCAATACTTTCTTCGTGTTAAGATAGAAGAAAGTAATGATGTGTTTTCGCAGACACATTTGAGCAAATCTGTAAAGCATAAGGAAAAATTATTGGATTCAACAAAAGGCTGAAGATGCAACATAGATACATTTCATCGGGGGGAAAAGTATTTTTGATGAATGCCTTTATAATATACTCATAATCAAAAATGTGTCAGAAATTATTGTGTGATGTGAAATGATTGATTATATCCCTTTGCTAGTATTAGCAGAAATCTCGTAAGGACATAGAATATGATTGATTGGAAAAACATTTGTTTCTTGTTCCGGTAAGTTTAACAATTGTGGAGTTCAATACTGGTTCCACCAGCCATGTAAATGTGCTTATGTAATTTCTTGTTGCAAGAACTTATATGCTCACTGTCCGCAATTAGCAGTTATAAACAAAATAAAATTTTGTTCTAATTTTTTTTTTTTTTTTTTTTTTTTTTTTTTTTCACGTTTGGAGAACTTTTTTTAATGCAAAATGAATATTATACTGTAAAAATGTTTTGGTTTATATTTGAATAAACTATGATAACAAATAAAATTGCATTTATATTTTATACTTTTTATTAAAAAATTACAATTTTTAGCAGAAATTGTGTGCGTTTTATGTTTAAATCAGCCAACTGCCCATTCAATACTTCTTTATATACAGAGTGTCTATAAAAAAATGTCGTAGCAATAAATTTTAATAATATCAGCTGTAAGTATTACAGAGTGTTCCGTCAAAGTCAAAAATAACTCAAACAATTTTAGATAAGCGCATCCGCGAACAGTGCCTTGATATTTATTTGCTTCCAGTATCACCAACGCAAAAAGGTGACTCGAAGTGTTATTGCTCGGCTTAAGATTTAAAAGCGCACCACTACCAATAAAACTTTTCATGAAAGACTACTACCTACAAAAGATAGTGTCTACTTTTCGCCGCTACCTAATTATTTTTCTGAAGTTAGTCACAGAATGTAAGAAGATATTACTTTCATTACTCCGAGCTTGTTAACCGAAGTGTGAAAAGAATTCGACTTTAGATTGGATATATGCATTTAACTTTTAACGCACCGGTTGAACAGCCGTATAAAAATTTAAGTTGGTTTACTTTCTATTGGGCGTATGATTTGTTGTTAGTCGTCTAAATTAAATTGTTATTATGTATAACACATAAAGTGGGACATTCTTTTAGGACCCATTGTTTAAAGAAAAAAATCCGAAAGTGGTATTATTTTATGTTTTTACTAGATTAAAAATAAAAAAAACTCGTAAAAATAACCTGGGTTTTAAAACTGCATCTATCTTAAAGAATTCTTGAACTTGAAGGTAAGAAAACAAAAACAGCACTTGATTATTAATTGAATAAATTTCATATACCGCCGACAACAACCTTGGTGGTTTGTTAGTTTACCTGTAAAACTGCTTTTATTCCTATTAATAATATTACACTTGCTGGAAAAATTAATTATTGTAAGTATCAGAAATATTTTTTTTTTTTCAGGTTCATGATAGTTTTCTGAGTATGATTGATTTATGGAAAAATGTATCCTTGTTAAAGAAATACGTTTTTAAAACTTCGCAGATTTTAGCTGTGCCATTATAATTTTTATATGGCATCAAGGAAAAATATGCTTTGTGAATTTTAAAAAAATAATAATAAGCAAAAAAAAAAAAATTGTAATTTTACAAATTGCAACGATTATTTGGAAAATGATATTTTCAAAGACGAAAATTTTAAAGACTTAAAAATAAATTCTATAATTCAAAATAATAATTATTATAAAGATCATGTTTAGGATGATCATAACGAGTCCTATGTTTACATACGACATGGATTAAACATTAATATTCCTGAACCTATCACAAACAAATTTTGAATTAAATTTCAGTTTTACAGTTTTCGGAACTGCAAATTTTTAAACTCCTAAACATCGCACATTTTATTTTTATATACCGTTGCGTAGAAAAAAAATGCACTTTATAATGAAATTTGTTTGAAATCTCTTACAGAATTTGTTTTCAAATTATTATTTTTTAAAGTTTTTATTACTCTTTTTTACATTGTGGCAACAGAAGTATTCCATTTTTGGACATTAAACTTGGACCAATCAGAAAACAAATAAAATAAAATAAGTTGCGGAATTCAATCAATCAAAAGATTCAGATATGCTTCAGATTTCTCAATTCTCTAACGAGAACAACAACTATTTTTCCAAATAGTTAATAAAAACAACAATAACCATAAAAACATGCTTTTGGCAGATTTTATTTACGCGTCAGAAAAGTAAATTATCTATCTATCTATAATAATAAATATATATGTTTCTGTGTCTGTGTGATGTTTTTAAAAGTTTCGTTCATCTGGCGAAACCCTATTCATCTCTGTCCTCTGTCTGTCCGTCTGTCTCAGAGTCCATACACAAAAGCTGTATATGTCAGAGACTTTAAATTTTGTGTACTTACAGCTGAATACTCCGTGTCACACAAATAATCATAAAATTTTGAAAAATGTCTATTTTTTTTAAACTAAATTACTTTTTTACAATATCATCCGTTTATTTTTGCGATTTAAATTTCAAAACAGAACCTTAATATTAATATTTTTCTTTTAGGCATCGTAGCTTGGAAGTAAAGTGTCTCACCACTAAACAGAAGATTGTTAATTTGATCCCCAGTGCTAAAACTTGAAATTTCCATATTAAGATGGATTTAATTTTTTAAAAAATCGCATTTTTTGCCAATTTCAGGGTTTATATTATTATTTGTTTAACACTGACATTCATAATATATTTTGGAACTCAATTTTCTGTCTATTTTAAAAAGCTATTGTGATTTATTAGTGATTTAGCATTTTAAATTTCGTTTTTAAGAATTAAAAATTTTATTTACATCTTCGCTAAATTTTTTTTTCATTTAGTATTTTCGAAAAACTTGGAATTTCGGACTTTATTTGAATAATTTAATTGGAAAATTTTTAATATGATTAAAATAAATATCTTCTTTTTATAATCATTTTTAAATTATTTTAATATTTCTTTCAAATAGCTCTAATAATTGAAAGGTAAATTCAAAATCTTTTTAATTATTAACCCTTTTTCTACAAGAGCCCTTTGCTAAATTTTTAAACTTTTACCATCGGTTTCACAAAGCATAAAATTTTCTATAATTGAATAATGAAAATCTTCTGATTAAATAAGGTAAACTTTACAATAACAAATAACTGATGAGAATAATAAAGGATTCTGTGCAACTTAAGTGGCACGTATACCGAGCGCTCGTCCCAAGAAATCAATCAAAAAAAAAGTTTAAAATGTAATTTGAATGTATTTATGTATTATTTCAAAATAAAATACTTTTTTTTTTTTTTTTTTTTTTTTTGGTACTATCATCTATAAGGAAACGTATAGAAACATGTAACACATAGAGACGTTATAAAGAAACGTTGTTTAATTAAATACGAGTATAATGGTACTGTCATTTATGTTCGATTTTATAAATTGGCAATTTTTATTTATTAATTTCAGGACAAATTGTTTTAAAAGAAATATTAAACGAAACCTTCAGTGCGA
This sequence comes from Maratus speculifer, assembly GCA_964019185.1. Taxonomy (NCBI): domain Eukaryota; kingdom Metazoa; phylum Arthropoda; class Arachnida; order Araneae; family Salticidae; genus Maratus; species Maratus speculifer. Next base: position 308,035,023 of record OZ025295.1, on the reverse strand, counting down.
TCTATAATCACATTTACCCATTTGTTATATCTTTGTATCGGAAAAAAAAATTATCTGAATTTGAAGCAAAGTGAGTATGACCTAGCCTTAAACAGCGTAATTTTTCACAATTTAAAGAATAACCAACATACAAATCTCAATTGATACAACCTTTAACCCTTTCAGCTCTGGGGTGTAAATTTGTTCAAAATTCCAAATGTCACATTGGCTCCGGTATTTTGCAAAGAAAAAGCCGATTAACCATAAACGCGAAAAAATGCATTAAGCCCTTTTTCAAATAAGTTTGGTCGAATTTTCTGGTGCCAATATGACATTTCGGAATTAAAATTATGTGGTAGAAAATTCTACCAGCAGAGTTCAAAGGGTTAATATTCTGATATCGCAAACGCATTTGAGCAAATCCGTAAAGCATTAGGAAGAATTATTATTGGGTTCAACAAAAGGCTGAAGATATGACACTACATTTCATTTTTGGGAAAAGTATTTTTGATTAATGCCTTAGTAATGTACTCATAATCAAAGGTGTGTCAGAAATTATTATTTAATGTGAAATGATTGATTATATCCCATTGCTAATATTACCGGAAATCTCCTAAGAACATAGAATATGATTGATTGGGAAAGCATTTGTAGCTTATTCAGGAACGTTAAACAATTGTAGAAATAAATGCGGATTCCAAAAACCGCATTAATGTGTTTATGTAATTCATTGTTGCAAGAACTACCATATCTACCATCAGGAATTTGCATTTATAAATTTTCTAGAGTTAAAATTTTGTTGTTTAGGGAGGCTGTCTACATTTAGACAGTTTTTTACTTATTTAACCCTTTGAGCTCTGGGGAGTAAATTTCTTCAAAATTCCAAATGTCGCATTGGCACCAGTATTTTGCAAAGAAAAAAACCGACTAACGGTAAACACGAAAAAATGCATTAAACCCTTTTCAAATAAATTTGATCGAATTTTCTGGTGCCATTGTGACATTTCGGAATTAAAATTATGTGGTAGAAAATTCTACCATCAGGGCTCAAGGGGTTAACTGTGTTATATTGGAGAAATGAATCGATTTTTATTTGAATTCTGAACAATAACTATGAAAACAAGTTGAACGGTATTTATATTTTATCTATTTTTTTTTTTTTTAATGGAAATTATGTGAGATGTTTTTGTTTAATCTTTGAGTTAGCAACTGCAAAATTCAATTTTTCTTTCAATACAGTGTGTCCACAAAAGAATATTCCAGTTATAAATTTTATTAGTATCAACTACAATTAATATAGTGTTGCTTCAAGATCACAAATAAAGAGTAACTTTAACAGTTTTAGTTAAGTACATGTGCGAGTCAGGGCCGTAGCTAAGGAGGCACTATGGGCGGCTCAGCCCCCCCCCCCTAAAATATTTTGAGCCCCCCCCCCCTCTTCTGGTAAAGATTCCAAGGTCACTAAATGAATTTCTGTTCCGGAAATTCAAATGAACTTCTGTTCAAAAATCTAATTTAGTTTTGAGATCATTTCACAGTTTTGCAGAATTACTCAATTGTATCTAAAATAAGTAATTTAACACTCCCTCATCCTATTTGTACATATGAAGCTAACATGATGTTTAATTTTGCGCCAGTTACACATTCAAAATTTTCATCGTCGTATACTTTTCTTAGTATAAATTGAAGTTATTACAACAGTTTAATGAGAAACTTAGTACTTACAGTATAAATATGCAGTAATCTATCTTTACATATCAGAGAAAGAGAAAAAAAAGTTATGAGCCCCCCCCCTACAATCTTTTGAGCCCCCCCCCCTATAGATCACTTCTAGCTACGGCCCTGGTGCGAGTATTATTTCATTATTGATTTAGCAGTGCCACATACGTAAAATGGCGACTCCAGAATACAAAGCGTTACTTCAGTGCTCAACATTTAAAAATGACTTTTATCGGGGAAAAAAACTTCCATTTTAGCTTTATAAAAGATTGTGTCTACGTTCCGCCGCTATCATTTGCCAGAGTTAAAGCACGGATTGAAAAGCCCACAGAGTAGTAACAGAGAATCAACTGTCATACTCTGTAATGGCAACTTGTTTAACATGGGATTACGCATAGACAGTAGCGAGACGAGCGGACCACTCTGAAACTACGATCATAACATAAGAGAGGTTGCTAATTCGGTGAAACATCGCTTCCTTGGCGACAAATGATAACAGGAAAAAGAAAAAAAAATACAGCGACGGCTTGCTGCTTCTTGTTTTGAAATTTATGAAAGAATTATTTTAATATGAAATACCTTTGACGTATTCGTCTTGCAAACAATACATGTGTCTCTTCGTAACATAACGACCTAATAATTTAAACTTGAAAATTCAAGAATAATAACAGTAATAATTACGAATCAATATAAGCGCGGAAATCTAAGATCAAATAGCATAAGCACATGTGCAAAGATAATCAAATCAGCATTCAGCAAGAAGCGCCAAACCAGAATAGGGTTACAGTTAAATAGAAATCACGAGGATAAAAATCGCCAATGCGATGGTTTAGTTTTTAAGTGATCCACTGAGGGCGTTCTTTTCAAGTCGAGTTGAGGCTCTGTTACGTACTCTGTGGAAAAGCCTGTTGCTTCCATTACTCCGGATTTTTTAACCGAACACTGATAAAAATTTCAGTAAGAATACGGGGGAAAAATGCAAGATTCTCTGTAAATTTACACTAGTTCTTTGTTAAATGCATTCAATCGAGTTTGATGGTCATCATTTTTAACCGACTTCAAAGAGTAGGTTATGATTTCGACCTGTTTGTATTTCTAGTTCACTCATATATTCTTTAAATATAAATCGATTTTGATCATTCTTTTTTTTTTTTTTTTTTTTTTTTTTTTTTTGAAAGTATAAGATACCCATGTGGTCCCATTTTAATTTCATTAAATTCTGATGATCAGATTTTTTTTAAATAAATAAGTGTGGATTTGATAAAAAAAAAAATAATAATGATTTGTCGCAAATCATCTTTCATTGTTGCAACCGTTCTCAAATCATAAGCATAATAAAACTATGCATTCATATGCGTTAGCGCCAAGTTGTCGCCAAGCTTGGTTCTTTTTTTTTTTTTTTTTTTTTTTTTTTTTTTTTTTTTTTTTTGAAGTCGGTTAGTATTTTTTAAAGCAGGGGTGCAAAAATCTAGGCGCCAGAGGGTAGTCTCTCACCACTAAATTTTAAAGTTTTTTTCGCTCAAAATTTAATAGCATTCTAGCAGGAATTTTACACGAAATATTAGACGAAGAAAAATGAAATAAATTTTGTGGTGAGAAACTACCTGCTGGCGCCTAGATTTTTGCACCCCTGTTTTAAAGCATATTTTATACAGACATTTCCCGTATCTGACATCTAATTTTTTGTAGGGATTTCCATGTCTTTATTTGGAAATATTTTTATCTTTCTTAAACCTTTAATTCAAAATACACTCTTTTAAAATTCTTTTGCAATTTTATTAGAAATATTAAAGAAGAAAATTTAGTTTAAAGATTTTTTTTCTAACTTAGAATAACTTAGGAAGGGAAAAATCATCTCATCTGATTTAGCGAGGATTAGCAGGCAGTAAGTTGTTTATTCACTGTCAAGAGGTCTCGGGTTCAAACCCTAAGACGGTTAGAAACAAATTGTGTTAAAGTTTAATAATACAGCAGTTTAAATTTGCTCGGAAAATTCAAGTACAATCGACTCTCGTTAATTCGAAATCGGATAATTCGAATCTTCACTTAATTCGAACTAAAGATGAAGTCCCGAAAATTTCAATGGCAGAATATCATTAAACATTTTCATTAATTCGAACTCATTTTCTCTCGACTTCGTTTAATTCGAACTAACGAGAATTCTGATTTTTCATTTTTTTTCTTTCTCATTGATTTCAGATCATTTGAATAACTTTCTTTCTTTGATTTTTGTGAAAAATGTTCCGAACGAGTATATATAAATAATCCAATGCATTTGATATCCACTTTCTTAGTGCCCCGTCTGTCCATCAGCGACGATTTAAACTTTTCTTCCATCGTGCTTGTTTCTAATCTTTTGATTAGTTTATGTACTTATACATTGTAACTTAATAGTAAGTCATATTCTAATGATAACAGACGAAATAAATTAAAATAACACTAATAGCATTAATTCCTTTGTAATAGTACCATATTAAGCATGTTTTCATTTCATATTTTCCATAATTCGAACTTCGGATAATTCGAACATTTCTTCTGGTCCCGACGAGTTCGAATTAACGAGAGCCGACTGTATTTTGAAACTCATTGAAAATTTAATGATTCACTAATTTTAAAAACTAAATCAAATTATTATCAATAAAAGTAAATTTACAGAATCTTGTGCATTTTTAACATTGTTAATTTACGGAGTCTATTTGAAATTTACCCCACAACTTCTCTGTTATTTAACCCTCTGAGCATTTTGCAAATGGGTAACGTTGTAATGTTGTTTTCTTTGGATTTTGTTTAAAATGCTCAGAAAATGTGATTGATTCAACAATATAAAAAAAACTTAATTACAAATATGAATGCAATCTTTGAGAGTATTAATCATTTTAAAATGCATTGAAAATTCATTAAATCTATAAAATTATATTATCTTCTTTATTGCCTACATTGCAGTGAAGTCTGGAGCTCAGTGGAAGGAATATTACGTTCCACACACTTAAGAGGATTAACAGAATTTTGGTTTTTATATTCTCTATAGTTTTACATAAGATTTAAGATAATGGATTACCTGTAGATTCTCTGTAAATTCGCAAAAATAATTTTAACAGTGGAATACTAGAAGAATTTTATTTTTGGTTGAATGTGTGCGGTATATCTTAAGATACATGTATTGAACACTAGTAAGAAATTAAAAGGATAGTTTATCTTGAATTTGATTTATGATTTGTTCTAAATAACCTAAATTAAACGGCTATAGTATACTACTGAAGGTGGAACATTCTTTTATAGACCTCCCGTATAATGCAAAAAATCCAAAGATGGTGTTTTTTTTGTTTTTTTTTTAACTTTTTTGACCGGAAAATAAAATCGCATAAATCATGAATTTGAAGGCAAAGATGTGGGGTCTAACCTTAACCCTTTAAATAATTCCTTTTTTTTTACCTGCAATAAATTGAAAATATGGGTTTATACCACTTTTTTTAAGCTAAAATATTCCTAATATTTATTCTAAACATTTCTATCTTTGAATAGTATGCCATTCCATTTAAAAAAAAAAAAAAAAAATAGTGGTGTCAAAAAGCTTTAAATGATGAATTAAGAAAATTCGTCTTGCCCGAGCGGCGTACGGACAAATCAGTTAAGTGGTTAAAAAACGTAATTCTTCACAACTAAATAAAAAAATCCAACTTAGAAATCACAATTAATACAACCTTTAATACTCTGATATCGCAAACGCATTTAGGCAAATCTGAAAAGCATTAGGAAAAATTATTAGGTTCAACAAAAGGCTGACGATACGACATAGATGCATTTCATTTTGAGAAAAGTATTTTTGATAAATGCAGGCATGCCAACCTCCGGCTTTTTAAAAATCAAACAATTGTAGTTGTAACCAGAAATTTATTGATTCAACACAAATTAAGTAAATTTCAAGTGACCCTCTAAGTTAAAGCTAGACACTTCTAATTAAATAAATTTTCTGGTTCAAAGTACGTTTTCATTATTTAAAAAAAGCCGGAGGTTGGCAACTCTGATAAATGTCTTAGTATATTCATAATCAAAAATGCGTCAGAAATTATTGTGTGATGTGAAGTGATTGATTATTTCCCTTTTGCTAGCATTATCGAAAATCTCGCAGGACGGAGAATATGACTGATCGGCATTTGGTTCTTATTCCGGTAAGTTAAGAAACTGTGGAATTAAATACCGGTTTTATAACCTCGTTCATGTGTTTATATAATTTATTATTCGCGTTTGAAATGAAATAGACGCCCTCTCGAGGACAATGTCTGAAACGAAATAGAACTGATACCGTGAGCATCTTCCGCTGAAATCAGTGTTTAAAAGGCCGATAAATAAATAAACAGTTCTATAATAAATAAATAAATAAACAGTTCTATAACGCATGCAACGTTGGGTTCTTTGTATTAAAATTATCTAAAATCAAAATTTTATACACAATGTTTAGATCTATAATATAAAAAAGTACATTTGACTTACTCATGGCAAAATAACATGACAGCAACACAATGCTTGCATGATTCGCTTGCTCCAGCTGCATGGGACAAACAACATTACGTAAACAAACGATTATCAGGTCTATACAACGCCACCTTTCGGTCATTACAAACGCGAATTTCGAAAATTGATATATTTACGACAAGTAATTAATAGTTATAAATTTTGTAGATTTAAAATTTTATTGTTAAGGGGGCTGTCTACGTTTATCCAACTTTACTTTTTAAATGCGATATATTGAAGAAATGAATTGAATTATATTTGGATTCTAAAATATAACTTATGAAAACAAGTAGAATGTCATTCATATTTTATCCATTTTTTATGGAAATTTTATGAGGGGTTTTCTTTGTATGTTTAAGTTAGTAATATTTTTTTTCAATACAGGGTATGGTATCGTAAAAGAATGTCAAAATTATAAATTTTAATAATAACAGTTACAATAACGTTAAAGTGTTATTTCAAGATCATATGTGAAGAGTAACTCAAACTGCTGAAGATAAATGCATGTGCAAACACTATTTTGTTATTCATTCTCTACCAGAGCTACCAGGGCTGCCACAGGCGACTATTTTTATATTCCGTTCGCATCAGTATTTTTCTAATATAAATTTTAAATTATATTTCTCTTGCAAATGTTGTCAAAGTGTCTCTTAAGGATTTCTGTTTAAATAAAGTGGTGCCAGTAAGAAATAAAAAATAGTCGCTTGTGGCAACCCCGAGCTACATACACAAAATGGCAACTCCATCGCTTATTGCTGGCCTGAAAATGTTAAAGCCACCTTTACAGGAATAAAACTTCCTTTTCGATTTATAAAAGATCTTGATTACGTTCCGCCGCTATCTAATGGTTTTCTAGAGTTGTGACACAACAATCAAGAGGCTGTTGTTTTTACTACTTCGGACTTTTTTAACCGAAATGTGAGAAGAATTTGACTTCAGATAGAATGTGTGCCGTATATTTGAATATACCCCTATTGAACATTTGTAAGGAAATCTAGATTAGTTTACTTTCAATTTTATCCATGATTTATTGTAAATACTTTAAATTAAACTGTTATAATGTATCTTTGAGAGGGGGACATTTCTGTATATAGACCTCCTATATAATGTGGAAAAAAAAAACGAAAATGATATTTTTTATCTTTTTAACCGAAAAATAAACCCGTAAAAATCACATGAATTGGAAGCCAAAGAAGTAGGGTCTAATCTTAACCCCTTCGCGATGGGAGCCTTTTATGAAATTTTTAATGTTTTGTCACCAGTTTTTAGAAACAGAAATTTGTGCCTTATTAAATCGAGAAAAATGCTCTGATTATATAAGGCAAACTTTACTTTAAAATTTTACTGTTGGGGATAAACAAGGATTCTTATGCCTTTTTATGGCACGTATACCTGTCGCTCTACGACTCGTAGTTCTTCACAATTAAAGGAAAACTCAACTTACAAATCACAATTAATACAACCTTAAATACCGTATTTACTCGTGTATGGGGAGCACGCGTGTATAAGGCGCATCCCTACTTTACAAGTAAAAATGGCGATTTCTTAAAATCTCGTGTATAACGCGCACCATAAATTTGATACGCTAATAAAGAATGACCAAATGAATTTCAGTAAAAAAAAAGTCGAAACAAACATTACACCAGACCAGAAAACAAGACGAAAATGCATTTTTAGACTTCGGGTTGTAAGAGAATGACTGGAAATAGGAATGAGTGACGGTAAAGAGAATTGCTAATTAGCGTTTAGATAATGTAATTAGCTCTGTTGTATAAAAAACTGCAAGGAATGGAATAAATATGCAGTAATACTTTAATTAAGTTACATTAACCGAGGTTTAATATCTTCTTTGAATAATTTCTTGCTTCATGTGTATATCGTTTGACTGCATCCAATAGTAAAAAAATATTCCGTGTATAAGGCGCACCGTTTTGCCCTATTTTTTTGGAAAAAAAGTGCGCCTTATACACGAGTAAATACGGTACTCTGTTATCGCAAACGTATTTGAGCAAATTGTAAAGCATTAAGAAAAATTATTGGGTACAACAAAAGGCTGAAAATACGATACATTTACATCTCATTGGGGGTGGGGGGGGGGAGAATATTTTTGATGAATGGCTTAGAAATATACTCATAATCAAAGATTTGTCAGAAGTTATTGTATAATGTGAAATGATCGACTATTTCCCATTGCTAGTATTATCGAAAATCTCGTAGGGCATAGAATAGGTTTGATTGCAAAATAATGTGTTTCTTGTTCCGGTAAGTTAAACAATTGTGGAATTAAATACTGGTGCCATAAACCGAGTTAATGTGTTAATATAATTTATTGTTGCAAGAACTGATGTATCTACCATAAGCAATTTTCAGTTATAAATTTTGCAGATTTAAAATTTCATTGTTAAGAGGACTGTCTGCGTTTATCAACTTTATTTTTTAAATGCGATACTATAGTCATAGCTGATGCTTCTGATTTTTTGACCCGGAAAAATGTAATAGAAATTTTTGCTTTATTTAATCAGCAGATTATGACGATTTGAAGTAATAAAATTTACTGTAAAATTTTTCCTGGCCGAAAAAGCGGAAGATGTTGGCAGCTATGGATATAGTGAAGAAATGAATTGATTTATATTTCAATTCTGAAATATAACTTATGAAAAAAGTATAATGTGATTCATATATTATCTTTTTTAAGTGCAATTTTGTGTGGGTTTTTTTTATGTATAAATTAGCAAATGCCAAATCAATTCATTTTTCTATACAGGGCGTCCGTAAAGGATTTCGAAAATTATAAATTTTAATATTATCGATTGTAATCATTTTAGAGTGTTTATTCAGATCCTAAATAAAGAGTAACTCAAAGAGATGTAGTTAAGCGCATAGACGAGCATTGTTTTGTTGTTTATTCGCTACCAGAGCCCCATACAAAAAGTGGCGTCGCTGGAGCGTAAAATGTTATTGCTGGGCTGAAAATTTAAAAGCAATCACTACTGGAAAAAATTTCCTTTGGGCTTTATAAAAGAACATGATTCTCAGAGGACATAGAGTATGATTGAACTGCGTTTTACATGAAAATAAGTTCTTCGTGAAACTACGTTCTGCCGCTACCGACACTTTCACAGAGTTGAGACACAGAATTGAACAAGCTGTTGCTTCCATTATTACGCAAGTATGGGAAGAATTGGACTTTAGGTTGGACGCCTGCCGTATAGCTTAAGATGCACATATTGTATGTCTATATTATAGAGGCCAAACGTATCTGTGCGTAATGCATACGTCATTTTGCGAATGGCAACACTTTCACATTAACCTTTCACATTGTAACCTTTCACATTGGTTTTACAATTTTTGGTACTGCAAATTTTATACTTCTAAACATATCGCACATTTTAAATTTTTACACCATCGTATAGGGAAAAATATGTACTTTTAAATGCAATTTGTTTGAAAGGTGTATCTCAATTTATTCTTGACCAATTAATTTTTTTATAGTTTTTAGTACAAGTTTTGTAAATGTGGCAACAGAAATAAGCCATTTTCTTTTAAAATTGATAAAAATTGAAATGTGCACATGTAAATTTTGAGAAGATGAAATTTATGATGGGTTTAGATTTCACGCGAAATTCTAGAATCGTGCCAATTAGAATTTTTTTTCATACTTATTTATGCCAAAATTAATAACCTCAATTGATAACTTCATCTTAATAACTGATCTTTATTATATTTTGCTTTATTATTACATTTTTACCTATGCAGTTAAAGTTTAATTTTAATAATTTGGACAACTGAGTTTTATAGAAATAGAATTTTTTTCTTCTTAATTTTAGTTTTAAGTAATATTTGTTTGAGAGTTAGACTGACCACTGTAAGATGCATTTTTTACTGTAGCTGATTTTGTAGGTTTATTATAAACCAATGAAACAGTTCCTTCTTACTTTCGTCGAAATTCGATGGGTTTCACCTTGTTTGTAATAAAAACAGTGTACCTTCAATTGTATGTATTATTTGTTGTAAATAGTTTAAATTAAACTGTTGTCAAACCTATTGAACATTTGTAAGGAAATTTAGTTTAGTTTGATTTCATTTTTATCCATGATTTATTGTAAATACTTTAAATTAAACTGTTATAATGTATCTTTCAGAGGAGGACATTTTTGCATATAGACCTCCTATATAATGTAAAAGGACCGAAAATGATATTTTTTTATCTTTCTGCCGTAAAAATCATGTAAATTTAATGCCAAAGATGTAGCGTCTCATCTTAAACAGCTCGTAATTCTTCACAACTAAAGAAAAACTCAACTTACAAGTCACAATTAATACAACATTGTGTAATCTGATATCGCAAACGCATTTGAGCAAATCTGTAAAGAATTAGGGAATAATATTGGGTCAACAAAAGGCTGAAAATACGACGCATTTACATCTCATCGTGGGGGTAAAGTTTTTTTAATGAACGGCTTAGTAATATGTTCATAAATAAAGATGCGTCAGAAATTATTGACTTATTATTCATTATTTTGACCTACGTTAGAAAAAGCATCGAGAACAAGCATTTAAGTTTTTATAGGGTTTTTTAAAGGCTTTGGGTTAGAATTTCCCTTTTTGCACTTTTGCACACTTTGCATTCTTGAAGTGTTAAGATTGCTGTTCGAAATCGGTCCAGTTCTTTACAATGTTTTTGCCTCGTTCAACGTGACGCAGTTCGTTGAAAGTAGATGTTGTGAAACTGTAAAACTTGTTTTTCTTAACCTCTTAACTGGTTAATTCTTTTCCGTTCAATAAATTGAAAATAGCGGACTCACAACACTATTATTTAAATAAAATATTTGTAAAGTTTAGTCTTAACATTTCCGCCCTTTCAATAGTATGAAAATTTATTTAAAAATAACAGTGATGTCAAAAACCTTTAAATGATAAAATAAGCAAATCCGTCTTGCCCGAACGCCGTTCGAGCAAACCAGTTAACCCTTTAACGATCAAAGCATTTTCATTGCTAAGATGTCGAAATAAATGAATGACACCGGGAATTAAGAACAAATATATTTCTAAATAAGAAAACATGATTTTTCACATACATAATAAAAGGAATATTTCTAGATAAAAATACCGGTGTCAGTGTTGCATATCGGAATTAAAATTTTGTGATTGCGTGGCGAAACCAATGAACGTTAAAGGGTTAAAGGATTAAAACTACGTTTCTCAAACTCGGCGACCATTTTTGACTTTTTTTAAGACAATTTTATTTGCTGAAGCATGTGATATCGCTTTTTTATTCAAATGATGACCATTTTTTTCGAAAAATAATTTTTTTAATTAACCGTAAGTATCAACTCAGGAAAACTGAATATGCTTCCATAATTATCTGACCAATTTGTCGCAGATGCTTGTGACAAGAAAAAACAATCGCCCGATTAAAAGTTTACCGCGTTCGCCTTCGAGTGCTCCCCTTCACATAAAGGGTATATTATTCATTTTTTAAATTCACAAAAATTTAAATACATCTCTGAAATATTAATAAATATAATGCAAAAAGTTCTAAGGTGGTATATTTTGTCTTTCAAATCGGAAAAAAAAAAATCCTTAAAAATTATCTAAGTTTGAGGCAAAAGAAGTAAAACGCAACCTAAAACAATGTAATTCTTCACCTCCAAGTATAGAAAACCCAACTTAAAAATCACAATTGATACAACCTCGAATCCTCTGATATCGCAAACGCATCGATGCCAATCTGACATTAATCTTCCGTAATACTTGCGTTAATTTGATATCCTTGTTTAATGAATTTCGAAGCAGAATTTTTTCAAAGAAATGAAATTAAATAGGTTCCATTTTAGAAACATGGAATGAAATAAATAAAGATTCGTAAAAAAAAAAAAAAAATTCTGTTTCGAAATGAGGTTAACCTGGATCAAACTAATTCACGTACTACGGAAAACTAGTTGAAAATTGGCAGCTATGAAAACGCATTTGTGCAAATCTGTAAAGCATTAGGATAAAAATATTGGGTTCAACAAAAAGCTGAAGATGCGACACATATACATTTCATTGGGGGGGAAGTATTTTTGACGAATGACATAGTAATATACTCATAATCAAAAATGTGTCCGAAATTATTGTGATGTGAAATGATTGATTAAATCCCATTGCTATCATTATCGAAAATCTCGTAAGGACCAGAATATGACTGATAGAAAAAAATCTTTTTTTTTTTTTTTTTTTTTTTTTTTTTTTTTTTTTTTTTTGCTCCGGTAAGTTGAACAATTGTGGATTTTAATTCTGATTCCATCTATCGCGTTTGTTTATTTATATAATTAATTGTTGCAAGAACTGATATGTGTCGACCCAGTGGCGTGATCAGTAGCGGCAGCTACTGCTACGCCGAGGGGTCCTGGTTCGAATCCAGGTAAAACATGGATGGTGTGGTTGTCCCTTTGTAGTGTAATAAATATGTAACAGATATGCGTGATAAAAATTTTCTGAATTGTCTCTGTGTAATGGGTCATTCGAGGCAAAAGCCATAGCTGCTATAGGCCTCAAAGCACTGTCACATCAAACCAAACCAATTATCAAATTGATATGTCTATCGCAAGCAAATTGCAGTTATAAATATTACAGATTTGTAATATTTTCGTTAACCCTTTCCGGCGCACTGTGCCCGGTCTGGGATACCTAATTTTAATTACAAACTTGCAAAAGGCACCAATAATAATTTAGTAAAATTTTGCTTTTACAATAAAAGCTTAAATTAAGGAATTCAAAATGTATAAAAAAATCGTTTGTGAATTCTGGTGTCTGTCGATAATTACTCATTTTACTACATATTTTGCCCGAGCCGGAAAGGGTTAAGGTGCTGTTCACTCGGCTTCCGAATTACACTCCGCATTGTTAGACGTTTATAGCACCTATAGACGTTTGATACATTTTTATATTTAAAATAACTCCTCAGGAAATTTATATTTTTAAACTCTTTTTTTTTTCAGTATTTTCTTCTTAAAAGATGTCCCTTTACTTCTTAGTTTTCAAAATTTTTATAAAATTTTTGCTTAACTTAATATTTTATTTTTTTAAAATCAGAGAAACTTGTGGGTAAAATTTTAACACTTCGCATAAAATTAAGCGTAGCTTTTAGAGATATTTTGAAAACTAAGAAAGAAAAGAAACTATTAAAAAAAGTAGTACATAGAAAAAATAAGATAAAAATACTAATTTGTTGAGGATATATTTTGAGATGTACCAAACGCACATAGACATAACATTATGGAATGGAATTCGGAAACTGTGTGACCCGCACCCTTAAGGGTGTTCTTAAATCAAAAAGGGCAACTTTGTGACACATGCATTAATTTATTTTTGTTCGGAAATGCATGAAAACAGCAGATATTGTTATTCAGAAACTGTCTAATTGCACTCATTCTTTTGTTTTTTAAAAAACACAATAGATTTTTCATAACAAGCCTTCAAAGTTGACACTTTTGAGCATATTTCCCGACGAAAGCAGAAAAACCGGTCGAAAAGGAGGAGAAAAACGGGTGATTGCGTCATCGAAATAGCTTATAACTCGATAAGTAATTTAATTATCATAAAATGGAAAAATAAGTTCAATTCGAAATCGCTTTCATAGTCAGGCATTAAAATTTTATAACTTTCTGTTAAAAAATGAATTTGTAAATGTGTCAAAACGTTTTTCGCTTGTTGAGCGGATCAGTTAAGAACACCCTTAAGGGGACTGTCTACATTCATCCAACTTTACTTCTTACATGCTATATTTTGAAGAAATGAATTGATTTATATTTGAAATCTGAAATACAACTTATGGAAACAAGTATAATGGCATTCACATTTTATCTATTTTTGTAGGGAATTTTGTGAGGTTTTTTTATCTTTAAATTCTCATCTGCAAATTCAATTATTTTTTTCTATACAGGGCGTCCGTAAAAGAATATGACAGTTATAAATTTTAATAATATGAACTGCGATCATTTTAGATTGTTGGTTCAAGATCTCAAGTAAAGAGTATCTCAAACATTTTTAGATAATCACAAGGGCGAGCACTGTTTTGTTGGTTATTCGTTACCAGAGCCGTATACACAAAATGGCGACTCCAGATCGTAAAGTGTTATTGCTGGGCTGAAAATTTATAAGCGACCACTAGTGGAGAAATATTTCCTTTGGGCTTTATAAAAGATCATGTCTACCTTCCTCCGCTACCTTCTGATCTGCCAGAGATAAGACACAGAATTGAAGAGACTATTTCTTCCATTATATGGATTAGTTAACCGAAGTACGGGAAGAATTGGACTTTAGGTTGGACCTGTGCCGTGTAGTTAAGATGCACCTATTAAACATTTGTAATAAAAACGAGATTAATTTACCTTCAATTTTATTTATGATTTGTTGTAAATATTTTTAATTAAACAGTTATAATGTATCTTTGAAAGGGGGATATTCTTGTATGTGGGCTCCCTATATAATGTAAACAGACCAAAAATGATATTTTTATCTTTCTAACGAGAAAATAAATCAATAAAAATCAAATGAATTTGAAGCCAAAGAAATAGGGTCTAACCTTACACAACGTAATTCTTCTCAACTAAAGGAAAACTCAACTTACAAAATACAATTCTTTATAACCTTTAATACTCCGAATTTACAAACGCGTTTGACCAAATCTGTCAAGCATTAGGGAAAATCGGGTTCAACAAAAATCTCAAGATGCAACACAGATACATTTCATTAGGAAGAAAAGATTTTTTGATGAATGCCTTTATAATACACTCATAATCAAAGATGTGTCAGATATTGATGTTTGATATGAAATGATTGATTATTTCCCATTGCTAGTACTATCGGAAATCTTGGAGGACATAGAATATGATTGATTGGGAAAGCATTTGTTTCTTGTTCCGGTAAGTTAAACAATTGTAGAATTGTGGTTCCACAAACCGTGTTAATGAGTTCATATAATTTATTGTTGCAAGTATTGTTATTACATATCTATCGCCAGCAATTTGCAGTTATAAATTTTGCAGATTTAAAATTTTACTCTTAAGGGAATTGTTGTAACTTATCTATGTTAAGACAACTTTACTTTTTTAATTTCGTTGTATTGAACAAATGTTTTTTGTATACGTATTTAAATTCTGAAATATAACTATGAAAACATGTAGAAGGGCATTTATATATATATATATATATATATATATATACAGGGTGTCCCAAAAGGTCATGTCCAAACGGAACACATGGTTGTGTCAGGTCATGAGGAAACAGAATTACATAGGAAAGGGGGGTCGGAAACGCGATCTAAACAGTGAAATTGCATCGTAACCGTCACGCAAAGAAAATATAACAAACGGTGTAAAATATCTTTATTTTACAACAAAACAGTACCAAATAAAAAAGAAAAATGCTACAACTCATAGTAAGTGCTCATCCAAGTGCTCATCAACTGGTTCATCCTTTCTCTGCAACGTCCGCGCTTCGAATGATCCGACTGCCCGCGCTTTCGTCTGACATCGCTTATCGCCCTCTAGCGGATTACAATCGCTTTTCCGACCCCCCTTTCCTATGTAATTCTGTTTCCTAATGACCTGACACAACCATGTGTGCCGTTTGGACATGACCTTTTGGGACACCCTGTATATATACGAGGGCAATTTGGAAAGTAACCTCCGTTTATGAACTTAAAAATAACTAATGAAAGGAAACATGTTTTATTACTTACGCATAAAGACACGTTCTTCAGCTACTTCTCAACATAATTGCCGTATTAATTAAAACAATTATCATAACGGTAAGTCAGCTTTGAAATTCCATCGTCACAGACTTCTGCCGCCAACCTATTCAACTGCGATTATTTTGAAATTCAACTCGCACCACTCTTTCAATCCAGATAATTTTAATATATTTTTCTATATAATTTGCTGATAAATGTACTACCAAAAATGTTTTAAAAAATAGTGGGTCAAGTAAAATATTACGAGAGCAATTCGGAAACTAATTTTCGTTTTGTTGTATAAATGAAAAACACGATTATTTTCTACATTTTTTTTTATTTACATCTTAAAGGTACAGTTGTCCTCTATTTTTCAACATAGTCACCATGTACATTCAAGCACTTGTCAAACCGTTTTACCAACTTATCATTCCCTTCTGAATAAAACTCAGCTGTCCGCAAATTCAGCCAACTTGTCACAGCGGTTTGAAGATCCACATCATCAGCGAAGTGCTGTGCTCCAAGCCACTTCTTCATTTCCTTGAACAGGTGAAAATCAGATGGAGCCAAGTCGGGGCTGTAAGGGGGGAGGATGATTAAACACGTCCCATTCGAAATGGCGCAAAAAATTTTGTGTTCTCTGAGCACTGTGAGGGCGAGCGTTATCGTGCAAGAAAACAATTCCGGATGTCAGCAGGCAGCGACGTTTGTTCTGGATGGCTCTTTTCAGTTTCTTCAAAGTGTTACAGTAAACTTCAGAATTTATTGTCTTACCACGTTTCATAAATTCGACCATCAAGATACCATAAGCATCCCAAAACAAGTTTAACATAATCTTCCTCGATGTCAAAGTTTGACGGGCTTTCCTCAGCCGGTTTGGACAACCGGTACCCCATGCCACTGACTCTTGCTTTGTTGCAGCATTTACGTACTCAATCCAAGTCTCGTCGCCAGTCACTATTCTATTCAAAAACTTCTCCCCTTCCGTGTTGTACCGGTAAGAAAATCTAAAGCAGCGCCGATTCAAATAATTTTGTGGGTCTCCGTGAAAATCATTCCTTGATTCATCATGGATGCTTGTTCTTCCTCCTTTGAAAAATCTGACCCATTGGCGCACTACACCTTCACTCATAATCAGGGTTCGCACAGATCTACCACTAAATTTTTACAGTATTTTCAATGTATGTCACTGCAGAAAAATATTGCGAAAATTGTGAATCCAGGAGGTGGTTGCGAATTCAGTTTCTTAAAATTTAAATATAAATTTTCTTATCATTAATAGTGGTGCCAGAGTGGTGCCAGAGGTACAAAATATAAGGAGTGTGCGAACCCTGATAATGTTTGGGCCACATACGGAACACAGTTCACGATGATGTCCGCTGCTGACAGTTTTTTCGCCTAAAGAAATCTTATTGCTCCTCGTACCTCGCATTTGGCAGGATTTTCAACAGCAGCGCACATTTTGTGACGTTATAACGAGGAAACGCGCGGTAGTTCGACACTCTCTTTAAGATTGCTGAAATTTTACGGAATTACAGATTGCTTGATTTATCAATGTTTGCGCTCTTCCCACTACTAGTGCCACACCTCGACGGAAGTTAATTTTCGAAATGTCCTTTTATAACAAATTAAAAAAAATTACAGTGGTGTGGATAGAATAGAACGAACAGCCCTGTTGAATAGGCCGGCGGCAGAAGTCTGTGACGATGAAATTTCAAAGCTGATTTACCGTTATGATAATTGTTTTAATTAATACGGCAACTATGTTGAGAAGTCGCTTAAGAACGTGTCTTTCATACGTAAGTAATAAAACATGTTTCCTTTCATTAGTTTTTTTTTAATTCATAAACGGAGGTTACTTTCCGAATTGCCCTCGTATTTGGAAATTTTGTGTAGGAATTATGTGGGTTTTTTTTTTTTTTTTTTTTTTTTTTTTTTACGTTTAAATTATCAAATACAAATTCAATTCTTTTTTTCTATTCAGTGTGTCAATAAAAAAATGTCCTAGCTATAAATTGTAATAATATCATCTGTAAGCAGTGTAGACTTCAAGATCCCTAATAAAGAATGACACAACTGCTATGGATAACCGCATGGGCGTGCACTGTTTCGTTCTTGACTCGCTACCATTGCCACATACGCAAAACAGATACTCCAGAGCGTAAAGCGCTATCGTTGTACTAAAAATTAAAAAACGACCACTATCGGAAAATCTTCCTTTGAAGCTATAAAAGAGTGTGTCTATGTTGCGCCGCTACCTAACGATTTGCCTGCGTTGAGAAATAGAACTGAAGA
This sequence comes from Maratus speculifer, assembly GCA_964019185.1. Classification (NCBI taxonomy): domain Eukaryota; kingdom Metazoa; phylum Arthropoda; class Arachnida; order Araneae; family Salticidae; genus Maratus; species Maratus speculifer. The sequence continues at coordinate 308,016,800 of OZ025295.1, read as the reverse complement.
AATTGTTGTTTCCCTTACTCGGGGTATTTTAACCGAAATGTGCGAAGAATTGAATTTTAGGTTGGATGTGTTCTGTATAACTCAAGATTCACCTACTGAACATTTGTAAAAAAAAAACTTTGTCAATTTTCCTCCTATTTGATATATGATTCGTTGTAAATAATCTAAATTAGATTCTTGAAATATTGGGTCGTTCGGAAAGTCGTTTCCGTTTGGGAAAATCAGTTCGTACCGGAAAATTTTGTCCATTAATACCTAAGTATTAGATATCGGAAACAATATCTAATAATTAAATAACAGAATTTTCCGGTGCGAATTGATTTTCCCAAGCGGAAAGGACTTTCCGAACAACCCAATATATATTACTAATAAAAGTGAGACATTCTTTCTTAGACCCCCCTGAATAATACAAAAATTCCAAAGATGTTATTTTTTTTATCTTTCTGACCCGAAAATAAACCCGTAAAAATTACATTAATTTGAGGCCAAAGAAGTAAGGTCTATCCTGAACAAGACAATTCTTCAGAACTAAAGGAAAACCTAGTTAACGAATAACATTTAATACCACCTTCAATACTCTGATATCGCAAACGCATTTGAGAAATCTGTAAAGCATTAGGAAAAATTAATGAGTTCAACAAAAGACAAAAGATATAATACCGATACATTTGTTTGGGGGGGGGGAGTATTTTTGATGAATGGCCTAGTAATATGCTCATAATCAAAGATATGTCAGAAATTAGTATTATGTGATGTGAAATGATTGGTTAGCTCCCATTGCTAGTATTGTCAAAAATCTCATTGGACTTAGAATACGATTGATTGAAAATGCATTTGTTTTTTGTTCCGGTATGTTAAACAATTCTGGAATTAAATACTGGTTTCATAAGTCGCGTTCATGTATATTAATTATTGTGTCAAAAGCTGATACCTACCGCCAATCATTTGCAGTTATAATTTTTGCACATTTAAATTTTTTTTGGTTAAAAGGATTCTACGTTCAGACAATTTTATTTTTTAATGCGGTATATTGAAGAAATGAATTGATTTATATTTGGATTTTGAAGAAAAAAGAAATAAAAACAAGTAAAAGGGCTTTTATATTTTACCGAATTTTTTTATAGTTTAAATTTTGTGCTGAAATTATCCGAGTTACTTTTTTTATGTTTAAGTCAGTAACTGCCCATTTAATTCTTCTTTCTTGGTGTTTATAAAAGAATATCCCAGTTATAGATTTTAATAGTATGAATTATAAGCATTGTACAGTGTTGCTTCAAGATCACAAATAATGAGCAACTCAAACAGTTTTAGATTTTAGATAAGTGCCTTTATATTCACAGCTTGCGGTGCCACGTACGCAAAATGGTGACTCTTGAGCGTAAAACGATATTTCTCGGCTGAAGATTTAGCTTCCAAAGAGTACGCTATTTATAAAACTTTTCATAAAAGACTACTACTTACAAAAAATCATGTCTACGTTCCGCCGCTTCCAAACGATTTGCCAGAGTTGAGACACAGAATGGAAGAGGCTATTACATCAATTACTCAGACTCGCTAACCGAAGTGTGAGAAGAATTAAATTTTAGGTTGGGTGTGTGCCGTATAGGAACCGGTACACATACAGAATATTTGTAAAAAAGAAAAAAACTAGCTTGATTGACTTTCAATTTGATGTATGATTTGCTATAAATATTCTAAATTAGACTGTTATAATAAACCATTGAACGTGGGTCATTTTTTATGGACATCCTGTAAAATGCAAACAAACCGAACGCCGGATCATAAAGCTAGAATAAGAACAACCTGACCTTCAACAAAGGGTATATCCGGGATTCTTAGTAAAATATGCCCTTGATTCAACCACATCGAGTCCTACATGGATCAATAGCCCATAAAAATAAAGTCATTTCTCCCCAGTTTTAAGTTTGTCCCTAAATGCCTGTTTTGGAAAAGAGCGCATTGTGAAGAAACTACAAAGCAGATTTTAACGAAAAAAAAAATAAGGGATGTCAATACCCACCATACGAATGTTTGACAATTTTTTCAGATTTTTTTAAACAAAAGAACAAGTTTTCTAACATTTTTCCTGTTTTTAAATGAACATTTTAATTAAAAATAAACTGAAATTTCTGAGTGACCACCTTATTATTATTATTATTATTATTTTTTTTTTTTTTTTTTTTTTTTTTTTTGCATGAAATACTATGAGACATGATGCATATTCACTATCAATTTAAACTTTCTACGTACGGCGCATCATATTAAAAAAAGGGCAAAATCATATTTCGTCGGTGGTTGTGGGGCGTGTCTCGGAAAAATTTCACAGACAATCATCGCATACGAAATTCCAGAATTAATTAAATCTCGATTCGTATATTAAAAGCCAATCGGTCTGCCAAGTCATAACATGTTGGAAACATTTTAAAATCTGATTTTAGCGAACGGTTAACCTTTGGGTGCAAAAAAGACAAAATGATATACCTAATTGTCAACCAGTAAAAGTAGGTTTTCAGGTGTTTTCCCAGCAAGATATTACTTGACAGATCGATTGGGTTTTAATATGCGAAACGAGTTTTAACTAAGTCTGGAATTTCAATGCGGTGATTGTCTGTGCTGCCGCCTTCCGATCTTCCTTTTTTTTGCGGGCCGCAAATGTAAGTTTTAGACTTTAGGTGGGTCGCAAAAATGAATATTCCCAATTTAGGTGCGCTGCAACACACTTACAAAAAGATTTTAAAAAATTAAAATAAAATAAGTAGTCTTACAATGCAAATACAAGACAGTCAATATTAACACTCATGTAGAACTTTTGTCGTGGAATAAATATCATGAAAAAATTTAATACCACTTTTTCGAAATAATAAACTTTGCTCTTTGAAATCAATACCTCGAAATTTTTTCAGTGACAAAAATTCAACCCTAAAAACTATTATTAGCTATATAATAGACATAATTATTACAATGCAGCATTTCCAAGCAGATTTTCCCAAATAAATCCATATTTTTCTCAATGAAAAAAAAATTGTAGCAATATATAGGGCCAATTTAATTTGGAATGATTTTATTAATGTTGAATATTAAGAAATGTGTACATCACTGTACGATTAATAGGAATACATGCAAAAAGGAATTTTCGACTAAGGAAACGGCTTTTAACACAATTTTCAAGTTAATATTTATCCTGTTATATATAATTATATTTCCATGAAAATATATAAAGAGACGCTGAAATTCATAAATTCTTTCTTACATGCATCTCAATTATTTGTATAATTAAGGATTGATGATTATAACCCTCAGGCCGCACATACAATGTCGTCGGGCCTATGCGTCCCTCAGGTCGCAGGTTGAGTATGGCTGTATTAGAAATGTACTCATAATCAAAAATGTGTCAGAAATTATTGTGTGATATGAAATGATTTATTATTTTCCATTGTTGGTATTATCGAAAATCTCGTAGGACATAGAATATGATTGATTGTAAATGCATTTGTTTCTTGTTCCGCTAAGATAAACAAATATCGAATTAAATACTAGTTGAGTTCCATAAACCTCGTTAATGTGTTTACATAATTCATTGTTTCAAGAACTGATATACCTACCAGCAATTTGCAACTATAAATTTTCTAGAATTAATTTTATTGTTAATCTAATTGTCTACGTTCAGACAGATTTTTTTTTTTAAATACAGTCGACTCTCGTTTATTCGAAATCGGATAATTCTAATCTTCGCTTAATTCGAACTAAACATGAAGTCCCGAAATTTTCAATGGCAGAATAACGTTAAAATTTTTCATTAATTCGAACTCATCTTCTCTTGACTTCGTTTAATTCGAACTAACGAGAATTCCGATTTTTCATTTTTCTTTAATTTATCACAGATTTCAGATCATTTGAGTAACTTTCTTTCTTTGATTTTTATGAAAATTGTTCCGAACGAGTATACGTATAATCCAAAGCATTTAATATCCATTTTCTTAGTGAATCGTCTTCCATCAGTGACGCTTTAAATTTTTCTTCCATTGTGCTTGTTTCTAATATTTTAATTAGTTTATGTATTTATACATTCTAATTTAATATTAAGTCATATTCTAATGATAACAGACGAAATAAATTTAAAAAACACTATAACATTAATTATTATGTAATACACCATATTAATCATGTTTTTATTTCATATATTCCATAATTCGAACTTCGGATAATTCGAAAATTTCTTGTGGTCCCGACGAGTTCGAATTAACGAGAGCCGACTGTACTATATTTTGAAGAAATCTTTTATATCTGAATTCTGAAATAAAACTATGAAAGCAAGTAAAATGTCATTCATGCAGAAGGATCGAAAAGTCGCTACGAATCTGAAGGCTAATTCCATACGCAGATGTATTACATGCATAATAAACAACATATACAAAGAAGTTTAAATCTCTCTCTCAAATACCAAAAAAGCCTTAGCATTTTTAAAATATGAAAGTGACACAAATATGAACAAGGAGAAAAAAAAATGTCATTTAAAGTTTTAATTTCTGTGGGTAACTGCACTGGGTGTATTAAAACAATTTAAAACATCTCACGACATTACTGCAAGAAGGTTTGAGGTAAGCTGCCAAAATATTCACAATTAAACAAGCTTACATTTCATTTTTAAACTAGACGGATGTGGCAATCCCAAATTTTTTTTCTATATCATATACGTTAACACTTTAAAATTCGCTACCAGAGTACCAAAATTAAATGATAATCGATGCCTATCGTGAGAATTCTAAAGGCGTGAAATTCTATGTATTAGTTCTTAAAATAGAGTTATTGTGGGAATCTGGAAAAATTCAGCGTAACAGCGCCACCTTTTGGGCGATTAACATCCAAAACGCAAACAAAGCCAGTTCATATCAAGGATTAACTGAATCTTAAGTTTGATGAAAATCCATGCATTAATTTTTGAGATAGGACTATTATGTAATTCGTAAAAAGGGCAGCATAAAAGCACCACCTATTGAGCGATTTACACCAAAATATAAACAGCATTAACTCATGTCACATACTAACAGAGTCTGAAGTTTGATGGAAATCCGTATGTTAGACCTTGAAATAGAGCTATTGTCTAATTCGTAAAAAATGCAATATAGAAACCTGTTGATCGATTTACACCAAAAATTAATATATATCAATATACGCATTATTTTATATCAGGGACTACCTGAATATATTTTTTTATTAAATTATGCCCATTAGTTCTGGAGATACCGTATCCACAAAATTCACAAAAAAATTCCACAAAATTTATGTCACAAGCTCGCAGAATCACAGATTCACAGACAAGTATTTTGTAAAAAAAAAAAAAAAGTTTTTGAACCCTAATATGAGTAAGTTTCCTAAAACCGGATTTCTAAAGTTTTCACGTGTTTAATATTTTCTTCTTCTAAAGGTGAAAAGAATAAAAATGAAATTCGATCTTTTGACCAATTTTGAGGTAATCTGTTCCCTTAATTTATTTAAGCAAATGAATGTCTATTTTTTCATCGTATTTTCATGGAGAATGCAATAATATGGCAATCAAATAAATACTGTCTTTTCCCACTTATATCAGAAACTTTCATTCCATTATGTTTTGTTCAATAAGAGAATGAAATCCTTTTATGTCATTTGACCAATTGACAAATTCTATCACAATCAACAATAAATCTACTTGAATGACGTTCTCAGAAGGAGAGAGAAAACTTAACTGATCGTAGAGTGTTCAATTTCGCTTTTAGGGGAATGAGAAATTCTTTCACTTTGCTGTCCTTGACATAATCCACTGAAGTGTAACTTCAATAATTTTTATAAATGCACGGCAAAAAATACTGATTTTACTTTATACTTTAATAAGGGGTTATTGATTCATATGAATTATTTCTCAAACTAAATTAACTCCTTATCCTGAAATGGGAATATGCTTCCCACTTAATTTTTATTGAAAACTTATTGATTTGCACCAGAATTTTTAGTAAAATGTTTTGTTTTTATAATACACGTGATGTCGCACAGCATTTTTTAATGAAACTGTTCATGTATTCGGTTTGTCTGTCCGTCTACACATGCTCTAACTCCCTTTAATGTACTCGGATATTTATGCAATTGATAAAGGTTCTTTAAGGACACCAAATCATGTTTGTTATTGTATATGAAGTATGTAGGATTAAAAATTCATTTATAAGTGCTCTGGAAACATTTCCATTACATTGTGGTGTATGGGAAAAATCATTTATAGTATTTTAATGAGATCACGCTATTTTAAATACAGGATGGTCATAAAAAAAACTTTGCCGATATATGGAGCTCTAGCGGCCTGTGCGTTCAACCGATCGAGGTGAAATTTCAGATATAGCTATTCAGAGATATGAGCTCTAGATTCTGTGATTGGCAACACAATGGCGCTCACGGTTACAGTAATAGTTACAGAAACTCAAAATTTTCCAATGGCAACACTCATTTTTTTTCATTGCAAAATGCTCAGCGCATGCGGAAACCCTAAAAAGCGTTGGAACGGTATGGGTATTGCAATAAACGGACGCGTTGTGCTCGCACAAAATTAGCTCTACGAACGGCCCCAAAGAAACACGACCAAGGCGCACGAAGAAAATGCGAATATGACAGAGACAATATACCAATCACGGAACATTGTTTGTCAGATAGTCAGCGTAGAAAACAGAAAAAAAAGTCGGGTGGGAATGTTAGTTTATCAAGCGGAGCTCGCCAGATGCCAACAAAATGACTTCGTTCGTGGTGAGTTGGTAAAACTATTATCAAAATGAGATGAATGCTGCGAAAACCTGGCGCGTTTATCGTCGAAACTATCGCCAAATACATGGCCTATGCATTTCACAAGCTCTTCGTGATTTAGTAATGAAATTCGAAGAAATTGGCTGCACCTGTGATAGTCTGCGATCCGGACGACCAGCTGTTCCTGAGGATACTGTTATGGAAGTGCATCACATAGTGACCAGAGTACGCATACAAACTACAAACTATCGTGTAGTTGATATACCAAAATCAATGGTCATAAAGTTATTGCGCTCTGTAATCCACATGTTTCTTTACCGGTACCAGCGTGCCCAGATGTTGGAAATGAGAGACCATCAACAACATATAGACTTTATTAATGAATTTCTTATCCAATATGATGGAGATAACAATCGATCTCTTCGCATATTATGAACGGACGAGGCACATTTCTCCTTAACTGGTAACGTCAATGGCCTCCACGATCCGCCGAACTCACTCCTATGGATTTCAGGTTCTGAGGATATCTAAAATCTAGAGTGTAGATGTGCAATCCGCAAACTTTGCCGGATTTGAAAGATTCTATCAAACGTGAGATTGCAAACATCCCTCATGCCATGTAACGTTCGGCTGTATTGTCCACAGCCGCCACCATGCAATGTGTAATTGCCTGTGATGGCACCCATGTGGAAAATGTGTAATCAAAATAAAAGTTTTCTCTGATCTGTGTTGTAATCAGAGATTAGTGTACTGACTCTGTGTCATATGCAAATTTACTCCTTTTCCCCAATCTTATTTATTTATGGGGGGAGGGGGGATTCGCAGAGCAATTTTTTGTACGTGCATAACGTGTCCGTTTCTTGCTATACACGTACGGTTCCAACGCTCTTTAGGATTTTCCCATGCGCTGAGCATTTTGCGATGAAAAAAAAATGGGTGTTGCTATTGGAAAATTTCGAGTTTCTGTAACTATAACCGTAACCGTGAGCGCCATTTTGTTATCGTTCACAGAATCTCGAGCTCATAACCTCTGAATAGCTATATCTGAAATTTCATCTCGATAGGTTGAACGAACTGGTTGCTAGAGCTCCATATACCGGCAAGCTTTTTTTATGACCACCCTGTACATTGAAAATAGGGATGAGACTAATATTTGGCCGCTATTCGATATTCGGTCCTGTTGCCGGATATTGAAGGCTTGTTAGCCGAATACCTGCGGCAGAAATATCTACCCGGTTATTGCTAAAATCTCACTGAATGTAATATTAAAAGATAACTTTCCATACAAATACAATTTTTTTAATGTTTTTTGTATTATTATATTTTTTTTCTAAACCTAACTTACTATTCCCTGGTATATTTATATTAGGCACATCCCTAGCATATTAAGTCATTTTGATTCTCACTAGAAATGTACAATTGTTCAGATGCTAAAAAATATACAGCCTTGCTGTATTTCATATAAAAGCCATTGATCCTTTTGAAAATGGTGTCCAAATTGGAAATTTATGCAGTGTAACAGTAAAAAAAACTCTGTTGTATTCTAAAACACTTGAATATTCATGAATATCTGCAGATTCCAAGAGCATTAAAAGCCTCTATAAATTTCATGATGACGAAATCCATTACTTTCTATTTTCATAAAGTACGATATATAAAAAATCAAATAAATTTTATCTTTTCCTGCTTACATCAGAAACTTTCATTCCATTACATTTTGTTCAATAAAAGGATGAAATCTCTCTATGTCATTTGACCAATTGACAAATTCTATCACAATCAACTATAAATCCACTTGAATGACGTTCTCAGAAGAAGAGTAGGGAACTTATCTGATTGTAGAGTGTTAAATTTCGCTTTTAGGGGAAAGAGAAATTCTTTCCAGATCCACTTTGCCTGTCCTTGACATAATCCACTGAAGTGTAACTTCAATAATTTTATAAATGTACAGCAAAAAATACTGATTTTACTTTATACTTTAATAAGGCGATATTGATTCATAAGAATTGCTTCTCAAACTAAATTAGCCCGTATCGGAGAATCGGAATATGCTTCACACTTAATTTCTATTGGAAAATTATTGATTTTCCCCTGAATTTTTAATAAAATATTTTGTTTTTAGAACAAACGTGATGCCACTAATATTTTTAATATTGCTTATGTACTCGGTTTGTCCTGTTCGTTTAGCCGTCTGTCCACGCTCTAACTCTCTTAAATGTACCAGGATTTTTATGCAATGATAAAGTTATTTGAGGTCACCAAGGCATTTATTTTATTTATATGGATTGATAATTCATTTACAGTAGCACTCGAAAGAATTCCATGACATTATGGTATATGGAAAAACTATTTGTAGAGCATTTGAATGACATCACGCTATTTAAAGAAAATGAAATAGAAAATCGATTTTTTGATCAATTTTGAGATAATCTGTTCCCTGAATTTATTCAAGCAAATAAATATCTATTTCTACATCGTATTTTGATGGAGAATGCAATAATATGGCAATCAAATAAAGACGGCATTTTCCCACTTACATCATAAACTTGCATTCCATTATATTTTGTTAAAGCATGTTATTTGGAATCTCTGACCCTTTAAACGTGAAAATTGTCAAAAACTGGAATTCTAATATTTTCACCAGTTCGATACTTTCTTCTTCTAACAATAGAAGAAATTAAAAATGAAAAATGAGGCAAATAAATGTCTATTTCGACATCGTATTTTGAATGAAGAATACAATAATATGGGAATCAAATAAATATTGTCTTTCCTCACTTACATCAGAAACTTTCTTTCTGTTATAATTTGTTCAATAAGAGGATGAAATCCGTTTATGTCATTTGACCAATTGACAAATTCTATCACAATCATCAATAAATCTACTTGAATGACGTTCTCAGAGGAGAGAGGGAACTTATCTGATCGTGGAGTGTTAAATTTCGCCTTTTAGGGGAATGAGAAATGTTTTCACTTTGCTGTCCTTGACACAATCCACTAAAGTGTAACTTCAATAATTTTTATAAATGTACGGCAAAAAATACTGATTTTACTTTGTGCTTCAATAAGGGGTATAATTTTCATAAATGTAAGGCAGAAAGTACTTATGTTACTTTGTGGTATTCATTCATATAAATTATTTCTCAAATTAGCCCTTTTATCGAGAAATGGAAATGTGCTTCCCACTTAATTCCTATTGAAAACCGATTGATTAGCAGCGGAATTTTCAATAAAGTAGTATGTTTTTTAACACTAGAACCGCGGTGACGGGTCATTTTGACCCGTACTAAATGAATAGGTATCGATTGATATCAGATATTTCTTCACAGAATAAGTTACATATGTCCTGAATTCAGATAGTCTAAATAAGCAAGTTAAATAGTTTTATAAATAAAAATTTTGGTGTAAAATATTTTTATGAAATTTGAGTAAAATTTTCCGTAGTTCTAGTGTTAATATATGTGACTTATAAAGCGTTTTTAACATGTCAGGTTTATTTGTTCGTCAAACGTCAGCCCACGCTCTATTTAAATATGCTGGGATTTTTATACAATTGATGAAAGTTATTTGGGGTCTTCAAAGCATCTTTGGTATTGTACATAAAGTACTAACAAAGTCTGGAGTTTGATGGAAATCCGTTCATCAGTCCTTGAGATAGAGCTGTTGTGAAATTCGTAAAAAATGCTTCACTGACTTGTTGAGCGATTTACACCAAAAACTAATGTATATCAATATATATAATATTCTATATCACTGATTACATCAATATAAATTTTTTGTTGAATTCCTCACATTAGTTCTTGAGATAGAGTGCCCACAAAATTTATATCACATAATGGCAGGCAGAGGTACAGGCTTGCAGAACCATAGATTCACAGATAAATATTTTGTTTAAAAATTTTTTTTTTGGAATCTCTTCCCTTAAAACTTGTAAATCCGTAAAAAACCAGAATTCTAAAATTTCCACGAGTCTAATACTTTATTCTGAACTTAAAAGAAAATAACAATGAAAACCGATTTTTTGAACACTTTAACCCTTTGGGGACGAGCGACACGTATACGTGCCGCAAAAAAGGCTTAAGGATCCTTGTTTATCTCCACCGGTAAAATTGTACTGTAAAATTTGGCTTATTTAATCGGAGCATATTCTCGATTAAATAACACACAAATTTCTGTTTTTAAAAACCGGGTACAAAACATTAAAAATTTCGTAAAAGGCTCCCGTCGCGAAGGGGTTAAGGTAATCCGTTCCCTTAATTTATTCAAGGAAATAAATGTTTATTCTGCATCGTATTTTGATGTAGAATGGAATAATATGGCAATCAAATAACTACTGTCTTTTCCCACTTACATCAGAAACTTTCATTCCATTATACTTTGTTCAATAAGAGAATGAAATCCCTTTATATGTCATTTGATGTTTGTGATGATGTCAAATCATGTTTGGTATTATATGTAAAGCACTAACTAAATCTGAAGTTTGGTGGAAATCCGTTAATCAGTCCTTGAGATCGGTTATGTAATTCGTAAAAAATGCGGCACAGCAGTGTCATTCTTTGAGCGTTTTACACGAAAAAGTAATGTATATCAATATATATATTATTTTATAACAGGGACTACTTGAATATAATTTTTTATTGAATTCCGTGCTTTAGTTCTTAGAGTGCATTAGTGAGAGTGCCCACAAAATTTGAATCTCTGACTCTTAAAACCTGTAAATCTGTCAAAAACTGGAATTCTAACATTTTCACGAGTTCAACACTTCCTTCTTCTAAAGATAGAAAAAAAGTGAAAATGAAAATCGATTTTTTGACCAATATTGAGGCAATCTATTCCCTTACTTTATTTAAGCAAAAAAATTCTATTTCTAACATTGAATTTAGTTAGATAATGCAATAATATGACAACCAAATAAATACTAGCTTTTCCCACTTAAATCAGACACATTTAATTCATTATATTTTGTTCAATAAGAGAATGAAATCCCTTTATATGTCATTTGACCAATTGACAAATTCTGTCACAATCAACAATAAATCTACTTGTATGACGTGCTTCGAGGAGAGGGGGAACTTATCTGATCGTAGAGTGTTCAATTTCGCTTTTAGGAGAATGAGAAACTTTTTTCCGAGTCCACTTTGCCTCGCCTTAACATTATCCACTGAAGTGTAACTTCAATAATTTTTATAAATTTACGGTAAAAAAAAATATTGTTTTACTTTGTCCTTTATAAGGTGGTATTCATTCATATGAATTATTTCTCAAACTAAATTAGTCCTTTATCGGAAAATGGAAATATGCTTCCCACTTAATTTCTATTGAAAGCTGATTGATTTGCACCGGAATTTTTAATAAAATATTCTGCTTTTATAATACATATGATGACATCAAGCATTTTTCACACTGTTTATGCATTCAGTTTGTCTGTTCGTCTGGCCGTCTGGCCACGCTGTAACTCCCTTAAATGCATTCGGATTTTTTACTCTGTTTTACTGGAATTAATCTGTTCTCGAAAGCAGGGTTGGGTTTCTGACGTCAGAAACTGGTTTTTGACATGACAAGTGTCAAAAACTGGTTTAAACCGTCAAAAACTGGTTTAAGCCGTCAAAAACTGGCTTAAACCATCAAAAACATGTAATGTGCTTTGAAACATTTTAAGAACAAGACGGAAACATTGAATAAGTCTTAATAATTTAAGTAATTTTTTTATTTAAAATTAATTACTGTAATTTAATATTTACAAAAAAAATTAAATTAATTTTATTGCAATAAAACATTTTTGTTTTTTAGAATGTTCAAATAGAAGAAAATGATTTTGTACAGTTAATAATCTGGATCAATTTCACCCCGTAGCATCCCATAGCACATAACATGTGCTATAGGATGTTTAGCACATGTTAATTCAGCACATTTATTTTACACTTAAACGATTTCTGAGTTTAGAGTGTATGAAGCCAAAGTTAGAAAATACTCTCTCAATTGATGCTGGGCTAGCAGGGTTTGATAGCAGAAGCACTGCAAGTTAAACAAGTTTGGAGGCAGGCCAAATTTTTTAGTTTATGACAGATTTTTTTTTCTTTTAATGATAATATACAATACAGTATTACAATACAATAATATATAATACAATAATATATAATATGCAATACAATAATATATAATATTACATCTAATGTTGTACATGTTTGACAAATATTTAATGTGAAATTTTACAGACCAGTGTAGTATTTGAGGTTTCTGACGAGGTTTTTGACAAGGGGTTTTTGACCCGGATAAAACCGCTCACTGTCAAAAACTTGCCAACCCTGATCGAAAGTCAAATCATATTAAAATAAAAGAAAGAAGTGTCCATTACATCGCAACAGAAAATAATAATTTGAAAAATTAAATTGTCGATTATTTAAACAAATTGCCGTCAACAATTTAATATTTAACTATTAAAAAAAATGTGTCGAAGGACTTCATTGATCCACCATCGACAATTTAATATTTCAATTAAGAAAATAATTATAAAGAAATATGTCGAAAAACTTTAGTTATTACTGTTGAAATTATTGATAGTTTGACGAAAGAATGCAATGACTTTTTTTTTTTTTTGGCAATATCCCATTTTCATATGCAAATAAAAAACTTACAACAATATGTATCATGCAGGGCTCCCAAATGGTCCGCGAACTGAACATCAATATTCTAAAATTTCATGATAATTTTCTATAGAATTTGCGCCAGAATTACTTCAAAAGTTAGTTTCTTGGCAAGTTGCAAGAAAAATCTAAAAGGAAAATTTCTCTAAGAAAATTCTGATGTTCTGTTGGTGGACCATGTGGCAGCCCTGATCATGTAAAAGCTTTTTAACACTCACTAGTCAGGCGTCATTAAAATACGTTGTTTAGTAGAAAAATGACTACCATGTTTCCTTACTCTCCTGGGGAGAACGGAAAAAATTTGAAAACCCTATTGATACCTTGAAAATATCACAGTTCTGCGAGATGTTTGTGTGTTAAAAAGCGTTCACATGATACATATCGTTGTGAGTTTTTTATTTGCATAGAAAAATGGATACTGCTAAAAAAAATGAATGTCATTGGCTGTATTCCAATTAGTCTGGCCTTGACTTTCAATCTGAACCCTGTTTCAGTGTTTTGTCAGAAAAATGTTGAGTATTATGGAAAAAGTAACAAATTAGTGTTGATTTTTTTAAACAAAAAATCTTTTACTGAAATTTCCCATTTGTTAAGAGAAATAAACGGAAGTGAATGTTTATCATGTGCGTGGATTTTTTGTGTGATTTGAGTGTTTCTAGGATGGCCAAGAAGACAGTGAAGATGATGTTCCCCGGAACACTTTTACACGTCAACAATGGTGAAATTTTTATATATTCATGGGATTGCGTGCCTTCATTGATTTCCTGAAGTCTAAACTGTCAGTCAGCATTATTACTTGAAAGCGTAAAAAAATACGGAAAAAAACGAAATGGACGAATAGGTGTTGGATGTTGCACCAAGACAACTCACCAGCTTGCGGTGCATTGCCTGTGAAGCCGTTTTTAGCCTAGTATAGTTGGACGACCGCCTTATTCACCTGACCTGGCACCATCTGACTATTATCTGGTCCCCAAGGTCTAATTTGCCTTATAAGAAACCAGATTTAAGACCTTTAAATCTGTTTTTAAAAAGCGCAACGCTGCATTAAAGAGCCCACAGAAGACTATTTCCAGCACTGCTTTAAACAATGGAAAATTTATATGGAGCATTCTAGGAACAAAGGAGGGGGTATATATTTAACAATTTAAGGGTGCCGTTTGCACTCTTCAAATGTTTAATTTTAATGCTCAAAGTGCGAACTTGCATTAACAAAATTTTAGTGCAATTTCGATCTCATAATATAGGTGTAAATCAGCTTTTGATTAGTTTCATATAAATTTGTTCGTAAATTGTGGGGTGAAGTAATTTATTGAACATTTTTGTAACATAAATACCTCACTTCTGAAAGGATTTAAGGGAATAAAAACAAAATATCTATATATTAAAATAAAATATTTTATAGCTTTCGTCTCGTTGTTTTATACTCGTAACTCGCATAGTATCCGAAAGATAAAGTAAGAGTATTAGAACTATTCGGCGCATTCCTAAGGGAGATTCGAAGGTTTATTTTGACAGATTTCATATCATACTCCAAATCTGATGCCGATGATATTCCGAAAATCTTTATGCAACAAAATGTTTGTATCTTCGTTTGACATGGAGTCACAGATTTTTGTTTGGTCATTATTTTAATGAGAATATGTTAAATATACGGTACAAAAATAAATAAATAAATAAAAGTATAGAAAGTCTTAAAATTCAGATTTTTTTGTGTGTTTTTTGTTATTAAAAAAAGTTTTATTTTTTAATGTACAATGTATGAATTTTTTTAAGTTTTCTAAAATTCATACATATATTCATACATAAGTATTTCTTAGCAATTTTTGAATCTCTGAGGCTTTCCCAATAGCGGACACCTCCGAATAGCGGACAATTTCTGTGTTTCCGAGGTGTCCGTTATTTAGAGATTTTACTGTATATATATATATATATATATATATATATATATATATATATATAATACCATTAAAAGTAGACAAGATTCACCAATGGATACAACGGATCAATAAAACAATAAACCAAAACGAGGAATTAAAATTGAATTGAATAATAATAATAAAAAAAATAGTAAAACGAGGGAATCTGAATAAATAAATAAATAAAATGAATGCATATGAAATTTGTAGTACCAAAGCAGAATCGTCAGGCCCCAAATGCCCTGGAACTACAAATGAAGTGTGCGGTTTCATCCACGTATTAGCCATGAATAGCAAAATAATACGTATTTGGGGCTACCAGCACACAAAAACCAAATTATTAAACAAAGAGCAAAGTAATAAACGGTGGAAAAAATTAAAAAATAAAAATATATTAAAAACAGTAACGAGCAGCAATTAGTATCAGTGACAAAAGCACAAACTAACACTATATTTGCACGTGGCAAGCATAAACTTTACATTCATATATAAATTGGATAAAAATTAAGATAACAAAATATTGAGAACAAAAACCACTTATCTGTTTATCACTAGTCAGGAAGAGGACTTCGGAATAAAATTATTAATAAATTATTGATGCGTGAAGCAATAGTTAATTATACAACCTAACATACTAAGACACGGGAAAAATAAGTTCGCTCGCAATGCACGCATCGGAACTTCGCCAAATTAGTAGGGTTGCTCTATTTAAATAGTGAAACCCAACGCGCCAAGTAGCTAGATAAATAAGTTGAAAAAAAACATGCTATGATTTAAAGTGATACAAAATACTGAAGACAATAAAGAAACTTAATAATACTAGCAGTAAATATGTTGTTATATTACAAAATGGAGTTGAAAGTAAGTAAAAACAATAGTTAAATCTACATGTAGACTAAAAGGTAACCATAACAAGAAAAAGCTGAATGGAAATATAATTGAACCGGAGAAAATAATTAATAATCAATCATAGCATAAAATTAGATTAATAAAGTAATTAAAAGTAGAATTAAGTAATAACATTCATATTAACATATAACTTAAAATACAATTTTA
Organism: Maratus speculifer; assembly: GCA_964019185.1. NCBI lineage: Eukaryota > Metazoa > Arthropoda > Arachnida > Araneae > Salticidae > Maratus > Maratus speculifer. The sequence continues at coordinate 308,000,422 of OZ025295.1, read as the reverse complement.
TTGCTTTAATAAGTAACATTTATTTTGACTTTACTTGGTTAAAAACTCTATCTCAATATAGGATGATAAAAAATTTAAAAAAAATATATAATAATATTGATAATATTAATAATAATAATAATAACAATTATATTAATAACCTTAAAATTAATTCGATAAATATAATATAGCTATTTAACTGTAGATATAACTAGACAAAAATCCATATATTGGTGTCAATTAAACAGTATAAAAATTATGTTAAATAACTCACTCTCAATTTTTTTTTTTATTAACCTTTGCGTTTTTATCCAGACAACACCACCCTCCTCCATACTCTAACATCTACCCTCTCAATCAACCTATATATATATTTTTGTATTACTTTTTTTAAATATTTTTTTAATTATTATTTTTGTTTTATACTTTTTTATAGATTTTTTACGCAAAGAGTTAATTAATAATGAGATCATGTAATATCTAATTATAAATTAAAGAATATATGAATTTTTTAGGATAACCATTTTTTATAGCATCATATACAAGCTTTTTAATATTAGTATTAATTAAATGAGAAGAACATAGACATTTTGTTCTATATAAATGGTTAAGTATTATATTACGATATACAGAATTATGAAGACAGGATTTAAAATTAGTAAAGGTATTAACTTTAAAATTAAATTCTTTCCTTTTGTCATAAATATCAGTTATAAATTTGTTCTCTTTTAATATAATTTTAATATCTAAGAAGTTAATTGTATTATTATAAAGCAGGTTTTTTGAAATTTCTAGATTGGAAGGATTATCAACAGGGAATTGAGATATACTGGTGTTATCAGTATCAAGTAAAATTACATCATCTATATATCGATATAAATGTATTTTATTATTTAAATAATGACGTTCATAGTAATATAAGTCTGATAATACACTAGATGTACTACCACCTTGTGGTATACCAACATTTCGAATATATATATATATATATATATTGTTATCTTATGCATGGTAAAATTATTATAGATAATGAAATTAATTAAGGTATGAAAATAATCAGAATCGATGTTATGTGATATATCCAACTCGTGTTGATATTTTTTAAAAAGCTCATTTATGATATTATGTAAATCTGATAAATCGATATTATTAAATAGATCTTTAAAGTCATATGTAATGATATTTTTTATACGTTTAAGATTTTTCATAATATTGACCAGTTCATAACTATTTTTTATACAATGTGTATTATCACTTGTTTTTGTAATTTTATATATTTGATTAAGAATTGCTAATAGAAGTTTGTTAGCAACATTATTATAATATTGCAACCAATTGTAACAGTTCTAAATTTAACAGGATTCTTATGAAATTTGGGTATAAGGACTAGATAAGGATATTTAAAGTTAGTAGGATTAATATCTAATAATTTATAGAATCCTTTAATTATATATACAGGGTGAGTCATAAATATCGAAACAATAGGCTATCTCCTTAAATATTGCCCCTAGACCCATACTTCCAATTGCAAAAATTCATAAAAAAAGATGAATTTTTTGATAAGATAAGTTGCAACTCCATGGGGGGTCTGTTTTAAAAAACACGAAAATTAAATTTTTATACGGCCCCCAGAGGATAAAACTTCCAATTAGAAAAAATTTCTTTATACCTTCCTGAATTGAACAAAAAAAATTCCATCTCGATATATGCAAATCCCCGAAAGATATTAATATACAAAATTTTCCAAAATTCCTGACTTACACCACTTAAGCACGCCTCTGAGCGCAGCAAAATCAGTTCATTTGAAGTACAATTAAGGGATCGACCATAAATTTACCTATTGTTAAATGTCGATCCAAGACAACACTTAAACTTTTAGATATAAAATAAAAGCGTATAGGTTTTTGCTTTAAACTTCGATGAAATATGCTAGATGTCTGCAATATTTCGACCTTGCCGCCAACTTCGTAACTGGCACGACTCATTGAACGGACCGTCTTATTAAACACTTATTAAAAGTGTTATCAAATTAAGTGATATTAATTAAACTCTCATTAAAAGTGTCTTAAAAACTTATTGGCGCAGGCAATAAGTTTAGTAAATACAGTAATAGCGAAAATGACTCTTCTATTAGCGGAATCAATGGAAATATATTTTAATAAATTACATAGAAATATTTTTAAAAATCTACTTTATACTACAGTTAAACCGCTATAACGGACACTCCCGAATAGCAGACACCTCTGTTTAACGGACTATTTTCCAATCCCCATTCTCAAAACCTAAATTTGTGTATGTTTAACCTCTGAATAACGAACATTCCGAATAGTGGACACTATTTAAGGCGATAAAGGATGAAAAAGTATTTTTTAAGGACAAAAAAAATGAAAAAAAAAGTAAAAAGGCCTCTAAATTTATCAGGGAATTTTGTGATAAATGAGCTGGGGAAAATCCCCCCCCCCCACGTTCAGAGTTGAATTGAAGGGGTTGCCAAGGAGGGACATCTTCCAGAGCATTGAAATATCCCCTCGGAAAATTGAGATTTTATGCTTTTAACAGCCAAAAAGTGCAATCCTCCTCCCCGACCGGAACTCTATAATGTCCAATAATGTCACTTTGAAAAACAAATTATATATAATCGCAAGCGAAAGTTAACTTTTGTAACAGGGTTTTTTAACAAGCATGTAATGAACAGTGGGTAAAGGTGTGTACAGTTTTATTTAGCACCATTGCTTAAATTTTTTTTTTTAATTTCTGATTAATCATATAAAAGAGGTTTTAGGACACATAAAAGTCAATTAATAAAATGTTAAACGTTTCTTAGCACTTTTTGAATATCTTTGATTTTCCCAATAGCGGACACCTCCGAATAGCGGACAATTTCTGCGTTCCTGAGGTGTCCGTTATTTAGAGGTTTTACTGTATTCAGTTTCAAAATTTATGAAGGTTTTAAAGCTATTTTTGCTTTTTTCTATTTTTACAAGAAGAAAGTACTAGATTCATGAAAATTTTGAATTCCGGTTTTCGATGGATTCACACGTTTTAGGGCTCAGAGATACCGAAAAACATGTTTTTATGAAAAACATGTCTGTGAAGTCACAGCACAATGAAAAAATTTGAAATCGACGTGATAAAAAAATAAAGTTTAAACCAACTGACGCATTTAAACAGTAATTAAAGAAGGTGAAAATGGCAAAACTTAAACAAAATCTGAAATCGAAACTATACAGCATTTAAACGTTAAGAGCCCATCTTTGCCCATCTTAAAACTAAATGCACTTTACTGCATCAAATGTTTTTATTTCAGTATTTCTCATTTTTAAACTGACATACGTCAATAACCGTCGGTTACGGTAACTTATCAGCTCAGAAAATTTACTTTTAAAAATATGATTTGTTTACAAAAATTACTTTTTTTTTTAATACTGCTATTTTAAATACTTTTATTTTTTTAAAATACATATTATTTAAAATGCTGAATTAAAATTGAAAATTAGACATTTTCGTTTAATCAAAAGAAAAAAATTCAACGCGACAAATAATATTTTGAGTTATAACAATTTTAATTTACTCAATTTTTTTTTTTTTTTTTTTTTTTTTTTTTTTTTTTTTTAGAAAAAATATTAAGAAGTCTTATGATGTGATAATGCTTACAAATAATATGGTTAACCGTCCCAAAACATTCAAAATTCCAACTTTATAAATAAATAAATAAAATAAATGTTTCCGGGACCCATTACAGCAACATTGTTTCTTCAATTACACGCATTTCAATTTGTGTCTGATCCCTTGAAACCTCACGATTTATTAAAATTGTCATAATTCTCTGAGTTTTGAAGATATCAAGATGAAATTTCTTTTGTTCAGTTCAGGAATGAATAAGGAAAAATTTTCTAATTGGATGTTTAATCCTCTAGGGGCCATATAAAAATTTAATTTTCGTATTTTTTAAAATAGACCCCCCATGGAGTTGCAACTTATCTTATCAAAAAATTCACCTTTTTTTATGAAACTTTGCAATTGGAAGTATGGGTCTATGGGCAATATTTAAGGAGATAGCCTATTGTTCGATATTTATGACTCACCCTGTATATATATATACAGTAAAACCTCTAAATAACGGAACCTCGGAAACGCAGAAATTGTCCGCTATTCGGAGGTGTCCGCTATTGGAAAAGCCTCAGAGATTCAAAAATCGCTAAGAAATGCTTAATATTTCATTAATTTACTTTTATATGTCCTAAAACCTCTATTATATAATTAATCAGAAATTAAAAATATTTTTTAAGCAATAAAATTTAAATAAATTTGTGCACACTTTTATCCACTGTTTATTATATTCTCGTGAAATAATCTGTTACAAAAGTTTACTTTTGCTTGCGATTGCATGTAATTTGTTTTTCTACGAGGTGTCATTGGACATTGTAGAGTTCCGTGCGGTAAGGGAAGGATTGCACTTTTTGACCTTTAAAAGCATAAATCTCAAAATATTCTTGGGCGATATTTCAATGCTCTGGGAGATATTCCTGCCGGGCAACACCCTGAATTTAGTACTGAACATGGGGGGGAGGGGGTCTCCAGAGGCCTTTTTGCTTTTTTTTTTTTTTGCTCTTTAAAACATACTTTTTCATCCTTTATCGCCGTAAATAGTGTCCGCTATTCGGAATGTCCGTTATTCACAGTTTAAACATACAAAGATTTAAATTTTGGGAGTGGGGATTGGAAAACTGTCCGTTAAATAGAGGTGTCCACTATATATTCTTTTGCATTGGATTACTGAGGTATACATGCCGATTTCGCTACTTTTTTATTTTTTCGATTTTGGTTGCAGATCCATTTTTCTCATCAGTTATTTTTTATTCTAAAGTTTACCTGTAATCAGAGCACAGAAAATTACAGAAAATTTCCTTGAAAAATTGCTTTGAAAAACCGATGGTTAAAAATTAAAAAGGCTTCGCATCGTGAATTGGTTAAGAGTTTTTATGTAATAGCTGGATACAAGATGCAATTACACATGAAGATGTAAATTTGCTTTGAAGGATGTAGATTTCTGTGAAGTTTGGAAGTGTTTAAACAATCTGTGCTCAAGTAATTGAGTTTAACATATTGCAATGTTGTTACTTTATTTTCTTTTTAACATTGCACTTAATTAAAAAGTAATGCTACATAAGAATATTCCTGATGTTCTGTAACTTGAAACTGAACCAGAAACAAAAATTCGAAATATCTGTCAACGATTTCAAAAATAAAATTTTCAGTGGCTTGAATTTAATCGCTCTCTTTATTTTAACTTTCTATTCAAATGTAAATGAAGAACAAAGAAAATTTTCTTTTTTAAATGCTTCATTTATACTTCGTAATTAATTCACTTTATTTCTAGCGAAAGCTCGTTATTTGTGATTACCCATAATCCTCTTTTCAAAGAACTAAAGAAATTAGTATTTTATTTATTTTTTATTTTGTTAATGAATTAATGCAAAAGATAAATTTATTGAAAGTCTTTTCTACAGATTTTTTAAAAATTAATACCAATGCTATTGTAGTATCTCTGTCTTTTTAGAATTATTTAACAGTATAATAAAATAAACAATTATAATATAGACAAAAACTAAAGGCTTTGAGGATTTTTCTAATCGAAATTTTCGAGTGTTGTTCTAGATCTTATAAAAAATTATATCCACGCATAATTTCGCGAGAGATTATATGTAACCTTTATTTTAATTATTTAATTTCTTTGGATTTGTATTCATATTTTTTTCCGTCACATTGTGTGAAAATCTGCATATTGGAATGCCCTTAATTAATTGGGGAAAAAAAACTTTTTTTAGGTGCGTTCGTAATTATGTAAATACGTAGCACCTTTAATCGTTGTTCATTCTGCCCGTCTGTCCACATATAACAGAGCAAAAACTACCCAACCGAATCGTTTGAAATTTAAAAAATATGATTGTTGTATAATTTTATCGAATTATTTCAAATTTATGAAAATCGGATGCATAGTTTAATTACTGCGACAATCAAAAATATAGCTTTACATAACGGTCAATGGGAAAAAATCGTTTCAAGTGCATTTTAATGATATTACATGCCTTCGAACATAATAAAATGGATATGCATCTATAAAGAATGCACTATAATATACATTCTGTACAATCTATAGTGCAAAGAATACTTGTTTTTAATTTATAGGGCCACACAAAAGTATTCCATTTACATAATGTGATATAGGAGAAAACATTGTTTGGGGCGCGTTTCAATTATATTAAACTATTTCATACTTTATGAAATTTGCATACGTTGTTAAGGTTTACTACAAGTTACTTTATGTATAAAAGAAAGCTGATAATATTTACTGGGTTACACAAAAAGTTTTGGCTACTATACTGTATCCAAACTACTGTATACTATTACAGCAAGACCTGAATAATTTTAAAACTTCGTTATACAGTCAAACCTCGTTAACATGAACACGCTTAACGTGAATTACTTTTAACAGGAACTATTTTCAGAGTCCCCTATGGAAAGGAATACAAAGAATTGATACTAATAATATGAATTACTGTTAAGGGTGTATTCGAAAAAACGCTTTTCCATCTTCAACAGCTCGAAATTTTCCGATACAATTTCAGACACACTTTTAGAAGTAGAAACATGAAACTTGCTGAGGCGATTCTTGAAGCGACGTATGAGGTGCCGTGTGATGTCTTTTTACGCTCAATTCATTAGAATTTGAATTATAAACAATTACCTTATCAGTATGACCCTTTTTTTTTCGTTCCCACATCTCCCGCTTGGGAAAAATCGGTTCGAAATGCCGTTTTTGATTGCTTTTTTTTTTACAATATTTTCTGCATTTAATGAAGAATCGGCAATCACGGCACCTTGTGTACATTCCATATAAGAGATTTTGAAAGTCTGGCGTATTTGACAGCAAAAATGAATTAAAAAACTAGTTGGATGTGTCAATCCCAAAACTTTCTTCTATCTCATAAGTACATTTTAATATTAAAAAAAAAAAAAAAAAAAAAAAAAGTGGTGTCCTTAAAGTTACCCACTATCGAATTTCCTCGAACATTTGACATAGCCTAATGAGATTCTGGTATCCGAAAAGCCTAAAACTCAAAATTTAATTAATATTCTGAGAAAATGAGCTTAGTAGTGCCTCATGTTGGGTAATTTATACTAAAACCTAATAAGCATCTATTTATGTCAAGACTTAACAGAATCTGAAATTTGATGGAATTTCGTCCATTAGTTCTAGAGATATAGTTATAACAAAAAATTTGCAAAACGTAGCACAGCAACACCATATCTTGGACAATTTATGCCAAAACGTAAAAAAAGTCTAATTATGTTATGGTGTAAAAGAATCTGAAGTTTGATGAAATTCTGTGCATTAGTTCTTGAGATATAGCTAGTTAAAAAAAACCGTGTAAAATATAGCACAGAAGCACCATCAGTTGAAGGATTTATAACAAAACGTAATCATGTTATATGTCATTTTGTAACAAAATCTGAAGTTTGATGAAATTCTGTGCGTTGGTTGTTGAGATATAGCTATCGGAAAAATCGTGCAAAATGTAGCATAGCTGCATCACCTGTTGCAAGGTTAATACCAAAATGTAATCAGCGTCTAATTATGTTATATATTCTAGTATAACAGAATCTAAAATTTGATGAAGTTCTCTGCACTAGTTCTTGAGATATAGCTATCGCAAAAATCGTGCAAAATGTAGCATAGCAGCGCCACCTATAGGGCAGTTCACACCAAAACCTTATCAGCGGCTATGTATCTCAAGGTATCGCGGAATCTGAAGTTTGGTGGAATTCTGTGCATTAGTTCTTGAGATATAGCTATCATGAAAATCATGAAAAATGTGGCATAGCAGCGCCACCTGCTGGCCAATTTACACCAAAACTTAATCAGCCTCTATGTATATCAAGGGGTCACAGAATCTGAAGTTTGGTGAAATTCTGTGCATTAGTTCTTGAGATATAGCAATCTTGAAAATCATGAAAAACGTAGTATAGCAGCCCCACCTGCCGGCCAATTTTCACCAAAAACCAATAGGCACTAATTCATATCAAGGTCTAACTGAATATAAAATTTTATTAAATTTGGATCATTAGTTCTTGAGATATAGCGCCCACAAATTTTTTGTCACATACAGACAGACAGACTCACAGACAGACGGGCAGACTCACAGACAGACACACAGACTCACTGACAGACATTTTCTAAAAATAGTCAAAACGTGTTCAGGACCTTCTAAAACGTATAAATCCGTCGAAAACCGGAAGTCGAAAATTTTCATGAATCCAATACTTTCTTCTTGTAAAGATAGAAGAAAGTAATAAATCGGAAAATAAGCAGTTTGAATAGAAATACACCCTTAACATGAACAAAATTCTGATTCCCCTGAAGGTTCATGTTAACGAGGTTCCACTGTATAGTACGAATGCACCCCCATTCACTATGCTTGGCATGCAATTTCCGACTTGTTTTTAAAGATGTGATGTGCAAGTGTTTGCTATATTTTTACAGCAATTAAAGTTAATGATATATTTATGGAAACTTAATCTATTCATAGTTTCAGAATCGCTCTTCTAAATCATCCAACTTAAAACTGAACCAGAATCCAAAAATGATTGATTCCACATTCCAAAAATAAAATTTTCACTGGCTTGAATTTAATCACTACCTTTATTTTCCTTTCTATTCAAATGTAAATGAAGAGCAAAAAACAGATTTTTATTTAAATGCTTCATTGATACTTCGTAATTAATTCATTTTATTTCCAGCAAAAGCTTGTTCTTTGTGATTTCCCATAATCCTTTTTTCAAAGAAATAAAGAAATTAGTAGTTGATTTTTTTCTTTTTTTAATGAATTAATACAAAAGATAATTTCATTGAAAGTCTTTTCTACTGATTTTTTTAAAATTAATATCAATACTGTTGTTCTATCTCTGCCTTTTAAAAATTATTTAACAGTATAATAAAATAAACAATAATAATACAGACAAAAACTAAAGTCTTTATGGATTTTTCTAATAAAAAATTTTCGAGAGTTGTTCCAGATCTTATAAAAACTCATACCACGCATAATTTCATGAGAGATTACATATAACCTTTATTTTGATTACTTAATTTCTTTGAAATTGTATTCATATTTTTTCTTCCGTCACAGTGTGCGAAAATCTGCATATTCGAATACACTTAATTAATTGAAAGAACCTTTTTTTCAATTAAATGATCCCTAATAAGTCGGTTCTAATTAATATTCAATCGAATTGTGGGGGGGGGGGGGGATTTGCTCATTTTGCATTCGATAGCATGAAGCAGGTGGTTTTAGCGAATATGACACTGTTTCTATGCTCATTTGAAAAGAAGAAAAATAAGTCATGTATTGTTTAACCATTCCAGGTCTAATTTTTTTTTTTTTTTTTTTTTTTTTTTTTTCAGTTTTTAGAAAAAAATACTTTTTACGTTAATAACATTAACACAAGCTATACAAATAGATTAATTAGTATTTAACGAATATTTCACTGTCTGAACGATAACGAATGTTATTATTTTGTGTACTATGCGATTCATATTCATATGACAATAGGTCAAGGAAGAATTTTTGGAGACGTTTAGAAAATATGATATTACAATATGATTTAACTTATATTACAAATTTCTAATACTTTTTCTGCTTTATTATACACAATTCTTTCAGGAAAGTAACTTTAATTTTAAATTTAAGGAGTGAAATATGCGTTTAAAATAAAAGAATCGCAAACGGCGCGAAGAGAAATAAACAAATAATTGTTATTTTTGTTATTATTTAATACCTAATCATAAATGAAGTCATGTAGTAAATGCATAGACATAATACTAACATTATTATTTTTAAATAGTACCGATGGAGTATTTCTTAAAACAAAGTAATACTCCATTAAAATACAGGTACTGTTAATAGTACAGTAAACTCGAAAGGGTTAAGAGGCTACTTCATTCAAACGAAAAGTATTCGCTAATATTAATCCTAATGTGGTTTTTTTTTTTCACACATACACTTATTTTAATTATGGTAAATGATTTCATGTACAATAAAATTGATATACGTCGCTGAGGCTTAATATGAGTTATGTCATGCATAATACGAAGTGCATAGCATTTACAGGGACACATAAAAAGATTTCAAATAGAACATTCTATCCGAAGTACTGATACTATGGATGATGGCTGTTGGATTTATGAAATGCAATTATGATATGCGATTTTAAGTTTCACGAAATGTCTGCATTTTATATGAAGAGTATAAATGCTAATACTTACACAAATTAGATATACAGGGCTACACAAAAGATCTCTGAAAGGTTACTGAATATGAGCGTAATTTAATTAAAGTTGGTTTTTAAATAAGTTATGCATTTTTACGCTGAATTCCATTCAGTTTACTAAGAAATATTAGTAGAATATAGATAAAAGGCTATACAGGATCACGCAAAGAATTGGCTATATGGCTGCCTTTGGATGATAATTTCTAGAAATACGATTTGAGCAGTTTAAAGAGTATTTTCGTTTAAACTAAATTTTAGGCAAATACTTTCGTGTATTAAAAGTATTAGTTAAACTACAGGGCTGAACATAAGTATTCAAGTATGTTTCCATCTAGTTTGCTGAAAGGAAAATTTCAGTCAATTGGGCGTTTCATTGCTAAATTAAATTTCCCCATTATATAGTCAATATATCAACCAACAGATCAAATACAGGACTGTTCAAAAGTATTGGAATATCTATTTGGCTATGAACAGTAACATCTAATTTTCCTGGATAACAAAGTTTTGTTAAAGATTTCAAGAAATCTTAAAAAGTGTTTCATAATCTTTGCTTAACTCATGATTTTTCTTACTTGTTTGTATAATGTAGTTGTGATTAACAGTCGGATATAGAACACTGGATTTGTAAAAATATTCTATTGAAAAAAAATTTCATTTGAAACATTTTTATTTGCAAAAAAGTTCTTCAAAACTTTTTTACAAAACAGTATTTCCTTTCTTTTTTTTTTATCAGAATTTAGGGTTAGCATCAAGTTAAGTATCCTCATTAAAAATTAAAAAAAAGTCAGTGATTTTTAAAAATAAAATTTTTAAAGCAATCAACATAAAGAAAAGTGGTGAATGTGGAATAAAAAATCGAAGCAAAAATATTCATATTTAAAAAATATTAAAGATTTAAAAAAAATAACTTAAAAAATTAAATTTCAGTAAAATAGGTTATTTTAAAAGATTGTTTTTATTTAATATAAATTAATTTTTAGTATTAAATATTGGACCACCACATACATTACAGTATTATTCAAAATTGAAGAGAGAGATTCAAAGGTATAGTGGCCCTCAAGAGTATTGAAAGCTTCAGTATTTTGCAGCTTCACTCGCGGGAAAACAGCCGCTAGCCAATTTTAAACCCATGGGAATTTTTTTTTATATTTTTTTTCATTTGATTTAAATACTTTTAAAACATTTTTTTTTTTTTTCATTCGGTAGGTTATTTCCACAGTGAAAGTTTCCTATTAAAAAAGGGGAAAAAATATCGAGTGAAAAAAAAATGATTTAAAATTATGAAAGTGCAAACAAGATATTTTTTTAATTCTGGCGTAGGATTAACATTAGCGCGTGGATGTTTTCGCGTGGATGAAGTAGCGTCTTAAAAACTCTAAAAATCTTGTTAGTGATTATAAATATAAAGTAACTGGAGAAGACACTAAAAAATTATATTAATTTGCTTGTCTTTCCCCCTTTTTCTAATGTTATAATCGAGAAAGGTGGAAATTTTTTTTTTCTTCATTATTCGCTTTTAACCCCTTTGGATGAGAGACCGGTATAAAGTGTCGCATAAGATGGCTCAGAATGAGAATCCTTGATTATTCTCACCAGTATATTTTTATTTTAAATTTTGCTTTATGTAATACGGACATTTTCCCGATTTCAATTAGGTAAAAATTTCTATTTAATAATCCGGTGATAAAAGATTAAAATAAAAATTCTGTAAAAGACTCTCATATCGAAAAGATTAAACAGCCCATAACCCAATGGCCAAAATATGTTTGGTGCTGCTATCTAGTGATTATATTTATAACTATATTTATGCATGATATTAAATTGGCTAAATTTTCTGTAATGTGTTCTTTATGTATACGCTTAATTGAATTAAATGGAATATCCTAAAAAAAAAAAAAATCAGTTTTTTTTTAAATTATTTCTTTTATTTTTGTAATTAGTATTAGAAATGCATTCTTTGATGAGTCTTCATTTATTGCTCCGATTAAAATAATTTTTAAAGCATTTTGAATGCGTTTTTATTGCATAATATCAAGCAGTCGATTTAACCCCTTGGCGACGAGAGCCTTTTACGGAATTTTTTATGTTTTGTCACGGTTTTTAAAAACAGAAATTGCCTTATAAAGCGAGAATATGCTCCGATTAAATAAGGCATATTTTACAGTATAATTTTACCGGTGGGAATAAACAGGGATTCTTTAGCCTTTTTGTGACACGTATACGTGTCACTCGCCCCCAGGGGGTTAAAAACATTTCAAGTTCTAACTTTCTTTACTGTGAAATCACCCTCTATGAAAATTACCACTCAACAAATTTACTTATATACGGCTCTACTATGGCAAAAATATGTTTGGTGCTGCTATCTACTAGCAATATTTGAAACTAAATTTATGCACTAACACAGCGGTTTCCAAACTATGGGTCGCGACCCACTAGTGGGTCGTAGCAGATGTTTTGGTGGATCGCGAACAATCAGTTTTGTCACAAAAATAGCCTTTATTTCAGCTGTTTAAGAAATATAACAATTTTAACAGCAAATAATATTTCTAGGGAAAATCCCCAATTTCTTTCTAGAAGAATATACGAGCAGAAAATCCAAAACTATCCAAATCAGCTTTGACATCCTAGATTGAATTCAAGGCGACATACATCTGTGAACATTATTTTTCTACTTTCTGTTTTAGAAAACAAATATAGAAACGAACGGCTCGTAGAAAGTGATATAAGGTAAAATTCATAAGTTTTAATCCTGATACAGATGTTGGAAAACTTCAGTGCCAGAAATCTCACTTATTATTAAAGTTATGCTTTGATAATAATTAAATTCATTTTTAGCTATATTTGCAGTTTGTGGTTTATTTTAATTATTTTTCTACATACATACATTGCGCTTACCAATTCTTGTTTTAGTTGATAGTGATTTCGTATGAAAAATTGCCTTTTTTTGAGGGTAGGATAGCTTATAGAGGTCATATTGCGATTGCTATACTCATATACATGCTTATACCGGGTGTCCCAAAAATGACTGGTGGATTTTAAAATTTAATAACTTACAAACGGTGACAGCTATTTAAAAAATTTTTGCAGGAGGATTATGTATAATGTCAGGAGTTTTTTTACCGTAATTTTTTATTTTAGTTCGCATCTCAAACAATAGGTGGCGCTGACGGCGATTGAAGGCCAGGTGATCAGTGCTGAGTAAGGCGTCGACTTGGCCTTCAATCGCCATCAGCGCCACCTATTGTTTGAGATGCGAACTAAAATAAAAAAAATACGGTAAAAAAAACTCCAGACATTATACATAACCCTCCTGCAAAATTTTTTTAAATAGCTGTCACCGTTTACAAGTTATTGAATTTTAAAATCCATCAGTCATTTATGGGACACCCGGTATTAGGTGGGTCGAGTACCAATAAAGTTTGGGAAACACTGTACAAACATGATTATATGTACAATATTATTTCAAACATACTGAAATTGATGTACACTGGTGTCCAAAAGTTAAGCATAATTGGTAATTAAGTAAGTAATGAAAGAAATATAAATCGAAATGTGGTGAAACTCCAGGTGTGTAAACAAAATAGTACGCGTCATATATTTTCGCGAAAAGTTTTCCCCGAAATCGAACAGGGACCGTCAACAAATTGCAAAAGAACGAAGATCTTTTGGATAACCCTGTCAAAACTAATGTAGCAAAAGCGTTCAAACTGCACATTATGATTAAGTGGCTTATTGTAATGTACTGTGCTTATTTTTATAAGGATAGCATGTATACTCGTAGAGAAATTAAGGTTTTTATAAAAACAGTCCTAAGTTTTTTGCTTATAATTTGCAGAGTTCTTAATATAAAATAATGTTCTTTTCTGAAAATATGACAAACATCATTGTACACAATACCCTGTCATCAGAATTTAAAAATAAAAAAAATTGTATGAAAAATGAGTAGGTTTAGTAAATAATTTTTCATTGCGCATGCGTCAACGATATCAGAATTTCATTTCCATATTGTGTTAGCTAAATGTATAGAGCAACTTCTGTAAAAGTTTCAAAAACATAGCTTGAAAATTCTGAAAATGATCGTCTATAGAATCAACTCAAAATCCGTTATTCCTAAAAGAGCAAAAAAATCAGGGGTTTTGTCCAAATATAGTTGTACGTGCAATATTGTGTAGGCACTAAACAATGGAATGTGGATACAGCCCCTCATCTTTTTGCTTCATTTAGGGAATAAAGAATTTTGATCTCATTCTATCAACGATAATTTTCAGAATTTTTAAGCTATGTTTTTGAGACTTTCACAAACGTTGCTCTATACATTTAACTAACATAATATGAAATGAAATTTTTATTTCGTTGACGCATGCGCAATGAAAAATTATTTACTAAACCTATTTATTTTTCATACAATTTTTATTATTTTTAAATTCTGATAACAGGGTATTGTGTACAGTGATGTTTGTCATATTTTCAGAAAAGAACATTATTTTATATTAAGAACTCTGCAAATTATAAGCAAAAACCTTAGGACTGTTTTTATAAAAACCTTAATTTCTTTACGAGTATACATGCTATCCTTTTAAAAATAAACACAGTACATTACAATAAGCCACTTAATCATAATGTGCAGTTTGAACGCTTTTGCTACATTAGTTTTGACAGGGTTATCCAAAAGATCTTCGTTCTTTTTCAATTTGTTGACGGTCCTCTGTTCGATTTCGGGGAAAACTCTTCGCGAAAATATATGACGCGTACTATTTTGTTTACACACCTGGAGTTTCACCACATTTCGATTTATATTTCTTTCATTACTTACTTAATTACCAATTATGCTTAACTGTTGGACACCAGTGTATATCACTGATGGGCATTACACTACACATTTACTTCAGAATATGGTATGCATAACCTTTTGCCATTTATTTACAGAGCCACGTGAAAGAATTCGATTACAATAACCATCTGCGAGTGATAAATACTGGAAATTTAGATTTCAGTTATTTTTCCAAATTTACCTTTCTTTTTTTTTTTATGATTCTTTTTCTACTGTAAATGGTAATTACTGAAATGGTAATAATGAAATTTGGTTTTCAAATGTATGACTTCCCAAATTGTTCATTTTAATATTATCTTCCATTTTATGAATGTGCTGGAAAGAATTTCATAATCTATGCATAACGCATTTTTGTAGTTCTTGTTTATAGGTAAATTGAAGAAAATTTATTGCATGTTGAGCCAAAAGAAAAACAAAACACTCGGTATACATTAAACGCGCTCTCTCATCTATAAACGAAGAGTGAAAAAAAAAAATTATGTGGCTTTTTTTATCACTTTTACACATTGAAAGATAAAGATGAGTAAAATCTCTTACCTGATATTAACTATTTGAAATTAGTTACTGTCTTTGGTAGAGAAAATCTGAAGTATATCTGAATCTTTTTATTGGTTGAATTCCGCAACTTATTTTATTTTATTTTATCCGTTTTCTGATTGGTCCATACTTAATGTCTGAAAATAATTTTTTTTTTTTTTTTTTTTTTTTTTTTTTTTTTTTTTAATTTTATTCATTTTCCGATTGGTTCATGTTTAATGTACAGAATGAAATACTTCTGTTCCCACAAAGGAAAAAAAAGTATAAAAAACTACAAAAAATGGTAGCTTAAAAACAAATTGCGATACAGCTTTCAAACAAATTGCATTTAAAATTACATTTTTTTCTCTATGCGACGGTGTAAGAATTGAAAATGTGTGATCTTAAGAAGTTTAAAAATTTGCAGTACTGAAAATTGTAAAACTAAAATTTCATTTAAAATTTGTATATGCTTGACACAGGAATATTAATTTTTAATCCATGGCGTACGTAATATAAGACTCTATTATTACGTATTGATCCACATTTTGATCATCATAAAAATGATGTTTATTATTAATATTATTATTATTATTAAATATAGAATTTATTTATAAGTCTAAAATTTGAGTCTTTGAAAATATAATTTTCCAAATAGTCGTCGTAATTTGTTAAAATACAATTTTTATTTTTATTATTATTAGTTTATAATGTTTCTTTTTCCAAAATAATGAATTTAAAAAAAAAATAAAAAAACAGGTTCATGGTATACAGATTAATATAATATAATTACGGAAAGAGTTTGAATGTACTATCGGCACAAGTTTCTTAGAATCATGCGCACAAGTTGTAAAAATGTAGTTTTGACAAAATTGGATTCCGTACTATAAAAATTCTCTTTAAATCCCATGATTTTGTCTTTTTATTTTTTGCAATTATGCGCGTTCTAGTAGCAATATTTTCATGCGTTTTTAAGAAAATATCACATAGAAAAATTCAAATCTTTAAGAAATGCAATAATTTTTTTTCTTTAAGGTTTAAAAATTCAAACTCCCCCCCCCCCTCTTTTTTTTTTTTTTTTTTTTTTTTTTTTTTTTCTATTTAAGATATTTTTTAACTCACTTTTCTTGTAAACTGTTAAAAACAAGTGGGTTAGTGTAATCGCAAGTCGTACAGAGGGTTTCGTTTAATATTTTCTTTTTTAAAACAACTTATCCTTTAATTAATAAATCCAAATTGTTAATTTATAATCATTAAATTCTCACATAGATGGTAGCACTAACAAATTTAATTTTAAAATAATTATAAAAGGAAGTTATTTATTTTAATCAAACTTAAAATGTTCGAATAAAATTATTTAAATAAAAGCCAAAATCCCTTTCTTTTTGAAAATCCGAAATAAAAAAAAAAAAATAGTGGCGATATAAATAAAATTTTAAATTTCTAAAAACGAAAAAAAAAAGTTTAAACGGAATTTAAAATGCTGAATCATTAACAAATCACAATACTTTTTAAAATAAACAAGAAAATTGAATTCCAAAAAATTTTATGAATGTCAGGTGAACGAAATCACAATAATATAAACCCTGAAATTAGCAAAAAATACGAAATTCCTTTTAATTAAATACATCATAATATGAAATTTTCAACTTGCAATACAGAGATTCGAACTAAGAACCTTTGCTTACTAGGTAGAAGCTTTACCTCCAAGCTGTTGTTGTCAGATGTTGTCAGATGCAAAATAAACTCCGAATGAAGATTCATTAAAATAAATCAAGCTTGTAAATTAATTTCATCTATCATCATAAATTTTAAATAGCAATCAAGAAAGAAGCAATAAATTATGAACAACTTCATTGAAAGGGATAACATAAACAAATCATTAATCTACAAATCATTAATGTGATTTAGAATATATAAATGAAAGGAAAACTGTCAAAAGCATTATTAAGAACAATTTATGCATTCCAATAAACTTTTCGTTAACTTTTTTTACGTATACTAGGGGGGCTCCGCCCCCCTGCTCGCTACGCTCGCCAACCCCCCGCGTAATCGCTTCGCGATTCCAAGTTGTAGGCTACTCCTGCTTGCTGCGCTCGCCAATATCCCATGGAATCGCTTCGCGATACCTTATTTTCCATACACTGTTAAAAATCTGCTGCATTTTGTTGCAACGCACTCCCCTGCTTGTATAGAAAACGGTTACTTAGCCGTGAAATGGAGCTTTCTCATTGGTTGGAATAGAGATATTATATACAAGCGGTGGAGTGCGTTGCAACAAAATGCAGCAGATTTCTAACAGTGTACACTCAATTTTGGAATTCATCCCTCTCCTCATTGGTCGCAGCATAGACGGAGCCCTTTCCTGATTGGTCTATTCGACTGATGGAAGGTGTGGTAAACCCGGACGCGTTATTTCCGGAAACCTTACACATAAGCATCATTCCAGGAGTCATTCCTGGAAATTTGTTTATGGCTAGTTTTTTTTTTTTTTTTTTTTTTTTTTTTACTATAGAAGAATAAATTATTATCGCATAAATCTTTATTTCGATGTTGGTAATAATTTTTTTCTTGTATATTTCACAGTTATGAAAATGTAACCATAGAGAAAGGAGCTTTTTATGCGAGCTCCATTTATATAATCAACACTAAATATATTTTTCTTTTTCAAATAGTGTAATTTTTTTTTTTTTTTTTTTTTTGTGAATGTGTCTTTTTTAAACGAAAAACCTTACGTGTTAGCATATGCATATAACATATGGATACTTCAAATGATGCTATTGATGGCCTGTCCTGATATAAAAGAATATGAAGGTAAGTCAACCTTACTTACCTACTTACCTATCTACTTATATTGAATTTACATAATAAACAATTGAGGACACAATCTCACATAATTACCTTGTTAGGTAATATTATCTTACAGCTGTGATGTCTCAAAGCGCTTACATTAAGGTTCTCTTTTAAATTTTAAATTTCAAAAATGAACGGATGACTCTGGAAAAATTAAAGTAATTAAAATAATAGAATTTTCCAAATTTTTATATTTTGTCATGTGACACAAGGTATTCATCTGTAAGTACACAAAATTTGAAGTCTCTGACTAATACAGTTTGATAAGTGCATACAGTTTAATTTGAAGTCTCTTACTTAATAAGTTTTTGTGTGCGGACTCTGTAGCGGAAGCACAAATAGAAGACAGAAAAACGAATAGGACTTCCTCAAATGAACGAAACCACAAAACCACGAAAAAAAAATGTCGAAACATTTTACTTATCCATCATACGTAATATAGGGTAAATCTTGGCAAATAAAAATTTTGGGGGAAAATTTTTTGACGGATTTACACGTTTCAGATGCTGGAGATTACAAAAAACATATTTTAGAAGAAAAAATGTATCGTCCGTCTGTCTGTCTGTAAACACTCTATCGCCAGAACAAATTGAGACAGAGACTTGAAATTTGACGTGTAATTAGATGTAATAATGTAAAGAAGCCTACTAAATATCAGTAACATCGATTATCAGGAATTATTTTTTTCGGAATCTCGAAATATTCGTTCTGCTGAAAGGTACATAAAAATTTTCGGATTTTTTTTTTATTTTTATTTTAAGGAGTGGATGTAAAAGACAATAAAATAATACAAATTTTGCTATAGAAACGAATTCAGTCGGATAATTAGTCGCTGAGATATTTGTAATCCTATTTTCCACACTCTTCAACTTTTGATGACCAGGTATATTTCATTCAAATTTCAATTCAAATATATATTTTAATTGGCCCTCTGAGACGCTTAACCACTTAATCGTCGCCCCCGAGACATTCACGGGCTGAGAATTTCACGGTTTTTATTCAGAATTGTTAGATTCCCACCAGTTTTATAAAATAGTGTTATTGGTTTTACTCTGGTATCGTTTTTACTTGCCATTAAATAAGATGAATGTATTTTTTTTTTTCAAAAAAGTGGTGGGAATAATAAATCTGAATTTTAAAACCGTAATTTAATACGACCATTAAGGGGTTAACCTTCCTACCCAGTTCAAATTTTACTCAATCTTGATAAAAACATTTAATTAATCATTACAAATTGTTATTTAAAACATTTTAATATATTTAATTGGCTAATTTCTTTGGATCTATTATTTAACTTTCTTTATGAAAAATTTTCTGGTGCGAATCGTATAAAACAAATTATAGCTATGGGTCGATTAGACCCATTCAGGGTAGGAAGGTTAATCCGACGTAGTAAACTGTTAGTTAATATGATAATTATTTTTTGAATTATGAGGTTGTTTGTGATACGTAATTAGGTACTAGTAGTACAGAGTAGTCTGGCGTTTTATATAATTTGTTGCAATTGGTTCATCAGCAATTCATTAATAGAGCATTACTATGTGTTCAAACAATTTAAATATGCGTTTAAATTTTATTTTGAAATTGCGATGCACTTTATTAATAGATTTCACACGTTTTATTTTCATATATTATATTATGCGTATCCATGATGGGTAAGTATTACGGTGGCCTCCAACGACTAGTTTTCTGCACGTTTTCACTATAAAATGTACAAAATAAAGCTTTGCTAAATTAAACTCCGGACATATGTTACTTTTTGTTATGCAAGCTAGATTGATCACTTGACAGAAATTCGCTAATGTAACATTCTCGAGAGATTTCTCTGACATTTAAGCTGCCCGCTCCGTATAAAAGAATAATATTTTTCTCCTGAAAAGCATTTATTTTTGTCATCGCATTTCATAATCGCATTGCATTGTTATTAATAAGCGAAATAACTAAATAGAAAAAATAGAGAAAATTACAAGTTTTATAAATATGGTGATGTTAAATAGGCGAAAATTCAAGCTCTCTCAGCCATATCAAGAGAAACCTTGTGATTCTGAAAACATGGAAAATCTGAAAAACACAAAGTAAGAAAAATCAGTTAAAAGATTTCTTATAGTGTGCAATCGAACGTTTGCTAAATTCTCAGTAACTCTGGTCTTATATGCAGTATCAGTCTGATATTTTGTGAAGTACATAGCTGTCAACATTTACGCATTTTTCCTACCACAAAAAATTTATAGTAAATATTGTCTTATTTAACCGTCGAAATCTTAAGATTAAACAAATGGAAAACGTCTGTACAATTTTAGTGGTAGCAAAAATGCGTAAAAGTTTTTGTTGTTGTAAATTTTGCATTAATTAATCGGAGCATTTTCCTGATTCACTTAGGCAAAAATTTCTGCTTTTGGAAAACCGTTGATTAAAGATTAAAAATCCTGTATAGTAAAAGACATAAAAAAGTAGGCATTATTTAACACTATAACGTACGGAAGGAGTCAATTCGACTCCAACCATGCGATTTAATTTCAATTCGAACCAAAAAAGTTTTCTTGAGATAAATTAAATTTAAACCATGAAAATATACCTTAAACAAATCAATTAAATAATTTTGAATAAAAGTTCTGGTATGTAATATTATTATTAAACTTGAGTAAAATTTCAGGACGCTGTAGTGTTAAAACTTTTTTTCAAAAATATTCACCAGTTAAAACTGATTAAAAACCTTTTTCGGTCAAGACTTAATTATTTATCATTCTTGTTATAAACAAAATAAGTTGTATTGTAAAAACGTTTCTTCCAGCTGTCGATATTATAAATATGAAATGTCTAATCTTTGGTGAATAAACAAGCCTTATTCTGGGTAATTAAGCTTTTCTGAATAGAGTGGTAATGTATCTTTTTTTTCTTTTATTTTGTGCAAGCTGTCGCGTTTACTTGACGAAAATTTGCTAATGTAATATTGTTAAGAGGTTTTTCTTACATTTAGGCTGTCCATTTTATGACAAAGAATAATATTTTCCTTCTCGGTAAAAAGAAAATAATAACTTTTACTTTCGCCATCCAACATTTCTGGAGCTATGTATTAGCTTGATTAATTTCATTTATTATAATTCCAATCATGTTTCTTTTGAAGGCTTGTATTTGTGTATAGCATTTATATATGTATTAATTACTTAATTTTTGAACAATTTCGTTTCCATTTTCTTTTTAGACCGAAAATGCAGAAATTACTTTATTTCTAAGATTACCACGCTTCAAGGAATTTTCCTGTCAAACATATCAGTATTATTTTTATTTTATTTATTTATTTATTTATAGAAAATTATATCTATAGATTACACTCACGAAATTTCGCCTAATTCAAAAAAAAAAAAAAATTCTCTGTTAAAAAGTTCTGGTGCCAAAGAATTTCCTGGTCTGGAAATTCCCTGAAGCATGGGTACCTTCATTTCGGTTTCGGTCAGAAAAACCTGTTTCGGTCGATTCTTAACCCTTCCAGGTTTGGTATACTATTAATAGTGCATGCTTCTGAATTGATTATTATTTTTTTTTTTAACAAATATTTTTGTTACTGTTTACATGTGGCAATGTTAAGTATTTATCTATGCATTTACTATACGACTTCATTAATGTTTAGGCATTTAGTAATGATAATAATTATTATTATTTGCTTAGTTCTCATTGCGCCATTTCCGATTCCTTTATTTTAAACATACATTTCACTCTTTAAATTTAAAATATAAAAGTTACTTTTCTGAAAGAATCATGTGAAATAAAGCGCAAAAAGTATTAGAAAATTATAATATCAGTTAAATCTTGTTATAATATAATATTTTCTAAACATATCCAAAAAATTTTCCTTAATTTATTGCCATATGAGTATAAATTGAATAAAAGGAAAACAACATCATTCCTTAGATTTCAGACAATGAAATATTCGCTAAATTCTAATTAATCTGTTTGGATAGCTAGAGTTAATGTTATTAACGTAAATACATTTTTTTTTCTAAAAACTAGCAAAAAACCGGAGAAGGAAGGGTTAATTACTTATCGTTCCTGTTATAAACAAAATAAGTTGCATTTTAAAAATATTTCTTCCGGCTGTCCATATTATAAATATTAAATGTCTAATCTTTGGTGAATAAACAAGCCTTATATTCTACGGAATAAAGCTTTTCTGAATGGAGCTGGTAATGTATCTTCTTTTTTTTCTTTTATTTTGTGTAAGCTGTCGCGATTACTTGACGAAAATTCGCTAATGTAATATTGTTAAGAGGTTTTTCTTACATTTAGGCTGTCCATTTTATGACAAAGAATATTTTCCTTCTTGGTAAAAAGAAAATGATAACTTTTACTTTTGCCATCCCATATTTCTGGGAGTTATGCATTTGCTTGATTAATATCATTTATAATGATTCCTATCATGTTTCTTTTGAAGGCTTTTCATTACTTAGGCCACAGCTATTTATACATTTTAATAAGCAGAAAAATCTTATGCAATCTTTACGTTTAGATTTTTAGTTACATTTAAAGTTTAAAAGTTTAGTTTATAAAAAGATTCCGTTATAGCTCTAATTTAACAGGTTTTACTTAACAAAGTACAGTAAAATTTATAAAAACAGAATAGCTTGGGAGTATAATTTTTATTACGCAAATTTATATTGCATTTCTTTCCGTGGAATTGGTTAGAAAAGGGTTTTGTTATTACAAATTTTAGTGTGTTACGAGGACTCGGCCCTACTACTCCTGTCAGTCTACTACCACCGCGGGGGCGAATTTTCGTCTGCGACCGCTACCTAAGGCTTTCTACCGCTACCTATATCCCGAATGTCCAACTCGCTATGGATGAGTTATTTATTTATTTTATTTTATTTTATTTATTTATTTTTATTTTTTTTTTTTTTTTTGTTATAATACCATTATTATTTTTAATGGAAAACTATATGTATGATTGCACTCGCGAAGTTTCGCCTAATTTAAAAAGAGATTCTCTATCAAATAGTACTGGTGCCTAAGAATTTCCTTGTCTGGAAATTCCTAACCCTTCCCCGCACACCGTGCGCGGTCTGGGATACCTAATTTTAATTCCAAACTTGCAATCGGCACCAATAATATTTTGGTAAAATTTTGCTTTTACAATAAAAGCTTAAATTACGGAATTCAAAATATTTAAAAAATTCGTTTGTGAATTCCGGTGTCAGTCGATAATTTCTCATTTTGGTACCGATTTTGCCCGTGCCGGAAAGGGTTAAAGCGTGACAATCCTGATTTCGGTTTCGGTTTTAACCGCTTCCCTTATTTCCCAAACGTCATATGGGCAACGTGCTTTAGCCAATCATAATTTATCCTTACTACGTACCTGTATCCATATTCCAATCAATGATTTATTATTTTCAGCAGTAAGTTTTTATTGTAAATTTTGCCTTCTTTAATACAAGCATTTTTCTGATTTCGTTAGACAAAAATTTCTGTTTTAAAAAACCGATGATAAAAGATTCAAAATTCTGTAAAAGAATTGAAAAAATAGAAAATTGTTTAAAACTTTTTATTCAAAATTATTCATTAGTTAAAAGTGATTAGAAACCTTTTTCGGTCAATCCTCAATTATTTATCATTCTTGTTATAAACAAAATAATTTATATTGTTTAAGCGTTTCTTCCAGCTGCCCATCCTCCATGACTCCAACCATATGATTAAATTTCAATTCGAGCCAAAAAGAAATTCTTGAAATAAGTTAAATTTAAACCAAAGAGATTTATATTAATCAAACCAATGAAATAATTTTGAATAAAAGTTTTGGTGTGTAATATTATGATGAAACTTGAGTAAAATTTTTGGACGTTGTAGTGTTAAAACTTTTTTTCAAAAATATTCGTCAGTTAAAAGTGAATAAAAACCTATTTCGGCCAATCCTTAATTATTTGTCAGTCTTGTTTTAGACAAAATAAGTTGTATTGTAAAAACGTTTCTTCCAGATGTCCGTATTATAAATATCAAATGTCTAATCTTTGGTGAATAAACAAGCCTTATTCTAGAGAATAAAGCTTTTCGTAATAGAGGTGGTAATGTATTTTTTTTTTCTTTTTTGTGCAAGCTGTCGCGATTCTTGACGAAAATTCGTTAATGTAATATTGTTAAGAGTTTTTCTCAAATTTAGGCTGTCCACTTTATGACAAAGAATAATATTTTTCTTCTCGATAAAAAGAAAATGATAACTTTTACTTTTGCCATCCCAATATTTCTGGAGGTATGCATTTGCTTGATTAATTTCATTTATTATGATTCCTATCATGTTTCTTATGAAGGCTTTTCATTGCTTATGTCATAGTTATTTATATAATTTATTAAGATGCCATTTGTGTCACTCAAAAAGTCCCGGATGATAATGTTAAGTCTATAGGGGCGTTATTTTCAAATATATCGTTCAAATTTCAATATTTCTACAGGATTTTTTTTTTTTCATAAGATAGCTGAGGACGATCCACAACCGAGCCTTTACCTTTTCGATTTTAGTTATATATATATATATATATATATATATTAATATTATGATGGTTTCAATTTCAGAACCGGTTCCAACATTTATAGTAACTTTTTAAGAAAAATCTAATACCAAAATTGAAAAAGTAAAAACTGGCGCTGTTGTAGATCGTCCTCTGCTATCCTATGCAAAAAAAAGTATAAAAATATTAAAATTTGAGTGAGATATTTGAAAATAACTCTCCCATAGAATTAACATTATAATCCGCGTATTTTCGAGTGACTCGTAAAGGTTCTTCGCTTTTCCTTTTTTTTTTTTTTTTTTTTTTCATTGGATAGTTAAGTACGGATGGTTTTAAGGCTAGTTTTTAATTTTTCGATTTTGGTTTTATATATATATATATACATATATATATATATTAGGGTAGTTTTAATTTCACAACCGGTTCAAGCCGGTTCCGAAAATTAAAGTATTTTTTTAATCTGAAACCAAAATTAAAAAAGTAAAATTAGCCGTCCTCTGCTATCCTATGAAAAAGAAATCGTTCAAATATATTAAAATTTGAGAGAGAGAGATTTGAAAATAACACCTCCACAGATTTAACATTATCATCCTGGTATTTTTCAATGGCTCGTGTAGGCTCTTAAGACGACAAATAGTCACTGTAAAAGACCCGGATGATAATGTTATGTCTATGGGGACGTAAATTTCAAATATATCGTATACTTTTACATGATTCTTTTTGCATAAGATAGCTTAAGTCAATCTACAACCGGGCTAGATTTTATTTTTTCGATTTTAATTTTATGTATATGTGTTTTTTTTTTTTTTTTTTTTTTTTTTTTTTTTTTTTTTTTTTGTGTGTGTGTGTGTGTGTGTGTGTGTTTTATTATTATTAGGATAGTTTCAATAGTCCTAGTTTCAATAGTAGTTTCAATAGTAGATAATCATCAGCTATCCTATAGGCTCTTACACTGTAAAAAATTTTTGTAAAATTCCAGTAGATGTACCGTAAATTTTACGGTACTTCTACCATTTTCACTCTTTACGGTATGAATACCGTATTTCTAAGGTATATTAAGTGTAAAAAACAGTTTTTTGTACTGTTTCGATTAAAAACGGTATTTACACAGTAAAATTATTATTTTTCCGTAAAAACTCGGTATTTATACCGTAAAATAATTATTTTTCAATAAGGAAAACGACATTGTAAAAATTTTCGTAGCATTTCAATAGATGTGCCTAAATTTTACGGTACGTCTACTGTTATCATTCTTTACTGTATGAGTACCGTATTTCTAAGATATATTAGGCATTAAAAAAAACATTTTTTGTGCTATTTCGATTATAAACAGTATTTATACCATAAAATGACCAATTTCTGTGCTATTTCAATTATAAACGGTATTTATACCATAAAATGATTGTTTTTCAGTAAAAAGGCGATATTTATACTGAAAAAAATTATATTTCAGTAAGGGAAAATATGGTATCCTCGCCTCGGTGTACGGCATTTTCTCAAGCGATGTTCTTGTTGTTGCAAGGTAAATGCGCGCAGGTCTGAGGAGATGGGGGGGGGGGGGAGTGCAGCCGTTAACTTGTTTTGGAGTCCAAAAATCTCAAAGGGTCACAACTCCTGCAATACACACTGTTTATTATAATTTTTATGGATACCATAATGTAACAATAAAAAAAGAGAAAGGACTGTATTTACTTTTGTTAAATAGTATTAAAGAAGAATAGATAATTATTAGAATATATAATTATTATCTTTAACTACAAGAAAATAAATAATGTAATTTATGAAAGATGACTAAAGTAGTCTACAAAGTAGACGAGGCTTTATTAAAGATTCACATGCATTTTATGTGTCTTGCGTGTCTGTGTAAGGGGGGGAGGACTGATTCTGGGCCTGTCACGGTTCTCGACGGCCTGAATAGATGTTGTCTTTCTAGTGGGAACTTTTAATCTATCATACTGAATGATGTCAAATCCATCCTTAATTTTTATTGGAGAATTATACAATTCATAGAAGTGAAATTCTAAGATTTTAAACTAATTTAATTAATCACTTATTCATAGTCATGCAATTGGAATTGTAATATTATGTACGATTGAATATATATACCAGTGATATTCTTATATGTTAAAAGGGTTTGTTCACCTTTGTGTATGCTCTTTGTGTTTCATTCAGTTGGATCCTCATACCGGACGTGCAGGACAAAGAAGTATGTAACATTTTAACTATTTTTCAGTGAAAGTAACTATTATGCATGTATTTTTATTACATTTTTAACTTACATTAGTTCTTAATAAACTTCTTCTTTACTGTTATATATTTGTCTTATTAATTTATTTTGGGTTTAAAAATTATGACATTAATAATTAATATTTTTTTAGGTATGACAAATAACAAATTTTTCAGCTAAAAATTATTTGAAATTAAAAGTTCTTTCAAAAAGAATCTAATAATACAATGTGAAAAATTTCCGTGGTGGAATTTCAAAGTGGAGTCTATTCATGAAGTAAAATAAAGAGAAGCACCGAAATATGGTACTGCTTATTTTTTGAAAACTCCAAGCTGGGCAACACGAAGCGTTTTACCTTTTTCTTTTCTCTTATTCAGCGACACACTAGTAACACGCATGTTCACGTTCTCTACAATTCTAATGTATCGAACGTCGCCTCTCTCAAATAATGAAGATCGGCGGCTAGTAAGTTGTCTGTTGAAAAAAAAAAAAAAAAAAGATATGGTATAACGTATCGTGTGTGCTCAGATGGTGAAATTTTAGGGCCTATAAAGACCCATCCCCCGCGAATCCCCACGTTCAAAATTTAGACAAAATTATCATAAAACTAGAAAAAAATACATCCTTATCAAAAAAAAAAAAAAAAAAAAATACCCAACAGTCAGTTGGCTTAGATTTACGCTTAAACCACCAGTAAAACTGCAAACACCAGTCCTCTTTCCTCTACCAACCTCATAAATAACTAAAATTCAAAAATCTTTTTCGCTTACGTTGTTAGAATTTTATCGAACTCAGACCCCAATCTCGATGAGCTCAGGAATTTCGTAATTAACAATTCTGTTAATCTAATCCTTAAAAAGGTGGTGAAGTTCAAAAACTCTAAAAATCGCAAATCAAAATTTTAGAACCTATCTCACTCGACGCTCTTTCGCCATACGCCTCAGTATTGAATTCAGACACTTTTCTCCGGGAGGGACTTCTGTGGCTCCGGGGGGTGGGGGAATGAAACCTTTTTCCCCAGTGAAAACACAAGAACTCTATTTTTCCGGGGGGGGGGCATTTCATTGCACTGGGGGGGGGGGTTCCCTCTGGGGCACCCCATTAATTCAACACTGATATGGCAAGACTGTTATTTTTGTTACACTACCACTGATGTTTTTAAAAGAAATAGTCGATGCCTCCTACCCGATTCAGTATGATCCATCGGATGGATCAGTTGGATTTGATCATCGGACGCATGATCATCCCCCCTATCAGTGTTACCTTGCTCAGTTAAAGATGTCTGTAAAATAATGATTCCCTATTCCCTGATTTTGCACTCACTTTACCATATTTCAAGTAAATTATAGAAACGCGGTTAATTTACAAAAATTCCATTCGACCAGTAAGGGGCTAAGTGCAAATATAACGTTATTTATTTTTTGGTAATTTTGGACCCTTTCCCTCCCTTTAAATATCATACGTTACTTCCATCAAACTCCCTGGCCCGGTAATGATATCGTTATCAAAGTGTAAAATTTTTTTTAGAATTTAGTTCTTTTGTTTTGATTAACATACAAAACGGGTTAAATTTATTTTTCGCAAACTTTATTGATTCAATTGAAGATAATTTAATAAAATATCGCTTTATTCAAATAAAAATAGTTAACAAAATAAAAAAAAAAGATAATGTACTATTTTGAACAAAATACCACGTTACAGTGAAAAAGAGATAATTATAATTGGGTCAAAAATGATATCGATATCAAAAGGCAAATCCCCCCCCTTCCCCTAGAGATATCTTACGATATCATGTGTCAGACCCTCCCACCCCCCTAAAAGAATAATGTTATCTATGCACAGCACCTAATAAAAAAAGTTAATATATCATTCTTGTTTCTAGTAAAACCATCGTAAATATTGACTGAGCAAAACATTTTCTTTGAAAATGTCTGATTATAGGCAAGATTATACAGAACGTGAAAGTTTGCTTTCGGCCGAAGTAATGGTGTCAGATTTTCGAGGCAAAAGCCTTTTTTACGGGTAGCAGCATAAGTTTCGTATTTACCAACCAACCAACAAATCTAATGGCGTCAGTTTGTTGATTTCGGGCAATGAGAACTTGAGATCCAGTTATTCATATTTAAGTAAGTATCAACTGTATTTCTTATTTTCCTTTAACTTACATAATTAGGAACTCATTTGAACTATACATGTTTTAAATTGTTTTTTCTTAAAAGTATGTTATTCATTTCTTTGGCTAAGTTATATAAAAATTGGAAAATAAATTACTTTGTTTTTGAAATGTGCGTGTTGGATTAAATTGCGTTAAAAATAGCAAACTGACATCTATAAAATTTTGAATATTTTCTGTTCAATATTTCAACTATTTCCTTTTAAATTTAATCATTTTTACTAGAATATTTGCGTAATATTAGTAATTTACATTTATCTTATTCAAAAGAAGGAATTCGACTTATTTCATTCCTCCTTTTGCTAGACTGTCCCACGCCCCTCCACTATTGTTTTTATGTTAAACTGCTTATATAAACAACAGTGCTGCTTTTAAGTTTAGTTAAAATTATGGATAATGTATAATATTAGGTTTTCTAAAGATGGGAACTATTACAGCTACAGGTAAACAAGTCCTTAATATACAGCAAATATTAAAATTACAGTAAGCAAATTTATTTTTTAATAAACAATTTTTTTATACAAATCTAAGTTTATGCTGAAAAGCAACTTTTTTCAAATGAAGATTTGGTTGTCATTGCTCCATCTCAGTGGCTTAGCTAGGATAGGTGATACCAGAGCCTGATTACTAACGGGGCACTCTCTCACCAGAAAAAATTTATAGAAATTTTCGTCTTCTTTAAACGCCCTTTTCATACAAGATTACTGTCATGAATAAGGAAAAATTCTTTATTTCTTTTTCCTGGTGGGAGAGTGCCCCGTTAGTAATCAGGCCCTGGGTGATACCCAGAGCGGATGTAAATTGTGTTACCGCCAGCCACCATGGTGTCACCCCCCCCCCCTACACACCGATCCGTTATATTTTTTCATTCACAATTGTACGCTATTATAACAAATGGCCATATCATTTCTCATTTACCTTTTGCCCTGCATTGAGAAAAAAAAAAAAACAGAGGGGCGAATTTTTACTTAACCCATAATCCGCTTAAATCAATGTGGTGTCTGTATGTCGAAGAAAATTCTTTCTTTTAAAGTTTGCTTTTGTTATCCACTCGTTGAATAGATTAGATTTTTGTTCTCTGGTGCAAATATCTTATTTAAACACACCAGTCTGCATAAAATTTCAACTTCTTTTAGAAAAGAAAATTAACTCTATTTCGTCGTACGCTAGAAATTTAATTTTATTTCAGAATTCTTTTTCCAAATGGTGTAAGATTATACATATTTATTTTCAAATAAATATTGGGTGACACCCGGGTTGGACCGCCCACCCCCTGCCCCCCACTATCTACGCCACTGCCTCCATCTAGTATTGTGATTGATGTTTAGAATAATACGTAATGAGGAAAAATTTCTGTCCCATTCTATCCCATTCTCCATTACTAACTAATATTGCAATAAATATTAGTACTATTTATTACTAATATTAGAACTAGTACTAACTAATATATCCCGTACTTGAATAACATTAATTAATTAAAGTTTGAAAACATAGTATATTAACACACGAAAAAAATCATAAAAACCTGATTTAAATAAAAAGAATCTGATTTAAACAAAGATATACATATATATTTTTTAAACTATGATTGTTTTGCTCCTTAGTTGCTATTTAAAAGCATGCATATTCATGCATATTCCATTCATAATACTAATTTTGAAAATAGTGAGAAAATGGTGTTTATATTAAGACTTTTTTTGGTTTTAAATGTTTATAAAAAAAGACTTGTGCATTGATTGCTCTTAACCCGGGAGAACACGCCCTTACCCAGTGTTTGAATGGTTTTAACTTTGTTACCAATAAAATCAAAATATAACAACTACTTTATTTAGACGGAAACAATTCATACAAATTTTGTGATAAAATAAGTTGAAGATTACTTTTAAAAAATTAGTGGTTACAATTGTAAAAACCATACGCACTCAGGGTCTTTTAGGCCCTGCGCACGTCCTTCCGAGTTAAAATTAGAGTCATCGTCCTGTTTAATTTTATAGAACACAGTAAAAAAAGAGGGGGGGGGGAGGAAATTAAGTCAATGTAAATCAATAAACCAGTTGATATGGCCCTTTTAAAATTCAGCTGGTATATTTGCAAATCTGATTTAAAAAATTCACTGGCAACTCATATATATGTGTTATTACAGTATTTATGTTTTCACTAGTGAGAAACTGGGTTATTTATTAAATTTTAAGTCAATTAAATGTCATTAAAACTAGTGTTTGATTAAATAGTCGATTCGGTATTTTGTGATTCCGCATGTTATACGATTATAAGTGTCATTAAACTAATTATAAAATAATTAAAAATGTGTAGCCTATAATTCAAATACTTCGCTGAATAAATGCGAATTACGGCGTTTCTTGATCCCTCCCCCTCCTCTCTAGAAAAAGAAAAGCACCCAGTTAAAGTCAAATTTCTGGAGTGATACTTTTTAGCTCACAGGCTATCATAACCTGAGAGCTTATGTGCCCGTCCGTTCTGTATGTTCGTTCGTGCGTAATGCGATAACTCGTGATAAAAATATCCGATTCACTTGAAATTTTGTATGTAGGTATATCCTGACAAGGCGCTTCCCTGATTAGTTTTTGGAGTTCATTCGATATGTATAAGAGGGGGAACGGGGGCCCATGCCCCTCCCCTTAGTTGATATAAATGGGGTTTTCATGCAGAATTAAGTGTTCGTTCAAAATTTAGATTAGGATCATTCTGATGAGGCGATTCCGTGACTGCTATTAGGTGTTCATTGAATAAGTATAAATAGGGGGAACAGGGGTTCTAATGCCCCCCCCTTAATTTATATAAATGAGTTTTTCAACCAGAATTTTTAGATTTCGTTCAAATCTCTGAATAGTTTTGGAAGTTTAATGGTTAAGTATAGAAGAGGGGGATAACTCCTTTTAAATTATATAAATGCTAAATGGGTTTTTATTAAGAATTATCTCATTTGTTCTGAATTTTGGATATAGATTTTTTACATGATAAAGCATGTCTTTGATAGTATAGGAGGTTCAATAATTAAGTATAAAAAAAGAGGAAAGGGGAGAGCTGTTTCCCCTTCTTAATTTTTTTCCGAACGGAATTAACCCTTGAAAATATAAGGCTTTAATGAACAATTAGTATTTGTAGCCTGTGAACTCAATGCCATCAGTTTAACTGGGCAGTATTCTTTATTTTAATTTGTCTCTTTTGCACACACAGTTTATTGAATCGGATTTAAGTCTTTGTGTTAAAAATTTACTTTCTAATGAACTTTTTTTTTTTTTTTTTTTTTTTTTTTTTTTTTTTTTTTTTAATTTGGATGGTAAAAATAATGATGAAATGTCTGATTTTGTGAAAGAGCCTATTATTCAATGAATTTTTTTTAAAATAGGCCCCAAATTTCGCTTTGATTGTGCCTGATTACGTAAGTTTAAATTCAAAATTTACAGTTTTACATATTTAGATTTTAGACCATTGGTGTAAAAATCTAGGCACCAGCGGGGGGCAATCACTCACCACGGAGTAAAATTTAATAGCATTCTAGCAAGAAATTTATATAAATTATTAGATGATACAAGTCGAAAAAAAATTAGTAGTGAGAGCATAGGAGCAACTGGCGCAAAGACTTTTGCACCCCTGTCTTAAAACAAAGAGGTGTACCTACCAATCCATATTTTATCACATGTTCTCAATATTAGAAGTTTTACGGGAAGTGTAAATTATAATTATCATCTATTTGAGATCTTCGAAATCAGCCTGCGTAATTTTTGTGATAAAATATTTATAACAGTAAAAATCATTGATTTACAGTATAACTATTTAGTTTCTTAGACGTCAAAACCTTGTGTGATTTCTTTGTTTTTCAAATTGATTACTTAGAGAATTATAAGAATATAGTTATTATATTTTCGGGTTTTTTTTTAAACATTTACTTTTTGATATTGAGTAATTTTAATATGACGGAAAAGCTAGGGGTCTTCCTCTGGTATTTTATTTATTTATTTATTTTCGTAGTCATTATCGTCCAAACTCTTCAAAAATTTTTGGAATTAAAACATGTTTTCACAGTTTTTGACAAGCAATCCAGAAAAAATATTGATATATATTAATAAAATGGCTGGTATAAAGACTTTTTTTCATTTGGTATATTTAAATCGTTAAGAAATAATATATGTTTATTTTCAATAACAGAAAATTTGGAATGGAGAAGGAATATGGCTACCCAATTTCATTTTTGAAGTATAATGGAGGAGTAGACTTAGAACTAACCCTTGGAACTTGGATACCCAGTACCAAAAAAAAATTCTCGATTGTCTGCGGCAGATACTACAGAGGCAGAAAATAATCCATAGGTAAAATGTTTTGCAATTGCAGCGTTAATTAAACATTTACTTTTAACGATTTTACGCGTTTTATTCAGTTCTGTAAATAACTAACTCACATTTTTGCATTCAGTAATAAAGTGTTAAATGTAACTTAAAACAAAAGAAATGTTTGATGAAAAAATAATCTACAAAGAAGAAAAGAAAATCTGTAACACCCGTCTCCATTCTTTACCTTTCTGCTTTAAGGCTTGCAATATGAATAGTGATTGCAAAAAATAGTGGATATGACTGAGTATCAGCATTTTTTATTGCACAGTCTTGATCATAGTTTATTTTAATTTTTGAAAAACAAATAAAATCGAACACAAAGTCGATATTTGATTTTTTTTTTTTTTTAATCAAAGGCTTGATACATTTCTTGTAATATTTCAAACCCATAATGGCAATAATAATATAATGACTATTAGTTATTACAATAGCATATTTTATTTGTAGGTACATTTAACTCACACATAATCTAGCTAAAATAGCGTCTCGGTATTACCATTGTTAAACGCATGCTTTTTACTTATCTCTAGTTAGAATTTTTTTAAACTTTTTAACCACTCTTCCATTCTCCAAATAAACAGAGTTTTTTAATTGACTTCTTTTTCATACCCTGCCCTTCATTATAATTACAGATTCACTGTCGCGAGATGCCACACGCGGCTAATTTTATGCTGCGACCTGTAACTTTCGCTGCTTAAGCGGGTGCGGGAAACAAAAATATTCAAATTTTATTAAACAGTTTTATTACATTAAAAATTCTGCTTAAAATTACGTTTAAAACCTTGTTTCTGTTTTAACTGTAACAAGAAATATTATTTTTTTCTTTTTGGTTTCTTTTTAAAATCTAGTTTTCAAAGCAATCGTTCTCATAAAAATGACTTTCTGTGAAAATGCCTTTTTTTCTTCATGAGTTTTTTCACCATTTCTTGTATTTAAATTACTTTAACCCAATAGCGGTTAAAAAAAATCTTGTTTAAATTTGGAACAAATCTTTTTCAATTGTTTTATATGAATTTTGCTTCAGCAAATTAAAAAATATATATATTTAATTTTAAAAATATGATTTTAAAAAATTACATTTTTTTTAAATTTTTTACTTTAAATATTTTTTAATTTTATTCAAATTAATGCTTTTAAAATTCCTAAATCAGAATTAAAGCTTATATATTTCTGTTTATATAAATGAAAAGAAATTCTACAAATAATATTTCGAGTTATAACGATTTTAAATTACCCCACTTTTTAATAACTATTAAATTTAAAAAAAAAAAAAAAAAAAAAAAAAAAATATGAGGAATTATGTCACGTTCTTTTGTTTCAAAGTGATATGGTAAACAATCAGAAAAAATTTCAAAATTTTAACTGAATAAATAACAATTACTTGATAATGTGTGCATTGTTGAGAGAATGTATTAAATTAAGGATTTCATTTCCGACAATTCCATTTTTGTTTAAACACATAGCCTACACTAGGCTCAGTAAGAAATTTTCAATCTAAATATTAATTCTATGGTATTGTTATTTACAGACCTCTTGCCCCCCCCCCCCCCCACTTTTAATATTTTTAAATAATTTTTTTTCACACAGGGTGCAATACGTAAATTTTATTGTGCATTTCTACTTTTTCAATTGTTTGTTACAGTTTTAGGTAGCTTTCATTAGAAAAAGCAAAAAGCTATCTATATTGCAACCGTCCGGAGAAAAGCACTTCCGGAAAATTTTGGTATATTTTCATCGATCATGACCCCCAGACCCCAAAACCACCCTCCGTTCAAATGTTGACATATATATATATATATATATATACAGGGTGTATCTAAACTATTGGGCAAAACTTTAAGAGGTGATAGTACACATCAAGACAAACAATATTGAATAGGGGGGGGGACAATAAATATTGAATAGGGGGGGTTAAGGGACCCAAACGTCTTCTGAAGGAGATAGGTGCCATTAAAGTTTAGGAACTAAAATTTCAAATAAGCATAAAAAACGGAAAAATTTGTCCATTGATTTGCGGTTTTCACTAAAACTACTCTTTGTGTCAGTATTTTCTTTAGAACAAGTTGTAAAGATAAATTTCAAAAAATGCTTATAGAGGGCGCTTTAGACTTTGGAGTAACAAACAATTATTTTTTGCCGTTATTTTTGCATCTCATTAAATGTTTTCGGAAGCTTAGAGTTAAACTTAAATTTTGAGCTCAAAATCTGAATAGTTGTGAGTGCTTAAGTAGCGCAAACTGAACTGTGTTTAGAGGTTCAAATTTCAAATGATTATAAAAAACGGAAAATATGTCGATTCGTTTGTGGTTTTTGCTAAAAATACTCTTTAAATCAGTCTTTTCTTAAAAAAAAAATTATAAAGATAAATTTCAAAAAATGCCGATAGAGGGTGCTTTAGACTTTTGAGCAACGAACAAGTATTTTTTGCGGTTATTTTTTGCATCTCATTAAATTTTTTTAAAAGCTTAGACATAAACTTGAATTTTGAGCACAAAATCTGAATCACTGGGAGTGGTTAAGTAGCGCAAACTGAACTGAGTTGAAGTGGAGGGCAAGTTCAAATATCAAATGATTATAAAAAAAAAAGAAAAAATTGGTTGATTCGTTAGCGGTTTTCCTTTAGAGAAAACCGCAAGCAATTTTCTTCAGTATTTCCGTGAGTATTTTCTTAAAAATAAATTTAAAAAAATTTCGTTAGAGGGCGCTTTGAACTTAAGAGTAACCGACAGCTATGTTTGACCGTTATTTTTTGTATCTAATTAAATACTTGCAAAAGCTTAGACTTAAATTTTGAGCTCGAATTCTGAATCATTGGGAGGGGTTAAGAAGTGCAAATTGAACTGTGTTCAGGAGTTGAAATTTACCCCCCTCCCACCTCAAACACAGTTCATTTTTGCGCTACCTAATTACTCCCACCGATTCAGAATTTGAGCTCCAAATTTAAGTCTAAGATTTTGCACAAAAGATTACAGACATTAGATACAAAAGATAGATAGGATACAAAGATACAATTAGATACAAAAATTAACGGTTAAAAATAGCTGTTGGTTACTCTTAAGTTTAAAGCGCCTTCTAACAAAATTTTTTGAAAGTTATTTTAAAAATTTATTTTCAAATAAACATTTACATATTACATACACATTGACATAAAGAATAGTTTTAGCGAAAACCGCAAACGGATCGACCAATTTTTTCCTTTTTTTATATAATCATTTGAAATTTGAACCTGCCCCTCCCCTTGAACTCAGTTCAGTTTGCGCTACTTAACCACTCCCAGTGATTCACATTTTGTGCTCAAAATTCAAGTTTATGTCTAAGCTTCTAAAAAAAATTAATGAGATGCAAAAAAAACCGTAAAAAATAGTTGTTCGTTACTCCAAATTCTAAAGCGCCCTCTATCGACATTTTTTTAAATTTATCTTTCTAATTTATTTTCGAGGAAATACTGATTTAAAGAGTAGTTTTAGCGAAAACCGCAAACGAATCGACCAATTTTTCCGTTTTTAGGTGCGTTCGTAATTATGTAAATACGTAGCACCTATTGTTGTCGCTCAGTCCGTCCGTCTGTCTGTCTGTCCGTCTGTCTGTCTGTCTGTCTGTCCGTCTGTCTGTCTGTCCGTCCGCATATAACAACGCAAAAACTACCCAACCGAATCGTTTGAAATTTAAAATACATAATTATTACATAATTTTGTCGAGTTATTTCAAATTTTTTGATAATCGGGTGCATAGATCAATTACAGAGGCAATCAAAAGTAGTCAATTACATTATAGTCAATGGAGAAAAAGTTTCAAATGTATTTTATACGTTTGAAATTTAAAATACATAGTTATTACCTAACTTTGTCGAGTTATTTCAAATTTTATGAAAATCGGATGCATAGATCAATTACAGGGACAATCAAAAGTATTCCGTTACATTACGGTCAATGGGGGAAAATATTTCAAATGCATTTTAATCGTTTGGAATTTAAAATATATAGTTATTACAAAACTTTGTCGAGTTATTTGAAATTTTTTGATAATCGGGTGCATAGATCAATTACAGGGGCAATCAAAAGTATTCCGTTACATTACGGTCAATGGGGTAAAATGTTTCAAATGCATTTTAATAGTGTTGCACTCATTCGAACTTAATAAAATTTATATGCAACTATTATAATATACATATTATAATATACATTTTACACAATTTGTGATGCAAAGAACATTTGTTATTGATTTACAAGGCCACACAAAAGTATTCCATTACATAATGGTATAGGGAGAACATTGTTTGATGAGCGTTTTAATTGTAATTCATTATTTACAATTTTATGAGATTGATATATGAGAGTAATATTTTTAAAACTTCGTTATCGTACGAACGCACCTCGTTTGCTACGCTTCACGCGCAATTTCCAACTTGTTTATAATCATTTGATATTCGACCTCTAAACACAGTTCAGTTTGCGCTACTTAACCACTCCCAACTATTCATATTTTGAGCTCAAAATTTAAGTTTAAGTCTAAGCTTCCGAAAACATTTAATGAGATGCGAAAAATAACGGTAAAAAATAATTGTTCGTTACTCCAAAGTCTAAAGCGCCCCCTATCGGCCTTTTTTAAAATTTATCTTTACAATTTATTTTGATGAAAACACTGACATAAAGAATAGTTTTAGTGAAAACCGCAAATCAATCGACAAATTTTTCCGTTTTTTATGTTTATTTAAAATTTTGGACCCTAAACTTTAATGGCGCTTATCTCCTTCGGAAGACATTTGGGACTCTTAGTTTGTCTTGATGTGTACTATCACCCCTTAAAGTTTTGCCCAATAGTTTCGATACACCCTGTATATATATATGATTTTTGTCACGCTGTAACTATCGTATTTATGAACCGATTTGAATGAAACTTGGTATGTACATAGTACATAGAAATAGCTCGACCGAGTTCGTTGGGCAGCATCAGATGCCATCTTGTTTCAAAATGGTGTCCATTTAAGTTTATCAAAAATCTTTTAAATGTTTATTGATGTACAAAGAAAAATTTAGAAATTGAGGAACGATTCTTTCTAAAGTGTTTGATATTAATAATGAATTACGGAATACTTTTTGCTTTGTCTTTACCTTAAAAAGCGCGTGAGATATAGCAGTTTGGATTTTTAATGTGGATGACATTTTTTTTAATCAATTTGCCAGCGACAGCCCTTGTATATATTAATCGATTTCGATGTGAGTGTGCGCTTGTACATGAATTAAGATTTCGACCAAGCTCATTGGATTATTTTATCCATTATATTGTTTTAAAATGTCATATACTTCATGATATCGTGGTATTTGGAGACCCTATAAATCGCTTAAAATAAAACCAGCTTCAATAAAATATGACTAATTTATAAAAATTCCCATTAATATTCAATATTGCCAAAAACGAGTATTCAATCTTATATAATCGGACTCCACTAAATTGAGCTTCGTATGTTTGAATAACATAACTTAATTTAAAATAAATAAATAAATAAATAAGGTATATGAAAGCTACCTTTTCCTCCCGGCACTGCCGGAAGGACTTTTTTACGTGCAGATGCTTCTACTTTGAAAGCAGTTCTGAAAATAAAACTATTTTCGCCTTAAGAAATGGTTACAAAAGTTGAAAAAGTACAAACACGCAACAATATATATCAATTTAAAATTTCACATCCAAAAAAAAATAATAATAATAAAGTAAAAATAAAAATACTAAAATACAAGTTAGAAAATTCTAAGAAATTTTCCCGTGAATTTAACATTAAATATTGGCATTTAGCCACGGGACTGGTGTAGGTTCTTAAGAGTCATGGGAAGTACCACACTAGTCATGGGAAGAAACGAACACACTAATGTAAATTCTATGGGAGCGTTATTTTATAATATTTAACATGGATATAAATATTGTTTAGTAATTTCTGTGTAGGATAACTGAGGGCGAGGTACCTGCGGTAGTTTTTAATTTTTAGATCTTAGTTTTAGACTTTTTTTTTAGTTTTCCTTCATTTACAGAACTGGTTTGGAAATTGAAACTACCCAAATATATATATATAATCTATAACTAAAATAGGAAAATGAAAAGTAGCCCAGTAGATCATCTATTGTATGTATATATATATATATATATATATATATATATATATTAAAATCAAAGCGAGAAAATTGAAAATAACGCTTCCATAGGATTAATATTAGCATTCTTGTTCCTTCTTGTGAATATTGAAATAACCTCTTAAGGTGATTTTGTGAAACCATTTCTACAAATTACTTTTGTATTTTTTTCGATAATATATTTTAATGCTTATACCCATGTTGAATGAATCTTTTTCTTTAAGGTACTTGATGTTGGTCTACCCTGTGTGTGGTACAAACTACAAATAATCGATTTGCGGATAATCAAAATGCAGCAAGTGGGCAAAACTATTGGAATTTTTATATAAATGTAAATGACACACTATGTAGAAGAAAATAAATTGTATACATAAATATTATAACAATGCATCATGATATAGTGTATTAATGTAATTTAATCGTTGTAATAAATATCTTTTTATATTTTAATTGCTTGTTTTAAATATGTCTGAATCATAATGATATTCATTTATTTTGTAAATGTTCTAAAATATTTATATTTGTAATTTTAATATGATTCTCAAACCCTCTCCTTAACAATGCAAAGTTTTTATACAATTTTAAACTTATTTTTAAGCATGAATGTATAAATTTAGTCTTGACTATTTAAATATTTGGAAGGAAAATACATTTTTCATTTTTTATTAATTTTTTTTTCGCGTTATAGGCAATTTTGCCCACGACAACTAGTTTTTACTTTTCTTGATTTGTAAGGAGAATTAAAGTTTGTTATTAAGATTATAAGCTATAAATTACATATCAATATAGAATAATATAATAGCACATTTCCATAAAAAAAAAATTAAAAAGTGGTGATTTGCTAGACAGTGACATTCTTAAACTTTTAAATGAATGTAAGAAATTTTAGATTTGTATGTTGAGAAAATAAAAATAAAAATCCCAATTTCCAAGTAAGTTACAAGAATATTAATGTATATGTATAATTTTGACCACTTTTATTAATTTTACTTTATTTTTTGAAAGTGTATGTGATTTGTATTCTCTTCACGCCCTTCTATCCTTTAGTTTTTATAATTATGTCTGTGAAACAACAAAAGAAGCGTGAGATAATTTTTCGGCAGTCAGTACTCTTGAATTATTTGTTAATATTTAATAAAATTTAATAAATTGTTACTATTTAATAAAAATAATATAAGATCAATTAATTATTTTCAGTTTTAATAATTTATAGAAATGTAAGAAAGTAATTTAATATTAGCATTTTATTTTATCAGAGATCATCTCACATTATCATAGCGGTCACAAATGTAAACACTTTTTTGTGATTTTTATTTTTAATTCTCTAAGTGCATACTACTTTTACAGCATCTTTATACCTCTATTTTAAAATAATAATTTTCGCTGTATATTTAAATCTGAAATGTGACAGCAGTAACTATTTTAAAATAGTGGTATGAAAAATAAATGTAGAAAAGGTGTAGTAATTGGCAGCTATGTAAGTATAATTCAAATTCATTGTTTTTAGTTACATTTTACCATAATTTTTTTTGAACAATTGTACGTAATGACAAAAAACAAAAAGAAAAAAAATATTTCTTAAGAAATACAGAAAATTTAATATTTATGAAAAATAATATATATATATATATATGTATTGTTTTTTACCAGCATGCATATCATTGCACAACTTGATGATCTACAAATGGTTTTATTAACATTTTTATCAAAATATTTAAATGTATCCTCACATATCTAATATTTGTCGCCAAAATAAGAGTGAGACTTGTGCTTACCATGTATATTCGTCGATTCTGATTACAGAATAACACATAAGAATATCCCATGTTTGACAGGATAATATAAAACAAAAAAGGACTGTAAAGAGAAACTTGTTTGTTTTAAAATATGCAATTGGTATGACAAGAGTTTAAAATGACTATGTTTTAGAAATGATGCTTGGTAAGTGTTATCCATTATAAGCAATATAAATTTCTAGACAATATCTGAAATATATCATCCCCTAACATATTATGTCTTGTGGAAGCGGCTACCTCTGCTTGAAACAATCTTGAGACAAGATCTACATTCATTCTCACCTCAAGAGAGTAGAAGTAGCAATTCTCAAACAAGACGATGCGTTCGTGATGATAGATTCCAGACATCGTCTTGAAATCTATATTGCTCGCAATGGAAGACACTTTCCAGAAGTCATTCCTGAAAAATAGTCATTTTAAACTCTCGTCATATCTATTCTATATTTTTAACAAATAAGTTTCTCATTAGAGTCGTTTTTGTTTTTTTTAACCGGTCAAATGTGGGAGGGTTTTTTTTGGATCATCCTGTATTTTTACGGTATATATACCGTATATTTCATTTACGGTACACATACTGATTACAAATGTTTTTACGGTACATATACCGCACATTTAATTTACGGTATATATGTTGTATAAATATTTTTTACGGTACATATGTCGTACATTTAATTTACGGTATCTGTGCTGTAAAAATATTTTTTACGGTACATATACCTTACATTTAATTTACGGTATATATGCTGTAACGATATTTTTTTAAGGTACATGTGCTTTAAATACTTTACGGTACATATACCGTCCAGTTAAATTACGGTACATATACTTTAAATATTTTACGGTACATATACCACAAAATATTTAAATTTATGTTCAGTTAAATTACGGTACATGTACTTTAAGTATTTTACGGTATATATACCGTCCAGTAAAATTACGGTAAAAGGAAGTGTCACAAAGTTGACGGTATAACCACCGTGATTCGAGACCAAAATTTTTTACAGTGTAAGTTGAAAATGTTATGCAATTTTTATGTTTATAAAAAGATTCCGTTATAGTTCTAATTTAACAGGTTTTACTTAACAATGTACAGTAAATTTTATAAAACCAGAATAATTCGGGACTGGACAGGTTTAGTTTTTATTATGCAAATTTATATTGCATTTCTTTCGGAGGAATTGGTTAGTGTTCTGTTACTACATTTTTTTTTTTTTTTTTTTTTTTTCTTGTGTGTGTGTGTGTGTGTGTTTTACTGGCGCTCTTGATTTTACGATTTTATCTTTTAAATTTTTAAATCCAAGTACTTTCGAAATTCAATAAATATATTTTTTATTTTATTTTATTTTATTTTATTTTTATTTATTTATTTATTTATTTATTTATTTATTTATTTTTATTTATTTATTTATTTATTTTTGAATTGACAATTTTATTACTTTATCTATTTTTTTAAGAGTTTCCTGACAGAATTTGGCTAAAGAATTTTTTGTCTGTCATTCTTAATTTATCATCAGAGTAAAATTTATTGCCTAAAAAAGCACAAAAAAGTTAACGCCTTCACGAAGGGAGCCTTTTACAAAATTTTTAATCTTTTGTCACTGGTTTTTATAAACAGAAATTTGTGCCTTATTAAATGTAAAAAAATGCTCCGATTAAGCAAGGCAATGTTTACAGTAAAATTTTACTGGTAGGGATAAACAAGGATTCTTATGCCGTTTTGAGGCACGCATAATTGTCGTTTATCCCCAAGGGGTTAAACACTTAAAAATTACATGAATACCACAAATAAAATAAAATAAAATATCTAAACTTAATTTAGAAGTTTGATGAATAATGCGCTCTCCTGGATCATTTTTCGAATAAAACCTTCCTCAAGAAAAAAAAATGGAACTTCTCTCATTTTCTTCAAAAAAAAAATTGGTCGCTCATAGAGGGAGTTCAACTGGGATGGTCCCTAAATGGAAGTAAAATTAGTATTGAGTGTATGGGAATAAATCTCGTTCCATGAAAAAATGGTCGTTCAGGGAGGTTTCACTGTATAACGTTCTCGACTTTTTAGTAATTTTGGATCCCTCCCTCCTGCCTTACAATATCATGAAATATTCCAACATTATTTTGAAATCATTTAATTTCACAGCGAGTAAATTAAATCTGTTACAAATTCTGTTACAATAAATATAATTAACCCTTGGTACTTCGTTCTCTCCGCTGCGGAGACATCATCTTTCCTTCCATAATTCGTTTTTGGCACCAGTAGTAAAGGAAAACAAAATTTTACTTATTAACCCTTTCCGGCACACTGTGCCCGGTCTGGGATACCTAATTTTAATTCCAAACATGCAAACGGCACCAGTAATATTTTAGTAAAAATGTGCTTTCACAATAAAATCTTAAATTAAGGAATTCAAAATATATAAAAAATTCGTTTGTGAATTCCGGTGTCAGTCGACAATTTCTCATTTTAGTACAGATTTTGCCCGTGCCGGAAAGGGTTAAATCAGAGAATTTTTGAAATTGCC
This sequence comes from Maratus speculifer, assembly GCA_964019185.1. NCBI lineage: Eukaryota > Metazoa > Arthropoda > Arachnida > Araneae > Salticidae > Maratus > Maratus speculifer. The sequence continues at coordinate 307,956,231 of OZ025295.1, read as the reverse complement.
TACTTGAAGGAAAGTTCCTTTAAAAAAAGTGGTGCTAATCGAATAAAATTTGTGTAAGAGGCACCGGAGTCCCAAGGGTTAATAATTCATTATTTTTTAAGTTTTGAAAGAAATTCAAAGTTCGATTTGAATTGAAACACTCTGTATTTTTAACTAATTAAGTAAACTGAGATTCGGTGTTCCCGTACAAGAAAAAAAAATCTAATGTTCTCTTCAGGGCTATAAGTTTTTAATTACCCTATGTTATATTTCTGTTAAATAAATGAATGCTCAAAAATACAGAAGTATAATATTTGATTTTTCATTTCATTAAGGTATAAAACTAGATTATTTCTATATTTCTTGGGGCGTTCATGTGAATACAATTTTCTTTCTCGTACAGAAAATATAAAAACCAATATATATATATATATATATATATATATATATATATATATATATATATAATCAAGAATGTCTTTTGCAGGAATGACATCTTCAGACAAGCTATAGGGTTAATTTCCTTTCCCCAGAGTATGATACTTGCATAACAAAGATAACATTTTGTTTTTCATGCACGTGACTATGTTTGCTTAACAAGCTTTGTAGATATTTTATCCTCTAAAGTCTACGGATTTTCTTTTTCTATATCTAGGTTATTCGTTTATGTAATAAATTATAATATTTTTCTGACGTTTGACACTTCAGTATTGCTATACAGGGTATTAAAAAAAGATTAAAACGCGTTTAATTTTTACTTACTTATTTTTATCATACTTAGTACAGGGCAAATCTTTCAATCGTTTTGAAAATCGAAAAAAAAAATGTTGACGGATTTACACGTTTCAGACACTGCAGATTCCGAAAATAATATTTTTAGAAAAAAAAATTGCCATCCATCTGTCTGTCTGTCTGTAAACGCTTTATCTGCCTAACAAATTGAAATGGAGACTTAAAATTTTGTATGTACTTAGTATGTAAGGATGGTACGAAGTCTATTGAATATCAGTAACCTCGATTTGCCGGAACTGTTTTTTTTCGGACTCTGGAAAACTTCGTTCTGATGAAAGGTACATAAAGATTTTCGAATTTTTTTATTTCAAGGAATGGAAGTAACAGGCAATAAAATAACACAAATTTTGCATAAAGAACGAAGTCGATCGGATTATTAGTTGCCGAGATATTTTAATTCTGTTTTCTACATTCTTTGATTTTTCATGACCCTGTATTTCATTCAAATTTTAATTCAATGATATATTTTAATTGACGATGAGACACTTAATCCGACGCAGTAAACTGTTAGTTAATATGATAATTATTTTTGGAGTTATAAGGATGTTCCTTTTACGCAATTTTCTACTACTTGAATAGTTTGGCGTTTTATATAATTTGTCGAAGTTGGTTCATCAACAATTCATTAATAGAGCATTGCTATGTATATTAAAAATATTTAAACATACGTTTAAATTTTGTTTTGGAATTGCAATGCATTTTTAAAATAGTTTACACAAGTTTTATTTTCATATAATATATTATGTGTATCCATGATGGATAAATATTACGGTGGCCTCCAACGACTAGTTTTACCTGTTGGACGTGCTTAGACTCTCATTTACAAAAGTATTCAAAATAAATAAGGATTCAACTTTATGTTTAGGAGATAGTACTATGCCATTAGCTAAAAAGTTACACTTTTTAGGTGAGTTCGTAATGATATAAATACGTAGCACCTGTAGTCATCGTCTGGTCCGTCCATCTGCCTGCATATAATAGCGTAAAAGCAACCCAACCGAATGTTTTGAAACTTACGAGGGTGAAATATAAACCGGAATGTTTGTTTTTAATTTATTGGCCCAAGATACAAAACAGAAAGTAACGTATTATTTTTCTATATAATCTCCTGATTTCTAAACACATTTCTACCAGGAGATTATAGTTTTTTGATGCCATCATCATAGAAAGAATTTTGATCTCTCCTATCAATTGCGTACAAAGGCTTCAACAGCAGTATCATCGCCGAATCGTTCATGCCGTAATGCTTTTTTTTTCTAAGACCCGAACACGTGATAATCATAGGGAGATAAGTCAGGATTATAAGGAGGGTGTTCCACTGTTGTAAAAAGGAACTTTCCCCAATTTTCCGCGAGTCAATTTGACTGCATGGGAATGGGAATTGTCTTGAGGTAAAATCCTCTCTCTGATCAAATATTTAGGTCTTTTCCGCTGATATAAATGTTTTGTTTCCTCCAATATTTGACAGTTGTAGGCAGCACAATCTAGAATGTTCCGAACGGCCTCAATGTTTTCCTCAATCAAGCATGTGCAAAGGCGGCAGGAGTGGGGTGCGTTTTCAACTTCTGCTTTCTTTCTTTCTAACCGATGACCAGGCCCCTACCTGCCGAGTTATCTCAGCTTAACGGGTTAGATACCTGGTACCGGGGCGGACGACCGCCTAATTGCCACGTAGTGGCAATAAACTTTGCTTCGCATGCAATCATTTCTGCAGTATTTGCTTGTCGCTGAGCATACTTTGTTTCGCCTGTTAATTAATGGTACATCCTGTTGTTTGAACTGCAAATGGCTTCGCAAGATGGTCTCGTAATTTAGAGCCTTGATCAGATGACGAGACCTTCACCTGGCAAGGCACCTCCAGAGGTATAATTCACAGGTAACTTGGAGGACTTTGCACCCACGACGGATTTTACATGCACCAGATCCTTCTACATAGTTTTTGTGTCAGTCATATACTTGGGTTTTCTTCAAGCATGTCTCCTCAAACTGTGCTCGGAGTCTTCATGAGATTTCAGCTGATCTTACGCCTTCATTTGTGAGAAATTTAAGGGCTAGAAAATGCTATGCTTTGTTTGAATTCGCGAAGTATTATTTCATAAGATAAATATTTGAAAGTAACAATACTTTATTTAAAATTATTTTTGCATCTTTATTAAGCAAAACCATTATTTTATGTTTCGACGCATTTTAATTTTAGAAATCTAAGTTCAGACAAATAACTAAGAATTTCCTCGGAATTTTTTATTTATGATATAAGATTGGTATAAATAAAAATATTTTCGAAGCAAAATTGTACAAAATATTAATTAATTTTATTTGTTTGCAATTCTTTTTTTTTTTTTTTTTTTTTTTTTTTTTTTTTTGCCATTTCAGATACAAAAAAAAAAATTTATATATATATATTTTTTTTTAATGCGTAAGTATCGCCTGCATAAATGATATCTCAAAATAAGAATAAATTGTGTATTTTAATTCTTAACGCTGTAAAATATTTTTATAACTTAATGTAAACAATTGAATTTTCACAAATTTTAATTGATTAAAAATATGCTATAATTTTCCTAAAAATAGATATTTTAAAAATTTCATAAAAGAAATCCCGAAACTATTATATGGTTAAAAGGGCGGTGGATAGTTAGATAATGTGAAAGCAGTTTTAAAGATATTTTGGCAGAATAATGAAAGCGTATTCTTTTTATTTAATCAATCATGATTTTATCTATAATTACTGACTCCATGATTTCTTTTTTTCTGAAAATAAACGTGTTCCATTTTTTATTTGCAAAAATGCGTCTGTTATGGAAAAACATGCAAAATAAATTAATTAAAATAATACATTTTTAAGGTTATTCTGTTAAAAAAATATATAGTGTGCAAATCTGCAGATGATAATTTATTTTTATGTTTAATTTCAAGTCAAAATACTAAAAAGTTTTTTTTTTTTTTTTTTTTTAAGTGTACGACAAAATGTAATTTGCGTTGTCTAGTAGAATAATGCGCATAGTAACGCATAGTAACAATGCATTGAGCAGCGTTAGGATGATCTTAGATGAGTTTTACGGTGTGAACAGGTTCTCGAATCCACAGTATAGCACCTCCAGAATGGCAGTCTAAAATGTCTTAAATAGCGAACCTGGAGGGGCATTAATGTCTGAAAAGCTGTTTTTTTTTTTTCATTAGAAATTTAAATTTTATGAAAATTTCAAAATAATTTTGGTATTGTTTCTGAAAATATAATTTGTATAACGATATTTTACATAGGTATGGTATTTTTACTAAAAGTTTTTGCACGGAAAAAAAGGTACATGCGAAGTTGACTTTGCAAAAATCACTCGGTTGCCTGCCTTACAACAGTGACTTGCTAAATCGTGAATTTTCAATCACATAAAATGTAATTATATATATCATGTTTACTTTACGGAGAGAGTGGTGCCAGATTTGTACCATAAAATAATCATCTAAATCACTAATCATCCATGTTTACTTTACGGAAAGAATGATGCCAGATTTGTAGTATAAAATAATCATCAAAATCCCTAATCATCCATGTTTACTTTATGGAGAGAGTGATTCCAATTTTCTAGAATAAAATAATTATCTAAATTAGTGATGCACAAACTTTTTGTCAGAAAATTGTTTGCCACCAGAAAATTTGAAAAATGACGTTTGTTTTGTTTAGTAGCTAGGTTTTTATGGTTATTTTAAGGAAAATTATTCTTCATAAAATTAGTAGTATTATTGTGGTCCGCAGTCCACAGGTTGTGCATCGCTAATCTAAATTACTAATCATCCATGTTTACTTTAAGGAGAGAGTGGTGCCATATTTGTAGTATAAAACAATTATCTAAATCACTAATCCTCCATGTTTATTTTAAGGAGAGAGTGGTGCCAGATTTGTAGTATAAATTATTATCTAAATCACTAATCATACATGTTTACTTTAAAACAGAGTTGTACAAGATTTGTAGTGTAAAATAATTATCTAAATGACTAATCATCCATGTTTATTTTACGGAAAGAGGGATACCAGATTTTTAGTATAAAAAATTATCTATATCACTAATCATCTATGTTTACTTTACAGAGAGAGTGATGCCAGATCTGTAGTATAAAATAATTGCCTAAATTTCTTTCAATGTATTTTGTAAGGAAAAATTGATGTCTGATATCAATCACAAAACATTTATTATAAAAAACAACACACACAAAATATTTTTAAAATTATAATAAATTACATGACAATCAAGTAACACTAAATCGTTTTCGGATGCCAGCTCCTTACAAATAAATAAAAACAAATAAATAAAACAGAAAATAGTCTTCAAGTGAACAAAGGCTGGGAATTTAATAGCCCATGCTCTAAAATTGCACTGTACCGATATTTGACAATCTACCAGGCAGATATTTAAAAAATACATAAATAGCAAACATTAAAACTAAAACACATAAAATCTTCAAGGACAAAAAAATATATCCTTTCTAACAAAAATCAAACCAAGCAAACAAAAACCCTCTGTGCCACTTCACTGTTAAAAAATATTTAAAAATATTTGAAGTTTCGTTGTTTTTGTCCTTCCCTGAAACAACTTTTTTTCTTCAAACACTTTAATTTAGAATTTCCAAACATTATATACTTAAAACGTATTTTCTCATTTTCCATAGATGTAGTCTCGTGTAATTGTGAATTTTATTTTTATTTATTTTTTATTCAACTTTTAAGAAACTTTTTTTTCTTTCAAATACTTTTGTGGGAAAGATAAAGACTTCACATTCGTTTAATTACTTCGAGTCCAATCGCAATATTAATGCTAATTTGACCACCGCCTTTGAATTTTGAAGGCGTCTTCAAACTTGCAGGCGATTTTTAGTAGTTTCCAAAATTTTTGATTTAAAGTACTTATTGACTTTCGATATGATAAAGTCAGAAGTATAAATAATAAATCTTAAAGAGTTATAAATTTTAAAGCTGTGAAAGTTTTAAAAAAGACCTGCTATAGAATTTGGACAATTTAGCTTATACATCTTTTAGAAAGTGTAATCAATTGTTTTGAAAAAATAAAGTACAAGAATTTTTTTGTGAGTCTAATCGATTAAGAAAAATCAAATTTCATAAGGATCAAAAGAAAATTGTGCGCTGATGCCTTTTAAAAATAATAATAAATCTTCTAAAAACGATATGAAAATGGGTATGATTATTTTAAAATAAACGATAATAGTTTCTCTAATATCGTCAGTAGTCCTTATGATTATTTGGCAATATCAGATGCAACGTAAGCATACGGGATAGGATGGCTCGGTACGTGAATTCTTAAACGACTTTGACGAAATATATGGCCTTCTAGAAAGTCAGAAAGTGGGAATTCTTTAAGTGCTTTGTTGAAATACTCGGCCAATGGATAATCAATTTTGTCAACAGCGTTGGCTGTTAATACCCAGAAATACAAAGGTCCAAGCTGAGTCGCAACGCTCTCTGCTTTTATAGGTTGTGCGCTTTCTGGAGCATCTTCATCTCTAAATAGAATTTCTGCTGATGAGAAATCTACGTAGGGCTGATCAGCCGTTGTAACCTGAAGAACATTATTCTCTTTTGTTAAGTACAGAACAGTTCTGGCATGTACTTCGTTGAAAATAATTGTAGCATTTCCTCTGCCGATAACTTTGAAAATTTCATAAAGTGTGCCGTTAGCTCCAAAGAGACAATTTGCCGACAGTTTTGGGTAGTGGATACCAATTTTGATTCTGTTTTCTGACAGTTGGCTTTCAAGTTGAGTAATTCTGTAATCAGACAACCCAGTTACTGATATCTTTTTCATTTTCACGTCAAACACTTCGCCAGCGACTAAAGGCTGAAGCTGCATATCGTCTAATCTAACTGGGTCCAAAATTTCACCAAGTGGCTCGTCCATTCCTATCTTCATCTTAACGCTCAAATTGGCTAAAACATCACTGAAAAATTCGGTTAAAGCTTGATCTGCTTTCTGAAGGCGCTCTTCTTCGCTTGGCTGATTGTGGAAAGGAACTTTTCCTTTACTTACGACTTCGTTATTATTTTCTTCAACTTTTTCTGTTTGCTGAACGGGAACAGTTTTGACAGAAGTTGCTTTAAACTGCTTAATGTTTGAAAAATGTTCAAATGGTTGGCGTTGTTGTTGTTGAACTCTTTGTTGTTGTTGTTGCTGATTTTGGTAAACTTGCTGAACCTGCTGCTGCTGTTGCACTCTCTGAATTTGTTGTGCTTGTTGATGAAATTGTTGCTGCTGACGGTGTTGCTGCAATTGCTGCTGTTGTTTTTCTGATTCGTAAGGATAAACTTGTTCTTGTTTCTGTTGTTGTTGAATTTGAACCCGTTGCTGTTCTTGTACATGCTGTTGCTGTTGGGGAGGTAACTGAACCTGTTGCTGTACTTGTGGTTCTGGTTCTGGCTGATACTGAGGTATTTTTTCTTGCTCCTGAGGAATTTGAATTTGTTCTTGCAGTTGTTCCTGAACACGCTGTTGCTCTTGTTGTTGGATACGTTGCTGCTCTTGTTGTTGAATTCTTTGTTGCTCTTGGATACGCTGTTGTTCTTTATGCTGTTGATTAAAACGGTTCAGAAATGGTTGTTGGTATTGTTGCTGATGTTGCTGAACCTGAATACGTTGTTGCTCTTGTACAGAAGGCTGCACTTGGATTTGGGGTTCTTTCTGCTGTTGCTGGATTCTCTGTTGTTCTTGCACTGATGGCTGCACTTGAATTTGCTGTTGTTCTTTTTGTTGTTGTTGTATTCGCTGCTGTTCTTGAATCGATGGTTGCACTTGAATTTGTTGTTGTTCTTTCTGTTGTTGCTGTATTCTTTGCTGTTCTTGTTGCAATCGCTGCTGCTCTTGTATTCGTTGTTGCTGCTTCTCCTGTTGTATCCGCAGCTGTTCTTGTTGCTGTAGTCGTTGCTGTTCTTGTTGTCTCTGGAACCAACTTACAGATGCAGTTGTTGATTCTGTAACTCCAGGAAAGTTGGTGCTTATTTCCTCGGTCGTATGTGCATGCCAAGGTAAAGCATATTCATTGCTAGATTCGGGAGTCTTGACTTTCTGCGGGGCTTTTATAGATGATGGGGATTTGAATAAATAGATAGAAGGTCTTTTATCATCAGTACTGCTTGGAGAAGCTGATTCAGTAGGAGATACTTCTTCTTTTTGCGTGCTTTTAGTAACATCCAATTCAGAAACTTCAGGCGAAGCAGGAACCTCTGTGCTTGCATCTAAATAAATAAAATAAAGATATTATTTATATTAAAATATCTGCATTTCTCAACATTAAATGAATGCATTTCAGTTATTTTAATGAATGCATTTCAGTTATTTTAATGAATGCATTTCAGTTATTTTAATGAAAGCATTTCACTTTTTACTTTCCGAATACATATACTGTTAAACGCTCTGCGCTAGGTTAAACCAACTTTTAGTGGCGCAGTTGTTGCAAATGTAAGATGATGAAATCTCGATTCAACATCTGGCACAACAATTCAAACAAAGATCCGAATGCAGGGACGAGATTTAACAATTTTACGACTATAGCTACTGCAGCGTCAGAAATTGGTTTAAAACAGCACAAAATTTTTAACAGTATAGTGTAAAAAAAGTAATGCAAACATGATTTGTATGTTTGTGCTTATGTGCAGAGCCTGATTACTAACGGGGCACTCTTTCACCAGAAAAAAATTATAGAAATTTTCGTCTTCTTCAAACGCCTTTTTCATTCAAAATTACTGTGATGAATAAGGAAAAATTCTCTATTTCTTTTTCCTGGTGGGAGAGTGCCCCGTTAGTAATCAGGCCCTGCTTATGTGTGTGAATGAGTGAACAATTTAAATTCCAAATGTTACTTCCGATTGAGCACGCATTTGTCAAATTTGCTATAGACCACTGTCCCAAGAACTGCGTAGATTTTCTTACAAATCAACCGATGAACTAGATATTACGATCCGTTCTGCAGGAAAAGAATCGCTTAGGAAATGGGACAAGAAAAACTTATTGTAGAAGTGTAATAAACCATAAGTGGCCCAGTGGTAACGTCTCCAGTTTCAAAATGATAGGCCTGCTATTCAAGTTCAACTGTCGTATCTGTTTTTTTTTTTTTTTTTTTTTTTATCGTGGAGCTCTCACTATTTTCATTCTTGTCTGAGTCAGGCGAAGTTAGGTCGGGAGGGGGAGGGGGTGTATGTTTTCTGAGGGGTTCTTTTAATTTGTTTGTGGCTCGCAGTTAAATTTCTCTACTGGCAGTGATGTAAGCTGAAATCTTTTTGTTTGGTCGTTCTATTTATTAAACTTGCAAGGAATTTATCGAGACATACACATTGTACTTAGCAATAAAAAAATGCGGTTTTGCGGTTATGACTCATTATTAATAGCGAAAGTTAATATGCTGAACATTCAGTGTGAGCCTATTAAATATTCAGATGAAGAACTAAAATGTACAAGTTTACTGAACACTTATTTGAATTCTACAGAGCCAAATTTTCAATAATTTTGTTACTAGTCATAAGTGCTTTATTTGAGTTACCCATAGTTAAAATTTAGCGCAGACGAATGTATCACAGAGGACTCTGAAATAAACAATTTATTTTTTGCTAACCTTGTATCTCCTTTATTTTTCGCGTTTCCTTTTTTCGTTAATTTTTTAGAATAAGCCGAAAATGAATATTCACTAACATCATTCGATCATATCATTAATCACAAGATAAAAATAAAAGTTGTTGCATTTTCTCTAATTGTATTTCCAGGTCTGACAAATGGTCACTTTTTTTAATACCAGGGTTATAGTGGAGGGTACACGAAGATATACGCCGTATACCTTCTGGATATTTTAAAGGAACACTGTATACCCTCTGCTTTTCAAGAAAGCTATAGTACATACGCTCCAGGGTATACCCTCTACTTTGAGGGTATACCCTTTATTTATTTTACGACTAAATCGCTGTTTAATATTGATATTTCCTAAGCGACATTTTCGATTCTTCTACAGGTTCGAAAAAATTAAGTAGGTTTTTAACAAAATTGCAAGAAAAGTCTAAAAAGAAGATTTTTGTATGAAAAATGCTGTATTTAAAAATCGGATCATGTTTTAGTTTTGTAATTCGAGATTCTTTGTATTTCTGAGCTCTATCTTTTGCAAATATTTTTTAGGACCATACCATTTGTATTTAGTATAGCTGTTTGCTATGCAAAGTTCTGTACTGAATTTGGAGTTTGTAATATTTATATCGAAGACTCATTAATGAACTGCGTTAAATTACGATCTATAAGGAGAAAATTTCTGCAGAGTTTTAAATTATGTTATGTCATTAAAAAATAGTAAAATTTATATTCATTGCTGAGGTACACTACAACATGGATTCTTGAAATTTTTAGATTGTTGCATTTGTCTTTCATTTACAGGTACACGCAAGAGCATTTCATTACAATATTGTCTATAAATGGCAATAATTGGAAATGTGTTTTTAGCTGTGACATGCGTTTTTAAGCTTATGTAACTGTTAGTTTATTCTATGCCGAACCTAATTTCTCTAGATAGTATACAGGGCTGCACAAAAAAAAAATGAATACATTAATGTATATAAGCGATAATTAATGAAATTGCAATTTCGACTGTGATATGCTTTTGTTAAATCGTTTATTATGATACATTCTATCCTTGTATTAAAATAAGAAGTTTCTCTAAAAAACACTGGTGATTTTGGAAAGCGCTTCATAAGGCATGATTTTGCTCTCTTCTCCGTGATTTTTCTTTCTTGATTATGTTCTTATTAAAATAGCTTTTTAATTATACCAATTTAAGGAATTATCTTAGATATTAAAATACATTTAAATTTAGTTTTGTTTCATCAATTTTTTTAGTGTGTATTTTAATTTTTATAAAAATACTCGATTGAAGTTGAAGTATTAAGTGAGTTGGCCAGACAGTTTTCAAATTCCTCTCACTAGTGTTAAACCTGTGGATGTAGAATGCATTCTTATTTTTTAAATCGCCAGGAAATTAATATTTTTGATTTTTTTTTTTACTGTATTCCCTTTTTAGAGGAAAAAAAATCTAATTTCGCCAGGAAATTAATATTTTTTACCTTTTTTTACTGTATTATCTTTTTAGAGGAAAAAAATCTATGGTTTCTCATCCTGGAATTTATATGTTTAACAATTACAAACAGATGAGAAACATCGGAGAAATGCGTATAAGTTTCAGCAATTTCGCGGAAATTCGTCATTTAGGTACATACAATGTGCAGTATTCATTGCTACACTGCAAGTTCGTAAAACTCTTTTGCAACATTAACTGAACATATTAACACTTCTAATAGTCCAAGAGCCAACCGCACAAAACCCTAAGTCAAAGAGCACAAGAAAAAATCCTTTATTTTATGGAAAAGTAGTCATAACCCTAATAGCATGCATGGTCACGGTGACGTCACTGTGAGTCACTTTGGTCACATCACATCTGTCACCAAAATGCCACCTCTCAGTGACGTCACATTGTGACTGAGATGTGACTTTCTTAAAAATCTTTAGAAATTTATAAATATCCTTTAAAACATGTTATTTACTTTTAAAAACATGTTTTTGGCAATTTAAATATCGTCGCTTTTGTCACAGTTTCGTCACAATGTTAGTGTCAAATTAGTCACAAATGACACATTTTTCACAAATTTGTCACATTGTGACCACTTTGTGAAACATCACAAAAGAGCTCTAAAACGGCCATAATGACTTCACACTTTAGTCACTGTGACTTCACATCGACGTCACGTGGCGTCACATCGACAATCGATGGTCAGAAAGTCACAATGTGACTTCACAACGACGTTGCAGTGACGTCACCATGCTTTACGGGAAGGGAAGCTGCTGACCCATGTCTGTCGGAAGCGAACAGGTGCATAAGCCAAAAATTGATACATCTAGTAGCTGACTCGTAGGTTTAGCATTGTGTTTGCCGTACAATCAAAAGTATGAAAACGTGGAAAACTGGGTGCAGGAAAACACAATGCTAATCCTACGAGTCAGCCACTAGAGGTATCAATTTTTGGCTTATGCACCTCTTGGCTTTTGGCAGACATCGATCATTAGATTCCCCTATTACTACTCTTCCATAAAATAAAGGATTTTTTCTTGTGCTCGATGACTTAGGGCTTTGTGCGGTCGGCTCATGGACTATAACTAAAATCGTTTTTGTTGTCTTGTGAATGTGTTACGAATGTATTCTGCCAAGAAAAATACTGTACAAAAAGTGTTAATAAAAATTACATATTTTTTTCCAAAAATGCAGTTATTGATATTTATTGGTAAAAAATTAGTCAACTCAGCAATCTCCTGCAATTTTTGTTTTCTATTAAAAAAAAAAACTGTCTCTTATTTCCTTTTTAAAATTGTGTAATTTTAAAGGCACCATGACGATAATGTTTTGAAAGTGTTGTTTTATAATGTTCTAAACTGTGTACTGTTTACAATGTGTTGCTAATTTGGGACAAAGTGTTCTGCAGCACAACAGTATTGAAAGAAAATATTTTTATCAATACTACCGTATTTACTCATGTATAAGGCGCACTTTTTTTTTTCAAAAAATTAGGGCAAAACTCTTAGGTGCGCCTTATACACGGAATATTTTTTTTTTCACTGTTGGATGCAGTCGAACTATATACATATGAAACAAGAAATCATTCAAAGAAGATATTAAAACTCGGAAAATGTTACTTAATTGAAGTATTACTGCATGTTTATTTCACTCCTTGAAGTTTTTTATACGACAGAGTTAGTGACATTATCTAAACGCTAATTAGCAGTTCTCTTTACCGTCACTCATTCCTATTTCCCGTCATTGTCTTACAACCTGAAGTCTAAAAATGCATTTTTGTCTTTTTTTTCTAATCTGATGTAGTGTTTGTTTCGACTTTTTTTTTTTTACTGAAATTCATTTGGTCATTCTTCATTAGCGTATCAAATTTATGGTGCGCGTTATATAATATCATTCCTATATATCATTCCTATATATATCATTAGATATATATGATTCCTATTTCCCGTCATTGTCTTACAACCTGAAGTCTAAAAATACATTTTTGTCTTTTTTTTTTCCTAGTTTGGTGTAGTGTTTGTTTCGACTTTTTTTTTACTGAAATTCATTTGGTCATTCTTCATTAGCGTATCAAATTTATGGTGCCCGTTATATACGAGATTTTAAGAAATCGCCATTTTTACTTGTAAAGTAAGGGTGCGCCTTATACACGCGTGCGCGCTATACACGAGTAAATACGGTATTTACAACACTATTTACACCACTGTTTCAACACTATTTACACCACTTTTTCAACACAATTGACAACACAATTTTTTGAACACACTTCTAGATAGCAACACCTGTGCAACATATTAAGAACACATATCTAGATATCATCAACACTTTTGCAACAGAATCAACAACAATCACAGCATAACTTAAGAACACAATCACAGCACAAAAAACGTTTTGTATCTGAAGTTTTATAATTCAGAGCACATTAATGTGTTGTCAATTTGTTGACAAAAAGTGTTCTCAAATGTGTTTATTTTTGTGTATTGAGAATTCGCAGTGCATTATAAATCTAAATAGAATAAAAATTACACAAAACACATGGATTTACAAAAGCTAACCTTATGTAAATGTTATTTTTTTTTTCCCTCGAAAACAAAAAAATGAAAAAAGAAAAGTTAAGGACTTTCATACGTTCCTGAATTGGGTTTAATAATTCAACAAATGTAAAAATATGAAGAATATCTAATCGAAGAATTATCAGATATTTTAAAGTAAGAATGCCAAAATTAAATTATGAAACATCGCATTTTAATAATAATAAACAAAACAGTTTAAAACGCCAAATACTATGTCGTCGTTTTCCGATTTTTTTTTTTTACTTTTATAGAGACATGAAAAATCCCATACACTTGTCAGTATCAGAATAAGAATATTAGCAAGTTTTACGTCTTTACCGTTCAAAATTATTCCTTGAGTTTTTCGAGTTTAGATTTTAAAATAACTTAAAAAAATAAAAAAACTATAAAAAATCCTCTTATAATATTTTAAATATTTATAATTTATTATAAAAATTCTAAAAAGAAATATTTCTTTAAAAGATAAACTTTGATTCATGTCAAGTCTGAAAATAATTAAATTTTCAAGAAAATGCTTAAAATTACTGATATAATCTTGAAAATTCTTTTAAATCAAAATTGCTAAACACATAGCGGGAAACATATTCCGCCTTTTTGGCCCGGAAAAAATTTGTAGAAAATTTTACAATCTCTTATCACCTTAATCTGCTAATTAAATAAGTTAAAATTTCCTATTAAATTTTTCCGTGCCAAAAAATCGGAAGAGTTGGCAGCTATGCTAAACAGTGTATTTTTAAATCAATGTAGGTTTTGAGAAATAATAATAAAAATATATAAACTTAATACGTTTGGGATGGCTAGATTTTAAGGAGTTTCTTTTAACACTAAATTCACGTCCATCAGCCGTACTTTGGTATAATATGTTATTCAACAAAATTTTCTCGATCTATGTTTAGATTACAAATGAATATATATTTGTAATGAAATATATATTATATGGCCAAAGGTGCGATTTTAGACATTTTTTTAAATGTCTAGACTCTAGAGAAATACATGAGGAATTATCCTGAAATTCTCAGGTTTGTAAACAACCTGACAATACAAGTCATATATTTCCGCGAACATTTTTTTTTTCCAAAATCCAGTAGGGGACAGCCAACAAATTTGAAAACGAATCTTTTGGATAACTCCTTCTTTGGGAAGTTATCTTTTGGATAACTCTGTCAAAACTAATGTAGCAAAAACGTTCAAACTGTTGAAATAATTAAATGACTCGTAGAAAAATTAAGGTTTTTTATAAAAACAAGGTAAAACTCGTCGAATTTCGACGAAAGAAAATGTTTATCTTCGATTTCCAAACAATATACTTTGATAAATTTCTATTGCAAATGTTGTAGAAATACTCCTTTTGTATAAACTTTAAAATATTCAAATAATTATTTAAAAGGCGTTACAATGTTACAAATACATAAAGATACTTTTTATTTGATATATTCTTGAGATTCTCGGGAAGCACGCTTAACAATTTTCAAAGGGGGAAAAAAGATATTGACCAGAATAAAAAACATCAGTGCCGAAACTAGAGGGGGGCAGAGGAGGCACATGCCCCGGGCGCCAACAGAACAGAAGGTGAAGGGGAGCGCCAAATTAAGATTTTGTTTGGTGTGTTTGATATAAAGAATGCATATATGTGGTGGGTGGGGCGCCAAAATCCACGCTTGACACGAGCGCTAAAAAGGCTAGTTTCGGAGCTGGAAAACATAAGTAAAAACAAAGCAAAACAACATAAACATAGTACGCATGCGCAAGCAAAGTTCAGTTTTACTGCTCCAAAGAAGGGTGAAGAGACCGAAAACAAACGGGTTTCGGATTTAATTTTGAAGCAATAAATTCTATAAAATAGTTATCGACATTAAAAATATTCTTCGAAAAAAAATATCAAATTTCAGAGCATATAAAAAAATGAAAAAAAATTCTTACCAGTTTCTGCCATGCATAGCCGTATTCCAACAAGTATGAATAACACTAGCCAATGTCTCTCCATGATGGATCCGATCTCTTACTTTCTTTATTTACTGAAAACAAAACGATAAACTTGTTTAAGAAATATCACCCAAATATATTTGAGTATTAAAAGAAAACAAGAAAGAAAAACTTATTTAGAGATACTATGTAGAGACATTTTTAAGTACTATAAGATAAGAAAGAAAGAAAAATTTGTTTAGAATTACTGCATAAAGTAATTTATAATGTGAACTAAAAAAAGAAAAAAGAAAAAAAAACTTGTTTTGTGGAACTACATAAAGACAATTAAATACTAAACGAAAAAAAAAAGAAAGAAAAACTTGCTCAGAAATACTACATAAAGACATTTTTAATTACCAAAAGAAAACAAGGAAGAAAAACTTATTTACAGATACTACATAAAAGCATTTTTTAAGTACTAAAAATAAAGAAGAAAGAAAATATTTGTTTAGAGATATTACATAAAGACATTTTTAAGTACTTAAAAAAAAAAAAAAAAAAAAAAAAGAAGAAAAGAAATCAATTTTTAACTATGTTGGAAAGTTTAAAAATGCAATATTAAAGATGCTTCATTATTATTATCGCCAAGGCGTGAACTGAATTGTATTTAAATTAAGTCATTATCGGTAATTAGAGTGAGGCGTATTTTGTAGGTTCGCACTATTTCTAAAATTTTCGTACTTTCCCACCACAATTTTTAAATGGTAATATTTATTGTATAATTCTATTGTAGATGTTAAACGGACCTTCCATGAAGATTTTTAATTTTAAATGTACTGGTAGCAACGTGTGAAAATTTTAGGAACGGTGCGAACCCTGGCTAAGTGATTTTGGTAATGCTCACTTTACCTTTATAAAAAAACATGAATACGATGAAAAAAAAAAATAATATTTATTGATACTTAATGTTTAATAGTTTTTTCCTGTCTTTCAGAGAAAACATTAAAAGAAAGATAGTCAAAACTGTGGCCTAGAGCAGAATCAAAATTTTACTTTGAAGCATCAATATTTTGATTATGTATGGTTTTTTTTTTTTTTTTTTTTTTTTTTTTTCATATTTGTACATTTATTGAATCATATTGTTTCAAGATGATATGGGTATTAATTTATTATTGAAATATTGCATTCAAAGCAATCGCTTATTCGCTTAATGTAATAAAATTTTTTTAAATGAGCAGTGTAGGTATACACTATATGACCCAAAGCTGACCGGTCACTTGGAATTTTAGATGTTTTGTTAAATATCTAGAAAAATATATAAGGAATTATCCTAAAACTCCTTGTGTGAAATGGGGCAAAACAATTGGTGGAAACTCCAAGTTTATCTCTTATAATTTATAGAGTTTTTAATATAAAACAATGTATTTGTTTTGTTTTTTTTTTTTTTCAAAAAATGTGACAAACAATATATTTCATAATACCCTGCAATCAAAATTATAAAATAAAAAAAATTTGGATGAAAAATGAGCAAATTGATTAAATAATGTTTCACTGCGCATGCGCGAGTTCAATCAAGATGCAATATGCATAATTTATTAGCTAAATGTATAAAGCAACTTTTTTGAAAATCTCAAAAACATATCTTGAAAAATCTGAAAATTATCGTCGGTAGAATAAGCCCAAAATCAATCAAAAAGAAGAGGGATTGTATCCATATATTCATTGATTAGTGTCAATATAGCATACGCAATATTGCACATACTACTACATTTGGAACGGATTTGGCTGTCCCCTATGGGGTTTCGGGAAAGAATATCTTCGCAGTAATATGTAACCTGTACTATTCTGTTTACACAACTGGAGTTTCAGAATAATGCCTTGTGTATTTTTCTAGATATTTAACAAAACATCTAAAATCGCAAGAGACCGGTCACCTTTGGCCATATAATGTATGTTGATTGACACCACTTGTTTAATTCACCTTATTTAATATTATTTAATTACATATTAATTAATGGAAAACGGGAGAATGTTATGATTTTAAAAAAGTGGATCAAGATCTAATCAAAAAATCTGAATTTTCAGAAAACAGCCCTTTGGTAAAACTGGACCCATCAGTCCCTTTCTTTTGTGCGCCACTATGCAATCAATAATGTAGGATTCGAACCCAAGTTCCTAAACAATTCAGAGTTTTCCGCAAGTTTCTTTGACTTTGATCGTAAATATGGATTGGAGTCCCTTAGAAAACCGAGGAAGATAAAGTCACAATCACAGATAGTACAACTTAAACAGCATTATATTTTTTCGAATAATCCCATTTATATGAGACTTATATCAATTAATTTTGATAGTTAAAGCGAACTTTTTTTAAGTAAGAAAATAATTTATTTCTTCCTAACTTATAAAAAACCACAAAAGATTCCCACTCCCGCCCTCTCACCATTTCTCTCTCTCCCTTCCCTTAAAAATTCATTTCAAAATTAAAATCTGGCTATTTCGTTATAAACAACCATAAGTAATTATATTGTTTCATCACAGCATATCACCAGGAAAGGAATAAGGTCGATAAGAGTATATAGATAGCCCCTTTCTATGACAAATATAAAAATGCCTTCTAAAATTTCTTTATTACAATTGTTTCATTTGTTTGTTCAATTTCATATCGTTTTTAGAGATTAGCTTGCAATTGTTAAACAGGTCTCTCTTAATGGTTACATTCGGTTATTTTAACGTTTTTACTTTTTATTATTTTTCTCATTGCTTATTTATTTTTTCCACATAAGAATGAACAAAGGTACCATCTTGATTATCTATTTCTATATATTCATGTTGAGAATAAAGTAATTTATTATCCACTACTAAATTAGGTACTTTAATACCCTCATACTAAAATAAAACTGTTTTGTTGGTATTTTTATTATTTATTTATTTATTCATTTACTTACTTATTATCTATTTATTTTCCACAGACTGAATGGTGGTGCAATTTTTATTTTCATATAAAGGATACAAGGGTTTTGAAAAGGCAAAAAATAAATAAATAAATAAATAAAAGAAAAAAAAAGCAAAATGAAAAGAAAAGAAAAAGAAATGGGCCATTTAAAAGGTGCATAAAATCTATTTTATCTATTCGCACAGTAAACCAAGCCTATTTTCACATACTTTCTCATGTGTCTGTTTACAGACTTGGTTGATTCTGGGAATGAATAAATCAGATTTCATGGATATATATTCTAAATGGAATACATATATATATTTTTTTCAAAATAAAGTTCTGTGATTGTGAACCCCTCAGAATGACTCACAATCATAGTAGGTCAAGACTTAAGTAGGTCAATCATAGTAGGTCAAGTAAGTCAAAAAAAAAAAAAAAAAAAAAAAAAAGAATGATATAGTTCATTTAGAAAGCTTATAAAATCTGTTTTGTTCACTGCCACGATCAACCAAGTCTATTTTAACATACTTTCTAACATATGACATCAGTTTACAGTCTTAATTCACTGTAGGAGTGAATAGAAACAGATTTTATGCATCTTCTAAATAGGTTATATAATTTTTTTTTTTTTTTTTTTTTTTTTTTTTTTTTTTTTTCAAAATGGACTTGGTCTACTATGAGTCCCTCATATTCGTTATCTTTGAAGTTAATATACATACATAATTTTTATGAAACGGAGAAGATTACAAGAACATATTTTCCAATATTTGTTAACAGTGTTTTATATATTCTTTAAGCTAAATACTCCATTTAATGAACTATTTTATTATTTTTTTATTGTTATCTATATTTGAAACCTTATACAATTTAATTAGTTTAACACTTCTTTATTCTATTACACTTTTTAAATATAGTGTTAATTCTTAATCTATATATATATTACGCTAACGTAAGTGGCACAAAAAACGTGGTTTTTTGTTAATTGTTGAATGGCAACGCCCAAATAAAACGCATCTAGGCCGTGGTAAATTGAGTTTATTCACGTTTTGTTCTTTCGCTGCATTTATGGAGCTTAAAAATATTGTTACTTTTGTTTTGTTTTTTTATCCTATTGGCTTAAAAAATAAATAAAAATCATGAATTTAAAATTTTTCAGTTTCAAATTAAAGTTATGTTATAATAAATGAAATGAGTTGTTTTTATAAGTGAAATTATTACAGTATTAAATATATTTTAAATGAAATTAATGAAATGTAAAAAAATGCCGCGGATGTAATATTTGGCGATGCGCCAAGTTAACATAAAAATACCCAGTGCTTGATTATCGGCAGAGATATCATATATATGTTGCGGCCAAAACCCGAAATCGGCCAATTCTAGAACTGGCCGGCCAATCCCCGAACTGGCCAGTAACGTTTAAAAATGACTGGCCAATTCTAGAATTGGCCGGCCAATTCGCGAACTGGCCAGATGCGATTAGCCAATTCGCGAACTGGCCAGATGCGATTAGCCAATTCGCGAACTGGCCAGATGTGATTGGCCAATTCCCGAAATAGATAGAGGCACTCGGTTTAATCATTTCTAACACAGTTGAAAGTGTCTATGAATTCAAATAGTGTAGTCGTCTACCTGGCCGTTCTCTAACTCGAGTAAAGGCTCGGGATGACTTGTATTTGTTATCTTATTTCGTTTATCAATTTATTTTGGCACTGATAGGGAATTGTGTACTATTTTTTGTTAATTTACTGGGATATACAAAAATATTTCGTTTCAATATAATCAATAAGAATCGTTTTTACGGTACATTTTAATGTTGTTACATTACAATAAAATTGGTACCTATGTATCATTAATAAAGACGACAAACAGTTATTTATTACAGTGCATGAAATATAGCAATTCTAGATTTTTTCAGAAACACTGAAAATTTTATTACTAAGAAAATGATGAAAGAATTTTTTAGTGCCTTTTAATGATGTTACACTATTTCAAATTTAATGAAAATCACATGCTTCTCCAGTGTAGAAGAACTTTTTTTATAGAGTATATTGATTAAGTAGCCATTTTAGTTCGTTTATTGGGACGCCAAAATGAATTCCGATAAAGATTATGGTATTGCCAAAAAATCCTTTTTAGGGCATTTTTATAATGTTACATTATTTGAAACATAATGCAATTTACAACCCTAGCTTATGTAGGAAGCAATATATATTTTGTAGAGTATTGGTTAATTAGTAATCATAGTTCGTTAATAGAAACATCAAAAATGACTCCAATGAAGAATTATGATACATTTCATACATAATGAAGTTTATATGCCCTTCTCATGTGGGAAGCAATGCTTTTTTGTAGAGTATTGATTATGTAGTCAATATAGCTCATTTGTAGGGACGCAAAAAGTATTCCGATAAAGAATTATGATAAATGCAAGGAATCTTTCATAAAGTATTTTAATGATGTTACACTATTTCAACATAATGCATATGTGGGATGTAAATTTTTTGTAGCATATTGAATAAGTAGCCAATCTAATGTACGTTTATAAGAACGCCAAAAAAAATTCCGATGAAGAATAATGATGTATGCCAAAATACCTTTTATAGGGTATTTTAATGATGTTGCACTATTTCAAACATAATGCAATTTACAAGCCTGTCTCATGTGAGTAGCAATATATTTTTTTAGAATATTGATTAAGTAGCCATTATAAGGAAATATAATACATGCGAACAAATCTTTTATAAGGCATTTTAATGATGTTACACGATTTCGAACATAATGCACATGTGATACTTTTTTTGTAAAGTATTGATTAAATAGCCGTTACAGTTCGTTTACAGGAACGCCAAAAAGAATTCCGGTATAGAATTATGATGTATGCCAAAAAATCTGTTATAGGTTATTTTAATGATATTACACTATTTCAAACATAATGCAATTCGTGAGCCTCACTGATGTGAGAAACAATGTCTTTTGTTGCATATTGATTAAGTAGCATTTGTAGATCATTTATAGGGGCGCCAAAACAATTCCAATAAAGAATTATGGCATATTTCAAACATAGTAAAATTTATATGCCTCACTCATGAGGGAAGCAGTAGGTTTCTTTGTAGAATATTGATTAAGAAATCATTATAAATCGTTAATACGGACTCCAAAAAAGTATTCCGATAAGGAATTATGATATATGCGAGAAATACTTTTACAGAGTATTTTTTTTTTATATTTCACAACTTCAAACATAATAAACCCTTTATACATTTCTAATATGCTCTACAACATGTTTTCTATAGATTATTGAGTAGGTGGAATTTACCATTTATATTCCGATTGTTTTTCATGTGCATTTCCAGCTGCGATAAACTTTTAATATTTATTTGTAAAGCAATTTGTAGATCATAGAAAGCTTTAATGAAAGATAAAATAAATAGATTACTAGTTGCGGAAACCTATTGCTGAAATGAAATTTTACTTTTTTTTTTATGCTTATGTGGATATCTCTTTACATAAAAAGAACCGGAGTAAATTCTCTTAACAACATTGCGATAGAGTTGCATGATATTTTGTAATCTACACAGTGATTTATTTCCTTTCTTGTTTTAAGTTTAAAATTGCATATTTGTCGATGAGTTACGTTTATTACTTTAAAAAAATCCCCCTTCATGTTTATTTTAATTTGTAAAGAATCTTCTGCAGAATGTAGTTAATCAGGTTCAAAAGAATTGGAAATAATGCGAAATACTATAAATTTACTGAGACCATTTTTATACAAATAAAAAATAATATTTCTATTAGAAAAAATGGCAATTTAGACCACTAAGGTGGCATATCAGAATAGCATGGAAATATCCTTTTCTGTCACGTGTGCATATCAGTGCCATCAAACGGAACCGTCGCAAATTACGTTCTTCTTTGAATAAGAAACAATTTCTAAAAGAATTTCATGACGGCGCCGCATCTACTGGGTAGCCTTAAATTTCCAATTCGGGTGTTGGCCAAGGTTTCTCGGCCAGTTCGCGAATTGGCCGGCCAAAACCCGAAATACGCTATTCATTTCATGTATTTCGGGTATTGGCCGGGAAGCTTGGCCAGTTCGGGTATTGGCCGACCAGTTCTAGAATTGGCCAGGCTCCGGGTTTTGGCCGCAACATATACACCACATTGGTACAATTTTCTTTCTGGTGCCGATTTGGCAAAAACTTGGTTTTCAATACCAGTTACATGTATATTTTAACTTTTTTATATTATTTTAAAAAGGAAATAATAATAAATAAAAAAGTTTATAAATATATATAGGACAGTTGCACCATAAAATTTAACTAATAATAAGACATTGCCCAGTGGTGCACAAAACAGTACTGTTCACATACTAAATAAGTTCTCATACATTTTAGTATGTGAACCTTAAAATTTTTATTTCCTTGCAATATTTTAATTTTTACTCACGTGTAATTGGCAACATTTTTAAAATTTTAATTCATTTAGTTTTTAATTTAGTAGAAATATTATCTCTCGAACAAGATGCAAACGTAGTCCTTCCATTTCATATTTTCCTGAAGACGCCCGCAGAAGACGGTGCGAAATGTTGAAAGTTTTATTTTATTTTAATATTAAAATTCCTGTTTTATGCACCACTGAGCAATGTGTTATTATTAGTTAAAAAAGTTTAATTAATTATTATGGAACAAAACAATTTATATCAATAACAAAAAGAAAAGAAACAATTTATTAAAGTATAAATAATAATTGCCGGGTTATCATGTGAGTCATATATTTGCCTTTTTGTTGCAATTGCGCAAATGTGGTGCATATATGACATCTGCGCGAAATTCTTTAGCAGAATCTTCTAATTTGAAAAAAAAAATTGAGCAACTAAAATAAATTATGAATAAAAGCAAATATGACTTAATGCTTAGTATGCATTTAAGGGAGACCAAACTGCTCGTCAAGGGCGGCCAATTTCTTAAATTATATATGTAGTTTATAAATTACAGTTAAATTTTATCAGCCTCAATAGCTCACTAATATATTACATGACATCAACTTGAAGACTGGCCGTAAAGTTGCTGACAACTCAGAAGCACTTCAAGAGATTTACACTGTTAATACTTTGCAGTCCAAGCCCGAGTCTGACTCGGGATCGTTTTTCTTTGCAAAATTTGCTTCCACTACTAATAAAGGAAAATAAAATATGCCTTATTTCATTAGAGCATCTTCAAGATTGTGTGATTAAAGGTGACTTTTTTTTTTTTTATGGGATGCCAAACGAATATAATTTGTGTAAATCAGACCGCAAAGGGTTAAGGGGGCAGATCTCCTTCAACCGGTCAAAAATGCTAGAAAACTAATTCATTGTACCTTTTCAAAAACTAACTAATAAAGTAAATTCAATGAAATTTTTTTGGAATGTAAAGCATAGCATTATTTGTTACAACAAATAAAAGAGATTAATGAAAAATATTTAAATTAATTAGGGAAAATTAATTAATTAACATACTGGATTTTTTTTTTTTTTCGTTATTACGACGCATCACTTCATGCATAATTTCTCAAAAAATTTTAAACATAATATGTTGAAATTTTCTGTATGCATTAATATTATACTTCTTTATAAAATGAACCTTAGAATTAAATATAATGAATCTTGAATCTAATGATCTTGAATCTTGAATATAATAAATCTTAGAATTATCTTAAATAATAAAAATTTTATTTAAAAAATATATGAGAAACTTTACATTTTTTATATTATTAATTTAAAATATTATAAATAAAAATAATTAAAAGATTCTAGTTCATTAAAATCTATTTAAAGTTCCTAAATTAAAATGAATACGAGATATCGTGCGTGCAACTAAAAAAAAAAAAAAAAAAACAGTAGGTTACATAGTTAAGTTTGTATAATTAAATATTTTTCATTAATCTGCTTTATTTATTGTAACAAGTAATGGTATGCTCAACAATTCAAAATATTTCATTGAATTTGTGTTATTAGTTAATTTGCGAAAAGGTATGGAAATTGAATCAGCTTTCTAGCATTTTGACCGGTTGCAAGAGAACTGTACCCTTAAGGACTAAGCATTAAATGAGGCAGAAATTTATATTTGAAATTACTAGTGTTCAAGTATTTTAAACAACTTATTTGTGAATAAGATGTTATTTGTGAATACATGCTGAGTAAAGAAAGTAAATCTTATAAGTCTACAAAATCTAGAAAATTAAAAAAAGTTTTTTTTTTCTTAATGTAACTTAACTTTATCAAAGTTTGTACCGGATTTTTCAAAATTTTACTTTCGTAACTTTGGTGGAAAAAAAAATATTAAAATTTTCATTTCCTTACTTTCGAATAATTTTTTTCGAAAAATACAGTGTGTATTCAATATTACAGAAACACAATCACTAAAATATAAGTTTCCTTATTTAAAACGAAATACAATAATCGTTTAACTTAAATATCACTAATTGCATTTCTGTCCTATAAATAATCACATTTCATCAACGACTAATAGCTACATGTTATTGCCTTATAAGGTACAACATTAATCCTCCCAAAACATGAAGATGGACATAGGTTTTTAACAGAGGTACTTACCGTTCTGACTTCTCCCCACAACAATGTCGTCGATTTTGCCCGGCAGAGAAGTAAGTACTCCTTTTTCTTGAACCGGAAGAGCTGTAAAGAAACAGGTATAAACACTGAATTCACCTGAGGATGTACAAAGAAAAAAAAAAAAGTTCAAGACCTTGATTTGGAAGTCACGGTCATTGAACTGTCTCGGCCCAATAGGGTCAATGCCAAGGATAGGATGCCCGAAGAGACGCTTTATCGCTCCTTTTCTGCGATATTTGTTCGAAAAGGATTATGTAAGGTTGAACGAGTGTTCGACAGGTAAGGAACGAAGTTTTGCAGAGGCAAATCATGTGTACTCATGTGAATATCAATGAAGATATTAATATGCTGGTATGTAAAAGATGATGCCGAAAAAAAAAAAGGATCGATAACGTTCGATGTGGAAATAATTTGTTTTTGCGGGTTATGACTCAATCATTGTTGATGTTTTTGGATAGAGAGAATTAAATCATAAACAAAACGAAGATCATTCGTGCTAAACGGGAGTGACACGCATTTACTAATAAAATAGGCCTTGAAATCTGTTTCCGGTTCTTCACTCGAGTTTATGTAATACGTTTTCCAGCACGATTTTTGTCAAATAGCTTTAAAAAAAATTAAAAATACCTTATAGTCCAAGAGCCGACAGTTTAAAAACCTATGTTATCGAGCACAAGGTTATTACTTTGCAATAACTTAGCAGTATTTTTGAGAAAACAAAGTTAAATTATCTACTAGCTTGCAAAGAATTTGCAGTATTTTATAGTCATGACAGAGATAAATTTTCTAACTGTTAGCCGTTAATTTGCAATAAATTTGGTACAGCAACAGCTTAACTTGGGTGACAAGTTAGCTGCAAATTCACAATATGGCGACTTCGATGTTTGCATTATCTTGCTGCAGTCTTGTTTTGAGTTTTCATGACGAACTTTCTGCGACTTCGCAAGTTTGCAAAGAAAGACTGCTGCAAATTTTCTGCAAATTAAAATTGCTACGTAGTTAGTGTAAATTTTTTATGCACTTTTCTCGTGCCCTAAATATTTAGTGCTCTGGAAGATTGCCCCTGACCCTCATCTTCTTATGCTATACCTCTGAATCTGCTTATTGAGGCTCCAAGATATTTGTCGTTGCTTTGAAATCCCGCATGACATTACGCGTTCTTTCAGCTGCAAGTTGCACATCGACTGAAATCAGTTTCAGAGGATGGTCAAAGGTATCTACTTCTGATAGTCCAAGATTCGACAGCACAAAAACCTATGTTATCGAGCACAAGAAAAAAACCCTTTATTTTATGGAAGCGGGGAATCTAATGATCGATGTCTTCCGGAAGAGAAGTGGTGCATAAGCCAAAAATTAATGCCACTAGTAGTTGACTCATAGGTTCAACATTGTGTTTGCCGTACAATCAAAGGTATGAAAACACAGAAAATTGGGAGCAGAATAACACAATGATAAACCTACGAGTGAGCCACTAGTGGTATTCATTTTTGGCTTATGCACTACTTCACTTCCGGAAGACATGGATCTTTAGATTCCTCTATTACTACTCTTCCGTAAAATAAGGTTTTTTTTTCTGTGTTCGATGATATAGGTTTTTTTCCTGTCCTCTTGGACTATTAGAAGTAAATAGATTTCAGTCGATGTGCAACTTGCGGCTGAAAGAACGGCGTAATGGCATGTGGGATTTCAAAGCAGCGACAAATACCTTGGAGCTTCAATAAGCAGATTCAGAGGTATAGCATAAGAAGATGAAGATCAGGGGCAATCTCCCAGTGCTCGAAAAATTTAGGAGCGCGAAAAAAATGCATAAAATAATTTACACTAACAACATGGCAATTTTAATTTTCAGAAGTCTTTCTTTGCAAACTTGAAAAGTCGCGCAAAGTTCTTCAAGATAGTCATGACAAGACAGAAAGTTTAAAACAAGACTGCAGCAAGGTAACGCAAACATCAAAGTCATCATACTTTGAATTTGCAGTTAACTTTTAATGCATCACTTGCTGGTTCAAATTTATTGCAAATTAGCGGCTAACTGGTAGATAATTTAACCCGGGAATACACGCGCCGGGTCTTTTTGACCTGGAGTGCGATTGATTTTTGCAATTGTAACCACTTATCTTTTAAAAGTAATCTTCAACTTATTTTATGTCAAAATATGTAAGGATTGTCTCCGCTTAAATAAAATGACGATTATAATTTGACTTTATTGGTGACAAAGTTAAAACCATTTCTACTCTGGGTAAGCGCATGTTCTCCCGGGTCAATTCTGTCATGGCTAAAGTATTGAAAATTCTTTGCAAGCTAACAGATAATTTAAATTTGTTTCCTCAAAAATACTGCAAACTTATTACAAAATAATAACTTTGTGATGCCTACTGTTAATATAACGGTGAAGCTCCTTCTTGTCTGTTGATCCAATGGCACCTTCAGAAAGTACTTACACCATTTTTATCACTATCACCACTACCAAATAAATATGATATTTGTACTTTTAAGTTAAAGCCTTAATTTTTTTGGTATTTGATAAGTGAAGCGTTTAAAAAAAGCGGTGGCGACCGATTAAAATTTGTGTAAGGGATGCAGTCCTGAAAGTTGTCTACACGGGAAAAAACTGTTTTGTTGAAACTACTGAATTTTGGTTAATATAGCCCCAAGGTGGGGCTTGTTGAGCTCAAGCCATATGGTAGGCCTCCCCACCTAACTGAATCTGAAACTGAATTTGATATAGCCCCAACCAAATATTTTGGTTGGAATGACAAAATTGTGGTTAGATTAACCAAATATTTCTGTTCTTTCAACAAAACTTTGTTTAAAATTAGGTCATTCCAACCAAAATTTTTGATTGGAGCTATATCAACCAAAATTCAGTGGCTTCAACAAAACAGTTTTTTTTGTATATTCTCTCAACAGGGAACTTTTTTGCTTTCGTCACTTTCGTGAATTAAAAACAGTCTACATCAATTTCACACCAAACTATTCATGCAAGTGGATAATGGTCTGCTTTGAGAGAAATTCGCCGAAAATTTGTCAAGTCAAATTTCTCACGGCAAGGTATTATCAGAAAAAAAAATCAAACTTGCTGCTAATGCGCATGCTATCTAAGTATAAAACAAGAACGAAAAATGATTCATAAATCATAGGTGAAATACTTTCTAGCTCATTCTCAACACTGTAACAGAACTTCACAGTTTACTAAGGTCTAATGATTGAGTCTAAATGAACATTTGAAAATCAAATTCTTGCTATTTGCATGAATAGTCGGGAAAATATGCTATTTTTCCATGCAGCCCTGTATAAGATCTGTGGATATGTATGTGTAATACATATAGTATACATGCACATTTGCAGCCAGTTAGATTTTTTTTTCTTATATCATCTTGCCGTGACAAATTCACAGCTCCCGCAAGGTAGAGCACCCTCTCCCCGCCCCACTTGCATGGACAGTTTGTTGTGAAATTGATGCTAGTCTATTTTTAATTCTCGAAATTGACGAAGCCAAAAAAGAATAGACAACTTTCAGGACTGTTTCCCTTTCATAAATTTTATTCAGTTGGTACCGCTTTTTTCAAACGCTTTACTTACCAAATACCAAAAAAAAGTTCTTTACTTTTAAAGAATGAATATCACTTTTTTAGCTCACAGGCTAAGAGCTTATGTGCCCGCCCGTTCTGTATGTATGTGCGTACGTTCGTACGTAACGCGATAACTCATGATAAAAAATCCCATCCACTTGAAATTTTGTATATAGGTATATCCTGATAAGGCGCTTCTCTGATTAGTTTTTGGAGTTCATTCGATATGTATAAGAGGGGGAACGGGGGGGCTCATGCCCCTCCCCTTAATTGATATAAATGGGTTTTTCATGTAGAAATATTAGTTTTTGTTCAAAATTTACACATAGGATCATTCTGATGAAGCGCTTCCGTGATTGGTATTAGGTGTTCATTGGATAAATATAAACAGAGGAAATGGGGGCTCTAATGCCCTTCCCCTTAATTTATATAAATGGTTTTTCACGCAGAATTGTCAGATTTCGTTCAAATCTCTGAATAGTTTTGGAAGTTTAATGGTTAAGTACATAAAAGAGAAGGCTAACTCTTCTTAAATTATATAAATGGGTTTTTATTAAGAATTTTCCGATTTGCTCTAAATTTTGGATATGGATTTTTTATATGATAAAGCATGTCCCTGATCAGTTTAGAAGGTTCAGTGATTAAGTATAAAAAGGGGAAAGGAGGAAGCTGATCCCCCTTCCTTAATAGTTTTTTTTTGGAACGGAATTAACCTTTGAAAATATAAGGCCTCAATGTACAATTAGTATATGTAGCCTGTGAGCTCAATGCCATCAGTTTAACTGGGCAATATTCTTTTTATATTTATTAGTGCAGTGATTCCCCCAGGACAAAGGCGCACAGGCCTTCGACCAGTAAATTTTTGATCTTCCACCAGTAAATTTTTGAAAAGAAATGTTCCCCTTATTTTTGGCATTAATTCTGTATCTTTAAGAATTTAAATAAGAAAAAACCTTCTGCTAACATTTACCGGTGGACGTTTCCCCGAAGGCCTGTGCGCCCTTCTCCTGGGGGAAACACTGTAGTGGTGATAAAAACGGTACATGCACTCTCTATCAGTTAGTATATGTCAGTGCGTATGCATCGATAGATCGATAGGGGTTACACTTATAGTGTAACAGTTGTAAACAGACCTTGTGACATAAAAAGATTACTAATTTACGATATTTTTGACAAGACAAAGCTAAATTTTCTGCTAACTTTGCAAAGAATTTGCAGTACACTAGTCATTGCAGAACTAAATTTTCTACTTGTTTGCCATTAATTTGCAATAAATTTGATACAGTAAGAGATGAACTTGCATGACACGTCAGCTGCATCAAGTTCAAAGTATGGTGACTTCGACGTTTGCACTATCTTGCTGCAGTCTTATTATGAACTTTCAGTCTTGTCACGCTGAGCTTGGAGCAAATTTGCAGGTTTGCAAAATAAGATTACTGCAAATTTTCTGCAAATTGCTGTGTGGAAATATGCCGTAAGTTAGTTCAAATAAACGCATAGCACAGTTGAAATTTTCCATTCCAGAATTTTTGCCAATAACTGGATCTTGTTAAGAAATCTTGTGCGGCTCTGTATATGATCAATAGAATTCATAAACACCAAGTAATATCTAAATACTAGTTAAATTTGAAAACGCATATCGTAATTGAAAAACATACTTTCTACAATTATTTTCGTAGATTTCGATAGTTCCATGGGTCACATTTAGTGCTCTCGATTATACGTTTATACGAGTATACGTATAATACGTATTATACGAAATACGGATTTACTATACGTATAATACGGCATCGGCGATTATACGTATAGCACAAAAGAGCATATACGGTACATCGTATATACGGATCTTATCCAAGCGGTTAAACGTATAAACGTTTAAACGTTTTTCGTTCAAGGTATGAAATTTGATTTTTTAATGTTTTTCTACGGATTAACGACATTGAGAAATATCCGGTAGAATATCCCCATCGTGTTTCTTTGTTTAAAGAACTACGATGCGTTTACTTAACTACTACTTGTTTTGCAGGCACTTAAAAAAATCTGAATACGTTCCTCAGTTTAGATTCCTTAGTTCCTCAGTTTTTTCACCCAAAAAACTAAGTTATTTAATATGAAATGTCTTACATTAGTTGTGGCAGAATCAAACTATTCTTTGGAAGATCTGTGGCGCAGATCTTAGTTTTTTATATTTTCTTGTATCTTTACAAGAAGAAAGTACTTAATTAATAAGGGAAAACTTTCGACGGGTTTACAAGTTTTAAGGGTAAGAGAGTCCGAAAAACATATTTTTACAAAATATCTGCCTGTGAGTTTGTGAGTATGTGGCTTTGTCTGTCTGTGTGTGACATGTTGGCGCGCTATCTCAAGACCTAATACACAGAATTAAGAAACATATATGGGGAGACTGGGGCACATGTGAGAATGGGGCATAAGAGAACATTGCTATTTTTCACAAGTTATTGTATGTTTTATTATTTAAAAAAATTATCAAAGATAGTAGCGCCTATAGACATTTAGAAAAAAAATTGTTGAAGCTCTTCGACATTTTGTTTATCCCCAGGAGCCAAAATACTGCTTACTGAACTCAAAAGTAAAATCTCCAACTTGCTAAGAGAATAATTTTATTTATTTATTCATTTTTAAAACTTTTTAATGTTTTAACATATACTGTGGATACTAATAAATATTTATGATAATTTTTTTTGCTAAAAGTGAAAAATGTTAATGATTTGTCATTTTAACTCTTGTGTGAGTGTGGGCTCCAACTAGACTCTTCACTTATGAAGAGTCTAGTTGGAGCAGATCTGAACACGTCATTAAATTCTCCAGTAATCATTCAGTGATTCTCTTCCTTTTAGTTAACTTCGTGAAAATAATGCCAGCTCCATTATCTATAATTTCATTGAAATAGAAGACATTTCTGTCTTATAAACTTGATTTTATATAGAAACTTTTACAAACATATCTGTCAGCAAATACATAAAAAAAAGCAACAAGCTCGTTTATGTTCAATTGTAATTTAAATAAATTTAATGTTTTCTAAAATGCAATAAATGTTATATATTATTTTATTTAACGGTTTCCAATACTATTTTTATGCATCGTTAATGCAAAAAATATTACGTTCAACAACTTTGCAAATTTTTCTATGTCATTTGTTGCAAACTTGTAGTATTAGTTTACTTCCATTTCTAAAACAGCTATGTTATTTGGTGCTTTGAAAATAAAATTATATTTTAAGAAAATAAAATTTTTAAACTACTGTGAAATCTTCATTATTGACTCCCCCTCCCTTTCTTTTAAAAGCAAAAGAAGTTAAATTTGGAGGAAGCTTATAAACGGAAAACAATTTTTTAACCGACTTCAAGGAGGAGGTTATGATTTCGACCTGTATGTATTTGTTGTTCACGCATAACTTTCGTAATTATGAACCGATTTTGATAATTCTTTTTTTGTTTGAAAGCGTATGGGGCCCATGTGGTCCCATTCAAATTTCATAAAAATCTGTTGATTAGAACTTTTTAAAAAATTAAAACATTAAAATTCAATATCTTTTCGAAGCAATCGACCAATTAGAAACGTTCATTTTTCATGTTTTTAAGTTACACTTACATAGACACACGATCTTTTCAAAGTGTGAAATCCTAACTGGACAAGGTTCGCATTTATTAACAATGTACACTGTAAAAAAATTGACCCTTTTGCTGCATAATCACTCCCCCGTTTTTATAGAATATCTCTCTCTTGACCCATGAGAATTCTCCACGATAGGCTGAAGTAATCGTTTTCTATAAAAGCGGTGGATTGACGATGCAGCAAAAGGGCCAAATTTTTTACAGTGTACACTGTAAAAATTTTTATCCTTTTGTTGTATCGTCACTCCCCCGCTTTTATAGAACATCTCTCCTTTGACCCATGAGAATGCTCCGTGATACATTGTTAAAAATTTACCCATTTGCTGCAGCGTCACACCACAGCTTTTATAGAATATGTATTTTATGACCAATAAGAATGCTCCATGACACAGTAAGGTAATCGTTTTCTATAAAAGCGGTGGACTGATGATGCAGCAAAAGGCTCAAAGTTTTTGTAGTGTAATGGGGACAAAAGCGTCTGTAAAAGAAATATTTGTGAATAAAATGCTGTCACTCTCTTATAGAGGCAGTCAGGTATAGGTAATGAGTTTCAGATTCCTCCTCGAATACGCCACCGCTCATTTCCGATTACAGTGTCACTGTAAAAAATGTGACCCTTTTGCTGCATCGTCACTCCCCTGCTTTTGTAGAATATCTCTCTTTTGACCTATGAGAATGCTTCGTAATTGGGTGAAGTAATCGTTTTCTATAAAAGGAATAGAGTGATGATATAGCAAAAGTGTCAAATTTTTTACAGTGTAGGATTCATCGATATGAATATGACGACACATGTAGCACAGTATACACTGTTAAAAATCTGCTGCATTTTGCTGCAACGCACTCCCCTGCTTGTATAGAAAACGGTTACTTGGCCGTGAAATGGCGCTTTCTCATTGGTTGAAATAGAGATATTATATACAAGTGGTGGAGGGCGTTGCAGCAAAATGCAGCAGATTTTTAACAGTGTATAATTGGTTGAAACGATTCTGGACAAAAGCGAGTCACCAAGCATCTTGTTGAGCGAGTAATTTTCGTCAATCTTGGTAACTTCTCATACGAGTACAATCGAATTCTTCCAGGAAATCATCATCAAATTCCATAATAAAAAATGCCTGGCAATGCAATGCACTGTTAAAAAATTGCAACTTTTGCTGCATCGTCATTCCATCGCTTTTATAGAATATCTTTATTTTTATCAATGAGAATTCTTCATAATGCATTTAACTAATCGTTTTCTATATAAGCGGTGAAGTGATAATACACTTTTAAAAATCTGCTGCATTTTGTTGCAACGCACTCCGCCGCTTGTATATAATGTCTCTACTGCGACCTATGAGAATGCTCCTTAATACAGTCAAGTAACCGTTTTCTATACAAGCGCTGGAGTGCGTAGCAAAAAAATGCAGCAGATTTTTAACAGTGTACAGCAAAAGTTTCAAATTTTTAACAGTGTAGTTGGGACAAAAGCGTCTGTAAAAGAAATATTTGGGAATCAAATGCTGTCACTCTCTTACAGAGGCAGCCAGGTAATCGTTATGAATTTCAAATTCCTTGTCGAATCGACACTGCTCATTTCCGATGCCATTACTGCCTGTATAGGTATTAGATTGTTGCTGTTTATCGATTGAAGCATAGTGCGATTTTTGCTAAAATCTTTCTTTTTACTTTTTCTGAGTGAAGGGGGAACTTTTGACTGACTACACTAGAAAAACATTTTACTATACATTAATATATGAAGTCATTTTGCTGCGTGCTCATATATGGAAGCACTATGTGGCGCTCTTATGTGTAAGGAACTTTACTTGATGGATTGTCACCTTTTGATACCCACTTTCGATGACCGTAGGATTCGATGCAGACTAAGATTTCATAAATGCGGTAGCTTTTCGAAGTGGAAGATCTCGTCTGAAAAAGTTACCATACAAAGAAATTCTTAAGATTCACAACGATACTAAACGATATTGTAAGTGGTTTCAGAAAAGTTGACAATCAAACAGTGACAAGTAAACTGAATACATCAGAACTTAGCAAAGTGCGTAGATTAGTACTGCATTGCAAAGAGTTATCGTGTGCCAGTACACATAATTATGTATTACGGTATGCATAACTAAAAAGTAGGAAATAAAATAAGCTTTTTAAGAAAAAAATATCAACCGACTTCAAAAAAGCGCTAAAAAGAATTAAATAATTCTTTAAAATTCTCTAATGACAAAACGTTATCCAATAAGCACACATCGGATATCAGGTACCGGCCTAAAAAACGGTTAAATTTAATATCCACCAAACATAGATTTTAGAGATAATATTATTTTACAAGAGATGAATTGACATATTTATGATTTATTTTATGAATATATACATATAAAAAGTAATGAATTACTTTTTGAAGTTGGTGCCAAACTATTTGATGTATATTAAGAATTGTAGCTAAATTATGCCTAGTACCATAATTAAAATGGGGATAATCATTATTGATTGTGATTGTTTGGCACCAACTTCAAAAAGTAATTCATTACTTTTTATATGTATATATTCATAAAATAAATCATAAATATGTCAATTCATCTCTTGTAAAATAATATTATCTCTAAAATCTATGTTTGGTGGATATTAAATTTAACCGTTTTTTAGGCCGGTACCTGATATCCGATGTGTGCTTATTGGATAACGTTTTGTCATTAGAGAATTTTAAAGAATTATTTAATTCTTTTTAGCGCTTTTTTGAAGTCGGTTGATATTTTTTTCTTAAAAAGCTTATTTTATTATCCTTAATTTATAGGTAAATAAGGTAAACATAGGAATGAGAATCTTTCGCCTTTCGGTGGATTTCCGAAAAATATTATGCAAATGCGCCCTCCCTAAAATCTCTCTCAAGCAAAAAGCCCTAAGCAAAATTTAAATTCTGTTATTTTCTCAAGTTTACTTCTTTCAGTTTTATTTTATTGCAACAATATTTTATCAATTATCTAACCCCGCTCCCCCCAAAAAACAATCTACTTATTTTTATTTTATAATATTTTGCTTAAACAATTCACCCAGAAACTAAATAAATATGCATATATTTTTCTTTATGGTGAATTTAACAGATAGTACAACTAATGATTATGGTGACATATGGAAAAGATAATAAAAAAAATGTCAAATATTTTTTTTCCTTGTGTTCACATGTTGCCCTTGTGTTTTACAGCTGCCCCATCGTTGGGACACATATGAACATTTTTTTGAATTCATAAAACTATTAAGAAAAGTAAGAAGAGCTATAAAAATAATTAAAACATTTACCATGCGTAAAAAAAGTTCTGTTTACTATATTGAGTAGTTTTGCTTATAGAAATTAACCCAGTTATGAGAAAAAACTATGTTCACATGTGCCCCAGTCTCCCCTATATATTCAGGAAGTGCCTGATAGAAAATGGTGCTGATTAGTTTTGTGTGTAAATCGTTCAACAGGTGGTGCTACTATGCTGTCTTTTTTACGATTTCTGCAATTTTGGTCGGAATCCAGGTAGATATTTCACTGTTAGTGAAACGACATTGGCCAATCAAGAGTCTGATTTTTTGTGAACTTTTTACAAACTGTTTTATAAAATATACGCTTTTATTGCTCGATCTCTTATATATAAGACATACTATGCGGATTCCTGTCGTAACACCACCATTTCCAAATTATTCTCCATTCAGTGATATACAACTGATGAAGTCTACTATTTAAATTAGATACGATACGTGGAATATACGTATACATTAAATATACGTATTCTTAAATATACGTTTAACCGATACGCGTTATACGTATCCGGATACGTTTAAACGTATATTCTAAGGTATCCGTATAGCAGAAAAACGTATTATACGGATATACGTATATCGTTTAAACGTATAGCTGCTATACGTATCCCATCGCGAGCACTAGTCACATTATACAGAGAAAAATTTTATTGTTCCTACCAGAACCATTAATCAGTAATCATTATGATTATTTGATTTAAGATGTGCTTTAGAAAAAGTATCATAATAATATTATTTTCAAAATAGCGGTAGGAAGAATAAAATTTCCTTTATACAATACATCCGTGTGGTTCAGTTATTGTTCATTTTGTTCTGTAATCTGATTCTCTTGTGTGCCCTTGTAAATTAAAGAAAAATTCAACGCACATCGTATTCATAGTATCCGTCAGTGATATATATATCAGTTGCAATATGTTTTAAATTGTGTAATGTATTATTAAAATACATCGTAAATGATTTTTTCCCAGCACAGCGCAATGAAATGGAATTTTTCATTTTCCATATGCATTCCACATTCCACAGTAAACCCGATAATATATATCCATTTCAAGGTTTATTATTTTAAAAAAATTTTCCATAGTCAGGCCTTCCAGTTTTATATTTTTCTGTTAACCCTTTGCGGCGCAAGGCAAATTCATTGCTTAAGGGTGTATTTCGATTCAAACTGCTTATTTTCCGATTTATTTTTAAATTCATTTTTGTTCTCATATGCATCAAACTGGCAAGTTGCCTTATTTAGAAAGTACACAAGGTGCCGTGATTGCCAATTCTTTGATAAATGCAGAAAACATTGCAAAAAAAAGCAATCAAAAAAGGATTTTGAATCGATTTTTCTGAACGATTCGTGCGATCTTCGGGCGATTTGTGAACAAAAAAAAAGGGGGTAATACTGAGAAGATAATTGTATATAAATCAAATTCTAATGAATTGAGCGTAAAATGACATTACACGGCACCTTATACGTCTCTTAAGAAATTTCCTCAGCAAGTTTCATGTTTCGACTTTTAAAAATGTGTCTGAAATTGTATCAGAAAATTAAGAGCTGTAGAAGGTGGAAAAGCGTTTTTTCGAATACATCCTTTAGTGTTGAGTGTTGAAATAAATGAATGACACCGGAATTTGAACACAGTTTTATTTGTAAATAAGAGAATGCTATACTTCACGCATTCAATAAATCGTATTTTTTTTTTTTTTTTTTTTTTTTTTTTTTCTTTACGAAAATTCCGGTGCCAGTGTGGCGTTTGGGAATTAAAATTAAGTAGTTTCATAGATATACCACCGCGCCGCAAGGGGTTAAAAAATGACTTTGTAAATGTATCAAAACATTTCTTCGCTTATTCAGTAATGCAATTGAGAACAACCTTGAGGATAGGTTCTATTTCCTTGGGTCATTTTTTTCTATTTTTTCTTTTTCATTTTTTGCACCACACAAGTATGGAGATTATTGCCCGAAATAAATTTTATGATATTTCAATTTCTTACAACATGTTTTGCTCACTGAATGTTATGCACATTGAACGTAACGTTTTTGTAAAATTTTATGCTTATTTTTCGTGAAACCATGTTTTTCCAACGGGACGACGCACAGTGTGGTATTTCACTCAAAAAGCTGGTCAAAATTTTTAATTTCGCATTTAGTTGATCGTTTTCTGGTTGGTATAAGAGGACTGTCGTGTGCATATGATAACGGGTTCTTTTCTTTCTGTAGACTATCCATTTGTTTAGTCTACATGGAAATCATGGTTTTTGCATTTCTCATTTTATGCTTCTGATCTATGCATCATTTTATCGAACGTCTGAAAAACTATTTTAAGTCGAACTTCAGAAACATTTTACAGTTTTTAAAGACGAAGGTATATACACTCTTGTACATAAATATTTTTGTAAATACAGTACATGTTCATTATTATTTTCAAGTTTGAAACCATAGATTTTTTTGGGGGTTAAATATTTTAGATAAAATTATAATTTTAATAGGGAGTTAAACTGAGTTCAGCAAGAACACTTGTGTTTTCATAATGTATAGACCTTCTAATTAAAAGATATGAAATAAAATTTTCCCGGATTCCCCCCCCCCCCCCCATTTTTTTAATAGGTAAAAAAAAAATTCAAAGTAAAGTTTCTGAAAAGCAGTTTTTTTACTTTATTAATTTTTTTAAATTTATTAACTGTTTAAATTAAATATATACTGTAGTTTTTTATTCCTACTGAATACCCTTTGGTGTGCAGATGATAAATCTGCAAATTGAAGAAGAAAAATCCTTTTTTTAAGTAGTTGGATGTTTCTTTTTTTTTTTTTTTTTTTTTTTCTTCTTCTTTAAGTCAAACGTTTTTTGGTCGTACATCCATAACGCGGACTAAATTATTTTTTGTAAATAATGTAACATTTTGGTTTTGTACTAAGAGTTTGTAATATGTGAATCATCTGTTATCTTTTTGAATAATATATTTTAAATCAACCATAAGGAATTGCGTTCTTTACTCACTAACGAGGTAAGAAAGTTTTATATTATTAAGAAGAAATTTACTAGACATACATATATTATTTTTTTTATTCTATTGAATAAAAAAATCGGTAGAAATATCAAAAAAATTTATGAGTGATGTAATAAGAGTATTGTGACACATAAAAATTAACGAAATAAAGTTTCTAAAAGAGAAAATTATCGATATTGCGAAATGTTCATAAAATTAAATACATTTGATTACATTAGAAAATAAAATCTTTCAAACATAGTTATAAATAAAAATGAGCTTCTTTGGGATTCACTGAACAATATTTTTGTGAAAACAATCAGGAATGACTGAAAGGAACACTATTTTTCTATAAGGATAGTAGAGAAACTCGGTCACCCAGAAAAATAGTCTAAAAATTGTATTGGCAGAAGTAAGAGATATAAAATGGAACAATTAAAATCTGAAATTAGCCAAGAACAAATGCAGTTCAACTGAGCAAAAAAGCTGCAGGGCACGCAGATGTTACACAAAATATTAAACACATTGCATTCAGGCCAACAAGGGCAGCAAAATATCGAAAAAAGTTTAATTCTTTGTCGTAGACCTCAAAACTAAGTACATTGAAGTTATTCCCAACTGAGGCTTTGACTATGTTTGTTGCAGCAGATTTTACATACAATCGTTTTAATATCACCCTAATATTTAATGAATATGTATGTCCTCGCTATATACTTCTTCAGAGAGCTAAAGAAAATTTTTATCAAAAAGATAACTTCATTACTGAAAACATGGCGGAAGTAAAACTTTAAAATATTTTAGATCACTTTACTCAAAGATTGTGTTAATACATAGAAAATGTTTTCACAACAACAAGTGAAGCAGAATTGATAAGTTTAGAAATTCTCTGCAAATGGGGTTGTGACAGATCTCCACAACAATTATGTAAACAAAAGTCTGAAAATCCCTTTGACTCAAACATGACTTAAACATTTCAATGACTCAAACACTTTCAAAAACTCTTTAGCTTCTTTGAGATTAATAAGCAAATAAATGAATTGCAAAAGTATGGTGGCAGAACCCTGTATCTTCATATCCACGTTTTTGCTTTCTCATACTAAGGGACCGTTCAAGTATTACGTAAGCATATTTTTCGTCATTTCGTACCCCCTCCCCCCCTTGTAAGAAAATATAAGCAAATGCTAGACCCCCCCCCCCTTTGCTTACGTAAGATTTTATGACAGTTTATACATCAATACTTCTTGACTTATAAAAAGTTACCAATCAATTACATTATTAATTCTACAAATTTATATAGGCATATAGGGATTATGATATCAAAATATATAAAATCATTTTAATATATTGTTGCTAATTGCATTAAACAAACCACAGAATACAAAATGGTTTAAATATATTGTTATTTATCACTTTGAACAATAAAACAAGATATACAAGAAGTCTTAACTTACTTAGGCATCATAACTAAAATTTTTGCCATAAATCATACAAATGTTGGAGTTCAATTTGGTGTTCATATTTTAATCTGATGTCCAGAATCCTTGAACCCATGTTTCAACATTGTCTGTTGTAAGATTTTCACTGGAATAGTGGCCTGGGGTATTGCAGGTTTCCGGTCCTTGTTTGCTTGTTAAATTTGAACTGCAGTTACTTCGTTGTTTAATGCTTACGTAAGAATTGCCGTGACTCCCCCCTCCCCCTTGTCAGAAAAAATAAGCAGACTCTGGACTCCCCCCTCCCCCTTTAGTGCTTACGTAATACTTGAACATTCCCTAACAAGGTTTATTCAGGAAAATAATGACATGATCCAAGAGGAGGTAAAATACATTGAACAGCAAGCACAAAATTTAATAAATACAGAGATTCTGACAGCTTATGTTTTATTACAAGTTCAATTCAAATTAGTGCTTACTAGTGTCGATACTAAAGTTTGCAATGCTATTACTAGCAATCAATTCATCGATGCAATGCTATATTAGCAAACAATCATAAAAAAGGTTTTAATAAGCTAAAAATAATTAAAGACATTGATCCTGATTCTTTGAAATTCGACCTTTTAATATTCCATGTTAGAATCAGATTTTTTCGAGTAAATTTTACATCTTGCTTGTAATTAAAAAGCTTCCAATAAAAAAATGGTTAGCAAGAAGCAAAAATGAGAAAGACTGACAATAAACGATAAAAACTAATGCAAGGTACACTGGTGTCCAAAAGTTAAGCATAATTGGTAATTAAGTAATTATTTTTAAGTAATGAAAGAAATATGAATCGGATTGTATGTATGTATGTCGGCCAATTATCTACACTGTGGGATATAGGCCCTAAGGGGTGGGGTGCCCTCCGTGGGGGTCTTTCTAAGGGAACCTAACCCGTATTTACGCAAGGTTCGAAGAAAACCACGGAAAACTCCGAACGGTTAGGCCGACGGTCGCGATCGGGTTCGAACCCAGCACCTACCGTCTACTAGTTTGAGGTCTGAACCTCTCGGCCATTGGTGGGGCGAAATATGAATCGGAATGTGCTGAAACTCCAGGTGTGTAAACAAAATAGTACGCGTCACATATTTTCGCGAAGAGTTTTCCCCGAAATCGAACAGGGGACTGTCAACAAATTGAAAAAGAACGAAGATCTTTTGGATAACCCTGTCAAAACTAATGTAGCAAAAGCGTTCAAACTGCACATTATGATTAATTAGCTTATTGTAATGTACTGTGTTAATTTTTACAAGGATAGCATGTATACTCGTAGAGAAATTAAGGTTTTTATAAAAACAGTCCTAAATTTTTCCAAGTTTTTTGCTTATAATTTGCAGAGTTCTTATTATAAAATAATGTTCTTTTCTGAAAATATGACAAACATTATTGTACACAATACCCTGTCATCAGAATTTAAAAATAATAAAAATTGTATGAAAAATGAGTAAGTTTAGTAAATAATTTTTCATTGCGCATGCGTCAACGATATCAAAATGTCATTTGCATATTGTGTTAGCTAAATGTATAGAGCAACTTCTGTAAAAGTTTCAAAAACATAGCTTGAAAATTCTGAAAATGGGAGCCTATAGAATCAACTCAAAATCCGTTATTCCTAAAGGAAGCAAAAAAATCAGGGGTTTTACCTAAATATAGTTGTACGTGCAATATTGTGTAGGCACTAAACAATGGAATATGGATACAGCCCCTCATCTTTTTGCTTCATTTAAGGAATAAAGGATTTTGAGTTGATTCTATAGGCTCCCATTTTCAGAATTTTCAAGCTATGTTAAACATTTAAGGGGTTTCTATACACCTGTCCTCCCCTGTTTACGCAAATGTAACCACTAATGAAGGTATTTCCCACGGGCTTAAAACAAATTACATGTAACTGTAAGATGTAATACTTATAATACATGTGCTAATAAGCGTTTTTTTTTTTTTTTAAATATTCTTACGCAAATTTATAATTTATCTATTTACCAAGATAATACGCATTGCATAAAAAATAGTTTTGCTTTGGTAAATAAATTAAAGTCTATCTAGTGTCACTAATATTATCACTTTGGATTTCAAAGATTTATTCAATAATATCATTTTAGCAGATTTACATTCTACTATTAATGCTTTATTCACAGAATATTTGTCATCATTAAATTTACCAGCTAATATAGACATTAACTACTTCAAATCTTTAACTAATTTTCTATTTTATCATAATTATATTTTTCAAAATGTAAGCTGAATGAGCTATTTTTAAACTAATCCAAAGATTTTCGCAGGGGGCATCCACCTCCAGTATCATTTCGGATTTATATTTATATTTTTATGAAAGAAAGTTTAAAAACAATAATATTTTGTTCTTTAAATATATAGATGACACAATTATTCTTTCTCTAAATGATAATAAATCTATATACCTTTCTTTAAATTATCCCTCTAATCTCGAACTAAGTACTACGTACCTTAATAGTTCTAGTATTAATTTTTTTAATGTTAACATTAATATTTGACATAATAATACTCTAATATTTAATATTTATGACAAATGAGATGATTTTTCTTTTAATATAATTAATTTCACTAATTTTAACTCTTGCTTACATCTTTCTGTTTATAGAAATAACACTTCTAAATCATTGATTTCGTATTAAACATTTATGTTCCTCCTATTATATGAGACCTAACCTTTCTAATTTACAACATACAGCAATGTCTTATAATTATCCCCTGGCATTTATTTGATCATGGATTAAACAATAATTCATTTTGATTGTTTATATGGTATATTTAAAAATTATAAAAAATTAAAAAACATATCTACAAAATAATTATAAAATTTAGAAAAATATATTTAAAAAATATAAAATCGAAAACTCTATTATGCAGGGTTGGGTAGCGGATTGCTGAAAAATTTATTAAAACAATTACAAAAGATTTTCCCGAAAGATTATAAAATTATAAAGAATACTGCCCAGTTAAACTGAAGGCATTGAGCTCACAGGCTACAAATACTAATTGCA
Organism: Maratus speculifer; assembly: GCA_964019185.1. NCBI lineage: Eukaryota > Metazoa > Arthropoda > Arachnida > Araneae > Salticidae > Maratus > Maratus speculifer. The sequence continues at coordinate 307,913,373 of OZ025295.1, read as the reverse complement.
CATTAAAGCTTTATATTTTCAAGGGTTAATTCCGTTCGAAAAAAAAATTAAGAAGGGAAAACAGCTCTCCCCTTTTCTCTTTTTTTATACTTAATCATTGAACCTCCTATACTATCAAAGACATGCTTTATCATATAAAAAATCTATATCCAAAATTCAGAGCAAATTAGATAATTCTTAATAAAAACCCATTTAGCATTTATATAATTTAAAAAGAGTTATCCCCCTCTTTTATACTTAACCATTAAACTTCCAAAACTATTCAGAGATTTGAACGAAATCTGAAAATTCTGCTTGAAAAACCCATTTATATAAATTAAGGGGGGGGACATTAGAACCCCTGTTCCCCTTATTTATACTTATTCAATGAACACCTAATAACAGTCACGGAATCGCCTCATCAGAATGATCCTAATCTAAATTTTGAACGAAAATTAATTCTGCATGAAAATCCCATTTATATCAACTAACGGGTGGGGGGCATTAGAGCCCCTGTTCCCCCTATTTATGCTTATTCAATGAACACCTAATAACAGTCACGGAATCGCCTCATCAGAATGATCCTAATCTAAATTTTGAACGAAAACTTAATTCTGCATGAAAATCCCATTTATATCAACTAACGGGGGGGGGGGGCATTAGAACCCCTGTTCCCCCTATTTATACTTATTCAATGAACACCTAATAACAGTCACGGAATCGCCTCATCAGAATGATCCTAATCTAAATTTTGAACGAAAACTTAATTCTGCATGAAAATCCCATTTATATCAACTAACGGGGGGGGGGCATTAGAACCCCTGTTCCCCCTATTTATACTTATTCAATGAACACCTAATAACAGTCACGGAATCGCCTCATCAGAATGATCCTAATCTAAATTTTGAACGAAAACTTAATTCTGCATGAAAATCCCATTTATATCAACTAACGGGGGGGGGGGCATTAGAACCCCTCTTTCCCCTATTTATACTTATTCAATGAACAACTAATAACAGTCACTGAATCGCCTCATCAGAATGATCCTAATCTAAATTTTGAAAACTTAATTCCGCATGAAAATCCCATTTATATCAACTAACGGGGGGGAGGGGGGCATTAGAACCCCTGTTCCCCCTATTTATACTTATTCAATGAACACCTAATAACAGTCACGGAATCGCCTCATCAGAATGATCCTAATCTAAATTTTGAAAACTTAATTCCGCATGAAAATCCCATTTATATCAACTAACGGGAGGGGGCATTAGAACCCCTGTTCCCCCTATTTATACTTAATCAATGAACACCTAATAACAGTCAAGGAATCGCCTCATCAGAATGATCCTAATCTAAATTTTGAAAACTTAATTCTGCATGAAAATCCCATCTATATCAACTAACGGGGGGCATGAGCCCCCCGTTCCCCCTCTTATACATATCGAATGAACTCCAAAAACTAATCAAGGAAGCGCCTTGTCAGGATATACCTACATACAAAATTTCAAGTGGATCGGATATTTTTATCATGAGTTATCGCGTTACGTACATACGAACATACATACAGAACGGACGGGCACATAAGTTCTCAGGCTATGATAGCCTGTGAGCTAAAAAAGAATACTGCCCAGTTAAACTGAAGGCATTGAGCTCACAGGCTACAAATACTAATTGCACATTAAAGCTTTATATTTTCAAGGGTTAATTCCGTTCGAAAAAAAAATTAAGAAGGGAAAACAGCTCTCCCCTTTTCTCTTTTTTTATACTTAATCATTGAACCTCCTATACTATCAAAGACATGCTTTATCATATAAAAAATCTATATCCAAAATTCAGAGCAAATTAGATAATTCTTAATAAAAACCCATTTAGCATTTATATAATTTAAAAAGAGTTATCCCCCTCTTTTATACTTAACCATTAAACTTCCAAAACTATTCAGAGATTTGAACGAAATCTGAAAATTCTGCTTGAAAAACCCATTTATATAAATTAAGGGGGGGGGGGACATTAGAACCCCTGTTCCCCTTATTTATACTTATTCAATGAACACCTAATAACAGTCACGGAATCGCCTCATCAGAATGATCCTAATCTAAATTTTGAACGAAAATTAATTCTGCATGAAAATCCCATTTATATCAACTAACGGGGGGGGGGCATTAGAGCCCCTGTTCCCCCTATTTATACTTATTCAATGAACACCTAATAACAGTCACGGAATCGCCTCATCAGAATGATCCTAATCTAAATTTTGAACGAAAACTTAATTCTGCATGAAAATCCCATTTATATCAACTAACAGGGGGGGGGCATTAGAACCCCTGTTCCCCCTATTTATACTTATTCAATGAACACCTAATAACAGTCACGGAATCGCCTCATCAGAATGATCCTAATCTAAATTTTGAACGAAAACTTAATTCTGCATGAAAATCCCATTTATATCAACTAACGGGGGGGGGGGCATTAGAACCCCTGTTCCCCCTATTTATACTTATTCAATGAACACCTAATAACAGTCACGGAATCGCCTCATCAGAATGATCCTAATCTAAATTTTGAACGAAAACTTAATTCTGCATGAAAATCCCATTTATATCAACTAACGGGGGGGGGGGTATTAGAACCCCTGTTCCCCCTATTTATACTTATTCAATGAACAACTAATAACAGTCACTGAATCGCCTCATCAGAATGATCCTAATCTAAATTTTGAACGAAAACTTAATTCTGCATGAAAATCCCATTTATATCAACTAACGGGGGGGAGGGGGGCATTAGAACCCCTGTTCCCCCTATTTATACTTATTCAATGAACACCTAATAACAGTCACGGAATCGCCTCATCAGAATGATCCTAATCTAAATTTTGAAAACTTAATTCCGCATGAAAATCCCATTTATATCAACTAACGGGAGGGGGCATTAGAACCCCTGTTCCCCCTATTTATACTTAATCAATGAACACCTAATAACAGTCAAGGAATCGCCTCATCAGAATGATCCTAATCTAAATTTTGAAAACTTAATTCTGCATGAAAATCCCATCTATATCAACTAACGGGGGGCATGAGCCCCCCGTTCCCCCTCTTGTACATATCGAATGAACTCCAAAAACTAATCAGGGAAGCGCCTTGTCAGGATATACCTACATACAAAATTTCAAGTGGATCGGATATTTTTATCATGAGTTATCGCGTTACGTACATACGAACATACATACAGAACGGACGGGCACATAAGCTCTCAGGCTATGATAGCCTGTGAGCTAAAAAAGAATACTGCCCAGTTAAACTGAAGGCATTGAGCTCACAGGCTACAAATACTAATTGCACATTAAAGCTTTATATTTTCAAGGATTAATTCCGTTCGAAAAAAAAATTAAGAAGGGAAAACAGCTCTCCCCTTTTCTCTTTTTTTATACTTAATCATTGAACCTCCTATACTATCAAAGACATGCTTTATCATATAAAAAATCTATATCCAAAATTCAGAGCAAATTAGATAATTCTTAATAAAAACCCATTTAGCATTTATATAATTTAAAAAGAGTTATCCCCCTCTTTTATACTTAACCATTAAACTTCCAAAACTATTCAGAGATTTGAACGAAATCTGAAAATTCTGCTTGAAAAACCCATTTATATAAATTAAGGGGGGGGGACATTAGAACCCCTGTTCCCCTTATTTATACTTATTCAATGAACACCTAATAACAGTCACGGAATCGCCTCATCAGAATGATCCTAATCTAAATTTTGAACGAAAATTAATTCTGCATGAAAATCCCATTTATATCAACTAACGGGGGGGGGGGGCATTAGAGCCCCTGTTCCCCCTATTTATACTTATTCAATGAACACCTAATAACAGTCACGGAATCGCCTCATCAGAATGATCCTAATCTAAATTTTGAACGAAAACTTAATTCTGCATGAAAATCCCATTTATATCAACTAACGGGGGGGGGGCATTAGAACCCCTGTTCCCCCTATTTATACTTATTCAATGAACACCTAATAACAGTCACGGAATCGCCTCATCAGAATGATCCTAATCTAAATTTTGAACGAAAACTTAATTCTGCATGAAAATCCCATTTATATCAACTAACGGGGGGGGGGGGCATTAGAACCCCTGTTCCCCCTATTTATACTTATTCAATGAACACCTAATAACAGTCACGGAATCGCCTCATCAGAATGATCCTAATCTAAATTTTGAACGAAAACTTAATTCTGCATGAAAATCCCATTTATATCAACTAACGGGGGGGGGTATTAGAACCCCTGTTCCCCCTATTTATACTTATTCAATGAACAACTAATAACAGTCACTGAATCGCCTCATCAGAATGATCCTAATCTAAATTTTGAACGAAAACTTAATTCTGCATGAAAATCCCATTTATATCAACTAACGGGGGGGGGGGGCATTAGAACCCCTGTTCCCCCTATTTATACTTATTCAATGAACACCTAATAACAGTCACGGAATCGCCTCATCAGAATGATCCTAATCTAAATTTTGAAAACTTAATTCCGCATGAAAATCCCATTTATATCAACTAACGGGAGGGGGCATTAGAACCCCTGTTCCCCCTATTTATACTTAATCAATGAACACCTAATAACAGTCAAGGAATCGCCTCATCAGAATGATCCTAATCTAAATTTTGAAAACTTAATTCTGCATGAAAATCCCATCTATATCAACTAACGGGGGGCATGAGCCCCCCGTTCCCCCTCTTATACATATCGAATGAACTCCAAAAACTAATCAGGGAAGCGCCTTGTCAGGATATACCTACATACAAAATTTCAAGTGGATCGGATATTTTTATCATGAGTTATCGCGTTACGTACATACGAACATACATACAGAACGGACGGGCACATAAGCTCTCAGGCTATGATAGCCTGTGAGCTAACAAAAAAACAATGGGTTTTTGATTTTAATATATTATCATCATAATTTCCACTTATTGATACCTTGTGTATGGCTGTGGAATTCTCCATTGAATTTATTAATGATAGTCTTTTCTGCAACATGTAACCCTTTTTTTTACTCTTTTTTATGACACTATTTTTTCTGGTGAGTTTCAAATATTGGATTTTCTATTTTCTATTTCAATTCATTTGTTCAATAATTTATTTCTTTTCTCTATAACTCTTTCAACAATTTTTGACTTTATCTTATAAGCAGGGATGTTGTGGAGGGTACACGCGGTTATATGCCGTATACTTTCTGGATTTTTTTTTTTTTTTTTTTCAAGGAACCCCGTATACCCTCTGTTTCTCAAGAAATCTATAGTGTATACACTCTAGAATATACCTTCTGCCTTGAGCGTATACCCTCTGCTTAGGGAGTATACTGTCTATTTATTTTACGACTACATCCCTGGTTATAAGGTGCTTAATTTTATCTTTTTAACCTTCCTACCCTGTTCAATTTTTACTCAATCTTGATAAAAACATTTCACACCAGAATTGTTATTTAAAATATTTTAATATATTTAATTGACTTACTTCTCCGAATCTGTTATTTAACTTTCTTAATGAAAAAAATTCTGGTCCGAATCGTATAAAACAAATTATAGTTATGGGTAGATTAGACCCATTCAGGGTAGGAAGGTAAAGCATATTGCTGACAAAATTTAACAAAATAACATATCTTTTCTATAAACTAGCATGCATAGTACCAAAAGTTGGTGTCATAAATATATCAGAAGGTATACGCTATAAGTAGAGGGTATAGGAAAATTTCTGAAGGGGAACTTTTAACTGAAATATAGGTATTGCTTTAAACGAACTAAATTTTGGAATGCATTTTGTTAATAGATACAAATTTCTATATCATATACAGGGCCGCTAAAAAATTCGGATAATTTTCCGATTGCAGATAGGAACAGCTGAAATTTGTTTTGAAATGCATTGTACATTTTGATATGGTAAAATGAGACGTAATATTATTATTTTTTAAACGATGCAGTTTTGTTACATTATTCTGAATGTGTTGGAAATTGCTTCATAATCTATGCTTTATACATGATTTTTCTTTCTTTTTTACTATACACGAAAGAAAAAAGAATCATATTAAATGTAAAATCTCACACATCTAAAAATCCATGCTCAGTTTTATGTAGTATATTCGGATGAATGTGGAGAAAAAAAAAATTAAGCAAAAATATTCATATTTAAAAAAATAGTTGAGATTTTTAAAAAGTTTTTTTAATTTAAATTTTAGTAAAATAGGCTGTTCTACAAGATTTTTGTATTATTATTGTATTTAATAGTTTAGTATTGAAGAATTCAATTGTTCGAAAGTTTATTTTATTAATATTTTACTCAACTCAAAATTAAACACTCATCTCTTGTTTTAAAACAGTTTATTCTCATGAGAAAATTCTTCTCAGTTCTTTCGAACGTAGATAATTTAACGAAACACAACTCCAATAAAAAACCGTAACATTTTTTCACATATCTCATTAAAAAACATTCTAATCAAACTCAAAAACAAAAAGAATATTGTTTCACACAGCTTAGGTAAAAGCTGAAATAAAACAGATAATGTATTTATCACAAAAAATCGTTTGCACAGAAAACTTTTTACATTTTGAAATAATTAGGTATATCTTGGTTGCTAGGTGACAAAGTCAGTAGAAAATTAAATAGCATTTTATCAAACAAGTATCAAGTATTATGCCACCACATATATTGCAGTATTATTCAAAATTGAAGAGATGGCTTCAAAGGTACTATGTCCCTTTAAATACGTATAATCTCTTCTGCAATTTTTAAAATTTCTAAGCATCGCACATTGCCCATTTTTCTACCTTCGGGTGGGTGCAAAAATTGCTTTTAAATGAAATTTGTATGAAAACTGCATCTCAATTTATGTTTGACATATTAATTTTTTGTAGTTTTTAATAATGCTTCTTTAATGTTAGGAATTGAAGTAATCAATTTCTGTTGAATGTAAAAGAAAAATAGTTGGAAGAGTGTAGATTACTATAACTTTTTGTTGCCATTTTCACATAACAGTAAAAAAAAGTAATTAACATTAATATGAAAATTTTTAACGAATAATTTCTGATAAAACATGGAGCTACTAGCGGACCCGACAGACGTTGTCCTGTCACCAACAGACGTTGTTCTTCTTGGCACCGACTCCAGAAAATCAAATAAATGTACGTAAATATAGTAATACGTACGATAAACAATACGCTCTTAATTTAATTTCTTATTATAATTATGTAAGGAAATTATTTTTCAATCTTCAGTATTTTTTGAAGTCGGTTCAATTTTTAATAGAAAAGTTTATTTTTCTATTTTTAGTTAACAGTTAACGATTTTCTGAAGTCGGTTAATCAAAATTATAACACAGGAAATATTATAATACAGTAAAGCATGCACGTTTGCAAGGAGTGGGATTCGAACACGCGATCTCTTTCTTCAAGAAGCAGAGCTTAAATCTGGCGCCTTAGACCGCTCGGACATTCCGTCCACACTCCATTCATCGATCTTATTCAACACTTTTAATTAGCGAAAAATCACTAACTATTAGTTTTTGCCTAATTACTAAAAAAGTACTGAATCAATTTCGATGAAATGGGAATCTAAACCATTCTCGAATCCACTGGATCACACAAACAAAATTTCATTAAAATCGGTCCAGTCGTTGAGGAGGAGTTCAGTGACATACACATGCACAGAAGATTTATATATATAAAGATTATAAACTACACTATATTGCCATTGATTATTGGACACTTGCGATTTTAGACATTTTACTAAATATCTAGAAAAATACATGAGGAATCATCTCGAAACTCTTAGTGTATAAATATAATTGTATACGCCATACATCGCCGTGAAGATTTTTTACCGAAACTCCATAGGGGACCGTCAACAAATTAAAAAAGAATGAATATCTTTTGAATAACCCTGTCAAAACTAATGTAGCAAAAGTGCTCAAACTCTAGATTATGATTGAATGCCTTATTGTATTGTAATACACTGTGTTCATTTTTATGCAAATATCATGCATACTCGCGGAGTAATTGAGGTTTTTATAAAAATGGTCCCAAATTTTTCCAAGTTTTTTCCTTATAATTTTCAGAGTTCTTAATATAAAATGATGTTTTTTTTTTCAGAAAATAAGACAAACAACATTGCAGACAGTACCCTGTAATCAGAATTAAAAAATAATAAAAATTGTATGAAAAATGAGTAGGTTTACTAAATAATTTTTTACTGCGCATGCGTCAAAGATATTAAAATTTCATTTGCACATTATGTTAGCTAAATGTATAGAGCAACTTTTGTAAAAGTCTCAAAATCATAGCTTGAAAATTCTGAAAGTAATCGTCTATAGAAAAAGGACAAAATCCGTTGTTTCCAAAATGAAGCAAAAAAATGAGGGATTTTATCCAAATGTAGTAGTACATCCCGTATTGTGTATTCTATATTGACACTAATCAATGAATATATGGATACAACCCCTCTTGTTTTTGCTTAATTTTGAGAATAACGGATTTTCAACTAATTCAATTGACGGTTATTTTCAGAATTTTCAAGTTATGATTTTGTGACTTTTACAAAAGTTGCTTTATACATTTAACTAACATAATATTAGGGATGAGATTTCCGCTTTTTTGTACACCAGTAAAATCTTAGAGAAAATATTATTATTTTAAATCACAAAAATGTCCCGATTTAAAAATATAGCATTTTCTCTAAGATTTTACTGGTGTGCAAAAAAGCGGAAATCTCATCCCTGATAATATGCAAATGAAATTTTGATATCGTTGACGCATGCGCAGTAAAAAATTATTTAGTAAACCTACTCATTTTGTACAAAATTTTCATTATTTTTTAATTCTGATTACAAGGTACTGTGTGCAATGTTGTTTGTCATATTTTCTGAAAAAAATATTATTTTATACTAGCATACCCAGCCCGCTTCGCCGGGCTTAATTTGAAGGTTTATTTAATAATTTATGTGTATGGTACGGATCCCCCGGTGACTCTCCCCGGACCATCGGCACTCCACGTGCGTCGGGTGAGCGTCAGAACAAACTTTCAGCATATACATATGGGTGGTTGTACTTGAATGCACAGACCTGCGCGTTTTTTTCTATCTTGCTTTTATACCTCTGGACCGAGTTGGCGCATTGCCAAGATTTGCTTCCTCTGGACCGAGTTGGCGCATTGCCAAGATTTGCTTCCTCTGGACCGAGTTGGCGCATTGCCAAGATTTGCTTTCCCCTGTGCCTCAATTAATTAATTATCCTCAGAATTCCTTTTATTTATAGAGATTCTGATTACAAGGTACTGTGTGCAATGTTGTTTGTCATATTTTCTGAAAAAAATATTATTTTATACTAGCATACCCAGCCCGCTTCGCCGGGCTTAATTTGAAGGTTTATTTAATAATTTATGTGTATGGTACGGATCCCCCGGTGACTCTCCCCGGACCATCGGCACTCCACGTGCGTCGGGTGAGCGTCAGAACAAACTTTCAGCATATACATATGGGTGGTTGTACTTGAATGCACAGACCTGCGCGTTTTTTTCTATCTTGCTTTTATACCTCTGGACCGAGTTGGCGCATTGCCAAGATTTGCTTCCTCTGGACCGAGTTGGCGCATTGCCAAGATTTGCTTCCTCTGGACCGAGTTGGCGCATTGCCAAGATTTGCTTTCCCCTGTGCCTCAATTAATTAATTATCCTCAGAATTCCTTTTATTTATAGAGATTAAGAACTCTGAAAATTATAAGGAAAAAACTTGGAAAAATTTGGGAACATTTTTATAAAAACCTTAATTACTCTGCGAGTATGCATGCTATTTGCATAAAAATGAACAAGGCGTATTACAATAAGGCATTCAATCATAATCTAGAGTTTGAGCGCTTTTGCTACGTTAGTTTTGACAGGGTTATTCAAAAGATATTCATTCTTTTTTAATTTGTTGACGGTCCCCTATGGAGTTTCGGTAAAACATATTCACGGCGATGTATGGCGTATACTATTATATTTATACACTAAGAATTTCGAGATGATTCTTCATGTATTTTTCTAGATATTTAGTAAAATGTCTAAAATCGCAAGTGTCCAATAATCAATGGCAATATAGTGTATATGTTATTTTAATCGTTTGTTAATCCAAAGGCCGACAAAAACCTAAAGTATCAAGCACAAGAAAAAACCTTTATTTTATGGAAGAGTAGAAATAGGGAAATCTAATTATCCATGTCTGCCATAAATGAAGGGATGCATAAACCAAAAATTTATGACACCAGTGATTGAATCGTAGGTTTATCATTGAGTTTGTCCACCAATCAAAAATATGAAAACATGGTGGATTGGGAGCAGGAAAACACAATGAAAAATCTACGAGTCAACTATTAGTGGTATTAATTTTTGGCTTATGCACTACTTCACTTCCTGCAAATATTGATCATTAGATTCCCCTATTTCAACTCTTCCATAAAACATTTTTTTCCCTTGTGCTAGACACCTTAGGTTTTTGTGCAGTCGGCTCTTGACTATATGTTAATGTTACACGCAAATGAAGTCAGATGAATCATTAGATAACCGAATTTTTTGTCGATTTTCTTGAATGACATCACGGTTTCTTGCTGGATTTATGTATTATTCTGCAATAGTAACGTCATACGCATACTTTTCTGTAGATGTCGTTTAACCCCTTAACGCGCAGTGTTGCCGGGTTGGCAACACCTAAAGTTCCCCCTGTTTAGAGACACAAAAACTCCGTGAATATTTTAAAAACTACTCTAATGGCTACTTTAAATCTTTCCTATGAGTTCTAGATGGCAGCACCACAGAGATCAAACTCTACTGTTTTTAAATAATAGGTAAAATGTTTTACTGTAATACGCGCTTCACAGCAATGCTCTTCTAACTGCGCTCATCAATGCTTTACTTATGGGAGGTTACCACTTCGGCAATAGCTGTATAATTAAAATGGTTAGGGCAATCTTTACAAAACAATAAGTGTGTACTCCTCTAGGCCTAAATAGATTGCCTAATTTTTTTTTCCATAAATTCCAACTTTAAAGAGTAGTGCCCCGGAAAGGGTTAAAGACTAAATCGTAAATGTGAAGTTTTTCAGCGGATTCGAATGACGTCATTTTATATAAAATAAAAGGAAGTGTTTTAAGTCTTAAAACTGAAATATGTTTTACTCTATATTTTTATTTATATACATATATATTTGTTTTTCATCGGGGGCGACACTAAATTTTGAAAAATTAGATTTCCTATTTTCTAATTTAATATCTTTCTTAGACACGAAACAACATTTTCCTAAATATAAGTTACATGGAAGAAGAATCGCCTTAAAAAATAATATTTTAATATATATGTTAACCCCTTTAGGTGCAAGCAGTAATATCTCTGTTATATTAAATTCTCACCGGAAAAATCGAAAAATTTTGTCTTAAAATATGAGAAGGTAGTTATTCGCCAAAAGTTAAAAATATAAAATTTCGTTAAAAGTTTCTGGTGAGAATTTTATTTAAATTAGGTGGATAAAATGTATCCCAATGTATCTTAAAGAGTTTTAAGCAAACTCCATATTTAAAAGTTATACTTTATTTGTACACTTTTTATAATTGGAAGTAGAGGTCTGCACGGGCCGAAATTTTCAGGCCCAAGCCCGGAAAAAAAGTTAAAAATTCGGCCCGAATCCGTCCCGGCTCAGGTGAATTTCTACAGAACATTGATCTTTAACGGAAGAGTTCAGACTAAAAAAACTTATTTTAGTCTTTTTTTTTTTTCTTTCATGTTTATAATCTCTATTTTTTGCAGAAGTACCATAGGCTACTATACTTACGCTTTTAATGAACCTTTGTTTGTTGTATGTAAATGTTTCAATTATCATTAGTATTATTAATACATAAAAAAATCTAAAAAATGGTATATGGTAAGAGTAAAATCTTCTAAGACATTGGAAAGAAAAAAATAAGTTTCCTTTTTAGCATGAGTAAATGTTTAATATATTTTTTTCTCGCGTATTGTTGTATTCATTTTGCATGTATGAACAGTTTAAAAGAAATTTGCAGTTTTCATTTTAAACAAAAGATCTGCCATAATCATGTTTTTTTTTTTTTTTTTTTTTTTTTTTTTTATGTGTTTAATTCTATTTTAAGACGCTGTCATAATACATGTATATTATTTATATATATATATATGTGTGCGTGTGTGTGTTTAATTCTATTTTAAGATACTTAGTGATCTACGATTCTTTAAAAAGAATAAATTCTAATGTGTTGGTTGTAGAATAATGACGACTTAAAAGTATATCGCTATTTTGAAAAAATTTTTGGACCAAGCCAAACTTTATTGATTTATGAACAGACTTTTCCACGTCGAGTAAAGGATTTTCATACGGTAAGATTCAACAGGAACTGATTATTTTGGTCCGTGAAGACTAGGAAGAACGAAATCAGTCTCGGCTTCGTACGGAAAAAATAAGTTAGGCTCGGCCCGGCCCTATACTCCAGGAAAAAAAATTAAGGCCCGAGGCCGGCCCGAAAAGATTAGCGACTAGGCCCGTCCGGCCAGGTCCGAGTCTTCAGAAGCAAGGCCTGGCCCGAATGCAGTTAATGGAAATCGGCCCAAACCCGGCCCGTGCAGATCTCTAGTTGCAAGTATGTTTCTCTCCTCAAAATTTTAAGAGATAATTGCATTAACTTCCATTTTGAATCACCACTTGTACACTTCCATTTAATATAATTGAAAATTAAATTTGAAAACACGAATGCCATGCTGACTAAAAAGTTTCCCTTGTTAATGTTTATATTTTAACTTAAAATTACCTCAACGCCAAAACAAAAACGAAAGTTTCGCGCTAGAATAATTCAATGAATTATAAGTGCCTTTCCAAGCCCGAGTGTGTTATTTTCTACTTTATTTCTAGGCTCATTTTCTTTTTTCCACATTTCAAGCTTTTTTCTGCCAGACTACTTGCATAATTTTCCTGTAAATGGACACAGCTGTGGTTTGTTAGCCTGAAGCAACACGTTTTTACCTTATTCCGTCGACTTAATAAACATGTGGCATAACAAGCATTTTCTCTCTTATACCTAGATTTGCCTGATTTGCAGCATAAGTCACGTGAAAGATGGGTTAAAATTTGTAAACTATTAAAATATTTAACGAAAGAAAAAAAAACGAAGAATCTGTACGCATAACAGGAGGATAGTGCTTTTGACTGTGGACAATGTAGAATTCACTTTTTTTGACCAAATGAGTCAAATATTGGTAGAATAATCTCAACCGCTTGCTTCCCTGATATCCCCGTACCAAGCACGGGCATCCATAGTATAATCATGATTTGTTTTTGTCACCAGTACACATTTATTGTAAATTTCGTATTATTTAATCCGAGCATTTTTTTTTTTTTTTTTTAGTTGGGCAAAAATTTTTGTTTTGCAAAACCAGTGATAAAAGAGGAAAAATAATGTTAAAGACATGAAAAAAAAAGCATTATTTGAAAGCTTTTTTTTAACCCTTTGAGGGGCAAGCAATTGCGTTCGTGTAATTCTGAACTACCACCGGAAATTTGTAAAAAAGTTATATGAAAAAGAAGAAAAGCAATTTCACGACTGTTTTCCACCGAAGTTAGAAAAGTGAAATTTAATGACATTTTTCTGGTGTAAATCTTCATCAATCGTAGGTGGTATATAATATATACCACCGCCCCTCAAGGGGTTAAATAGTGATCAATTAAGTGGTTAACCCGTATTTTGGATCACTCTGTACACTTCCTTTTAATATAATTGAAAACTAATTTTGAAAACACGAATGTCATGCTATCTAAAAAGCTTCCATTGTTAGTGTTTATGTTTTAACTTAAAATTACCTCAACTTTAAAACTAACGTAAAAGTTTCCCGCTAGAATAATTTAATGAATTGTTATGTGATTTTTTAAGCCCGAGCGTGTTATTTTCTACTTCATGTTTTGGTTCATTTTCTTTTTCCACATTTCGAGATTATTTCTGCCAGACTACTTGCATAATTTTCTCGTAAGTGTGCACAGTTGTGACTTGTTAATCTGAAACAACACGTTTTTACTCCTTTTTTTCTGGATTTAATAAACTTGTGGTATAACAAGCATTATCTGTGTTATACCTAGATTTGCCGGATTTGGCGCATAAGTCAAGTGTAGGATGGGGTAAAATTTGCAAACTATTAAAAAACTAAAAAAAAAAAAAAAAATCATCTGTACGCATACCAGTAGGATAGTGCTTTTGACTGTGGGCAATGTAGAATTTTCTCTCCGTGACCAAGTGAGAACTGACAGATTGACTTTAACACAGGGCCGTAGCTAGGAGTAATCTACAGAGGGGGCTCAAGAGGTTGTAGGGGGGGGGAGGACTCATAATTTTTTTCTCTTTCTCTGGCACAGAAAGATAAATGAGTGCATATTTACACTGTAGGTACTATGTTTCTTATTAAACTGTTGTCATAACTTCATTTTATACTAAGAAAAGTATATGATGATGAAAATTTTGAGTGTATAACTGGTGCGAAAATAAACATCATTTTAGCTTCATATGAACATATAGAATGAGGGCGCGTTGAATTAGTTATTTTAAATACAATTTAGTAACTCTGTAAAACTGTACAATGATCTCAAAACTAAATTAGATTTTTGAAGAGAATTTCATTTGAATTTTCGGAACAGAAATTTATTTAGTGACCTTGGAATCTTTTCTAGGGGAGGGGGGGCTCAAAATGTTTTTTGGGGGGCTGAGCCGCCCATAGCGCCCCCTAAGCTACGGCCCTGCTTTAACAGCTTCCCTGATTTACCAGCACCACGTACGGGCATCCATATTGCAATCATGATTTATTGTTCTCACCAATAAATTTTTACTGTAAATTTCGTATTTTTTAATCCAAATACCCTTTTTTTTTTTTTTTTTTTTTTTTTTTTGAACAGGCAAAAATTTTTGCTTTGAAAAGCCGGTGATAAAAGATTAAAAATTATATAAAAGACATGAAAAAATAGGTATTTGAAAGTTCTTTCAAAAATATGTTCGGTTAAATTATTAACCTCTATTTTGGATCACTCTGCACACTTTCCTTTAATATAATTGAAAATACGAATGGCATGCTAACTGAAGAATTTCCATCGTTAATATTTATGTTTTAGCTTAAAATTATCTCAACGCCAAAACGAAAGTAAAAGTTCCGCGCTAGAATGATTTAATGAATTGTAAGTGCCTTTTCAAACCCGAGTGTGTTATTTTCTACTTTATTTCTTGGTTCATTTTCTTTTCCCACATTTCAAGATTATTTCTTCCAGACAACTTGCATAATTTTCCCGTAAAGAAACACAGTTGCGGCTGGTTAGCCAGAAGCAATGCGTTTTTAACTTTTTCTATCGACTTAGTAAACTTGCGGTGTAACTAGCATTCTCTCTCTTACACCTAGATTTGCAGCATGAATCAAGTGAAAGATAAAGGTAAAATTCGAAAACTATTAAAATGTTTAAAGGAAGAAAATAAAAACCATCTGTACGCATAATAGGAGGTTAGTGTTCTTGATCGTAGACAATGTAATAGACTCCCTCAAATCTGCGATCCTAGAATCCGCACATAATTTACAGATGTAAACAATGAAATATTCAGTTTAGATATAGAAACAAAATTTTATTTATTTAGCTTTATAACAGTTCCATATATTTTTTTTTTTTTTTGTAATTTTTTTTTTTTAATATTTCTGAATTCATGTTTTTTATGAAGGAAGAACAAATTTATTTCTAAAAAAAAGCAATATATTGCTGATATTCCTGCCTGATAATCACAATCTTCTAACCAAACATATTTATACAATAATCAAACTTTTTTGTTTATTAAGTCTGACTAAACCTGCAATAAGACTTCGTTATTTTATGTGTTTGGTGTGAATTAGTTATGTATTTCTATGAGGCAAGTTTCATTGAAAAATCTAAGAAAAATACATTTAATTTTTATAATGAATGTCACAAAAAAATCACAAGAGTTCAAATTTAATCATACGTTATTGATTGTTAACTTGATCTTTGCTTTTAATATTTTAATTATTTTAAAAATTATCTAAATTTTCATTATTTTATTTTATTACTTTATTTATTATATTGTAAGCATTCGTTATAGTTTCGATTGCATTATTAATTACATTCAAATTACTGTTTAAAATATGTAAAAAAAGCAATGACCAAAAATCTGCAAAACCTCTAGTCCCAAGCTGTGCGGATTTGAGGGAGTCTACTGTATTCTCTATCCGTGATCAAATAAGAACGGGAAGATGGATTTCAGTAAATATCGTCTTCGCTCTTAATTCTTTACTGCTGTGACGAAAATTGCCGCATAACTACTGTGAGCGGTCTGTCAGACCACTTAATCTAAAGAATAAAATGTTACATTAGCTCTCAGAATACTATTTTTGTATTAAACTTTATATACAGGACTATTATAAATAAAATTCAGCTATTCAAAAATTTCTAGAGATGGTAATAGGTCTACAACCGAAACAAAATTTGACCAGTATCTATAGTTAAACTAAAAATTACGAGTTAAACTCCGAAATTTGAAAAACTCAGCAGCCTGTGAGACCGCTAATAGTAGTTAAGGGTTAAAATAGCTAAAATTCATCTTAACACTAGAAGTGCCAGAAATTTCCCTTAAGGTTTATAAAATAAATGAACACCAAAATTTCAATTTGAAGCTTTTTAACATTATGTTTTTACGTTAATTTTTGGTGTGTTTTAATATGTATTTAATTCTTTTTTTAATAAGTTCTAGTTCAAAATGACTTATATATATATGAGGTAACAGTCAGATTGACTGCTGTTGGTGCTTTTATTGTAAAGGGTGCTAGTCACTCAGCAGCCGAATGTTAAGTCTGTGTCGTAATGTTAAGTCTGTGCCCGTTTGATGCATATTTACATTCAAAATATTTCCTCGAGAAATTAATATCTTAAAATTATTTTTTCAGTCTTCTCTACTTAGAGAATGAAATATCAAATGAAAGACTTTTCAGATTTGATAAAACACGTTTTATTATTATTATTATTCGAATTGAATAATTCCAACTGAGCGAAAAATTGTCCAGGCTGGGAATCGAACCCAGATACTTGGCATACAAGGCCAATGCTTTACCTGTAACCTTACCTGTAATGCTTTACCTGTAACACTCAGGTAACCTTATTGGTCATAACATCTGGTCTGTCATTTAGACAGCTCAACAGAATAGACCGCAGGTATTCTCATCGATTCCCAGCCTGGACAATTTTTCGCTCAGTTGGAATTATTCAATTCGTATGATTACTTTACCAATCAGTTAGATTGTGTTGAAAATAATAGTATTATTATTATTATTATTAAAATCTGCAGTTAACCCCTTGGGGACGAGCGACACGTATACGTGCCGCTAAAAGGCTTAAGAATCCTTGTTTATCCCCTCGAGTAAAATTATACTGTAAATTTTGCCTAATTTAATCGGAACATTTTCTTGATTTAATAATACACGAATTTCTGTTTTTTAAAAACCGGTGACAAAATATAAAAAATTTCGTAAAAGGCACCCGTTGCGAAGAGGTTAATAATGAGGAAAAAAGTGTCCAGTAGCTGTAAATTTTAAGGGTTTTTTTTTTTTTTTTTTTAAATAGTTTTAGAACAGAAAAAAAGTTATATTATTTAATTGCTATAAATTTAGATTAAATAAGGCAAATACTTTTGTTCAAAATAGCGATAGCAAAAAATTGTAATAGTTGGTAATAATCTGGAAAGTTGCAGTTTAAAAACCATGGAACTATTAAAAAAAGGAGCTGACATATCCTTATAATATTGAAGTTTCAATTGAAACCTCTTTCGCAGGGATTCATTACCACCACGGCAAACTGCCACCAGTAAATTTATGCAGAAAATATTTTTTTGTTTAAATGTCCAGGGTTCGCACAGCTCTACCACTAAATCTTTACAGTATTTTCAATGTATTTCACTGCAGAAAAATGTTGCGAAAATCTGTTTCTAAAAAATTAAATACAAATTTTCTTATCATTAATAGTGGTGCCAGAGTCCTTACAAAATATAAGGAGTGTGCGAACCCTGATGTCTCATTAACGGAAAATTTGAATTAAAAATAATTTCAAAAACTAATATTCATTTTTACTTGTAAGAGTTATTTCAATGGTACAGTCAATCAGGGTAACTTTGGTCGAACAAAAATAAAAATAAAAAAAGATTACAGAGCTCGCACCGTTCCTAAAAATTTCACACGTCCCTACCAGTATTGAAATCAAAAATCTTCATGGAAAGTCCGTTTACATAGCTGCCAACTTTCAACTAATCTTCCGTAAGACCTGGATTAAATTGATCCAGGTTAACGTCATTTCAAACCAGAAAATATATTTCATGAATTTTTATTTATTTAATTTCAGAATTGTTACTGGAACATACTTAATTTAATTTCTTTGAAAAAATTCTGGTTCGAAACTCATTAAACCAGGGTCAAATTAACGCATGTATTACGGATAATCTATATCAGGTTCGCACCTATGCGTTTAGCATCTACAATAGAATTATACAATAAATATTACCGTTTAAAAATTGTGGTAGGATAGTACGAAAATTTTAGAAACAGTGCGAACCCTGAGATTAAATTTGTTACATCCTTGAGTTAACGGAAAAGTTTTGATCTCAAAATATAGATAGCATCACTAGTGTGAATTTAGCAGCTTACAGGAAATGAACATTCGTCAAGGTTACACCATGGCAGAATCGATCAAAGTTTCGTAAAGATGGAGCAAAGTTACCCTGACTGATGTGGAAGTTTTTAGTGGTAGAAATCAGAAACTTTTGATTTGATCAAAACAGCAATTTTTTCAGGTACATCAATCGCAACTGATAAACAATACACTAAATGCCTCCTCTTCTGTATTCATAACTCCATTGCGAAAGCATCGCAGGGGTTGACTTCTATGGTGATGATAATCTCATAAAATTATCATCTCTCAAGTAAATCGCTCAAGATTTCATAATCTGGGGATAAAATCGCATAGAATGCCAACATCTCTTAATTGTTCTCGAAGTCTGATCCAAAATTTGCATATTCAAACCGGATAATTTATATAAGAAATTGTGTCTTCTTTCTTTGAGGTACATTTTCCCAATTACTTTTGAAAGATTTAGAAAAATAAAAAATTCCTGTTAAAAGCATGTTCATCTTGGATGAGACTCCGGAATAACTGAGAGATGTTGGTACCCCGTATGAAAGGGAAGGGGGTAGGGGGCGGTCGCCTCGGTCGTGGAGGTTTTAAGAAGCGCCAAATTTATAACCAGTGTCATTTTTGGCCTGTTACAAGAAACAGTTGGAGGAGGGGGGCGCAAAATTCTAACTTTGCCTCAGGCGCAATTTTCTCTTCGCACGTCCTTGTTGGCACCTGTGAAATCGTAAAATATTTCTCCAAGTTTTACGATAAATTGATTTCTATATTTTTCTCTGATCGCGCGATCTTTTTAAGTATAAATATCAAACCATGTCAAAGGCATTGTCAGAAGTCATTGTTGAAGTGCAAAAACAAAGTTAAGATGTTATAAAACGAAACCAGAATAAAGACAACTCAAGCGTTAAAACTATATCCGATTTTACAGAGAGAAGATCCATGCAAAGCTTCTCTCTTTTTCTTTTTTTTTTTTTTTTTTTTTTTTCCTTTTTTAACACAGAAATTACTCTATGCGTAACATCACGCAGTTAAAAAAAAGAAAGAAAGACAGATAGCAAAAAAGAAATCCGATTCCATTTGCACAATAAGATAAATGCGCTAAATTGCTTTGCCGCTTCACGCTATGCAAGTAAGGAATTCATGTGTATAAATGTTATATCATCGTGACAATATAATAGTGGATTATATTTACCATTTATACGTTTGGTTGCTGATGGTTTATTTTTATTTATTTTCTCTTGGAGATATCATTTTATAATTTAGATAAACAATAAGAGGAATATGATTTTTTTTTTTTTTTTTTTTTTTTTTTTTTTTTTTTAGGTGTGAATTGGAAACATTATAAACGTGTTTTCATTCTTTCAACCGATGTTTGATATCAAATATTTAAAGACATGCAGACAGAATTAGTTGTTCTAAAACTACTTTACAGTCTTTTGGGATATTCTTTGTTTATATTACTTTTTAACACTTTCCAATAAAGTTGAAAAAATATTTATATATTCGGTTCGCCTGTCCATCTGGCAGTTTGTCCACGCTCCAACTCCCGTATATATACGGGAATTGATAATTGGTAAACCTTATTTCATGCAATTGGTAAACCTTATTTAGTGTCCTTTAGCCATGTTTGGTATCGTATATGAAGTATGTGGGATTAATAGTTCATTCACAGGGGCACCCAAAAAATTCTGCTACGGCTACATTATGGTCTATGGGGGGAAAATCGTTTGCAGAATATTTTAATGACATTACGCTGTTGAAAATGCATTGAAACTGATATAAATAACTGAATTTCACTACGATTACGTTAGAACAGGACATTTATAGCACTTTTAATCCATTTACAGGAACACACAAAAGAAATCGATACAAAACTGTCTTTGAACAATAATTACAGGAAATGCGTTTTCTATTTATACATGCGCTTTTGAATTTAACTTTTTTTTTAGGTGCGTTCGTAATTATATAAATGCGTAGCCCTTATAGTCATTGTCTGATTCGTCCGTCTGTCTACCCGCATATAACTGCACAAAAACTGCCAAACCGAATTTTAAATATATCTTTGTTGCAGAATTTTGTTGAGTCCCTTCAAATTTCAGTAAAATCAAATATATAGTTCAAATACAGGGACAGTCAAAAGTATTCCATTAGATTATAGCCGATGGGATAAAATAGTTTCAAGTGCTTTTTAATGATGTTACACCTGTCGTAACGTATCACGAAATTTGTCGGACGTTTCCTCTTAGCCCGCACAACTTTGAAGAAAGTCCTATTATAGCTGCCACCACCGATATTATTAGGTGATATCGGTCCCCCACTGTGGGGATTGTGTAAATGAACACCAACGCTGTCAATTAACTAAATTAACAGTTTATTTCTACTCTATGTACACAATATAATACACTATTTACATTTACAACTCGGATATAGGTGATCCGGTTCAACATTAAATTAAATACAGTAAAAAGTTGGCTGTGCACTGTTCAAATTACACCTTCTCCCTCTCACTCCTCCGTCCATACCTCTGCTCTCACGGTCAGAACTGAATATCTCTCAGCCAAACACTGCCCAACTGACAACTGACAACTGCTGACAGCTGACAAAATTGATATGAATATTTCCTGTTGAAATATACATTTAGTTGAATATGTCATACAACGAATATTTTATATTCATTTACAGAGCCACACAAAAGAATTTCGTTACATAATGATATAGGGAGGAGGGACATTATTTTCGGCATATTTTAACTATGTTAAATTATTTCAGTTATAATAAAATTGATATAAGGTGCTTATTTTTATTAAAAGTTACTTCCTGTGTAATAGAAAATAGGATTCCGTATTGTTGAATTAGATGTAATATGTTTACTTATTAAACAGCGCAGTTTTGTTACATTATTCTGAATGTGTCGGAAAATGTTTCTTAACCTATGCTTTACACATGATTTTTTCCTTTCTTGCTTAATATATATATATATATAAGCTTTTTTTTTTTTTTTTTTTTGGAAACATTTTATTTCAAAATAAGGAAATTTAATTTCACAACTCTTTAATCCAAAGTTATAGGAAGGAATTTTATTCAAAAATTATCGTATAAATCTTGATTAAAATTATGTAGTACATAGCATATCCTGCCACCATTCAAGACGTTAATAGCTATATTTTATTTATTCTACAAATTTATGCATTCAAAAAAATCCCATTCATCCACACTATTTTTTTTTTAAATATTAAAAATACTTAAAACGCCTTTTATGTTATAACAAAGATTGCCTGAATATTTTATTTCATTAATAAATAATCTAAAAAATGCCTTTTTTGTGTGTATAATCCTATGGCTTTTGCTTCGATCCTGTTTTAAACTGATGCTTAAGTTTGAAACTTTTTATTTTTTTTAATTATTATTATTACTATTATTATTATTTGTATTATTTTAAATTTTCAAATTTTTATTACTCTTAATTCTGAATATTCCTGATATACCATAAATTTAGATTAGTTATTTTTTAACTATTCTTAAACACTTCACAATAGCTACTATAATTACAGCTATTTTTCCCCCCAATGACTCCATACATTGACAAAACACACTGTATAACTGGGCGTAAATTTTAAAGTCCCTGAAATTTTCCTCACGTTGTTTGGGTCTATTTTATGTGTTAGGTAAAATTTCACGGTGATGATTATGGTATTTCAGAAGCTTTTAAGGGTGTATTCTGATCAAAACTGCTTTTTTTCAGATTTATTTTCAAATTCGTCTTTGCTCTGAAATGCACCAAACTTTCAATATCTCTTATTTAGAAACTACACGAGGTGCCGTGATTGTCGATTTTTTGATAAATGTGGAAAATGTTGCAAAAAAAATGTTGTCAAAAACGGCGTTTTGGACCAAATTTTCCGAAGCAGGAGATATCCGAACGAAAAAAAAGGGTCATGCTGAGAGAATAATTGCTTATAAATCAAATTCTAATTAATTCACACGGCGCAACAATTCACACAAATTACATCACACGGCGCCTTGTACATCACTCCAAAAATTCTCTTCACCAAGTTTCATATTTCTACTTTAAAAGATGAGCCTGAAAATGGATCGGAAAATTTCGAGCTATTGAAGGTGGAAAATCATTTTTTCGAATACACCCTTAACTTTTTCGAAATGCAGCTATGTATAAAGCACATAGCTAATAATAATATGTGTACAGTAGTACAAGTACAAACTAAGTTCTTCAGGATAAGTGGGGTAATTTCTTTAGGGTTTCGTTCATCTGACGAAACCCTACTCCTCTTTGCCCTCTGTCTGCCCGTTTGTCACAGATTCGGCACACAAAACCTGTATAAGTCAAAGACTTCAAATTTTGTGTATTTACAGCTGAATATGTCACACAACAAATCTCAACATTTTGAAAAAGTCTAAACTTTTAATTAAATCAGTTTTATCAATGTCATCCGTTCATTTCTGCGATATAAAATTTAAAAGAGAACCTTAAGTTCAATGCAGTGGCGCAGCCAAGGGGAGTGGTTTTGGGGTTAAAACCCCTCCCACAGCTAAAAAAGATCGCTATAATTGCCGCTTATATGAATCAAAACCAAACATAATATTTAAATGTTTTGGCGCATTTAGGAATTTGCTGCTTTATTGAATCAGATTTTATTTAATAAAGTGATTCAATTAAATGGCGGAAATTTTACTTAAAATTTTGAAAGTGGATATTACATAAATCAGTTAAGTAAAAATTGGTTATTTAAACTAAATCACTTTTCTTAAACGCATTATGCTAAAAAAATGATGATTTCTGCCACACAGATGCTCTTTGAGTTTAAGTATTGTATTATACAGTGAATATTCTAATTAACACTGATGATATTAACTGGCGATTCAAATGACCGGCAATAATCTTTATCACAAACTTAACCCCCCCCCCCCCCCCTAGAACCGAATTCTGGCTGCGCCACTGTTTCAATGTTTTACATGTAGACATCATGGCTTGGAAGTAAAGCATCTCTCTAGTAAACAGAAGGTTCTTAGCTCGATCACTGATGCTCGAACTTGAAATTTTCATACTAACCAAGAGAGGGCCAACCTTGAAAATCTCATATTTTGATTACTTTTCAATATAAGTTGTAGGGCAGATACCCCTTAGCCTCAGGTTCAATGGATTTTATACAACCCTCCTAAATATTTTTTTTCTTTTAGAAATTTAAAATTTTATTTATATCTCCACTATTTTTTTTAATTTCCAATTTTCAAACAAAAATTGGAATTTTGGATTTTATTTAAGTAATTTGATTAAAAAAAAAAAAGTTTCCTTTATAATTATTTTAAAATTTAATTTATTGGTGTTACCATCTATGTAAGAATTTAATAATTATAAATTAACAATCTGGATTTATTAATTAAAGGATAAGTTGTTTGGAAAGAAACATTAAACGAAGACCTCTGTGCGATCTGCGATCACACCTACATACTTGTTTATTATTATTAATCCAATTATTATTTTGCCACGCTTTTTTAGCTCACAGGCTATCATAGCCTGAGAGCTTATGTGCCCGTCCGTTCTGTATGTATGTTCGTACGTTCGTGCGTAACGCGATAACTCATGATAAAAATATCCGATCCACTTGAAATTTTCTATGTAGGTATATCCTGACAAGGCGCTTCCCTGATTAGTTTTTGGAGTTCATTCGATATGTATAAAAGGGGGAAAGGGGGGCTCATGCCCCTCCCCTTAGTTGATATAAATGGGATTTTCATGCAGAATTAAGTTTTCGTTCAAAATTTAGATTAGGATCATTCTGATGAGGCGATTCCGTGACTGTTATTAGGTGTTCATTGAATAAGTATAAATAGGGGTAACAGGGGGTTGTAATGCCCCCCCCCCCTAATTTATATAAATGGGTTTTTCAAGCGGAATTTTCAGATTTCGTTCAAATCTCTGAATAGTTTTGGAAGTTTAATGGTTAAGTATAAAAGAGCGGGATACAGGGTTGATACGGGTCAGGGAATTTTCAGACTAAAAAATTCTTTAGTACCAGTATTTTATTATAGAAAATCCCTCCTTGAATACGGCGAAATTTCATGCTTCTTTACTAGATTTATTTTCTCATAAAAAATATTGACATTTGACCTGGAAATTTCCTTGAAGCTTAGCAACCCTGAGGATAACTCCTTTTAAATTACATAAATGCTAAATGGGTTTTTATTAAGAATTATCTCATTTCCTCTGAATTTTGAATATAGATTTTTTATATGATAAAGCATGTCTTTGATAGTATAGGAGGTTCAATGATTAGGTTTAAAAAAAGAGGAAAGGGGAGAGCTGTTTCCCCTTCTTAATTTTTTTTTCGAACGGAATTAACCCTTGAAAATATAAGGCTTTAATGTAAAATTAGTATTTGTAGCCTGTGAGCTCAATGCCACCAGTTTAACTGGGCAGTATTCTTTTTTTTTAATCTGACATATTTATCTTATTTAATAGCAAATAAAATACTGCTAGAGTAAATCCTTGAGGGTCAAGTAACAATGTCTTTGTAATATTGCATTCTCATCAGAATAACAGATAAATTTTATTTTAAAATAAGGAAAGACACTTTTTCAACGTTTTGCCTCCAAAGTTAGTAGTGAAAATTTCATTAAAAGTTTCTAGTGCGAATTCTGTTTAATCCCTTAGCTGGTTAATTATTTTCCGTTTAGTAAATTGAAAATAGCGGACTCACACCACTATTATTTAAAAAAATATTCGTAAAACTTAAGCTAAACATTTCCGCTTTTCAATAGTATGAAAATTTTCTTTAAAATAATAGTGATGTCAAAAAGTTTTAAATGATGCAATAAGCAAATTCGTCTTGGTAAATTAGGTGGGATAAATTATATCCCACCGCCCCTCAAAGGGTTAAAGTCAGTTACATTATTAACAAAACGAAATGTGAGAATTGAACAATCTGAATATTAATAATTTAAAAAAAGCCCACACAACACATCCCGGGAAAATTAAAGGGGTTACAGTTGCAAAAATTCCCCTTTTATAAAACTTAACTGACGGAAGTTTTCAGTCGACTTGAAACAGCAGAATAACCTCGCCCTTTTCTTTTAACCGTCTTTAGCTGGAAATAAAATTCGATTGACCCGGATACTGCCAACTCTTTTTTTTTTTTTTTTTTTTTTTTTTTTTTTTTGTACAATTTCAGAGTAAAGACTGAAATACCTGTTTTTGTTTCTACCTTTCCTACACACCTCCTATGTCTTAGCTTTCTGAAGCCCATGTTTTTTGAAAAGGTCAGAATCTCGATTCGTTGACCTCTGTATCACTTTTTTATAACAATGTCACGTATTCCAGAATGTTCTTTTATGTACTTAACCCTTGGGAAAAGGAAACACACACATATAAATACTAAATTAAGAAAAATATTTTTTATTAGCCATAAATTGAAGATATGTTTTTAAGATTCATAGACAATAATTTTTGTAATCTTTACGTTTTATCATTGTGCGTGAGAAGAATAAGAATTTATTCCATTGCATATTTAAAATAGTCATGTAAATCGCAAGAATTCTTATTAAAAATGTTAGCCATATTTTCAAATACAAGCAGTGCAATTTCTAGGCAAATTTTAAGTTTGAAGACAAATTGATTTTGTAAAGAATAGTCCAATACGTATTTTATATTTAAATATTACTTTACGCTGATAGGTGTTGTTCAATCATTTTTTTGTACTTCCCAACAAAGTTGAAAAATGCTTATTCGGTTTGTCTGTCCATCCGTCCACGTTCTAATTCTCATAAATGTACTCGGATTTTCATGAAATTAATATAGTTTTTTAGGGTCACCAAAACATGTTTGGTATTGCATATGAAGTATGTATACGATTAATAGTTCAATTACAGACACACTCAAAATAATTCGATTACATGATGGTACAGGGTGTCCAGCAAATAACACCCTGATTTCAAAATTAAATTTCTCAAAAACAAAGATCAATAGAATTATGTAGTAAACGGTTTATTTTTCAGGTAAGCTGTAAAAACCTTATACAAAAGTTTCGAACGGTAAATATTTTGAAAAGATTGTGTTCTGATTGCAAAGAATGCTTTGATTTGACATTTTTCTTGCTTTAGATTGCTACCAGAGAATGTGTTTTTCGGCTTAAAGTGCCATATTTCATAGTTTTTTAAATTAAATTTTTGAAATTTCGAAATTCTAAAAATTTACTTCGAAAAGTCTTTAAAATATTGTACTGTAAGCTGAAAAATTATTCCTCTGCAGGCAATCTAAAACAAGAAAAATGTCAAATCAAAGCATTCTATGCAATCAGAACGCAATTTTTTCAAAATATTCACTGTTTGAAATTTCTGTATAAGATTTTTACAGCTTACCTAATGAAAATACCGTTTACCGCATATTACTATCGATCTTTGTTTTTGAGAAATTTAATTTTGAAATCAGGATGTTATTTGCTGGACACCCTGTATATATGGGGGAAATCGTTTGGAAAATATCTAAATGGTATTACGCTATTTCGAATGTATTTAAACTGATATAAATCACGGAATTTCACTACCATCAAGTTAAAACAGAGCATTCATAGCATTTTTTAATAATTTATAGAGACTCACACAAAAGAAATCGGCTTCAGTACTATCTTTGAGCAATAATTGCTGTAGGGTACGTTTCAAAATTCGGTATGCGCCTTTAAATTTAATTAGTTTTTTTGCATATTACTCTTTATCTATAAATTCTATGTCTCATATACAGGGCTGCACAAAAATATTTGCATACCATTCTCCTTATTGGAGAAAATTTCTGAAGGAGAATTTTCAACTGAAATATATGTATCTCTTAAATAAACTAAATTTTCGAATGGATGTTGTTAATAGATACAAATCTCTATATCATATACAGAGCTGCTAAAAAATTCGGATAATTTTCCAGTTGTAGGTGGGAATAGCGGAAATTCGGTTTTGAAATGCGTTACACATTTCCATGTGATAAAATGGGACGTAATATTTTAATTTTCTAAACTGTGCAATTTTGTTACACTTTTCTGAATGTGTTGAAAAATGCTTCATAATCTATGCTTGACTCATGATTTTCTTCTTTTTTTTATGTTTGCGTTTATTTGTTTTGTTTTCCAAACTAAACAAGTTGGAAATTGCACGTGAAGCGTAGCAAATGAGGTGCGTTCGTACTATAACGAAGTTTTAAAATATTCAGATCTTGCAGGTACTTTGAATTGCGTACTTTGAATACAGTATAGTGGTCGAAATCTTTGTGTTCCTGTAAATATGCAGGAAGTAATTTTTATTATACTTCATTAACGTATATCTTATTCATAAAATGTGAAGTAGTTTAATATAATTAAAACACGCCCCAAACAATGTTTCCCCGTAAAACATTATTTAGTGGAATATATTTGTGTGGCCCTGTAATTTAATAATAAATATTCTTTGCATCCCAGATTGTACATAATGTATATTTTAGTACATACTTCATAGATTCATGTCAATTCTGTTATGTTCAAATGAGTGCAACAGCATTAAAATGCATTTGAAACTTTTTTTCCCATTGATCGTAATGTAACGGAATACTTTTGTATTGTCCCTGTAATTGATCTATGCATCCGATTTTCATAACATTTGAAATGACTCGACAAAATTATGTAATAAATATACGTTTTAAATTTCAAACGATTAAAATGCATTCGAAACTTTTTTCCCCATTGACCGTAATGTAACGGAATCCTTTTTGATTGTCCCTGTAATTGATCTATCCATCCGATTTTCATAAAATTTGAAATGACTCGACAAAATTATGTAATAATTATATATTTTAAATTTCAAACGATTCGGTTGGGTAGTTTTTGCGTTGTTATATACGGACGGACAGACAGACAGACAGACGGGCTGAGCGACAACAATAGGTGCTACGTATTTACATAATTACCAACACACCTAAAAAGACGGTAAACGATATTTATTTCGTTCGCGAGCTGCGAGCTAAATCAGAATATATATTTGACGTCATTTTCCTATGAATGAAATGCGTTTTTAGCGTGAAATATTTGTTTGTTTCTTGAGCGTAATCTCCAGGTCTATGCCAAAACAATTTGAAAAATAAAGGTAGCAAAATGATTGCGACTGACTCTACTGCAACATCTGAAGCGACTCCGACATACACTGTTAAGGCCCCACACTAGTCAGTCAAAAAGACCTGGATGATAATGTTAAGTCTATGTGTGTGTTATTTTCAACCATCTCGCTCAAATTTTTATATTTTTGAACGATTTTTTTTTCATAAATTAGCTGAGGACAGCTAGTTTTAAGGCTATTTCCCCTGGGTTTAATGGTTTCCCTGGAATTGTATTGCAAACAATGTCCTTTAATATATAAATACCGGGTGTCCCAAAAATGACTGATGGATTTTAAAATTCAATAACTTGCAAACGGTGACAGCTATTTAAAAAATTTTTGCAGGAGGGTTATGTATAATGTCAGGAGTTTTTTCACCGTAATTTTTTATCTTAGTTCGCATCTCAAACAATAGGTGGCGCTGACGGCGATTGAAGGCCAGGTCAACGCCTCACTGAGCACTGACCTGGCCTTCAATCGCCCTCAGCGCCACCTATTGTTTGAAATTCGAACTAAAATAAAAAAAATTAAGGTAAAAAAACTCCTGACATTATCCATAACCCTCCTGCAAAAATATTTTAAATAGCTGTCACCGTTTGCAAGTTATTGAATTTTAAAATCCATCAGTCATTTTTGGGACACCCGGTATATATATATATATATATATATATATGTGTGTGTGTGTGTGTGTGTGTGTGTGTGTGTGTGTGTTTTATTTGTTTTGTTTCTTTGTTTTTTCTTTTTGTAAGAAAAAGAGAAAAGGGGTGAAATTGATAACAAAATTTAAAATATTTACTAAAAAATAAAAAAATAAAAAAATAGAGACAGAAAAACTTTATTTACGCTTCAATAAACACGTAAACATGCTTTTAAGAAAAAACAAGATTGTTATTATTTTACTTGGCGAGTTCGACATCCGCGCGCTTCGAAAATTCTAATACGGCAACCCTTGAAAAGTGGCTTATCTGCGATTGGTAGGTCACAGCTGATGAAAAGATATGCCAATTACAAAAGATTCGAGTTTATTCCTATTCAAAACTGGTGTAATTATTGTCCACTTCACGTAACTTTTGTTAACGAATGGGTTATTTCTAATCAGTGCACGCATGCGCTATTATCGTTCGTAATATATATATGGCAAAGATAGAAATCCGGAAGCAAGCAAAATCTCGTATAAGAATGCTGAGATGCGATTTGTGATGATGATGTGAGATGACCATCAGTTATTACAGATGCTCCGTGGTACGACTAGAGATGAACTAGAAGATTTGATATTTATAACCACTTCTTGCACTTTTCGGAATGCTAAATAAATGCATTATTCTCAATTGTCTTTCAGCTTTATGACATGTGAAAGGAAAATTTTGAAAAATATATTCGGAATATAATATCGGAATGTTTTATTCATATGAATCTGGGGTGACATTTCAAAATTAAGCATTCAAATCAGCAGGAAATGTATTTCATCCTAAACATGATGTGGCTTTTAAATTATTTATTTACTTATTTTACACTAGCGGCCTTCGCCCGCTACGCTGGTCGGTTTATCTAAAGAAATCTTGAAGAAGTAGTTAGATAAGGTTCAGACATACATTAAAAAAAAAAAAAGCAAGTCGATCATTCAAAAAACGTTGGGAAATATCAAATATTTACTGTAATTTTTTAAGAAAAACAAAGTTTCGAAAAAAAAAATTAAATCGAAAAAAAAATTACACTGACATATTAATGCAAGGAAATTTTCCCAGAGAGAAAATTCGCCTTGAATACAATATTTCAAATTCTTTTAATTGCTTATAGGCGTTAATGCCAACATAGTGAAAAAAAATTCCATGCTGGGAATCGAACCCGGGCCATCAGTATGGCGCACTGACGTTCTACCGACTAAACCACATGGAACGACAGCCAGCTTGAAACTTTCTCATACTTAAGTAGACTGGCGAAAACATAACGATAGCGCGTTTTAAAATCGCACAGTGACATCTATTGGATTTTATATGTACTAAAAAACGTTATGTACTAAAAAACGTGAGCAGCGCACCTAATAGTTTCTTTTGTTTCTTTTTGTTACTTTTTTGTCTGTTGTCCGATTTTGATGAAACAAAGCCTATACACTGCCCGGGAGTGTGCATTCTTCATTAGTGAAAACCGCATAAAAATCCATTCAGTAGTTACGAAGATAACCTCGAACAAACAGACAGACAGACAGACAGACAGACAGACAGACAAAAAATTCAAAAAATTTTTTTTTGTGTTTCATTGGTTTTCTTTTATCGCCCTGACTCCATTTTTGTCAATTATCTTCAATGTACAGACACACCGGGTCCTACTGTTTTATTATATGTATAGATTTGTAATGTGTTTAAAGCTAGATTAAATAGTGGTGAAAATTTTTTAATTTTAATTAAAAACATCTGAAATTTTTTTAATAGCAGCTTAAAATAATATTTCATAAAATTTGTATTTTTAAATCCAAAGAAAATAATTACATAGTGATTTATTCGACTTAATAAGCATTTCAATTTACTTAATATTCGTTTTATTACGAGATTAGACTGTAAATTAGTTTATTTTCAATCATACCACAATTTATAAGAATATTTTTTGTGGAACATTTAGCTTAAATTATTACGCTTTTATAACTGATTGGCAGAGGTTATTTTTCGAAAAAATGATATAGAATAATAAGTATTAATCGAATAAAAGCATAGTCCACGTAAACGTATATCTCGAACCTTTTTTTTTTAAATAAAGGTCAAAAGAAATGCAATAAATATATTTATAGAAATCCATATTTACATATTATGTCTATACAAATATTCTAAGAAATAGAAAAATTGTAATTTTTAAAGCATTTAATAGTATAAGATTATATCTTAATGTCTGCAATATATAACTTTATAAAAATTGCAGCGATTTTGTATTAAAAATCTAAATACTAACAGACATGAATTAATACAAACTTAACGTAAAAAAATTTACCGATTACATTTTAAAAAATATCAAAATTATAAATCATAATCAGCGAAAAGGTGACGTTTTCTTCTGTGGAAAACATATACCGGATGTTTCAAAAGTTTGGTGCGAAAGTCAAGCGTGATTTAGAGATTTGAGATAGCTGCGGTTTACAAATAAATATTAAATGCGGTACAGGATTTTGTATGGCACCAGACAAAAAATTAGTTCAAAATCTCGACAGTAAAGGGCGCTACTGCAGTTAATTCAATTTAATAATTCCATATTACTCACACAACGCAAAATTTGGAGACAAAAACAGTACGGAATACCCCATAAAGACTTCTTTGTATGACATTTTTAACGTAACCATTTTACATAAGCTCGATTTTCAAAGGCATAATTGATCTTATTTATCAATCCCGAAAACAATCAGCAATTGTTTCGATGGATGAAGCCATGGGTAACCGAAAAATACCCGATTCAAATGGAAAAGCATCACAACTTGATTACAGAAGACTTTGAAATGATATCATTCAATTTTCCTTGTAGTCTAAGAGCCGACAGCACAAAAACCTAAGGCATCGAGAATAAGAAGAAAACCTTTATTTTCTGGAAGAGTAGTAATAGGGAAATCTAATCATCCATGCCTGCCGGAAATGAAGTGGTGCATAAGCCAAAAGTTAATACCACTAATGGTTGACTCCTAGGTATAACATTGTGTTTGCCGTACAACCAAAGGTATGCAATGATTGTACGGCAAACACAATGGTAAACCTTCGAGAGAACCACTGATTTTATTAATTTTTCGTCGGATCATTAGATTCCCCTATTACTACTCTTTCATAAAATTAAGGTTTTTTTCTTGTGCTCGATACCTTAGATTTTTTGCGTTGTCGGCTCTTGGACTAGTAGCCTATGGTAATATTTTTTTAAGCGGGCAGATTACCATGTTTTAAGAGGCTGTGAAACCTTGATGGGGATTGGCGAATCCAGCTCGTAGAGATCAGAGCCTCCTGGTATATATAATCAAGATTTTTTTCTATATTTACTCAGTTATCTATGGGCATAAATGGAAACACTACAAAGAAAAAAAAACTAGTTAGAATATAGTTATTATTTATTACACCGGCGGGAAACAGTATTTTTGCTTTTATTAACTTTCTACTGGTTTATCAGCCAATTTCTGGCAACAAGTTTCAATTTCAATAATCTCAAAACTTAATGCAGGGCTGCCGCAGGCGACTATTTTTTTATTTTATTTCGCTTTACTTTTTCTAAACAAAAATCTTTTTCGTATGCTTTGACACCAATTACAAGATATATATATACATATATATAGATATATATCATAAAACACAATTAATATATATATATATACTGGTGCGAGCAGGATAAAAAAAAAAAATAATCGCCTGTAGAAGCGCTTTGTTTGCATCAATGCATCTTCGACTTTCGTACGTAAAATTTCTTGCGTTTTGGATTTTTGTCTATCATTGAGATAGTGTGTTCTAATCATTTATATATATATACAGTGGTGGCCAAAATTGTGGACACTTTTAGGTAGCTTTCATTACAAAAAGTAAAAAAAACTACCTATTGCAGCCGTCCGGGGAAAGCGCATCGGTAAATTTTGCTATATTTTCGTCGATCATGACCCCTAGATCCCAAAACTATTCTCCGTTGAAATGTTGACTTAACATACATATACTATATATAGATATTCCATATATATATAGATATATATATATATGAATTTTGTCATGCTATAACTGTCGAATTTATGAACCAATTTGGATGAAATTTTTTATGTGCATAATAGGAGTACTAATGTCTCGACCGAGTTTGTTGGCCAGCTTTAGCCACCATCTTGTTTCAAAATGGCGGCCATTTGATTCTTTTGAAATTTTTATGTTTTTTAATTTTGTATACTTATAGAAAAAGTTCCGTTTCACAAAATGTAAACTCTTATATATCATTTTAAACAGAATGTTAGAAACATCAAAAAATTTTTAAACAGTCACACAAAGTAAGTTAACAACATAGGTCATTAAAAAAAAGTTAGAAAACATAAAAATTTTCATAAGTGTCCACAAATTCAAATGGCCTCCATTTTGATACAAGATGGCGGTTGAAGCTAGCCAACGAACTCGGTCGAGACATTAGTACTTCAGCTATGCACATAAAGAATTTCATCCAAATCGGTTCATAAATTCGAGAGTTACAGCACGAAAAAAATTCAGATATCTATATTTATATATATATGGACATATCTATGTATATAGTATATACCGGGTGTCCCAAAAATGACTGATGGATTTTAAAATTCAATAACTTGCAAACGGTGACAGCTATTTAAAATTTTTTTGCAGGAGGGTTATGTATAAAGTCAGGAGTTTTTTTTACCGTATTTTTTTTATTTTAGTTCGAATTTCAAACAATAGATGGCGCTGACGGCGATTGAAGGCCAGATCGACGCTTCACTCAGCATTGATCACCTGGCCTTCAATCGCCGTCAGCGCCACCTATTGTTTGAAATTCGAACTAAAATACAAAATTACGGTAAAACACTCCTGACATTATACATAACCCTCCTGCAGAATTTTTTTAAATAGCTGTCACCGTTTGCAAGTTATTGAATTTTAAAATCCATCAGTCACTTTTGGGACACCCGGTATATGTAAGTCAACATTTCAACGGAGGGGGGTTTTGGGATCTAGAGGTCATGATCGACGAAAATATGCCAAAATTTACCAATGGGCTTTCTCCGGACGGCTGCAATAGGTAGTTTTTTTTTAACTTTTTGTAATGAAAGCTACCTAAAAGTGTCCACAATTTTAGCCACCATATATATATATATACCGGGTGATTATAATTAAAGTCCCGGTTTTAAAAATCGATAATTTTAAAACTACTGGTCAGAATGACTTGATATTTTAGCAGAACAATCGTAAGGCAATGGAATTTTGTTTGGCGAAGGAAAAAAATAGTTCCAAAATGGGCCGATAGATGGCGCTGTCAGTGTTCACATTGTCTAGATATATGCAAATTACTAATACGTGACATGCGCACATGAGACTTAGCTGCCATAAAAATGCAGAGCACCAGCTCTTATTTGTCTAAATGCTTCATCATGACTCTGACTATGAAGGATCGCGCTCTGCTCTTGAAGCTTTTTTATAAGAACGATGACTGTGCACTTACAGCTATTAGGAAGTTTCGGACATTAAAATCCATTAAATTGGGTCCAATAACCACAAAAGGTCTGCGAAAAATGATTGCTAAATTCGAAGAGACTGGTTCGTTTGACGTTAAACGGGATAGAGGAAGGAAACCAGTTTCGGCTGTGGCAGTGGAAGATGTGGCTACAGCATTACAAGAACAGACTAACAGTGATGTGGAATCAGCAGTGCACGGGGAATTGGCAGAATGCTGGATATGCCGAACAGCACGGTGCGTAAAATCCTACGGAAGATCTTGAGCTGTTATCCGTATAAGATAACTCATGTGCAGGAGTTGTTACCTGCTGACCTGGAAGCACGTCAATCTTTTGCACTGCAATTTCTTGCCCGGATGGAAGTGGACAACGGATGGCCATGAAAAATTCTGTGGTCTGAAAAAGCCCACTTTCATTTGCAAGGTTCTGTAAATACGCAAAATTGCAGGATATGGGCGACCGAGAATCCGTCCCAGCTACAGCCATTACCTCTTCAGTCTGAAAAGCTTACTGTGTGGTGCGGAATAACGGCAGCGTTTATCGTTGGTCCGTTTTTCTTCGAGGAGATCAGACCTGCGGGTCCCGTTACCTGCACCGTTACTGGCAAGCGGTATGAAACACTTTTGCGTAACCATGTCCTTCCGGCACTTCAGCAGCGTCAGTGTGTGGATCGCACAATATTCATGCAAGATGGCGCTCCTCCGCACATTGCTACTCCTGTGAAGCAGCTACTGAGTGCTAATTTCGGAGATGACAGGATCATAAGCCGTCATTTTCCAACAACGTGACCGCCACGTTCCCCCGACTTAAACCCGTGTGATTTCTGGCTTTGGGGGTACCTGAAGAATGTTGTTTACAGCGGGAGGATTCAGAATCTAGCCGACTTGAAGGCAAGCATCACACACCACATCCATTGCATCAGTACAGATACCCTCCGATCTGTTGTGGAGCATGCCGTTTTGCGCTTCCAATTAGTAGCGGAACAAGGCGGAGGGCATATCGAACAACTTGTGCTTTAATCATCAGCAAGGTGTTGATTCCATGAAGCTCTTTTTTTTTTGTTATAATCGCTGTTGTCGCTGTATTCTGGTCTTTTCGCTAATAAATCTTTAGTAAATCCCTGAACTCTAATTTTTTTTCTTTTGGCTAACAACATTTCTGTGTTTAACGAATACATTTTTGGTCTTTCCTCCTGATATTACCCGGACAGCGCCATCTATCGGCACATTTTGGAACTATTTTTTTCCTTCGCCAAACAAAATTCCATTGCCTTACGATTGTTCTGCTAAAATATCAAGTCATTCTGACCAGTAGTTTAAAATTATCGATTTTTAAAATCGGGACTTTAATTATAATCACCCAGTATATATATATATGTATGTATGTATGTATACAATGTTTCAATTTTTAAGTCTCTTTGATTTTTATGATTTATGTTGAGAATTTTTTATATATTATAAGAAACTGAATTTCGCCTTTTTAGGCCGAATGTCAACAAAACTGGATGAAATAATATATTTTTACTATGAATTACACCTACAAGATCCTCTGACGATTCTGTAGTTTATTCATAGTTTCTTATTATACATTTCTGGTTTAAAATGTTCATATTTTGTTTATTTTTAGAATTTTAGCAACTTTTTCATACATTTGTCTTTCATTGTCATTTTGATAGGAATGGAACAGTTCCCACGATATAAATGTAAAAATGTATGCTACAAAATGCAATAGAACATAAAAGTGATCCGATACACAAGGCAAATGTAAAATAAACTTGAAATAAAAATTTGAAATTCTCTTGATCTAAATATCGTAAAAATATTTTAACGAACACACTTCAAAATACCCAGACAGTCGGAATTTAACATTCAGTAAATTGAAATTCACCCTTCATCTTCTCGAAAAATCCATTAAACTTTAAGACACGTCTATTCCCGACCAACATTCACTGAAATTCATTTTGAATGTTGACGATCAAATATTTGCATATTTGTAGCATTTCAAAGAACCTCATTTATTACTAAATTTCGCAACCAAGATATTAAAATGTATGTTCGCAATTCGTGAAAATGACGTTTATAATTAAAACGTTTATGCAGAATTTCTTAATCAGAACGACATCAATGCATCATTTTCGATACGAGAAATGTTTCAGTGGCGTGGCCGTAAATATTTTTCTTTCATGATACACGAAAATTCTGATACAGAATGATTATTGACTGTAAAATACTAAACTAGTTGGATGTGGCAATCCCAAAACTTTCTTCTATCTCATACGTACATTTTATTATTAAAAAAAAATAGTTACTCATTTTAGTGCTTTAATAATTTTAATTCAATACCATACCAACTTTTATTTTCAACTTAAATTTCTGCTTCAATCAATTAATCAGAGTAAAAACGAATTTCCGTCTCTGCACGAGCCGATGGACAATAGAATGATAGGCAGATTTTTTTTTTTTTTTTTTCAAATTCAAGGAGGACCTACTTGCTTTACCAAAAAATAATCATATACAAAAAATTTAGTTCAGTTCTACATCTAACTTCATACACTTTTATGTGGCGCAATATTCAAAATGGCATAAAATTCGCTATTGCAACGCCCCCTTCAGGCGGATTTTTTTTTCAGATTCAGGGCGATCCAACTAGCCATAGCCATACACTTACACAAAAAATTTCGTTCAATACGATGCATAACTTCATGTACTTTTGGTCGGTAAAATACTGAAAATGGCACAAAAATCGCGATTGTAGCGCCCCCTTCCGATGGATTATTTTCAAATTCAGGGAGGACCAACTAGCCATAGTCATACACATACAGAAAAAATTTGGTTCAATTCGATGCATAACTTCATATATTTTTGGTCGGTACAATATTGAAAAAGGCACAAAAATCGCGATTGCAGCGCCCCCTTCCGACGGATTTTTTTCAAATTCAGGGAGGACCAACTAACTATAGTCATACATTTACACAAAAAGTTTGGTCCAATTCGATGCATAATTTCATATACTTTTGGTCGGTACAATATTGAAAATGGCAAAAAAACCGCGACTGCAGCACCCCCTTCCGACGGATTATTTTCAAATTCAGGGAGGACCAACTAGTTATAGTCATAGACTTACACAAAAAATTTGGTTAAATTCGATGCATAACTTCATATACTTTTGGTCGGTACAATATTGAAAATGGCACAAAAATCGCGATTGCAGCGCCCCCTTCCGACGGATTTTTTTCAAATTCAGGGAGGACCAACTAGCCATAGTCATACACATACACAAAAAATTTGGTTCTATTATATGCATAACTTCATATACTTTTGGTCGGTACAATATTGAAAATTGCACAAAATCGCGATCGCAGCGCCCCTTTCTGGCGGAATATTTCAAAACTGAAGGAGGACCTGCTTGCCACAGCCAAAAACATTCACAAAAAATTTGGTTCCATTCTATGCATAACTTCATACACTTTTTGATGGTAGAATGGCGACATACATACAGACACACACACAGACACCACACACACAGACATACGGACAGAGAGACATTTTGTAAAAACCTGTTTTTTGGAATCTCTGACCCCTAAAACGTGTAAATCCGTCGAAAACCGGAAGTCGAAAAAAATTTCGATTACAATACTTTCTTCTATTGAAGATAGAAGAAAGTAAAAATGGACTAAAATGGAATTTTTTAAAAAAAAGGAAAAAATTAAAACTTTCTGTTTAGATTACCTAAAATAAAATCAAATTTAAAATAATTATGAATCGACAATAAAATCGAAGCATTGCACAATGGGGCAAAATCCCAAAAGCTGGCCAAAAATCGAAAAATGAAGTTCTGATTTAGGGAATTTTGGTTATATAGTAGGCTAGAATAATATTTGAAGAGTCAGAATCTTAATTTAAAAAAAAAGTTCTGTTTTGCCCTGACAATCTGCATTACTTCAAAAATGAAGTTTGAAGAAGTATCATTTGGAGTGAACAAAAAAGAGCATAACAAGGGTTTTTCTAAATACGCGCTACATTTTCCCATAAAATCCGATTTTAATGATTTAAAATGGATTCACACTATGCTAGTGTGTACTTTATTTGCATGTATCACAAAAAAATATATTATGCACATAAAAATGAATAATTTCATAATTTTTTTTGATCAGATATTTGTTTTTTACAACAGTCAATAAAATTTAAAAGAAAACAGTAACATACAAGTCGGAAGTTGCACGTCGAGCGTAGCAAATGAGGCGCGTTCGTACTATAACTAAATTTTAAATAATCAGATTTTGGTATGATACAGTAGATTTAGTATACAATACAGTAGTTCAAATACAGTACAGTAGGCGAAATCTTTTGTTCTTTTATGTACCCTTGTAAATACTATCTGCTTTCTATTATACAGGAAGTAACTGGTAGTAATCCTTAGAAACAATATCATCTCAGCAAAGATCAATTTTATAAAATGTGAAATAGTTTAATATAATTAAAACGCGCCTCCTAAAACAATGTTGTCCCCTATACATTATATAATTGAGTACATTTGTGTGGCCCTTTAAATTAATAACAAATATTCTTTGCACCACAGACTGTATATGTATTTTAGTACATACTTCATGGATGCACATCAATTCAAGTTCGAAACAGTGTAGTATCATTAAAATGCACGTTAACCCTTTGCTGCGCAGGGCAAATTCATTGCTTAATTGTTGAAATTTATGACTGACACCGGAATTTGAAAATTTTATTTGTAAATAAGAAAAAACTATATTTCACGCATTCAATAAACAGTAATTTTTTTTAACCAAAATTCTGGTGTCAATGTGGCGTTTGGGAATTAAAATTAAATAGCTTCATAGATATAGCACCGCGCCGCAAGGGGTTAAACTATTTTTTCCCATTGGCCGTAATGTAACGGAATATTTTTTTATGATCAATGTCCTGTAATTAAACCATACATCCGATTTAATAAATTTTGAAGTGACAACAAAATTATACATCAATTATATATTTTAAATTTGAAACGATTCAATTGGGCAGTTTTTGCTCTGTTATATGCGGAGAGAGCGGAGAGACAGGCAGACGGATTGGACGACGGCTAGAGGTGCCACGTATTTACATAATTATGTGCGCACTTAATGAGTACCACCCACGTTTGAAAGATGGAATGAGATGGCAAGTCGTGGGGAGACTGTAAAAAGGACAGTCGCAATTGCAGATACCAAAAGACTTCAATATAAAGTCCAGTGTCCAACTAATGGAAACAGTTTAAGGACACTAGATTCATAGAGAAAAAGCTTGGTCAACGTCCAAGAGCCAGAGCCAAGACTGTCAACAATGATCGCTATTGGGCCATTACAACAAGAGGTAACAAAAGTGCATTGTCTGAAGAAAACCAAGCATCTGCTACATGCCTTCAAACTTCCAAAAAGAAAAAAAAAAAAAAGACCACTGGGGAAGTAGAGGTTTTATAGTTTTGATCATGTTTGGCAAAGGTCCATGACTGTATGGTGTAGAGATAATATTTTGTACACAGTATATGCCTTTTCAGAGATGCAGTTGACACAGATTTCATTTTAATGGACTACAATGCACATCCATATAGAGTTCATCTGGTCAATGAATTTCTGGAAAGTGAGGATATTAGCTCATAATGGATTGACCAGCCAGATCTTTAGACCCAAACTATGCAATTGAGTTAAACTGGACTCACTTTCTATATCTTAGAACCATCTACTGTCTGAAAACAGCATTGCTGGAGAAGTGAGACTACCTGCCACAGTTACCCATAAACTACCTGATTATCAGTATAAATTCATATTGTGAGAGCTATATAACTGTAAGATGGGACCATACCCCCTATTAAGCCATTTTTTGGTTCAATATTGTAAGCTCTGTTTTATATACCGTAAAATGGGGTGAATCGGAACACTTTTCAACTTTAACGTTAATAAAAAGCAATAAAGGATTTTTTATTTTTTTATTTTTCTACTAGAAATTTCGGTCTTGTTTTGTTCTTTACTTTTTAAGCAAAAACTAAACATTTTTACTGCTTATATGTATATTATTTATGTTTTTAATGGTATTCTGATTCACCCCACAGATAGGGGTGAATCGGAACAAATGTTATAATCTTTATTTATTCGGATTCAAACTTAATAGGGTTAATTAAAAAAAGGTAATAATGATAAGGGAGGAATAGGAACACGTAGTTACTGTGAAACCAAGCCTTTATTTTATATGTAAGTAAAGATATGCCTTTTTAAAATTTAGAAAACAAGTTTGAAATCAATAAATAATAAAATTTATTTTAAGAAATTATACTCGAATTGCAGAAGTAAAATTTAATACAAATACAGCCGTGTTCTGTGTTATCCTTTACTAGTAGTCTTTGCGCAAGTAAATCTATTGAGTAGTCCCAATCGCTGCATCTATTAATACAATCTACTAATACGCCCTCATTCCCAACCCTTAGTACTGTTTGTATCCCTATCTTTTTACTTTCTTCTATCTTTACAAGAAGAAAGTATTGGATTCATGAAAATTTTCGACTTCCGGTTTTCGACGGATTTATACGTTTTAGAAGGTCCTGAACATGTTTTGACTATTTTTAGAAAATGTCTGTCTGTGAGTCTGTCCGTCTGTCTGTGAGTCTGTGTGTCTGTCTGTGAGTCTGTCTGTCTGTATGTGACAAAAAATTTGTGGGCGCTCTATCTCAAGAACTAATGCTCAAAATTTAATAAAATTTTATATTCTGTTAGATCTTGATATGAATTAGTGCCTATTGGTTTTTGGTGAAAATTGGCCTGCAGGTGGCGCTGCTATACTACGTTTTTCATGATTTTCAAGATTGCTATATCTCAAGAACTAATGCACAGAATTTTACCAAACTTCAGATTCTGTAACCCCTTGATATAAATAGACGCTGATTAAGTTTTGGTGTAAATTGGCCTGCAGATAGCGCTGCTATGCCACGTTCTTCATGATTTTCATGAAAGCTATATCTCAAGAACTAATGCACAGAATTTCACCAAACTTCAGATTCCGCGATACCTTGAGATACATAGCCGCTGATAAGGTTTTGGTGTGAACTGCCCTATAGGTGGCGCTGCTATGCTACATTTTGCACGATTTTTGCGATAGCTATATCTCAAGAACTAATGCAGAGAACTTCATCAAATTTTAGTTTCTTTTACACTAGAATATATAGCATAGTTATACGCTGATTACATTTTGGTATTAACCTTGCAACAGGTGGAGCAGCTATGCTGCATTTTGCACGATTTTTCCGATAGCTATATCTCAACAACCAACGCACAGAATTTCATCAAACTTCAGATTTTCTTACAAAATGACATATAACATAATTAAACGATGATTACGTTTTGTTATAAATTCTTCAACTGATGGTGCTGCTGTGCTATATTTTACACGCTATTTTTTTTGCTATGTGCTATATTTTTTTAAACTAGCTATATCTCAAGAACTAATGTACAGAATTTCATCAAACTTCAGATTCTTTTACACCATAACATAATTAGACGCTTTTTTACGTTTTGGCATAAATTGTCCAAGATATAGTGTTGCTGTGCTACATTTTGCAAATTTTTTGTTATAACTATATCTCAAGAACTAATGGACGAAATTCCATCAAATTTCAGATTCTGTTAGGTCTTGACACCAATAGATGCTTATTAGGTTTTAGTATAAATTACCCAACATGAGGCACTACTAAGCTCATTTTCTCAGAATATTAATTAAATTTTGCGTTTTAGGCTTTTCGGATACCAGCATCTCATTAGGCTAGGTCAAATGTTCGAGGAAATTCGATAGTGGGTAACTTTGGGGTCACCACGTTCTTTTTTATATAGTAAAATGTACTTATGAGATAGAAGAAAGTTTCGGGATTGACACATCCAACTAGTTTAATTGGTTTTTCATTTTGAGATGTTTGTGGATGTCAGAGAATAGTTTTCTAACTAACAGAAGTTTTTCTAACTAATTTGCTATTTTTAAATTTTTTTAATGTATGTTCCATGTTTGTTGGATTAGGTGTTGACTTTTTTGTTTAACAAACTAACTTCTTGGCACCTTTAAACTCTTCAAGTAATTAGAAGGAAAAAAAATAGTGTTACAATACATATTCATACACGTTTTCATATATTATAGGAAACTATTACTGTATAGAAAAATAAACCATGAGAGAAAATGTGTTCCGATTCATCCCGTAAATCTTAAACCTCTGATGTAATAAGCCATTTTTCATTTTTTTCAATATGTAGTTTTGAAAT
This sequence comes from Maratus speculifer, assembly GCA_964019185.1. Taxonomy (NCBI): domain Eukaryota; kingdom Metazoa; phylum Arthropoda; class Arachnida; order Araneae; family Salticidae; genus Maratus; species Maratus speculifer. Next base: position 307,870,078 of record OZ025295.1, on the reverse strand, counting down.
AAGTAGAATTTCATACAACATATTGTTTACAGATCTATCATTAATTAAAAATCCCCTCTCTAAGGTTCAGAATACGAAAAATACTGTAGTTACATACAAAGTTTTGAAGACATTGAAAAAATGAGGTTTTTGGGGATCCTCTTGAAGTTTTTTTATATACCCCAGTAGTGGTTCAAACATGTCAAAACTGAATTCTCCAACTCTTAATGTTGTTACCTTTTTATAAAAAAATTGGCAACTAAAAATATCATCACATATATTTATAACGAATTTATGTGGATGACCGGGAAGTTTCGTTCCTATTCACCCCATTTTACGGTACCTTCCAATGCTGAAGATTCTTATTCCTGACCAGTGTGTGTATTACAATTGATGAACATTTATTTTTGTTGCTCCCTATGTACATACCTAATTTCATTAAAATCTCTCCAGTAGTTCTGGAGTTAATCTATCAAATCTAAAATCATACATTTTAAAAAGCTGCAAGAAATGAGTAAATTGAGATACATTTTACAAACTAATTGCATTTGAAAGTACATTTTTGCCCTATATGACAGGGCAAAAAAGGAAAAAAAAAATCTGATGTTTAGAAGGTTAAAAGATTTCAAAACTGAAATTTCATCTTCAAGTGTTGCCATTCTCAAAATGCTGTCAGCAGTGCAGAAGAACATGTTTGCTCTTTATAATATAGATATAATACTAACATCTTCTGCCTCTTACAATCAGCACCAAACCTACATATTCAGAGAAAAAGCCTAGATCAAGTGCAATTGGTGAGCCCCTTGTGCTTTAGAAATGTTCTGACAAAATTTGTTTTTGGGATTTTAAAAATCATAGAAATATTTATTTTAATTTAAACCCTTACTGTACTGATTTGAAATTCAAAGCATTTTAACAATAAGACATTCAGTGCAAAAAAATATTTAAATTTATAATAATGAAGAAAGAAGACTGTATCTGTTAGCTGTGGTCTGAAAAGGCTATTGCATGTGACGTAGAGCTACAAAATCTGGTGATGAGATACCTCTATATATGCAATTTCGCACTTTAAAATGTGATTTTTAACATTAGTTGTTTTTTAATGCAATTTTTCTCACATTTGTGAAAGGAAAATACTTTCATTCTTTTAAGACAATATAGTAAATTTTGTAAATACCCCAGATATAAATAGTGCCTGGTATGAAATTTATGCATGCATACAATATGAATGAAATTTAATATTAGCCACTTCCATGTTATTTCATGAACAATTTCTATGGAGAGGGAGATGGGGAATCTCCTAGGATGATGTTTGCCTTGGGGTGCTTGATGGTCTAAGTTAGGCCATGCCTAGAGGCATTTTTTTTCCTTTAACTCATCATGCCATAATTTGTTGGAAAGCTTACTGTCCCAGCATTCAACTTTTGCTCTGAAATTCATATACTGCTATGAAATTAGCATCAAAAGTATTAATTAAAATTATTAAACTATTAACTATTAAAACTATTTACAATCAAATTCCCTGCCAAATGATCTTTAAGTTTTAGAATTACAGTTTGTCACATTTGTTCCAAGAAAGCGACTTAGAATCACTACCTACTTCCTCCCCCCCTTAGTGCATGTCTGAAATGTTAAAGTAGACTTTCCACAGGGACTAGGATCACCGAGGAGGAATTTGGATAGGACAGAAAGAGAGAGAGCACGGCAAGCAAAATGAACATGGTCTAAGCATTTGGCCAGATTTTATTCTTTTGATGATCTCTAAATAGGTAACGAGTCTATGAGCCTGTTAGGCAGAGTAATGTAAATTATAAATAGCTGTGTTAATGTCATTAAAGGTTTTTTTTCCTGTTAGAGGCATGTATGATTTTTGCCTCAATAGTTATCATTATTATCAGAAATGCCTGCATAGGAAATTACCTCATGACACAGTTTTTAAATATTTTGTGCAAACACAAAAAAATAAGGAGTACATCTCATACTAAAATTTGGAATTGATTCTTATTACGATCGATGTAGTTTTATGTAATGTTGATATTTATAGACACTATTTTTTCAGAATCGTCCATTACTAATACAAGGCAGAACTCATTGAATTTCGACAACAAAAAATGTTTAAAAAGTAACTTTTCATTGATTTATAATAAACCACCAAAATCAGTTACAAAAAAAAAAAAAAATGCACCATATTGGTAAGTCTAACTCTTAAGCAAATGATATTTAACTTAAAGTTATAAAAAATGCTACTTCTATGAAATTGTTACATTTAAACTTTAATCTTACATGTAAGCTGCAAAAAAAAAAAAAATGTTGTCTAATAATAATAACCTATATAATAGGCTATTTTCTCTTTGGAATTTAATAAAAATGGAGTACTTCTGCTGCCACAATTAGAAAAATGGTATTAAAAACAGCAAAAAAATTAATATTTCAAAAATAAATTAACATACAATTTTCAAACAAATTGAATTTAAAAATATTTTTTTTCTTAATACAAAGGTGTAAAAATTAAAAATATGCAATGTTTAGAAGTTTAAAATTTTGCAGTAGCAAAAATTGCAAAGCCAAAATTGCTTTTCAAATTTCCAAATGTTGCCATTCGCAAATTGACATATGTGTTATGCCCAGATACGTTTGGCCTTTGTAATATAGATATATCAGTTTTGTTACACAGTCGATAAGTTTTTAAGCAACTTATTGTTTTAAAAAGACATTTTCTTATCACAATGATTGACAAAAGAATGTATAGTGAAACTTCTATTTAACGAAGTCTCATAATTACATCTAAACATTTCGTTATGAAGAAAATTCATTAAACAGGAATCAATCTACATTCATAAAGTTTCTAATAAAATACACGTAAAATGGAAATATTGGAAAAATGTATTTCCATTCAAGCAATCATTTTTTTTTAAGCAGTATAACCACATCAGAAAAGTTTAAAAGAGAAGAACATAATAAAGTTTTAAAAAAATTAAATCATAGCATAACCTTTTCTCCTTTTTCTCAGTATTGCAGATGTTTAACTTTAAAAAAGTATTATTTTATACAGATTTCTCACTTAAAAAAATAATAATTGTTCATTAAAATCTTCGCATATCCAAATAATTTTTTGAAAAACTGGAATCCTTTACTGTATCGAAGACATTGTCCCATTCACTGCCAAAATATCAGTGTGAGAGTGTGGAGTTAGCAAATGTTTATCTTAGAGTGGATTTTTTCCCCCTTTTCACAAAGAAGAATAGAATGAATTAAATAAATTAATAAATAATTTTACTTTCATACAATCTGCTAAAATTAATTCATACATCTGCTGCAACACCAACTTCTCCTTTTCAATAATGTACACAAACGAAAATGGAATAAACTTTGTTATATAAAATATATTTTTTGCAGTATGCAGATAAATTTTCATGTGAATGATATCTAAAGTCAGCATTTAGCAAAAAATTTCATAAAGTAAAAAACTTTGTTAAAGAGAAATACCAATCCATTTGCTTATTTATTGCAGCATGCAATTTATTTAAAGCAGAAGTGACAAACAGTAAAAGAAATCTTATTAGACCATTAAAAATGTAAAAGTCCAAAGATTTTCAGCATTTTGTTTCGTGTACAAGCTGATATCTCACTTTAAAGTTGTTTTTTTTCGCCCGTAAATTTCTTGATTTATACAACAACATATACAATATTGTTTTATAAGCATGGAACTGTAATTTTTAACAGCTTATGTCAAAGAAGAAAAATTTGATTTCTTTAAGTGACCAGACGACTAGCTATTTACAGTCCCAAATTAAAAAGAGTATATTTTAATAACACACAGTTAAAAGTAAGAACAGTCACTATTAATTTATAGCTATAAAACAGCTATTTTTCTGATAGTTTACCAGTTATAGTTAGACAAAGTAGGTAAATATCTATTTTTAACCAAAATATGTAAATCTGTTCTTGTGCATATGCATAAGCTCTTAAACCAGGGTACGAAATTTCCACTCGCCAGCTCGCCATTGGCGAATTCACCGTTGGCGAGTAAGTTTCGTGTTTTAAGGGTGTATTCCAATCCAAACTGCTTATTTTCTGAATTATTTTAAAATTCATTTTTGCTTTTAAACGCACCAAACTGACAAATTCTCTTATTTAGAAGCTACTCAAGGTACCACGTTTGACGATTGTTTGGTAAAAGCAGAAAATATTGCAAAAAAGGCTGCCAAAAGCGGCGTCAAAACTGAATTTTCAAAGTGGGAGATCTGGGAAATGAAAAAAAGGCTCATACTGAGAAAATAATTGCTTATAAATCAAGATCTAATGAATTGAGCGAAAAAGGAAATTACACAGAATCTTATAGGTCTCTTTAAAAATCATCTCAGCAAGTTTCATGTCTACCTTTAAAAATGCTGTGAAAATGTATTGGAAAATTTCGAGCTGTTGAGAATGAAAAAGTACTTTTTCGAATACACCCTTAAAATGTTGTGCTTCAAATCAAACTATGCACAGCAATACACCGAAGTATTTCAAAATGAAGCGATGGTATTTATTTTCCAAAAGAAGTAAAAATACTTGTCGCCTAATTCTTCGTCTTTCCTTCATCGTCAGCTCCTTCTAACAACCGTCAATTTCATAAACCGTTGAACCGTCAATCATAAATATTTAATTTTCTTTGCAGGTGTGGGGGCTGAAGTTGTTGTTTGAATGAATGTAAAATAGTGGCGAGTAAAAATTTTAGTCTGGCGAGAACCTTTTAAGCTGAAATTTCATGCCTTGCCTTAAACTATAATGCACCCATGAAAATAGTTGTTTAACTAACTTCAAAGTATTTTACAAATAAAAACCTAAACCTTATCACAAAGTCTTGGCTTTTTTTAAGAAAAAAACCTTTTGGAAATCTTCCACATATTTTATCTAAAAGCTGAATGCCATGATTTCTAAAAGTTGCATAACCTTTTAATCAAATTTGACTGCAAGTAGAACAGAATAAATAATAAACATCACAAGATTTTTTAGATAAATTTGTTAGATAAATTGTCCTTAAACAGCAAACAAAATAAAAATTTCTAGTTTAAAAAATGGAAGATTAAAAAAAAATCACCAAGAAAAAAAACATTTGTATTATAAGATTTTATTGCACTATTTTTCAATATATACATAATTATGATAATTGTACTTATGACATTATAAAATTATAACTGACTATTATTAAACACATTTTCAAAACACACAAAGGATTTCTCCATAACAAGATAATGTATTCATTTTCCATGGTAACATACTAATTGTTTCATTCAAAGAAACATTACTTTATTTCTTCTCAAAACAACAGTTCTTAATTCAGCAACAGCATTCAGCATGAATTTACATATGCTAGGCCCTACTGTTCACATTAGTTTTATACATTTGATAATGCTAACATACAACCTATTTGTTCATCACATCTAAAAACTCTGAACAGAACAAGTTCTCTTAACATTGGTTTAATTAAATTAGCTCACAATAATTAATGTTGTACATAAATTTGTTTGGTCCATTGATCAATGAAATTACAATACATTATAAGCTATTAATATGTCCCGTTTGCCCATACTTATTTGCAAATTAAATTTAGGGCAAAGCGATGAAAACAAAATTTACAAGATTTATTTTATCAAAATTTTTCTAAATGTATGAAAGTTCATAATAAAAAAATATATATGACTAAATTAATAAAATTAATGCCATTTTATTGGAAAAAGATGTTCCTAGACTGATTGTGATGAAAAAAGAAAACTATTTTTAACATTCATGACACACAATTATTTAATATTAATTTAAAACAAAGAAAATAGTAAATTTGATAATTTTAAAGTCAAATGTTCATTAATATAATAAATAAGTAAAATATTAGATACTGTCAAATTACATAAAAAGGTTTAACATACAATTTTGCAACATTTGATCAATGATTTAAATGAAAATTCCCATTAGAACTAATATGATATGTAATTATTGAATTAGACTAGATGCTTAAGAGACTACTACAGTCATCTGAAAGGGCCCATTCAGTAATGCTAATCTTACAGAAGAATTTTTTAAAGACATCTTGTTTGTACTTCAGTATATTTAAAACAATTCTTTTTGAATTGGCTAGCTGAGATCAATCTGTGCAAAGAACATTTTTTAGTTTTTCGATTTTGTTTAAAGATATTTTTAACTAGAACACTTTCATTTTTGGAATAGGTTTTGAAAATGAAAGCATTCTCTTGAAAAAAATCTACAAGCAAAATTGAAAAAGTAAAAAAGGGCAGGTGTAGATTTCAATCTCAACAATACCATACAAAAAATGCCATTTAAAAATATTGAAATCCATACAAGATATATTAAAAAGTATCTTCCAACGATAGAGATAGAAGGTAATAATGTTGTCTTTCTACACGTTATTTATTTATTCATTCCTTAGCTACTTGAAATCATAACAAAATTCATCACTCTTTTTTTTTTAATAGTGATTTCTAACAGCTCCACCCCCTTTTTTTAAAAGGTATTTTTTATAAGAAAACTTTTACCTAGAGACTAAATTCTTTACATTATTTACTAGGGATGCACTGAATATTCGGTATCTATTCGGTATTCGGCCTATTCGGCCATGTTACCAAATATTCGGTTAGGCCGAATATTAAACTATTCAGTATGGCCGAATATCAAAGTATTCGGCCGAATCCAATAGTTAATAAAACCTTTTAAAAACTTTTCACTATTTCTACTTTTAACTGTCAATTTTTTAATTTATATTTAAAATAATTAGAAACAAAATCATTTTTAAATAAAATAGAATGTTTTTACATTATTTATTTGCTGTTTGTAAAGTATAACTTAAGAAAATTAACCATGAGAAGGATTAAAATGGTGATTTATTAGGATTCTTCTTAGGAATAAATTATGTGCGGATACAAATTTCTAAATTTTGTTTAGTAAATAATCTGTTTCTTGCTTTTCCCCAAATAAAAGTCCTTTAAAAGAAAAAAAAAACAACTTTTGAGATTAGTAATAGCTATCAAGGCAGACAATTTTTGTTCATGAAACCATAATCATAATCAACTTATTGAGTCATAAGTACATTGTATTTCATCTCACTCTAGGTCAAAACTTGTGTGTTCGTTTATTACATTAACAATAAATAAGATAACATGTTTTCAACTCACATGCTTTGATTTCTGTAAAATATGATATGATGGGAAGGGTGGAAAATACCACTATTCATAAGAAAAGAACTATGAGCCAAACATACCTTTATTCAAAATTAAGTTGAAAGTATTTGTACTTTATATTGAAAAAAATCTGCCTTGAGGTATTTAAAAAGGACAGTTATCAGACTGTAAAATTTTTCCTCAGCCATTTTTTCATTATTTGATTTTAAGATGTTTGTTTTGATTCGTAGAAAATTTTATTTATTAAAGTTTCATAATTGTGCTTCTTAAATAACTCAAGGTAGTTTTTTTTAATACTATATGCTCTTATAAAAAGCTCTTGTTTATCAAAATGTAAGCTTCTTTTATTAAATATTATTTAAAACTTTTTAAAAAGTAACATTTTAATACCTTTAAATTTTGAAATATAAAAAGTATTTGGAAAGCCGAATATTCGGTATTCAGCCGAATAGTTAACAATTCGGCTGGCCGAATATTCGGTATTCAGCCCAACAATTACTATTCGGCTAGCCGAATATTCAATATTCGGTTCACCTGTTGGCCGAATATTCGGCATTCGGCCAAAATCACTATTCGGTGCATCCCTATTATTTACTTTGTTTACTTTTTTTTCCATCAAGCTAACAATCACTGAATTGTAATATTTAAAAATGCATAACAAAGGAATAAATTCATAAAATTTGCTTTCAACAATTTTAACTTTTATCACAAGCTCATTTTTTTAATTACTCAGAAATTGCTTGCTTCTGCCTTTGGTTGGATCTATAATTATTAAAAATATAACAAAGAAACAGATCCATGAAAACTTACTTTCAAACATTCCTGCAACTTTATCCTGAGTATCATTACACTTTATATCTTTCATCATTTTTTAAATATATACTTGCATATTGTTTGCTTTTTCTTTGCTTCTATTCTTATTTCAGACACTGCTAAAAATAAACTGCTGATATAACTTCATTTACTAAAGTTGACAAAAAGTATAATAACATTATAGTATTATTCTAAAAAAATAACTTCAACATGAGTTAAAATATTTAATTACATAAGGAAAATAATTCAAACATTCATATGAACACCAAGTATAAACACCAAAATAGAATATTTATATTAAACATTGGTTTTGCATTTCTATAATAAGGATTACTGAAATCTTGTATTATTTAAAAAGGTAATCATGCACCAAAAATACTAAGGTTGGAGAAAACTTGCCAACATGATCTAATAAATGAAACCAGTATAGTAAGTATATTTTCAAAACAAACATCATAATACTGTTTTATCTTGAGGCAGAGTCAGAAATGAATAATGCTGAATTATCTTATTATTTATTTAAAGATTGTCATAAAACACTCACTTAAACATTGGTAAAGGAGCAATGTCTATTTTCCAAATGCTTAAAACTAATTTTACTGGAGTGGCACATTTTATAATGGAGATAAATTATAGAAAAAAATCTACCCTGGCCTAAGGGTAAGCTAAAGATAATAATCATATTTAAAAATAACAATAAAAGGACATCTAAAATAGGAGAAATTCTGAGTTAAAAAAAATTCTGAAGAAATTTTTCTGGAAATCATAGCAAATTTTCTGAAAGGTTACAACAGAGAGGGGGGGGGGTATTTTTTGCACCCGTTCGACGAATTTATCATTTTTTACGATGCATATAATGGGTCATATAAGCTGCTTATATAAGAACCAGCTTATACGCAGAAATATACGTTAATGAGTATTTGTAATATTACTTTGATTTCATATTTTAGCATAATTTACAGATAGTAAAAAACAAAACTTGCAATTTATTTATAACTTTCTTAAGAATTTTAATATTTGAAAAACAGTATTAATTGTTAATTAATCTATGTATGCTTGTAAATATTTTACAAAAAGGCTCATAAATATTCAAATTATAAGTCTGTTTTAATGAATAAATACTTTAAAGCAGAATGTTATTGCAGTGAATTTTTGTTTAATTTATAACTTGGGACAGTTTCATTTATAAAAGATTAACAATTATCGTAACAAATAAGAAATGAAATAACACATGAATATATTGTAAAGCAATGCAGAGATATCACTGAAAAACAGCATGGTAGAAGATGAAATTCCTGAAATCAACTACATCTCAATAAGGGTACAGAAAATGTTTCTACTCCCAACATTTTCCTCAATCTGCATGAAAATTTCCCCAAAATTTTACAATATGTTATAGGTAAATGCTGTATTACTGTAGGTATAGAAAATTTATTTTTCCAATATTTCTCAACTTATATTCATGAGTATATATATCACACGGGTGATTATGAGCAGGGGAAAAAAACTGAAAGTTTAAAGCAGAGTGTGGGAAGGAGCAATCCACTCCCTGGACTATGTTGTTTTTTTTGCAGTCTTTAAGCAATTTTTTTTTTTGGGGGGGGGGGGGGGGGAGGGGGAGGGGGGGGACGAAATTTGGATTTTTTTTGTGATTTTTTGACAAGTTTTGGTGTTATTTCAGCTTCTTTTTCACAAAATTCGCAGTTATTTTGCTCTATTTTGACTAAATTTGTGATTCTTTCACGATTTTTTGACAAAATCTGTGGCAATTTTTTGTCTATGTTGTTTTTTCCAACTGGATAAAATTTTCCCCAATCCTAGATTACAGGATCGGACATACTCTGCACCCCTGCATTTCAAAAACTTTTGATACTGATTAAGCAAACAGAAAGAGTAAAAAATACTGCAAATTAATGAAAATATTTGCAACAAAGTGCAAAAAACATATCAATAAAGTATGAGCACCATTATTCTATAGACTCTTAATTTGTTAGACTAAAATCTTAACTACAATATATTTCTTTAATATGTAACAATTTTCACCAGTACTAACATTTCAAAATTAAATGCAGCATGAATAGTTTTGAATGAATTAGGAACAATAAAATAGGAGTATGAACTATGCACTTATGTAAAAAATTAAAATAAGTTTTAATATGCATATATATTATGCAGATAATTAGAAAATAAAAATTTATTAATGATTATAAAAATAAGTGATTTTCATGTATTTAATAGCAATGATATCAAGTTTTTAAAATGTATATGAAAAATGTTTTAAATGATGAAACAGATAGAGACATCAAAGTACATTTTTTAATATGAATATATTAGACATAAATGAAAATCTCCAGTTAAATTAGAAACAAATAGTACTGATTGAGATACATTTATTCCTATTATATTTAACAAGATAATATATTTTTTTGAACACAGATGATGTAGATAATTATATACATGCCTAGTGAAAATATTAATAAGTCTACTGCAAAAGGCACAAGAAAAGAAAATGTTAGTATAGAACTAAAATTGCTCCATTGAAATCATTTACTAGGTAATTAATAAATATCTTGATAAAAACAAATAAACAACAAAAAAGGTCTAATTCATTTAAAGATTAAATTAAACATTCTGAATAAATATTGCAAATTATTAATATATATATGCTCAAAAAAAAAAAAAAAAAAAAAAAATATTATAAAGGTGTTTGTAAAAACACACAAAATAACAAACAAAGCTACATAGGTAAATTATTACCAACAGAGATTAAATGTAATTCACATTTTAAGATAGTTTTCTACTCATAAAAATTTTATTTGAAAATTGTTCACTATATTTACCTAAATAAATGTAGTTTAATATCAAAAATAATATCTTAACATTATTTTAAATTTAAATAATGACTTTTCTGATCTAACTAGATAATATAAATTTCAAATGTAGTGCTCACCTTTTTGTTATTTAATTGTGAGAAACATTTTTGTAAATATTGATTATATCATTTGTAAATTTTTATGATTAAAATCCATTTTTTTTACTTCTAAAATAATACTTATAATTTCTAAAACAAAACCACCACAACATTTAATAAAAATAAGTGCATACTTATTTTCATGTGATTTTACAAAATAATTTCACACGAAACTAAACAAAATACACCTCATGTTTCATACTTAATTGCTTCCATTTTCTATAATTCACTCTAACAACATCAACCAGTAGTTTCGGCATTTTGAGAATCGCTGAAGAAACTTTTGGTTGCATCGACACCATTTACTTCCATTTTTTCAGTTTCCGCAAACGTAGATGGAGGCTCTTCAGTCGCTTTCTTCTGTCCAAATTCTACAACTGTTTCGGAACTACTTGGCACTTGTTGATTGGATACATCAGGTTCAACATCAGGAAATGTACATTCAAATTCGTCAGCACTTCGATATGTACTTTCACCGGCATCGTTCTCTTTAGGAGGCTCCTCTTCTTTTTTTTCCTTTAATTCCATATCATCGTCAGAAGTTGGAGTATCTCCAGCAGTGATTGAGGTTACAACTACAGTTGGACAGTCCTCTATACCAGGTGAAGGTGCTTTTATTTCTGTGTTTATGATTTCAGCCCCATCATCCTTGTCTTTGGATTTTCCATCCGCTGTCTAAACAAATGAATGAATGATAAAAAGTTTATTAAGTCCATTAGATTTTTTAAATCAGAAGATTTTTAAGAACTTCACCTTTTATATAAACATTTTAATAAAAATTTTATATTACTTGAGAGAGGTGTTGCAAAAATTAAAAAGAGATAAAATTGACATGTTTTGGATCTATCTAATAAGATCCATAATCATAATAAAAATAAAATTAAAATTGTTTCACGGTCAATACAAATAAAACGCGACAATGAGATATAAACAACAAAAGCCACACATTCTATTATAAAAATTAAATTAAAATAGACCATGTTTTAAAAATAATTTCTAACTTTGTTCATCCCATTCATGCTTTCATGAGGAATGAGGAATTTATTCATTAATTCTAACCATAACTTAGAAATAATAAAAAAAATGGTATCACTGCAAACAAAATTTCTATGTGTATAAATTTCAATGGACTCTCTTATAATAGACTTGCAGCAACAATTTGATACGAAACATAATTTGCTTTCACTAAACAGTATTTTTATTCCCTTATTTAAATATGTTCTAGATAAGGCATGTTAGTAAGGCCAAATACGAACCATTAAAGAAATAAAATTGACTTTAGTACAACTGGTTCAATAGAGTAGCATTTATAAACTTATTTAATATTTATATAATACAATAGACTTCCTCAAATCTGCACAGCTTGGGACCAGAGGTTGTGTGGATTTTACAATTTTGCACGTTTCTGATCATTGCTTTGTATGCATTTTTTAAACGGTAATTTCAATGTAATTAACAATAAAATCGAAATTATAATGAATACTTACAATATAATAAAATATTAAAATAGATAAGTATTAAACTAAAATAATAAAAATTTCGATAATTTTTTAAATGATTAAAATATTAAAAGCAATGATCAAGTTAATAATCAATGTATAATTAAATATTTATTATAAAAATGCGATGTATTTTTCAAATGAAACACCTCTCATAAAGATACATAACTAATTCACATCAAAATCATAAAATAAGAAAAAATTATTTCAGGTTTAGCCAGACTTAATAACTAAAAATACTTGATTAATATGTAAATATATTTGGTAAAAAGGTTGTGATTACCAGTGAATATCAGCAATATCTTGTTTTTTATTCTTCCTTCATGAAAACACATGAATTCAGTAATAGTAATGAAAAATATATATGTAATTGATATAAAAATAAAAACATCATTTTTTTCCCTTTTATTTGAACTGAATGTTTTAATGTTTACATCTGTAAATTATGTGTGAATTTTAGAGAGTAGTAGATTTGAGAGAGCCCACTGCATTTGTTTTATAAACATACTTACTAAATTTTCTTTTTTTTACATCAAATTCTAAACAGCAATTTTTTCAGTCAATTAAAGCAAGCAGATGGATCTTTTTTCTTTAGAACAAACTTTTTATTAATAAATATTTATATTCACAAAGACAAGATTTTTTTTATTTATGCTTTTTGCTATCAAAGTACATTAATCCCTTAAAATTTGCAAAGGTTAGATTTACAGGAAGTTCAGCAAACGCCAAAATTGCAAATGTTGAGACTGTCTTCACTTGCATAAAAGGGAGTTAGGTTTTATGATATTTTAAGGTAGAAAAAAGCAATTGAAAGGTAAAAATACATTTATTAAGCATTAAAAATTACATGCTGTAAATAAATTTGAATAATTATCAAGATTTTGAACAAAGTTTGGTTCCAGGTTGAAAGTAAAAAAAAAAATTACTGATATGATTGTTTAAAAGAACAAATCTTTTGTTTATGAATTTCCATATAAAGAAAAAAAATGATGTCACCATTTCTCTTTTAAGTTGAAGATGTTTCAAAAGTTAAGGATCAAATTCTAAAGTTTTCTCAACAAATTGTTGTTGAAGTTTTAAAATTTTCCATACAATTTTTGCAGACAAATTTTCACTTGCAATAAAAATTTTGAATTTCAGAAAATTTAGAATTTTTTCATTCTCAAGTCAAGTTCATTTTCAAGTCATGTTTCAGGTTTTGTGCAATTACTGGTCTGTATTTTGCCTCAATACAAAAATTAATATTCTCAGACCTTAGGCTGTACAGGACAATACAGATGTCTCATGTCACTTAATTAACATAATTAGTAAAACAAAGTAAGTTTACTTTATAAAAAAATATTCTTTATGAAATAAAATTTGCGAATAATCAAGTTAAGTATTTATGAATATTGATATCTTCTTCATTTTTCATTTTGCGAATAATAAAAATTCGAAAATATTAAAACCATGCATGTTAAAAGATTACTATGTATTAAAATTTTCAGCTAGAAAAACTTAACCATTGCAAAAAACAGTAGAAAACACACTATTAAATAAGTGATTGCTTTTGTTTCTTTTGATTAAGAAAATTTAGTTAATTAAAATTTTAGTCAATTTCTTAAAATGAAAAATAAATCATAAAAAAGTAAGAATTATATAAAAGATACTCTATCACAAACTTTTAATGATTTTGCCAACAAATTTTAACTATTTAAAAAAAAAAAAAATGTAGAGTGTCTATTCTAAAATGTTCATGATCTTTATTACATTTTTGGATGTTCTGGTGTATTTCTGTTGCCAAAAATAATTGGCAATTTATAGTAGGAAGTATGATTGCAAAATTAGTTAAATCATGTTGATAGAATAAAGTCATATGATATACAATTTGAAATGAGAATAATTGTAATAATTAACTATTTTAAAAGAAAATATTGCAAAGAATGCATTACAAACACATTCAATATAATTTATTAATGTATGAAAAGAAGACGATACTACAATAAAATCAAAATGATAAACTTCCAGAACATAACTAAAGGTTACTAGCAATATGAAAAAAAAAAAAAAAATTATACGTAAGTAACATTTATTTTACTCACTGCTTTTGTAGGACTATCAGGACTTGAAACCAGTGGAGTGTATTTACCATCATCATCTTCAGGGGCTGAAAAACAAATTAAAATAAAATCTTAAAAATTACAAATATTATAGAAATCAATAGTAAGGTTCTTAATTAAACAGGTATATTACATTCAAATAACATTAAAAATGAAGATTGAGATGTAATAGCTAACACAAAATGTTAACTGCAGGAATTTTTATTTCAAATAAAGTATATTTAACAATAAATAAAAGGTTATTGAAGGTGTCTAAAAAACATTTCACTTTGAAAAATTAGTTCATAGAATTAAATATATAAAGACAGTAAATTTATTCAATTAAATTGAAAAATTTCCCAATCTATTCCATAAATTGTTAAATACAAAATTTATATGAAAAAAGGTAATAGTTTTACAAAAAAAACATTGATATATTAAAGAAAAACTTGAGGAAAACATTTTTTTTTGATCAAATACTTCAATTTAAGAAAAATCATGCACAGACATGGAAAAAAGGCAAATGTAAAGAAAGAAAATTGCTACACAGACTTTTAAATTTCTAATTCCACTAAATTATGCTTTAAGTTACATTACTACATTCTATTGTCAAGATAACCAAATTTATTACAAACATGCAATTAACACTAAAAACATATAAAAAATTTTATTCAACAATAGCTTGCTTTATATTATATGAGTTATTTATTTTCATTTAAAAAAGTTTTGTTTATTTTCAGAATTTTTGCTTTATGGTGTAACAGTAGAATGAAAACTTTGTTCTTCCACTCTGATACGGAAACAATACGGGAAAAAAGTATAATAAACAAAACGTAAATAAGCTCACTTTAAAATGCCAAGAGTTTTTTTTTTTTTTTTTTTTTTAATGCACAGAATAATTGTTTGAATAGGATTACTTATAAATAGGGAATGTAATGGAGGGTATAAGGGGCATATGCCGTATACCTTCTGGATTTTTTAAAGGAACATTGTATACCCTCTGTTTCTAAAGAAAGCTATAGTATACACACTCTAGGGTATACCCTTTGCCTTGAGCATATACCTTCTGCTTGTAGTACATATATATACTTTATATATCATCTGGTATTTTTAGAACTACACCTCTACTTATAAACGCTTAATAAATTTCTTCAAAAATAATTACTTTTTTCAATAGTTTAAAATTATTTTTCTAAAACTTCATTTGTACATTTGATTTAGATCATAATAATGATAAAAGAAACTTCTTTTTCAAAATAATAATAATAATAAAATTGGTTTAAAATATTAATTCATTTTTACTCTTATTTTAATAAAAGATTTTTTTTTTTTTTTTTTGTGATTATTTTATCCAAATATATTTTATCTTTTAATATTTGCTAAAATGTATCTATGTATAATTTTTATAAAATTTTATACAGATATAATACAGGCAATAAGTACATGCAGTAATATGCTGATAGTGTAAAAACTAACAATCCAATCAATAAATGAGAGTCAAAAATATTTATGAATAAAAAGAGGTTGTCACAAAGAAATTTATCACCACATGGAATTGAAAGAATGCATGATCAACTATTCTTGCCATAGTTGTAAAAAGGTAAAAAATAAATTAACTTAAATGGTTTTAACCAATTTTTTTTCTTTTTTGGCGAAAATTGGTTTTATACAGAAGCATTTTAATTTAAAGAACTGCACATTTTTTTAGGTGTTTCTAAAGACTTTTTATTAAGTTAAAATTTAATAAATAATAATTTCTCAATAATGAAGACATTAATTGCACTGGGTTTTAATCTTTTAATGTTTTACTGCTTTAAAAATTATTATTATTATTATTATTATTTTGAGGGTCAATAGTTGGGCTAATTGTTGGTGAGGCATACATAGTAGTTTGACATAAAACTTTTTAATAACCAAAAAAGAAAAATCTATGTAGTTGGAATGGGAGTTAGTGCTGACATCTTTCTGATTCTACAATGTATTCTTAGTTAAAAGCAGTAAAGTTTTGTAGTCACCATGAAAATAAAACCTTTTAAAAACAAAAGAAAGAAAAAAAGAAAAGAAAAATAATCTACATAGTTAGAATGTGAGATAGTGTTGACACACAATTGTTTGAAAATGAAAAGATAAATGTTGTATTCTAATATAATTAATTTACCAAGTCTTATAAATTTCACTTATTAGGAATAAGATGTGCATGAATAATTCTCTTTTGAATAACAAGTGTTTCCATATTTTGTTTTAAAAACAATTTATTATTATTCTCCCTACACTTACATGGTCTCCCTTTGGGCATCACATCTCTTCAACTATTACCTCCTTCTTAATTCGCTTTTTAACATTGATCATTTTATGATTTAGCTTCTTTTTATATATACTACTAGGGGGGCCCCGCCCCCCTGCTCGCTATGCTCGCCAACCCCCCGCGTAATCGCTTCGCGATTCCAAATTATTGGCTACCCCTGCTTGCTGCGCTCGCCAATACCCCATGGTATGAATAAGCAGTTGCAGACCTTTCAAATGATGTGTCACACGACTGGTGTTGTAAAGAAATTAAAAATATGCCCCCTGGGGGGCAGAGTGAGAGGCGACACAAAAGACATCCATAATATGAATAAGCAGCTGCAGACTTCTCAAATGATATGTCACACGACTGGTGTTGTAAAGAAATTAAAAATGTGCCCCCCTGGGGGGCAGAGTGGGGGTGACACACAAGACATCCATAAAATGAATAAACAGTTGCAGACCTTTCAAATGATGTGTCACACAATTGGTGTTGTAAAGAAATTACAAAATGCGCCCCTTCTGAGGGCAGAGGAGGGGTTGCACACAAGATATCCATAATATGAATAAGCAGTTGCAGACCTCTCAAATGATGTGTCACACAATTGGTGTTGTAAAGGAAAAAAAATGTGCCCCCCTGGGGGCAGAGTGGGGGATGACACACAACACATCCATAATATGAATAAGCAGTTGCAGACTTTTCAAATGATGTGTCACACAACTGGTGTTGTAAAGAAATTAAAAATGTGACCCCCCCTCTGGGGAGAACAGAGTGTGGGGGTGACACACAAGACATCCATAATATGAATAAGCAGTTGCAGACCTTTCAAATCTTGTGTAACAAGACTGGTGTTGTAAAGAAATTAAAAATATGTCCCCCCTGGGGAGCAGAATGGGGGATAACACACAAGACATCCATTATATGAATAAACAGTTGCAAACCTCTCAAATGATGTATCAAACAACTGGTGCTGTAAAGAAATTAAAAATTTGGAGAAATATTACATTTATCGCCAAGTTGGCGTCACTTTTAACAACTAATTTTGGTCGCCAAATTTGGCGATATATCGCCAAGTTGGCGACAAACTTGGCGATTGTTGGCGATGGTAACCTTTCCTCTCTGTATGGTAACCCATACGGCGATGCATAGACGGAGCCCTTTCCTGATTGGTCTATTCGACTCATGGAAGGAGTGGACAACCCGGATTCGTTAGTTCCGGAAATCTTCCACATCAGCATCATTCCAGGAGTCATTCCTTTTAAGGCTAGTTTTTTTTTACTATAGAAGGATTTGGAATAGCTTGCATAACTGCTTAGCAGAAAAACCTTTTAAAATATATTATTTTTATAAGCCATTGGAATCCACTGATTACTAACTAAATGTGGATGTCCTCAAACCTGATGATTTTATTTATTAAATACTGTATCAGATAATTTCATTTTTTAAACATACATAAGTTACTTAGTTTTAATCAGTTTTAAAATTAAATAGCAGTATGTATGGTGATTTGTCATTGTTTAACTATGTAATTAATATATATCTGGAGCTAGGTAATATAAGAGTTTCAAAACACAATCTTAGAGTCTAATTTAAAGCATTCTTTTCAATGTGAAAATATGTATTTTTTTACACATATTGCCTTCATAGCTGCTTTTTAGCAAATATAAAGACTTAATTATTTGATAACATTTAACAGTAGTCTATGTATTTTTAAGAAAAAAAAAACATTTATAAGAGCACTATGCAAATTTAATGTGAATTAATTGTAACAAGTTTTACTAAAATAAAAGGTGGCTTTTTAAATTAAAATCAGCAAAATATGCTTTTTTTTTTTTTTTTTTTTTTTTTTTGGCCAGGTTAAAATTTTGCAACCCTACTACAAACAATCTCATCAGGAATTGCTATATTATGAATTAACTAAATATTTACCAGGTTTATCTATTTATTTTATGCTTTGCAATTGTTAATTTTGTAATGCTATTGTATCCTTTAAAATAATAATTAAACTTACAAAACTTATCAAATACATCATAAAAGTTTAGAATATGCAGCATGTTTTGAAAGAATGCTTTTTTCCTTATTAGACTGGAAAAATAGATGAAGGAGAAAAATGTCATGAACTGGCCATAGAAAGATGGTGTGACAATTCCTATTCCTACAAAAGCCTCCAGTAACAGTAAAGACTTTGATCATTTTTTCTTTTTTAAACAAAAATAAAGGGAAAAAATAAGCTATGAAAGAAACATTTAAACTAAAATAAAGTCTGTCACACTATAAATCAATGAAAAGCATGAATTTCAACACCCAATTCTGCTTTCAAAATGTAGATCAAAGCCAGCAATCATGGGTCCTAGGATACTAGATGGCATATCTGTCACATGATCAATGTGATGCAAAATATCTAAATTTTAGTTCCTTGAACACATTAAATACTAATTTTTTATCGAACCCAATGGGGCATCATATTCAAGTACATATGCAAATGTTGACCTGAAGTTTAGTAGTACCATATGATACCAACTGAACTATTGGATATGAAAGAAAAAAAATTTCACATTCTCACTATCTGTATTTAAGGAAGCCATAATAGTACAAGAAACCACTAGAGAGGTATAATGAAAATTTACAGAACTTTTGGCTTATCTAACACATCAATAAGGAAATGCTGATTTTTAAATGTTTTTTAAAAGTGCAATTTTGAAAAACAAACCTATCAATCACTTTTTTAAAGTTGTTAGTTTGCATTTAGAATGGACTTCAGGGCAGTTAATCTCAGAAATTTGCAATCATACAAAAAATAATATAAAAATATACACATGAAACAGGATAATACAATGTTATTTTTCCTTGAATAGAAAAATTGTATCTTCCCAGCCAAGAAAAAAACCCGCTATTCTTGGTATTATATTTTTCTTGAATGATTTTCTTTTTACCAAGAAAATTTATACAACCAATGCTTCTTGTATGATTGGATATTTTATAACAAGTCCTTTTTATTACACTAAAAACAATCCATGAATAAGTTAATAAAATTAATTTATTCCTAGTTGCAAAATAGACTTAAATAATGCATATGTGCATGTGCATAAATTAGCAGATTTTTGCAGAAAATGCTTGAGCAAACAGTTGTGTTTCTAAAGAGTTTTGGATTTTAAGCAACTATGCTCCTATGTCACATTTTTGATGAAACATTATTTGTTTATGAATAAATCTCAATGAAAATGCAAGTAATAATGCAACTAACTATTGAAATGTGTAATCTACAGCAATGATTGTTTTTCATGTAACAGGTTGGAAAATCTAGATCTAGTTGAAGTTAAAATTAACATGACTTCTAAACATGGGTACTGGCAAAATTCTACAGGGGATGACCATTACCTCTCACTGGATTTTTTTTTAAGTTAAGATTTATTCATCCTAAATTACTTAAAATAATAAAACACTAAGAATTTTTGGTCAGAGGAACTCAGCTTCCCATTTAAGAAAATTTTTAAACATGTGAATGCAGAAAATAAAGAATGTTCAGTCAGATGTGGCAATCCCAAAACATTTTTCTATTTCATACATGTTAATGCTTCAAAATTTGCTATCATAGTGCCAAATTAAATGGCAATCTATGACCGTAATGAGAATACTAAAGATATGAAATTCTGTGCATTAGTTCTTGAGATATGACTATCACTAAAGTAGTGTAAATCCTACAAAATGCAGCTTAGCAGCATTACCTATTGGAGGATTAACATCAAAACATAATCAGCAACAACTTGTGTCAACATCTAACAGAATTCTAAGTTAGATGAAAATTGATACATTAGTTCTTGACATAGAACTATTGTGGAAATTGTGAAAAAATATAGCATAGTAGCACCACCTGTTGTGTGATTTACACCAAAACAAAATCAGCATCAACATTTAACAAGATATACATTAGTATAAAGTTTGCTGAAATTCTGTGCATTAATTCTTGAGATAGAGCTATTGCGGAAATTGTGAAAAATACAACATATTAGTGTCACCAAAATTTAAACAGCACCTATTTATATTAAAGTTTAACTCAATTTGAAGTCTGATAAAAAATTGTGTATTAGTTCTAGAAACTGAGCTATTGCAAAAATCATAAAGAATGTAGCATAGCAGTGCCACCAGTTCAGCAATTAACACCATAAAGTAATTAGCATCATTTTACATCAGGGATTAACTGAATATAATTTTTTATTAAATTCTGTGCAATAGTTATTGAAACAGAATACCCACAAAATTTGTGTCACATACAAACACAGAACTTATATTTTAATATTTAAAAACTTATATTTTAATATTTAAAACATATTTTATATGCTAATATATGCTATAGAAAACACATTTTATATGCTAAATAGAAAATGGGTAGTGTTTTTGTTTGGGGTAGGGAGATTCTCAAAAAAAAAAAAAAAAAGTTGACATCTTTAATGTTTTTTTTCGAATTTAGATTTAAAAAGCCTTGAAAAAAATCACTAAGCTTATGCTGCAGATTGCACACATATCAGTCCAAAATCTTGGTCCTCCCCCAGGGTTTTATTCTGCCGGCACCCATACTTCTAATCCACTACACATACTAAATAAACTACTTCAAAATGTACTTTAACAACCTCGTTCTATAGAGGTTTAAAAAAAAAGAAAATGAAGAAGTGAATGAGGCAAAGACTGGCAGAAAGAGCTTTTCAGAGAGCCAAGTTAAATGCAGTAAAATATAAACAATTTTACCAGGTGCCTCATGTTCACTGGACTCAGTATCGGACGTTGATAACTGTTCTTGATAGTGCTGCTGTTGCTTTTTAGATAATTCTAAACGAAAATCTTCATCCACAGTTATAGCAACAGCTAAAATCATTCACATTTTAACATGTAATTATTAATGAAATAATTTGGCAAACCAAAATTATATATATAGAAATAATCATTTAATGAATGAAAATTAAAGAAAATTGAAAGTACTATTACATGGCTAAATTCAATTATTTAAGATTAAAATTATTCATGTAGCAAGAATAAAAAATGCAATTAATTGAGTGGAAATAATTTTTTTTTTTCGAACATTACAAATGTAAAATAATTTCAATGGGAAATGAGAGAGAAATAACATAGTAACAAAAATTTAAATTTATGCATAGGATTCAAATGAATCCAGCTATCCAAATAAATAATCTTCTTTGAATGTTAATTTTCATTTTCATTGAATGTTTTGATATTTGGCATTCTCTTAATTTCTTTTTGTTGTTCAGAATTTTCAATTTTATTTCTTAGACAAAAATTGTCCTATTTTGTGCTTTGATTTTATTTACATGCAATTTACTAACTTTAAATAGATTGCATAACATGATAAATAAATTACAAACCAACAAAAATTATTTTTGGTAAGTAAGTTAAAGTGATAAAGGTTACAAAGAGAGAAGTGGAAATGGAAAGGAAAAATTAAACAGAGAACAGAGTGCTTAGCTAAAACCAAAAGGTAAGATAGTCATAGAAGATTATACAAATACTTAAATAAAAATTGAAAAAATTTTTGTCAGACCTGGCTAAGACACAATCATGCTTAATACGCAACTTTTCTGCAGTTCTTGAACATACCATAAGATTATCGTAAAAATATTCTGTTTAACATGCAAATAGTTATTACATGATAATGTTTGGTCCCTTGAACAAAAAATCTCACTTAAAATGCAAATACAGTGATATGATTTTTTTTTTTTGTGTGTGTGTGTTTGCCTGTGTTGACAATTTAACAGATTTTTTTAATTCAAATGTCTACCACTATTTCCAAATAGTAAGAATAATTTTATTTAATGTCAGAAAGGTGAATATTACTATCAAAAAATATTAATAGATACACTTAAAGGAAGGAAAAAAAAAACCTAAACTGACACTGCTGATTAAATGGTGTGAATACTAAGAAATATTAGTAAATAATACTTAAATGAAAAGTTCTGCTAAATTGGCCAATTATGAACAAATTAGTAGACATTAAATCACAACCATCAGAAAAAAAATAATAATAGTAAAAATCTGAAATTTATTGTGCATTTCAATTATTTACTTTTTTTTTTTTTTTTTTTTTTTTTTTTTTTGCTTTAAGATTCACATGGATTTGAAATTTTCAATTGTAAACGTATAAGTTAAAGCTCTGAAGTTCATTTAGATGATTAGATGTGTAAATAAGTTCAGCTTCTACACCATCATGTTTAATCTGTGACTTTCCTTTTGTTTCTTGAAAAGCATCTTAACCAGGGTCGACTGCAGTTAAAGATATTAATGACAAAAGGAAACAAAAACTTGCTATTTCTGTAAAACAATAATAATAATAATAATGGGTACTTTTATATTAGTCAGGCACAAATCTCATTAATAGAAGCTTTTATTTCTTATATGGGAATACTATGATAAGAAAATAAAATGTTTTGTTTATGTCATTATTTCTCTTTCCTTTTTTTTTTTTTTTTTTTTTTTTTGGCATTTTATATATTAATTTTATATGAAATGAATGAGAGGCATGCATTCTAAATATATGTAATATACTTGCTTTAAATAAAAGTTATGTATTTTAAATAAAACAAATGAAAAATTAAAAATTATATATATATATATATATATTTTTTTTTTTTTTTTTTTTTTTTTTTTTAATGAAATGGATGCAAATTGAATTATGGCAATGGATGTAATATTTGGCAATTTATTCTTTGCACCAGGCTAACATAAAAATACCTAATAATGATAAAAAGGATAATAAAATATATCCACATAAATGAATCCATTCCATGGATAATACAGCATTATGTTTCAACAGCAAGTCTTCTTTTTTAAATTTGATAAATAAAGTGGCTTCTCATTAAATTGTGTCTCATTATCGCTCATTTAAATATATTGCTCTTTTTTCTAATTTTCTGAAAAATTCTTAATTTATACACTAGAGAAAATCAGCTATAACAGGAAGATCACATTAAAGATAATAAATAATCATTGAGACAATTTCTCATACAGTAATTATTGTAGTAGTGAGATAAGTTAAAAACAACTTTTATCCACATAGCGATAATAAAAAAATTTTGTACTCTGATTTCATAGTCGAAGAAGCAGCTAAGTTAAAGATGTTCACTGTTCAAACAAGGAAACAAGGAAATCCTATGTTCACTGTGAACAATTATTTATGTTTGCAATTTAACTAATAAATGTTTGATTTTTAATTTTAAATGGCACCTCAATGAATAAAAGACAGTAAAACACTATTTTCTCATTGCAAAATAGCATTAACTTTTCCATAGATTTTAAGCGACAGAAATTAATGCCAACTGTTAATTTTATACAAAAATTGTAATGTGCATGCAGGTTAATGGTATGGAGTCAAATATAAAAAAATTGCATTTAAGTTATCATTTTTCCTAATTGTTTTCAGTGTTCTCAGCTTTAATGTGCTTTTATTTTATCCCCCCACACACACACACACATACACACAAACACAAGATAATAAAAAGCTACTGTATTTAAGAATCAAACAGTTTGAATGGTTTCAGAAAAAAAAAATGCAAAATTACTTGGAAGAAAAATTACAATAAAATTTAATAATTATCACATGCAAAAATAGATTACAAATTTATAACATATATATATATATATATATATATATATATATAAGAAGCAAAGAAAAACAAAAAAAATAATTTCAACATTTTAAATTTAGAACAAATATTCAAAAAAAATTTTTACTTCATGTAAGTAAAGAGAAGTGTAACATAAAATTGTGCAACACTTTTGCAACAAAAATTAAATGTTCCTAATAAACTTAGAAAAATCAAACAATATATAATGATCAAAATATAAGATTAAAAATTTTTGAAAATGACAGTAACCAGCCTATAAATATAGAGATTAATTTAAATGAAATGTATTGACATACTCAAGACTATTGATAGGTATATCGTATGAATTTGCATGTAAATAGCTATTTAAGCTATAGTTACAAGCAACCCAAAATACTACCAGCCATTGGAAACAGTTTTGTTTTAAGGCATTAATCTTGAATAAAAGTTCAGTAGCTTAAAAATACATATAAATTGCTTTTTTCTATAAATAATACCTAGAAAATAAGCATTTTAAATTAATGTATTTGCAAACATTTAATATTAATTTTGTGACAAAGAAACAAAAGTGCACTTTTTATATTACTCCAGAAAACATAAGATATGCATTAAATTAAATAGTATTCAATTTTTAAAATATTTTTAGTATGCTACTAAGTATCATACATTAAAAAAGAAACATAGTTTATATTTTTATTTGTAAATACAAATTATATTTATTTTCTTTTATTATTATTAATTTCTCAAGGGAAAAAAATTATACTTTTAGAATGTGAACTTTAAAAGCCTGAATATGGCTAGATTTAGCATGCGATAGCACTAGGAAATTAGCCAATTCTCAATTCAGAGTTCATGAATACATTTCCCAGGAAGACGGTTTATGTTTTTTCTATCAGAAAAATCTGCAGAGGTACTGCATCTGAAATTAGTCATAAATGTGAAAAGCAACTGCAGATTAACCAAGTATGAGAACATTCCTACATCGTTTAAAAAAATTATCATAAACTCAGGTTAATCGGAATATTTACTTTAACAATTTGGTACTAGGAAATCTCTTTCATGGTCCTTCATTTTGATGTATTTTTAAAAAGCAATTCTACTTTTCTTTTTTTTTTTTTTTCAGACAATTTAAAATATTTTGGGAAACAGAAAAATACAAAACAGCCACTTAAAGAATTAAAGATTCCTGTTCGGTTATGCAAAGACATTTGCGAATTAATGTTAAGCACATATGGAAAAGTTCTGTTTAAATATTTCGTTTGCTTTTTTTTTTTTTTTTTTTTTTTAAATAGAGTAGTTAAGTGAGGTTAATTGCTACATTAGAGGCATTGTTATAGCATGAAAACAAAGCAAATATCATACATCAAGCAAATTAATCAAATACTAATCATAACATAAATGACATTACATAAAGGAAAGCAATGATCGAATGTTCACCTTTCTGTTGTTCTGCATTAGTGGGATGCTCAATCTCAGGTGTTGGTTGTGTGAGTATTATTTGCGTAGCAGGTATAACTAGTTCGGGAGGTTCTTCTGGAGGTGTAAAGGCAGGGGGAGGAAGAGTTTCTGGTGGAGACTACAAATGAAAAAATTTAGAAAATAAGATTAAAAAAAGAGAGAGAAACATTACTTATACCAATTCATATACAGTGAAACCCTGATCTATCGTTCCCGCATCCATCGTTTTCCCGCATTGATTGTTTCATTTCTACGATCCCTGCACAAATTATACTTAAATAATGTTAGCGAAACCTGCATGCATCGTTCTTCAAAAATCGTTTTCCCGCATTCATCGTTGTAAAAATTTTTTTCCTCACTGAAATGAAATTGAAAGTCATGCGAATCCATATGACATACAAACAGGAATTACTTCTTTTATCCTAAGATAGCTCATCTATGTTGTTTGTGTTAATGATGATGACAATAATGAAAATGAAGAGTAGTTGTATATAGCAGAGGTTGTGATTACGCTATCATTGATCCAAATGTGGTATTCTACACATAGAAGAAATGTGTGCTAATGCAAAAAATGAAAATAATAGTGAAGAAGCAGAGGATAATGCTCATGCCGATGAAGATGAGCCTTTATTGCCAAATCTGTCTAATGCAATTACGGCTTTGAGTCTGTATGAACTCTTACATATGCATATGAAATTACAGAGAAAAAACAGAAAACCAAACAAAATTATTGTTTTTTTTTTTTTAAATAAATATCGATTTAACTTCGATTTATTTCTTTTACAGTTTAGTAAGTAATAAATTTGTATTTATTAGTATACAGTATGCATTGCATGCATTAGTAATGCATAAACATTGTGTTTTTTCGTGTTTTGAAGTTAATTCGTATTCGTTTTTTTCCCCGTACCCCTTGAAAAATGATGGATCGAGGTTCTACTGTAATATACAATATATATATATATTTTTTTATGTACCTACCAAATGTACCCTGATTCAAGGAAAAAAACATTCCAAACAGATTTTATTATGATAAAACTTAACACTTAGAGATATTAATGCACAGTGTTCATAATATATTGCTCAAGATTTTATAAATTAAAAACAAAATTGCTGCCCAATGATTCTATGAATATTAATGTCCATTTATACAAAGTTCAGTTAAATCATTAATGATCATATATCACACATACATCAATTTACAGGAAATTTTGAAATTGGAAACAACTAGATTACATGGAGAAAAAAAAAATAATGTATGAGATTATATAGAACCAACTGCAAATACCTTTTTTAAATCCTTTTCTAACGTAAAATTCAAATTAGCAATCTTAATACTGACTGCCATATCAAGGCATAATTGTTTACCATCACATTAAATAATATAATAATTATTATTACTGAGTCAATAATATAAGATTATCTGAGTGCAGTCTTTCAAACAGCTTATGAAATTTGCCAATTAAGTAATATTCTCACTTATACATTCAAATATTTACACAGCATTAGCCAAAAGATTTATTTCAGAAGATGATTTCACGTTCTTTCACAGTTTTTAGGAGTGTGTTAACAATTTTAGGGGTGATTTTTAAAACATACATATGCATATATATATAGTAGTTTATAATACAAGAAATAACTTTAGTTATATTGAAAGATTCATTTTAAATACAAATTTCAAATTGCCAATTATTATTTTGCATTTTCTCATATTTATGAGCTCTAAAATTCATATCAAAATTTAAGAATGTAATACCATACATAATGTCCTCAACGAGAAAATCTAAGTCTCTAGCAAAATGTAATGCCTCTCTTTTTTTCTTTTCTTTTTTTTTCTTTTTTTCTTCACATTTTATTCTAGTTTTAGTTGTAAAGGTTTTCTTACATATTGCAGTAGAAATAAGTATGTCAATCTGATGATAAGTTTTCTAGATTCTAAAAACATAAATGATGCATTGTTCCCCTATTTCTGAAAAAAGATTATTTTTAATTAGTAATTCATTAATTTTGTATTTATTTATTTTTTTATGGAATGCTTTGGTTCTAACTTTAACATGATGAAAAGTTTAAAAATTTTCCAACGTATCCAGCTGTAATTTGATTCTTAGATATTATGTGTTAATCTCAATGGGTAAAATACTCCCCTACTTAGTTAACACAGATTTAACTATATGGACACATGCATAAAGAAAAGATCTATACACAAACATACATAAAAATCTGTTTTAACATAGCGTTATAATACTTTTAATAAAAATCAAAAACATACAGCTGGAGTCATAGGAGTTAGTGGCTCTCCATTTTCTTTTAATTCTTCTACTACAAGGGAAGGAAAAAGCCCAATTTTCCCATCTATTTCTCCTTCCCACCAGCCATCATCAACGTCACAGACATTTTTTCTTAAAATTCTAATTATCTGACCTTCAAAGAAAGTTAATTCTTCATCACAAGTAGCTTCATAGTCATAGACAGCTTGGCAGCACATTATACCTATAATAAGAAATAAATATCATCATTAACTGAATTTGAAAAAATAAAAAATGTTCATACTTCAACAAAATTTAATTTTCAAAATTTTATGGATATGTGAAAAGAGTTCTAGAAGCACCATCTCTTGTTAAAAATTGCAATGATTATTGGAATTCGTAAAATATAGTGAACTAAAAGTATAATATATGAACTCTTAAAATGTATGTATTAAATGATGTCTGTTACATGCATTTCCTATAGATCTTAACCAGATATTATATTTTTGTATGTAATAACAAGAAATCCATCTTAAACAGGGCCTTCTTAACAGAAGTTCACTGTAAATTATCTATTATTCCCAATGTAACAATTTGATATTAAATAATTATCCCATAGTAACATCATTAATCAGATTTTAATTAATGTGTTTTGCCTTTGTTGTCTAATGTAAAAAAAAAAAATTTTTTTTTGTTACTCTTATGTGGTTTAAACTCGCAAAACATGTTCTGACACAAATCACATATTTTGTAAAATATTTGATAGGTTTTAAAGTAATATGCCAATTGCACTCATGTCAGAGATCATTCTGAAATTTGAAAAATATTTTAATTGATCAAAACATAATTTTTAAAAACAGTAATTTATGCTTTTATTCATTTAAGTTCTCGCTTCACTATGATTTCATCAGCCGTGATAGTATCATGGAATGTTGGAGTTTGCATTGGGAATGGTTTGTTAAAATTTAAAATATACACAATTCCAGTAATAAATTCTTGAATTCAATTACATATACTTAAAACCTCATTTTGATCAGTTTCAATGTAAAAATATCCCCTGATTCCAACACTTCAAGACAAACTATTATGTATAATGGTTGAAACAGTATTAATTTAAAAAGAATGAAAGTAAGTAATGAATGAAATGTAAGTAAAATTCCAATTCATATTATTTGAATATTAAGATTAGAGCAACATCATTATTCTTTAATTATTTAAGGATCTCAATTGACAAATATTTCATTACTCATGTAAAATATAAATTTAGGCTTCAGAACTATTAATTTTTCTTTATTTTAATAGATTTAAGAATAATTTTATCACAGTATGTAAGATACTGTGATAAAAAAAAAAAGTTCTAAATAAAATAAACGTTTTAATTCTCCAGACTGATCGAACAAATGTTAGAGTGTAATGAAATAATTTTGGAAATCAATATTCAGCACTGACACACCTTTTTATTTTTAATTAAACAATCTTTTTATCAAAACAATTTTTATTATAGCTGCAGCTGCTATAATATATAAAGAAAATAGAAAACAATCGATACAGTATCCTCATTCATAAATAGGAGCTGATTATAGTTCAACTACTTCACAGTAATGCAGTTACATGTAGGACAAACATTTAAAATTTTGTACACATTGTAGCACAGTTCAACTGAAGTTCTCTTTCTTTCATATTTAGATTCTGTTTACCTATAGATAAGATACTCAATGTTATTTTTCATTTATCTATAAACATTCATAATGTCCTTTTTAGGTACGTTCGTAATTATGTAAATACGTAGCACCTATTGTTGTCGCTCAGTCCATCTGTCTGTCTGTCCGTCCGTCTGCATATAACAACACAAAAACTACCCAACCGAATCATTTGAAATTTAAAATACATAATTATAACATAATTTTGTCGAGTCATTTCAAATTTTATGAAAATCGGATGGATAGATCAATTACAGGGACAATCAAAAGGATTCCGTTACATTACGGTCAATAGGGAAAAAAGTTTCAAATGCATTTTAATCGTTTGAAATTTAAAACATATAATTATTGCGTAATTTTGTCGAGTCATTTCAAATGTTATGAAAATCGGATGCATAGATTAATTACAGGGACAATCAAAAGGATTCCGTTACATTACGGTCAATGGGGAAAAAAATTTCAAATGCATTTTAATTGTTTGATATTTAAAAATATAATTATTACGTAATTTTGTCGAGTCATTTCAAATGTTATGAAAGCCGGATGCATAGATCATTTACAGGGACAATCAAAAGTATTCCATTACATTACGGTCAATGGGGAAAAAGTTTCAAATGCATTTTAATGATGTTACACTCATTCGAACATAATAGAATTGGCATGAATCTATGAAATATATACTAAAATATGCATTCTGTACAATCTGTGATGCAAAGAATTTTTATTATTAAATTACAGGACTACACAAAAGTATTCCACTACATAATGCTATACGGGGAAACATTGTTTGGGACGTGTTTTAATTATATTCAACTATTTCACATTTTATGAATAAGATATAAGTTGCTGGGGTGTAATAAAAATTACTTCCTGCATATTTACAGAAACGTAAAGATTTCGACTACTATACTGTATCCGGAGTATGCTCTACTATATCAGCAAGATCTGAATATTTTTAAAATTTTGTTATCGTACGAACGCACCTCATTTGCTACGTTCACGTGCAATTTCCAACTTGTTTTTTTATGGATACGTATAACAAAAAATCTTTATATTAAGCATGTACTGTACTTACGCTCAACAGGAGCAGCAGGTACAGGGGCAGCTGGTAAATCTGCTGGCCTCTCCACTTCCGAGGATGGGGGAGCAGCATTAGTGACTGCTACAGTGTCAACTAAAATGACATAAGTTGGTGTTTAAAACGCAATACCAATGGACATTTAAACACAGGGCTTTTCAGTAATAATAATAATACCACAAAATATTTTTTTCTCCATACCTGCTGGTACTGGTTCCTCTACATTAAGTCCGGCATCTCTGTCTTCATTTGGCATGGTATAATCAACAGATGAAAATGAAGTTAGTGGGGGACGAGAAGATGTTTCGGCAGAAGGAGCTTCTATCACTTCAACATAATTTTGTGGTATGTAACCTTCTTCACCTTTGTAATTTCGAGCCTAAAATTTTAATTCAATTAAGACACAATTCAAAGAAAATTAATTATCTAACAGAAATTTTAATTTCATGATTCTTTCTGAATCTTAATCTCTAGAATAATATCTTGTATAGTTTAGGAGATAGCACTTTTTTTAAGGGATAACAGTTTTTGTTTTTAATATCACAAGTCATAAAGAAACAAATGATTTTTAAATTAAATATATCATATATTAAAAACATATATATATTTAAAATTTAAAGAATAAGTATCCCTCTATTCTAAAAAAAGGTAATGTGACTGGATTCTTTTTAATTTAATATTTGGAAAATTATTGCATATGAAAATATAAAAATTGGTAAATTTACAGAGAAATATTTGATAAATATGCTGACACAA
Source organism: Maratus speculifer (assembly GCA_964019185.1). Lineage (NCBI taxonomy): Eukaryota > Metazoa > Arthropoda > Arachnida > Araneae > Salticidae > Maratus > Maratus speculifer. The sequence continues at coordinate 307,838,434 of OZ025295.1, read as the reverse complement.
ACAGGTTATTAATTGAAGAATTATTTTAAGAGTTATTTAAAGTTGGTCAAAATATTACTCTCATAAAAGATTTAAAAAAAAAAAAAAAAAAAAAAAAAAAGTATAGCAATTTAACCATACCATCCAGGCACATACTTGAATAATGTCAAAATAGTTCCGTGAAAGTTTTATCAGAACAAAAACTATGAATAATTTTTAACCATCTTTTACAGAAAGTTGCTTCACAATCTTGCAGTGTGCAGTTATTTTTTTAAATATTGCTAAAAAAAAATTTTTTTTCTTAATTTGTACTTCAAATGTTTGCTATTTTAATGAAGATTTATTTTATACTTTTGGAAAATATATTTGCTCAAATTGTTATTAAATTGTGAAACAGAGCACAGAACAACTTTTCATTTCAATAAAAAGATTTATTTACACATGACTATTGGAAAATTTTTAAGTAACTGAACACATGTTAAAGCAGAAAATGGAGAAAATTATATCATAAAAAAATAATTTATAAGTAGAAAACAGTTTGATAACTGAATATTGAAAAAGACAGAAAAACCTAAATTTAATAAAATTATTGTACACAAAATCCATTTAAGAATGAAAATTATATCATGTATTAAAATGATACAGTTAAAACTATTTTTTATGGACAACACATAAGAATAATGTGGCGCAAAAGTTGTGTGGGTAGCAAATTTGTTTATATGCTTCCTCATTTGATTCAGCATAAATACAGGTAAATGCATGTATGAAATACCTTAGATTTATTTTGTGGGAATTACTTTTTGATAAATACATACAAGAAAATTTGTGCATCATCATTATCTAAAATAAGCAGTTAACATTTAAAAAAATAATATGAAAGTACGCATGTTGGTACAATAAAATAGAGACAAGAAATTGGGCATAAGCTTTTCAAATACTGAATGTTACTCGCAAGCTGACATAGTAATTGTAACCTTGAATCCAAAGGAAGAATATTGTCTTTAATATTGTTATAAAAGTGTGAAAGACTATAACATTTTTTAACATAACTATTTCATACAAGCTCAATTTCAAATGTATAATTGATCTAATCAATCACAAAAACAGTCATCAGCTGTTGCAATAGAAGTGGATGTGGCCATGGCAGCTAAAAACTGCCCCATTCAAATGGTAATGCATGACCACCTGATTACAGAATATCATGACCATCCATTAATTTCATTCAAACTTCTGTAATAGGTAATATTGTTAAAATGGGACACATTTTTATAGGCTGCAAAAAGGGATTGGTAAGTGTAGCTTGTAAGGGTACAGACATAATTTTTTTTTTTTTTTTAATGCCAATTTTTAATTTTTTATACCAATAAAGGAAAGATGCCTGTAAAACAGATGGGACAGATGTAGCTCATTTGGCTAAATTCTTGTAACACTCTGGGTGCACACTACCAAAAGCAGTGGGAACCCCTAAACCTAGATTTGTTAAAAAAGGATTTTAATTTAAAAATATAGAATCATTCAAATTTGAGGGTTTATGTAGTTGAAAGCAGTGGAATCCCAAATATTTTTGTTTTTAAAAATATAATCATTCAACATTGATTTTAGGAATATTTGTCCCAAGCAACACCAAACAGGTCAGCTAGTAATTAATAAAAGGAAACCAATTGTTTTAAAAGAAAATATTTCTTGAGGTATACACTTAAAAAAAAGTGAAACCATTTCGAGAATCTATTCTATAATCTGCATATCAAGCTTTTCCTGCCAAATTATAATGAGATAATTTTTGTCTTATAACTGAAATATTTTTAATTAAAATCTTTAGTTGAAGTTTTGCGATGGAGTTCTTGTTCCTTTTCAAAAGAAAATCTAAACTCATTTCCTGTAAAATTAACTTATTCATGAACTCTAAAGTATTTATAAATATGTGATAAATAAATCATGTATTTATGTTATTGTACAAGTGCAAATAATTAGCAAAAAGTTTCATTAGATTCTGTGGGAAATTCAAGCTTCAAGAAACAACTAAGCGAGTATCAATTTTATATTATATTTTCCTATCCACTTAAATCATTTCATTTATTAGATGCGTTAATAATTATGTAAATATGTAGCACCCACAATTGCCGTTCAGTTCGTCTATTTATCCACTTACAACAGAGCAAAAGCTACCCAACCAATCATTTTAAATTTAAAATATATACTTGTTACATAATTTTGTCATTTCAAATTTTATGAAAATCAGATACATAATTTAATTATAGGGACAATCAAAAGTATCCTGTTACATTATAGCCAATGGTAAAAAATAGTTTCAAGTGCATTTTAATGTTGTTACACTTTTCCAAACATAATAAAATTGATATGCATCTATGAAGATACTGAAATATACATTCCATACAATCTGTGGTTCAAAGAATATTTGTTATTAATTTACAAGACTACCAAAAGTATTCCATTACATAATAGTATGGGTGGGAGACATTGTTGGAGTCGCATTTTAATAATATTAAACTACAGTCGACTCTCGTTAATTCGAAATTGGATAATTCAAATCTTTGCTTAATTCGAACTAAACATGAAGTCCCGAAATTTTCAATGGCAGAATAACGTTAAAAATTTTCATTAATTCGAACTCATTTCCTCTTGACTTTGTTTAATTCGAACTAACGAGAATTTCAATTTTTCATTTTTCTTTTCTTTCTCACGGGTTTCAGATCATTTGAATATTTTTCTTTCTTTGATTTTTGTGAAAATTGTTCCAAACGAGTATACATATAATCCCATGCATTTGATATCCTTTTCTTAATGCCCCATGTCCATCAGTGGTGCTTTAAATTTTTCTTCCATTGTGCTTGTTGCTATTCCTTTAATTAGTTTATGTATTTATACATTCTAATTTAATATTAAGTCATATTCTAATGATTGCAGACGAAATAAATTTCAAAAACACTATAACATTAATTCCATTGTAATAGTACCGTATTAAGCATATTTTCATTTCATTATTTTCATAATTCGAACTTCGGATAATTCGAGCATTTCTTGCCGTCCTGACGAGTTTGAATTAATGAGAGCCGACTGTATTTCACATTTTATGAAATTGATATACATTGCTAAAATTTACTACAAGTAACTTACTGTATAATAGAAAGCAGATAATATTTACAGAGATACACAAATGATTTTAGATACTCTGCTGTATCTGAAATTCTGTATATTATTACACCAAGACCTGAATATTTTTAAAAATTTCTAATAGTACAAAGACACATCATTTGCTACAATTGACATGCAATTTCCAGCTTGTTAAAAATGAAATGGCCATAAAAATAGCAGACAAATTAAAAAAGTCCTTTGTTTTACTTTAATGATAAAAAACAAAGAAAAGCTTTCAACATTTAATTAAAGAGCATAACTTAAAGCATAAACATGCTATCTAAGGTTAAAAAAAGCATCTCTCAGCTTCATAATTCTGTTAAAGCTATTTTTATGTTTTGCCATTTCATATGCATGTTCATGTCAACTAATTACAATTGCTGACAGAACTGGATGAGATTGTAAATATTTGTGATTCAGCTAAAACAAATCTTCATACAAATATTTGTCTTTCATTTTTTAACAGAATTTAGTTTTAACTTAATCTAACACAGATGATTATTAATGAACAATGATGATGATTAAACAATTAAATTCTATCTATTTTGATCTTTGAATTTAAATGCTAGGATTTTAAAAACTTACCATAACCCAACCATCACCATCACCTTCATTAATTAATTCAAGCTCTTCTTGTTCCACAAAACTCAATTCATCACTATTACAAGCCTAACAAAGAGAAAAATATCAAAGGAAAATTATATAATATTATTATGGAGATTCTTCTTATAAAAGTTCTTTCGAACACATAAGTAAATAAACTCGGAGGTAAATTAAATTCTGACACCGTTTTTAAACTTTTAAATGACTTATATTAAACGTTAATATTTACAAAAAAGATATTTACATATTAATATTTACAATTCGAACATTCAAAAGGAAACTTTAATTAAAACATCTTAATCGCGTCATCTTAATCAACATTCTTCTAAAGTCAACCCCAACTCTCCAAAACATTCCATCCAACCATCTCTTCCGTTCATTTCTTTTTTCTTCGGCTTTTCGTCTGAATGGAGTTTTTTCAGAAAATCGTCTGCTTTCTAAAGACCTTTTCTATCAGAGTTGCGATATGAAGAACCTTACAAGACATGATACTTGGCTGTTGGAGAAAGAATCGCTCCCACAACGGCCGTCCTGACTAGGCTTTCGTCCTCGAATGCTCGTCCCTTTGGAGGCAGCAGCAGTTGGATCATCTGGAAAGATAAAGAGAAAAAAAAAAACACAGCAGCATCCAAAGTCTTAATTGAAAAAAAGAAGTCATTATTCAAATTGTTTATCAAAGCTTAGATTATTTCTGGAAAAAATTCATATATTTTTTTTTCGCGTCTTTTCGTCTTCTCTTTCTTACGTCCTTTCATCTTCTTTTATCTTACGTCTTTTCGTCTTCTTCTTTCATACGTCTTTTTATCTTCTATTACCTTACGTCTTTTTGTCTTTTCTTTCTTACGTCTTCCATCTTCTTTTATCTTACGTCTTTTCGTCTTCTATCATACGTCTTTTCATCTTCTTTTACCTTACGTCTTTTCGTCTTTTCGAGAATAAAGTTAAAATTCTATTAGTTGTCAGCCCAGAGGTTTGTCATAGTTGGTATAGTGTCACAATCGATGAAATTCTTTTTTTTTCTCAAGCTTCGTCCGTCCACGGCTTCATGTACTCTGCACATGTACTGGTGACCATGGGTCCTTCGTTGAATCCAAGTTTCTTTACATCGTAGGTGTCATTATTTTTTACTTTTATGACTTTGTACGGACCTAAATATTTTGGTTTTAACTTCAAACCTGGACCTTGTTGTGTGCGTTTTATAGCAACCACATCATTAATCTTAAATTTGTTAGCTTTCTTTCGTCTGAGGTTGTAAGTTTTACGGTTCTCTTCTTGGACTTTTAAAATCTGTTTTTTAGCATTTTTTCTCATATTTTCGCGATTATTTGTAAAATCAGATTGTATTTCAGCATTCAGAAGACTAGTAATTTCAATGTTATTTTTTAGTTTCATTTCAGTACCAAACATCAATTCAAAAGGAGTTGTGCTTATACTTCTCTGAAAAGTCGAATTTATCACCTGTTGGATGTTGCTTACATGTGTATACCATTTTTTAGGATTATCGACAGACAATTTAGACAGAACAGATATTATGACAGAATTTAGACGCTCAACTTGGCCGTTAGACCTGGGTAATCCAGTGGTAATCGGGATATGTTTAATATTTTCATTGATGCAATAATCTTCAAAAGCTTTAGAGGTAAATGCAGGACCTTTATCTGATATAATTCGAACTGGATTTCCAAAGATAGATTTTTGGATTTCTAATTTAGAAATTACTTCGGCAGCATCGGTAGATTTTGTGGGATACAACCAAACAAATTTTGTGAATGCGTCAATGAACGAAAGGATATGTTTGTAATTTTTATTAGTGCTTTCTAATGGACCTAAGTGATCAACATGGTACGTATGTAATGGAGTTTCTTCTTTTTCTATTGGGTGAAGTAAGCCTTCTTGTTTACCACATTTTCTATTAACTAAAATACAGGGAACACAATTTGCTATACATTTCTCAATTTTTTGTTTAACTTTAGGGATGTAAAAATCATTTTCTAAACTTTTCTCTGTTCTTGCAACTGCGTAATGACCTTTTTCGTGAGCGGCCTTGATTATATTCATTTGCATGTCTTCCGGTACAACTAATAAATCATTACCATTAACACATTTATAAAGAACATCATTTTTAACTAGATAATCATCATAAGATTTCAACTTTAGGATTTCTTTTATTGTTTTAATATGGTCATCGGTTTCTTGAGCTTGGATAATTTTTAAAGTTAAGCTATCTTGGATTACCATGCAAATAGGATACCTACTTAATGCATCGACATGTCTCATACTGCTACCCTGTCTATGTTCAATAACATAATCAAAATCGGATAACATTATTGCCCATCTAGCTATTTTTGTACTCATTTCTTTTTTATCCATAGTCATTTTAAATGCATTACAATCGGTTACAATTTTAAATGGGATACCTAGCACATATACTCTAAACTTTTTCAGGGCTTCAATTACAGCTAAAACTTCTAATTCGTAACTAGTGTACTTCCGTTCAGCTTCGGTGGTTTTTTTACTTGCGAAATAAACTGGATGAAATTGATTATCTACTGGAGGTTGTTGCATTAAAACAGCTCCATAGCCATCAATACTGGCATCACAATGGATTTCGGTCGCACTTTTGGGATTGTAAATTTAAAGTACTGGTTCTGACGACAAAATATGTTTGAGTTCATTAAAAGCTCTTTGTTCTTCTATATTGAATTTAAATTTTGAATCTTTTCTTAGCAGGTCACTTAACGGTTTAGCTATAACCGAATAATTTCTTATAAATTTTCGAAAGTATCCTGTCAATCCTAAATAACTTTGAACATCTTTGGTACACTTTGGTTCGGGAAAATTTATTACTGCTTTAGTCTTCAGTGGAGAGGGATACAATTTACCATTTATGATTCTATACCCCAAGAAATCAATTTCACGCTTCAAAAAATTGCATTTTTTAAGATTTAATTCTAATCCATATTCCGATGCAGTTTCGAGTACAAGTTTTAATTTTTCTAGACCTTCAGCTTCGTTTTTAGCAGGTATTATTAAATCATCCATATAAATGACAACAATGTGATCTTTTAATAGGTTTCGAAATACATTATAAATATACTTTTGAAAAACACTAGGGCTATTGGTCAACCCGAATGGACATTTCAAAAATTCATATTGTCCTTCATGAGTAACAAACGAGGTGTATTTCCGCGAGTCTTCTTCAACATCTACATGAAAGAAACTGTTTTTCAAATCTATGGTGGTAAATACTTCGGCAGAATGTAATTGGTCTATTACATCATCAATAACTGGCAAGGGGAAATGCTCACGTACTGTCTTTTTGTTAAGACATCTGTAATCAACACAAAGTCTCATTGTGTTATCTTTTTTCTTGACTAACACAACCGGCGAAGAAAAATTAGAAGAACTTTCTCGAATTATTCCCTGAGCTAGCCACTCCTCAATTTGGTTTTCGACTATTTTTTTCTTGCATGGAGGTAATCTTCGAGGAGAAGAACAAACTGGGATTTTGTCAGTTAAATTAATTTTCATTTTAACATCTACTGTTTTAGTTTTAATTGGTACATAATTTTCAATTAAAGAGTATAACTCTGAACGTAATTTTTTGTCAGCAATGTGAGTTAAATCAATTTTAGGCTCATCCAAAACATTTACAATATTAACTAAAAAGTCATTAGACTGAACTTCAGCTTTAAACAGTTTCACTTTATTCTCAGAAATAGTTAATGTACCTTGATGAATAACATCAGTGCCAATAATTAAATCGAAATTAATGCAACTGTCCTTAACGACAAAAATAGTAACTTTAAATTTTGAACCATCTACTTCGATTTCTGAATTGAAGCAACCTTCTGGTTTAATTGAGGCTTTTCCTAGACCGGTCAAAGAGATACTCGTAGGTTTTAATTCTACAAAGTTCTTCAAATTATCATAAACACTTTTCTTTAACAAAGTCTTTTGGCTACCAGTATCTATTAAAGAGATTAAACGCAAAGAATAAAGCTTTATCTCTTTCAGAATTAAATCTTGGGATGTAATAATGTTTACTTGTGACTGAGCATTTTTAACACTTGTATCTTTAGATTTATTACATTGAAATGATTTATGACCATAAGCGTTACAAGCAAAACAAAGCGGCCCTTTATCTTTATTTACATAGTTAATACTCTTATGATTATTCCCGCCACAATTAAAACAACGCATATTTGGCTTTACAGGCTTAAATTTGTTCTTAACTTCAACTTCGGATTTAATTTTAGGCTTAGCTCCTTCATATTTATGAAATTTTGCATTTTCATACTCCGATCTTATTTTTTTCATAAATCTTTAATTTTTGTTTAAATTCAGCAATATTGGGACAACCATACAAAAAAGATTTTTTAGAAATGGGGTCATTAATTCCATTTATTACATACTGAATAAGGGCAGAATCTTCAATATTGCCTTTTGAGCATAATTGTTTCATATTTAAAAAAATATTCATCTAACGATTCATGTGGTCTAATTTTTCCTTTGGACAGCAATTCGTGTAATTCAGCTGAATTGCACGTTTGACCAAATTCAGATATGAGTAGGGCTTTTAATTTAGACCACGAATTAATATTTGTTTCACTTTCAAGAAATAATTTTGCTTTGCCTGTCATACGGCGTTTAGCCAAAATCAATTTGTGCAAATCACTAACGTTAAATAATGAAACAAAATCTTCAAAATCGGCAATCCATTTATTAATATTTTGTACTTGAGTACCTTCAAACATTGTAATCATACTTTCAATATCATTAATAGAAATGCTTGGTTTAATAACATAATCAGGAATTAGAATTTTCTGATTTTCATTACTTTCACAATTAGAACTACCAGAATCATTTCTCATATTATTCTCAAAGACAGTTGAAATATTTTTAGTTTTATCTTGTAAATCATCATTAAATTCATCAACACTTTCGTCATCACTAAGAGTACCTACATCGGCTATCATATTAATTTTTAAAATATTAAAATCACATAAACTAAAAATTATTCTGGCAGCAATTTCATCAAAAGTTCCCGAATTATTTATACACAAAACATTGCAAATGGTAATTAAGTCGTTAACAGAAAAATTATCTTTAATTTCTTTGAATTTAGTTTGATATTCATCGGAATCTACTTCAAACGTAAACCCAGTAAAATTCCGAATTCTACGTCGATTATTTCTGTCACCGATTTCTCCAAAAATTAATTTGTACAATATCTTAATACTAGCTGATTTTTCAGTTTTCAAAGAAAACTCTAATTCCTTTAAATCAACTAATTTTTCCATTATTGAAAAGAAAAATGAAATAATAAACTCACTTCATAATCAGATGCTCAGCTTCACACATTTAAACAGCATTGTTGTCGCAGTATCCAACAGCTTCATATCATTAAACATATATTCAAAAAAGATTTCCTCATAATAATTTCCAGCAAGGATTCCATCACAGTTCTAAATAATAACGGCTTCCAGATTATTTAAAGTATATATATATTTCTTCTTTGTGGGCGTGCGTTTGTCTCGGTTCTGACACCAAAATTTATGGAGATTTTTCTTATAAAAGTTCTTTCGAACACATAAGTAAATAAACTCGGAGGTAAATTAAATTCTGACACCGTTTTTAAACTTTTAAATGACTTATATTAAACGTTAATATTTACAAAAAAGATATTTACATATTAATATTTACAATTCGAACATTCAAAAGGAAACTTTAATTAAAACATCTTAATCGCGTCATCTTAATCAACATTCTTCTAAAGTCAACCCCAACTCTCCAAAACATTCCATCCAACCATCTCTTCCGTTCATTTCTTTTTTCTTCGGCTTTTCGTCTGAATGGAGTTTTTTCAGAAAATCGTCTGCTTTCTAAAGACCTTTTCTATCAGAGTTGCGATATGAAGAACCTTACAAGACATGATACTTGGCTGTTGGAGAAAGAATCGCTCCCACATTATTGAATATCAAATTACAAGTAAACTTAAATTAAAATTAAAAGTAATGTTTGGTAATACCCTAAATTAAGCAAATTACAATAATTACTATATAACATACATATTTAACCCCTTTGCAATGGGAGCCTTTTATGAAATTTTTAATGTTTTGTCACCAGCTTTTAAAAATAAAAATCTGTGCTTCATTAAATCGAGAAAATGTGCTGATTAAATAAAGCAAATTTTACTGGTAGGGTTAAACAAGATTTTTAAGTCTTTTTGTAGCATGTATATGTGTCACTCATCCCTAAGGGGATATGTGACATTCTAATACAATTTGTATCATTCATAGCTATTCACACATAAGAAAGAAGTTTTTGATTAATATCTACAGTATCAACAGATTGATTCTATGACAGCATTATAAACATGTCTCTGATTAACTATAGGGTTCTCCAGAAAATATGTCTGTCAATATCCCTGACCAAATATCAAATAGGCATATATATAGTTATCATTATGAGGCACAGAAATTGTGATTATACGTTAATTGTTTAATGGCAATGCTCAAATGAAACACATATCATTGGTTATTGTGTAAAGGTCCTTTGCCAGGATTTAGACTGAGGTAAATCAGGTTTATTTATGTCTCGCTCTTTTGCTGAAATTATGGAACTGCAAAATATCATTAGAAATGCCCATAAAAGATCTCAATTAATGCTTGAAAGTAAAGAAGGCAAATTAAAAAGAGAAAATCCAAACAGATTGGACTGAGAATGCCATCAAACACAAAGCAGAAGTGATAGCCAAAATAGGCTTAATAACCTTTACATGTACAAATGTGTTGTTTCTAGATTCCAAATTATGCATTTAAATGTTCTGAACATAACTGTGGAACTTTGAGTGAAACATACAGTTTCTGCCAAGCACTGTATTTGAAATGTGAATTAAACAGTAGCAAGAAGTTTACAAAATATTGACATGACAGTAAAATATTTTTGTCTTCTTTATCAGAAACTCCTGATTTGATAAAAGATTTATAGTGTCAAAATTCAATTGAAACAAAACACTATAGAGACTATAACCAGCAGTATAATGATTGCATCAAATTAGCATTTGACAAATCTTAATTTGCCATGTATCAAGCCTTGATCTTATATCTATATGATATTTAGATTCCACCATAAGAACATCCTTGACCTTTTCATTCTTTCAAAGTAAGTTTAATAATTTTCTCTAAGCATTTCATTTTTCAAATGTAACTGTTATACTTTTAAAATTTTAGCTCTTTTATAATTTTACTACAAGATTTTAGCATAAATAAACATTATTAATTTTCTTTTCTTTTTTTTTTTTTTTTTTTTTTTTTTTTTTTTTTTTTTTTTTTTTATGAAGTCCACTTTTTTGTTATTTTTTCCAAAGACAATCTGTCCAGGTAACCTCAGGCATATCAGCTAGTGCAATGAATTTCACTATTTATTTATGCAATCTTTTGACAAAATTATAAATTTTTTTTAGTCATTAGGTAATTTTTGTAATTTTTCCCCTTGATAACATTTGACAAATTTCACATTTTTCCTTGATTTTTTAGAAAATATTTGTAAATTCCCTGACTTTTCTTTCATATTTTTAAATTTCCCTAATTTTCCCTGACTACTTTGAAATTCCCTGACTTTCCATGTCGCTGGAAATCCTATTCTTACAAGCTTAAGATGGTTCAGACTCTAAAAACACATTTAACTTTAGAATATTAAAGGGTATTAATAATATCTATACATTATAAAGCCTTAATTTTATTTTCTTACTTTTTTTGTTTTTAATTAGTTAATCTTCAGCTATGTTAGTGGATTAAAAAAAAAAAAGAAGGAAAGAAAAAGATATTTAGAATGTCATTTAATTAAATTTTAATGTTGAATTTATTTTTCATTTCTAATTTATAATTAACTCTGAAAATATTTATAATCAGTAGTGAACTGATTATTTTGAAACTATTGCACAAAGGCAAGAAGAGCAGTTGAGTATTTTGTGAGATTGCATTTAAATAAGAAAATAGTTAGGCAGACAATGTTTACAAGCAACATAGTGTTTGAAAAAATAAATAAATAAATAAATAAAGATACAGCAAAACCTATTGAGATAGATTAACAAGAGATTGAAAAAATATTCCTATTAGACAGATTTTTGTCTTAGTAAGTAAGGTAATCTTTTCTCCAAAACCATGAAATGTTTTTTAAAGACAGCAATTTAACAAAGGCAAGTTTTCAGAGATTACAAATGCATGTATTTTTATTCAGATAGTGTTGATTTTAAGAGGATTCTAGGGTTTTCTGTGTAAAGTTGATTTTAATTGATATACACACATAAAACATTTTAAAAATTAAAAAATAATATCTGTCTTACTGTTTTAAATAAAACTATTTCTAATTTAATAATTGAAAAAAAAAAAAAAATCTGTCACGAGAGGGGATGGGGCGTAATTTAAGAGATAATGTGTGAAAAGGGAAGGTAAGCGTAAAAACCCATGAAATTTGCATAATGTAATAAATGGATGATCCCTTTCTTACCTCGTAAGAAAAGAGTGCAACACATCTCTGACCAGTTGCAGCTGAGGGTACCTCACCATTTACAACAACTTCTTGAGATTCAGGCGGTGGATAATTAGCAGGCTCTTCATTCACTTCCTCCTCGATTTCTTCCGTCTCTGCAGCAGCGTCCCAGGCATCTTGCATAGCAGCCACTACATCAACAGCTGAAGTATAATCTGGCATGTAGGATGCTTCGCTAACAGAATCAGCTGGAGCACTCGTTGGTTCAGGAGCAGTGTCACTGTCATCAAAGGCAGCATCATTAACTTCATCACTTCCTTCAAAAGCTGGCTAAAAGTTTAAAAATAAATATGAATGTATTTTTTTTATTATTATTAAATGTAAAATAAGTGAAAATCAATTGCACAATTTTTAATAAGTTATTAAGAATTCAAATATTTTACAGGCATGTATAGACTTTGTTTTCAGATAGATGACTTTATTATATATATAGTGTGATACTAAAAATACTGAAATTTGCTTCAGTTTTTTACCTGTTGCAGATAAGTGTACAATGTTAATCACAAATGTGTTCTGCATAACGTAAGAAATAAGATTATTTGAATAAAATAATCCCACCACTTTTTTTTTTTTTCAAAGAATTATGATTTTTTTTTCCAGTTTTATGAAATTGCTTAGACAAAATTTATCGATTAGTGAATTTCTCCTTTTGCTCAAACAAGATCATTACACACGCACACGCACGTACACACACACACATACAAAAAAAATAGCTACATCTTTAAAATTAACTCAATTACATATAATAAGATAAAAGCTTACTGCCTTTTTCACACAATTTCAAAGCCCATATCATAAGTAAATACAAGGACCATTCACAGATTCATAATGGCATTTTTGGGTGGTAAAAGTCAACAATTGTCAAAAAATTGTATCATAAATATAAGTATATTTAAATAAATCATTTTCAAAGTGTTGTCTCTTATTTCATATTTAAATAAATCATTTTCAAAGTGTTTTCTCTTATTTCATACTTAAATAAATAATTTTCTCTTATTTCCAATTTACATTACAGCACTGAGCTCATCTAATAATGCTCTTGAAAATAATTTAGATTTCTCTCCTTCTAATATCATTATAACCATTGATTGCTATTTGTTTAAAGCAAATGCATAAGTATTTCTTTGGCGTTTTCTCTTACTTTGTATTTTACACTTTTGATTGAAATTAAGTATAATTCATTCAATTAAAAACAGGTAGCTCCTTTGTTGCAGCAAAAATATATGTCTTAATTGATCAATTCTATCAAAAGAGATTACACAAGCATTTTAAAAAAGTAACTTTTTGAACATTAATATCAGGACAATATTAATATAATTTTATTTTCTACATTTATTTTAACACAGTTGCAATTTACACTGCTTCCTAATCTATAATAGGTAAAAAATTAGAGTATGTCTGAAGCTTTTTGGGACACTCTATGTAACTAAAATCAACAAATATTAAATACTCTTCCTACAAAAATATACAACTATATGAATCTCACTGATAATTATTTTACAAATCCATATATTACTTTAAATCATACAGTTCTCAGTTAAATACCTCTGATATATTACTTTTCCGACTTCCTCTTGACGTCACAGTGCCGGATCTGCTGAAGTTTTCTTTGGGTGACTCTCGTGCCATCACAATTTCTTGCTCAATCACAGATTCTTGTTCCAAAATTTTTAACCATTCATCAACATTCACTAAAGAAAAACAATATATACAGCTCACAATATGTTTTAAACTACTTTCATATAAAACTATTAATGTATTATATGCTTATATATATTTATCAATTTATAATACAAGCTGTTTAACAAACTTTGTTCTTTAACTAGAACAAGGGTTGCAGTATCCACAAAAATATAATTAATCAAATAGACCTTTACACAAAAATGCACTCAATAAGTTTCTTCGAAAAATTATTTTTAGCAAAAGACCAACCTCAATAAAATTACATTCCACAAATACATTTTATTTACTTATTTTAGTTGTTAGGTTTTAAAATGTACAATTTGTAAACTAAACAAATTTAGTAGAAAGAAATTTTTAACAAAAAGAATAAATTTTTTGTTTGAAGTTAAGTAGCCAGATTTCATCTTTTTCATTACAAAACACTTTTTTTACAAAAAAAAAATAAATAAATAAATAAATAAAATAAATAAATAAATAATAATAATAATTTAACTTTCACAAAATGAGACTCAAAGAAAAAAAAACTGCATTGTCCTCTGCTTAATTCTAACTAACAGAAACATAAATAACCATATGGGCCATTTTAAAATTTCGCTTACATATGCTGTCCAAGAGTAAAAAGGAGAAAATTCAAACATAAATTAATATTTAAAGTTTGATTTCAGCTATGCATTAGCTAAAGAAGATTATATTGAACATTTCTAACATGAATAATTTAAAAAATCAATAAAAATTTTAGAGATATAAATCTTTAAAATTGTGATTCTACGGAAAAATGCCTGTCCCATTCCAAGTTTTATGTAATTAACTGTTATTTTTTAAACCTAATTTAACTTTTTTAAATCAAGAGATTTAATTATTTTAAATATGAACTGTCAGTGCTCTATAATAATGAAAAAAATTGTTTACAAGAGATATTTTCTTTAAGAAATTCATGGAAATTTTTTGTCCCTCATTTTGCATCAAGTCTGTTACCTTGTGATTATTTTAGTCAAAATAGGTTTCTAATTTTGCTTAAAGTTAGCAACAAATATTCAACGAAATAGTTAAACTATTCACACAACTACTACTTGCCATTTTTTACTCTTCAATTGTGAAGCAATGTAATAGTGGCAAGAATAAGCTTTCATCATTGTTGGTATTTTTTTTCACTGTCAAGTCTGTTACCGTAAATTTTAATATTAAAATAATGATTTTTGCACTTTTATAATCAAATATTGTTTACTAAATAGTTTCAGAAGGTATGTGTATTATTATCTAAGTTAGAAATTATACAAGCTAGTTCATTTCTAATAGTTTTATTTGAAATGTCAAGTCCGTTACTTGTCAAGTCTGTTAGCATATTTGTAAGCGATGAAATGTAAGCTGCTAAGTAAGTTTACTAAATAGTTTTAGAAGGTATGTAAATTATTATCTAAGATAGAAAATATACAAGCTAGTTCATTTTAATAGTTTTATTTGAAATGTCAAGTCCATTACTTATCAAATCTGTTACCATAAAATGAAAGTGAATGGTGAAATTGACCCATATAATGAACAAATTGTTGATCCAAATTCAAAGTTATGCTGGATAGCTGGAATTTTTTATTGCATTTTAAAAGCTAACATTAAAAAGTATCATGAATCATGCTGAATATATGTATATCTACTTATATAATATGCTATGGTGACAATTCTAGGTCTTCCTCTCATCCTGGCAAACGAATTTTTCGAGGCCATGTCAGGTATTAGTAAATCTTTCAATTAAGAAAATAAAATATGAAAATATATGCATAATCTACTTTCTATCACATCTATTTCTAATTTTTTCTAAAATCTTTAAAAACTATCCAATCAAGTACATTTTAATCTTTAGCAGATATCCAACTATCAACAGCTTCTGTGTATTGATTTACTTTGTTGATAAATATTTCACAGGTGCCATTTATCAACAATAAAAACAAAGAAACTTTCTGTTGAAATTATACTTTTTTGTGTATCATATCAGCTTTGAAGGTTCTGCAAATAAAATGGATATTTTTTTTCAATTCTTAGAGTAATTAAAATATAAGGAATGTATAAATACAGGGAAGGAAATATATAAGGAATGTATAATAAATATAAGGAATGTACAGCATATTTTAATTATATCAATGCATATAAACTTGTAAATTTTAACGTAATAAGTTTGTAGCGAAAAAAAGTAGTCCTATTAATGAAATTAATAGTTGCAATTTATTTTTGGAAATGATACAGATTAATATCATCAAAAATTTGTTGTTTACAATATTACAAAATAATTAAAAATTAATTTTTGAGTAATAAAATAATTTATAAGTCACAAAACTAACAATGAAAATAAAGAATAAATAGCCTTCTACTATACAGCATGCATATGTAAAAATACTTTATAGCAAATTTTGTAGAATTAAACGTCATTTTCCATATAATACATACGTATGTATTAATTACAAATACAATACAAATTTTACCTTTCCTTGTTCTATGATGTAATATTTCAAGTATGATTTTAAATTACAGTTTGCATGATATTTTTGTTATAATCATCAAAAATTAAATACTTTTTGATAAATAAAGTGCAAAAATCAAACATTTATGCTTTTTTTTTTTTTTTTTTTTTTTTAAAAAAAAAGGCAGAAAAATATTTTTTAGTGTAAAATTTTCCTAATTAAATGTTACAAGAAAATGTACATCTTTTGATAAACATTCATGTGTTTTGCTGTAAACTTAAAAAAAAAAGGCCTATATCTCTGTCAACAAGAGGTGTCTATTTGCAATGTTTCTTATTTTCATTCATATTATCAATCATTTAGATTTTTGTAATCTCAAAAAGAAAATAAAATATACCCAATGACATTTGATGCTGCCATCTATAATCCAAAATCGAAACTAAATACAAATGATGCTTAGTGGAAGCAGTAGTACCAAAAAGCCTATGATAAAAAGCCTAGCTTCATTTCTTTCCCTGTAGAACTAAACATTGTTTTGAAGATTTAACGTTCAGAATATGTCATTTTTGATGGCGTTTATATATTACTATATTTATATACACACTTTAAATGAATATCTTAAATATATAAGCTATAATTTGTTATTTATTGTAAATGGAGAATTAAAAGCAAAATTATTTAAAAAGAAGCAAATTTCTAAGATATCTTGGTGTTTGTTTCCATCTTAGTTACATAAAGAGAAATATAAGAAAATACTTATTACAAAAAACAAAAGTTAAGATAAATAAACTAAGCACAAAATTAAAAGAAAAGAAAACCATACCCCCAGCTTCTCTCATAGCTTCAAGACGAGCTTCAGCTTTCTTTTTACTAGTCTAAAACGTAATTTAAAACAAATATTTATTTTTAAAAAAATCATCAAAAAATATCTTTATTATTTATGCTTTAAGAATTAAGTACAATTCATAGTAAAACAATATTAATAAAGCAAATTTACTTGAGATCGTCTGATAATCTGCCTAAGTTCATCTATCCGAGCTTCTAATTCAGCTTGAGGGCCGATTTGATCACTTTGTAATGCATATGGAGGCTAAAATAAAATAAAGTTATGTACAAATCTAGTCACATATTCACAAGACTTTTGAATTAAATTAAGCTTTTATGTAGCAAAAAAAAAAAATAAATAAATAAAAATAAAATAAAATTAAAATTTTAACGAATAATTAGAATAAATAGGGTTGTTTTCCCCCTCTTCTTTAGAAAAGTAATTTATTTTTATTCTTATGCAGAATTGTGATAACAAATGCCAGAAGATTGCAGAGATTTATTTCAGGAAAAATTATCATTTAGGAAACAAATTTTATTTCTGGAGAATGAAAAAAAATCATGCAAATGCACAAAAAACAGAAAACCTGCAGAATACCTTTTGTATCTGCAGAATAATATCAATCATAACAAATAAGAATTTTCTTCCAGTTCACAAACTAAATTTTTGTTTCCTATTTCTTAACCCCTATCCCAACACGCAAAGTTAAAAAACTTCAAAATTCTTTCATTTTTAAAACTTTTTTATTTGACTTGTAACCTTAAAAAAACAGTAAATAAATATTCTAAAAATCTGATGCTAAAATTCCTATCCCCTCACCAATCATACAGAATTTAAAAATTTAAATATTTTAAAACCATTAACATTTTAAATTGTTTTGCCCTAGTAGTTATTTTGAAGTAGCAATAAATAAATGATTAATCACATAAAATTTCCCTGACTTCAATTCAAAAAGGTCTTTTAAAAAATTTTAATAAAAAAAATCAGTCCTAATTTTCATTTTCAAAACACACTAAATACTAGTGTATAAGATTCACTTTTTCGCCCTCAAAATATAGTGTATTTCATACAATAAAGATACTTTTCATTTCATTCCTTTTGATACTTTATATTTTTGTATGATACTTTTGTTAATGTTTTATTTTAAAACATATATATATATATGTATGTATATATATGATTTACTAAATTAACTAACATAATTCATATATAAAAAATCATATTCGATTAAAAAAAAAAGGGAGTGCATTAATAAATTTACTATATTAATTAGATATTTATGGTTATTAAATTTATAACAGAAAGAGAAAAAATTTTATATAATTTCAGACAATATTATTATTGCATTTAAATAAATATTATAAGTTTAATTTATAAAAATTAATTCATAAATGCATATGTTCATGTCTTTTTTACTAAAAAGATTTTCAATTGTAGGATTGTTTCATGTTGTGGTTCACTACTAAAATGTAAAAAAAAAAAAAAAAAAAAAAAAAAAAAAAAAAAAAAAAAATCAATTAAAAAAAAATAGATTTTTTTGTTATTTAAATCAGATTTTTTTTTTTTTTTTTTTTTACTTAAATCTGATTTTTTTTTCTTTTTTTATTTAAATTGGATGTTTTATATTTTTTTGCCCGTTAAAATATTTAACATTATGTAAAAACAAAAATATATAACAAATATATACAAAATATGTAACAAAAGTTAAAATTTTGAATAGATTTTAGCGTTTCAGGTTTCCAAAACAACTAAATCTTTAATTGCTAACCTAATTTATGTTTTTACACTTTAATTAATAAAATTTAGTTATTAATTAGTAAATACAGATATTATAAAAACTGCAAATTAGAAGTTTTATTAGTTAGTAGAATACAATAACATTATGCAAGTAAATATTTTGCAATAATTATGTAAAATTATATTAAATATTAGTAATATTTACATTTATTAAAATTATCAACAACTGCATTTAATATTAAATTACTAACAATCTCTAATTAGGTATACAATACATATTTCTGAGCTTTAATTACTAAGATGATAATTTAGTATTTACTATTCATTCTAAAAGGAAAAAAGGTAGGATGCTAGTTACAAAAAAGGGCACTATTTCATAAGAAAATATATTACTAGTGTATTAAGTCGCAATGAAAAAAAAAGTATGCAATTTCTAAATATAATAAATTAAAAAAAAGCATTAATTATCAATACATCTATGAGTTGCTAATTGAAAAATACAATTAAAAATTGTGTTTTAATAGTATACTGTTTTTTCTTAAGAAATAAATTCTATCTTTTTTTTTTTTAAGTCTTGAATATAAGTATTTAGAAATACAGCACTATGAAGATTTTTTTTGCAAAAAAAATCTTGTCAACAACTAGTAAATTTCACTATTTTTAAAAAAGCTAGGGTGCATTTTGTCAATTTCAAAAAGGGCAAAGGTTTGGCACCTTTAACAAATGATCCCCCAAAAAACACTAATTAATTGCAGAATTAATAAAAACTGCAAAAACTGCAATTTCTTTAGTAGCACAGATAACATAACTAACAAATATTATTGGTAGTTCATTTTGCATTTGTACTAAGAAAAATTACCGTTAATCACCTAAATCTTAATTTAGACAATGTGTGCGTATGCTAACAAAAAAAATTATGAAAATGAGTTACAACAATTCATACACACATACAAAATTAAATGTATGAATATCCAGTTATATTTGAATTCCTCACAATATTAATTAGCAACACTATTACCAACTCACTAGAAATATCTTGCTGCACTTATTACATTAAACTGTGTTTAGCACCTTTATATCAATTAGTTATTTTTCTGTGATACATTTTTTTAATAACAGCTGTTGGGCAGATGTTATTCTTCCATATTTCTTTAGCTCCAATATCTGGTTTATGTTTACTATAGCAAAAGTAAAATAAGAAAATAAGATTCTCTTACTTTGCAGAGATTTATTATGCTTGCCATGCTTATTTATATAAAAGAATGAATAATTTGATTACTGAAATTATGATATTGCAAATTATACTAGATTTAGATTTTTAAATGAAATGTTTTTACAAACTTACTGAATGTTTTACAAGACTCAAGAATTAAACTTAAAAACAATTTGAAGTTTTTTTTCCCCATTTATTCATACCTGTATAATACAGACAAAATACCTGTAGAACCTTTTCAAATTATTTTAATCTTACATTTTAATACTTTTATATAATTTTAAACACTTGGAAATTTTTTTATTTAAATCAATGATCTTTTTAAAAAATTACTTGATTAAAATCATTGACACCCTATTTACTACCATAAACGTTCACTATCACTTTTTACCTACTTTAATTTATCTTACAAAGTTACAAAACAATAAAAATAAAATAAGTGAAAATCTAATTCTAATTTTTGAAATTGTTTTTCTACATTTGTTATTTGGTGCCAATAATAATCAATCAATAACATACTGTAAAAGCATAGGTGAAATGATGTGCAAATAAACTGCTCTAATTTACATAATGATGAAAGCTAATCAAAAAACATGGAATCTACAAATTTCCAACTACTGTGGATTGGAACAAGTGTCGGGAGGGGCTGCTTTCATTTTTTGGTTAAAAGTATCATTTCTTTTTCTCTAAGAGCTTACTTTTTTCCCGACATGTTCTTGAATATGTCCATTTGTAGATTTTAAATTCACAGAGCTTCCCTGCAGAAAGATTTTGACATTAATGAAGTTCATTGCAGAAAGCATAGTACTTTTCTGCCTCAGGGATTTTCGTTACAAAAATTCATTATCAATAAGCAAAAAAATAAAATAGATTTTGGTGCAAATCTTAATAAAGATGACAATAACTAAGTAACAATAACAAATATGCAAGTGTATTTTTAATTAACAAATTTCAGAAGAATATCATACATACCTTTCTGTTTAAATTGCTGATTAATATAGAGTTATTAGAAAATAGAAATTACAAATATGATAAAACATGTGAAAATGGATTGTCTATAGTAGAGATCTGTCTCAAAAGAAATAATTTTATAATCCCAACAGAAATAACATCATACTATTTCTTCTATTAAAATAGAAATCTGTCTAAAACAGAATTTTATTTTCAATTTTTAGCAGCTCTGTTTTCAGAGGTTTTGCAGCAATAAAAACTTAAAATAAATTTAATCAGCTATCTGATTTTAATTATTTTTCTTTTAAGGTACAATTCATTTTGTTGCCAATAAATGAAATGCCTTCAAGTTGTCATGAAAAGATTTTTAATAATGCATTTTCCATACAATTAAAAATTTGTAATGTCCTTAAAATAAATTTTAAGAAATAACAATAATTTTTTTGTTGTTCCTCATTATATTCTTCAGACAGATATATTACTTTTTTTATGTGGGAGAGAGATGAGTGAAAAACATTTCTTATAAATACTTTGAATAACTTTATATGCATGTCTACATATAGACATGTGCATAAAGTTATACATAAAGAACATTTAAAATTTAAGTTAGCAAAATTTAAAATTTAAGCTAAGTTATGTATTATAAAACACATTTTTATCAATAATGCTGAGAAAAAAATATTAGATTTTATGACATGATTATTACTTTTTGATTTGATTTATCTTCTAAATATAATGTAGTTCCAATTTTTACTGAGGTGAATATAACAAAAAATATACTTTCAAACAAGGTTTATTTGAAGACTAACTTCTAAACTTACTCATTTTTAATGATTTTTTACCGTAATTTTAAGGCACACATTTTTTTCATTTATATATTAACATATGATAATAACAAACATTGGTTTGTTACAATAACATGCATTAATATTTTTAGTACGATGAAATAAATATGATAAACTAAACTAAACTCATGATTGTCAAAATTTGCAGTACATAGACAAAGATTGGCAAACACTGATCTTGGTTAAGATTTTTTCCTATTTTAAAATTCTCTTATTAAATTAAAAATATTAAGAGGTTATTTGCTAATTAAATCAAACAAAAGCTTTAAAAATGTTACAATTAAAGAAAGAATATAATTTATAAGTAGATTTCATGTTTATCACATTCATTACTGCTAAAGAAACTTATAGCAGGTAAACATCAAATAATTTATGGGATTATCAATGAATATCTATGAGACTATAAATTTATTCTTTCTTTATCAGAAATTACTACAACTTACAGCTTTTTTATTTAATTCTATATATTTTTCCATACACTTTTATGAAAATTTCCAGTGAAATCTACCACAACGGTTTTGTAAATATCTGTACAAAACAAATATAAAAATATGCAATATCCCCATGTGGAACATATATCTGCCTCCATAGTCAAATACATATATATTGTCACCATTATCTTTGTTTTAAATTACCAGATTGGAATTAACAATTTTCTATACCAAACTGTAATAAAAATTATTTGATTTGTTTGAATTTTAATTGATTCTTGGCTGATCACTGATACCCTTCTCATGAATGTCACATAAATATACTATTGGTGTACACAGGCCAGAATTTTTAGATGTAAATCTAGCCTGGTGCAGTGAAAATTAGTCTGAACTGTTGTAAAAGCTGAAGGCCTGGTCTCAGCTTCAATTGGTCAAAAATCACTAAAATCAGATCCAAATCGATTATGTTTCTACAAAAATGTCTGATACTTGTTAACCAGTATTATCGATTAACTGAATTTCTTTAAAAGAATACTGGATACATATTTAAGCAAACATTTTAAAATATAACATTTTTCAGATTTTTTTTTCTGCAAGCCATTGTGTATGATATTACAATATTAATGGTTATATGAGACAAAATAATTTCAAAGAAAAGAAAAGAATGTTAAAAAAGAATCGTAATTTTCATACTCTATAAAGCAAAAAAGTTTAAAATATTTCTCTTTAATTTATCAAGCCAAAATTAATTTCTGAAGACTCCGTAAACAAACATGCAGTCTTAAAAAAAGAAAAAGAAAAAAAAAGAGAGTACATGTCATATTTTCTAATAAACAAGTTATTTCAAAGAGATATGCAAGAAATATCTTTGAACTTTAAAATTTGTATACTATTATAACATGAATTGAAATTTTGAAATCAAGCTTGTATATATTCTTCATTTCTTGGGTCCACAATATGTGAACCGTTTTTTCCATTTTTCTTAATGATACTCAGACATAATTGCAATTTGTATCTTATAATAATATGTTTTGATATTTAAAATTGAAATAATCTAAATAGACTAAAACCCTTGCTTTGACATCAAAATGGGCAAGAAATAATTTAGTAATAATGAATAATACTGCATTAATACTCCGCAGCAAAGAAGTTACAGATTGAAAATTAAGTTAACTTTAAATTTTCAAATGGTAATATTTACTTTTGACACCCTATTTTAGTTCCTTGAATCACAGCAGCCCAGAAAGAAGTATTATTTATATATTTTTTCTTAATATTCATAGATTTATAAAAGAAAATGCATCAGCGACTTGTCCATAAATTTAGAAAAAAAAAAAATCCTTCACAGAGATGTTCAGGAATATTAAATAAGTTATTCGAAAAATTACATGTGTTATGTTTTTTTTTTGTTTTTTTTTTGTTTTTTTTTTAGTATTAAAAAAACTTGCTTTATATGTAAAAAAAGAAAAAAAAGTATAAACCTTTTTCCAATTAATCCAATTTTTCTTGTATGCTTTATTAAAAGGAAATGATCCTTTTAGATCATTGAAAAGTAAAATTTACCTATAGCTCAAAAACGTCTGATTAAAATGACACTAATTAGAGTGCACTTACAAATTCGTGTTTTATATATATATATATATATATATAAAACATTAAAGTTGATCATAATTCGAAAAAAATTGTTAACATGAATTTATTAATAATTTTGGTAATTCAAAATTTATTTCTGAATTAAAATAAAAATATTTTTGAGTCTGTATATTGTATAGCACAAAAAATAAATAAATAAATAAATAAAAATACAAATTGGATTTTTTTTTCTTTTTTTGTACATAGATAAAAGTTTATCACATGAAATAACATTAGCATTCTCAAACTTTGAACTCAACTCTATGAAGATTTAAGAAAAATTATACAAGTTGTGCCTTTTTGTCGGTTACCTTTATCAAAGGAACTGAAAACTAGTATCAAAACAGTATGTTACCACTGAAAATTTAAAAATCAATAGAAATTTTAGTACATAAATCTCCATTATTTAAAAATCTGTCCCTAAATTTGAAAAGCAGACATGATGCTAAAACAGACATTGCTTTTCACATTTCTTTCAATATTTTTATTTATTTATTTATTGTTTGTTTTTGTTTTTTGTGTGGAAATTTAGTGATTATTTGTCATAAAAATGTAATAAGATCATATATATGTGGTTATTAATTTTTCCTTCATGATATCTCCCCTTTTTTATGCTAAATTACCAGGATATTCACTAATTTTCTACGCTTTAATGATATCTGTCATTATTTCTATTAAATTCTCCTTAAATTGATTATAATCTTACGCAGTTCACTTAAAGTTTTTAGTTTATTCTTGAATTGACTCATCATTTTTGACTAAAATCTATTATTTGGAGTGAATTTGAATATTTTTAAAAAAACCTCTTTTTTTTTTTTTTTTTTTTCTTTATTCCAAGATTTTTTGCACCCTGGGATATTTGTTTACTCCTCATATTTTTAGCTCATTATGCACTTTGACAAGACTCTTTGCAAAATATTTCTCACTGGATCTTTTCATTTCTCATTGGATTTTCTTGTTCATTTCCAATCAGAAACATATGACATCATGATTTGTATCCTTGCAAGCCTGATCAAAAAGCAGGAGCATTCAGTGAAAACTTAGAATTTGTGCAATTTTCAACTTGTTAAGATCTTACGCTGCTTGGAATTTCTTGTATATTCACAGCTTTCTTTGTTCTGAATTTCTTATATATTCCACTATGATATGTCACAGCAAGACCTGAGCTTTAGCATTAAAGTGGAATCTGTTTTAGTTGATGTGTTGTTATTAAAGATTAAAAGTTATGCAGCTGCCTCAGTTATTTCATGGAGAAACTCTGAGAAGAATTATTTTATTGCCTATTCATGCACTTCACGACCTGCATTAACGACTGGCCAAGGCGTGTGTTCATCAAATGAGTTCACACACCACTAAATGGAATTACCATGCATTTAATTGAATGTTTTATGAGGCACAATACAACAGAAAAAAGACGGTAGCATTTCAAAATTCTACAAAATATTAAGTGTTTATTGCCAGATTTGCTACAATACCACATAAAGATAAACCAGAAAAATAATAGCTGATAAAAATGGACTACATGAAGAAATAATATTAGCTATAATAATTTATTGTTTAAATGTGTATAAAAAAAATGGCAATATAATGAACACCACATTTCTTACTTTAAACTTTTTTGTTTAAGATAATCTGCTACTTCCTCCTCCACTCTTCCCTTTTCTTGTATGTATATAAAGTATGATTATAAGAGTATCGTGATATTTTTAAAAATTACATTAATCAGCAGGAAAGAAAGATGCAATATTGTTATATTAGGAAATAAATTTAGAAATAAACAAAAAATATTTAATCAAGGACATACTTTGTCTCCCATCTGTGCCAATAACTTTCTTAATTCTTCTCTACTATCACGAGTTACTCGTATTTCTTTTGCTACGCAGCTAGCCCACCTTTTGGCTTCCTTACTAAGACACAGGGCAGCATTATGTTCTATACACAGAGTATTGATCTGAAGAAAAAAAAAGTAAAATCAAATTTATCATGCAAAATTATAAACTAATTAACACTATTATGAAGTTTAAAACTTAAGATTATGAAAGGAAAAATATTTCATTAAAGAAATATAATATTGATAGTTTTTAATTAGGGAAAATGGAACATATTCCCAAATGCAGTGTGAACATTTGGTAATTGTCACACTTTATCACAGAAGTAGCAAACCCACCTGGTTTGCTACTTCACATCACCACCCCCATTGTCCACATTAATTTAGAGACATAGGAGGGGAGGGGAGATTTACAGATAGAATTAACAAAGATGGGATAGGCTAAAAAATCACTGCAAGTGGATCCAGTATCTTTCATGCCATAAAATGATGATAAAAACAGGGTCATGCATGCTCTGCAACCACAAATTGAAAACACAACAATCACCATCATGAGCTTGTATTATTTGAATTTCATAAACCTTAAAAAACAATAACAGGGCTATATTAATTTCATGTACATAAAACTTTAAAATGACAATTTTAGCAAAAAAATTTACATTCCATGCCTATAAAAGCCATTAATATGACAATCACTATAATGGAGCCCAATCCGACTAATCACATAAATATGACAATCAATATTTAAATTGTAAATCTCTACTTTTAATAAATGTTTTATGAAAAAAGGAGAAATGAACCATATTTTGTATAAGGATTGAAATCTGATTGCTAAAACTTGAAAAATGCAAAAATAATTTATAAAATCAGAAATTAAAAATTCACTTGGAACAATATCTTGCACAAAAGATTGAATGAAAAATCAGCAACGGCAGCCTTATTTATCAAATCTTGCCTAATCATACATAATAGTGAAAGTTTGAGACAAACATGAGCAATACTGGCAACAGATTTATTTCAAGATTATAAGAGTGACAGCAATAGCAGGCCTAGAAGTGACTTTCTTCAAAAATATTAAAGGAAATATAGGAATTGTTGAAATTTTTTTATTATTACATATATATCATACATATATATATCTCAGTATACAAATACATTACACTATACATATGTATATTTCATACCTTATCACCATCACAAGGTTCAAAATCATAAAGTATAGGCTGAGATAATACTGCATTGTCACGAAAGAAGCACTCCATGGTGTACTGTCCTGAAGCCTTGGAAAAATAAATAAACAGAATTAGTTTTCCTTGACATGCTTAAGTTGTCAGCATTTAAGACAGCTTTCACTTCACAAGAAACTTTGAAGAAAATAGATAACTACATTGCTTTATTAACCCTTTAATCATCGCAGCCATCATTTAACATTTGCTTAACAGTTGCTTTTTGGCTCTGTATGTGTTGGGCACTACGATTAATCGGTTAAATACTATCAAAAAAAAAAAAAAAAGAAAAAGACTTGAAAAACATAATTTATTACAGGAATAACATTCTAACAGTCTTAAAAATTATTTAATCTCTGAAATATAATTGCATACATAATTTGATGTGATTGTATTTAAACGATGAATTCATTATGTTTCAAAAAATTGCAATCTTCAATAGAAGTACTTTTCTTAAGATATAAGAAATTTAAATAAACTATAGAAGACTCCCTTAAATCTGTGACTCTGAAATTTGTGAACATCTAAAAAACACTTTTTTTGTTTTCTTCAAATGCAAATAGTAAAGGTTACAGTTAAGTTGAGGAATAAAATTCAAGATGGCATTCAAATCAGCAATGACTGAAATATTTAATTGCTTTTTTAACCCTTTTTTTTTTAAATCTTGCTCTTTGCCTATTATTAAATAAAATGATAAATTACTAAATAAAATTATGT
This sequence comes from Maratus speculifer, assembly GCA_964019185.1. Classification (NCBI taxonomy): domain Eukaryota; kingdom Metazoa; phylum Arthropoda; class Arachnida; order Araneae; family Salticidae; genus Maratus; species Maratus speculifer. The sequence continues at coordinate 307,810,604 of OZ025295.1, read as the reverse complement.
TACTTTTGATTTTTATATAAATTAATGTATATGTAGCAAAAATTCATCATAATGTAGGTCATGCAAAATATTTACAAATGCAAACTGTAATCCAGGGGTGATTCTGAATTTAAAAATCTTAAATTTACAGTAAATTTTCTGAAAAGTTACAGTTGAGGATGGAAGGGAACCACTTCCGGCACTGTTTTTTTTTTTTTTTTTTTTTTTTTCTTTGATAAAAAAAATGTACTTTTTTTTCCATGATCTTTTGACAAAATTTGCAGTTTTTTTTTTTTTTTTTGCAATTTTTTGTCTAAATCTGCTGTTTTGTTGCGATCTTTTGACAAAATTTGTGGAGATTTTGCAACTTAACAAAATTTGTATATATATATTTTCCCCTAAGCTCCCTTTGATGAAATTTTTATACTTTTTACACGATACTTTGATGGAATTCGCATATTTTCCATGATCCTTTGACAAAATTGGTGATTTTTCTGGAAATGATTGACCAAATTTCTTTTTCAGCCAAACATTTGTTAAAATTTGCTAAATTTTTTATGTCCAAAATTTCAAATTAATGATTGATTTTTTTTTTTTTTTTTTTTTTTCCCTCCCAGAAGTGAATGCTTTATATTCTTGGAAAAAATGGAACAGAATTACCCCTACTGTAACCAAATTGTTTAATTTAGGGATGCACAACCTGTGGCCCGCAGGCCACTTTTGGCCTGCGATGGGTTAACGTGTGGCCCGCGAACTTCGTCAATTTACAACTGGAAAAAGTTGTAATTTTTATGCATAGATCGCAGGGGGAAATGCTAAATTTCATTAAATTACCACGGTAAAATATAAAATTTCGTCAGTCACTTAAGAGTCGCAAATTTCGTAGATTGAGCACGGAAAAAATTGCGAATTTCATAGATCATTGCGGAAAATAGCGAATTTCGTCGATCAGGCACTGAAAAATTGCACATTTCGTTGATCGGGTAAGAGAAAATCGCCAGCAAAGATATTAATGTGCAAAAAAAAAAAAAGAAAAAAAAAGAAAAAAAGAAAAAAGAAAAAAAAATGCAAATTAAATTCATTGGCTGCGGAAAAATCGCATGTTTTCTCGATTTATTGCGTAAGATATACGCGAATTTCGTTGATCCGGCACGAAAAAAATCGCTAATTTTGTTGACCGGGGACGAAAACACTGCAAGTTTCGTTGATAAGGCACGGAAGAATTGCAAATTTTGTGATGGTGTGCAGAAAAATTGAAAATTTCTATATCGGCTGTGAAACAATCATGAGCTTTGTCAATTTATCAAGAGAAAAATCATGAATTCCATCTTATCGCATAAAAAACTGCAGAATTATTCAAAATTAGTTCAAAGTTGCAAATTTAGTTTGGGCACGGAAAATGCATATTTCGTCAATTAAAGCCGAAAAAACACAAATTTCGACGACTGGACACGGAAAAATCACAAATTTTAGTGATCGCGTCACGAAAAATTGCAAATTTCGTTGGTCGGACAGAGGAATATCAAGAATTTTGTCGATCAGTCTTAAATAAAATCGGGAATTTCGCCAATCGACTTCGTAAAAATCGAGAATTTTATCGATGAGTTTCGTAAAAGTCGCGAATTTCATCAATCCGATTCATAATAATCGCAAATTTAGTCGATAAGGTTCGTAAAATTAGCTAATTTTGTCGATAAGCTGCAGAAAAATCATGAATTTCATCAATCTGGTCCTGAAGAAACGCGAATTTTATTGATCATGCGTGGAAAAATCATAAATTTCATCGATCAGTTTTAGAAAAATCGCAGATTTCGGCAATCGGCTTCGTAAAAATCGGGAATTTTGTTGATCGGGCACGGAAAGATCATAAATTTTCTCGATCGTCTTCATAAAAATCATGAATTTTCTTGATTAGCTTAGTAAAAATCGCAATTTTTTTCAATCAGACTCAGAAAAAATCACGAAATTTGCCCTCAGTGTTGAAAAAATTGTAATTTTGTCGATCAGGCTTGGAAAAATTGCGAATTTTATCCATCAGAGTCGGAAAAATTGCGAATTTCGATGATCAAACTTGGAAAAATCGCGAATTTTGTCGATCAGAAGCAGAAATATCGCGAATTTTGTTGATCATGCGATTATAAATCGCGAATTTCATCAATTATGTGATTATAAATCGCGAATTTTGCCAACCAGATTTGTAAAATTAGTGAATTTTGTCGATTGGCTTTGTAAAAATTGTGAATTTTGTTGATCAGGCATGAAAAAAAACTCAAATTCCGTCTATCAGGAGCGGAAAATTGGAAATTTTATAGAGCATGTGACGAAAGTTTGCAAATTTCATCGATCGGCTTTGTAAAAATCACGATTTTCTTCCATCAGCTTTGTAAAAATCACGAATTTCGTCGATTAGTTTCGTAAAAGTTAAGAACTACAGTAGAAGATCTATATAATGCAAACCTAAAAACGCAAGGTTGTGTGTTATATAGAATTTTGCGTTATATGGATCACATATCACGCGTCATCAAATTTACCTCATAAATATAGACAAATATGTCTGAAACACATCAAAATACATTAGAATTACCTTTATACTGCATTCCTTATCCAGATTATAAATTTTTCTATTATTGCAATCATTCAACATTTTGTTAAATATACGTTTTAAAAATGGTCCAGATAGACCTGGACCCAATTTATTCATTATATTGCTCATTTTCAAAAACATTTATTGTAATAATTTTTTTCCTTTAAAAGTTCTAAATTAAGGAGGTAAAATTGTACTAATGCATTAAATTTAGTTTTCAGACAGTAGCAGTTTTTTACAGTCTTAAAATTCAGATGCTCCTTCATGGGAAAATTCTTTGTTTACATCTGAAAGGTTGTGCGTTATATGGAGAATTGCGTTATATGGAGAATTGCGTTATATGGAGAATTGCGTTATATGGAGAATTGCGTTATATGGAGAATTGCGTTATATGGAATTGCGTTATAAAGATCTTCTACTGTATATTGATTGATTTCGTAAAAAGTGCAAATTTAGTCAATCAAGCATGGAAAAATTGCAAATTTCGTTGGTCAGGTGCAGAAAAATCAGGAAATTCATTTATTATTCATGGAAGAATCTTATTGACCAGCACCTTCCCTCTTTTCCATTCATAAACTTCACACTTTTTTCGGCACCAACCACTTATGTTTGTTTTTTAACAATTTTAATAAAACAAAATTTACTCTCCTGAATAAAGCCGAGGAATATTATTACATCTTGAAAATAATCCTTGCTATATCTGTTATTTATACAAAGATAAAAACTGCTGATATATCCTTACCGATTGAATTGGATATTTTAATTGAGTAAGTGAACTTAAAGGAATAACTCTCCCACACCCCTCTGAAACCATATTTTTTATCTGATTATAGGTCAGAGATCACCTCCCTGAAATCGAATTATCTTCATGTTATTGATGTGGCCCTCGGCCACTCAGGCATATTTGTAAGTGGCCCTTCTCTTGAAAAGGTTGTGCAACTCTAGTTTAATTAATTTATTTATTTATTATTTCTCTTTTTTTCACTGATTTTCCTTGTATTTCAATTTTTATTTTATTTTGTTAATATTACATACCCATTTCAAGATTAATTTTGGTTAATATGACCAAAGTCAAGCTTTTTTTTATAAAGAAAATACTAATTCTCCCTTATTATATTCTTATTAGATGTCACAAATATTAATGGCAACATAATCTATTTTCCAAAACATTTTTAATCAATCAAGCTTTTTTCGTCTATAAAATCTGGGTAAATTTGACAAAAGTTCCTTATTTTATGATTGTGTTGTAAATTATATGCTTATACAAGATAAAAATACAATGCAACAGCAGCTTTTATGCTATAACTGTGACTACTGAAGTCGTATAGTTTATCTTTACTTTTTTGCATTTGTTTCAGTTTAAATCTGCAATGATTTTTATTTTTCAGGTGATTTTGTATGTAATTCTGCATAATATGCCCGATTTCATTATTATTTCATTATTTTTTGTTATTATAGTGTAAATTATATTTTTATCTAAAATAAAAATACAGTGCAACAGTTGCTTTTGCACAATAGTCACAATCATAACTGTTGAAGCCATTAATTATGTTTACATTTTACATTAGTTTTAGTTTTAATCTGTATTATTGATTATACATAAGTCAATTCAAAAGCTTATTAAATAGAAATTTTATTTTGAAAGTGAACAGAAAAAATACTTAATCAGACTAAAAATTTTTTAGGTATGAGCATCTTTCTAATATTGCATAAATATCACTAGAAAATTCTGTATTGTATTTGATTTTTGAAGAAACAACCTAAACAAAAATTCTTAAATGACATTAATATTAATAATTATGATTTAAAAGTAGACTGTAGTGTACACAATGATAATCAGGATTGAGGAATTTTCAGAAAATTTTATCAGCAAAGAATTTATTTTACTAGCCAGCAAGATGAAATGTGCATTGAAAATTGTTATAACAAAATGTTCGGTTAGCTGGGCAATGTTTATATACATATAAACATATGGGTTGCACACATATATGTATATATGCACACACATGTAAGAAATTGTACAAATCAGACATATTAATTAGTTTTTTAATAAATCTCCCCTCAATCCGGATATGGGCCCAATGATTAATAATCATGAATTTTCAGTGTAGACAGTTAGTTAATTTTATCATTAATTTTATTACATGGCCCTTTTTAACTGTTAACCCTAGAGAGATGAGAGATTTCAAAGATATGCTTCTATGCACTTGCTATCTGAATACTATCCTGTAACAGGGTGAGTAGCAACATTTTAGTTTTAAAAATAAGCACTTGTAAGCACACTTTTAGAGAAAAAGAAGCACCCATTTATGCACATATATGCATTACAGGGGTGATTGTGTTCCTGGTGTACCCTGGATTTCCGAGTTTTTCGATTGATCCATTCGGTTTTATGATATCGTTACACTTAGTAAAAAAATTAAAACATTAAAAAATATCACGAATTTTGAAAAAAATTTGCAAATTTTGTCAAAAATTAAAAGAAAAAAACATGAATTTCTTTAAGGAATCGCGCAGAGAACAAATTTCTTTCTAGAATCAGGGGTAAAAATGCAAATTCGTTTAAAAAAAAAGGCAAATTTTGTCGAAAAACGTGAAAAAACAATCAACTTCGTCAAAAAATTGCAAAAAAAAAAAAAAAAAAAAAAAATCTATTTCATCAAAAAATCATGAAAAGAAAGAAAGATCAGTTTCGTCAAAAAAATCTCAAAAAAAAAAAATCTCAAAAAAAAAAAAAAGAAAGAAAAAAAAAACGATCAATTTCGTCATATAAGCGCGAAAAAACAACAAATTTCTAGAAAAAAGGTCACGAAAATACAGCAAGTTTCACAAAAAATCGCGTAAAAACAATCATTTTCATCATTTAAGTGGGAAAAACGTCAAATTTCTTGTAATAAACACGAAAAAACGGCAAATTTCATCAAAAAAATCGTGTAAAAACAATCAATTTCGTCAAATAGACGCGTAAAAACGGCAAATTTTGTGAAAAGATCGCAAAAAAACAAAATTCTTTCAAAAGATCACGAAAAAACAAAATTCTTTCAGAAGATCGCAAAAAAAAAAAAAAAAAAAAAAACGAGATTTCGTCAAAAGTTTGCGATAAAATGAGATTTCTTCAAAAGAAACCGATAAAGCCGCAAATTGCCAAAAGACTGCGAAAAAAAAAAGTCATTGCTGGAGTGGAATTTTCTGTACAAAAACTGTTTTTGCTGCTTTAAAATCTGATTTTGTAGTAGCCCCAGCAGCAGAATTTTTTTCTGCAGTCTGCAACAAAAATAAAAACTTAAAAAACAGTCTGGAGACCAATCCCTCGCATTACATTATATGCACTCAAACCTCCCAAGTATTTGTGATAGATACAAAAGAAAAGTATACTTAAAAAAAAAAAGAAATTATACTCAGAATTTTATTTTAATTCAGGGGGGGGGGGGTCCTCTTTGACAAAAATTGACACGGGTTTTTCACGATCTTTTGACGCAATATCTTTTTTCGCAAACTTTTGACGCTATTTGCACCTTTTTTCGCATTTTTATGACAAAATATGACATTTTTTCCCAATTTTTTGATGAAAACTTCTTTTTTCGTGATCTTTTGAATAAAATTGTCGTTTTTTTCGCGATCTTTTGAAGAAATTTGTCGATTTATCGTGATCTTTTGAAGAAATTTGTCGATTTATCGTGATCTTTTGACGAAAACTGCCGTTTTGTTGCGATCCCTTGAAGAAATTTGCCGTTTTTTTCTCAATCTCTTGAAAAAATTTGCTTTTTTTCGCGATCTTTTGAGGAAATTTGCAGTTCTTTCATGATTTTTTAACGAAAACTACCGTTTTTATGTGATCTTTTGAAGAAATGTCGTTTTTTGAAATATTTTGAAGAAATGTTTCTTTTTTTTTGTGATTTTTTGATGAAATTTGCTGTTTTTTCGCGATTTTTCTAAGAAGTTCGATGATGTTTCGCGATTTTTTCACAAAAACTGCATTTTTTTCACGATCTTTTCACGAAAATTACCGTTTTTTTTCGCGATCTTTTGAATAAATTTCCCGATTTATCATGATCTTTTGACGTAAACTGCCTCTTTGTCGCGATCTCTTGAATAAATTTCCCGTTTTTTCGCGATCTTTTGAAGAAATTTGCCGTTTTTTCGAGATTTTTTGAACAAATGTTCCGTTTTTTCGTGATTTTTCGGATGAAATTTACCGTTTTTTCGCGATTTTTTGAAGAAATTCGACGATGTTTCGTGATCTTTTACGAAAACTGCCGTCTTTCCGCGATCTCTTCACGAAGACTGCCGTTTTTTAGTGATCTTTTGAGGAAATTTCCCGTTTTTTCCCGATTTTTTTGAAGAAATTTGCGGTTTTGGGGGAATTTTTTGACGAAAATTACCATTTTTGTCGTGAGCTTTTGCAGAAATTTGCCATTTTTTGCGATTTTTTGAAGAAATTTGCCTTTTTTTCGTGATTTTTTGACGAAAACTGCTGTCTTTTTGTGATCTTTTGAAGAAAATTGTCGTTTTTTGCAATGTTTTGAAGAAACTTGCCGTTTTTTCGTGATCTTTTTAAGATATTTGCTTTTCTAGATTTATGGACGAATTTTGCCGTTCTTTTCGCGATTTTTCGACGAAATTAACGTGTTTTCCGCAAAATTGATTTCTTTTCGAAGACTATTTGTCGAAATTTGAGAATAATTGAATTGAATAATTGTTAAGAAAGGAAAATATATTATCCAGGATTCGATATTAGTGGTCATTAGTTGTCAAATGTAACTAATCAAATTATTGCACTTGCTCATTACAAAATTATTCTCAATCACAAAATTTGACACTTGACTTTCTTTGTTGTAAACATTTATCAATTATTATTTTAATGCTTAAAAAACAGAAAAAAATTACTGCACCTTTTAATTTATGTTAACTAGATTCAAATGTAGATGTATTATATGGTGATTTTTTTTTTCTGCCTCTCTTACGAAATTCAATGAATTACCAACAATGGATAATAATTTTTAAAAAAAATGTTTGCTAAGAAAAGAAGATAGCAAGTTTTAATTTTGTTTTACAAGATTAGTGCATTTTCTATCAAGTTTTAAATATAATAATTAAAAAGGCTTTACATCAGTTTTGCAGTTAATTCAATTATTACATTATAATCTTAGTGATTAAGAACTTTAATAATTTTCAGTAAAAACAAAATATCATGATTTTAAAAAAGTAGCACACAATATGTATTAACATAATACACAACTAAGTTAAAAATGAATTTTAGAAATTGCAACTAAAAATTTTAATTTGCCATCTAAGATATTTATAGTAGGTGTCATTTGACATTATCTTTTTCCCAATTTTTATCGCTTACAGTATTGATGACAGAAAAGCAAATAATAAAAGGAAACCTAAATAACACAATGTACAAGATGTTAAATTTACCATATTTGCTTGATCTTGAATGGTACTGAAAGAGGATTGACAAGCAGCACAAGTCAATAACTCAGTACGTGCGATCAATAAAATGTACTCTTTAACTTTTTCATAAATGTCACAGTCAATGTACTAAAATTAATAAGAAAAACAAGTATAAAATAAAACACAAATGAAAAGAGAAATCATTATAAAAAACATTTACAGCTTAGTATTTAACAACATTACAATACAAAGTCTAAAGTCCAGAATCCTTCAGACTTTACCAAGTCTGAACTTTATACCTGATTTTTTCGAACTTTAGGTCTGCAAAATACTGCTTTTCCAATAAACAGAAATATAAGTTTCACTACTTAAAAAGGTAAAATATGATATTTATATATTAAAAATTGCATATAGCGACTATTAATACCAGTGTTTGTACATGTCCTGGAATTTCCAAACTAGAAAATTCTTCGGTACTACGTCTTTTCCTATAGAAAATCTCTCTTAAATAAGTCAAAATTTCATGTATTTAAACTAGATTTATTTCTAAATTTATTACTAGATTTAAAAAGAAAATACTGATATTTGACCTGGAAAATAACTATTCATATGAACCATGAATCCTAAATAAAGAATCATTTCAGTTAATAAATCCCAACAAAATAAAAAGTAAAACAAACTTTATTTAAGAGAACATACAATTAAAAAACATTTAAATTAACATATGCTGCATTGCTTTATCAACTTAAGTTTATTATTAAGAACTTTTTCTTTTATTCTGTGCATAGATGTGAGTTAAGATCCAGTAATAAAACTACTTTGCTCTAGACCTCCCCCTCCCCTTTCTTGATTACTGATACTGAAAATTCCGAACTTTGGACAATTCTGAACTTTAGACTTTGTACTGTACTAAATCCCTCAAGGACAAGCGACCAGTATAAGTGTTACTTAAGATACTCAAAATGCATCATTATTCGCAACAGTTTTTATTTTTTCTCATCACAGAGGGAATTTGGTAAAAATTTTATAATAAAAAATATTTACCTTTTATTATTTATAATCAATAAATATAGAATAAAAATGATTTTTTTTAGTTTATTATTATTAAAAAAAACAGGAAATGGCAAAACTATAACAAATACAATAAATTTGTTGATATTTTAAAATTATAATCAATAACCAATTATAATGCAATGACAAAATAAAAATAAATATAAATTTGTTTGATTATGTCTTTTTCAACTATGCCAAATTATACAGTATAACGAAAAACATGGCTAGTCATCATTTTCTCACCTGCATTTATTCCTATATTATTATTATAAACATTTGCATTTTTCTTTTTTCCTTCCCCCCCCCCCACACACAACAATCTTGCGATGATTGAGAAGAACATACAGTGGAAACTGCTTAAGAAGACACAGTACCTTTCAAAACATCTCTTCAGTTTTGAATAATAGTGTAATTTACGTGGTGGCACAATACTTAATACTAATACACTGTACTCCCGATTATCCGTGTGCGGATTATCCGTTTTGCGGATTATCCGTGCAGCCCAAAAATTTAAATTTTCTCGTTTTTTCCTGTTCTCATTCAGGAGCGAAAAAAAAGAAAAGAAAAAGAAAGAAAGAAAAACTGCGTTTAACGTGACAGATCGTGATGGAATGAGATTTAATAATTTTGTAAATCAGGGGCGCCATTTGGGGGTGGCTGGGGGGGAAATGCCCCCCCCCTCAAGAAATTTCATTTCTTAGAATTTACCAATAGTGAGCCCTCAAAGTGGCCTAAAAATGCATAGAAACCATGAATTTTAGGGTGTCTGCCCCCCCCCCCCCCAAGAAAAATGTGAAATGGCGCCTCTGTTCTAAACGCTGTTTTTGGATTACCTTGTAAGACTAGCATCTAGGAAGGGAAAAAGGACAAAGCAAAACGGGTTTCTTTTGCGACAAACAAATGCAATGGTCTCTTTCAGTAGCAGGTGCAAGCGTGTAACAGGTGACAGTTGCTAAGCTGATAAAGAAAAAGAGATTTGTTTTAATCCTTTTTCCCCCCTCCTTTTTTTTCACTCCCCATACATTCTTTCGTTTCTTCGAACCCCGGATGAACCATTTCGTGTTCTTATCGCCAGTTACTAAGAGTGTGTTTTGTATTGACTGTTGTCAGAGCTGTTTATTTTTTCCGTGTGTTTAATAACTTTTTCAGAATGAGTGAATTTACACAGCCTCCGAAACGGCGCAAAAGAGTTTTAACAATTAAACAAAAACTGGATGCAATTTCTAGGCTTGAAAAAGGAGAATCTGTCCAAAAATTAGCTTTGGAGTTAGATGTTGGCATACAGACTGTACGAGACTTCAGAAAACAAAAGCAGAAATTGATGGAATTTACTCGTGATTGTGATAGTGGAGCAGCTTCAACGACAAGAAAAGCAGTTAAAAAATCATCTTTTGAAACCCTTGATGCTTGCATGATTCAGTGGGTGAAGCAAAAACGATCAGAAGGCATTCCCATCTCTGGTCCTATATGCTTAGAGAAAGCATTGTTTTTTCACAAGGCTTTAGGCATTGAAGCCCCATTTAATGCATCTTCAGGTTGGCTGACTCGGTTTAAAAAACGTTATGGTATTAGAGAAGTACAATTAAAAGGAGAACAGTTAAGTGCAGATTATTCAGCTGCCGATTCATTTATTAAAGAATTTGATGAGTACAGGAAAAAAGAAGAATTGTCTCTCGATCAAATTTTTAATGCTGATGAGACCGGTATGTACTGGAAATGCCTCCCAACTAAAACATTAGCATCCCAAGAAGAGAAAGAAACTCCAGGTTTTAAAACTTCAAAGCAGAGAGTAACTGTGATGTGCTGTGCAAACGCCTCCGGAACATTCAGGTTGAAACCCCTTGTTATAGGAAAGTCTAAAAATCCTAGATCTTTCGGGAAGAATTTTGAAAACAAAATACCTGTTCATTATTATTCTCAATCATCATCTTGGATGGATACCGACTTGTTTAGAAGGTGGTTTCATGACAAATTTGTACCACAAGTGAGCGAGTGGCTACGAAAAAAAGGTCTACCCAAAAAAGCAGTTCTTTTAATTGACAATGCGCCATGCCATCCGGATGATATTTCGTCATGTGATGGAGATATTTTTGTAAAGTTCTTGCCTCCAAACGTAACTTCACTCATCCAGCCAATGGACCAAGGAGTTATCTCAACAATGAAGCGCATCTACAGAAGAAATCTTTTGAGACTGCTATTGGAAGAAGATGAAAATCTCGTTAAATTTTGGAAGAAGCTCACGATTTTTGATGCAGTGCAGCTTATTGCTGAAGCTTGGGATGAAATACAAAACTCGACGTTGCATCATGCTTGGAAAAAATTGATGCCTGGGGTCATACATGCAGATAATTCTGCAAACAGAAATACTAAAATACAAGCTTCTGAAATTGTTGAAATTATTTCTGATTTTGATGGATTTCAAAATGTTGATGAAGAAAATGTAGAAGATTGGATGAACGAAGATGAAAACGAAAAAGGCTATAAAATTCTTTCAGATCAAGGAATAGTGGATGCAGTTTCAGACGAGCAAAGCGAAGTCAAAGAACAGGAAGAGAGTGAAGATGAACATGATGCAACAAGTGTGAGTCACGAAACAGCACTGAAGTGCGTAGATCAACTGTTAGACTACATGGGTCATCATAATACTAATTTCGAATTCAATGATGTCATATCTGTGCGCAATGTTCGCCAAATTATAAGGAAAAATGCCACGTTGGCTCGCAGACAAACAAATATAACAGACTTCTTCCAGAAAAGCAACTGACAGTAAATATGTAAGTACAAGTTATGTAAGTACAAGTGTTAAGTACATGTAATGGTATATGTAAGTACAAGTGTATTAAGTTATGGCAAATTTTATTACATATTTCATTACTAATACTTAATGTATTACTTTTTTGTATTAGCAGAGTATCGTAATTAAACCCGAAGTATTTTATATACCACTGTGTACTTTACTTATATCCTCCAAATATACACACTCTTCTGCGTGTTTGATCATTTTCGGATTATCCGTGTTTTTCGATTATCCGTGTGCACCCGTGCATTAATTAGCACGGATAATCGGGAGTACAGTGTAATTAAATAAAATAGAAAAAAAATGTAAAACAGTGTATTTTACTTTTTTTTTTATTTAACATTAAAAATCCCTATTATTTTTATAAATATTAATATTTTGGCTTCATTTATTTTTTCCACATTTGTCAAAATATACTACATAATGTGTATGAATGTATGAATTTTTAGATGCATGGGATTTTACATTTAATAATTTTTACTTACCCATCATACGTAGTATAGGGTAAGTCTTGCAATCGTTTTGAAAATTCTGTCTGTCTGTCTGTAAATGCTCTATCTCCCGAACAAATTGAGATAGAGACTTGAAATTTTGTATGTAGTTAGTATGTAAGAATGGGACGAAGCCTATTTAATATCAGCAACCTCGATTATCCGGAACTATTTTTTCTGGACTCTCGAAAAATTCGTTCTGATGAAAGGTGTATAAAAATTTTCGAATTTTTTTATTCTAAGAAATGGACCTAAAAGGCAATAAAATAACACACATTTTGCATATAGAATAAAGTCGATCGGATCATTAGTTCCCGAGATATTCGTAATCCTGTTTTCCACATTCTTCGATTTTCCATGACCCTGTATTTCATTCAAATTTCAATTCTGAGGTATATTTTAATTGGAAATGAGACGCTTAATCCGACACAGTTAATTGTTAGTTAATACAATTATTATTTTTGGAGTTATAAGGATGTTTCTTTTACGCAGTTCGGTACTACTTGAGTAGTTTGGCATTTTATATAATTTGTCGAAATTGGTAATCAGCAGTTCTTTAATATAGCATTACTATTTATATTAACAATATTTAAATTTTGTTTATGAATTGCAATGCATTGTATAAATAGTTTTCACATGTTTATTTTCATATACATATCCATGATGGGTAAGTATTACGGTGGCCCCCAACGACTAGTTTTTCTCTTGCCTACATAAAAAAAAAATGACGAAAATTCAAACAACTCTTAGTTTAAATATTTTTTTAATAAGTATAAACTTATAAACTTGAATGTTAAATCCATAGAGAAAAATATTTAATACTCCTTAGAGAACAAGTAAAAAAAAAATTTTCAAATCTCTATCTAAATTAGCAAAAAAGCCTTAGTGTTTATCGAACAAGTAAGTTATAAAAATATAAACACAGTGAAAAATCAGTTAAGTTTTCATTTGTACTAGATCTAATAACAAAATTCATAATATCTTGCAATATAATTGTCATATAGGTAAAAATGAGGTGTCAAAATATTCACAATTAAAGAAGCTTTCAATTAATATTATAAAATATATATAAATATACATATATTGACCAATTTTAAGGTACTGTGTCCCGTTAAAAAACATTTCAAGGAAGTGCACAAAAGTCATCCATAAAGCAGGATCAAGTATTAAACACGATTTGTAAAATGTAATAAAAACTGGGCTTATTTACACATCTAACCATCTAAATGAACCTTCATGCTTTCATTTATATATTTTCATTCAAAAATTGTGTCTTTTACATACATTTAGATTAAAATTTAATTGTATTCAACTTTAACTTATTGTTTCTTTTTATAGGACTGACTGGAATAAAAATGAAAAATAAATGTGGATTCCAACATGATTTTATTGTTGATTTGTAAATTGCAATAAAAAATAAAACAACAAGAAAAAAATTAAGACTTTGAAGCACAAGCCTGTTTTTAAAGCAATATATACTTGCAGCAATGAGTACCATTATAATCAGTTCATCTTTTTAATTTAATAAAAACTATTTTTATTAATCTTTGTATACATAATGTTATTAGCATAACTAAAAGTAAATAAAACATAAAAGAATTATCCAACTGCAGTTGTATTTGTCTAATCTTTACAAGTTTCATTTTTTATTGTTTATAACATGCATCATTATAACACATAGTAGTGATATAACATATGCATTTAAAAGTCACTAACAATAGGTATGATCATCTCTAGTCAAAATTTTTATGATATATTTGGATAAACTGAATTTGTTTGTATCTCTCTTACTACAGTAAAAACATATACAAAGCAAAAGATAAAGAATATTTAAAGGCAGAGAACTTTACTAGTTTAAAGGAGTTTTATTTCATTCAAATATTTAGCACTATTTCCAATTAATAATTTTTGTGTTAATTAATCTATTAGTAAATAAGTAAATACTATTTGAAAACAGTGTTTTTTATCTAATTAAAAAAAAAATCTGCAACACCTCAGAAGAATGAAGGAATTTTCATCTTGATCAATGAATTCAAATCTCGAGCATGATTTTTTTTTTCCCTCAAATGATTGAAAATTCATAACATATTAAGCTGGATTGTGTAATAATTGTTCACATATTAAATGTGATATTTCTGCATTAGACTTGTGATTGATTGATATTCAAGAGATCTGAAAAAGTCTGCATATTAACAATAAGTGTGTTATATGGATTCAACTATATATAAAGATGCAAATTAGAAAATTAATGAAATTTATCTTTCAAAATACTATCAAATCAACTGTAAAATAACAACTTTATTAATTGCCACAAATTAATTTTAAAAAACATACTAAAATTTAAAGATTAGAAAATGTAAAAAAGAAACTTAAATAAAATGGACATACCTGAACTAATTCTGGTAAATCAGATTCATAAAATTTGCTCTGATGAGCATTTGCAGCTAATAGAGCAAGTACGTAATCATTCCGTGCTTTTGTAGCCTGAATATCACAAGCTTCACGGCGAAATGAAAACTGAAAATTTTTAATGAAGTTCAATTATAATATATATTTAATTTATGTATGTGCATTAAACAGTACAATAACATAAAAAAAATCAAACAAAAATACTCAGAATAGTATTTTTTTTCCAACTATTTGTTTACATACAGACTTACCTTTGCACTATTTTTTTGTAAAGAAGATATAGACTGAAATATTCTCCCTTTTTTCCTCTTAAGTCTGATCCCAAGCAAGACATAGGTATAAAATACTTATGGATTAAAATTTCAACAAAATGCATCTACAGTTAAACATAAGCAGTAAAACAAAACAAATTTGAAAATAATAACAATAATGCTTCTTGAAAATGGTTTGAATTATAAAAATAACCAAAATTAAAATTTAATGATACAGGGTTCATACTGTATTTCAATAACAAAATTCCTTGACTTTTTCAGGCTTTCCAAACCATATTTTAAACAATTGCCTGACTACATTTCACGACATTTTTACAAATACAAATTACAACTCTAGATCTTAAAGATTGAACTTATACAGCAAAGGAGAAGAGAATATATTGATACATTTATTAAAATAAAATGTGAGCATACTTCTGAAAATGAAAACCTAAAAAATTGAAACTAAGAATCGATATCATTTGATGTTTAAACTATAAAAAGTTATACCAAATTAAAAACAAATAGTAATACAGTAGAACCCCGATAATCCGGATCGGTTTTTTCATTTTTTTCAACTTTGAGAAGCGATTGGCGAAAAAGTTTTTGTTTTATTATTCAGAATACGACGATGCAACAAGTTAATGTTAAAGAAATTAGCCAATCGCTTCTCAAACTTGAAAAAAAAGCGAAAAACTCGATCTGGATTATCGGGGTTCTACTGTAATAAAAATTAAAATACAATTCAGATGGATTCAAAGTAATTTTTTAATCATATAACTGAATTTACTCACATCCAATATTCAAATTTTTTTTATATATATACATACAGTTCTGCTTTCAATATCATTTATTTGTGTTATTTTAAAAGCAGTTTCTTGTATATATTTTTTTCTTAATTATTATTATTATTTTATTTATTTATTTATTTATTTTCTTTAAACATTTTAATTTCAGCTACAGCTACAACTTCAGATTTTTTTTTTTTTTTTTTTTTTTTTTTTTTTTTTTTTGCTTGATTTATAATTTTTTTTTCTTTTTTAAAATTTTAAATATTCATGATATCGCAACAACTTTGTACAGCTAAAAATCTTTATGTTAAAAATGTGAATTTAGCAAAATTTCTCTTTTTTGCAGATGGACCTCAGAACTTAAGGACATATTTGACACATAATAGCGCTTATTTAAAAAAAACTTTGATTTTGAGGTTTAAGATAAAAATTGCAATTTTCCCTGATTTTTTCGGTAGTTGTCATTTTCCCTGACTTTTCCCTGTTTTCCAGTTATGTATGAACCTCGTGATATAACATTTTAAAATTATAATCCCACACACATTAAATTTTAACCCATAAATTCACCTAAGATAAACTCAAAATCCAACACAGGAAAGTAGCTTTTCTTTTCATACAATCAGACCTAAATCTAATAAATAGTATTAATGTGATGATGAAAACTCACTTTTCATCAGCATCATGAGCTTTTTCTCTTGCCTCATGAGCCATATGTTCCTCTTCAAAGTACAACTTCTTGGTTTTTTCAATCTCAGTGACACAAGTCTGTATTTCTTCATGCATCTTTTTTAAATTTTCAAAACACTAAAACAGAAAAAATAACAATTATTATTGTTATATATTTTGATAAAGAAATAAACTTGAAAAAGAAATGAAGACATACATACCTTTTTAGCTACCTGTAATTTATAAAGCCGTAAAGATTTAGATGTTTCTGATACTTGCTGCTGGTACACTTCTGCAGCAGCAAGACGAGCCTTGGCTATTTTTTCTGTTTCGTCTAACATTGTCTTCCACACACTATAAACTGTTCTATTAACAGAAAACAATAACAGTTAAAATCTATTCAGAAACAAAATATATTTAAAGTAATAAATTTTGATTGGCAGATTTTATTAATTAGATGGCATAGCAACCTAATGTGTTGCATTTACACTGCAACAGATCACTTATGTTTGAGAAAATATATATATATCTAACTGATTTATACATTTAGAAAAAAATTAAATATCAGTTTCATTAACCTTCTTATTAACAGACAGAATTTTTTTTTTATACAGTTGAATAAATTTATAAAGAGTTATAAATAAAAAAAGAATGATGCATACTTACCTTAATAATGCTGTTAAACATTTGTTGCTTTAAGAAAATACACTCTAGAAGCTAACATTTTTTTTATGTTCTACTATAAATCACAATAATTGCAATTAAGGTGGAAAATATCACTTATTGATATTTTATAGATCAATTAATTTTTAAGAAAAAAATCTTTTATAGATGTGTGTTTGCTTTGTTTTGATTTTGTATTCCAAACTTAATCAAAAAAAAAATTCCAAAGCTGAAAATAGTGTCATCAACATTATAAGACATCAAATACAGTTTCAAAGTAGCCAAATAACTAGCTGCTTCTTTGAATGCTGCCTGCTTCATCTCTGTTTTCCTCCTCTTCATTTTATCCACTACAACTGCTATTAAGAACATCACTATAATGTATATTTTCATATATAAATAGTTCTGCATCACAAGATACATATTCTGAAAGCTGACAATCAGAAGAAATTTCCTGCCATTCAGCTATTGTTTCATCATTTTCACTGTTTTCATGTATGCAAATTTTCTGGCACATTTTGCAGCTGGAAACCTACTTATGAAAAGCAATTACTAATAGTGCATTTAGAAGCAGCCTTCCACAATCGCTGCACAAAAACCATCACTTCGAGAATGTACAGAAAATTTTTACTTGTTTTCTTCCATAATATCAAGAATTTTCCTGGTAAATAGTCTTTGATATTGAAATTTAAATGATTGGATAATTCCCATATGGGTTGTAGCTCAGCGGTACAATTTTCAGGAAAAAAAATACTTTAAGATTTGGGAAATTATAATCTGTGGGCAGGACTCTGATCAATAAAAAAGAATAGCTTTTCTTTTTATCTCTTTTTACTATCTAAATTTTTTAGCCAATTTGTAAATAATATTGCAGCCATCTATGATTTTTTATTTGTGTCATATTTTGTTGGAAGTGTTTTGAAGTTTTTAAAGCATCTAGGATTTGTTAATTTGTCAATGTCATGGGGTGGCAATATTTCTGATCCATCCAAATTTGCTGCTAAGAGGATAGTGATGCAAAGTTTACTTCTTTTCCCTCTATGATATTTTTCATTTTGTAAACCAAGTGTTTTGTTAGGCTCTAAATTATAATTAAAAAAAAAGAACTATTTCATCAGCATTAAATATATTGGAAGCAGAATTCCCTTTAACGAGTTCAAGTGATCTTTCCAATTTCCATTTTGCAACAGATTCCGGATCATCACTTTTTTTCCGCCATACATAACTGTATAAAAAACATTGTGTCTTTTTTTAAATGTATTCAGTCAGCTTCCTGAAACTGAAATCTTTCATGCCAAGTTCTTTTGCAATTTGCAATTTTTTTATGTCGGAGCGGCCCACTTGTTATTTTCTCATGTTATTTTCTCATGCTGTAAAGAGCTAACTTTTATTCCACATCAAAGTAACTGTCTTCTTTATAGATTTACTCTGCAAAGTACCCACACAGTTTACATAGAATTCTTCAATTTGTTTTCTATTTTTTACAATAGTTGATAATGTGGAAGTAAGGTGATGATAAGGCGTTGTAATCCCAAGTCTATCTGCTAAACATTTGACTTCTAATGTTGTTGTCCATTTCTTTTAAAATTGAAATTTTTTCAATTATTGGAAACCTTGGGTTTTTTTTTTTTTTTTTTTTTTTTTTTTTTTTTTATGATTTAGTCATTATACTAGCACAGATTTAAAGAATGTCTAGATGAAAGCACAGAAACTTATTTAATGAACATTTTATGTGACCTCTCTTCCCCTTACTGATTCTTTAGAGAAGGAGATGGAAAGAATGTTTCTTCAAAGTTAGTCAAAGTTATTCAACAGTCCAACATTCAAATGCTACAGAGCAATCTTATATATAATTTTCTTTCAGGACCAGAAAAAAGTGGCATGCTAACTGGAGTTGGAGAAAAATATGTTTATGAAAAACTCTAGCTTGAATTAATTTAAGACAATTTCAAATTTACACCTGCTCTTGCCTTTTTAAGCAATAAAACATCACTATTAAACAAAATAAACAAAAAGCGAAATTTAAAAGACTAAAAATCAGATTTTTGATGACTTCTTTTTCTATTGTAACATGAAATATACTGATGAATTAATGTTTGCATGTCTCAAGATGTGCTTCCTACAATTCTTATTCTGTATTATACAATAAATTTTGAACAATATCCATTGTTTTAGAAATGGATATTAGATAATTTCTGATCATTTCAATGCAATGCTAAGCTTTGATTGTAGTTAGGGGCTTGTTTTGTTCTAGCTCCACATCACTTTTGAACACTGAGTCTGAAGAAATTTTTGTCTCTTTCTCTTTTACAATTTCAAAAATTATTATATCTGGTGATGTGGTAACATCCTTATCAAAATTGATGCACATCTGGACGTCCCTTGTTATATCTACTTCACAATCTAATAACTCTTTAAACAGTATTGGAAGCAGGATGTCTTCTTCATTACCTTCTATACACTGGGATTTGATGAGCTTGGATGAAACCACATGTTTGAAAGAGTTATGAACTGTCTCAGACTTTCTTGCCACTTTGCTGTAAACAGTTTAAAACAGTACAAATAAAGTGTAGAAATGAAATGTCTTACATTCCTTAAGTAAATACATATTGCACTCTCAGTGTGAAACACAGTGGGTGAATAATCATGGATTAGAAGATAGAGAATGTGCAGGAAGAGTGGAAGAAATCTCTTGACTTGACTAATTCTGTAACTCTCAGAGTGTGTTTTTTTTTTTTTTTTTTTTTTTTTTTTTGAGATAAATAAAGGATGAAATAAACTTTTTTCCTTTATGTCAATGGGTGTTTTAGACACTTTTGTAAAAAGTTTGGCTAAGAATTCTTATTGGTAAATTTCCACACTTGTAAGCTGATTATGAAAAATTTTCCTAAACCATTGGGATAGCCAGAGTTGAAAATTATTCAACAACATAAAATCTGGAATTTATTTACATTAAAATCGTAAACAGAAAATCAGGACTTTGAAAAACTGACATAATAAGCAGATTGACATAAAAACCAGGTGTCGAGATAATAAAGTCTGACTGTGTTCAAAAATTTCTTTAATTTTTCATTTTTTAACATCAAAAGTTATACATTAAATTGAGATTATAAATTTGTTAAATTGAATTATTTTTGTTCAATTTTTGTTGGAACCATAAAAAATTTGCTAAATAGAGAAATTTGTTAAATCATAATTCTTTAAATCACGGCTTGACTGTTTGATAATTCTTTTCGAAAATATCAAAAATATCTGATATTTTCAAAATAGTCAACTCATTGCTGACAATAAATATTTTCAAGCATAATATAAACTAAGAAATGAAAACATATTGCACTAAGAGTTCTTTTTGCTGCTTGCCATTGTTGCCAAACTGTGACAAAATGCTTCATTTGGTGAGTAAATGAACAACCAGATTAGCCAAATTACAAATGCTCAATTTCTGCTTTGTTTTTGTGTCACACCAATACAATCGAGATTCTTATCTGTGTTTCTGAATGATTGATGTCACTTGATGTATTCAATCATACTGCACCATTTACATTGCTCTATTTATAGAGATACTTCAGGATTAGAAATTAGCAGTCGTTAGTCGCCAAATGCAATAATTTAGTTGCATTAGGTGACCACAAAATTATACCCAGTCGCCAAATTTGACGCCTTTTTTTTTCCACTTTAATTTTTCTTAAACAAACGTTCTTATTCCAAATTTAGCTTATGTTTTGTCCCCCTGCCGCACATACTTGTAGAATCCTGTTTTACATAAAACATTGGACAGTATTATGTATTTAACACAACCTTGCCATTTGTCAATCAACTTTAAGCTGACTTTTCTTTAACCAATGACTGATAAAATTGATCTAGGGCCACATGTCCCTGAAATTCACACACCTTGTTCAGAAAACATGGTTTAAAACTCCCATGCACATGTCAATCAAATCTAAACTAACTTCACTTCAACTAATGATAAATAAAACTGAACTTGAAGCCACATTTCTAAAATTATATGGACCCCAACTGAAAGATATTAATGCTGAAAAGGCCTTTAATTTATGGTTTTCTGGTGTAATGCATGGTCAAGTTAAGATACCTAATTTTAAAAACATCATGATTTTAATTTTTGTAAAATATGTTTGTTTGTATTTTTATATTTTGTATTGTTAATTTTCGTATTTATATTGGCTTCGTAAAAAGAATTAGTTAAACATTTTTCTAGAATCCATATTTTGTAGTTTAATCAGGTTTTACTGTTTTGTAGAAAGCCAGTTTGTATTTTGATTTAGTAATTAAGACAGGGATGTAGTATTAAATATATACACCCTCTCCCTGCCTTAATATATAAAAATAGAAACAATATTATTGTTAATGTGGTTGCAAAAAGGAAATGAGAAAATATGATGAAATACAAAATTGCAACCATAAAATGCTGTTTGGCACCTAGAAAAATATTTGTAGACGTCATTTGACGCCTTTCTTAAAATTCCCAATTTCTAACCCTGTACTGATTCAACATAAATTGAGTTTAGCAACAGCCAATTCAATGATTTTGTGTTAGGTATTCCCCTATTGCCAGTTGTAAAAACACAAACAAAATTACTCACATGAAATGTTGAAAAGAGAAAAGTTTTGCTGGAATCTGTTGTTGAAATTAGCCATTTAACATACTATTTATTAGCTATATGTAAAGTAGTGTTCACTCTAGAAATATAAGGTGCATGGTGCTATTCGCTAAAAAGGGCACAAATGCAGCAGAAAGGGGCACTTTAGCGAGAAAAAATTTGTTATTGCCTTTAGAAAGGAAAAAAGAAAGCGGGAAAATACATATTTTTTAAGTAAAATAAATCAAATAACATTAATTTTGAATGATTTTATGATATAAAAATTAGAAATACAATTAAATTAAACTATGATTGAATAGTTTGATGTTCTTTTTCTTAAAGAAATGAAAAAATTCTATCATTTTTGGACACACAAATTTAGAAATAGTACGGAATAAAATAAATATTTATTAAAAATATCTGGCTAAAACCAGTGGTTCATTTTGCTACTTTTAAAAAGGGCAGGGTGCATTTTGCAAATTTGAAAAAGGGCAGGGTGCTGCACCCTTCAAAAATGGCCTAGAATGAACACTATGTAAAGTATCATTGGCCAATTAATTTTTTCCAATGGTTAAAGTTAAGATCGCTTAGCAATTTTTAGTATATATTTTCACAAAGGTAAATCAAACACAGCTGTTTAGAATTTTTATCTAGAGTGCTAAAAGTGTGTCTGAAACATTTACACATTTCAGAGACATTAAGAAAGTACTTAGTTTTAACAGCTTTTTAAGCAGATAATCAAATTACTATTTTTTAAGTAATTACAGAAAATGAAGTTATTTTAGAATAATTATTTAATAAATAATAAATAAACAATAAATAGTTAAAAATAGACTTTTCAGTGTTTGATGCCAAATCTATTTTGTTAACATTTATTTTCATTTGGCTACTGTTTTTTGTATCTTATTTGCCAAATCACTAATCTTAACCAAAAACCAGCAAAAACTCTGATTGCTTTTAATATGAAAACTTAAACAAAATTCAAAAAATACATTTCTCTTATGTTTTTCACTTAGAGCAAAATTGAAAATCAACTAATTGAAAACAAATACAATTTGCATTATATATAAAAAAAAAAACTATTCGTATTCAATATCAAGTAGTCAGAAATTTATAAAACAAAATTTTAAATAAAAAATTGTCTTCTTATTTGAAGATTTTCACATAAAAGTAAGCTTGTGTAAGTTTATATTCCTAAATATGTTGCAGTTTAGACTCAACTAAACCAAAATTAGACGATATTTTTTTTACCAATGATGCTGTATGCAACTGATTATATAAATTAATAGACAGCAGGGCTGCAGAATATGTCTGATCCAGCAATCTAAGATCACTGTGTGTGTTGAATTCAGATACTTTTCTCCAAGTGGGACTTCTGTGACTCGAAGGGAGAAATTACACTTTTTTACCATTGAAAACACAAAATCTCACATTTTCTGGTAAGGGGATAGAATTGCCAGAAGAAACCAGTGACACATAACACTTTTCAACAATTAATTTATTTTACAGTAAACTTGCAAACTAAGAATTGAAAAAACTTTAATTGCAAAAAAAAAAAAAAAAAAAAAAAAAATATATATATATATATATATATATATATAATCTTAGAATAATTTTTAAATTTCCCTATACCATAGATGATGCAGCACCTCATAATTATTTGATTATTTGTTGCCCACAAAACAAATAAGTAGGGAGCTTTTATTCTAGATCATAGGTTCCCAACCTTTTCTGGACTACCGCCCCCTTTATAAGAGAAAAAAATGCCAACGCCCCCTATTCCATAATAGTTAATTATACAAAAATGTTAAAATATTGTTGCATAGTATCTATATTTTATCTATTTTTTAAGAAACACAAAATAGAAGTTCATTATAACGACTATCAAATGTAGTAAAAAGTTGTTTATTGAGAATTGACAAATAAACATAAGAATTTTAAAAAATAACAAAATGGTGAGGTTGATCGAGTTTTAACAATTTGTTCATGTCGTATACTAATTTCTTTAACATGAGTCACAAATCGTCAGGTTCAAAGATGTCTATTTATTTTCTTAGACAGTAAATTAGTTACTGCACGGAACTTATTCTCAGCAAATCTGATGAAGGAAAGGCAATTAAAATTTTATGTATTCTCGTTTACAACCCAGGTTAGAGAGCTGTGTTGATTTTTGAAGTTAGAACTCTTGGTATCCCTTTCTGAACTTTTAGTTCTCGTTTGCAGTGAGTTCCACGATTTCCTAGTTCAAGTATGATGATACTGCTGTATCTGTATTTATAAAGTAAATATTCATGTTTTCACAGACTGCGAATAATGTGGCCAAGTGGCCAGATTTTCCTATGCTTAGATTTCGTTTGAACAAAAGAAGTTTACGCACAAAAACAGCTATGAGATTTTTTGTTTTGATTAAATTCAATTCATCCATCATCTTACAGTGATTTTATGCCTTAATAAAAATATTTAGAATGTTTAATCTGATTTAATTAAATATTCTTAATATGTTTGTCAAATAATCAAAGCAATTTTTTTTTTCTAATGTAAACAGATTTTAGCATATTTTTACACCTCTTTTTTCAATTAAGTTTAATACTGAATCAAACGTATCGAAAAAAGATGCTGAAAAATATCTTTTCAGCGACAATGAACTTCTGTATGCAGCAGTAAGCAATTATAATCATTTGCAAGTCTGACACAAAGTGATAGTGTCAACTGCACTACAAAGTGAAACAACTGTTTCATTTTTTTGTGAAACGATTTCTACTATAAAATTGGCTAAATATCACGTCATTCAATGAATTATCTCTATTCCTATTGACTGCTCTAATACTGTAATGAAGCGATGTATACAGGTGTTCATTAAAATTTTTTGAAAACAAATGCTGACGATGTGTAACGGAATTTACAGAATACATTTAGTAGGAAATACATTTAGTACTGTTTGTTTCAAATGTGTTAATGAAACTATTATGAGGTCTGTCGTTGGTGGAGCAACATCAGTAACAAAAGATAAAATAGTATGAGAAGGAATGTATTTCTATTGGACTAATTTCATGGTATTAAACATCAATTCTCTCTTCGTATCAGTTTCCAGATTTTTAGCTAATAATAACTCTTGACTCCGCCCCCCCTTCTTTTATGAGTTTTTTTTATTTGGTAACAGTGACCCATCGAGATGAATGTAAAATTTGTAAATCTTTAAGAAATAGTCTAATGATTTTTCAATGCCTTTAGCCATCTATTTTTTCTTTGTACCGAATTATTACTCAATATTTTTTCTCATATCTGACGGTTTCTTATGATGAAAATTTTGACTGCCGGCAAGATTAATTTTTCGCCAATTGCACGCGGTTTTCATACTTTTGCGATTAACATACGAGGTGGAACCCGTCGAAATTTGACGAAAGAAAATCTTCAAGAAAGAAGTGCTTCATTGATTTATAATAAATCTACAAAATTGGTTAGATCAAAAAATACATCTTGTATTGGTCGGCCTAACTCTCAAACAAATATCACTTTCAGCTAAAATTAACAAAATACTATAAAAATTAATTATCCAAATTATTAAGCGAAATAAAAACGAAATTCACCAGATTTTGTTACAGACAATATTTTTCAAATGGCATACACTTTTTCATTTCTTTTTTTTTTTTTTTTTTTTTTTCAATTTTAAGACAAAATATAGTGATTCTGTTGCCACAATTATAAAATTGGTACAAAAAATTATTTAAAAAATTATATCTCAAAAATAAATTAAAATACAGCTTTGAAACAAATGGCATTCAAAAGTAAATTTTTTCCCTATACAATGGTGTAAAAAATTAAAATTACGGTGTTTAGAAGTGTAAAATTTGCAGTACCGAAAATTACAAAACCGAAATTGCATGGGAAAGTGTTGCGTATTTTAATTTCATTTTTTAAAAGAGAAAATGGAGTGATTCTGTTGCCACAATTATAAAATTTTATTAAAACATATAAAAAAATTAATATCTCAAAAATAAACTGAGATGCAGCTTTCAAAGAAATTACATTTAAAAGAACATTTTTTTCTCTATACGATGGTGCAAAAATTTTAAATGTGCCATGTTTAGATTTGTAAAATTTGCAGTAGCGAAAATTGCAAAATCGAAATTGCATGGGAAAGTGTTGCCATTCGCAAAATGACGTATGTGTTATGCACAGATACGTTTGGCCTTTACAATATAGATAGATATTGTCAAATGAGGCTTGTAGTTTGTCATTTTCTTTAGAAGATGGCTGAAAAGGTTTGATATAATAGACTGTTTAAAATTTTTCTTTTCCAGTCTTTGAAAAATAGGACATATTTTTGTCTTTTCTATCAGCACACATTTATTCAAATGTTCTTGTTGTTTAGAAAATTTCATGGCTTCATTTGAAAACAACTTTTCACAAATTAAATACATACATAACAATTGGTTTGTAAGAGAATGCTTTGATCCGTATTTCAAATACTCAATGTTGTATTACAGGCATTTCTTCTTCGATTAAGATTTTTAAAATGTAATTTTTTTTTTATTTAAATTTAAATAAATTTATTTTTGAACAATTTTTTAGATATATTGATTTTTACCCCTTTCACTAAGAAAAAAAAAACAAATTTCTTGAATTCATTCAAATCACGGGTTCGTTTAAAAACCTCTGTTCAGGCATATGTGGTCATATTTAAGAATTTTTCGCAACACAGGTTAATAAAAAAAGAATTATGTTCCAAACTTTTAGCCAACCATTTATCAAATTTTGTACTCCGCAACTTTTGAATTCATAATGATTTTTAATGTGATTCATAGTGATTTTTCGTGTTCCGCTATGGCATTTTGACATGAAAGAATTGCAGCTATAAATTTAGCCTGATATGGTAAAATTTTGTTCTCCGCAATTTTAGCCTTTCTTCGTGTTCTAGGGCGATTTTTTAACACTAGTAAAATAAATTTAACCCCTCCCCTCCCTTCATATCTAGATTCGTTTGCTTAGATTTCTATTTAAAGGTACAGTCAAAGTTTTTGTTATGGACCGGGCAAGCAGAGGAGATCAACTATTTTCATTATATTGACTCCTATATAGGTAGATAAGCTATGACCGCCCCCCTTGTCTGTCCTAACGCCCCCCATTTTTCTCTAGACTCCCTACCGCCCCCCTGGAAGGCTTCAGCGCCCACTGGGGGGCGGTACCGCCCCCGTTGGGAACCTATGTTCTAGATCAACGGTTCTTAATCTTTTAATTACCATGAACCACTTTTAATATCTAATCTGTCTTGTCTTTGTGAATCTCAAGAATTTAAGACTAAAATGATTGATGTTCTTTAGAATATCGAATAATAAGATGTATAATCAATCGAGATGCATAAATTAAATATACTGCATTTCTTAACAATAGTCTCAACTTCTTTCATTTTACTTGTAAGGTTTGTTTCAGATTTTAGGCAAAGGAAAAATTTTACATAGGACAAGAAATCTTTGTGAATACCAAGGGGTCTGCAGATCACAGTTTTGAGAATCCCTGCTCAAGACCATTTAGTATCAGAATTATCAATCTACAAATCACCACTTACTAATTAAAGCATATGTACCATAACATATTTTAAAACTCACTTATATGTATCTCCATCAGGAACAACTGGTGCTTTCTTTTGTAAATGTGATGTAGCAAGTTTCAAGAGAGCCTTTAAAATGATAACAATAAATAAATAAATAAAAATTACATTTAAAAAAATAAAGAAAGAAAATGAAGAAAAATTGGACAGCACTCTAAATCATTAAATTTTCTAAAGACATTTGTTTTTCATGGAGTAAAATCAATATTTAAAAGCTTATCTTAGTAGTGTCTGCCAAATGTGGCAAACTGCTTACTGCAAAATGACAAATGTGGTTACTGAAAAAAAAAAAAAAAAAAAAAAAAAAAAAAAAAAAAGCGTTAGCTAAGAATTCAATCCTGGGGTTTTAAGATTATATAAATGAAATCTCTGAATTTTACAAGAAATACCTTTTTTTTTTTTTTTTTTTTTTTCAAAATCATTATTTTTTTATTAAATAAATGAAGTAATCTTTTAGGAATTTATGTGGAAATATCATTTATACTTACAAATAAATATGTCATTCTTCTTTAACATTGCATAAAAGAAATAGTTATAAATTTACTTGATTTGGAAGATTATATATAATAAATTGCAGTAAATTTACAATTCAGGAGTTGACCCAGGTAAAATTTGGTGCACATTTAGGGCTTTTTACAAAAAATTTATTTAATAAAAAAAGCCCCTTCACAAAATTCTATTCCATAAAAACATGCTTTTCTTTAATTCACTTTGTATTGTTATATTTTAAAAAGTGTAAAGTGCAAAGAAAAAAAACAAGTTTACCAAAAAGTTATATTTTGAAAGGAGGACTTAAAGAAATTAATAAATGCTTAGATTAAAAAACAAAATATGAAATAAATTAATTTTATATTTTGTTTTAAAAAAGTTACTTTTGAAAATAAATTTCAGAAACATGACTTTTACTTTTCACAAAATGGATCCTAAGAAAAATTCCCAGCATCAACTTTTAGTACTGAATTTTTAAAACGTGATGACAAAAATAAAAATTCCATGATTTTTTTTTTTTTTTTTGTCAAAATCAAATTTTATTTTTGATAGAGCATCTTTTCAATCTTGTGCCTATAAACCAAGATGAAAAGTTCAGTTTTTGAATGATTCCATACAATTAATGTGAATTAAAAAATGAATACTGAATGTGAATTCGAGTACTTTCTTATCAGGTGGATTTTACTTATACTTTATCTTCTGAAAATCCTCCTCAAAGACAGCTTCTAGCGATTTGTCTCAATCTGGTTACTGCTACATCAAATTCACACTCACATACACATAGTATACACATTCATGTGCTACAAAATGGTTACAGATACATTTATTCTCAAAAATACCATTACTTCTCAGTGAATAGATTGGAGATGTCAGATTGTTTATATATTGGTTACAAAAAATTCAATATTTTACTTTAAGTCGTATTTCAAAGAATAGTGTTCATTATAGTATTATTTTTAATTATTTACAACTCTTATTCAAGGTATTTTTCTTACAAGGGTTATATAACTTTTCAGGTAGTAATTTTACACACTATATAGAAAGCCACTAATCTGCAAAGCTTTGTTCCAAGGGTTGTGCAAATGAAAGGCTTTTTGTGGATTACAGGTCATGTCTATTTAACCTTTGTTTACATTTCTTTTTAAATCATATTTCGAACAAAAAATAAGCATCTTAACGCTTAAAAATAAATAAATTACACATTTTAATTCATAAATAAAGTAAGAATTATTTTTAAAAATAAGGTATTTTTTAAACATGACATCAATGGTTGTTTATTTATCACATTTTGTTTATATTGTGTGATTTTATCTTCACGTTTATAAATGGTCATAAGTTCTTTTTGAGTTACAAAGCTTTATTGCTTTAAAAGAAATAAATAATTTTGGCCTGATGAAATGAGCAATGACTTTCATATAATTTTTTTTAAATTCAATTCAATATTACTTTATTATAAAAATATCATTAATTTTATTTCAAATAATAGGACAAATATTTTATCAGAACAAATCTTGCTAGGATCTCAATTAAATATATGTCCCAATTAAATATAATCTATTGTATATGGTTCAAAATAAAATACCTTAAAAATAATGAATACACATTAATTGACTTATTGCTAAGTTAAATATTACCTGTGCATAATCTTTTTCAATAATGGCTCTCATCTTTGTGAAATTTCTGCAATAAATAATAGTATATAAATTAGTATTCACTAATGATTATCAACAAAAAAACACAAATAAAAATCATTTTAAAATCAGATTATTACCTTATATCATCTAAGAAATCCGAATCCTGTTGATGTTTCATCTGCAGCTTAACCAGCTGTTCATTGTGAGTATTTTTAAGAAGGGTAGAGGGCTTACCCTAAAAATTTCAAATATATATGCATTATAAAAATTGGAATAATGCTACAAAAATTAATATTTTCATATTAAATTTATGTATTAGCAAGTACTGTTTTTTTATATTAAAAATTTCCATTGAAATTTGATATTAAAATTTTGAGACGGAAGACAGGCATTGCAGATTTCTCTCTCTCTCTCTCTCTTTTGAAGATTCTTTTTCATCAAACGTTAATTTTGTTTCATGTTATGTTTGGCTCTTTATTACTTAATATAAAAAGTTAAGATTATTATTAATAGAAATTAATAAAATGCCTAAAAACACTAGAAATAAATTATTGTTTGATTAATTAAAGTTTTAAGTGTAAAAACATTTTACTTTTTTTATCTTTGAAGTATCTGCCACAGACACTTAGAGAATTTTCTGTTACTAGACTATTTTTAAAACAATAGAAAATTATTTGGGTTATTCTCTGCAATAGTGCAAAAAGTGGTTCCCAGCCATATAAATGCTCTAAATTTCATTTTATTTTTATTTATTTATACTTTTATTAGAAGGTCCAAAGTTTGTTTATTAGGGGCAGGGCGTAAAATTTAAAAATAAACAAATTTAATATTTAAAAAATGTAAGATATATCATGCAAATATCATTCCCTCACCTCTCCCCTACCCATATTACCATACTTTACTGCCTGATTTTTTCCATTCAGAAATAAAAATAATTAAAAACACCCTAAGCAAAATAAAGTTCTTAATTGGTACCTTACAAAAAATAATAAAAATATTTTTTTTTTTACTATAATTATGTAGTCTACTCAATCAATTATATGTCTCCCCATGTTAGACCATCATTCCCTCACACCTTGCTATTATCGCAAATATCCTATCACTAAAGATGAGCAGCAGTCTAGCATTCTTTACAGAGAGGAAGCTAATTTGAGTACTTGTCAGTCCAGCAACATAAATTGGTGGTATAAGTTTTTGTTAATTTTATAGAAATTTTTTTCAATCAGAAAATCAGGGAGTATTTTTATTAGCAGTCATTCCCTCACACAGAATGCTAAATTTTTAGCAATTTTCAAAATTTTTAATTTTATCATACATTATATATTATGTGTTCTTCTTTGAGGAATCAGTTCGTTTTTCTCCATAATTTTCATTTTTCATGACAGTTAGTAAAAAAATCTTAATTTCATCATTCCCTCACTCGTCATTCCCTCACATTTATTGTTATGAGTTAATGATAAAGTGAATGGGGAATATGACTTTTGTTTAAAATTTTATAACGATTTCTGCTGCTATTAAAATCTTCAACAATTGACCAATTACTAACAATTTATCCAATTTTTATGAAAATTTACCTATGTAACATTCAAGTCAGACTGCTTGGTCAAATTTGCAGTATTGTAGAGAATAACCCATTTGTAATATTTTAACACAATCAAAATAAGTAAAGGTATTAGAGATGAGAAGAATATTCGGCCTATTC
Organism: Maratus speculifer; assembly: GCA_964019185.1. NCBI lineage: Eukaryota > Metazoa > Arthropoda > Arachnida > Araneae > Salticidae > Maratus > Maratus speculifer. Next base: position 307,779,492 of record OZ025295.1, on the reverse strand, counting down.
GGCCCTTTTGCCAAATATTCGGTTGGTCGAATATCGAAGGCTTGTTGACCGAATACCTGTAGCCGAATATTTAGAGATATCTTGACGAATATTGCTAAAATCTCGCCGAATAGTGAAAGATATCTTGCCAAATTAATTTAGGATTTAAAGGATTTAATTTCTTACAATTTTTTTTTTCTCTAATCCAATTTTGCTACTTCATTCATGAAGTCTTTCTGATGCTTACTTAGAAAATATACAGTTATTCAGATACTAAAAAATATACAGCCTTTCTGTATTTCCTATAAAAGTTAGTGATATTTAAGAAATTGCTGCCCAAGTTGGAGATTTAATTATACGGGAAATGTCTTCATTAGAGAATGATATATTACAATTCAAGATATAAAAACACTTATAGAAAAAAAAAAAAAACTAAAGAAAGAAAAAAAAAAAAAAAGAAAATACTGCCTTATTCTAAAACACTTGGATATTTATTAATATCTGCAAATTCCATGCACATATAAAAAAGGCTCTTATGAAATTCATAACTTATTTTCTATAAAGTAAGAAATGAAAAAAATCATTCACTAGGTGTATTAACGAAGATTCATTTTCAAAATTAAATATCAAATATCACTAGTCCAAATACAACGGTACATCTGAAAGTAGAACTGGTGTCAAACTAAATATGCATTAGATGACACAACTTGCTTTATGAAGATAGTTTTATAAATATTTAAACATAAATTCTAAATACTGAACAAAATAATTTTTTTATTCTATAGTTTTCACTTTTAAATAATTATTTGCATAATTACTGACTTAAATATGTAACATTATTATGTATATATATTTTAAGTTTACATCTTCCTTCATTCATGTTGTTATCAATTTCTGTTTATCCTTTTAATGCTTGTTGAATAAGTGGAATATTGAAGTTGAATATTGTATGCGCCAATTCAAATGACAAAGATTTTGTTAACATGTGCAGAGTTTCCCCCAGAAAATTTCAGGGGGGGCGCTCTGCCCCTCCTGCCCTTTAGTTTAAAAACTAGCACCCCTCTTGCCTTGTCATCCAAAAACTAGTGCCCCTCTTGTCGTTCATTCAAAAAAAAAAAAAAAAAAGGTGTTCTTACCCCACATTTTAAAAAACGCAGCCCTCCAGCGATTATCTGAACGCGCTATAGCGGGTAAATTACACAAAAAATTGCCGACGGAACGCAAAAAACAGCCTCATACGCGTCCTGTGGGACGAGAAATTTTTTGTCATAAAAATCGCTAAAAAAAACAGTAGGTTTCATTAAAAATCGCGAAATAACGACTAATTCAAATTTTGCAAAAAATGGCTAATCTCAAAATTTCACAAAACGGCAGATTTCCTCAAAAGATCGTGCAAAAACGACAAATTTCTTCCGAAAGTCGCGATAAAACAGAAAATTTTGTAAAATGAGTCGCAAAAAACAGCAAATTTCATCCAAAAATCGCAATAAAATGGAAAATTCTGTGAAAAATTCCGTTTCCGTGATATTTTCACGAGATTTTTTTTTTTTTTTGTTTTTTCGCGATTTTATAGCAAAATATGTAGTTTTCTATGATCTTTTAACAAAAACTGCTGTTTTTGCAATCTTTCAATAAAATTTGACGTTTTTTCGTGATTTTTTTTAGCAAAATATGCCATTATTTGCGATCTTTTAATAATCTGCTATTTTTGGGATCTTTTAACAAAATCTTCTATTTTTCGTAATCTTTTAGCAATATTTGCCGTTTTTTTCACGATCTTTTAACAAAATTTACTTTTTTTTTTTTTGCAATTTTTTTGATGAAATTTGTTTTTTCACGACTTTTTGAACTGCTAGATTCTAGATTCAATTCTATAAAAATGCCCTTAAAAATGAAAACTGTCCTAAAAAATGTAAAAAGTGCCCTGAAAAATGTTAAAAGTACCCTTTTCAGAACAGTAGTGCCCTGCCCTTTTTTAAACCTGTGGGAAACTCTGATATGCATTCTACTTCAAGCATAACCTTTTACTTTAACATAATTTGTAATTTAAAGCTTGGCAACTGATTTCAGAAAAGTCTTACAAATTTGCTTATCATTAGGGACACAACTCTAAATGATCAAATTTACTTTATTAAAGGTTATTTCAGAAAATATCTTCTTGTGAGTTCTGAGAAAAAGAGATTAAGAATATTATTGATTTTGGATGCAAGAAAGGGTAAAAGTATCATTTGATAGTAAAAGTGAAGTACATTTATCATATTTTAATGGAAATATCTTCCCAACCTGACTTACTGAAAATCAATTTGATACATATTAGGATAAAAGAATATAATTCAATTTCATAATTTTTAAGTGTTAAAATAAGTTTTTCAAATTTAAAAATACACTAAAAAGCACTTTTAAGAGCAATAATTATTAAAGAGCTCCTATTTTTTAAATTACATATAATCAAAATTTATTTTCTTTATTGGAAAAAAAAAGTTAGTATTCGGCAATCGGTCTAAAATTTGGCCGAATATTCGGTATTCAGCTATTCGGCCAAATCACTATTCGTCCCATCTCTAAAAGCTATCATACAAAATGAATATTTCCAACTGAGTGGAAAAAATGCTCAGGCTGGAAATCAAACCCAGATCTTTGGCTTACAGAGCCAATGTCAATGCTTTACTGTTTAAGCTAACTGGGTGACAACCAGTGAGCAATAGAAAATTAACCTTAGTTTGCATATACATATCAAATCTGTCAATTTGTATCAGGAGCATGTGCTCAAATATTTACTTCAGGGTTGGCAAGTTTTTGACACATGACGGTTTTTACCGGATTTTACCATGGTTTTTACCGTCATGTCAAAAACCTCTGTGTCAAAAATGTCGAAAACTGTCAAAAACCTATTTTTTAGTAGTTTGTTTTCACATTATAATAATTATTATTTTTTCATTCTATTTTAAGTATTAAAGTCGTTTTACATAAAATATTCGATATCAAAAAGACTTTAAAGTATATTTATTCAACGAAGAAAGACCATAAATAATTGCATTAGAATACTACGTATATATATTTCTGTTAGATATCTACAATAATTTTAAGCTATTTGGCATAGAGTAAAAAAAAAAAAATTAGATTTTTTGAAGAAATTTTATAACCCATATGTATTAGATTTTAAAATGTATGTAATTTTGACAGTGTGTATAATTTCATATTACAATATTTAAAACAAAACATAGCTTTCTCAAAAATTTCTTCAGAAGTAAGTTTTCTTGAAGTGTTTAATCCAATTTGTTCATCAATTGTTTTTATTCCTATATAGCAAAACTTGATATAAATATTTACATAAATATAAATTTTGATATAAATATTTATTTTAATACATCTTTTGGGAGGAAGAATTAGACAGGTTCTTTAAATTTAAATCTTGTAGATATTAAAATTTGCAAATCAATATTAAAATTTAAACCATGTGAAAACTCTATTAGTATATATTTTTTAAATAATTTGTTATAGTGTTATTTCTTAGTCTTGATATTATTTCCTTCAAATAAATATGTAAAAAAAATATTAAATTTTACTACTATTTTTTTTTAACTGAAATGTAGACCCATAAAGAACGATTAATTAAAAAGTTAACTGCATTAGAAATAAAGTTGTAAGTAATCATATATGTATGCAATAAATATGCAGTGTGTTATTTCTTTCAATTCACTTTACATTTTATTTAAATAAAATGTAAACAGGACATAAGTAGTTTGACTTGATGGCAGCTTTAATAAATTTTGATTTAAAAAATGTTCATGGCTATTCAGGTAAAAATTTATATCTAAACATATAGGAGCTGGAATGGTCTATAAGATTAATGTATATTTGCACTAAAGTTGACACATAAAAACTATAATATAAATGTATAAGTTATTATATCCTAAATTTTGTTAAATATTGTTTTGTTACGCTCTAAATTAAGTCTAACAGCTTTCAATTAAAATAGTCTTTTACAGATTTTTATGAAAATTTTATTAATTTAAAATTTTTAAGATTCTGCTTGTTGAAGTGAAAATAAAAATCACCATTCAATTGCATACATGAAATGCATAAGATATGAATTATAAACCATATATATACTGTTATATATGCCATATAACAGCATTTTTTCATCTCTAAAATTATTTTAATATATTTTATTAAAAATGTATATTGAATGGTTTTTAAAAATTATTATAACATTTTAATATCATTTAATATAAATGTCCATTGCAGTTAACAGAATCTATATTAATGGAGATATGACAAATTGATGTTGTTTTTTCCTTTTATTTTTGTATTTTTAGTTTTTTTTTTTTAATTTAGAAAATGCTCTTCTTTTAAATAAATTTAACAAATGTAATTCTGTATAATAATGTTAACAAGAACAACAAGGAAAAATCAATCTAAAAATGTATTGTACGCTGCACTTACACTACAAATCGAAGGAAAATTGGAAATGATAGGTTTTTGACGGAATAAACCGGTAAAAACACAGTTTTTACCACTGTCATGTCAAAAACCAGTTTTTGACGTCAAAAACCCAACCCTGATTTACTTAGAGACTGAGTTTAGGTTCCTTTTTTTTTTTAAGACAGCCTGAAACCAAAAATTCATAGTAGAAAATTATTAATATTTTAAAACTGTTTCAAGATTATTTCTTTTCATGTAAGTCTTCTTCAATTTTTAAATTCCTGAAAGTCTGTTTAAAATGGCAAATTTGATTTTTTATATATAACCACACCAAAAGTCACTAGTATTCTCATTTTTTTTAAAAATATTATTATATAACTATGGCAGAAAGTTAAGACTGCTGTTTTCCAGTAATTCTAGAAAAGGACTGGAAACAAAAAGATAGGCTAGAAAAAGGATATCTCTCTCGGCTTATTTAGTGGTACTAACACTGACTAGGCCAATGTTTTAAAATCAAATACAATAGACTCCTTCAAATCCACACAGCTTGGGGCTAGAGATGGTGCAGACTTTGGAATTTTGAAGATTTCTGATCATTGTTTTGTTAACATTTTTTTAACAGTAATTTGAATGTAATTAAAAATGCAATCGAAACTTTAATGAATGCTTACAGAGTTTCCCCCAGATTTAAAAAGGGGCAGGGCGCTACTGTTTTGAAAAGGGCACTTTTTACATTCTTCAGGGCACTTTTATAGAGTTGAATCTAGAATCTAGCGGTTAAAAAAAATCGTGAAAAAACAGAAAATTTGTCAAAAAATTAAAAAAAAAAAAAGAAAAAAAAGTTGTTAAAAGATCTCGAAAAAACGGTCAATTTTATTAAAAGATCGCCAAAACAACAAATTTTGTTAAAAAATCGCAAAAACGGCAAATTTTGCTAAAAAATCACGGAAAAACGACAAATTATGTGAAAGATTGCAAAAAAACGGCAAATTTTGTTAAAAGATCGCGAAAAAACGGCCGATTTTGTCTAAAGATTGTTAAGGAACAAGCCTGATCTTTTGAAAAAGACTTTTTTTTTTTTTTTTTTTTTGAAAAAAAGAATAATTTCAGGATTGACATTTAGAAAGTTTCGGACAGTCGAAAGAGGATTGTAACAGGGAAGTAGGGGGGGGGGGGGCGAAGGAGCAGGTCACCCTGCGCGCAGAAATTTAGGGGTGCCAGATTTATACTATAAACGTCATTTTTGGACTGCCAAAGGAAAAAGTTGAGAGGGGGGGGGCCTCAAATTCTAATTATGCCCCGGGTGCAATTTTCTCTTCACACGCCGATTGTGAAGCAGGAAAATCCGCTTTTTGAGCATTAAAAGCACAATTTTGAAGCAAGAAAATTCTCTTTGGCGAAATTTGCATTCTTTTCGCGATTTTTTTTACGAAATCAGCCGTCTTTTTGGGATATTTTGACAAATTTTGCGTTTTTTCGTGAATTCTTAACAATATTAGCCATTTTTTGCAAATCTTATGGCAGAATTTTCCGTTTTATTGCAATTTTCAGATGAAATTTGCTGTTTTCTCGCAAATCTTTTGACGAAATCTGCCGTTTTATCGCTATTTTTGGATGAAATTTGTCATTTATTTACTATGTTTTGAGGAAATCTACCGTTTTATCACAATTTTTGGATGAAATTTGTCGTTTATTTACTATCTTTTGAGGAAATCTGCCGTTTATATGGGTTTTTATGACGAAATTAGCCATTTTTCCGTGAATTTTGCCGGAAATTAGTCGTTATTTCGCGATTTTGTTAGTGAAATTTAACTTTTTTCTGCAATTTTTTGACGAAATTACACGTTTTGTAGGACGTGTAAAAGTTATTTTTTTTCTTTCCATCACCGATTATTTACATAATTTACGCGTTATTGCGCATCCGCATCATCGCTGAAGGGCTGCGTTTTTTCAAATATGGGACAAGGGTGCTATTTTTTTTAATGAGTGGCAAGAAGGGCACTAGTTTTTGGATGAGGGGCAAGAGGGGCGCTAGTTTTTAAACTAAAGGGCAGGAGGGGCGGAGCGCCCTCCTGAAACCCTCTGAGGGAAACTCTGCTTACAATATAATAAAATATTAAAATAAGTAATAAACTAAAATAATAAAAATTTAAGTAATTGTTAAAATGATTAAAATATTAAAAGCAAAGTTCAAGTTAATAATCAATAATGTATGATTAAGCATTCATTATAAAGATTAATGTATTTTTCCTAAATTATTCAATGAAACTTGCCTCATCATAAAGGTACATTACTAATTCATATCAAAATCATAAAATAAAAGAGTTTTATTCCACTTGTAGCCAGGCTTACTGATTAAAAAAGCTTGATTAATACATAAATATATTTAAGAAGATTGCGATTACTAATAATATCAGCAATATCTTGAATTTTTTTGAGAAATAAATTTATTCTTCTTTCATGGAAAAACATGAATTCAGTAATATATTAACAAAAATTACAAATTAAAATATATATCGAATTGATATAAAACTAATAAAAAATTAAATTTTACTCCCTATATCTAAATTGAATGTTTCATTGTTTACATACATAAATTATGTGCATATTTTATAAACTTGTAGATTCTAGAGTTGTGCATTTGAGGAAGTTTACTGTATAATCTATTCTCTTTATATCACATCAATTCAGTTTACCCTCAATTTTTAAAGGACTGTAAAACACTTTAAAATCTTTAGCTACATTCTACTTTCTCATAGGGCAAGCTATTTTTTCCCCTTTGTTCAATTTATGATTAAATAATATTTTCACCATCCTGAATCAAAAAACTAGTATAAAAATTGAGCCCAGCTCGTTTTTGGCATGATCTGAGTTCGAGAGTTGAGAATATTTTTTCTTTCCATATTACCGCAATCATAATGAAGGTTAAAATTTGTTTTCAATGAATTTCCAAAATTAAGTTTTATTTCCCCTAACATTTATAGGTCAACAAAATTCCCTGATATTTCCATATTTTCCAGGTCTGTGACTACCCAGCTATTATTATTTTAAAAAAAAATGTATTAAAATTCACTTTTTATGTCTTGAATTCATATTTACAAATAGATTTTCATCATGGTTAGAAATCCCTCATATAAGTTTATAAAATTGCTCATTGTTTTCCATTTGAGCATATTTTAAACATAATATGTATAAACAAATACATAAAAACTAAAGTTATATTTTAAATTAATTTAATGATTATTTTTATTCCATTGATTGAATATCCTAAGCTTTCAGTATATTGTATATTGTGTTTTACTTGATAAGTGTTTGGAAAATAAATGATACAAACAAGATAAGAAGTTAATTCCTCCAAAATCAAGAAAAAGAAAATAATATTGAAAATTCATACTTAAAACTATAAGAAAAGCTCTTTTAAAATTCTTTTTTTTTTTACCCTCTCTTTCTTTCTTTTTTTTTACTTAATGTAAAAAAAAAGTACATACAGAAATATTTCAAAAAATCCAAGAACCACAAAAAATGAAAATGTTTTCCTAGTGAAATATTATATAGATAAAGTAAGATTATGGCTCATTATAGTAAACAAAATACTAAGCATATAACTTTATTTTGCAAAATCATTTAAATGAAAGAGTAAAGTTCATGTAAGTGACTTCGCTTTAATAATAATTTAAATTGCCGATATTATAAACTATGTCGTAATTCCGAACATTACAAACTACCAATTTTATATATACCTTCCTCGGTGGTGGCTGCATTTTTTTATTAATAATGGAATCCAGTTTATTTTAAAATCGTATCATCATCAACAAATCTTCAATCCTTCCTATCTCTTGATGGAAGATATTATATGGGTGGTTTATTGGTTGATGAAACGTTGAAAACAAACTCAATGTATGACCCCATGCATTATCAAGGACTTGTTGATTGAAAACTTTTAAAAAAATGATATCAGAGACATTTAAAAATTTCCTTAAGATATATTTCACATATAACTCATCATTAAACTTATTCTTATTTAAAAAAATAAGCTTATTTAAATTTAAAGGGCATCAAGCATAACAGCTGATTCTATTCATAGCAAAATATATTAGTTAAGAGTTGGCAACAGCTTACAATCATAGTAGTCAACAAATGCATGTGATTTATTGAACTTATCCTGATATTTAATAAATTTAATATTTTGTAAACTCAACGAAAATGACGGAAAAACAAAGAACTAGCCCAATTAAAAATTTTTTAGCTGGTGGAGTCGGTGGTATTTGTTGTGTTTCAGCTGGTCATCCGCTGGATACTATCAAAGTTTGTATCTTTAAACAAATTTCGAACTGTAAATTTTTTATTACTCTTGCAGCAATCATGTTTTCCTCCTATTTACTATTACTTGATTTGCAAGTGTTTAAAAATAGTAAGAAGAATCCAGTTCAAAAAATTATATCATTATATAAACTGTTTATCTATAGGTCATTTGTACACTACTGGATACTCGTAATCATAATATAGGCATTCAATGGCAGTCATTTACACACACATATATATGTATTGTCAAAGTAAAGCAAAGGTGGTTTCAATTCTAATGTAAAAATGTGATCTATTTTGGAAAAGGAATGGTAATGCCACTAAGTAATCAATGATATGCCCTTTGTTAAAATATTGCTTTATGGAATAAAAATTTTGTATAACAATTATGTTCACTTCTAAAAATTATGTCGAAATAAGTTATCTTATTTGTTTGGGCTTGTTCAACAGCTTTTGATTCTTATCTTAACTGCTGTTGAAATATGACCACTTATAAGTACTAATTGCAATAAATATATGTAAATTTCAGAGATTTTTCCTTGTTTATAAAGAGCAGTATGCTGGTGGTGAGAAAAGGGTACACTCTTCCTTTGACATTTTTTGGATATTTAAAGCTATTTGATTTTTTAAAGGCACTTTAAATGTCAAAGTCCTCTAATTCAAAACGTATCAACAATTCAATTTTTATTTTATAAGCAACTTTTTTTTTTAATACTATAGACAGTCAAAGAACAATTTCTTGATTGTGAGACAAAAAAAGAGGTTATTTTTATATTGCAGGTTACAAAGAGTGATATTGCTTTAACCAAATGGTAAGCAGAATGCAGTACCCTCTTGAAACTATCAGGGGGAAGTGGGGACAGACTCTGAAATTTAATGCATTTATGTAGCTTAATATCTCTTATTCATTTTTCAAAACTTTTTTTAATTTCTCTGAATTTAAATGAAAAATTTATAAACAGAATTAATACTATTATAAGCAGGGCTGGGTTTTTGCTGGCAGAAAGTGCTTTTAACTGGCAGAAATTGGCAACAACTGGCATAAACTTACTTCATGACATAGTCTGAGACCTTTTTAGCAGTATTAAATTGCTTATTTATATGTTTTATTTAGGCTTATATACATTTTATTAATAACAAATTACAAATTGTGAATAGTTTTAATTCAAAATAAATAAATTTGTATTAGAATTTGGTAGCTTTAAATCTTTCACAAAACCATATTATTTGCAAATACAGTAGACTCCCTCAAATCCGCACTCCTAAAATCTGCAACTCTCTGAAATCCGCACATATTTTACGTATGTAAACAATGAAACATTCAGTTCAGATGTAGGTGCAAAATTTGACTTTTTTAGTTTTATATCAATTCCATATATTTTTTAATTTGTAATTTTTGTTAAGGTTATCGAATTCATGTGTTTTCATGAAGAAAGAATAATTTATTCTGAAAAAATAAAGATATTACTGATATCATTGGTAATCACAACCTTACCAAATATATTTATGTATTAATCCAGCTTTTTTAGTTATTAAGTCTGGCTAAACCTGAAATAAAGTTTCATTATTTTATGATCTTGATGTGAATTAGTAATGTACTTTTATGAGGCAAGTTTCATTGAATAATTTAGGAAAAACATATTTCCTCTTTTATAATGAATATTTAATTATACATTATTTATTATTAATTTGACCTTTGCTTTTAGTATTTTTATCATTTTAAAAACTATATCTATTTTTTTATTATTTTAGTTTATTACTTATTTTAATATTTTAGCATATTGTAAGCATTCATTGTACTTTTGATTTCTTTATTAATTACATTCAAATTACTTTTTAAAAAATGTAAACAAAGCAATGACCAGAAATCCGCAAAACCTCTGGTCCCAAGCTGTGCGGATTTGAGGGAGTCTACTGTAATTGAAAATCTTGAAAACTGATAAGGATGCAACTGTTATTAAAATTGTATGTAAATATAATAATTTATAAAGAAATTAAATATTTGTTACAATTGTTAAACTCTATTGCTGTTGTTTTAGATAAAAGTAAAAAACATGACTGTTCTATTGTAGCTGTTCGTAAAATTTGCGTAACTTTTCTTAATGATGGAAATATCATCAAAACTCACAATTGGAAGATTCAAATGTTATTTAATGCAATGCTAGTTTTTATGCTAGCCTATTTACTTCATCTTGAGTATATAGGATCAAAATCAAAAAGAAAGGGCAAGAAAATTGCTTATTGATATTAATCTAAATTTTGTGCCATAAGTTATGAAATTAAACGGTTATATAATAACCCCTTGAAGTAAAATAGACTCCTTTCCCAGAAACATATTTTCCCAAGGAAGTCCTAGAAAATGTATTGCTTTCTGTGGGTGGTCATCTTTAAATATAAATAACGGTAAAATGGAAATTTTACAACCTCAATAATGACATTACCAGCAAGTAATGCTGGTCTTGAAAGAATATTTTCGAATTTTTCTTTCATTCAGAACAAATTAAAAGCAGTCTAAGTTAAGAAAGGTTAGCAAAATTAATTCTATATTATGAAATGATCTTAGTATATTATTATTTTTTCCACAAAAATTAATTTGTTCTTTCCATATTGTAAAATAATTGTACTAGATATTTCATTATTATTTTTTTATTTGTTATTTTTGTGCTAAGCTACAATTATTTCCTTATATATTTTCACAAGAAGCATTTCTCTTTGTAAGTTCGATCAATTGATTCATAATTTTTAAGTTATTGCAGTGTATTTATATAAAAATACTCTAAAAAGTGATGTTAAAATATCTTAATTTTTTTTCTTTTCTTTTTTTTTCTTTTCATTTCTGTTCTTTTTCTTCTTTTTTTTTTATAATTTTAAAATAGAAATTTAACTGTAAACAACAATATCAATAGTTAAACTTGTGCAACATCAGATTAACATTATGAAAATTTCTGTTTTTCAAGTGGTAGAAAATTATTACATTTATAAACAAAGTACATTTATATGATCATTTTGATGTGTTTTGCTACTCTGAATAACATTCATAATCTTTATTTTAATTTTTTATCTAAATTCTTTACATAATACAGTAGACTCCCTCAAATCCGCACAGCTTGGGACCAGAGGTTTTGCTGATTTTAGAATTTTGCGGATTTCTGGTCATTGCTTTGTTTACATTTTTAAAAAAATAATTTGAATGTAATTAATAATGAAATCAAAAGTATAATGAATGCATGCAATACACTAAAATATTAAAAAAAGTAATAAACTAAAATAATAAAAATTTAGATATTTTTTAAAATGATTAAAATATTAAAAGGAAAGGTAAAGTTAATAATCAATAATATAAAAGAAGAAACGTGTTTTTCCTAAATTATTCAATGAAACTTGAATCATAAAGATACATTAATAATTCACATCAGGATCATAAAATAATGAAACTTTATTTCAGGTTTAGCCAGGCTTAATAACTAAAAAAGCTTGATTAATACATAAATATATTTGGTAAGATTGTGATTACCAATAATATTAGCAATGTCTTTATTTTTTGAGAAATAAATTATTCTTTCTTCATGAAAAAACATGAATTCAATAACCTCAACAAAAAATATAAATTAAAAAATGTATGGAATTGATATAAAACTGAAAAAATCAATTTTTGCACCTACATCTGAACTGAATGTTTCATTGTTTACATTCGTAAAATATGTGCGGATTTTAGAGAGTTGCGGATTTGAGGGAGTCTACTGTAAATACATTGTGTGTATTATGAATCGTTGCAGGTCAAAGTTCTTATTAGAATTAATTCTTAGTTTCTGCCAGTTTTTGCCACTTACTGGCAGAAACTAATTTCTGCCATGCTGATTTTAACCGGTTATAACTGCTGGTTTTAAGCACTTTGGCAGAAACTTGCCAGCCCTTATAATAAGTAATACTATTAAATTTTAGTACTTCTCCATTATTCTGTTAACTACTTACATATAAATATTTTTTGTAAAACTACAGTATTTAATGCTAGAAATATATTATTATGAGATGAGGTTCGCTATATAGAGTAGATATGTGGCTAATAATAGACACGTTTATTTTTATTTTTTAAATTTTTTTATTAATAGTATAATTATTATATTCCATTTTTTTTTTAAATATTATATTAATCTATCTACAATATTTAACCATTCTTATAGTTTCATTTCCCAATATGATTCAAAATTAAATTTTAAATAACAGAAATACAGTAGACTCCCTCAAATCCACACAGCTTGGGACAAGAGGTTTTGCGGATTTTAGAATTTTGCAGATTTCTGGACATTGCTTTGTTTACATTTTTTAAAAGTAATTTGAATGTAATTAATAATGAAATCGAAAGTATAATGAATGCTTACAATATCTAAAATATTAAAATAAGTAATAAACTAAAATAATAAAAATTTAGATAATTTTTTAAATGATTAAAATACTAAAAGCAATGGTCAAGTTAATAATCAATAATGTACAATTAAACATTCATTGTAAAGATGAAATGTGTTTTTCCTAAATTATTCAATGAAACTTGCCTCATAAAGGTACATTACTAATTCACATCAGGATCATAAAATAATGAAGCTTTATTTCAGATTTAGCCAGACTTAATAACTAAAAAAGCTTGATTAATATATAAATGTATTTGGTAAGATTGTGATTACCATTGATATCAGCAATATCTTTATTTTTTCAGAAATAAATTATCCTTTCTTCGTGAAAAAACATTAATTCAATAACCTTAATAACAAAAATTACAAATTAAAAATCTATAGAATTGATATAAAACTAAAAATGTCAAATTTTGCACCTACATCTGAACTGAATGTTTCATTGTTTACATCTGCAAAATATGTGCGGATTTTAGAGAGTTGTGGATTTTAAAAGTGCGGATTTGAAGGAGTCTACTGTATAATAAAACACCCAAAAGCCTAGTAATGGAGAACCTCTGTTCCAGTAATGAACACCCCATAAAAAGTAATAAATATCAGAGTTTCCCCCAGAGGGTTTCAGGGGTTACTTCGGCCCTCCTGCCCTTTAGTTTAAAAACTAGCGCCCCTCTCGTCGTTCATTCAAAAAAAAAAAAGGCTTTCTTCTTGCCCCACATTTGAAAAAATGCAGTCCTCCAGCGATGATCCGAACGCGCTATAGCAGGTAAATTATGCAAAAAATTGGCGATGGAGCAAAAAAAACAGCCTCATACTCGTCCCGCGGGACAAGAAATTTCGTCAAAAACTCGCTAAAAAAACAGCAAGTTTCGTTAAAAATTGCGAAATAACGACTAATTTCTGGCAAATTTTGCAAAAAAATGGCTAATTTCATCTCAAAATTTCACAAAATGGCAAATTTCCTCAAAAGATCGTGCAAAAATGACAAATTTCATCCAAAAATCGCAATAAAGCGGAAAATTCTGTGAAAAGTTCCATTTTCGCGATATTTTCACGAGATTTGTTTTCGATTTTTGTTTTTTCGTGATTTTTTTAGCAAAATATGTAGTTTTCTATGATCTTTTAAGAAAAACTGCTGTTTTTGCAATCTTTCAATAAAATGTGCCCTTTTTTTGCGATTTTTTTTCACGAAATGTGATGTTTTTTAGCGATTTTTTTCAGCAAACTATGCTGTTATTTGCGATCTTTTAACAAAATCTGCTATTTTTTGGGATCTTTTAACAAAATCTGCGATCTTTTGATGAGATGCCATTTTTCGCGATCTTTTGACGAAATTTGCATTTTTTTTTTTCATGCTTTTTTTTGACAAAATTAAACGTTTTGTTCCAATCTTTTGACGAAAACGGCCTTTTTGTCGCGATGTCTTGAAGAAATTTGTCATTTTTTCACTATCTCTTGAAGAAATTTGTCATTTTTTCACTATCTCTTGAAGAAATTTGTCATTTTTTCACTATCTCTTGAAGAAACTTGCTGTTTTTTCGCTATCTTTTGATGAAATTTGATATTTTTTTCGCGATCTCTTAAAGAAATTTGCCGTTTTTTTCGCGATCTTTTGAAGAAATGTTCCGTTTTTTTCGGGATTTTTTTTAAATGAAATTTGCCGTTTTTTCGGGATTTTTTGAAGAAATTCACTGTTTTATGATTGTTTTACGAAAACTGCCTGTTTTCTCGCAATCTTTTGAAGAAATTTGCCATTTTCTCACGATCTTTTGAAGAATTTTGCCATTTTTGGGATCTTTTGAAGAAATGTTCAGTTTTTTCATGATTTTTTTTAATGAAATTTGCCATTTTTTTGCGATTTTTTGAAGAAATCTGCCTTTGTTTCGAGATCTTTTTTACGAAAACTGCCGTTTTCTCGCTATCTTTTCTCAAAACAGCCATTTTATCACAATCTTTTAAAGAAATTTTTCCTTTTTTTCACAATCTTTTGAAGAAGTTTGCCCTTTTTTCATGATTTTTTGATGAAAACTGACGTTTTTTCAAGATCTTTTGAAGAAATTTTCAGTTTTTTTGCTATTTTTTGAAGAAATTTGCCGTTTTTCGCAATTTATTGAGCGGATTTGTCATTTTTTCGTGATTTTTTGACAAAAACTGTCGTTTTTTTGTGATCTTTTGAAGAAATTTGCCTTTTTTGAGATGTTTTGAAGAAACTTACTGTTTTTTTGCAATCTTTTGAAGAAATTTGCCGGGTTTTTTTTTGTGATTTATTGACGAAATTTGTCTTTTTTTTCGCAATCTTTGGATGAAACTTGCTTGTTTTCCACGATCTATGACGAAATTGATTTCTTTTTGAAGACTGTTTGTTGAAATTCGCGATATATTTTATGTCAGATTTTTTTTTATTTTTGTTAAATTTTTAACAGTTGAAAAATAGTCTGCAGACCTTCCTAACAGTCTGCGACGTATATCGCAGCGTTGAGCCGATTCTGCTCCCGGGCTGATATGTATATTTTTTTCTGTTTCCATTAATCTTTTGTAAATTTTATTGTTAAAATTTGTGAGAGTCACAGACTTAGTGATCATGAATTTTCTGAATTTCTTGAATTTTTTTGAGACTTCAATGCAGCAAGCTCACTGCATCCAGTAATGTTTTTACATGCATGAAGTATTTGTACATGTAATATAAAAAATATGGCATTAACTGTAAAAATGCCACAAAATCTTTCTGTATTTTTAAAGGGTTCCAATACAACGAAGTTGCTGACTCCATTTATGTAATTTTTCGGTTACCATGTGCACAAGCCATTTATAAATGCAGCATAGTGATTGTGGCATTAATATATTTCATGTTTTTTTTAGTCCAATATAGCAGGTTTAGTACATCCAGTGACTTTTATTTATTTATTTATTTTATGCGTGCTAAGCGCTTATTCATATGATATTGTGTTTCTGGTATTAATGAATTTTACAATTTTTTTTTTTTTTTTTTCCTGTATAGCAAAGTTGCTGCACATAGTGATTTTTTTAACAACCAGTTTCATAGTTATTTTCATTTTCTACATTCTCAATTGGGGACTAGTCTCTCCTTAACTTAAAATTCTGAATCCCCTGAAAACAGGATTTAGAAAATTTAACTTTTTTATTTGTAACATTGTCAAAGTTAAATTATTGTGTCTTTTCAAGAAATTGTTCAGTGTAATTTTTAAATATCAGGGGAAGAAAAAAAAAAAAAAAAAAAAAAAAAAAGCTTGCTCAATAATTTAAAATTTTGACACATTCATGGACTCAAAAGCATGAAATTGGCCTAAATGATTGATGAAAGGGTTTGGAGTTTAATTCCATTTTTCATTTTTCGATAAATGTATTACATCTTAATTAAAAGTGATTGCTGTCTCTTAATTCCTTGTTCTTCATGTACTGTTCATATATCCAAACATTCTGCTCAAAATGCTAATTTTGACAGCATTTTCTAAGATCTTTTTACTTTTATTGAAAAATGGTTAACACTAATTTATTTTCATAATTTCTTAATAATAATACCTGCCAGTTTTATGAATTTACAGGTAAAAATTAATTCAGAAGTGCATCCGAAAATAACAATTTTGGATTTCTTTTAAACAGCTTTAAATAATCTTTTTTTTTAAATTTTGTAAAGTTGTTCTAATAAAGGTTATGCAGTCAAACCCAGGTATAATGAACTTAACTTCTTAACTAGATTGAGTTTGACTTATTTCCAAGGTTTTGCAATAACCTAGGCTCAATATACTAGGGTTTGACTGTAACTGTCTTATATCACATAAAATCTTTTCTATAATTTTGAATTTCTAAAGTTCATTTGATATAAAACTATGTGAAATTTAATATTTAATATCCTTTTTACCTAGGTACGTCTACAAACAATGCCTAAGCCAGCTCCTGGAGAATTGCCTCTGTACTCTGGCACATTTGATTGTGCAAAAAAGACTGTAATGAAAGAGGTTTGCTTTCAGTTTTTATCTTTTGCTATATATACAGAGAAAATATTTTTAATTCTTCACTGTGCATGTTCATCTTTTTTTTCTTTTCTTTAAAATGACTGTTTTATAAAATATATACATTAGTTTTCTCTTTTCCCTAAATCTCATCACTGATCTTACCAGAAGTTAAAATTTAATACTACTTTTCATCTGAAATAAAAACTGGCATTATGGCTATTAAATAAAGCTGCTGTTTTAGAAACGTAATTGGAAAATCTATATATTTAAAATGCTAAGCGTTTTCTTTCAACAGTCCATGAGAAGAAACTTCTACATCAAATTACACCATTCTTTTTTAAAATAAAAGATATTTGGCCGCAGGTTTGTTATCATAGTTGCATTTGTTCAAATATTTTATTAATTGGCCATAATTTTAAATTAAGATTCTGCAATTGTGCATATGTAATATATAAATACAAGATTGCCTTTAGAATGACGTATTACACATGTACAGAGATGCTCGCTCAGTTGATCTAGATAGAAATTGCTTGCATCTCGCATTCAATGTATTTGATCTTACCGTAAACAAGCTTTTCTTTTTCCACTTAAATAATATTATTTGGCTCTTTCAGAGTTATTAACAATTCAAAAATTTGTTGCGTCAATATTAAGAACTACATACAGTTTATTTTGTGGGTTATTTTGTTTTGGTCATATTACACACAGAAGATAAAGGGTCATTCCATGGTGACCAACGTAACATTTACAGTAAATGAAAACAATCATTTTACATATAATTAGTTTTAAAGCCTTATACTCAAAGTTATTTAACTATTATAATATTACAATAAGTTCATGAATCATAAAAAATACCTTTAATATTAAAATTTTAATTAATTTCTAAATATTTTAATCAAATTTAATAGATGTGACCAATGTAACATTTTTTTCAACTTTGTTACATTGGTCACATCTATTAAATTTGATTAAAATACGTAGAAATTAATTAAAATTTTCATATTGAAGGTATTTTTTATGATTTATGAACCTATTGCAGTATTATAATAGTAAAATAACTTTTAAAACATTCCTTTTAACATAATTATGTGTAAAATGATTGCCTTCATTTACTGTAAATGTTACGTTAGTCACCATGGAATAACCCTAAACTCAGTGATTTTGAGGCTAAAGTTTATGACTGGTAATCTTACAAATTGTCAATTGTTACACACAAAGATTGGGATAATTCATTTTAAGTTTTATTTGGCTCTTTGAAAAGATAAAATATCATAAACATTAAAATGCAAAACTTTTTCTGTGATATCAAAACCCAAATTCGAGACAAATTTTGCATGCATTCTTTTAACCTTTTCAATTTAGAAGTAAAATGAGTTTCTGGTAGCATAGCGAGTTAATGCAACAATTTAAAGCTTTGAAATTTTGTAGTGGACACAAGCTCAAATCTGAGCCTGGCAAAATAATTTATGTAGCATTTTTGTTGATAATTCATTTCTTTACTCACAAATTTTATAAGGTAAAGAACTTATAGGATTTTTATTTTATTATTATTTGAATGCTTTATAATTAAATAAAATTTAACACTCAACAATATTTTGAAAAAATCATTTTATATTTAAAAGATTTAAGCTGATATATTTCGAATGTAATTATCGATTAAATATATTGAACTGATCTACAATTTTCATAATATTTTCTTATTATTATCAAGAATATAAACGTGTGTGTATAAGAAAGAAAATGTTTTTATTCATTTGCATAAAAAATAAAACAGAAATAAAGAAAATTATTCCTATAATAACTATAAAATAAATTACCTTGATATCCATGGTTTAATATTTTGAAAATGTAAAATAAAATTCAAGTTATAAAAAATGTACACAGTAAAACCTCTAAATAACAGACACCTCAGGAATGCAGAAATTGTCCGCTATTCGGAGGTGTCCACTATTGGAAAAACCGCAGAAATTCAAAAATCGCTATGAAATGCTTAATGTTTTATTAATTTACTTTTATATGTCCTAAAACTTCTATTATATAAATAATCAAAAATTAAAATTATTTTTAAGCAATAAAACTGAAATAAAACTGTGCTCATTTTTATCCACTGTTTATTATATTCTCGTGAAAAAATCTATTATAAATGTTTAATTTTGCTTGCGATTACATGTAATTTGTTTTTCTATGTGACATTATTGGACCAGGTGGGGATTGCACTTTTTGACCTCTAAAAGCATAAAATCTCAAAATATTCTTGGATGACATTAGGAAATATTCCTCCTGGGAAATCTCCTGAATTTAGCACTGCTGAATGTGCGAGGAGAGGGAATTTTCCCCTGCTCTTTATCTGCATTTATCTGTGATCATAAAATTTGTGACATATTGTCCTGATAAATTCAGAGGCCTTGACTATTTTTTCTTTTTTTTTTTTTTTTTTTTTTTTTTTTCTTTTTTCCTTTAAAAAGTACTTTTTTATCCTTTATCGCCAGATTAAGTGTCCATTATTCAGAGGTAAACATACAAAAATTTAGGTTTTGGGAGTGGGGATCGGAAAACTGTCTGTTAAATAGAGATGTCTGCTATTAGAGGTGTCGTCAGTTATGGAGGTTTTACTGTATTATAAATCATTAGCTGCATCAAGTTTCAAATTTAGGATTTCAGAGAATGAGACAGATAGAAATAAAATTCACAATTTTTAATGGTCATGTAGTTTGAAAAAAATAAGTAAAATATTATTTTTAAAAAAAAGAAAGAATAAAAGTAAAAAGAAAGGCCGTAGTATGCAAAAATAATTGTTTTCATTGTAATTAATTGTAATTGTTTTTAATTATAATTACACAGTATTCTTAGGAAAATTTCTGATGAAAAGCAAACATAATTAGTTGTAAATTATAATCTAAAAATTCTGTCTCTTCATCAAGTAGGTTAGACTGACAGCACCATCTATCACTTTAAAGAAATTGAAATCACTTATGCAATGTAGAAATTAGCCTCAATTTTGGATAACTAATTGAAAAAACTAATTAAAAATTGAACAATTTTTCTAATAAACGTTACTTATTTGCTGTCAAATCTTGACAGCACTATGTAGTTTCTTCTTAAATTATCTAAATCCAAACTATCAGTCTGACATGATCACATTAAATCAAAGCTGTATCACAAAAACTTACAAAAGTTTTGCAAAAATTATGCTAATGGGATTGATACATTGCACCCTTGTTACAAAAATGTCATAACTCAAAAAACTTTATTTTTCAGGAAATGTGAAAAACTGTTTCGGGCTGTAGTGAGGCTCAGTGGGCATGTTGCAAGCACAACTGCACCTGGCTGCTGGATTTTAAATGCACTATCTTCTACTTTAGGTGATTGGTAGAGAAATGAAAATCACATAGTATGACAGCCATAACTCAAATAGCCTACTTTTGAATTATGACACTTTCATAGCAAGGATGCAATGCAATAAAATATATCAGTATAAAACGCCTTCAACCTCATCAAAAAATGGTCTTAAACCTTTAAGGTACCTCAGAAAAAAATCTGTGCCCATCACCTTTAAATTATCAAATCTAACCCTGAATAGCAAAATTATCATTAGCCACTGGCCACAGAGCCACTAAAAAAGAAGTGGCTATTAAAAAAATGTTTGTCAGTGGCCACTTTCCTACAAGCAAACAATAAAATTTTCTTGATTCTATTAAGAATTCTATTTTTTTTTCTTTTTGAAATATGTTTGTAATAGCCAAGGTTTCAGAAATTCTTTTTATTCCCAACATTTTCCCATCCATTTAAAATTTCCCCAGAATTTTATGCTATGCTATAGGCTTACTTACATTCTGTATTATCATAGCTATAGATTTTTTTTTTCTCAACTTATGCATAAGTATGTATGGTGTATGGTACATATTATTCTAAAAGTGATTTTGTGAAAGTCGCTATACAGATCTTTTTATTTGTAGTGGAAAAAATTATATTATGGAATTATGTAATTCATTGTTAAAATCAAATCAATTGTATGCTTTTCTGCAAAATTTCCCCTGATCTTAAATTATCAGGTCTGATATATTCTGCACTCCTGGTATTAACATTTTTGAATTATTCAATTTTAAGGTAAGTTGTAAACAAAAGTCCAGACTTTGTGTAAAATATCCTGTTTTTTAGTTTTAATAAGGGGATTTCAATATTAGTTTCTCATACAAGAATTGTTTTTTTTTTTTTTTTTTTTTTTTTTTTTTTTTTTTTTTTTTTTTTTTTTTTAGTATGCATTGCTGCCTCTTAAAATTTGTTTACTTTTTTTTTCAAATTGCCCTGTAATTTTGTAGTTTCTTGATCCTCACTGTTGAAAACTATTTTTCTCTATTTAGAGAGTTAATTGTTATATTGTTATAAGATAAACAAATTTATGCAGCTAGAAAGTATAAATATTTTAATAACTTTGTTTTTTGTTTGATTAGATCCATAGTTTTAATCTTTAAATCTGCTGATTCCAAGTATTATTTTAGGGTGTTTTAGGATTGTACAAAGGAATGGCAGCACCAATTACTGGTGTGACACCTATGTTTGCAGTTTGTTTCTTTGGTTTTGGTGTTGGAAAAAGACTTCAGCAAAAACACCCAGAAGAAGAATTAACGTAAGTTAACAATAATTAGTTTATCATTTGAAAAACAGTATTTTCACACAAAAATGCTAAGCACAGTCTGATGGGAATCTTCAGTTGACTGATTTTAAGTAGTAAATTTTTGAAAGTCAAACTGCATCATTAAATATTCTCCCATGTTGTCACTCATTGAATATATTAAGTCGTTTTCATGAAAGTTATATTGTGCATTTTGGGTATAATATCATAAGCAAAAAAACTTTTCCTCCCAAAACTTTTTTTTCAAGCTCTCTCTCTTTTACTAAGGTAATATTTCTTCTTTATTTCTGCTGCTAAATCCTTCATTTCAAACTCTGCTTAAAGAGTTGTTTCTTTCAAACAAAGTTGGAATGGTTTAAACCATGCTTTAAACAAACTTTTTTTATCTAGTCCAAAATCTTTTTAGATAAACTTAAATGTAGTACTTTTTTCTTTTTTGTAATTTAAGTGTTTTAAGTTATTGATTATAAATAAATTCTACTTTTAGAATTCTGTCTCAGAGTCAAAACAATACATAATGGATCTAGGCCATGTATCATTTCCATATATTTTTTAATTTGTAATTTTTGTTAATATTACTGAATTCATGTTTTTTCAAGAAGGAAAAATAATTATATTTCTGAAAGAATTAAAGATATTGCTGATATCACTGGTAATCATAATCTGCTTACCAAATATATTTATGTATTAATCAAGCTTTTTTGATTTTTAAGGCTGGCTAAACCGGAAATAAAACTTTGATATTTTATGATTTTGATGTGAATTAGTAATGTACCTTTATGAGGCAAATTTTAATGAATAATTTAGGAAAAATACATTTCTTTTTTTTTTTTTTTTACTGAATATTTAATTATACATTATTAATTATTAACTTGACCTTTGCTTTTCAAAATTTAATCATTTTAAAAATTATCTAAATTTTTATTATTTTGATTTATCACTTATTTTAATAATTGATTATATTGTAAGCATTTATTATAGTTTTGATTGCATTAGTAATTACATTAAAATTAGTGTTTCAAAAATGTAAACAAAGCAAAGACCAGAAATCTGCAAAATTCTAAAATCTGCACAACCTCTGGTCCCAAGTTGTGTGGATTTGAGGGAGTCTCCTGTATATATCAATATATATCTCCAGTATATATCCTGTATGTATCAAGTTCATAATATATCAATATATTATCTAAACATGTGAAGTTAACAAATCTAAAGTAGATAAATGTATTTTAATTTTAGCATAAAATCTTCTTTCTATGAAAAATGTGGATCGTTTATGGATCGTCCTGGAACAAAAGTTATTTGAGACCATTAAAAATATTTTAAAATTATTGTTAAACTGTTCAAAAGATGTGTAAGTAAGTGAATCAGTGCTTATGATGTGCATCCATTTATTAGAAAGCTCTTGAAATAATTTCCACAACTCTATAATGATTTAAATTAATTTAAAGAGTTGTGTTTACTATTTTCTACTGGTGATGCCAGAACTGAAAAGGTTATTCTTACACAAACTTACATAAGTTCAATTTCTGTATCTTTGGTGGCACAATATAATTCGATTTTAAAGTGAAAACTTACT
Source organism: Maratus speculifer (assembly GCA_964019185.1). NCBI lineage: Eukaryota > Metazoa > Arthropoda > Arachnida > Araneae > Salticidae > Maratus > Maratus speculifer. Next base: position 307,756,200 of record OZ025295.1, on the reverse strand, counting down.
ACAACCATCCCAACTTGCCAAATTCAATGTAATATGTTACATGGTGATTCTAATTTAGCGTGATTTAGCACAATTCTTTGGTGAAATTCATGTTTTTTATCCAGGATTCCTTGACGAAATTAGTAGGGGGTGGCGTTCACATTTGTTGGCAAAATTAGTGGGGTTTTTTACATTTTTTGTTTTTATGATTTTTTGACAAAATCAGCATTTGTTTTCATGATTTTTCATGATAAAATTAAAAGCTAAGTTAATACAGGAGGGAAGGGGGGGGGGCGCTACATAAAGACCATATTTTATTACTAAAAATTAAAAGATAAATTTCATATTTTGAAGGGTAAAATCAGTGTTAAATCGCGATTTACCACTAAATCTGGATGTTAGATTGATAATATATCAATTTAAGAAATTTCTACATTACCCAGTCCTAGATATAAATAGATAGTTAGGATGAGCGAAGCGAATCCTCTACTAGGCCACTCAAGTTACACTTTGTCGTACACTTTATAAAAAAACTATTCAGTATTTTGACTTGAAATTAAACATAAGAATAAATTATGATTTGTAGATTTGCACAATGTTATTTTTTTTACAGAATAACCCTTAAAAAATATTATTTTAATATTAATTTATTCTACATGTTTTTCTATTATAGAAGCATTTTTGCAAATAAAAAATTGAACGTGTATCTTTTTTTTTTTCAGAAGAAAAATAAACCATGGGTTTAGTAATTATAGGTAGAATCATGATTAATTAATTAAATTAAATATATTTTCATTATTCTGCCAAAATCGTTTGCAAATAAAAAATTGAACCTGTATCTTTTTATTTTAAGAAGGAAAATAAACCACAGGGTAAGTAATTATAGATAGAATCATTATTTATATATTTCATTATTCTGCCAAAATTATTCACGCAGTTTATACTTACGGATTTTAAAAGAATTACATTATGATTTATTTATTAAAGTATTTACTGTGGTAAACTGGCAGCAAAAGAATAGTAAACAAGTAAAATTAATTCTTATATTTGGTAATTAAAGTGAATATTTTGTTAAGTTTCTTAAGTTTGGTATCCGAATCGAAAGATTGAAGAATAATTGAGCTTAAAGAATAATTTAAGAATATTTTAATTGATTGAAGAATAATTTAATTGAATCAAATTATTACTGTTTATCAGGTTAAAGGTGGTCAACTTGGATACAGTGGGCAAGTTATTAATTTCCCACGAGACATTATGGAATTTTGTACTTTATTATACCCCATTCCATTATTTAAACCAGCCTTATATCATAAATAAAAAATTCCGAAGAAATTCTCAGTTATTTGGCTGAATTTACATTTCTAAAATTTAAATGTGCCAAAACATGAGCTAACGTTTTTGCCTAATAAAGATGCAAAAATAATATGAAAAATTTTGTTACATTCAAATATTTATCTTATGAAATAATGCTTCGCGAATCCAAACAAAGCACAGCTTTTGCTAGTATATTCTATAGCTACAGTGGATAAATGGTATTATCCAGATGATACCCTATACCCTTTATATACCTCCATATACCCTTTTATACTCTCTGCTACATTCCTGGATACATAGTTCATTGAAACACTTTTTTTTTTTTTTTTTTTTTAAGTTTCTGTGAAATGTAATGGTTGTGGCACTAAATCAATTTAATTTAAATAGCTAAATGATAAAGCAAAATATCGTAAATTTTTTATCAAGCTATTTCATTATTTCTAAAAGTTTCATTTAAAATAAGTTATAAAGAAGTAAATAATTGATCTTAGGGTGACTGCTAAAACTATGTAAAGTTGTTGATTACTATCTTATTTTATCCTGTCTGAAATTTAAATTGTCTTTAAACTAAGATTCATTTTTTTTTTCTGCTTGAAATAAATCTACATATTAAGTAGTTTTTTATGTGCATATTAGTAAATTGTTTCCTTTTCTTTTCTTGTTTGCAGATTAATTCAACTTTTTAATGCTGGTATGCTTTCTGGTGTTTTTACAACAGCTATTATGACTCCGGGTGAAAGAATAAAGTGCCTTTTACAAGTATACATTTTTATATTAATAGATTTCATAACATTTTTTAAACACTGTTTTTGAATTTAGATGTTGCATATACAAAGACTTATATCACTTGAAAAGAATTTAAAAAAAAAAAAAAAAAGTTATGCAACTGAGATAGTTACATAAAGGAAATGGAACACTTTTATGTAAAATTCACTTCATACATGTTATGGGTTTATATGCATTAAAAATAGCTATATTTGATTAGGTGCATTTTATGTGTAATTAATTATGATATACATAGTCATTATAATTTTGAGAAATGTAAAGCTTTTCTATCTGTTCATTTGTTCTAATTTTATTATTTTTATTTTACATATATATATGCAGTAGTATCAGTTTACTTTCTTTGGTAAAGTAATATATAACAGCAGTTTCAAACTTTTTAAAATAAAAAATCACTTCAAAAATTTTGAAAGATTATCTGTACCTGCTGTTGCACAATACGATCGAGTAAATTCTCAAAAATTTTTCACTTCCACATTTTGAATTATTAAGTGACATGATTTATACATTTTATCACAAAATTTCATTATAATTGATTTATGAATAAAATTTAAGTAATACAGTGGATTAAGAAGAAAAGATTGACAAATCTAATTTGATCCTATATACCTAAGAGAAAATGTTGTATATATCTAACAAACTATATTTGCTATAGTATCAAAGAAATTATCATAAATGAGAGGGTTCTAAAAGCAAGAGGTCATTGTATTTAAAAATAGTCTAAATACATTTATAGGCTGTTATTTTATAATAACATATATAATAAAACAAATGTTATGAGACTTTTATCTCATAACTTAATCTGCTATGTTATTAAGTATCCTTCTACAAAAAACAATGAGGGCCTAATAGTGAAGATGATACTTGCTTCTATTAGATTTTAATAAGATTCTACATTCAAGGTTTTATTTTTGAAGTGTAATTTAAAATCATGTATAATTCTGTATTGTTTCTCATAATTTAACATTCCCAGTTAAAGCACATTGTGCAATTTAATTTATAATTTAGTTTCATTTCTTTGTTTTATCAGATTCATTTATTTTGTTTCCATTGTAATACAGTGAAACCTCCAAATAAAGGACACCTATGGGACCGGAACTTTTGTTCCTTAGATAGAGGTGTCCCTTACTCAGAATTTTTATATTATTTTTAATTAATTGTTCTGAAGGATATAAAAATAGCAATGCATTAAAGATGATGCCCCTTAAATGACCTGAAGTGTATAAATTATGTTAATCAGACAAAAGGAGGAAAACAGAATTAATTAAAATTTTCAGTTAATTACTGAATTATTCAATGATTTGTAGAATTATTGATTTGTATTTTTTATACAAACTTTGTACATGCAGCAAAAAGTATAAAAAACATTTGAAAGAATTTTACTTGAAGTAACAATCAAAAGGAATTGTTTTGCAAATTTCAATTTTTCAGCATAAACCTTTCAAATGTTCATTTACCTTACTTATAAATTTTAGTTCATTACCAGCAGTATTTACCGAAGAAGAAAAAAAGTATTCAACTGTTTTGCGTATTTTAAGGCAACAAATCTCTCAACTGTTCTATTTAGCAAGTGGAAAACGTTTTGGAGCATTTACAAATTCATTTTTAATTGAAATGTATAAAATTTGAATGCTTGACTATGGAAGCAATTTTCAATTGAACTGTATTTTCAATATTTTGAAAAATAAATTGCCTGTTAGTAATAAGTGATTTTGATCATGTGACAAAGACATTTTTTAACCTTTCTTGGGTAGTTATTTTTCTTTTGCTTGGAAATTCACTTCAAAATGCCCACATTGATATTTCTGAAAAATCTATTGCATTTGCCCCCCCCCCCCCCCCCCCTAAAAAAAATGGTTAATTACATATATTTTGAACAACACTTGCTAGTTTCAGGCATTTCCGGATAAAAATTAATTAAAACTTATGTCTTAAAAGTTGCCTTTTTCGGATTTGAGAACAGCTTAAAAGCATCTTTACATGTAAACATCTTTATTCCACAGTTTTCTTTTATTCCCCACTTTCAAAACTATCCTCACAATTTTCATCATTACTTTCAATACGGATAAAAGCACTAATGATGAATCAGAATTGTGGGTAAATAAATGGCTATCGACAGTGTCATATGCCTCTGTATCAACATGACTGCCTGTCTGTTTGATAAGTTCACGAATATTAAATAAAATTTAATATTCTTACAAAAACACCAAAATCAATTAGAAATTTTGTCTGTGAAACTGTTTTGTTATACAGTAAAATGTGTAAAAACAAAACCTAGCTATAACAAATGCATTTCATAGTTTATTGTAAAGAATATCAAACAGTTATGTTTGCTAAGACTGGAAAATTTTTGTATTTCTAATGATTTTGCTTTCACCATTTTTTACTGTATATCATACAAAGTAGTGCTCATCTGCTGTAAAACTTGAATTTGTTATCTGTTATTCTTATTCTGCTATAATATTCATCATAAAAAGCTTTCAACTTTAGTTTAACTACAGCATATATAAGAATAAGTTCTTAAAATATAGCATGTATAAATATTAATAAATGCAAAACATTGTATGTTACATAAAATGTGGCTTTACTCCATTGAACCATTGAGAAATTATAAACAAAATTATCGTTTCCTTTAACTGTAAAATTCTTTAAAGGCACTATTTATACATATCTTAATTTTAAAGTATGTTACTCATTGTTTTATGAACCAACCTTAGAGATGATCTTCTTACTTCTTGGAGGTATGGCAAACTAAGCATGCAAAAAACATATTCATTAATGTATAATAGTTTTTTTAGAACCAACTAAAAAAAAAGGCACTAAAAAAAAATCTCAAATCAGGTCTTCTGTGGTATGAGTATTTCAGATGCTTAAATAAAAAAATATAAAAAGAATTATGCTGTCAACAATAACAACAAACCACATATAGTTCTTTGGACAGTTAAACAAAGACAAAAAAGGAATGAATAAAATTCATTTTCTTAATTGTTCTGTGAAATTAATGAAAAAAAGACAAATAATGGAAACTTGAATCTATTTAAACTTCTTATTCATTGAAATATACATGAGGAAGGAAACTATTATTTCACTCGCGGTCACTGCATACACAAATTAAATATTCCTTTCAGTTAGTAATCTTGAAGAAACCGAATCTTTTAAAACTAATTAAGGCAAGCATTTAAAAAATGAATATCTTAGCATCATTTTATGTCCAAATTACTTTTTTAAAAAGAACATTTTCGGCTTTGCATATAAAGGTCGGCTCTAGGACTGATATCTTTTGCTGTAAAATGATTCACACAAATCTGATTTTAAATTTTGACTTGATTTTGAAAGACTTGAGGTTAAATACCTCAAAAATGCAGATTCAGAAATACCAAAACCTTAAATTTTAAACTATTTGGTAATTAAACAATAGTGAAAACATTAAGAAACAAATTAAATCATTTGTAATTAAAATTTAACTTTTAATTCATGAATGCTGATCAGCACCATTCCCATCTTTGAAGAAGCATAGAAAATGCAAAGGGAGGAATGATTCTGTCGATAGAGGATATCAGCAATGCTTCTCCAAAGAAGTCTAAATTAAGAACCCCAAGAGCGAAAAGCCGTCCTGGATGTGAACAAACATACTGAAGAAATACAGTGGCCAAAAAATAAAAGGAATAGAAGAATTTTGTCACAGTTTCATGGATACTAAAGTTGTCTCTGCTCTTACTGGGAAATTTTTAATCTTTTCATCTTGTTTATTATTCCTTGAATGAGATGAGAGATAAAATAAAATATATGTATATAGTAATGGCAGGGGAGGCTTTACTATCTATGGGAACCTGGTTCAAGAATTTTTTCATAAATATTTACAGTACAGGGAATTACTCTTTATGCGTTATTAAATGGCATCAATTATTATTTTCAATCTTTTATTACTTTTGATAAAGTAAAACTTTTGTGTGGAGGTAGAAAACCGTTTATATATTATTAAAAATTTCAATTTAAAGAAATCTTAATTATATTTTATTTGTGTAGTTCTGAAAACCTTGGAAATCACTGTATGTTGTTTATACTTGTATTTTTATTGGCTAGGTTCAACAAGCTACAGTTTCTAGTGCTAAAACTAATTATGCTGGACCTATTGATTGCGCCAAAAAACTTTACAAAGAAGGTGGAATTCGAAGTATATACAAAGGAACTGCGGCAACTTTATTAAGAGGTTCTTTTAATTTCTTTTATTATTATTCATTAAAAAAGTATTGTTATTTAATATTTCTTGTAAATATGTGATATATTTTTGATATCTTATTTTAATGTTTTACTTACGTGTTTATACAGTTTTATGTGTTCGCTTATTATCGAACAAAACTAACATCCAGACATCTACTTGTTTCATTTTAATTAAATGTGTGTTTTTAATGCATAGCTTCTGATTCTTAATTTTTAGGTGCATTTGTAATTATGTCAATACATAACACTTATAGTCATTGTTCAGTCTATCCGTCTGTCTGTCTGCATATAACAGAGTAAAACTACCCAAACAAATCATTTGAAATTTAAAATATCTAAATGTTGCATAATTTTGTCAAGCCTTTTCAAATTTTAAGAAAATTTGATGCATAGTTTAATTACAGAGACATTCAAAAGTATTCCATTTCATTACAGCAATGTGGAAAAATAATTTCAAGTGCATTTTAATGGTGATACACTCTTTCGAATATGATAAAATTGATATGCATCTGTGAAGTATATATTACAATATATATTCTGTACAATCTGTGGTGCAAAGAATATTTGTTATTAATTTACAGTGCTACACAAAACTATTCCATTACATAATGCTATAAAGGAAAACATTGTTTGGAGTGTGTTTTAATAATATTAAACTATTTCACATTTTATGAAATTTATATACATTACTGAAGTTTACAACAAATTACTTCCTGTATAATAGAAAGCAGATAGTGCTTAAAATAGATGCTCAAAAGATTTCAAATATTCTACTGGATCCGAAATACTGTATGCTGTTAAACCAAGATCTGAATATTTTTAAAACTTCCTTGTAGTGTGAATGCATCTCATTTGCTACACTTGCCATGCAATTTCCAGCTTGTTTATATTTTATATTACTTACCCATCATACATAGTATAGAGTAAATCTTGTAATTGGTAAAAAAAAAAAAAAAAATTGATGGATTTACACGTTTTAGATACATAAATTCTGAAAAACATATTTTTAGGAGGGAAAAATTGCATCCATCTGTCTGTGTGTCAGTAAATGCTCTATCTCATGCTTTCAAAATATTTGTTCTGATAAAAGGCTTATAAAACTTTTTGAAATTGTTTACTTTAAGGAGTAAATATAAAAAAAAAGTAAAAAAAAAAACATAAATTTTGTGTTAAAAAATAAGTTAGTTAGATAATTAGTTGCTGAAGTATTTGTAATCCCATTTCCCACACTTTTTGATTTTTCATGCCCTTGTATTTTATTCTAATTTCAATTCAAAGCTATACTTTAATTGGAAATGAGACACTTAATTGGATGGAATAAACTTTTAGTTACTGATTATCATTCTTAGAGTTATAAGGATTTTTATTTTATGCAATTTAGTAATACAGCATTTAAAGTTTACAACCTCATCAAGCCATGATTTTAAACACTTTCTACCAAACTAATTGAGATAGAGGATATTAATTTAGAAATTGAATGTTTGTTGATTTTTAAGTGTTTAGATTTGTATGATTATTTAAATGATAAATCTTTTAAGAATATGTTTGAATTTTATTTTAGAATTACAATGCATTTTATAATCAGTTTACACATGTTTTATTTTCATATTTTATATTATGCATATCCATAATGGGTAAGTATTACTATGACTCCAACAACCTGTTTTTATGTGTGTATTATTGTTTTTCATTCTTTTGTCTACATTGAAATTAGGTGGAGCTGTTTCAAGAAATATATGAATAAAAAATTTGTTATATTTTCTAACTATGTGTGTAAAATAAACATAAATTCTGTGTATGTGTGTACTTGAATCATTCTCCTACAAATAAATATATTCAGTTCTAACTAACACATATGATATATATAAAATAGCATCACTAAAAAAAGTGCTACAGTATATATGTGCTTCTGTTACTAGACCTCGAAGAAGAATTTGCAATTTCTGCTTATAAAAAGTTGAACAAAAAATGGCTTGGATAAGTATAGTAATACTATCCACTCCTGGCGACCAGTTTGGTCTTCCTTGTGTATATACTAAGCATTAAATCATATTGTTTTTATTCATAATTTATTTTAATTGTTCAATTTTTTGCCAAATTAGAAGATTCTGCTAGAGAAATAGACACAGATATAATATATGCACCACATTAGTGCGATTGCGACAAAATGGCAATTATATGTGCTTCACATGGTAACCCGGCTATTGTTATTCATTTTTTAATAAACTGCTTGTTTGCTTTTATTTTTTTAAATGATATAAATTGTTTTATTCTATAATCATTAACTAAACTGTTTTAATTATTATTTCCTTTTTAAAATAATAGAAATTAGCTTAAAAATATGTAACTGATATTTGAAAACGAAGTTTTCCCCAAATTGGCATCAGAAAAATAACTTGCCAATGTGGTGCATACATGACATGTATACTGATAAATCAAGAACTCAATATTTTTATGCTAGCCCGGTGCAGATAATAAATCGCTAAATATTGTACCTGTGGCATTTTTTCGTATTTCATTAATTATTTAAAACATAATAATATAATCCTTTCACACATTTCATTTATAATACATAGCTTTAATTTTAAACTAAAAAGTTTAAAATTCATGACTTTTATTTATTTATTTATTTATTTATTTTTTAAGTAAAAAGAACAGAAAAAAAATGACATTTTGAAGCTCCATAATTGCAGCGAAGGAACAAAACATAAATAAATCCAATTTTCCCCAGCCTAAATCTTACCAAAGAACTTTTGCACAGTAATCCATAAGATGTGTTTTATTTGTATGTTGCCATTAAACAATTAGCAAATAATCATGATTTTTGTGCCACATACGTTAGCATAATATATATATAGATATACAACATTTACACAAATGATTCAAATTTCAAAATATGCATGCACATAAAAATTTTCTATTTCTTATTGTAGTAGTTATATTATGCACTTCTTTTAAACCCCTTTCTAATTATGAATGTACCTTTAAATCAGAAAGGTAAAAATAATTATCTGTGACATAAATCCATAACAGACCAAGTCCATTTTGAAGAAAGAAAAAAAAATGATAGTCTATTTAAAAGGTACATAAAATTTGTTTTATTTACTCCCACAGTGAACAAGCCTGTTGTCACATACTTTCTCATATATGAATCGATTTACAGACATGGTGCATTGTGAGAGTGCGGGAGTTGATAAAACCGATTTTATGCACCTTTTAGATGGACTTTTTTTTTTCAGATTGAACTTGGTTAAGACATCTACACCGACTGTAATTTCTGGGCCTGGCCCATTTCTTTTTCACATTTCTCAGTCTGGTCCATCCAAAATTCAGTGAAAATAAGTCCACCCATCTCAATTTCTACAAAAGTTCAGTTTTTTCTCGACATACAATTAATGTTATTTTAATGAATACTACATACACATTTATGGGAACAATTTACAGTATATTTTAGATTACTCTATGTTCACAAAACAAAAAACACACAGTAGTAACATTAATGACTACTTACAGTCTTAGATGTTTCAAAACTCAAATAAGGATTCATTAAAAAATTAATGTAACTTAGAATAAAGGGTTAAAAATATAACAACTTTTGAAGCTGCATTATAAAAAGTAGATTTATGAAAATATTTTTCTGTTATTTTTTAAGTCTTTTCTCAAGTTCAAAGGAGCCACATTCTGACACATTTCTGAATTCATTTCTTTTCAGAGATGCATAAGATTGATAGATTTCTTACTCTGAAACTATGTAAATGGTATTTATATATATATATATCTTTGAAAAATACTGTCAAAGTTAGTATTTTGAATTTAATTTCTGGAAGCAATAGTACAGAAACAGAAAGACCTATAGTCGTGTGACAAGAATCATTTTAATCTCTGTAAGTAATTTATCAAAAATGGAAAATTGCTTTTTGATTTCAAATAATCTATTCCCTTCAAGTCAGGTCTTACAATTTTATGCTTTTACAGTTAAAAATTAGTCAGAAAATGTGTCAATGTTTCAAAGCAGTGTATTTGAGAACCACCTTAAAGTATGTTTCCAAAGATATTGTAAACAGAATTTCATTATCATTATTCATAATTAATACTTTTGTGAAACGTAATGACTGCCCTATACATCCTAAGAATAATTAAGACCAGTTCTGTCTCAGTACTACTATGTAGAAAAAAAGTGAAACCCTGATCTCGGTCCGGCACGAGTTGGGAGAAAAAAATTAAACCCAGATTAGACACCATGTAACAGTCCAATGTCAGTCTCTACAGTAGACATGTTACAATTCTGTATTGATGTTCTCAAACTCGTTTCAGCTCATCACTCACATTTTTACTTTTCCTCACAAAAGTCATATTCATTGAAAATAGAGGTGGACATTATTTAGCATAACAGATAAAAGAAACATTGTTATTGCTTTGAAGTTTATTATTAATAGAATATCAAAAACTCTTAAAGATTTATCCATTTCTCTTGCAAAAATCTGAAAATAAGAAAAATAAAATAGCTTTATTTTAGCTTTTTATTGTAATCAAAATAATGTTGCAAAATCTTTTTTCTGGTTTTTAATAACTTTCTAAGAAAATAATGAGAAAAAAATTTTTCACAATATTACAAGAGTTCAGTAAATCTTACTTAAGTGGGGGGGGGGGGGGAGTACAACTCTGTTTTATGAATTTATAAAAGAATCCAACAATCAAAATCATTTTCATTTCATTCATTAGTCAACCACTTTTCATCCCCGCTAACAATAATAAAAACATCCTAATAGAATCCATCTGATTGGACGCCTGCCTTATGAAACTTACAGCAAACTTTGTCTTCATTCTGCTGTTAGAAATAAAAATCATCTATTAGTTTTAATTATGTGTCTCTTTCAAATATTCTATGGTAACTGTTATATGTTAAAATTTTATGTTTACTTTCAGCATGAGATCTGTATTTCTTTCAATTTCAATGTGTCATTGTATTTTTAGAAATCTCTAATTGCATTTCTGTAACAAAGTTCTTTAACTTATTTGAAAATAAATATTTTTAAAGCAAATTCATAATATGAAAAACATTTATTTAGTTGAAAATTAGCTTTTCTCTAAAAAAATATCCAGACTTAATTGCTTTCAAAGTATTTTGAAAGTATTTTTCTGCAAACAAAGTCACAGCAATTTGTTTTGCTAGGTTAATCTCAAATATATTTTCACTTTCAGAGTCAGGGTGATGTTTTGGATGTCTATAGTTCTCAAAATTTTAAAAAGTTGAATTTTGTCAAACATTTGCAAAAGTGATCGATTTTAAGAATATTAAGTATCTGCTGACAGACATTCTGCCAATATTTCTTCATGTTTATCTTTCTCCATTCATAATGCAAATGCCAGCTTGTTTTACCTTAATTCAAAATACTGTGTCGCTAAAGAAAAATCATGGTTGTTTATTAATCAGCATGTTTTTATAAATATGATGTATAACAAACAGCATTAAAATTGCATAGAATAAAAACTTTGGGAAGTAAAGTTTGAATATTATCTATTTCAAATCTAAAGCTGTAAACTATTAAAGATTTTAATTTGTCTGTTTATCCTGTCTCTTTCGTCCAGTTTCTAATTCCAAAGGCAAAACTTTTCATGAATTTAAAAACTGTTGCCTAGAATGGCAAATATTTTCATATGATCAGACCCTCCCCCCCCCCCTTTATTTTATTATTTTTTTATTATTATTATTTATTTATTTATTTATTTTATTTATTTATTTATTTTTTCTTTTTGGAGTAACTTTTTAAAAATGCACATTTGTTTGTAAATTTTTAAACATTTTTTTTTAACATATTTAATTTTTTAGATGCATAAAAGCAGATTTGATGCACTAATTCATTTATTTCATATTTTTCATCACATATACTCCTACATAATATTGAAGTAACTTTAGGCAATTAATAATACTAAATAATACAAATTCAAACAAATGCATGATGTTCTGATACATCAAATATGCCCAAAGGGTTAATTTAATTATTAAAATAATTTAAATTTTCTTAAATAATTGCATGCAAAATAAGACCTCTTGAAAAACTAAAGAACTCTAACATTTTATTATTTTCTGTTTATATTCATATGAATGTTTCTATATGAATAACATAGTTAAAGAAAATTCATGCTATTGAATTTGATTCAAATTATGTTTTATGTTACATAGATTTTTTTTTTATTTATTTAATGTATTTTTACATATAATAAGAATACAAGAAATCAAGTAAAAAAATTTCCTGTGAAGATTGTTTTTGTGCATGAAAAGTTGATTGGTTGATTGGGAAATTCACATTTATATTCAAAACTTTGTTATGAAACTTCAACCAGTAACGAACATTGAAGTTTAAATATATTAGTTAATTTGTTGTTTTAGCAATCACATGTCTTGTCATCTTAACCACTGAAGAAGTTTACTAAATGATTTAGCTGTGACTCAAAAGAGGGAACAAAAACAAAATATATTGTATATTCAATAGTAACTTATAAACATGCTAAATTAAGTATAATTATCTTCTCCTTAAATGCTTCAGAAAAGGATTCTTAAGCTATGCAAAAGTATCCATTAAAATTCATTGAGAAACTTATTTTTGAGTTTTATTTTATTTTATTTTTTTAATCTTTCTTTTTCTCTTTAAGTTATTACCTTCCTTTTGTTACTGCTATTATAATTACGTCTTTAAATATTATCTATATAAATTTATATTATGAATAATAATTATTATAAATTATTAATAGGTTATTCATTTATAGAAACATGACATGTTAACTTTTTTGCTATTGAGACTTAAAAGAAAATTCTCAAACTTTTATCTTAGATGATAATTATTAGTCAATAATTGGTAATTGTTATTTCTGACTCATATTATTTTAAAATTACTGCTTGAAGACTTTCAAAAGATTTTGAAATTATTTGAAATGTTAAAAGGAAGCTTAAAGTAATTCAGATAGTCTATCAAGAAGCTTTGAAAGATTTAAAATAGAGACAACAGTTTTATTAAATGCAAAATAAAGTTATTTAATTTTACTTTATTAAAAATATAAAAAAGCCTTTAATTTTTTTACAGTTAGTATGCATGCACAGCGCATGTACACTAATGCTACTGGAAGCCAAATGTAACAGAATGAAAATATAAAAATATGCAACTTCAATATGAAATTATGAAAATATTTCATGAGATATGATTATTTCATGTTTCTCATAGGTTGTTATATGAGTTATGAATAAATTGTTATTTTGATTATTACATTATTATTTTGTATGATAGAATTAAAATACTAATTTGTTACTATGTCAATTCAGTCTAGAATTCAGTAACCACTCATTAAACCAACTAGATAATAAAATTTGTTTAAAATTGATAGAATTCTACAGTTGTTTGGAAAGATCATTTCTGAAAAAAATTAAATGATTTATGTACAGATGAATTCATTGTACTAACTTTAGTCCTTTTTTTCACAAGATAATGTCTTAAGAACCAAAAACACATTTTTACCCTTCTGATTTTCTGGATAGTCACATCTTGGAGTATAATCGTTGTCATATACTAGTATGTTTTTATCAAAACAAGCTGTGCCATTGCATATATCTGTTGTGGGTTCATATTTAACCATTACCAAATTTTCTTTCCAATACTGCATTTCACATGAGCAGTTCCAGGGATTGCCATATAGTGTAAGGGACTTTATGTTAGTCAGAGGAAAAAATAAATCATGGGATACTTGTTTCATCTGATTGTCATTCAGTTTTATTTGTCTTATTGATTTCAAGTCATCAAATATTGAATCTGGTAAACTCTTTAATAAGTTCATTGATAAATCTAATGTTTGTAATTCTTCTAAGCCATGAAATGAATCTTTAAGTAGTTTTTCTAGCTGGCAATTATGGAGTATAAGCTTTTTCAGATGTTTATTTGCTCCATTGAAAGCTCTGTTGTTGATAATTTTTATTCTTCCTTGCAAATTCAAATGTAGTAACGATCGTAAGTCATAAAACATGTGCTCAAATAAGGCATCATTATCTATGTTTGGAATATGAAGATAAATGAGTGAATATAATCCTCTGAAACTAAATTTCATTAGATGAACAGGTTGTTTTTTATGACCTAGAGTAAGATGCTGTGTTCCATTCAGGTACTGAAAGCAGTGTGGGAATATCACTTTTATTGGATTATGTTTTAATTCCAGCCATTGAAGGTGTGGTAATGGTGGGAATGTTAAACCTGAAAGGTGGTCTATATTATTATTACTTAAATCTAAGTATTCCAGTTTTAAAAGTCCTACAAATGCATCTGCTTCTACAGAAAATAAATCATTATGTGACAAAAACAAACGTCGCAATTCTGGAGTGCCATAAAATGCAAATCCATATAGTTCTTTGATTCCGCTTTGAACAAAATACAATTCTTTTAGATTTTTCAAGCCATCTAACATCTCCCATTTTAAGTATCCAACTGTACATTGGATGACATACAATACTTCCAAAGAAGCTAATTTGGTAAAAGCTTTTTCTGCTCCTGTAATATCAACTCTTTGTAATGATAGATGCTTGAGGTCTTTCAAATCATGGAAAACATTATTTGTAATATGTGACTTGGCATTATTCAGAGGTCCTTGCAAATCAATGCTCTTGAGTTCTGTCAACTCTTCAAAAATATTTTGTGTAAACACAAATTGTTCAACATCATTTGTCTGGAGAAAAGTTAGAGATTCTGTATCCCTTGGCAGCTGAAGTATAACATCTGAGCTTTCATTTTTAATTATGCAAAATGCAGTTTTTACTGTTTCATTTTCTCCTTTCCATTTTGATATTTGTGTTTGGGATGCAGTTGTAACTTGACACTCACAGTCTGTTGGACAGCTGTCGCTCCATGCTATTTCTGAAGCCTAAACAATAATTTAAAAAGACATTACTTCTTATGTACAAAATTCTTAATCTTTATTATATTTATTTTAATTGTTATAGTAGTTCAATTGATAAACAAGTATAATGTAGTAATATGTATTTTTAAAAAATTAGATTGCAATTTTTTTTATATGGCCATAACCCCCCCTTTTTTTTCATTTTGTTTGTTCTTCTATACTTGTCAATAAATATACAACTTTTTAAAACATTGTCAAAATTTAATTTATAAATACTTAAAGAAACCAAAATCATTTATTCTTTTTTAATTCTAGATAAATTTTTAGAAAAATTATATACCTTATTAAAAATATATGAAGAAATTTATATATTTTTCTTTTAAAATTATTTAAAAATTTTGTTTTAATTATAAAATTACTCAGCAAGCATACCCAAAATAATTATACATTTAGTTAAATAAACTATTGTTATTTTATCAAATAGTGTAATTAGTCAACAAGTGTTATTTCAAATGTGTTTAATAAAAATTGTATTTAAAAAAAAAAAAAAAAAAAAAAAAAAAGTATCCCTTTCCTTTTTGTTTTATTAGTCATATTGGCAGCATAAAACATCTAAATAAACCTCTCCCCATGTCTGTTTCACTAATTTTACTATAACGATTCTTGACATACACTCCTTAATATTTAAAATGTGAACAAAAGATTAGATATGTCATAGTAAAATTCATACACCTTGGGGAAACCTGGTAATCAAGAAAATTTTTTTGGCCTTAAAATCTCAGAGAAATTTTGGGGAAAAGGTCAGTAATTTTTGCAAAAATATCAAATTTATATTTAAGTTCACATTAACCTGCATACTAATATGATAATAATACGAATATAATGCCTGCGATGATAATAATATGATCGATGATAATACGAATATAATGCCTGCTTTGTCATTGAGATAAGAAATATGTAAAAATTATTTCTAAAAGGTTACTCAGAAAAAACTCAAATAATTTTTTTTTCTTTTGTGTATGTGTGTATGAAACTGAATATGAATCCTATGTATAAAATATTTTTTTATTTATTATAAAATAATTTTTTTAAAATAAAATAATTTTTTTATTTATTATTTTTTATTTATTATTTTTTTATTTATTTAATTTATTTTTTTTATTACTACTAATTTATATATTTTTTGCGTACATTTTATTTCATTTTAATCTCTCCTTTTAGTTAATTTTTTAATTTACCCCGCTTTTTTCCCATTTCCCTTCCCCCCTTCTTCCTTTCCTATCCTTCATTGTCTATCTAGTTTTGTTTATGCTCTTCCGTGATTGGCTGTTGCCTTCTTCTTTCCTATTGGCTGTTCCTTCTGCTTGCTCCCTCTCCCTCCCGCATTCCCCTTCAGTCGTGCCGCTACATTCATTGTGGACGCACGTCTTTTTTGCGCCTGACGAAGAAAGACTAAGTTCTTTCGAAAGGCCTTGCGCAGTTAACTTATTTTATGGTGTTTAAAGAAGTTTTTTTCATTTCAATTATGAATCCTATATAAAATTCTAGGGCATTTTTTTTAAGTAGTAGAGTCTCGCTCTTCTGAACCAATTAGGACCAAACACTATTTGGTTTAGCAGGAATTCAGAATAGTCAGATTTTTTCAATAATAATCAAAAACTTGTTAAAGCGAAAATTTAGTATAAGAACATCTGCAGTGACTTTCAATGACTCATCACCCCCTACCTATCTATCCTCTCTCTCCCACATTCTAAGTATTACTACCAGTGTTACTGCACTTCCATTGCCACAGAGTATTGCTGTTATACAGAATTGTATAAATGGAGCTAACATGTACTATAAGTAACCAGCTTTCATTCCAATTTAGTTTCAAGCATTTTTATCAAGCTTATGCTCTATGTAAGTCTCCATTTAACTTCTCTGTATAACAATAATTATACTTTTTTTCCACAAATGTCTTTCTATTTCTTTTCCTGTGTTTAAGTTTAAAAAATCTCCTTTTATTCTGAACTCTGTTCGAAATAGGCAAATGTTTGGAATAGTAGGACCCTACTGTATTTGTCTCTTACATGGAAGAGAGTGGATCGCTCAAAATTATTTGATCAAACTCTTAGAAGTTAATGGATCCTATTTTCACATGTGTTGAGCAAAGAATGCTCTATCACAAAAGTATTAAAATTTGTCCCCTTTCTATAAAATTGTAAAATACTTGTAATTCAGTTTTGTAAATAATAAAAATTATTAACAGTTACACTCATAAAGTTATTTTTTTTTTTTCGATTATCAATTTTCTAATAAATATTTAAATATGAATTGGATGTAAATATTTAAATTTCTTTGTCATAAAATTTTATTTCAGAGCCAAAAGTAATGGATGTTTATAAACTAAAAGAAAAAAATGCAGAATATTAATTTCTCAGCCTAATAAATTTGCATGTATGTTATTTTCTACTAGAAAGTACAAAGTTAAGACCATTAATATTTAACTATTTGTGTTGTGACATTTAATTATTATTATAAAATTGTATGCTGTAACAAAGTTAAATCCTTGCCATCTGAAACAAGATTGTTTATTAAATTAGAGATATTATGTGGTTGGACTGAGAATGTTTTCCATAAAGAATACTCATAAAATCTTACCCATTAAACTTTTTTTGCAAAAATTACAAAATTGGTATCTGAAATCAGATCTTGATTTCACTTAATGATTTTCAAACTTATATGTAGAATAATATTTAGTAGTTAAAAACACAATATAAGAAGTTGATGGAAGATATATTATTTTGCATAAATAATTTGTGTCCTAATCAGTGAAATAATAGCTGTGCTATAATGCATAAATTATGCAAAATTGTCAAAAAGAGATGAGGTTAAAGTATCTATGTTTCCTTCAAAATCCATAATTTTCTTCCAAACAGAAAGTTTTAATAATTGTGAATAATCTTTTTAAAAAAAATGTATCTTGTATTGAATGATCAGAATTTGGCTCATTAACTAAAAGGCCTTCTGTCATGGGGAAAAAAACTGAAGTTTTGAAGAAAACTGGATTTTACACACTTAATATTCAAAAATTGTTATAACTGTCTAGCAATTTATGTCCCATGTATATGTCCAGGATAATTTAGTTAACAGATCATAGGCCAAAGTCCTTGGTTCAAATCTCGGTCTGGACACCTTTTCACTCAATTGGAAATTTATTACTCTCATGATTTCTTTGCTAATTAGAATGGTTGTATTAAAATAAAGAAGTATAATATATCCAATGTTTAATGAAATTCCTTTACCTGCAATTTATTATCTTGTGCTGTTTCAGATAACAAAATAAATATCAATATCAAAAGAATATCTGAGTGAATTGTGTCTGTTGAATGTATCCAGGATACTCATTTGGTATAATGTTAATAGCTTAAGTCAAGTTTCTTGCTTCAAATCCTTGCTTTCACATTTTTTTATTATTATTATTCACTCAGATAGAAAAATTATAACTCATGCAATTGTTTCTTTATTATTTATATAAAAATTACATCCCTCTTGACTAATCAAATGATTATATTATTTGAACAAATTCGTTTATTTCTGTATGATAAGAATAAACATCTATGTATAATTTAATTGTATTTCTCTGTTGTTTTCACATGCAATTTCAAATGAATGTTATTATTATTATTATTATTATTATTATTACTAGCGCATATGTTTTTAGCAATACTATTGTAAGCTATTTTTACAAGGTAAATGCACCAGTAGTGGGCCACTTAAAGACATTTATCTAATTATTATTGAAGTGTTAGTGAATTAAATATATATATATATATGAACCAAGTTCTAACAATCATATTTCGAAATGAAAATTCCAAATTTCTAAATATATTCCATGGAAAAAATGAAAAATTAAACTGTTAATTTCCCTTTATGCTTTAATAGTGGGCCTGGTAAATTCCTGGTGTTTTCAAGTTCCAAGTTTCCAGCTTTTCCAACAAATTATTTACAATGTAATAGATTATATTAACAATAGTGTAATTTAAAATAAAACATAATATTAAAGAAAAAATATTTAAAAAAAAAAACTTGAAATCTTTAAAAATTTGCCAAAAAAATGTTTTTGAAGTCATTCTAGAAGATAAAAAAAATGCACTAGCAAAAAAAATAAACAATTATTCCAAACAGTTTATGGAAAGTTAACATTCAAGGATGTTAATGAATTTCTTTCATTCATTTTGCAGAAATGCATTTTTCTTTTTTAACTCTTTTTAGGGATTGATTTTAAACTATAAAAATTGGTGGCCCATTTTAAGTATATTTATCTTACTCCACATATTAAATATTTGTGGCTGATTTGTGGCTGCAAAACAATGGGTTTTCTTAAAAAGATTAAAAGTTAATATAAATTATATTTTCTACAATGTTGTTGAAATTAAAAACTTATTTTTATGTTTATGATTAGGTGTATCAGAATATTAATTTAAGATATTGCCACTAATAATCTAGAAGTTAAAATTTGTTACACCAGAAAATGTTTTTAAAACTTTCTTTCAAATTATCACTTTTAAAATTGATCTTTTTTAGGAAGATAATTTAACAATAGAGTTTAACAATTGTATTAAAGTTTGTTTCAAGTCTCAGTTTAAATAGTTCAGTACATTTCCAGGGATCTGTTCAGGAAGAAATTGGGTCCTTTAAAGGACCCTTCACAATTTTTTTCATTTCAAAATGGAACCCTTCACATTTTTCATTTCAAAACAGAGCCCATCATAAGATTATTTTTCTTAAAAATACATTTTTTCAGATTTAAACTAAATCTTTCACGAATTTAATCATTCAAAAATAAAACCTGACCTTTCACTTTTTCATATTAAAAAAAATAATAATAATAAAAATAAAAAATTCCATACATATGTTTGCTTAAAAGTATATAAAAAAGAACTTGAGTTTAATGATCATTTCAAATTCACAAAAATATGACTTAATAATTTACAAGTGTAAAAAAAAAAAAAAAGCTGCTCACAAAAACAGGAACCAAATAGAAAAACTTAGACAAACCCCTGACTTTTACAAAATACAATAAGCATCAAGCTGACCTATTAATTCTTACCTGAATATTTAATTGCCAAAGTAAGAGGGGAAACACCTGTATAAGGATGAAATTCATAATTTTGTATATGTATTATTGCATGAAGTAATTCATAACATCCTATATAATAGGAAGCACATCAATAGTCCATACTAAGAAATTTTGTATTGAAGCACTGAATAAAAATATCTATTGCGCCTAACTATAGATCAACGGATATAGCTATTTCCTGTTTCCTGTAGTTTGAAGATCAAACCCTTCCAAGCTTCCTTCTGATTGCTCTTTTATGATGTCTCAATTACTACATTTCCTTCTTTGATTGTTAGGTGTTTTCTCAATGGAATTCTTCAGAGGAAATTGACTTTTTTAATAGATGATTATGTATTCATTATGCTAAAACGTTCAGTTTTTTATCATTATTAAATCTTAATTTTTGCGATTTTCATCAAAAGATTTGTTTTTTCTTTGCAAAAAAGAGTAATAAATGTTAGTCCTTTTTTAATCCATTTCATAAATATGAATTCTATGAACAGTTGTAGTGTTAGTTATAGTGTTAGCTGTTTTTTAATTTCAGAAAACTCCACGATTTTATTGTTCATTATATCTCAATTAATATATTTGCTTCTTTGACTGTCAGAAGTTTTCTGAATCACATTTTTGTAAAGAAAATTTGCTTTTTTTAATGTAATTGGGTATGCATTAAACTATAATTTTCAATAATATTTTATTGTGTCAGCTTTATTTTTATTTTTTCCCCCATTGTAATATATCAGAAAACAAAATTTTCTGCCCCCTCACCCCCTCTAAAATAATGTTGTAAATCCAAATTTTAATGAATTTCATTTGATTATTTTGAAATGTTCTATTGTATAAAATAGCAATATTTCAATTTCTAAAATCTTTTCATCATTTTATCATATAATTTAAAATCTCTCTATAATAAAACTTAAAATTTAAATAAATAATTCTTAGCTACATGAAAAATTGAAATATAAAATACCATAAATTTAACTCTTACATAATAAGCTTTTAAAAATTGCAATTGAATGATTTATTAAAAATTTGCTCAGGTTTAATTTATTTTATGCCAGTCTATTAAAGCAATAAAAATAAAACATATTTATAAAATATTCAAATATTTTATGGATATACTAAAAATTTTATAGCTCATTGATGTTGCATTGTTATAGAGCTCTAATTCACTGAAAAAAGTCTCTTTTTGTAATACAATTTCAGAATTTAAATCAGAAATTTTTTTAGAAAAATTATGTTATAATCAGGTCTTAAGATACTTGTAAAAGAGCTTTGTAATTATGTTTAAAGAATTAATTCTTAAAGCATTATACCAGCTTTTTCATGTATTTATATTATTCTTTAGTAGTTAAAATAAGTTTATAAAATAATATTTGTGTAATTGAATCTCCTTTTTTTAATTTTGCAATTAATCTTTAAAATATTCTGCTTAAACTGTATGTCTATCAGTCTATCAAGATTATTATCAAATTTTATTAATAAAATTATATATGTATTTTAAATGTATAAAAATAATTCTTAGCTACATGCAAAATTGAAATATAAAATACCATAAATTTAACTCTATCATAATAAGCTTTTAGAAATTGCAATTGAATGATTTATTTAAAATTTGGTCAGGTTTATTTTATAATGGAAAAAAAAACTAGCAATAAATGAGACTGTCACTGTAAGAGTAACAAAAACAATAACTCTCTCTTTGTATATATATATACATCTTTTTTTATTAGTATGGGTGAATAGTGATTTATCCGAATACAAACTTTTTTGCCCAAGAAAGAAAATAATTTTTAATTTTATGTGTGTGTATAGAATTTAGAATTTTACAGTGGTTAAAAAATTTAAAACAAATTTATGTTCATTAATTATTTTATATTCCTTAATAACTTGATGTATTTCAAACACCTTGTGACTGCAAAATTTTTTGCCGAGCCTTCACTTTGAATAGCATTAACATGCAAATTAAACTTCTTAAGCTATGCAGATCCTTCATATTATGAAAAATATATTCTATATAATGAAGTTTATTCCACTTTCATACATGTACGAACATTCAAACGGAGAGGTTGCTATTGTTATGGATCTATGAATTTAATTCAAGGGATTGTATGAAAATTAAATTTAATTTTTTCCTTTAAAAAAAAAAAAAAAGAAATGCTAAAAGCCTTTGATACAATTAGAACAAGATTCCAGTTTCATGAGAGTGTTACAAATGAATTGTTTCAATACTCACATGAATGCGGAAATTTTTACGAACAATGTATTTTTTTATATAAAAACAAAAGCTGCATAAAGTAATATGACAGACTTTTTTAAAGTGATGAAGTTGAATACTGAAAAAAAGAAAGAAATTACACTATATTTAAGTTTTTGTTTACTTCACTTTATAATTTTTATATATATATATACTAGGGGGGCTCCGCCCTCCTGCTCGCTACGCTCGCCAACCCCTCGCGTAATCGCTTCGTGTTTCCAAGTTGTATGCTACCCCTGCTTGCTGCACTCGCCAATACACCATGGAATCGCTTCTCGATTCCGTTCGGTATTGCTTTGCAATCCCGGTTGGAATCGCTTCACGATACCTTATTTTCCATACACTCAATTTTGGAATTCCTCTCATAAATGTATACTTATTAAAATACCGAGCATTAAATATCCATGAAAACCAGGAAAATCTACCAAAATAGCAGCATAAGGGAAAAAAAAGGAAGTGTACTCATTTCCAAGTCCAGCATAGACAGAGCCCTTCTTCATAACAAAATGTTTAAATATAATCATGAGACTTCATTAAATGGAAGTTTCAATCTATTTTCTGAAAACAATGTTTAATTAAGTTAATTGTAAAGATTTTCTGTCCCTACTGATAAACCAATTTGTAAGAGTTCTGAAATCTTACATCAGAACAGTCTGTTCTGAAATCAGTCTCCAACCCTTAAATTACAAATTGCATTAAAGCAAAAGGTATGGTTAACAAAATCTTTTGCATTTAAACCAGCACATACAATCTTGAATACTATTCCATTTATTCATGTTAGTAATCATGCAATTACTTAAAAGTTAAAACTGTATTTTTTTTTTATTTCTCAATTTAGAATTTAAATTTAATTATGTATAAAACCATTTTCATAAAGCAAGTTGTTTCATTTAGTGAGTATCTAATTTGATACCAGTTCTGTTTTCAGATGTACTGTTGTACTTGGAATAGTGATATGATATTCTTTCTTGAAAATGAATCTTTGCTAATACACCTTTTGAATGAATTATCACATTTCTTATTAAATAAAAAATAAGTTATCATGAATTTCACAAGTCTGTTTTTATATGTAAAGAAATTCAGACATTGATGCACATTCAAATGTTTTAAAATGATGCAGTGTTTTTCTATAAGAGTTTTTATATCTTGAGTTGTAATCTATTCTCTATATCCCTGGCAACTGAAATCTCAGATTTGGACACCATTTTTAAAAAAATCCCTCTCATTTTTATAGGAAATGCAGAAAGGCTGTATGTATATATCTATTTTTTTTTTTTTTTTTTTTTTTTTTTTTTTTAGTATCTGAATAACTGTACGTCTTATGCAAGTAAGAATGGTGATGATTTCATGAATGTGTCAGAAAGCAGCCAATTTGGATTAAAAAAAAAAATTGAAAAAAAAAAAAGACAGAAAAAAATTCTATCTTGTATTTACTACAAAAGATATCTTTCAGTATTTGGCAAAATTTTAGCAATATTCAGTGAGATATCTCAAAATATTCAATCAAAGCATTTGGTTGGCAAACCTTCAATATTCAGCAAAAAAGGCCAAATGCCGAATAGTGGCCGAATATTTAACCAATCCCTAATATTTATATATTTATTACAAGTTTTTTTTACATGAATATAAAGTTATTTTCAGCTCATTTAATATAAAAGGCTATTCATTGTTTTTAAAGTTTTCTTTTGGAAAGAAAATTTATGCATTTTGAAAAATTCATAGCTACTTTCCCACATCTCTTCTGAAATTTTTGCTTAATTTAAGGATTATAGTACCACAATGCCAACTATTGCTTCACTGATTAGAATAAAAATTACTCATCTGTATACAATAGTTTGTCTTTGCTCAACTTTTTATGCTGTCTTTTAAACAAATTATTCTACATACAGTTTTAAAAAATCCTTTTATGAAAAAATCATTTTATTCAAGGACTTCATATGCTAATTTTATGAAAGTACAGTCGAGTCTCTTTGTAACGAAATCCATCGTTCCAGTAAAAAATTCGTTATATAGAGAAATTCGATGTATAGAGAATGATGTTAAAAATCGTATTTAATGTGTAAATTTTGAACAAATATTATTTTTGATCTTTTTAATTGAGAAATTGAAATGTTTAAAAGTATATATTAACCTAACATTTTATTTCTTAATTATTTAAGCAGTTTCAAAAAAGAGAACAGACATTTATTTGAAAGCTTAATGAAAATCAAATAAGGAAGACTTGCATTAATTTCAGACAAAGATATCTATAATTTTTTGTTGTTTTGATTTTAAAATTGTTACGCTCTCAAAAAAGCTCAAATTTTAGAATGAAATTTTAGATGAAAAATTGTAGTTAACATTTTCCTCCATTTGAAGGCCTCTCTTATGTGTCTTTCATTGATTCCTCACTTATATGTGTAACAATCAAATTGATTCTGTTTTGAGAAGGATGTTGAAAGATGTGTGGGAGGTGGGATGAACTCGTTGGATTTAAAGGACAAGGAGAGAAGTAATATTTATAAAAAAAAACTCAGCACTGAACGATAAATCAAAAATAAGTGATGAAAAATTGTTTCCATATGATTTCGAAGCTTTTTTAAAACTGAATAGATTAAGACCAATTTATGAAAAAATTTGTTATATGGAGATAAATATTTTGCTATATAGAGACTGTTTTTAATGTAGTCATGCAAAAAGGGGACCGTTCCTACTAAAAATTCGTTATATAGAGAAATTTGATGTATGGAGTTTCGTTATAGAGAGACTCAACTGTAGTTAGCTAATGCTATTGTTTTTTTTTTCAAAAATTTTAATTTGCAAAATTTATTATACAAATATGTTATATATATATGTATATATAAACAGTCGAGTCTCTCTATAACGAAACTCCATACATCGAATTTCTCTATATAAAATTTTTTTAGCAGGAACGGTCCCTTTTTCACTTGAGTACATTAAAAACAGTCTCTATATAGCGAAATATCTATCTCCATATAACGAATTTTTTCATAAATTGGTCTTCATTTATTCAGTTTTAAAAAAGCTTCGAAATCATATGGAATCAATTTTCCATCACTTATTTTTGATTTATCGTTCAGTGCTGAGTTTTTTTAAATATTACTTCTCTTCTTGTTCTGTAAATCCAACAAGTTCATCCCACCTCCAACACACCTTTCAATATCCTTCTCAAAACAGAGTCAATTGGATTGTTACACATATTAGAAAGGAATCAATGAGAGGCACATGAGAGGCCTTCAAATGGAGGAAAATGTAAATTACAATTTTTCATTCCTTGCTAAAATTTGAGCATTTTTTTGAGAGTGTAACAATTTTAAAATCAAAACAACAAAAAATTAGATTTCTTCATCTGAAATTAATGCAAGTCTTCCTCATTTGATTTTCATTAAGCTTTCAAATAAATGTCTGTTTTCTTTTTTAAAACTGCTTAAATAATTAAAAATAAAATGTTAGGTTAATATTTACTTTTATATATTTGAAATTGTAAAATTAAAAAGATCAAAAATAATATTTGTTCAAAATTTACACATTAAATACGATTTTTAACATCATTCTCTATACATTGAATTTCTCTATATAACGAATTTTTTTACTGGAACGATGGATTTTGTTATATAGAAACTAGGGATGCACCGGATATCCGGCTCCTGCCGGATATCCTGCTTATTCGGCACTCGAACCGGATATTCGTTCCGGCCGAATATTTTAATATCCGGTTGCCGGATAGTAAAATATTTTTTTAATTCTGTTTTTTATATTTAAAAAAAAAAATGTAAAACTAATTTGCTCCTTGCCAACCTTATCTTATTAAAAAGCAATGTTAACAAAAATAAATACTTGTATATTTTCACAATTATGAAATTATAATGTTTATACGTAAATGAAGATATATTTAAAGTATGACAATATTTTATCATAACCTATAACAGCAATTGTAAAAACAAAACTAGAATATGTACTTCAACTTTACATTTTTTACTTCTCTTAAAAATTGTTCTTAAATTTCAGTAATGAAGTAATTTTACACCTCTCAAAAGTTTTATTGTAATTTTCACCAGTCAAAATTTAACTGCAGTGTTCAATAATTCTGTCATAACTGTAATTGTAAAACCAAAACTAGAATATCAACTACAATTTCAACTTTGTTTTGCTTTCAATATTTTTGTAATGAAGTAGTAGACTTTTATAGTTCTTCTCAAGTGTTTTGTTAATAACTTTATTATTAATTTGAATTATTAATATCAACAAAAGAGAAAGGTATAAATATCTAATCTAAAAGTTTTATGAAGTTGCTGTTAATACATCAAAAATCCGAGTCTGAAATGTGTACAATGGGGCCATCTTATAAGTGCTAAAGTATTGAGGATTAAAAACTATGTAGAAAAATAAAGTTTCCAACAAACTAAAGAGTTTATTTATGAATATTCATACTCCAGATTCAAAGTGTGTTTCTTTAGCAAATCAAGAACAAAATGATGCTGATATTAAAGAAACCATTCAATTTTTGCTGGAACATCAATTGCACAAGTTAAGCAGTCAACAATAGAAAAAAATGTGGTAAAAACAAAAGAAAAAAATCATTAAATATACAAATTGCATTTTTAAATAAAGCATATTTTAGTAAAAATTTCCAAAACAATTGAACTACGCCTTGTTATATATGGAACCCGCTCATATAGTCACCTGCTCGTGTTAAAATTGCAAGTGATATTTTAAATAAAGTTCATTCTGAAACTTGCTCTACAATGCAAAAAGAGTTTAATAGGAAAACTGTAATGCTCACTCAGAGTCAAGAGGAGTAACATACATAACTATCCCATTTTTGTTTGTCAACAGGGTAAAAATATTTTTTTCTGTTAGTTTATCGATACAATGCATCTATAAAAACATCAAGACACTACCTAAATCTGGTGATAGAGACTAAAGAAAGGGTAGAAAAAAATATGCATGTAAAGTCAGAAGTTTTATAAGTAATATTGAAAAGGCAAAATATTATTACATTTCAATATTTAATTAAATTACTATGTTTTTAAGTAACTTTGACTTAATAAGTGAATTGAAATCTATTAATACTTGCATAATATAAAATTACAATAATTTTTTTTTCTTTAAACAAGCATAAAATTGAAATATTATTAAAATAAAAAATGAGAAATTATTCGGCCGGATACCGGATATTCGGTAAAATTTTGTGCCGGATATCCGTTATTCGGTATCCGGCAAAAATCCACATCCGGTGCATCTCTAATAGAAACTCGACTGTATATATATATATATATTTTTCTTTATTCGCTTATCTAGCTTATAATTATTAGTTGATTGCACGAAAAATGTACTTTTTTTTTATAAATGATTTTTTTAATATATATTTGTATGATTACATGATAAACTTTATAAAATCTGATTTTCTTTTCTTTTTTTTTATAGATGTCCCTGCTAGTGGAATGTATTTTATGTCTTATGAATGGTTACAAAGAGTTTTAACTCCTGCTGGACAAAGGTTAGTGTATTGTAGTTATTTTGTTGAATTATGAACAAAGTTAAATATTTATCTAATTTTCTAATTATTAAAAAATATATTTTTTAAATACTTAATGTATTTACTATATTTTTATTAACAATTTTAAAATTATTCCATGTGAGATAGCTTTTATATTTTTGTTTTTCAGTCGATCTGATTTGAGTGTAGGGAGAACTCTCTTTGCTGGAGGAACTGCTGGAATTTGTAACTGGATGGTTGCTATACCTGCTGATGTTTTAAAATCCCGTTTACAAACAGGTAAATTTCTTTTAATAGTTTTTTTTTTATTAACTTGTCTTTAAATTTTTGCACATGATACACAATATTTCACTAAAAATGTTTGTGAAATATATTAAATTCTCATTAAGATGGATTTTGTTTAATGTAAAGAACTTTTTCATAGGCTGAAAAAAAAATGCTTGAATATTATGATCAAATATACTATGCTCCTTTTTGCTAATAGAGGCTTTTCATTGACTTTTACAAGTTGAGACTGTGTTTATGCAATAATGCAGCATAAAAGAAATGATATCATATATAATTTTCATGTCACTTGACGAAGGTGAGTGTGAAAGTGATGTGACTCTGTTAATGAAAAGGAATATATTGAAAGTATATCTGGATATTTTGTATATTTCAGGCATCTACATAAATTAACAGCTCAAAAAAAACCCTTTTAAATAAGTCAATAGAGCATTGTCATGATGGAGCATCCAAGTAATAGCAATGTGTTTTTGCACACTTTAGGTTTTTTTTTTTTTTTTTTTTTTTTTTTCAGAACATCCATGTAGTAAGCAGTATTGTTAGTCTGTATTGGAAGTACAAACTCCTCGTGGATTACTCATCTTGTGTCAAAAAAGGCAGTCAGCATAGTTTCACTTTTGACTTGCTTATTCTAGCCTTCTTTTATTCAGGAGAGGGGGACATACGGCACTCTGATGCTTTGTTTGTCCGTATATTGAAATGACCATATTTTATTACCCCATTTAAAAAATCAAGTTCAATTTGAACGTATTCGTTTATTATCATCACTCACTTGACTTTTTGCTCATTTATCAACACTTTAAAGATCAGTATTGTGTGAAAGGGGGGGAAACCCTGGGTGCAGAAACTTATGGGGCACCAAATTTATACTACCAACGTCATTTTTTGGCCTATCATAAGAAAAAGTTGGAGGCGGGGCGTCAAATTCGACCTTTTCCCCGGGTGCAGTTTTCTCTTCGCACGCCCCTGTTAGGGATCAGCTTTGCACACATTTTTTTGCATGTTGAAACTGTCCATAATGATGGTGTGACCAGGGAGTGTTTGTGCAATCATCCTAACACTCATTCAATGGTCAGAATTCAACAAACCACATACGCAACTCGCATTTGCATCTTTGTAGCTTATTGATGTTGATGGCCATCCAGAGCAGGGATTGGGGGTCACCTCTTCTTGATCCTATTTAAACACTTTCAACTGTTTTAAAACTTGAGAAGACAATATAGCAGATTTCTCAAAGGCTTGTTGGATTGATCTATTGGTATCTGTGTAACTTTTGCCGAGTTTGGTGCAGAATTTGATCGTATATAATTGTTTCTATACTCTATCCTATATCGAGACATACTCTTTTAGTTGAGGTTCACAAAATCAACAATGCTGACACAACTACTTCTTAGAGCAGACTGAGTTTTGATACATTGCCAAGTCATATACTCCCTCGCCTAGCCCTAGAGATAAAAATACCCTGCAATGTATAATCATTTCATAATAAAATCTCTTCCATTACTTACTGAACGCATCCTGTACATATTAAATAAATTTAATCCTTCCTATGTAATTATAGCTTGTAGTATATTAATGATTATCAATGTTTTAAAAGATTTGTGTGACAAGGATTATATTATTTTTAAATGTTTTGAGCTATGTTTTGTTTTTCTAAAATTTTTAGCTCCTGAGGGCACATATCCTAATGGAATTAGAGATGTATTTAAGCATGCTATGAAGGAAGAGGGCATCAGAGCTTTATACAAAGGTGCAACTCCTGTAATGCTTCGAGCTTTTCCTGCAAATGCTGTAAGTGTACCTTATTTATTTTAAACTTGTATGCCTTCCAATTAGCGAGGCACCATTCCTAAAAATGGTGGCAAATGTAATAAACTGCTCTCTTCCTGCTCACATAATTGAAATAACTGTTTTTATTTTATTTTTTTCTTTCAATAAAGAGGGGTATTTTTTAAAAAGATTTAATATGGTTTACTTATTATAAATGGCTTACTATTTGAAAATTAGCAGATAATAAACACTCTGCCGTTAAATACTTCCCATAAAAATGTATAATTCATACTCAGCAATTTTTTATTTACAGTCCTGTCTCTATATGATGAAATCCATTGTTCAGTCAAACAATTCGTTGAAAAGAGAAGAGTAAAAAATTTTTCATTTAATGATTAAATTTCAAAACAGAATTGTTTTTGAGCTGTTTAATTAAGTTTTTGAAATATTTAACGAAGTTTTTCCGGAATCACAAACATTTTCGCCATTTCCTTTTTTTTTACTGTGTCTTATTGATTATTTTCAAAATTATTACTTTATCAGAGAGAATTATGCTTATCCTAGAAGCAATTTTATGCAGTAGAAGATAACACCTGCATAGATGACATTTAGTAACAATTATTCATTCAAATGATCTCTCATAACAAAAAATGATCCAAGTCGCCACAAACAACAAACATTCCTCTAACAAACTGTAAAAGTAATGAGAGTTAGTTTAGGTAGATGAAAACCTGCTGAAAAAAAACGACCTTTTCTGCAATTGCCCCCTTATCTTTCCTTATTCCTGCCTTACTACCCAATCCAAGAAACAAAAAACATTTTCAAGATGACAATGGAATAGTTTTATCTTTTAGGATGCTTTGTGATAATTGCAAATCGCTCCAGTAGCAAGCAAATGTTTCAATATTTTCCAAGATTGCATGCTCATCTTGGCTAAAACAAAGTCCAGTATAATCATGCAAAAAAAAAAAGGTGTTCTTGAGGGGGGGGGGGGGGATGCCTTTTTTTGGACATAAGGAATAAGGTACAGGAATGCACGTATGAAATATAAACCAGAAGTCAAAGGGAAAAATTATTCTACTATAATTTGAAGTTATTTCTGAACATATGAAAGAACATTTTTGAAAAAATTTGTTAAATGGAGATGTATATTTTGCTATATAAAGATTATTTTTAATGTAATTATGGAAAAATATGACCCTTCTTACAAAAAATTCATTAAATAGAGAAATTCACTGGATAGAGTTTCGTTATAGAGAGACTCAACTGTATTTTTATAAAAGTACATGATAAAATTATGCATTCTTGATTTAAAATTACCAAAGTGATGCTGTGATTAAATTAAAAGAGCATGCATGTCAAAGTCTGATTTTACGACTGCTGCATTTCTACACAAATTTATCTTCAGTTTATTTACTTCTACAACAATTTTTATCTTAGAATTCAATGAAAACTTGGTGAATTATAATTAAATTCTTATAGTGGTTCTTAAAGGGAGAAGAAGAGCAGATATTTCCAACTGTGCTAACATAACATTGTTGATATTATTGTATTGTCTAGTTTTGAAATATAATTTTTCTTTATATTTTGTATTTTGGTAATGTCACCAAAGGCCTGTAAAAGCACATGAATACCAAATCATGATTTTGGGGGAGATTTTCTTGCTAGTCCACATAAACCAACTTAAAGAACAACAAAAAATTGAAAGTTCTATTTGAAGACTTGAAATTTTTAAACATTTTTAAAATCTACCATTAATATATTGCAATTGAAAGAAAAAAAATGTTTTTTCTTATATTGCATTTTATTTATTGAGCCATAATTTCATCTGTTTGTTAATAAAATTTTATATCATAGCTTAAATTTAGTATATAATTATTATTGAATATTTTGCATTTATTAGGTAGTTAAATATACATTTCTCAAAACAATTGTCCGGCTTTGTCAAAAAATGTTTTACACCCATCTTTATTAAGACTTTTCATCCTAAAATCGCAAAAAAAAAAAAAAAAGGTATTAATAGACTTGAAATAATGTCTATTCAAAACATTGAATTTTCATGCAGGTTAAAAATCTTAATAGTTTCAATTTATCAACTTCTCTTCATGCATTAAATGTAAAACTGTACAAGAGTTTTCATTTCAAACAAGGCTTTTGGAGTCAGTTGGAATTTTTTTTTTTTCTTCTTAAAGGTTCATACATATATTTGTTTTTCTACTCATCCTAGGTATTTGCAAAATCCATACATTTTTTAATTAAATTTGTATTGTTTCCTGTTTTTGGCTGTTATGTGCATGGGTGCAAGACCTTCAGTCTCAGGACTGATTTCAGTCTTGAAGAGATTTTTGACTAACTTTAAATTCCGCTTTATATACTTAAATAACATCAGATTTACCATCCAGAACATTTAATCACTTTCTTTTATTGTACGAGATCAATTCTTAGCCATAATGCAAGGCTAAAAATTAGTTATTTCTAATAGTCAGAAAAGATTTTAGTCTTGACTCGGATGGAATTCTTGCACCCATGGTTATGTGTCCCAGTAAACATACTATAAAACTGTGTATTTGATTAAAGATCCAAGATACTATTTGCTAGATGTATATTCTGCCCCAGTTAGATTCAAATTTGTTGAGTATTTAGACATTACATGATGAAACTCTGGTATATTTTTTTACTTTTGTGTGCCTATTCACTTTAATGAATTTCACATTAACAAATTTTTCAAATTAATAATTTTTTTGGCCACTTCAAAAGTTATTTCATTTTTATGAATGTTGAGAAGACAAAAAAGGAAAATCTCTACTGAAAAATTATTATTTGAAAAAAACTTTTTTCTTCATGATCTTCGAAAATTTCAGCATATTTTGAATCAGTTTTTTGAGAGAGAGAAAGGGATAAAATTACTTCCCAATGTGCAGTTGCAAGAGTAATAAACTTATATATTACATTTGTTACAATGTGGGTTCTGGATGCCGAAAAATTCAATGCAAAACTGTTAAAATGTTTCAAATTTAAGGATAATTTGCATAAAGTTGACACCGGAGCATCAAAAATTCCAACATCCAAAGCGCACACGTAATTGGCCGAATCGCATAGTGGATAAATAAAAAAATATATATATAAAACAAATTAAAATTAATCAAAAATAAAAATAATTTAAATTTATCAAAAAATAAAACTTCGATTACCACCGATGATAAAAAAAATTAAAATAAAATAAAAGGAAAGAACTCACCCATCTTGTGAATAAGATCAGGAAACACACAGCAAAGTACAATAAATTATTTTTTATTTTGTATATATGAATACGAAACGTTGCATTCTAAACATTATATTAGAAATAAATTTTACTTCATTTCTATTTTTAAAAAAAAAGTTGAGTCCTGATTCATAAAGTACATAAAGAGGTAATTTAACTATTGTTCAGATTAATAGGTCCATAATCGTTAAGTCCAGAATATTGAAGATTAATCAGACATAATCTTACTGACAGAGTACAATAGCTGCAGTGATGATTCCTGAATGTCCTTATCCTTCTGGAATGAAGAAAAACGGAGGTAGGCACTGTTGTTGCATACACAATAGAGATATTTCAGCTCACATTCAGGCGGCTGCTGCAGTATTTCCTCCGTATCAGGATCGAAAAAAAATTTTGAATAAAGACGATGCTGTAGTAGACACAATTAGGAGGGGATGTTGATGAATCGTATCAGGATCAAAAAAAAATTGAATATAGACAAAGTTGTAGTAGACACTGTCAGAAGGGTATGTTGATGATTCGTTACAGGATCGGAAAAAATTTGAATATAGACAATGCTGTGATGGACTCTATCAGAAGGAAATGTTGATGATTCGTATCAGGATCGAAAAAAATTTGAATAAAGACGATGCTGTGGTAAACACCATCAGAAAGGAAGATTGACTGTTCCAGATCTTCTATATAAACATCATCAGCACGAAAAAAGGATTCTTTTTTATTAGACTTCGGGCTCCAAAAATTAAGGGACCTTCATCACCTACGTCTTTCCATATCTCTGCCCCAACGCTACGGGAAAAATTCCCGAGCGAGGGAGAACAAAACGCTGCGGCTACATAGCAGTAGATTCAGAGTGGAAATGATGAGTTTACCAGACGCTAGCCTCGGAAACCAGCCTCGGCTTAGCCAATCAGAGACGATCCTGAGCGTACACGTTTCCCGCGTTTTCTCGAAAATTCTATGATGATTCATCCTCAACACCACTGACCTACACATGACGAAAAATGGCGTCTATTTTGAAGGGAAGAACACATTTTTTCACTGTCATGGCGGACCGATTTACAGCGGGAATATTCAAAATATAAAAACATTACAACATACAAAATAACATATTTCAGCAAATATATGGTTGTTTTAGAAGTTACTTATGTCAAAATAACCAGAAAAATTTTATCTATCTATTGAATATAGATAGTACTAAAAAAAATTTGGAAATAAAAATATTTTATTTCTTGCAAAATAAAACAAAGAAAAAAATGGTGCACGTCATGTATAGCGAAATATTTAATTTTTTCATATTAAAGATTACGCTATAAGATCGATTTATTATTTTTATTATTAAATTAAAAAGTGAGAAATAGATGATATCTAGAATTTATATTATATAAAACTTTTAATTTTAAAAGACTTAATTTTAAAAGATCGTTATTTGAACTGATAAGACTGAGAATTGAAATACTGTTAAATGTAACAGATTTTAGAAATAAAGTAAAAACATTATAAAAGTAAATAAATTGTTATTATGAAAAAGCAACTAATTTCGAAGGATGTGTAAAAGGACTTAAAACTTAAGTAATTAAATTTATGAAAGATCGTTTAATTTGCTAAATGAAATTTTGAAAAGTAATAATTTAATTTAAATTTTAAAAACGGAAATAATTTTTATTTATTTCTTTTAATTATTTAATATGATGTAACAACATTCACAACCAATTTCCCCCCCCCCCTCTTTTTTTTTCTTCTGCCTGCATTACTTATATATTTTTCTAAAAAAATCTCACTGTCTGTCTACATATATATAAAGAAATAGTTATATTAATGGCAGATGTCAATAACATTTTTTAAGCTGTTAGGTTAGTAACTTAAATTGTCATTACTTTAAAGTAATAGTTACAATTAAACTTTTGAAATTTAATTTTAATTTAATAAATATTTTATTTCTAGCTAATAAATTCACAATAATGTACTGTAAATTTATTATTTTCTAACATGTTTTTATTTTAACTGAAATGTAATAAAAGTTTAATAATAATATATATGTATTTTTGATCAATGTGCATGAAAATTTCTCTTTATTATTATTGTTATTATTATTATTATTGTGATACTGAAATTTCACATTGAAGAATTTTCCAGTATAATGAATTTAATAAGTGGTCTCCAGAATTTCATTGTAATGAGATTTTATTGTATATATTTTAGAAGGTCTGGTCTTGATTAAATTGCTTTTTAAAAATGTCTATATGTATATGGCACAATTTTTGTGAATGCTCTATCGACCATGAGGCGGCAACACAGAGAATCACCTCATCAAATTTACAGATGAAAATCTAGGATAAATAAATCTGGATTTGCATATTAAAATGGAATCAGTCTGCCAAGTCTTATCTTGGTGGAAAACACCTAAAAACCCACTTTTAGCAGATGACTCATAGACTTACCATTATGTTTTCCTGCTTCTAGCAGGGATGTAGTGGAGGGTATATAGGGGCATACGCCGTATACTTTCTGGATTTTTTAAAGCAACACAGTATAGCTTCTGTTTCTCAAGAAAGCTACAATATATACACTCTAGAGTATACTCTCTGCCTTTAGGGTATACCCTCTGCCAAGATCGTATCCCCTCTTTTTTTTTTTTTTTTTTTGTTGTTGTTGTTTGTTTGTTTTTTGTTTTGTTTTTTTACAATTACACCATTGGCTCCTAGTCCATGTTTTCATACTTTTGGGTGCAGGAAAGCACAATAGTAAACCTTAAATAAACCTTTGAAAAAAAAATGCACTCAAGTCAACTACTAAAATGGAGTTTTTAGGTATTTTCCATCAAGATGCAACTTGGCAGACCGATTGGGTTTTCATATGTCAATCGAAATTTAACTAATCCTAGATTTTCATCTGTGAACTTGATGAGGTGATTGTCTGTGCTCACATCTCCTAATCTACTATCTCAAGAACTAATGCATGAAATTTCACTAAACTTCATATTCTGTTAGACTATGACATAAATAGATCTTTGTTAGGATAAGGTGTATACTCCCCAAAAGGTGTTGATGCTGTGCTTTATTTTCATGATTTTTATTATAGTTATGTCTCAAGAACACATAGACTGTCATTTAATTCTGATTGCAGACAATTTGGTTATTTGTTTTGTATAGAAAAAATTTTTGTGGTGAATACTTTTTTAATTGTTTGTTATTTATTTTTCAGGCTTGTTTTATGGGTTATGAACTTGCTATGAAATTCTTGAACTGGATTGCTCCTAATCTTTGATTCCTGAGTATATAAATTAATCATTAATTAACCACAATTTTTTTATAGTCCGTTATTTAGTGCCTTTTGACCTTAAAATAGTGCTGTCATTTATATATATTTGTATATATTTTTCCACTTTTCTTTTCTATATGAAATGTAAATAAAAGTAAATTTCCATCCTGCCAGCTTACATATAATCATGTTAGTTGTTAGAAAAGAAAGTTTTAAATTGTGAATAATGAATTTATATTTCTTTTTTAGAAAAATCTTAAACATGTCATTTTGTAGAAGTTTTAATTATTGTTTAATTAGTTAATATTTCATTTTAATAATTGTAATGAAATTGTAAATTATTAGTTATATATGTAATTGTTTAATTGTAGCTAATATTTAATATATTTTGAATGTAGTACATTCTTTGTACTATAATTCTTTTTTTTAATAATGGAATGTTTCTTTTATTATATTTGTTATAATTATGTATAAATATCAGTCATACAATTTGTGTAAAAACTATTTTATTAGAACAAATAGAATGAATATAAGGACTATTTTCTTTTGTGTGTATGAACTTAACCTGGTGATGTTAAAAGGTTTTAATTATTTTAAAGTAAAAGTGTGTTCATATCTCAGTTTGTATACTTGAATATATTAGGTGTATAAAATATTAAAAATTCTTATTATCCTTACTATAATCAATCATGTTTAGTTTTTCAGTTAAAAAATTAACTTCTTAAATTTTATAAGTAATATGTGTATGAATCAGAAGTAAGTTATATTTGAATAAAATAAATATAAAACAAGAAGAAATATGTGCTTTATGATGTTTTATTTTAAAATATTGTACATTCATTACATATCCCTTTTTTATGCACATTTATAGCCTCCAAAGGAATTAAGACATTTACCTTAACAATCAATAATTTTATCCATTATAATGAAGTATAAATCATTTCCCCTATAATCTCCAAAGGATTATGCAATCACTTTTCCCTTATAGTCTCCAAAGGAATTAAGACATTATCTTAACACTCAATAAGTTTATCCTATTGCACTGAATTATAAATCACCTCCAGTGTTGTATGAAACAAGTTCAGCTTTTTAACATTTTTATAAAAAAACAAAAACGTTGAACCTCCAAAACCCTTTTTATTGTCTCTAAACAAATTATAATCACCACAATAAAAGTTAAGCTGTATTTTAGATGTGATCGTCCCTCTCAATTGAGTTTTTGTATGAGCTGTTTTGTTTTTCAAGATACATGGTGTCTGGTATTATCACTGAGCTCCATATATAATACGGAGGGTCTGCTCGCCGATCCGGCCGATCCACTTTCTGCAGTGATTGCATCACACTTTTCATTACATGCAAGTAAATGAGTCCTCTATTTTTCTTAATATTACAAGCATTTTTTAAAGCTTTTTCGCAAACTTTTTATTATTTTTGTTTATTTCTATATGTTTTTGATATTTTTATGAGCAATATTTAACAAATGTTTCTTTATTTTTTTGTTGAGTTAAACTAAAATTTCCTTTTTAACTAATATCAAATTGAAAATTTGCTATGAATTTAAGTAAAATCAATAGATTTTTAATAAAAGGATATATATCGGTGAAAATTGTAGCAATTTTGCCTTAATTTTGAAAGAAAATTCAATTTGAAAATATCTAACCCTGGAAATCTATGTTTTGCCAAAGATTTTCGTTGGAAAATCTTTGGCATTGTATTCATGTGCGTACCGCTGGATTCACTGTATCAGAATAGGAAGTTAGCTCTCTGTATTATTATTGAGCTCAGTGTGTATTACCATGCAGGAGAATTGTTTAAAACATACATTTTTTTTAAGTGTACAGCTCCTTAAGCTTCCTATTTGGAGCATGGATCCAGCTGATGCACCATTATAAACCATTTGCCAGAAATGTATGCAAGAATAATGCAAATAAATAAATTTTTTACTAAAGCATTTAAATGTATTTTTCATTATCACCAAATGAATTTGTTCTCATTATGATATGGCATTAGTTGTTGTTTGTGTAACTTATTTTCTTATTTGCCCATGCACATTTTTTGACTTTCATATTTATTTAATGTATTTATGTAACTTTACTTTAACCTGTCGGCACAAACAGTCAATCCTCAATAATAATAGCATTAAATTGATTTAAATTTGTATCAATCTTTAAATCTTTCAAAATATTTTAATATCTGTTGATTTTATTTATTTTTATTTATTTTACATTATTATTATTTTGCAAATGAAATTAAATCTATCTGTTTGTCTTTATTTGTGTCAACTGTTTGTTTTAATATGATCAAAATGTAATGTTTCATATTTGAAATTTCATATTATAATCAACTGAAAGCTAAGTATGCTATTATATATCTGGTAATGGAATATTTAACTGGATTCACTGCATGTAAAAGTTTTGATTAAGTTTATATTGAATAAATGTGCAATGTACTCCTTAAAAAATATAAAAACTGTTTAATAATAAAATTATTTATTTAAAAAATGTTGTTTTGCTGTAGTAAATTTTTGTATCTTCACATTACATGAACTATACATAATAAAAGAGGCATAGCTTAGTCAAAAAATTGTTATATACTAGATAAACAGCTGCCATATATCACTTTTGTATTAAAACCTGTGATACTTTTCCAATATAAGTTGTCTTTTTGAGCTTGGCCTAATTTGGGCTGCAGTAAGTAAGATTTGTTGCCAAATAATGCCGAAAATTCTTAAAATTTACAATATAATTCTGAAACTTTTGCTCATGCAATAATTAATGAATATTCATATATGATATAAATGCACGGTGGACTCCCTTAAGTCTGCATATGATTTTAGATGTAAATAGTGAAACTTGGTTAAATATCAGGAACAAAATTCAAGATGACTCTGAAACAAACAACTGTTGCAACAGTTTTAACATTTTCTAAAGCTTTTTTGGCTATTACAGCTGACAAATTACTAAATAAAATTGTTACTTATGATTTTGATGTAATTTTCATATCTATAGCAAAATTCAATGTATTGTAAGTTCTGCATAATATTTGAGAGTGTAAACTGTAACCAAATTGTTTATTTTTCTTACACTTGCCTTTCCATAAATCTCAAAATATGCACAAAGTTTCTTAAAAGGTGTTGAAAAATATATATTATTTATTTATTACATACCTTAAATCTTTCAGACGCACTTGCATCCATTTTCAAAGGACGAAAAAGATAATTGATTAGAAATAGAAAATGTAAAAAACAAAATAAAGTCAGTCTGTGTGTGCAACAAAATTATGAGGAGTCCATTGAAACACCAAGGGTGGTATATACCAAAGTGTGGGAATATTAAATGAAATAACGTCATTACAAACCGTTTCACTCCTAAGCAAAATTTTTCTAGTGTAAGGAGCCTGAATTCTTAATTGCATCTGTAATAATGAAAATAATAACTTGAAAAACTATGTATATGTTATTGATTTTATCCTTTAATAAATTTCAATTTTTTAAAATGCTAGGAACAGTAATGTAACTTATATAGGGCTCAATGAGGCTGCCAACTGTATATAATACGGATCTTAGTGAACTTCTTGTGAATATTTTTGCTTCAAGACACTTAATGCCATGTTCGTCTGAACTGTTTTGCTCCAAAATCCTCTAATGTAATCAAAAAGTTGCTTTATATGAGAGTATGTACTGGTAGGCTCAAAGCTTATACTGACACTTTAGGGAAATTGCAGATACTTTCCTGACGACTTGGACAACTAAACAGATATTAGTTTGTTGATTATTTCAGCTTCTGCAAGTTAGTCAAAAACTTTCCAGCCTTTTCCATTACTGGGACTTTAAGGCTGGGATTGCTATGTGTCACTTAAGATCGATTTTGAAATTTATGCTGCATGTTTGAGAATATGAAAAATTACCTCTGTTTTTAAATACTATCTATTTTCTGACTAATGAGAATGGTACATACACATCTGTAGAGTGTTCTCATTGCTCAAAAAGAAAGAATTGTTTTAAAAAACAGAGGTAGTAACAGCGAGGCGTATAGTCCAAGAGCCGACAGCACAAAAACCTAAGGTATCGAGCACAAGAAAAAAAAAACATTTATTTTATGGAAGAGTAGCACTGAGGGAGTCTAATGATCTATTTCTGCTGGAAGTAAAGTGGTGCATAAGCCTGAAATTAATACCACTAGTGGTTCACTCATAGGTTTATCATTGTATTTGTTGTACAAATATGTCATACCCTTGATTGTATGGCAAACACAATGATAAGCCTATGAGTGAGCCACTTGTGGTATTAATTTTTGGCTTATGCACCATTTCACTTTCGCCAGATCTGGATCGTTAGATTCCTCTATTACCATTCTGTCATAAACTAAAGATTTTTTTCTTGTGCTCGATACCTAATGTTCTTGTGCTGTCAGTTTTGGAATATAATTATTCATGGAATTTTTAATAATGTGGGATTGCGGTGACTCGCTATCTTAAATCTTATGCTCGATCATAGATGGCCCCCCTGTGATCGATTGTAACTTTGTAGTGCAGTGCCTCTGTGTAAATCCTCATGCTGCAGCAAAAGTCTCCTGTACTGATAAAAATATTGTGAAAAATTACTTCTGTTTTTAAAGACTATCTATTTTTTAACAAATGAGAATGCTGCATAAATGTCTAGAATGTTCTCATTGATCAGAAAATAGTCTTTCAAATCAAAGATAATTTTTCAGAATATTTTTGACAGTCCACAGTTAAATAATCAGAGGCTGCAGTTACATTTGCTGTTGATTGCGTGTGCATCCACATGCTTTTAAGCTGTCATAAGATCGCAGGCATTGCGATACCGTTTACACTTTGTATCTTAGGTCTCTAAGTTAACCTCATGTGAGGTGCTGCAATCTCAGCCTTACAGATTCCAGTGCTTGGCGAAACCACGACCAACAACATACAAGGCCAGTCGACGCTAAGGAAAAGACAGGCTGCTTCACTACCTTTTCTTATTAGACCACTAGCATCACGTAATGCTCCTTTTGTGCAACTGCATTCTAACATCATGTGACTCAAGCAGTCTTAAAAGTAAAACATGTGTAAAGTGTCTTAATGGGCAGCCAGTGGCTCTAGACCCTACACTGTTAAAAATATGAAACTTTTGCTGCCTCGTCACTCAACCACTTTTATAGAAAACTGTTGTTTCACTGGATTATGGAGCATTCTCATTGGTTAAAATAGAGATATTCTATAAAAGCGGTGTAGTGATGATGCAGCAAAAGTTTCATATTTTTAACAGTGTATCCCTTGGCTGTGAGAAGGGATGGCAGAGTGGCGTACTCTGCTGAGCCCTAAGCCTTCCTAGTGGGGGAGGTGAACTGGAGAACTGGGAGGGGGTATACAGTAACGTTGTGAGACGAGGGCTGCAAATGCACAAGTTGCAGCTTCTTAGTGTTGTTCTTTGAGCTATCGGCTGGCAGTAAGCGTTTGTTGTACATGTATATCAGGTTTTCTGCATTGGCATACAGTTAAAAATCTGCAGCATATGCTGCATAGTCACTCCACTGCTTTTATAGAATATTTATATTATGACCAGTGTGAATGCTCCATAATATAGTCAAGTTATCCTTTTCTATAAAAGCGGCGCAGTGTCAATGCAGCCAAGATCGCAGATTTTTAACAGTGCAGAATAGCCTGTTCCCACATCACCCTGGTTTTCAGGGCAAGGTGGAC
Source organism: Maratus speculifer (assembly GCA_964019185.1). Lineage (NCBI taxonomy): Eukaryota > Metazoa > Arthropoda > Arachnida > Araneae > Salticidae > Maratus > Maratus speculifer. The sequence goes on along the minus strand of OZ025295.1, from coordinate 307,713,890 downwards.
AGCAACTTTCATAGGACTGTACCAGAGTTGAACTCCGGTCGAACAGTGACACGGTGCAGCATCTAACTAATGACATAGAATCGTATCCATTCATTTGATAGAGACAGAGTTGGCCTCTGAAGAACAAGACTCGGTTACCTTCTAGTATCGACGGGGTCCACGGGAACACCATGCAAGGATTCCCGGGACTTTTGTTATGAAAGGCTGTGGACAGCATGCAGGGAGCACTGTGACGTGCTCTTTTGTCTTTTCATCAGGCAGCACATCCTCTGGGCCTGCTGTAGCTAAAGCAGTTGTGTGCCGCTCACTAGGTAGATGGTAAAACTATCTGCCCCCGTTGAAAAGAAAGCTGTCGTGGTGAGTGGCCATTTGGTGGAGCAGTTGCTTAACATCATACCCTGAAAAGGGATCGACTGGCAGGTCCACCGCCCAAATTTCAGCTCTGGGTAACCAGGCCAGAGGATATCTGATTACACGGTGGCATTTGAATCAAAGATGAAGTTTTGGTCCGATCAAGTCCTGCGTGTCCATGCGTAGCGGCAGCTTTCTGCACCCAATGATGAAGACTGTGCAGTGTCTGAAATTAACTTTCATATCACTCAACCCTGAATCAGTAAATCCTGAAGCTGTGACTTTCTGCAACTCCCCAGAGATAGCTAGCAGCACATTTCCTGCCTGGTAGCAACTGTCATTGCACATTTTAGAGGCATTCTTTCCCCAGTACTAAGGGCGACTGTAAAGTGAGGCAGTGTGTACAGGGACCTTGTCGGTCTCACGTGGTCTTCTGGTGGTTAGTGGTTGCTCAGGGCTCCGAATCTGCCAACCCCCTAGTGTGCTGGTGTCTTTGCCATCAGGGGGATTGAATTTTTCATGACTTCTCAAGGTCGCTAATGATGTCTTCTAGTAATCCGGTTCCGTGTGGTCTCCTGATGGTAAGGGGAAACGTCCTCGACTGGGCTCCGGCCAGTTTTTTCCAAGAAAGGCGGTGTCTGCTCCATCAGGAGGAGAATTTCCACAGCTCTCGCAGTTCAGAACCACGTCAATCCCGAATGCCGATGTTCGTCGTTCTTCGGTAGGATTGGGGTGGTTGGCTGCGGGGGGGGGGGGGGTCTGTGTTGCTACTGCTGCTGGGGATGTGTGGTGCTGCATGTTGGGAAACCCCCAGGATCTGGTGTTTTATAGGTTCTAAGCTTGACTTGCTAAAGTGGACCTGTCACATTCAGGCCTTATCCGGTCCTCTATGAAAGGTCGCCCAACTCGGTGGGGTTCCCAATTCTTATTTATCAAATCTAGGCTGTGACATCAGGCAGAGAGCTTCGGCTTTTCTCCAGGGATCGCTAGTGACAACAGTGGTTTAGCTAGAGCATTTTGTTTGGGGAGAGGGGTGAGATCGAATTTACTGAATGTTAATTGAAAATAGCCCAATGATTGTGAATTAATTTTTTAATTTTCTATTTTTGTATATTTATGCCTTATTATATTTTTAAATGAGCACTGTGAAAATAAATGTATCATCAATAGGGGTGCATAACCTTTTCAAGAGAAGGACCACTTAACAAATATGTCTGGGTGATCAAGGGCCACATCAATAGCTTGAAGAGAATTCTATTTAAAGGAGGTGATCTGAAGTCTATAATGAGATAAAAAAATTAGTCGGGGGGGGGGGGAGGGCGCGGCTACTCTTCTCTTCTAGGTACAATTACTCAGCCAAAATTTCCAATTCAGTTGGTAAGGATATGTTAACGGTTTTTACATTTGTATACATAACAGATAAGATTATTTTCAACATGCAATAATAATTGACTTTCCGGGAGACTAAATTTTGTTTTGCTAAAAGTGCTAAAAAACAAACATAAGTATCTAAGCTGAATAAAAAAAATGTGAGCTTTATGAACGAAGACAAGAGAAGAGCTAATCAACAAGATTTTCCTTATCAACGAAATTTCCGATTTTTCCACGCCTAATCGAAAAAGTTTGTGCTTTTTTCGAAGCCGATCGAGAACATTCTCGATTTTTCCGTGTCTGATTGACATATTTCACAATTTTTCCACACCCAATCGGTAAAATTCGCGAATTTTGCCAAACCTATCCGCGAAATTTATGATTTTTCAGAGCCTGATTGACGAAATTTGAAATTTTTCCACGAATGATCAGCAAAATTTGCGATTTTTCTTCGCGTGATGGACAAAATTGGCGTCTGTGATTAATCGACGAAATAAGCACCTTTTTTCCTTCCTTGATCGATGAAAGAAGCATTTTTTCGCGCAGGAACAATGAAATTCGCGATTCTTTACTGACTGACGATATCTGCATTTTTTTCGCCACAAATTGATGAAATCCGCCGCTTTTTCTCACAACTGCCGAAATTCACGATTATTAAGAAGTTGCTCAAACAAAGTTTTAATTTTTCCTCGCATCATCGACAAAATCTGCGTTTTTTTTTTTTTCGTGTCCCATCAACAAATTGTTCTGAATCGACAAAATTCGCGAGTTTTTTGTACCCGATCGCTCGAATTCATGCTTTTTACCAAGCCAATCGACCATATTCGCGATTGTTTCGTTCCCGATCGAAGAAATCGGCAATTTTTGCATACCATATCAACGAAATTCCCGATTTTTCGTTCTCGATCGACAAAAATCGCGATTTTTATGTTCCCAATCGATTAATTCGCGATTTTTAAGAAGGCGATCGACGATGTTCTCGATTTTTCCATGCCCTATCGACGAAATTAGCGCTTTTTTTCGTTCTTGTACGTATTTTTTCCGCACACAAACAATGAAATTCGCGATTCTTCACTGACTGGCGAAATCTATTTTTTTCCACCGTAAATTGGGAAAATTCGTGACATTTTTTCGTGATAAACAGACGAAACTGACGATTGTTCTGCAGCTGCTCAAAAATTTTCAGCACATCAACAAAATCTGCGATTTTTCCATGCGCTATCAACGAAATTAGCGATTTTTTCATTCTGAATCGACAAAATTCGCGCGTTTTTCATATCCGATTACCCGAATTTGCGCTTTTTACGAAGCTGCGACCATATCCGGCATAAACTTTTCCTGATCGTTGAAATAGGAAATTTTTGCGTGCCATATCAACGAAATTCGCGATTATTTCGTCGTCGATCGACAAAATTCGCGATTTTTCCGTTCCCGATCAACAAAATTCGCAATTTTTCGTGTCCTATCAACTAAATTCGCGATTTTTTTTCGTGCTCGAATACCAAAATTCGCGACCTATAGACAAATTCGAGATTTTACGAAGACCGATTAGCAAAATTCGAGATTTTTCCATGTCCGACAGACGATATTTTCGAATTTCTTGTGCCCGGTCAACGAAATTCGCGCGGTAAACAGACAAAACAGGCGACTTTTCTACAACCTATGAGCAAAATTTGCAATTTTTTCACCCATCATCAAAAAATTATAATTTTTTTTCTTGCCCGATCAACGAAATTTGAGCTTTTTCCCATCCGATCGATAAAATTCGTAATTTTTTTTCCGTGCCTGATCGAGAAAATTCACGATTTTCTCGTGCCAGATCGGCGAAATTTGCTATTTTTTTCGCATTCAAACAACAAAATTCGCGATTTTTTAGTGCCCGATCAACGAACTTTGTGATAATGACTGACAAAAATTTCAATCTTCTTATCGCAAATTGACGAAATTTACGATTTTTCTCTGCGACCGATGCACAAAAATTGCAATTTTTTGGAAAAATCATGTAAAATCTGCGATTTTTCCATGCCCTATCAACGAAATTAGCAATTTTTTCATTCTGAATCGACAAAATTCGTGCGTTTTTCATATAAGATTACCCGAATTTGCGCTTTTTACGAAGCTATAGCTTCGTAAAAAGCGCAAATTCGGGAAAAGTATAATTTTCCCGATTTTGAAATTGGCAATTTTTGCGTGCCTTATAAACGAAATTCGCGATTATTTCGTTCTCGATCGACAAAATTCGCGATTTTTCTGTTCCTGATCGACAAAATTTCTCCACCAGATGGCTTATTTGAGCGTTTGAATCGCCAATAGGGAGCGTTGCCGCGAGTCTTGGGCAGCCCTATCTTACACCTCTATTTTTCTCAGGACTCTGTAGGCAACAAAGTCGGTGGATAGGCCGAGTTTTAGTATACAACCAATCAAATTTTTTGTTTGTTTAGCTCTTTATTGAAAAACGGCATGGATATTTGTTTATGTGATTTAAAATTTAAATTAGAATTTCTTAACTCTAATAATCATCTTAATATTTCTAATCATGCAAAACAAGCAATAATTGTCTCGTTGGAGAAATATTTAAGTTTTTTTAATCCGTAAATTGTATATTAAAAGAGTTGATAACTTTATTTAAAAATATTTTGCAAAATGCCATTCCAAAATAAGTACGAAATACATAGAAAATATTTGAGCATGCATGTCACAGCTGTCAAAACTGTTGAAAATTTTTTGTTTATTGGTAAATTTGCAATTTTATGTTCAATTTATAAGCTTTTGTGTGGACGTTTTAATTAATTAATCTTTATATTATCCAGCAATATTAAAATAAATAGCACAGATAGGATAATTAATAATATTATTCATTTTTTTTATTATTTTTTTGTATAAGCCCCAGTAGAGCTGTAAAAATTCAATGATTTACAAAAATTTCTCGGAAACTTAAAGTATATAAACCGAACATAACAGTTGCTAGCAGAATGAGGAAATCTTAAAATTTTATGTATGTATATCATCATTCTTTGGCCACAGTACCATTTTGATGTTCCAAATTTGAGAATACATTGTTTTATTATTTCTGTTAAATTTTAAAATATGAATTATATATCTTTGTTTTGGCAGAATTGATGATATATGTACATAAAATAATATCTCATGAAAAACTAAATCTTGAAAGAAAAAAAATGTACTTTTCCAATAAAAGCTCTTTTTTTTTTTTTTTTTTTTTTTTTTTTTTTTAAATTGTGCTACAATTTGGGCTTTAGAAAATGAGATTTATTGTCAAATGATATAAATAGTTATAATGAAAATTAAACTTATAAACTTTCAGGTTTCTTTTATAAGAATTTATATATGTATATATAAAGATAATTTATGTAATTGCATTGCTTTCTATATGTATTTTACTTCTGTTTGTATATAAAATAGATAAACAGCTTTTTTATATTAAGTAAAATGCATAAATATTGAAAAATATTGGTTGTATATATAAAATAGAGTAGTGATACACAACCTTTTTGCCAGAAAATTGCTTGCCACCAGCAGTGGCGTAGCTAAGGAGGGGCAAGGGGGGCGTCTGCCCCGGGCGCCGAGGCCTAGGGGCTCCAAATTGAGAGAAATTGTTATATATCTATATTGGGATGGGAGCGCAAAATTTCTTGCTGGCCCCGGGCGCCAAAAAACATAGCTATGCTACTGGCCATCAGAATATTTGAAAAGTGACATTTGTTTTAATTAATAACAAATATCCTGCCAATTGAATATTCTACAACAGGTCCAAATATCCATTATATGCAGAGTAAAGGTTAAAATTTGCGGTCGCCACCAGCCACAGGACGACTAAATGTAAAAAATTGGCGACTTTATGTTATGTACCTGATCGCCATTTTGGCGATAAATCATTTCGGAAAATTTAAAAAAAAAGTCGGTCATAAATCCGAAAATTAGGACATAAAATATATCGCAAATTTTGACAAAAGGTTGCCGAAAATAACCAATTTTGCCAATCGTTTGAAGAACAATCGCTAATTTCGTCAAAGGATTGCGGAAAAACAAGAATTTAATCAAAAAATTTCTACAAATATCGGTAAAAAATCGCGGAATAAAAGTAAATTTCATCGAGAAATGATGAAAATACGACAAATTTCATCAAAATATCGCAGAGAAAAAGGTAGATTTCGTCAAAATATTGCGAAAAAATGGCAGATTTTATTAAAAGATTGCGAAAAAATGTCAGATTTCGTAAAAAAAATCGCGAAAATCAGCCAATTTCGTCAAAAAATCACGAAAAATCGGCTAATTTCGCCAAAAGATCGCGAAAAACGGCAGATTTCTTCAAAAGATCACGAAAAATCAGTATATTTCACCATAAAATCGCGAAAAAACGGCAGAATTCGTTAAAAAAATGCAGATTTGTTAAAAAAAAACAATCACGAACAAACAGAATATTTCGTCAAAGAATCGCGAAAAAACGGCAGATTTCATCAAAAAATCTCGAAAAAACGGTAATCTTTACCTAAAAACGGTAATCTTTATCAATAATTGCAAGGAAAAAAAAAGCGAATTTCATCAAAAGATTGCGGAAAAACGTCAGATTTCGTCAAAGGAAAAAAGGTAGATCTCCTCAAAAAATTGCGAAAAAACTGCAAATTCCATCAAAAAAAAGCAGATCTCGTCAAAAGATCACGAAAAATCGGTAGATTTGGTTAAAAAAAAATCACGAAAAAACAAAATATTTCATTAAAAAAAATCGCGAAAAAATGGCAGATTTCGTCAAAAAATCTCGAAAAAACTGTGCAATCTTTGTCAATAATTGCAAAAAAAAAAAAAACTAATTTCATCAAAATATCACGAAAAAACGTCAGATTTCGTCAAAAGATCGCAGAAAAAAGATAGATCTCCTCAAAAAGTTGCGCAAAAACTGCAAATTCCATCAAAAAAAGCAAATTTAGATTAAAAACGCGGAAAAACAATAAATTTTGTCCAAAAATCGTGAAGATGCAATAAATTTTGTCAAAAAATTGCAAAAAAAAAAACAGCAAATTTCTTTAAAAGACTGAGGAATCCATTGCCCAATAGCAGAAAATATTACTAAATTCATCAAGTGGTCGAAAAAAAAAAATCTTCATTTTCATTATCTGTAATGGGGAAAAAATCTAAGTTTGAATGAAGTTATGGTTTTCTTTACATATAAAATAATTATTAACTATTTAATATTCTGATTAGAATTTATACAATATTTTCTTCTTGGTGGCATCTATGATAGTAATTAGTGGCCACTAACTTGACAATAGTGGCTACTAAACATTCAGCCTCTACTGGCCACTGGCTACTAATACAAATATTGAATTTTAACCTTTAATGCAGAGCCATCCTTAGGGGTGTGTGGCCGCGCAGGGCCAGAGGCCTCACACCTGGACATAAAATATTTTTCTATAATAAAAAGAAGGTATAATAGAAAATATTTAGTATAAATTAAATTTATGATTATAGTTAAGAAAAGATAGTGGTATTGGCATAAAATCTAGCCTATGTTGGAAGAGAGAACCTTTGACCATCTATTTGCCACCATTACTTTTAAAATTTGTTCAAAACTTCCAGAAATTACCCCTATAAACACAAAAAAAATGCTACTCCTTTAAAATAGCTAGGGGAATGAACCATGACTTACTGTGAGACATTATATTAGTGGAAACCATTCTTTTTTATTGATAATATAGATAATATTATATTCAAAGTCTGAAAGGAAAGGGCCTTGCTTTAAACCTCCATAAGGACAGATCTGATTACATGCCACATATATATGGATAAATGCTTTCTAGAATATTTTGTGAATGTGTTATATTTTCTATTCTTAACTTTTTTGGTTTAAAATGCAACAGTAAATGAATGAATATTTTTAAAAAATTGTTAATTAATAATTATGACTCATATTTCGTAACTTAACATGTGATATTTTCAGCTGAAGGCAACCAAGTGTCTGTGTATGATTTACTTTCCAAGAAGTTTGTCTTGTCTGAAATCATATTTTTTAGTTCTTCTATCCATGGTATCAGATCAAGTGAGTTACTTTTTTCCTAAATTTACTGCTGAAATGCAGTTTTATGGCATATTTATATTAAGGAGATTTTTTTCTATTTATTTATATTTATGATAAAATAACAATTTTTCTGCATTACTCTGCAATCAGACTTAAAAAATAATAATAACTGGATGAAAAATGAGCAGGTTTATCAAATAATGTTTCACTGCACATGAGTGCATGTTATCAAAATTTAATCTTCATAATGTATTAGCTAAATGTATAGAGCAACTTTTTAAAAGTCTCGAAAATATAGCTTGTAAATTCGGAACACTGTCATTAAAAGAATAAGATTGAAATCTATTGCTCTCAAAATGAAGCAAGAAGATGAGATGCTGCATCCAAATATAGTAGTATGCGCAATATTGTGTATCATATACTATATTTGGATATAGCCAGGGTTCTTGCTGTCATTGTGCCAAATCGTGAAAAAATCATTCTTGTAATTTTATCCAGTACACCTGATAAAACCAGTTTAAACTATCTAAAAATAGTCAAAAGTGGCTAGAAATGGTCAAAACCGTTAAAAAAATCTTAATTTTAATGATTACTTTTACTTTGCAATTAAAAGTAATAAAAGTAACAGTGTAGTTAAAAAAAAAAAAAAAAAAATACTCTGACAAGTTAATGCAGTCCATTAGTAAAATATACTTATGCAGTATAATAAGAAAGATAAAATTTAAAATTGAACTCTGCAAATGTAAAAATATAAACCAATTGTATAAAACATGAGTTGCAGTTAAAAGTACAAGCTGTGGGAATATAGAATTAAGTTGTAACTTAAATAATAGTAAATATTGTGAAAGATATAAAGATCTAGTCTGGAACTTTTATGAAGAGGTAACTGAAAATTCTACAAGTGTAAATATTTCCAAGTCAGAAGTGTAAAGTACGTGGTCAACTTCACTTGTAAGTGCAAAAGTATCAAGGTTGAAAAGATACCTAAAAAAATGGGAAAATAATAAGTTAACTGTTGAAGGGCAGTTATTAGATGAGGCTGATAGATCTGTCTCACGATTGAAGTGCATTTGTTTATATAGGCCTGAACAAACTGGCGTGACTGGTACTAATGATCATTTTCAGATTCCAAGAAAAATAAATCAACCTAGTATAGACAGGGACCGATTTACAAATTTGGGGGCCCTGGCCACAAATGCTTTCGGGGGCCCCCTTGCACCGATACTTACAAGGAGACTGAGTGGAAAAAATGAATAGATATTTAGCAAAACAACAATTATTGATTTTAATAATTACTTTAAAATATCCATTAAAAATTAAATATGATAATCATTAATTTACTTTTAAATAATTATTTCACAGTTTTGAAATTTAAATATGTAGACGTTTTATAATTAATTGTGTGGTGTTGATTATCTTTTCCTATGCAAGTCTATATATCTAGAATATGCAACAACTAATAATAAATTTTCGACAACATTAAGTTGCAATTATTTAAAATATTAGGGAGCTCTACTGCTTTCAAGCTATGCCACCAAAGCCTAAATAATCTGACGAGAACAGAAACAAGATTAAATAAGAATTAAAAATACAATACATTTTTTAAAAATTAAAATTATTTATCTATATTCAATTAATTTTATTTATAATTTTACAATGTATTTTTTACTTAGAAGGAAAAGTGTAAAATTCCTCTATCTACACCAAATTTTGGAGAATAATTAAAAAACTTTCAACAGCATTTGGGGGCCCCTAATAATCAGGAGCCCGTGCCCAGAATGCCCTGCCATAAATCAGGCACTGAGTACAGAGGGAGACAGCAATACAAAGACTGTAACAACAACAAAAGCAATAAAAAAAAAGTCAAATTATTTTTACTCATGCATCATATCTTTTCACACAGCTGGAAATGAATGGTATTGTAATTACCAAATTACGACCTGGTTATGTACCATCTAATTATGTTAAACTTACTAGTGATATTTTAAATAATGTTTATTTTGGAGTTGTAGATGCAATGCAAAATGAGATTCATGGAAAAACTGTAACCTTAATGCAAAATCGGTGAAGTAACATCTATAATTATCAAAACATTTTTAAGCAAATGTTAACTTTCTTTTAACATATGCTATTAAAACATGTTTGATTAGTAGCAAATAAATTGAATAGTGAATTTCAGTTCTCAAAATTAATTTTGACCAGAATGGTTAGAACTGGTTTAAACCCCTATGGTTAAAACCAATACAACCCTAAAAAATGCTCTATTTGGTGAGTATAAGAACAATCAGACTCTCCAAATTGTGAGGGCACATTTTCTGTTTGTTTGTATGTGTGCCAATACTAATTCAGTGCAGATTCTTATGCGTATTGTACAATGATTGGTTACTGACTTACACATACATTGACATTATACATACTGACTTAACACCAATTCAGTTTAGCAACATGCAAAGACAGAAATTATTATCCATATGTATTTATCTATTGTCAGTTAATCACTTTGTATGCACCAGTGTCATGTTGATGAAATTCCAGCCAAAATCACTCAAGTAAAATGCCAAATAGAGAAAAGTTTTGCTGCAATGCAGTCTTGAAATTATCTTCTTACCAAAGTATTTATTTGTTGTATGCAAATTGCAGAGTTATTCTTTGACCAGTCACATTTTTTCTATCAGTTAAGAGTCAAATTCTCATTGCAAACTTTTAATCTATATTTTCACAATGGTATTTAATTTTTATTTAGACTACTAAGAGGATGTCTGAAACATTTACACATTTAGGATGCACTTATTTTTTATTGGTTCTGTAATGGATAGTTGAATTTTTTATTAAATAAAATATTACAAAAAAAATTTTCAAACATTTGGGGGAAAAAAAGGGGTTAAAGATACATATTTCAGTGTTTCACACCAAATATATTTTGCTAACATTTGTTTTCATTTGGTGACTGTTTTTTATTTCTTATTCTCCAAATCACTAACATTGGTTAAAAGTTAACAAGAACCCTGGATATAGCCCCTTATATTTTTGCTCCGTTTTGGGAACAATGAATTTTGAGCTTATTCTATTGACGATAATTTTCAGTATTTTCAAGCTATATTTTTTAGACTTTCACAAAAGTTGCTCTATGCATTTAGCTAATACATTATGCAAATTATATTTTGATTGCTTTCATTCATGGGCAGTGAAACATAATTTAGTAAAGCTCTTCATTTTTCATATAATTTTTATTATTTTTTAGTTCTGATTGCAGGGTATTGTTTGTCATATTTTCTGAAAAGAACACTGTTTTATATTAAAAATCATGAAAATTATAATCAAACAAATTCGGGACTGTTTTTATAAAAACCTTAATTTTTCTATGAGTATACATGCTATCTTTATAAAAATGAATACAGTTTATTACATCAGTCTCTTAAATCATGTTCTACAATATGAATGCTTTTTCTACATTAGTTTTTAGGAGGTTATCCAAAAGATATTTAATATTTTTGAATTTGTTGACAGTCCCATATTTGGGGGTTTCAGGAAAAATCTTCATGAATGTATATGACTTACACTATACTGCTGATTAATGATGGGCGATAACGAGAAGTTTTTCTCGATTGTATTAACATCTTGATAACTTTCGATTGTGTAAAATTTTTCTCGGTGACTCCAGTTTGCAATTGCTTATATACCATACAGGATTCGATTTTATCAAGAGTCTGATTCATTACTACAGCGACTTACACGACTCACCGTTCAGTGGTTTTTATGCCTGAATCGTGTCGAAATTTTGCATACGTGTTCTTCTTCTTCCCCGTTTGACATTTGCATACTTTCTGTCTCCTTCTTCACCCGGTGACTAGCGTCAGGAATGGAGCTTTAACGTTTGCATGAGCGACGTTTCCAACTGTGCCAGTGCCTTTATGTGTGAATTCCGACTATGCAGTCCTAGACGAAAGTTGTATTTTTGCCTCGTATCACAGCACAGAATCGTTGGGCATGGTTAAGTAGTGCAAACTGAACTATGTTCAGAAGTTGAAATTTGAATTCCCTCCCCTCGCTACTGAACCACGCTCAGCAATTCAGATTTTAAGCTGAAAATTTAAGTTTAAGTCTAAGCTTTAGAAAGCATTTAATGAGACACAAAAAATAACGGTATAAAATAGTTGTTCGTTACTCCAAAGTCTAAAGCGCCCTCTATCGGAATTTTTTGAAAATTTTCTTTAAAATTTATTTTCAAGAAAATACTGACATAAAGAATAATTTTAGCAAAACGCGGCAGTAGTTAGAGCCTAATCTACAACACAAAGATCGGGAATAACTGATTTTTGTTCTGGGGGGAGAAGGGTTTCAAATTTCAGTTTACGCTACTTAACTACTCGTTAGGACTCAGATTTTTAGATCAAAATTTAAGTTTAAGTCTAAGCTTTCGAAATCATTTAAAGAAATACAAAAAATAACGTTAAAAAATAGTTGTTTGTTACTCCAAAGTCTAAAGCGCCCCTTATCGGCATTTTTTGAAATTGAACTTTAAAATTTTATTTCAAGAAAATACTGGCATAAAGAAAATTTTTTGCAAAAACCGCAAACGAATTGACCAATTTTTCCATTTTTTATAATCATTTGAAATTTCGGAGTACTAAACTTTAATGCCCCCTATCTCCTTGGGAATACGTCTGGGACCCTTAGTCTCCTATTTAATATTATTTGTCTTTAAGTGTACTATAACCCCTTAAGGTTCTGCCCATCTTTTATGAATCACCCTGTATATATATATATCATCGGAATTTTTTCACACCTCTCTTTGATTTTACGAATATTTCTCCTCCTGGAGTTGAATTTCAGGAGGGGAAGGGGGGGGGGAGCGATAAAAGGGTTTTTTTTTTTTTTTTTTTAATCTTAGCTATTTCGACAATAAATATAATTTTAGATGTGGTTTGCAGAGGAGCGCTCAGGTAAATATTATTTCATAAATACAAAAGTTTAAAATGGGGGCTGCGTGATTTCCGGGTGTATTCTGGGAAGAAAAAGTAAACCTACGGCCACGGGTGAGGAGTAAATTTCAAACTTTTTTTGCACCCGTCATGTGATATGTCATAGGAAAGATTTCGGAGTACTCTTTCATATTATGGACCTTTCTCTTCCTGAAGTTTAATTTCAGGATGGGAGGGGGGGGGGTGAATTTTTTAAATCGTAGTTATTTCGAGAATTTTAGAAGTGGTTTCTTGATGGAACCTTCTAATAAAAATTGCTAATTATAAACATTTTAAAGTGGGGGTTGCGTGATTTCCAGGTGTATTCTGTTATGAAAAAATAAACCTGTGGGTAAGGAGTAAATTCCAAACTTTTTTTGGACCGTTCATGTGATTGGAATGTTTTTCAGACCACTCTTTCATATTATGAACGTTTCTCCTCCTGGGGTTGAATTTCAGCTGGGGGGAGGGGAGCGATGAGGGGTGATTTTTTATAAATCGTAGCTATTTTGAGAAAAAATTTCATTTTAAATGTGATTTTTTGATGGACCCCTTTGGTAAATATATTTTATTAAATATAAACATTTTAAAGCGATGCTGCGTGATTTCCGGATGTATTCAGGGAAGAAAAAATAGTGGAGTAGTGAGGCGTAAATTTCAAACTTTTTATGGACTTGTCATATGACGTATCATCGGAAAGTTTTCAAGCCACTCTTTCACATTATGAATCTTTCTTCTCCTTTCCTCAATTTGGCCTCCTTATAAAAGCGTTTTTCAAACTTTTTTGAAATCATTTCGTTTTTGTGAATTCAGATCTGATTTTTTTTTATGGAGACTTCCAATATATAATTTATAATGTATGAAAAATTCACAAACAGTGAGGACAGGCTGTATTCCGGGTGTTGCAATAGTTGGAATTCTAAGGGGAGTGTTTTTATATCTTTTGTTGACTCCTCTTTTGGGATATATCTTTGGAAAGCTCTGTAATTATCATTTTATTTTATGTATCTCCCGCGCTCATCCTGTGCTTTGCTCCGCGGGAAGCTCTTTAATAAATTTAACCGACACTCATCATGCAATGTATTGTTGGAAAGCCTTATGACCATTTACTCATATTATGCACTTTCATTGCTCCTGCACTACTTTGCCCCCCCCCCAGATGGTCCGTTTAATGTATTTCAATAAGGACTCTTCTAATAACGGGGGAATTGTAAATCGTATCTCATTTGATGTACAAAAATCAATAAAAGATTTTGATCACTTTTAATATCCTTTTAGCTCATGTTCTTTACACTAGGAGTGCTTTTGATTATTTTTTCTTTGGCCATTTTGCTATTTGCGACTCTACTCGTGACTTTTCTAATTTGCAACCAAGGAACGCCGTTACGTGACTTTTCTACTATTGCAGCTCCATTATAGCATCCTTTTGGTTTGTTGTTGTTTTTTAAATTCATTTGTTTTCAGTTACCATTATTTACTAAATTATGATTTTTAAAAAATGTAATAACAAAGATTTTAATAATCGATTGTAAAACGTCTCGATTGTAGATTCTCGAAATTAATCGATGACTTTATCGAATTTGCTTTTTTACGATTACGATTTTTATCGAATAGGAAATTTTCAAGAATCGCCCATCACTACTGCTGATACACACTTGGAATTTCAGGATAATTCCTCATGTATTTTTGTAAATATTTAAAAAAAAGTCTAAAATCATTTGTAATTTGTCATCATTGACCATATAGTGTATATTGTATGCATTTACCTCTGAATTTACACACACATGTGTAAATGTGCATGGGGGTCAATTTAAGTCTTTTTCCTTGGAGCCCATTTTGTGAAAAGTAAATGTTGTTTTTGTGAAATTTATTGCATTTTTGTAAATATTTTGTAAGAAAAAAAAAATTCAGCTATTCACATTCCAATCATACATTTATTATAAATAACTTCTGTAAATCTTTGAGTTTTCTTTTCTAGTGGACTTGTTTTGTATGTAAATTACATTTTAAAATTAAATATAATTAAAATACATAATTAACACACAATATATTTTTATGAAATGGATTTTCGTGAAATAGTATCATTTATCAAGAGGATTTTTGTGCAGGGGGCCTGCTTTTAAACTTAAAGTGCAAAATTAGCATTAGCCACTGACCACAAGCAGGCTTCTCGCTGATTTTTGACAAATGTTAGTAATTTGGTGAATAACAAATAAAAAACAGTAGCCAAATAATAAGAAATGTTTGCAAAATAGATTCGGTGTGAAACACTGAAAAATGTATCTTTAAACCCTTATTGTATTTGTTTTTTTTTTTTCAAATGCTCTAAACTAACCTAACGTTTTGCTTATAAAATAGGAATTTGATTATTTGCAACAGAAACTATTACAAAAAAAAAAAAAAAAATACATTTCTAAATTTTTCCTAAATATGTAAACGTTTCAGACATTCTTTCTGCAGTCTAAATAAAAATTAAAAACAGCTACCTTTGATTTACTGTTGTGAAAATATACACTAAAAATTACTATAAAATTTCGACTCTTAACCGATAAAGAAAAAAATGAGTGTACAATGATACTTTGGGTACAACAAATAAATAGTATGCTAAATAGCTAATTTCAAGCATTTTTTCCCCTTCTATTTCGTGCTTGATACCAGTAATATTGTTTCTGTTTTTACAGGCATGAAGCTTGTGCATAATTAATGATTAAGTGACCATAGACTCAGGACAAATCGCATAATCTTTACTGTCTTTGGCTGTTGCTAAACTGAATTGGTGTTGAGTCACTACTATGGAGGAATGTAAATGATATAATGCGACTGAATATGCAAAGCAACATCAATTGTTGAATAATGCAAATAAAAATGTCGACTGTATTGCATACACACACATGCATATAAAGAGCAGAAGTGGAGCATTCATAATTTGGCGAGTCTGATTACTTTTTTACTTGCCAAATGCAGCATTTTCTTGCAATTTGACGCAGTGATGAGCAGCAGCAAGAACCTTTGGCCACAGGGCTCCTAAATGAGAAAAAGTGGTTATTAAAAAAAGTTGGCAATGGCCAGACTGTAGCCACTTACCTACAACTAGAGATTAAAATTTTCTTGCATTCCATCAAGATTTTACTTTTCATCATTGTAATATTTTTATACAAACATATTTATTTGAACTATTAAATTTTAGATTAATGCTAATAAAAATTTTATCAAAAGTTTACTGTTTAGTAGTTTTAAATAAAATAGTGGCCACTAGTTTAAAGAAAGTTGCCATTTATAAAGCTTGTACTACAGGCCACTAATGAAAATTTCCCAGTTTTGCTCTTTATATGTTTTATTAAGAGGAATTTTGTGAAGGGGCCTGTTTTATTAAATAGATTTTTGTTAATGTGCCCAAAATAGGCTCCAAATTTTGTCTAGATTAACTCCTGGTGCATAAACTACCGAAATACATGTGATTTGTGTGTATCATAAACAAAATATCAGTAAAATTTTAAATTTTACTAACAGAACAAAAAGGTTTCTTAACTGTACCACAAAGAAAGAAGAATCTATGAATACTTTTTTTATATACAGTTTATTTCTCATATATATATCTGTATATATATATCTGTATATTTGAATATATATCTGTATATTTTCATTCTGATTCAAATATGTACTTATTTTCCTCATAAACATAATTCTGCTCAAATGTTTTGAGACTGTCTTTGCAACACAATCTACAAAAATGTAAGTGAACAATAAATATATAATTAATATTTGACATGCTAGAAACATTCTAGAGTGAGCCCAATCTACCAAAAGAAAATTAAAGACATTGTGACTCAAAAAAAAAAAAAAAAAAAAAAAAAAAAAATTAGAAGCAACCAGAATGGTTGCAGAACTCTATTCAAAGATCTTATGGTGTTCACTATTCAGAGGTTTTGGAATATTTTAAAATAAAGAATATAGTTCATTTTTCTAGATTAAAGGTAAAATTGGTACTAAAGATATAATTAAAAATTAGTTTTCAAAATTGCATTAAAACATGAACTGATTTTCTTTATTTCAAGTCATGGGTTACCTAAATCTTTTATTGGGTTGCAATTTTGTGACTTCAGATGCATTTTCAGGTTTGCATTCGGTTAAGCCTTTCAGGCACAAGCAAAATCTGTCAGTAAAATGAAAAATTATCGACTGACACCGGAATTCACAAACAAATTTTTTAGATATTTTGAATTCCTTAATGTCAGGTTTTATTGTAAAAGCAAAATTTTACTAAAATATTATTGGTGACTTTTGCAAGTTTAGAATTAAAATTAGGTATTCCAGACGGGCACAGTGTGCCAGAAAGGGTTAAGCCTGTCGCATAATGTACTCTAGTGCAAACCTATCAATTTTGTTAGATTCTGGAAAGTAGTGAATAAAAATTGGTAAGAATATTCCCTTAAAATTTTTTCCCTTTTTTGAATTCTCTTTTATTGTGGTAAACATAATATAAACTTATAATTCGGAAACAAGATTATCAAATCAAACATTTAACCCTCTCACTGACAAGCCCATGAAACATTCACTAAGCTACAAATATTCACTGCAATATGGCCAATATTTATTAAAAAAATTAATCTTTACATTTTAAACATTAAAAAGGGGAACCCGAAATGTTCTAAAAATGTGTAAACACCCTTTATATTTCTATTTAGAAAATAATTATTTATACTTGCTTTTTTGTAGATGGACTTTCCAAGATAATATTTTTTGGATCTAAAAGTTTAAGAATTTACTCTTTTGACTCTTCATCAGTAGCATGGTAATATTTTTTATGATTACATAAATTTTCTAATGTTGATTCTATATTTTGTTTCATATTGATGTATTTTCATAGATTTATTTTAATGTTTGAAAGATTTACATATATACTATACTGATACAATATATATGTGTAAATGTGTGTGTATTGAACATATTTTTGATTTTAAAAAAAAAGCTACAAGAAATAATGCTCTTGGGATCAAAGTGTTGCAGTCTTGTTTCAACTGAGTTATATTTTCAAAGCTTGATACATTCTATAGCCTTGTGCTTGAATTTCATCAACATTCTAAAATTTCTTTTTGTAAAAAATGGTTTAAATTTCCAGAATCGTCAGAAATCACATGACGATTTCTTTCTATTCAATATACCAATTTTGTTCTGAAAAAATAGCTACTGGAGAAAATGATCATTTTGCACTAATTTTTTTAAATAAAATTTTAAGAACTCTATTGCTCATAATGTTTTTGCAAGTCGTCTTTGTTGATTGCAACTTATGCGCTCCCATTATTTTTTAAAGCTCTTAAATTTGATCTTTTGGAATGTAAATAGCTGAAAAAGAAGGGGCATATACATCTGAATTAAACACTTCCAAAAAAAAGAAGAAAAAAAAAACTGTATTATAGCTTGGGATTACTTTAAATATATCTTATCTCATTAGGCTTGTTGATTCTTCCAAACAAATCTTACTTCATTCTACATGTGACAAAAAAAAAAAAAAAAAAATAATAATAATAATAATAATAATAAATAAATAAATAAAAAATAAAACCATATTTTTTATTTTTTTTTTTTTTTTAAGTATCAAACTGATACATGTTGATAAAAAGCAACTCCATTTAAAACTAAACAAAATGGGTACTTAAAAAAATCATGATAAATTAAAAAAAATACTTTACAAATACTGAATAAACTTTGTTAAAAGGAAAAGGACTATATTATATTAGTTTAAAAGATTGAATCTGGTTTGCTTTTACAAGTGGCTCAAAATTACCCATAAAATTAGAAAATCAAGAAAATATGTGAATTTATCAGGTTGTTATATTATCTGATAAACATGGAAAAGTTTTAAGTTAAAATAAATATGGGGGAAAAGTCAGAGAATTTCAATATTTTATCCAAAATCTGGAAAAGGTTAAGAAATTTGGCAAATTTTCATTCTAATCTTTCTAGCCACACAGATGAAAATTTTCCACGTTTTGGCAGATTGTACACTTAAAAACTTAAAATATTAATTTAAAATTACTTTTTTTTTTTCTTCAAAATTTGTGTTTTTTAGCCACTATTATCATTACAGCTCACAGTTTTAAAATATTAAAACTCTTTGATATAACTAATAAATAATAGTATATTAATAATTATAGTGAATTTCTTAGAAGATTTCACCATGAATAAATAATTTAACAAAACCTTCAAAATTGTATTTTTAAAAATGTTTTTCTAACTGAAAGTTAGCTGTCATATGGGTATTTGAAAATTGCTTAGTTTAGGCTAATAATAATGTCTTGAATTTGCATTAAAGTCTTGCATTGGATCAAGTATTTAACTATCAGAACCTGACATAACTTTTGTGTTGGATTTTGTTGATTCTAATTATTATTTTTTTTATTGTGTTCCAAATTAACTTTAATTGGTTTGAATCAATTTCAGGTTGCGGATTTGATGCTTCTGAGTAATGTTCAAGTTGATCCTTTTTTTTTTTTTTTTTTTTTTTTTTTTCAAAAAATTAAAATATTTTTTCAGATAAAAACTATTACGTGAAAATTTTTGAATATTTTTTAATATGTAAGTTAAAATTGATATTGGAAATGCAGGTTGTTTTCCCATAATTATATTAAATTATGAATTAATTTTCTTTCATTTCAGGTTTAGGTCAAAATTTTAGGCTGTAGTGTATCAGGCTCATGTTGAAATGTATTAGGTTTCAGTTTGACAAAATTTCTTTCATTGGATTTGAATTGATTTTAAATAGAATTTTCTGATTCTAACTGGGCATAACCCAAACACTGCAGAACTGTAAATTGCACTGCACTAGTATTTATAAATATCCTAGCTAAACATATCATGTAATGGTACAAAAGGCACATTATTAACATTTTTTTTTTTTTTCTATTCTCAAATTATAGTATTTCCCCATCTTTAAAATTTGCAAAAATACATACAAGTATTTATATTTTGAGTTGAAACTGAAGTTATTAGAATTCTGTGTTATATATATTTTGAGTTAAATGTATTACATCTTGAATTATAGCCAGTTGTCTTTTTCCTGACAGTTGGATCTGCAAAATTTGTTTAAATTTTTATATTTGATACCATCTTTTTAGAAGAAGATGCAAAGATCCTTAACCTTAATCCCCCCACCCCCCCCAAAAAAGTGAAAATGATGAGATAAATATGGTAATACTGATTAACAAAATTAATTACAAACTTTTAATATTAAGAATCACATTGCAAATCTTTTTTATTATCATTATAATTATATTCCACATCATCTAGAAATGACCATTTAAATATCAAACAAAATATTTTGCTGTATTAATTTTGATACATCAAGCAAATGTGAATTAAAAGCATTTTTGATGAATGTAGATCGAAGTGTTTAATCTCTGTTAAAATATTTATTTAAAAAAATGTATAAAATGAGATTTCTCCCTCCCTCCCCCCTCCCCAACCTTTAAAAAATAATTATTAACCACAATTAGATTGAAGTAGTTTATTTTCAGTTTCAATATATATACCTTCTTTTTTTATGTCAAGGTTAGTAGTTGAACAAATTAGATAAACTTAGACCTTTTTCTTAATCAAAATTCTTGATGTGTTTACAGCTTGTGATATGACTTTTTTATGTATAATTAAAACTGTGCATCATAAAATAATCTAATAAGATGATGAATTATAAAAAGTTAAGTTTAATTTGCTGCAAGTTTAATTTAAATTTTCAATGTATTATTTTTTAATGATAAAACTCAGTCATTCAATCATTATACTGATGACAATCTTGATGACAATTATAAATATATTTTATAAATATTCAGAAATTTATTTTACTGAGCAGGACTTTTTATATGTCTTCATTAAATACACTTCATTAATCACGCTTTATAAATTTGTATGGATTTTTTGTTTTGTTTTTCTTTTAGCCTTGAAAGTTGCTCCAATGAAATAATTTTGTTTGATTGGATATTTGATGTGCAGTGGCTAGTTGAGAAAAAGGAAACACTCAGTACCCTTGCCATTGTCACAGCTCACAATTGCCTGACAATATTGAATGTAACAGACAAAACTTTGATGAAAACCATCTCTTGCGCTGAAAATTGTATACTGTATCCTTTAAAAAATGTATTATATCTTCTTACTGAGAGTTAACCATTCTATTTTTATAAATATCTTTTATAATGAACTTCCCCAAACCTGCAAGTGTAGAATCTGTAAACTCCTATAATCTGCACCCTATTTCAGATGTAAACAGTGAAAATTCAATTACCATTAGCTTTGTGAATAAAATTCAAATATTTTTTAAATGAAAGAAAGAAAAGTAAAATAATAAATATACAGGAGGCTTTTTTTTTGGGGGGGGGGGGATAATTCAAAACAGAAATCTGCAGAACTTTTTTATTTTGCAAAAAATTCAATAACTGTTGTGGTTGATTTCTTGAATGGAAAAAATATAATGTAATGAATTTTCTCCCAAAATGAAACTCCAGCTACAGGGGATTTCACAGATGGTGACACGTGTACACTCTGTCAAACTCTACTGAAAATCAGGATAATTCTGTCACAGAATCTAATGATGAAGGGGAAAAAGTCATTCTTGAACAGAGTTCGGCTATAGGTTATAACTATCTGTATTTTCTTTAGAAACCATTTTTTTTTCAGAACCAGAAATAATTACTATACTTAGACTCAAAGAAAAGTACTAGACCAACATTAAATAACTAGAAGATAGCCCGTCAAAATGACGTGTTTGCATTTTTAAAGGATGATAAAAAATAACAACTGTGGTTAATCATAGCCACTTTAGGCTGAAACAATTTTGATAAATACAGCGATTAAACTTGAAAAAGAAAAAATCTAACAAAAAAAAAAAAAAAAAAAAAAAAAGGAAAAAGAAAATTTCAACAGAAATCTGCATTTAAAACTATAGCAAAAGTATCTGGTAGATGGGGGTGGGGATTATAATGAAATTTAAAACGAACCCGCGGTTTGCTTAAATAAAAAGTTTGAATTAAATAGTGTTTTTGAAATCGTGAAAAGATTTCAAAACGAAGTAAAACGTAGTGATGTCATTTACAGCTCCCACTGTAAATCTGACCATTGAGAACGCTCCATTACGACTATGGAACGGTTTCATTGGTCAGAAAATAAATTGCCTTTAAAATCAGAGGTAACTTTTCACAATGTTTTTTCTAGATTTGAAATTCGCAAGAATCATTTGCAGCTGTAAAGAAAAAAAAATTAAAGCAACCCGAATATAAAAATTTTAACAATATTGCATTTAAAACGCGCCTTCGTTTTCCTTTAATAAAAAGTTTTAATTAAATATACACTGCAAAAAATTTGACTCATTTGCTACAGCGTCACTCCACCGCTTTTATAGAAAACGGTTACTTTACTGTGTTATGGAGCATTCTCATTGGTCATAAAAGAGATATTCTATAAAAGCTGTGGAGTGCTGCTGCAGTAAATGGATCAAAATTTTCACTGTGCACTTTTTGAAAATGTGGAAAGATTTCAAAGTGAAGTAAAATGTAGTGACATCATTTACAGCTACCACTGTAAATCTGACCAATGAGAATGCTCCATTACGACTATGAAACGTTTTCATTGGTGAATGAGTTTCTTTTTCTCGTGGATAGGTTGACCCCGGAATTGTTATACACGGAGGGGTTTTATATTTATAATCTTAGTTGCTTAACCCCTTTTTCTTACATTATATAATGTTTTATGATATGAAATAAAATTCCTTAACTTCTTTTCTACAGATATGCAGCAAATATAATTTCAGCTCTTGATAATGTTATTATTGCTGTTGGAACAGTTTTCCAACAAGTACTTATTTGGTCTCCTAATTTGATAGATAATGTAAACCATCCGGTAAAACCACTTCACTGTTTAGAAGGTCACAAGGTTAGTTTTTGTAATATTGTAAAATATTTTTTAATTTAATAAAATTATATACCATATGGAATGATTGTCAATAATTTTACGGTTGAGACTGATTGCCAGTGTAGAAAATAATAATCAAAACTGTGATTTATTCATTCCCAAATTATTACTCAAGATATTCTACAATAGATTGTTTCACCAAGAAATAATCTATTCTCTCTTCATCTACTACATTATGACCCACTGTTTTTTTTTTATTTATATTTTTAATTAGTACAATGAAAATTAAAGTATATAAATAAAAAAAAAAAAAATTCATTGGGCTAAATTTAGTTTGTTAGAGAAACAATGATTCTAAAACTTAGCAATTGTAATAGCTAAGTTCATCAAATTTCTTGCCAGAGTAGTAATAATTATAATTATTCTGGCAAGAAATTTTATTGAAATGAGAAATGATGGATGATTGCTTCATTTTTACGCTATTGCACTCCTGATTCAATTTTAAGAGGAAATAGTGATAAGCGATTGCTTAGTCAACATTTGAGGAAAACATAGGTTATATTTGAGGCCCACATGGACTTGGCTCAGCCAATTTTCATTGATGGGATTCAGGCTGGACTGGGTTTGATCTTCATTCTATCTGGAATTGGCGAAGTCGGATCTTTACTTTTTATGCATGTTCAGATGGATTTTGCGTTTTCTTTTTTTCTGCAAGACCAAACCAGGCCAAACTTGTTTTTTCTATGTTGAACTGAACATTGACTGCATTCTTTCTAAAATTCTGCATGTGCCAGAATTTTCAGGCCCAACCCAGCTCATGAAAAAAAGAAAGTAAAACAACACCAGTCTAACAATTTTCGCAGTAGATACTTATATTTTTAAATTGCAATTATTATGCAATCAAAATTCTTTTTAAAGAATAGTGCATACATATCTATAGGCAAGATAATAATAAGTTTAATAAAACCTGTTAAAAGGAATCTTTCTTAGATGGAATCTTGTCTTAAATTGGAAAATGTCTTGATCAATGAATGCAAAATGTAGAATATTATATTCCTTTTGCATTTATTAAACAAAGGAGTCTGTCTAAATCAGATTTTTTTTCTCTCCAATCTGATTCTGTCTTAGGAAATTTTACAGCATAGCAAAAATTTTCATTAATTTTTTCAGAATTCTCCAAATACTGGAATATGGATTCATGATACTAATAATAACTCAGACATTTATATATAGACAGAGATTCATTAAATAATCAATGTAATTTACATGGACATGGTGCAGAAGAAAATCTAGGAAGGAACAGTATTTGGAACAAATGTGCCTGTAGGAGAAGGTATTGTACCTCTGACCATGTTGTACCTTTGACCATTTAGGCTGTAGCATTATATAGAAGCATTTTATTAACTTTGGTGTATTTAGTGCATAGTTCATTCTTTAGAGAACTTGTGCAACCTTCTGTGGATTATTCAAGTAAATTAGACAACAATACATAATCATAATATGGGACATAGTATAAGGACATTATACAACAATTACTTGTATGTAATTCTTGTATGATATAATGGTGACATGAAATGATACCATTTGTTGCTTTTAAGCAATTAAATAAATTTTAAGGAAACAAGATGTTTATTACAAAAAGTTTTTTTTTTCTAAGTGTTGTATTTCCCACCCCCTCCTATAGTAGATGTATATATTATCTAATATTGGTATTATTGATTTCGAAATGTACAATAAGGCAATGTACAATCTAGGTAAAATTAGTATAGTATTTTAAAAACATTAACTTCCTTGAACATTTATTCTGTAAATTCTTTGATTTTTACACATATTGTAGTTCTAATGTCTTTTAAAATTTCCTTATACTTTAATGTTATCAAAAAGTCCTCTGTCTTATTATTACCTTACTTTACATTTTTAGTTTTTGTTAAATATTATGACTGTATTTTCAGGGTGTTATCTTTTCAGTTACTTACAGTAAATATCACAAGCTCTTAAGTTCCACATCAGATGATCGTAGCATAAGACTTTGGAAAGTTAATTCTGTTTCAGATGATGATTCTTCTCTTACATTTTGGGAGAAAGCAGATATTTCTGCCAGTCATGTCTTATATGCTCATGAATCTCGTGTATGGTCTTCAGCTGTTCTGGAAAATTGCATCTTGAGTATTGGAGAAGTAAGCTATTTGGAACATTTGAGATTTGGTTGGAAACAGTTGTTTTGATAAGAGAATTTTTTACAAGCATTTTGTTCAGTGTTTATATACTTTATTTAATATATACATAAAGAAACAATTTATGTAATAGACACACACACAGAAACAGTTTATTATACTATATTTACACAAGCCTGAAAACACCTTATAAACTACTTCTCTTAATTTGCATTTTTGTTAAAATGCATTTTATTGCTGAACCGTTTTCTTTTAAACATTTAACTTGGTTCATATATCTAAAGATGGAATTGTGTAATCATTTTTTCATTCCTCTTGTAATGTGCTGCAGTTCTAGAAACTATATATAGCTGTAAATGTTGATTACAGTACAATATTTTGATATTTTAAGGATTTAACTACCAATTAGCACCTCTATTTTAATTCAGTTTTAATTATGTTGAAGAAACAGTTTAGGAATCTCAGACATGTAATTTCTAACATGAATATTTTTAAATTATTATATAATAAATTAAATTAAAACATTAAATTATTACATAATTTAATATTTTTAAATTATTATGTGATTCAGTAATAAATAATTGTTTGTTACAATACTGAAAAATAACGTCTGCAGTAATAAGGTATAAAAAAGTAACCAGTAAAGTCAGTATTTTTCTAACTGATTAGTACTTTAAGAATTTAGTTAGTAAAATCAGTATTTTTGCATAGATACCCCACACACATATACTTTTCATATGAAATGGCATTCTATTCTGCATTCTCCCCCTCCCCCCATTTCTCCCTGTAAGCATAAATAAGTACTAATATTGTCAACTTTCAATCGTAAATTTCTCCAGTCTGATAAATCATACCACTTCTACTTAAAAAAATCCTTTGTTAGCATTTGTCTTTGAAAATAATATCTAATCAGAAAATAAGACCTACCTCCAAAATAATTTCTACTTCTAAAATAAGTGGAAGTCATTAATTTTAGATAATATTTAAAGTGAAGTAATATGTTGCATTGCAGTTAAATGTTTGTATTTGTGAAAGCTAATAAAATTTTAGTTTAAAACATATCTGTTGTGAAATTGTTAAATCGTTAAAAACTGTAACATTCTTAAAGACCAGGAGTTCACTTCTTTGGGGACTGTCAGACAGCACTTTGATAACTTCTTTATAAATAAGACTTTTTAAAAAAAAGGGGGAGAATTCGCCAGAATGGTAGTAAAAAGTCAAAACGGTGTTTATGTGATTCAATAAAATAGTCTAATAATTTTTGTATTTTTTATTGAAATTTATCATTGAAAAATCACAGAACTTTCTGAATAATCCAATATACACTAAGAAAGATAAATGGTTATTTTTCACTGAAAAAAAACAAACTGGGGCTATTTGCTGTTATTGTATCATAATGCACTTAAATGTTTATAATTGAAAAACTACTAAAATTTATCTTCAATTTTTTTTATTTGTAATATACATATGTATATATATATATATATATATATATATATATATATATATATATATATATATATATATATTTCTGTTCTTTTTATTTTTGATTAACAATCTGAATGTTAAATTTTCTTGGAAATACTTTATTTCCTATATCTATGCAAAAAGATTTGAAATGCAGCACGCAGCAGGTCCGCACTTATTTATGAAAGATGTTTTTATTTCTTAAAACTATTGCTAATACATATTCTGTAAAAATATCTGCTATTTTAATGATTTTATAACCTTTTTTTTCTGTGAAACCTTTAAGTTGTTTACCTTCAAGTTTTGATGAGTACTGCATAGTTGTATAAATAATATACATACAAATATAGTTTTGAAACTCTTTTTTTTTTTCTAACCAGGAAATTATTTGTAAAAAATGTTATTTATTCATTTATAATTATTTAATTTTGTATTTGTGCTCTGGCATCGATGTCTTCTCTGGCAAGATATCTTCTTTATTACAATGTTAAATATTTATAGCAATGTTTAATAATTATCTCTTATAGGATTCCTGCATTTGTTTTTGGAGTATAAATGGCGAACTTCTTAAAAAGAAAAAGTGCCATAAGGTATTAAATTTTAAAAAAATGTTAATTAAATTTTTCCAGTTTGATTTCTAATAAAACTAGATATAAGATATTTTGTGAGACTTAAGATGATTTTGTATGATAATTTTGTTTAATTATTCTTTTTTTTTTAATCAGTTCTTGTTTTAATAAAATTAGCCAGGATAACTAATAATACAAATGTATCATTTATTAGTAATTTTTTTCTATTGTATTCAAAATTATTTAAATTTTCATTTGTATATAATTTTGTTTTGTAGAGTGGCAGTGTCTGGTGTCTTGAAACATATCATCTTGCAGAAAACAATTGTGAACATGAAAAATTTATTAGCAGTTTTGCTGTGAGTATATAATATCCTTCAGTAATTCTGTCACTCTTTTAACTCTTTCACAGTGAATGCTATATATACATGTCATATAAGCTGCACAAAATCAATCTTTAATTTTAGATAATACTAGTACAGTCGAGTCTCTCTATAATGAAATTCCATCCAACAAATTTCTCTATTTAACAAATTTTTTATAGGATGTTTAATTTTTTCACGATTACATTAAAAATAATCTCCATATAGCAAAATATATATCTCCATTTAACAAATTTTTTCGAAAAAGTTTTATCATAAGTTCAGAAAACTTCAAATTATTTGTTGAATATATATATATTTTTTTTCCGTTGATTTCTGGTTTATATTTCATAGCTACATTCCTTTACCTTATTCCTCGTGTCAAAAAAAAAAAAAAAAAAAAAAAAAAGAAGCATTCAACTACCCTTCCTCCCCCCTACCAAGAAAAACATCTTGTTGCATGGTTACACTTGACTTTGTTTTGCCAAGATGAGCATGCATTCTTAGAAAAGATTGAAAAATTTGCTTGCTAGTGAGGCGATTTGCAACTATCACAAAGCATCCTAAAAGATAAAACTATTCCATTATTCTCTTGAAAATGGTGTTTGTTTCTTGGTTTGGATAGTAAGGCAGGAATAAGGAAGGGATAAGGGGGAATTGCAGAAAAGGTCATTTTTTAGCAGGTTTTCATCTACCTAAATTAACTCTCATTACTTTTAGAGTTTATAGAAAATGTTTGTTGTTTGTGGCGACTCGGAGCATTTTTTGTCGTGAGAGATCATTTAGATGAAGAATTGTTTCTAAATGTCATCTTTGCTTGTGTTATCTTCTTCATTTGCATAAAATCATTTCTAGTTTAAACATAACTCTCTCTGATAAATTTAAAATTTTGAGAATAATCAATAAGACATTGGGGAAAAAAAAGGAAGTGGTGAAAATGTTTGAGATTGTTTGAAAAAAAATTCTGTTAAATATTTCAAAAACTTAATTAAACACCTCAAAAAACAATCCTTTTTCAAAATTTAAACATTAAATGAAAAATGTTTTGCCATTCTCTATTCAAGGAATTTTTTGTCTGAACGATGGATTTCATTACAGAGATTCGACTGTATTTAATTGAAAATTTAAATGATTTTAATCTCAGTATTTCAGCTATTAAATAAGATGAATTCTATTTTGAAAAGTGATGCCCAACAATTAAAAGAAGTGTTCCATTATAAAAAGATTAATTAAAAAGAAATCATGATTTTAAATTAACAGGATTATAAAGTAGCTTTTTGTTCATACTTTAAAAAGTAAATTGAAGATCAACAATTATTTCAGTTTTAAATGAGCCATGATAACAAAAGTACTTTGCGTAAAACAGCAATAACTCAGGTAGGAGAGACTCAGGACCAAGATCTGACTATATATGTGGCATTTATTAATGAAAAAAAAAGTATTGCACTTTTACGGGGTGACCCCCGGTAAACAGACAGCACTGGAATACTACATCTTAACTGCAGGGCGGTCAAAGATAGAATGATTCGTGACATCAGATAAGGTAGGCAAAATGTGTCGAGCTAAATGTGGTTCCCCTTAAATTATTGTAACCCCACATGTACAGTTCTTAAGGAAAGTTTAAATTAAAAACATGCCAACCGGGCCGTTAATTTGGCATTTAATATATCAACATGCAAATATGCTCGCCAACCTGATTGCTGGGAAAAATATTTCTAAAAGCATAACACAGATGTCAGACGCCGATTTTGAATATAAACAGAGCATTATATTTTAAGCCAAAAAAGGACTTGTAATGTCTATTAATTTGATAATGAATGCAGTAAGTGGCTAATTTACTGCGGCAAAGGAGCATATGATTTACAAATATCTTTCTATGTATTCTCTGATCAAATGAAATTATTCTCGCACAGATATTGATTTTAGGATAATAAAAAAAGATTTGTTTTTGATTTATTTTATTAACGGCTTTGCCTAAGCATGAGAAACCATCTTAACTGGAATTTAACGCACAAGAGAAAAGAGATAAACATGTTCTTTTTTAGAAAGTAAAAAGGAGGTTTAATTAATTTGCTATTGCAAAAGATAATTTAAATTTTTAAACTTGAGAATTTAATTTTAAAAAGGGAGTTAATAATAATATGTGATGTCATGTTGCTTTCGACATCACATATCTCCTCCCCCTTTCCCAGAAAAACTATTATAACCCACTTGAATTTTAGCTCGACATTCATTGGGATTTCCTCAGGAGAGGACTTCTCATTCTGCGTATGAATGTTCGCGGCTTGGTGGCAAGGCAGAGTTTTTTTATGGCAGGTGACTGTCCTGCCGACTTTTATAATGTAACGTTTTCAGATTTGTCATCAATCGTGGCATAAGAATCCCTTATTAAAATGTAAAAGAGCTTCCTTGTAAGTTCAGTGCATAGTGAAAATACTTTTCACTTAAAACACATAGATTTAAATAGCAAAAGAATTTAGTTGAGAGGGTCACCCCAGCCACAATCACATAAGTCTCCACTGGTGTTTGGCACCAATTTATATAAAGTAGCCTTTTCGTTCATACTTTAAAAAGTGAATTGAAGATCAACAATTATTTCAGTATTAAATGAGCCGTGATAACAAAAATACTTTGCGTAAAACAGCAATAACTCAGGTAGGAGAGACTCAGGGCCAAGATCTAACTATGTATGTGGCATTTATTAATGAAAAAAAAAAGAGTATTACACTCTTACGGGGTGACCCCCAGTAAACAGACAGCACTGGAATACTACATCTTAACTGCAGGGCAGTCAAAGATAGAATGATTCATGACATCAGATAAGGTAGCCAAAATGCATCGAGCTAAATGTGGTTCCCCTTAAATTATTGTAACCCCATACATACAGTTCATAAGGAAAGTTTAAATTAAAAACATGCCAACCAGATCGTTACTTTGGCGTTTAATAAAACAACGTGCAAATATGCCCGCCAACCTGATTGCTGGGAAAAATATTTCTAAAAGCATAACACAGATGTCAGACACCGATTTTGATTATAAACAGAATGTTATAATATTCGGCTATAATAATTTTAGCTTAAATTAATAATTTCGGCTATAATTCAGCTAATACATAATTCGGCTTAAAATATTAAGCCGAAAAAGGACTTGTAATGTCTATTAATTTGATAATGAATGCAGTGAGTGGCTAATTTACTGCGGCAAAGGAGCATATGATTTACAAATATCTTTCTATGTATTCTCTGATCAAACAAAATTATGCTCGCACAGATAATGATTAGGATGAGAAAAGATTTGTTTTTGATTTATTTTATTAACAGCTTTGCCTAAGCATGAGAAACCATCGTAACTGGAATTTAACGCGCAAGAGAAAAGAGATAAACATGTTCTTTTTAGAAAGTAAAAGGGAGGTTTAATAAATTTGCAATTGCAAAGATAATTTAAATTTTTAAACTTGAGAATTTAATTTTAAAAAGGGAGCTAATAATAATATGTGATGTCATGTTGCTTTCAATATCACAAGGATCAAGATTAAAGCATTTTAAATTATTTAAACTTGTCCATGTTATTTTAATAGTGCTAAAAAATTCAATACTATTGACATTTTATGGTGCAGTAAAAGGTTTTAATCAGTTCTATAGAATTTTAAGCAGAGTATCTTAGTGGGTAGTATACCACAACCACAACACTTCAGCTTCATAGCTTGATTGCATACTGGATAAGATTCCCCATTTCTTTCATCCCTCCAAAGATGATAAAATGAGTCCCAACCTTGCTTGGGAACTAAACTGAAAGTTCCACATTAGGCTGCCTACCTGACCAAGACATTTACTATATAGCATCTCAGGGTCCAAACAGTAGCACTATAGGCCATGCTATGTTCTGATAATTCTTTGGTGATGAGCGATCACTATAAATGTCACTTGAGGTGCTCAGAATCTTTTATTATTTTGACCAGCTGTTTTTTATTCTGAAATTTTCCTTTTTTAATCAGAGCATTCTTGTTATTCAATTACAGAAAGTTTTCTCTTTTGAAAAATGAGTGATAAAAGATTAGAAATTAAGCAAAGGGCTGCAGTGGATTGCAGTGCTACCTTTTTATTTTTTAGCAAGAGAATTTTATTGATAACTTAATGAAAATTGTTCATTTGTATCATATTTTATAAAAAACACAGTGCTAACTTTATTTTGAATATTTTAACATCACAATTTGAATTGTGGTATGCGTCATTAAATATTATTACTTTTTAATTGATATATTCGCGAAAACCATTTTTAAAAGGGTATGCTTGTAAATCTTCTTAACCCTTTCTGCCGCATAGTAAATCTGTTTGAAATAATTAACTTACACCAGAATTAATAAATGAATTTATTAGAAAATATAGACTTGTTTATTTTCAGGTATGTTATAATATGAAAATTTTAACTAAATATTCTTGGTGCCAGTAAAATTAAAATTAAGTGTCCTTTTTTAGGAACAACATTCCAGAAAAGGTTAAAACTGATAAAAGCTGTGAGGATAATAGTATGCTTAGCAGTTGGAATAATACAAATTTGATTTTGTATATCTATTAAGATAATTAAAAATGTAATGCATTGATTATCTTTTGAATACAAGCCAAAAACAAAAAAATTTCAATCTGTGGAATGATTTTCTTTAAGGAGTGATTTATTATTGAACTTTAATATTTTTCTAATACCCCATCCCCCTCTTTTATTATTTATTTTATTTTATTTTACTGTATAGAGAAATGGCCTTCTGTTTTCTCATATACTTAGTAAAATCTAAAATTTTGGAAACAATTAATCAGCGGAATCTTTTGTCAAGTAGAAGGTCAGAAAGAGTGAGACAGCTGACCAGTGAGGTTTTTAGCTTCTGTGCTTTGTCAAGTGCAGCAGACAGCTGTTATATCCCTAAAGATAAAAACAGGTCTAGAAATATGTTTTAATTAGCATGTTGAGTGCCACAAAATTCACCGATGACCTTCCGTTTTGGCTACATCAGTCACTGGTATCTGACAGAGTAAAATTTGATATAAAACTAAAAAAATACATATTGTTTTAAGTAATTATTGAAAATTCTAGTAAAATTTACTTATCTTTTATTTATTAGAGGATTATATCCATAAATAAGAGGTGGCTTAAATGGAAAGTTCAGTGTCAGATACCGGAGACTGACGTGGTGCTCAACATGTGAAAAGCTCTGTGCTGCTACTGACAAAAAGAGATGCTAATTAATTTAGTTCAAAACAGTAGTTATGATTTTATTAATTATATACAAAAAAAGTTCAATCCTGTATATTTTCATTTTCAATTTGATATTGTTTATTTTATAATTTACTATTAACATTTAGATTACTGGAGGAAGTGATGGAGGAGTTTATTGCTGGGAACTCAAAAATATTTTGTCAAAGAACTTGATTTCACAAGTTTCTTTGCATACAAGAGTAAGTATTGACCTTCTTTTGTATTTTACTTTATTTTTGGAATAATATTTTATTTTATTTGTAACTTATTTATTTATAAGCAAGCAACTATATAATATTTTAATTTCTCTTGTCATGATAGCCTCTTTCCTTAATAAGTCCTACTTACATGATCAGTTAAAAGAGTTGGCACATAACAGTCCAATTTTTGCCCTATATATTAGAAAATATAATAGCACAGTGGCATTTTCACATTGTTCTCAGCAATGCAGAAAAAATATATAAATACATGCTGAACAATATGGATCCATATTGTTTAAAAATAGAAGGTCATATTTGTCGATATATTTTACTTGATTCAAGATTTGTCTAGAAAAATGGACTATCTAAAATCTGATACTTTTAGAATTCATTTTCTAATATATGTGCATTTGTATAAGATTATTAAAATTGTTGTTCATGCAGCCAAATCTTATAAGGAAGGTCTCCATACGGGCATACCCCGAAAAATCTGAAAAAAATTACAGAATGTTCTTCTCTATATATACATTTATAAAAAAAATTTCGGCGGAACTTCCATTCAGTATCAGTAAAAAAATAATGAAAATTTTGTTATTTGGCGATTTATCGCCGGTTGGTGAAGGAATATAATTTCAAAAAATACTTTGTGTCAAATATACTCCAAGAAAAAAAAAGTTTCATGTTGAACTTGTTTTGATAAATTTAATTTAAATAACTTTAGTTTTATAAGTTTTAATTTGTTTTAAGTATAATTTTGTTATATCGATATTTATATGTATTTATATTCAAATTTAATCATAAAAATTTGAGATTTAAAATGAAATTCATAATTTAAATTAATTAAATTTGTTTCCTGCTTAAAGTCCATTTGAGAATTGTCGATTAGATTTTGTTGCTATGGAAACATGTGGCTTTTATTTTTGAATGTGCTTAAATTTATGAAGATAATTTTTCTCAATATGATTTTTTTTTTAATCTATAAAAACATTTTTTTCAGTGATTAATTAAATAGCTACTTCAACAAGTAATATGTATATGCAATATAATATGTATATATCTGTACATAATATATTAAAGTCTCTCATTGTTTATGTTTAAGTTCATTAAATACGATTTACACGCATTCTAAATATCCAACAGTTTTGAGTTGCATAATAATCGTTTGCTTTTGGCGAGGAAAAGAGCTGCCCGCCAAATTGAGTGACTCTTTCGTCTTTTCACGCCAAATATTCGAAACTATTTTATTTTTTTACATAATTTCTAATGTGATTCCGCCATTAATTTTGATGGATCCTTTATTACCTACATAAGTACTTTAATTAGTATTTTTTTCATAAAATTCTGAGTATGCCCAGTATGGAGACCTTCCTTGTTAGTGTCTTTAAATCTTGTGTGTACTTACTATCTGTGCATTTTCATTTGTTTTCCTCAAAAAATAAATTTTTTGAACACTTTTTTTTATATTTTAAAAAACAATTGCTTATGTAAAGTTTATAATGTTTCTTTATCGCTTTATTTTCAGCCCCAAATAGAAAATGATTTTCCTAGAGCAGTATCTATTATCTGTTGCAATGAAAGGAACAAACTGATGGCCACTACTGATAAAGGGTAAGTAAATCCGTAATTTCTTACTATAAGTGTTCTACTTTTTGGATTATATTGTTGTATATATAGCTATTGTTCATATAATTGAATTGTAGAGGTTTTTGATTTACACTTTTATGCATGGAATCAATGAGTTAAAATAATTTATTATCCAGATTTTATTTTATTGTTATTTTTTTTTTAAATCAGAATTTAAAAATTAAAATTATTATCCCTTCTAACAAACTTCCTATGCATCAGGCAAAAGTCAGGAAATTTGAAAAATTAAGCAAAAATTCTGGGAAATTTCAGGGAATTTTTTATATACTACTTCCATTGGAATCTCTATTATCATTGTAAATTAATATATTTTGAATTAATTATTTATTCAATTTAAAATTTTTAGATAAAATTTATGCATACTACATAACAATATGAAAAATAATTAAAAAATCATATAGCACATACTTTTTTTGAGCATTTATCTAGATTAGCCAAATTTTTGCTGAGAAAGATCAGAAAACAATCAGAAAAAATTTGGAAAAGTTGGGGAATTTTTTTTTTTTTTATCAAAATTATGTAGGAATTAAATCTGGGCCTTAAATTGATTTTAAATTAACATCAGAAATCTTATTTAACTATTGGTCTTAAATTGATTTAAGCTAAAATTGGAAATTCAATTTAGCCATTGTCTTAAATAATTTAAAGCTAAAATTGGAATTCCAATTTAATCATTGATCTTAAATTGATTTAAGACAAAAAATCTATTTAAAGCTAATATCGGGAAATATAATTTATCTATTTGCTTCAAATTGATTTAAAACAAAATGCCAATTCAGAGCTAACATACTGATTTATCTACAACCCTTGGCAAAAAGTTTTCGATCACTTTTATCAAGTTAATGAGTCTTTTATTTCAAAGCACATACTTCGCGATTCAAGAACATAGGAGCGTTTTACAATATGCCAAATAAAAGAAAGCGTGTTAAAATGTAAATAAAAAGCGAATTCATTATTACAATCATATAATTTATAATTATAATGTAGGCAAAAATGTTTCCTCGTGAGAAAAAAATATCTGATCACGATGGAAATTGGAAAATAATAATCGATCACTGAGGAAACAGGTTTGAAATCTGCATATTGAAGACAGATTAGAGTGCTTGCGCATGCGTATGATATCTGAATCCTACTTAAAGGAAGAAATCTTCCAGTTCCGAGATCAAAAGCAACTCTGAAGTGCTGGAAAATGACTGGTGTGAAAAACCTGTGCCACGATTTATTAACCCGCATGATTTAATTATTAGAAGAAATAAATTCACAATGGAAAGTGGCTGCTTTATTAAATTGTGCTCAAAGTACGGTATGCGATATTTGTAAAAAAAATATCATTTGATTAACAGCTTGGAAATTTTACCTCGAAGTGGACGACCACAAATGTGAATACATAGGAAGGAAATGAAAACTTGTAAAAATAGCGAAAAGAAAGCGGCGAGCAACCTCGAAACAACTTTATTCCGAATAGTATAAGTATAACGTAAAGGTATATCCGCACTGTACGTAATCGTCTAAATGTAGCAAGATTTAAATCATGTAAAATTAAAACAAAACCTTACTTGACAAATAAGCATAGAAAAGAACGCCTTCATTGGTGTAAAAAACATGTGCACTAGCCATATGATAAATGAAATAAAGTTATTTTTAGCAATGAATCTTGCACATCTCTTGGTAAAAGTGATGACTGTGGAACATTTGTTTGGAGGAGAGTTGGTGATAAGTTCAATGATAAGTGTGCCAATACGAGGAATAAATTTTCAGCTGCAATTGCAGTTTGGAGTTGTATTTCATAACAAAGCGTTGTTGTTAACATAACTAACTTTAACATTTAACACAACTTGTTTCATAACAAGTTGTGTATTGTTTTACGTACAGTAAACTTTGAAGTTTACATTGACATTTTAGAGGATTTTTTGATTCCCAGCATCGATCAATGGTTCGGGGATCAAAATGACTTCGTATTTCAAGAAGACAACGCAGCTTCCTATCGCACCAAATCACTAAAGAAATTCCTAGAAAATGTAGGTAATAACTCAATTAAAATCATGACTTGGCCGCGTAATAGTCCGGATCTTAATCTCATTGAAAATCCGTAGAATATATCAAAAAGGAAAACCAATTTTTGAAGGATGGCAAATGCCATTGAACTACATAAATCTATAGGGGAATATTGGTGTGAAATTGCACTTAATGAGTATAAAAAGTTTATTGAGTCCATTACATGAAAAATTTTGGCTGTCATTCGAGCTAAAAGTGGATTTACTAAATATGGATTATAGTGATCAGTTATTTTTTTCCAAATCAAAGCGTGATTGGATATTTTTTTCTTTGGTGTTTAAATTTCAATCACTATTATTATATTTATAAATTGATGTATAATTTTTTTCTTTATTACATATTGTTGTTCATGATATATAATACAAATTTATTATCTTCAATAATCGTTTAATTTTCATGCAGTGAGAATAAATAGTGCTTTCTTATAAAAAACTGTTGTGTTGGGGTAATGATCGGAAACTTTTTGCCAAGGGTTGTACATTGATGTATCAAAAACATGCATAGCAATATGATGGTAAATCGATTTAGCAGGATCCGATTTAAGGAAAAATTGCAAGCATCCATGCTCTGTGATTTAAGAAAAAGATGATTTAAATAAAAGACAATTTGAATAAAACTTTATTTATTTATCTTTTGTAAATAAAATTCAGAGTTTATAATTTTCGAATGCCTATTTTCTTTTTAAAAATTAACTACTTAGGTTGAAAGTTGAAATGAGAAAGTAAATTTTAATACTTAAAATTTAAATTCATCAGTTATTTGCAAATGCAGTTTTTTGATGAAAAATTAAGTTTTCATATTTTTTGAGTAATATTTTAATGTATCTTTTTTATTTTATATTATTCTGTGCTTAATTAAAACATTTTAAAATTGAATCCTATTTCCTGAAATTGATTTAGCATATATATGATTTGAAAAAATAATAAAATTTTATATTTAAAATTCAAATTCATTAACTTTCAGTGTGTATTTATATGCATTTTTTTTTTCTTATAAAACATTCACTTTTTAAGTGTTTTAGCAATATTTTAATGTATATTTTTTATTTTCTATTATTTTATAATTAATGATCATATTTCATAACATGACATGAACTTGAACATGACATGACATGACATGACAAGTAAGATTTCAAATAGTTTTGAGCTAGGTACCCCTGAAAAATTTTCACAGGAAAAGTGATTATATACATTATGCACTCAAGGGAGTTTGTTTATTTATTGTTATTTTTTTAATATTATATTGAGGAGCGAGAAACTGGGGAACTTTAGCCGTTCAGTCCTCCATTGTCTCATTAATTTATAATCATAATTCTCTAAAATTCAGTATCTTAAATCTTCTATATAAAATAATTCAAATAGTTTATATGATTAACTATTCTCAGAAATCTTATAATCTGAGCAAATCTTGTTTGTGTGTGTGGCTAACTGCATATGTAAATTTTATCTTGAAAATAGCTCTGACGATTTTGACAATATTTTGCGTTTTACTATTTTGGGGCATGAGATCATTCGGCTAGGTCACATGTTCGAGAAAATTCGATTAGTGGATCATTTCGAGTCATAATGGGTCAGAGTTAACCTAATTATAACTAAAAAAAACAACCTCAATCGATTTTAACTAAATTTTGTAACCAACTGTTTTTCAGCAAGAGAAAACTGTTGGGCTAGGTGACATGTTTAAAAAATTTTGATTAGTGAGTTATTTTTGATTCAATATGGGTCAAACCAGTTTTGTACATGAAACTGCTCTAACAATTTTAACTAAATTTTTTATTCTACTGTTTTGGCTTATGAGACAACCACTTGGCTAAGTCACAAGTTAGAGAAAATTTGATTAGTGGATAATATTAGGTTTATCTAGAAAACAGCTTGAATAATTTTTACTAATTTTTTTTTATTCTGTCATTTTAGGGCACAAAAATATTATCAGACTAGGTTGCATGTTCAAGAACATTTGATTAATGGGTTATCTTTGATTCACAATGGGTCAGGGTCAAGCTAATTATAGCTAAAAATTGGCTCAAACAATTTTGACAAACATTTTATTATCATTTCCAGACATAAGAAGATCATTTTGTTAAGTCACCACATGTTTGAGTAATTTCAATTAGTGAATCATTTTTGTATCACTCTGGGTCAAGCTAATTTTCTCAAAAACATCTCAAATGATTTTGATTAAATTTTGCATTTTATCGTTTTTGGGATCAAGAAGACAATGGGTTAGGTCGCATGTTCAACAAAATTCAATTAGTGGCACATTTTGGGTCGCTATGTTTCTGGGTCAAGCTAATTATATAAAAAAATTGAAATGATTTTTATAAGATTTTCTATTATACAATTTCTCAGCACAAGAAAACTATTGGGTTAGGTACATGTTCGAGAAATTTTGATTAATGGATAATTTTTGGGTCATTATGTGTCAAGCTATCTTTATCTAAAAAAAACTTCACCAACGATTTTGACTGAAATTTGTATTCTACCATTTTCGGTCTTGAGAAGATCATAGAGCTAGATCATATGTTCCAAAAAATTCTGATTAATGAATCATTTTGGGATCACTGGAGTCAGTCTAATTCTTTCTAAAAAAATGCTTATAACCATTTTGACTAAATTTTGTATTGTATCGTTTTCAGGCTAAAAAGTCAATAGGTTGCATGTTCATCAACAGGGGTGGGGAATTTTTCAAAAATCTTACCTGCCAAGGATTTATTTCACCAGCCCACAACATGCAACACACACAGTTGAAAATAGTTATAACAAAATCGCACATGATTACGGAAAAAATTAATATTACTACAATTCATTTTCGTAATTCTTTTTTTCTATAATATTAAGAAATGTACAGGGGTAAGCTTAATATAAGATAGAACTTAGTACCATATTTACACTGTAATAAATTGGAAAGTTAAAATGTCTAGATTAAAAATGTGTCTCTGATAATGTATCTATTGCCTACAGTTTTTCAAAAATTAAAAACACACTCACCTTGCCAAAAAATCTACTCGCCACTGGCGAGCAAAATGATGTATTTTCCCACCCTTGTTCATCAACATTCTATCAGCGAGTCAATTTGTGTCACAATGGATCAAGTTAAATGTACTTAAAAAGTCTAAAACAAATTTAACAAAATTTTGCCGTATATCATTATGGGGCACAAGAAGATCCTTGGGTTAGATTATATGTTCGAGAAATTTTTATCAGTATATTATTTTTAGTTGCTAAGGTCAAGTTAATTTCATCTATGACTTAAACAATAATCAGAAATATTATATTTTACTGTTTTTGAGTACTAAAAGATCGTTGGGCTAGAGCACATGTTCAAGAAATTCCGATTAGTGGGTCAGTTATGGGTCATTACACAGGTCAAGCTAATTTTACCTGGAAAACAATTTTAATGTATTTAATATTTTATCATTTTCGAATTTGAGAAGACCATTAAATTGTTAAAAAAAATTGGATTGGTGGGTCTATTTGGGCCATAATGAGTCTGGGTCATGCTAAATGCATGTAAAAAATGGCTCAAATGATGTTGACAAAATTTTCAACTATATTTGTATTAAGAATGTATACAATTATTTTATTAAGTAATGTTTTTACCAGCAGTATTTAATGGACATTATTGGTTAAAAATTGAATATGTAGTAAATTCTCCTGTACTTTATTAAAGAAAAAAAAAAAAAAACTGTTATAGAACGATATTTTGCTATGTAAAGTAATTTGTTTTCTGTTAATTTAGATGTTGCATAGTGGTTCATAGAATGCATAAATATTGATAATTTCATAAATTAACTGAGGCAAGGACATGTGAAGTGGATAAATGTCAAAAATGAAATTTTATAGAAGAGGCTATCTATTCTATACCAAAGGCATTGGACTTGCTATCTGAGCTATTTTGCAGCCATAATAAGAATTAAAATAAATGTCATATGTACTTACTTTCTTTCTCATGCTATTTATCTTGGTTTTTACTCTTTTATCATAAAAAAAACTGGAAAATAAATTTTTTGGCTCTTACTTTTTGTGTCAATGTCTGAAATGCATACTGATTTTTTTACTTCAGTTTACAGAATAATGTTTTCACATTCATTTATTATTCTCAGTATTATTTAGAAATAACTTCCCCCTACCCCTCTCATAAAGTTTAAATGATATCTGTAAAAAAATATATGGCTACAAAACCATCTAGAAAACATACATGTTCAAATACAATAAAAAAATAAAATGTCTTCCCTTCTTTCAAAGTTAAATGTGATTGTACCTAGAATTGAAAATATTCAGGGGTGGGGAAATGCATCATTTTACTCGCCAGTGGCGACTGGATTTTCTGACAAGGCGAGTGAAATTTTAAATATTTTTTTGAAAATCTGTAGCCTGTAGGGATATAGTAAAAACATTTTTTTAACCTAGATATTGTCATTTTCCAAATTATTACAATGTAAGCATGGTTCTAAGTTCTATCTGTTCTAAGCTCGGTTCTAAGTTCTATCTTCCAAAGGTTTTATCTGTTGTACATATTTCTTAATTTTATAGAAAAAAGAATTATTAAAATGCATCGTAGTAATAGTAATTAATTATTTGTGCAGTCCTTATGATTTTACCATTGCTATCTTCAACTTATGTTGCATGTTGCTGGCTGGTAAAATAAATCCTTGGCTGGTAAGATTTTCTGAATATTCCCCACCCCTAAAAATATTACTATGCATTCCAGGATGACATTTTATTCTAACATTTAATACAATTATTTTTAAATTTAAAATCAAAACTATATAACCTTTGGTAAACTTAAATTTAAGGAACTGATATAAAATTAATTTAAAGAACTTATTTTTGAAAATTCAGTTAAACAAATGCTCTTATTCCGACTTCAGCTTAAAGTTTTTTTCCCCACCACACACGCTTGAAGAATCCTGTTTTCCATAAAGTATTGGACTGTTAAATAGTCTTTGCATTTGTCAATCGTCTTTAATGCCCCACACTAGTCACTGGAAAAGACCCACATGATATGTTAAGTCTATGGGGGCATTCTTTTCAAATATCTCACTCAAATTTTAATATTTTTACATGATTTTTTTGCATACTATAGCTGAGGATGATTTACAACCAGGCTAGTTTTTACTTTTTTGATTTTGGTTGCGTATTTTTTATATTATGATAGTTTCAATTTCAAAATCGGTTCTAACTGGTTTCGAAAGTTAAAGTAATTTTCTTTTTTTTCTTTTTTTTTTTTTTAAATCTGAAATCAGCGACTAGTGTAGGGCCATAAGCTGTCTTTACTTTAACCAATGACTGATAAAATTGACCTAGGGCCATGGACAATCACCTGTTCCTAAAACTCTCACACCTTGTTTGAAAGTATGGTTTAAGACTCCCATGCACCTGTCAATCAAATCTATGCAAACTTGACTTTAAGCAATGTCTGATAAAACTGACCGTAAAGCCACATTTCTAAAATTATATAAACTCCAAATGAAAGATTTTAATTCAGAAAACGTCTTTAATTTATGGTACTCCAGTGTAATGCATGTTTAAGTTAAAATACCTGATTTTAAAAACTAAATATCAGAATATTAATTTTTGTATTGTTTGTTTGTATTTTCATATTTTGTATTGTTAATTTTTGTATTTATATTAGCTTCATAAAAGATTTAGTTAATTTTTTTTTTTTTTTTTTTTTTTTTTCAAATCCACATATTGTAGTTTAATAAGGTTTTACAGTTTTATAAAAAGCCAGTTTTTATTTTGATTTTGTAATTACGACAGAGATATAATGTTTAATACGTACACCCTCCCACTGCCTTAACAAATAAAAATAGATAGAATATTATTGTTAACATGGCTGCAAAAAGAAATGAGAAAATATGATGCAGTGCAAAATTGCCAAAATGAAATGCTGTTTGGTGCATAGAAAAAAAATTGTGGCCATCATTTGATGCTTTTTTGAAAATTCCCAATTTCTAACTCTGTTTTGATTGGAGATTATATTTAAATGTTGAAACATTTGCTATGTAATTATGGAACACCTGTAATATTTCTGCTCTAGGTTCCATAAAATGATGGCAAAATAGTTTGACTTTAAGAAAATGCAGTATGTTATAGGATTTAAAAAATTTATTATTTTCTTGTTTTATAATTAATTAAATGCATTTAAATTACTTTTTATTTATTATTATTATTGTCTTAATATTTATAATTTTTTAATAGGTGGTTGTCATTTTATGACTTGGATAAAAGAATGTGGCAAGATGTGTATTTTGATACATCATTTGTATCTTATTGCATTTCTTCTGTTGCAAACAACAAGTCTTTTATAGCTTTAGGAAATTTAAGTGGTGAAATAATTTTAATCAGTTCCAAAGGTAAATTGTTTATTTATTTTGAAATATTGTATTTAATATATTATATGGTAAATTAAGTAAAATTCCTTTAATTCAGATTCATATGAAAACAGCAGTTTAAAAAAGATTACAAATCATCCTGGAAAGATATTTGCATTGCACTGGGTTAATCAAACAAGTGATTACTTATTGTCATGTGGAACTGAAGGTTTTATGGTAAGCAAAACATTCGTAGATTTAATGAATATTGATAATTTGCATTTTTCCTTTAACATTCATGAAATTATTTTTACTGTAAGTGTAAAAATATCAAAATATTTATGCCTTAAAAAAGAAATTTGATAATTTAATTGCATTGTCAAAATTATATGATTTCATATTTGGTGCAAATTTGTTATATTTTTCTGATTCCTAAATACAAACTTTTCATACAACAATTTAAACAAAACTGAATGAAAAATATTGTTTGATTAAATTTAATATATATCAAATATTTGTCATCAAATTCTAGCATACATTTTGGCATTTATCATGATAAACTCAATGAAACATAACTTTTTATGACATAAGATAATTTTCTGTAATAACTTTCATAATAAGTCATACCTCTATTTAGATTTAGTTCTGTTTAAAAAATTTTAAACCAACTTACCAAATGCAGACAACTGAATATTTTTAATTGGCCATTCTTGGTAAATGTATAAGTCACTTAATAAATGTTTATAATTAGAGATCGACAGATTATGTTCTGTTTACAGCCAAAAATATGAGTTTCGGCAAAAATGCTACTGAAAATTCTACCAGACTGAAACTATCTGTATTTTAAACTTCTTGTTTCTTCCTATGGAAATTTTCAACATGACACATTGGTTTTAGCTGTATCGGCTCAAATGAGATGATAATCTTTAGTTATTGTTATGAATTTCACTGTTTATAGTTATCAATCATGACTGACTCAAGAAGTGAGAGCAAATGGTAATGCAAGATATGCATATATGACTAAACTTTGATGACACTTTTCATGTGCTCATTAAAAGCTGCCAACTTAACAATCATAGAGAGTTTTTTGATTGAAACCGTAAAGTGTTTTGAATACTCTTTGAAAAAAAATTGATTATAACAGAGGATCATTTGCAATAGATAAATTGAAGTATGTATGTATACCCAAAAAAAATTTCATGTTATAGATCAATTAATCAAATTTTTTTTTATATGAAAATTAAAATTTTTGGTCATAGGTATAGGTTGTCAATTTGGGTCTCATGTATACACACATATAATTAATTAATAATCCTGTATATTTATGTATGTATTAATTGATTTTAAAAATTTTGGACATCTTTGTTTTCAACTGAAAATAGAAAAATTACAGAAATTCAGTTTTTCTTTCAATATACCTTTATTTATAATTTGTTAAATATGAATATAATTAGTTTTGGCTTGTGTATTATTTTATTATTTTCTTTACATTTAAGACGTAATAGTGTAT
This sequence comes from Maratus speculifer, assembly GCA_964019185.1. Lineage (NCBI taxonomy): Eukaryota > Metazoa > Arthropoda > Arachnida > Araneae > Salticidae > Maratus > Maratus speculifer. The sequence goes on along the minus strand of OZ025295.1, from coordinate 307,669,735 downwards.
ACTTTTTAATCTTTCTGTAGATTTTATGGAAAATTGACTTCCAAGATGAAAAATTTGACATCACTAAATATTCTGAATTTTATCTTCCTAAATGTAAACCCCACTGGTGGTCTAGTTGTGCTTTATATATAAAGTCTTCAAGCTCTTTAATCGTTGGTGATAGGAAAGGCAGTATTAATTTTTATGTCTCTGAAAGCACCAATGACAAAATAGTGAGTAACATTTTTTACATTAAGCTGTTTAAAATAACAAAATTTGTTCTACTCAAGCATTTATTGTAAAATGTTTCCATATTGTTTTTGTTGCCAAGATTTTTGCTTCTTGATAAGTAGTAGTATCATATTTTTATGAATTCACAACTTTTCAAATATAATATCCATTTTCACTCTTTATTTATTTTAACTATCTTCTCAGGTTTTTTTCTTATTAGTAAATTTGATTTTCTAGGCTTATTTAGTGATTTTTACTTGTCTAAAATAATTTCTTGTAAGTAGTTTTTCCTGATGCTGTAACAGGATTCCTATAGATTAGGGAAAAGTCAGGAAATTCAAAAATGTATAGCAAATAATCATTAGAAGTGGTCAGGGAATTTTTGATGTATTACTTTCCATCAGAAAATCGATTATCAACATCAATGAAGAAATTTTGAATTAATTTTCCATCCAATCTAAAGTTTTTACATAAAATTAATGCAAACTGTATAACAATAGCATAATATGAAAGATAATTAAAAGTCTGAAATTCACTCTGCATGTGTAACATTGTAATATATTTAGTTGATATGGTAATAGATGAATAAGAGAATAAGTAAAAAATGAAATATTCTTACTTGAAAAACTTGTGGTGTGTAGATGTAATATGAAGAAAAATTTTTGTAGAGAAAAACAATTTCTTTTATTCAGATTTGTTAGTTATGAAAAGATTTTTGAAGTTTAAGTTGGTCACCAAGACTTTATAAAGTTAGGGTCTATGTCATTTAGCCGACAACCAAATCACCGACAAGACAATTAGCATACAGAAAATAGACGACAGGACGTTTAGCCGACAAGTACATTTAGCAGACACGTACATTTAGTCGACAGGACATTTGGCCGAAACGTACATTTAGCCGACAGGACATTTGGCCGAAACGTACATTTAGCCGACAGGACATTTGGCCGAACGTACAATTAGTCGACATGGACACTTAGCCGACAGGTCAATTAGCCGACAAGACGATTAGCGGACAGGTCAATTAGCCGACAAGACGATTAGCCGACAAGACGATTAGCCGACAGGACATTTAACCGACAGGTCAATTAGCCGACAAGGCATTTAGCCGACAAGACGATTAGCCGACAGGTCATTTAACCGACAAGACGATTAGCCGACAGAACATTTAACCGACAAGACATTTAGCTGACAAGACGATTAGCCGACAGGACATTTAGCCGACAAGACGATTAGACGATTTGTATTTCCAAAATTTTATATATACTCAATAAGTAAAAATAGGACGAAGCCTATTTAATATCAGTAACCTCGATTATCCGGAACTATTTTTTTCGGACTCTCGAAAAAAAAAAATTGACGGATTTACACGTTTCAGATACTGGAGATTCTGAAAAACATATTTCCTTCTATAGTAAAAACTTTTTAAATTTTTATCCACAGCACTCGTGTTGCATATCTTTAGAAAGGTCTGAAACTGCCTTTTCCTATTATGGATGTCTTGTGTCCCCCCTCCGCTCTGCCCCCACGGGGGGCACATTTTAAATTTCTTTACAACACCAATCGTGTGACACATCATTTGAAAGGTCTGCAACTGCTTATTCATATTATGGATGTCTTGTGTGTCACCCCCTACTCTGCCCCCCTAGGGGAGGAACATTTTTAATTTCTTTACAACACCAGTCGTGTTACACATCATTTGAAAGGTCTGCAACTGCTTATTCATATTATGGATGTCTTGTGTGCCACCCCCTCCGCTCTGCCCCCCAGGGGGGCACCTTTTTAATTTCTTTACAACACCAGTCTTGTGACACATCATTTGAAATGTCTGCAACTGCTTATTCATATTATGGATGTCTTGCGTGTCACCCCCTCTGCTCTCCCCACAGGGGGAGCACATTTTTAATTTCTTTACAACACCAATCGTGTGATATATCATTTGAAAGGTCTATAACTGCTTATTCATATTTTGGATGTCTTGTGTGTCACCTCCTCTGCTCTGCCCCATAGGGGGCACATTTTTAATTTCTTTACAATACCAGTCGCGTGACACATCATTTGAAAGGTCTGCAACTGCTTATTCATATTATGGATGTCTTGTGTGTCACACCCTCCGCTCTCCCCCCAGGGGGGGGCACATTTTTAATTTCTTTACAACACCAGTCGTGTGATACATCATTTGAAAGGTCTGCAACTGCTTATTCATATTATGGATATCTTGTGTGTCACCCCCTACTCTGCCCCCCTAGGGGGGCACATTTTTAATTTCTTTACAACACCAGTCGTGTGACACATCATTTGAAAGGTCTGCAACTGCTTATTCATACCATGGAGTATTGGCGAGCGCAGCAAACGGAGGTAGCCTACAACTTGGAATCGCGAAGCGATTACGCGGGGGGTTGGCGAGCGTAGCGAGCAGGGGGCGGAGTCCTCTTAGTTTAGTAAAATAAATTGTCGTCCGCCTGTCTGTCTGTAAACGCTCAATCTCACGAACAAATGGAGATAGAGACTTAAAATTTTGTATGTAGTTAGTAGGTAAGAATAGGACGAAGCCTATTTAATATCAGTAACCTCGATTATCCGGAACTATTTTTTTCGGACTCTCGAAAATTTTTTTTGACGGATTTACTTGTTTCAAATACTGGAGATTCCGAAAAACATATTTTTAGAAAAAAAATTTGCCGTCCGTCTGTCTGTCTGTAAACGCTTTATCTCACGAACAAATGGAGATAGAGACTTAAAATTTTTTATGTGTTTAGTAAGTAAGAACTATTTAATATCAGTAACCTCGATTATCCGGAACTATTTTTTTTCGGACTCTCGAAAAAATTTTTTGACGGATTTACTTGTTTCAAATACTGGAGATTCCGAAAAACATATTTTTAGGAAAAAAAAATTTTCCGTCCGTCTGTCTGTCTGTAAACGCTCTATCTCACGAACAAATGGAGATAGAGGCCTAAAATTTTGTAAGTACTTAGTAAGCAAAAATAGGACGAAGCCTATTTAATATCAGTAACCTCGATTATCCGGAACTATTTTTTCGGACTCTCGAAATATTCGTTCTGATGAAATGTATATAAAAAACCTCTATCGATTTTTTTTCTAATCGAAAGCGAAACTGAATTCTGCAATGGCAGAATCTATATCCAAACTGTTTTTTATTTTAATCACGTTTATTCTGTAGAGCTTTTCATGCTATTTTGGCATCACTGACACTATCACTTCATCGAATAACGAGATGAAATTGTTACCAAATTAAAGATAAAGTATTTTAAGGATATTTTGGCACGTCTGCGCATTACCCTGGTATAAACCTTATTTCAGAGTAAAATTTATAATAAAAAAAGACGTCATAATGCACAATTCAAACCCAATAAATATAAAAAAAGAAGTGATGATTCTTCAGGAGCAGCAATGCTTTCTAGTTTTATTCCCTCCAACTTAACAGATTTTACTTCCTCTAAACCTAAACGTCATTCTTTTTAAAAATGCACAATTTGACGAAATTTTTTAGGCTATAAATAACGTATATTTAGAGCCCACTATTGGCATTGGGAAAAGGTAGGTCCCATACCTAAACATTTAAAGCTTTAGGTTTAATGAAGAATATTTTTACGGGCCCGGGGAACGCCGGGCGGCTCAGCTAGTATATGATAATATTTTATCTTCACACATTTTGTTAATTTAGTCACATAATAATAATTTTACTCTTTTTTCTTTCGAAAAATAAAATAAAATAGATATTTTTAAACCTTTAATCTCCCTATCCCTGCTTAGAAATTTGTATAATAAATTAAAAAAAAAAATTTGATTTCCAATGTGGTAAAAGGAGAAAACAGTCTGGGAAAAAAAAAGGACTGAAAAAAAAATTTAATAACAAGTAAGAGCGATAAAAGTGACCAGTAAAAAAGTGACAAGGAATTGATAAATATTGAACTTATCAATAAATACCGTAATTTCGGGTGTATAAGCCGCGGATCAAACAATTCTTTTTGGACCCAGAAATCTTATTTAGTGATATTTACGGCGATCTAACTAGTTATATTTGTTTCTTAAAAAATTCTGGGTCGTAAAAGAATTGTTTGATCTGCGACTTATACACCCGAAATTACGGTAAGTGCTAAAAACTAAAGTGGTAACAAAAAGTGAATTTTTAGCTCAGAGACTTTCAAAACCTGAGAGCATGTGTGCCCGCCGGTTCTGTAGTAATGTATATATGTGTGTACGCATGTAGTGTACGGAACGCGATAACTCATGATAAAAATATCTGATTTACTTCAAATTTTGGATACAGGTTTATTCTCTTAAGGCGCTTCCCTCATTAGTTTTTGGAATTCACTGAATAAGCATAAAAGTGGATGGGAGATTAACCTCCCTTTAATTTAGATAAGTGGGTTTTTCATGCATAATTATCAGGTTTCATTCAAACTTTAGATACAAGATCATTCTGATGAATCGCCTTTGATTTATTGTTAATTTTGGGTGTTCATTGATTAAGTATAAAGCGAGGAATGGAGGTATTCCTCCTTTCCAAAACGTACCTAATTATAACCTAACCGAAATTTAAGTGTAATCGAAACGTTACCTGTACGTAACCTAACCATAACCTAAAAGTAACTTAACTGTGAGTTAACCATAACCCATTTGTTACATAAAAGTTATTTAGCAGTGGCGTAACCATAACCTAATTCTAACGTAATTGTGATCTAACTGTAACCTAATTATAACCTAACCGGAACTTAATCGTAATCGAACCGTTACCTGTACATAAACGAACAATAACTTAACAGGTAACGCAGCTGTAAAATCTCTACGCTTGCCAATCCCCCGCGTAATCGCTTCGCGATTCCAAGTTGTAAGCTACCCCTGCTTGCTGCCCTCGGAAATACCCCATGGTATGAATAAGCAGTTGCAGACCTTTCAAATGATGTGTCACACGACTGGTGTTGTAAAGAAATTAAAAATGTGCCCCCCCCCCTGGGGGAGCAGAGTGGCGGGGTGACACACAAGACATCCATAATATGAATAAGCAAATGCAGATCTTTCAAATGATGTGTCACACGACTGGTGTTGTAAAGAAATTAAAAATGTGCCGCACCTGGGGGGGCAGAGTAAGGGTGGCACACGAAACATCCATAATATGAATAAGCAGTTGCAGATCTTTCAAATGATGTGTCACACGACTGGTGTTGTAAAGAAATTAAAAATGTGCCCCCCCCTGGGGAGCAGAGCAGAGGAGGACACACAAGACATCCATAATAGGAAAAGGCAGTTTCAGACCTTTCTAAAGATATGCAACACGAGTGCTGTGGATAAAAATTTAAAAAGTTCTCCTTTGTGTGGGGGAGCAAAGTGGGCTACGGCGCCCCAAACATGCATAATTGGAATGAGCAGTTACAGTTCTTTTAAACTATAGGGGGGCTCCTCCCCCCTGCTCGCTACGCTCGCTAACCCCCCGTGTAATCGCTTCGCGATTCCAAGTTGACATCAACAGCGGCGTAATCTTAAATTAACTGTAACGCAACCGTGACCTAACTTTAATTTTAATATAACCTACTATGGGGGCTCCGCCCCCCTGATCGCTCCGCCCGCCAACCCCCCCGCGTAATCGCTTCGCGATTCCAAGTTGTAGGCTACCCCTGCTTGCTGCGCTCGCCAATACCCTATGGTATGAATAAGCAGTTGCAGACCTTTCAAATGATGTGTCACACGACTGGTGTTGTAAAGAAATATAAAAAAGTGCCCTCCTGGGGGGGGCAGAGTGGGGGATGACACACAAGACATACATAATATGATTAAGCAGTTGCAGACCTTTCAAATGATGTGTCACACGACTGGTGTTGTAAAAAATTAAAAATGTGCCCCCCCTGGGGGGCAGAGTGGGGGGTGACACACAAGACATCCATAATATGAATAAGCAGTTGCAGACCTTTCAAATGATGCGTCACACAGCTGGTGTTGCAAAGAAATTAAAAATGTGCCCTCCCTGGGGGGCAGAGCGGAGGGGGACACACAAGACATCCATAATATGAATAAGCAGTTGCAGATCTTCCAAATGATGTGTCACACGACTAGTGTTGTAAAAAAATTAAAAATGGGCCCCCCTGGGGGGGCAGAGTGGGGGGTGACGCACAAGACATCCATAATATGAATAAGCAGTTGCAGACCTTTCAAATGATGTGTCACACAGCTGGTGTTGTAAAGAAATTAAAAATGTGCCCCCCTTGGGGGGGGCAGAGTGAGGGGTGACTCACAAGACATCCATTATATTTGAAGGCAGTTACAGACCTTTCAAATGACGTGTCACACGACTGGTTTTGTAAAGAAATTAAAAATGTGCCCCCATGGGGGGGGCTGAGCGGAGGAGGACACACAAGACATCCATAATAGGAAAAGGCAGTTTCAGACCTTTCTAAAGATATGCAACACGAGTGTTGTGGATAAAAATTTAAAAAGTACCCCTTTTGGGGGTGGGAGTGGGGTGCGGCGCCCTAAACATGCATAATTGGAAGCAGTTACAGTTCTTTTAAACTATAGGGGGGTTCCGCCCCCCTGCTCGCTACGCTTGCTAACCACCCGCATGATCGCTTCGCGATTCCAAGCTGTAGGCTATCCCTGCTTGCACCGCTTGCGAATGCCCATGGCTTCGCTTCGCGATTCCGTTCGCTATTGCTTTGCAATCCCGGTTGGAATTGCTTGGCGATGCACAGACGGAGCCCTTTCCTAACTGGTCTATTCGACTCAAGAAAAGAGTGGTCCACCCGGACGCGTTATTTCCGGAAACCTTACACATCAGTATCATTCCAGGTGTCATTCCTTTTAACCCCTTGAAGGGCACCGGTATATGTTATATACCACTTAATTTGAATTCCGAAATGCCGCATTGACACCAAAATTTAAGAATCAACTTTTGTTTCATATGATATACTCGAAAAAAAGCTTTTGCTTTGTTTCATATAAAGTTGTTTATAAATACCGGTATCAATCAATCATTTTAACATTTTAGTAGCAGAAGTGCTTTGCCCCTCAAGGGGTTAAGGCAATTTTTTTTACTATAGAAGAAAACGTAACCTATCTGTGGTGTAACTGCAACCAAATTGTAACCTATTACACCCTACCGGAACTTAACTGTTAACCAGGCCCGGACTGGCTCCGTTGGGGGCCCTCGGCTAGAGACTGAAAAGGGGCCCCTTACTGAGGAAGTTATTGTGAATAGAATGGTAGAATGTATAACATTTGAAAATTAGCCTTAACTGTCGAAAAGCCACATTTAGTTATTTTGTCACTTCGGAAATAATTGAGCAAAAGAATGAGCTTTTTCTAGTCTACTTACTATCATAGTCTACTTACTTTTACAATAAATATTTATGATACTTTACTTTATACACGGTACCTACTAGTTCAAAGCTAGAAGAAAAAATATATTAACTAATTATAAGTGGTTTATTACTTAAAAAGAGAGGAGTTTATATTTTTAGATTTAAGCATCAGAACTACATCATTGAAGTGCTACTGTAATACCTAAGTAGACATTAAAAAGGGACTTCGGTGCTCTGAACTATTCAGGGTAATGTTTGTACAACTCGTCCTCGAACTTTTGGATCATAATACATATGTTGTACGCGACATTATATATTCTTTATATTATAATTGCATTTATAAAAATAATTCATTTTGTTTGTAATGCCTTCAGAATTCATAACATCTGGTCTCCCAAATGGCCCGCCATTTAACTATCAATATTTTCTTATAACATTTTATAGTAAGTTTCTGCAACATTTACGATAAAAATAACCCTCGAAGTTGGTTTCTTCAAATTTTTCAAGAAAAATGTAAAGAGAAAAATTTTCTAAGAAAATACTGATATTTCAAAATCGGATCATTTTGAGCCATGCAACATGCATAACAAAGTAAAATTTCAAAAGAAATCTTCCTTGTTTATATTAACCCTTTATGTACCGATGGTACTTATAAGTACCATTGTGTAAAATTTAATAAAAAACATACTTAATCAGTCTAATAATAAAAGTTCTTAAGTTAAGTTTTTTCTTACCACACATTATACTTTACTCGATCTAATTTAGATAGAATAGAAAAACAATCGAAGTTAAATATTTTTAAAAAGATATACTTTTTTTAATCATTTTCATTGGTATATTTACTTGAAAAAAATACTATACATTTATTTACTTGAAAAAAAGTTATATGAAATATTTTCGACGGTAAAAGTCTTTCCATTTACTTTCCATTACATTATCCATCATAATACATATAAATACCTTGCTTTTATAAGAATTGTAATATTTCCATAAGAGTATTTTTGTTAATTAATTTGATTATTTTGTAAATATTTTACAAAAAAATTATAAATACCGATATATTTAATCAGTTTTAATGCAAAAAACACTTGTAAATTTCACATTATTATTATTTAAAAATTCCAGTATATCTTCAGGTATTAAAAAAGACTATTATTGATGTGAAGCCATTACTTGATAAATAATTGATAGATAAAGGGTTAAATGCTGATAGGTAGCACTAAAGTAATATTTAGAAATGAAACTTAATCCGTGTATGGAAGTTCTAAAATCCGTTGTCTTGCTTGATCTATTTCTGAGATAAGGAGTTAGCAATCAAATTTCATCTGAAAATATCTCAGCTGACTCGCCCGGCCTTGCTCGGTGAGCCAACACAGTAACATTAATTTAATAAATTAACCAGTGATAATAACTTTAAATGTACCAAAAATCTGAAATCAAATAGTTTCACTTTACACCGCTAGGGATACATTCTGTTATAAGCAAGTCTCTATTCGCACAAAGTTCCGTTATTTAACCTATTTGGAGATACGTTAATTTGAGGGAAAAGGGGCTCAAATAAGATAAAAATCCTCTGGGAAAGGGAGAAGAAAATATTTTTTGACAAATGCTAAATCAAGAATATTGGAGTCCTTAGTTAAAAAGTTGGATTGGTACCAGAGCCAAGAACTTTGTTTATGAATTTGCTCAAATTACTATTCGAAAATAGTGGGAACCACTACTTATAAGTTAACCTTAAGACTGTGAAAGCCGATAAGCATAATGTAATTTGAAAATAATTTAAAAAGGCTGAAAGCAACAGGAATTGAATTATTAAGAAAAGACTCAGTTAGACAAAAATCGACTGAAAACCAAGTTGAATGAGTCAAACCTTGTTGAAATCGGGCCAAAAGCACCCAAAATAAGGTTGCGCCTATGACGGTGAAAAGGGACATTAAAAAGTGTAACAGAGTTCCTACGCCCTTCAGAATGCACTTTAGAATTTACTTAATTTAAGTTTAATGAAGCAATTCTCTTTTTCAAATCGGTCTCATAAAACCCGAGAAAAAAATGAGATAAAATGGTAAATAAATTGAAATCTATATTTAGAAAACAGAAATGGGGAGAAATAAAAGGAAAAAACACCTTCTAGGCCAACTTTTAACTCATATCAAAGGATTCTTATCACTGAACACATTAATCTTCAATTAAGTTCACAAAATTCTTTTAAATTGTGTTTTAGAATTTGTCAATGTTTAATAATTAATGTTCTTTTGTATTCAAAATTAGACAGAGGGTTAGTTTAAATATGAATCGCTTGGTGTAAATATGAATCGCATGTTGCTTTATCATTTGATGCTTCAGAAAAATATATCCCCTTTTTCTTTTCATAATAATATAAATAAATAAATCAACAAGTCCGTATGAAATTCAAATCATTTGAGATTTGAAAATAACTGATATAAACATAATGATACGCATACACTGAATACGGAAACAACTGGAACTGGCGCCTATTGTCAGAGTCTGAATACAGTTTCACATCTTTACCGCATTAGATTATCTGGTCGCTTTCATGAATTACACAAACGTGAGCAGCATTTGAAGTTTGTTTCACTTAGTTTGGTTGCGTATTGACACGGTAACGATCAGTGCCATGCGAAAGGGAGGATCGAAATTATAGAAATTTAGGGAGCGCTAAATTTATACAACCAACGTCATTTTGGTGAGTTTAGCATCAAGTTGAGGGAGGAGGGGGCGATAAATTGAAACTTTGCCCGGGGTGCAGTTTTCTCTTCGCACACTTCTAGTAACGACAAACGAGTCGTATTTCTAAGTAACAATTCGGTACTTTGTATCTTAGATAATATACCTGTTACTTAGTAACGAATATGTGTGGTTTGCAACAGCTTTATTAGCGGTCAGCACAACGCAATAAATCTCTATAGGGAGGTTTTGATGTTTTGAGCCGTTGTCTGTGAATCACTTTGAGATCTATGAGTCAGTCAGCAGCCCTCTTCCGTCTGGCTAATGACAAAAATATGGCATCACTAAATAGGCTATCATAAACAAAAATCAATTGGCAACTACTTAAAATTTATTGTAAACTCGGTTGAAAAAAAAGACTATTGGGAAATAGTGAAATTAATCTGATATAATTTTGCATAAAGTAATACATCCACTATTTTTGGGGCCCCCTTTGGCTGGGGGCCCTCGGCAATCGCCGACCTGCCGACCTGGCCAGTCCGGGCCTGCTGTTAACAAGCCGTTACCTATGCATAACCTAACCATAAACTATCAGTAACATAACTTAAAGCAAACCGAAACCTAATTGTTACTTAAAAATTATTTTACAGTGGCGTAACGATAACTTAATTGTAACATAACCGTGACTTAACTGTAATCAAATTATAACGTAACCGGGACTTAATTGTTATAAACTGTTACCTGTACATAACCTAATAGTAGCATAACGGTAAACTAACCGTAAGCTAACCGTAACCTAATTGTTACCTAAGAGTAATATAACAGTGGCGTAACCATATCCTAAATGTAACGTAACCAGGACCCAACTATAGCCTAAATATAACCTAATATTGCTGTATAAGAATAATCTACCAGCAATCTAACCATAATCTAGTTTTAAACTAACCGTGACCAAATTTAAAGCTCACTATTACCACCGTAACTGAACTGTAACCTATCCGTAACGGAACTATAAAATAACTATAATCTTGTCATGACCTAACTATAAACTAACTATATAACCTAATTACTACCTATCGGTAATCTAATAATAAATCGTCCTGTCGATTAAATGGCTTGTCGGTAAATCGTGTTGTCGGTTAAATGTCCTGTCAGCAAATCGTCTTGTCGGTTAAATGCCCTGTCGGCTAAATGTCCTGTCGACAAATCGTCTTGTCGGTTAAATTTCCTGTCGGCTAATCGTCTTGTCGGCTAATTGACCTGTCGGTTAAATGTCCTGTCGACTAATCGTCTTGTCGGCTAATCGACCTGTCGGTTAAATGTCCTGTCGGCTAATCGACCTGTCGGTTAAATGTCCTGTCGGCTAATCGTCTTGTCGGCTAATTGACCTGTCGGTTAAATGTCCTGTCGGCTAATCGTCTTGTCGGCTAATTGTCTTGTCGGCTAAATGTTACGTTCGGCCAATTGCCTGTCGTCCAATTGTCTGTCTGCTAAATGTCCATTTCGGCCAAATGTCCTGTCGGCTAAATGTACGTTTCGGCCAAATGTCCGGTCGGCTAAATGTACGTTTCGGCTACATGTCCTGTCGGCTAAATGTACGTGTCTGCTAAATGTACTTGTCGGCTAAACGTCCTGTCGACTATTTTCTGTATGGACTCTTCTGTATGGAAAAAAGGACTCTAGTAAGCGATAGAGAGTGTTTGTTTTAAAATTTGACATTTTCTTCATATGTAATTTGAAATGGATATAGTGTATGCTGATTGCTCTGTTCGTCTGGTGTCCCTTGCCTCCCTCCTCGCCATTTTATCTGCAAGGTGTGTATAATATGCATATTCGCCATAGTTTACAATAGACTAATGTTAGTTTTAGACTTGAAGAAGTTTTTAAAGTTTTAGTTTTGAAGAATTTGGATTATATAAAATCATTAAAGGACGCCTTAAATCAAATAAAAAGGACTCTAGTAAGCGATAGAGAGTGTTTGTTTTAAAATTTGACATTTTCTTCATATGTAATTTGAAATGGATATAGTGTATGCTGATTGCTCTGTTCGTCTGGTGTCCCTTGCCTCCCTCCTCGCCATTTTATCTGCAAGGTGTGTATAATATGCATATTCGCCATAGTTTACAATAGACTAATGTTAGTTTTAGACTTGAAGAAGTTTTTAAAGTTTTAGTTTTGAAGAATGTGGATTTTATAAAATCATTAAAGGACGCTTTAAATCAAATAAAAAGGACTTTAGTAAGCGATTGAGAGTGTTTGTTTTAAAATTTGACATTTTCTTCATATGTAATTGATATAGTGTATGCTGATTGCTCTGTTCGTCTGGTGTCCCTTGCCTCCCTCCTCGCCATTTTATCTGCAAGGTGTGTATAATATACAAATTCGCCATACTTTAGAATTGACTGATATTAGTTTTAGACTTGAAGTTTTAGTTTTGAAGAATGTGGATTCTATAAAAATTTGGATTTCATATATTATTGTGGATTTTATTTATTAATTTGAACTATTTGACGGTTTTTATACTTTTAAAGTCAGCTTTTTAATTGCTTTAGTTATTGTGTACTCTCTATTAATTATGTATAATGTTTTTGTCTAATTTGATGTATTTTATTCAATGTGAATTAATTGACACCTGTTTTTAAGTTTTTTTTGTTGGGTTACGCTAGTCTGTAGAAGCTTCCCGTGTCATATTATGTTGAACTGCTTCCTTTACTACAGATTGATGCTACGTGGGTCTGGAAATTAAAAGTATTTTACTTTTATTTATTCTGTCTGTTTCTTAAGTCCATGTGGTGTGACTGTATTATGTATGCATGTATAATGTAAGCGGTTCCGTCTCGTAAGGCTGTATGTTTGTTTTTTATTCTTAAATATTTTGTTGTTTTCGTTGTTTGCTTGACTTCTTGCTGTCCCGGTTACCTTTGAGTATCCGGTGAGCCTGATACCAACATTTTGACATTAGTAGTGACAACGTGTCGGCTTTGTGTATGTGTATTATATGTCAACTTTTTAGTCTGAGATTTTAGAAATTGCTTTGACTGACCTTGTGGTGCAGAAGGTCGTTAAATACGACTGCACACATATTTTCATATCTTTATTTTTCTCATTGCATGAGAACTCATCATCATTCTTATGTGTATATAGTTTCATATTCATTTGCATATATTTTCATCGCGCCTGTATATAGTATCATCGTTTTTAGCTTTTACATGTGCTCTATACAAGCACACTTTTAATGTTTTTAGTCTTTACATGTGTTTTTGTACAAACACGGTTTTAGCACATTGGTTTTTATTCTTTACAACCAGATTCGACATCTGGTTTTTAAAGTATCATTTTCTGATATTGTGATAATTATTTCATATCTTGTGTTGTATTTTGCAGCATGGCTAGCGCTTCCGACGGTGGTGGTTCTGGAGCTAGCGGTGAGAGTAATGAAGATGCTGTGGAGGAAGAGATATTATACGTCCCCCCGAGATTAAATGGGCTTCACCTAACGGTGACCTGGCCTATTAAGTGCCCGGTCCAGTGCATGATAGGTAAATGTACTACTAAAATAAAGAGTGAGAACCAGCACACTGTAGTACATGGGTTAATAAGGCATATGAAGACGATCCATAAGGTCGAGGTATCGGGGAAGACTAATTGGTGCGGGGTATGCCATACTGCAATCGGCAGATGCCCAGCCAATCATTCATGTTTTAAACTCAGGCCTATGCTTTTTCAAACTAATGTTGACTGCCCTTTTGCCTGCGACCAGTGTGATGAGACGTTTCCTAACTGGCGCGGGCTGTCTAACCATCGAATTGCTCATAAGAAACAGAATATACAGGATAACTATAATAGAAAAAATGCACTGCCGATTGCTGGCAGGAATTTAAGAGCTGGTGGGAACTCTCGTACCCCTCCTTCTGTCAACAATAGAAATGCTAATATTAATGTTAGTAATCGGAGTAGTGCTTCTAAGTCCTTTGTCAGTGGCACCGGAGTGAGGAGGAATCCCACTGCCGCGGCCACCAGTAAAAAATCCTCTAATACTGATAAGTCTAATTTGAATAATATTGATAAATTCATACAGGATACGAAAGCGTTTTTAAATGTGACTAGTAATACTGAGACGATTAATGATAGCGCAATTAATGACTCCATTATCATAACTGATGAGGATATCAATCGATTTGTGGAGGTGGTCACTGGTAGTGGAATTGATAAACCTGTTTCGTCTGTTGACTATCATAACTCCGGTGGCCAGTGTGACTTAACTATTAACTCCGTGGAGTATAATACTATTGAGTGCCCGTCCCAGGTGGCCATTGAGCAGTCTACCTCTGTCCCGGTCCCTATTGATAGCCAGTCTGCTGCCACCTCAGGTTATAATTTAGCTAATGTGATTTTACCTAATGAGATTTTACCTTCTGATAATGGTTTTAATTCTAAGGATCTTAATTCTTATTTCCAACCCGGTGATACTACTAGTTTTAACCATTTATTTCCCCCCCAGCTCCCTATACAGGTTGAGGGTGAGACCGTTTTTAATCGTTCTGATTTTAATCAACCTATTTTTAATGAATCTGTAAATTTTAATTCTTTTGTCCCCACTACTGGGCTTTTTAATGATAGTAATCGGGGTGGTGGCAGTTGTAATACATCTGTTGAGCACCCTGCAAATGACTATCAGAATCAGTGTAATGTGAACCATAATAATGCTAATAGTACTGAAACTATACCTAAAGTAATTTGTAATGATTCTGTGGGTAGTTTTGATAATAGTTGCCCTAACCAGGACCATGAGAATGTTGAACAGTATGTCACCACTGGTAGTAAGAATAGAAATGAATCTGACAGTCAGAATAGTTCTATGAATACTGTTACTGATAATTTTAATGATAATCTTGCTGATGGTATGGATGGTGACGACGGTGACGACGGTGACGATGATGATGACCCCGGCGGTAGTGGCGCTGGCGACGCTATTCCCGAGGCAATCCCGTCAGATCCCCCCCTCGTTCCCCATTTTTCCAACAGATTTACTCAAATTCTTAATGATAATAATGCCAATTTTGGTGAGTTCTGCTCCGTGGCTGATGACTTCATCAGCGCTATTAAAAAAGAATTAAATTTTAAAAATAGACAGGACGACGGGGCAGCCCGTCCCCCTAAAACTATTGATCCAACTAATGCTACTGATATACAGAAACTTTACCGCAAGAACCGTAAGAAAGCCCTTAGATTAATTTTAAATGACAATAGTGATTTCTGTGATCTGGATCCGGAAGAGGTTGCTGATCACTATGCCGGCCGGTCCTCTGATCCCCCGCCCTCAACTGATTTTATGGCTGAAGGTGATCCAGCTGCCGCGCAAATGAGCTGTGATCCCTTCACGAGAGTGGAGGTTTCGAGGAAGCTGAGATCTTGTGAAAACACCTCCCCGGGTCCAGATGGCTTGACTTATAACCATCTCCGCTTAGTTGATAGAAATGCTGTCGCTTTAACGCCCCTTTATAATTGTTGTATTAAATTCAAAGCTGTCCCGCCGTCCTGGAAGAAAACTACTACCATTCTTCTGTATAAAAAAGGCAATAGATCCGACCCTGGGAACTGGCGGCCGATTGCCCTCGGCAATACGATATACAAACTTTATGCCAGCTGCCTGTCAAAGCGTCTCTACCTCTGGTTGGAGAAATATAAGATCTTGTCCCCCAACCAGAAGGGATTTCTGCCCCACGATGGGGTATTCGAAAACAATTACATATTAGACATGGTGATGAGAAACAGTAAGGTGAGGAAGAAAGACCTGTTTATTGCCTCCCTTGATGTCTCGAATGCTTTTGGTTCCCTCCCCCACTGGGTGATTTTTGAATCACTTAAACATGCTGGTGCGGGGGAGGATTTTATTTCTATAGTCAGAGACATCTATTGGGAGGCTATTACGAACTACAGGACAACTAAAGGCCAGTCTACCCCTCGTGTGGCAGCCGCCGGGGTCAGGCAGGGCGACCCACTTAGCGGGGTGCTCTTTATACTGGCTATCAACTTCATTCTGTTTAAGATTCAGAGAGAGGGTTCTGTTAGAGATCCCGGCACGAAGGAGCTATTTCATTTTATCTTAGCATATGCTGATGACATGCTCCTTCTTGCTCGTAGTGCCGAGGATCTGCAGGCCCTCCTACATTTAATTAATGTTCTCGCTATTAGAATAGGCTTAAAATTCAATCCTAATAAATGTGTAACTTTACATTACAGTTCCAAACCCCCTGCTGGCTGTCGTGACACCCGTTTTAACCTGGCTGGGTCTGAACTACCCTGCCTTATTGACGGTGACCCCACTACTTTTTTGGGTAAGCCTATCGGTAGTTTTCTTCCTAGGGACTCAGTCACGGTTGACAGCATAAAACAGAGGGGTCTTAAAATTATGTCATCCATGTTAACCCCTTGGCAGAGGTTAGACTGCATTAAAACCTTTTTTTATCCATCATTACTTTTTATGCAGCGAACTGACCAACTGTCCAAAACCGATTGGTCGTCTATTGATAATGCTTTAAAGCCCTTAATTAAGAAAGCATTGGGCCTCCCATCTAATGCCGCCAACGAGTATTTATATGGCGATAGAGAAGATGGATTATTCGGAATACCGTTGGCGGCTGAAGATAGCGATATAGCTTTAATTGATGGGGGGTTCAAGTTACTAACGTCAAATGATAAGATAATTCAGAGGCTAGCCTGGGGCGAGTTAATTGACACTGCAAACTGGAGGTACGAGTCCACCAGTCAGCTGAATGTTGATAAATATCTTAACTCCGCACCGTCTGACCGCACCTCAGACAAGTACAGGTCTCCCTGGTCGCGGGCACGCCAGGCCACTAAAAGATTAGATGTGCAGTGGCAGACAAATGACGCTCTTCAGGTGAATTTAATTATTGGGGGTGAGGCCCAGAGCAATCGCAAGCTGATCTTTAAGAGCATGCGTAAATTTCTGAGGGGGAAGCGAACGCAATCGCTCCGGGACCACCCACATCAAGGCAAGACTAACGCTTGCGTGGCCGCAGCTAAGTCCAGCTGCCACTTTTTCTCCAACGGACAATATACTACATTTAAAGACTGGAGATTTATCCATCGTGCGCGGCTGGGCTTGTTTAACAAATTAAACGCCTATAATCATGCTCGCGGCCACAGTAATAAGAAATGTCGCAAGTGTCCTCAGGTGGAGACCCTGCCTCATGTCCTCGATCACTGCATGGTGCACAGCACCTTGTACAAAAAACGACATAATGCAGTGGTCGGGAGAGTTAAAAAAGCTGCTATTGGTAGGTGGGCTCTGCTTGGGGAAGATCAAGTTGTTGGAAGCGCCAACTGTCGTCCCGACCTGGTGATTAAAAAGAGCAAGGACATCCTTATTCTGGATATCACATGCCCGTTTGAAAATGGGCTAAATGCTTTCAGTGATGCTCGTAAAACTAAAGAAGAAAAGTACAAGGAATTAGCACAAGAGCTCTCTGCAAATGGATGTAACGTCAGGGTCGAGGCGATAGTTGTTGGAGCCCTGGGTTCCTGGGATCCTGCCAACGACAAGGTCATTAGACGATTATGTTCCGAGAAGTATGCTAAGATTATGCGTAAAATTATTGTAAGCGAGACCATCAGCTACTCCCGGGACATATACTACGAACACATCAAGGGTGATCCACAGGACTCAGGGGGTCACCAAAGATAGCCATGCTGCTGTTTGATATTCTCTATATGCTTTTAATATTTTTATTATGTATTTGTAAATAAAGTTATTTTATCATGTTTTTAAATAAAGTTTATTTGACAAGGTTCCGAGATAAGGAACCACAGATTAAATTAAGGCCACATGGACACACACTATTAACTTGCACGATTGTAATTCCAGACCCACACGGATTAATATTTACCGTAGTAAAATTTTCTGTATGCTAATTGTCTTGTCGGTGATTTGGTTGTCGGCTAAATGTCTGCGACCGATAAAGTTAGCATATTCTTATAAAAGGATCTGTGAATTCTATCTATCTTTAATTTTATCTTGATTGAGAGGCAGCACAAATTAAATTTTAAACAAACGTAGGCGATGACTTTAGAACTCCTCATCAAAAAATAATTGTTGTCCTTAAGAATGAAACCACGAACATTTTGTCGGTTTTATGAAAAGGACAGGCCCGCAATGCTTACCTTATGCAACTAAATTCTAAAGGAAAAACTACATCTTTTCAACTGCTCATCACACTTAATTCTGATTTTTAAATTGCCAAATTTTAGTATTTAAATGATGACAGCTTGTGGCTAATAAAGTAATTAAACATAAATTTTTAAATTTTATTAGAGAATTAGAAGTTACAGTAATATTTTACATAACAAATCTGTAAAATACATTTAAAAGGATTAAATCTAATTTGATGTAACACACTTGAGAAAGAGAAGTAAACACAATGAATCTATGCAAGGAACGGTAGGAGATGTTGATAAAACATTAAATAAAACCACTCTTTGGTTATCCATAAATGATGTCACACTTTTTTTCAATATTTTAACCCCCTCCCCCCTCTTTGTCACAATGTGTCACACTTCATCATACCCCTTTCCCCACCCCCTCCCCTCTTGTGACATGTCATGCTATATTACATTAACATATAGATTAGCAACAAAACACTACATTACAGATCATATTTCAAATTATATATATTTTTTAATTTAACTATAGGTTTTAATGACATTTGTGAACATAACAATAAAAATTATTCATGTGCTTATTTTATATGATATATGATTAAGGTTTACAACAAAAAGCATATTTAACATACAATAATAATAAAATATTAACAGGAAAAAGAAATTGAAAACAGTAGTATTTTGGAAATTGAAAATAAATTTAATATATTTGGTTTTAAATCTTATCTTTACTTTATGAATACAAATTTCATAATTTAATCTGCTGACTTTTAATATTTTTATTTTAATCAAAAGTGTGATGTCACACTTTTTCATACCACCTCCCTCCCCTTTGTCGCAACTTGTCACAATTTCACAAACCCCCTCCCCCATCATTGTGTGACATCATTTATGGTGTCGCACTTGGATGGGGGAGGAATATGTGTTATTGATTTTATAAAAATGAATAAAATTTAAAGAATATCAATGTACAAGACTGAAAGGAATTAAAAAAAAAAAAAAAAAGATAAGCTCTGCAATATTTCAACTGACAGCATGTACTTTTTAGAATTTAACAAGATTAAAATTTCCAATGCGGGTGTTTTACAACAATGTGTAAATTTATTGAGAAAGGTCAGGGAATTTTTTTATCAGAATAGTTTAGAAAGTCTATGTAAAGATTATTATAAAAATGTTCTTAAATTTCCAAGAATTTCACTTGAAAAGTGTTTAAAATTTGAGGTTATTATTTTGCCTGTTATTATAAAAAAGAAGAAAAAAATTCTTTTTTTTTTTTTTTTTTTTTTTTCCTTTTCCTCTGGGATTTATGGAGATTTATACCTGAATTCTTATTTTTCTGTAATATGCAATATAGTTAGAATAGGCTGTGTAATAAAATTAAAAATGCAATATACTAATTGAAAAGACATTGTCTGTGGCATTGTTTTAATGTTCAAGTGTTACATTACAAGTAAAATTACTGTAAATAAAATAAAAACTTAATTAGTAAGTTATTTCAACTAAACATAAAAAACAAATAAAATCAAATTACGACAAAAGAAAAAAAAAATTTTTTTTTTTCTTTTGTCACATTTTTGTTGCATTTGAAAGTGAAAAAAAAAATCATATGCTGCCGAATACTAGGGAAAATCTAGAGAAAATGCATAATTGTAACATGAATCATGAAATTTAGAAATTTATTTTAAAACTTGGAAAATGCAAATATTTAAAAATTTTTAATACCTTTTGCTACCTTACTTAGTTTTTCAAGACTATTCTCTTTTTTTTCTCCAAGATATTAAATTCATCTATTTTTTTATGTGTGTACATGACTAAATTGTAAATTACTTTTGCATTTTAAATTTTACAGCAAAATATTCTTATTTACTTGATAGAAATACTTTTATGCTGCAAATTTATGAAAAATTTAGTTCATTTGATGAGATATGTTCTCAATCATATGACTTACATTTTGTTTCAGTTCATCCCTTCGTAGATCTTCATAGTTATGCATTTCTGAATTCAAAATGGCAAATATTTATATATATATATATACATAGACTGGATTTTTTTACCACACTGTGATTAGTTTGTATTCACAAAATGGCTATCTAAATTTGAACATTAGTCAGTTTAAATCATGTTAATTTATAGCGAAACTGTTGGTTGATTATTGTGTTGATTAATTGAGTGCTAGATAATGAAGTATCTACTGTAACAACCAAAGAAAATTATGTGACACAGAAATAAAAATAAAAGTTAGATTACTGCTACAAAATTTTATTTTAATTGTAAGTATTAAATATGTATTCAGAATTCAGCTTATACAATAAGTTTGTGTTTACTTTTACTTTTGCATACTTTTTTTTTATATTTTAAAGATTTAAAAAAATGTATGCAATTTGAATTTTTTGCCTTAACATCCATGAAATTATTTTTATTGTTTGTGCAACTGTTTCATTAGGTATCAAAATATCTCCATAAATTATTCTTTTCATCCACACATTAATTTATTCATCCTCATCTTTCTTATTTAGACATACATCTTTATAAGGATGTCAGCAAAATTTTGTCTCAGTAATAATTTATCTACCTAATATAAACGGAATAGTTACAGCTTGTGTTCTTGGATATATTTGAAAAATCTTGCTGAAAAGTACCAAATAGTGTGATGGTGTTTGTTTTATTTTACATCAAAAACTGACTAGTAGCATGATTTGCTTATTTTATTTGGAATAAATATTTTAAAAAGTCATTCGCTTTTATTTGATAAAAATAATGGAAGTGAAAATGCAACTACTAACCAATTATTTTATTTATACTGGTTTCCATAAAAATATAGAGAAAATATTTGAACAGGTTGGTTTCAATGGAATCCATGCATATTGATATTTTACACAATATAATCAAATGAAGATTTCCTTTTTTTTTTTTTTTTTTTTTTTTTTTTTTCCAAATATTAAATCTGAGCAGCATGGAATGCAAACAGTTAATTTAATAAATATCAAGATAATTTGTTTACATTTTTTTCTCCTTGTATTTATCTGCTCAATTTTGTGGGAAACCTATGAATTATTTATGACCAAAAGAGTATAAATCAAGTGACATTTCGTAAGTAATTGGGATAAATACCATAATAGAAAATATATTATGTATAAAATAATGGAAGAAATATGACAATTTATTCAGAGCTGCAAATATGTCACTTGTTCCAAGTTAGTTGTAATACAATCATATTTTTTCTTTCTTTTTTAGTAAGTTTAATATTGCATGTTTTATGTTCAAATTTATAAAATAGGGATTGTACTAAACAAGTATATCCTGGATTACTTTTCTAATAAATATTTGAAATAATTTTTAAGCTGTCTGTAATAATTATGATTAGTTGTTTTATTTGCTAATTATTGTTACAATTTTTTTGTTTTTTTATAGTCAGAACCTAAGATGATCCATAAATATATTCATGGTGATAATGGAGTGACTGATATAAAAGAACACAAAACATTAATATATTCTGCTGGTCGGGATGGTAGAGTTCTTCTATATAGTATAAAAGAGAGTTCTCTTCACTTACTTCATGCCATAAAAGTAAATTAAAATTTTCTTAATAGAAATGAAAATTATTGCATTATTATAATCAAGAAGCTTTTATTAAAACTGGATTGTATTTTCTTTATAGATTTCTCATGACTTAGAGTGGATTGGCAAAATGCTGTTCTATGGCTCTGATTTATTACTTCTTGGCTTTCACACTGTAAGCTCAATTTTATTTATTTATTTATTTATTTTTATTAAAATCATTATCTTTTAAAGTATACATTTTGATAATAATTGTATGATTTACTTTGCTTACTGTGACATTGTTTTTTTTTTTTTTTTTTTTTTTTGTATCATAAATATTCTATAACTCCTAAGACCTGGCCTACACAATTGTGTAAGTAATTTCAAAGAAAGAGAACAGCATTTTTCTCTTTTTGTGTGATTAATAGTTGAAAATGCATCTACAGAGTTGTGTGGATCCTGGCTTGGCATAACCTGCCATCTGGTATCTATCTATGTATCTATCTATCTATCTATCTATATATATATATATATATATATATGAAATTATAATATATATGAATATATATATATGATAATATATATATATGAATACATTATGAAATGAAAGTTCAAAATTTCAAGGATAGAGTGTATGTCAAAACTGTAAACAATTAACGATAAACAATTTAAAAACTATAAACAAGATACAGGCAAGAAAAAACAGTCTGTTCTTCTACAGAGGGAGGACAGACGAGACTTAACCCCACCCCCCTCTTTAAAAATAGAAATGTTTCAGGTTTCTGAACGCCCACCAAACCTGCATTCAAAAATAATATATAACAACAAAAAAATATCAAATTTTTAATGAACAAAGCAAACGAAAAACAATTGATGAACAAGAAAACAAATTACTGAAACATAACCAATAATATAAAAAATATATAAAGTAAAATAACCTTTACTATGCAAAAAATCTCTGCAATAACTTATAAACCATTTTGACATACACTCTATCCTTGAAATTTTGAACTTTCATTTCATAATGGGAAATATATATATATATATATATTTCAATAATATGTGATCTTATTAATTAGGGGAAACCACCAAAATTTTTCATTTGCACCAAAATCTTCTGATCTTAAAGGGTTAATCAATAGACTTGCTTAGTATAGTAAATGTAAAATAAAAACTTTAAAGTAGTTATAAAAGATATGTGTCCCATTCATGAATAAGCACTTACAAGGGTCAGTCCAGACTTTTCTCACAGGATCCTGTTTTTGTGAAATTGTGAAGTTTTCCTTTATTTTTGTGAAAATTCTAGTCGTAATTTTATGAATTTTAAATTACTTATGTATTCAAATTCTACCTTTCATAATATAAAAAAATTAAGCAATATGTTCCTTGGTGAGTTTATCTGTTTATTTACAGGCCAGATTATTTTTTTAAAGATTAAATTTGTGAAAAGTTCAATTTGACTGTAAAAATATTCTGTGAAAAGCTTATTTAAAAGATGAATAATTTTGTGAAAGGTCCTGTTTTAAGATAAATTATTTTCTGAAGTATTCTTTAATGAACCTAAAATGTTTCTAAACACATCCCTGTCTTATTACAATAATTATTTGTATGAGGGAGGATTTCCCCAGCAGCTCTTATTAGTCAGAGTAAGAGAAATATTGCTCCTGAGATAATCTAAGAAAGGCCAAGTAACTGATTAGTGTAAAAAACTAAATAGTACACAAATTCACAGTCAATTGCATTTGACAGTGAATAAAAATCATATGTTGCCGAACATGAGGGAAAATCTAGAGAAAATGCATAATGGTAACATGAATCATGAAATTTCAAAATTTATTTTAAAACTTAGAAAATGCAGTTACTTTAAAAAGTTTTAATACCTTTTGCTACATTACTTAGATTTTGAAGGCTTTTTTTTTCCCCCAAGATATTAAAAAAATCATTTTTCATCTAATTTTTTTTGTGTGTATATTTGATTAAATTGTAAATTACATTTAAATTACAGTGTTGTATTTTATATATTCATAATTATTTCATCATTCATTTAACATTTTTTATAATTGTTTGGTTTTATTTTTATTAGTAAGGTGTGAATATTTTATCATTAATTTACAGTTAATGAAAATATAAATTATGCTGGAAAACATTATTGGACAGCCTTCTTTTGTACAACTGCTTTGCAACATAATATGCAATAAAAACCAAAAACATACTTTGAAAATTTATCATGCATATATTCATGATTTCTGGTTATTATTTATAAAGTATAATTATAAAGCTTAAATTTGGTAGCAGTTTGAATTAGCTTTTTTTAATACTTAAGAAATAACATAAACATTTTTCACCTTTTATCACTCTTTGAAGGTATGTGTGCATGAAAGTTCAACTTTTTTCTTTTTGCTGTTGTCACAGTGGTCCATTGGCTGTTTTGCATGAGAATCAAAGAGGCTTAAATTTTCCTTCATGACTTTTGAAGTTTTTTTTAATTATCTTAGAAAAATTAATAAAACAGTGCAGAATGATTTCCATTAATGAAAACACTTGTTTGTCTGATTTTTAACACTAGAACACCGAGCAGGTGTCAATTCAACACTGACCAGTGGGCTAACTATCTATTTGAACCAGAAAAATTTTAAAGAAATAAATTAAATATAAATTACACTAAAATAAGTGAAGTAATTAGCTTAAATGATTTCATGTAATTTTTTTTTTTGGTTACAATTTTTTTAAAATATAAACATAACTAACATAAAATTTTGCAGCATTCTAGTGTTAATCCTCTTTGTGGTTTCCCCATATTTTTCTGTATTTTAAAACAACTTAAATCTGTTATAGGCAGAAATATTTTAAACAGAATTGTATTTTAAGATGTATGTCAAATAAAGAGGCATGAAGTGTATTTTAGAAACAAACAGGGAAGAAAGAAAATTTAAATTAAGATTTATTTTTACAAACATTTTTATGAAAATGCAGAAAAGCTCTCAGGTGCTTGGAAGATTAAGATAATGATTTTAGAGTAATGTAAAAAGTCCAAAAATAATCTTGTTTAGTATTCAATTCTGAAAAATTATTAAACTTTTGTTAAATTTTATGTATATAAATGTGCAATTATTTTCTCAGAAATATTTTATTGTTTGGAGCACAGCTCTTGAAAGTACAGTTATGTCTGTGGAGTGTGGTGGTGGTCATCGATCATGGGATTTCCATTTAACGGAGAATGGGAAAGCTATGTTTACTGCTATAAAAAAGAAGGAAATAATTTTTTGTACTGAAGATCTATCTTTCACTTTAAATAATTCTATCATAAAGGTAAATATTCATTGATATATTTTTTTTTATAAATTATATTAATAGAATTTTATTTTAAAAAATGCTGTTTCTTAATTTTTCTATAACTGTGTATTAATATGATACATTTTATTTAATGTTGAGTTAGTAATCTGTCATATAAGTAACATTTTAAATGCCAGTTACAATTTTTATGACTCTTAAAATTACGTAAAACAAACAAAAAAGGGCTGCTAGCATTCTATAGCTGATTTTTGATAGTTCAGATTTGAAAAGTAATTGTTATCAGTATTTTCAACTTAGTTGTTGATTTTATGCCTGATTTTGTCATCATTTTTAAGATTCTGTACTTAAAAATTAAAAACAGACTGTCATGGCCATTTTTTAATTATAAAACATGTGAAGTCTAAATTTACTAGAGTTATATAGGTTAAAACATGGTATCATGGAAACTTGAGAGAAATTATAAGTTTGTCTCATAAACAGTTTGCCCTGCACCAATAAGATTTCATATTGTATTTTGACTATGTATTATGTTTTTAACCACTTCGCGATGGGAGCCTTTTACGAAATTTCTAATGTTTTGTCATCGGTTTTTAAAAGCAGAAATGTGTACCTTATTAAATCGAGAAAATGCTTCGATTCAATAAGAATTTTACAGTAAAATTTTACTGGTGGGAATAAACAAGGATTCTTAAGCCTTTTTGCGGCATGTATATGTGTTGCTCGTCCCCAAGGGGTTAGAGAAAATAACACTTGTATTAATAATTAAAAGTTTTGAAAAAATATTTGACATGAATATATGCTTTATATTTAACCAAACCATGATAAAAAGCTTTTACTTGATGTCAAACATAAACATTGCTGCAAAACAATTATAGAAAAATTAAATATTTCTAATTTATTACAGCAATTTATTTCTTTAAACAGATACTGTATAAACTCTAAATAAAACTGTCCTTCATCCCAGTATTTTTACTGTATATAGTTAGAATATTTTGGTTTCTTTTTCTATAAATATGATAAAATAAAATTTTATCATATTTTATTAATAATATTTCTGTAAAAATGATAAAAGAAACTTGTATCTATTTAAACTGTTTTTTCAACCATTATCTTTGGTGTGCTTAGTATTGCTCTGTATTTACAGGCTGGTATTTCAGGGAGAGAGTTCTGTGAGGTGTGTTACTTATTTACTTTGAACTCAAATGATTCAGGTAAATGCATTTGCTTGTACATTTTATATTATTTGTCAATCATTACTTATTATATAAACCAATTAAACTTATTACTTATGTGTTTGATTGGTGTGATTTTTAATATAAAAAAATAATAAAAAAAAATATTTTAACTGTTTTGTCCGTCGATAATTTCCGAAAATAAATGAGTAATAAATGAGTTTACTGTGTCCCATTGGATTAATTAATTAATTCAATCATATTTCAGCAGTATTAATATATTGACTTTATTTTAACAACATTAACAGTATTGCTACACTGCTTGGATACTTGCAGCTTATTTTTGTATTTCTTTTTCTTAATAATATTGAACTTTATGAATGAAAAGCCATGCATGATTTTTAAGTAGCATTTTTTTTTCTCTATTCTAGATATTTTTTCATACAAATTTAAAAAGCCATTAAAAAATGTGTCATATGTATCAAGAAATAGAACATTTGTTTCTAAATTTGAATTATATGCCCTCCCTCAAAGCTGCCTGCTTGCTACACTGTCACAGAATTTGAAAATTCACCAAATAACAGGAAATTTCAATATTTTTTCTAATAACCAAAAAAGTTAGGATAGTTGATAAAAATCTTATCACGTTCTTTCAAGTAAGGGATTTAAACTCCAGATTTAATCTTCAGACCACCTGAGACAGAATTCCCACATTTTAAAATTTAAATTACATTTTTTTTTTTTTTTTTTCATTCCTTCCCTCACAAGTACATTACACAAATTGGAAATTTTATAATTCATTAATACACATTTTTAAAAAAATTCAGCAGTTTTTTAGTTATAATATAATGTTAGTCACTCAATTTTGCATCTCTCCACACTAAAATCCCTGCTTCATCTAGGCTCTGATTATTTTTAAAAATAAAATTTATCTGGATATTAATGTTTTTTTAATATAGTTTTGAAATGAATTGGTACAAAAATATGGAACAAGAAATTTTTGCAGTTTGGAGGAAATTTCATTTGAAGTTTGTTATGATAAAAAAGAGTTGAATTCTTACTGTACTCATTAGAGAATTATTGAGGAATTCTAAAAAGAAGCTTTTAACTTTTAAAAA
Organism: Maratus speculifer; assembly: GCA_964019185.1. Lineage (NCBI taxonomy): Eukaryota > Metazoa > Arthropoda > Arachnida > Araneae > Salticidae > Maratus > Maratus speculifer. Next base: position 307,642,213 of record OZ025295.1, on the reverse strand, counting down.
TTGTCACTAATAAATGTTGATAATAATAATAATTGTTAATTTGTAAAAAAAATTAAATACAATTAGAAAATTTTGGTGTTTTTGAATGATAAATATTTATTTATCACTAATTTTTTTTTTTTTTTTTTTTTTTTTTTTTTTTTCATTATGTACTCAATACACTGAAGTACATCTGGAAAAGTTAGAAAATTTCATTCTTCTGTATGAATAGCAACTATGGTTAATTATATTGATTCTAAAGAACTTTTATAAGAATAAATGCTTATTTTTGTATTTCTTTTTCTTAATAATATTGAACTTTATGAATGAAAAGCCATGCATGATTTTTAAGTAGCATTTTTTTTTCTCTATTCTAGATATTTTTTCATACAAATTAAAAAAGCCATTAAAAAATGTGTCATATGTATCAAGAAATAGAACATTTGTTTCTAAATTTGAATTATATGCCCTCCCTCAAAGCCACAGTGCTTGGTGGTGTGGATTTCTGGTCATTGTTTACATTTTTAAACAGTAATTTCAATGTAATAATACAATTAAAATTTTAATGAATGCTTACAATTTAGTAAAATATTAAAATAATTAAGTAAACTAATAAACTGAAATGATAAAATTATGATAATTTTTAAGATGATGAAATTATTAAAAGTGTAAAGGTCAAATAAATAATTAATAATGTATAATAAATATGAGGTACATCTATCTTAGAAATGTTGAACGAAAATTGCCTCATAAAGGTACTATACTAATTTACATCATAATCATAAAACAAGAAATTTTTGTTTCAAATGAAACCAGATTTAATAACCAAAAAAGCTTGATTAGTGCAGAAATTTAAAAGATTGTGTCACCAGTAACATCAGCAATGCCTTGATTTTTTTCAGAAATTAATTTATACTTCCTTCATGAAAAAATACAAATTCAATCATATTGACAAGAATTACGTACTAAAATGTCAACTGAATGATATAAAAATAAAAAAGATCTAGTTTCCCCCAACCCCCTGCATCTGATTAGATAATTAAATAAGATCAAATAAACAAAGGCAGATTTTTTTTTTTTTTAAGTGTTTTTCTCTTAATTTTACTAATTTTCAATATGTTTTTTTACACTTTCAAATTTCCAAAGTTCTTATCAAATTCTTTCTTAAATATTATGAAAATTTTAACTTTATTTTTGTCTTATTTAGATTCTGTGGCTGTCTTTGCTGCAGGTGGTGAAGATAATACTCTTCGAATCATAGGCATTCCTGATATCCTTTTGATAATGTTATTTTTTTAATTACATTTTTATTGTAAATAAAATTAATAAAAAGCATTATTCATTGTAAGAAATTGCAATTAGGAAGTCTAATTAAAAAGTGTGTTGTACCACTGCAGTACTTGTCTAATTTAATTACAACATTCTTTTATTTATTATTATTATTTTCTTTTTTTTTTTTTTTTTTTTTTTTTTTTTTTTTTTTTTTTTTTTTTTGAGGAGGGAGGATATTTTGCTTATTATTTAAAGATATTGCATAAATTATTTGTTTCACAGTTAAACAACTTTTTATTAAATTTCTATCTTCACTGGATTGAATTAACTAGAAAAAGATATGATATTTTACTATTATCTGGCATCTGCTATATTGGTATTTTTGTAAATATTTTCTATGTCATATGCAGTGCAACATAAATTCACCAATACTTCATTTATTAAAATTTACCTTATCATATTTGTAGAAGGAAGTATTGAAGATCAGTATATAAAGGAAAAGATCCAAATGCCGGTTAGGGTCCAAATACCGGCTACTACGTGTTCTGAGAACTAAGCGTAGCACAGCCTATCAGCAATTGGTAGAGATTTACAAGAAATATGTCACTGAAACTTGTCTCATTTGCAAACAGTAAAAGCAATAGTGTCAAAACAACGACAATTGGGACACGAAAAGTTTTCAGGCATGTGTTTCTCTCTTTTTAAAAAAAATGCTGATCATGTGCTGGTTTAAATTGATGATTAAGTTATTTTCTAGACATATTTAGCTCTCAATTGCCGCAGGCACATTATTTATATTTTTCTATATGAATGAATAACATCAGTTTTAACTTAAACATAGCAATGGTTCATATACCATCTATTTAAAGTGCTCTATATACCAGCTAGCCAATATAGATCTCTCTGGGTTTACTTTGCTTGAAGAGGAAGAAATTAATTTAAATAGTTCCATAATTAATAAATTAATTTATATGTTTCAGAAATAGTTGCTGCCTTATTACATGGTAAGAAAAACTTTTGGTTGCAAATCTTCAAGAGCAACACTGGTTGTTGGATTACATCATGAAAAAGTGCTGTTGGACACGGCAAAATTTTCTGCAATGAATGTGAAGTAAAAGGAAAAAATGATGAGAGCAAATAGAAAGAAAAAATAGGTGAAAGGGACACAAATTTGATTTTTAGAAACTGAAATGATGTAATTTGTCTTCTGAGGGGAGAAGGTGCTTTCTCTGTGAAAAAAAATTTGGGAGGTGACAGGTGACTCTTGGTTCAATGTTAAGAATGCAATATGTGGACCCATAGTGACTGCACCAACACAGAGAGCGATTATTATTTTTTTTTTTTTTTTTTTCTCAGATAAAATAATTATCATTTAGAACAGCAAGTTTTTTACATGTTATAAAACAAATTTAGAAACATAATGGAAAGAATATTGTTAGAGATAGTCAATAAGATTTCTATAAGTTTGACAAAAACACTTGTTAATTAAAAATTACATATTTTTTCTGTGCATAAAAAAAGTTATTAATCAATAAAATTTATTTTAATAATGTTTTTATTGCTAAATAATTAAAAAAAATAAATAAAACTAGCTGCACCCGTCGAAATTCGATGGAAAGGAATATATATAAGATATGATATATATTAGTCTTATATACACAATAAAATAATGAGCGAAATAAACAATTGCCACCTCTTAAAATAGGGATAACATAACTTTTCATGATGAAGATACACAAACTTCAGAAAATAACAAAAAATAAGGAAAACAACTCATAAATTATCATGTTGGACTTCAGCTACAAATCATTTTTTAATGCAGTTTCTAAACCTTAAACATTATTTAAATGCCAAATTATTTAGGAAGGCGAATTCAAAAACATCTACATAGTTTATTTTTTCTCCATTTAAATATCGCTTGGTAACTGTACAATAACTAAAATATCAATAAAACATTTTAATTATAATAGAAACAGGGAGTTACTAAACTCTATAACCAACCCAATACATATTTACAGCACTTGCAATAAATTTAATTTATGTATTGGTTTGTAGCCTCCATGGACTTGTCAAATTAATTTTATTGTTATGGCAACGAAAAGGCAACGAAAGCGATATCTTTTTTATTAAAAAGAACAAAATTTTTGTGCTTGTTGCTGATATGCAAAAAACATTGTATTTATTTTTATTTTAAATTATTTACTTAATACAATGAAATGATTTTAATTAATTTTTGATATTATGTAAAATAGAAATACCGTAATACCGGTGTATCACAGGTTTTATTCTATTTTTTTCTCATATGACATCATTTACACCTTCAGAAACTCTCACCCTTTCCGAAATAAAAGCGTGATTTAAGCAGTTATTTAAAAATTCTTTAGTTCCATAAAATATTTATTATAATTAAATAGAAATGGCACAATTTATAGAAATATTTTCATTTGTGCACACTATGGACCTTTAAATAAATAGAAATTCAGTTTATTTAAATGCAGGAATTGCAGGAATGTCAGTTAATATGACATCACTGACACAGCTATAATAATGTATATTATATTCATGGTACAATTTTATCTGGTTTCTGAATGATGACACTTTCTCCATTGACAAAATTTCGCTTTAGATATTATATTTTATTAAAGTTTATTTTCTGTTATTTTATTAATAATATTACTCAGTAAATAATCTGTGTATTGTACCATGATTAGTGAACAGGGTGGCTACAGATTCTGGAAATCATGGAAAAATCAGGGAAGTTTATCAATCTGGAAAAATCAGGGAAATATCAGGGAACTTTATAAAAAATACTCAAATCTCAGGGAAACTTTTCTCTGTGCAAAAATATTTCTCTTTTCACCTTACCAACAACATTGATTTGTTGTGAAACAGGAAATTTAATAACTAAATTTAAACCAATAATAAGATGTGATTAAGAGACATAAAGCCGTACTGCTGCCAAGCGATATCTGTCTGTATGAAAGCTAAATTGTCCTATAAAACCAAATTTTCATAGGTTAGTTCATTTGCGATCTTTTGACAAAATTTGCATGTTTTTTGTGAGTTCTTGACAAAATTTGCACATTTTTTGTGAGTTCTTGACAAAATTTGCATGTTTTTTTCTTTTTTTCCCTCCACAAAATTTGTGTATTTTTCACAATTTATTGACAAAATTTGAACAATTTTTGTAATCTTTTGATGAGATTTGCATGTTTTTTGCGATCTTTTGACAAAATTTGCACGTTTTTTGACACATTTTGTGCATTTTTAATGATTTTTAGGTGAGATTTGTGCATTTTTTGTGATATTAAGATGAAATTTCCACATTTTTCTCAAACTTTTATCTAAATATTTACTTTTACACGAACCTTTCATGAAATTTACATTTTTTTATGCAAGCCTTGGATGAATGTATTTTTTATTGATCTTTAGGACTAATTTCCCATGATCTTTTGACTAAATTTGAGCTTTTTTTCACAAAGTTTTGAAGAAATTAGCACTTTTTTATATGATCTTTTGATAAAATTTCATGTTTTTTCCTCGATTCTATGTCGAAATTATTGTTATTTCAAACAATCCTTTGATGAAATTAGCAATTTGTTTATCTGAAGCCCTGTCATAACTTTTGTTGCGTATCCGTAATAATTACGAATAAATCAATATATTTTTGCTAATTAAATACTGTGCAATTTTTGTTTTTTCCTCCCAAAAAAGATATTTGCAAATTGGATAAGTGTGATATACGCAAAAGCAGCATATGTTAAAAAATACCGTATATGTTCTTTAATAATAAAAATCAGGGAAATTTGATACAGATAATCAGGGAACTTTTTTTCATCATTTCTGTAGCCACCCTGGTGAATGATTATGTGCAATCATTTAATTAGGATTAAATTTTATGAAAGCCATTAATTTTTTTCTCTTTGAAATGTAATTGCACATTCACGGATGAGATCAAGCTCCTGATTGGAGGAAAGCGTTAAATCAAAATAAATTTTTATTATAGTGAGAAAGCTTAACCTGTTGCCACTGTTTTGAAGAAATGTCACGAAAAAGCTTTTAAAATTAAAAATAAAATATAAAAATGGAAATAAATTAAAGATTAACCAGAATGGGCACATCTACACATAAACAGCTTTCATTTAAAAAAATAACTATCAAAATCGGGCCAGTAGAAAGCTCAGGGCTGATGACTAAAAAAAAGCCAGGTCTTTTAAATATATAGATTAGCAGTATTTGTGTGATTCTTTAGGAAAAAACTCAGGTAGCCGGTATTTAGACCCCATTTTCAAAAGTCAAAACTTGCAAACTTTCTGAATTTTGCATTTTATAAGCAGAAAACGCCTTTTAAACTGATTTTTTTCTCTCTCTCTAAACAGGTGTAAAATATGTCAAGGTATCCTCCTGTCACTTTTTCTTTTACTAATTTTGAAAATAAGATCTAAATTGATAACAAAAGTGGTAGCCAGTATTTGGACCTTTTCCTCTATGTACACAAACACAAATAAACACACATACAGACAGTGCATAAATTAAAAGTTTATTTTTAGTGCCTCTGAAAATTTCAAGTTCCATGATTTTCGTTGGTTGAAAGCATATAAATTGAATATCTGCAAAAATGAAACTCAGAATAATTTTTACACATCCCAGAATGAAGAGTTGTTTATTTGAGGCTTTCAAGGTATGTTTTGACATATTCCAGTATTTTTTGTCATTTTACGCTGTTTAATTGTTGCCGTCTAGGTGAATACCTTTGCCTGTTTGTATAATATTTTTCTGCTACCATAAATTCCTCTTTTGTCCAGAATATTCTCTATAATTAATAGTAAGACAGTCAAAAACTGTATTTCTTATTTACATTCAGTCCTGTGAAATCAGAAGTTGTAACAATGCATTTTTAAATTATACTAAACCACATACATACTAATCACATACCAATAAGTAGACAACTAATATAATTATGTTCATTTTAAAATTAAGTTTCTGTTGAATAAGATTTTCAAAATATATAATCTATAAAATATATCTATAATTATTAAATAAATTGCCATGCAGTTATGGCAATGCATAACTGCTGTAGTTTTTATATTGGGTACCTTATATTAGATTCAGAAATTATTATTATTATTATTGCTTATATTTATAACTATTGAAGCTAGTTGTATTGTTTATGAAAATTCTCAGCATTATAATCCATAAGAATTTTAATTTCCTTTATTTTAAAAATAACTTCAACTGTTAGTTTTTAAATTTGTTTCTGCTGATTTTTGCATTCACTTTCCTTAACATAAAGTAAATAATGAAACTAAATCTTCTCAAATGACTGTCTTTTGTAATCTCTCTGGTCATCTCTCAAGTATCCGTGCTTTTGCTAAAGAAAATATGATGGAAAAGAATTCATGTTTGCTTGTTTCAGTAGGTGGAAGGGCTCAAATGATGATATGGAAAGTGAAAAATGATGATTTAAGTAAGAATTGTTTGTCTGTATGGATTTTTTTCCCTGAATGTTGCCATGAAATTAAGTTTGTTATTAAAATGTAGTAATTTCCTATGTTATAAGTGTAATAAATTCTGTAATAATTCAATCCATAAAAAGTGTATTTGGTATTTGGTTTAGAAACTGTAATAATTAGATTTATTATTGTTATCAATATCAAATATATTAAATAAACAAAAACAAGTGGTTTTAGATGTCCAGACAATCTCAAAAAAGCAAGGGTTTTTGCAAAACTTGCTTCATATACTAAATCGAACCTGAGTAAATGATCTAGCCAATTTCTGAATCTGGCAAAATTCATTTCGACAGGATTTAACAAACTTGGCACTCAAAATGCTGCAAAAAGTTAAATGTCACAAAATTAAAGAACTAGGTTTAATGTATCACTCCAAATACAAAAAAAACCATCCAACTTTAGAAAAATTTGTTACTTGGGTAAAATTACTAGAAGTTTTGTAGCATGTTTTTTCGTTTATCAAATTTATCACATTGTTCTCAAACTTACTTGTAATTATTGCCTACCATTGACATGGACACCAGTGGCATAGTTACAATGGTTGCGGATGTAAATGGTGTCACCCTCACTTTCCAGTGTTTCACCCTCTTGCATCTGTTACATTTTTTCAATCGCAATTGTACGTTATTACAACAAATGACCTAACCATTTTCTTATTTACCTTTTGTCCTTCTGCATAAAAAAAAAAAAAAAAAAAAAAAAAAAAAAAAAACACAGGTGTGACTCATAACTCAACCCATAATCGACATAAGTCAATGCAGTGTCTATATGTAGAAGATAAGTCTTTCTTTTAAAATTTGTTTTCGTTACCCATTCGTTGGATAGGTTGATTTTTGTTCTCTGGTGCATATCTTATTTAGAAAAAATCAATCTGTTGCGAATAAAGAAAATTAACTCTGTTATGTTGTGCGCTAGAATTTTCATTTTATTTCAGAATTATTTTCCAAAATCTTATAATATATACATAGATTTGCAAAAAGAGATTGAATGTCACCCCTAAGAGAATGACACCCGGGGGTGACTGCCTCCTCCCCCCTGCTTGCTATGCCACTGATGGACACCATTTATGTAAGAAAAATCATTTTTATTTTTATAAAACAGTGAGAGTAGTGTTGAATGTATGCTTAATAATGTTGCATTCAGTTTTTTTTTTTTCTTTTTGTGAATAAATTTAGTTTTAGGGTATATACAAAGTTTTATTTAGCTTTTTTTTTAGCTTGCAGAATGTTGTTGTTATTATTATTATAATTATTATTTTACTGTACTTGAGTGATTTTTGACTTCTGAATCTAAGATTTGCATCCCCTGGTAAAAATCATGTTGAATTTAAGAGATGACTAGAATTTTTAATTTTCAAACTAAAGCATGTTATTGATGTGTCAATATTCCATCATATTCACTAATTTTATATTTTGAACTGTGCTGATATAATGACCCCTTGATATAAATGCATTCTTCATAATTTATTGATCTTTTGAAGATATTTTCATTTTTCTGTGCATATGATAGGAAAAAACAAATATTTATATACTGTTCAGTTACTATGAAAGTTGATGCCATCTAACACAAAATCAGCACTCGTAATAGTTGCTTACAGTGAAAAGGTAAGTAGCGACTTCAATCAAAGGGCAATTTTTATATAATGCAAATTTAAAGATTTTGCGAAATCAGTTTGTGAGTGAATGATATGCTGTAGCTATTCCATTAAATTCTGGTTGATTCCATGATTGAGAGGATATTAGTCTTTCGTTAACAGTATCTTCACAAATTAAAAAATACATCTGAACATTATTTATCTGCCTGAATTCATCTCTGTTATTTTACATGAACTAACATGTAGACATCTTTTTGGCATTATATGAAATTGTCTATGCTGTTTTTTCCAGTTTTAAGAAGTGAAACAATTTTAAAGTACTTCCACCTACATAAAATCCGTGTTACATCCATAATGTAATGGTTGATTGAAAGGAAGGGCAATGGGAGAATCGTTTCTCCTTACGGTGATAGGTCCCATGGGCAATCCATGGGAAGTCCTCCCATGGGCATTGATAAAAAGCCTGGTTGGCATATTTAAACCTATTTTAATGCTTAACCTCTTAAGTAGCTTAAAATGGATACATCCATCTGTCTTATGTTTCATTGCACAAAAAAAACTAGTCGTTGGGGGCCACCGTAATACTTATCCATCATGGATATGTATATGAAAATAAAACATGTGAAACTATTTATACAATGCATTGCAATTCATAAACAAAATTTAAATATTGTTAATATACATAGTAATGCTATATTAAAGAACTGCTGATGTACTAATTTCGACAAATTATATAAAAAGCCAATTTACTCAAGTAGTACCGAACTGCGTAAAAGAAACATCCTTATAACTCCAAAAATATTAATTATATTAACTAACAATTAACTGCGTCGGATTAAGCGTCTCATTTCCAATTAAAATATACCTCTGAATTGAAATTTGAATGAAATACAGGGTCATGAAAAATCGAAGAATGTGGAAAACAAGATTACAAATATCTCGGCAACTAATAATCCGATCGACTTCTTTCTATATGCAAAATGTGTGTTATTTTATTGCCTTTTAAGTCCATTCCTTAGAACAAAAAAATTCGAAAATTTTTATATACCTTTCATCAGAACGAATTTTTTGAGAGTCCGAAAAAAATAGTTCCGGATAATCGAGGTTGCTGATATTAAATAGGGTTCGTCCCATTCTTACATACTAACTACATACAAAATTTCAAGTCTCTATCTCAATTTGTTCGGGTGATAGAGCGTTTACAGACAGACGGACGGCAAAATTTTTTTTCTAAAAATATGTTTTTCGGAATCTCCACTATCTAAAACGTGTAAATCTGTCAAAAAATTTTTTTCGATTTTCAAAACGATTGCAAGACTTACCCTATACTACGTATGATGGGTAAGTAATAGTCTAAACTGTGATTATTACGTAAGAAGTTGTTTAAAAATTTATAATTTAACAAGACCCAAAAGTGACCAGTACAGCCAGAAATCCTGGAATACTCAGAGGTGTGATCTCTAAATTGGGTGTGTTAATCCTGGAGTTATGGGTTTTTCTGTCAACGACCATGCCATTGAATATTGTGTTTGCAGTTCAGAATGGGAGAATGGTGCAAACTGAGCAGTTTCCTTACTTGGCCTGTAGCATACATCATTGTGTCACCACAGTTGCCTATGCCATTCCCATTTGACATATAGTGCATAAGGTCACAATAGTCAGGGCTCCTCAGAGCTTAGATTGTCGAGAGGATTCATCTAGAAAGAAAAAGAAGAAAAGCATAAAATTTTGCACCAATTACCATTTTTCTTTTAAATTTGGCAAAATATTTTGACCAAATTTTGTAAAAACTTAAAATTTTTGTATATATTTGCATTTTGTATCTCGCAGGTTGAATTAGTATAACTAATTTTTTTTACTAAATAAAATGGAAAAATAGCACTATTGCTTCATTAAAAAAAATATTAAGTTTATCTAAGCAGTAAATATCAGAAATATTTAGATCTTTATAAAATTGATTTAAATGTAAAAAAAGCTTTGTATAATCACATTAAAGTTTCAGTTAATGTTTTATTTACTGATTATATTAGATATAGAATGTGAGCAGCTAGTATCCTATATACTGTCTTCTCAGGAAAAGAAAAACAGAAAATCTGTAAAAGAGAATCAAGATGTGAAAGTTGATCCCCAAACCAGACTTATGGATGTTAATATCATTCTGGATGACAAAAATCCTTTAAGTGGAGAAAATTACATGATAGCTCTTGCATGTTCCGATAGTTTCTTTAGGTCAGTTGCTTTTTTTCTTATAAAAAGTACTCAATATAAAAATAGTTTGATTAGCTTTATTGAAATTTTGAAAAGCTCATTTAATCTTTTGATGCAAATTATTCTTTATTATAAAGATGTAATTCTTATTATTTTTTCCTATAATAGATTTAATTTAACCCTTCAGCACACAATCTATCCCAATCACATTTATTCTTCAAGAAAAAAAGAATAATATTTCTGCAGATGTTTCTGTCCTGCCTTGTACTTCTCAAGGCTAAGAAGGGGTGGGTGAAGCAATGTTTTTTTTCTTTGTTCACTAGAAGAGGAGAAATATAACTCTTGGGATTAAAAAATCCTTCGTGTATAGAAACGTTTAATTTTGATATGTTCATTTATTATTTAATAAAACACTCAAAAAAATAATTTTAATAAAAGACTAATGTAAAAACTACTTGTATATATAGATGAAAGGATATTAAATGTAATTAATAACAATTTTGTGAAATAATTAATCTTTTAAGATGTAAATTGATTGCATGTTTTCTCAAAAAAAAAAAAAAAAAAAAAAAAAAAAAAAAAAAAAAAAATATGAAAAACATTATTTTTTTTCCCTTAATGAAATTTGAATGGAGATAATTCACTTATGTGGAAACTGCAAATTATGTGAAGACTGCAAAAAATAAATTGTCCACTTCAGAGGGCTCTAGAATGTGTTCTTTTGGTCCAGATGAGATCAAATTGAACTACAGATAATTCAGATGATGTGCTTGATATTTACTAAAAAACTTGTAAAAATTAAGATTATTAAATTTTTCCTTTAGTGTATAAATGAATCAGAAAGCCCCCTGGCAGCAAAATTTTATAATCTTAATTTTTGTAAATTTTTTAGTAAATATCAAGTGCATCATTTGGACTATATGAAGTTCAAATTTGATCTCATTTGGACCAATAGAATGCATTCTAGAGCCCTCTGAAGTGGAAAACTTGTTTCTTGCAGTCTCCATATTTCTGTGTGTGTGTGCCAATTGTTAGTACTGGATATGCCATATTCCACTGTACTGAAAATCGTATGGTGGATTTTACATTTTTTTTTTTTTTAACTAGTTTAATTTTTTTAATGTTACTTATTATTTACTAAGTGAATTAAATGTTTTACGTGTATTACAGCACCCCCTAGCGATGGAGTACGTAGTTTAATACTCCATCAATTTAATTTTATGTCAAACACATCACTTGGATTATCTGTAGTTCAAATTTGATCTCATTTGGACCAATAGAATGTATTCTAGAGCCCTCTGAAGTTAGCAACTTATTTGTTTATCACCCTGTATAATAAAAATAGTATATGTGAATTTGCAGGGTATTCACAAAAGTACGTCCCAATTTAAATAACATATTATAACAATTTAATTTAGACTTTTTACAACAGATCATACATCCAATTGAAGGTAAACCAACCTATTTTTTCTACAAATGTTCAATAAATGCAACTTTAGTTACAAGGCACACATCCAACCTTTAGTCCAATTCTGCTCAAACTTTAGTTAATAAGTCTGGAAAAATGGAAGCGATAGCTTATTCAATTTTGTCTCAATTTGCAAATCACTAGATAGCAATAGAATCTAGACACAATCTTTTATAAAGTCCCAAAGGAAGTTTTTTCCAGTAGTGTACACTTTTAAATCTTTAGTCCAGCAATAAAGCTTTAGAGTCGTCCTTTTGCATATGCAGTACTGCAAGCAAGTCAATAATAAAGCAGCACTTGCTCAATCTAGTGCATGTTTGAATTATTCTTTATTTGTGACCTTGAACCATCATTCTACAGCACCTATAGTTGGTACTTTTAAAATTTCTAACTGGGACATTCTTTTATGAAGACTGTTTAAGCTAAATTAACACTTCAGTATAGTGATGCAACGAATAATGGTTTGGCTGAATAATTAAATACCAATTATTCAGTTTAGTTGTGGCTGAATATTCAGTCGCCAAATTATGAACTCATTTTTTATCTAAAAATAAAATAAAGAATGCACTATATGCACAATTCTTATATGTTTCATAATATATATTTTTTTCTTTTTGAAAAATTATTTGCATGCGAATTTAAATTTTCAAAGCATTATTTTATTCTGAAAATATATTTGGCTTATGTTTGGCCTAAAAATTATACCAATAATATAATTCCCCCCCCCCTCCCTCCTAAAAAACAAATCTAAGCAAAAGTTCCTTATGAGTTATTGCCTAATTATATTTTAGCAGATATTATGTTGTTGTTATATTTTAAAATAATTACAAATCTCTAAAAGTAGTAGAAAACAAATTTCAACTTTCAGATTAAAAAAAAAAAAAAAAAAAAAAAAAAAACAATGATTGATAGAAAGGAATGTTCTCTAAAATGATGGAAAGAAATTGGGGCAGACTTTATAAAGCTCACAATTAACAAAAAAGATACTTTTTATTTATTTATTTATTTATTTATTGCTATACCAGCAGACAACACTGTTAAGAAGTGTTTTCAGATTTAAAGAAAGCAAATATCTGTAAGGAAAATTAAATTAAAAAATATATATATTTACTGTATAGTATCATAGGCACTGTATTGTTATAATTTAATAGATGGTATGTTTATGTATTTTGTTGCTATTATATCTTAAAATACTTACAAATATTTAAAAGAACCAGACAACATAAATTTTATGTTTCAGATGAAAGAAAATATAAATTAAATATTGATGTCAAACATATACATTTTACTAATTAAAAGAATTTAGTACATACGTTTCTTTTATTATTTAATAAAAAATAGTAACACACTTTTAAAAAATTACTTAAATGACATTTCACTTTTAAGTGTATTTTATTCAAAATAAAATATCACAGCATATTCGACAAAAATATTTATGTTCCTTAAAGGTCTAGTTAAAAATATCAGTGAAAGAAATATTTTTTTGTGTAACACGGGATAAATATTAAATTTTTCCATTAGTCTTGAAAAAATTTGAATTTACTTGTATTGCTCCATTAGGAAAATTTTGAGTAGATTAATTTTAAAATTTAATTAGCATATTATAGATATTTTTTGTAATTATTGATACAGCATATAATTTTAACATGATTCCTAAATTACTCTTTTATATACCCATACAGGGTAAGAAAGTTAAGAAAAAAAAAAGTGTTTGTTAATTTCACATAAAATTTTCAGAAAAATTATATTAGGTCTATATAAAAATATTTCTTACAGTATTATTCGGCCAAATATGAATAATGGACTTTCTACTCGGCAGATAGGCCGAATGGACCTATTATTCGGCTACGACTGAATAATTGTTGCATCTCAACTTCAGTAAAAACAAATACTGTTTTTATTATCTATTTCAACTTTGTATATTTTTATTATTATACATGTTTTTGTGTGTGTTATTATACATGCTTTTTGTTTTCTAGGGTCTATAATTTTAATACAGCAGCAAAATCATTGCATTTACAATATAATGTGCAGTTGGAAGAACATTGTATTTTAAAACTTGGATCAATTGAATATTCTGAAACACTGCCTAAAAGTATTTTTTTCATAACTGCTACTACAAGTGGTCATCTAAATTTTACTAGCCGTAAAAAATTAGATTCTTTAACTGCAAATTATGGATATAGTTCTGAAACCAAGGGATTCTTTCAGAAACCCATTTTCCAAGTTAAACTGCACCAATCAGGCATAAATGCTCTTGATCTTAAGCAAGTTACCCGTAAGTTCAACTTTATTTTATAATTAATTAAGCATATCAATTTTGTTTGTGTACTTTGAAGATGATTTTAACTATATTAAAATATTTCTTTAGCAAATTTTAATTTTAGTTAAAAATAAACAATTGCTTTGAGGAAGTATACAACTGCATAGTATTGTTTATAAAATTAAGACTCATAATTATTGAAAATATAATTTTTATGTTCTATATATACATTTATGATTTCAAATTAAATGTGATACGTATAGCATACACTCATACATACCAGAATTGCCAATTCTTCTACATATGAAAAGTCCTTTATTTAGCTCTTAAAGGAGAAAAATTCAAACTGTCTTTTTTGTTAATGTATATAAATATGTATGATTATATTTTAACTAATTTTAACTTTTATGATTATACAAAATGATTACATTTTGACTGTTGTATTTTAGTATGATGAATTTTTAACCTGTTATTATCAATATTTTAAATTGATATCAGTAATTTAATAACAGCTCTTCAAATGGATCAAGTAAATAGCTTTATATTTTTATTTATATTTCAGAATACATTGAATAGGATAATTTGATTACTAGATTAGACTTTTGTGTTACAAGCTAATAGTATGTGATTATAGTCTTCATTTTTTATGTATTGTATTTTCCCTTTACTTTATTCTTGAAATATAATTTTATTTGCTTATTTTGAATTTTAATTTGCATCATAGCGTTAACCAATTTAATTTGGCCCTCTTTTTACTCAAGATTCAACAATTAGCTTTCTATTATTTGCCTTGTTCTTATATTTCACAAAACAGCAAATTATGATTTGTATAAGTTGATCATTTTAAAATAAAAACTTTTGCATGATAGTGAGTTAATATTCATGTTTTGTCCCATGCTCTAGGCCAGCCATGCTCAATCTTTTTTTTTTTTTTTTCCCAGGCCGCAAATATATGTTTTCAATGTCCAGCAGGCCGCAATGCACTTATATAAGAATATAAAAAAATGTAATTAAAATAGTAAGTTGATTAACAAAGCAACAAAAATAAAGTTAATATTATAAGTAGAGTTTAACATATCTTGTGAAAAAAAAAAAAAAAAAAAAAAAAAATCACAATTTATTTTTTATCACACTGTGAACTTTCATCTACATTTAGAATATTTTTTCTTCTACTTTTGGAAAATGTTTTTGTAAATAATGAATTTATGCATTATTTGCATTATGTGGTTTATATTGGATTATTATGATTGATTTAAAGGTGCACACTTTCAGTATTTTTTATTTAAAGAGAGGAAAAAAAAAATACTTTTTGATTATTTAAGTTTTGGCCAGAAATTGATGTGTCATTTGTTGCAAATGCTGCCATATAACTTACTTTTGAATATGTATATTCTCATGATTTTTTTAATGGCTGTTTTTTTTTTTTTTTTTTTTTTTTTTTTTTTTTTTAACTTAGAGAAAAATGTGTATTTTTCGTAGTCTGTTAACTTTGATATTTTTAGTGTAGAAAAATAGAAGAGACAATGTTTTTTTAATAGAGAAAAAGACACTATCACAGAAAATTATTATATTTTTGTGTAGTTATCATTAATCCATTTTAAAATCAGATGAGTATTATTATTATTATTATTATTATTATTATTATTATTATTATTATTATTATTATTATTATTATTTTTAATCTAAGAAGACTAATTTACTTATTACAGTAAACTCCCTCAAATCCACAACTCTCTAAAATCTGCACACAATTTACAGATGTAAACAATGAAACATTCAATTCAGATACAGGGACAAAATTTGACTTTTTTTTTAATTACATCAATTCCATATGTATTTTAATTTGTAATTTTTATGAATAATACTTAATTCATGTTTCTTCTTGAAGGAGGAATAAATTTATTTCTGAAAAAATTCAAGAATTGTTGTTATTATTGGTAATCACAATCTTCTTACTAAATATATTTATGTGTTAATCAAGTTTTTGTTATTAAATCTGGCTAAACCTGAAATGGAACTTCCTTATTTTAGGATTTTGATGTGAATTAGTAATGTACCTTTATGAGCAAGTTTCATTGAATAATTAAGGAAAAACACATTTCATCTTTATAATGAACATTTAATCATACATTATTGATAATTAACTTGACCTTTGCTTTTAATATTTTAATTATTTTAAAAATTAACAAAATTTTTATTATTTTAGTTTATTACTTACTTTAATATTTTATTATATCATAAACATTCATTATTGTTTCAATTGCATTATTAATTACGTTCAAATGACTGTTTAAAAAATGTAAACAAAGCAATGACCAGAAATCTGTAAAATTCTAAAATATGCACAACCTCTGATCCCAAGCTGTGCGGATTTCAGGGAGTCTACTGTATTCTTTTGGGCAGCATTGAACTTGACTTTGTCACCTACACAACTGTCTAGTTTAAGTTAAGCTTAACTAAAGCAAAAATTTTCATAAAATTAAATATGATTAACGTAGAACCAGTCTTCCACCATGTGTCCAAACTTTATTTTTGTGCTGTTTTTGATGTTTTGGACAGCATAGAACCAGACTTCATCCTCCTGCCCGTCTGTTTCATTTAGCTTAAGTCTAGATATAATGGAAACCTGCATAAAATTAAATTTGACTGATATAAAATCAGTCTAGTCTTTGACAATCTATCCAAAATTTATTTTTATATAAACCATCATATGGATGGGTGAATCACAACTTGTTATAAATAACCTCCTCCTTTTTTGAAGTATGTTAATAACATGAAAAAGATTGCTTTTCTCTAAACAGCTGCAGTAGGATGCTTCTTACTTTTTGTAGTGGAAGCTACCTAAAAATTGTTTACATGAATGATGCAAATAAACAATGATAAATCCCTATATGCCAGTAATTGAAATATAGGAAATCATTCAAACATTAGTATTTCAAAAACTATTGATTATATGAACTATTCTATTAAATATTATGGTATAATAAGGCCAAAAATAATACTATTGGCTATTTCACAAGCATGGCTAATGTCCAAGTAATATAAGATTTTTTACACTTATATCAAAGTCTCAACTGAGTTCTCCTGCTTTATAAAATGGCTAAACTTAAATATTTCAAATTCAAAAAGATTTACTATAACAATTGGAAATGCTAATTTTTTTTCTGTTTAATGTTCGGCCTCAATGCAAGGATTCTGGAGCAATTTTAAACCTATATTTAAAAAATGTGCCTGAAATATAACAGTTTGAAATTCCAGGGAAGCTGACATTTTGAAACAAGACATTGGGTTACAAATAAGGGATTTCTTCATAAATGGGTTTAATTTATTGCTTTTAGCAAATATGGTTTCTCTCGAATTTTCTTTCATTTTTGTAATTATTGTTCCAACTCTTATATATTTAAAACTATATACAGTAAAACCTCAAAATAACGGACACCTCGGGAACGCAGAAATTGTCCGCTATTCGGAGGTGTCCGCTATTGGAAAAATCTCAGAGATTCAAAAATCGCTAAGAAATGCTTAATATTTCATTAATTTACTTTTATATGTCCTAAAACCTCTATTATATAATTAATCAGAAATTTAAAATATTTTTTAATCAATAAAATTGAAATAAATTTGTGCACAGTTTTATCCATTGTTTATTTTATTCTTGTGAAATAATCTGTTACAAAAGTTTACTTTTGCTTGTGATTGCATGTAATTTGTTTTTGTACGTGACGTTATTGGACATTGTAGAGTTCCGGGCGGTAAGGGAAGGATTGCACTTTTTGACCTTTAAAAGCATAAAATCTCAAAATATTCTTGGCCGATATTTCAATGCTCTGGGGGATATTCTTCCCGGGCAACATCCTGAATTTAGCACTGAACGTGGGGAATGGGGGGGGGGGGGGAATTTTCCCCTGCTTTTTATCTACAATTATCTGTGGTCACAAAATTTGTGACACGTTATTCTGATAAATTCAGAGGCCTTTTTGCTTTTTTACATTTTTTTTCTCTTTAAAACATACTTTTTCATCCTTTATTGCCGTAAATAGTGTCCGCTATTCAGAATGTCTGTTATTCAGAGGTTAATCTAGAGGTCTGCACGGGCCGAAATTTCCAGGCCCGAGCCCGGCCCGAACGTTAAAACTTCGGCCCGGGCCCGGCCCGGCCCGAACGAAAGAAATATTGGCCCGACCCGGCCCGGCCCGAAAGTTAAAATTTCGGCCCGAGCCCGGCCCGGCCCGAACGAAAAAAATATTGGCCCGACCCGGCCCGGCCCGAAAGTTAAAATTTCGGCCCGAGCTCGGCCCGGTCCGGAAAAAAGTTTAAAATTCGGCCCGAACCCGGCCCGGCTCAAGCGAATTTCTACAGAACATTAATCTTTAATCTTATGGAAGAGTTCTGACCAAAAAGAATTATATTAGTCTTTTTTTTTCATGTTTATAATCAGTTTATATGCAGAAGTGCCGTAGGCTGCGATATTTACGCTTTTAAATGAATCTTTGTTTGTTGTATGTAAATGTTTCAGTTATCATTAGTATTATTAATCCATATTCCCTGTAATGGAGACAAAAAGTCGAAAAAGCGGTATATGGTAAAATTTCTAAAGACAAAATCGCTTTGGAACGAAAAAAAAAAAAAAAATACATTCTTTTCTTAACAGATGTAAATGTTTAATATATTTTTTCTCCTGTATTGTTGTGTTCTTTTTGTATGGATGAACACTTTAAAAAAACTTTCAGTTTACAGTCACCGCCAAAAAAATCTTGACACTTTCGATTTTTGATGTTTTGTTAAATATCTAGAAATATACACAAGGAATCATTCTGAAACTACTGGTGTGTAAACAAAATAGTACACGTCATATATTTTGACAAAGATTTTCCCCCGAAATCCAACAGGGGACCGTCAATAAATTGAAAAAGAACGAAGATCTTTTGGATCACCCTGTCAAAACTAATGAAGCAAAACAGTTGAAACAGCAGGTAATGATTAAGTGGCTTATTGTGATACGTTGTGTCGATTTTTATGAATATAGCTTGAAAACTCGTAGAGAAATTAAAGTTTTTATAAAAACGGTCCAAAATTTTTCCAAGTTTTTTGCTTGTAATTTTCAGAGCTCTTCATAAAACACAATAATCTTTTCAGAAAACATGACAAACAACATTGCACATAACACCCTGTAATCAGAATTAAAAAATAATAAAAAATGTATGAAAAATAAATGGGTTTACTAAATAATTTTTTACTGCGCATGCGTCAACGCTATTAAAATTTCATTTGCATATTATGTTAGTTAAATGTATAGAGCAACTTTTATGAAAGTCTCAAAAACATAGCTTAAAAACTCTAAAAATTATCGTCAATAGAATATGGTCAAAATCCGTTATTTCCAAAATAAAGCAAAAAGATAAGGAGTTGTATAAAAATATAGTAGTACGTGCAATATTCTGTAGGTACTAATCAATGGAATATGGATACAGCCCCTCATCTTTTTACTTCATTTTGGGAATAATGGATTTTGACAATATTCTATTAACGATAATTTTCAGAGTTTTCAAGCTATGTTTTTGAGACTTTCACAAAAGTTGCTCTATACATTTAACTAACATAATATGCAAATGAAATTTTAATAGCGTTGACGCATGTGCAGTAAAAAATTATTTAGTAAACCCGTTCATTTTTCATACATTTTTTATTATTTTTTAATTCTGATTACAGGGTGTTATGTGCAATGTTGTTTGTCATGTTTTCTGAAAAGATTATTGTGTTTTATGAAGAGCTCTGAAAATTATAAGCAAAAAACTTGGAAAAATTTTGGACCGTTTTTATAAAAACTTCAATTTCTCTACGAGTTTTCAAGCTATATTCATAAAAATCGACACAACTTATTACAATAAGCCACTTAATCATTATCTGCAGTTTAAACTGTTTTGCTTCATTAGTTTTGACAGGGTGATCCAAAAGATCTTCGTTCTTTTTCAATTTATTGACGGTCCCCTGTTATATTTCGGGGGAAAATCTTTGTCAAAATATATGACGTGTACTATTTTGTTTACACACCAGGAGTTTCAGAATAATTTCTTGTGTATATTTCTAGATATTTAACAAAACATCAAAAATCGAAAGTGTCAAGATTTTTTTGGCGGTGACTGTACAGTTTAAAAAAAAATTCCGTCATAATCATGTTTTGTGTGTGTGTGTGTGTTTAATTCTATTTTAAAACGCCTAGTAATCTACGATTCTTTAAAAGGAATAAATTCTAATGTTTAATTGTAGAATAATGACGGCTTACAAGTATATGCTTTTTTTGCAAACATTTTTCGACAAAGCCAAATATTACTGATTTATAAAAAGTCGAGAAAAGGATTTTCATATAGGAAGATTCGATAGGAACTGATTATTTTGGTCCATGAAAACTAGGAAGAGTGGAATCAGTCTCGGCTTCGTACGGAAAAAAAAGTTAGGCCCGGCCCGTTCAGCAAAAAAATTAAGGCCCGAACCCGGCCCGGCCCGGCCCGGCCCGAGTCTTCAGAAGTAAAGCCCGAGCCCGGCCCGGCCCGAATGCCATTATTGGAAATCGGCCCGAGCCCGGCCCGCGGGCCGGGCCGGGCTCGGGCTTCGGGCCGCGGCCCGGCCCGTGCAGACCTCTAGGTTAATCATACAAAAATTTAAGTTTTGGGAGTGGGGATTGGAAAACTGTCCATTAAATAGAGGTGTCTGCTATTTGGGAGTGTCCGTTAAGGAGGTTTTAATGTATTCATATCTGCTAGCTTCAAACTTTTGCTAAACTTAACAACGCTTGTTAAAATACAGCCAAATTTTGTGACAAAATAAATGGTCATAAATGCAGCCAACTAGACTATAGCTGACTAATTTGGAAAATTTCTAGTTCAAATTCAGTACTGAAAAAACAGAGAATTAACTTTCTATAATTGAGTTCTTTGCAGTTCAGCTAAGTATTTTTGAGTAAAATTAGCTAAAATCTTAAAACTAGGAAGTTAAGTATCTAGCTTTTTCTTCTTGCTTCTTCCTTTTTTTTTTTCAACATACTTTTTTTTCTTTTCTTTGTTTTCTGTTTTTGTTTCAATGTCTGTTTCAGTGGCCGTCTTCTAAACTACAATTTTATACTAAAACATGTTGTATATGAAGTAGTAAAGAAAAATGCTGTGCAGTAATATAGTTGTAAAAAAAACCCAAAGAGTACTAGCTAAAGTCATGAAAGTTCACAGCTAAAGTATATGCTATTGTTTGATTTCAGGGACAGAGGTTATACATTGCTTCTTGAAAAAATCCAGAGGGTTTACAATACAGTAGACTCCCTCAAATCCACACTCCTAAAATCTGCAACTCTCTAAAATCCGCACATATTTTATGGATGTAAACAATGAAACATTTAGTTCAGATGTAGGTGCAAAAATTGATTTTTTCAGTTTTATATCAATTTCATACATTTTTTAATTTATAATTTTTGTTAAGGTTATTGGATTCATGTTTTTTCATGAAGAAAGAATAATTTATTTCTGAAAAAATAAAGATATTGCTAATATCATTGGTAATTACAATCTTACCAAATATATTTATGTATTAATCAAGCTTTTTTAGTTATTAAGTCTGGCTAAACCTGAAATAAAGTTTCATTATTTTATGATGCTGATGTGAATTAGTAATGTACCTTTATGAGGAAAGTTTCATTGAATAATTTAGGAAAAACACATTTCCTCTTTTATAATGAATATTTAATTGTACATTATTGATTATTAACTTTACCTTTCCTTTTAATATTTTAATCATTTTAAAAAATATCTAAATTTTTATTATTTTAGTTTATTACTTTTTTTAATATTTTAGTATATTGTATGCATTCATTATACTTTTGATTTCATAATGAATTACATTCAATTTTTTTTTTTAAATGTAAACAAAGCAATGACCAGAAATCTGCAAAATTCTAAAATCCGCAAAACTTCTGGTCCCAAGCTGTGCAGATTTGAGGGAGTCTACTGTATATACTTCCATATACCCTCCACTACACCCATGGTGCTGTGAATAGAGTTATCATTTTTGTTGAAGTTAAAAAATTCAAATATCATAAG
Organism: Maratus speculifer; assembly: GCA_964019185.1. NCBI lineage: Eukaryota > Metazoa > Arthropoda > Arachnida > Araneae > Salticidae > Maratus > Maratus speculifer. The sequence continues at coordinate 307,619,832 of OZ025295.1, read as the reverse complement.
ATTTATACTTTAAGTGAAAAAAAAGCTTGTTATTATTATTTAATTTTCTTTTTTATCTTCTAAAAGGAGATTCTTGGCTTATTTGTACTGGTGGTGATGACAATGCCTTATCAGCTATTATAGTGAAAGCAGATTCCTCATTGGATAGCTGTGAAATTATTGGAAAGACTCAGATTTACTCTGCACATTCATCTCAAATAACTGGTAATTTTTTCCCTCTAATTTTTAAAGTAAATGAAATAGAATTTTATTAATTATTTAAAATAAATTCATTAAGTAAATAAATTAATTAAAAATTATCCTGTTCTGTTGAATATATAAAAGTATTCTTATATTAAATACAAATATATTCAAAGATCACTTCATTTTATCAAGTTTTAGTACTTTTTAATATACCTCAAAACAGGCTCAAATAACCACATTTCAGTTTTACATGACTGAAAAATTTTCAAACAATTACAAATTTTTAAATAATCAACTATTGATACATGATATTGTGTATTTTTTCAGTTAACATATATTCTTGAAAGACTCAAAATTTTTTGTAAGATTTATTACTTACCTGAAACTGACTGTAACAACCAACAATTGTTAATTTAGAAAAAGCATATAGCACATTATTTGTCTGTATTTCATTCAGTCTATAAAATATGATTTGTATGAATCATTAGTCACTCTATCTAAAAATTCTCTATTTCAAGCTTTCTCTTTTCTTTTTTCCTGCCTTTCTTATTTGTCTTTTTCTTTTATCTTTTGTTACTTTTCTGTTCTCTCTTCAAAAAATTTATCTTGCATTTACTCCTTATTCTTGACCTATATAAAATACTTTTTTGATCACTCATAAAGTACTTTACATTTTTAGATCCAAACAGATTTTCTTACCAATTTGCCAAATCATAACAAATGGTTCTTTTATCACAAAACTCGAAATGAAAAAATCCACTAACCAGAATGCTATTTCAAAATTATTGTTGTCTTAATACATTTTTGAATAATAGAAAATTTATATCTAACCATACAAAAATATTTTAAACTAATTGGATGTACCAATCCCAAAACTTTTTTCTATCTTCTACATCTTAATGCTTCAAAATGTAGTTGCAAATGCTAATACTTCAATGTTATTAGTTCAGTACTATACTAATTTTAATTTTCATCTTAAATTTTTGCTTCAGTTGATCAGAGTAAAAACGATTTAGTCTCAATCTTCTTCGTTAAAATCAATAATTTTTCATTATATTGTACAGCCGAGAGCGGAGTACAATAAGATATATGCATAAAACTGTAAAATTGTTATAAAAATTGCACAAACCAGAACAATATTTTCCATAATTTCATGAAAAGTCAGAAGCTTCAAATTTTCCATACTTGCATCTGAATACCTTGTTTTGCACAACAAATTATAAAATTTTGAAAATGTCTGTTATTTTAATTAAATAAATTTTATCAATGTCTTCCTTTCATTTTTGCTATGTAAATTTTAAAAGTAACCTTAATTCCTTAATTTCAATGTTTTTCGTGCAGACATCATTGCTTGGAGATAAAGCATCTCACCAATAAACAGAAGGTACTTAGTTTAAAGCCCAGTGCTAGAACTTGGAATTTTCATTCTAAGATGGATTTAATTAAACAAATTTCATATTTTTTTTTTACCAATTTAAGTGTTTATATATATATATATATATTTTTAATCACTGATATTCATAATATTTTTTAATTAAATTTTATTTTTAATTTAAAAACTATTGTGATTTATTTGAGATTCGGCATTTTAAATTTTGTTTAAACATTTCTTTTTACTTTTAGAAATTTAAAATTTTATTTATATCTGCTAATTTTTTTAAATTTCAGATTTTCAGAAATTTTGGAATGTTGGATTTTATTTAAATAATTTGATTTGAACATTTTTAATTTGATTCAAATAAATAACTTCCTTTTTATAATTATTTTAAAGTTAAATTTACTGCTGCTACCATCTGTGTAACAATTTAATAGTTATAAATTAACAGTTTGGATTTATTAATTAAAGGATAAGTTGTTTTGAAAGAAATATTAATAAAACCCTCTGTGCAATCTGTGATCACACTTACTCACTTGTTTTATGTGTGTGTCACAGATTTGTTTATGGGTGACAATGTTATCTGACACTTTTTTTTTATTTGATCCAGCAACTTGCTGAATTAAATAAAAAAAAAAAGTTAATCTGAATTTCTATGAATGCAGTTAATTATTAATTTATTCAGAATGTATATTTATTCATTTACTTATTGATTATGGGAATTTCAGGAAATTTTGTGTCTTGAATCTTGACCATAAAAAAATATATATAACTAGAAATACAGTAGACTTCCTCAAATCTGCTCTCCTAAAATCTGCAACTCTCTAAAATCCGCACATATTTTACGGATGTAAACAATGAAACATTTAGTTCAGATGTAGGTGCAAAATTTGACTTTTTTAGTTTTATATCAATTCCATATATTTTTTAATTTGTAATTTTTGTTAATGTTATTGAATTCATGTTTTTTCATGAAGAAAGAATAATTTATTTCTGAAAAAAAAAAAAAAAAAGATATTGCTGATATCACTGGTAATCACAATTTTTTTACCAAAGATATTTATGCATTAACCAAACATTTTTGGTTATTAAGTCTGGTTAGACCTGAAATAAATCTTTCTTATATTATGATTTTAATGTGAATTAGTAATGTATGTTTATAAACCAAATATCATATGAAAAATGTATCTTATCTTTTTAATAAATATTGTATCATACCTACATTATTGATTATTAACTTGACCTTTGCTTTTAATATTTTAATCATGTTAAAAAATAGCTAAATTTTTATTATTTTAGTTTATTACATATTTTAATATTTTATTATATTACAAGTATTCATTATAGTTTCAATTTCATTGTTAATTACATTTAAATTATTATTTTAAAAATGTAAACAAAGCAATGACCAGAAATCCGCAAAATTCTAAAATCTGCAAAACCCCTGGTCCCAAGCTGTGCGGATTTAAGGGAGTCTACTGTATTTTGAAATATACGTTTGTATTTTTAGGAGTAAAAATCATTGATGGCAATACAATTATATCAACTTCAATTGACAAAAGAATTAATTTATGGAAATGGTGTTTTGATGAAAACTCTTTTAGTGTTACTTTAACGGCTTCAAAAATGTCTCTAATTCCTGATATTGCTAATTTAGAATGTTGGCAAGCCAGGTGAGTAAATAATTTTTATTTAAAATGTTATTAAAAGATTGTTGTGTTAAATTTTGCTCTCTAACTAAATAACTTCTTGGATTTTTTATTTAACTTTTTCTCTCATACAGTTAAAAGATACAACTTACACCTTTAATGTCTAATAACTCATCATAAGTTTTGTAGTTGTTTCTCTTTTCAGTCATGCTTTCGATTGTTTTTATTCATTCTAGGAATATTTGGACTGCAGCTGTGTGTGGAGAAGGCATAGAAATATTTTTAATCAAAGATTTGACATGAATTTTATACATTTGTGTAGTTCTTAATTTATATAGCACACCATAACTTTTTAATGTTATATATTTTTACTTACTGTTTTTAATAAATATGCTATTTATCCTAATATGTTTGTCTTCTTTTTGCTAAAAATGTTTATTTTATATTTTGTAAAATTATAATTCATTCATGATATTAATGTCATCCAAAGAGTAGAGGTTTTTGTATTTTTTTTTTTCTTTCCTTGTGAAATAAAACATTGAATTAATGATTCTTATTGCTAGACAACAAAGTTAGCATGTTTTTAATAAAGAGAAATAAAAGTTAACTTAATTTTTCTATTAGTAGTAATACAGGTTGCCTTTTATGAGCAAAAACATCCCAAACAAAATATCTTTTTGTACACTTTTAGTCAATTGCAACTTGTAACAGAGAGAAACATGTTTAATACTTTATAAATAATGAATAAATATCCATATTATAAAAAAATAATTTATAATAATCCATTCATGAAATGATTCTTTGTTAAAAATGCATATATGTATCCACACAACAGTTAATTTGTACATTACTTTTGCATCTAAAAATATTTTTATTATAAAACATAACTTTTGTAACAAATGTGTATCAATATTAAACTGTAATAAGCCTAGGCAGTTATAAAACAAATACATTTGCTGTAATATATAATTGTATACTCATTAGAAAAAGTATACCTCCACCCAACATATGCACACACACAAATTTTGCAATAAAAATTATCTGGCATCAACTAATTGGTATTAATCCTTATTATTCATGAGTTAAGATTAAGTGACAGTTTACATATTACAATTTTAATTTTTTTATGGCAGCACCCATTTTTGACCAAAAAAATTTTATCTTTTTTGAAATTTATGCACAGATATTCAAGTCACTAAAACTAAAAGTTTTGCAATCATAGTTATTAAACTTGATAAACTTCATTATTATTATTATTTGACTGCCTGAAATATCCATAGTATCATGTTCGCTTTTTGCTTGAACTTACTACTTAAAACTCAAGCATAAATAATCTTCTGATTTCTATAACTTAATTTATATGAAATTATTGTTGGAAAAAATATATAAATTATTTTAACAGAAATTGGTGTCTGGAGACTTGAAAGGACTATATATAAGTATATATATTAGTATTTGTGCTTATTCCACCAAATAAGTTCTTAAGTTACACTCCAGTTTAAAGATCCATATATTTGTCACACTAATTTTGTGAAAGTAATTATTTAAAACTTTAAAATAATAAATCTCGTGTTAATAATTCTAACAGCAGTCTTAATTTTGCTGAAATATTTATTTTATTTAACATTTTTCTAACACTAATAATATTTTCATTGAAGCTTTAAGAAAATTCATATAGAATTTTAATTTTATTATAATGAAAATCAGCTCAACTTTTAATATTGAATATCTTCAAAACTAATCATAGGAACTTTTCAAAAATTAATACCTGTACTAAATTGGGGCTCTAGATTCTGGTGTCAAAATTGGATGTTTATATTGAATTTTTTAAAGTTTTGTGTTTAATGCAATAAGAATTTAAAAATGTTAAAATAAAAGTAACTTTTATATACAATAGAGGGATAAAAATTTCATTTTTCTATTGTTACTTTTAAAGAAATCTATATGTGGAATATTCTTTTTCTCCCAAACTATGCAATTGTTTATAATCTAATATTAGATTGCTATATGATTCATGAAAACTGTTTTATGCCAGTAATTTTACTTTTATCATCTTCTTGCTAAGTGTTAGGTTATTTTATGAAAAAAATCTTACTTTTTAATTAATACATGCCATAATAATGCAATATTCAACAACTGATTTATTTCGTTGAATTTGATCACTTTTATCCCAAAATCTTTTCTATAACAAATTGTAAGACCTTTTTCTAAAAAGTTTAGCTGAAAAAGGATGTATAATTGATCCTGAATTAAAAAAAAAAAAAAAAAAAAAAAAAAAAAAATCATATCAAATATCTCAAAAAATTACACATCAAATTTAGACCATCTATTTAACATTATCATAAAATATTATAAATTTAAATTTTGTTATTCAAGAATTTTGGACAAAATGTACATCAAATCTTACTAAGGTATCATAAAAAGACTGAAATGTTTGTATTGTATCGATATTTATGTGTGTCAGAAATTCATTCTGAAATTCAATAATAAGATAGTACTGTCAAAATAACAAACTGATACCCTGTTGTACTCATAATGTACCAAAATATTACTAAACAAGCTAAAATATTTGTATTGTACTTCTGGCTATTTATAATTTGTCAAAATTGTATACTGAAATTAAATGACAGGAGAGTATTATGAAAGTTAAGAATTGGTGTTCAATTTTGCTCATATTTTACTAATTGAAGATAGGAGAATGGAATAATTCAATAGATGATTACCAGCATGGAAGGAAATCGAGTAGTATCTGACCTACCCTTTTTACTTTCTTCTATCTTTAAAAAAAAAGTATTTCATTCGGAAAATTTTTCAAATTCCGGTTTTCAACAGATTCAGTTTTAGGAGTCCAAAAAATTATTTTTATGAAATGTCTGTTTATTTGTATCTGACATAAATTTTGTATATGCTTTATCTCAAGAACTAAAGTATGGAATTTAATAAAATATAAATTCAGGTAGTCTTTAATATAAATTGATGCTGATTAGTTTCTGGTATAAATTGCTCAAGAGGTGGCACTGCTACACTGCTTTTTTATGATTTCTGCAACAGATCTATCTCAAGAACTTCTGCACAGTCCTTGACATGAATGGATGCTGATTACACTTTGTTCAGGGGTGATTCTCGTCCAAAATTCCAAATTTTCCGAAAATTTTAGCATCCTCTTCCGAAAATTTGAAATTGGGTTATCAGTTCCGCATAGTTGTCAACTTGTACGGTTTTGTGCAAAGAAAAAACAGGCATGGAAAAAGCAAATTTCGTGAAAGAATCACCGAAAAAGCACATATTTCGTCAATATTTTGTGGGAAAATGATGATTTCGTCAATGTTTTTTGTCTACGAACTTTGTCAAATGATCGCTGAAAAACGCGAATTCCATGTGCGTATCGTGAAAAAAACGGCAATTTCACAAATATTGCAGGTAAAACGCTGATTTCGCCTGAAGACCGCTGGAAAACGTCGATTTCATCTAAAGATTGCGGATATAACGCCGATTTCGTTAAAAGATCGCGAAAAAAATGCTGTTTTCGATAAAAGATCACTTAAAAATATTTTGTTAAAAGATCATTGAAAAAAAAAGGCGATTTCATCAAAAGATCTCGGAAAAGAACGCCGATTTCGTCAAAAGATCGCAGGGATAAAATGCTGTTTTCGAGGAAAGTGCATGTAAAAATGCAAATTTTGTCTAAAGATCGTCGAAAAAAACGCTAATTTCATAAAAAAAAACCATGGGAAAAAGCGGGTTTCGTCAAAAGATCACAGAAAAACCGCCGATTTCGACGTAAGATCGCTGAAGATCGCCGATTTTGCTAAAATATCGCAGATAAGTCGCTGATTTCATCTGAAGATCGCGGATAACCCCGCCGATTTCCGAAAATGCGATGTGAATTTCCGAAAGAAAAAATTCACCCAGAATCACCCCTGATTTTGCTGTAAATTGCTCAACAGGTGATGCTACTATGCTGCAAAGCTGTTACAAACCACACATATTCGTTATTAAGTAACAAGTATTCTCTAAGATATAAAATACCAAATTGTTTCTTAGAAATACAACTCGCTAGTCGTATGTGTCAATATGCAGCCAAACAAAGTGAAACAAACTTCAAATGCTGCTTACGTTTGTATAATTCATCATTGCAGCCAGATTCGACACTCAAGTACAGTAAAAGATGCGAAATTGTGTTTGAATCAGACAATTGGGCGTCAGTTGTTTCAGTATCAGTGCATGCATATCATTCTGTTTTTATCAGTTATTTTCAAATCTTAAATCATTTGGATATCTTATGGCAAGGTTAGTATGGATCCTGGAATTTCACGATCAGAAAATTTCTTCTACCAATTTTTTTTATAGAAAATCTGTCCTTAAATAAGACAAAATTTTGTGCATTTTAACTAGAATTTTTTTTTTTTTTTTTTATAAAAAAACACACTGATATTTCACCTGGGAAATAATGGTATCTGTATGAACCATGTATGGACTTGTTGATTCATTTATTTCTTTTATTATGGAAAGAAAAGAAGTAAACTATGGACATATTTTCTAAAGCATCAAATGATAAGGCAAATTTATTTTTATGCCAAGAGATTTATATTTATGCCAATCGAAGTTTTCAGTTAAAGAAGGTTCAACAACGAATTAAAAAAACATTTATTGGTAAAGCATACTCAATCATATGCAAAGGCAGATTCAGTCTTCAATTTAGAAATGGGTTATGGTACTTTTTCTTTGGAAATGGGGGAGGGGGGGCTTACATCACTTCATGATCAATTATTATATTGAAAGCTATTCTTAAATTAAAAATGACGATTTTTCTGATACTTTCGCTAATTCACTTTCAATAATTAAATACAAAAAATTGCATTATTATTTCTAATATATATATATAATTTACACAGATTTCATTCAAATATGAAGAAATTGAAATGTTTCTGATTTTCTCATAAATGCAAAAAATGATTTAGAAATGTTGTTAAGTTAGCATATTACAATAATTTTTAGGACTTGACATCTGTAGAAATGTTGTCATGAGGAAGCAATTAGCAGTAGCTTTTGTAAATTTAGTTTAAAATGCCAAATTTTATGGAATTTATATAATTTTTAAAGTAATTTTTAGAATATTTCTGCTGTTCAGGAGAGAGGTCATGACCTACGTGACCTCACTGTTTGATTCGGCATTCATCATATGATAGTTTCCCAAAGCTTGCAGATTTAACAAAAAGTATTTATCAGCGCTATCTCCATCAGTACCATCTGAAAGAATTTTTTCAAAATCAAGTTACATATTATCTGAAAGGCCCCTTTCATTAAAACCAAAAAGAATGGAAAAAATAATATTTTTAAATATAAATCAAAGAATTCTGAAATAATAATGTGAGTGATGTATACTGTTGTTTTTAAGATGTTAAAGTCTAAAATAAAACATGTTTCTTTTAAATGTTTTGACATTTTTCAAGCAATTAAATATTTACAGGTTTGTTTTGAGTGCATTATTTTCTATATTTTTTCCCCTTTGTATATACATTTTATGTTTTATATTTGAAAAAAATATTTTTAGGGTAAAAACAAAATTTTAGGTTGCTTATAAAAATGTTTTATGATAAAGTTTATTTTATTTTATTTTTATTTATTTATTTATTTTTTTTTTTTTTTTTTGTTTTTTGTTTTTTGTTGCTTGTAAAAATATTTTTGTTGGTATGTTTTTCAATTTCATATTCTTTAAAAAAAGTATTTCTTAATATCAATAAAAAATTTCAGAAATAGTATAATTAAAGTACCATGGTATTAGACAAAATGATCATGTAATAAATTAAACTTGTTTTTAAAAAAAAAATTATTATAGATATTAAATTTTTATAAAGTATAATTAATTTTAGTGTAAAATTTATAAGTAAATTTGCATGTAAAAATATTTTGTTCGTAGAATTATATTTAATACTAGTTTTATTGTGTAAATTTGGTAAACTTTTACTCCTCCTAAATTGCTTTCTCCGATTATTCTTTATTTCATAAGTAATAAATTCTACAATTTAGACATTATATGCAATGAAGACCATATCTAGGGAAGTGCCTAGGGGGAGGGGCTCAGCGCCCCTTTGCCCACCCTCACAAAAAAAAAAAAAAAAAAACATTTTGAGTTCCCTCTGGGAATGATTTCAAAGTCACTAAATGAATTTCTGTTCCAAAAATCCAAATGAAATTCTGTTCAAAAAATCGAATTTAGTTTTGAGGCTCTTTCACAGTTTTACAGAAATACTAAACTGTAGTATTTGTACAAACAGTACAAATAAGTGTTTCAGCACTCGCATATCTTATTCACACATATGAAGCTAATATGACACATAATTTTCCATGAGTTATACACTCAAATTTTTCATTTTGCATCCCATTCTTTTCTTTGCATAAAATGTAGGTATTGCATGCTAAATTATATAGAATAAAAAACATAATGCCTACAGAGTGAATATGCACTAATTTATCTTTTTATATAACATTTTTATCATATATATCTGCGTTTTGGAGTGTTTGTTTGTGCATGAGTCAGAGAGAGAGAGAGAACGAAAATACGAAACCCCTACTCCTATTATTTACTTCTAGGTACAGCCCTAGGTACAATTAAGGATTACATTTTAATATTTTGTTAGCATTTTTTAAATGAAACTTAGAAACTTCATTAAATGTAAGTTTAACATACAGATGGCAGCATGAAATAGATGTGAATTTTTCCAAAGACTCTTCTGTACGGTATATACAGTGTTGTAGTATGTACGATGATTGTTAAGACCTGATTTCTGAACATTAAGAAAAGTAATGAGTTATGAATACTTTCTAAAGGGTAGCAAGTCCGAAAATAATGATATCATATGGGTATTCCTTTTGTCGTTATTGTTACAGCATTACTATGCTGCCTTTTTCACAATTTCTGCAACAGCTTTATTTCAAGAACAACTGCACAGATTTTCAGTAAACTTCAGATTCTATTAGTCCTTCACATGAATTAATGCTGTTTACATTTTGTTGTAAATAACACCACAGGTGACGCTGCTGTGCTGCCCTCTTCACAATTTCCGCAACAGCTCTATCTCGAGAACTAATGCATGGATTTTCACCAAACTTCAGATTATGTTAGTCCTTGACGTGAATGAGTGCTGTTTACATTTTTGTGTAAATCACTAGACATATGGTGCTGCTATGCTGCTTTTTTCACGATTTACGCAACATCTACATCTCAAGACCTAATGCAGAGATTTTCACCAAATTTCAGATTTGTTTTTTTCCTTGACATGAATGTATGTTGTTTACATTTGGTGTGAACCGCTCAACTGGTGACGCTGTTATGTGTTGTTTTCAAGATTTCAATGAATCAGTATTTGACAAAATGGATTACATAGTACAGTAGTACATATAAATTTTTAAATAAGTTGGGTATTAGAAAAATCAGTAAAAGTATCTTTCTAAATATACTTTGAATTTATATAAATTTGATAAATAATATTTACCAGAGGGCTTTGATCAAAAAACTAGACTTAAAATGATATACACTATCTCTTGACGCGAAGTGGTGAGCCTTCGTTTCGGCGATAGAGGCTCTGAGGAGCCCAGAATGCGTAAACCGACTTGGGGGATAGGTTTCCACATGTGACGCCGCCCACGGCCTACAATCGCCCAAGGGCGTGTACTGCCCAACATACGTCAAACGTCTTGCACCCAAGAGTTTGGACTCCGGCCCAAGTGACAGAAACTCTGCCCAGCTCAAGGAGCAGAGCGGTCCTTTCTTGGTTCCTACCCGGTTCACCAAGACGACCCATAGGAACCAGACACCTACAAAGGCACCTGGTCCAGGAGCAATTGTCGAGGATCCCTAAAGAGGAGTTGCTTTACAAAGTTTCTCTGAAATCATTTCTTATAACAGTAAAGACATTTATTGAGAAATCGATGAAAAAGCAGGTGCCTCTAGCTGGATCCCGGAGAGACGTGAAAAACCTCTCCTGGTGGCATAGACACCACCTAGCTAGGGGGCTTGCACCCTCGCAACCGGATTACCGACTTATGGACATCTCTTAGTGTGCAATTGCTACGTACCACTCGAGGACTCGAACTAGGTGCCTCTGGTGGAGCCCAGAAAATCGAGGAAAAGCTCTTCCCGATGAGACAGACGTCGGACCAAAGCCCTCTTCTCCACGGTGTACCAACTTACGAACACCCCTTAGGGTGTACCTCTACGTGCCACCGTGTCAGTTCGAGTAAGGAATTTCTAGCGGGGTACCCGAAGAGCTGAAGAAAGACTTCTGACGACATAAATATCGCCTCTCTTTTTTTTGCTCACACCCTCCCACACACTCGCTTGCACAGGGAGTTCGAAGTTGTGGACTAGGCACCGGAAACGATTTCAGGCAGGCCCGGAAAGCCCTGCCTAGGTGGCGTAGACACCGCCGCGCTAAGGTTGGAACTCAGACTCATTGACTTCCGGAGTAAAGGCCCAATGGTCCGAATTCACCTTACAACAATACAACAAACATGACAAAAAATTTAATTACAACTGCCCGCCTCAAGCTAGTCTGCTGCGTGCGGTCTTGGATGAGGACATGCATGATAAAACTATTTATACTCGCGTCTGGCCGATATCTGAGACCGCTTCGACACAAGTTCTAGAGTAAAATGCTAGGCTAACTATAGCAACAAGCAATAAATACAAACATAAACATGCACAAAATAAGGAAAGGGCATGTTTACAAACAAACTCTTCTGTCAACCAATCTACCGCTACATTTTTGTCATAGCGATCATTGTAGGAATCATCTTGACGACGTAGCCCAATCATAGCAAGCAGACAACCATAATAAAATTTGTAGACCAATCAGAATGCCTGAATTCATATGTAGAGTGGGTGCTATAACGAAGCATGGGCGAAAACAGCTTGCCCACACTAATAAGAGTCCACAGTGACGTCAGCTGCCCTTTCCTTATAGTACATAATATACATGCCAAAACTGCAAACTAATACACCTGTTTTAATGGAGGCTGCGAGACTAAGTCCTCAGCCTACAAACTTATGCATCATTCCTGCCTGGCTCGTGGGAACCACGGGCAGGCACAATTGCGTTCGAATATGTTCGATGACCTTGGAAGGTTCTGGTGAAGCGGCTAACCTTTCTGCGATCTAAGTTGTGGACCAGTGTCTTGAGAAGTTCGTGTATCATAGCCCTCACTCTCTTTCGGCATTAGCCATTAAGACCGAGATCGCGGTGCGATAAATTCCGAAAATTGCGGGGAAAAAGCGAAATTTTTTTCCCCAAGCACCTTTGTCGTTCCAAGCCCAAGCTCGCACTCTGATTGTTACTCTCGGCACTGTTTTCACGTAACTTGGCGAAAAATACTCCGCTCGTAAGTGAACGAGTAAACCTAAAACCTAACCTACTCATTCTTATTCTTCCTTCATTCTTACCCTCGTGGTCTTGTGCTCTTGTGTGTAAAAACTTTTAAAGAGTACAGCTTTCAGTAAGACACGCTCCAACCAATCCAATGCTGCAAGAGAAAAGTTACTTTGTACTCGGTTCGGAAGGAAATCAAACTCGACGGACGGAAGCATCTATCGCTACGACAAGTATGATTATCGCCAAGTTACATGAAAACAGTGCCGAGAATAACAACCAATCAGAGTGCGAGCTTGGGCTTGGAACGACGAAGGTGCTTGGGAAAAAAAATTACGCGGGGAAAAAACCTTTGCCTCACGCGATTTTAGAATGCGCACTCATGCAGACAATGTCTGATAGAGTTTGTGTCATTTCCACTGAAGCAGCGAAGGCTCCTTCGTGGCCGCCAAAGGTATGTCCCGAAAAGACTTGATTGACATAAAAGTCATTCTGCGATCGGCTGAGTGTGACCCGCGGGAGGAGTTCGTACGTCATCCGACCTGTCTCAGAGTTGCTCCACCTCTCTTGCCAAACGGACAAGACTCGGCCAAGATGTTTTTTTGATCTGGCGGTTCATGCATGGCCTTGAACTACACATCGACCATTGGTCGAGTTGTCGCAGCTTTGGCCAATAGAGCTCATTAGTGTGACGTCACAGACAACTCAACCCCGCATTTATACGCAAACTGGGTCAAAACAAACCAAGGGAGTTTAGAGTGTGTTAGAGATGCGCTATATACCATCAAAAAGGCTTTCAATATGAAATCAGATATCTTCAAAGGCTGAATTCATTGAACTGGGTGAAGTTTTAAAAGCGATTTGCAAGTGTTTGGGCCGAATTGTAACTTGTTTAAATCAGTTTCAGGTTTGAATTTTTCGCTTCACGATAAAGCAACACATTTTATTTCTATCTTTTCTTAACTCTGGTTTGTTTTGACCCAGTTTCTGGAGTTGTGACGTCACCACTGATGAACTCTATGCATTCGTTATAGGTGTGCCCCACGTGAGTTCGAATCTCTTGCATATGAACCTGATTCCTATCGTCAGAATCAAATCCTTGATTTCGACTATGGCTTGGTGTCGCAACGTGGCTATATCCACCAAACTGCCTCTTTGTGCCTGACGTTCTGCGTTGCTTATGCACACTACAGAGTCGGTACAAAATTTATATCTAGTGTTCAACTCTCTCCTCAGGGGTATAAGGAAAGGGCATGTTTACAAACAAACACTTCTTTCAATCAATCTACCACTATATTTTTGTCATAGCGATCATTGTAGCAATCATCTTGACGACATAGCCCAATCATAGCAAGCAGTCAACCATAATAAAATTTGTAGACCAATCAGAATGCCGGAAGAATCGGTGCTATAACGAAGCACGAGCGAAAACAGCTTGCCCACACTAATAAGAGCCCATAGTGACGTCAGCTGCCCTTTCCTTATACGAAATTATACGTGACCGGTTCTGCAGCTCGCAGATCGTGGAGGAAGTCGTCTTAGACCAGACTCCCAGGCTTCTAATGCCTCTTGGCGCCGCCAGGAAGTCTTGGAGTAGGTCTACCCAAATAAGGAAAGGGCATGTTTACAAACAAACACTTCTGTCAACCAATCTACCGCTACATTTTTTGTCATAGCGATCATTGTAGGAATCATCTTGACGACGTAGCCCAATCATATCATACTTACTTATAGATTGGCAAATTTAGACCAATCAAATTCCCGGAGCTCATCCGTACAGTGTCAGTCGTTAAAGAACGGACAGGTTTTTCTCCCTTATCCACAGTAATTCGTCCACAGTGACGTCAGCTGCCCTTTCCTTATAAGGAAAGGGCAGCTGACGTCACTGTGGGCCCCTATTAGTGTGGGCAAGCTGTTTTCACCCGTGCTTCGTTATAGCACCGACTCTTCAGGCATTCTGATTGGCCTACAAATTTTATCATGGTTGTCTGCTTGCTATGATTGGGCTACGTCGTCAAGATGAATCCTACAATGATCGTAATGACAAAAATGTAGGTTGAAAGAAGTGTTTGTTTGTAAACATGCCCTTTCCTTATAGGTCCACGTCATGGCACGGTGATCGCTCACACTGTTAAAAATCTGCTGCATTTTGCTGCAACGCCCTCCACCACTTGTATATAATATCTCTATTCCAACCAACGAGAAAGCGCCATTTCACGGCCAAGTAACCGTTTTCTATACAAGCAGGGGAGTGCGTTGCAGCAAAATGCAGCAGATTTTTAACAGTGCAGTCTTTTGACCTCAGATATCATCCAATCAGTTATACGCGAGTTCCCGAGGAGGGAAGCTGTTATGTGCGAGGCGCAATAACGGATCAAAAGTACGTCGATCCACCCCCTCCCCTTCTGGCCACTCAAGGAAGGGAGACTGTCCGGGTCATTGACAACTACGAGATGTTAGTCCAAGAGCCGACTGCACAAAACTTTAAGTCATCGAGCGCAAGAAAAAAATCCTTTATATTATAGAAGAGTAGTTATAGGGGAATCTAAATGATCCATGTCTGCTGGAAGCAAAATGGTGCACACGGGCGTGCGAAGAGAAAACTGCGCCCGGGGCAAAGCTTCAATTTCGAGCCCTCCACACTCAACTTTTTCTTGTAACAGGCCTAAAATAACGCTAATAGTATAAATTTAGTGCCCCTTAAATTTCCGCTTCCGGGGTGACCGCCCAATGGCCCTCCCCCCCCTTTCGCACGGCGCTGATGATGCATAAGCCAAAAGTGAATACCACTAGTGGTTGAATCTTATAGGTAACTTGCAATCAGCTGATAGCCATTGTATTTTAAGTGGAGATTAGGGTAGTTCCACCATTCCAGAGTTGGGCAGTATCGAAAATACATGTATTTGAAATACATTTTCAAAATACATTTGTATTTTGTATTTTGAACTGACTAAGGGAAAGTATTTTGGTAATGTATTTTGAAGAGATTTTTCCAAGTATTTTGTATTTTGAAAATACTCTCAAAATACATTTTTGTAGATTTCAAAATTTGCAACTCTGTAAACCGCAAATCAAAGATTCGCAACAGGAAATACTTTTCACTTTGTTTAGTCTTTGAATTCGTTTCTGGATGTTAACAAAAACACCTTTTTACAGCCAGTGGTATGATAAACACTGTTAATGAACAGGATGTATAGGTTATGCTGAATTGTTACAAAAATAATGTAATACATCTTACTTATGCTGCGAGAATTACAAAACAAAATGTTCCGTGACAGACAAGAAGGACTCATAAAGAGTTTTACTTCTTATTGCTTTTCTTTCTTTGTTTCCCGGGTCTGGGCCCAAATTCGGGCCGCGGGCAGAGCCGAGCTAGGCCGACTTTCATTCTCGGCACTCGGGTTGGGCCGGGAACGAGCCTTAATTTTTTCTGAAGGTTCGGATCGGGCCGGGCCTAATTTCTACTGGTGAAAACCTTTCAAAATTGTTCTTCGTGATAGAAGCTTTAAAAATATTAGAGGTATGTTGACATACATACGTTTAATTATTTTTAGTGTAGCTAAAAAATCGTCTAAAAAAGGCGCATTTTTTAAAAAAAAATTGTTAAAATTTCTAATTTTTAAAAAAACAATTGCACCATCAAGAAAAAAAAAGGTTTTATTTGTAAATATAGCTTTTTAGCTCTCGAGCTATCAAATCCTGAGAGCTTATACCCTGTTCGCACTGGGATAGTTAAGTCACTTAAATTTTTTGAAGCGGGATACCCGGAATTAGGCTTCACCTGTTCGCACTTGCTAAATATTTTAAGTGACTTAACTTGGCCAAAATGACATCTGGGCATGCGCATAAGTTCGGAAATTTGTAACTGCAACTTCTAACTGTTTTTTGTTTACATAGCAATTATCGTGCCATATTTCAATTAAAAATTAATTTTGTCATCCTCCCAATTTATTTTGCAGGAGGAAATAACAGGTTAAACATTTTCTATTTTTGATCTTTGATTACAAAAAAAAACCCCCACAAACACACGTGCTAAGCAACTAGGGCAAACAAATAGCAGCTTGAAACAATTTATAATTATTTGTAGGACTCAACTCCAGTTATTTAACAATCAGAATTAAATATTCTAAAATTCAGAAATAATAATTAAATATTCAGAAGGCACTTTTCAACTCAACTCATAGTTAAGTGAGCATCTCAAAAGTTAAGTGAGTTTCAGAAATTTGCTTAAGTGAGAATCTTGATTCCGGGTACGACCGCTTCAAAAAACTTCAAGTTAAGTGACTTAACTTTCTCAGTGCGAACAGGGTATTACGTACCCGCCCGTTCTGTATATATATAGTAACACGATATTCATGATAAAAAGAAAAAATCCGATATGCTTCAAATTTTTTATATAAGTTTATGGTGAAAGGGCGCTTTTCAGATTAATTTTGGGAGTTCATTGGGTTAGTATAGGAGGAGGGGAATGGGGGATAATACCCTATTATTAGATTTTGTTCAAATTTTAGATATAGAATCATTCTGATGTAGTGCCTCCAGTTTGGAATATTCCTTGGTTAAGCATAAATGGGGGAGGGGAATAGGGGTTGACCCCCTTTTTAATTTGGGTAATTGGGATTTTTTATACAGAATTTACCGATTAGTTTCAAATTTTAGATATAAATGAGGCGGCATCCTGATGAGGCGTCTGCATAATTAGTTTTGTGTATTCATTGGTTAACTATAAATAGGCAATGAGAATAGGAGATAACCCTACCCGTTTAAAGGTGTATTCGAAAAAACGCTTTTACACCTCCAACAGCTCGAAACTTTCTGATACAATTTCAGACACATTTTTAAAAGTACAAACATGAAACTTGCTGAGTGGATTCTTGAAGGGACGGTTGAGGTTCCGTGTGATGTCTTTTTGCACTGAATTAATTAGAATTTGAGTTATAAACAATTACCTTATCAGTATGACCCTTTTTTTCGTTCCCAGAACTCCCGCTTGGGAAAAATCGGTTCGAAATGCTGTTTTTGATTGCTTTTTTTGTAATATTTTCTGCATTTATCAAAGAATCGGCAATTACGGCACCTTATGTACTTTCCAAATAAGAGATTGCTAAAGTTTGGTGTATTTGAGAGCAAAAATGAATTCAAAAATAAATTAGAAAATAAGCAGTTTGAATCGAAATACACCCTTAATGTATGCAAATGAGTTTTTTACGCCGAGCTTAGCTTCAAATTTTAGATATAAGATCATTCTGATGGGGCTTCTCCATGATTAGTTTTGGGTTTCCATTGCTTAAGGGTGTATTTCGATTCAAACTGCTTATTTTCCGATTTATTTTTGAATTAATTTTTGCTCTCAAATACACCAAACTTTCAAAATCTCTTATTTGGAAAGTACACAAGGTGCCGTGATTGTCGATTCTTTGATAAATGCAGAAAATACTGCAAAAAAAAAGAAATCAAAAACGGCATTTCGAACCGAATTTTCCCAAGCGGGATATCTGGGATCGAAAAAAAGGGTCATACTGATAAGGTAATTTTTTATAACTCAAATTCTAATGAATTAAGCGTAAAAAGACATCACACGGCACATCATACGTCCCTTCAAGAATCCCCTCAGCAAGTTTCGTGTTTCTACTTTTAAAAATGTGTCTGAAATTGAATCGGAAAATTTCGAGCTGTTGAAGGTAGAAAAGCGTTTTTTCGAATGCACCCTTAAGAAGGGAACAGAAGTGACCCCCCCCCTCCCTTTAAAGTAGATAAAAGGTTTTTTTACGCAGAATTTACCGATAAGCTTCAAATATTGGATATATGTTCATTCTGAAAAGGCGTTTCTCTGATTTGTTTTGGAGATCCATTTGTTAAGGAATAAAAAACAGATCAGGGGCTAACCCTTTTAATTTAGGTAAATGAATTTTTCATGCAATTAATCAATTTGCTTCAAGTTTTGGATATAAGTTCATACTGATAAGGAGCTTCTCAGATTAATTTTGGGGTTCTTTTGTTACGTATAAAGAAATGGGACGGGCGATTATTACCCCTCTTAAATTAGATAAATGAGATTTTATGCAGAATTATCCGATTTGCTTTAATTTTGGATATAGATTCTTTCTGATAAAGCAAATTTCTGAATAGTTTTTAGGATGTGATGATTAAGTATAAAAAGGAAAACGGAGGATTAAACCTCTTAAATTAAATAAAAAAGGTTTTATGCAGAATTATCCGATTTGCTTCGAATTTTATATTTAGGTTCATTAATATTAGACGTATCCCTAATTTGTTTTGGGAATTCAATCATTAAGTATAAAGGATGGAAATGGGGGAATTAATCCCCCCCTTAAATTTTTTTCGAGGGGCATTATTCCTTGAAAAAATAAGGCTGTAATATACAATTAGTGCGGATAGCCTGTGAGCTCAGTGCTAAAAGTTTAATTGAGTAATATAATTTTTATTTGTTACTCGATACATCCGAAAATGAGCCGCATGTGTACGTTGCCGAAAGGGAGTAAAAGTCAAAAGTGAAAATGACCCTTTTTTAAAATACGTTTGTTTGTGTATGAAATGAGTTTTCTCTTAGAATTTAGACTCATTTCTTTTTAGTTTCATTTTGACACTTTTTCATTTCATTTTTAACACTTTCTATTAAGTTTAAAAGTGTTCATGAATTCGGTTTGCTTGTCTGTCTGCCCGTGCTCTAACCAGTGTTGAATGCAGACACTTTATCCTGGAGGGACTTTTGTGGCTCCCGGGGGGGGGGCGACATTATAGAATTCCAGGAGATAAATTGCAATTTTTGATCATTAAAAGCACAAAATTTCGAATTTTTGGAGGGTGTATTTCATTGCACCCGGGGGAGGGATAACCCTCTCCAGGCCAACCCCTGAATTCAACACTAGCTCTAACTCGCGTAAATACTGTCCAATTTCCATAAAATTTAAAGATTTTATTGGACATTAGTATGGCATGTTCATTGAAAATGAAGAGTGTAGCATCAACAGTTCATTTATAGGAGCACACAAAAAACTTTCGTTACATTATGATCTATGGGGAAAAATTCTTCGTGGTGTACTTTAATAATAATATACTAATTTAAATCTGCTGAAATTTATATATAACACTGAAGTATACGACATGACGATTACTGTTGAATGTGATGTGCATACATTTTAACATTCATTTACAGGGGTGCATGAAAGAATTTGGCTAAAGAAGAAACTGAATAATAATTAAACTTTTGAAGGCTATGAATAATAATTGCTAGAAGTACGTTTTTAGTTATGATAAGCGTTTTTAAATTTAATTATATTTTTAACATGATTTCGGGTATTTAAATTTTAAATATCCTATACAGGGCTGTACAAAAGTGCTCAAGTACATTTGGTAAATTCACGGAAATTGCAGAATGGGAAATATTCGTTCAATTAAAAAAACTTTTAACATACTCTGTAGTATGTATATACAACTCCATAAATCATATACAGAACCGCACACACAAAAAGAAATCCGATATTTTTTTTATTATTGATACCAATAGTAGAAATTGGGTTTTCAAGTGCATTATACGCCTTTTCAAATTCTTTATTTAGACATTATCGTTCTCTTTAATATACTATAATGTTTTGTTACAGTATTCTGAATGTGTTGGAAAATGTTTCATAATCTATGCTGGACGCATGATTTTTCTTTCTAGTTTTCCTTATTTTGGAAACTATGTCACAATTTCAAAAACTTAATCAGTTTTGAGAAAGCACTTTGCAACACCCAGCTATTTTCAAAATTTGAAAATGTATTTTGTATTTTGAATGTATTTTGAAAATACATGTATTTTGTATTTTGAATTTTTTCTTTTGAAAAGTATTTTGTATTTTGTATTTTAGGTTCTCAAAACCAATGTATTTTGTATCGAAAATGATTTTTCGATGTATTTTGCCCAACTCTGCACCAATCAGAACTGTCTATTTCTAGTGTGTGACCTCCAGTATGACGTCAATTGCAACTGCCATATACTTAACATTATGTTTTCCAGCCCAAAGTTTTACGTGTTTTCAGACTTTTGATTGTACGGCAAACACAATGACAGACCTACGAGTGAGCCACTAGTGGTATCAATTTTTGACTTATGGACTATTTCACTTCCGGGAGACATGGATCATTAGATTCCCCTATACTACTCTTCCATCATATAAAGGTTTTTTTCTTGTGCTTAATGACTTAGGGTTTTGTGCGGTCGGCTCTTGGACTATATGCTTCCGAGACAAAGGCAATCAGAGATCGCGTAACTCCCTGGGACGCCACGAGCGGATCCATCGCAATCATGTGGCTCGTTAAGCGAGACCACATCCACCCTCGCAATAAGAATGTCATGGGCACCTGGTCTGCCACAGTAATAGAGTGGTGGCAATTGTGGTGCATGAACTTGAGGCTTACCCCTATGTTTGGTGACGTCACAACTCCAGAAATTGGGTCAAAACAAACCACAGAGTTCAGAAAAGATAGAGATGAAATGTGTTGTTTTATTGTGAAGCTAAAAATTCAACCCTGAAACTGATCTAAACAAGTTACAATTCGGCCCAAACACTTGCGGATCGCTGTTAAAACTTCACTCAGTTCAATGAATTCAGCCTTTGAACGATATCTGATTTCATATTGAAAGCCTTTTGGATGGTATATAGTGCCTCTCTATCACACTCTAAACTCTCTCGGTTTGTATTTACCCAGTTACCATTGAAATGCGGGGTTGAGTAGTCTGTGACGTCACACTGAAGAGCTAATGGATGGACACTCTTGAACCTGCAGCGTGATTGGTCGACAATCTCTTCTCTTCCGGTCTACGCCGGTTCCCAAAACTGCAATTCGGGCACATCAGTGTTCGAGTGCACTCTGCAATTGACAACAAGCATTGGGCGGAGTTCGCAATGTTTCCCACAAGCATTGCGGTACTTGATTGGCTTTTGGTGTGGTTGTGGGATAAATCGAGAAGCTGATTAGCTATAACAATTTGTAATTTAGTGCACAGCGATTTTCTGCTGTTCCATATATTGACCTTCGATTTATTCTGTTGAGCTGATCCAGAGTATCAGACCAGATTAAGTGAACGTTGAGGTTATTTGGGTGAAATAGTCTGCCAGTGTTCGTGTCCGGGATGGTTCAGTTGGAAGAGCATTGGCGGCTTCAGTCAATACATCCCTGGTTCGAATCCTGGCCTGGACTTTTTTCGCCCAAAATTGAAATTTACATCTGTTATGATTAGCTATAATCCTACGTTCTTTGACGTCAGAAATGCTTGTGATCCATTGCGTGGTCTTTGACTCCACATCTCTCACAAATGGACGCACTGAGGCATAGCTTCCGTGTGTGGTCGTACCTCCAACAGTTATAACTATTGCCAACTAGATATAGTGGCCTGCGCATTTCGCTAAAAAACGCCGAAAAAGTAAAGCTGGATTCAGCTTCAAACCCTGAACCATTTCATTGGACCACGTGGCACAAACCCTGCCCAAATTAGCATTGTATGAACTGATTTCTGTTGGTGTTTTTTTTTACCGCTTGGGAGTATGTTGCTGCCTCTTTCCGTGCTATCAGACTTGGTGCTCCCTTTTTTTGCTGCTTTCAGGTTGTAGTTTAAGTTTATTTTATCTTTTCTGGTGCTCTGTTTACAGTATTTTGTGGTCGGTGAGTTGTTTTGTTTTGAATTTGTGTTTTGTGTAGTTTTGTGTTGTCTAGTTGTTGGAGTGTTTCTGATGTAATGGCCTCGGAATTTCATATCACAGATGCGAGAGCATCGGATACTAAAACTTTTGTTCATGAAGTTCACTTTACCTCAGAGCAAATTTGTTTTGCTTTTGCTAATGGATTATCTCAAGTGTGTATTTTTCTTGAACCGCAGGAAGGTCACATCCCTCGTACCAATCCCAAATCACTCAAAGCAGAATTTGATAGTAAAGTGGGTCCTAATGCCCCTCTAAAATTTCGGTTTATACGCAATGGGAAACTTATTGTTGACACTTGTGATTTACAATGCGCGCTGGCCGTAGCGGATATTGATAGTTTATTAAATACTCCCATAAAAACATATGTGCAACAGGAATCGGTTACATCTCGCTTTGTTTTGCACAATATCGATACGAGCTTTCGATTGGATGAGTTTGCTCAAGAAATTCAAGTTGAAAATTCCATAAGAGTTAAAGAAGTGCGCCGTTTCACAAAAAGAGACAATTCTGTTGTTCATTTATCTGAAACTGTCTTAGTCACTATTTATGGCACTGTCATTCCTCGTCAAATCAAGTTGTTTTACATGATGGAGAAGATTCGTCCCTTTTATGACCGACCTAGGCAGTGTCTACACTGCTGGCGATTTGATCATGCTACTGCCAAATGCAAAAATGATGTTGTGTGTAGGAAATGCAGCGGACCTCTTGCTGCTGCTTCTTGTACCAGCACCGACATGAAGTGTTCCAATTGTCAAGCCGCCCACTTAGCTTCGGACTTTCAGTGTCCGGGCCGCTCTCGAGAAATGGACTTTTTAAAATTTTAAGCTGATAATCACCTGCCTATCACGGAAGCGAGAAGACGTTATTCGAAAGTTTCTAAATCCAAGAGCTATGCTGACGCTGCTAAACAGTCTAGTGATCTCACGTACGTCACCAAGACGACTCTTGATCAAACGCTGGAATTATTTTTCCAACGTACTCAAGAAGCCATCCTCCATATACTGCAACAACAAACTCAAATTTTCCTGCAAGCTATGCAGGGCTTAGTCAGCTCAATTACAATGGCTGGTCCTGGTACTAGTCTGAATACAGCTCCGGCTTCTGAAGCTGTTACCCCCCCCCCCATCAAATGAGACTAGCAAGCCAAAAAAAAATGAAACTTTCTAATTCTCTGACCGTGCCAAATATATCTCCTAATCAAAAATCAATCATGTCGAGTGGGAAAAAGCTTTCTCAAGCTTCTGGAACTGTACACGATCTGAATAGGGATGGGATGGAGGAAACTTAGCGTCCCCCGACCCTGGGTCCTTCCTTCTCCTTGTTCTTTTCTTACCCCTCTTTCTTTGATTGGTGCTTTCGGTTGTTTTAAAACTTTTTCCCTGTTTTTGTTTTTGATTTAGGGTATTATGGCTTTGTGTAGTAGATCAATTTCTGTGGTACAGTGGAATTCTAGGGGCATCAAGAACAAGTTTCATTGGTTAAAATGTCTTCCTTTTTTGAATGCGGATGTTTTTATTTTCCAAGAATCCTTCCTGAAGAAGGGGGACTCTTTTTATTGCCCTAATATGGTAGTTTATAGGCAGGACAGGGCCAGTAGAGTTGGAGGTCTAGTTACTGCGGTAAATAGCAAGTTTTCTTCTGCCATAATGGATTTAACTTCCTTTGGTTCCCAGAATGTTGAAACTCTTGGAGTTAAAATTTGGCTCAACAGGCGTTGGCTCTCTATAATTAATGTCTATGCTCCTGAGGGAAAGGTCCGTGAATCTTGGCTTCAACGCCTTACCAACTCTCTGTGCCATCCTTTTCTCATTCTTGGTGATTTTAACCAAAAGCATACTGCTTGTGGCAGCTTGAATAACACTCCTGGTTCTGAGGAGATTTTCAACTGGCTTCTTAATAATGATGTGTGCATTCTGAACACTTCTCAGCCCACTCACGTTGCTTATTCCGGTTCCTTTTCTTTGATAGATCTTTCTTTCTCTAGTGCAGACATTTTTAGAAATATTGACACCTACGTTCACCCGGATTGCTTCGATTCTGATCACTGCCCAATTATCCATAAATTCAGCTACTCCGTGTCTCCATCTTGGCGTATCTCTACTGACTGGGATTCGGTTGAGGATGATTTTAATAGGCATCTGGACAGTTACATGCCTACCTATATGGATCATTTTCATAGGAATTTTCATGACGTGGTCCAGCATAATTCTGTCAAGCGTATTGTGCAGCGTAGTAATAACCCTCCGTGGTGGAATGCTCGGTGTGCTTGGCTCCTTGGGCAGAAACGAAGATTCCTGCGCCTAGCTAAAACTAATCTTTCGCGTGAGTTCTGGAAAATTTATAAATCTTACGCTGCCAAACTTAAACGTTACATCAAATACCAGGCTCGTTGTTATTGGGGAGACTTCTGTGAAAAGGCTGGCAAAGACACTATCTATCGCATTATCAAGAGTCTGGCAAAAAGGACTAGCTCCGATTCTAATTTTCTCTTGATGGAGGGTACTAGAGAAATCCTGGATAACACCGAGCAAGCCAATGCTTTCGCGGAACAGTTGAGTAGCACCTGCGGGGTTGCCTATATCCCTAATGATCTTAGTAGTTCTGATGAGCGCTGGAACAAACCAATTACTTTTGATGAGTTTAACCGTGCTATCCAGGATACTAAGAATACCACCCCAAGTGAAGACGGCATTCCGGCTCGTGTCTACAAAGCCCTATCGATTGAGAACAAGCATAAATTGCTTCGGCTGTTCAATGATAGTTTCTTGTCTGGATTTGTTCCCGAAAGCTGGAGATCTGCCTTAATTTTGCCGATTTGGAATACTGGTAAGCCCAAGGAATGCCTCAGCAGTTATCGCCCTATTTCTCTGACGCCTGTAGGATGTAAGATTATGGAGCGTGTCCTCCTTCAGAGAATTTTGGATTGGGTTATGCCTCGTCAACTTTTCAACGCTAGACATTTTGGCTTCCTCCCGAAAAGCGATTGCATAAAGGCTTTGAAATTCCTTTACCCGGATGTTGAGCATGCCAGAGCTGAAAAGAAGTATATCGTTGCGCTTAAGCTCGACATACACGCTGCGTATGACTCTGTATGGAGGGACGGTCTCATCCACAAGATGGCTAGTGTTGGAATTGTTGGTAACACTGCACTATGGATCTACAATTGGATTAATGTCCGGAAGATTAAGGTAAAGTGGCGAGGTGCTTTCTCGCGTTCTGTGCCTTCTTTTCGTGGCGTGCCGCAGGGCAGTATCCTTTCGCCAATCCTGTTCATGATCTTTTTGTGGGACGTGTTTGAGGTGGTGGACTCTGGAGTCTAGATCATCGTGGATGCTGATGATATCATCCTTTACTTTTCGTATTTTTGGCTCGATAAGGTCTTGCTGAAGCTTCAGGATATCCTAAACAGGATCAATGCTTGGTGTATCCATTGGCAGCTCGACTTCCGTCCGGACAAATCTATAGACCCTATCAGTGATGACGTCACAGACAACTCAACTCCACATATTAGCCGAAAATGCGTTCCAAACAAACAACAGAGTGAAGAAAAAGATAGAGATGAAATGGCATGCAGCTACAATTGCAATCGCGAAATAGTTAAAAGAGTCACAATTCGGCCAAACAATTGTGGCTTGATATGGAAACTTCTCCTAGTTTAGTAAATTCAGTCCTTGTTCCACGTTCTTCTTTCTTTTTGAACGATCATATTACACGTGGTTTTGACGGTATAGGGCATCTCTAAAACACTCTGAACTCTACGTGTTTGTTTGGAACGTATTTGAGGCTGATATGTCGAGTTGAGTTGCCTGTGACGTCACACTGATAGAGTCTATTGCTATCAACTTTTCTTGCCAAAAGGATCTTCCCTCTCCGAACTTCCGCCTTCATGGTTTGGATATTCCCTGGCTGAATAGTACGAAAATTTTGGGTGTGATTTTCTCTTATAATCTGTCCTTTAATACTCATATTGCTTACATCCGGAAGAAATGTACGAAGCGTCTGAATCTGCTTAAAGCTGTAGCCAACCCCAATTGGGGAGCTAAAACCATCAACCTTATTCCCCTTGTTAATTCTCTCATCCGTAGTGTTATGGATTATGCCTGTCCTGTATATGGTGTCGCTGCCAGATCTTCTCTTAAAAGTCTGGACATTGTTTACAATGCTGTTCTCCGGTTTGCGGCTGGCCTTCTCAAGTGCACTCCTATCTTCAAGCTTTATCGTGAAACGAACCAAGAGCCTCTCTGTTTTAGACGTAGGTACCTAACTTCCTCTTTTTATATCCGATGTTCTCCTGCAGCGAGCTTTGTCTGTCCGTGTGCTAACATTCTTCCTGCTGATTTTAGCTGGTCTACTGACTTTGCTGAGGTTTCCCCTCATATGTTGATCCAGTCTTTCTGGCCCTCTGGGAATACTGTGAGATCTTTGTCGATGAGCTGCCTTTTCAGTCTAAGGATCTTCCTCCTACCACCATCAGCCAATGTTTTAACTTGTATATGTCTGAGTGTCACCATCGTAGCAACATTTGCATCATTGCTACGAATGCGTCGAAAACGGACTGTAAAACTTCTATCGCCGCGATCAATAATACTGATAATATCTCTAGTGCTTATCTTGTTCATCATCTGAACTCTATCTTCACGGCCGAAGTTCTGGCCCTCAATCTAGCTATCCAGTGTTTTTTGATCAGCAGTAATCATTAATGATTACTATAAATGATATAATATTATATCATTTTATCGGATATTAAATCTGCTCTTGTAGCGCTAAGGCATTTACATTACAAATCTCCTACTGTCTTTTTGCACCTTTTTCAGACGTAGCACCGGGTTCGTGGTCGGGTGGAAAATATTACTTTGATCTGGGTTCCTGGTCACGTTGGCATTTCTCCTAATGAACGGGCGGACAGTCTGGCAAGAAATGGCCCGTACGCGGTCAGTGCTTATAGTGGTGTGGCGCCTGAAGATTTAAAGAAGCACTTCAAGTACCAGCTTCACACTAGTTTCCAGCGTTGGTGGGATCATTGTAAGTATGCTATTGAGCTCTGTATCTTGGTTCGAATGTTTACAAGTGGACTCGTACTCGTAAGGAAGATATCTTTATCGCTCGTTTACGAACTCTTACTGCTATGACTGATAAGCGTTTGCACACTTTCAAGTTAAGAAATCCCCCTACCTGTTCTTTTTGTTCTGTGGAGGATGGCACCGAATTTTATTATGTGTTCAAATGTCGTGCTTTTGATGATGAGAGGGTGCTTTTACTAGATGCTATGAGGTCTGTTAATGATTGTAATGACTCTCTTGATGATTGGAGTGATCTTTGGAACTGTGTTGGCTCTAATCGTCGAGTTTTTCGCCTGTTTCTCTGTCTTTTCCTTGGGAGCGGGCGCTTTTAGTCACTTTTCTCTTGCTGTCTGGTGCTTTTGCTCTTGTTGATGGCGGGTGTTGCTTGTTTCGTTCTGTTTGTTGTTGGTTGTGTTGTGTTGTATAGTTCCTGCAGTCTTGGATAATTTCTTTTTATCCCTTGGGGAATGTTTGTTTTCGTGGTTTGACACCTCTCTTTGCGTGTTTGGAGGAGCTTTTGGCTGGTGAATTTCTCTTGGTCTTCTGCTGTTGTTGCTCTCTCCTGGTTTGTAGTATGTGATCATTTGAGGTTATGCCGGCTCTTTGCTGCAGCACCTACTCCTCAAAGCTCTAATAATAATAATAATAATAATACTGATTTGTTCTGAGCACATGGTCATTATTTTGGTTCAGGGTTTGCACGATTGGTCGGAATAACTTGGACAAGCTATCAGAGTCCTCTGGCGGGAGACTTCATACATTACTCTCAAATAAATGGGCCTGTAGATCTAATTGGCCATGGTTATAACAGACCAAATGTCTTCTATTCTGTCTAAAGTCCGCCTTACTCCATCCTGCATTCAGTTTACGAAGTCCCGAGAGACACTAGATCGAATGCTCATCGACCAACAGGACTGCATTGCGATTTTGTTTGCCTATGAACACTGATCGTAGTTCCAGGGAGGTACCTTTGAAGGTCTCGTTCTGATCTTGAACCGCATTTATTATTCTGTCTTAAGTCAGATAAGGATCGACGCCGAAAAAATCACTTCTGGATTGTGTCTCTTCGGTCTCGCAACTTCCAGATCCTTCGTGAGCTCTGTCGAAACCAGTGCCGCTTTAAATCTAACAAGGTCCTCCGCATTGTTTATAAAGGCGATGCTTCTCCCCCGAGTAACACTTTGTCAATCGCAACTGAACTGGGTTGATTTTGCTTGTTACTACCTTAAGCGTCTCCTCCGATGAAGTCCCGACATGTGCATCTGCTCCCAGTGGGCGCCGGGTGAATTTAGTCTTAGGCTTAGTATCCCACCGACGAGACCGGACCGTCATGTTCTCAGTCTCATGCCGAGCAGATTCACTCGGAGACCGTGTCTTTTTAGCTTTTCAGCCTAGATTTTTCAACAACTTCTGTCCAAGAATCGGCGCCTTTGCTGGTGGCTGAGCTCGTTGTACCTGTTTTGGAAAAACCAGCAGTCTTCGAATTTGATGGTTTCGAATCCGTGGGACTCTTGACCTTCCTCTTCTTTGACTTCACTTTCTTTCGAAATCTTTAGCGATCTACAAGTGTCTGGCTTGTGCGCGTTTCTATGCTCTCCCTCTGGGAGTTCTTTCGCCTCTCTTTACGAGTGGTTTCAGGCTACTAGTAACTTGCTTTATGCTGATCAAATGACATGAGGTCGCTAAACTTGTCTAAGAACTTCATTAATTTTCTCGTTTTTTTAGAGGTTAAAAGTTTTTTTCCTGGTCATGATTGATGGAAAAAATAGTAAAACCTACACTGAATCATTTGTAAACAAAGCAAAAGAGTGAGTGTGCGTACGCCATATAAATTTGTGTGACGTCATGTTTATATCATTTCATGAATCACGCAGTAAAAATATATACTCCATGTAGCCGCACGCTGAAAATAAACATGTGAAATGAAATGAAACAGCTACTGTTTTTAATTTTCCGGCATAAAATGTTAAATATGTGATAAAAAAAGAAAAAAATATTTATAATTGATATGAAATTTTATACCCTTTTCTAAAGTTTAATCATGTTAATTAATCAATTTTTTAGATGATCTGACTGTCTTCAAGTTTTATTATTTGTTTTTATTGAAGCGGCTTTATGTTGTTTGATTTTTGTTTATATTTTTTCTTCAAGCAATATGGATTCTAGCAATTCTAATTATTACTCGCTTTTAGATGCACTAACTAAAGCTTCTAGTCAAAATACTGAGCTTTTGAAAGACGCTGAACGCCAATTAAAATGTTGGGAAACACAACCGGGATTTTATTCTACACTTTTAGTAAGTAGATGTTCGATTTTAGATACACGCATTATATATTACACATATCTATTAAAACTTGTAATTTACTTGTCATTTTCATTTTGATACCCGTAATCCTAATTATCAGTTTTTTTAATATAGATATATTTTAATTTTTAGCTACGTAATAAATGTTTTTTGCAATGTTGCAGTCATTAACGGGGAAAAAAAAAAAAAAAAAAAAAAAAAAGTATAGAAAAGCGTTTGCACAATGGGGCCGTAGGGTTTTCTTTTTGTTCATATCATTCCAAACATTTCGTCTATCGCATTAGATAAAGCAATGATACCCCAATCTTTAGTTGAAAATAGTAGCTGTTTGCATATGGTTAAAGAAAAAGATTACTTCAAGAATCAAGACGTACTTTGCTTCAAATACCTTTTATGATTCCTGTATATCAATGATTTGTTTATGTGTAGATAAAATAGTTTCCCCTTTTATGGGACATTATATTGTGTATTTAAGTGCATAATTTAAACTATGACTAAAAGCAACATTTTTGTTTATTACAAGAAGTTTAACATTAAAGAAGGTAAAGGGAGGAATGACACAAGTCTAAGTCCTTTTTTATAATAAGATGTGTATAAATTGCTAATATGCAAATATTTTTAGAGGGCAATATATTGACTGACAATCTTGATTTTTCCTTCCAGTGATAAAGATGCTCAAATGTGATATTGTAGAACAGACATTATCAACCTATAATCTATTTTAGATTTTAAATATGTACATATAGCTGGCACTAGGCTATTTGTGTCTTATTATACATTATTTTATAGCTTTCCCATACCTCAATGTTAAAGGGAGGTATGGGACAATTATGAAATTGTTTTTTAAAATTATGTTTCTATGTATTGTTTAAAGCAGGGCTGGGTTTTTGCCGGCAGGAACAAGTGGCAGAAAGTGGTTTTAACCAGGGTTGGCACGGTTTAAACCAATTGGTTTTAACCATGGTTTAAACCAACTTTTTTTTCTCAAAAAAACCAGTTGGTTTTTTTTGAAAAAATCTAATGATATTTTCTCATTTTTCTTTATAATTTAAGATTTACAAATTATTGTATATAAATATTTTCTACTTTTAACACTTTTTTTCAGCAATAAGTATAGATAATGGGCCTAGGTTATTTTTTTATGTATAGGTTGAAAATCTCTATGCATTGGTGAACATATTCCATTGCTGTAAAGAAAAATCTTAGAACATGTGAATTGCTCAAAGATAAAATAGATTAAAAACATTTAATATTTATTATAAAATATTTTCATTAAAAAAATGCAAATTATTTAAAGCAATCTATCATAATATGCACAAGCTTTTGAATATGGAGCTACATAAGTTGATGATCTTTAAGATTTTGGTAAAACTATAAAAGAATTTTTTTTTTTTTTTGATTGGGGAGAATATCTTTAAAAATTAAAATCAAAATATGAAGTTGTATAAGAGAATATTCAAGAATTGGGTGCTAGTTATAGTACTTTAACAATAACAAACTAATTCCCCCCCCCCCCCCTCCTTTGTTATATGCTAAATCTAATGACCATAAATGTTGATTTCAAATTGTCTCTCAGAAAACAAAACTGCCAAGAAGTATCTCAAATTTATTTATTTATTTTTAAATTGTGGAAAATAATATTTACATTCATCAAACTACATCTGATGTTTATTATAAGTAATCAAAAGACATGTGGCAAATAGTGATTTGACCGAATATCCAATATTTGGCTGAATTTTAGCATAAATACCAACTTTTTTTTCTTCCAGAAATGAAAATAATTTATCATAATTATGTGTTTGTGTATTTTTAAATGAAATGGAAACTAAACCAAACACTAATTATTAATGTTTTATTATTTATGTGTTTAAAATTTTTAATAACTTAATAGTATTTTTTGTAAAATTTGAAATGTCTTGTTGCTAACAATAAACTTCTACTACTAGATGAGGGCCTCAGAAGCCAAGGGATACAAGTGACGAAAATTTGATTTGGAATAAATTGAGTTCAAAGATAATTGACATTAATTTTGAACATCAATAATAGACTGACTTGAATTAGGAAACTGCCGATCATTTCATTATGTCTTTGAACTCCTTTTTCAAAAACTGTGAAAAAAATTAAATTAAGTACAATTTTCTTTAAATTTATAATTGACTATCAATATTGATTATTATTCAGCAAAAATGGTTGATTACTAGAATGCAGCACATAATTAGAAAATCACTTATATTTCTATCACCTGAAAAGAAAATAACATATTTTTAGGTTGCCTGTATACTTAACTTATTTCATGTATATTTTTTTCAATTTTGTCACTTATACCCAGGGATGTAGTAGAAGGTATACAGGGCTATATGTTATATACCTTCTGAATATTTTAAGTGAACACTGTATACCGTCTGTTTCTCAAGAAAGCTATAGTATACACACTCTAGAAGGTATCCCTTTTACTTTGAGCTAGAGCTCTGCACAGGCCGGAATTTCCAGGCCCGTAAGAAAGTTATTTCAGCCCGGCCCGTTGTAAAACTCAAAAGTTCGGCCTGGGCCCGGCCCGTTTACATTTTTCTATTTTAGGCCCGGCCCGTACAAAAATCAGCAAAAACAGGCCCGGCTTGTTTTGGCCCGTTACAATTTCTATGATTTCTAAAAAATTCAGATTTTTATCATATAACTATGATTCTTTTAAAGAATACTGCATACATATCTATGGAATGATTTTTACAGTATATTTTACAGCAAATACACATTAACAACAATAATGATTACTTAGATTCTTAGCCTTTCAACTAGGGATGGGACGAATATTCGGCCACTATTCGGTATTCGGCCCTTTTGCCGAATATTCGGTTGGCCGAATATTGAAGGCTTGTTGACCGAATACTTCGGCCGAATACCTGTAGCCGAATATTTAGAGATATCTGGCCGAATAGTGGTAAAATCTCGCCGAATAGTGAAAGATATCTTGCCAAATAAATTTAGGATTTAAAGAGTTTCATTTCTTACAATTTTTTTTTCTCTAATCCAAATTGGCTACTTCATTCATGAAGTCATTCTCATTCTTACTTACAAAATATACAGTTATTTGATTGCTAAAAAATATACAGCCTTTCTGTATTTCCTATAAAAGTGAGTGATATTTTAGAAAATGCTGCCCAAGTTGGAGATTTAATTGTATGGAAAATGTTTTCATTAGAGAATGATGTATTACAATTCAAAATATAACAACACTTATGAAAAAAAACACTGCCTTATTCTAAAACACTTGAATATTTATTAATGTCTGCAAATTCCATGCACATATAAAAAAGGCTCTTATGAATTTTAACTTATTTCCGTAAAGTAAGAAATGAAAAAATTCATTCACCAGGTGTATTAACAATGATTCATTTCCAAAATTAAATATCAAATATCACTATTCCAAATACTACAACGGTACATCTGAAAACAGAACTGGTGACAAACTAGATACACATTAGATGACATAACTAGCTTTATGAAGATTGTTTTATAAGTATTTAAACATAAATTCTAAATACTGAACAAAATAATTTTTTTATTCTATAGTTTTCAATTTTAAATAATTATTTGGATAATTACTGACTTAAAAATGTAACATTATTATATATATTTTTTTAATTTACATATTCTTTCATTCATGTTGTTATCAATTTCTGTTTATCCTTTTAATGATTGTCGAATAAGTGGAATATTGAAGTTAAATATTGTATGCGCCAATTCAAATGTCAAAGATTTTGTTACCATATGCATTCTACTTTAAGCATAACCTTTTGCTTTAACATAATTTGTAATTTAAAGCTTGGCAACTAGTTTTAGAGCAGGCTCATTCTTACGAATTCGCTTATCATTAGGACACAAACTCTACATGATCAAATTAGGGATGGGACGAATAGTGATTTGGCCGAATAGCCGAATACCGAATATTCGGCCAAATTTTAAGCCGAATACCGAATATTCGGCCGGCCGAATAGTAAAATTTTTTTTCCAATCAAGAAAATAAATTTTGGTTATATATAATTTAAAAAATAGGAGCTCATTAATAATTATTACTCTTAAATGTGCTTTTAAATGTATTTTTAAATTTGAAAAACTTATTTTAACAAAAATAATTATGAAATTGCATAATATCCTTTATTCTAATGTACATCAAATTGATTTTCAGTAAGTTAAGATGGGAAAATATTTCCATTAAAATATGAAGAATGTACTTCACTTTTATCAATTGATACTTCTTGTATCCAAAATCAATAACATTCTTAATCTCTCTCTATCTCAGAACTCACATGGACATATTTTCTGAAATAATCTTTAATGAAGTAAATTTGATCATTTAGAGTTTGTGTCCCTAGTGATAAGCAAATTTGTAAGAATGAGACTGTTCTGAAATCAGATGCTAAGCTTTAAATTACAAATTACATTAAAGCAAAAGGTTATACTTAAAGTAGAATGCATATGTTAACAAAATCTTTGACATTTGAATCGGCACATACAATATTCAACTTCAATATTCCACTTATTCAATAAGCATTAAAAGGATAAACAGAAAATTGATAACAACATGAAGGAAGGAAGATTAAATTAAAAATATATACATAATAACGTTACATATTTAAGTCAGTAATTATGCAAATAATTATTTAAAAGTGAAAACTATAGAATGAAAAAATTTTGTTGAGTATTTAGAATTTATATTAAAATATTTATATAATCATCTTCATAAAGCAAGTTGTGTCATCTAATGTGTATCGAGTTTGACACCAGTTCTGCTTTCAGATGTACCATTGTATTTGGAATGGTTATATATTATATTTAATTTTGAAAATGAATCTTCGTTAATACACCTAGTGAATAAATTTTTTCATTTCTTACTTTATAGAA
Organism: Maratus speculifer; assembly: GCA_964019185.1. NCBI lineage: Eukaryota > Metazoa > Arthropoda > Arachnida > Araneae > Salticidae > Maratus > Maratus speculifer. The sequence continues at coordinate 307,585,289 of OZ025295.1, read as the reverse complement.
AATAAGTTAATTTCATAAGAGCCTTTTTTTATATGTGCATGGAATTTGCAGACATTAATAAATATGCAAGCATTTTAGAATAAGGCAGTGTTTTTATATCTTGAATTGTAATACAGTAGACTCCCTCAAATCCGCACAGCTTGGGACCAGAGGTTTTGCGGATTTTAGAATTTTGCAGATTTCTGGTCATTTCTTTGTTTACATTTGTTAAAAAATAATTTGAATGTAATTAATAAATGAAATCAAAGGTATAATGAATGCATACAATATACTAAAATATTAAAAAAAGTAGTAAACTAAAATAATAAAAATTTAGATATTTTTTAAAATGATTAAAATACTAACATGAAAGGTCAAGTTAATAAACAATAATGTATAATTAAATATTCATTATAAAAGAGGAAATATGTTTTTCCTAAATTATTCAATGAAACTTGCCTCATAAAGGTACATTACTAATTCACATCAGGATCATAAAATAATGAAACTTTATTTTAGGTTTAGCCAGACTTAATAACTAAATAAGCTTGATTAATACATAACTGTATTTGGTAAAATTGTGATTACCAATGATATTAGCAATATCTTTATTTTTTCAGATATAAATTATTCTTTCTTCATGAAAAAACATGAATTCAATAACCTTAATAAAAATTATAAATTAAAAAAATGTATGGAATTGATATAAAACTGAAAAATCAATTTTTGCACTTACATCTGAACTGAATGTTTCATTGTTTACATTCGTAAAATATGTGCCGATTTTAGAGAGTTGCGGATTTTAGGAGTGCGGATTTGAGGGAGTCTACTGTATATCATTCTCTAATGATGCCATTTCCCCGTACAATTAAATCTCCAGCTTGGGCAGCATTTTCGAATATCACTAACTTTTATAGGAAATACAGAAAGGCTGTATATTTTTTAGTATCTTAATAACTCTATATTTTGTAAGTAAGAGTGAGAATGACTTCATAAATGAAGTAGCCAATTTGGATTAGAGAAAAAAAAATAGCAAGAATGAAATTCTTTAAATCCAAAATTTATTTGGCAAGATATCTTTCACTATTCGGCAAGATTTTAGCAATATTCGGCAAGATATCTCTAAATATTCGGCTACAGGTATTCGGCCGAAGTATTCGGTCAACAAGCCTTCAATATTCGGCCAACCGAATATTCGGCAAAAGGGCCGAATAGGCCGAATACCGAATAGTGGCCGAATATTCGTCCCATCCCTAGATCAAATTTACTTCATTAAAGGTTATTTCAGAAAATATCTATGTGTGAGTTCTGAGAGAGAGATTAAGAATGTTATTAATTTTCGATGCAAGAAAGGGTAAAAGTATCATTTGATAGTAAAAGTGAAGTACATTCTTCATATTTTAATGAAAATATCTTACCATTCTGACTTACTGAAAATCAATTTGATGTACATTAAAATAAAAGAAAATAATGCAATTTCATAATTTTTTTGTGTTAAAATAAATGTTTTGAATTTAAAAATACATTTAAAAGCACATTTAAGAGTAATAATTATTAATGAGCGCCTATTTTTTAAATTATATATAATCAAAATTTATTTTCTTTATTGGAAAAAAAGTTGATATTCGGCCTAAAATTTGGCCGAATATTCGGTATTCGGCTATTCGGCCAAATCACTATTCGTCCCATCCCTACTTTCAACATTCGAATAAAGATTCATTTAAAAAATAATATGGCTTAGAATAAAAGAAAAGAGAAAGAAAGCTAAAAACATCGTTAATTTTGAAGCTGTTTAGTAAAAGAAGAATTGTAAATATATTTCTATATCATTTTATTATAGATTTCAAATCCAAATTCATTCTTAAATTCATAGAAGCTCCTTTCTGATACATTTCTAAATTCATTTTTTTTTCTCAGAAACGCATAATATTAGCAGATATCTTTATTCAGAAACTATATAATCGAATGGCGTTATCCATTTTTTGATACAAGCAATTTAAAAATACTGCAAACAAATAAAATACTGTCATAATTAGCGTTTTGAATAGAATTTCCGGAAGCAATAGCAAGGGAAGGGAGAAAAACCTACAATCATTTGAGCGGCTATTATATCTCAACAAGGTTATACAAGTATTTTATTTACCAAAAATGAAAAACGCTATTTGATTCCAAATCCCTTCAATAGTTAGGCTTATCACTTTTATACTTTTACAATTTAAAATTAATCAGAAAATGTGTCAAACTTTCGCATTATTGAGAAATTAATTTAAAAATCATCAAGAAGTATATATCAGAAGACTAAGCTAACATAAGTTCTTTATCGCTGTTAATAATTTTACAAATCATGTTTTCTGCCAATAATTAAGTCTAGTACCAGTCCGGCCAGTCTATATATAGAAAAATAATGCAAGCGTGATCTCGGACCGGCATGAGTCAGCTAAAAAAATATTAAAATGAGTTACACATAATGTAATTCTCCGATGCTGATACACTGTGCATTTTTATATTGATGCTGTCAAACTAGTATGGCCACATTTATACTTATTCTCGTTAAAACCATTTTCGTTGAAAATAGCTCATATTTTATCGTTTCTGCTTAAATCTTCAGAACGGTCCGGCAGGCCCGAAATTTTTTTTTATCGGCCCGTCTGGCCCGTTCAATTTTTTTGCCAGCCCGGCCCGTTGAAAAAACTATTCTAAATCTGCCGGCCCGTTAGAAAATTCGAAACGATTCCGCCGGCCTGCGGGCCGGGTACGGGCCACGGGCCAAACCCGGTCCCGTGCAGACCTGTACTTTGAGCATATACCCTCTGCTTAGAGCGTATATCCTCTGTTATTTTTCTGACTACACCCCCTGCTTATACCCCTGGATATCTGGAGTCCTCAATTATAACAACATAATTTTATTTACAGGAAAATAATTTATAAACATTTTCTCTAAAATAACTCAATTTAGTCATATTGTGAAAATAATTTATATATTTTTAAATAAGGTATTGGTAAGATGTTATGTTAATATTTGAATTGTATTTTAACCATTTATAATATATTTATTTATGTTTAGAATATTGCAACTGATAGAAATTTAGATGTGAATATCAGATGGCTGTCTGTTCTTTGTACAAAAAATGGTGTTGATTGTCATTGGAGGAAGTAAGCTTTATATTTTCAGTAATATGTGCTTTAAAGTATTTTTCAGTTGCACCAAGTTTCAAGATAATATTTTTATTTTCAGTTCTATTTCTGTGGAAGAAAAAAGAATCATTAAGCAGAAACTTCTGTCTTGTATTAATGAGCCAATTAACCAAGTAAAGACTTCTTTATTTTTTATTATTTTATATAATTTTTAATTTAAAAAAATTGTTTTTAGCCGAATTGAAATTTTAAAAATTCATATCAAATTGAGCCCAATGTGACAAAAATTTGTAGATTCATCCAATGGCATATTAATCCTAGATTATGAGATGCTAAAATAGTTAATTTCAAATAAATTAAACAATTCATATTGCTAATCATTAATGAAATATTTAAGAGAATAATTAATTATTAAATGTTATTTTATTTTTGATGTTTGTGATTTGTAGATTTACAAGCTAGAAAAGTAACTTTTGTAAATACTAGTAAAACTTCTGAAAGTACATTTTTTTTTTTTTTTTTATTTATATATATATTCAATACAGTAGACTCCCTCAAATCCACACAGCTTGGGACCAGAGGTTGTGTGGATTTCTGGTCATGAGGTTGTTTACATTTTTTAAACAATAATTGGAATGTAATTAATAATGCAATCAAAATTGTAATGAATGCTTACAATATAGTAAAATTTTAAAATAATTAAGTAATAAACTAAAAAAATTAGATAATCTAAAATTATTAAAAGCAAAGGTGAAATAAATAATCAATAATGTATCAGAGTTTCCCCCAGGTTTAAAAAAGGGCAGGGTGCTACTGTTCTGAAAAGGGCACTTTTTATAATTTTTAGGGCACATTTACATTTTTCAGGGCACTTTTTCATTATTAAGGGCACTTTTATAGAGTTGAATCGAGGATCTAGCGGTTCAAAAAATCATGAAAAAACAGAAATTTCATCAAAAAATTGAAAAAAAAAAAGGTAAATTTTGTTAAAAGATCGCGAAAAAACGGCAAATATTCTTAAAAGATCGTGAAAAAACAGCCAATTTTGTTAAAAGATCGCAGAAAACTACTGATTTTGTTAAAGGATTGCAAAAAGCGGCATATTTTGCTAAAGAATCGTGAAAAAACGACAAATTTCGTTAAAATATCACGAAAAAACAGAACTTCTCACAGAATTTTCCGTTTTATTGCGATATTTCGACGAAATTTGCCGTTTTTTTCACAAATCTTTTGACGAAATCTGCCGCTTTATCGCTATTTTTTGACGAAAGTTGACGTTTTTTCGACTCATTTGACAAAATTTTCCATTTTATCGTGATTTTTGGAAGAAATTTATCTTTTTTCCACGATTTTTTGAGGAAATCTGCCGTTTTTAGAAATTTTTTTGACGAAATTAGCCTTTTTTTGCAAATCCTGCTGGAAAGTAGTTGTTATTTCGTGATTTTTAACGAAATTTGGCGTTTTTTAACGATTTTTTGACGAAATTACCCGTCTTATGGGACGCGTATGAGGCTATTTTTTGCGTTCCGTCACCGACGGATCATCGCTGGAGGGCTGCGTTTTTTCAAATGTGGGGCAAGAAGGGCGCTATTTTTTTGAATGAATGACAAGAGGGGCGCTAGTTTTTGGATGAAGGGCAAGAGGGGTGCTATTTTTCAAACTAAAGGGCAGGAGGGGCGGAGCGCCCCTCTGAAACCCTCTGGGGGAAACTCTGATGTATAATTAAATATTCATTATAAAGATGAGATGTCTTTTTCCTAAATTATTCCATGAAACTTGCCCTATAAAGGTGGCTCTACTAATTCACATCGAAATCATAAAATAAAAAAAGTTTTATTTTATTTTCAGCCAGACTTAATAATCAAAACAGCTTGATTAATGCATAAATGTATTTAGCCCCCCCCCCCCCCAAAAAAAAAAAAAAAAATACAAGTTAGGGTAACATCCCCAGTAATTGGCAGGCACCAGTGATTGGCACATCCTACAAAAATGTCCTAAAATAAGATTTATATCCAGTCTTTTAAAAACGCAAGGCCATATACCAGTTCTATGCTCATTTACTTTACAGATTATAACTTTGATTTATGCTATTAGATGACAATAGTGCCTAGGAAATAGAAACAATTATGGCTTGTATCAAATTAGCCATTTTTGTTGCAAATGCTACATCTCTGGCTTAAGAAAGGCATGCATTTCAATTTATTATTATTTGATTTATAGTATATTTTAAATTTTAATTGATAGCAGTTTTGTTTAGTTGAAAAGGGTTACTTTAATTGTGTAAAAGTCTAAGTGCCAATTACTAGTGATTACAGCAACTTTTTATAAATATATTTTTATAAAAATACTTTTTAAAATATTTTTGCTTTTAGTGAGCAAAATAGATGCACAGATATATACTCTTTGATTTAAAAATATTTGCAAGTAAATATTTTATTTCTTGGTAATGAAAACAGAAGTAAGTTTAAAGACAAATCCTTAATGTGCCAATTACTGGGGATGTTACCCTATATTAGCAATATCTTGATTTTTTTTTCGGAAATAAGTTTATTCTTCTTTCATGAAAAAGCATGAATTCAATGATATTAATGAAACATACAAATTGAAATACATATAGAATAGATATAAAAATAAAAATGTCAAATTTTGTTCTGTATCTGAACTGAAAGTTTCGTTGTTTACATCTGTAAATAATGTGCGTATTCGAGGGAATCTACTGTATATGCTATAATAATCAAATATAAATTTTAAAATATGTATTTTAATAATGAAGACCCTTTGCACATGTCCAATAAAATAAAATCCATTGTACAAAATGTGTTGCACATAAGCCTTAAAAAACATTCATTATTATTATTATTATTATTATTTTTTTTTTTTTTTTTAAACTTGAATTATGAACATCTCAAAACATGCATTTTGTTAGCTAAATTGTTTTATACCTGAGCCCTACAAATAATAAGAAACTAAGATGCATTTTTCAATGTGCTTAATTTTCTTGCTTCAAGAAAAGTATAAAATTAGGTGATTAATTTCATACCTGATATATTTTGTATTTAATACTTTGAATTTAATTTATTATTAGAGAATACTTGCTTATGTGAAAATACCCTTAAAATTTGGAAGTTTCAAAGTCCTTTATTGGACTCTGTGTATTCTGTATGCTAGTTTTATTTGAAAGATTCTATTATAAATATTTTTAGGTTCTGTATTCAGAGCCGTCCTTAGGGGTGTGCGAAAGGTGCGGCAGCACAGGGCCTCGCTCCTAGAAAGGCCTCGCGCTAGGGTAAAATTAAAAGAAAAAAAATAGAATCTTTAAAATATCTCAACATTTTTTTTTCTTAAATTTCTGCAAGTTATTTATTTCATGACTAGCGGCCTTCGCCCGCTACGCTGGTCGGTTTATCTAAAGAAATCTTGAAGAAGTAGTTAGATAAGGTTCAGACATACATTAAAAAAAAAAAAAGCAAGTCGATCATTCAAAAAACGTTGGGAAATATCAAATATTTACTGTAATTTTTTAAGAAAAACAAAGTTTCGAAAAAAAAAATTAAATCGAAAAAAAAATTACACTGACATATTAATGCAAGGAAATTTTCCCAGAGAGAAAATTCGCCTTGAATACAATATTTCAAATTCTTTTAATTGCTTATAGGCGTTAATGCCAACATAGTGAAAAAAAATTCCATGCTGGGAATCGAACCCGGGCCATCAGTATGGCGCACTGACGTTCTACCGACTAAACCACATGGAACGACAGCCAGCTTGAAACTTTCTCATACTTAAGTAGACTGGCGAAAACATAACGATAGCGCGTTTTAAAATCGCACAGTGACATCTATTGGATTTTATATGTACTAAAAAACGTTATGTACTAAAAAACGTGAGCAGCGCACCTAATAGTTTCTTTTGTTTCTTTTTGTTACTTTTTTGTCTGTTGTCCGATTTTGATGAAACAAAGCCTATACACTGCCCGGGAGTGTGCATTCTTCATTAGTGAAAACCGCATAAAAATCCATTCAGTAGTTACGAAGATAACCTCGAACAAACAGACAGACAGACAGACAGACAGACAGACAAAAAATTCAAAAAATTTTTTTTTGTGTTTCATTGGTTTTCTTTTATTGCCCTGACTCCATTTTTGTCAATTATCTTCAATGTACAGACACACCGGGTCCTACTGTTTTATTATATGTATAGATTAAATTTAGATATTTAAAAATGGTTATTTATAAAATATAAAACTTTTATCAATCAAAAGTTAGGCGCGGATATTCGAAAGGCGGCATTGTTACAGAATATTTGGAATAAAAATTTCCAGTTTTGTTCCACATATTTATGGGAGGCCAAGAAAATGTAAGGATAGGGGCTCATTTCTCTCTCTCTGACAAATGCACACATAAGTACATTTTAAGCACTATATGTTTCCTATTAAACGGTTTGTAATAACTTTATTTTGTGCTAAGAAAAATATAGAATGCAGAATGAAAAAATTAAGTGTACAGTTAGTGCAAAATTATACATCCTTTTAGCTTTATACAGTCGTCCCCGCATAAACGAATATTGGCGGTTCCAGAAAAAATATTGGATTAAGCGGGGTATTTGATTAAACGGGGAGGCATATAAATGTAATATTTAAGGTGTAATAAAATGACAAAATTATTAAATATAGTATATTTAATTACCAAAGTAAGAAAATCGTTAAAAAACTCTAAAGGTTTGCTCGCTAATGCTAATCCTATGAAAGAAATTTATAAAGATATCTCTATCGCATTTCAATATTTTTAAATGATCTTTTTTGTAATGGGTTGCAAAGATCGATCTGTAGAAAGGGGTCGGTGTTTTAAACTTTTTGCGGATCCGGAACTTTTTGCTTTTTATTGCGGATCCGGCTTTGTAAATGAAAGTGTCTCCATTAAAAATAACTGAAAAAAAAAAAAAAAAAAACAACGAAAAAGTGAAAAAAAAATGACCTTTGACAAGTAAACAAAATACAAAATTGATTGAAATTACTTTCCAATTTATTTCACCATTTTTTAAATTAATTCGAAAAAATGGACAAGGTCCTTGACCAGTCCATTATACACCTGCCAAGCAAAATCCATGCTGGGAGTTCTGGAAATTTGTTTTCTGTGTAACAACCGAAAATGACAAAAAGTGTGGGAGAAATTCCAATTGAAACGTGTTTTTCACACCCTTTTTCAACTTGTCTCACTCATTTGGTATTCAATTAAGCGAGGACATTTCGTGAAAAGTATTCGGTTAAGCGGGGTAAAATAACGTTAGCCCAATGGGATTAAATTCGGTTCTGGAGAATTTAATTCGACTAAGTGGGGTATTCGAGTATCCGTTACCTGATTAAGTGGGGAGGACTGTATATGCTAAAAGGATGTGCAAGTGAAACGCTAATTCGTACTTTTTGTACAAATGCTACAATTTAGTACTTCTGCAAAACATGGACCTCAAAACTAAATTCGATTTTTTAACAGAATTTCATTTAGATTCTTGGAGCAGAAATTCCTTTAATGACTTTAAAATCTTTTCCAGAGGAGGCTCAAAATGTTTTAGAATGGGTGTCTGTGCCCCCCACCCCTTGGCACCCCCCTAGTTACGGCCCTGATTCGATGTGAGACTCTAGAAGAAAAAGGTCTCACAAAAATTCTTGCACCCGGCCTCGCCTTTGCTAGGGACGGCTCTGTCTGTATTTTTATGCTTAAATCAATTTTCTATATTGTCACTATCCACAAAATTCATGGTTTGAACTAATAAAACAAAGTGTCAATTTTACTGATTTATGTGAATAATCAATTTTATTCATTCCAGATAAAAGTTCCAGTAGCCACATTATTTTTTTAAATTTTGTATTGAGTTATTGAATAACAAGAATTTTAAATTTTAATAATTTTTCACGTAAGTCTTGTTTTGTATTGTTTCTTATGTCATCCAAACAACAATAACAAAAAATGTTCAAACCCATAAAAATCAAAAGAGTTAAGTTGTTTCATTTCCTTGTGTACAAACTTAAATTAAAATACTTTTATTCTGTTGCTGTTGCTGATTTCCTGCATGCTATTATTTAATAATTCATATTTTGTTTTTACATTTATAACTTTCATTGCAGATTAATTCATAGTTTTTTCATAATTTTTACAAAAATTCTTGTATTTCTTTTTATGCAAATTATGTAAATGTCTCAAAATATAATATTTCTATTCTTGAAAAGTACACTTAGGTAAACTATGTTTCTTAACTGATTTTAAAATGAAAATTCAGTTTATTCAATTAATCTAAAGTACAGATTTTTTTTTTTTTTTTTTTCAAAAATAAATGCAAAGTGTATCATGATTTATAAATTCTATGTTAGTGATTTCATTGGTGTATACAGACATGCTACTTTTCTGCGGAAACGCGGAATTCCGCTTTTTCGGCGACGAATTTTATCATCCCTGGGATCAATGCAAATATGCATTAAAATTTTTTGGCATTTATATGTAAGGGGGGGGGGTAACGATGAAATACAACAAAAACGCGAGTCAAACGGCGCTAAATTAAGAAAATTTCTTCAAAGGATTGCAGAAACAATGCAAATTTCTCCAAAGGATCGGAAAGAAAACTATAAAATCGTCAAATAATCGCGGAAAAAATACTATTTTCTTCAGAGGATCGCGAGAAAAAATACGATATTTGTTAAATGATCACGAATAAGACGCAATTTTCGTCAAAAAATTGCTGGGAAAACACGATTTTTGTGAACAAATTGCGGAAAAATACTCTAATTTTGTCAAATAATCGTATTGTATCGAAAGATCGCGGAAAATGCTCCAATTTTGTAGAAAGATTGCAGAAAATACGCAAATTTTGACGAAAGATCGCAGAAAATACACATATGTTGACAAAAGATAGCAGAAAACACACAAATTTTGACGAAAGATTGCGAAAACACACAAATTTTGACGAAAGATCGCAGAAAATACACATAATTTAACGAAAGATAGCGGGAAATACGGATATTTTATGAAAGATCGCGGAAAATCTGCATATGTTGACGAAAGATCACGGAAAATATGCAAATTTTGACGTAAGATCGCGGAAAATATGCAAATTTTGATGAAAGATCGAGGAAATTACGGAAATTTTAACGAAAGATCGCAGAAAATACACATATGTTGACAAAACATCGCAGAAAACACACAAATTTTGACAAAAGATCGCGAAAAATGAGCAAATTTTGACGAAAGATCGTAGAAAATATGCAAATTTTGGCGAAAGATTGCGGAAAACACGCAAATTTTGACGAAAGATCGCGCAAAATACGCATATTTTACGAAAGATTGCGGAAAATATGCATATGTTGACGAAAGATCGCGGAAAATATGCAAATTTTGACGTAAGATCGCGGAAAATACGCAAATTTTGACGAAAAAGCGCGAATTTCGCTAAAGGATTTTAAAGAAATGCAAACTTCATTAAAAAGGTTGTGAGAGAAAAAGTGCAATTTTCGTCAATTGGTCGCAAAAAACGCTAATTTCGCTACAAAATTGCAGAAAAACGCAGATTTCGCCAAAAGTCTGTGAGGCTATGAAAGTTCAGCTTTTTTCTTGCTGAGACTGTAGCATGTCTGTGTATATATGTGTAGAATGGAGGATGCATGAGACAAGGTGTCTAGCCATTTGAAAAAGTCAGGGAAATTTACTGTTCCTGGAGAAATTTCTGAAGAAAATCCAAGAAAATTTTGCTGATTGTAAAACTGAGTATATGAAACTGAAACACTAGATAAATCTAATTTTACTCTTCATAAATACTTTAAAGAGTATTTCCACCTTCATGTAACTACTTTTGTCTATTATCTTTTAGTCTATTTTTGTAACTTAAAGAGTTTTCAATACTAGCTTCACTGAAACTTTGTTATTTTGTATGTTTGATTAGGTTATTCAGTCTGTTTTCTTTGTTTAGGAACTGAACATATATTAACTTATTCAATATTTTTTATCCTTAAATTGGGTCAGTTACAGAGCAGATAGTTATAAATAAACAGTTTTTTGCATTAATATATGGCAAAGCAATCTGTGTGACTGATTTGATAGACAATTTATTTCTTCCTGGTTGCACAAAATGTATGGAACTTGATGCTTAAAGTGTGTATCTGGAAATTCTTAGAATGTGAAAAAACACCCTTTTTGAGAAATATAAAGGCACCAAACAATTGTTAATCATGAAGTAAATGTATTGTTTTTTAACAATTTGTAAGTTTTGCAAAAAATTGTTCAATAAATCAGTAATTAGTTTCTCAGAATCAATTGTTTTTGTCCCACATAAAAAAATTCCTAACTTAAAAAAATTTTTCTTTGTTGTTTCTAGATTGCTTTACAATTAGCTGTCATAACTTCTAAAGTCGCTCGTCAAGAATTCCCAAAAGATTGGCAGGAATTGTTTCCTACTCTTCTTGGTGGACTTCAGTCAGCAGATCAACAGTACCAGCTGAGAGCTTTATTAACAATGCATCATGTGGTTAAGTCTTTAGCATCAAAACGATTAATAATGGACAGAAGAATATTTCAGCAGGTTTTTTTTTTTTTAATTTACATTTCTAAATTTTATTTAAAATAATATAAGAATTTTTTAGTTATTGGGACATTGGTTATCAATTTTTGCCAAAGGTCCATGGTTAGTTGCATACATATCATCAAGTTTGATAGCATGTTTATTTCCCTTTTACAATTTATTCTGTGCTTTAACATTTACAGATTATTTTTTATAATAATGTTACTACATTATTATATCACTCACATAATAAAAGTGACATATCTCACAAAAATTTATTTTGCATTTTATTCTGCTTCTAGGTAGACCTAGTAGCAGTGGAAGTCTTGCTACTTACTAGGACTGGGCATTGTAAAAATTTCTTAATTCGATTTATTATCCATTTAAACATCAAAATTTAATGTGAAATCACAATTTAATATTGATTTTACCTTTTAGAAGATGGAAGTCTATTTTTTAATTTTTAGTAACAAAATATGGCTTTTAAGTAGCCCCTTCCTGTGTTATTTAGCATACTTGCTTTAAATTTTTTGAAATACCTTTGATAAGAGGCATATTTTACACATAAATAGACTTTGAATGTCCCAAAATACTTGTCTTTTTCCATTTAAAAAAATAAGGACCTTTTTAAATACAATTTATTAACTCATTCTTTAAAATTCTATAAGATCTAATTATAAGAACTATTTCATAGTGTAAAAAGAAAAGATTTTTTTTTCTTTTGGTCTGACTTGTTATGGCAGCCTAAAAAGTAGCTAAAAATAGGAGGAAGGAGGGGGGTATGAGAAATAAGCTGCAATTTTATATACTTCTAATTTTTAGATTATAATAAAATTTGTTTAATACAAACGCTGCCATTCATTTAACACAGGGCTATCCTGTGCTACATACAATTTATTACAATTAAATTCTTTATTTTTTTATATAATAGTGGAGAGTATACAGGGATATACGCCATGTACCTTCTGGATTTTTTAAGTAACACCGTATAACCTCTGTTTCTCAGGAAAGCTATAGTATATATACTCTAGTGTTATACCTTTTGCAATGAGTGCATACCCTCTGCTTAGAGCGCATAAACTCTGCTTTTTTTTACGACTACAGCATTGGTTATGTGCAATGTCTGCGATGCAATATTTTGTGAGATATTTATAATATTGGATCATCTAGCCTTCTGTAATCAACCAGTTGAATATTTGGCAAAAGAGTGGAATACTGAATAGGAGTCCAATATTCATTTCATCCTTAATATAAATAAGACCTTATCACAAAATAAATGCATTTATTAGAGTAATTCTCAAAATAGGGGATAAATTCTGTCTTTCAACATACAAAAAAAAAAAAAAAAAAAAAAAAAAAAAAAATTGTTATATTTTTATAGATATGCTTGTCTTAATATTATTCATTATTTGCACTCAAGAATTACTCACTTTTTAGTTAAAAACACCTTAAATTAACAGAATAAATGTTCAAAATGTCATTAGCATGGATGTCCACAGCAACTGTGCCTTGCATATACTAACATTTTTGAAGAGTTAATATCATGTTTATAAAATAAAACAAATGTTATTCTTTGTTTAAATTAATCAAGGAGAAGATTTATCCAATAAATTTCTCTTTTAAAAATAAAATTATAATCATATATATTAAAACAATAAGGATTTTTTGAAGCACAGCTAAAACTGGTCTCTATGTATACGCGCTTGTGTAGATATCTGAGAACTAATCGGAGAAGACTCTACTTACTGTCAGTATACGCATTTGGTAAATATGGGATTGGGATTGCATTTTTGCATTATCACTGTTGATGTTGAATGCAATGCTATAATTTTATTTTTCTTTGCTATTTATAAGGATCGAAATACATTGTTTTTTTCATTTTTCACTTTACGTAAGTTATTTTATTTCCATTTGTATTCTTTTTTCGTGTTAAACGCTATTCCCTCCTTCTAGCCGGTGATGTTATTGCCAGCAATCTTAGGCTTAATGTAGAGATGTTTCATATGAAATTGAAACATTCAATAGTTAACGATTAAAGTTTTTATTTACGTTCTTGGCCGAGCATTTTCTATATTGTAATTTTCAAATTTATACTAAGTATGTATAAAAAACCTGGCTGAAAATCACATTGTTTGTGTTTTGGAGGGGAAGCAGGGATTTTCAACTGATGTTATTGACTTCATGGATGTAAACAGATTCGCAAATCACGATTTATTTTTTGCTTCAGTTTCTTATGATACTCATGTCAAAAAACGGTGATTTTTTTCCCCTTATAATTTCATTTTTGAGCAAATTCATAATGTTTAGGAAGTATTTACATTACATTGTTTTCGCCAAAGAATGGAGAATTGCATATGAAATGAAAATATGCTCAGTTATAAACAGCTTTGTAAATCATTAATATTTATTTAATGTTTCACTTTCTTTGTGTTGACTCAAAGTTCCCTTTTTAAAAAAAAGTACCCTTTTTTTTTAAAAAGTGTTCCTGTGACGAAATTTGCTGAGTTTTTTTTGGGGAGAGGGAGGAGGGAATATTTTGATGAAATTTGCTATTTTTTTTCAATCTCTTGATCTTGATCTCTCAACAATGTTTTTTCAAGAATATGCAGATCATTATAATCAACAAAGCAAAATAAGATTATCAGAAGAGATCCCTCTTTTTGCATAGCATTCAATCATGATAATGCAGTCCTTATATACCATATTTATCACTTGCTCGTTTTTTTTTTTAAGATTATTTGGCAAAATTTGTATTTTTTGTGGTACCTAGACAAATTTTGTGTTTTCGGGATCTTTTGACGAAGATCATGTTTTTTATGATACCTGGACAAAATGTGTCTTTTTCTCAAGGTCTTTTGATGAAATTTGTCATTTTTTTCTCAGGATCTTTCGATTTAATTTGCCGTTTTATCAAATTTATCTTTTTTTTTGTGAAATTTGTCATTTTTTCATTATTTTTTTAAGAAATTTGTCATTTTTTTGTGATCTATTGATGAAATGTGCCTTTTTTCAATCTTTTGACAAAATGTGTTATTTTCTCACAATCTATTTAAATTAATTTGCGTTTTTTGAGGTATCTAGATAAATTTTATGTATTTTCGCGATCTTTTATCGAAATTCATGTCTTTTATGATACCAAGACAAAATTTGTCGTTTTCTCACAGTCTTTTGGTGAAATTTGTCGTTTTTTCTTGCAATCTTTCAATGTAATTTGTCATTTTATCAAATTTATCCTCTTTTTGATTTTTTTCGTGAAATTTGTCGTTTTTTTCGGTATTTTTTTGAGAAATTTGTTGTTTTTTTGCGAAATTTATCTTTTTTTGTAATCTTTTGATGAAATGTGCTTTTTTTCCATCTTTTGACAAAATTTGTTGTTTTCTCACAATCTATTTACCAAAATTTGCATTATTTGAGGTACCTGGACAAATTTCATGTGTTTTTGCGAGCTTTTGATGAAATTCACATTTTTTTATGATACCTGGACAAAATTTGTCTTTTCCTCAAGTTCTTTTGATAAATTTGTTGTTTTTTCTCATGATCTTTCGATTTAATTTGCCGTTTTATCAAATTTATCCTTTTTTCTTGATCTTTTTGCAAAATTTGTCATTTTTTTGCAAAATCTGCCTTTTTGTGATTATTTGACAAAATGTGGTTTTTATTCCATTCTTTGACGAAATTTGCCGTTTACTCGCAGTCATTTGTTAAAATTCACGTCTTTTATGATACCAGGACAAAATATGTCGTTTTCTCGAAGTCTTTTGATGAAATTTGTCCTTTTTTCTGGCGATTTTTCGATGTAATTTGTCTTTTTATCAAATTTATCCTCTTTTCATGATTTTTTTTGCAAAATTTGTCGTTTTTTCATTTTTTTTTTTTTTTTGAGAAATTTGTTGTATTTTTGTGAAATTTACCTTTTTTTGCAATCTTTTGATGAAATGTTCTTTTTTTCCCATCTTTTGACAAAATTTGTTGTTTTCTTACTATTTGTTCATATTATTTTATGAAATGTGCCTTTTTTCCATACTTTGACAAAATTTGTCATTTACTCGCAATTATTTGACAAAATATGTTGTTTTCTCACAATATTTTAGTTTTTTTTTTCGTGATCTGTTTGCAAATTTGCAATTTTTTAAGGAATTTTTTGGTCAAAATTTGCTTTTTTTTTTCAAAATTTTTTCATGGAAAAAGCGGTTTTTCAAGACGTTTTGACAACATTTTGATTATTTGCAATATTTTGACAAAATTTGTTTTATTTGGAATACCTGGACAATTTTTTTTCAAGTTTTTGACAAATTTTACAATTTTTTTAGTGATATTTTGGAGAAATTTGTTGGTTTTTGCAATCTGTTGAGGAATTTTGCTTTTTTTTTTCCCCATTTAGATACAAAATTTCCGGGTGTTTTTTATGAGGGAAGAGGGGTATTTCAACGAAATTTGCAATTTTTTGTGATTATTTGCCAAAATTTGCGTTTTTAATGGTACCTAGACAAATTTTGTGTTTTTTCTTGATCGTTTGACAAAATTTGTGTTTTTTATGATACTTAGACAAAATTTGTCATTTTCTCGCAATCCAAGGAGCACGCAAATAAGGACCATATAACATGTAACATAACACGTAATTTTCTTAAAAATTAATTTGCAGAAAGCTTTTGACCCAATTTTTACATACACAGAAAATTTTATTTTTACACAAGCTGTCATTTGTAGCAGGAAGTTTTTTGAAAAACTGTCAATTTTACATAAGCATTCCTGCTGAAAAATTAAAAGAGTTAGTGAGTATGGCACTCAACCTCCTGGGTATACATGGAACTGAGTGCAACAGTGACAGTAATTTTTTTTTTGGTATGATTTCATTGATTTTTTACATATGAAAATTTTTTTTTAAAAATATATTGTGCATTAGGGTGGAGCGAAAAAAATTTTTTTTTTGAAAATCAAAAACGGGTAGGTGCCAAAAGTTGCCTTTATACTAGTACATTAACTACGTGAAATTTCACCGCTGAAAAAAAATGGCTTGAGTCTGCGCTTTTGCTCCAAAAATCGAAATTTTGAGTAAAATTTGTCATTTTTTGACATTTTTTCAAAAAAAGTAAAAAATTCCTACAGAGCTGGTTAGTATTTAAAAGTGTTGTTTAGACCTTTATATTTATCTGCTTAACATATTTAAACTATAAAACAATATCTGTAGTCTGTATAATTGGAGCAAATCTGACAACTTTTTGTGAAAAATCAGCGTTAACCTCTCTATTGGAGCATACGACGAAATGTTCTTTTGAATGGATTTCTTACCTAGCTGCTTTCAAAACTACTGTGTATATAACTCATAGAGGTGGTTGCATTATCCCACCCGTCTCAACCACCCAATCATCTAGGCCCAGTGTTTCATTTATGTATTGAATTGTTACTTTTTTCCCGAAGACGAGTATAAGTTTTTTATATATCAAAGTAATTTATCTCTTCTTTGTATTCACTGACTTTGGATGATTTGAATTGCTGGTGTGACCTGCTGCACGTATATTTTTATACCATGTATAACAGAAGAGAAGCTGAGTAATGTATTGGGTACGTTCTTAATTGAACCTATTTAGCAGTCTGTTATCTTCATTAAGTTTTCATGCAATTAATACATTATGATTGAAAGTTCTGTTACCACAGCATTTTTTCAATCAATTACATTTTATATATAATGATTTTCCTAAAAATTGATTGTATGAATTCAATTTTTAGTATGTCATCATTTACTGTACGTATTACATTGAATATATTTTGAGAAGCTGGCTGCTTAATATTACGACGATCGTCACAGAGGATTGCAATCAAAATTTGCGTGTAAAACAACAATATTTCTAAAGAAGTTTTAGTATGCTTTATGTCGTTTCCTGTGTTGTTCCATAATCTAGTAATTTCTAATAAGGTTTTAGATCTGTTATTTAGGTGTGTAGTACATTTGGTATAAAACATCCCGCGGTATAAACTTGGATTATACATTTTGTGACTGAACATATAGACGCTGATTGCCAATCTGTGCTTATATAAAGCGAAAAATTTTATTAACTTTATGAGCTGTCTTTTGTGTGAGATGTTTTTTATACTTCTATTCCCCATTCTTTCTGAGAAATAGCTTTCCTTATGAATTAGCTTTGCAATCTCTGACAGAAATTTCTAGTCTGTTCTGAGTATCTTTTTCTCAATTTGAGAAAATAATTTTTCAAAATTATTCTCTATTTTATATATATATAAAAAAAAAATTGCAATAAGAAGTGAATAGTACGTAGACAAAGATTTTCCTTATTGATTCAGTGAATCCATGTAGCTTAGAACGTTTTATATCGACTTCTCTAATAATTGGCGCAGAGGAAATTGACTGTAGTTGAAGTAGCGAATGATTCAATATTATACACAATTCTAAGCTTACCCCATGCAAAATGGTTCACAGTGACAAATAAAATTCTCCTAATTTTAAATGAGCACTTATAGTCGATTAGAATCCGTACATTCCCTCATAAAGTACTATGCGTTATATTTTTATGCCCAGGACATTTCACCATCAAATGTTGTCCACTCATAAAAAGAGGATCTTAAAATTTAATAGGAATTTACCTGGATACCAAAACACTTAGAAAACGGCATAAAACTAATGGAAAAAAAATAAAAACGGAAAAATAAATTTACAACAGCGGTTGCTTTACACATGGAGAACAAATTTTCATTGCAATTCTCGCTGACGATCACCATCACATTAAACAGCTAGCTTCTCAACATATAAAAAATGCAAAAGTAGAATAAATGATGGCATACTTATAGTTGAAATATCTGAAATCATCTTTGAAGCAAATCATTATGTAAAAAAATACAATTGACTGAAAAAATGTTGTGGTAACAGAACTTCCAATCACTATTCATCAACTGAATGTAAGCTTGATAAATATAATAGATGGCCGAATAGATCCCTTTAATAGATTCCCGTGCATTACTCTGCTTGTCATTTTTTGGTATAAACTGTAAAAATATACCTGAAGATAGTTACAGCAGCATGTGGATGCAAAGAACAGATAAACAAGGTGGAAGCATCGAAAACATGCCAAATTTTTATAAAGAAAATCACAAATCAATGTATAAATAAAACACTGTACTAAGGTGATCAAATAGTTGGGCCGGGTGGTATAGGAAATATAGCCACCTCCACGACGCATGTCCAAGGTAGTTTTGGAAACAAGAGCTGTATTAAAAACAACAATTCGTTGTATGACCCAATAGAGTGGTAATGCTGTTTTCTTACTAAAAGTTGCCTGTTTTGCTCCAGCTATAGGGAATAAACATATTGTTTTATAGTTTAAATATGTTAAGCAGATAAATATAAAGGTCTAAGCAACACTTTTAAATACTAACCAGCTCTGTAGGAATTTTTTAATTTTTTTGAAAAAATGGCAAATTTTACCCAAAATTTCGATTTTTGGAGCAAAAGCGCAGACTCAAGCCATTTTTTTTCAGTGGTAAAATTTCACGCAGTTGATGTACTAGTATAAAGGCAACTTTTGGCACCTACCCGTTTTTGATTTTCAAAAAAAATTTTTTTTCGCTCCACCCTATTGTGCATGTTTGTCATTATTTCACATTAATGCACTAATCTTTAAAAATTTCTTTTTTCTTTGGTTCTTCCATGTTGTTGCCGTCAAGTTTTGACGGGTTCGAACTAGTATATAATAAAATAATTAAAGTTTGTCCCCATATTTTGTTTTCAAAACAAGGGCATACTTTAACAGCTGGTTATTAATCAAAATTTCATTTTCACATATGACAATAGTTTGAAAAAAGTCAAGTTTCTCCATGGCAACAAGTAGCTATTTTATCTCAGCCTGAAAATAGATGCATGTGTTGTATTTTAAGAATAGAAGTTGAATATTAGGAGAGTACATCGATTGTATGTCATTAGAATGGATAATAATTTTAATGTTTATTTTATAGTTAAAATTTTTATTTTACTTATTTGCATGGAACTTTTGTGTTTTAAAAAGTCCCAGAAAGGAATGCATTGTGATTATATTATAGCTCATAATCTTATTTACATTAAAGTTTGTCATTAGCATGGGCAAATACCAGTGTCCTTAGCATGGTTTTTTCTGTTCATGCTAATGACAAAACAACCGTGGTAATGACACCTATGTGCATAAATGTAACCAGTACTTATCTTCTATCTTTTATAAAGTTTAATTTTACATATAAATTTAGGTATTACATTTATTATCCCTAAAATATGCATTAAATCTGTCAGAAAATCACTAAGACAGCTTCTTACATTGTTAGTGTCAGAATATTGCTCATGTAAACAAAGTTTGCTCTTTGGTTAACAATGTTGAATTTTTAAAAAATATTCTAGAAATATCTTATTTATTATTTTAAAAGAACACATTTCTTTTTATATAAAATTTTAATTTGGTCCTTGTTCTTTTTTAAAAGACTAATCTGAAAATGGGGAGAAATATGACAATAGCAAAAAAAAAAAAAAAAAAAAAAAAAAACTTAGAAGAGTAAAAAAAGAAGGGAGAAAATTAAAGAAAATACTGCTAAACAGCAAAAACTTAAATATCAGATACACTATATTGCCATTGATTATGGGACACTTGCGATTTTAGACATTTTACTAAATATCTAGAAAAATACATGAGGAATCATCTCGAAACTCTTAGTGTATAAATATAATAGTATAAGTCATACATCTCCGTGAAGAATTTTTACCGAAACTCCATAGGGGACCGTCAACAAATTAAAAAAGAATGAATATCTTTTGAATAACCCTGTCAAAACTAATGTAGCAAAAGCGCTCAAACTCTAGATTATGATTGAATGCCTTATTGTAATACAGTGTGTTCATTTTTATGCAAATAGCATGCATACTCGCAGAGTAATTAAGGTTTTTATAAAAATGGTCCTAAATTTTTCCAAGTTTTTTCCTTATAATTTTCAGAGTTCTTAATATAAAATAATATTTTTTTCAGAAAATATGACAAACAACATTGCACACAGTACCGTGTAATCAGAATTAAAAAATAATTAAAATTGTATACAAAATGAGTTGGTTTACTAAATAATTTTTTACTGCGCATGCGTCAACGATATCAAAATTTCATTTGCATATTATGTTAGCTAAATGTATAGAGCAACTTCTGTGAAAGTCACAAAATCACAACTTGAAAATTCTGAAAATAATCTTCAATTGAATAAGGTGAAAATCCGTTATTCTCAAAATGAAGCAAAAACAAGAGGGGTTGTATCCATATATTCATTGATTAGTGTCAATATAGAATACACAATACGGGATGTTACGACTACTTTTGGATAAAATCCCTCATTTTTTTGCTTCATTTTGGAAACAACGGATTTTGTCCTTTTTCTATAGACGATTACTTTCAGAATTTTCAAGCTATAATTTTGAGACTTTTACAAAAGTTGCTCTGTACATTTAGCTAACATAATATGCAAATGAAATTTTGATATCTTTGACGCATGCGCAGTAAAAAATTATTTAGTAAACCTACTCATTTTTCATACAATTTTTATTATTTTTTAATTCTGATTACAGGGTACTGTGTGCAATCTTGTTTGTCATATTTTCTGAAAAAAATGTTATTTTATATTAAGAACTCTGAAAATTATAAGGGAAAAACTTAGAAAAATTTGGGACCATTTTTATAAAAACCTTAATTACTCTGCGAGTATGCTTGGTATTTGCATAAAAATGAACACAGTGTATTACAATAAAGCATTCAATCATAATCTAGAGTTTGAGCGCTTTTGCTATATTAGTTTTGACAGGGTTATTCAAAAGATATTCATTCATTTTTAATTTGTTGACGGTCCCCTATGGCGTTTCGGTAAAAAATCTTCACGCAGATGTATGACGTATACTATTATATTTATACACTAAGAGTTTTGAGATGATTCCTTATGTATTTTTCTAGATATTTAGTAAAATGTCTAAAATCGCAAGTGTCCCATAATCAATGGCAATATAGTGTATATATAAAAGCAAAAGAACCGGGACAAATAAAAATATATTAGTATGTTACAAGAGAACACAGATCACAGGGAAAACTAAGGGGAAAATTTAAGGGTGTGAATTATTTGTAGAAACAGGGTTTCATCTTACAGGAGAATAAAAACAGTTGAAAATGGAAACTATTTGCTAAAAAGGGAGGCTAATAAATGTAAAAAAAAAAAAAAATATTCAAACAAGAAGAAGATAAAAATTTTCTTAATATTTATTTCATGCAATTTGTTTTGTATTAACATGGCTCATAAAATACTAATTATTTTTTAAAGTGAATTTTTAAATATTTAGCTCTGCTGACTACATGTAAAGTATATCTAATACTGTATATTAACAACATCTATTTTTTTTTTTTTTTTTCAGAAATTTTGCTAAGAATAATTTATGATATTTTATTTATTTATTTATTTATTTATTTATTTTTTGTATCAATTAGAACTATAGACTACTTTTAGGATCTATAAAGTTTATAAGATATATTGATTTTCACGTTTCTCTAAAAACGTTTTCTCTTGATTTTCATGTTTCTCTGAAAACGTTTTCTCTTCATTTTCACTTTCACATTTCTCATGTCTCTCTAACTAAGTATTTTTTTTTTTTTTTTTTAAAAGCTTACTGCCAATATTTTTCCTACAATTTTGCATCAGTGGATAAATTATAGCAAGGTATTTTTGGAGGAAATTCAGAGGGATATTATGAAAGCAGGCCCTTTCCTGGAAAGTTCATTTTTATGCCTAAAAGGTATGTTATTTAATTTGTTGCAATTTTTGTATTTATTCAAAATTAGCCATTTTAAAAATTCAATAACTTTAATAGATGTTTTATTTATCTGAATTTTTACATGAAAAAATATCAATTATATAGTCAAATAAAATTTGGAAATTAATTAAAAGTGATATGTGTGTCTTAGTTGCATGCTAGAAGTTAATAGTCAAAGATTATTCAAATATTTTTTTTTAATTCTGATTATTTCAGGTTTTAACATAGGGGTTGATTACATACCTGTTAAATTTGTATTTTATTTATTTATGACATGTTATTTTCATTATGGAATATTATACAGAAACAAATGCTGAACTATTTGCATTATTTTAAGTGGGTTCTTCTTCCATAATTGAGATACATTTTTTAAATAAATTACTTTTAAAAGTACAGTCGGCTCTCGTTAATTCGAACTCGTCGGGACCACAAGAAATGTTCGAATTATCCGAAGTTCGAATTACAGAAAATATGAAATGAAAACATGCTTAATATGGTTGTCGCGTCGGCTGGTTCAGTGGATTTCGAACACAAAATTAATTTAGGCGATTCATATTCAATAATTTCCAAAACGGGCATCTTCTTATTTCTTTTTAATTGGAAGAAATAAATATTATACATCTTCTATACACATTATACAAATACTGTACATCTTCTTATTTACACATATGTTACAATTATTTACATGAAATTCGATATATTTTAGAATTATTCTTCTATCAAGACTGTCATAACACCATCGTGTATTAATTCTTTTCTCTCTCTGAAAACATAAACAAAACAAAAAATATCTCGAGCCCAGGAAGGGGTTGCCACGCGTAACTAAGATCAGGATTCATCGCCCTTTTGGCGTTAAAACATGATTCCCCACACACTCCCCACCTGGACTCATGAGAGTACATAATGATAAATCAATAAAATTAAATTCTTACAATAAACATTAATTTAAATCATAACTCAAATAATAAAACAGAAAAAAATTTCAATCTTCAGATGCTGACATATAAAGCATTAAACAATAAAATAATATCATGAATAATATAAATAAAAAATGACACTTCAATAACATGTAGCTACATGAACGCGTCTGGCCAGATATTTACCTGAATAAAATAAACTAAATATATATACGTAATATAAACAAATTAAATACTATTATTAACATCTCAATAATCCTTTCAATTTGAAATAAAGCATAATTATACACAAATGAAACATTTTTTTTTCTTTTCAAAATGGATAAATTAACAATTGCAAAATACACACAAAAAAAGATATTTCAACTATGAATTTATAATAAGACATAAATCACATTTATATATTCAAACAATAATAGAAAAAAAAAGTTATAAATTTAAATTTCAAATATTGAAATCAATTAACATTCAACAATCTAATTCTAAAGGGTACAAAGGTTGAACTGGTTTTCTTAGCAGTCCATGAGCAGTCTTTACCATGCAAGCTCGAATAAGCTGGTCTCTGCCAAGAATAACTTCCTTAACTACTCCTAAGTCCCACAACAGTTTAGATTTAGCACTACCGTCCACTAAAACAACATCTCCAATCTGTAGATTTTTGTGTCTCTCAGGAGTTTTAAATTGATGGATCAATCTTAAGTTCAACAAGTATTGTTCCTTCCATTTGGTCCACAGCTGTTTTAACAAGGTGGTTTGATATCTTTTTCTTCTTAATAATGTCTCTCGGGTAGAGATTTTATTCTCTAATTCGGCAAAATGTAGTGGAAAACTAATATTTTCCCTTCCGAGTTGAAGAAAGTGAGCCGGTGTAAGTGGCTCTGGCTCGCCGAAATCACTCGTTGTATACGTAAGAGGTCTCCTGTTTATTACGGCTTCTATTTCTGTCAAAATTGTAGCCAATTCTTCAAATGTGATGAGAGCTCTTCCCAAAATTTTTCTTAGGGGTTCTTTTACACTTTTTACGAGTCTCTCGTAAAATCCTCCCCACCATGGGGCACGCTCGATGATAAATTTCCATATAATCTTTGTTTGATATGAAGTCTTGAAGTTCTTGATCTTTAATGATTTTTTCAAATTGTTGTAGTTCTTTGTCGGCAGCTTTAAAACTTAATGCATTATCAGAAAAAATTATTTTACAGTTTCCGCGTCTTGAAATAAATCTACGAAAACTCATCATAAAGGACTTTGTAGTCATATCCCTGACTGCTTCCAAATGTATTGCTCTTGTTGCGGCACAGGTGAACAGTACAATGTAGGATTTTGACGTCTCTTTACGATCTGTTTTGATGATTATTGGGCCGGCAAAATCCAATCCTATAACAGTAAACGCAGGGGATTGTGAGATCCTTTCTTTCGGAAGTTGCCCAGTTAGCTGGTCAGCTGCCTTTGCATTGTACCTTCTACAAATTAGACATTTTCTTAAATTCTTTCTGATAGATTGTCTTCCTTGTGGAATCCAAAATTTCTTCCGGATTTGTGCAAGCGTTAAAGAAACTCCACTATGCAGCAAATTTCTATGTTCTTGCATAATTAGCAATTCTGTTAATTTTTCATTCTTCGGCAATATGATTGGGTTGGTCTCATTCGAATCAAAGGAGCCTTCATTAAGTCTGGTTTTTATTCGCAAAGTTTTATTTTCATCCAAATATGGACACAGGGAATAAATTCGTGATGTTTTCTTAATAGAGTTTCCTTTTTCTAATGACTCAATTTCTTCCTTATAATTCTTCATTTGTACGTCTTTGATTAATAATTCTTCAGCTTCTTTCAATTCTTCAGCAGATAATGTATCTTTACGTTTGATTGAATTTCTTAAATTGAAAATAAATCTTCTAACTCTTGCCAATGTTCTAACTGCCTTCAAGAAGGAACTGAAACGCTCAATTTCTATAAGTGGCTTCTGATGTTCTAATGAACAAACATTTTGGAAAATAACATTTCTTTTAGCTTCTAGTTGTTTCATATCTTCATCTATTTCTCTGTCTTCTTTGGGCCATAATTTAGAATCTTTAACTAACCATGGAGGCCCTGACCACCACAGGTCATCTTTTTCGAGGTCCAGAAGGGATAGTCCTCTTGTGAGTTGATCAGCAAGATTTGAGCTACCGGGACAATGTCGCCAGTTCTTTGGATCTGTTAAACTTTGTATTTCTGACATTCAGTTGCTTACGAATGGCTTCCAAGTACTAGATGAACTCTTGATCCAGTGAAGCACGATATTTGAATCGCTCCAATAGTGTACTTTGTCTTCATTTATCTTCAGAACAGACATTACCCGCCTTCCAAGTCTAGCTCCAATCAGAGCACCCATCAATTCGAGGCGGGGCAAGGTTAACTTCTTTATGGGAGCTAGTCTGCTTTTTGATGTAACAAAACTTGCCTTGATACTATTATTGTTATTGTATCTCAGATATATAACACTTCCATAGGCCTTAATACTTGCATCACTAAAACAGTGAATTTCTACATTGTCATAACTGTCCATTTCCTGAAAATAATATCTTGGAATTTTTATTTTACTAAGATGTGGAATCTGTGCACACCAATTATCCCATTTTTTCTCTAAATGTTCCGGCAAATTTTGATCCCAATCGATACCATGTTCCCATAATGATTGAAAAATCATTTTAATTAAAATTGTAAATGGTGATAAAAACCCAACAGGGTCAAAAATTCTCCCAGCTGCTCGAATTATGGTTCTTTTGGTCTTATCTTGACAATGAACAAATTCTAACAGACCTTGATTATCTAATCTAAAAATGTCTTCTTCAGTGTCCCATATTAAACCTAAAATTTTAAATGGGGTTGATGTATCAGCGCAAACATTCATATCTAAAGATTTTAAATTTTCCTTTAAAATGATAGAATTACTTTGCCATTTACGTAAAAACATATTTGCTTGTTGAAAAATAGCTAAAAATTCCTTTGAAATTTTTAAAGCTTCATTAACCGTATGTGCTCCTAACAATAAATCGTCCACGTACATGGAAGAGTCAATTTTAGAGCAAGTTTCCGGATATAAAGTTGCATACCTTTTCAAATGATGTTTAATTACAGCTCCTAACAGAAATGGACACGAGGTGACGCCAAATAATACACGACACATTTTCATAATTATAAAATTAATTGGGGAATTTTTATCTTGAGGGAGTTCTTCGATCCACAGGAAACGCGTCATATCTCTATCACTTTCAGCAAGACTTATCTGTAAGAAAGCCTTTTCAATGTCTGCCACTACGGCAATTTTATTGCTTCGAAATTGCAAAATTAAATCAAATAAATCTGAGTTCAAATTGGGACCTGGGAAGAGTACATCATTTAGAGAAGGTTCAGAAGGAGCATGAGATGAGGCATCGAAAACAATGCATAATTTGGTTGTTTGTTTGTCCCTTCGAATTACAGGGTGATGGGGTAAATAATAGGTCAAATTACCATTCGGTGAATTTATTTCTTGCGGTTCAACAATTTCTACTATTCCTAAAGCCTTATATTCATCAATAATTTCTTTATATTCCTTAAATAATGCAGGATTATTTACAAATCGTTTAATTAGACTATTAAATCTCTTTTTGGCTACATCATAATTATTCGGAAGATCAACATTGTCATATTTCATAGGTAATTTAACTTCGTACCTATTGTTCTTAAACTGAATAGAATTTTCAAATTGTTCTAATATTTCATTATCACACAAATTTTTATTTGTATTATCTTCCTGAATCCCTAACCCTTCTATAGTCCAAAATTTTTCAAGTTGAATTGACATTTTATCATCTTCATTATTATCCCAAATAGATATATACATAGCACCCACTAAATTATTTTCATTAACTTCATCTGAGAACTTCCCATGAAGTGCCCAACCTAGTTTAGTTTCATTCAAACAAGAGTTGGTGAAATACGTTTATATTTTCCTGTCATAATTGACCAATAGTAGTCGCTACCAATCAACAAATCTATTTTATTCTCCCCATCACTTAATTCATTTGAAACATCTGACAACTGTATACCCATTTCTTTTATTTTTTCATTTAACTCTGAACTTGGGGCACGTATTATATCTAAACAAATTTTCTCTGTTTCTAAAGCTTCCAGACATATTACATTGTCAGAAAATTTATCCTTTAAGAAAATTTTAACTCTGTTATGATTATTAACAATAGGTTTCGTACCAGCAAAAGTATGGATTTTTAATGAATCCTGTCCTATCACCTCTAAATTTAAATGCTTTGACAAATTCTTTCCGATAAACGTACGCTGCGACGCACTGTCTAGCAAGATGTGAACATTAATATTTTTATCTTTCCCAATCATTGTTCCCTTTAAAGTTTGAAAATAAACATATTCATCTGGCTTACAACAAAGTGAAGAAACAGTTATTTTTTCATACTGCAGGGATGCCACTTTTCCGCCGAAAGGCGGATTTCCGCTTTTTTTAATTTTTAAGAATTGTCAATTTTCGTTAAGCGTCGCGAAAAAAAAAAAAAAAAAAAAAAAAAAAAATAGCGATTTTCGTCCAACGATCGCGAAAAAATAGCGATTCTCGTTGAACGATCGCGAAATAAAACGTGAATTTTTGTCAAACGATTGCGAAATTACACAGCAATTTTCGTCAAGCGATCGAGAAATACAACAGCTTTTTTCGTCAAGTGATCGCGAAATATAGCAGCGATTTCCGTCAAGCGATCGAGAAATATAACAGCAATTTTCGTTAAAAGATCGCGAAATATAACGGTGATTTTTATCAAAAGATCGCAAAATAAAATGGTTATTTTCATCAAACGATCGCGAAATACAACAGCTTTTTTTCGTCAAGTGATCGCGAAATATAGTAGCAATTTTCGTTAAAAGATCGTGAAATATAACAGCAATTTTCGTTAAACGATCGCGAAATATAACGGGGATTTTTTTAAAAGATCGCAAAATAAAACGGCTATTTTCATCAAACGGTTGCGATATAAAACAGCAATTTTCATCAAACAATCTCGAAAAGTAACGGTGATTTTCGTGAAACGATCGCAGTGTGAAACGGTGATTTTCGTAAAACGATCGCGATGTAAAACGACGATTTGCGTCAAACGATCGCGAAATAAAACGGCGATTTTTGTCAAACGATCGCGTTGTAAAACGACGATTTTCGTCAAACGATCGTGAAATAAAACGGGCGAGTTTCGTCAAACAATCGCCATGTAAAACGGTGATTTTTGTCAAACGATCGCGAAATAAAACGGCGATTTTCGTCAAACAATCGCCATGTAAAACGGCGATTTTCGTCAAACGATCGCGAAATAAAACGGCATTTTCCATCAAACGATCATGAAATAAAGCAGCTATTTTCGTCAAATGAAAAAAAAAAATTGCGGAAAAACAAACAAAATTAAAAAAAAGAAAACTTGCAAATTTTTGCTATTTATTCCTGGAATAATCATCGAATCTATTGCTGGGTTACTTAAATTGATTTAAAATGATGTGATACATAAAATTCCTGACTGAATTTGTTGCTGGATTAAATTAATTCATGTAAACTACTGTAAACTAAAGAAAAATCATTTTTATTTACTCTTATAAATTAAAAGTTAAAAAAAAAAAAAAAAAAAAAAAAGCTGCAATTCTTTTTTAATTTATTATAAACAATATAGTTTACAAAATTCATGTATAAATGTTGTGAAAAATGTCGTGAATTTTACTTCACGCATAATTTCCTCTTTTTGGTTATTTTCTGAGTGGCATCCCTGATACTGTGTATTTTGCTTTCCCCTTATTTCATCCCCTTCAGTTGAGACAAGGTCAATTTTATTTTCCTTTGATGATCTTTCTTTTACTTTTTTATTACAAAGAGAATTTTGATGAGCCTTTGAATTACAAAGAGTGCAACGAATATTAGAATTTTTACAAAATTTACTCTTATGAAATCGTTTGTAGCATCGAAAGCATTTCGCTTGTTTCGATAAAGATTGTTTTCTTTCTTCAAAATTTAAGTTACACAAATTTGCTTCATGTTTCTGAGAATAAAAAGGGCAAAGATTTTCTGTAATTGTATTTAATGTAAATGCTGAAGGATTTTTATTTTTTCCTTGAAGAAAATGTTTAGAAGGATTTTGTTTAAATTTATTTTCATGAGATTTAATCTCAAAACTGACAGATGTAACATTAACAACCTTTTCCCGCGCTTCGATTTCGCGCTTAAGGAACAACAATAAATCATTTACGCAAACATCTTTTTTCTCGCACTGTTCTCTATGAAATTGCAATAAAAGGTCATTAGGTATACATTTATAAATAATAGGTAACAATAAACAACCATATTGGTCTGATTTCACATCCAATGATTCTAAACTTCTTATTTGTATCGCTATTTCATCATATAATTTTCTCAACGAATATATATCGTTTGATCTTCGCACTGCTTCTAAATTTAATAATTTATTTGTGTGCGCAGATATTAAAACTTCTCTTTTTCCAAAACGATCCTTTAATATATTTATTGCCGTTGCGTAATTTTCACCAGTTAATGGAAGCCCGTTAATAGCAGCAGCTGCTGATCCCAGTAAATTTTTCTATCTCTTGAAGGGCTTCATTTTCGTGAAAAGCGACTTTAAACTGCGGCCAAAATTCTTGGAATTCGCAAATGTCGCCAGTGAATTTGTTTAAAGAAATTCGCGGCAATTTAGCGTTACACTTTAACTGAGTATCTGATATGGGGGGCGTAATTACTTTTGGTTCATTTGTAATATCAGAAGTTTTCTTTAAATTATGCAAAAATCTATTTGCTCTCGATTTACACGTAATAATAGACTCTTTATATTCTAAACAAGCTTCAATTTTGGTTTCTAAATTAGAAGTTTCAATTTCAGATTGTATTAAATCGTCTAGGTTTTCTAGAGAAATCTTATGTTCCAGCAATGTTGCTAAACAATCCTCCACAATTTCCGGTTTCAAATCACTTTCTTTCAAAATTTCATTATCAATTTTTTTAATTAGTTTAGTTATTGTGGATCTAATTGATCCGCGTTTAGTAATATTTCTTTTCAAATTTTCACCGGTACTCATTTTGTATAGTACTGTGTCTTCCAAATCATAAAATCAAAGAAATAACAATAAAAAACTTACCCGTTAAATAAATGCAATCGTCCTACTCTTATTCTCATTCTATTATTTCCGGCATACGGTGCACCATTGTCGCGTCGGCTGGTTCAGTGGATTTCGAACACAAAATTAATTTAGGCGATTCATATTCAATAATTTCCAAAACAGGCATCTTCTTATTTCTTTTTAATTGGAAGAAATAAATATTATACATCTTCTATACACATTATACAAATACTGTACATCTTCTTATTTACACATATGTTACAATTATTTACATGAAATTCGATATATTTTAGAATTATTCTTCTATCAAGACTGTCATAACACCATCGCGTATTAATTCTTTTCTCTCTCTGAAGACATAAACAAAACAAAAAATATCTTGAGCCCAGGAAGGGGTTGCCACGCGTAACTAAGATCAGGATTCATCGCCCTTTTGGCGTTAAAACATGATTCCCCACAATGGTATTATTACAAAGGAATTAATGTTATAGTGTTTTATGAATTTATTTCGTCTGTTATCATTAGAATATGACTTAATATTAAATTAGAATGTATAAATACATAAACTAATTAAAAGATTAGAAATAAGCACAATGGAAGAAAAATTTATAGCGTCAATGATGAACAGACGGGGCACTAAGAAAGTGGATATCAAATGCATTGGATTATATGCATACTTGTTCGGAATAATTTTCACAAAAATCAAAGAAAGTTATTCAAATGATCTGAAATCCTTGAGAAGGAAAAGAAAAATGAAAAATCAGAATTCTCGATAGTTCGAATTAAACGGAGTCGAGAGGAAATGAGTTCGAATTAATGAAAATTTTTAATGTTATTCTGCCGTTGAAAATTTCAGGACTTCATATTTAGTTTGAATTAAGCGAAGATTCGAATTAACTAGAGTCGACTGTACATTTCCCCCCCTAAAACATGAAAATGTTCCTAATTGTTCCCCTAATTTCTAGACATTGACAATGTTTAGAAATTTAGAAAAATGCAGTAAAAGCAAAATTTATTGCTCAAGTCATTGCCACTGTAAGTATGATGACATTGTAATGCATGAACTTGCTTTTGCCTTATAATATAGAAGATTGTTGTGTCATATAGCTACAGAATCTTATCTAAAATTTTAGGCATAAAAGAATTGGAACAAAGAATTAATAAACAAATAACAAAATAAAAAAAAACATGACTTACTCTGTTTGTGTACTGAAATTTTCTTGATAATTTTACACATTTATTTACTACCTATGTCATATTGATTACTTCATACCACAGATGAAATTTTCAAAATTGGGTTGCATTATTACCCCTTCTTGCTAAGATATATATTTGTGATAAGTTATATTCTAATTGATTAAATCATTGCCGAGAGATTGTGTTCATTTGATTGTCAGATTGGAGTAGATAGATGAAAGCTTTGCTAATTTGTTTCGCATTGTCCTTCAGTAAAATGACAAAATTAATTTAATCAGTATAGCCACTGTGAGCATTATTATCACTATCTATTGCTTCATTTTGAGTTTATCTGGTGATAAAACATTTCTGCTGGTGCTTACCCAATGGAGTGTTCAGTAATGACTTTAAATGTACAGTTATATTGATGCCATATTGGGAGAAATGAACTTTAATAAAATATACTTTACTATATGAATTTATTTAAAAGGAATTATTATTATTTCATTGTTTTATTATAATTTTGTGAAATTATTTTCTATTTTACAGTATTGCGAAAATTAGCTGTCCATGGATTTAAAGATTGCTCTAAAGAATCTGATGCAGTTAATTTCCTCTCCCTTATTTTCCAACAAATTGGTCCGTTCCTAAATTGCAGTAAGTATCTTATTGCATATGCTTAACTGTTTTTTACATTTTATTTTGTTGATAAAAGCTTCTATAAAATTTTTTGGAAATTTGTGGATTGCAATCATGAGATTAGAAAAAAGTGCAGTCATAGAAAAATGTTTTAGATTTAAAAATAAATAAATAAAATAACTGTAATAAACTTTCTTAAAATACTGGGCAAAAATGAGTACAACTGCCTGTTCTATCCATCAAAATTATAACATTATGATGATTTTTGAAAATCTGAAAATTATCAGTTTTGAACTTAGAGTATTTTTTCTAAAACTCTTTACAGATTTTCTAAATAATTTGTGTTGATTTTAAATAAATATATTTAATATTTTTAATATCTTTTTTATAAATTGAGTAATACAACTGAATTATGTGCTTGGATATGTAAGGAACCATTTAAGTAATGTATTAATGCTAAATAAAAATTTTAAATAGGATCTGTTGTTCAGAATAGAGGCCATATTCAAGAAATATGTGAAAAGTACTTAGTTCTGCTAATTAAAATTGTAAGTAATGTGTAAAACTTTATGTAATTCTTTCATATGTTAAGCTATTTTTTTAAAAGCCTATTTTAATCGCTGAAATTTGCTAATTTAATAAGGTGAAAATTACTGTTCTCAATAAGATTGTGCTCAAATTCAAGAATTTTTCTTACACTACATGACCATATATGTAGTTTTGTTGTGAAAAGTTAAACAACTTTGAAAAGTAGGTTACTCAATCTGCAGTTGAATGCACAAGGAGACAAAAACCTAAACAATTGGCAAGATATAAATAAGATCAACAAGATTAATTTGATTTATTAGACGATTCTTCCTGTATTAAGATATAATTTATTATATAATAATACATTAAGATAAAATTTTGTAATGTTCTTTATTGAATTTATTTAAAACTATTTAAAAAAATTAACAAAAATAATTAGCAGATTGAATTTTTTTGATCAATATTTTGATAAATATTCAATGTAAAGGCTAAATGCTTAATTGCATGAAAATATTTTTTACTTTTCTAATTTAAAGCTTTATTATGTTGTTAAAATATGAGTTTCAATTAATCTAATTTTTTAAAATCTTTCTACAGCTACGTGATGTTTTGGACTTGCAACCACTTTCATTTATCCAGTTTATTCGCCCAACTTTAGAATGTAGTGTTACATATTGTTTCAACAAAGATTTCCAAGGTATTATTCTTTCTTCCTTTAAAAAAAGTAAAGCTTTAGCTTTTTTTGTTGATTATATTAAAATTTAACTTAAATACATTGTAAATTTAATTTTACAGTATTATTCTGTAGTTTTTCATTTCTTTTTTTTTTCTTCCCCTCGAGTGAACTAATGAGTAAGAAAAAAATTATTTTTCTAGATCTTTTATTTGAACGTCTAATTGTCCAGTTCCTAAACTTGATTAAAGCGATTTTACTCTGTATAGAATACAAGCCAAATAAATGGTTAGAAGGTAATGTAAACTTTCAGCTACCATATAATATTTTTGCTATTTTTAAGTTTATATTTTATAAAAGAATTTCTTCTCATATATTTAGACTCAAAAAACTATTTAACTACTGTGGAGGCTCATAAAATTAAAACAGATTTCTTCACATTACCTGTATTATCTGAAATTTGCCAGCAACTTCTATCTAGATACTTTCTTTTGTCAGAAAACGACTTAGAAATTTGGGAAAATAATCCTGAAGAATTTGGTAAGAAAATATATTTGTTTAATTTAATCTTTCATATATTTTTGTTTCACAATCTATAATAATCAGCTCTGTTGAGCTAAAAGAGTGTTCTTGTAATTTATTTTATATTTTTAAAAAATAATTTAATAAATATATAAAGAAATAGGAACCAATTTTGTAAGTAATAAGCAAATTTTCTTTTTACATGAAGACAAGGCATATTTGAACTCAAAAGCACATTTTAAGAAGTTAGTCAGATTTAATAATTTTCTGTAGACTTAAACATGAATGAGTTTAATTCATTTTTTTTTTTTTTTTTCATATGTTGAACTCTGCCTGAATATTTCTTTCTTTTTTGCTTTATAAAAATTTCAGTAAAAAATATAAACTCTTATGACATTCAAATCTAAGATAGAAGAAGTTAGGGATTTTGTTGCAGCTGTCTTATAATGACAAATATTAATAATCCTGATATTTAAGTAATAGGTTATGAAAATAAAAGTCAATGTAAGTTAATGATACCAATATGTATGCTATCTGTTTGAAAAATTTGCCAAATTTTTATCAAAATTTTCAAAGGTATGTATAAAACTAGTGGCATAAATAATCAGACTAGTACTGCTATCCATAGTATAAAAATTATTGATTTTATATATAATACATAGTCCAAGCCTCATTTGGTAGGGTTTTTTTCAACATTTACTTATTTTTCTTCAATAAGCATGGAAAAGTGAAACTTACTATATACAAAATATCAATAAGATATGTAAAATATATTTATATGTATAGCTCATAATCTTAGCACGATCAAAATTCAAAAATCAGTGAAAATGATGTTATAAATTTTTGGAAGAATATGGATTGCAGTCATAAAGTTAGCCTGAATTTTAACATTGAATACTTGTAAAAGAGTATTTATTGTTATCATGAAATATGTTTATTTTTTGTTTTCTTTCATAACTTTAAGGTAAGAGTAACTTTTTATTTTGTATTTTTGTCAGCAATTATTTTTTCCTTTCTATATTTTTTACTTCCTTTTAATAATTTTCTCCCTAATCCTCAATTTTCTATTTGGCTCAGCTGTTTAACCTTGAATTTACACATATAAATAATTTAGAAAATTAAAACTAACTTCAACAAGACTTTACTGTCATACAGTGTTAGAAATTAGCAGTCGTTAGTCGTCAAATGCAACTAAAGAATTGAATTTGACGACAAAATTATTCTCGGTCGTCAAATTTGACGCCTAGCTTTAAAAAAATATATTTATTAGACATTCAGTTTAAAAAAAAAAAAGGGGGGGGGGTCTAGTGTGAAAATTAGGAACTAAAAAACATCACGATTTTCGACAAATAGTCACAAAAAAAATCAATTTTGTCAATTGTTTACATAAAAAAACCCCCAATTTCGGCAAAGGATCGCAAAAAAAAAAAGCATTTCCCCCCCCCCAAAAATAGCAAACAAGCAGAATTTTTTTTTATATAATGGGAAAAAAAAAAAAAAAAACCCGCAAATTTCTTCAAAGAATTGCGAACAGAAATGCAAATTTCATCAAAGAATCGCTGGAAAAACCAAATTCCGTTAAAGAATCGCGAAAAGAAATTCTAATTTCGTCAAAAAATCCCTGAAAAACAAAATTTCGTTATAAGATCATGGGAAAAAAAAATAAAAAATCTACAAAGGATTGCAAAAACAAATCTTAATTTCGTTACAGAATCTTTTTAAAAAAGACGTGAATTTTGTCAAAGAATTACAGAAAAAAATGAGAATCTTGTCATAGGATTGCAATAAAATCCATTAATTCCATCAAAGGTTTGCAAAAAAAAAAAAAAAAAAATCACCAAAGAATTGTGAAAAAAATCTCATAATTAACGAGGAAGGGGCAGTTGCTTCAATTATTAAAATCTTAGAAATTAATTTCTATAATTTTAAATAAAGATAAGTAGTGTCAAGAAGTTTATGGTCCGAATTTTCTGATAAATTAAGGTAATCATTTCCAAAAATTAAAAAAAATCTGTCATAAATCCGAAAATTCAGACATAAAATATATTGCAAATTTCGAAAATTGGTCACCGAAAAAATCAATTTAATCAATCGTTGTAAGAAAAATTGCCAGTTTTTTCAAGAAAACATGGTACAAATCTAAATTTCGACAAAAAATCATGGAAAAACAGTAAATTTCGTCAACAAATCTCAAAAAACGACAAATTTCGTTAAAAAATTGTGAAAAAACATGCCTTTTCGTCAACAGATCCCGAAAAAATATGGCAAAGCTTTTCAAAAATTAAAAAAACTTGGCAAGTTTCGTCAAAAAAATTGCGAAAAAATGACAAGTTTTGTCAAAAAATCGCGAAAAATTCGGCAAATATCGCCAAAAGGTCGCGAAAAAATCATCAAATATCGTCAAAAGATCACGAAAAAACGGCAAGTTTCGTCAACAGATTGTGAAAAAACATGGCAAAGCTTGTCAAAAGATAAAAAAAGCCGGCAAGTTTGTCTAAAGATCGCAAAAAAAGGCAAGTATCGCCAAAAGATTGCAAATAAACATGGGCAATTTTGTCGACAGATGGCAAAAAAACATGGCAAAACTTGTCAAAAGATAAAAAAAATGGCAAAACTTGTCACAAGATAAAAAAAAAGGCAAAACTTGTCAAAAGAAAAAAACTGGCAAATTCCGTCAAAGGATCATGAAAAAAACGGCAAATTTCGTCAAAATATCGCGAAAAAACCGGCAAGTTTCATCAAAAGATCGTGAAAACTGGCAAGTTTCTTCAAAAGATTGTGAAAAAACGGCAAGTTTCTTCAAAAGATTGTGAAAAAACGGCAAGTTTCGTCGAAAGATCGTGAAAAAAAGGCAAGTTTCTTCGTAAGATAGCAAAAAATGCAATTTTTGAAGAAGGGGAGAAAACAACAGGCATGAAAGAGTTCCTCCTAAAGGAGGAATTCCACCTTTTTCAAAGCAATTTTGGACATTCTCTAGATTGATGCAAAAATGTAAAGAAAATTTTAGAAGGATAACAGGGGGAGGGGAAAGGATTGCTGAAAAATTTAGTAATCTAACATTTTGTGTACTCCAATCTTTTGGAGTTTGCTCTTGAATTATTGTGCAAAAGAGACATAGAATGAAAGGTGAATTTACACCATGTAAGCATCTAAAAATCATGTAAATGAAGATGTTCAAAAGAATGAATTATTTTTTAGACTTTAAAAATTCAAAGCGAAAGGGAGTTTCTTTTTGGAATAGAATACTTTGTATTATTTATGCAACACTTTGGGGTAATTTCTCCGATAACTTTTTCGAGATGTATTTTTGAAGCAAAGATCAATTTAGCAGGATTGTTTTCTTTTGAATAAAAAAAAGGGAGGGGGTTTAACAGCTAAACCATTCAGAATATTTGTTTTTGAAAATTAATAACTGTACTTCACATAAATTGATCAGATATATTTGGATTTAAACCTTTAGGATTGTTAATACTCTTATGAAAAAAAAATAGCAATCACAAGAGCAGTTACATATATAGTTTTTTTTGTATCTGTTTAAATGACACTTAAATTATATGCATTTGGTGCTACTGATAAGAATGAAGAAATTTTTCCTCCTTTTTTCTCATTTCCCACTTTCATGCCTGAAACAAAAAAACATTACTGGGAGTGGCTATCTCTGCTGTCTCTGTTGTAACCTTTCAGAAAATTTAATATGAAAAAAAAAAAAAAAAATAGTCAGAATTATTCCTAAATTATATACAGTATTACAGTAATATTAATATGAATTTTAGAAACTGTAACTAAAAGTCTTAATTTGACGCCTAAGATTTTTACAGTAGTCGTCATTTGACGTCTGCCTTTTATCTCCCAATTTCTATCACTGCTATCATACATTAAAGTTTTTTTTATAAAGTATAACTATATCATTTTCCGAATTTTATTTCACTAATCTTACAAAAAATGTGTTAAATTAAAGTTTTATTATATCATTATTTTAATTATTATTAAACTTAAAAGTAACTTTTTAAAAATAGATAAAAAATAAATAAAAAAACTTCAAATATTTTAAAACTTTGTATGCTATTTCACTGGGAAAAAAATGGGAAGTGGAAATTTTGAGCGGGAGGGAAATTTAAATAGGTGACTATTTGTTGTTTTAATAAATCAAAAATAGAACAAAAAAAAAAAGTTTTTAAGCTCTTGTCTTTGAATAGGACAGGAAAAAGTTTTGTGGGCAGTAAGTTGATTTGGAAATTGATTATTTATTTATTTATTGCTATTAATTATAGACTCTTAATAAGGACAGACAAAATATTAAAAATTAAAGTGTTTAAAATATTTTCAATATGATATGATTGATAATGGCAAATGAAATATGACTTGATAATGGTTTAATAATGGGAAAAGAGCAACAATTTCAGGTGTGGAGGTGAATAGGTGTGTGCATAGGCAGAATTTATATGATTGATTATTTGTTACAATTAGAGCATAAAAGTTTTAAGAACATTCCTGACTTTTAAAGATTTTGAAATTTGTAGGCTGGGGCCATAGTTACATTCAAATTACTTTATAAGAAATGTAAATAAAACAGTGACCAGAAATCTGAAAAATTCTAAAATCCTCACAACCGCTGGTTTCAAGTTATGCAGATTCGTGGGAGTCGACTGTATTAATGCCTATAAGAACATGCATAAAAGCCTTCATTTTATTATAGGTTTAATGTTTTTATTGTTAAGGGGAAAAAATAAAAATAAATGAAAGTTTTTATTTAACTTTGTAGGAAAAGGATTTTACTTTTTTTTTTGTAATTTTCTTTTCTTTTAAATGTTTTAAAGTTGTGTAATTTTTTCCCTCCCCCTGTGTAGCATCAGATGAAGGTGTTGAATCCTGGAAATTTAGCTTGCGTGTGAGTATAATAATTCATTGATTACAGCAATTAATTATGTCATTTTTTAGCTATTGGAAATATAAAATAAATGTCAATTTATATTTCTTGTATTATGCTTTTAATAACTGTTTTAAATTTTCATTTCTCTCAAAATTATACTGTTTCATAATTTCAATTTTTAAAAATAAGAATTTCATATTTAAATAACAGAATAATTTTTTGGATCACAATAGGTTTTATTTGTCTTATTTGTTTAGTATATGTGAAAACTTAATATTTGTTCATACTATTTTCCTTTATTCTGTACTCCTTTTTAAAATTCATTATTTTCTTTTATTCTCTTTAGCCATGTACTGAAGTTTTCTTCCTTTCATTATTCCGTGAATTCCGTGATCTATTAACTCCACTTGTAGTTGAAGTGACAAAAAGTATACAGAGCAATAACACCAGTGATATGATGAGCATTTTGAAAAAAGAAGCTGGTAACTTTTTAAGTGTTTTATTTGTGTATTTCACTGAGATCTTAATTACAAACTAATTGGATGCATTTTGTGGCAGTTATCATAAGACATACAGGAAAACAGACAGACATTAAAAAAAAAAAAAATCCTTCTGTAGTAGTTAAATAATAAATTTAATTCCCCCTTCCAAAATTTTTATCCTTAGACCTCCTTTTTTTCTCAGCACACTAATATTACAATTTCAAAAATGACTATATTTATTTCTTTTTTCTGCTGTGTTTGTTATTTTGAAGTAACAAAATAACTAATAACGTAATAAATAACGTATTTTCAAAATTTTTACTGCTACACCCTCAAAATCCAAACTCCTTTTTGGAATGTTCAAAATTAATACAATACATATTTACAAAAATAAAACAGTATTGAAAAATGCATATTGTAATTTATTAGTTTATTCAATGTTTTCTGTATTGTTTTCTGTTTGGTCCATGAGTAAAAATAAAGTATCTCTTGATTTTTATTTAAAGAAGTGTACAAAAAAAAAAAAAAAAAAAAAAAAAAAAAAAAAAAAAAAAGTAAATATTATATAAAGAAGTGTGTGCTATTGATAATAAATCTGTTGATGTTTGTCTTCTCATAATTAGAAATTGAAATGAAAAATTATAATGAATGGATTTTATTTCATCCCTTATATCACCAATGCTTCTTAGCAATGGTACAATAATGACATTATCTGACTTATGTTTTGCTTTTTCATCTTTGTAAAGAATAATTTGAGATATGCAATAAAACTCAAAGTAAGAAATTTTGTTTAATAACTGCTGACCAGTTTTATTTTTAGTAACCACTTCTGGCATGTAGATGTTTTTTTTTTTTTTTTTAAACTTTAGTAGAAAAAAATAATAAAAAGGTAGAATTTTATTTATTTTAAAGTATTAATTTATTTAATCTATATATATTGTACATACATTTAAAATGATTTTTATTTTCTAGTAGAATTTAATCAGATGATAAGAAAAAAAAAAAAAATATATATAATTTGTGAAAAGTTTAATATTTACTATTGCTTTGGCTAGTTTATTTAAAGTATTTGCCACTGAATACATATTACATTGCAATTGATCGTGTATCTTTAAAAATTAAGAGTAGAAAGATCAAAGAAAAATATTAAAACAATATCTTAAAAGGTTGTGCAATATACAGAGTATAACTTATAAGTTATTTTTTGATCATAAAAAATTTGTTTCATTAAATATTTGTACTTGTGATCTTATTTTAAACTTTGACAGAAAAGTCTGTCACGTTGATGTCATAGTAGTAAAAAACAATTTTATAGCTTGTAGAATATAATTATACAGTATATATATATATATATATAGTTATATACTAATGTTGAAAGTAAAAATTTGATAATTGCTATTGTAAATATTTCTTTCGTATTTTTGCTGCTTATGATAGAGTATTTATTATAAATAACTGTTGGTCTAATGATTTATTTTATTTTTTATAGTATACAATGCCGTTGGTTTGGCAGCTTTTGATTTGTATGATGAAATTGATTTTGACTCATGGTTTAGTAATATTCTCATTCCGGAATTACAAATCAAAATAAGTGGGTATGTTGTTAATTATACAAACATTGTATATAAACTTTCGTCTTTTTGCTATTGATGTGATATTTCAAAAAATGTAAATTACATTTAAGGCCATAATTATTTGTATAATTTTAAGTATTATATGAAAGATTTTCCTAGTACAAAATCAGATCAATCTAGAGATTGCTAGCAAAATTCACTCTCAGAATAATGAATCCTTCATAGAAATATTTATCCCTAATTTTGCACTAAGATAATCTAAAAGAAAAAATGAAATTTTTGCTTATTTTGTAAGTATTTTATTGATTTTGTATGTAAAAATATTTTACAATGAAAATGGTGGCTCTTAATTTGTGTTAAGGATTTAATCCTCTGCAAAAACTTCATGTGAGCATGTTGCTATTGATGGCTAGAAATTTGAGACACAAAGAAGCATGCATAATTATGTGATCCTTTCTTGAATATCAAAGCAACATTTAACTTACCCTTGTCAAAATTGAAATTCATCATTCTTCGTGTGTTCTCGTTTTCTACAAAAAAATAATTTTCAGGCTGATTAATTCTGTAATTTGCATTAATTTGCATCTGTAATTTGTGCAACCTAAAGCATGAGATTCTATTTTTAAATATATTAGAAACAGTGATATTCTTTTCTTAGAAATCAATTTCAAATTATATTGCTTTCCATAATTTCATTTTATGTTGCTTTCCATGTACATTTATTGTTATTTATGAACCATTTGGAAAATTGTTTTTTCTTTTGGGCTAGAAATATCTGAATCCATTTGATGTTCGGTTTTTATTTTTTATTTTTTTTCTATTTGGTCCATGTTTAATGTCCAGAAATAAAAGACTTGCCATGAAGACCATGAACTGTTGCCATAATGATAAAAAAAAGTGTAAAAAACCTCTAAAAAATTAATAATTCAAAGACAAAATGAGAAAAAACTTTCAAACAGATTGCATTTAAAAATACATTTTCCCCCCTCTATACAATGGTAAGTACACAGTACCAAAAATTTTATTTCAAATTTGTTTATGATTGATCAAGGAATATTAATGTTTAATCATTGGCATATGATA
Source organism: Maratus speculifer (assembly GCA_964019185.1). NCBI lineage: Eukaryota > Metazoa > Arthropoda > Arachnida > Araneae > Salticidae > Maratus > Maratus speculifer. Next base: position 307,543,211 of record OZ025295.1, on the reverse strand, counting down.
TGTGTCTCTGTTATTACGTAAGCCACATTTTGATCATCATAAAAATTATGATTATGATTATTTTTATATATATATATTTTATTTATGAGTCTAAAATTTTAGTCTTTGAAAATATCATTTTCCAAATGGTCATTATAATTTTTTTAAATAACATTTATTATTATTATTTTTTTAATTTATTGTTATTATTTTTAATATAATGCTGCTACAATTCAGCCTTTTTGTCATGATTACATCCATTATTTAATTTAAGAAAAAATCAGGGATGTAAATTAACTATTCTTTAATCAATTTTAGTTACAGTACAAAGTCTAAAGTCTGAAATCCTTAAAACTTTACTTTCAGATTCTTCTGAGTACAGATTTTTCTTAGTCTTAGGTCATCAAAAATATTGCTTTTCCAATAAACAAAGACATAATTTTCACTACTTAAAAAGGCAAAATATGACATTCATGTATTAAAAATTGCATATAACAACTATTAATACCAGGGTTTGTACATGTCCTGGAAATTCCAGACCAGGAAATTCTTTCATACCAGGTTTTTTTTTTTTCTATAGAAAATCTCTCTTTACATAAAGCCAAATTTTTAACTAGATTTATATATATATATATATATATATATATATATATATATATATATATATATATATATATATATATATATATATATATATATAAATATTTTTACCTGGAAGATAACAGTATCTGTACGAAGCCTGAATCTTAAGTTAAACAAACATTTCATGAAATAAATCATAACAAAATGAAAAGTAAACCAAAAACTTTTATTTAAGAGAACAAAAAATTAAAGAACACATTTTAACTTAATTATTGAGTGCTTTAATATGCTGTTTTATTAACTTATCTTTACCATTAAGAAATTTTGTGTACATCGACACCTTTCCGTACATAGACATCACTTATTGTTCAGTAATAAAACTACTTTGCTCTAGATCTTTTTGTTTCAACATCCTCTCCCCCCCCCCCCCTTCCTTTCTTGAATACTGATACTGAAAAATCTGAACTTTGGGCATCTAAACTTAAGACTTTGTACTGTAATTAATTAAATATTAATTTAAAGGGGGAAAAAAAAGGCTAAGATAATATTTTTGATCAGAATTCCTCGTACAAGACAAATTTTTAACAAAGTAAGTGTAAAAATTTAATGTTTTATGAAAATTCACTTGCCATGTTTAGGAATAGGTTTTAACTTTTTTCCCCGACCTTACAAGTCTCTGGTAAAAGTTCTATCTGTTATACCAGGCTGAGCGAATAGTTTTTTTTCTGCAGTCTAATGGGGCTTGGGCCTAACTTTTATACCAGGCTAGGCTGGGCAAATATTACTTACCCATCATATGTAGTATAGGGTAAGTCTTGCAATCGTTTTGAAAATAGAAAAAAAAAATAATTTTGACGGATTTACACGTTTTAGATAGTAGAGATTCCGAAAAACATATTTTTAGAAAAAAAATTTTGCTGTCCGCCTGTCTGTCTGTCTGTCAGTCTGTCTGTAAACGCTCTATCTCCCGAACAAATTAAGATAGACACTTGAAATTTTGTATGTAGTTATGTAAGAATGGGACGAAGCCTATTTAATATCAGCAACCTCGATTATCCGGAACTATTTTTTTGGACTCTCGAAAAATTCGTTCTGATGAAAGGTATATAAAAATTTTCGAATTTTGTTGTTGTAAGGAATGGAGGTAAAAGGCAATAAAATAACACACATTTTGCATATATAACAAAGTCGATCGGATTATTAGTTGCCGAGATATTTGTAATCCTGTTTTCCACATTCTTCGATTTTTCATGACCCTGTATTTCAATCAAATTTCAATTCAGAGGTATATTTTAATTGGAAATGAGACGCTTAATCCGACGCAGTTAATTGTTAGTTAATAGAATTATTATTTTTGGAGTTATAAGGATGTTTCTTTTATGCAGTTCGGTACTACTTGAGTAGTTTGGCGTTTTATATAATTTGTCGAAATTGGCACATCAGCAGTTCTTTAATATAGCATTACTATGTATATTAACAATATTTAAATTTTGTTTATGAATTGCAATGCATTGTATAAATAGTTTTCACGTGTTTTATTTTCATATACATATCCATGATGGGTAAGTTAGTATTACGGTGGCTCCCAGCGACTAGTTTTTTTGTACAAACTGGGCTGATTTTTGTATGGCCAGACTCAAGCTTTGAAATTTCGGCCTGTACATACCTCTAGTTTAAACAGTTTCTGAAGTAGACTCTTTTATCCACAAAAAATAAAAATTAGAAATAAAATTCTTATTTAAGAAAATTAATCTATTTTGTACCATGCTTTTGAAAAAAATAATTTAGGTTAAGTAAAAGTGACAATAAATCAAAATCGAAATTTGTATAGAAAAGATTGGAATAAATAAAAAATAGACTGGATTTGAACTTTCTTTTATTATCAGCATCATTTATATTTATTTTACAATACACATGAATATTTTTGTTAGTAAAATTCTGCTAGTATATACCTACTTTTGCATGTCACATGCAATTTTTCTTACAAATTATGTTCAGAATAAAAACTAATCATAGCCCTTTTGATTCTTTAGAAAGTAGAAGTGATTCAAGAATTGGATGCTAGATCATCAGTGAATTTTTTTGTGAAAGAATTTACTGCAAGTCCAAGTTTTATTTTTATGTCAAAAATATTTATGATATAAAAATAAAAAATCACTATCTTGCTGAAAGTGATTCAAATGCAGGAATAAATATAATTATATAATTAATATAACACAATATAAATATTTAAATTTAACATACTGTAAAAGTTTTCTTGTTATTATTATTTCATTGTATAATGCCAAGGTATGAGATAATCATATGTTCAGTTTAGTTTTCAAAAACCAAACTGCATGCTGATCATATGTGTCGGATCCTGATTTTAAACAATTCTTTTCTTCTTGTTCGTCTGTTTCTTGTTTTAGAAAATAATAATAATAATAATGCATTACTTTATAACAAACATATATATAGTACAAAAAAATGGTGAGTTTGGGTGATAGCATAAATTGTAGAATACAATGCAGCTTTTCATAGAACAGTTTTGATTATTTATTTTTATGGCAAATAAGGATTCTTTTCTAAGTAAACCTGCAACTTATTTGGCTACTATCTTTGTAAAAATACTTCTATCTACTACTAATTGTTTTCATTGTAAGCTATTAAAACAAAAATTTATAAACAGTGATAGCCTTGTTGTAGATACACGTTAAATTTATTCATATACTCATGAATTACGTACCTTCCTTAGTTGAAAGTCAATTAAAAATTATTACATTGTATAAATAGTTATATATATTTACATGCATGTATTTGCATATATAGCATTTATTATTGTAATTATCCATACTTATGTGGTATAAATTTTTGAGCATCATAACATTTTAAAAGAGCAAAAGGAAAAATATGGTTACAGGTTTATACTTTGTTTTCTCAGTTATAAAATATTTAACTTTTTAGATTTTTTTAAAAATTTAAATATATGCTGCTTCTATAAAATTGAATTTTGAATTATTGCAGATATTATGTTATTAGAAGACGTGTTATTTGGCTCATAGGCCAGTGGGTTGGTGTTAAATTGTCACCTGATATGAGACCTTTGTTATATAAAGTGATACTGCAGCTGCTTACCAACGAAGAAGATTTGGTTGTTCGATTAGCTACTGCAAATACTCTCAAAGTTGATATCCTTTCATGTTTTTTCTACTAAATTAAGAAAAAAATATATATTTTTTCATTTCTCTGTTTTAGTTTTTTAATGTGTTTATTCTACTATTAGTTGATTTTTTTTTTTTTTTTGGTCAAGAAATATGTTATATTGGTTATATCAAAATTACACTAGAGCGCCACAAATCCGCCAACCTAAAATCTGCCAGAGTCCGAAATCCACACAGGCTTGCAGATGTAAACATTTTTCTTCGATGGTGCTAAAAGAATGAAGTTAAAGAAATGATGACATCATTCCAAAGTAGAGATGTAAATTTTCCGGAGAAATATAAGTGGCGGAAAAAAAACTGGTTTTTTACCGTTTTTTTTGAAAAAAAAAAATGGAAAAGTTGGAAAAATTGATTTTTCAAGGCTGTTTCTCCCAAATAAATTATATTTTCTTAAAAGAATATTAAATAATAAACCTTTTTTCCCATTTATTTGTATTAAATGAAAATTATTTTCACTTTATATTACAAAATAAAAAGAAAGCAAAGCCTATTTTTAAAAGTTTAGTTTTTTTTTTTCCAAACACTATTGTTTGTTACATCATATCTCTGTTGAAATGATTTTTCAGTTATATGTTTAACTACCAATTGACCTAATGTAAAAACCTGAGCCAATATGTCTGCAGTTTGGAATAAAATAAATTATGCATTCCATTTACATAAGTATAGTTTTTAAGTAAATGATACTAGTTTAAAAAAAATTATTGCAGTTTTGTCATTATTATGAATATCAGTATTCAAAATTTCCATTGTTTGTTTAAAAAATGTATATTTTTACTTTATTGAATTTTTTTTTTTACAATTATAATTTTATTTCCTTTAAAAAATATGTTTAGTTTTGGTATAGCTTACCAATCTCAACTCAAAAAAGTTTTAATTTAGTTTTATAATCTAAATTCCAACAAAACTAAGTTTTAGTTTGGCTTACTCAGGTCTGCAACCAAAAAATAGCATAGGGTATATTAGATTTTTACTCGCTGAAACCAGAAATATATTTTTTTAAGTTTTAATTAAATGTAATTTTTTTCTTTTTATCCTGAAATCTGGTATTCTATTCCTGAGTAAGAAACCATATTCAATAATGTTTCCATATGGTAATTTTATATTTCTAAGAGTGGAACTCAAAAGTTATGAAAACAGAACACTACAGATAGAAAATGCTCGCTATTTGAGGAATTAACAAAAGCAGTTTCATACAGAGATAAACTTCTACTGTACTTTAGAAATCTATAAAAATTCAAAGTTTAATCAAGAGGGAAAGTATAATTTGGAACATAGTTACTTGTAATAAAATATGGGTTTTTTTTTTCATCACAGTTGTACTTTTCTAATGCAAATTGCCCATGTTTTAGCAACATTACTGTACATTATGGAGGTAAAATGGTGGTCAATTTTAGATTCAATGCTTTGAAAAAACATTCAATTAATCAGCTATAACGAAATCTTGAAAAATGTTGCATAGTAGTGCCACCTATAGGGCAATTTATACCAAAAACTAAACAACATTAATATATATCAGGAACTGTCTGAAGCTGTAGTTTGATAAAAAATTGTCCTTTAGTCCTTGAGATAGAGCTATTGGATAATCATGAATAATGCAGCATAGCAGTGTTATCTGTTGAGCGATTTACACCAAAAAGTAATGAGCACAAAGTTATATCAAAGATTAACTTAATCTGAATTTTTTTGAAAATACGAACATTAGTTCTTGAGATAGAACTATTGTGGAAATATGAATAATGTAGCATAGCAGCGCCATCGGTTGGGCGATATATACTAATAACTAAACATCTCGAGTTTTTATCAAGGTTTAACTGAATCTAAAGTTTTGTGAAATTATGTGCATCAGTTCTTAAGATAGAATGCCAATAAAATTTTTGTCACATACAGAATGATAGATATTTCCAAAAACCAATAAATCGTGTTCAGGACCTTCTAAAAGATTTAAATGCACCAAAAACTGGAAGTCAAATTTTTTACAAATTCAATACTTCTTGAAAAGATAGAAAAAAGCAATAAATGCATACTTCAAATTTTATGTTAAAATTTTAATTTTTCCATTTCGATTAATCGGCATATTATTGAAATAATCTTGCACATGAATTAATTTTTAAAAAGAGAAGTTTCATTTAACTATATATCTAGATTTTTTTCATGTAATCCTGTTTTTGTGAAATTGTGAACTTCTTGTATATACTTGTACAAAATATATTCAGGATTTGTGAATAAGGAATTATTACTATATTTATGTTCTTATTTAGACATTTTTAATAAGGTTATTTATACATATATACAACTTGATAAGATTCAGCTGCTATATGTCATGAGATTTTTTTCTTCTTCAATCACTGCATTTGCGAAAGATTCAATTTGTAGATTAAACTTTTTTCTGAAATGTCTATTTTCCAGAGAAATTTTGCGAAGAGTCTTGTGTTTCAAACAAGAAAAAAATGTGAAGGATCCTTTCAAGTTTTCTCAAACAGATTTCTGCTCAGAGATCTAATTACCCATATTAAAGTTTTCATGTGGGACACTCAATATAAAAATAAATTAAATAAAAAAGTATGAGAATGTAGCTATTACAAAATTTTCACTATATTATTTCATAAATGAAATTTCAATTTTTCCAGTTCGGAAAAATTGAAAAATAAGCCTTCGGGGAAAAAAACGGGTTTTTTCCCCAACTTTTCCATTTTTTTTCCGAGCATTCCCATCTCTATTCCAAAGTGAATGATCGATTCAGACCATTTTCATTGATGACAGAAATCTGACAGATTTTCCACTGATTAGCGAAACAAGTTTGACAAATCAGAAATCTGCGTTTTTGGGCAATTTTTGCTGTTTGCAAAAATGCAGCCTTCTGATTAATCATCTTTTGCTAATGAGCAAAAAGTCTACCTGAATCCTAGAGAATTTTTGCAAAGAACGCTGCAAAAGTTGGGACTGAAGTGACGAGAAGAAGATTAGATATGCACATGTATTTCTGTTGCTGCTTTTATCACATGTGAGATCTTGTAATTTATTCATTATTTAAGCTATTTTACAATATTTTTTTTTTTTCTATGAAGTATCTAAAATATAGAAAAGTGAAAGCATGTTGCACTTATGGTGCTACAAAAAGTGGAAATCATTAAAAAAAATGAGTGATGGAGCAATGCCTAAGTACATAGACGATACATACAGCATTATTATTTCAATGGCCTGAAATCTATCCTGAAATCTGCACAATGTTCTCTCCCAAACAGTGCAGATTTCTGGCCCTCTACTGTACTTCTAAAAAGTTACATTTAGCTCTTTATTTAAGCTATTTTACAATGTTTTTTTTTTCTATGAAGTATCTAAAATATAGAAAAGTGAAAGCATGTTGCACTTATGGTGCTACAAAAAGTGGAAATCATTAAAAAAAATGAGTGATGGAGCAATGCCTAAGTACATAGCCGATACATACAGCATTATTATTTAAATGGCCTAAAATCTATCCTGAAATCTGCACAACGTTCTCTCCCAAACAGTGCAGATTTCTGGCCCTCTACTGTACTTCTAAAAAGTTACATTTAGCTCTTTATTTATTTATTTATTTTGTTATCATAAACTAATTTATTTATATTGGTTCGAAACTAAAACCCTGCTGTTTGCATGGGCAAAAAAGTATTTCAGAAACAAATGAAAGTGATGCTGTTAACAATTGGGTCAAAACAATAAAATTTTATTCCAAACCTCATTTGCTAAAATACAGCAATAAAATAATTTTACTATATGAGGATTAAAACAAGACTATTGAGCAATAAAATTGTGTTAATTTTTTAAGTTATATTTCTTGTTATTGTTATTACATTTTTGTATATTCCTTAATGATTTGCACCTATCGATGAGTTTGAATTTAATGAAGACCAATTTCTTCCAGTAAGTATATGAACTCTTTTCAAATATATTTATATGTAGGTTCAGAAATGTTTACACTTAATTAAAAAATTTTTGAAAAAAAAAAAAAAATTGCTTATATATCAAGCATTTTTATAAAAAGGGTACATAAAAATACATTTTACAGTTTCAAAGGGATAAATTAAATAATAGGAAGTGTAGCAAATTTTCTAATTTTTTCATTCATATGTATATTTCTGTTTCAAGAAAGCTGATTTTTGACAAAATTATTAAATTTAATATTTAAATATAATTATTTTTAATGAATACATGTCAAAAGTCTTCGTTTACATCCCTGCATCTCTAAAATACAACATTCATTTAGTAATGTTTAAACGATTAAAATTAAATATTTTTTCAATGATAAATTAACTACTTCACTGTTTGCTTTGATAAATCAGGACTAAAAATACTGTTTTTCCATACCTGCCACTGATTAAGTGGTTAAAAACTTTTAATTAAATTCTAACTTAATATATTTTTTAAAAAAGATTTTATTTTTACTAAATAATTAGCTTATTTTGTCTCAAGAACAGTCTCTTTCTGTGGACAATAAAATAAATTTTTTAAAAAGTGCCATAGGTGACAGTATATGCAAAATCATCATTAAGTAATTTAGGTGAAAGGAAGTCTTTTGTTTTTAGTTATAACTTTTTGTTCTTTTGTGAAATTATTGAATCTTTTACAATTTATTAGTATTTGGAATTTGTGAAAACTTTTAATGTATATAATCTGTGATCCCCATAAATAAAGAAAAAAAAAAAAAAAAAAAAAAAAAAAGCTAATTTATAAGTATAAAACTTAAAACATTTTAAACCATTGCATTAAAGAAAAATAAATGCACTATTTTAGTATTATCAGTGTGAGTACTATGTCTTTTTTTTTTTTTTTTTTTTTTTTTTTTTTTTTTTTTGGCTTCTTCATTGACTATATTAAAATTTATTTAGGTAAGATTTGAATGTGATATAATGAACTGTGATTTTTGTGTGTGTGTAAAATTGAGGTAATTGTGGCACATTGTTTATAATTATTTTGTGTTTTATCATTCCTTATATCTAGAATTGCTATTGTAAAATCAATATGCTAATTTTTTTTATTATTTTATAGTTTTTGGAAACCACTATATTATCACTTTTTAATTTATTAACAGAAGTAAAGGAATGTGATCTAAAGGTAACTAAACTTTACTATTATTTTCCTTTCTTTTTCTGTTTATTTTCATCTTCTGTTTCTGTTTATTTTCATTCTCATTTTTAAAGATTTGAGTTGTTACTTCATTATAATATAGTTTATTTTATAACAAGTAAAGAAACACATATAACAAACAAAGAAAGAGTTTTGCAATATTTGCTTTCTATTAATTTACTTAATACTGAATGTGCATCGCTAGAGTGTAAAAATGACAGATTTTTGAAAAATTTAACTGTGTTTTATTTATTTTTATTTATTTATTTTTTTATTTATTTTTTATTTTTATCAGCAGTGCAAAATTTTGATTTTTGTCTAACAGACTGGGAGGCGGCACCACAGACAATCACCTCATCGAATTCACAGATGTAAATCTAAGATTAGATAAATTTTGATTTGCATATTAAAATGCAGTCCATCTGGCAACTCATATATTGGTGGAAAACACCTAAAGACCTGATTTTAATGGTTGACTCATGGATTTACCGTTGTGCTTTCCTGCACTTAAAAGTATGAAACGTAGAGGATTGGGAGCTGGAAATAATAATGGTAAACTAGTCTAGTGAAAATACCCATTCGCTAATCTAATCCAATAAGAAATTTTTTTAAGGCATCTCGTTTCATTTTAATATTTTTAAACAGTGAAAACATCATTATATCATTCTTTTTCAAATTGGATAGTTGAGGTAGATCTCTACTAAGGTCGTTTTTCACTTTTTCGATTTTGTTTGGAAGTTTTTTTTTTTCTTTCTGAGGATTTTTTACTTTCAAAACCGATTCTGAAAGTGAGTGTTCCAATTAATAATACATAAAAAAAAAAAGTGCTTTTGGTATAGATCTACCTTAATTACAAATTATTATGTCGAAAAAAAAAAAAAGAGAAAAGAAAAATTTCTTCTCTTTCTACTTACAAAATTACTAATGTCGAACTTATATTAATCCATTAAAAAGTGGAAGCCAAAAATTTTCAATATTTTCTTTTTATAAATATAGAAGAAATTAAAAAGACAGTAGTGTTCAAAATACAATTTAGATCTTAATGAACTGTAGGATTGAATTAGTGAGTAAAACAAAGAATATTGCAGATTCTTCTTCTTTTGCATAATATATTAATTCGATACATATTTAATAAATAAATAAATAGATGCTGGGCTTCCTTTCCTGGCCTCTAGGCTTCAGCCTAACAGGTAACATGCTTCTGACTGTATTCAATTATGCATTTTATTTTAATTTTGTCTTTTTTCAATAAAACTTAGAAACCAATTAATTAAGTGTAAGTTTTACATACAGATGGCAGCACATATAGCAATATGTGAGTATTCTTGTACAGTATTTAACTAGATTTGCTGCAGTTTTGTAGTACATATGATGATTGGTAATATCCAGTTTCTGAGCAAACAACAAAACAAAAATAACTAGTAATGAATACTTTCTAATGGGTAGCAAGTTTAAAAGTAACAACATTATATGGGCATTCATTTAATCGTTACTTTTACAGAACTAGTTATCAATGACAGTCATGTAAATAAATTATTATTTCAGATATAATTAATAAACTAAGCATCTCAAGTTTTATTATCCCAGCATTCACTTTGTTATAAAGGAGTGGATATTATCAGTATATATTTAAAGTTCCAAGTCTGGTAGATGAATTAATAAAATGTTATTTTATTTTTTTATTTTTCTCTATGATTTCATTTATGTTTCTCACTGTGCTTATATGCTTAACTATGTTTCAGATGTCTGTATTACATGTTTTATCCTTTGTTATTGAACGCATGGGATCTGAAGTACGTCCTCATGTAAATTCTCTCATGCAATATCTACCTCAATTATGGGAAAATTGTGGAGACCATAATATGCTGCGTTGTGCTATAATTTCCTGTTTTGTTCAATTGGTACAGGTATGTTATTTTCTTTTTCTTTTTGCAGAATATTTACTATGTTATTAAACTATGTAAACTTTTTTCAATACATGCAGTGTTTCATTTGCAGTTTTGCCTTTTGCGTAAGTAAAATGTTCTTATACCTAGTTATTTATTTTGATATGGTTTAAACTAATATTTTTATGAGTTTAGTATTTTTTCTCAATATAAATAGGCGAGAAAAAGAAAATATGTTTCCACAGGTGATTCTAATAGTTTGATATCAACTAGGGATGCACAACCTGGGGCCCCGCGGGCCACAATGATACCACTATTTTTATGTTGAATAATTCTCCTTATTATAATAACAGAAACTTTCCTATTGAATAAAACAAACGTCACTTTTCAAATATTGTGGTGTCAAACTATTATCTGGCATAAAGGTTGTGCATCGTTTATATAAACTTAATAATCAGTCATTCTTCTTGTGTTATCATGAGATTTCATAGGATATGTCTTCTATCTTGTTTAATCAAGTTTGTAATTTTGACCAGTCAAAATTAATTTTAACCAGGATAGTGGTTAAAATTGGTTTTAACCACTTGAAAGTAATAAAAACTCTATTAAATAACTATAATAATAATAATTAAAAAGAAGTGAAAATTTCATCCCATTTAAAGCAATTTTTTATAGCATTGTAAAATACTGGAAACAGCAGCATTGCTTACTTAGCCATTTTATTCATGCCTTGAGTAAATGCTACAGCTTTATACTAGAGACAGAACAAAATGCAACTTCTTAAAAAAAAAAAAAAAAAATCCAGAACCCTCAATTACACTCTTGATCTCGATTTGCATCATTTTTGACTTATGTCGCTAGTCTTGAAACGAATTGATGATGTAAGTCAAGATATTATTGTATCATTAATTTTTTTAAATGCAATTGCTCAAATATGTTATTTGGCTTCAGACCTTATTGTAGAAGATTAATCATAAGATACTGCATTTTGGTGCTAATTTGAAATTTGTCAACGAAAAGACAGTTTATGTTAAATGTAGTATTAATATCAAATTAAGCTGATTTTTTCAAAAATTACATTGCATCAAAATATTCTGTTAATTATTTTTTCAATTCTGTTTATATGTATGCATATTAATTTAAAGGTTCTCTTTAATGTTTCATTTATTAATGTATTACATAAATAAATTGTTAAGATGAATGCAAATTTTTTTTTTAAATCAATGAATATTATCTTTATTTTTTTTATTTTCTGTTGATTTTAATTTTTTTTTTAAACTTGCATTTACATTTTCATTATAGGGTTTACAAAATTTAAGTGAATCTCTGCAACCTGCCCTTCTTCCTATGATTGCATTATGTACTGATGTAAGTCAGCCTCCCCATGTTTATTTACTTGAAGATGGTCTAGATCTTTGGTGGGCAATTCTTGAAAATACCACTGTTTGTAGTCCTACTCTTTTAAATATTGCTTCAAACCTGATAGCTCTTTTAGGTAATGCAATATATTTATAATAGAAAAAAAATTACTTTTGATAGTTTTAGTGATACTAAAATAATTTCTGTAGAAAATTTCCTTTGAAATTGTAAGAAAAAATACTTATTGATGCAGATCTTTTTGTTCAATTCAGGTTACAGATTGCTTTTTTTTTTTCCCTTTTCCCCTTTTCTTTCTTTTTTCAAGATACAAATATGTGCACTGTAGGTAAATGAATTTAACAAATTTCATGGGGGAATTTTTTTTTATAGTGTGAAGCATTAAGAACAGAAGATTTTAAAGCACCATCAACAAATTTTAAATACAGTAGGTCTTTTGAAACAAAATAATCTTTCTTTGTCAGGTGCAAAAAAATATGCTGACAGCAAAATCAGCAGCAAGACTGAAATGTAAGATAAAGGGAAAGTAACAGACTATAGAAACAGTTAATAGAAAAGCAGAAAACAAAAACCAATCACAGAAGAGCATAGCCCCAAACCGAACATCGAGGAAAAGATAAAATTAAGTAGAAATTGGAAAATAAATAAACTAATAAATACATAAAAATAAAATTAATTTATAATAAAAGGAAAGCATACACATATATAAAATGTTACCTGAAAAAAAATGAAAAAAACTGAAAAAAGAAAAATAAATGATATTAATACAAAAATATATTGTATGGTAGGACTAAAAAGGTTTTTTCAATCTGTAGAGAAAACATTGTCGAATCAGATTTATCATTAACAATAATTTCCTGATTAAGATAAATCACTAAATTTTCAAGTAAGTCCAATTCGGAGATTCTATTGGCATTAAAAATTTTTTTTAACATTTTGAAAATTAAAAATTTGCCCGGAATATCAAGAACGCTTGATAATAGAAGATTTAGAAATTTCTTGATTATTTACATAATGAGAGTATTCTTTTAAGAGGATTTTGAGATTTCTTTTGATATGACCAATGTAAAATAAGTGGCAGCCATTGCAAGGAACATTATAAATTAACCATTTACAAAGATAATGAGCTGTAGATTTAGTAAGGGGGGGGGGGCATTATAATTTATTGACAGTTTTAAAGATAGCATTAAAATTAAAATGTCTTAAAACTTTAGCTAATTTGAAACATAAAGGAGATAATCAAATTATTAGGTTTGCTTTTGACAGATTTGAACAGAGTAGATAATTTTTTTTCATTTCTTTAAGAAAAAAAAACATGAAACTATTCAATCATGTTTTATTTTAATTGTATTTATAATTTTTATATCATAAAATCATTCAAAATTAATATTACTTGATTTATCATACTTAAATTTATGTATGTTCTCGCTTTCTTTTTTCACCTTCTAAAGGCAATAATAAATTTTTTCTTGCAAAAATGCCCTTTTCTGCTGCAATAGTGCCTATTTTAGTGAATAGCACCATGCCTTTTTATTTCTAGAGTGAACACTATTTTAAATGAAATTCTATTTTGAACTATATATAGAAAGAAGTGATATTAAATATATTATAGCATCAAATTGCAATTAAAAAAACATATCTTGGGATTTACAAGCTTTTTTTATAAAAGTACATGAAAACCTGTGGACAGTGAAAGGGTTAAAAATTTTGGGAATCTGCACCTATATAAAAAAAGGGTCTATATGTTCATTAGTTTAGTGTTATTTAAAGTCATGCAATGTAGTAAACATTTGAGAAAAACTCCTAGTCAAAACTTAAAATAATTGTTTTTTTTTTTTATTTAAATATTCATTAAAGTTTTTTCACTTAATATATCACTAAAGCTTTCCATTCATGTAAAAACAATATATGTTTAAGCAATTAAATTTGTTAATAAATTTTTATGAGTTTGTTAACTACAAAAATTTGTTTCAAAAGTAAATGTTGGTATTTTTGCTATTCAAAAAAGATACTTTAAATTTCATTTTGTAATGATTAAAATATGTATTTCTTTTATGTAATTAAAAAATAGATGTTTTATAATAATAAAAAAGTTCTGCTTAAAGGATTTAGTTCAATAACTAATGCATACTTCTTGCCTGTTTTCTAATTATGAAATGAAATTCCTTTAAAAACCTTGACAGAGTTTAAATTTGTGTTTAGATTATGTATTTTTAATAATAAAGAAATATTTTTGTATATTTATGTGATAAATCTTTTATTATTTCAGAGTATAATAATGAAAATCTGCGTATGTGTTTGCAAATTACTGAAGCTTATATAATCTTATGCCCTGAAAGTTTTTTAAAAGTGAGTAATTGTTTAATATGATTTTTTGGAAAAAAAAAAAAAAAATTTAACTGGATTGCAAAATTTTAGTTTTAATTTTTAATTTTATTTCTGATATTTTTTTTTTTTTTTTACATTCAAATTTTGGCTTCTCTTCAATATTATTAAAAATTTCATTACATAAAGGCAAAAGAAAAGAAAAAAAAAAAAAAAAAAAAAGGGGGGGGGCTATTTAAAAAATGGTCAAGAATTTAATCTGATATTTCTTTATTTTTTTGTAGATGTGTTTTTAGAGAAATGAACACTAATTTGTCAGTTTGGGATAATATATTAAGATAATTCTTAAAAAAAAAAAACAGTAAAATGTTAAGTTTTGAACAAGTGTTAATATTTGTATTTCAAAATAATTATTTTGCTTTTCTTTCTCAAGTGATTCATTTATCGTTGTTTTTTTCTTTTTCTTTTTACAAATTCTGATTTTGACAAAAATAATCTTTACAATTCTAGATTATTCAAACTAGATTATTAACTTTTTGAAAATTCACTACAATAATTTTTGAGTAGATACTTTCTTCTAAAAAAATTTTCTGAGTAAAATTTTTTTGCCCTTTTCTAAGTTATTGCTATAATTATAAATTATTTATTTATTTATTTATTTTTAAAGTATTACTTGCATTTGATTTTCATTTTTAAAATTTAATTTTTTATTGCAGAGATATGGTCATGATCTAGTGAAGACATTTGTTTCTGCTGTGACAGATTTAAAGTCAGAAGGGATCAATATGATTTTAAGAGTATGTCCTATGTTTATTCCTCAAGTTCTTAAAAAAACAGTTCAAGTATTTCCTGTTTTGTTAACAGTGAGGTTAGGTTATTATATTTTATTTATTTTTTATAGGTTGTTGAAACTGTTTTTATTGTTTTTCGTGAAGATGGACCTCTTTTATTTCAGCCTTTGTTGCCATTTGTTTTGAATTTGGTTCTGCAAGAAAATGTAAGAATTTTTTTTTTGATTCTTTTCTTAATAATTTAGATTTTTAATTCATATTTTTAAAGAAAATTAATTTTTTTTTCTAAAATAACGATTTAAACTAATTAATGATTTATTCTTCGTAAATTTTTTTTAAATTAATGTTTAATTGGGTTAATTTTCTGTATTTGGGCTTTCTGTCTGTTGTTTGCTGCATCAACATATTTTGGGGCAGCTCTTTTGTTGTAAGATAATATAACGTTTCATATTTTTTTACAGGCTCAAATTTTATTATAAACTTTTTAATTGTAACAATCATTGCAACTATTTCTAACCAACTGAATGTTCATATCTAAATGTATTAGTTTTAAATGATCCTCTAAACTTTATTCTTATTTTAAATAAATAAATTTCCTCATTAAATAAATAATTTTAAATTAAAATCAATAATAATACTTGAATTTGCTTTTATTTTAGTTTTAATTATCATATTGAAATTATTTTTCCCTCCTAGATTTATTTTCATGCAATATTTAACCTGTAATTATCAGACTATAATAATGGTTTAAAATTTTCCCTCTGCCGTCTTGTTTTCATATCTTTTACATTACTCTGTGGGTAATCATGTTTGTTTTTCTGAGAAACAATACAATTTTAGCCACCATATTGGTGATTTTGAACCATGCATCAGCTTACACCAAAGTTATAAACAAAATTTATTACATTCCTAAGTGCTCAGTTATTGTTTTCAATCTAAGTAATAATGCCAGAAAATATCATCTTCATGAATGTAATGGTCCCATTTTCTAAATGACCTTTAAATGAAACTTGAATTTCTATGATTTTATATCTTTTAGCCCATTTTGTCAGAATTTATGATTTTAAATGGAAAAATTGTGAAAAGATATTGAATTGAAAACATATGCTATTTGATATTTTATTTTCTATGTAATTTGATTTTTGGGATTTATATGTACCGAAAGCGAACGACACTGCAACAAACCCTCAGGTTTTTACTGAATTCATAAAAAAATTCACACATTTTTTTTTGTTAAAAATAATTTTATCCATCAAAACCTTTCAAAATTTTTGTAAGTGATATAAATCTAGTTTATTGAAATGATCTAAAAGGATTGTGTTAAAATACGGACAATTAGTTACTTTTACTGTAGAAAAAATATACTATCCACATGCCGTAAGAGGCAAAACCGCAATGAAGCTATCTGGTTTTTATTGATTTCATCCAATTATTCCCACATTTTATTTTGTAAAAAATATTTCTACCCGTGCAAACATTTCAAAATTTTTGTAGGGAGTGTAAATCTGGTCTATTGAGATGCTTTTAAAAGATTGAGTTGAAATATGTATGTTTAGATAATTTTAGCATGGAAAAAATATCTTCTCTGTGAGTCGCAAAGTGACCCCCTTTTGCCAGTGTATTTAAAAGGGTTAAAATCCATTTTTTAAAAAACCAATTACATTATTGATTAGAAGAAAGTTTCAACTTTAAGGTAATATTTTTGGTTTGTTTATATCTTAAAAATCACACCCTGGACATGCGTTGACAAAAGGGAAAAAAATGATTTGGAGTAAAATGACCCTTTTTGAAATTTTTTTTTTCAAATGATTAACTACAACATTTTTTCAAATGTTTTATAGCATTTGAGACCTAAAAGTACAATCTTTCAAAATATGTCTTTCAAGTTTAACTTCTCCGAGCAGTTTGGTTGATTTGAATTTAAACAAAATGATCCAGAAACAGAATTATACTTGGAAAAATGGTTCTTTCTTCGATTTGGTGTGTAAATGTGTTTGTGTGCATGTGCAAATGTTTTCGTTCCCTGAGCTTTAAAAAAAATCACTTTTTGATGAGAGTAAATTGCGCTTCGTAATTAATATCTCAAAAAATTATCAAAAAATTAAAATTCTGAGCTTCAGGTACATCAGGAGAGACCTTGGACTAACTTCACACACAAAAAAAAGAGCCTCATACCTGTCACAGTTTTTGCTAGCTATCACAGACACATATGCATACAGACTGTTCTTTTAATAGTATAGATATCACAGTTCATCATTATTATTTTATCTTTTTTTTCAGCAGTGCATTGCATCTTTAATGGTATTCACATTAACTTTAAACCACATTTTTGTCAGTATAATTCATGTTGAAATCACCCTTGAGGATAGACTTAATTACAGAATTTTTTTTTTTTTTTTTTTTTTATTATTATTATTAATAATTTTGATTTTTTTTTTGTAATTCATTATTTTTTATATTTTAGGAACTGCCTATATCCCTGTCTATATACCTTTCCTTGTTGTCACGTGTAATACTCCACAATCAAGTATGCTTTGGCAATGTTCTTCAGGAACATGCCAGTAAAACTCATAAAGATGTATGTAAATTTCTGAATCATAGTGTTTTTAGCTATATAATATTTTATTTATCAGGTTTTCATTTGTGCTTATTCTTCAAATAATTAATCTATGTCAATTTAATAAATACTATCTTTTTCAGTTGAAAGAATAGATAAAATTTACAATTTATACCGATGGATGCTTAGTTTGGAATAAGCTTTAAATGATTTTACAAGCACGCCACAAAAATAATTTACTTTACTGAACATGCAGTGTTAGGAAAAAAATAATTTTCTTTTCCATCAAATAAAATAAAACAAACTATTTAAAGATGTATGTAACACACAAAAGGTAAAATCTTTCAAAAGATTAAAAATAAAATTTTAAAAGCTTAAAAACTGTCAAGTTTCAACTAGTTTGTGGCCATCATCAGGGTCATACTTCAGTATTGAGAGACACAAATATTTATTGTTCATAAAAGTAAAAAATAAACATACTTTGTTGAACCTGCCCTATCATTATTTATTTAAATTACTTTAAATATTACTATTTATTTAAATTACTTACTCAACAGGTGTTGATGCTATGCATAATTTTTACAATTTCCATAATAGCTCAATCTTCAGAACTAATGCATGGATTTTCATCAATACATCAGATTCAGTTAGCATTTGATGTTTTTCGCATTTTGGTGTAAATCGCTCAAAAGGTGGCACTGCTATGCTGCATTTTTTGTGATTTTCACAATAACTGTATATGAAAAAATGATACATGAGTTCTCATCAAACTTCAGATTCAGTTAGTCCTCAATATGACTTGGTGTTGTTTACATTTTGGTGTAAGATGCCTAACAGGTGATGCTTTAATGCTGCATTTTTCACAACTTTCACAATAGTTCTATCTCAAGAACTAATGTACAGATTTTTACCAAAATTCAGATTCAGGTATACTGTGATAAATATTATTGCTGATTATGTTTTGGTTTAAGTCACCCAACAAGTGGTGCTTTTATGTTGCATTTTGCTTGATTTATGTGACTTAGTGATAGTCATATCTTAACAATTAATGCAGAGAAATTCATATGATTAAAATCCCCATGATGAACATAGAATGTCATTTAATTTTGGCAATGAGCTAGTGAATTTTGAAGTTTCAACATGTATGAGATAGAAGAAAGTTTTGGAATTGCCACATCTAACTTGTTTTATTTTTAAGATTGAGTTACAAGGCAATTAATATTAATTACAAACGATTTATATTATGAAGAGTATAAAAATTTTTCAGATGAAATTGAAGAAAAAATCAAGTTACATTTATCCAGGAAATTATTAGATCATTATAACTACAACTACATATGAAAGTTAAATGCTACAAATATCAACTTGCACTGATGAACTTTTATGAGTTTTGTTTATGGATGATGGCCGAAGTGTGGATAGACATATAGATACTTATTAGAAAACTGCAGAACAAATAAAATTCAATATTAAATAAGAAAACTAGATGTAGGTTTAATATTTTTAATCTTCAAGAGAAAAATAATGTAAATCAAAACCTACTGTATTACAGTATAGGATCTATTATTCAGAATGCTTGGGACCTCTGATATTCTGGATAAGGGTTTTTTCCATAGTTCGGAACACTTTACTATAAGTTTAAGAATAGTCCAAAATAATGGTATGAAACACATAAAATATTAATATGTAATTACATGTGTTCATAACTTATTTCCAAAAAATAAATAAATAAGTAAGCAAAATAATATATAAGACTTGAGAGCAGGATCTTTTGATTTGGGCTTTTAGAAAATTTTTATTATGATTAATTGCTTATAGTGTGTCACTTGTATTGATTGCTCCTGTATCCTGCATTATGACATGATTTGCTGGGAGTAACTTCTTTGTTGCATTCTACAAATCTGTTGTTCAGTTGAAAAATATTAGTAGCTCATTTGAATTTTTTTTTACTTGCACCATTCTGCTGATCATCATCATTACTTTCCTTAGACATATCATTTGTCATTATGTCATATTCCAGTCATCAGATGACTTACAAAAATATCATCATCAGCAAGGACAATTGTCCACTGATTATTGGTCTAACAATTGAGAATCTGAAGATGAATGTTCCTTAGCTTAGTCAGGCAGATCTGTAATAATTTCCTTCTTAGAATTTTTAAAATTTTCCACTTAATGTTCATTCACACACACACAAAAAAAAAAAAAAAAAAAAAAAAAAAAAAAAAAAAAAAAAAAAAAAAAAATCACGAATAGCCACTAATTGTATCATCTTTGGATATGTGTATACATCTGTCTGCTATATTCCATGCTTGATGTAAAATATATCTTTAATTTTTACATTTTTGAAATTAAACAAATTATTTTCTGTTTTCATTTTGCATTCCGGTTTTCGGAACTTTCTGGATATGAGGTTTCCAGATAACGGGTCCCATACTGTATTTATTGCCTTATATTCATTAATTCTATATGTTCACCAGTTTATCTTAAGGCCCCACAATAGTCACAGAAAAAGTACTCAAAAAGACCCGGATGATAATGTAAACTCTTTGGGAGCATTCTTTTCAAATATCTCACTCAAATTTTAATATTTTTTACATGATTTTTTTCTGCATAGTATAGCTGAGGGCTATCCACAACCAGCCTAGTTTTTACTTTTTCAATTTTGGTTTCAGAAAAAATTACTTTAAATTACAAAACTGGTTCTGAAATTGAAATTATCATAATACAAAAAATATATCAGCAAAATCGAAAAAGTAAAAACTAGGCCAGTTGTAGATCGTCCTCAACTATACTGTGCATTAATAAAAAAAAAAAAAAAAAAAAAAAAAAATCATGTAAAAATATTAAAATTTGAGCGAGATATTTTTAAAGAATGCTCCCATAGACTTTACATTATCATCTGGATCTTTTTCTGTGACTATTGTTGTGCCTTGTTCACATTTTAATATTTTTACAGGATTTTTTTTGCATAGGATAGCTTTGCATAGGATTGCTGAGGATAATCCAAAACTGGCCTAGTTTTTACTTTTTTAATTTTGGTTTCAGATAAAAAAAAAAAAAGTATTAATTTAATTTAATATTATATAAATTTAATTTCAGTTTTTTAATTTGTATTTAGTATTATACAGTCTTAATAAACTTCTTAATCTTCATGCTGTTCTTGTATAGGCAATTTAATTACAATACATAATTATCTCATCATGTTTGTCTTCTGGGATGCAATTTACTGGTATTTCATTATTTTGCAGCTTAATTAATTAATTTTGTTTTGCCAGTAATTGTATTGACATGTTCCAAATGAAAATGAGTTTAAATAGAAAATAAAGTATTTTGATTCTTCAAGTAATGGCTTGGAAAATAGGTGACAATTGTTAAATGTGTTATTTGTTGAAGAGAGAATTGATGTTAAATGAAAAATAATAAAAAAAAGAGAATATGTCATATCCAGCAACTGTTATACTTGGCCCGCTGTAGAATCCTTATCCCTTCTTTTCTATTGATTATTTATGAATAGTCAAATCACTATTATATATTAAGAGATGAGGCAGACTCAGCCCAGACTCAGGCCTACACATACTTTATTTTTATATCCATCTTTGGGCTCAGGTTCATTCTTTCTCAAACTGAGAATTTTATTTATTTGTAAAAATTTATTTATTCTTTATTTACATGTTAATATATATATATACAGTGTTCTTGCTGACATTTGACCAACGTTAGTAATTTGGCTATTTAAAAATAAAAAACTTTTGCCAAATGAAAAAAGTATTAGCAAAATAAATTCGCCGTGTAGCACAATGTATATATATATATATATATATATATATATATATATATATATATATATATATTTAATCATTTAATGTACCCCCTTTTTTTCAATGTTCTAAAATATCCTAAGTTTTTATAACTGTGACAGCGATTGTTATTAATCTAATTTCAACTATCTGCTACAAATAAAAAAAAAAAAAAAAAAAAAAATATATATATATATATATATATATATATATATTACAAATTTAAAATTTTTTCGCCAAAACTAACCTTTATACTATCTTAATTTTCTTATAATAATATTCCGTACTTACTTCAAATTATTAAATTAAAATCTTGTTTCTAAATCTAATCTGTTAATCCTTATGCAGACGATATAAATTCTTAATTTGCCTTAAAAAACATTATTCCAGTATGCGTAAATTTAAAAAGATGGCTCTAAATTAAAAATATTCTTAATTAAAACTTTATTTCTTAATATTCCAAATAAAACTGATTTCTTCTATGTTTTTATCAACCCTTTTTAAGAAAGTCTTATTAAATTTATTCCAAAACCATACCTTTCAAAAAATATCATTATTTTATTTTATCTATTTATTTATTTTTCCTACGTCAACCTTTGATGTGTGCATATTAATAAATTCATTTCTTTTCTTTTTCTCTTAAAATTAATCATTTATAAAAATCGTCTGCGTAAGATATTTAAAATTCTGAGTCAATTATAAATTGGTTAAATAATATTTTTTTTAAAATAAATTTATCGTCTGTTTAAAAATAGCCTCGTAGCTGGACAAGAATTCTGTTTACATAAAAGAATGATGGTTTGAGGTTACAGAATGTTCCAGTACTTTCTTTTTTAGTTTAGAAGGTGGAAGTCTCGAGATGAGAAAGAAGATTTCTTGGGTTGCTTCTTCGATGAGGGCAGCTCGCTGAAATAATGATGGAATTTTTGCAAAAGGAGCTTTTCCTTCCTCATTATTACAAATTTAATAAATGAATTTACAGCAGCCCATGACTAATTATTGGATCTTCTACATTTATTATTTTATTTTGTTTTTTCCCTCGCTTGCCATGACTGCGTGTTTCTTTTTAACCAGTGGAAATAATTCGAGTTCTCCTTAAATCGTCACATATATATATATATATATATATATATATATATATATGCATATGTATAAAAAACGAAAAAGAAAGAAAAAGAAAAAAATGAGCACTAGCAATTTGGCAAATCTAATCGCTTGTTTACTCGCCAAATGAAGAATTTAGTCGCAATTTGGTGCATTGGCGAGCGACAGCGAGAACACTGTATATATATATTTATATATATATAATAATAATAATATGTAAATAAAAAATAAAGAAATTTTTGCAAATATATATATATATATATATATATATATATATATATATATAAAATTATTTTTCATTTCAATTCATTTTAATGCTATTTTAATCTGTATGAGGGGGAAACTAAAATAAAGTTTTTCATGCTATTTTACAAAAAAAAAAAAAAAAAAAAATTGATATTTGCAGATGTTTGTCATTAAAGAATCAGATCTTTCAGATAACCTTGTTAAGTTTTTAATTTAAGTTGATTTTTAGGGACATAACAATTATGAAAGATTGTTTTTCCCTGACCACTCACTATCCTAAACACACTCAAAAATGGTGTTAAATGCCAGCATTTTGTTAAGGAGAAGTTAACTTTCCTTAGTCACTTATTTGAAGTATTTTCTATCCCTTTTTTTGACTGAGTTTTTTCTTGCCACTCGCCACCGAAGGAAGTTACCAATTTTAGTTTAAGATGTACAAATGAAAAATGTTGTTCAATTCTTCAGCATATAAGCAGTAATTTCTGCAAACCTTACTCATATATTTATAAAATGCACTTCGTTAATATGTCATCAAATTTGCTTGTTGAGGGGGGAAAAAAATTGGAAATTCTTTAAAATAATCAAGTATGTTTTTGTTTGATGTGAGACTTCTCTTTTGATAAGATTGAATGTAAATTTTCATAAAATAAATTATGTTCTAAGAATTAACAGTTTTCCTATGCAAGAAGTTTTTTAAAAATAAGATTTTACTTTTAAAACAATTTTAAATATGCATTTATTTATTTATTTTTACATACTTTCTTTTAATCTATTCTTGTATGTGGCCGTCAAATAGTGTTACTCATTTTTCACTCACTACCTGTTTACATAAGGCTTCAAAATTTTGAATATGTATGCATATTTTTCATGAATTACACTTTGATTTTTAAAAGTTTGATACCTAAGGGGTGCAATTATTAGCTTCAACAATTAGTAATTGTTGAAATGAATATGGCAGGGTTACCACCATAGTGCCAAATTTTGAACAACTTGGCTAAATGTCACCAAACTTGGAATATTTTGCCAAATTTGATGAGAAAAGTAAGTTATGCATGAATGGCTAATTTGGTAAAATTTTCTACTTTTTAAAGTGCTCTTAATATATATATATATATATATATATATATATATATATATATATATATATATATATATATATATATATATGTATTATATTTTTGAAAATGGTATGTTAATAAAAACATGTCTTAGAACATTTTTTTTTTTCTTTTTATTGATATTTTCTATTGTAATCTCAGGCAGACATGTACCCCAAAAAGAGTGCCTGAAGTCATTTTTATAACATATAGTCTGAGATGTTTGACTTTTTATGTTGTTACATGATTGATAAGCTATTGTTTTATTTCCATTGTAAGACATTGCTTTATTTTTTGTTATAATATGTAGGTAAATACAATTTTGGGTCACCTTTTTGACGTCTGGTTAGAAAAAATGCCTTTAATGAATCCAGCCCCTAAAAGAAAACTTATGGGCTTAGCCTTGACTTGCCTTTTAACTTCTGGCTCAGAGTAAGTTTTTTTCCCATTTATTTTATAAATTTTCAATGATATTGTTGAAAAACTTTAATGTTTGAAAACATGACTTTTATTGATAAATTAGAAAAAAATATGAATTAAACATAAAGTGAGAATGCGATGTTTGCATGCATGCATGTATGTATATATACACATACATATGTTTCATTTTTTAAAGAACTTTGACGTTCTGAACTGTAACATCTACCATTTTATTATTTCAGTTGTGACAATTTAGTTTAAGTAAGCAGATTTATTGCAATTGCAGATATCATCCAATTGTTTTTGAGTGATATAATATTGTAGTCAAAATATTTAAGATCCATTTTGTGTTATAGTAGATTTAGTACTAAGGATTATACTGGTATGCAAATGTCTTTAGTCAGGCACAATAAACTGATTTTGATTGCCCAATACTTATTAATTCCAGTTCTTTTTCAAATTTAATTTTGTGTTTATCAACAAGTTCATAAAACAGAAGTTGTTATTTAATATATTTAAATACTTGCATAGATTGGAAACATCACAGATTTTACAGCAACCGCATATTAGAATGTTATTTACATGCAGAATTTTACCCCCCACTTTTTTTTTTTCATATCATGTTTGATATGTACATTGACAAATTTAATTAATACTAATGTTGCAATAGTTATTCAATGCATGTTTTAGAAATTTAATGTTTAATATGTTCAGAAATCAATCAATATTATTCTCCATTACAGATAATATACATTGCTTGTAATTAACTTTTACAAAATGAATGGAAAAAAGTTAATAAAATTAAAATATACAATTGAATTGTATTTTAATATTGAAATTCTGTTTCTAAAAGTTTATATCCATGTGAAAATTGCAATAAAAATTAAGAACCTCAAAATCAAGTGTAACATACGCATTAGCTCAAAAATAAATAAATAAAAGAACAATTCAACTAGAAAATATTGCAACCAGTCTCAGTGCACATCAAATCAAGAAGACAAACCTATTTTGATTCATGCTGAAACAAAATAGAAGACTTATAGCAACTGGAATTATAGAAGAGTTGAATAAAAGTAGAGTGTCCTATATCCTTTGATGCGGTTAAGAGATGCCTGTCTGCTGTAAGTTTGAATGGTCGCATAGCTGTGTGAAAATTGTTTTGTATCCCAAATTGGGACATAGAGGCAGTAACATCGTGATTTAAGGTATTTTGAAGTAGGAAAAGATTCATATTTCATATAAGTTAAACCAATAAGGAATTAGAAAATGTGTTACAGTACCTTTGTATATTTTGCAGTTCCATCTGGTACTTAAAATAGTGACAGAAGGTTCAGTTTTTAGCAAGATAAGCACTCAAAATACAGATATAAATTCTGATTAAATTATATGAAAACAAAGGAGAAGAAAAATTTCGCAAAATTATGACATGGTTTCTGCAATTGCCTGATCTCAATCCCACTGAGAAAAGTTTGCATGATGGCTTCAGTACATTTTCAAAATCTTTGGGAATGTTTGCATTATACTTGGAGAAACATAAGCCATGAAACAGTGAAAAGATTGGTGTCTTGAATACTAAAATGGCTGCAATTTAAAATATTCACCTGTACTTTGTTATTACATCATGTACAACATAATTCTGTATTAATTTTTACAATATTTTGTTCTTTATTGTTAATTTATACTAAAAAAAAAAAAAAAAAAAAAAAAAAAAAAAAAAAAAAAAAAAATGTGGTTTGAGTTAGAGTTAATAGTTACCTAAAGTAAGATCTTTTCTAGAGTCATAAAACACAGGTAATTTTATTTTGTTTATTCTAAAAAATAGCATTTTACAGGCTTGGCAAAATGACTTGCAATCTAAAGAAAAAAAATCAGTATTTTACAGGTGATTAATAATTCTACTACATTATGGAACTAAAGATAAATGTTATTGCATCACCATAATATTAATTAACTATCTTAAACTTCTATCTGTAACAAGTACAATTATTTCAATGTTGTTGATGACTGCTTAAGTTTAAAAGAATTAGAAAAAAAATGTAAAATTGTTTGTCTGCGGATGCGGATATGCATTTGCTTTTATCATTGGGTGCATAATGAACACACAGATGAAAAAAAAATCAACAATGGAATATGTTCCGTGGAACATAAAAAAATAGATTTATAAAAGAAAAAATATACTAAAATGGAATAAAATTTTGATATTCACCTATACGTACTAAGACACCAGAGATAAAAACAATGAAATTTTGAGGTAGCAAAACAAAGAAAAAAGTATTTTAAGATGGAAATGAGTAAATTAAATGGAAAAAAAATCGAAATTAAAAATATACTACTTATTATACATGTTTTTAATAAATAACTTTCTTGAATAATTATCAAAATTAGATTAATTTTCACTGTTAAAATCATGAAAAATTGGTAAAAGACTTTCATTCTGATACACCATTGATATTTAATTTCTAAATTATGGACTACAAAGTGACTTTGATCCTGATTATTATTATTTTTTTCTCCAATCTCAATACTATTATTATAAAAAAATTTTCACTTCATTTAAATTTTAAGCAAGTGTGTAACATTGGTGTAAGTATTATAGTCTGATTATTATTATTTTTTTCTCCAATCTCAATACTATTATTATAAAAAATTGCACTTCATTTAAATTTTAATCAAGTGTGTAACATTGGTGTAAGTATTATAGTCTGATTATTATTATTTTTTTCTCCAATCTCAATACTATTATTATAAAAAATTGCACTTCATTTAAATTTTAAGCAAGTGTGTAACATTGGTGTAAGTATTATAGTCTGATTATTATTATTTTTTTCTCCAATCTCAATACTATTATTATAAAAAATTGCACTTCATTTAAATTATAAGCAAGTGTGTAACATTGGGGTAAGTATTATAGTGAAATTGTTTGATCATGTATTCATTAAATGGATATTTATTTTTCTATTTTGTTTCAAGCACTTCTTTTTCTGAAATTTGTTTTCTTCTTTAGAATTGTCCATGATCGAATTTGTGGTATACTGCTTGCTGTAGTTGAAGTTTTGAATGATATTACCAAGCATGATACTGATGACTTACAAAACTCGCCTAATGAGTAAGCTATTTTTATCATTTTATAAAAAAATAACATAAATAGATATTATTTTATCTTTATTTCTGTCATCATTGACTGCTTCACAATTTTTCAAGAAATAATAATACTTAAATAC
This sequence comes from Maratus speculifer, assembly GCA_964019185.1. Taxonomy (NCBI): domain Eukaryota; kingdom Metazoa; phylum Arthropoda; class Arachnida; order Araneae; family Salticidae; genus Maratus; species Maratus speculifer. The sequence continues at coordinate 307,515,523 of OZ025295.1, read as the reverse complement.
CAAAGGAAAAAAAAAATCATGATTAAACATAATATTCTTCATTAATGCTTATAATTAATTATTCTTTATAATTTTCTTCTTTATGATTATTAATTACTCTTTAAATGAAAACTATTTTTGACTCTTTTAAAAACTGATAAGATTAATGAGAACCTAAAATTTTAAATTCTAAAAAGAAATTCATAATATTCTTAACTTATATTGACTTGTATATATTGATGTACTGATCATCTCTAAATCTTAAAGAAAAAAAAAAGTTGTTAAGTTTTAGAGCATTTTTCTTGTGCTACATTCGCATATCAATATCTGAAGGATCCCGTAACAGGACTGCCACTGGCGACTATTTTTTAATTCTGCCTCGTATCACTTTCTCAAAACAAAAATTATTGACATGTAGTTCAGCAACATTTTCAAAGGAAATATACAAGCAAATTATTTTTTTTTTAAATACTGCTGTGGATAGAATAAAAAAAATAGTCTTCTATGGCTGTCTTGTGTTGGTATGTTTATACTATTATTTTAACACAATCTAACTGAATGGTAAAGTTATCTTTCTAACTGAACTTCAGTTAGAAATATAACTTTACCAATCAGTTAGATTGTGTTAAAATAATAGTATATCTACATATCCTTTGTTCTATGGAGTTCCATTACCTGCGGCTTATTCTGCTGAGCTGTCTAAATGACAGATCAGATGTTATGGCCAATAAGGTTATCTGAGAGAAAAATCCCAGTCGGTTATCGCCCGGTTAGCTTAACAGGTAAAGCATTGGCCTTGTAAGTCAAGTATCCGGGTTTGATTCCCGGCCTGGGCAATTTTTCGCCCAGGCTGGAAATATTCAGTTAGAAAGGTTGGTATGTTTATTATAGTTTTGAAAACACTGTTAGGTTACATATGTAAAAAAATATTTTTACAATTTATTGGATTTCTTAAAATTTTTAAATCCTATATCTTTATGTACATGTGAAATAAACTTTTTAAAAATTCTGTATAATTTATGGTATAACTTGTTCTTTTTCAGTATGCTTGTGATAAATCCTGATGAATTCATTGAACAGGAGGAAGATATAAGCAGTGAGCATGAAAGGAGAAAACGAGGAGTAAGTATTTTTAGTCATACAATTAATAATTTAGGTCATTTAACTTTTTGTTAGAGCACTTACAAAACTATAATTTGAGAATATTGGGAAACCTGAGATTTATTGTACTGCCATTTTAATAATGATAATGTTCTTTTATTTTCTGTGCTAAAATGTATGTCAATTTCATAATATAATTATGTATTTGTTAATTTTAAAACTGTTAAATGCTATGCTATTAAAAAAATTATTTAATTTTTAATTGTAGCTTTACTTGCTTCTTTTTGAGTGGGAAAAAAAAAACTGTTAAGGGAATCATTTTAAATGTTTCATTTATTTCTAAAATTTAAAAATTTATTTTAAATTGATTTTTTTTTAAAATTTAAACTACTTGTTCAAAGTTTGCATTTTATTTTAAATTTTATAATTTAACCTCATTCACTCTTAAATTATAAAATTGTGTCTTGGGCAATAAGAAAATGTGAATCAATGAAGAAAAAAACATATTAATTTTTAACAAAGTGTGAAAAAGAAAAAAAAAAAAAAATGCAGAACATTAACAGATTGTACTAATATTAATAACTCGTGTAATTAGAGACTTTTACCAGCAACTCTTATAAATAAATATTACGTCTTTTACTATTATAGTGAAAACATAAAATGTTATTATTTATTTTTCATAAAAACTAATTTTTTTCGTAACATTCACTCAGATAATTTTTTTTTTCCAATAAGCTGTGGAATGTAGACTAATTTTAGAGATAATAAACATTGAAATAAAGTTAATTCTATATGAATATTGGTTGTAATTGCTATTTTTAAAATAGTTTTCTTATTTCAATTTAACACCTAAAACAAACCAACATTTTTCAATAGTTTTACTGATGGCGACAGAGGACTGCAGTATTTATGAACTTGGGAAAATTAAGCCCAGTTGAAAAATTCTATATTTTTGAAAGACCTTGATTATTTTCATTTTCATAAGAAATTTTCTGATCATATGTCTTGTCTACAGGCCACTATATGAAGTTGTTCAACTAAATTTTGATTTTGGATATATGTATGTAAAACTGTAAACCAATACTTTATGAATATTGTGCAATTTTTATGTTTTTCTCTCCCCCTCCCCCTCCTCCCCTAAATGAGTTATTATCAAGGTGAATAAATGTATTATGCAAGAAAGCAGCAGATGTTAAAAAAATCATATGTGTATCATTAATAATGAAATTGTTTTCTATTATGATTTCTGTTGACACCCTGTGCCTGTTAGCTAAAAACAAAATGGTCATTTCGTATTATTCTTTAAAAATAATAAAAGTTCCATTTAGTTCCAAAAGCTCCTGATTTTAATAAGTGGTATAAGTCTTCCATATATATTGAATCATGTGTTACTTTAAATTGTTTTTAAATAATGTTAGATGTTAAATATTTTCATCAAAAGTGATTTTATTGTTGTCAAAATATATTAGTAATTTAGTAGATAATTTTCGCATAAGAAAACCTACTGTTAAAATATGAGTCTGAAAAAAAAAAAAAAAAAAAAAAAATATATATATATATATATTTTATTAAAATTAATTATGTATATTTTAAAAAAAAAATTCTGATATTTATTTTCAGCTTTATAAATTAGATCCTGTGTATACAGTAGTCCTTAGAAACTACCTCTATAATCAAGTCATGGCTCTTCAGCAAGCTGTGGGACCTGCCAAATTTGAAGACCTAATGTCTACTGTGGATGTTGAAACTATGCAACAAGTGAAGGAATACTTGCGGACTTAATCAATGTGTGTGGCTAAATCTCTGTATGAAAGAAAAAAAAAATTGTAAATATAGAATGTGTGATTGAAAAAGGGTATGAAAGATCTGGAAATTAAAATATATTTGTATTTTGTATATGAATTATGTCTTTATTTCCTTATAAACATTTACAACATACACAATTTAAAAAAAAAAAAAAAGATTTTTTTTTTTTTTTTTTTGTTAAAATATGATATGCAATTCCAATACATTTTCTTGTCTGCAACTATTCCAGCTGTTGTAAGAGAGAAAACTATAATAGCTCACTTAAAATCTAAATTTATGGATGGCTTTTAGAGTACTGTCAATCCCACTTTATCGGATCACAGATAATCGAATACCCCACTTATTCAAATAAAATCATCTGGAACTAAATTTATTGCCATTGATTCTGTGTTATTTTCCCCCACTTAAACCAAATACTTTTCATGAACTGTTCCTGCTCATTTGAACAATATCTGGGTGATCAATGTTTGAAAATAGGCACAGAAAACACATTTTTGTTGTACATTACAATAGTAATGCCCAACTCTAAAAATAAGTTGTAGCAGAATAAAGCATTTATAGTGAAAACTTTATGTCAAAAAGTAGAAGATCATTAGCCTGCCCAAATGTTAATACAAAATATAAATTGTTGTAAATACATAAATGTGTGATGGATAAATAATGATGACAAATTTAAAACAACTAATATGTTTATTGAAACAAAGATAAATGACCTTAAAGTAAAATAAACAATCAATATATATGTTACCATTAAAGAATATAATTCAGTTATTTCATAAAATATCTAGTTATTTCATGAAATAACTAACCAAGTCTGTTAAAGTGTGTAAAATTATTTGATTATATAATTTAACTAGTTATTTTATAGAATAACGATTGCCTAATGGTTGAAATATAAAATAAACAATTTGGCATTAAAACGAATCATTGTTGGATAATTTAACTGATGATAAATAATTAAAGTCATTCGAAAAATACATTTCCAATTATTAATAGATGATTTGATAAACAATGTATACAAACAGAATATACAGGGTTGTTATAATTAAAGTTCGCCTATTCAGAAGACTCTAGAGCCGGTTCTATGGCTCCAAACGAATCAGAATTTCACTAGTACATAGTTAAAGACATGCACTCTGTGAAAATCGAAAAAAAAATTAGTTACAATTTTTGTCAGTAGGTGGCGTTGTGCCAATATTTAAGCCAATTTTTGCAGATTCCTTTATTTTCTGGGGATTTTTGAAAGATTCTGTATCTAAAGACAGATGTCAGACAATCTCTGATCTGAAACACAGCATTAGACTTGACGACATTCGCTCAATCTTACAGAACAGGTTACGCAATGCTGTAGAAAGCACAATTATGAGAATGGAATGCATTATTAAAAATGGTGGAGGATTCATTGACCATGCGTCATGTTATTCTTCGTTATTTCCTTACTGATGTTTTATTTTTGTTGATGCAGATTACATCACATGAAATGATATTCATTTTTCTGTATTGTTTGGAGTCATAGGTCAGGCTCCAGAGCTATCTGATTAGGTGAACTTAACTATAACAATTCGCAGTTCGTTGAAGTTTGTTGAAACTTTTAAATTTGTGTGTTTCGTCTGGATTGACTGATATTGATATAACGAATCTGCAAACATCGTCTTAAATATTGGAGCAGCGCCACCTAGTGACAAAAAAATTGACTAATTTTTTTTTCGATTTTCGCAGAGCGCTTCTCTTTAATTATGTACTAGTGAAATTTTGTTTCGTTTGGAGCAATAGAACCGGCTCCAGAGCCTTCTGAATAGGCGAACTTTAATTATAACAACCCTGTATAATATTACAATTTTTTATAGCTAAACAGTAAATGAAAATAAAAGATTGTAGTATGGCAGCTCTTATATTTAATTTTTTACTTTCTTCTATCTTTACAAGAAGAAAGTATAGGATTGTGAAAAAACTCAACTTTCCATTTTTGATAGTTTTATAATTCTCCTGAAAACCAGGGCTCGAAAAATCTAAAATTTTTAAGGTTCCCAGTCGGGAACCTACATGATAGATTTAGGTTCCTAGATGAAAAACATAAAGTCCCAGAAAAATTTATGTATGAGTATTTTGACGAAATTTGCCGTTTTTTCGCGATCATTTCACGAATTTTGCCGTTTTTTCACGATTTTTTGACAAAATTTGCCGTTTTATCGCGATTTTTAACAATATTTGCCGTTTTATTGCGATTTTTGCTTTTTTGCGCGATTTTTTAACTCTGCTGTTTTATTGCGATTTTTTCACAATATCTGCCGTTTTACCGCGATGTTTTAATGAAACCTGCCGTTTTATAGCCATGTTTGGACGAAATATGCTGTTTTCAATATTTTTTTTAATGACATTTGCCGCTTTTTTGCGATTTTTTGACGAAAACTTCCGTTTTATTCACGATTTTTAAACTGAATTTTCCGTTTGTTCGATATTTTTCAAGGAAATTTGCCGCTTTTTCGCATTTTTTTTAAACAAAATTTACCATTTTTTTCGCGATTTTTTGATGAAATTTTCGTTTTTTTTGCGATCTTTTGACGAAAATCGGGCTTTTCCCGTAACATTTTGACGAAAATAAGCATCCCACGGGCCACTTAAGAGCTATTTTTTTTAGTACCATCTCCGATTTTTTGCGTAAATTACGCGTTATAACGCGTCCGCGTCATCGCTTTCAGACACGGTGATTTGTTAGGTTCCCGACCGGGAACCTGAATGAAAAAATATACGTTCCCAGAAATGATTTCTGGGTTCCCCGGGATCGCTATTTTTCGAGCCCTGTGAAAACCATTTGATGGTTTTTAGAAAATGCTAGTCTGTGAGTCTGTATTTGACAAAAATTTTGTGTGCATTTTACCTCAAGAAATAATGCACGAAATTTCACAAAATTTTAGATTCAGTTGAACCTTGATATGAATAGAAGCTGATTAGTTGTTGATGTATATCGCTCAGCCGTGGTGCTACAATGCTGCCTTATTCACAATTTTGACAATAGCTCTATCTCAAGAACTGATGCATGGATTTTGAAAAAACTTCAGTTAGTCCTTGATATAATTAGATGATGATTACATTTTGATGCAAATTGCTCAATAGGTAAGCGCTTCCATGCTGCATTATTCATAATTATCCCAATAGCTCTATCTCAAGAATTAAATCTCGAATTTTTATCAAACTTCAAATTCAGTTAATTCTTGAAATAAATTGTTGTTTAGTTTTTGGTGTAAGTTTCCCTACTTGTGGCGCTGCTATGCAGCATTTTTCACAATTTTGCAATAGCTGTATCTCAAGAACTAATGCATGGATTTTCATCAAATTTCAGATTCAGTAAGTACCTGATAAAAATTGAACCTGTTTAGTTTTTGGTGTACATCATCCAGCAAGTTGCACTACCATGCAGAAATTTTTTTAAGGATTTTGCAATAGGCTCTATCTTAGAAATAAATGCATAGATTTAAATCAAACTTCAAATTCAGATAGAAGTTGACATAAGCTGTTGCTGACTAGATTTTGGTATAAACCACTGTACCGATAGCACTGCTATGCTGCATTCTTCAGGAAATATTAACTTGTATAAGAAAAAAGAAAGTTTTGGGATTGCCACATCTGACTAGTTATACCTTATGATTACATAATTATTACATTCTTCTGTATTTACAAGAAGAAAGTATTAGATTCGTGAAAATTTTTGAATTCCGGTTTTTGACAGATTTACATCTTTTAGGAGTCAGATGTTCAAAAAAAAAAAAAAAAAAAAAAAAAAAAAAATATATATATATATATATATATATATATATATATATATTTACAAAATGTCTGTCCATATGTGATATAAATTTTGTGGGCACTTTTTCTCAAGGAATTACATGGAATTTCATAAAACTTTAGTTAGATCTTGATATACATTAAATCTGATTAGTTTTTTATGTATATCGCCAAATAGGTGGCCCTGCTATGTTGCTTTTTTCAGGATTTCCACAATAGCTATATCTCAAGAACTAAAGGACAGATTTTCATAAAACTTCAGATTGTGTTGGTTCTTGATATAATATGGATCTGATTACGTTTTGGTGCAAATCATCCAACAGGTAGCTCTATTATGCGGCATTGATCATTATTATTCCATTAGCTCTATCTCAAAACCTAATGGATGAATTTTCATCAGATTTCAGATTTAGTTAGTCCCTGATATAAATTAGCATTCTTTAGTGTTTGGAGTAAATCCCTCAATAGGTGGTGTTACTATGTGCTATTAGTCACGATTATCGCAATAGCTCTATCTCAAGAACTAATGCAGGAATTTTCCCCAAACTTCAAATTCAGTTAGTCCTTGATATAAATTAGTATTCTTTAGTTTTTAGAGTACGTCACTCATCAGCTGGAGCTTCTGTTCAGTTTTTTTTACAGTTTCTGCGATGATTCGATCTCAAATACTAATCATGGATTTTTATCAAATTTCAATTTCAGTTAGAATTTGAAAAAAGTTGTTGCAAATAAGATTTTGATGTAAATTACCTAATTAGTGATGCTGCGATGTTATGTTTTATTCTTCTGGAAGTATTAACCTGTATGAGACAGAAGAAAATTTTGGGATTGCCACATCCGATTAGTCATAAGAACAAAGTTTCCAAGCGCTATTTCGTTAAATGATTCTTATTTACTGATCGATCTCTTATTCCTATAGAACTCATTCAAATAAATAAATAATAATAAAAAAAAGATTGAAAAAGTATTTGTGAATTAATCCCAAATGAAAATCTCTAACATAAGTACGTCACATACAAATTTTTGCGAATTCAAACTATTCATATCTTGCAATACCTAAACTTTCTTCTATCTCATACGTGTTAATATTTACTGAAAAACGCACCACTAGTTAATTGATTTACACCAAAATCTAGTCAGCAACAATTTAAGTCAACTTCTAAGTAAATCTGAAGTTTATTGACAATCTGTGTATTTGTTTCTGAGATAAAACTGTTGCGGAAATCTTAAAAAAAAAAAAAAAAATTCTGTATAACAGCGCCACCTGTTGGGTGATGTACAACAAAAACTTATAAGGAGCAATTTTTATCAGATACTAATTGAAGTTTGATAAAAATCCATGCATTAATTCTTGAGATACAGCTATTGCAAAATCGTGAAAAAGTCAGCATAGCAGCGATTAACACCAAAAACTAAAAAAACACTAATCTATATCAGGAACTAACTTGAAGTTTTATAAAAACATCTGAATTAGTTCTTGAGATAGAGGTAGTGTGGAAATTGTGAATGATAAGTAAGATAGTGTAAGATAGTAGCTTCACCTGTTAAGCGACATACATCAAAAACTAATTAGCTCCAGCTTATATCATGGTCTAGCTGAATCTAAAGTTTTGTAAAATTCTGTGCATTAGTCGTGAGATAAAAAGCCCAGAAAATTTTTGTCACACACAGACTCACAGAGTGACAGACTTTTTCTAAAAACTCTCAAATCGTGTACATTACATTCTAAAACGTATAAATCCATTGGAAACCGGAAGTAAAATTTTTTCACGTATCCAATACTTTCTTCTTCTAAAAAAAATAGAAGAAAGTAAAAACATATGGACAAAACATGCTCTCTTAATCACAGTTATAGTGCTATGACATGAGGTGTCAAATTTCAGTCATCTCCATGTTTATGTTATTCTATGGCACCAGGAGAGTTGCTTGCTTTTGAAGTGACTCCCATGGTGCCAACATGGTGACGCCTGGAATTTGAAGCAACTTTGACTTCTCGTGTAATAGCACTATTATTAATGAAGATGTCTAAGAAATGCAGCATACACACTGGCTGCAAAACAGATATAAACAATTCAAAACTGTCAAAAAGCAGCTATAATTGGTTAAAAAGGATTTTGCGTGCTGTCTTGAATATTTTAATGGTTAGACAATCATTGTTCTAGAAAATAACTAGTTAAATCGTAGAATCTACAATCTCTTTACACACTTTAACGGACTTGGTTAGTTATTTCATGACTTTAACTAAGTGCTTTATGAAACAACGGTAACAAATATACCTTAATGAGGTTTATTATTGCATATTTGATATTGAAAATGAAGCCTTTATATTCCATTTATAGGGGCACCCAAAATAATTCCTTTACAATATAGTCGAAGAGGAAAAACTGTTTCCAGTGTATTTTAAAGATGTTACAGTATTTCAAATATATTGAAACTGATATGCATAACTGAGGTTTACTATAAGATGCTTACAATAAAATGTGGCGCTGATAGTATTTATTGTTCATTTACAGGAACACACAAAATAATTCGGTTACAGTACTGTCTTAGAGCAATAACTTTTGGAATTGCTGGAATTTCGGTATGCGTTTGTAAACATAATTTTTGCATATTTGTCGATGTGTATAAATTATATTAATCATGTATAGGGTTGCACTAGAGAGTATATGTTTTTCGTAATTGAACTATTTTTTTTCATACTTTGATGTATAAATATAAATCTATAGATTATATATGTTACAGGCCAAACCCGATTTTAGGCCAAACTATATTATCCTAGGACAAACTAGTTTATCCTAACGCCCATCGGATAAACTAGTTCTTCCTAGGCCAAACCGGTCTATCCTAATGCCCATTGGATAAACTAGTTTTTCCTAGGCCAAACCAGTTTATCCTAACGACGCCCATCGGATAAACTAGTTTTTCCTAGGTCAAACTAGTTTGGCCTAACTCTTACAGGATAAATTAGTTTAGCCTGCTTTTTAGTGGTCTGAACTAGTTTATCTTAGGCCAATTCAATTTGGCATGATTTTATTGAATTCCATGACTGCCTCAGCGCCAACATTCTTGTTTGTCCTAGGCAGATCTAGTTTATCCTAGGTCAATGTAATTTTATGTGTTTTTAGCTCACTGGTGTCAAAACCAAAGAAATAATGGGCTCACAGATTCTGTATGTATGTATGTACGTACATATATACGTAACGCGATAACTCTTGATAGAAATATCTGATTTGCTTCAAATTTTGGATGTAGGTTCATTCTGTAAATGTACTTTTCTGATTAGTTTTGGGAATTAATTGGATAAGAATAAAGGGGGGCGGACGGGAGGCTAATTCCCCACCGTTAATTTAGAGAAATGGATTTATCATGCAGAATTATCAATTTTTCATTTTAAATTTTATATATAGGATCATCTGACAAGGCGCCGCCGTGATTAGTTGTGGATGTTTATTGTTTAAGTGTAAAAGAAAAGGCAATGTAGGTAACCCCCCATAATTTAGATGAATGGTTTTTGACGCAGAATTAACGGATTTGCTTCAAATTTTGGATATAGGTTCTTTCTGATAAGGGAATTCCCTGAATAGTTTTGGGGGTTTAATGATTAAGTATGAAGGGGAAAATGAAGGACTACCCTCTTACCTAGGAAAAACTAGTTTATCTTATGGGCATTTAGATAAACAAGTTTGGCGTAGGAAAAACTAGTTTATCCAATTGGCGTTAGGATAAAATAGCTTAGCCTAGGCTAATCTAATTTGGCTCGAAATCGGATTTGGCCGGTATAAAATATGTATATCACTAGAATAAGTATTAATGTGTGTCAAGCAGGGGCGTACTGGCATGACAAAAAGGGCGGTGGCAACTTATATTAACAGGGCGCCAATTTCTAATCAAAAGGGCGTCAATTATTATTTAAAAATATTTTAAACCTTTTTTTTTTCTTTTTTTTAAAGGGTTGACATAACGGCTAGAGACTTATCTTGAGTGAAATAATTTGTTTTATTTAATGATGTGTCCTTTATTTGTAAATTAAATGGATTGTAAATAAATCCAACTTAAACAGACTGGGATTTATAAATTGTCAGAAATTGTCATGTGTGTTTCTGAAACGCCCTTTACCTTCTTTCCTTCTCTAATTTGCGTCCCAAGTAGTTTGGCAATAAACTTCCTTTTAAGAGATATATTTAATTTTTATAATCCGCCAAATACAACTTTGTACTAATAGCCATATGTATAGCATAACTCTGCCAGAAAAAAAGTTTTTTTTTTGAAAAATATCTATATTAATAACAGAAAAAGAGTTAATCTCTCTCAATGTATGTATGCGAGGGGAAAAAATGGCTAAGAAAATTTGCAGCATGAAAGATCTGAAAATTTGAATGAGGATAGTCCAATGCAGGTCTTAATGCATCTGAATCTGAATTTTGCTTTTTTAAATAATTGAATCCGATATTAATTAAACTCCACAGAAAAAAAAAAAAAAAAAAAAAAAAAAAGTCGTCCGATAAGATGTTACGTCACTGAGTACCAGAAACTACATTCCGAAACTCGAAGGCAAATAAAATCCAATTGCGAAAATAATGTTTTTTAGCATCAACAGCATATTAAAATTTTATGAAGATTAGTCAATCTCAATTTTTACGAAAATTAAAGCCTAGAATGCAATTTAAAGAAAAAGAAAGCGTGAGACAGAAACACATGAAAACTGAAGCAGGGCCATTTACAAAGATTGAACGTCTCTCATGCCTGGAAAAAAAAGAGTTTGAAATCAAACCATCTTTTCAAGGGTTTAAAATAAACAATGTATACTTGTTTTCGAGGTTTTTTTTTTTTTTTTTTAAATACATAAATATATGAATATACACAATGGTGTAATTGTGGGGAAATTTTTTTTCATAGAAATCAATTGCATCAATTTAAAAAGCGATTTCAAACAATTACTCTATACTGAGAATAATAATACAATTAGATCCTTTAGTGTATCCCTGTAAATAAACAATAAAAAAGTTTCAATTCGTATTCTTGGTAGTGTATCACAGTAATATATATCGATTTAATTGTATTTGAAGAAAGGGAACACATTAAAATACACTACAAACATTTTTTCTCATATGAAATATTCCAACGGATTATTTTTGTGCATTCCTGTAAACTAACTGTGAGTACTATAGACACTCCATTTTCATTAATAGGCTACTTCAGTCAGCTCTCTAATACTATTTCTAAAGAAGAAATTTATAAAGATATCTCGGTTGCATTTCAACCGGTTCCAAAAATGAAAGTGTCCTTTAAGGAATTCCGTGTATTAGTTCTTGAGATATGACTATCACAGAAATCGTGTAAATCCAATAAAATGCACCATAACAGCTTACCTATTGGATAATTTATACCAAAGCCTAATTAGAAACAATGTGTCACTGAATTTGAAGTTTGGTAAAAATGCATGCATTAGTTTTTAAGATTGAGTTATCGCGAAAATCGGGGGGAAATCCAGCATAACAGCGTCACCTGTAGAGAGATATACACCAAAGCATAATCAGCTGCAATTCACATGAAGGACTAACTGAATTGGGCGTTTGATGAAAATCTGTGCCTTAGCTCTTGAGATCGAGCTATAGTGGAAATTGTGAAAAATGCAGTATAGCAGCGCCACCCGTTGGGCGATTTACACCAAAAACTAATCAGCCCTAATTTACATCTGAAACCACCTGAATATAATTTTTTATGAAATTCTGCGCATAAGTTCTTGAGATAGACCGCACACAGTATTTTTGTCACATACATACAGACAGAGTCAGAGGGCCCACAGACAGACATTTTGTAAAAATATGTTTTTCGATAGATAATCCTTAAAACGTATAACTCTGCCGAAAACCGGAAGTTGGAAATTTTCTCTAATCCAATACATTTTTCTTGTAAAATAGAAAAAAAGAAAAAAAAAATCACTTTAAACTATTGAAATGCAACCAAGATATTTTCATAAATTTCTTCCACAGGATTAGCATTAATGAACGGATCTTTTCGTTTGGCTTGACTGAAGTAATCTCTTAACACATTTAAAGGCGCCGCACTCAGTATTTTTTTTTTTTTTTTTTTTTTTTTTTTTTTTGGGGGGGCACCCTACAAAAGCAATTCGAAATAAAATCTTTCTAAGATTCTTTTATTTTCGATGAGGGTGTACTAGTATTTTTAAATTAATAAAAATGTGGTAGTCATATTTTCTTGTGATTTAGTGTCAGTTGTAAACTACTTATGAACAAATCGTGGAAGTAAGTACATTATCGTTTTTTAAAATCTATGTAAAAAAGTAGTGTTTTTTTTAATTATTATTATTATTTTATTTTTTTCAGCCAAGTATATTATAATTGACAATATGAGTTAAAATTTGTGCATAAAATATTGAATACTAAGATTTATCACTTAGTTTTACCTTGCTTAAAAACCTTAGTGGCTTTTTTCATATTTTTTGTTCTTATATCATTGTTTGCCTTATCTTTAATACCATAATAAAAAATATGGGTACACGACATTTCGGTCCCTGGCCATTTCGGTCCCGAGACATTTCGGTCCCTGGCCATTTCGGTCCCGAGACATTTCGGTCCCGAGACATTTCGGTCCCTGGCCATTTCGGTCCCCAGCAACTTTAGTCCCTCGCCATTCGGTCCCTTGTTATTTCTTTGCTCGGTAACTTATAAGTCGGATTCTAACTGTTGTGGGCCTGCCAAAATGGTATAAGTTCAACATTATTCCGGCCTTATTTTAATTTTTCTAATTCTTACCCTCCCTCCCGCCAAATTTTATAAAAAGTTGAATATAAGAGTCCGATAAATTTAAACTTTTATAACTCGTGATAATGAAATCGCAGCGAGCTGAAAAATTTGTTTGATTAAACAATGTGATATAAATTTGCGAGATATTGTCTTTTGCTTTTAGTAGTATTATTAATAATCAGAATAAATATTTAAAATTTTATTATTAATTATTAGTACCAGTATTTTATATAAACTTCTATAAACTACTATAAACTAAAAACTAACTTATAAGTTATAATGTATACATATTTCCTAAAATCACCCATCTACACCCTCTCCTTTGATAATTCAGAAATGAGATATATTTATTGAAGATCAATTTATTATTATTATTATTATTTTTATAATGCAAAGTTGGATCTTATAAATTTGTTTTCATAAGTTACTTTCCATTATTAACATTGCGAAAGCAATAGCGATTTCGTAACTGGGCATTCTATGAAAAAAAAAAAAAAAAAAAAAAATGTTTTTAAAAATTTGCCTCCGCCATTTTTTTTTTTTTTTTAAGTATAATAATAGTATTTATTGATTGCATTTTTTAACAGTCTTCTCACGCCATGAAGACAATTTCTGTGAGTTAATTTTATTGAAACTGGGCCTATTTCATTCTAATAAGATGATTCTTTTTATTTATTTATTTACATAAAATTAATATAATAATATTTTAAAGTATAATAATATAAATATTGTACATAAATATTATGTATGAAGTATAATGCATAATTTAATAAAATACATTAAAATGTAATATAATAATATTTTTAATAATTTTATTTTCAATTTTTAAGTGACAAAACTAAGTTTTTATTTATTTATTTATTTATTTATATTACCTTTTCGCTCCTACTTTCCCAGAAAAAAAAATATAATTCTTATTTTAGTTTTATTTTTAACTATACTAATTGTTTTAAATTTCTGTAATTTTAAATATACAATGAATAATCAAGTAAAAGATAAATTTCAGTTTAGAACTACTAGGAAATATAATGATGGATTGAATATAAAGTGGATTATGTATTGAGTTTATTTTAAAATAAAATTCATTATGTAAATTAATAATATTATTAATTAATAAATATATTCAATAAAATATTAATTTAATTTTTATATTAAAATTACTGTTTTGAGAATTAGGATTACCAATTATCATTAGGATTACCAATTATGATTAGGATTACCAGACAAAATTTGTGTGAATTATAATATTTTGGATAAGAGTTATACGTGTGTGCAGTTTTCGGGCACTTATAATTGCATTATACTAAAATTTTATGGCCTTCACTTTAAAAGCATTGCAATGTTCCCTATAAAACTATGTCTTATTTCTCAAAATTTCAGTTTGAAAGAGAAGGGACCGAAATGGCTAGGGACCGAAATGGTAGGGACCGAAATGTCTTGGGACCGAAATGTCTCGGGACCGAAATGTCTCGGGACCGAAACGGCGGGACCGAAGTGGCGGGACCGAAACGTCCTGCTTCCAAAAAATATTGCATGTTTCTTTTGTTTCATTTCTCTTCGACCTTAAATGGATTAAGAAACCTTCTATAGTAAACCATATATTTAAGTGACATGGGAATCGGAATTTATTTGTATTTGATGGACAGGCTAATCGAAGTCATACACTTTTCAACTATATTGGGAAGTGTCAAAATGTTGAATTTTAAATTTTAAATTTTTTTATTATTGGTGCAAATTTTATAAAGATTACACACACATTTGAGCAATATTGCCAATATTTAATAAAATATGATCTTAACTTTGCGGGAGGGGGAGAGAAATATTTTAGATATTTCAAAAAAATATAAATTTGTTTTCATCCCATGGGCACATACACAGCAAAATCCATGAAGAGGAACAAATATGTGCTTGTAATACATTACCAAAACTTTTCTTTGGCAAGAATCTTGCATAAGACAATTTCGAAAAATACCAATAATGTAAAAAATAAGATGCATAAAAAACCAGAAATAATTTATTATTCTTTTCCCCCCAGTTTATTTATTTTTTCCAAACCACAGTTTTAGATAATTTTGAATGCATAAATGTAAATAAAAATCAGAGCTGAAAATAATTTTTAAAGGGATTACAGGGGGACAGATGATTTATCCTTTTTCTTTCTTTTTTTTTAATGTTTATTTATTTTAAATAATTTAAATGGAACAATCTTTATTGTTTTTCCAAAATCACCGGCGAGAAAATTAATTCAATTCGAAAATTCAGAGAGAGGTAATTGCTCTTTTCTGTCACCCCCTACCCTATTGTGGACGCCCATGTTTTATCCCTTTCTACAAAAGAAATCAGAAGCATATTGATACTTGTAAGATATATAACACTTATGAAAAGTTTAAGACATAACATAAACATATCATATAATTAACATCATATTATTAGTAAAAACTTAATCTTTTAAAATTACTTACATTTCTCTTGAATCGAACGTATTATTTCCAATTAGAATCAATAATTTACTATCTGTGTGATTGAGTTTGGTAAAGATTTTAAAATATTCCAGGTCTTTCCAGGCTCCCTGTCTGTTTACATTTTGTTACTTTAGTATTCGAAAAACGAAGAATCAGAATTCAGAAAAGAGCCTTGTCCGAAATCAGTCTAACACTTGACGTTTCTTTTTCTTTCTTTTTTGTCCCCTTTTGCCAAAAAGAGATAATTTTTGGGAACTAATCAGGGTATAATTGACAGTGTGAATGATGAAAGATCTTAGAGGAAGTGGGGGGATATTCCGAGGGATAGTCTCTAAAACGATTATTGTGCAGCCAACAGGTGTATGTGTGTCGATTGATGGTCCATAATGTGTTCAAAAACGGACTCCTTTTAATCGCAAATGCTAAACAGCTGTTGTTAAATGTCGTTTGAGGAAAACCATCCATGTGGTACTACTTTGTATACTGTGGTACAGTATACAAAGAGGTCGGTTTAAAAGCTGATTGTGGGATAGTTTTCATTTAGAAAATTCCAAGTAAAAATTCTATAAGCTTCTGAAGAAGTACCTTTGTATCTCATTACTAAGGATGAAACAGCAAGTACACATAACTTTCTTTGTGCAATTCTTTTCAATTTGTTTGAAACAAAAAAATAGGTTAAAATTTACTGCCTTACTTTCAAAAATTGAATTTATTAATATATTGTTCTTTTAAGCATTTAATAAATTAGGAAAATCTGCATCCCTTCGCATAACTCCTGTAATTAAAAAGAAAGTGGACGAATTTCATGACCTCTTTTAAATCATGATTTAAAAATATAGACAATACATTTTTAAAAATGACAACAGTAAGAAAACGATTCTATTTTAGTGCAAAATACATAAAGCTAATATTTTTAAAGGTATATGTAACATTCAATAAGCGAAAGAAGCGTTAAATAACATTTAAATGTACGGTTAAATTATATATATATTGTTGTTTTTTCATCAAAATTTATAAACTTCGACGTTTTATAAACAAGCCATAAGAAATTTCGACTCTAAAAAACATTCCATGAAAAACATTGTCCTTAAAAAAGAAATCTGTTAAATCCAGCATTGACATTTTTTATTTAAAAAAATTATATAGCTATTTTCGAATAGTAATATTTGGCTTACCAAATGACAGTTTAAATAAGGCTAATATTACTATTCGGAAATAGCAGACACACAAACGGACGGACAGCAATTTTTTTTTTTTTTTTTTTTTGAATCTTCAGTATCTAAAACGTGTAAATCTGTTTTTTTTTTCCTTCTTCTTTTCCCCGATTTTACGATTGCAAGGTTTACCATATCTACGTATGATGAGTAAGTTAAAATGGCAAGGGCGCCATGACTGCCAAAGCCGCATCTGTCAGTAGGTCGAATTAAATGATTTTTAAGGTATTTAATCCTGTTTTATCGCTTCCATTATCTCAATAAGTAGAAATTCCAAAATACCTCGCAACCATACGAAACGCCCAATTTTTAAAGGAAGAAAATACTCTAAATACGAGAATAAATCTTAATATCAGTTTTTTAGAAGACTTCATTTGTAAGGACGCTTAAAAGAACAAAAGGAATCTGTCTAAGGGCGTCATGACGCCCACAGACGCCTATGTCAATATGTAGAATAAAATGATTTTTAAGGAATTCAATTCTGTTTTATCACTTCCATTAGCTCAATAAGTAGAAATTCCAAAATACTGGGCAAACCTACGAAGCGCCCAATTTTTAAAGGAAGAAAATATTCTAAATACATGAATAATTCTTAATATCAGTTTTTTAGAAGACTTCATTTGTAAGGGCACTTAAAAGAAGAAAAGAAATTGTCTAAGGGCGTCATGACGCCCACAGACGCCTATGTCAATATGTAGAATAAAATGATTTTTAAGGCATTCAATTCTGTTTTATCACTTCCATTAGCTCAATAAGTAGAAATTCCAAAATACCGGGCAAACCTACGAAGAGCCCAATTTTTAAAGGAAGAAAATATTCTAAATACATGAATAATTCTTAATATCAGTTTTTTAGAAGACTTCATTTGTAAGGGCGCTTAAAAGAAGAAAAGAAATGTGTCTAAGGGCGCCATGACGCCTATGCCAATATGTAGAATAAAATGATTTTTAAGGCTTTCAATTCTGTTTTATCACTTCCATTAGCTCAATAAGTAGAAATTCCAAAATACCGGGCAAACCTACGAAGCGCCAAATTTTTAAAAGGAAGAAAATATTCTAAATACATGAATAACTCTTAATATCAGTTTTTTTAGAAGACTTCATTTGTAAGGGCGCTTAAAAGAAGAAAAGAAATCTGTCTGAGGGCGCCATGACGCCCACAGATGCCTATGTCAATATGCAGAATAAAATAATTTTTAAGGCATTCAATCCTGTTTTATCGCTTCCATCGGCTCAATAGGTAGAAATTCCAAAATACCGGGCAACCATAGAAGGCGGCAAACACTTAAAGAAAGAAAATAAATCAATAATTCTTTATATAAGTTTTTTAGAAGGCATCAGTCGTAGAGGTGCCGAAAAAAAAAAAGAATTCTGTCGGTGCAGAGGCATGCGAAGAGAACACTGCGCCCGGGGCAAAGTTCAAATTTGGCACTCCCGTCATACAAATTTTTCTTGTAATAGGCCAAAAATGACGTTGTAATATAAAATTGGCACCCTCTAAGTTTCCACGCCCTTGGCAACTGCCCCTTTCGCTCGGTGCTCGTCCTAGGGCGCTAAGAAAACCAAAGCCACCTACAGATATAGCTTAAAAGAAAAAAAAAAAGTCTGTCCGAGGGCGCATGTCTACCAAATAGCGGGCAACAATTCGAGTCGCAAGTACTCAAATACAGAACACATGATAAATATAACTCATAAAAAACAATTAGTAGTTTTCAATATTTTTCTTAGAAAGCATATCGTTGAAATGTTTTGGAAATGTCTTTTTTTTTTCTCTTACTGCTCAAAAAACATTATTTTAAATATGCATAAAAAAAAAAAAAAAAAAAAAAAAAAAAAAAAAAAAACTCGACTATGGACGCACCGGGCATTTGCCTCGTTGCCCGGTGGGCCAGTACGACCCTGGTGTCAAGAGTCATTGCTTATAACATCAATACAGAAATTTAATATGTCCACCGTAGAGACATGATGCATTGCTCATGGTCATGGTGTTTGCTTATTTTTTTTTTCTGCTGATTCGTTCCAACTGAGATCAGACTTGCATTTATTATTATTAATATTATTATTATTATTATTATTGCATATTCGGGCCAGATCAGAGTTTAACATAATTTGGAATCGAACAGCGTTTTCCATTTTTGAAATATTAATTGCCTGTCGACATATAAACTATTCTTGTCAACTATATTTGTTGTTTTCCAAAATTTGAAGCAAATCAGATAATTCTGCTCAAAAAACCATTCATCCGATTTAAGGAGGGTAATCCCCCATTCCTCCCATCGATTATAAATAATCATTAAACCCTCAAAACAATTCAGGGATTCGCCTTATAAAGAAAAAAACTACATTTAAAATTTATAGCAAATCGGATAAATCTACATAAAAACCCATTTATCTAATTTAAGGAAGGCGATAAAACGTCCACTACCCCATTATTCTTAGCCAAAAGAAAAAACCCAAATTAATTAAAGAAGCGCCTGATTAAATGAATTCATGTCCATAATTTTAAGCAAATTGGATAATTCTGTATTATAACCCATTTCTCTAATTTAAGGAAGGAAATAAATTGTACGTTTCCCTCCTTTATACTTAACCGAAGAATAACCAAAATTAATCAGCGAAGCGCTTCATCAGAATGAACAAATCCAAGATTTGCAGCAAATCAGTTAATTCTGCATGCACTCATTTGTCAAAATTAGGCGGGATTCCCCATTCTTCCCTTTGTTCTTATTCAATTAACCCCCAAAACTAATGAGGGAAGCGCCTTACCAGAATGAATTTATTTCTAAAATTTGAAGCAAATCCAGTAAATTCTGCGTGAAAAAAAGCATTTGCATAAATTATGGGACGTTATCCCTATTCCCCTCTCCCTTTATACTTAAACAATCAACACCCACAACTAATCATGGAGGTGGCTCAACAAAATACTTCTATATCTAAAATTTGAAAAAAAAATACGCTAATAATGCGTGGAAACCCATTTATTTAAATTAAGTTAAGGTTCGAATCAGCCTCTCGTTCTCTCTCCCCCCCCCCCAATTATTCTTCTCCAATGACCTCCCAAAATTAATCAGAAAAGATCCTCATAAGAATAAACCTATATTGAAAGTTGGATGTAAATCGATAATTTCTATCAAGAATTATTGCGTTACGTACTTTCGTACAAACATAGATACAGAACCCACGGGCACATTAGTTCTCATGCTCTGGTAGTCTGATGAGATAAAAACACGTCAAATTACATTATTTCTATCAAGAGTTATCGCGTTACGTACATATGTATATACGTATATACATGCGTACATACATGCATACATATGTACATACTGAACCTGTGAGCCCATTATTTCTCTGGCTTTGACGCCCGTGAGCTAAAAACACGTAAAATTACATTTTACGTGTTTTTAGCTAAAACACGTAAACAAACTAACACAACAAACTAAAATGTTGGCGACAAACTAAAACAGACAAACTAAACTAACTAAACATGACTAAACTAAAGTGTTGACAAACTAAACAAAAACGACAAACTAAAATGTTGGCGCTGAGGCGGTCATTTAATTCAATAAAATCACGCCAAATTGAATTGGCCGAGTATAAACTAGATCGGCCTAGGATAAACTAGTTCAGACCAATAAACATCAGGCTAAACTAGTTTATCTTTTAAGAGTAAGGCCAAACTAGTTTGCCCTAGGAAAAACTAGTTTGCCCTATGGGCTTTAGGATAGACTAGTTTGGCCTAGGAAAAAATAGTTTATCCGTTGGGTGTTAGGATAGACTGGTTTGGCCTAGAAAAATCTAGTTTATCCGATGGGCGTTAGGATAGACCGGTTTGGCCTAGGAAAAACTAGTTTATCCGTCTGTTAGGATAAACTAGTTCGGCCTAGGCCAATCGGGTTTGGCCTGTAACATATACAAGGCTACAAAAGAAACCGGATAATTTTCCGACTGTACATGCAAATTTATGAAATTGTGTTTTCAAATATGCTTGTGTTTTTCAAATTGCTTATTTTTGCATAATCTTTTCCTTTAAGGCTGTTCTCAACTGCTCTGCTCGACAAGCGCAAAACGCTTTGACATATTTACGAATTCATTTTTAAACGGAAAGATATAAAATTGAAAGATCTGATTATGGAAGAGATTTGGAATCAAAATCTATTTTCCAGTTTATGATCAATAAATTAGCTATTGAGTTATAGGCGAAACTGATCGCGAGACTGTCACGTTTTTCACCTCAAAATGTCTGTCTGTTTTTTTTTTTTTTTTTTTTTTTTTCGTTGGAAGATTTGGTTTAAATTGCCAACATTGACAGTGTTTCCTGAAACATCTATTGGTTTACTAAAAAACGGGAAACTGACAAGGAAGGTCTCCATACGGGTATACCCCAAAAAATCTGAAAAAATTACAGAATGTTCTTCTAGTGTGGTTATATATGTTTATAAAAAAAAATTTCTGCGGAATCTCCAATCAGTAACCCTAAAAAAATAATGAAAATTTCGTTATTTGGCGGTTTATCATCGGTTGGCAATGGACTGTAATTTCAAAAAATACTTTATGTCAAATACACTTCAAGAAAAAAAAAGTTTCATGTCGAACTTGTTTTGAAAAATTTAATTTAAATAACATTAGTTTTGTAAGTTTTAGTTTGTTTTAAGTATAATTTTGTTATATCGATATTTATATGTATTTATATTCAAATTTAATCATAAAAATTTGAGATTTAAAACGAAATTCATAATTTAAATTAATTAAGTTTGTTTCAAGCTCACAAAGTCCAATGAGAATTGTCAATTACATTTTGTTGTCATGGAAACATCTGTCTATTATTCTTGAATGCGCTTAAATGTATGAAGATAATTTTTTTCAATATGATTTTTTTTTCATCTATGAAAACATTTTTTCCAGTGATTAATTAAATAACTACTTCAACAAGTAAAATATATATATATGCAATACAATATGCATATATATGTATATAATATATTAAAGTCTCTCATTGTTTATGTTTAAATTCATTAAATACGATTTACATGCACTCTAAATATCCAACAGTTTTGAAATGCATTAAAATCGTTTGCTTTTGGCGAGGAAAAGTGTTGCTCGCCAAATTGAGTGACTCTTTCGTCTTTTCACGCCAAATATTCGAAAATATTTTATTTTTTTTGCATATTTTCTAATGCGATTCCGCCGCTAATTTTGACTGATCCTTTATTACATACATAAGTACTTTAATTAGTATTTTTTTTTCCATAAAATTCTGAGTATGCCCAGTATGGAGACCTTCCTTGTGAGTACGATTAGATTGTTTCTGAAATACAACACCTGCTAGTTTCATGCATTTCCGAACAAAATAAAATGAAAAAATAAATAAAACTTATGTCATAAAGTTGCCCTTTTTGATTTAAGAACAGTCTTAAATGATGAAGTTTTGTTACATAATTCTGAATGCGTTGGAAATTGCTTCATAATTGAGCATTGATGCATAATTTTCCTTTTTTTGTTTTCAAACAATAAGAAGTAAATTAAATTTACTTAATTAAATTTCAAAATCCTGGGAGGGGCACAGTGGTCCACCCGTAATGAAAATCCTGCGCAACTCTTATGACTTTAAGCATTAACACGCTGTCGTCTCAGATCCAAACAACTTTTAATCGGAGAAAAGTGCTAATAAATGTAACATGTGGCGAAATTCAGGGCCGCGTTCTTAATGGGTTAACGTTGCATGGCAGACTCCTTTCGGTTTGAAGCATGCCAGACCAGAACATCTCGGCATACGGCCCTGTATGCCTGTTCCTTTTCGAGGGCCGATAAACGTCATCTCTGCGTCAACAGCTATTAATCTCGTTCGAGGATGATGCTTGAACCCTTTAATCTAATAGAGTTCGCATGATTGTTGTAAGTCTCCTTACTTCTAATTGATTACATCATGAGTATAGATTTTTTTCATCACAGAATACGTTTGTCAAAATAGTGTACATAAATAAAATTTGTATATTATGTAATTTATATATGTATCTTCTGCAGTGATGTAGTCGTAAAAAAAAGGCAAAGGATATACGCTCTAAGCAGAAGATATACGCTCAAGGCAGAGGGTATACCCTACAGTGTATATCCTATTGCTTTTTTGAGAAACAGAGGGTATACGGTGTTCCTTAAAAAGTCCAGAAGGTGTACGGCGTATACCTCCTGTACCCTCCACTACATCCCTGATCTTCTGATTCAACAATGTCGAATGATGAAATATCCTTCTATAGTAAAAAAAAACTAGCCTTAAAAGGAATGACTCCTGGAATGATGCTGATGTGGAAGATTTCCGGAACTAACGAATCCGGGTTGTCCACTCCTTCCATAAGTCGAATAGACCAATCAGGAAAGGGCTCCGTCTATGCATCGCCGTATGGGTTACCATAAAGAGAGGAAAGGTTACCATCGCCAACAATCGCCAAGTTTGTCGCCAACTTGGCGATATATCGCCAAATTTGGCGACCAAAATTAGTTGTCAAAAGTGACGCCAACTTGGCGATAACTGTAATATTTCGCCAAATTTTTAATTTCTCCACAACACCAGTCGTTTGATACATCATTTGAAAGGTTTGCAACTGCTTATTCATATAATGGATGTCTTGTGTGTTATCCCCCATTCTGCTCTCCAGGGGGGGACACATTTTTAATTTCTTTACAACACCAGTCGTGTTACACAAGATTTGAAAGGTCTGCAACTGCTTATTCATATTATGGATGTCTTGTGTGTCATCCCCACACTCTGCTCTCCCCAGGGGGGGGTCACATTTTTAATTTCTTTACAACACCAGTTGTGTGACACATCATTTGAAAGGTCTGCAACTACTTATTCATATTATGGATGTGTTGTGTGTCATCCCCCACTCTGCCCCCCAGGGGGGCACAATTTTATTTTCTTTACAACACCAATTGTTTGACACATCATTTGAGAGGTCTGCAACTGCTTATTCATATTATGGATATCTTGTGTGTAACCCCCCCCCCCCCCTCTGACCTCAGAGGGGGCGCATTTTGTAATTTCTTTACAACACCAATTGTGTGACACATCATTTGAAAGGTCTGCAACTGTTTATTCATTTTATGGATGTCTTTTGTGTCGTCTCCCACTCTGCCCCCCAGAGGGGCACTTTTTAATTTCTTTACAACACCAGTCGTGTGACACATCATTTGGAAGGTCTGCAATTGCTTATTCATACCATGGGGTATTGGCGAGCGCAGCAAGCAGGGATAGGCAATAATTTGGAATCGCGAAGCGATTACGCGGGGGGTTGGCGAGCATAGCGAGCAGGGGGGCGGGGCCCCCCTAGTACATTAAAGAAAAATTAATAATACTAAATTTCTCACTTAAAAATCAACAAGTTGGAAATTGCATGTCAAACGTAGCAAATGAGCTGCTTTCGTACTATAACAAAGTTTTAAAAATATTCTGATCTTGGTGTAATAGTAAACAGTATATCGTACATGGCCAAAACCTTTTGTATGCCCCTGTAAATACTATCTGCTTTCTATTGTACAGGAAGCAACTTGTAGTCAGTGATGTAGTCGTAAAAAATACACAGGGACCCTTTGAGCAAAGGGTATAAGCTCAAGGCAGAGGGTATACCTTAGAGTGTAGGTACTATTAGTTTTCTTGAGAATATATATACCCGGCAGTACAGAGAACTACCTTATCGAATTCACGGATGAAAATCTAGGATTAGTTAAATCTCGATTCGCATATTAAAACGCAATCAGTCTGCCAAGACTGAGATCAGTCTGCCAAGATTTTGGTGTAAAACACCTGAAAATTCGATTTTAGCGGTTTATTCGTATGTTTACTTTTGTGTTTTCCAGCATCGAAAAGTATGAAAACTTAATTATGAATCTATGAGTCAACCGGTACGAACGTATTTTTAGGTGTTTTCCACCAGGATATGATTTGGCAGGTCGATTGCGTTTTAATATGCGAATCGAGATTTAACTAATCCTAAATTTTGATCTAAGAACTCGATGAGGTGAATGTCTGTACTGCCGCCTCCCGGTCTATGGCGAACAAATTAATATTTACTTGCAGTACTTTACAATTTCAGCAATGTTATTTGATTGATTTATAAGTACATATCTATAGTTTTTTTTTTTACTAGAAAGAATAAAAATATTTAAAAAGAAATGTGAAATACCTCAGATAAAAACTTTTATCGTCTTATTAACCCTTTCAGGAGCAAGCAATTGTGTTTCTTTAATTTTAAATTCACAATGTAATTTTCAAAAAATTCTATTTTAAAATAAAGAAAAGCATTTTTACAAAAATATTTTAAAAGTTTTGGCTACAAATCTTGATTAAAATTAAGTGACATATAAAATATCTCACTGCCCCTTTACTTAAGGGGTTAAGAGTTACATGTCTTTTTATTATTTAAAGCATAATAAGCTGTGAGGTTGGGACGGTGTTAAAAATACATATGTAAGTGCTGTTCGAAAACGCGATTTTCACCAAATCGGCGTACAATAAAATCGCGCCAAATTCAGTGCGTATATGACATTTGTGCCAAGAAAAGTTATCATTACAATGTAAATTCAAATTCTTTTAATGTTACAAAAATATTAATACATGCATCATTAAGTGTCTAAATTTCGACAACAAAAATTAGAATTTTCCAATTCAATTATGCAAATTCAAACAGAAATGAGTTAAAAGAAATGACGCCTTGCGCATTGTTCCAAAATTTGTGTTTAAATGAGAATCTCTCTAAAATTCACATTACGCACATCATTTGTTTATATTTTTGAAATGGTTGTTTATATTTTAGCTCGAAAGATCAATCGATTATGAACTTTACTTAAGTGTTCCTAATTTGGATTCTTCGAATCAAAGCACTAACATATACACAAAATAATTCAGTGCTTTTGGAATATGCAGTTTAATTTCATTGTAAATAGACTAGTATATTATCAAAAATAAGAATGCGCATCTTTCACGTAATTATATAATGGTTATCTGTCTCCAATATGAATACACATCTATAGATATTTTGCTTCTTTCCTTTAAAACTTTAAGGGACTAGTTTTTTTTTCTTTTTTTGCTTTGTAAAGGTTTAAGTATTCTAATTTTCACTTTTCAAGCGCTATTATATATATATATATATTTTTTAACTAATGGATAACTGTGCATCCATTGCTAATTATTGACCGCTACGTAGAATGAGAGCGAAATTTAAGTGTGAAATGCTTTAAAATTCTCAAAGTATTAATACATTACAGCTTAAAATGTAAAAAAACTATTAATATACTTTTGTATGTTTTTATCAAATATCATGTTATATATCATGTTATGATATTTGTAAATAAACATCAAAGCATTGCCGAATTCAAAACCATTTTAATTTTTCTCGAGGACCATATTTGAATTTTATTAAAAATTAAAATCTAAACAGAAAAATTAAAGGGATTTGTTTATAATCACGCGATATTTTCTAATATAATTGACTAGATTTGCATAAAAGTTTGTGGCATTAATAAATTACAATATTAAAAGAAAATAAACAATTTTCATACTGTTTTCCGTGGTAAATTTCGCTGTGTATTTGCATTTGGATATAATCTCTTAGGCAAAAGATAATTTCTTGTTACAGACAAATTATGCATTTTTTGTATGACTTGTATTATTTGTATATATAATTGTATGAGAATGTGTTAGCCAGTTTAAAACCTGGTGTAAAAGATACCAGTTTGAGCATATCATATCCATCAGCTCAAAAAAATAACATAAAATAGAAATAAGGAGTATAATATATATGCTTAAAAATTAAATTTTAACAAATCAATAGTTTCATACTAATCAAATTATGGTTATAAGATGATAAATCAATTTAGATATCCTAAAATGATAGAATATGTGTTTCTACCAAAAGAAAAGAAAAGAAGAAGAAGAAGAAAATTTTTTTGATGTCATTCAGCAGTTGTAGCAGACTTAGTGGAAAGCCCATCCACCGCGACAAGGTGCTGCTACATCGGATGGGGTCGGTTTTTAATTGTCCAGAGGCCAAAAACCGTATAAAAAGCAACGAAGAAATCGGTTTTTAATTGTCCAGAGGCCAAAAACCGCATAAAAAGCAACGACGAAATCGGTTTTTAATTGTCCAGAGGCCAAAAACCGTATAAAAAGCAACGAAGAAATCGGTTTTTAATTGTCCAGAGGCCAAAAACCGTATAAAAAGCAACGAAGAAATCGGTTTTTAATTGTCCAGAGGCCAAAAACCGCATAAAAAGCAACGACGAAATTGGTTTTTAATTGTCCAGAGCCCAAAAACCGTATAAAAAGCAACGAAGGAATCGGTTTTTAATTGTCCAGAGGCCAAAAACCGCATAAAAAGCCGCAATGAAATCAGTTTTGTCTGAAAACTGAATTAATGTAGTCTTTAGTCCTTTATTAAAAGTACAGCAGAAAAACCTCTTCAAACGTTTTTTGAAACTTCTCTTCTTCTTTGGTGCTTCTGCTTCATCTGTACAACACTGGACTTCATCTTCAACTTCTTGTGCTTCATCTGTAGCAGGCTGTTCTTCATTTTCAACTTGCTGTACTTCATCTGTAACAGGCTCTGGTTCATTTTCATCTTGCTGTATTTCATCTGTAACATGTTCTGCTTCATTTCTAACTTGTTGTTCTTCATTTTCAACTAATTCTTCTAAACAAGAATCCAAAAACTTCTGCATGAGCTCTTCTGTAGGCATTTTTTGAAAAATGATGTCTTGTTTTTTTTCTTTTTTCATCCTTCTTGAGTTCTTGAACATGAGCTGCTTGATCATCATATTCATAGCAATGCACATGGCATACAGGAAGATGTACGATGCAAAGAATGCGAAGAAAAAGTCCAAGAACAGGGCCATCTTCATAGATGTAGTAGTCAAATACTTGATGAATGGATAAAATAAAACTCGAATAACTAATTTTTTTTCACTTAAAATATAGCTTGAGATTAGTTTATAAGAATTCCAACCTACACTTTCGAAAAACTTTTATAAGAATAAGAAATTTGTTGATTCATTTTTTCAACTGTTTTTGCAACAATGGGAAATGTTTTTTTTTCAACAATGAATCTCGTGCAAATAATTTGATAAACGTCGTTTACAACAATGCTGTGTTTTGAAATTAACAAGAAATTTTTCTTCAACAATGAAAGCACGCGCAAGCATTTTGAGAAACATTTGTAAAAAAGAATTTGTGTTTGAGTGACGTAACAAATCAGTCTGTACAACAAAATCCGAAGTCGTGGGACTGTCATCAACAGTTCCGGGCTCACCGCTGGATTTTTTAAATTTTAGGCGACCATTTTGATCCTTTAATGTTAGCCAGGCGCAGGTGATGAGTTGCCAAATACTGTTTTATCGCGATACTTGAATCTTATGTTATAATAGTCCAAGTCATGTGACTGTCACGAACAACGATGAGCTAATTCCATCGTTTTTCATACGCAAAGTTTACATTTTGATTTGAAAAAATCAAAATTATTTAAAAAAAAAATCTGCATAAAAGTTAACATGATCTCAAAGAATTCTTGAAACTTTTGTTTTAACCGAGTGCAAAGCTCGTCAATAGCATTTTTGTTTCGTGTGGGAAATTTAAATTATGGTTTGAAGTTCAAATTAAATATCATAGTTTGTGGCTTTTTTTTAATATATTTTTTTTCTTTTCGTTTATTATTTATTTATTTTTTAAGGAAGAAGGATATGGAAGTCGCGAATTTCAGATGTTTTAATATTAAATGAAAATATCGTCTGAAAGAATTGTATTTTTAATGAAATAAAAAAAAGTGATGGGAACAATATTTTATGATTTATCACCTGCACCCCGCTAACATAAAATAGAGAGCTCTTAATTTCTTTATCAGAATCTTCTAAATTGATGGAAGATTGAGCAAGTAAATTGAATTATGAATAAATGTAATGTGATATATTGCTTAGCATATATTTAAGGTAAACCAAACTGATCGCCAAAGATGGTTAGTTGTTGATTAAATTAGCCAATCAGCAAACTGCGAGTGTAATGAGATAGTAAAAAAGCAAGGATTTATGCAAAATTTCTCTCATTATGTTAAGGGGGAAACAACGGCTGCCAACTTCTAGAAAACAGTTTATAGAAAGGAAATATTTATTCGAAAACTACTGGAGCGATTTCCAATTATTTATTATTTTTATTTATTATTTATTTATTTATTATTATTATTATTATTATTATTATTATTGCATTATATACAGCTATATTTCGATCGTTTTATTTTCTGAAGCATTATAATTTTTTCAGTCGGTACTACTCTGTTATCCCGTCGACCAATTTCGCCAAATTATACAAATCGTCAAACTAATAGCCAAATTATACATGTTGTCAAAATTTTTATTTTAAATAACGAAAAAACAAATTATTAGTAGAATATTAATAAAAATATTAATAAAAAGTCGAAAAACAAATCACTTAATGATATTTTAAACACATGAATCGTATTTAATGTAATTGAATGTGACATTCACGATCACCCATTATTGGCATTTAATCTTATTGTTTGGCGATAATTTTTTGGTCGACGGGATAACCTAGTAGTATCTTTCAGTCACAATTGTTCAAAAACAATAAAAAAGAAGACATAGGGATATAGATGCATACTATAGGGTATTTTTTTAATTTCTTCCTGGAGGATTCATTTATAGTATAGTTACTGTTAAAGCTATTTAAATCAATATAGAAATAGCTTCAGTAGTTTCCGAAAGAAAAAGTTCTTCAATGTCGGCATTTTCGTATTTGTTCCTTTAAAGGCATGCATTCCGCTAATATTTCATAATATCGGGTCCACCACCAAGCACACAGCCAAAGATAAGCAATCAAATGATCCCCTAGACTCAGTCAAATAGCGTTTTTCTTTTTTCGATGAGTACATTATCTCCAGCGTCAAGCTATTGCCATTTTATGATTTCTTTTTTGTACTATTTTGTTATTCCGTCGGTCAAAAAATTATCGCCAAACTATAAGATTACATATGCCAGACGAATGATTGTAAATGTCACATTTACTTGACATTAACTACTATACACGTGTTTGTTACGTCATCAAGGGATTTTTAATTAACTTTTTTATTTGAATTTTTGATTATGTTTAAAAAATTTATTTGTTTTTCCGTTATTTAAAGTAAAAATTATGTCAATTTATATGATCTGGCAAACAGTTTGGCGATTTGTATAATTTGGCGAAATTGGTCGACGGATTAGCCAAATAGTACCTCTTTTTTTTTTTTTTTTTTTTTAATTCCCAGAGAGCTACGTCTAAATATTCTGTTGAAAATGCCAACTTTGGCAGCATTTTCAGAAAGCTTGCTTGTTTTAATTTGGAAAAAGGTAATTCTGGTGTTAATTCATCATCCTATCATTTTACAAACAGAATTATTCCGTGCATGAAAAGGTTAGTTTAAATTATATTTTTGTATGGCAATCTTGTGACTCATTTTCCACACACTTCTTGTGAGCATAGAGCTTTGAAAACTGGAATATACACTGCTCAAAACAATTAAAGGATATTGCAGTTTTAGGTGGATTTTGTATCTGGGAAACTTTTTAGCTGATTGATACATGGTCGACAGACATAGTAGGTTATATGAGAATAAATTACACATGTTTGGCAGAAAAAGATGCATTTTATTGCGCATCTGTGTACAAAAGGAAAAAAACACAATTTGTGCATATAAGAAAAAAAGAATAAGAAAAGGTGTTTTCTTCAAAGAAAATCATTTTCAGTAGGGGTTTATGGTTTCCACGGGCGGCCAGCAACGTTGAACACCTTTGAGGCATGGACTCAATGAGGCTATTAATGACGAGTTGGGGTATTCTGCCCCACTCTTCCAGAAGAGCTCTTTCCAGTTCTTGGAGAGTTTGTGGGGGTTGTTGGCGGCCAGAAACTCGTCTTCCTAGAGCGTCCCAAACGTGCTCGATTGGATTCATGTCTGGAGAACACGCTGGCCATTCCATTCGAACTATTCTTTCTTCGAAAAGGAAATCCTCCACCAGGTTTGCACGATGTGGCCTGCAGTTATCGTCCATTAAAATGAAGTTATCTCCGATTGCTGCAGCGTAAGGGACTACAATAGGTCTGAGGATCTCATCCCTATATCGGCGACAGTCAGAGCTCCATCTCGAATGATGTAGAGGTCAGTGTGTCCGTCAATGGAGATGCCACCATACACCAACACTCCTCCACCGCCAAATCTGACACTTTCGTGCATGAACGCAGGATTATTCCTACTGCCGCGGTCCCTCCAGATGAAAATACGCCTATTATCCGGATGCACAGAAAAACGGGACTCGTCAGAAAACAGAATATTGCTCCATTCATTTCTCCTCCAGTTGACATGCTCGGTTGCCTACTCCCTGCGGTCGCGACGATGCCTTGATGTTAATCTAACACATACCATCGGTCGGCGAGCATACAGACCTACAGCATGGAGCCGGTTTCGGACAGTCTGAGTTGAAATCGTGGTGCCTGTAGCCGAGCGAAGGTGTTGTTGGAGAAGAGTAGCGTTCATGTTTCGGTGTCTCCGAGCTGTTAACGCTAAATACCGATCTTCATTGGGTGTTGTTGGCCCGTCTACGACCTTGCCCTGGTCTTCCGCCTGCACATCCACTCACTAAAAAACGGTTCCAGATCCTGAAAATGACATTTTGTGACATTCCAATGGCTTGCGCTACTTTACCCCTTCTAACCTACCAACAATTTGATAGACGATTTCATCATTCGGAACTAATTTCCTGTGTTGCGAAACAAATGACAGTTTAAATTACTTCGTAAATCAACTTGAGTGCTTGTTAGCGGGACCTTGAAAAATGATTACAGAGAAAAGAATCATTATGTATTGTTCGAACTGTCAAAACTCTAAATTAACATTTTTTTTTCTTTATTTGCTTTTTCATGTGATTGTGTGTGCGTTTCTGATTTTCATTATAGTCATGTAACTCACTGAGTAGAGCAGTAATGCTCTGTCTTTTTTCTCGCGGTAAAATAATAAATATGTGTTCTTTTCGTTTGAATCAACGTTCTTAATGTTTGTGTGCAAAAGAATTAATAATGAAATATAAATCTTTTAAGGAATAAGAATCCTAAACTAGGATATACAACATATTGTGCTCGGCGCTGCAAATACCACGGGATAACACTCCATGTGGATAACATTGGATACATCGAAAAGGAAGAATTCATAAATCGGGTGAGTAGATTTTACTTACCTTTCATTTTGAAGTTTTGAAAGATAGATTTTATTAAAGATACAAAGAGGACACTACTCTTACTCACGCCTAAACTAGAATAAATATTCTATCAAGATTATGACACAGATTAAAAAAAAATTATATCCATTCGAAAAACATTAATACCGAAGAATAAAAACATAGTAACAATGGCCACCTTAAGAGATAATTATTCTATAGAAAAGCTCACAGCAACAAATTATTCGACCTGGAAATTTAAGGTCGAGATGCTGTTGACAAAAGAAGAATTATTCAATGTAATAACTGACGATCCACCAAATCCTGTGAACGATGGGTGGTCCAAAAATGACCGCAAAGCCCGAGCACTCATAAATTTAACTATTGATCACTCCCAAATTACGCATGTAAAAATTTTACAAACCGCGAGACAAACTTGGGAGGCTCTAAAAGAAATTCACGAGCGGTCAAATTTGACCAGCAAACTTTTTCTCTTGAGAAAACTCTATAGCATAAAATTAGCCGAATCAGGCAACATGCTTAACCACATAACAAGAATAATGGAACTAGTCGATCAACTGGGAGCAATAGGCGAAGTCATTAATGATCATCACATTTCAGCCCTTTTATTATGTTCTCTACCCCAGTCATACGATAATCTTATAACTGCGCTCGAATCTAAAGAAGAAGCACAACTCACTCCGTCATATATAAAAAGTAAACTTATAGATGAGTTTAATCGAAGAAATGAAAATACCGAAAATTCTGAAAACCCGGCGAGAGCTTTTAAAGCTCAGAAAAGGTTCCCAACTAAAAGAGAAAATAAATATTGCACCTATTGTCGGATGAAAAGCCACAACACTCAAGATTGCTGGCATAATAAAAACAAAGCACACACCACACAACAAAATCAACACAACAAATACAGTAAAAAACACTATTCAACATCACTTGTTTTTCAAAAGGGCGAAAACAATTTTAAGAATGAGCAAATATCGGAATCGAACCACAGGTTTAATCGCTATGAAGGCAAAAACAATACATGGAGAGAAAGCGAAAACAAAGATTATGCCTTTATAACACAGGGAATAGAAAATAAAACTTTCATTGTGGATAGCGGTAGCTCAAGCCACATCGCATCCTCCGAATCAATGTTTACAGAGATTAAATCGCGGGAAAAAACAAACGTGACTATCGCAAATGGAAAAAAACTTATCGCTTATGGATCAGGCGATGTAAATTTAAATACGCTGACATCGGATAATAAAATCCATAAAATAACGCTTAAAGACGTACTTCTAGTACCCGAAATCGAAACGAATTTACTATCGGTCAGTAAAGCAACTCAAAACGGATGTGAGATTGCATTTAAAAATGACAAGTGTATTTTCAAACTTAATGGAGAAATTTGCTTAGAAGCACGAAAAGTAAATAACCTCTATGAAGTCCAATTAACAAACGAAAACCACGCGAACATAACACAAACGTGCAACAATAAAAATTGTTTAGAACTATGGCACAGGAGGTTAGGACACAGAAATTTAACATCGATTAAAGAAATTACATAAAGAGAGTTAGTGAGAGGTATTCACATAAACAATTGTAAACATAATATAGATTGCGAACCGTGTATTAAGGCGAAATTAACAGATGAACCCTATCCCAAAGTTGCTCAGTATAGAGCAAGTAAAAGGCTCCAACTCATTCACTCGGACGTTTGTGGATCTTTTCAAACACCCACGATTGGTGGGAAATCATATTTTTTGACTTTCGTCGATGATTACTCACGATTTACGATAATCTATCTATTGTCAAAAAAGAGTGAAGTCTATGAAAAACTTAAAGAGTTCGTCGCGCTAATAAGCAACAAGTTTGGTGAAAAACCGAAAGAAATCAGAACGGACAACGGGGGGGGGGGGGGGGGGGGGAATTTACATCGGATGAAATTGAGAATTATCTCAAGTCAAATGGGATTAAACATCAACACACAGTCCCATATTGTGCGAGCCAAAACGGGGTGGCTGAACGAAAAAATAGGTCGTTAGTCGAGATGGCTAGGACAATGTTAAATGAATCAAATTTACCTTTAAAGTTCTGGGGGGAAGCAATCTGTACGGCAAACCACTTACAAAATAGACTACCTACAAAAGCAAATGCAAAAACGCCATACGAATTATGGACAGAAAGACAGCCAAACTTAAGCTATGTTAAAGTGTTTGGCTGCAAAGCCTTCGCTTACATTGATAAAGCCAAAAGACAAAAAATAGACAATAAAGCTGTAGAAGGCATTTTTGTGGGATACGACAATCAATCTAAGGGATATCGTATATATATAGGAGGAAATGAAATAAAAATCGCAAGAACGGTGAAATTTCTTGAAAATAAATTTAAATATGTAAACGACAAGACTGAAATCGAACCAAAACAAGATGAGGGTGAAAAACGCAATTGTGAAAACCTTGTAGAAATAGAAATTTCAAACAACAAAACAACACCATCCGCGTCCCAACAACAAATTGCGGAACCAAGGCGTTCAGATAGAATAAATAAAGGCGTACCTCCTGATAGGCTAATATACATGGTTAAAGATGAAAAACTTAATGAACCAAAGGATTATAAGGAAATTAAATTTATGGAAAATTCACCGGTAAAACAGAATTGGATAGAAGCCATGGAGAGCGAAATGAATTCATTAAAGAAAAATAAAACGTGGTCAATTGTAGATCCTCCACCGAATAAGAGAATAATAGGTTGTAAATGGACTTATAAATTAAAGCGTGACAATACCGGAAAAATCCAAAAATATAAGGCACGTTTAGTAGCTAAAGGATACACGCAAAGGTTCGGAGAGGATTATGACGAAACTTACGCACCGGTCGTATCGTATACTACGATAAGAGCATTATTAATGGCGGCGTTGCACCAAAACTTGAATGTTAAACATATAGATATAAACACTGCGTTCCTACATGAGGAACTTGAGGAGGAGATATACATGACGCAACCGGAAGGATTCGTTGAACCAAATCAGGAAAACAAAGTCTGTAAATTGAATAAAGCAATCTACGGACTTAAGCAAGCCGCGAGAACGTGGCATAATAAAATAACAGAAACACTAAAAAACATGAATATCATTCAAAGTAAAATCGATACATGTCTTTTTACACAGAAAAGGAATAATGACACAACCTACATAATAACGTACGTTGATGACCTTTTAATTGTAGGAAAAGACGAAGTCATAGACGAAATAATCGCGAACTTAAATAAAGAATATGAACTGAAGAATTTAGGGGATATAAGTAATTATTTATCCATGAACATTCGAAAAGTAAATAAAAACTACTTAATTAACCAAACCCCAAAAATCGAAGAGTTAATTAATAAATTCAATTTACAAGAAGCAAAACCGTGTAGTACACCCATGGAAACAAATTACACACACTTTAAAGATGATGACAATCTTTTACCAAACAACACACAATACAGACAAGCCATCGGAGCACTCTTATATCTTGCCACAGTGAGCAGACCTGATATTTGTGCAGCTGTTAATACCTTGAGCCGAAGAACCGAAAGGCCAAGAATGAAAGATTGGAACAGCGTAAAGCGGGTAATGAGATACCTCAAGACAACAAAGAACTTTAATTTAGTTATTGATGGAAAATCAAAACCTACACTTGAAGTTTATGCGGACGCTGACTGGGGTGGAGACACAGAATCGAGGAAATCCACCAGTGGAAATATACAGGGTGTCCGAAAAGTCTGGAAACGGTCGAATAACTCGAAAAATACATATGAGATTGAAAAACGTAAATATACGTGTTAAATATTTTTAAATAAGCTACTCAATGATACCAAATTTGACCTTTGTAACCGACCCCCTGGGGGTCAGAGGGGGTCCAACTTTGAAATCTTAAATTATAACCCCCATTTTTTATTGCAGATTCGGATTCTACGGACAAAAATACGTAACTTTTGTATTTGACGTTTATTTCGAATCCTCGTTTATCACGGTGTAATTGAGCATATTAAATCGATACATATTTCGGCTTTTCCAACGGGATTTTCCTTAATCGAAACTAATTGGGGAGAATTTATGAATTATTCCTCGCCTTTTGCAATAATAGCGTTTCCTGAAAATCATCCGTGCCGATTATTTTGGTAGTGCTACACAGTTAAAAACTTGATCCATTTGCTGTTACGTCACTCCACAGCTTTTATAGAATATCTCTTTCATGACCAATGAGAATGTTCCATAACACAGTAAAGTACACTGTAAAAAAATTGACCCTTTTGCTGCATCGTCACTCCACCGCTTTTATAGAAAACCATTACTTTACTGTGTTATGGAGCATTCTCATTGGTCACAAAAGAGATATTCTATAATAGCTGTGGAGTGACGCTGCAGCAAATGGGTCAAATTTTTAACAGTGTAGCACTATTGAAATAATCGCCACGGGTGATTTTCAGGAAACGCTATTCCTACAAAAGACGAGGAATTTGACGTCAAAAATTCTGCCCAATCAGTTTCGATTAGGGAAAATCCCGTTGCAAAAGCGGGAATATGTATCGATTTAATATGCTCGATTACACCGTGATAAACGAAGATTTGAAATAAACATCAAATACAAAAGTTACGTATTTTTGTCCGTAGAATCCGAATCTGCAATAATAAATGGGGGTTATAATTTAAGATTTCAAAGTTGGACTCCCTCTGACCCCCAGGGGGTCGGTTTCGAAGGTCAAATTTGGTATCACAGAGTAGCTTATTTAAAAATATTTAACACGTATATTTACATTTTTCAATCTCATATGTATTTCTCGAGTTATTCGGCCGTTTCCAGACTTTTCGGACACCCTGTATATTTGTTAGGAGGAAACCCCATACTTTGGTCGACTAAGAGACAGTCTTGAATAGCCTTATCCTCAGCTGAAGCTGAGTACATCTCAGCAGCAAATGCAGCAAATCAAGTTAAATGGCTGGTGAACCTACTCAACGAACTTAATCTCTCACAAACATATCCCATAACACTTTATGAAGATAATCAATCGGCCATCAAAATGATAGAATTAGAAAAACATTGAAGTAAAACCAAACACATCGAATTAAGATTTCATCTTATAAAACATTTGAAACAAGAAGGAATAATAAACCTCGTATACTGGCCAACAAAAGTCATGCTAGCCGACTTATTTACAAAACCCCTGCCAAAGACTATTTTTGAAGTTCACAGGAAGAACTTACATTTAAGTGATAATGCAACTACAGAAATTAAGGAGGAGTTGATAGACGATTTCATCATTCGGAACTAATTTCCTGTGTTGCGAAACAAATGACAGTTTAAATTACTTCGTAAATCAACTTGAGTGCTTGTTAGCGGGACCTTGAAAAATGATTACAGAGGAAAGAATCCTTATGTATTGTTCGAACTGTCAAAACTCTAAATTAACATTTTTTTTTCTTTATTTGCTTTTTCATGTGATTGTGTGTGCGTTTCTGATTTTCATTATAGTCATGTAACTCACTGAGTAGAGCAGTAATGCTCTGTCTTTTTTCTCGCGGTAAAATAATAAATATGTGTTCTTTTCGTTTGAATCAACGTTCTTAATGTTTGTGTGCAAAAGAATTAATAATGAAATATAAATCTTTTAAGGAATAAGAATCCTAAACTAGGATATACAACATATTGTGCTCGGCGCTGCAAATACCACGGGATAACACTCCATGTGGATAACATTGGATACATCGAAAAGGAAGAATTCATAAATCGGGTGAGTAGATTTTACTTACCTTTCATTTTGAAGTTTTGAAAGATAGATTTTATTAAAGATACAAAGAGGACACTACTCTTACTCACGCCTAAACTAGAATAAATATTCTATCACAATTCTCCAAGCTTCTGAATCTGTCAAATGACTTCGCTGAGACATCGTACTCATCGAAACAAAGCAATCACTGAATGCCAATCATCCTTGTCTTCATTCTCTTTTATCCAGTTGAAAGTCAAATTTCATTCGCTGCCGCTGAAGCGACGTTTTTGACGTCGAACTCAAAATTTGCATACTCCACAGTTTGAAAACCAGAAAAATTTGCATTTGTGATTCTCTTCTTCTATTTTCGGCAAAAAAATTTCGTTTATATCTTTATTTTATATAAAACTTCAAATATCCTTTAATTGTTTTGAGCAGTGTAGGTACATGTATTACTGTCCAAGAAACCACCCGAATTGTGTAAAAAACAAAAAAATAGATAAATAAAAAAAAAAAAAGTAAAAATAAATAAGTAGCAATCGAAAGGGCATATTGAAACATGTTTTTAGACGCATAAATTATTTACCTTGTCTCCCCGTTATCGAGATATAAAGGTTTAAAATTTGCAAAATTCAACATCTAGAAGGAAATAGTCCATAGGAAAGAAGGGAATAGTCCAAGAGCCGATAGTCAGCACAAAACCCTATTTTTTTTATCGGGCACAAGAAAAAACTCCTTATTTTATGGAAGAGTAGTAACTGGGAAATCGTATCATCCCTGTCTGCCGGAAGTGAAGTGGTGCATAAACCAAAAATTAATACCACTAGTGGTTGCTCGTATATGTTTATCATTGTGTTTGTCCTACAGTCAAAGGTATGAAAACATGGAGGATTGGGAGCAGGAAAACATAATGCTAAGTTAACGAGTCAACCACTAGTGGCATTCATTTTTGGCTTATTCATCACTTCACTTCCAGCAGACATGGATCAATTGCTACTCTTCCATAAAATAAAGGTTTTTATCTTATGTTCGATAACATAGGTTTTTGCGATGTCGGCCCTTAGACTAGAAGGTTACTTGCAAGCCAACGAGTGAAAATAGTTCATGTGGTGTAAAGCAATAACAGTTCCCTTATCATTTGGAGGTTCTTTGGGTAAATTATCGGTGCCACGTGACTTTATTCAGCTTCGAACCCAGATTTTGAACCCAGTGAACATGATAGAATCCAGTAAAACATCTCATTATCAATTTAGGCTCTGTGTAAGCGTGTGTTACATTTAAAATGACTCGTATTAATCCTTTATAGTCCGGGTGCTACGCATCAGAAAACTGCAAATCGTGATAAGAATATACCCCTTGGTGAGTATGTACGTTATGATAATACAATGGATATTAGAGGGGGAGGCATCTCGTAAAGTCGTCGGAATTCAAGATGGCGGCTGTTATTCAAAATGGCGTCATTTACTGAATTTTCTTAATATACGTAATATAAACGTGCTTTTCATGTCGATTTCGATGCTTTAAAAGTCAAATTTTCGTTTTTAACAATTTTCAACATTATTTAAAAGAGTGTATGAATTCGGTTTTTCTGTCTGTTTGTCTGTCTGTCCGCCTGTCCTTCCATGCTCTAGTTCGCTTAAATTTACTCAGATTGCCGTGTAAATTTTATATGTTTTTGGAAGTGTCTAATAACATGTAAATCGCAGTAAAAAATAAAGTATATAGCTTTTATAGTTCATTTACAGGGTGCTAAAAAATGACATTACAATATTGTGCATGCGGCGAAATCCTTTGCAATGTGTTTTAATGATCTTATACTCTTTAAAACACACTCAAATTGATGTACATCACTGTTAATACAATGTATATTAGAGGAGTAGTTATCTCGTAAAGTCTTCGGAATTCAAGATGGCGGTTGTTATTCAAAATGGCGTCATTTTCCCAATTTTCTTAATATACGTAATATAAATGTGCATTTCATGTTGATTTCGATGTTTTTAAAGTCAAGTTTTCGGTTTTAACACTTTCTAACATTATATAAAAGAGTGTATGTATTCAGTTCATCTGCTTGTTTGTCTGTCTGTCCTCCTCCCTTTCCATGCTCTCCTCTTTCCTTGCTTGTTTAAATTTACTCAGATTGTCATGTAAGTTTTATATGTTTTATGAAGTTTTTAATAACATGTTAGGAGTAGAAATTAAAGTTTATAGCTTTTATAATCCATTTACAGGTCGCTAAAAAAATGACATTGTAATATTGTGAATGTGGCAAAATCGTTTGCAATTTGTTTTAATGATGTTATACTCTTTAAAACACATTCAAATTCATATACATCAATGTTAATACTGCAATGAACTACCAATACAGCCTTGCTATATAATAAAGTGCGCATAGTATTTATCGCTTATTTACAGTGATACACCAAAACAAGAAAATATGTGTTTGTCATTTGTATGCAAATTTCATAAAGATCACGATCTAATTCAAGTGTTATTAGTGGAAGTGCTGGGAGTTATGAAACTTCATTTTGCGATAAAAGTATTCCGAATATTTAGTATCTATCTTATATTAATAAAGTGCATATAAGAAAGTGGGGTATCGTATAAATTTATAGGAATTCAAAATGGCCACTGTTATTTAAAATCTTTTGCAGTTTTATCCCTCTTTATCTTACAAGAGTATTTCTGATGTCAATTTTCACGTTTTATAACTCAAAAATTCTCTTTTTAATACTAGAAATATACCTAAAATGAAAATAGGACAATTCCTTAACTGGAATTGGTTCTTTAATTGGTTACTTAATTGGAATGACTTGCCCTGGTCACGAAGAAGCTGATTCAAGAATAATACTGCATCTCAAAGACATGGTTGAAAAAGGACTGAAAAATATTTGTTATACAGTCTGTAGACACTGATGTATTAGTTTTAATGATTGTATATTTCTTTATCCTTTCAGATAAATGCCTAGAAAATATTTGAATTGCATTTGGAAAAGGGAAAAAATACAGATTTATTCTTTTTCATACCATAACTGCAGCAATTGGAAGATAAAAGGCAAAATAGCTGTACTAGAATTTAATACTTTCACGGGATGTGACAGCAATCCGGTTTTCACAGGAAAGACGAAAAAGCCAAATTGGAAAACATGGATTCTATTTAAAGAAGCTACTGCTGCATTTTCATACCTATGAAAACCACAAACGTCCATTCCTGAAAGTATTTTAAATATTTTAGAAAAGTTCGTAGTATTATTGTACTATGCAACAAGTAATGGCCTAATTGTCAATAATGCAAGACAAGAATTCTTTATGACAAAAAGTTCTTTTGAACGTATTCCACCAACCAAGGGTGCACTTCAACAGCATATTTTACACAGTGCTTTACAAGCTGGACACATATGAAGACAAGCAGATCAGTGTGAAATACGTCCATCTTCTCCAAACAAATGGGGATGATGGTTGGATAAATTGTCATGGAAAATAAAACGGTCAGAGTTGCCAGAGATTTCAAACTCTTATGAAGAGTTAGTAAAATGTATGCGTAAAATCTGTAAAAATAAATGTGTCTGTAGAAAGGTTGGACATTGTGCAATTGCAAAAACGAATGTGAAAAATATGATGATACCAAGTGATGTTTCTATATTCTACAGCTTTATTTATAACATTCACTTTTTAATATATTGTATAAGTAATGTGTTAATAAAATAGTATTTTTATTATTTACTTATTCCTCTAAATTTTCTACTATAAATGACAAAAATATTTTAATAATTGTCCTATTTTCATTTTAGGTATATTTCTAGCACTAAGAAAAGAATTTTTGAGTTATAAAACGTGGAAATTAACATCAGAAATATTCTTTTAAGATGCAGAGGAATAAAACTGCAAAAAAAAAATTCAATAATGGTCGCCATTTTGAATTTCTATAAATTTATACGATACCTCACTTTCTTATATGCAGTTTATTATTATAAGATAGATAATGACTATTCGGGATATCCTTATCACAAAATGAAGTTTCATCCTTCCTAGCACCTTTACTAATAACACTTGAATTAGATCGTGGTCTTTATAAAATTTGTAAACAAATTACAAACACTTATTTTCTTGTTTTGATGTCTGTTTGATGTAAATAAGCGACAAGTACTATGCACACCTTATTATCTAGTAAGTATTTAACAGTTCATTGCAGTATCATTGATGTGTATCAATTTGAATGTATTTTAAAGAGTATACCATCATTAAAACACATTGCAAACGATTTCGCCGCATGCATAATACTGTAATGTCATTTTTTAGCACCCTGTAAATGGATTATAAAAGCTATACACTTTACTTTTTACTGCTAACATGTTAATATAAACTTCATAAAATATATAAAATTTACATGGCAATCTGAGTAAATTTAAGCGAGTTAGAGCATGGATGGACAGGCTGACAGACAAACAGACAGATAAACCGAATTCATACACTCTTTTAAATAATGTTGAAAAGTGTTTAAAACGAAACTTTGACTTTAAAAAGATCGAAATCGACATGAAATGCACATTTATATTACGCATATTAAGAAAATTCAGAAAATGACGCCATTTTGAATAACAGCCGCCATCTTGAATTCCGACGGCATTACGAGATGCCTACACCTCTATTATCAATTGTATTGACATTGATGTATATCAATTTGAATGTGTTTTAAACAGTATAACGTCATTAAAACAGATTGCAAACGATTTCGCCGCAGGCACAATATTGTAATATCATTTTTTTTTGCACCCTGTAAATGAACTATAAAAGGTATATACTTTATTTTTTACTTCGAACATTTTATTATAAAATTCATGAATTATATATAATTTACATGGCAATCTGAGTAAATTTAAGAGAGCTGGAGCATGGAAGGACAGGCGGACAGACAGACAAACAGACAGATAAACCGAATTCATACACTCTTTTAAATAATGTTGGAAACTGTTAAAACGAAAATTTAACTTTGAAAACATCAAAATCAACATGAAATACACATTTATATTACGCATATTAAAAAAATTCAGTAAATGGCGACATTTTGATTAACAGCCGCCATCTTGAATTCCGACGACTTTACGAGATGCCTCCCCCTCAAATATCCATTGTATTATCATAAAGTACATACTCACCAAGCGGTATATTCTTATCACGATTTGCAGTTTTCACCTTATTTTTGTCGCGTAGCACTCGGACTATTAATTGTGTCTTCTAAAGTAATGGCCCACTATTAGGCTTATGAAATGGAAAAAAGAGAACGTTATCTAGAATAACAAGTTGGAAATTGCACGTGAACGTAGCAAATGAGGTGCGTTCGTACGATAACGAAGTTTTAAAAATATTCAGATCTTCCTGATATAGTAGAGCGTACTCCGGATACAGTGTTACAGTTTTTTTTATTGATTACTGCCTTTCTTTAAAATTTTAATTATTCAAAATTCAAAACCCCTCTTTCCTTTTTTTATATACGCACAGGCCCTTAATACTTTTGTTATTCCTTTTTCCTTTCCCACGCTTTCACAAGTGAATGTTAGAAAGAAAAACACACCCCCTCCCCTTAAAACTCGCATAAAATCCCTGCTCGGCAGAGAAATGCGATAATTGCTAAAAGCCCTTTTGTTAAGATTTAAGATGTGTGTGGTTCCCATGCTATGAGTTTTCGGACAATAAATAGCGTACCTTATATAATTGGCCACACACAGAGTTTTTTAAGCCCTGGGTAAATTGCTAAAAGTACACCTTTTTTTTATGACCCATAAAAAATTGTATAGTGTCGTTGTAGAGAGAGAGCAAGATACATTTGCGCCCATAAAAATATCCCCATGCCTGTTACTTCCATTATGTGCAATACTTGGAATCCCAGCTGTAGATTTCATGGGAACGGGAATTGGAAAAACACCTGCTTGAGCAGGACCTCGTGTAAGTCACGTGATTGAGAGATAGAAACATTTCCTTATATGGACATTGGATATGGTACTTGCGCACTGACCAACGAGAAGTCACCCTTTTGGTTGGGGAAAAGGGGGATGCGTCCGTGTTCTCAGAAAAAATACCCCCGTATGTTAGAGGCTTACGCGCAATTGGTTTTGAGAAAAAAAGTCAGTCCTGGTGATAGCAGTCGAACGGAGAGCATCTGGTTGAAGATATGTGAAAGTTCTGTCCCCCCCTCCCCTGTTTTATTTTGGGAGAGGGGACGCCTAAAGAATTCTACGATATTCGAGGATTCTGAAAAAAAAAAAAATATGCTGAGACTGGTGGTTGAAAAAGTGTGGTCTGCCGCAGATAGCTCAGAGTTTGCTGAAGAAGAATGATCTGCTCAAACTATTTTTCTAGATAAAAAAGGGTCGAAGCCCCTCGACTTAGATTGCAGCACCCTACATGTTGCGGCTGAGTATGCTAGATTTCCAATTGACTTCCTAAGCTCCTGCACTCCTGAGGGTTGTTTAGATACCCGTTTAACGGAGACTTATCCCGAGCGCAGCATAGTAGATTGTCCTTGGCGGCTAATGGCTGTTAGCTTGCGTCGATGCTTATCCAAGATTATTTTTTGTTTCAAATGCATCTCCGGGTAAGATGTCGAAGCCCAAAGGCGTGAAATATCAACTCCAGTGTGGTGAAATACTCATGATTTGAGTCGCTGAGGGATGCTAATCGGTTGTGTCGCAGACCTTCATGAAGCTATCGTAGCCCTGTTTACAGTCTCAAATGAAAGGAAGTCAGTGTAAAAACTCTATCCGAATAGGACTCTAAGTCTAGTTTGTGTAAAGGATTCGTCATGGAATGGTGAAA
The DNA here is from genome assembly GCA_964019185.1 of Maratus speculifer. Classification (NCBI taxonomy): domain Eukaryota; kingdom Metazoa; phylum Arthropoda; class Arachnida; order Araneae; family Salticidae; genus Maratus; species Maratus speculifer. The sequence goes on along the minus strand of OZ025295.1, from coordinate 307,470,611 downwards.
TGTATTCTAATGCAGGGAAGATTTAGTGTAAAGTTAATCCTGAAAATGTGAGTGTCTCTAAAAGGGAGATAGATATCATTATAAGCTGTAGGTAAGAAATTTATATTGTATTTGCTCTGAAAATACCTTTTTATCCTATTAAATATTCTTGTTGTGAGATGATATTCCCCAGTGTTTGCAACAAATTCATGTTAGTGAATTCTGATGTTTTTTTTTTATGTTGAATTAAATAAAAAAAAAGAATGTATTTAATAGAATTTCAAGATTGGTGATTTTGCTTTGATATATCCTTTATTTTAATTATAAAAAAAAGGAAGTTTAATCTATTTTAATGCAAAGTAAGCATTCAGTTAAAAAAAAAAAAAAAAAAAAAAAAAAAATGTATATTAAACAAGGATATACTCAAGCATAGTTCTTTAGTTTTTATCCTACCTTGATATTAATTTAATTGAATTTTAATTTCAATAGTGTCAAAATAGCTATACTAAAATATGTAATATCTTGAAATTAAAGTAGTTTATCTGAATGTTTAAAAAGTAAAATAATTTCAACCCTTACCTTTTTATTCAGAATTTAAAGTAACTTATCAGAATGGAAATCATATATGCATTGATTAATTAACATACTTTTATCTTAAAATTGAGTAAAGATATTTAACTAAGTAGTAGAAATTCTTAAAGCAAAACTTTTGAGGAGTTCACATGATTTAAAACAAATGAATTTATCTTAGGAATGAAAAAATGGAGAAATTAAGATAGATGTACTAACACTATACCTTTTCTGGCCACAGTATTATTGTTGTATTATGGGATGCTTGTGTTTATATTGGAGAAATCTTATTGCTTTTAAAAAATTTTCTTTCTTTGCTCCAAACAAATAGATGGGAGATTCCAGTGTCTTTCTTCTATCTTTTGAAATTTTAATAAAGATCTTGAGCTTTTAAGTTATCTATTCGAGTTTGATGTCCCATAAAACAACATTGGTAAAAATTGGGTTCACTGCTACAGATCCATTTATGCTACGTCTGAGATCTAGACAGATTGAGAATTTTGTTGTGCTATCATTATTATTTACTAGCAATCATTAATATTTATAGAAACTTAATGAATGTATTCATTTTAATTTATCTTGGTAATCTTTCTTATTTCTGTAATTTCTTAACTTAACTTGTGTTATCTCATAGTAATGACCCTTACGAAGTCTCCTCTTGTTTTGGTTATCTTAAATTACAACAAGATTCATATAGAAGGTAATCTAGTCCTGATATCAGTTAATTCATTGGTAAAGTAGATGAAATACTTGAACTAATTGAGAAGTAAGGTGTAGAAATGATTGTTTATATAGTAATGCTTATATGAAAAGACAATTTTACTGAATGGATTTTTTTAATTGACTAAATTATAATCTGTAACAGTATAAAAAAAAAGGGGGCCCAATAAGTTGGTGCCGTGTGGCAGAGCCTAATTATTACGGTATACACAATAAGTTGATGCCGTGTTGAAATGCCTAATTTTTGCGATATACACAATAAATTGGCACAGTACTGTAGAGCCTGAGTTTTATTAAACATTGTTTATATTAAGGGTGATTCAAAGTAAATAAATATATGTATTGTTGTTCTATTTTTATTATTTTGTTGTATGTTGTAAATTTGAGTAACAGGGGTATACATTGCTATTTTATGGGTATTTTATGCCATATTTAGAAGTAGTAAAAGTTTGTGTGTGATTATTTTATTATTCCCTTTTTTTCTCCCCTCTTTTATCTTTATTATTTTCAAATTTTGTATCGTATCTTGTGCACTTTAAAACGCAAAAATGGCACTCGACCCCTCTAAAGAGATGGCGAAAATTCAGTGAAAAACTGCCCTTATTGATAATCTCAATTATATTCCCCCATTCAGTGGCGAGGGTAATTCGGTTTCTTTTGGGGATTTTTATGAAAAATTAGACAGTTTTGCCAACATGTTTGGCTGGGATGATGAGGAAAAGAAATTTGCTTTGCTATCTAGATTATCTGGTGCAGCTGCTAGACTGCTAAAAATTCACAAAATTAAGTCTTTTGAGGAGTTAGTTTCTATTTTAAAAAACAGATATAGTCAGCACATAACCCCAGATGTGCAGCTTAAGAAATTAATGAATTTTAAACAAACCCCAGCAATGACAGTACAGGACTTTTATGACAGGGCATGCGACCTGTCACTAAACTCGCTCGTCATAGAGGGTATACAAGATGATGTTGTAGAAAAAAGCAGAAAAGCACTCCTTCACTCAGTGCTACTCAACAATTTGTCGCCTGAAATAAGAAAAGGTGTCATCGCTAGAAATCCAAAAACTCCCGAGGAAGTCCTCCAAATAGCCCTACTTGAGGAAAAAGCTTATAAAAGCGTAAATCCATTCTACAACTCTTATGAAAGTAGTGAGAATATACCGGACCCCCAGAATGTACCATGTGCTGCCGTATTTTCTCAGAAAAATGATAATGAGTCCCATAACAGGCAGATTCAAAATTTAAAATCCCAAATTGATCTGCTCGCAGCTAAAATTGATAGTCTAGTTGAAATAAAATCCAAAGAAGTCCAAAATAATTTTAACCAGGGATGTGAAAGTAGCCAAACTGGAATTTTTTACTGTTTCAAATGTGGTTTGCCAGGCCACTATGCAAGAAATTGTACCCTAAACAGGTACACAAATGATTATGGAAGGGGCTTCCATCAAAATCCCAGGGGACGTGGACAAAATTCCAGGGGCAGGAACTATCAGAGTGAGAATTATAGAGGAAATAATAATAGAGGTGGATATAGGAAACATAGGGGCAATTTTGATCAAGGGTATGAGACTAACCGAAGAAATAGAGATGATAATGCGAGCGGTGATACTCGTCAGGATGAACACAGCAACCCTACTACATCCAATAATGCTTTAAACGTGTAACGGCTGGTTTCGATTTGGTCGAGTCGTCTCCATATAGGCCTCCAGACCCCCCAATCATTTTTAGTATGTTCTCCCCCCATTCTTACCATTTACCTACTGCTATGATAAATGTAAATACTATTTCTCTTACTGCACTGTGTGATACAGGGTCAGCCATAAATATTTTAAGTAGTACAGCACCTATTAATTTAAATTTTTGTGAAGTTGTCGAGTGCAATACTCTTATTTTAACGGTAATTGGCGAAAGAGTAATTCTAAGCCAAAAACTTTCTTTGAACTTTAAATTTAATGATTTATTATGTCAGTCTGAGTTCTTTATTGTCCAGGGTAAATTAGCCGATGAATTTAGTGTGATTTTGGGGATGCCCTTTTTAAGTAAATATCAGGCTGTAATAAATTGTAAAAATAATAATGTTGTTTTAAGTATTCCAGTAGAAACACAGTGTAAACAAGTAGTAGAGAGTCATACGAAAAAATTGTCACCACTAAAAAATTCCCTAGGAAGAAATATTGTAAATAATACCAGTGATATCAGAGTGAATAGTGCAGATTTAGAATGTCAACAAGCAAATATCTGTAATGAACAGTCAAAATGTAGGCCAAATGTCCCCAATTCTGCTAATAAACAGGGAGATGAGTATAGTAATGACACACCTATGAAAATTGTAACCAAAAAGGGTAAGGAAAGTTTAAAAGAAAAATGTGGGAATCTTAGTAGTAAAAATGGGACAGTTCAGGGTACTACATATCCCAGTATGAAAGTGAATGCAGATTTAAACATGACAATTAAAGCAAATGAGGCAGATAATGAAACTGCACATGTTTTTTGTTTACAAAATATATCACGCAGTAACTCGAGTACAAATGAATGTGAAATTAATGAACCTTTAGACCTTAGACAACAAACAACGAGTCAAACAGTCCATGCTAATAAAAGTAATTTAGAAAATAGGACACCTCAGACTGTTAAACAAAGCAATTTTGACAATAATAACAACAACAATGGTGAAATTACTACTTTAGCTCTTTTATGCGAAAGGATTTCTATTCCCCCTCATTCAAAATTAATGGCTGAAGTTAAGTGCAATAAAAATAATTCCATAAAAGAAAATGATGTTCTAATGCTAGAACCTTTAGCGAAGAATTTAAGCCAAGGTCTGCTTATTTCTAGAGCCATATGTACTCAGGAACATGGCCTTTTTGTTTCTCTTGCAAATTTTTCAAATCATACTATAAAGCTAAGCAAAAATACATATGTTGCAAAAATCCAGAAATGTATAGATAAGTCTAATATACCACTAACGGATAATAATTTAAGTTGTAATGTGAATTTGACTACTCCAATAGCTGACTTTGATCATGCTGATCTCACTTGGAGTTCTAATATTGACTTAAGCCATTTAGACCCTCCCCTAAAATCTAAAATGCAAGAATTTTTGATCAAAATAAAGATGTATTTGCAGCATCTGTCCTAGAGTTACCAGGCTGTAATACCATACCCCATGTTGTCAATTTAACCTCTAATAAACCTGTAAAATCCAAAGCGTACAGAGTTCCATATAAATTACGTCAAGAAATGGAAGATCAACTTAATATTCTACTGCAAGCTGAAATTATTTCCCCATCTATGTCAGAATTCGCATCACCGGTTATACTTGTAGAAAAAGCAGACGGTTCTTATAGACTAGCTGTTGATTTTCGTAAACTAAACAAAAATCTTGTCAAAGACGCATATCCTATCCCAAACATTACTGATTCTGTGGATGCTTTAAGTGGAGCTAAATTTTTTTCAACACTAGATTTGACTAGTGGTTTTTTTCAACAGGTCATACGACCTGAAGACAGGCATAAAACTGCTATTATCACGCATAAAGGTCTTTTTGAGTGGAATAGAAATTGTTTTGGGTTATCTAATTCAGGGAACAGTTTTCAAAGGCTAATGAATGCCATTTTTGGAGATTTAGGAAATCTCGGAATTTTAGTATATATAGATGACATTGTCATTGCTTCTTCTGATGTAGACTCCCACTTTGAAAAATTAAAACTGGTTTTTGATAGATTAAGGCAGCATAAACTAAAGCTTAAACCCAGCAAATGTACTTTTCTTTCAAATAAAATCCAATACCTAGGCTTTTAAATTCATAGCGGGCAAGTATTCCCTGTTAATAAAAATATTGAAGTAATCGAAAAATTGCAACCACCTACTACACGTAAAGGTGTCAGATCATTCATTGGAACCCTCTCATTTTACAGGCGTTTTATACCTGACTTCACAAAAAGGACATTAAATTTAATTGATTTAACAAAGGAAAGTGGGCATTTTGCCTGGACGAAAGAAGCCCAAGAGGAATTTGAGGATTTAAAAAAGGCTCTAATTTCTAAACCGTGCCTCGTATTACCTGATTTTAGTAAAGAATTTTATGTCTATACCGATGCGAGTGGAGAAGCATTGGGTGCAGTTCTGTCACAGTTGGATGAAGAAAATAAAATTCATCCAGTGGCGTTTGCTAGTAGGCGACTCAAAGGTGCAGAGACGAGATATTCTGCCACTGAGAGAGAACTTCTCGCTCTGGTTTGGGCAACTAGCCATTTTAAGTGCTACCTAGCTAACACCCATTTTACCATTTTTACAGACCACGTTTCCCTCCTTTATACTTAACCGAAGAATAACCAAAATTAATCAGCGAAGCGCTTCATCAGAATGAACAAATCCAAGATTTGCAGCAAATCAGTTAATTCTGCATGCACTCATTTGTCAAAATTAGGCGGGATTCCCCATTCTTCCCTTTGTTCTTATTCAATTAACCCCCAAAACTAATGAGGGAAGCGCCTTACCAGAATGAATTTATTTCTAAAATTTGAAGCAAATCCAGTAAATTCTGCGTGAAAAAAAGCATTTACATAAATTATCGGACGTTATCCCTATTCCCCTCTCCCTTTATACTTAAACAATCAACACCCACAACTAATCATGAAGGTGGCTCAACAAAATACTTCTATATCTAAAATTTGAAAAAAAAAATACGCTAATAATGCGTGGAAACCCATTTATTTCAATTAAGTTAAGGTTCGAATCAGCCTCTCGTTCTCTCCCCCCCCCTAATTATTCTTCTCCAATGACCTCCCAAAATAAATCAGAAAAGTTCCTCATAAGAATAAACCTATATTGAAAGTTGGATGTAAATCGATAATTTCTATCAAGAATTATTGCGTTACGTACTTACGTACAAACATAGATACAGAACCCACGGGCACATTAGTTCTCATGCTCTGGTAGTCTGATGAGATAAAAACACGTCAAATTACATTATTTCTATCAAGAGTTATCGCGTTACGTACATATGTATATACGTATATACATGCGTACATACATGCATACATATGTACATACTGAACCTGTGAGCCCATTATTTCTCTGGCTTTGACGCCCGTGAGCTAAAAACACGTAAAATTACATTTTACGTGTTTTTAGCTAAAACACGTAAACAAACTAAAATGTTGGCGACAAACTAAAACAGACAAACTAAACTAACTAAACATGACTAAACTAAAGTGTTGACAAACTAAACAAAAACGACAAACTAAAATGTTGGCGCTGAGGCGGTCATTTAATTCAATAAAATCACGCCAAATTGAATTGGCCAAGTATAAACTAGATCGGCCTAGGATAAACTAGTTTATCTTTTAAGAGTAAGGCCAAACTAGTTTGCCCTAGGAAAAACTAGTTTGCCCTATGGGCTTTAGGATAGACTAGTTTGGCCTAGGAAAAAATAGTTTATCCGTTGGGTGTTAGGATAGACTGGTTTGGCCTAGAAAAATCTAGTTTATCCGATGGGCGTTAGGATAGACCGGTTTGGCCTAGGAAAAACTAGTTTATCCGATGGGCGTTAGGATAAACTAGTTCGGCCTAGGCCAATCGGGTTTGGCCTGTAACATATACAAGGCTACAAAAGAAACCGGATAATTTTCCGACTGTACATGCAAATTTATGAAATTGTGTTTTCAAATGTGCTTGTGTTTTTCAAATTGCTTATTTTTGCATAATCTTTTCCTTTAAGGCTGTTCTCAACTGCTCTGCTCGACAAGCGCAAAACGCTTTGACATATTTACGTATTCATTTTTAAACGGAAAGATATAAAATTGGAAGATCTGATTATGGAAGATATTTGGAATCAAAATCTATTTTCCAGTTTATGATCAATAAATTAGCTATTGAGTTATAGGCGAAACTGATCGCGTGACTGTCACGTTTTTCACCTCAAAATGTCTGTCTGTTTTTTTTTTTTTTTTTTTTTTTTTTTTTTTTTTTTTTTCGTTGGAAGATTTGGTTTAAATTGCCAACATTGATAGTGTTTCCTGAAACATCTATTGGTTTACTAAAAAACGGGAAACTGACAAGGAAGGTCTCCATACGGGTATACCCCAAAAAATCTGAAAAAATTACAGAATGTTCTTCTAGTGTGGTTATATATGTTTATAAAAAAAATTTCTGCGGAATCTCCAATCAGTAACCCTAAAAAAATAATGAAAATTTCGTTATTTGGCGGTTTATCATCGGTTGGCAATGGACTGTAATTTCAAAAAATACTTTGTCAAATACACTTCAAGAAAAAAAAAAGTTTCATGTCGAACTTGTTTTGAAAAATTTAATTTAAATAACTTTAGTTTTGTAAGTTTTAGTTTGTTTTAAGTATAATTTTGTTATATCGATATTTATATGTATTTATATTCAAATTTAATCATAAAAATTTGAGATTTAAAACGAAATTCATAATTTAAATTAATTAAGTTTGTTTCAAGCTCACAAAGTCCAATGAGAATTGTCAATTACATTTTGTTGTCATGGAAACATCTGTCTATTATTCTTGAATGCGCTTAAATGTATGAAGATAATTTTTTTCAATATGATTTTTTTTTCATCTATGAAAACATTTTTTCCAGTGATTAATTAAATAACTACTTCAACAAGTAATATATATATATATATATGCAATACAATATGCATATATATGTATATAATATATTAAAGTCTCTCATTGTTTATGTTTAAATTCATTAAATACGATTTACATGCACTCTAAATATCCAACAGTTTTGAAATGCATTAAAATCGTTTGCTTTTGGCGAGGAAAAGTGTTGCTCGCCAAATTGAGTGACTCTTTCGTCTTTTCACGCCAAATATTCGAAAATATTTTATTTTTTTTACATATTTTCTAATGTGATTCCGCCGCTAATTTTGACTGATCCTTTATTACATACATAAGTACTTTAATTAGTATTTTTTTTCCCCATAAAATTCTGAGTATGCCCAGTATGGAGACCTTCCTTGTGAGTACGATTAGATTGTTTCTGAAATACAACACCTGCTAGTTTCATGCATTTCCGAACAAAATAAAATGAAAAAATAAATAAAACTTATGTCATAAAGTTGCCCTTTTTGATTTAAGAACAGTCTTAAATGATGAAGTTTTGTTACATAATTCTGAATGCGTTGGAAATTGCTTCATAATTGAGCATTGATGCATAATTTTCCTTTTTTTGTTTTCAAACAATAAGAAGTAAATTAAATTTACTTAATTAAATTTCAAAATCCTGGGAGGGGCACAGTGGTCTACCCGTAATGAAAATCCTGTGCAACTCTTATGACTTTAAGCATTAACACGCTGTCGTCTCAGATCCAAACAACTTTTAATCGGAGAAAAGTGCTAATAAATGTAACATGTGGCGAAATTCAGGGCCGCGTTCTTAATGGGTTAACGTTGCATGGCAGACTCCTTTGGGTTTGAAGCATGCCAGACCAGAACATCTCGGCATACGGCCCTGTATGCCTGTTCCTTTTCGAGGGCCGATAAACGTCATCTCTGCGTCAACAGCTATTAATCTCGTTCGAGGATGATGCTTGAACCCTTTAATCTAATAGAGTTCGCATGATTGTTGTAAGTCTCCTTACTTCTAATTGATTACATCATGAGTATAGATTTTTTTCATCACAGAATACGTTTGTCAAAATAGTGTACATAAATAAAATTTGTATATTATGTAATTTATATATGTATCTTCTGCAGTGATGTAGTCGTAAAAAAAAGGCAAAGGATATACGCTCTAAGCAGAAGATATACGCTCAAGGCAGAGGGTATACCCTACAGTGTATATCCTATTGCTTTTTTGAGAAACAGAGGGTATACGGTGTTCCTTAAAAAGTCCAGAAGGTGCACGGCGTATACCTCCTGTACCCTCCACTACATCCCTGATCTTCTGATTCAACAATGTCGAATGATGAAATATACATTAAAGAAAAATTAATAATACTAAATTTCTCACTTAAAAATCAACAAGTTGGAAATTGCATGTCAAACGTAGCAAATGAGCTGCTTTCGTGCTATAACAAAGTTTTAAAAATATTCTGATCTTGGTGTAATAGTAAACAGTATATCGTACATGGCCAAAACCTTTTGTATGCCCCGGTAAATACTATCTGCTTTCTATTGTACAGGAAGCAACTTGTAGTCAGTGATGTAGTCGTAAGAAATACACAGGGACCCTTTGAGCAAAGGGTATAAGCTCAAGGCAGAGGGTATACCTTAGAGTGTAGGTACTATTAGTTTTCTTGAGAATATATATACCCGGCAGTACAGAGAACTACCTTATCGAGTTCACGGATGAAAATCTAGGATTAGTTAAATCTCGATTCGCATATTAAAACGCAATCAGTCTGCCAAGACTGAGATCAGTCTGCCAAGATTTTGGTGTAAAACACCTGAAAATTCGATTTTAGCGGTTGATTCGTATGTTTACTTTTGTGTTTTCCAGCATCGAAAAGTATGAAAACAGAATTATGAATCTATGAGTCAACCGGTACGAACGTATTTTTAGGTGTTTTCCACCAGGATATGATTTGGCAGGTCGATTGCGTTTTAATATGCGAATCGAGATTTAACTAATCCTAAATTTTGATCTAAGAACTCCATGAGGTGAATGTCTGTACTGCCGCCTCCCGGTCTATGGCGAACAAATTAATATTTACTTGCAGTACTTTACAATTTCAGCAATGTTATTTGATTGATTTATAAGTACATATCTATAGTTTTTTTTTACTATAAAGAATAAAAATATTTAAAAAGAAATGTGAAATACCTCAGATAAAAACTTTTATCGTCTTATTAACCCTTTCAGGAGCAAGCAATTGTGTTTCTTTAATTTTAAATTCACAATGTAATTTTCAAAAAATTCTGTTTTAAAATAAAGGAAAGCATTTTTACAAAAATATTAAATTAAAAGTTTTGGCTACAAATCTTGATTAAAATTAAGTGACATATAAAATATCTCACTGCCCCTTTACTTAAGGGGTTAAGAGTTACATGTCTTTTTATTATTTAAAGCATAATAGGCTGTGAGGTTGGGACGGTGTTAAAAATACATATGTAAGTGCTGTTCGAAAACGCGATTTTCACCAAATCGGCGTACAATAAAATCGCGCCAAATTCAGTGCGTATATGACATTTGTGCCAAGAAAAGTTATCATTACAATGTAAATTCAAATTCTTTTAATGTTACAAAAATATTAATACATGCATCATTAAGTGTCTAAATTTCGACAACAAAAATTAGAATTTTCCAATTCAATTATGCAAATTCAAACAAAAATGAGTTAAAAGAAATGACGCCTTGCGCATTGTTCCAAAATTTGTGTTTAAATGAGAATCTCTCTAAAATTCACATTACGCACATCATTTGTTTATATTTTTGAAATGGTTGTTTATATTTTAGCTCGAAAGATCAATCGATTATGAACTTTACTTAAGTGTTCCTAATTTGGATTCTTCGAATCAAAGCACTAACATATACACAAAATAATTCAGTGCTTTTGGAATATGCAGTTTCATTTCATTGTAAATAGACTAGTATATTATCAAAAATAAGAATGCGCATCTTTCACGTAATTATATAATGGTTATCTGTCTCCAATATGAATACACATCTATAGATATTTTGCTTCTTTCCTTTAAAACTTTAAGGGACTAGTTTTTTTTCTTTTTTTGCTTTGTAAAGGTTTAAGTATTCTAATTTTCACTTTTCAAGCGCTATTATATATATATATATATATATATATATATATATATATATATATATATATATATATATATATATATATATATATATATATATTAACTAATGAATAACTGTGCATCCATTGCTAATTATTGACCGCTACGTAGAATGAGAACGAAATTTAAGTGTGAAATGCTTTAAAATTCTCATTAAGTAAAGTATTAATACATTACAGCTTAAAATGTAAAAAAAACTATTAATATACTTTTGTATGTTTTTATCAAATATCATGTTATATATCTCGTTATGATATTTGTAAATAAACATCAAAGCATTGCCGAATTCAAAACCATTTTAATTTTTCTCGAGGACCATATTTGAATTTTATTAAAAATTAAAATCGAAACAGAAAAATTAAAGGGATTTGTTTTTAATCACGCGATATTTTCTAATATAATTGACTAGATTTGCATAAAAGTTTGTGGCATTAATAAATTACAATATTAAAAGAAAATAAACAATTTTCATACTGTTTTCCGTGGTAAATTTCGCTGTGTATTTGCATTTGGATATAATCTCTTAGGCAAAAGATAATTTCTTGTTACAGACAAATTATGCATTTTTTGTATGACTTGTATTATTTGTATATATAATTGTATGAGAATGTTAGCCAGTTTAAAACCTGGTGTAAAAGATACCAGTTTGAGCATATCATATCCATCAGCTCAAAAAAATAATATAAAATAGAAATAAGGAGTATAATATATATGCTTAAAAATTGAATTTTAACAAATCAATAGTTTCATACTAATCAAATTATGGTTATAAGATGATAAATCAATTTAGATATCCTAAAATGATAGAATATGTGTTTCTACCAAAAGAAAAGAAAAGAAGAAGAAGAAGAAATTTTTTTTGATGTCATTCAGCAGTTGTAGCAGACTTAGTGGAAAGCCCATCCACCGCGACAAGGTGCTGCTACATCGGATGGGGTCGGTTTTTAATTGTCCAGAGGCCAAAAACCGTATAAAAAGCAACGAAGAAATCGGTTTTTAATTGTCCATAGGCCAAAAACCGCATAAAAAGCAAACAAGAAATCGGTTTTTAATTGTCCAGAGGCCAAAAACCGTAAAAAAGCAACGAAGAAATCGGTTTTTAATTGTCCAGAGGCCAAAAACCGCATAAAAAGCAACGACGAAATCGGTTTTTAATTGTCCAGAGGCCAAAAACCGCATAAAAAGCAACGAAGGAATCGGTTTTTAATTGTCCAGAGGCCAAAAACCGCATAAAAAGCCGCAATGAACCGCAGTTTTGTCTGAAAACTGAATTAATGTAGTCTTTAGTTCTTTATTCCAGAAGTACAGCAGAAAAACCTCTTCAAATGTTTTTTTAAACTTCTCTTCTTCTTTGGTGCTTCTGCTTCATCTGTACAACACTGGACTTCATCTTCAACTTCTTGTGCTTCATCTGTAGCAGGCTGTTCTTCATTTTCAACTTGCTGTACTTCATCTGTAACAGGCTCTGGTTCATTTTCATCTTGCTGTATTTCATCTGTAACATGTTCTGCTTCATTTCTAACTTGTTGTTCTTCATTTTCAACTAGTTCTTCTAAACAAGAATCCAAAAACTTCTGCATGAGCTCTTCTGTAGGCATTTTTTGAAAAATGATTTCTTGTTTTCTTTCTTTTTTCATCCTTCTTGAGTTCTTGAACATGAGCTGCTTGATCATCATATTCATAGCAATGCACATGGCATACAGGAAGATGTACGATGCAAAGAATGCGAAGAAAAAGTCCAAGAACATGGCCATCTTCATAGATGTAGTAGTCAAATACTTGATGAATGGATAAAATAAAACTCGAATAACTAATTTTTTTTCACTTAAAATATAGCTTGAGATTAGTTTATAAGAATTCCAACCTACACTTTCGAAAAACTTTTATAAGAATAAGAAATTTGTTGATTCATTTTTTCAACTGTTTTTGCAACAATGGGAAATATTTTTTTTTCAACAATGAATCTCGTGCAAATAATTTGATAAACGTCGTTTACAACAATGCTGTGTTTTGAAATTAACAAGAAATTTTTCTTCAACAATGAAAGCACGTGCAAGCATTTTGAGAAACATTTGTAAAAAAGAATTTGTGTTTGAGTGACGTAACAAATCAATCTGTACAACAAAATCCGAAGTCGTGGGACTGTCATCAACAGTTCCGGGCTCACCGCTGGATTTTTTAAATTTTCGGCGACCATTTTGGTCCTTTAAGGTTAGCCAGGCGCAGGTGATGAGTTGCCAAATAGTGTTTTATCGCCATACTTGAATCTATGTTATAATAGTCCAAGTCATGTGACTGTCACGAACAACGATGAGCTAATTCCATCGTTTTTCATACGCAAAGTTTCCATTTTGATTTGAAAAAAATCAAAATTATTTAAAAACAAAAATCTACATAAAAGTTAACATGATCGCAAAGAATTCTTGAAATTTAAATTATGGTTTGAAGTTCAAATTAAATATCATATAGTTTGTGGCTTTTTTAATATATATTTTTTTTCTTTTCGTTTATTATTTATTTATTTCTTAAGGAAGAAGGATATGGAAGTCGCGAATTTCAGATGTTTTAATATTAAATGAAAATATCGTCTGAAAGAATTGTATTTTTAATGAAATAAAAAAAAAGTGATGGGAACAATATTTTATGATTTATCACCTGCACCCCGCTAACATAAAATAGAGAGCTCTTAATTTCTTTATCAGAATCTTCTAATTTGATGGAAGATTGAGCAAGTAAATTGAATTATGAATAAATGTAATGTGATATATTGCTTAGCATATATTTAAGGTAAACCAAACTGATCGCCAAAGATGGTTAGTTGTTGATGAAATTAGTCAATCAGCAAATTGCGAGTGTAATGAGATAGTAAAAAAGCAAGGATTTATGCCAATTTTCTCTCATTATGTTAAGGGGGAAACAACGGCTGCCAACTTCTAGAAAACAGTTTATAGAAATGAAATATTTATTCGAAAACTACTGAAGCGATTTCCAATTATTTATTATTTTTATTTATTATTTATTTATTTATTTATTTATTTATTATTATTATTATTATTATTGCATTATATACAGCTATATTTCAATCGTTTTATTTTCTGAAGCATTATCATTTTTTCAGTCGGTACTACTCTGTTATCCCGTCGACCAATTTCGCCAAATTATACACGTTGTCATAATTTTTATTTTAAATAACGAAAAAACAAATGATTAGTAGAATATTAAAAAAATATTAATAAAAAGTCTAAATAAAAATCACTTAATGACATTTTAAACACATGAATCGTATTTAATGTCATTGAATGTGACATTCACGATCATCCATTATTGGCATTTAATCTTATAGTTTGGCGATAATTTTTTGGTCGACGGGATAACCTAGTAGTATCTTTCAGTCACGTTAGTACAAAAACAATAAAAAAGAAGACATAGGGATATAGATGCATACTATAGGGTATTTTTTTTTCTTCCTGGAGGATTCATTTATAGTGTAGTTACTGCTAAAACTATTTAAATCAGTATAGAAATAGCTTCAGTAGTTTCCGAAAGAAAAAGTTCTTCAATGTCGGCATTTTCGTATTTATACTTTTAAAGGCATGTATTCCGCTAATATTCCATAATATCGGGTCCACCACCAAGCACACAGCCAAAGATAAGCAATCAAATGATCCCCTAGACTTAGTCAAATAGCGTTTTTCTTTTTCCGATAAGTACATTATCTCCAGCGTCAAGCTATTGCCATTTTATGATTTCTTTTTTGTACTATTTTGTTATTCCGTCGGTCAAAAAATTATCGCCAAACTATAAGATTACATATGCCAGACGAATGATTGTAAATGTCACATTTACTTGACATTAACCACTATACACGTGTTTGTTACGTCATCAAGGGATTTTTAATTCACTTTTTTATTTGAATCTTTGATTATGTTTAAAAAATTTATTTGTTTTTCCGTTATTTAAAGTAAAAATTATGTCAATTTATATGATCTGGCAAACAGTTTGGCGATTTGTATAATTTGGCGAAATTGGTCGACGGATTAGCCAAATAGTACCTCTTTTTTTTTTTTTCTTTTTTTTTTAAATTCCCAGAGAGCCACGTCTAAATATTCTGTTGAAAATGCCAACTTTAGCAGCATTTTCAGAAAGCTCGCTTGTTTTAATTTGGAAAAGGGTAATTCTGGTGTTAATTCATCATCCTATCATTTTACAAACAGAATTATTCCGTGCATGAAAAGGTTAGTTTAAATTATATTTTTGTATGGCAATCTTGTGACTCATTTTCCACACACTTCTTGTGAGCATAGAGCTTTGAAAACTGGAATATACACTGCTCAAAACAATTAAAGGATATTGCAGTTTTAGGTGGATTTTGTATCTGGGAAACTTTTTAGCTGATTGATACATGGTCGGCAGACATAGTAGGTTATATGAGAATAAATTACACATGTTTGGCAGAAAAAGATGCATTTTATTGCGCATTTGTGTACAAAAGGAAAAAAACACAATTTGTGCATATGAGAAAAAAAAGAATAAGAAAAGGTGTTTTCTTCAAAGAAAATCATTTTCAGTAGGGGGGTATGGTTTCCACGGGCGGCCAGCAACGTTGAACACCTTTGAGGCATGGACTCAATGAGGCTATTAATGACGAGTTGGGGTATTCTGCCCCACTCTTCCAGAAGAGCTCTTTCCAGTTCTTGGAGAGTTTGTGGAGGTTGTTGGCGGCCAGAAACTCGTCTTCCTAGAGCGTCCCAAACGTGCTCGATTGGATTTATGTCTGGAGAACACGCTGGCCATTCCATTCGAACTATTCCTTCTTCGAAAAGGAAATCCTCCACCAGATTTGCACGATCTGGCCTGCAGTTATCGTCCATTAAAATGAAGTTATCTCCGATTGCTGCAGCGTAAGGGACTACAATAGGTCTGAGGATCTCATCCCTATATCGGCGACCAGTCAGAGCTCCATCTCGAATGATGTAGAGGTCAGTGTGCCCGTCAATGGAGATGCCACCATACACCAACACTCCTCCACCGCCAAATCTGACACTTTCGTGCACGAACGCAGGATTATTCCTACTGCCACGGTCCCTCCAGATGAAAATACGCCTATTATCCGGATGCAAAGAAAAACGGGACTCGTCAGAAAATAGAATATTGCTCCATTCATTTCTCCTCCAGTTGACATGCTCGGTTGCCTACTCCCTGCGGTCGCGACGATGCCTTGATGTTAATCTAACACATACCATCGGTCGGCGAGCATACAGACCTACAGCATGGAGCCGGTTTCGGACAGTCTGAGTTGAAATCGTGGTGCCTGTAGCCGAGCGAAGGTGTTGTTGGAGAAGAGTAGCGTTCATGTTTCGGTGTCTCCGAGCTGTTAACGCTAAATACCGATCTTCATTGGGCGTTGTTGGCCCGTCTACGACCTTGCCCTGGTCTTCCGCCTGCACATCCACTCTCCGAAAAACGGTTTCAGATCCTGGAAATGACATTTTGTGACATTCCAATGGCTTGCGCTACTTTACCCTTTCTAACCTACCAACAATTCTCCAAGCTTCTGAATCTGTCAAATGACTTCGCTGAGACATCGTACTCATCGAAACAAAGCAATCACTGAATGACGATCCTCCTTGTCTTCATTCTCTTTTATCCAGTTGAAAGTCAAATTTCATTCGCTGCCGCTGAAGCGACGTTTTTGACGTCGAACTCAAAATTTGCATACTCCACAGTTTGAAAACCAGAAAAATTTGCATTTGTGATTCTCTTCTTCTATTTTCGGCAAAAAAATTTCGTTTATATCTTTATTTTATATAAAACTTCAAATATCCTTTAATTGTTTTGAGCAGTGTAGGTACATGTATTACTGTCCAAGAAACCACCCGAATTGTGTAAAAAACAAAAAAATAGATAAATAAAAAAATAAAAAGTAAAAATAAATAAGTAGCAATCGAAAGGGCATATTGAAACATGTTTTTAGACGCATAAATTATTTACCTTGTCTCCCCGTTATCGAGATATAAAGGATTAAAATTTGCAAAATTCAACATCTAGAAGGGAATAGTCCATAGGAAAGAAGGGAATAGTCCAAGAGCCGATAGTCAGCACAAAACCCTATTTTTTTTTATCGAGCACAAGAAAAAACTCCTTACTTTATGGAAGAGTAGTAACTGGGAAATCGTATCATCCCTGTCTGCCGGAAGTGAAGTGGTGCATAAACCAAAAATTAATACCACTAGTGGTTGCTCGTATATGTTTATCATTGTGTTTGTCCTACAGTCAAAGGTATGAAAACATGGAGGATTGGGAGCAGGAAAACATAATGCTAAGATAACGAGTCAACCACTAGTGGCATTCATTTTTGACTTATTCATCACTTCAGTTCCAGCAGAACATGGATCAATTGCTACTCTTCCATAAAATAAAGGTTTTTATCTTATGTTCGATAACATAGGTTTTTGCGCTGTCGGCCCTTAGACTAGAAGGTTACTTGCAAGCCAACGAGTGAAAATAGTTCATGTGGTGTAAAGCAATAACAGTTCCCTTATCATTTGGAGGTTCTTTGGGTAAATTATCGGTGCCACGTGACTTTATTCAGCTTCGAACCCAGATTTTGAACCCAGTGAACATGATAGAATCCAGTAAAACATCTCATTATCAATTTAGGCTCTGTGTAAACGTGTGTTACATTTAAAATGACTCGTATTAATCCTTTAATTGTGTCTTCTAAAGTAATGGCCCACTATTAGGCTTATGAAATGGAAAAAAGAGAACGTTATCTAGAATAACAAGTTGGAAATTGCACGTGAACGTAGCAAATGAGGTGCGTTCGTACGATAACGAAGTTTTAAAAATATTCAGATCTTGCTGACATAGTAGAGCGTACTCCGGATACAGTATAGTAGTCGAAAGCTTTACGTTTCTGTAAATATGCAGGAAGTAATTTTTATTACACCTCAGCAACGTATATCTTATCATAAAATGTGAAATAGTTGAATATAATTAAAACACGTAACAAACCATGTTTCCCCGTATAGCATTATATAGTGGAATACTTTTGTGTGGCCCTGTAATTTAATAATAAAAATCCTTTGCATCACAGTTTGTACAGAATGCATATTTTAGTATATATTTCATAGATTCATGCCAATTCTATTATGTTCGAATGAGTGTAACACCATTAAAATGCGTTTGAAACTTTTCCCCCATTGACCGTAATGTAGCGGAATCCTTTTGATTGTCCCTGTAATTGATCTATACATCCGATTTTCATAACATTTGAAATGACTCGACAAAATTACGCAATAATTATATGTTTTCAATTTTAAACGATTAAAATGCATTTAAAACTTTTTTGCCTATTGACCGTAATGTAACGGAATCCTTTTGAATGTCCCTGTAATTGATCTATCCATCCGATTTTCATAACATTTGAAATGACTCGACAAAATTATGTTATAATTATGTATTTTAAATTTCAAACGATTCTGTTGGGTAGTTTTTGCGTTGTTATATACGGACAGACGGACAGACGGACAGACAGACGGACGGACTGAGCGACAACAATAGGTGCTACGTATTTACATAATTACGAACGCACCTAATAATACACACCTTTTCCCCATTTAGCATTATTTAGTGTTTCAATGCATCCGTGCGGCATTAAGAATCGTTGACTGTACAGAACTGCCAAGTGTGCGAAACGAATTTGATTAAGGATTTTGTGTTAATCGTATTACAAAAGGTTCGTACGCCCAATATTTGTAACTGAAACTAGTCGTTCTACAGCCACCGTAATACTTGCCCATTATAGATATGCATCATACAAAATATGTAAACAAAACGTGTGAACTATTCATAAAATGCATCACAATTACAAAATAAAATTTAAACATATATTTAAATAATTTTAACATATAGTAATGCTCTATTAATGAATTGTTGATAAACCAATTGTGACAAATTATATAAAACGCCAAACTACTCGTGTAATACCGGAGTGCGTAAAAGAAACATCCTTATAACTCCAAAAATAATAATTATATTAACTAACAGTTTACTGCGTCAGATTAAGAGTCTCATATCTAACCGAACTATACTTTTGAATTGAAATTGGAATGAAATACAGGGTCATGAAAAATCGAAGGATGTGGAAATAAGGATTACAAATATCTCGGCAACTAATTATCCGATCGTTTTTGTTCTTTATACAAAATTTGTGTTGTTTTATTGTCTTTATTCCATTCCTTGAAATAATCAAATTCGAAAAATTTTATGTACCTTCCATGAGAAAGAATATTTCGACAGTCCGAAAAAAATAGTTCCGCATAATCGAGGTTATTGAATGTTAATAGGCTTATTTCCATTCTTATATACTAAATACACACCAAATATAAAGTCTCTAACTCAATATTTTCGGGAGATAAAGTGTTTACAGACACAAGGACGGCAATTTTTTTTTCTAAGTATGTTTTTCGGACTCTCCAGTGTCTGAAACATGTAAATCCGTCAATTTTTTTTTCGATTTTCAAATCGATCGCAAGACTTACCCTATGGTACGTATGATGGGTAAGTAATAATAATAAATAGGATAAATTTACTTACCCATCATACGTAGCATAGGGTAAGTCTTGCAATCGTTTTGAAAATCGAAATTTTTTTTGACGGATTGACACATTTCAGATACTGGAGATTCCAAAAAACATATTTTTAGGGGAAAAAAAATGCCGTCCGCCTGTCTGTGTTACTGTAAATGCTCTATCTCCAGAACAAATTGAGATAGAGACTTGGAATTTTGTATGTGTTTAGTGTGTACGAATGGAACGAAGCCTATTTAATATCAGTAACCTCGATTATCCGGAACTATTTTTTTGACTCTCGAAAATTCGTTCTGATGAAAGACATATAAAAATTTTCGATTTTTTTTTTGTTTTAAGGAGTGGACTTAAAAGGCCATAAAATAACGTACATTTTGCATAAAGAACTAAGTCAATCGGATGATTAGAGGCCGAGATATTTCTAATCCTGTTTTCTGCATTCTTTGATTTTTCAGGACCCTGTATTTCTTTCAAATTTCAATTCAAAGGTATATTTTAATTGGAAATGAAACGCATAATCCGACGCAATAAACTGTTAGTTAATGGGATCTTTATTTTTGTAGTTATAAGGATGTTTCTTTTATGCCATGAGGTACTACTTAGTTCGGCGTTTTATATAATTTGTCGAAATAGGTTCATCAGCAATGCATTAATAGAGCATTACGATGCATATTAAAAATATTTAAATATACGTTTAAATTTTGCTTTGAATTTGCAATGAATTTTACAAATTGTTTCCACATGTTTTATTTCCATATGTTATAGTATGCATATCCATGATAAGTAAATATTACGATGGCCCCCAACGACTAGTTTGCATATATCACTTATTAGCTCACAGGCTATCATAGCCTGAGAGCTTATGTGCCCGTCCGTTCTGTATGTTCGTTCGTGCGTAACGCGATAACTCATGATAAAAATATCCGATCCACTTGAAATTTTGTATGTAGGTATATCCTGACAAGGCGCTTCCCTGATTAGTTTTTGGAGTTCATTCGATATGTATAAGAGGGGGAACGGGGGGCTCATGCCCCTCTCCTTAGTTGATATAAATGGGATTTTCATGCAGAATTAAGTTTTCGTTCAAAATTTAGATTAGGATCATTCTCATGAGGCGATTCCGTGACTGTTATTAGGTGTTCATTGAATAAGTATAAATAGGGGGAACAGGGGTTCTAATCCCCCCCCCTTAATTTATATGGTGACCCTGCGTCCAGCTCGCTATAATTTACCGTATCTTCCCAAAGGTCAATAGCGAAGGAGATCGAGAGATATGGGAAAATATGCGTTTTCGCCTGTTACTTAAAACCACATTTTTTGGCGAGGAGGTGGACAATTTTCGCCAACTTTCGCAACAAAACCGCAGAACAGAGTTTTAAATACTGATCTGATATAAAAATTTAAACGAAGTTGATAACCTATGAATAATTTTCAATGGATACGATTTTACCATAAGCGAAATATAAGACTCCTCTCAAGTCCAAAAGGGCAACTATCATTACAACACAAGTTTAAATTCATTTTTGTTCGGAAACATATGGAAACAAGCAGATGTTATTCAAAAATATTTTTAACCCTTTATCTACGCATTATGAATTCAAGAAAATTTTACATTCTAAAGCATATTATGCAAATTGTTTAAACTAAATTAAGAGATTTATATAATCATTTAATAAATATTTGAAGGATTTTAGGATTTAGAAGGATTAATTAAATTGGAATTTACAGCGATTTTGTGCAATTTTTTATAACCCCACTCAAATCTTTATTTCTAATTATTTTCTTAGTATTTTGTAAAATTATAAAATGTACAAATATGATGTTCTTATACTATAAATATCGAAATATTTCCGCATTGAAAAATCCCCATCCACTCCCTCAGCGCCAAGAAAGCTGAAAAGATGCAAAGACAAAATAAATCATTATTTAAAAATATTTTTGTTTTGCGTAACTAATAATGCTTTTGGAACAAGATAAAGTAATGTATATGTAATTCATTCTAAATAGTATTACAACTAACTTACGAATTAAAAGAATTTTATAATAACTTATTTTAATGGTACTTATAAGTACCATCGGTAGATAAAGGGTTAATTGACAGACGTTTTCCATTTTTTTAGCAAATATAAATGATTTTTCAGAAAATACATTCAAAGTTGACATTTTGAACCGAATTTCTGGATGTAAGGGAAAAAAAACTACCCAGAGAGAGAAGAAAAATTTGTTGCTAGACGATCAAAATTGTTTATAAGTCAATAATATATATAAGTCGAATTATTTAATAAAAAATGGAAGACTCGTTTTGATCAGATATCGCTTCCATAGCCAGCTTTCACAATTTTCTTCCTTTACATTCAAAACTGAGTTAATAAATGTGTCGGAATTTTTGCGCTTATTAAGCAGTATACTTGAAAACCGATTTAAGTATAAATGTGCCTGAAGAGAATAAGCTAATTTGACATTAAAAAAAAAAAAAAAAAAAAATGTGGATATAATAGATATTGGCATCGGTCGATTACATTGTGTTTTAGTCCAGGTTTACTCGTTGCAGGACTCTAGTCATGAATATCAACTTTGCGACTTTATGTTTAAAAATAAATTAGACAATATGCAGAAACTTTCTCGTTTGTTGAGGAGGGAACTTGAGAACAACCCTGAGAGAAAATAAAATAAGCAATTAATAAAGAAAAAAAAAACATGTCCCAGAAGATTAAAAATTATCTAAAAAATAAGTAAAAATAAGTATTTATGGATATACAAAATAATTATTCCCTTTAGTAAATTAAAGTCTAATCTATGAAATACTGCACCAATATGTATCAAAACTTGATTTGGAAAATTCAATGCACGAAGTATACAAACACACATTCTTAGGACCTTTGTATTCAGTATTACTTACGGAATCGCTTTACATTTATACAATTAATCGTTTTTCATTTTCATTTATATTACATCTTGGATCAATCAGTGGCGCTGCCAGTACCATCATCTGAGAGATGCTTTGAATCATATTTACTCATAAAATGAACAATTTCGTTCATTGAAACATACTTATGCTTTCCACTGCTTTGATTTTCACACATCATACTTTTAAACTCAAAGGTTTTCTGTACATCTTATCAGTTTTTAAATTTTCTGGAATGTATTTTAAAGCTGAAATCTCTTTGTTTACTCCACTAATGAATATATGAAATACCTCAATATTGTTTTGGCTATTTTTTTATTATGCGAATGACACGGATAATCACAGAGGAAAGTTATGGGAGGGAGTTGTAATAGGTCATAAACTGAAGAGGGTTCAAAAAAATCTTTATTAGCATCATATAGTATATACAGGACATGGCAGAGAGCCTATTTCTGGCTGTGCCTCTAGACAGCTATTTTAAATTTAAACCATTGTTATAAAAGTAAATTTAAAAAAAAATTCTGTACACAAAAATAATGTGGCATATTTTTAGTGTTTTTTAAAGTACCAAACACACTTTTTATTCCGTTATACATGAAAATCGCTAAACAGAAAATTTAAAGTAACATTCAAAAATTTCTCTTTCCCCTCAAAATTTCTGGTATCTCATACCTATTATTCCAATGAAAAATTAAATCTTGATTGTCAGGTTTGCAGCTTGCATGAAAATTGAAGCGTAGCGTCGTATTAAGACTGCTCTTAAAATTTTCTTTAACTTAATTGACGATGCTCCTTTTCTACCCTAATTATCAGATTCCTTATTTTGAAAATTAAAACCGAAACTAGAGGTCAGCTAGGGACAGAATTTCAAGACCAGGCCCGTCCTGACTCAATTTCTATAAAAAATTCAGATTTTCCTCGACATATAATTAAGAATATTTTTGAATACCCCCTACGAGCTAGTTCGTCAACCCTGTACCGACTCTAAAAATGAGTTAATTTGATCGGATTTGTAAAGTTTGTAGAAAATGTAATTATAATAATAATAAAAAAAAATGCGATTACAAAGTAAACGAGTGTTTATTTATTTATTTTTGAGGAGAGTACAAAGACGAATCAGCTGCTATTAATTGCTATTTTCTGTTTGATTAAGTAAGATTGTTAAAGATTTTCAAAATCAGCGAATATAAAATGTATTTAATTAACACAATCTTCCTTCTCTGTATTTTTAAACAATGCTATAAGGAAATTATTTTAAATAAGTGATTTTGAATGCTACGTTTTAAATCTGATGTAATTTTCAGCAAAGTTTTCTTTCTTTTCATAATATTCACGCAAAATTATGTTTATCGTTAGAAAGAAAATATTATTTGTGCTGTCTTAGAATTAACAATAATAGTTAAATTGATTTTTTCAAAATATGAAATAAACCTCTCGTGGGCGTGTAAATACATTTTTTTTTAATTTTTGACAATATAATTAATTTGAAACTTTAAATTTGACGTAGCTCTCATTTATTTGCGACTTTTAATGAATATTGCTGAATTCTTTCTTTTACTTAAAAAAAAGAAAAAAAAATCTCTTTTCAATGTAGTTTTTTATATTTTAATTTTCAGTGTTTTCCACCTTTTAATATGTAATAATTTAATTTTAAAATGAAAGTTTTTTCCTTTTATAATAGCCATGTTTAAATAAATTTTTAATTTGAAAAAAATCTTATTCCTTGCGCTGTTTATGCAGTTAGTAACAAGTTAAAATAATACCCTTTTCTAAAATATCTAAAAAATATCTTTCGAAATGCTGAAATTTAAATTTAAAAAAGAAATAAATCCTCAAAAAATGAGCCAAAATAAAGAAATAAATGCAGCTCTAATGTATAAGATGATCTAAAAATGTTTTAGATGTATAAAAACTCGTTTAATAATTTGAACTTTAGCATTAAATATATCTTAAAATAATTATTCGGTTTAAAAAACGTCTACATCAGCATGTTTTTCAATCATTTCTCTATAATACGATCAATTTTCATATTATTGTACATGACAGTTTTCCTAATGTTAACAAAAAACATCAACAGTTTAGAAAAAAAAAAATGTTATAAGCGATGACAGCGTTTAGTTATTTTTTTAATATAGAACGATACTGCATTTATATATAAAATATGACAGTATATTTTATATTACCGTGCGTATGAAAAATAGAACATGCACAATAGCAACATTATTAATCACTTAAATACTTAGACTTTTAAGCATTCAAATTAACACTCATTAAAATAATTAATGTAGTTAATGCAGTTTAGAATAAAAGAAAACAAAAGGTTAAAAACATCAAAACTTTTGAAGCTGTATAATAAAAACAGACTTTTGAAAACGTTTCTTTCTAATGTTTCCGGACACTTTAGTAACGGAAAAGAGAAAAACCTGTTGTCATGTGACAAAAATCGCTTATATCTCGACAAATAATTTATTTATTAAAAGAAAAAAAAATTAAACCACTGAAAAATGGAATACTATGAACTACCTGTTATTGAAAACAAAAAGAATTTTTCAATTTTTACTATTTTTACTAGAGTTAGAAGCATTTTTGTCCAATCAGCTGATTGTGCCACGCCCCTTTGTTTACTTTTTTGCCGATTCACATCCGTAAAATTTAGCCTAGTTTTTAGTTTTATAAACAAAATGTTATTTTGGACTGAAATTATTAATTTTGTGATTTCGCAAAACAATACTTTAACTGTAACTTTTAACTATTTCTTTAAGCGTTTGTTTATAATGTATTTAGAGGAATTGCTTTTTGTCCCCAATCTTTTTAGCGTAAATTAAAAAATATTAATATATTTAAAATATTAGAAAAATTTAGTATATTTAACAAAAATTTGTACAATAAGAGGTATTTATACCATGAATATTTCTAGTAAAATTTGAAAAAAATTCATTAGAAAATACAAAATGTTACTTTTGAGAAGATTTTTTTTTAAATTCAGATACTTCACGTCCTTTGCATGAATTACTGTCGAAGCCACATATTTTATGTGAATTTACCATAAAAACATAAAACACTTACATACAAGCTAGAAAGGGTATTATGTCCCTTAGTAGCTGAAACTGTGTCAGTAAGAAAATATTAAGCAATTATAACCACTGTTTAGTTACTAAAACCTGTTTTTCTCAGAATGAATATTTTCGTCGTTTTCATGATTTCAAAATGTTCCATGCGAAATTCTTTATGCCCAATTTTTCTGATTTTTTGTTTAAAATGCTCTTTATGTGTGTGTTAACGAATGTTACTAGAAATAATTTTTTAGACGCATGTAAATTTTTTAAATTTCAGTTATATGAAATTTTTAATGATTTTTTAACGGAAAATACAAAAGAATTAAGTTAAAATCTATGTTAACAAAATATGTTAACAAAATATATAAAAATTTAAATGTTTTAGAAGTAATATGGTAAAAATGCTTAGTAACATTTGTTAACACATACATAGAGAGCATTTTAATAAAAAAATCAGAAAAATTGGGCATAAAGAATTTCGCATGGAGCATTTTGAATATTGCCATTTTTTGTTAATTTAAAAAAGAAAAATCTGTATCTCAAAAACTATTGAATATATATTTTTTAAAATGTGAAATAAGAGACATATATATATATATATATTATGATTATTTCCAGAAATTAAAAAAAAAAAATTCATTGAAAATTAAAAAAAATTAGTTTTGAGAGTCCACTGTAGCCTTAAAATGTTCGTATTTCATCGGCTTTGTTTACATTTTTATAATGGTTGTACTTTTTATATTTTTTAATTGATGTATGTCAAACACGCATCGGATTGTGCGGTATATTTATATTTATTTTCCAGAAAGTCATATCCATTTAAAATGGTTCGTATTTCATCAGCTTTGTTTACATTTTTATTACGGCTGTACTTCTTATATTTTTTAATTGATGTATGTCAAACACGCATCGGGTTGTGCAAAATATTTAAATGTATTTTCCAGAAAGCTATATCCATTTAAAATAGTTTGTATTTCATCGGCTTTGTCTAAATTTTTATAACAGTTCCAAACGGCCCGCTTAATTTTTTTGAAGGCCCGGCCCATTTGTTTTGTCAATCGGGTTGTCCTGACCAGTTTAAAAGGTTTACCTCATGTAGTCGTATCGGGCCGGGAACGGGCCTCGGGTCGAGCAGATCTCTACATGAGCCCATGACAGTAATCTAGGCCATTAACACACACACACACACACACAAAAAGACTATTCTCCCCTTTCTTTGAAAAAATGTTTTTCAGAAGTATTTATTTTTTGCACAAAACTGGATAAATTTAGTGGAAAGATAGTTTGCTTATTTAATATTACTTCTTTAATATCTGATTGAAATTAACTAAATTTTCCTCTTTATTTTAAAGCAAGATTCAATTAAAGTTTAATATTATTTGTAAAGCAGAATCTAACTTTATTAAAGGGTGTGTCCAATTTTTATTTAGGAAATCAGGATTTCTATTCATTTCTTATTAAATTCTTACACTAATAAAGAACATGTCATTATAAGATAAACTCTTATTTGTTTTCCACATTTTAAGTGTTTTTTATCGGAGTACTTTGATTTTTTTTAAAATAATGCAATTAGGCATCAAAATGGTAACAAGCATAATACAAACTATCTCTCTTTAATCTTGCCTCACATGTTATTTAAACTGGTAAAATCCATTATAGCGAACCCCTTGCAGTATAGCGAAATAAATATGCGTTATGTAAATCAGATGTTGACATATTTTTCTCAAAAGCGTAAATAATTTTTAAAAAGTTTTTAAAATTATTTGTGTCATTTTTACACTCTTATCAATTGCAAATAAACATATGTATTGTAAATTTCAGGAGAATTAAATTTTCAAAATAAAAAACTAATATTTAATTTTAATAACATGATAATCAATAAATATTTTACTTGCTGCATATATTTGTATATCATGCAATTCCAAGATTTAAACAAAAAAATTTTTAATTAAAAATTGTCTTAAATATTTTTTATAGATTTATTCTGGCTCTGTAAATTTCTCCGTTATTAAAGATAAAATATTTATTAAGAGAAAAAAAGTACAATTTTAACAATAGTCACTTATTTTTTACACGATTTCTCCTTTGGTGTTCAACTGAAACATCACTGAAAAGCGCGTAATACGGTGCTTATTTTCTTCACTGAAAAAATGCGTAGAAATACGGCCCTTATTTTCTTTATAAATAATAAATTCATTTAGCCAATCGAGCGATAAAAAGCCTAAATCAATCACTCACAGAAGCATTAACCCCAAATCAGTTCCGAGCTGAGAGAAAATTTTGAATGTTGTTTCCATTGTCCGACGACCCCTACCAATTAACCCGTGCAGAACGCAGGCATCCCAATTTATATAAATGGGTTTTTCAAGCAGAATTTTCAGATTTCGTTCAAATCTCTGAATAGTTTTGGAAGTTTAATGGTTAAGTATAAAAGAGGGGGATAGCTCCTTTTAAATTATATAAATGCTAAATGGGTTTTTATTAAGAATTATCTCATTTGCTCTGAATTTTGGATATAGATTTTTTATATGATAAAGCATGTCTTTGATAGTATAGGAGGTTCAATGATTAAGTATAAAAAAAGAGGAAAAGGGAGAGCTGTTTCCCCTTCTTAATTTTTTTTCGAACGGAATTAACCCTTGAAAATATAAGGCTTTAATGTACAATTAGTATTTGTAGCCTGTGAGCTCAATTCCATCAGTTTAACTGGGCAGTATTCTTTATTATAATACGTGTAACTGTTTTGAAAATATACATTTTCAAAATCTGGTCATTCATTTGTGCTAATCCTGCATATCTATATTATAAAGGCCAAACGTATCTGTGCGTAACGCATGCGTCATTTTGCGAATGGCAACACTTCCACACGCAATTTTAGTTTTGTATTTTTCGCTACTGCAAATTATATACTTCAAAACATCGCATATTTCCGATTTACACACCGTCGTATAGAGAAAAAAATGTACTTTTAAATGCAATTTGTATGAAAGCTGTATCTCGATTTGTTTTTAAGTTAATATTTTTTTTAAATAGTTTTTAGCACCAATTTTGTGATTTTGGCAAGAGAATCACTCCATTTTCTCTTAAAATTAAAAAAAAAAAAACAATAGACAGAAAAGAAACTAAAATGCGTACACTTTGCAAAAATTATCGTCTGTCATAAAATTCCGTGATTTTGGTTTTATTTCGCTTTTATATATCAGTTAAATAACTTCAAATTTTGAGTTAAAGTAATTTTAAAATGATCAAATTAAAATACCATTTTTTTAAACATGGTGAATACGGATATGAGAAGTACGTGTTTAAATTTTGAAAAGATGAAAATAATGACGGTTTTAATTTCGCATGAAATTCTATAATCGTGTCAATTCGGAATATTTTTTTTTTTTTTTTTTCATTCGTATTTATACCAAACATAAAAGTGTCAATTGATAAATTCATCATAATAGATGATCTTTATTATATTTTACTGAATTTATATACGATTAAAGTTTAATTTTAAAAATTTGGACAACTGAGTTTTATAATATTTTGTTAATCTTAGCTTAAAATAATATTTGTTTTAGAGTTAGACTGATCAATATAAGATGTACTTTTTTTAATAATATTTGTTTGAGAGGTAGACTGATCAATAAAATATGCATTTTTTACTGTAAGTAATTGCCGAAACGTCAGTTGAAGGCTTACTTTGGAGACACGAAATTTTTTGGATTCTGTCTGTCTGTCTGTCTGTCAGTCTGTCAGTTTGTCAGTCTGTCTGTCTGTTCCGCGATAACTGACGTAAAAAGCATTCGATTGGCTTGAAATTAAGTGAGTATGTTAGTGAGACACTGGGATTAAGCTGTATAGTTTTTTGTAAGATTTGATTCATTCGTTCGGAAGATATAGAATATTTTATTTCGCGCAATAATGCTTTTCTATGGCAAATCCAATGATTTTCAATTTTTTTTTTCCCCGAGAGAAAATGACACATTTGATTAATGGAATTAAATGATAAATGGATACTAAAATTTACCAGTTAAATTATTCGTATTGTTTTGAAAGTTTGTCAACGCATTTGTTAGATTTTTAAAATTATTACTGTAAATTTTGGAAATTTTTTATAAATGTGTTCCAATAATATAAACTAATTTGTTTTAGAGATTTACTTATTTCAAATGTATTTATTTTATTTTCTTTAGTTTCTCTTGATAGTTGCTAAGTAACCTTTCATCTAAATCCTTATCCTTATAATGCTATAAATTTGAAAGCGTGTGCAAAAATTTAAATGAATTCAACATCAAAACTGATGAATTAATTAATAACTTTGTATCTTTGCGTATAAATATAACATAGCCCAGGAAAAAAAAACATTAGCTATGTTTTATTAATTTTATTCAAATATTTTCCTTAATAATTAAAAATTTACTTCTTTTTCATATCGAATCAATAGGGATTTTTTAAATAAAATTTATACAATTTCCTTTATCGTTGCCAAAAAAAAAAAAAAAAAAAAAATCTAAATTTGGAATAACAATTTTTCAACAGCAATAAGTTTCAATTGAGCAATTTCCATTCGAAAAATTAAACTAAGAAAAAAAAAAATAAGTATGACGTCAGAATTAAAATAACTATAGATATAGTACTTTTTGTTAAGTATTAAACACGGATATTTCTTTCGTTAATAAGAATTTTTCTAACAAAAATGGGGGCATAATTAGAAGTAAAAGAAATAAAAAAGAAATATATTTTTAATAAATATTTCACTTAGTAAACTATGACGTCATAATTGAACAAAAACAGATATTTTATAGTAGTCGTTAAAAATTCTACAAACATGGATATCAATAACTCATTAATAATGACATCATTGCCGAAACTTCAGCGAAGGCTAACTTTGGAGACACGAAATTTATTGTTTTTCATCTGTCAGTCTGTTCTTCTGTATGTCTGTCTGTCCCGCTATAACTGCCGCAAAATGGAATCAAAACTTTTTTTTTTTTTTTTTTCGGAAACAAAATTGTAAATCTCTAGATTACTGTGTTTACACTTACAAAAGTTCCTGATACATCAAGTTTAGGTGTTTGTGGTTGGCAGGCATGTAGAAGTGTGAGGATAATGAAAAATATTTGTCCAAACTGTTACTTATCCGTATAAATCAAAATGTATCAAGAAATGCAAGATATACAATAACCATTAGCACAATTATTAGAAAGTGACAAATTTAAATTAAGTGAGGCTCGGGGGGTTCAGGGGGGCGGAGCCCCGCTGAAGAAATCTACTATGTTATAATAAAGAAAACAAAATTAATAGATCATGAAATTTTCAGAATATCCTAACATAATTAAATTTTTTATTTACCGCTTTTGATGGATGAAAATTTCTAATTCTTATTTTATTCTTATAAATAATTACGTAATTTGAAAATTTTAAATTACAGTTTCCAGGAAGTTGAATATTACTCAAAGTTTGTTTTAAAAAAATATGAACAAAGCTGACGTTGAGGCTCCTGATCTGCAGATTTACTAGTTTAGTAGATTTATTATAAACCAATAAAGCAGTTCCTTCTTAAACATTTTCTTTCGTCGAATTTCGACGGGTTCCACCTCCTCTCGATAACGCCGAAAAAAGGCAAATAATTTATACGCGAGTAAACAATATGTTTCAATATACTCTTCCAATTGTTGCTTATTTAGATTTTTTTTCATTTTTTTTACTGGGAATGTCCCAAATCTACAACTCTATCAATCAAGGGTGTGACACGGTGCGTCAACTATCTCATTAACTAGATGGTTGCCGGAAAAAATAAAGATGTTGAGAACTCTTTACTTTTACGCAAATTCTTTGCCAGAGATGGTCCCTTTTCAGCTAAAGGGTATTGATGGTAATTGCCACATGTTCTCTTTGCTTTAGCAACTAGAAATAATCATTTTAACTTCCGCAAAAATGCACGTGTTGCATTTATCTGTTATTTTGCAGTATTTGCTTTTTATGGAGAGTTCTTAAAATACTGTCTTTTAAACCTGAGTGGAAATTGAAACACTTTCTGTTTAAAACTAAATTTATCTTTTTAAAATTATTATATTAAGATAATTTTTATACATTATTATTAAAATTGAGTGAAATTAGGATTTATTATTAAGATTAATTATTGCTTCTTGCTTCTCGAAAATAACTACACTGGCAATAGCTAATAAAATTTAAACTACAGCATAGATTCCTTTAAGATTTCTCATATTCCCATGCATCAATCTTATCTTTTCTTTTACTTGAGTTATTGTACCTATAATTTGACAACTTTTAATTTTTCAAATAAAATAATCTGGTTAAAATAAATTATTTGTGTGAAATACATAATTTGGAAGTAGTATATTTTACATTGAGATTTCAGTGAAAAACAAATACTATGAATTTGTAAATTCAGAAATTATTACATAATTTATGCTCAGTTTTATGTATTGTTATTTTACTTTCATTTTATTTGCTATTTCTCATATTTTAAATGCGGAATGCATTTCTCGCACCATCACTGGCGATCTGTTAGGAAAATAAAAACAATTTTGACATGTCTATGCTAACCTAGAATGAATATCTGAATATTGAATGTCATTGTAATCTATAAATCATTATGGATTGAATTAAATTTTTATATGTAAACGTTTTAATGTTTTTAAGCTTGTGTCCAAGTAATTTCACATGTCATAATATTCATAAATTTATTTTAATTTCAGAGGAAATAAGAAAAAGTACACTTAAGGCGTTGAGTTGTATTAACTAGACTTTTATTTCCAATCTGTATTTCATTTTATTATCAGACGATTTTACTCCAAAACATTTCTTTGAGTGAGAGGAGTCAAAAACTGTACATGAATCTAGAAAAATGTGGTATCTATTTTAAAAGTAGTGTGCTAATAAATGGAATCTTGACTTATTAATTTTGCACTAAAATGAATTCCAGTATACTCAAATGATTGCATTGAATATTTTAGAGAAATACTTTTAATGATTAAAAGAGAGAGAGAGAGAGAAACCCCACAGATTTCGGACTACGCTAGTTTAAAGAAAAAGATTTTCATTTAAGACCTGCAAGATATTTTTAAAAAGTAAAAAAACTAATAAGAATTAAAAAGTAATTTTTAGAAATCATTAAACTGTTTAAACATGCGTTTTTATTTTATCATATGAAATCTTAAATTGAAAAAGAAAACTTTAAAAAACAAGTAATATCTATAATCTGTAACATAATTTATGACAAAATGAAAATTGATTGATATTCATTGTGAATTGTAGTAATGTCTTTATAAAGAGAAAAATCGCTAAATATTAAATATTATTACTTAGAGTTTGAGATGTAATGGAATTTTTTTTAAATTATCTACTTGTCAAATTGCAAGTTTGTTCTCACTCTGAATCTCGGAATTACATTAAAAATAAATATTTAAAAATAATAAAATTGGAACATTAAGCTAAAATTATTCTGTGTTAAGACTGTTCTGAGATCCAAAAGATCTAATATCTGATATATTTGTGAATTTGTTTTTGGTCTGAAACGCATGAGACTAACAGATGCTATTCAGAAACCATGATATCGAATAGCTTTCCCATTCTTCGTTTTTTTTTTTTTTTTCTCGGAATTAATTAAAAACAGAATTTTATCTAGAATGACATTTTGCACAGAATTTCCGGACGCTTCAGCTGTAAAAATGTTGTGAGACAACAGTAGCTTATAACTTCAGATTTAATTCCTTTATAGAAAAAAATATATTCCAAATCATGCCAATGTGCGAAATTTTTTTTTATTATTGAACAGAGATTTTTTTTTCAAAACCGCCTTAAAATTTGCGTGAATTTGTTTCTCAAGCTCAATTAAAAAAAAATAAAAATAAAAATAAATAAATAAAAACCTTACACATTATTCTTATAATATAACTCACTGTTATATTTTACATGATTTTTTTTTCTGAATTATTTATAATGATGTCAACATGGAAAAAACAATTTTTCGAACAAAATTTCTGAAGGCTAAATTTTCTGTGGTCGAAAAACAATAAATTAAAAAAAAAAATATATTTTTTTAAATATTTTGAGACCTGTGGCCGTAGCATATTATTTGTCAGTTACAATATTTAACAGGACAAAATTTTCTATAACTTTCATGCTTACAATTTTTTATACACTCAATAGCAAGAGCAGTACACTATTTCAGAAATAGGACATTTTTTCAATTTTCTTAAAAGCGGTGAAAAACGTAGTTTTGCCTCGATTATTCAAATGTTTCCCGCAGATTTAATCACGTATGTCACCCTCAATATATTAGTAGCAGTAAATAATGTGTTTCAGGACCAAAACTAGCCTTTTTCACACACGTGGCAATCACGGGTTTTGGTGCTGTCTGCCCCTCCTCTTAAAAAGAAAATTAACCATGAGAATTTAAATAAATCTGTAATAGCCGGATCTTGAAAATTTTAAGTGTGTTATCAATAAATACACAATCAGCTTTGTCAAACATTGATTCAATAAAATCTTGAAAACCGAAAAAGAATCGAAATATATTCCGCTTTAAATAATACAATTCTCCTTTATAAAGATTTTACGCATTTTACATTTTTTCGGTTAATATATATATATATATATATATATATATATATATATACATGCGTATGTGTATGTATATGTAACCATTAATTATATTATAATATGAACCATTTGAATTTAATAAATAAATAAAAAAAACCATATTCAACATGAGGAATAAATTAAATAAATAAATAAAATGAATACAAATGGAATTTGTAGAACCAAAGCAGAATTATCAAGCCCCAAATACTTTGGAACTAGAAATGAAGTGTGTGGTTTCATCTTCGTATTAGCCATGAAAAAGGAAAATAATACGAATTTGGGGCTACCAACCCACATAAAACCAAAATTCAATCAAGAAATAACATTAAAAACAAGGCACAACAAAATTACTAAATTCGATAGAAAAATGAAAAATGAAAAGGGAAAAAAATAATTATCGTACACATGATAATAATAAATTAATAAATAAATTGAAAGCAGAGTAAAGTGATAACAGAAAAAAATAAACCATACACCATAGTTTACCCTATTAATATTTAAATCAATAACATTTAATTTGACAATGCTAGGCTAAAACCAAAATTTTAATTTAGGATGTAAAAGAATAAAAAATAGGTAATTAATATATGTACCCTATACATTTAGTAGTATTATAGGTTTTTCATTTATTAAAAGTGAAGTGCAATTTAATAATATAAATGAATAAAATTATAATTATGTAATTGATATAACTAAATAATAATCCATACATTCGTGTTATTTAAACTCCATAGAAACTTTGTTCCAATTTAATTAATGCATTTCCCTCTCTCATTTTTTTTTTAAATATAAAATTACCTTTGCGTTTTATCCAGACAACAACGCCCTCCGCCGTACTCTAACATCTACCCACCTAACCATCCTATTGTATACATTTTTTTAATATATTTTTACATTTTTACATTTTTAATTTTTTATTATTTTTTTATGTTTTATTAATTTTTTGGTTCATTTTTACGCAAAAATTAACTAATTTTTAAATCATGTAACAACTAATTGTAAATTAAAGAATAAGTGATTTTTTTTAGGAAAACCATTATTTATAGCATCATAAACAAGCTTTTTAATATTTGCATTAATTAAATAAGAAGAACATAAACATTTTATTCTATATGAATGATTAATGATTATATTACGATACACAGAATTATGAAAATAGGATTTAAAATTAGTAAATGTATTAACTTTAAAATTAAACTCATTCAGTTTATCATAAATATCAGTTATTAATTTGTTTTCCTTTAATATAATTTTAAGATCTAAAAAGTTAATGGCATTATTATAAAGCAGGTGTTTTGTAATTTCTAGATTAGATGGATAATCAACTGGTAATTGAGATATACTGGTATTATTAGTATCAATTAAAATTATATCATCAATATATCGATATAAATGTAATTTATTATCAAAATATTTACGTTCGTGATGATATAAGTCAGATAATATACAAGATGTACAACCACCTTGTGGTATACCAAATTTTTGTATATATATTATGTTATCTTGCATTATAAAATTATTATAAGGTGGTCTGGTGTAATAACGCCAGGAGGGGTAATAATGTCAAGTGCTAATATTTTGCATAATTATGAAATAATCTGGTAAATGACACCCATGTGCTCTGCGCAGAAGGGTTTTGAGTCATATAAATCGCAAAAAACAGTTTCAAGTTAATTTGTTTCATTTTTTTTTAGGTCTTATTGTTTTTACAAGCAACTAAAATTAACGCTTGATCTAAAATTTGCGAGATACGTTTCGTGATGTGAAGACTATTTTTTTTTTTAATCCGGAAATACTTTGTTAATTACATAAATTTGTAATACATTTCATGGACTTTCAAAATGTTGTTGAAGATTTTGGATATCTTCTCGAGATAATTTGTAATTTAAAATGTACAGCGCAATAACTATAACGGGGTAATAACGCCAATCCTTGGCATTAATACCCCGGTTGATTCCCTGCAGTGGCCGAGCTACATCCTAAATACTGATTCAAATAAACACAGTTAAAACTGTGCAATGTTTCTAATAATTCTATTTAAGAGCCCACAATAGTCACAGAAAAATTACTCAAAAAGACCCGGATGACCATGTAAAGTCTATGGGAGCGTTCTTTTCGAATATCTCGCTCCAATTTTAATATTTTTGCATGATTTTTTTGCATAAGATAGCTGAGGGCGATCCACAACCGGGCTAGTTTTTACTTTTTAAATTTTTGTTTCAGATTTTCTTTAAAAAAATACTTTAACTTTCGAAACCGGTTTAAACCGGTTCTGAAACTGAAACTATCGTAATATAAAAAATATATAACCAAAATCGAAAAAGTAAAAACTAGCCCGGTTGTGGATCGCCCTCAGCTATCTTGTGCAAAAAAATCATGCAAAAATATTAAAATTGGAGCGAGATATTCGAAAAGAACGCTCCCATAGACTTTACATAATCATCCGGGTCTTTTTGCGTACTTTTTCTGTGACTATTGTGGGCTCTTAAGCGGTTATTTTTAAGCAAAAAGAAGTCACGGTCTGATATTCTTTCGCTTCATCCCCCCCCCCCCCACACACACACACCACCTTCATTTTTCTTATACTTTCACAAAAAATTGAACATTTTCAATAGCTTAGAATGCAATTTGTCTATTACTAAATTTGTAGAGTTTGTATTTTTAGAATTGGGCAATCTACATGCAATTATTCCATCTTATTTCATAGTTTTGTTTGCATGGCGTTATTACCCATATAGGTGGCTAATAACGCCAAATAGCATTGGTCAAGAAATCACGCCATTACATTTTATGAATACATATCTGTTAAATTATTTTTTTTATATACAGATAGTAAATAAGTTGCTATATCAAATCATATATTTGTTTGAAAAATACAAACTAAAACTGAGCCGTGAAAATTGGTAGAACATTAACGTGGCGTTATTACCCCAGGGTGCCTTAGATAATGAAATTAGTTAAAGTAAGAAAATAATCAGTTTCAATGTTCATTGATAGATCTAAATCATGTTGATATTTTTTAAAAAGTGCATTTATTATATTATGTAAATCTAATAAATCGATATTATTAGAAAGATCTTTGAAGTCATATGCAGTTATATTTTTTATACATTTAAGATTTTTCATAATATTGACCAATTCATAATTCTTCTTTATAGTATTTATTATTATCACTGATTTTTGTAATTTTATATATTTGATTAAGAACTGTTAATAGAAGTTTGTTAGCAGCATTTTTATAAGTATTGTAACCAATTGTAACTGTTCTAAATTTAACAGGATTCTTATCAAATTTGAGTATAAGAACTAGATAAGGATATTTAAAGTTAGTAGAGTTAATGTCTAATAATTCATAAAAGCCTTTAATTTTACGATTGTTTAGAATTACGTTATCATTAGTTTTTTGGAATGTGTTATTAGAAGATATACTAGATTTAAGCAGTTGATGATAATAGGATATATATAATTGCATAATTATTTGGAGATTTGTCAACATAAGTTATTACAGTTTCGTTGCAATTTAGTGATTTGCTGGAAAAGATGCTTTGTATTTATATAATTCAGATGTGAAATATTTTATTTTAAAGTCTTAGTTAATTTATCAATAACTAAAATTTTCCATTGAATTAAATATTCAATAGGTTTGTTACAATATATTGCAAATATTTAAATAAATAAATATATATATATATATCATAAGTAAATTGTTTTATTACAGAATTAATGTTTCATTTGAATGTAATTCTATACTTAGTACCATAACCCATTAATTTTTTCAGTGTTAAGTCATATACAGTATTTAGATTTCCAGTAATAATATGCCCATGATCATTATTAATGTATTTGTGTAGAGAGGGATTTGTGTAGATTGCATTTGCAGGGGAAAGTACTATCATCAGAAGTATTTTTAAGAACGAATTATAGTTAAATATCTTTCTTCCTATCGTTATTGAATACTTTGAAGTTTTTGATACTTGAATATTATTTATAGGAAATTTTCAATTTTTATCATTTATTATAGAATTTACATTGATTTTATTAAATATTTGATTAGAAAAAGTTATTACCATTTGAGTATTAGTATTTTGAGTTTTAGGGGTTTTTTAGTAAATTTATATTGAAAAGATTAACTCTAGTCATAGTAAAATCATAAAAAATATCTGAAAAATGTTTAGAGCAAGTTTTACTCAGAAATATATTTAAATATTGTACTATATGTTTCTTTTTTATTCCAAATATATATTTTCGTATTAATAATCAATTGTAATTTTATAGAAAAATAATGAATGAATAAATAAATAAATAAAAACTGTAACCAAAATAGAAAACTAAAGTAACCAAAATAGATAAAGTAAACACTAATCCCGTTAGAATTCTAGCAGCAATTGTAGCAGCAATTGTCCGTCAGCAATTATAATCTCAAACAGAAAAGAGACCTTTTAAAACTATTAAATTACAAGCGAGAAATTGTAAAAAAGAGCGCTCCTATAGGTTTAAAATTAGCGTTCTAGTTTGTTCGTATGACTAGTGCATTTTCATGCGAAAGCATTTGCATGCTAATGTTAAACCTATGGGAGCATTCTTTTCAGAATTCAAGCTCGAATTTTGACGTTTATTTTATTTATTATTATTATTATGATTATTTTGTTGTTGTTCATTTGATATTTAAGGTCGCTATCTAACGTTGCGTACTTTTAATTTTGTAAATTTGGTTGCATTTTTTTAATGAAGCTACTTTAATTTCAGAAAACGCTCCAAACAATTTTCCGAAATATTATATATTATATATATATATATATATATATATATATATATATATATACACTGGTGTCCAAAATTTAAGCATAATTGGTAATTAAGTAATTATTTTTAAGTAATGAAAGAAATATGAATCGGAATGTGCTGAAACTCCAGGTGTGTAAACAAAATAGTACGCGTCACATATTTTCGCGAAGAGTTTTCCCCGACTTCGAACAGGGGACCGTCAATAAATTGAAAAAGAACGAAGATCTTTTGGATAACCCTGTCAAAACTAATGTAGCAAAAGCGTTCAAACTGCACATTATGATTAAGTGGCTTATTGTAATGTAATGTGTTTATTTTTATAAGGATAGCATGTATACTCGTAGAGAAATTAAGGTTTTTATAAAAACAGTCCTAAGTTTTTTGCTTATAATTTGCAGAGTTCTTATTATAAAATAATGTTCTTTTCTGAAAATATGACAAACATCATTGTACACAATACCCTGTCATCAGAATTTAAAAATAATAAAAATTGTATGAAAAATGAGTATGTTTAGTAAATAATTTTTCATTGCGCATGCGTCAACGATATCAAAATGTCATTTGCATATTGTGTTAGCTAAATGTATAGAGCAACTTCTGTAAAAGTTTCAAAAACATAGCTTGAAAATTCTGAAAATGGGAGCCTATAGAATCAACTCAAAATCCGTTATTCCTAAAGGAAGCAAAAAAATCAGGGGTTTTACCTAAATATAGTTGTACGTGCAATATTGTGTAGGCACTAAACAATGGAATATGGATACAGCCCCTCATCTTTTTGCTTCATTTAGGGAATAAAGGATTTTGATCTCATTCTATCAACGATAATTTTCAGAATTTTTAAGCTATGTTTTTGAGACTTTCACAAAAGTTGCTCTATACATTTAACTAACATAATATGCAAATGAAATTTTAATAGCGTTCACGCATGCGCCGTAAAAAATTATTTAGTAAACCTGCTCGTTTGCCATAGAATTTTTATTATTTTTTAATTCTGATGACAGGGTATTGTGTACAATGATGTTTGTCATTTTTTTCAAAAAAGAACACTATTTT
Source organism: Maratus speculifer (assembly GCA_964019185.1). Classification (NCBI taxonomy): domain Eukaryota; kingdom Metazoa; phylum Arthropoda; class Arachnida; order Araneae; family Salticidae; genus Maratus; species Maratus speculifer. The sequence goes on along the minus strand of OZ025295.1, from coordinate 307,430,585 downwards.
ATATTAAGAACTCTGCAAATTATAAGCAAAAAACTTAGGACTGTTTTTATAAAAACCTTAATTTCTCTACGAGTATACATGCTATCCTTGTAAAAATTAACACAGTACATTACAATAAGCCAATTAATCATAATGTGCAGTTTGAACGCTTTTGCTACAATAGTTTTGACAGGGTTATCCAAAAGATCTTCGTTCTTTTTCAATTTGTTGACGGTCCCCTGTTCGATTTCGGGGAAAACTCTTCGCGAAAATATGTGACGCGTACTATTTTGTTTACACACCTGGAGTTTCAGCACATTCCGATTCATATTTCTTTCATTACTTAAAAATAATTACTTAATTACCAATTATGCTTAAATTTTGGACACCAGTGTATATATATATATATATTTAAAAGTAATAAAAGCAAGCAAGATATCCGACATGAACACTTCAATAGGTTTAATATTACGGGTGACTAATTTAGTCTCATAGTTGTAAATTTAGAAATTATTCAATTACCATTGAATGAATCATTATTATTATTACTTACCCATCATACGTAGTATAGGGTAAGTCTTGCAATCGTTTTGAAAATCGATTTTTTTTGACGGATTTACACGTTTCGGACACTGAAAAACATATTTTTAGAAAAAAATTTTTGCCGTCCGTCCGTCTGTGTGTCTGTCTGTCTGTCTGTAACCGCTCTATCTCCCGAACAAATTGAGATAGAGACTTGAAATTTTGTATGTGCTTAGTATGTAAGAATGGGACGAAGCCTATTTAATATCAGTAACTTCGATTATCCGGAACTATTTTTTTCGGACTCCCGAAAAATTCGTTCTGATGAAAGGTATATAAAAATTTTCGATTTTTTTTATTTTAAGGAGTGGACATAAAAAGCAATAAATTGACACAAATTTTGCATAAAAAACGAAATCGATCGGATTATTAGTCGTCGAGAAATTTCTAATCCTGTTTTCCTCATTCTTTGCTTTTTCATGACCCTGTATTTCATTCAAATTTCAACTCAAAGATATCTTTTAATTGGAAATGAGACACTTAATTTGATGCAAGAAACCGTTAGTGAATATGGTATTTATTTTTAGAGTTATAATGATATCTCTTTTATGCAATTCAGTGCTATTGGAATAGTATGGTGTTTCATGTAATTTATCGAAATTGGTTCATCAGAAATTCATTAATAGAGCATGATGATGTGTTAAAAATACTTGAATATACGTTTATATTTTGTTTTGGAATTGCAATGCATTTTATAAACTGTTTACACGTTATGTTTTCATATATTATGTTATGCATATCCATGATGGGTAAGTATTACGGTGGCCTCCAACGCCCAGTTATTATTGTTATTATTATTTCAAGAAAAAAAAATATATGAACAATTATACCTGCTATGATGGAAACCTTTTATAAAACTGGATATACTTCGATTCCTTTCGTTTAAATTTTCAAAGTTTTATTGAATCAATGTTTAACAAAGCTGATTACGTATTTAATGATTACATACTAAAGATTTCCCAAATCCGGCTATAACAGATTTATTAATATTCTCATGATAAGTTTTCTTTTGAACGGGGTGAGAGAGGGAGAGCAGGCACCAAAATCCGAGTTTGCTACGGATGCAAAAAAAGCCTAGTATTAACCTTGAAATAAATATTTTACTGCTACCAATCTATCTATCTCTCTATATATACACACGGTTAAATCCGATGAATACATTTGAATAATCGTGGCTTAACTACTTTTTTCACGGTTTTTAAGAAAATTTAAAAAAAAAATGTCCTTTTTTATTTATTATTTTTTTTTAACAATTCTACCTAATAGAATTATTATATTATATTAATGCCCGTTTATTATTTATAATTTCATATGTACCTCACTTTCAGACATTAGTTTTTCTCAATACAAAAACTACAAACACAAACAAATTTTCTTATTTATACTCTTTAATTTTAAATAGAATGGGATTTGGGGGGATTTTGGCGTACTGCGCTTGCTATTTAGTGTATAAAAAAGTTGTAAATAAGAAATATTATACAGAATTTAGTCCTATTTAATATTGTAACTGACAAATATTTTGCTATGGCAACAAATCTCGAGTTATTAAAAAAATAGATAAATAAAATAAAATAAAATCCCAAAATGTTGTTGTTTTTTGACCATAGAAAATTTAGCCTTGAGAAATTTTTATTCGAAAACGTGGTTTATCCATGTTAGCATCATTATGAAAAAATCAGAAAAAGAAAATTTTCCACCCGATTTTTGAAAGGTAAAATGTTTATTTCGCCTGGACTAAAACAGTCAGGAGGGGGGCAATATTGTTTAAGGGTGCTGGTCAGTCAGCTTTCGAATTCCCTTTCGTAAGGTTAAGTCTATGGACGTTTGATGCATTTTTATATTTAAAATATCTCCGCAGGAAATCAATATTTTTAACCTATTATTGACCGTAAGGTAACGGAATACTTTTGACTGTCCCTGTAATCGATCTATGCATCCGATTTTCATAAAATTTGAAATGACTCGAGAAAATTATGTAATAATTATGTATTTTAAATTTTAAACGTATAAAATACATTTGAAACTTTTTCCCCATTGACCATAATGTAATTGAATACTTTTGATTGCTCTTGTAATTGATCTATGCACCCGATTATCAAAAAAATTGAATTAACTCGACAAAATTATTTAATAATTATGTATTTTAAGTTTCAAACGATTAAAGTGCATTTGAAACTTTTTTCCCCTTTGACCGTAATGTAATGGAATACTTTTGATTGGCCCTGTAATTGATCTATGCATCCGATTTTCATAAAATTTCAAATGACTCGACAAAATTATGCAATAATTATGCATTTTAAATTTCAAACGATTCGGTTGGGTTGTTTTTGCGTTGTTATATGCGGACAGACGGATGGACTGAACGACCACTATAGGTGCTACGTATTTACATAATTACGAACGCACCTAAAAAGCGATAAATATGAGAACCTAACGTTTAACGAAAAATAGTGAGTTGCACTCCATTTTTTGAAATTCATTGTTGCAAATGTTTTTGTCGAAATTTATCTGGAAGGGTTAAAATATTAATTACCGCTCATTAGCTTTTAACGCATAAAATATTAAATTCAACACATATTTTATAAATATTTTGACAATTTTGAAACATCCTTTAAGAGAAGTATAAATAAATAAGACAAAAGTGTTAATTTTCTAGGGAGATTTTTTTAGGTGCGTTCGTAATTATGTAAATACGTAGCACCTATAGTTGTCGTTCAGTCCGTCCGTCCGTCTGTCTGTCTGTCCGCATATAACAACGTAAAAACTACCCAACCGAATTATTTGAAATTTAAAATATATAATTATTATATAATTTTGTCGAGTCATTTCAAATTTTATGAAAATCGGATGCATAGATCAATTACAGGGACAATCAAAGTATTCCGTTACATTACGGTGAATAAGGGGAAAAGTTTCAAATGCATTTTAATCGTTTGAAATTTAAAATATATAATCATTACATAATTTTGTCGAATCATTTCAAATTTTATGAAAATCAGATGCATAGATCAATTACAGGGGCAATCAAAATTATTCCGTTACATTACGGTCAATGGGGAAAAATGTTTCAAATGCATTTTAATGGACTACACTAATTCGAACACAATAAAATTGTTATGCCTCTATGAACATACATATTATAACATACATTTTACACAATCTGTGGTGCAAAAAGCATTTTTTATTGATTTACAAGGTCACACAAAAGTATTCCATTACATAATGGTATAGGGAGAACATTTTTTTGGTGCGATAATTGTAATTGACTATTTAACATTTGATATTGACTATTTAACATGAGATTGATATACATTGCTGAGGAATACTACAAGTTATTTCCTGTATAAAAGAAAGTAGATAGTATTATAGCGTATGATATACGTCGCTGAGGTGTAATAAAAATTATTTCTTGTATATTTACAGGAACACACACACACACAAAATATATATATATATTTCACTACTATATTCTATCCGAAGTACTATCTACAAGCAGCAAGATCTGAATATTTTTAAAACATCGTTATCATACGAAAGCACCTCGTTTGTTACCCCTTTCGTGGAATTTCCAACTTGTTTAAATATACGAATGTGCAAATCCTTTTAAGCACTTAAATATTCTAATTTACTATACGAATGCATTTTATTCCCATACATTTAACATTAATAAGGGGGTGGGGAGTTGATTGATTAAACCTCTTAATGGAATTTTAGAATATTAAAAATGTGAAAAAAAAAAAAAAAAAAAACTATTGTTCTAAAAATGTTTGCATGTTTGTAATTTTATTTATACGTAATACATTTCGTATATTTTTAAGTTATTCATAATGGATTATAATTCCCGTTAACGCTGTAAAACATTACGGAGGTTAGTTATATTTCATATGGGAACTATATCTACAAAATGGTTCTTTATATAGATATGTACTGTGAAAACAAAGGATGTTGAATTCCTTACGAAAGGGTAACTTAACTGACCAGTGACCATGACATTGAAGAATCATTGGGACGGGAAAGAGTGCGAAAACAGATGTCTAATGAGGAAAAAAAATATCATTCGTCTTATCTTACTACAGGGCCCGTATACCAAAAAGTGTTTGTCAGAAAGAAGCGAATAAGCGCCAATGTGGTAACCTCTCTTAATTACAAGTCAGTTGGCTCTTATCTGTTGTTTCTTTCCCCATTCCTGCATCCCCATTTGTAAGATCGGTACTGAGCCTTTTTTACTTAGAGGTTGTTTTCTGGTGAAGGCAATACATGAAATGGACATTCATTTTTAAAAATTCGATCCCTAAGGGGGGGGGGCAAGGGGACAAATTTACGTTTGATTTCCTATTGAGAAATCAGCATCAGCTTCATCAACAAGTATTTGCTGAAAAGTATTAATGACTCGGTTACCTCCAAAAACGTTGAATTTCGGTCAGACTTGGCGATATATTGTCAAATTTTACCCAATTTGGCGAAATATCCCCAAATTAGGCGACAAAAATAAGTTGTCATACATGTTCACATCAGAAAACAACCTCAATTTTTTTATCGCTAATGAACCATACTTTAATCGAAATCTTTCGTGTATCCATATAAATGAAAGATAACTGTTACACATGTCATATTCTACAATAAGAATTTCGTAATGTACATTAATAATGTATAAAAATTTTATTATGTTTAAATAGGGTAACATTATTAAAATATATGCTTCAAGCAATTTTTCCTCGTACACCATAATGTAGTCGTATTCTTTTGAGTCATTCCGTAAATGAATGATTAATTATTTGTAAATAGAATTTCACAGAAAAACTTGTTTTAGCGCCTTTTATAAATGCATATAACTTTAATTGTGTTCTTTCATGTTACTTTAATTTTGTTAAAACAGTCCGCAAACGATTTCTGCACTGATTGTAATGTAATGGAATTTTTTTGATTGTCTCTCTAAACGAACTATAAATGCTACGCATTCCATTTCTATAGAAAACATGTCATTGTTAACTCCAATAACATATATCAATTACATAGTAATCTAAGAATATTTACCAGAGTTAGAACGCGGAAAGATGGCAAATGTACAAAGATGAATATAAAAAAAATATGGAAATCGCAGTCCGCACAGTAAAATGGCACACTATATGGCCAAAGGTGACCGTCCACTTGCGATTTTAGACATTTAGTAAATATCTAGAAAAATATATGAGGAATTATCCTGAAACTCTAAGTGTCTAAATATAATAGTACAGGTCACAGATTTCTGTGAAGATTTTTTTTTCCCGAAAACCAGTCCTACTAGTACCAGCCGTTAATATTTATCTCCTATTCGTATCAATAGCTTATCTCTGATTCGTCGAAATGTTCGATGTTGGATGAAAAATCTCGGCTAGCCCAGACTTTTTTGGAACTGTGGAAAAAAGTTGGGGAGACAGTGCTGTTTGCTATCACACTGGGTGTTGGGAGGATATTTCGCGAAAAGTTGGAGGAAATCAAGTGTTGGCTCAAAAGTTTTACGGAATGTTGGTGAATCTGGTAGCAGCTTTACAGGGGACATGGTAACAACTTAACAAAAAAAAAAAAGGCGGAAAGCTATTTTTATCATATTCGTAAACCAAACAAGCATCAATAAAAACAAACTGCAATAGTTTTAAAATCATTTACTGATTTACTGATTTAAGAATAATTTTTTATTTTGATAAAAATAGGTAAAAGACTGGAAAAAAAATAGCAGAGTATTTCGGTGTAAATTACAAGTTACAAAAAAAAAAAAAAAAAAAAAAAAAAAAAAAAATTGATCGAATTAAAAGATACCTCCACCCCTTTCCCCAGAGATACCATTTACCAGACACACATTTTACTCAAAAATGATAATGCTAGTTATGTATGCTCTTGCACATAACTAGGGGCCCCTGCCCCTAACTACTTTTAATTATATAATTGGGCAATGCAAAGCCTAGTAGCAATACAGAAACGACAAACGTCAAATTGTTAAAAACCGACTAATTTAATTTGAATTAATGATATAAATACTATGGGACTCCTTTATGACTTCTAAGGTACTTTGCAACCTCTTTTCGAAGCACGCTGAGCAAAATACCAAATTTAAACTTTGAAGAAGGGTTTTGTTTTTGCTATAAAAAGAAAAGATTAATACTACGTGTTTTTAGTTTTTTGAAATGCCAAATTAAGTTTAAATTTTTACTATTTTTAATGTTAGTACCGAATTAAGTTCATAATAAACAGTTTAATATAAGATTAAAGAAAGAATTATACAGAATAGCAATATTAAGGTTTCATATCTTTTTTAACTTTTATGGTATTCTAATTTTATTGTATACTTTAGTAGTAAATAAGGCTATACCCAATCCTAAGTTATCTAGTTTTTTTTTTTTTTTTTTTTTTTTTTTTTTTTTATAAAGTCTTATTATCCTTTTAGCAAAGTGATAGTTTTATGATTTTTTAAGTAATAAAAATAATAATTATTATATTTATTGCGTGGAGCACACTCAACAGGAGTAATAGTCGCAATTGATTGTTCATTTTTTACAGAAAAAAATAATGCATTAACAGTATTTACTAATGAATACAGCAAGACACGGTATTCAGTTAATTTATCGATGTCGTTTATGTATTTAAAGACATTTTACTTCGATTTAAGAGCATTTTAAAGGAGCTTGAATAATTAAAATCACGCTCGATAAATTAAAAGCCATTGGCATAAAAGCGTTAAACAGAACACAGCCTAAATCTTACTTATACACAATATAAATCGATATATTTGCACAGTTGTTTGCAACAATCTCATAATTGAAATAATTACATTTATAATGAACGAAATTCCACTTTTGTTCTCATTCTGAATCTACCCTCCATCAGCTTTCATTCCGCTATTTGATTCCGAGCATTGCTGTGTTCATAACGATTGATATTCCAGAACGTAATCCTCTTCACATCAAAATAAAGCCCTCAAATTTTCAAAACTTAAGTAATTGTTGCCGAAGACCCTGATCTTTATTTATTCTCCTTGCGTTACCGGAGGCTATGCCACAATTCGAAATATTGTTATTAAATGTCAAGTAATTTCTATTTCAACGATCACACATTAAGGAAACAATTCAGGAACCGCCTTTGAAGTAGTACTGCCACCACCAAAGGTTAATTCCTGCTGATGGAGCTAATCAGCAATTTTATCAGAAGATTCATAACAGTGAGGGGTATAGAAACCTGACGATTCGGATCCTTTGTAGTTTAAATAAGAAAATAAAAAGGAAAACATTTTGACAAATGCACAGTGGAATAGCGTTTTATTTGCAAATGAAGAAAAATCCTTTATTTTTAAAATGATATTTGTTTCCTCCAAAACCGGATCAGTGGTGTAAAAATTAAAAATTTTAGAAAAGGCCCAACAAGTTATTTACTACTTTTTCATGGCTAGTGCGAAGATAAAACCACATACAGTGTCTCACATAAGTGATGGGACACTTGTGCTTTACAAAAGGAAACTAATCAAATAAATTAAAATAAAACATGTACACATTTTTTTGTGGGTGTGTTTCATACTTAAATTTAGTAAAGATTATTACATAACATACATTTTGTCAATATATTAAAATATTAATTTAATAAAAGTACGAATGTTTAGAACGGAGCAAAAAATAGCTCACATAAGTGATGGGACACTATTATATATGCAAAAAAAATCGTCTGAAATAAGCAATAAAAATATTTTTTGGGGTTTTATTTTTACTTAAAAGCAATTGGCAATAATTGCCGAAACATCAGTGAAGGCTTACTGTGGAGACACGAAATTTTTTGGTTTCTGTCTGTCTGTCTGTCTGTCTGTCAGTTTGTCAGTCTGTCTGTTCCGCGATAACTACCGCAAAAAACATCCGAAAGACTTGAAATTAAGTGTGTATATTGGTAAGGCACTCAAATTTAGCTGTATAGTTTTTTGTTATATTTTATTAATTCGTTCGTAAAATATAGAACATTTTATTTTGCGCAATAATGTTTTTCTATGGCAAATCCGACGATTTTCAAATTTTTATTTGTTGAGAGAAAATGACTCATTTGATTAATGGAATTCAACGATAAATGGATACTGAAATTTGCCAGTACGGGGCTTAAATTATTCATATTGTTTTGAAATTTTATCTATGCATATGTCAGATTTTTTAAATTATTGCTGTAAATCTTGGCCATTTTTTATAAATGTGTTCCAATAATATAAGCTAATTTGTTTTAGAGATTTACTTATTTCAAATGTATTTATTTCGTTTTCTTCATTTCTTTTAATAGTCGCTAAGCAACCATTTATCCTAATTCTTATTCTTATAATATTATAAATTTTAAAATGTGTACGGAAGTTTGAATAACATAACTTCAATGCTTCAATAGCATAACTTCAACTTTGTATCTTTGCGTATAGATAATTATAGCCAGAAAAGAAAAAAGGCTATGTATTATTTATTTTATTCGAATATTTTCGTTAATAATTCTGAATTTCATTATTTTTCATGCATAACCAATCGGCATTTTTTAGATAAAATTTAATCAATTTTCTTTCCGTTGCCAAGAAAATCAAAATTTCGAATATTAATTTTTCAGCGACGATAAATTTTCAATTGAGCAATTTCCATGCGAAAACTGAAACTAAGGAAAATTTAAAAGAAAAAAATAAATATGACGTCGTATTTGCAATAAAAATAAACATACTATTTTTTGTTAAATATTAAACACTGATATTTGTTTCGTTAACATGAATTTTTTTGTCAATATGGCGACATAATTAAAAATAAAAGGAATAAAAATATTTTAAATAAAATATTTATTTGGTAAACTATGACGTCATAATTGAAATAAAAGAGGTATTTTATAGTAGTCGTTAAAAATAAACGGGACATGGATAGCAGTAATTCATGGAGTTAGAAAAATAATGACGTCATATTTAAAATGGATAAGAAATATTTTTTACGAATACTAAATTATAAGTTACATACAGATAAAAAACTTCATTAAAAACTAAAAATTAGCAGTGGAAGGCTTTTTTTTGTCGGAAAAAAGGGGGAAAATAAAACTGATTAATGTATTTTTGAAGCTATTTTTTTCTTTAAAGTTAAAAAGAATTAAGTTTCAATTTGTGCAGATGGTATAAAAATTAAAATAAATTTTCTAAAACTAAAAATATATTTTCAAACATTGACGTTTCATTAATGAACTTTTTCAACAGAAGCGAAAATCATCTGTCAGCAAATTAAAATTTACAACCAAGAATCTACACTATTAAAATCCGACCGTATGTATGTATGTATGTAACGCTATCTCCTCCGATCCCGGATACTTAGAAAAGTCGCTTTTGTTTTGAATTGAAGGGAAAAGAATCCCGGGTTCCCGAGTTGCGCATTCGTCTCTCTGTCCGTCCGTCCCTCTGTTCGCATGTAGCAACTCAAAAACTACCCAACCGAATAGTTTGAAACATAAAATATATATAATTATTAGATGTCGAGTCATTTCAAATTTTATGAAAATCGTATGCACCTATGAATGGTAATTTATAACAATGTGATTTCAGTTGTTTTAAGAAAGTTTTATATTAAAATTAATTTTAGCTTCTTACTAACGTGTAATAAAGGTACAAGGTAAACTACAGGGCTGAAAAAAAGTTTTCAAGTATGTTTTCCATTTATTAGTGCAAATTGCTCAAAAAGAATTTTAAGCTTTTTTCTAGCTAAACTAAATTTTCCCATTATATAATATGTATATCAACTGACAGATCAAATACAGGGTTGTTCAAAAACATTGGAATACATATTTGGCTATATACCCCTTATTTCCCTAATTAAAGAAGTATTGTTAAAGATTTCATGAAGTGTTGGAAAGTGCTTCATAATCTATGATTAACGCATGGTTTTTCTTACTTGTTTAATATAAAGGGAAATTTCTTTCGAAATAGAAAGTACGTAATTTTTATATTTTTGATAGCTCAATTCTTTTTTTAAACAATTTGTATTGCACTAGCAGATGCATTTAATGTATTATGATTACAATTCTTTGCTAAAAAATTTAAACAAGTAAGTCACAAAGTCTCTAAACGAGCACACATTTTGTCAAAGCGGGCAAAAAACTTAATACATAAGTGGGCAGAATTCACAACAAGTAAGAAAAATCATGCGTTAAGCATAGATTACGAAGCACTTTAAACACTTCATGAAATCTTTTACAAAAGTTTGTTATTTTGGGAAATAATAGTGTATAGCCAAATATACCCAAATATGTATTCTAGTACACATTACTTATATAAACAAAATAGTTGTGTTTGCTTAATTGCCGAAACGTCAGTGAAGGCTTACTTTGGAGACACGAAATTTTTTTGTGTCTGTCTGTCTGTCTGTCAGTCAGTCTGTCTGTTCCGCGATAACTTCCGTAAAAAAGCATTCGATTGACTTCAAATTAAGTGGGTATGTTAGTGAGGCACTGGGATTAAGCTGTATAGTTTTTTGTAAGATTTGGTTCATTCGTTCGAAAAATATAGAATATTTTATTTTGCGCAATAATGCTTTTCTATGGCAAATCCAATGATTTCCATTTTTTTTTCCTTGACAGAAAATGTCACATTATGATAAATGGATGCTGAAATTTACCGGTTAAATTATTCGTATTGTTTTGAAATTTTGTCTATTCATTTGTCAGATTTTTAAAATTATTACTGTAAATTTTGGAGATTTTTTATAAATCTATTCCAATAATATAAACGAGTTTGTTTTAGAGACTTCCTTATTTCAAATGTTTTTATTTCATTTTCTTTATTTTCTCTTAATGGTTGCTAAGAAACCATTCATTTTTATAATGTTATAAATTTGAATGCGTGTAATTATTGAAGGCGAAAACTTAAATGAAGACAACGTTAACACTGATGAATTAATGTCTTTGTATCTTTGTGTATAACTATAACATAGCCCAGAAAAGAACATAGGCTATGTTTTATTGATTTTATTCACATATTTTCCTTAATAATTCAAAATTTCCTTCTTTTTCATGCAGAATCAATAGCGATCTTTTAGATAAAATCTAACCAATTTCCTTTATCGTTGCCAAAAAAAAAAAAAAAAAAAAAAAAAAAAAAAAAATCAAAAGCTGGAATAATTTGTCAACGGCAATAAGTTTCAATTGAGCAAGTTCCATTCGAAAAATTAAACTAAGAAAAAATAAATATGACGTCAGAATTAAAATAAAAATAAATATAGTACTTTGTTAAATATTAAACACGGAAATTTGTTTCGTTAATAAGAATTTTTCTGACAAAAATGGAGGCATAATTAGAAGTAAAAGAAATAAAAAAAAATTATATTTTTAACAAATATTTCACCTGATAAAATTTGACGTCATAATTGAAATAAAACAGGTATTTTATAGTAGTCGTTAAAAATATAAGAAACATGGATAGCAATAACTCATGAATAATGACATCATTGCCGAAACTTCAGTGAAGGCTTATTTTGGCGACACAAAATTTATTGTTTTCCGCCTGTCAGTCTGTTCTGTCTGTCTGTTTGTCTGGCCGCGATATCTGCCACAAAATGCAATCAAAATTTCTTTTTTTTTTCGGAAACAAAATTGTAAAACCCTAAATTACTGAATTTAGACTTTCAAAAGTTCCTGATACATCAGATTTAGGTGTGGACAGGTATGTAGAAGTATGAGGATAATGAAAAATGCTTATTAAAACTGTTACTTATCCTTATAAATCAAAATGTATAAAGAAATACAAGATATACGATAACCATTAGCAAATTGATAGAAAGTTACAAATTTAAGTTTAATGAGACTACGGGGGGTTCAGGGGGGCGGAGCCTCCCTGAAGAAATCTACTATGTTATAATAAAAAAACAAAAATAATAGATCATGAAAAATTCAGAATATTCTAACATAACTAAATCTTTAATTTAACGCTTTTGTTGGCTGAAAACTTCTTATTCTTATTTTATTCTTATAAATAATTACGTAACTTGAAAATTTTAAATTACAGTTTCCAGGAAGTTGAATATTACCCAAAGTGTGTTTTAAAAAAGAAATGATGTGCAAAGCTGACGTTGAGACTCTTGATCTGCAGATTTGCTAGTTTATAAAATCGTCTGCAGTATTTCTCTCCAGTTTGTTTTGGATTTTTTGTGTTTTTTAGCTCTGTGTAGCCATGAATGCTAAACGAAAAGAAACTTCGCCTGAAATTCGAAAATTAGTTATTAATTTGCATATTGAACGTGGAAAATCTATTAGAAAAACTGCTGAAACAGTTAACTTGAGTCGTTCAACAGTTTTCGATATCATTAAACGATATAAAAAGAATCATATGATTCAGGATAAAAGAAGACCTGGCCGACCATCAAAGCTATCCAATGGAATAAAGCGAATTATCGTTCGAAATATTAAAAAAAAATCCAAGAAATAGTGCTTCAAAAGTTGCTGCTGATTTACAAGCATTATATGGAATAATTGTTAATCCTGAGACTATTAGAAGAGTAATTCGATCTGCTGGATATCACGGTAGAGTAGCCAGGAAAAAATTCTTCGTAAGTGAAAAGAATAGAAAACTCAGACTAGCTTTCGCAAAATCCAACATAAATAAGAATTCTGATTACTGGAATAAAGTTATATTTGCTGATGACAGTAAATTTAATATATTTGGTTCTGACGGTAGAATCTTGGTGTGGAGAAAACCCAGGGAAGAATTTCGCAAACAGAACTTGGTACCAACAGTAAAACATGGTGGAGGAGGAGTTATGGTATGGGGGTGTATGCCGTCCGCTGGAGTTGGTAATCTTGTTTTTATTGACAGTATAATGGATCAGTACAAGTATATTGATATTTTAAAGCAAAATTTGAAATCTTCAGCACGAAAATTGAACCTTCATAATGATTTTAAATTCTACCAGGACAATGACCCCAAGCACACTGCTCTGAACGTTAGACTCTGGCTGCTATATAACTGTCCTGAAATAATAAAAACACAACCACAATCTCCAGACTTAAATCCCATAGAGAATATTTGGCAAGAATTGGAATCAAGAATTCGCAAACACACCATTTCTTCAAAACAACAACTAAAATCGGTGCTTCAAGAAGAATGGGGTAAAATCACTCCAGAAATCACAAAAAAAATTAGTCGAATCCATCCCAAAAAGATTAAATCATGTTTTGAAAGTAAAAGGAAATCCAACAAAATATTAAAACCTTTTAAAAAGTAAAATTTTTGGATAAATATTTGATGGAAAAGTAAGTGTCCCATCACTTATTTGAGCCATTTTTTGCTCCGTTCTGAACAATTGTATTTTTACTAAATTAATATTTTAATATTTTGACAAAATGTATGTTATGTAATAATTGTTACTAACTTTAAATATGAAACACACCCTAAAAATTTTTGCACATGTTTGTTTATTTATTTTATTGCAGTTTCTTTTTATAAAGCACAAGTGTCCCATCACTTTTGTGAGACACTGTACTTTATTTGTAGTTCTAAAGTATTTGTGGGCCTGATGATTCTGCTTTGGTTTTGCAAATTTCATTTGTATTCATTTAAATTTTTCCCATATTTCAGTGTAGTAATTTTGTATTAAATTCAATGGTTCATATATTATTTTATAATTACTGATATTACATATATATATATATCTATATATATATATATTTATTTATAATGCAATGGAAATTTCATGCTAGCTGCTTATAACTTGAGTTTTGCTGAATGGGATTGATTAGATTTAGCTGTTTGGTAGATGATTTTTCAGGGAAAGTTTTAGTATATAGCTTGTCGTTCTACATTGTTCAGTTGTAGAATAAACGGGAAAAGTTCAGATAAAATATGATTGTGTTCTGAGATAGGATTTTGATGAAATTTGCTCTGTTCGGTCGATAAATTTTTAAGGAAGATTTTAGTATATAGCATATCCGTATACGTTACTGAATTATAGAAATATAAGGAAGTTCTATAATCGTATGAACCCAAACATGAAAGACTATGATCTCTTTAAAAAATTTTGCTCTATGGATTTTGATGAAACTTGTATTGTTCCTAAATGAGGTTTTAGTACATTAAAAATTGTTCTAGAACTCTTAGTTACCAAGCAATGGAATATTCAGCCAATTTATTGATGATGTGTATGTATTTCAAAATACAGTGGACTCTCTCTATCTGAACACTCTCTAATGTGAACACCCCGGTATTATGAACACATTCCTATGGTCCCGGCGAATCTCCATAGATTTAACAAAGGTTGAACTCTCTGTATTCTAAACACTCTCTAATCTGAACACCTCACTATTATGAACGCTACTTTTGGTCCCCAGTTCTACTCCACCCCTCTGTAAACTGAACATGTGTTTGCAATTTCAAATTCCATTATGGTTTTTCGGAGAAACTGTTACATAAGAATAAAAAAGTTCAACTAATTCCATTAAAAAATAAACAGCTATCACTGCTAGACTTTAAGCATGTATTTGAAATTGCAATTTGTTTGAATACTTCATATAAAATATTCAATTAAGTGTTGGAGCACTTGTTGTCAGATTATTATAAGCTGTCTCCTGTAATAGAAGCCATTTAATGATTTTTTTTTTTTAAATTAGATAATATAAAAAATTAGTTTTTGATTAGTTGAAGACAATTACGGTAAGTTAAAATAGCTCACTTTCATCTTACTTATTTCAAATAATAATGTTATTTGAATTATTGTTAATTACAACTTAAGCATGATATTTTAATTTCTTCAGACCTGAGCATAAAATTACTCTACAAATATATATTTATTGCTTTTGCATAATCGAAATGACACCATAGATGACAGAAAGAGTCATTTTTATGAAATCAGTACTTAAGGGGACTGGTAATTTAGGTTTCCAAATATGGATATAAAAGCACTAATCCCCCTTAAAATGTCAGTTTAACTATCAGTAATATAAATTTACGCAATAACAAAATTAAGGTCTTTAAACAAGTAAATGATCAGCAAATCCTCAAAACATTTACTGTAAAGCATTTAAATTAAATAATCATGAATATTTCTTATTTTTTGGCTACAATGTCTTGAAGGTATTTTCGAAA
This sequence comes from Maratus speculifer, assembly GCA_964019185.1. Lineage (NCBI taxonomy): Eukaryota > Metazoa > Arthropoda > Arachnida > Araneae > Salticidae > Maratus > Maratus speculifer. Next base: position 307,414,942 of record OZ025295.1, on the reverse strand, counting down.
CTCAGATGAAAATAATATTTATTTTATGAGGTAATATTCATCTGTGCTGACATTTATTGGTTTTGTTTTAAAACAAAAAGCATTCAGTTGTATAGAAGCAAAGTAAAAATGCAAAAAAATTCGAGCAATTTAGTTTTTATGTGGAAAAGAATGGAGGTACACATTTGTGTACCTCAGGTCTGAAGAGGTTAAAGATTAATTTTAGAATTTTCGACTGATTTCTTCGATTAATCAACTACAGGGAAAATGGATATTAAAGAAACTATTTGCTTATAATTTCAGCACATTTGATTTTCAACCATAATAGGATATTCATTAAGGGTTGTAGCAATCGTGATAGTTTACTTATGAAACTTAAAAGGAAAAAAATATAATAAAAACCCCGTAGCACCAATCTTATTTGATCAACTACTGGCTCGGTCACCCTACACAATACTAGTGGTAATGCATTTCACAATCTCCCTCTATTATGAACACCCCCATAATCTAAACATATTTGGTCGGTCCCATGAGTGTTCACAATAGAGAGAGTCCACTGTATTTTAATTCGATTTATGAGTATTTTAAACGAGCTTGAATAATTAAAGTCTCCCTCCATAAATTAAAAGCCATTGTCATAAAAGTGTTAAACAGAATGCAGCCTAAATATTACATGTACACAAAATATATCGATGTATTTACATAGCTGTTTGTAGTTTTGCTAACAGCCTCATAATAGAATTAATTAGATTTATAACATATCGAATTCCACTTTTGTTCTCATTCTTCATCTACCTTCCACCAGCTTTCATTCCGCTATTTGATTTCGAGCATCACTGTGTTCGTAATGGTTGATATTCCTGAACGTAATAGTCTTCATATCAAAATAAAGCTCTCAAATTTTCAAAACTTAAGTGATTGTTGCCGAAGACCTCGATCTTTATTTATTCTCCTTGCGTTACTGGAGGCTATGCCGCAGTTCGGAATATTGTTGTTAAATGTCAAGTAATTTCCATTTCCATGATCACATGTTAAGAAAACAGTTCAGGTACCGTCTTTGAAGTAGTACTGCCACCACTACCGGTTAATTCTTGCTGATGGAGCTAATCAGCAATTTTATTAGAAGATTCATAACTGTGGTGAATCTGCTTTGGTTCTGCAAATTTCATTTGTATTCATTAAAATTTTTCCCCATATTTCAATGTGGTAATTTTGTATTAAATTCAATGGTTCATACATTGTTTTAGAATTAATGGTATTACATATATATATATTTATATTGCAAATGAAAATTTAACTCTAGCTGCATATAACGTGCGTTTTGCTGAATGCATTTTGATTAGATTTAGCTGTTAGGTATATGATTTTTCCGGGAAAGTTTTAGTATATAGCTTGTGGTTCTACGTTGCTTAGCTGTAGAATTAACGGGAAAAGTTCTATAATCAGATGATATAAGATTGTGAAATATTAGCTTTTTTTAAAAAGATTCTGCGATTGGATTTTGATCAGATTTACTCTATTCGATAGATATTTTATTAGGGAAGATTTCAGTACATAACATATCCGTATACGTTACTCAGTAATAGAAATATGCGAAAGTTTTATATTCATATGAACCCCCCTCCCCCCCGGAACATGAAATATTATGATCTCTTTATAAAAATACTGTTCTATGGATTTTGATGAACTTGTAATATTTCCAAATAAGATTTTACATTAGTACAATTAGTAGTTACAATTAGTACATTAAAAATTGTTCTAGAATGCTTAGCTACCAAGCTATGGAATATTCAGCTAATTTACTGATGATGTATATGTATTTCAAAATATTTTAATTCGATTTATGAGCATTTTAAACGAGCTTGAATAATTAAAATCACGCTCAATAAATTAAAAGCCATTGGCATAAAAGTGATAAATAGAACGCAGCCTAAATCTTACCTATACACAATATAAATCGATATATTTGCACAGTTGTTTGCAACAATCTCATAATTGAAATAATTACATTTATAATGAACCAAATTCCACTTTTGTTCTCATTCTGAATCTACCTTCCATCAGCTTTCATTCCGCTATTTGATTCGGAGCATTTGTTGTGTTCGTAAACGATTGATATTCCAGAACGTAATCTTCTTCACACAGAAATAAAGCTCTCAAATTTTCAAAAACTTAAGTAATTGTTGCCGAAGACCTTGATCTTTATTTATTCTTCTTGCGTTACTGGAGGCTATGCAACAATTCAAAATATTGTTGTTAAATGTCATGTAATTTCCATTTCAATGATCAACTATTAACAAATAATTCAAGAACAGGTCTTTGAAGTTGTATTGCCACCACTAAATGTTAATTCCTGCTGATGGAGCTGATCAGCAATTTCACCAGAAGATTCATAACAGTGAGGGTATAGAGACCTGACGATTCGGATCCTTTGCAGTTAAAATAGGAAAATAAAAAGGAAAACATTGTAATATATACATAGTGGAATAGCATTTTATTTGCAAATGATTTTTTTTTCTAATGATACTATTTGTTTCCTTCAAAATCTGCTCAGTCACATAAAAATTAAAAATTACGGGACAAGTCAAAAAGTCATCTACTATATCTATATCTATATTTATATAAATATGTATAATGTCAATGGAAATTTCGTTCCAGCTACTTATAATATGAGATTTGCGGAACGGATTTTGATGAGACTTACACTGTTAACTACATGACTTTTTAGGGAAGGTTTGAGTATACAGCTTATTGTTCTACGTTGCTTAATTATATGATCATAGAACAAAATTAAGCTGTAAAGAAAAAAAAAACCCTGATAAAATGCATTTAAAATAATAATGAATACAGCAAAATACGGTATACAGTTAATTTATTGTGTCGTTTATGTAATTAAAAATTTTTTAATTCGATTTATGAGCATTTTAAACAAGCTAAAATAGATGAAGTCACGCTCAATAAATTAAAGACCATTGGCGTAAAAGTGTTAAACATAACAGGGCCTGAATTTTATGTATACACAATATAAATTAATGTATTTACATAGTTTTGTCAGCAGTCTCATAATTGAAACATTTACATTTATAATGAACTAAATTCCAATTTTGTTCTCATTCTCCATCTACCTTCCATTAGCTTTCATTGCGCTATTTGATTCCGAGAATTGCTGTGTTCGTGACAATTGATATTCCTGAGCGTAATTGTCTTCATATCAAAATAAAGCTCTCAAATTTTCAAACCTTAAGTGATTGTTGCCGAACACCTTGATCTATATTTATTCTCTTTGCGTTACTGAAGGCTATGCCACAATTCGGAATATTGTTGTTAAATGCCAATTAATTTCTATTTCAATGGTCACGTATTAAGGAAACAATTCAGGAACCGCCTTTGAAGCAGTACTGCCACCATTAAAGGTTAGTTCCTGCTGATGGAGCTAATCAGCAGTTTTATCAGAAGATTTATAACTACGGGGATATTTAAACCCCACGATGCATATTCTTTACAGTTTAAACAAAAAAAAAAAAAAAAAAAAAATAAGAAGAAGAAGAAGGAAAAAGGTTTTAACAAATACACACGGTAGAATAGCAGTTTATTTGCAAATGAAGAAAATATTTTATTTTTAAAATGATATTTGTTTTTTCCAAAATTTTATCAATGGCATAAAAATAAAAAAATATGGAAAAAGCACAAGAAACCAACTATTATAAGTATATAAAATGCAAATGGAAATTTCGTTCTAGCTCCTTGGTCCTAACTTGGAGTTTTGCTGAATGGATTTACATGAGACTTACCTGTTAGTTAAGATGATTTTTCAGGGACAGTTTTAGTATACAGATTATCGTTCTATGTTGCTTAGATATATATAATTATAGGGAAGGGGGAGTTCCACATAAAAAAAAAGATAAAAAAAGATAAAAAGCATTTTCAGTAATTAATAATTAATATTGAAAGACAAGGTATTCAGTTAATTTATTGATGTCGTTTATTTATTTAAAAATATATTAATTCGATTATGAGCATTTTAAACCAGCTGGAATAATTAACGTCACGCTCGATAAATTAAATCCATTGACGTAATGTGTTAAGCAGAACACAGCCTAAATTTTACACATACACAATATAAATCAATATATTTACATAGTTTTTTGTAGTTTTGCTAACAATATCATAATTGAAATAATTATATTTATAATGAATTAAATTCCACTTTTGTTTTCATTTTCAGTATCTTTTTCATGAGCTTTCATTCCGCTATGCGATTTTGAGCATTTGCTATGTTCGTAATGATTGATATTCCAGAACTCCAGAATTCCAGAACTATCCTCTTCACATAAAAAAAAAGCTCTCAAATTTTCACAACTTAAATAATTGTTGTCGAAGACCTTGATCTTTACTTATTCTCCTTGCGTTACTGAAGGCTATGCCGCAATTCGGAAAATTGTTGCTAAATGTCAAGTAATTTCCATTTCAATGATCACTCACTTATTAACGAAACAGTTCAGGAACCGCCTTTGAAGTAGTGTTGCCACCACTAAAGGTTAATTCCTGCTGATGAAGCTAATCAGCAATTTTACCAGAAGATTTATAACTATGGGGATATAGAAACCTAGATGCGGATCCTTTGCAGTTTATATAAAAAAATGAAAAGGAAAACATTTTAACAAATACACAGTGAAATAGTGTTTTTTTCCCTTCTAAAATCTGATTAGTGGTGTAAAAATTAAAAATTTTGGGAAAGGCCCAAGAACTCATTTACTATATATGCTTTTTCATGGCTAATGCGAAGATAAAACCACACACTTTATTTGTAGTTCTAAGGTATTTAAGTATTTGTGGGCCTGATGGTTCTGCTTTGGTTCTGCAAATTTCATTTGTATTGATTTAAATTTTTTTCCAATATTTCAATGTGGTAATTTTGTATTAAATTCAATGGTTCATATACTGTTTTACAATTAATGGTATTATACAGGGTGTCCGAAAAGTCTGGAAATGGTCGAATAACTCGAGAAATACATAAGAGATAGAAAAATGAAAATATACGTGTTAAATATTTTTAAATAAGCTACTCAGTAATACCAAATTTGACCTTCGCAACCGACCCCCTGGGGGTCAGAGGGGGTCCAACTTCGAAATCTTAAATAATAACCCCCATTTTTTATTGCAGATTCGGATTCTACGGACAAAAATACGTAACTTTTGCATTTGATGTTTATTTCGAATCTTCGTTTATCACGGTGTAATTGAGCATATTAAATCGATACATATTTCGGTTTTCCTAACCAGGTTTTGCCTGATTGGCCAGAATTTTGACGCCAAATTCCTCGTCTTTTGCAGGAATAGTGGTTTCTTGAAAATCACCCGTGGCGATTATTTCGATAATGCTACACTGTTAAAAATTTGACCCATTTGCTGTAGCGTAACTCCATAGCTTTTATAGAATATCTCTTTTATGACCAATGAGAATGCTCCATAATATAAACCGTTTTCTATAAAAGCGGTGGAGTGACGCTGTAGCAAATGAGTTAAATTTTTTACAGTGTATAGGGTTTTTTTATGTTTTTCTCTGCAAAAATTCATTGAAATATATTAATTTAGTTTTCTATTTGGATTTTTATTTTATCCAGTAAATGGTTTCTAAATAACGAATGTTTTCTAAATACGGCTGATGTGGGTGTATGTTTTTTTTTTTTTTTAATTATTTGCTGTAGCGTCACAGCAAATGGATCAAATTTTTAACAGCGTAGCATTATAGAAATAATCGCCACGGGTGATTTTCAAGAAACGCTATTCTGGCAAAAGACGAGGAATTTGACGTCAAAAATTCTGGCCAATCAGGCAAAACGTGGTTGGGAAAACCGAAATATGTATCGATTTAATATGCTCAATTACACCGCGATAAACGAGGATTCGAAATAAACATCAAATAAAAAGTTACGTATTTTTGTTCGTAGAATCCGAATCTGCAATAAAAAATGGGGGTTATTATTTAAGATTTCAAAATTGGACCCCCTCTGACCCCTAGGGGGTCGACTGCGAAGGTCAAATTTGGTATCACTGAGTAGCTTATTTAAAGATATTTAACACGTATATTTTCATTTTTCAATCTCATATGTATTTCTCGAGTTATTTGATCGTTTCCAGACTTTTCGGACACCCTGTATATATATATCATATATATTTATAATGCAAATTGAAATTTCATTTTAGCTGCTTACAACTTGAGTTTTGCTGAATGCATCTTGATAAGATTTAGCTGTTAGGTAGGTGATTTTTTTCAGGGAAAGTTTTAGTATGTAGCTTGTCGTTCTCCGTTGCTTAGTTGTAGAATTAACGGGAAAAATTCTATAATCAGAATTCTATAAAATTCTATAATCAGATGAAATATAATTTTGAAATAATAGCCTTTTTTAAAAAAGATTCTGAGATAGGATTTTGTTAAAATTTGCTCTGTTAGATAGATAAGGCTTTAGGGAAGATTTTAGTATATAACATATCCTTATACGTTACTCAGTTATAGAAATATGAGGAAGTTCTATAATCATATGAACCCGAACATGAAAGACTATGATTTCTTTAAAAAATGTTCTAGAAGGCTTAATTACCAAGCTATGGAATATTCAGTTAATTTGTTGATGCCGTTTATGTATTTAAAAATATTTTAATTCGATTTATGAGCATTTTAAACAAGCTTGAATAATTAAAATCACGCTCGATAAATTAAAAGCCATTGGCATAAAAGTGTTAAACAGAATACAGCCCAAATCTTTCCTATATGCAATATAAATCGATGTATTTACATTGTTGTTTATAGTTTTGCCAACAATCTCATAATTGAAACAATTACATTTATAACAAACCAAATTCCACTTTTGTTCTCTTTCTCATGAGCTTTCATTCCGCTATTTTATTCCGAGCATTGCTGTGTTCGTAACGATTGATATTCTAGAACGTATTCCTTTTAACTTCAAAATGAAGCTCTCAAATTTTCAAAATTTAAGTAATTGTTGCCGAAGACCTTGATCTTTATTTATTCTCCTTGCGTTACTATGGAGGCTATGCAACAATTCAAAATATTGTTGTTAAATGTCATGTAATTTCCATTTCAATGATCAAATATTAACAAATAATTCAAGAACAGGCCTTTGAAGTTGTATTGCCACCACTAAAGGTTAATTCCTGCTGATGGAGCTAATTAGCAATTTTATCAGAAGATTTATAACTATACGGATATAGAAACCTCACGATGTGGATCCTTTGCAGTTTAAATAAGAAAATTAAAAGGAAAACTTTTTAACGAATACATAGTGGAATAGCGTTTTATTTGCAAATGAAGAAAAATCTTTTTTTTTTTTTTTTTTTTTTTTTTTTTTTTTTTTTTTTTTTTTTTATGTGATACAGTCAAACTTCGATTTAACGAAATGTCATCTTTACACTTAAATACTTCGTTATGAAGAAAATTCGCTAAATAGAAATCAACTCAAATTCATGTTTCCGTAATAGAATATACTACATAAAATACTTTTCATAAAATGAAAAACATACGTAATATTGGAAATACTGAAAAAAAATGTATTTAATTCGGATAATAACTTTTTTTATGCATACATTAATGCAATGTAGACATATGAAAAAAAATAGAATAATGTCTAAGAAAACTCATAGTAAAGAGAGGTAAACAAAAACTGGATAATTTTCTCTTTTTTCAGTGTATTTCCAATTTTTAACTTTAAAAAAGTATGTAATATTATTTTGTACAGGTTTCTTATAAAAAAATATACTGTTCATAAGAATTTTCACATTTTTATAAGTATTTTCATAATTCACTTGTAGCATTTTCGTGAAGCTAAAATATTCTTATTGTTATATTAAAAGCTTTTAGCATTTCTTCTTATGAAGGTCTTCTAAATTTTTCTTCATTATTATCTTCATCCTTCTCTGTAGTCTCTTCACTACATTTTATTATACTTTGTACTATGTCATCGTCAGTAGGATATTGAGTTGTGATCAGTGAAATAAACTTTTTTATATAGAATGTATTTTTCGTAATATGGAGATTAATTTACATATTAATGATCTTCAAAGTCGGGTTCAGCAGAAATTTTCGTTAAGTAGAAAACTTTGTTAAACAGAGACTTCATTAAAGTGAAGTTTTACTGTATTTGCCTTCATCAAAATCTGATCAATGGCGTGAAAATTAAAAATTATATTAAAAGCCTTTGAAGTGATCTAATATCTATTTTTTCTGGTGAATTTCAAGTATTGGATTTTGTATTTTCTATTTAATTTCATTAGTTTATTGATATATTTCTTTTTTCTACAATTCTTTCAACAGTTTTTGACTTCCGATATGTTATAAGGCGCTTAATTTTGTCTTTTTAAGCATATTGCTGACTTCGACGAAATAACATATCTTTTCCATGAACTAGCATGCATAGCTCCTCTGAGGAATCTGTATGCTACTCATAGATTTAAAGCTTCCACATTATTTTTCATCATTATTTGCAATATAGCAAAACATTAAAATAACTAAGCAGAGTAATAAACTAAAAACATAAAAAGTAAGATAATTAAAAAATATTAAATTATTAAAAATAAAATTCCGTAATCTTGTCCCTTCATCTGAACTGAATGTTTCATTTTTTTTATACCTGCAATGATGAGCGGATATTACGGCGTCTGTTTTATAATCTATATACATATATCGCACTATCGTACGTGGCACAGAAATCGCGATTATTTGCTAATTAATTAATGGCAACACCCGAATGAAACGTATCTTAGTGGTTATTGTGTAAAAGTCCTTTGGCAGGCAGGATTTAGGGCGAGATAAGTCATGTTTATTTATGCTTCGCTTTTTCGCTACAATTAATAAAACGTGTCTTTTTTAAATCTTAAATCTTTTTGAAAAATAAAAGTCATGAATTTTAAACATTTCAATTTAAAATTAAAGTTATGCATTGTCTCTATAAAAAAAAATGTCTTTTTTTAAAAATTTACTTTAAAAAAAATAAAAATCATGAATTTTAAGCATTTCAATTTAAAATTAAAGCTATGCATTATACATGCAATGAGTGAAAGAATAATATTTAGGATTTATTTTCGTTTTGCTTTATCGCTGCAATTATTGTGTTTCAAAATATCATTATTTTTGTTTTTCTCTTCTTTTTACACCAAAAAGTTAATAAAAGTATTAAATTTTAATCTTTCAGTTTAAAAATAAATTTATTATATAAATGAAATGATTTAAATGATTATATGTTAAATGAAATTTGAAAAAATGCCACGGAAAAATGTTTGGCGATTTATCACCTGCGCCCGGCTAGCATAATAATAACGAGTTCTTGATTTTTCTAGCAAAATCTTCTAATTTGACTTAAAAAAAAAAAAAAAAAAAAAAAAAAAGAACAAATAAATTATGAATAAAAATAATCTAAATCAATACTTAGCATCTATTTGAGGGAGACCAAACTGGTCGCAAAGGACGGCTAATATGATATAATATAATATGATATAATATAATGTAATATAATTATATGTGATTTTTATTCCTATTTTGTATTCACCCTTTCTTTCAGAGCATTTAACATTCACTTTGTAGGAATATTTGAGAACATTTTCATGATTTTCGTGTTATATTCTTGTTTAGAATATTCAAACACTAGAGTAACGACGTAAAAAAAAAAAAAAAAAAAAAAAAAAAAAATAGCTATATTAACCGAATTTTAACAATAAGTGCATTTATTAATTCGTAAATACCTCGATAAAACTTAAATGGACATTTCGCGGCATATCAAAAATTATCTCGCGGTATACCAGTTACATGTTCTGGTATTTTATTCTTTTACTGTAAAACCAGTTTTTTCTTGAAAAGAGTCTTTATGCAAGTAAAACAAACTCGTGGAGGCTTATGTTTATAAAGTTTAATTGTAAAAATGGCTTGTTTATATGTTTGCACAGTCTGAGTTGAGGCCTTTTCGTCCAAAGCATATAACATTCACTTTGTCAAAAAAATCTGAGAACATTTTCATGATTTTCGTGTATATTCTTCTTCAGAATATTCAAACACTGGAGTACAGATGGGAAAAAAAATGCAGCTATATTGACCGAAAAGAACAATGCATTATTTAGAATATTATACTGAATGAAATGGTACTTTTATTAATCCGTAAATAGCTCGATAAAACTTAAGTCGACATTTCGCGGCACATTCAAAATTATCTCACGGTATACCAGTTAGATGCTTTGGTGTTTTATTCGTTAACTGTAAAACCAGTTTTTCCTTGAAAAGAGTCTTTGTGCAAGTAAAACAGAAACTCATGGAGGTTTATCTTTTTAAAGTTTAATTACTGGACGTAGTTTGTTTATTTGTTTGCACGTTAGTACAGTCTGCTCTTGTTGTTTTATGATGGTCAATTATCTGCAGGAGGGATAACGCATTTGTACAGAAATCGATAAACATAAAACTGAAAAAAAAAAAAAAAAAAAAACATGATTTAAAAAAAAAATTTATTGTAAGCTGTAAATAATTTTTGATTTCAACAGAAAATTGTAAATCAAAATTTGAAACTATCAAAACGTTTAGATTAATTAATGAATTAAATTAAGTAATCAGAATGAATTTTTGATTGATCAGTTGTGCTATTTATAAGGTTATTGTTATTATTTTTTACTTTCCAAATAATGATATAATCTTAAAAGGAAAAAGTTTTGAACTTATATAAAATTATATTTAAAGCGATGCATAATTTATTCAATTTGGACTGAAATTGATTTTGAATACATGATTATGCTGTCAAAATAAAATTTTTATAAGATAATTCAAAAGTTTGGAATCAATATACAATATAGAATTCTACGTTATCTCTGCATATAGATCTAATGCAAGATTTTGACGCATGACGGTTTTTACCGAATTTTACCATGGTTTTAACCGTAATGTCAAAAACCTCTTTGTCAAAAATGTCGAAAACTGTCAAAAACCTATTTTTTTAGTCGTTTGTTTTTACACTATTATTTTTTTTCATTCTATTTTTAAGTATTAAATTGTTTTACATGAAATATTCAATATCATAAAGTTTCTAAAGTATATTTATCCATCCAAGAAAAACAAAACAGAATTACATTAGATATACATATTTCTGTTAGAAGATATCTACAATAATCTTAAACTATTTGGCGCAGTCAAACAAAAATGAAATTTCTGAAGAAATTTTATAACCCATGATAAGCAGAAGACTAAAAAAAAAAAAAAAAAAGATTAATTTCGGCAGAACTTATAACACTATTTAAATGCAATAGTTTTAACAGAAATTTCCTCAGAAGTAAAATCTTCCTTGAAGTGTTTAATCTAATTTGTTTATTGATTATTTTTATTTCTTTATAGCAAAAAACTTGATTTATATAAATAAATAAATAAATATATATATACAGGGTGATTCCAAATTTTTTTACAATAAAAGAGGGGTGATAGTACACATCAAGACAAACAATATTAAATAGAAGAGCAAGGGTCCCAAACGTTTTCCAAAGGAGATAGCCGCTATTAAAGTTTAGGGACCAACATTTCAAATAAACATAAAAAACGGAAAATTCGGTCGATTGATTTGCGGTTTTCACTAAAATTATTCTTTAAATCGGCATTTTCTTGAAATTAAATTATAAAGATAAATTTCAAAAAATGCCGATAGAGGGCGCTTTAGACTTTGGAGTAACGAAAAACTATTTTTTGCCGGTATTTTTTGTTTCTCATTAAATGATTTCATAAGCTTAGACTCAAACTTAAATTTTGAGCTCAAAATCTGAAAGTGGGAGTGGTTAAGTAGCACAAACTGTACTGTGTTCAGAGGGTTCAAATTTCAAATGAATATAAAAAAATGGAAAAATTGGCTCATTGATTTGTGGTTTTCACTAAAACTATTCTTTATGTCGGTATTTTCTTAGAAATAAATTATAAAGATAAATTTCAAAAAATGCCGATAGAGGGCGCTTTAGGCTTTGGAGTAACGAACAACTATTTTTTGCCGTTATTTTTTGCATCTCATTAAATGTTTTCGGAAGCTTAGACTTAAACTTAAATTTTGAGCTCAAAATTTGAATAGTAGGGAGTAGTTAAGTAGCACAAACTGAACTGTGTTTAAGGGGGGGGGGGGTGTTTAAATTTAAAATAATTATAGAAAATGGAAAAATTTGTCGATTCGTTTGCAGTTTAAAATAAAACTATTCTTTAAATCAGTATCTTCTTGAAAATAAATTTTAAAGATAAATTTCAAAAAATTCCATTAGAGGGCGCCTTAAACTTGAGAGTAACCAACAATTAGTTATAACCATTATTTTTTTTTTTGTTCTAATTAAACGCTTGCAAAAACTTATTAAATGTTTTCGGAAGTTTAGATTTAAACTTAAATTTTGAGCTCAAAATCTGAATAATAAGGAGTAGTTAAGTAGCGCAAATTGAAGTGTCTTCAGGAGTTGAAAGTTAACACTCCCCCCTCCTCGAACACAATTCAATTTTTCGCCACTTAAACACTCCCAACGATCCAGAATTTGAGCCTAAAATTTAAGTTTATGCATTTGAAAGCATTTAATGAGATAAAAAAAATAAGAGTTAAAAATAGTTGTACGCTACTCCAAAGTCTAAGAAGCCCTCTATCGGCATTTTGTGAAACTTATCTTTAAAATTTATTTTCAAGAAAATGCTCATTTAAAAATTAGTTTTAGCGAAAACCGCAAACGAATCGACCAATTTTTCCGCTTTTTATAATCATTTGAAATTTGAACCCTCTGAGCACAGTTCAGTTTGTCTACTTAACCACTCCCAACTATTCAGATTTTGAGCTCAAAATTTAGGTTTATGTCTAAGCTTACGAAAGCATTTAATAAGATGCAAAAAATAACGCCAAAAAAGAGTTGTTCGTTACTCCAAAGTCTAAAGCGCCCTCTATCGGCATTTTTTGAAAATTAACTTTATAATTTATTTTTAAGAAAATAACGATATAAAGAATAGTTTTGCTGAAAACCGCAAATCAATGAACCAATTTTTCCGTTTTTTATAATCATTTGAAATTTGAACCCTCTGAACACAGTTCAGTTTGTGCTACTTAACCACTCCCACTTTCAGATTTTGGGCTCAAAATTTAAGTTTGAGTCTAAGCTTACGAAAACATTTAATGAGATGCAAAAAAATACCGGCAAAAAATAGTTGTTCTTTACTCCAAAGTCTAAAGCGCCCTCTATCGGCATTTTTTGAAATTTATCTTTATTATTTAATTTCAAGAAAATTCCGACATAAAGAATAATTTTAGTGAAAACCGCAAATCAATCGACCGATTTTTCCGTTTTTTATGTTTATTTGAAATTTTGGTCCCTAATCTTTAATGGCGGCCATGTCCTTTGGAAAACGTTTGGGACCCTTGGTCTCCTATTTAATATTGTTTGTCTTGATGTGTACTATCACCCCTCTTTTATTGTAAAAAAAAATTTAGAATCACCCTGTATATATATATATGTACACAATGAAATAAGATATATTTTAATAGTTAAAATTACATACATATTTTGGGAAGAGGGAATAAGACTTATTTTTTAAACTTCTATTTTATAGAGATTAAAATTTGTAAATCAATATTAAATTAAAAACCTTTTTTTTTTTAACTATAATTTTTTTAATTGATTTATTTTATTATCATTTCTTAGTTTTGGAATTATTTCCTTAAAATAAATAAATAAGGCGGGAGGGGGGGGTGATTAAATAATTAAATATTCTTTTTGAGCTGAAAGGTAGATCCTCAAAAAAATATTAATGAAAAAATAAATGAAAGATTTAAGAATTTCTCTAAATTTAATAATAATTTTACAAGTAAAATATTTTTATTCATACAGTCGCGTGTATGCAATAAAAATATGCAATGTGTTATTTTTTTTCAATTCACTTTAAATAATTCCTGAATAATTTTAAATAAAATGTATACAGGATATACATAGATTGATTTTATGGTAGTTTTCAAAAATTGCGATTTAAAAAATATTTCATGACTATTCAGGTAAAAATTTATATGTAAAAACATAGGTGCTGGAATCGATCTATAAAATTCATATTTATTTTTATCAAAGTTAATAAATAAGAACTATGGTACACAAATATATAAATTATTGTTATATTCTGATTTTTCTTAAATACTGTTTTGTCATGCTTTAAGTTTTAGGTCTAAGAAATTTTGAAATCAGGTCTTAAGGTTTGTATAAGTATTTTATTAGTTTAAAAATTTTGAGTTTCTGCTTATTGAAGTAAAAATGAAAATCCCCATTTATTGCATTTATAAAATACATAAGACATGCATTTTAAAATCGTTATATCTACTCTCTTAAAACGAAAGAGTGGATTTGGTTGCTCAAGAAAGAGTTCTAATTTACTGGATCGTGAATGAGCTGATTTTTAAGTGGTCCACTCTTCTTGACTTGCTTTCTTCTATTTCTAATGCACTCATTGAGATCGGAAACTAAGCAAGTGAAGTCGAGAAGAAAACAGATCATTCCCGCGTTATTTTCATCCACCGCTGGCGCTGCTGTCGACCTGACCTTGCAAAATACAAGATGGAGGATTTCCGAATGCACTGATCTCTGATTTTCGATGCATCTTAAAAGTTCGTGATTTCCTCAAGATTATTTGCTAAAGAAGCCGATATTTTATGAAGTAAGTACTATGAAAGTATTTTATTTACATTATACTATCCTTTTAATAGATTTCTCTTCTCTTTTTTTAATAAACAATTAATATTAATATTCATACGTATCCCCTTTTATGGAAATAGGGTAGCTATCAAATTATAGAAAGGGAGTGAGGAACTCATGCAAATAAATTAAGTTGAAAGTATGAAAATCTGGTTTCATCTGCAAACTGCCATAATATTGAAAAACATTTTCTCCATTTTACATAAAAATTAGCTTAACAATAGATGTGTTTCAGAAAAAAGGAATTTGAAAGAAAGAATATTAATGAGGACATTTTAAAACTTCTTTTTTTAGTCTAATTGCAGAGTTGGAGAAAAAAACTTTTTTTTTTTCATAAAAAACTAAAAAAGTTTTTTCTTTTTTTTTTGGTTTAAACTGGTTTTTTTTTTTTTTTTTAACATCCTTTCTTATTACATATACATGCATATATATTGGTAAAAATAGACATTGAATTATAAACTGTAACTTCATTTTAAAATGATTTAAATTAAATATTTACAATGAATTTATGTAAAAAATAAAAGAAATTAAAATTTAATTTAAACAGTATTAGCAAACTGTCTTATGTTCTAAGAATAAAGTGCTGTATACAGTGAAGCATTGATACTCTGAAAATCTTTATAACTAATCTTTTAATTACTAATAATAAACATTTGAAAGTAGTCTGATAAATAAAATATTCTTCTCCATAGCTATGCAAATAATAAATTTCAAATACTTCTTGACATTTTGTTTCTTGAATGACAATTTTAAGTTGACATAGCAGATAACTAACGGGGGGGGGGGGGGGATCACTATTATTAAAATGCTATAAGTAGCATCCAATCTTTGAAAACTCTCTTATTCGACTTCATATTTTGATTTTAATGCTTAAGATAACCTCCCCAATTAAGATTGGGGATTTCTTTTACAGCTTGAAATCTTATAAATTGTATTATGTTATTGCGTTAAATAATCTGCAGTTTTCAAAAAATTAAGATATTTTCTATTAAATATTGAATATTTTTAATCTATTTTATATTAGATCAATTCACATGTTCGAAGCTTTTTCTAAAGAGAAATAAATATATTCACCATTGCAGACTGATTTTAATCCTATACCCAAAAAATGATCTGAACCTGCTACATCCAATGCTTATTGCTGATATAAAGTGTTAAAAATAGAAGTTATTTATATTCAATAATCTGACATACATAAATTATTAAGAAAAAAAGAAAATGTCATTAGATTTCTTCTGAATTTTTTTTTTTTTTTTTTTTTTTTTTTTTTAAGAAAAAAACCAGTTGGTTTAAACTAAACCGTTGTTTAAACCAAAAGGAGTAAACAGTTGTTTAAACCATAGTTAAAACCAATTGGTTTAAACCGTGTCAACCCTGGTCTACTTGTTGTAGGTTCTATCTTGTATTATATAAATATGCAAATATATAGGAAAACAACTAAAAATCTACAAAAACCTGTATTGATTGGGTATTTGCCAGCGCTGATACATTTTGAAAGTAGCAACAAAGGTGAATTTTCAACAATATTTTATAATGTTGCTTTAAGAACTTTCATTTTAAATTTGTTTTTAAAATGGTGATTTATTTTAAGATTGTATCAGAAGTAACACCATGATTTAAACAAGCGGATAAGTGTAATCGCACAGGATTTATTTATTCTATTTCCATTTTATCCATGATTGGCTGAATTTTCAGCAGTGTAATATTTATAAAGCTAAAATTTTTAGTGTATGGTTCATTTTTTGTTTAGACTATGGATGGGAAATTTTATAAAACATTTAATCTGAAAGCTGCAAAATATTTTAATATGTTCATAATCATTCCTTAACATTATATTTATTGCTATTTAACTTAATTTCAATATTTTCTTTTAACACAGGAAGATGGTGATTTCATGGAGGAGTAAAATTCTACTGTGAGGAGTCAAATTCAACAATCTTATTTAATCTCAAGGATCCTCAACAAAGTGTCTATTTTGCCTAAGATTTTAAAAATTGGACAAACCAGTGGACAGATTACAATATGCTCTTTATGTATTTAATGTTTAATGCAAATGGACTGTTTACTGCAACTGGAAATATTTATAAAGGTCCTGTTAAAGATGTTATTGAAACTTGTTTATCTGATGTTGGAAAGAATTGTTATCAATTAATGTTAGGTTTATTTTGTTCTTGCTAAATAAAATGTTTTTGTTGTTAAATAAAATTAGTTTTTTTTTTCTTTCTTGCAACATTCTAAATTGCACATTTGGCTCTAACTTTTGACACAAAATGCTGCAGTCTTATGCTTTTATATTTATTTAAAAGTTAATTGATTTAAGAAACATTGAATAAAATCAAAAATTAAAATATTAATTAAGAAGAAATAAGTTATTCTTGAATATAACTTCAAGTTTTAACAAATGTTTTAAATGATATAAAGAATAATTGCACATGGTCAATAAATCCATTTCTCAGTTATTTCTGCAATTAACTTTTGTACTACAATATTTAGTGGAAGGTTTTTCATACAATAAAATAATTGTCCATAATCAAAATTTTAGCTATACAAGTTTTTTAATAGCATTCCTCCACATTTCCCAATTGCAATGTGCTTATATAAATGCTATGGGTAACAATTATTTTATCTAAGATTTCAAAGCCATTTCAGATTTCAAACTAAACAATTAAAATATTTTTTTAAAATTTAGTCAGTTTAAGAAATATAATATTTTGATTGAGATTTAAATCTAGGAATAATTACAAGGTATCATGGGTTGATATTTATCCATTTAAAATATTTTCAATTTCATTTATTTAAACCCTGCGCTGGCCATGTGTGTGTGGGGGGGGGATACTTTTTTAAATTTAGGTTTTATGTTTTTTAATACTTTCTTTTTCAAAACTGGTTCTGAAACTCGTATTAATATTTTAAAAAAAAACTAACCAAAATTCCAAAAGTAAAAACTAACCCACTTACAGATCATCCTCAAATATTCTATGCCCCCCCCCCCCCCAAAAAAAGGTAAACATTTTAAAATCCAAGCAAGATATTTGAAAATAACTTCTGCATAGGATTATCTAAACTCTTAAGGGGAACAATCAGCTTCTGACATTGTGGTGCTGAAGTTGAGTCGTTAGGCTGATATCAAGTTTATTTTTTCAATATTTTTTTAGTAAGATGCCTAAGATTGGTTTATTTGATTGAAATCATAAATTTTTAATAAAAAAATAGTTATTTACGATTAAATCAGAAGCTAATGAAAAAATTAAAATTGTATATAAGCATATCTGAAGCTATAAGTATCATTGGGAAATATGTAAACTTGAAACTGCCCAAGAAAGGAAAGGAAAAATCCCATTAGCACCACAGCATCAGAAGCTGATATTCTGTTTAATGTTGTTTGGGTGCTGTTATACAGTTATGCAAATTTAGGCAGTTTGCATGAATAAGTGTTTTCAAATTTACAATTTTGAGATCACCAGTATTTTTAATTTAATGAATATATGTTCTTTTAAATTTAACAAAAGAAAATACTGATGTTAAAAATTTCTGATTTGACAGAATAATAAAAAATTCATGTAAGCTCTATTTAATTTTGTATAACGATTCAATGCCTTTCCCCCTAAATTGACATAGGAAACAGTTTCATTGAATTAGAAAGAAAAAAAATGTTTTTATGATTCATTAGAGAACTTTCAGTCATGTAAATTAGAATGTTTTAAGTCTTGTTAATTAAAGACTTGGAAGAAATATTGGAGAATCCATGTTACAGTTTTTCAATCTCTCTCTCTCTCTCTCTCTCTCTCTCTGTATATATATATATATATATATATATATATATATATACCCTTGTAATGTCAATAAACAGAAATTTAAATCCGAAATGAGAATTTAATTGCAACACTTGAAAATGTGGCAATAATTCCATGTTATATTGAATTTCATTGATAAAAATTAATCGAGGATTACTGAATTTAGTTTTAAATGATGTGATTTTATTTAAACGATTTAGAAATCACTTGAAGATTTTTGTAATTTTAAGCAATTTTGCTTTTCTTAA
This sequence comes from Maratus speculifer, assembly GCA_964019185.1. Lineage (NCBI taxonomy): Eukaryota > Metazoa > Arthropoda > Arachnida > Araneae > Salticidae > Maratus > Maratus speculifer. The sequence continues at coordinate 307,396,194 of OZ025295.1, read as the reverse complement.
GATGAATTTATTCAATTCTACAAATTCAAGGAGTTTTGGATTAACTCTTAAATGAGTTGATTTCATTCATGTATGAATTGGTTACAAATCGCCTAAGTGCTACTGGATTAAATCAAAAATGACAACATTTCACTCCAACTTGAAGTGATAACAAATCTCTCAAGTGCTACTGGATTTGCCTTAAATTAGTTCACTTCACTCAAATACGAGTTGGCTGCAGCTAACTCAAGTGCTACTCGATTTAATCCTAAAGACTTCATTTCACTCAAGTATGATTTGGTTACAAATCGCTCAAGTGCTACGAGATTCAGTCTTAAATGACTTCATTTCACTCAAGTATGACTTGATTACAGATCACTCAAGTACCACTGGATTTAACCTTTATTGATTTGATTTCACTCAAGTATGAGTAAAATGGAGATCACTCAATCATGAGTTGATTAAAAACAACTCATTCACTTGAGTTGTTTCAGCTCTTCTTGAGAAGGTTCCTTTCAGCATGGGAAAAGAGTGGATTTCAGCTCAACTTGAGTTATTTCAACTTTTTCGTTTTAAGAGAGTAAGATTATTAAAATTTATTCAATGAACAGTCCATGCTTGACATCTATTGTTATATCATAACAGCATTTTTTCACTTCTAAAATGATTTTTTTCTTAAATTAAGTATGTATATTGAATGTTAATTTTTAAATAACATTCAATATACATACTTATTTAACTATTTACTGTATTCACTATTACGATTGTTAAAATAATTATAATAGCCTGTTATTGTAACTAAATATTAATATTCATTGCAGTTAGTATAATCAATATTAATGGAGATTACGACAAATATTGTTCTTTCCTTTTACACTTGTATTTTTAAAATTTTCCCATTTAGGAAATGCTCTTTTAAATAAATTTAAGAAATGTAATTGGAAATAATAATATTAAACAAGAACAACAAGGAAAAATCAATCTAGAAGTGCATCATATGCAACATTTATACTATAAATTGGAAGAACATGGAAAATTATACTTTTTTCACGGAATAAACCGGTAAAAACACGGTTTTTACCATTGCCATGTCAAAAACCAGTTTTTGACGTTCAAAAACCAGTTTTTGACGTCAAAAACCCAACCCTGCATATAGTATTAATCTTAAACGATTTTAATTTTCTTTCATATTTTCAGAATTAATTTTTCAAAATTATGAAAAACATTAGTTTCTTCAACATGCGTAAAAATATATCAAAATAACAATTTAAACCTAACAACCGAGAAAATACATTCAAATTAATGTTGCGAAAAATAAAATTTTTATTTTCCTTAAAAACAAAAAAAAAAAACAAAAAAAAAAAAAACAGATAAAATAGAAATTTTTCGAGTATTGAAAATGTTCCATTTAAACCTATTAATCCAAACCCTTGAAAGCGAAAAAAAGGTCAACATTTTTATTAAAGTACTAGAGAAAAGCAGTTTGTTCTTCCACTTATAAAGTGATGGTCCCATATGCTCAGGTCCAGACAAACTTTTGTTATCTCAAACGAAAAGTACTGCTGAACGAATAAAACATATGCTCGCTCCACATTAAGACCTATGCACGTTTTCGTCAATCAATTGTCTTTCGACGTTTACTATTCTTATTATTTCTTATTAGAGAATTTTCAATAAAACTCTTTTATGGTTATTATTTTTCACGCGTACATTTTAAAGGATTCTGCAATGAGAGTAAATAAAAATGAGTAATACACGCGAGGTTGACTATTGTTGAACAACCGAATATTGGAATTTTACTATGTGGAGGAAAAAATGTGAACTGCCAAAATTAGTTTACGTGAGGCTGTATATTGATTTTAGTTACAGGAGATTTATTAAAATTATTTGGTACAGGAAAAAAAATAAGCGGTTTTCATTTAGTCAATAAAAAAAGGCATTTAGGAGAAAATTCTATAATCTTTATATATATAAATCTTCTGTGCGTGTGTTTGTCACTTAACTCCTCCTAAACGACTGGACCGATTTTAATGAAATTTTTTGTGTGTGTTCCAGTGGATTCGAAAATGGTTTAGATTCTCATTTCATCGAAATTGATTCAGTACTTTTTTAGTAATTAGGCAAAAACTAATAGTTAGTGATTTTTTGCTAATTAAAAATGTTGAATAAGTTCGCTGCATAGAGTGCGGACGAATGCTCTAATGTGCCGAATGGTCTAAGGCGCCAGATTTAAGCTCTGGTTCTTAAAGAAAGGGATCTTGTGGTCGAACCCCGCTCCTGACCTACGTGTATGATTTCCAATAATTTTTTCTGTATTATAATTTTCATTAACCAACTTCAGAAAATCGGTAACTTTTAACTAAAAAAAAGAAAAATAAACTTTTCTATCAAAAATTGAATCCACTTCAAAAACTAATGAAGAGTAAAAAATAATTTCCTTGCATAATTGTTATAAGATATTAAATTAAGAGCGTAGTATTTATCGTGCATATTATTATATTTATGCACATTCATTTGATTTTTTGGAGTCGGTGCGAGGACAACGTCTGTCGGGTCTGCTAGTATTATATAAACCCTTAACTCTTTAAATTTTTCTTAATACTCTTCATTTTCAAATCCGTCTTTTTAAATCTAATGACGTGAATAAATTTAGGAAGTCTGCTGTTTAATATAATATAATATGATAAATATAATATACTGTGTGATTTTTATGCACATTTTATATTCACATTTTCTTTCCAGAGCATATAAAGGGTCAGGCACCTTTTGAACTAAGAAAATACGTGATACAGTGACCTCTGTACGAATTGCTGTCACTTTGTATCTAATTGACTTTTAACTATAAAATTAAAAACACATGATTAAAAAGATTTTTTTTATCAATTAAAGTTATTAAAAAAGTATGCAATATGTATTGTTTTAAAATTTATTTTTAAAGATAATGCAACTTTTACGAAAGAATAATTCTTGCATTCCTTGCGCGCACGATTTTTCATCTTTGAATGGCTAAAACAAACCAAGATTTTTTTTTTTTTTTATGAGTAGAGATATAACATGTTTTCAAAATGACCTTCAATAATAATAAAAAAATAAATAAATAAAAAATAAAACATTTAGATCCAGCGAAAAAAAAAAAAAAATATTTCTTGAAGAAATTCGAAATATCGAGATTTTTTTTTATACAAAAGTAATCGTGAATTTTAAACTTCAAACTTGAGGAACATAATAGTAGGTCACTTTGTGTCAGTATACGTTTAGTACATTCACCGAAAATTTTGTGAAATTCTGGACAATCATTTTTGAGAAATCGTGCGCGCAGTGATCAAAATCGCTGTTTTGGAACAATTGACTATAAAGATTAAATCGCCCATTGATTATATATGAAAAGCTCAAAATGTTTTAGGCATAATTCCTCTTCTAAAGCGAATTTTCGTATGCGGTTTGTTTTTAATTGTTCCTAAAAGTACATATTTAATTATAAGCTATTTTTTGAAAAAACGATTTTTTGGATTTTTTAAAGGGTACCTGATTTTTTAATATTAACTTTGTAGGAAAATTTGTAAATACTTTCATAACTTTCGCGTGTATTCTTGTTCAGAATGTTCCAACTGTGGAGTAAGGATGAAAAAAAATGCAGCTATATTAACCGAAAAAAAAAAACAATGCATTATTTAGAATAATGAATTGAACGAAATGATGCTCCTGTTAATTCATAAATATTTTGATAAAACTTAAATGTACATTTCACAAAACATCAAATATTCTCTCTTGGTATACCAGCTAGGTGCTCTGGTTTTTTATTCGTTTACTGTAAAACTAGTTTTTTCTTGAAAAGAGTCTTTATGCAAGTAAAAGAGAAACTGACAAAGGCTTATCTTCGTAAAGTTTAATTGTAGGAAATGATTTGTTTATTTTCTTGCACGTTTGTACAGTCTGTTGTTTTTTTTATGATGGTCAGTTATATGCAAGAGGGATAACACGTTTTTGCAAAAATCGATAGACACAGAACGGAAAGGAGAAAAAGAAGAATAAAGGAGAAAAAAATAACAAATGAAAGAAACAAAAGAAAGAAAGAATAATTAAATATAATTTTAAAAATTAATTTATTGTAAGCTGTAAATAATTTTTGATTTCAACAGAAAATAGTAAATCAAAATTTAAAAATATCAAACCTTTTGGATTACTCAATGAATTTAATTGAGTAATCAGTAGAGATTTTCGATTGGTCAGTTGTGCTATTTATAAGGTTATTGCAATTACTTTTTTACATTCCAAAAATGATATATATTTAAAAGTAAAAAGTTTTAAATTTATGTAAAATTATATTTAAATCGATGCATAATTTATTCAATTTGGACTGAAATTGATTTTTTATTCATGATAATGCTGTCAAAATAAAAAATTCAAGAGATACTTCAAAAATTTGTAATCAATATGCATTGTAAAATTTTATGTTACATATGCATATAGTATTAATCTTATACGATTTTGATTTTCTTTCGTATTAATTTCAGAATTAATTTTTCAAAATTATGAAAAACATTAGTTTCTCCAATATGCGTAAAAATATGTAAAATAAGGATTTAAAACTAACAACCTACAAAATACATTCAAATTAATATTGCAAAAAATAATATATATATATAAGCATAAATAAAACTTAAATGCAGCTATAGTAACTGAAAAGAACACTGCATTATTTAGAATATTGCATTGAACAAAATGATACTTATATTAATTCCTATTTACTCCAATTAAACTTAAATGGATATTTCGAGGCACATCCAAACGATATATCAGTTAGATGCTCTGGTTTTTTTTCTTTGTTTACTGTAAAACCGGTTTTTCCTTGAAAAGAGTCTTTTTGCAAGTAAAACAGAAACTCATGGAGGTTTATCTTTTTAAAGTGTAATTATAGGAATTTTTTTTTTTTTTTTTTTTTTTTATTTGCTTACACGTTTGTACAGTCTGTTGTTGTCGTTTTATGATGATCAATTATCTGCAGGAGAGATAACACATTTGTGCAAAATCGATAAACCAAAACTGAAAAAAACATAATTTTTAAAAACAATTTATTGTAAGCTGAAAATAATTTTCTATTTCAACAGAAAATAGTAAATCAAAATTTGAAACTATCAAAACTTTTAGATTAATTAATGAATTAAATTTAGTAATCAGAATGGATTTTTGATTGGTCAGTTGTGCTATTTAAAGGTTATTGTTATTGTTATTATTATTTCACTTTTCAAATAATAATATAATTTTAAAAGGAGAAAAATTCAATTTATATTAAATTATATTTAAACGATACATAATTTATTCAATTTGGATTGAAATTAATTTGCATATATGATTATACTGTCAAATAATAATAATAATAATAATAATAATAATAATAATAATAATAATAATAATAATAATAATAATAATAATAATAATATAAAAAAGAGATATTTTAAAAGTTTAGAATAAATATGCATTGTAAAACTCTATGTTACCTACGCATATATTATTAAATCTTTTACGATTTTGATTTTTTTAGTATTAATTTCAGAATTAATTTTTCGAAAGTATGAAATACATTAATTTCTCCAATATGCGCAAAAATACGTCAAAATAACAATATAAAGCTAATAACCGAGAAAATACATTCAAATTTATGCTGTGAAAAATAAGGTTTTATTTTCGTTAAAAAAAAAGAAAAAACCCAAATAAAATAAAATTCTTTCAAGTGCTGAAAATGTTCCATTTAAACCTCTTAATCCAAACTCTTGAAAGTGAAAAAAAGCTAACACTCATATTGAAGCACTTGAGAAACGCAGTTTGTTCTTCCACTTATAAAGTGATGGTTCCATATGCTCAGGTGCAGACAAACTTTTGTTATTTCAAACGAAAAGTACTGCTCAATGAATAAGACATATGCTCGCTCAATATTACCCACATGCAAGTTTTCGTCAATCAATTGTCTTTCGACATTTACTATTGTTATTATTTCTTATTAGAGAATTTTCAATAAAACTCTTTTATGGTTATTATTTTTCACACGTAGATTTTAAAGGATTCTACAATGAGAGTAAATAAAAATTAGAAATACACTTGAGGTTGACTATTATTAAATAACAGAATTTTGGAACTTTACAATTTATAGATGTAGAGGAAAAATTGGGAATTGCCAAAATTAGTTTACATGCAAGGTGTATATTGATTTTAGTTACAGAAGGTTTATTGAAATAGCCTGTCACAAGAAAACTAACTAACGTTTTTCATTCAGTCATATAAACTTAAATTTAGAAGAAACTTCTATAACTTAAGTTTTAAATTTTTTTTATTACCTTAGATTTTCAAATACGTCTTACAAATCTAATCGGTGAATAAATTTAAATGCTTTTAAAATTGAGGAGAAAATAAAGACTTTTTCGATAAAAAGGCCTTTTTTCTTTCTTTGTTCAGGGAAAAAATACATGGTGCTTTTCTTTTTCTTTTTTTCTTTTTTCTTTCTTTTTTTTTTTTTTTTTTTTTTTTTTTTTTTTTTTAAAGTCCTGAAAGCAAAATCCTATAACAAAAGAACCACTGGACGAAATGACCTGAAATTTCACAAATATGATGCCAAAACAATTTGTATTTTTTAGTCTGAGATTAAAAAAAAAATCTTTAAATTAAATCGATAGATAACGTTTAATAACGTTTAGTAACGAACGGTATAGTCAAGAGGTGAGCTTACGCATGACACACGCACATTGGCAATAAAGATATGAAACATGTATATCTCGTGTTCATTATTAGACAGATATCCAAGCAGTGACTGTATCTCTGATGCTGAAAACGATGTACAGCACATTGAAAACTTCTTTCGTTAGTTATGAAGTTCCATACAAATGCTTTACTCCATATTTTTATTTTGTTCTGTTTATATGAAGATGACCGCAATCTCTTTTCTGAATTATTGTAACCTATAGATTTTTGATATGCGTAATAAAGTTTTATTTTTCTCAAAGTTTCGTCCATTATTATTCAGAAGGCAGTAATTGGGAAAAGGGACTGCGAAAATCTTCGAATTCATACGAAACTACACAACTAAAGCAAGAGATTTTCAATGTGTTGTTCACCATTTTCAGCGTCAATGACATAATCGTTGCAAAGATATTTATAGAATAATGATAATGAGATATGCGTGCTTTGCATTTTTATCGCCTATGTTGTGAGTGTAGTGCACAAGCTCATCTCATGCATATACCGCGGTATCTATCAATTTGATTTGAAGTTCTTTTGCCCTTTAGCCATGCTTAAAAAATCCCCATTGTTTTGGCAGAATATTTGTGGAATTTCGGGCAATTGGATATTTTGTTATAGAATTTTACTTTCACGACAAAAAAAAAAAAAAAAAAAAAAAAAAAAAAAAAAAAAAAAAAAAAAAAAAAAATTCTAGTATATATTGTTTTTACATAGAATGAATCGATAGTCATTTTCTGAATCCTTTACCAATAAATATAGATTTCCGAGCTATGTGAATAGGGTAAACAATTAAACTGAATAGACGAAATGATCTAGACTTTCTAGAAATTATCCCTTGATTTCTGGAATGGGTTCATGATCTAAGAATTATAGTTGTTTAAACGAATCTCTTCTGTTCGCATCGATTTGTGGAAATTTTTAAATAACTGTAATCACGAAAATATAGAAAAATGCTCTTGAATTCTAATAGGAGACTCTACAACTCTCTAGCAAAGGAGATTAAGGACTAGAATTTATAAAGATAACATGGCACTATTTTTTCTTGAAAACGTTTTGAAAATATAAAAATTTCATATTTTGCATAAGAAAGGTGCTTTGAAGGTAGGCATATATTCTTTTAAATTAGTCAAATAAAATATAAAATTTCTCTCCCCCCCCCCTATCCTCGCAGTACAGAAATACAGTTTGTACTGCCATTTATAAATTGGCCGTCCCATATTCTGAAACACAGTCAAATTGAATGTCCACTGTTACTCTTGTGACTGTTCGAGCAAATATTTGTAAATAATTCGAATTATTGCATTAAAAATATAATTAAGAAAAAAAAATCACATAGCCAATTAAATACCATTGTGGCCTACTCTTATAAAATGTAACGTAAAATTTTGTTACTCTCGTGACCAGAGTGTCACAAGAGTAACAAAATTTTGAATCATAATACAGACAGGCAAAATTCTTTTTGTTACAAATTAGATAGATGTTACTTGAGTGGAACATAATGATATTTAATTGGTTACACAGTTAGACCCCAATCTATTCTTTCTGCATCCATCATTTTATTTCTACAGTCTCTGCACAAATTATACTTAACCTCTTCAGACCTGAGCATAAAATAACTCTACAAATATATATTTATCGCTTTTTCATGATTGAAATGACACCATAGAGGACAGAAAGAGTCATTTTTATGACATAAGTGCTTTAGGGGACTGGTAATTTAGGTTTACAAATATGGATATAAAAGTACTAATCCCCTTAAAACATCAATTTAACTATCATTAATATAAATTTACGCAATAACAAAATTAAGGTCTTTAAACAAGTAAATGATCAGCAAATCCTCCAAATATTTTATTGTAAAGCATTTGAGTCAAGTAATCATGAATATTTCTTACTTTTTTGGCCAGAATGTCTTGAAGGTACTTTTGAAACTCGGATGAAAATAATTTTTTTTTTATCAGGTAATATTCATCAGTGCTGACAATTATTGGTTTTATTTCAAAGCAAAAAGCATTCAGCTGTATAGAAGTAAAATAAAAATGCAAAAAATTCGAATAGTTTAGTTTTTATAAGGAAAAGAATGGAGGTACACATTTGTGTACCTCAGGTCTGAAGAGGTTAAATAATGTTAACAAAAAGTCGTTTTCCCGCATTCATTGTTGTAAATTTTTTCTCCTCACTGAAATGAAATTGAAAGTCATATGAATCCAATGGAATACAAACTGGAATTACGTACTTCTTTTATCCTAAAAATAACTCATTTATGCTGTTTGGGTTGATGATGGCGACAATAATGCAGATGAAGAGTAGTTGTATATAGCAGAGCGGTTGTATTTATTAAGAGGAAGAATTGCGCAATAAAATACAATTCTGTTTATAATATTTCCCACGCATTTTTTAAAGGATTGTGCACTGGTTGAAAGAAGGAAAAACTGAAGAATATTGGAATTTTTAAAACTTATAGCGACATAGGGAAAACTGTAAACTAGAAAAGTTAGTTTACATGGAAACTATATATTGATTTTTGTTACAGGAGCTTTATTTAAGTTACACATTGCTGGAAAACTAAACGCTGTTTTTAAATTCCCGAGATGCAGAGAATTTGAAAGGAAATTGTATAGGGAATTTTTTTTTATGTTTCTCTTTTGGCTTAACACTCAAAACTGTTCTAGGTAATTTAATGAAGAGTGTACATTTAACTTGCTTTAAAGAATGAGAGAGAGAGAGCAAAACAGTTGCACCAAGATACCTCTTTCATTTGTTCAAAACATTTTTTCAAGAATTTAACAAATCAATTCGGTCAAAGCACAGAAAAAGTATTCAGTTGCGATTGAGCAATTGAATTGAGCAATCCTGGAAAGAGAGATATTCACAAATGAAGTTTAATGTAACTAGATTTCAGAAAGGCAATATTCATAAAAATAAATTTAGATATTAATGAAATACGTTTTGTTTTTCAGAAGTTGTTAAAATCAAAAGGTTATTGTCGAATTATTACAAATATTACAGAAGTTTGAGGAACATATTCTTATAAAATTTATTCAATGCATATAAATTTTTTGTTTCGAGCGACATTCCAGGAAAAAAATTTAAAGTAACTATCGAGTGAATAAATTAAAATTACAAAGATGTAACTGCAATTAAATATTTTACAATTTTTTTATTTTATTTAGTTAAGACACGTTTGGGACGCCACGCCCTCTCATATTAATTCTACTCTAACACTATATACTCTTTTATTATAGGTAGCTAAATTTCATCCAAATTAGACCGAGTGGTGGCAGGATAGACAATCACCTTTTAGAGTTCACGGATAAAAATCTAGGATTAGTTAAATCTCAATTCGCACATTACAACGAAATCGGCGTGCTAAATCATATCTTGGTGGAAAACACCTATAAACCCGATTGTAGCGGTTAATCGTACTTTCCTGCGCCCAAAAGTATAAAGACATGGAGAATTGGGAGCAGGAAAACATAATGGTAAATCTATGAGTTAACCGCTAAAATCGTGTTTTTAGGTGTGTTCCACCAAGATATGACTTGGCAGACCGATTGTGTTGTAATGTGCGAATCGAGATTTAACTAATCCTAGATTTTCATCCACATTGAAAATCTAGGTGAATGTCTGTGTTAACGTCTTCATGTCTATTAGAAGTGTCTAAGATTTTTAGCTCTCCGAAATATTGCACTTTCCAGCTAAAAACCCCCTATTAACTCCTAAAGTACTCAAGCGATATTTTTAATAAGTAACAATCACGTTGCTAACAAAGCGTAGAACCAACATAGTGAATGATAGCCAAGCCGGGGATCGAACCCGGAACTTTTGGAATAGTACTCCAAGTGTTCTACCATTTATGCTACGAGGACCATGCCCAGCTTGTCATTTTTCACTCACATTTTGTTGGTAAGTTGTTGGTGTATTTTTGTCGGCCGATTATCTACACTAGGGATATAGGCCCAGGGGAGGAGTGCCCTTCGTGGGGGTCTTTCTAAGGGAACCTAACCCGTATTTACGCAAGGTTCGAAGAAAACGACGAAACCTCCGAACGGTTAGGCCGACAGCCGCGACTGGGTTCGAACCCAGCACCTGCCGTCTACCAGTTGAGAGGACAGAACCTCTCGGCCACTGGTGGGGCTTGTTGGTAAGGCTGAAACTGCAACAGAAGATGCTAACTTCTATATGAGCACACAAACTTGTGGCGTAACATGAGACACAAATAAACTCAGCATAGGTGAATACATATTTTTGATTGTATAATTAATTTTTCAATTAATTATAAGCAGTGAAATTACGCTTGAAATTATTGAATATTTTTATTAAGCTACTATCACGTTGCTAATAAAGCGTAGAAACAACACAGTGACTCAACATAACAACCAACATAGTTCTGAAGCGATTTTGATAAAAAAAAAATTTGGTGATAGAGTATAAATATGAGATCATATGTGACAGACAGTTAAAATAATAATAATAATTAGTTTCAGAAAATAAACTTTTCGGAAAGTAAAAAATTGCCATTGCTCTAAAATAAAAAATTTTAGTCAAAAAAAAAAAAAAAAAAAAAAAAAAAAAAGATAAAAAGACTGTTTTTTATAAGTCTTGTACATAATCCAGTGACTATGGATTCCAAATTTCATTAAAATCGCACGGGTTATTCATTAAAGCTCGTATATTTCTCATGGAATTGCACACTTATCTTCCCTTAAAAAAATTATATAAATACAAAAAGTTATATACATAATAAAATCTATAAACAAAAAAAAAAAAAAAAAAAAAAAAAAAAAAAAAAAAAAAAAAAAGGATAACGCTCTATTATTGAGACATTACAGAAACTAAGTGTGTTGTTCCACTTATAAGATGACGGTTTTACATGCTCAGAATGCAGACAAGATGTATGCACGTTTTATTCAACATTTACTGTTAGATGTTTACTATTGTTATTATTTCTAATGAAAAGGAAATTCCAATAAATTTCCAGGGTTATTATTTTTCTGCATGCGGTTTTAAAAGTACTCTACATTGATTCAAATAAGTGAAACCATAAATAACACGTGCGCTTGACTATAGTTAAATATAGTGGTATGTATGAATTTATAAATTTATTAATGTAAGAGGGGAGGGGAGGTGAACTAGCAAAATTAGTTTACATGAACATCTTTAGATTGATTTTAGTGGCAATAGATTTGATGAAGTTGTATGTTATAGGTGAACTAATTAGTGAACTAGATATTTTTTGTATTCATCAGTTGTAAATAACTGGAAAATACATGATATTCAGGGGTAATTTTTATTAATTTATATGAATCCTTAATTTATTTTTTCTTCCCCACAGTTTTCAAAATTATCCCAGGTAATTTAAAGAAGTTTAAAAGTTTAGTATTCATTAAAGGAAAAGGATGAAGCATTCACTTCTAATATAGGTTATATGTATGTATATTATATATTCAAAATGACTTTTACACAGTCCAAGAAATGCATTGATAATAACAAAATAAAAATATTCCACAGTAACTGCAAATATCGAGCAATATTGCAGCTAAGGGATGCCATATAAGGAGTTTTTAAATTGATGAACTACATTTTTTCATAATAAATTATTGTTATAAGGTTAAATCAAATCATTCAAAAATTTCATAGCATTTAGAGGGATTTGTTGATTCAAAGTTTTCAGAATAGTTCAAATTTACATTTCATAATCAAAATAAAATGCTAATGAACCATAATAAATAAAAAAGAGAGGAAAATAGAGAATTTGAGAGTTTTTTAAATTTTCGTCTGAATATGATTTCTTTTCGAGTTGTTTACAGTTTGTGAATATAGAAAGTACTATTTAGTTTTCCTGCTATATGTAATTTCAATAAAACTCCTTAACTAAAATCAATACAACTTCAGTATAAACTAATTTTGCTATTTTACAGTTTTCCTTCTACATCCATAAATTGTAAAATTCCAATATTCTGCTTTTTAAAATAGTCAACCAAGCGTGCATTTTCTACTTTTATTTACTCGAATCGTGGTAGAATCCTTTAAAAACTGCACATGGAAAATAACCGCAAAAGAATTTTATTGAAAATTCTCTTACAAGAAATAATAACAAAATTAAACATCGAAAGACAATTGATTGACGAAAACTTGCATGAGTCTTAATAACAAACGAGCACACGTCTTATTCTTTCAGCAGTACTTTCCGTTTGAAATAATAAAAGTTTGCCTGCACCTGAGCATATGGGACAACCACTTTATAAGTGGAAGAACAAACTGTGTTTCTGTAGTGTTTGAGTGTTAGTTTTTTTTCCACTTTCAAGGATTTGGATTAAAAGGTTTAAATGGAGCATTTTAAGCACTTGGAAGAATTTTATTTTTTTCAAGAAAATAAAAATCTTATTTTTCGTAAAATTAATTTGAATGTATTTTGTAAGTTTTAAATTGTTATTTTGACATATTTTTTACGCATGTCGGAAAACTAATGTTTTTCATAATTTAAAATATAATTCTGAAATTAATATGAAAGAAAATCAATATCGTATAAGATTAATGCTATAAGCATAGGTAACAGAATTTTACAATGCATATTGATTCCAAACATTTGAAATACCTCTTATTTATTTATTTATTTGACAGTATAATTATGTATTCAAAATTAATTTAAATCCCAATTGAATAAATTATGCATAGCTTTAAATATAATTTTATATGATATTTTAACGTTAATTTCGACACGCATTTTGCTTTTATACTTGTTTTCTTAAAAACAGGAAAGTAGATAAAATTTTTTCACACAAGTTTATTGTGTTGAACCCCATCAAGGACCTAAAGTTAATTTGGATATTTCTGAATATTCTGTTCGTATATTCATCCTGAAGGAAATTAAGGATTTTCTCTGAAAATATACTTCATGTTAAAATTTTAAATTTTTTGAACAGGTTAAATATTTTTTTGTGAGAAACTTTGATTATTCAGCGACCTATAGGTTGGGAACCACTGTTCTAGATCATGAAATCATTTAAGACATTCAGTGATAATTTCTAGCAACTCAAACGATTCATTATTATTTCATCACCTAAAAAACAAGAGACTAGAGACTCTAGATCATTTCGTCTATTCAGATTAGTTGTTTACCCTATTCGCATAGCTCAGAAATCTATATTTATTGCTAAGGCATTCAAACAATGTTTATATATTCATTCTAGGTGAAAGCGGTGTATATGTATTTTTTTTTTTTTTTTTTTTTTTTCAGTGAAGAAACGAAAAAAAGGCCTTTTTTGCGATGAATTCTTTACCTTCTCCTTAAAAAAAGAAAAAAAAAGTTATATTTATTCACATCATTAGATTTAGTAAGAAGGATTCGAAAATCTGGAATATTAAGAAAAATAGAAAAAAAGTTAAGGATTTATGCAATTTTATAGAATTTTCGTCTAAATGTAACTTTTTATGACTGAATGAAAACCACTAGTTAGTTTTTATGTAACAAGTAATTTCAATAATTAAACTCCTGTAACTAAAATCAATATACAGCTTGCACATAAACTAATTTTCATTGTTTTTCTCTACATCTATAAATTGTAAAATTCCAATATTCTGCCATTTAACAATAGTCAACCTCGCGTACATTTCCCATTTTTATTTACTCTCATTGTAGAATCCTTTAAATTTACGCGCAAAAAATAATAACCACAAAAGAATTTTACTGAAAATTTTCTTGTAAGAAATAATAACAATAGTAAACATCGAAAGACGATTGACGAAAACTTGCATAGATTTTAATAACGATCGAGCATATGGTCTCATTCGTTCAGCAGTACTTTTCGTTTGAAGTAACAAAAGTTTGTCTGCACTTGAGCATATGGGACCACCACTTCATAAGTGGAAGAATAAACTTCGTTTCCATAGTGTTTGAATTTAGTTTTTTTTTTTTTTTTTTTTTTTTTTGGGGGGGGGGGGGCACTTTCAAGGATTTGGATTAATAGATTTTATTGAAACATTTTCAGCACTTTAAGTTTTTTTTTTTTAACAGATAAAACTCCGAGAAGCATTTTTAACAATCACATTTACTGTTAAATTTAATTTATTTATTCACTAGTTAATTCAAATCATTATTCTGATATATTTTTTCTCTGTAAATGAAGGATTTGAATACATTGAATAAATATTACATGATCATGATCTGCAAAATACTATATTTATATAAAATATTTAAAGTATTTAAAAAATGAAATTGAAAATACAGTGGAATATTGCTATTCCGAAAATCCTCTATTCCGAACAGAGGATAAAAAAAAAATACCGATTTTTAAATCCAAGAAACAGGGAAAATTAAAAAGACATTCGTGAAAAAATGTACATTTATTGTTACATAAAGAAACTAAATAGCGACATAGATAGAGCCTAAGCTTGATGAAAATGCCTAGTACCAAAATATAATGAGATCTGGTTATTTGCAGTACATGTATGTCCATTTATACAATCTTGTCAAATTATTAATTAAATAAAAGTATTTTTTCACTTTTATCAAAGAGTGGGATAGGTTACAAAACTTTCCTTTCCTTTGCTCAGCCATAAAATTGTAGTTAAATTCATTTCGATTAAAATTGCTCACAATGTGTTCGATATATTTGCAATTGGTACGGAATATTTTTCTGTTGTTATTTATCCAATACATTCCATACTCTGTAATAATACATATACATTGAATCTAATATTACAGTTGAATTCTTCGTTCCTTATTTAACTTTTAAAGAATTTTAAATTCTCGAACATCATTAAATTACCTGGGGTGGCCTTGAGAAATCAAGTAAGAAAAGAAAAATTAAGGGTTTTTTAAATTTTCGTTTGAATATGATTTTTTTCGAGTTGTTTACAACTTGTGAATATAAAAAATTTTAATTAGCTTTCCTACGAAATGTAATTTCAATAAATCTCCTTAACTAAAATCAATACATCTTCAGTATAAACTAATTTTGCTATTTTACAATTTTCCTTCTACATCTATAAATTGTAAAATTCCAATGTTCTGTTATTTAATAATATTCAACCGAGCGTGTATTTCTTATTTTTATTTACTCGAATCGTGGTAGAATTTTTTAAGAACTGAACATGGAAAATAATCACAAAAGAATTGTTTTGAAACTTCTTTCATAAAAAATCATATCTATAGTAAAAGTCGAAAGACAATTGATTGACGAAAACTTGCATAGTCATAATAACGAGCGAGCATATGTCTTATTCGTTCAGCAATACTTTCCGTTTGAAGTAAAGAAAGTTTATCTGCACCTGAGCATATGGGACCACCACTTTATAAGAGGAAGAACAAACTTCGTTTCTCTAGTGCTTCAATAGAAGTGTTAGCTTTTTTTTTTTATTTTCAAATATTTGGATTAATACGTTTAAATGGAACATTTTCAGCACTTGGAAAAAATTTATTTCATTTGGGTTCAATTTTTTAAGAAAATAAAAATCTATTTTTTCGAACATTAATTTAAATGTGTTTTCACTTATTACTTTTTAAATCCTTATTTCGGCATATTTTTAAGGATGTTGTAGAATTATTACGAATTAATAGGAGTATTATTCCGACTTATCTTACATATTTTTGCGCATGTTGGAGAAACTAATATTTTGCACGGTTTCGAAAAAATAATTCTGAAATTAATACGAAAGATAATTAAAATCATATACAATTAATACTATATGCATAGATAACATATAATTATACAATGCATATTGATTCCAAACTTTTAAAATAGATTTTTTTTTTTTTTTTTTTTTTTTTTTTTTTTTTTTTTTAATAGTGTAATCATGTACGCAAAATCAATTTCAATCCAAATTGAATAAATTATGCATCGCTTTAAATATAATTTTATATAAGTTCAAAACTTTTTTCTTTTAAGATTATACAATTATTTTGAAAGCAAAATAATAGTAATAATAACATTATAAACAGCACAACTGACCAATTGAAAATCCATTACTCACTACTCAATTAAAATAATTGATTAGTCTAAAATGATTGATTATTTAAAAAAAATTATGTACTATTTTCTATTGAAATAAAAAATTATTTACAGCTTACAATAAATTATTTTAAAAAATTATATTTACATTTTTCTTTCTTTTTTTCGTTTCTTCCTTTCGCATTTTTTCCTCTTCTTTTTTTCTTTCAGTTCTATGTCTATCGATATCTGTATGAACGTGTAATCCCTCTTGCAGATAATTTACAATCATAAAATAACAACAAGAGATTGTACAAACGAGCAAACAAATAAATAAACCATTTCCCATAAGCAAACTTTAAAAAGATAAACCTCCGTGAGGATCTGTTTTACTTGCATAAAGACTCTTTTCAAGGAAAAACCGGTTTTACAGTAAACGAAGAAAACAGCAGAGCATCTAATTGGTATACCTTGAGAGAATTTTGGTTGTGCCGCGAAATGTCCATTTAAGTATTTTCGAGGTATTTACGAATTAATAGGAGTATCGTTTAGACATACCCTGACATATTTTGCGCATGTTGGAGAAACTGATGTTTTTCATAATTTCAAAAAATTAATTCTGAAATTTATGTGAAAGAAAATTAAAATCGTATAAGATTAATACTTTATATGCATAGATAACATAGAATTGTACAATGCATATTGATTACAAACTTTTAAAATAGATCATTTTTTTTCTTTTGACAGTATAACTATCTATGCAAAATCAATTCAGTCCAAATTGAATACATTATGCATAGCTTTTAAATACAATTTTATATAATAATTTTAACCTTAAGTCACTTTCTACTTGCATTTTGTTTTTATACTCATTTTCTTAAAAACGGGAATGTTGATAAAAAAATTTCACACAAGTAATATCGTATTGAACCCCATTAAGGACCTCAAAGCTAATTTGGATATTTCTGAATATCCTGTTAGTGTATATTCATCTAGAACAAAATGAAGGATTTTCTCTAAAATATTACTTGATGTAGAATTTTTTTTTAAACAGATTAAATAAAAGATTTTTGTGAGAAACCTCGATTGTCCCGCGACCCACTAATGGGTCGTGGCGGATGTCTCACCCATAGGTTGGGAACTACTGTTTTAGATCATGAAACTATTCCAGAAATCAAGTGACAATTTTTCGCTACTGAAAGGATTCATTATCGTTTTATAACCTAGAAAACGAGAGACAAGAAATTCTAGGTCATTTCGTCTATTCAGCTTAGTTGTTTACCCTATTCGCATAGCTCAGAAATGTATATTTATTGGTAAAGGATTCTGAAAATGTGTATCTATTCATTCTAGGTGAAGGTGGCACACACACACACACACACACACACACACACACACACACACACACACACACACATATATATATATATTGAACTATTATACAAAACTACAATATAACATCAAAATATAGAATAACCCATAAAATAACAAACTAAATCAAATTGACAGTAATATAATAGCAACCATAATATATATATCTATATATATATATAACCATAAATTTATTACAACATACAGTGCGTGTCAAAAGTCTAAGCACAATAGCAATTTCAAAATAAAACTTTAAATATTAACTTTATTTCAATATCTGTCTTGTCTATGTTAATAATATCTATTTTAACACCATATTCATTGAAATTAACTTTCGAATTTTATTTCAAACCATGGAGTTTAAGAATAGAACAAAAATAACCGTGTCAAAAGTTTAAGCGCAAAATCGTTTTTATGCAAATTTTACATTCTGACGTAAACGGTTGCGCACGCAAACAATTTCTGGGTGCATAAGAAGCAGTCAGTTGTGGTTTTTGAGTTAGTATAAAATGCCTAAGTCGAAAGAATTTTCAGAGGAGGAGGTGATAAAAATCTGGAATATGAGAGCAAAATGTAAGTCTGTTTCTGAAATTGCAAGTACATTAAAAAGATCAAAACGAGGTAGTTATCAAATTTTGGCTCGTGGTAATGATTTCAAACGAAAATTTCGCCCAGGAAGGCCGCGAGTGACTAGTTTGCGCGAAAATAGCCGCATCAGAAATTTGGTTTCAGCTGGTAATTACTCCCTTTTGCAAATAAAACATGCAGTCGGAAGACAAATATCTAAAATAACTGTTCATAGAATAGTTTTGGAATTCAAATACATCAAATACCGTAAAATGGCTCGATTACCGTGTCTTAAACGACACCATAAAGAAGCTAGATTACAATGGGCCAAAGAGCATAAGTCATTTGGTGAAAAGTGGCTGAATGTCATATTCAGTGATGGAAAAAAAAAAAAATGGAACCTCGATGGCCCTGATGAGTTTAAGTGCTATTGGCATGATCTCCGCAAAGAATCTAGGAGTGTATTTAGCCGACAACATAATGGTGGTTCTGTAATGGTATGGGAGGCTATTTCTTTCAATGGTCAGACATCTTTAGCATTCATCAGTAGTCGTGAAAACTCCAAAAACTACCAAGAGACACTTGCCAATCATTTGCTGCTTGTTGCCGAGGTTTTGGGGGGAGAAAAATGGTTATTTCCACATGATAATGGTTCGATCCATAACTCAAGCTCAACTTCATTGTGGCTTAAGTCGAAAAAATTCTCTGTTTTGAAATGGCCGGCAATTAGTCCTGATTAAAACCCTATAGAAAATATGTGGGGTATTCTCACTCATAAAGTTTATCCAAATGGAAAGCAGTATTCTTCATTTAAAGATCTGAAAGTTGCCATTGAGAACGCTTGGTTTAAAATTGAACCAGAAACAATACAGAACCTCATTTCATCGATGGAGGACCATATATTTAAAGTAATTCAGCAGAAAGGAGCAATAATCAAGTATTATTTTTTTTTTTATATTCTAGTTCTGCTTATGACAAAAAACTACTGTGCTTAAACTTTCGATACACTCATTTTTGTTGTTTTGATAAATTTTATTATTTAAGATAAATTTTATAGTACAAAACTGTTAAGTATCTTTTCAAAACTGCAATTTATAGGTTATGTGAAAAGGAAAGTAACTTTCACTCATTAATAAAATTTTATTTTGAAATTTTCTGTTGTGCTTAAACTTTTGACACGCACTGTATGAACCATTGAATTTAATAACTTATAGCACATTAAACATGGAGGAAAAATAGATAATTAAAATGAATACAAATGAAATTTTAGAACCAAAGCAGAATCTTTAGACCCCAAATACTTTGGAACTACAAATGAAGTGTGTGGTTTCATCTTCGTATTTGCCATGAAAAAGCAAAATAATACGAATTTGGGACTCCCAACGCACATAAAACCAAAATTAAATGAAGAAAAAACATAAAAAACATGGCACATCAAAATTACTATATTAAATAGAAAAATAATAAAATTATATATATATAATATATATATATATATATATATATATACAGGGTGTCCGAAAAGTCTGGAAACGGCCGAATAATTCGAGAAATACATATGAGATTGAAAAACGTAAATATACGTGTTAAATATTCTTAAATAAGCTACTCAGTGATACCAAATTTGACCTTCGCAACCGACCCCCTGGGGGTCAGAGGGGGTCCAACTTTGAAATCTTAAATTATAACCCCCATTTTTTATTGCAGATTCGGATCCTACGGACAAAAATACGTAACTTTTGTATTTGATGTTTATTTCAAATCCTCGTTTATCACGGTGTATTCGAGCATATTAAATCGATACATATTTCGGCTTTTCCAACGGGATTTTCCCTAATCGAAACTGATTGAGAAGAATTTTTGACGTCAAATTCCCTGTCTTTTGCAGAAATAGCGTTTCCTGAAAATCACCCGTGGCGATTATTTCAATAGTGCTACACTGTTAAAAATCTGACCCATTTGCTGCAGCGTCACTCCACAGCTATTATAGAATATCTCTTTTGTGACCAATGAGAGCGCTCCACAGTAAAGTAATCATTTTCTATAAAAGTGGTGGAGTGACGATGCAGCAAAAGTGTCAATTTTTTACAGTGTACTTTACTGTGTTATGGAACATTCTCATTGGTCATGAAACAGATATTCTATAAAAGCTGTGGAGTGACGCTACATCAAATGGGTCAAATTTTTAACTGTGTGTAGTACTATCGAAATAATCGGCATGGGTGATTTTCAGGAAACGCTATTCTTGCAAAAGACGAGGAATTTGATGTCATAAATTCTCCCCAATTAGTTTCGATTAGGGAAAATCCCGTTGGAAAAGCCGAAAAATGTATCGATTTAATATGCTCGAATACACCGTGATAAATGAGGATTCGAAATAAACATCAAATACAAAAGTTGCGTATTTTTGTCCATAGAATCCGAATCTGCAATAAAAAATGGGGGTTATAATTTAAGATTTCAAAGTTGGACCCCCTCTGACCCCCAGGGGGTCGGTTACGAAGGTCAAATTTGGTATCACTGAGTAGCTTATTTAAAAATATCTAACACGTATATTTACGTTTTTCAATCTCATACGTATTTCTCGAGTTATTCGGCCGTTTCCAGACTTTTCGGACACCCTGTATATATATATATATGTATTTCTTCAGAGAAGAAAGAAAGAAAATGGGCGTCTTTTGCGATTGATTCTTTAGCCTCTCTTTAATTTTAAAAGTATGCTAAATTTATTCATATCATCAGATTTAGTAAGACAGATTTCAAAATCTGGGGTATTAAGAAAAATTAAAAAAGTTAAGGATTGATTCTTTATATATTGGCATTTTGACAGCTTAATTTTTCCTCTTCACATTCAACCAAAGTAGAAAATTTAAGCTCTTTGCATTTCAGTGGACAATTATTATTATTATTATTATTATTATTATTATTATTATTATTATTATTATTATTATTATTATTATTATTTTGTAAAGCATTATTTTAATTCAAAAAGCGTCAAAGTGACGTCGTTTTCATTTCACCAACTTTAAAATCAGAATCAAAATCTTAAAAGAACAATGTACTTTTCGAGAAATAACTTGTCAGCTAAAGAAATCAAATAATGTGAAAAATGTAATTTTCAATATTTACACTATATTTTAAATATGATTTCTTACTTGAAATTTAGTGTTTGAAAACAATAATATTATCTATTTTTTCTAAATGTACAACAATAATGGATTTCTTTATCGCTCAACAAATCGAAAGATATTGTGCAATTTAAACGCGACACATCGGTCTGCCACGCAGCTAGTCTATAATATTGAAATCGAACTACCTATTTGTATTTCACAACTACTCTCCTTATAGTGCTATTACACGAGGGGTCAAAGTCGCTTCAAATTCCAGGCGTCTCCATGTAATCCTATGGGATCAGGAGAGTCGTGTTCTTTCCAAGCCACTTCCCTTGTCCCATAGGATAACATGGAGACGTCTGGAATTTGACGCCCCGTGTAATAGCACCATTAGAATATGAAGCAGTGGGAAATGAAGTCAACATCTGTTATTTGCGTGGATCCGATATAATGTTATAAAATCTTAGAATTTTAGAATTTAAATAATTTTTTAAAGTATGTTTTTAATGAAATTTTTTCAAAGACGACAATTAAATTACTCTAATTTTAAATAAATAAATAAATAAATAAATATGAAAATAATAATAATAATAATAATAAAACACAGAATGTCTCCAGAATACACACTTCAATAAACCTTAATGATTTTTTTACTTTTAACATTTTAAATAAAAACATAATGTAAAATACATCCGCTTGAGATGCGAATGATCTGCGATGTCTTGAAAAAGAAACTTGTCTAAAATTTCCCGGATAAGATACTTCCCGCTTAAGTTACGAAATTTCATCGGTTCCTTGATTCGTATCTTAAGGAGGCTGGTCACTCAGCTTCCGACTTCCCCCTCACTAATGTAAAGCCTATTTGCGTTTGATGCATTCGTATATTAACCCTTTATCTACCGAATTATTTATCAAGAAGTGACTTCACATTAGTAATTGTTTTCTTTAATAACTGAAGATATACTGGAACTTTTAAATAATAATAATGTGAAATTTAAAGTGTTTTTCATTGAAACTGATTAAATATATCGGTATTTATAATTTTTCTGTAAAATATTTACAAAAATAATCAAATCAATTAACCAAAAATACTCTTATGGTACAACAACTAAGTATTACAACTCTTATAAAAGCAATGTATTTAAATGTATTATGATCCGCTCTGTAAATGGAAAGGCTTTTACCATCGAAAATATTTCATATAACTTTTTTTTCAAAGGTAAAAAAAAAAATATATATATACCTGTGAAAATGATTATAAAAATTGCCTCTTTTTAAAAATATTTAATTTCGACTGTTTTTCTATTCTATCCAAATTAGATCGAGTAAAGTAAATTATACATTTTTTCTAAATATAGAATTAATCTCAATTCCCTTTCTATCCAGACAATCTAATAATCTCGTTCAAGTTCAATTCAACACATCTTGCAGCTAGTAAATATTAATTCGCCACGTTGATCGTGTTTTCCTCCTCTAAATCTTTTCCCTCCAAACTTAGTATTGAATACAATTAACATCTTAAATATTGCGTAAATGTACACTTAAACTCGATTTCTTTTCTATCCACTCGTGAAAGTTGAATTCAAAACATCTTGCAGCTAACATTATGGAGGAGATTCGCCACGATGATAATTTTTTCCTCTAAATATTTTCCGTTCAAGTTTAGTATTGAATAAATTTAAAATATACAAAATATAATGTAGTAAATATTGTATAAATATACAATTAAGCTAGATTTCTTTTCTATCCATTCGTGGGAATTAAATTCAACACATCTTGCAGCTAGTAAATATTAATTCGCCACGCTGACAGTCTCCTCCCCCTCTAAATCTTTTTCATTCACTTTTAATTTTGAAATAAACAAATCACTTTCTCTTCTCAAAATATCTACTTCAATTTTTAGTCTTCATTTTGAGCATTCGGTACTTTAATTTAGAAAACTTTTTTCTGTTACCCAGCGATGTCCAACAAGACAGCGCTTGCGCAAGAATAATGGCTTCGGCTGCGTCCAATGAAATATTTCAATGCCACCGCTCCGCGAGCCTCGGAAACTTTTAGAGATCTCCTCCAAACGGCTATTAGGAGGCGAAGGAAGAATTGTGGGTGAAGAAGAAGAGAAATGAGCCGTTAGAAGAGAAAAATACGGCACTTTGTTTCTTCACTTTCTCCCAGTCGCGCGGGCTTTTTTCTCCTCTCGTCTTCTTTTTTTCGAATTCTTCGATTCTTGTTTGCCGAAATATTTTGATGTTCGTGGCGGTCTTTCGGAGAAAAAGGTGATGTTTGCCGCCACCGGAATTCCGTGGATGATCGTGATTTACGGAGCGGCATTTTACCACAATGGTAAGGTGAATTTTTTTCTTTAAAAGTTTCTTTTTCAGTAAGTGCTGAAAAATGTTCAAACTTTTCTTTATTATTATCATAAAAAAATATTATATAATGAAACCTTGTTCAACCGTCACCTCTTGCAATTCAATGATTTTGATGCTATAATCAGGTGACGATATAACAAATCATTTTATTTATTCCAAGGAAAGCTTTAAAAACATTCATGTTGTGAAGAAAATATTTAAATTATTTTTCTCCCATTACTCTTTTATGAAATGTGATTCCATTTAATTGTTTTTTAAGTAAAATACGATAATTTTTATATGGAGCGGCATTTTACCTCAATGGTAAGACGACATTTTTTTTAAAAAAAGTTTCTTTCAGTAAGTGCTTAAAAAGTGCCCAAAATTTTCTTCATTATTATTATCACAAAAAGAAAAAAAAAATTCTTAACAATGAAATTTCGTTAAAACGTCATCTCTTGAAACTCAATGATTGTGATGCTTTAATCAGGATCACTAACAAATCACTTTATGGCAAGGCAAGCTTTTAAAAACTTTCATGTTCAAAAGGAAATATTTAAATTATTTTTCTCCTAATCCTTTTTTATGAAATGTGTTTCCATTAATTGCTTTTTGAGTGAAATACCATAATTTCTTTAAAAGTTTCTTTCAGTAAGTGCTTAAAAAGTGCTCAAACATTTTGTTATTATTATCATGAAAAAAAAATCCTTGCACAATGAAAAAATTTCTTTCACATTCCTTTTTATGAAATGTGATTGCATTTAGTACATTTTTGAGTGATATATGATAACTTCCTTAAAAAGTTTCTTTCAATATGTGCTTAAAAAATGCTCAAATTTTTCTTCACCATTATTATCATAAAAAATCGTTGCACAATGATACGCCATTAAATCGTCAAGTCTTGCAACCGAATGATTGCGATGCTTTAATTAAGGTGACGAATGACAAATTATTTATTGCAAGAAAAGCTTTTAAAAATATTCCTGTTGTGAAGGAAATAAATTATTTTTCTCCTATTTATTTTTTATGAAATCTGATTGAATTTAGAATTTTTTTGGATGAGATGTGTCTAGAAATATAATATTAATTATTCACAGGAATATTTCTTTTAATTTACCTGCTTTTTAAATAAAAAAAGATTGGTTTACCTTTATTGAAACACAGTCATAAACTATCATTAAGAAAACACCATTTTTTGTGTTACATTTTAAAATAATCAAAATCTTTATTTTATAAATATTCAAAATTACGAAAGCATTAGTTAAAATAATTGATATATATTTATTAAATTCAACGAGAATGAATTAAAAGTAACCTAAAGTTAACTACCTACAATTAAACAAAACTGTTCAAGGAAAGAAGGAGTGCAACCTTAATTTCCGGGTTTTAATCCGTATTTTAGGAAATTTCGATAGTGTGCATGTGCAATGCTTTATTTAGTTAAATCTTTAAAGCATGACTTTTTATTTTATTCAAAAAAAAATTACATTTCAGCCTATTTTTCTTAATTATCTACTAGAAAAATAATGAAAAAAGCATTCATCTTTCTGTTGTACATAATGTCACTCATGAGTTGCTTAATAAAAATGACTGAAAAAAAGGATAGTTTTAAATTATATACTTATTAAAGTGTTTACAGAACACAATAATAAATATTTAACGATATAATAATTTTTATACTACTTCTAAGAGTTTTCAGAATGAATAATGATTATCTTATAAAGTTAGAAAAAAACGTCAGCCGAGACCATATTGCAAGCAGTATCAACGAAGATGTTACAATCTCCCTCTGATAACAAATCAGAATAAAAACTGACTTCGCGATTTTAAACACATGTTATCACTTGTAAGTAACACCTAATAGTTCACCAAAAGACAAATAAAAAGCGTCAAATGCCCCCCCCCCCCCAAAAAAAAAGAAGATTAGGTAAATCCTAGTTACATTTTGCATTTCAGGTTTAACAGATTCTAAAGGAACTCCTATTATCCTTAAGAAGTATTTCTGAGATCACATTCCAGAGCTCAAATGCAGATCATCTCTGAGATTTGGTTTAAAATAGTTCTAAATATAAAGTCATCTGCGTATGCTCTAAAACTGAGTAAAAAAACACGCTTTCTTGTTTGCTTGTTTGTTTACGGAAAACAAATTGATAAATTATCATATATTTATTTATACGTACATTTTCACAAAGAATTTCTCAAAATCTATGAATTTAGGCCCCTGAATGTAACTTAAAAATTTATTGGTGAACAGAAAATTAAGTTCTCAAATTTATAATTTTTAATCGTTATTTTTGAGTAAATAGTCTTTCAAATTTAAACTAGAAAGCATTGAAGAAAACTACTTCGGTTGTCGAGAATAACGTTAATTTTTTTTCCTGTCTATGTTTCTCTCTCTCACATTCATTTTTTCCACATATCATTTTTTAAATAACAAAATTGTTGTCTATAATTATCAAGTTGTAAATTTAACCTTGTATTTATTTATTTGCTTAACTTTTCGCTATCAGTTTAAACGTTTAGACAAATTTACTTTAACGACTATTAATAATCCTCATAAAGAAGTAACAAATAATTCTCCAAAAACTGATCATTTTGGGCGATATCTTTCATAAGAATTTCTGTTATTAACCATTCACCCCTGTTCATCAGCCAGAAAATCATATGTAAAATTTTAGACTACAAACATTAATAGGTTACTGAAAAAGCATGGTTATAATTTGCGGCAAGTGCATACTAAATTTTACTGAAAGAATAAATAAAACCGATTGCAATAAATTGTTTCTCCCCTTCGTGTTTTTTCAACATTTTATTGATATTCCTATTGTTGCTCTGCAATTAATGATGCATGAAAATTTTAATCTGTAAATTCTATTTATCGTTAACTCGAAATGAAGAAAAATTTTTTTTCATTCATCCGTCACCCGGTCTGAAACTGGCGCGTTTCAACTTAATATCGACCCGAAATAAAAGAAAAAGAAATCCTATTTTAAAACAATTATAGAAAAATATTTCATAATTATATATCTAACTTTATCTTTCATAAAGAGTTAACAAAAAAAGTTAAAGGTATACATATAAACTCATTTATATGTAAATTTATAGTTTTCCATCTGAAACAATACTGTGGACTGTCTTTGGAAAAATGAGTTACTAAACCCGATCTAAAAGTCAAAATCTAACTCGAAGCCAAACCGAACACAAAGCAATTAAAATCAACCCACCCTACGATAAAAGGAGTAAAAAGCGAGAAAAAAAGTACCTAGTCTGTGTTGGGTCGCTTTCGAATAAAACTGAGTTACCGACTCTATATAGGACACTACTTATCATTGATTTTCATTTTAATTCCATTCTTTTGTGAAAATATAGCTCATTTGACGCGTAGTAGATTATATCAAACTTTTATACGTATCTTTGTAAAAAGGAAAAAAAAACTATGCAGTATTTTAAAAACGTAAATTAGAACTGGGTACCCTAACATTAAAATTAAAATCTCGCGATGAATGTGCAGTTATTACGAAAGGTAAAGTTTATAAAGTAAAAAAGAAAAAAAAAAGTAAAGTAAACTGACAGACAGACAAATTTACTACAGTAAAACTTTCATAACGGACACTCCCGAATAGCGGACACCTCTATTTAACGGACATTTTTCTAATCCCCACTCCCAAAACTTAAATTTTTCTATGTTTAATCTCTGAATAACGGGCATTCCGAAAAGCGGAGACTATTTTCGGTAATAAAGACTGAAAAAATATTTTTTAACGGAAAAAAAATGAAAAAAAAGTTAAAAAGCGTCTAAATTTATTGAGGAAATGTATCACAAATTTCATATAAATGTGATTACAGATAAATGTAGAAGATGGGCTGGGGAAAATCCCCCCCCCCCCACGTCCAGTGTTAAATTCAGGAGGTTGCCCGGGAGGGACATCTCTCAGTGCATTCGAAACGTTCCTCCGGATGATTTTGAGATTTTATGTTTTAATGCTCAAAAATTGCAACGCCCGCCTCTTTTCCGTCCCGGAACTTGGTAATGTCTAATAACGTCACATTAAAAAACAAATTACATGTAATCGCAAGCAAAAATAAACTTTTGTAACAGTTTTTTTTTTTTTTTTTTTTTTTTTCACAAAAGTGTACTAGACAGTGAATGAAAGTGTACACAATTTTATTTCAGTTTTATTGCTTAAAAAATAATTTTAATTTCTTATTAATCATGTAATAGAAGTTTTAGGACATATAAGCCAATTAATGAGACATTAAGTATTTCTTAGCGATTATTGAATCTCTGAGGTTTTCCCAATAGCGGACACCTCCGAATAGCGGGCAATTTCTGCTTCCCGAAGTGTCCGTTATTTAGAGGTATTTTCTGACATATTTTCTGACTTAGGTTTAAACTTAAAAGCATAATTCTTTCAAAAATGATTATTGAAGGGATTTTTAATCGAAAAATTTCTTTCATTTTCCGATAAAGTAATTACACCTTGAGTTGTATACGAAATACGATTGTTTTTACTGGGAAACAGTTTTTGAATTTCCGATGCTGACGTGTCCGGAAATGCGTTTCAATACGTCAAATTCGACTCCAATTTCTGAAAAATCTTCTGAATTTACCTAAAAATGATAAAAAAGTTTAATTACATAAAAAAATACATGTTTGAACTTAAGAACAGTTTTAAATAGTGACTTTCATTCAAGGTAGACTCAACATAGTTCGCTCAAGCTGAAATGAATATTGAAGCCGTGGTTTCTATTAATCAAACGCGTTTATGGATTTATGGTTCCAAGGCTTACGCGGGACAGAAATTCTAAATTTTCTCTAAAGATTTTCTGAATTTTTACCCAAAGAAATTGAAAGAAATTGTTTGATTTGATTTATTATTTTGCGTCTTTCAATTTTCTTAAACTTACTTCCAAAATATAGTTACGAAATTACCTTCAAAAGTAGCTGTATTGATCTAATAACAATAATAAGTGAATTGATATTTAGAAGTACGAACACCAAAAAAATTTCGATAATTCAGTGAAATTTACTAAATTTCATATTTTCTTAAACTATTGGCTTTTCAAATTTCAAATTAAGTGCTTAAATTTTTTTTTATTAGTACATTGTGCAAGGGGAATTTAAACACAGCACAACATATTATTGTACAATCCCTAGTATTTTATAGCCAAGCATTCAGCATTATTGTGCCTATAACATATTTGGGGGGGTTTCCTTTTCCCTACCATTCATCCTAAAATAATTGTACATATTTTTCTCTAATATCAGTTAATACTTAAATAATATTATTTGATGTCATCTGTCCCCAAAAATGCATGCACAGCTTCCGCAGAATTGTTTTCTTTGTCCGCAATGTACCGTTGTTTAAATGAACTTTATCTGATGACGGCCGCGTAATAATTAGTCTTTTTTTAATGCAATTTCAGATATTTTTAATGTATTTTAAATAGTTTTAGATTACACGTAGGCATCTGAAAGTGATTTTAATACATTTAATTGTGCTTTTTATACGAATTTTAATTGTAACTTTTCGACTTACACCGTCTTAAAATACGATTTGTCTTACTGATAATTTGGATCTTTCATAATTTCCCAGAGAACGATAAAGTGATAATTTCACGATATATTTCTCTTTTTCTGATGAAGCTCAATGATGTTCTTCATTTTCCGGAACGTTGTCTATGAATATCACGATCAGTTCCATTCGTTTCAAACATTCCGATTGATTCTAAGTTGCTTAACCCTTTCCGGCGCGGGAAAATTCTGTTAGTAAAATGAGAAATTATCGACTGACACCAGAATTTACAAACGACTTTTTAAAAAATCAAGAACTTCTTCATTTAAGCTTTTATTGTAAAAAAAAAAAAAAAAAAAAAAAAAAAAAAAAAAAAAAAAAAAAGATTTTATTAAAATATTATTGGTGCCAATTTCAAGTTTGGAATTAAAATTAGGTGTGTCCAGACCGAATGCCGGAAAGGATTAAGTGGCTTTGCCAGAAAAGTCCTGCTATTTTGCCTTTATATTTCTGCTAGATTTTCATGCTTGCACATTTTAAATATATATATATATGTGACGATTTCAGGAGAGCTCGAGTTATTTCCACTGGTTAAAAGAAACACACAGTCATGGCAAGCGAGGGAAAAAACAAAAATAATAAATAAATGTAGAAGATCCAATAATTAGTCATGGGCTGCTGTAAATTCATGTATTAAATTCGTGATAATGAGGAAGGAAAAGCTCCTTTTTGCAAAAATTCCATCATTATTTCAGCGAGCTGTCCTCATCGAAGAAGCAACCCAAGAAATCTTCAGAAGAATCTTCCTTTCATCTCGAGACTTCCCCTTTTTAAACTGAAAAGAAAGTTCTGGAACATTCGGTAACCTCAAACCATCATTCTTTCATGTAAACAGAATTCTTGTCCAGTTACGAGGCTATTTTAAACAGACGATAAATTTATTTAAAAAAAAATATTATTTAACCAATTTATAATTGACTCCGAATTTTAAATATCTTAGGCAGACGATTTTTATACATGATTAATTTTAAGAGAAAAAGAAAAGAAATGAATTTATTAATATGCACATTATCGTTGACGGCGGAAAAATAAATAAATAGATAAAATAAAATAATGATATTTTTTGAAAGGTATGGTTTTGGAATAAATTTAATAAGAATTTCTTAAAAAGGGTTGATAAAAACATAGAAGAAATCAGTTTTATTTGGAATATTAAGAAATAAAGTTTTAATTAAGAATATTTTTAATTTAGAGCCATCTTTTTAAATTTACGCATACTGGAATAATGTTTTTTAAGGCAAATTAAGAATTTATATCGTCTGCACACAGATTAACAGATTAGATCTAGAAATAAGATTTTAATTTAATAATTTGAAGTAAGTACGGAATATTATTATAAGAAAATTAAGATAGTATAAAGGTTAGTTTTGGCGAAAAAAAAATTTAATTTTGCAATTAAAGAATTTTTTAATTTTTCAAAAGACTCCTGGCACTCTGAGTTCCATTCCCATATTGTATCTTTTTTAAGTAATCGATTTAGAGGATATCTAATTTCAGCATATTTATTTATGAATTTATGGTAAACATTAATGGAACCTAGAAATCGTTGTAACTCTTTCACATTTGAAGGAGGTTTTAAATTTTTGATGGTTTCAATATTGGCATTTGCTGGTGTTATTGTTCCATTAGTAATTTCATAACCTAAGAAATTGATTTTATTTTGGCCTAATTTACATTTAAAAAGTTTAAGTTTAATGTTTTCTTGTTTGCAAATGTTAAAAATTTGAGCTAAATGGTTTAAATGTTCTTCTAAAGAGGAAGAGAAAATTATAATATCATCAAAATAGTGGCACGCAAAGTCGATTTTATATTTATTAAGGATTCTTCGAATGGTTCTATTGAATATGGGAGGGCCCGTTTTTATGCCAAAAGGGAGCACGAGCCACTCAAAAAGTCCAAAATTGGTTGCAAATGCTAATTTTTCTGTATCGGATGGATGTATTGGTATGTGCCAGTAGCCAGAGGCTAAATCCAAAGTTGAAAAATACTGAGCACTACTCAATTTATCTAAAATTCCATCGATACGGGGCAAGGGTTCTGCATCATTTTTAATTATTGCGTTTAATTTTCTATAGTCTATACATAATCGCGTTTTTTTACCTTCCTCTCTTTTCATAACTAGTGTAACAGGGGCAGAATAGGGGCTATTACTTTCCTTTATCAGTCCGGCTGCTAACAATGATTGAATTTGGTTTTTTATTTCTATTTCTTCTAGAGGAGATGTTCGGTAGGGCCTCAAAGATATAGGTAGGTCTGAGTTTAGTATAACGCGTTGTGGTTCAATATTAATCCTACCCACATCATATTTATGCTTTGCAAAAATATCACTATAAATATGAACTAATTCCCTTAAATTTACATCTTGAATTAAATTTATTTCCCCAGTTAAATCTGAATCCGAATTATCGCGAAAATTATGAAGAGTCATGGAACCTCTATAATCAGGATGCACATTAA
The DNA here is from genome assembly GCA_964019185.1 of Maratus speculifer. NCBI lineage: Eukaryota > Metazoa > Arthropoda > Arachnida > Araneae > Salticidae > Maratus > Maratus speculifer. Next base: position 307,364,119 of record OZ025295.1, on the reverse strand, counting down.
TTGCGTGATCATATTCAACACAGTCTTCATTTTTCATAATATTTCCACAAGTAGATTGTAACTCTATATCATGATTATTTACATTCAGTGTTTCATTATCATAATTATCTATTGCTACAGTATTACCAGTATTTAATTTCATATCTTTTTTATATTCAGAGGTTACAAATTCATTAGATTGATCCCTGTTTTGTTGTACTTGGTCCATATTTACTGTATTGAAATGAAGGGATCTCTCATTATGTATGGATATACTGTTAGTTATAATTTTCCTTCCCTGCCTTACAATACAATTTTTACAATCTATGGTTAATTTAAATTTAGAACATTCTTTTAAACCCAAAATAGCGTAATCCAAATTTGTATTGCATACTAAAAAGTTAACATATTTTTTAATTTTACCCACTTTTAGAAGAACACTACATTTTTTATTTATATGTAAAAATCCTTTTGCCTGACCAATGGTAACTGAGGGTATAGTCTCAATTTTAGCATTAAGTTTTTTAACAAATTTAAGTGGCAATATTGCAATAGTTGAGCCAGTATCTACAACACATGGCAAATTATAATTATTTGTACATCCATACACAATTAATTGCCAAACATTATGAGAATTATTTTGTGAGCTATTTGGAAGAGTATCAGAGGATGGCAACTCATTCCTAAAAATACATTCTCTTTCCCAATGAAAAGCATTACTCACACCCCTATTTGTGCATATCCTACAAGGTCTTGAAGGGTATGAATTTTGAATATAATTATTTTGACAAACTCTAGGTCTTTGAAACTGAGATTGCCTTTGGGGAATCCAATTCCTAGGTGTATTATTGGGCCTAACTGGCTGAATCCAGGGCCTAGTTGGTTGAAAAGGTTGAAAATTTTGTCTAGCTGAGGGTTGATTTATTATTTGGTTTGAAACTAGTGGGGTGGAAACTTCCACGAATTGTTTGACAACCCGGTACCATTCTGTGGTACTACTAGGAAGATTTATAATAATATTGTTTTTGAATTCCGGTTTTAAACCATCAGTTAAACCTTGTAATAGTATATTTTCACTAAGATGTAATTTCCTACCAATTTCCACTTTTTTACGAAAATAGGTTTCTAAATTGTCTAAATTATCTAATTTCAGATTTGAAAAATCAGAAAAACTCGGGAAGTCCAATTCAATGAGTCTTTCTATCAAAATTTTCTTAATTTGTTCATAATCCGTACAATTTAAGCAGTCATTGATATAAATTTTTTGCGCTTCACCTTTCAAATATTGCGCAATAGAATTAAATTTCCATTCTAGATTTTTCTTTTCCTTTTCACATGTTGTATCAAAATAAGTTAACCACGACAAAATGTTCATTCCAGAACTCGGGTCAAACGGTACGAACTTAGGATCTTCCATAATTTTTTGATTCTTACTCATTAGAATAAATGAAGCACTTCTATTTTCTTTATTAAATCCCGATCGTAAAATCATTCGCAATAAATTTCAAAGTTAATAATTTCTATCAATTACATATTTTTTCAAAATTACTATATTTAGCTGCTAACTTTAACCAGAAATTTTATCTAATAAAACAGAAATTGTAAATATCATAGATATACCTTAAATTGGGATCAACTTTTAATTCTATTATTTTATAGATCATAAACAGATTCAAAAATTTTAATTATAGGTAATTTCTTACTTAAAATCCCAAAATTTACTGAAAAATTTAATCATATTTATCAGTCAAAATTCTAGCAACAGCCTTGCACAGTTCCATATTTCTTACTGAATTTAAATAAATTATAAGAATCCGGGAACCAAAGCTCACTGTAACCAGAAATTCTAACAAATAAAATGAAAAACATAAATGTTAACTTAATTTTCAGCTCAAATGTTTAGTTGTAGGAACATTATCATGAAAATACTGTATTCTGAGAATAGTTCTTGATAACAAACAAATATCAATAAAATAGAAAATGTACTTTTTAAAAGTAAACTTGAGCTACTAAGTTTTTTATATAATTCCTTATTATTACAAAATTGCCTTTAATCGTGCATAAAAATGTCATAATAGTCTTAATAAGTAACAGTAAATATCTTAAGAACATCATACTCCTCAATTAAATCCTTAAGAATAAAATATTTCAATCTCCAACACATAATAATGATAATAATAATGCTCATAAATTGGTAAGTAAGTAAGATTCACAGATAAATAATCAAATAAATAAATAAATTAGTAAATTAATAAATTAACTTCAAATTACTCTCATCAATAAAATAATAAATAAATAAATAAATAAATAAATAATAAATACTTTCCATCAATCATAAATAGAATAGAAATAATAATCAAAACATTTAATAAAATAAACTTACAGTTCCCGAAAAATCTTCAATAAAATCCATTCTTCATTAAATTCCTCATCAAATACCTTTCGCATACTCGCCACTTTGAAGTTATTAATTTTCAAAAATTTGTCATTATGACCATGATTATCTTGAGTCATCAGTTACACATAAACAGCAAAAGGGTGGAATATCAGGCCTCAGGAATTCACGAGATATTTAGAAGAAATCTTTCAAACCACTCGGACAGAAAGCTGTTTAACATTAAAATCTCCTCTGTTACATTCACTCGAGGAATCAAAAGATAATGGCAATTCTTGCTTAATAACACTTTCAACCATGGCGGGAAAAATTTTCGGCGATTCATATTTTTGTCATCACTTCGTTTCAGTAGATTCATTAGATTCATTTGCATAGCATTTTACTTCTTCAGTAGATTCATTTCAAAATCCGAAACAGGCACTAGCACAGGCATTACCTATCCTGTCGACTTTTCGATTAGTTGTGACGATTTCAGGAGAGCTCGAATTATTTCCACTGGTTAAAAGAAACACACAGTCATGGCAAGCGAGGGAAAAAACAAAAATAATAAATAAATGTAGAAGATCCAATAATTAGTCATGGGCTGCTGTAAATTCATTTATTAAATTCGTGATAATGAGGAAGGAAAAGCTCCTTTTTGCAAAAATTCCATCATTATTTCAGCAAGCTGTCCTCATCGAAGAAGCAACCCAAGAAATCTTCAGAAGAATCTTCCTTTCATCTCGAGACTTCCCCTTTTTAAACTGAAAAGAAAGTTCTGGAACATTCGGTAACCTCAAACCATCATTCTTTCATGTAAACAGAATTCTTGTCCAGTTACGAGGCTATTTTAAACAGACGATAAATTTATTTAAAAAAAAATATTATTTAACCAATTTATAATTGACTCCGAATTTTAAATATCTTAGGCAGACGATTTTTATACATGATTAATTTTAAGAGAAAAAGAAAAGAAATGAATTTATTAATATGCACATTATCGTTGACGGCGGAAAAATAAATAAATAGATAAAATAAAATAATGATATTTTTTGAAAGGTATGGTTTTGGAATAAATTTAATAAGAATTTCTTAAAAAGGGTTGATAAAAACATAGAAGAAATCAGTTTTATTTGGAATATTAAGAAATAAAGTTTTAATTAAGAATATTTTTAATTTAGAGCCATCTTTTTAAATTTACGCATACTGGAATAATGTTTTTTAAGGCAAATTAAGAATTTATATCGTCTGCACACAGATTAACAGATTAGATCTAGAAATAAGATTTTAATTTAATAATTTGAAGTAAGTACGGAATATTATTATAAGAAAATTAAGATAGTATAGAGGTTAGTTTTGGCGAAAAAAAAATTTAAATTTGTAATATATATATGTACATATACCTATATATATATAAATCTACAGAACTAGTTTTGTAAAAACTACAGAAATCTGTATGCTGACTAAGATTTTTCCGGTAGTCTAGGATAGTTATGTCGTATTCCCCCGCATTAGCCGGCATGCCGGAAAAATCGAGGTGCACTGGTATGCTGGAAAAACTAATATTTACCGGCATGTCATAAAATATGAAGTTTCGTAACTGGAGGACGGGCTGCTGATTTATTTTGGATTTTATAACAACATTTTTCATTTTAAAAATGCTTATTGTTCTCTCTTTCACTCTATATATATTCATTTATCTTTAAATTATTATTAGATTTTAATTATTATTAAGAAAAATTTTCGTATATGACGTAGTTAATTAAATTAACGTATAAAATAACTTTTAAGATATACAGTAAGCACATATTTATCTTTTTATATATTTCGATAACTATTATATTTTTTTCTTATTATATATGTAGTAAGAATATTTCGGTTCATGTAATAATTTATGAGATAGTCTATTTCTACATTGTAAATATCGGATGGTGCTGGGGAGAAAGCCTAAAAGGATATGAGACACATGAAACACGTTTATATTCTCTTGAATATGTAAAAGCGATAGAATAAAAAATTAGAAAATTGGTTTCAAATTTTCTATTGCACTTCTTCTTTTCAACAGAAATCGCAGCAACTGAATACAATTAACCCTTTATGCACCGACGGTACTTTAAAGTACCATTGAAAAAAACTTCATATAAAACTTATTTATTCTGTCTATTAATAAAAGTTTTTTTTTCTTTCTTTCCACACAAAACACTCTTCTCGATCAAATTTAGATAGAACAGTCGAAGCTAAATATTTTCAAGAAGTGGTAGTTTCATTATTCATTTTTGTAAATATTTCTTTTCTAACTTTAAATAAAATTATATGAAACATATTCAACTGCAAAAGCGTCTCCATTTATAGAGAGGATCATGATGCATTTAAACTCATTGCTTTTTTAAAAATTGTGATATTTTCAAAAGAATAATTTTGGTTAATTAATCTGATTATTTTTGTAAATAAATCACAAAAAATTATAACTACCGATATATTTAATCAGTTAAAAAAAAAAGTCTAATTTCCAAAATAGTATTATCTAAAAATTCCGGTATATCTTTAGATATTAAAGAAGGTAATTATTGAGGTGGATCAATTTCTTAATAAATAATTCGGCAGGTAAAGGGTTAATGAACCTCATTCCTTTCCGTTTTCGAAGATCTTCGCTTTTTCAGGCATGCCGGAATAGACCAGGGATTCAGAAATCTGGCCTCCCTCGAATTTTGCGGCATGCTGGCTAATGCGAGAGAATGCGGTACAGGGCCGCAGCTAAGGGGGTGCTATGGGCTGCTCAGCCCCACTAAAATTATTTTAGCCCCCTCTGGAAAAGATTCCAAGGTCACTCAATGAATTACTGTTCCGAAAATCCAAATGGAATTCTGTTCAAAAATCTAATTTAGTTTTGAAATCCTTTCGCAGTTTTGCAGAATTATTAAATTGTATCTAAAATAAGTGTTTCAGCACACTCCCTCATCCTATTTGTACATAAAGCTAACATGATGTTAAATTTTGCAACAGTTATAGACTCGAAGTTTTCATCATCATATTTTTTTCTTTGCATAAAATGAAGTCATTACAACAGTTTAATAAGAAACGTAGTACCTACAATGTGAAAATGCACTAATTTATAAATCTGCGTCATAGAGAGAGAGAAAAAAAAAATTATGAGCCCCCCTACATTTTCTTGAGCCCCCCCCCCCCCCCTTTATAGTTCACTTCTAGCTACGGCCCTGATACGGTATACATATTTTTTGCTGTTGTTGCAGTTATATAATAAGTTTTAGGCATCCCAGTTTCCTAGAAATTTCTTAGTAACCTTATAAATCATTTTTAACAATGCAAGTGCATTTTAAATTAAATTTTCTTTTTGTTTCAAAAGTTAATCTTGATTCACTCATTACTTTGATTGCACAATAAAAATGAACAGAAAGAAAATTCAAAAAGTTATGGTCTGTTAATCAGTGTTTTTGGGGAACCCTGCATTGCATTTAAGGCATAACTATGCTCATATATTGATATTTTGTGTTGTTTTTTAAAGAAAATCAAAACGCAAATTCGTGAATAAAAGTTTTTATTTTATTTTTTAGTATTTTAAATTATTTTCGAATGGTATATTACTTTTTTTCTACGACAATGGGAAGTTAAATATTTAAGATTTGTTCAGTCTTTTTATATCTTACACAAACATCACATACATGAACTTAAAATTCAGTTTTCTCAAAACGTTTTTCCTTTTTTTTTTATAGAAATTACTAGATATTATTTTCTATAGTATTGCCTGAATATTTTATGTATATCTCTGATCAATATGAAGAGAACTTTTGTTTCATAAACCATATGCACAAAAGTTTTATATGAAAGTTTTGGTACTTTTCGGTTAGCCGGGCGCCAATGTTAAATATACGTATAAATCTATGCCTATATATGTATGTATACGTTTATATGTATATATATATATATATATATATATATATATATATATATATATATATATATATATATATATATATATATATATACATATGTGTATATATATATACATACATGCTATTTTATATACATATGTATGCATATTTATATGTGTATATAATACTAGAGTCCAGCAAACCGAAAAGTACTAAGATTTCATAGGAAAAAGCAATTTTTGTTTTATTATTATTTAAATGAGTTTTTTTTAAATCCAGATTAAAAATAAAATAACTAAAGAATATTTATTTATAAAGTTGATTTCACTTTATTAGGAATTATTTATACTATGCATATAAAATATATCAAATGAATATCTTGGTAGTTTGTGAAAAAGATACATTAATTTCACAGTAGGTATAAGGATTTCCGATTTCTCTTAATAGCTTTGGTAATTTATAAAACATTAGTTTATATATATATTTTTTTATAACTGTATATAGATAGTTCTTTTAGTTTATACGCAAAATGTTTCTTTTTTTTAAGCGTAGTTTTAATATTTCTTTTTCTCTCTCCAATGTTTGAATACTGCAGTAAGTTAGCAGATTATCTTTGAAATAATATTTAATAAAAATATTTCACTGCACTTACTTGCTTTAAATATAATATTGACGAGTTAAGGGTCTCTTTGCCATCTTTTTATATTCTATATATATTATTCTTTATGGGAAAATCTGGCAAATATAGAATATAAAATTAATTGAATCATTGTAGTTCTAGATACAAACAAGTCTTACTCTAAATTGTACTATCATAAAAAAATTCTTTCTTTTATTGAGGTATCAAAAATTACTATCAATAAATTCAAATCCTGTGGTAGTCATAAATTAATATGAACAGAGAATTCACAGTTATCTTGTTTTACGATGTGCCGTATATTGAAGTGTATAGCACATACTTTTGGTACGAGAAAATCGGTGGAACTTAACAGATGCGGTCAAACGTTGGTTTTAAAAATGGAAAGATTAGAAAAAAGAAGTAAATGATCATAAAAATCTAATTTTTACCCCCCCCCCCCAAAAAAAAAAAAAAAAAAATATTATTTACAAATGGCATACATTACGAGTTTGATAATTATTCATATCCGATTACACGAAAAGTAATAAATATTATGCGCCCTTTTTTATTCTTTATTATTATTTTTTATATACAAATATCATTGAGAATTTCCAGTATAAAACGAAGTAGTACTTTGTACATAAAAATTGACTATGACATTTTAATGTACGTTACACAACGGATCGCGTTATATACAGAATATATGGTACATAATATTTATTTTTTTATAAAAATCTTAATTTCTTTTTACATCAAAAATTTTTTTGTATCCGGTATAAGTAACATTTTATGAAACGTTTTTCAAGGTAATGTTTGAAGGACTAGTCTGTCTAACACAACTTTCTCGTTAAGTAGCAATAATTTCTACAGTAATATTCTTCATTTATATTCACGCGATTTAGATCATTAATTTGCTGTAATAACCGGCACCACTTTTCTCTTAATACTGAACAAAACTGTTTAGTTTAAAAAAATGTTGTTATACATCTATCCCAATGTTATGAATACTTTAATCTAATTTTAAAAGATCTTCTATGTATATAAAAAAAGGTAAATTAAAGTTTAATATAAACAATACAGAAGAAGTTTTTTATTTTAATTTTCTTTCTTTTTTCTTTGTTCAAATAATTATGAATATTTTCCAGTGCAATAATTTTTTCTTTCTTGAGTTTATAATTTTAGATTTACCGCATAAACTTTTATAAGTCAACTGCATTAATAAATTAACGGATTTTTGATGCTGAAAACATTGATTTATTGAAAAAAAGTCATCAGGAAATTAATCATTTTTGTAACGATTTAAAATCTTATTTTAATAAAGAAGTTCCAAGCAACAAGCAAAATCGATTGAATTTTAGTGAAAGAAATCGATTATTAAAACTTAAACAAAGCAAAATCTAAAAGTTCTTCAATTTTTTTCTTAAAAAAATATTAAAATAGCTTTTAGTCTATTTTTTAAATCTAAAATTTGATGCTCTCACGTTTAATTTTCTGAGTAATTTGTTTAAATAGGCTGGTTCTTTTGAAAATATACAGAATTCAGTAAAAAAAAATGCAATAAGAATATTGCTTTCTGATAAATATCCTTTTAGATGCAAATAGAAACATTGTTAGAAGCAGAAGAATATCATGTTACTACAATACAATTAAATGTGTTTAATCGGAATTCAATGATTTCCATGATTTCGTTTTTTTCTTTTTCAGAAAGAAATTTTTAATTCATTTGGTTAAAATTTTAGGTATACACGAATTTTGCAGAATTTTCTATATTGAACATTAAAGAAACATAAATATTAATTTTCAAACCAAAATATTAATATAGTCTGACCTTTATTTTAAAAGTATACAATCACTTAAATAATATAATTACTAATTTCCTGTTTTAACTCTGTAAACATAATGCTAAAAACAATTTTTATTGTATTACATTATTATATAACATACTACAGATAATATTCTACATTATTTAGTACATTTCGCACATATTATCATTTAATTATATATTAAGAGTGAAAATAGCTCATGATTGCATTAAAAAATTAACTATTAAAAAAAGCAATAAATTTGTTTATCTTGTACTCGTATAAAGACAATCGTTTACTTGTGCAGAAAGTAATTGACAAAATAAGTTTTTTTTTTTTTTTTTTTTTGAAAGCAGAATGCACCATTAATTTTTCTTTCAGTAAAAATTAATAATTTCATCACATAAAACTTAATCTATGAATTTTTATAAACAAGAGGTATATTTCAATGTAAAGAAAGTCTTTCAGAAAGAGTAACTGTATACGAAATTTAGTGAAAGAATCATTATAGTCCGAGAGCCGACCGCACAAAACCCTAAGTCATCAAGCACAAGAAAAAAACCCTTTATTTTATGGAAAAGTAGCCATAAGGGAATCTTATGATACATGCCTGTCGGAAGTGAAGTGGTGCATAAGCCGAAAATGAATACCACGAATGGTTGACTCCTATGTTTAGCATTATGTTTTCTTGCACCCAGTTTTCCGTGTTTTCACACTTGATTGTATGGCAAACGCAATGCTAAACCTACGAGTCAATCACTCCTGGTATTCATTTTTGGCTTATGCACCACTTCACTTCCGACAGACATGGATCATAAGATTCCCCTATGGCTACTCTTCCATAATATAAAGAGTTTTTTTTTTTTTTTTTTTTTTTGTGCTCGATGACTTAGAGTTTTGTGCGGTCGGCTGTGGGACTATTATGATGTATCGTACAGAAAGAATCTATGTAATCATATAGTATTGGTATAACTATATAGAATCTATATATCCTGTATCTACAGAAAGGACGATACCTAAATCAAAGAAAGTTGATAAAAATTCCGAATAATTTCTTATTCTGGATTTTCGTAACAAAAATGAACTCATGGCGAATTTTTAGATAGTCTGATAAAATTTTGCAAAACTAATCTTTTCTATGTGAATTTTTTTTTCTCAAGTATGTTTAAAATTAATTATAGTATTATTAATTTAGGGCATTTATTAATATATTTTTTTTATCGTATATATAATTGCCGCATAAAAAGTCACACTTAAAGAAAGAAAAAAAAAACAGTTTTTAAAAATTGTAAAATTATTCTGATCGTAAACAATCTCATCTCATTTTCTATTTTGTATCTTATTATTATTTTCTTTTTCAAAACGAAAATATTTTTTAAAGGGAATTCTTTTTTCATATTTAAATCTTTTATTGCTTTCTCAACAGTAAGTGTTAAATACCTAATGTGTTCTAATTTTTTTTATTTTATTTATATCAATGAATTGCCACAATTAATAACATTCCTCACCAATGAAAACAAATATTAATAATTCCAGTTTTTAAAACTGCTTTAATTTATTTCAAACTGCTTTATTTCATTATTATGTTAAATTACAACAAATGTAAAATTTATATATAAAGTCAATAAATTATATATATAATCAATAAATTATTAGTATAATTATGATTATTTATTAAAATTATAACACCTTTCATTGAATAAAAACTTTCAATATAAAAATTCATAAATTATTTTTAAAATTAATATAGCTAGTAAATTAGTTTAATTAGTATAGCTATCGTAATCTAGTATAATTATAACAAATTTCCGGGAGTAAATTTTTCCTATTTTAAATCTCAACAGTTAATAAATTATATATAAAATTAATAATTTATACATGAAATTAATAAATTATTAGCATATTTATAGAATTTAACATAATTTTAATAAATTTCCGGAAAAAAAATTCATATTTGAAAAATCAAATTAATATATCATTTACGAATATGCACGATACAGAATAATTAGGTACAACATTTATGCATTATGTAACTGTTCAAACTTACAACATCTTCTTGTATTTAAGTATACTTCTCGTTTTGATATTTTTTCTGTAAAAAATAAATTCCGACACTCCGATGCATTCTCACGAGTACGATAAAACATCTCGGCGGGAATTTTCTCCGCAAGTTCCCGGCATTTATCTGAGATTAGGTGGGAAAAGGCGATAAAGCTTAGAGACTGACTAAATTCAAAAAGAAAGATGCAGTCTTTATGAAATAGGGTTAGGAAGCCACTGATTGTTTAAAAGCTCAAAAGTAAATACCATTTCATTTATTTTCTATGGATGTCTAAATATTGACAAATCGTAATTTGTACTGGAGCGAAATTGTATATGGGTGCGAAAGGTATTCACATTCATTTGGTAATTATTGCGTTTTTCAACACTTAATAATGATTAATGATATCGTGTTTACAAACAAAGATTTTTATTCATTATTTTAATAAAATCTACACTTATTAGTACAAGTGAGTTAATAATAATAATAACAATAATAATAATAATAATGCAGTGAAAAGAATACTCCAGAACTAAACTCTGTTGTTTTTGCGACCACAATACTGTTGGATATTTTACAGTTTCTTATTTGAATCTTAACTAAATTTCTTGATGCTCATTAAATATTTAAGATTATGGAATGGTGTGAAATGCTGAAAAATACACCATTATACATTAGTTAAACGCTATAAGAATATTTTAAAAACACCATTTAAAATATGGAGATATCTCATACGATTAATAAGAAAGAAAAATCGTGCTTTAAACTTAGATTATGAAACACTTTCCAACATCTTCAGAACATTTCGACAAAGCTTCGTTATTTAGATAAACAAGGTGAATAAGATGCCCCAGTAAACATTCTAAAAATGTATAAAACATTTAAAAAACTGATTTCAGCAATTACCGTACATGTACAAATGTACATTCCGATTCTTTTTGTAGAGCCCTGTATGTAATCTATAGGTCTGTATTTAATCTATAGCTATTTTACATAGCATGCAGAAATTTAGTTTAGCAAGAAAAAGTATAATAGGTTGAAATTTCGCTTTTAGAACTTTATACCAACAAACAGAAATATACTTGAATACTTTTGTAAAGCCTTGTATTTTCCCTGTTAAAATTTATATAAACGACACTATTTAGCTATGATTTAATTCAGATAAAACACGCTTAAAACCACTGAAATCACACTTTCATAAATTGTCATCTACAGATGGCACATGGATCAAATTCTTTTCGTGGCCCTGTAAATTATTTTAGCTATATTTTACAAACATCTCTTACAATACTAAATGTAATTAAGCGTAAAAATACATATCTCAATTAAAAATCATCTTTAAGCAATTTATGCTCATACTCAGTAATCCCTGCAAATTCTTTTGTGCATCCTTTTATATGATCTATAACATTTATACAAACCACACAGTCTGAAAAAATGTAACTGAACTAACCAAATCCATAGCATAACCAAAAATGCACTTCCAGCAATCATCGCCAAAGTACTTCCGATACAGTATAGCATCCGAAACCTTTTGGTATGCCTGTGCGTGCGATGCACTTCATATTATACAGGAAGTAATTTGCAGCAAACCTTGGCAATGTATATCAATTACTTTATTTGTGAAATAGTTTAACATAATTAAAATAAACCGCAAGAAACCCTCCCCATACCATTATGAAACAGGATTCTTTTCTATGGCTCTATACATGAATAATAAATATTTTTTGCTCTGTGTATTGAACATAATGCATAATTTAGTGCACTTCAATAATCTATTTCAATTTCATTATGTTTAAAAGGGTGCAGCATCATTCAAATGTATTTTAAACGATTTTTAGAGTTCCGTACTTAAAAAGCAAAAACGGAACCATTATAAGATCACAACTGTCTCTGCTGTCACAATCATTTTACTCGTTACTATGAAATATGAAAAATTCATATTGGGAGAAGAAATAAAGGCTATTGATCCACATATTTACAAATATATTTAGGGAAAATATAGAAGGGCTAATTAAGTTGCATGAAAAAAAAATATTTTCTTTGTATATCAAGGGAAAGCTTTTGAACTCAAAAATACATTTCTTTTAATTTTTGGCATCATATTTTTAAAAATATCGTCGAAAATGTAGTACAGAAATATGTCTCCCTCCTCTATTTTCAAATCTACTGAAACTAAAATTATGAAAAATTAAAATTAGAGGTAGTAGACATTAATTTAAACTTTGCAGGAAAATTATAACGATAGCTTTGGTCACATAAAACCACATTTTTACACACAAATTTCTATTTGCGGGCATTTAACAAAGATTCTAAGGGGCGCTGGCGTTACCTATCGTAGCAGAACTATAAAAGTTCCGTTGATAATGATTTTCGAAAAAAAAAAAAAAAAAAAAAAAAAAAACCTCGGAAATTAACCTTAACCCTAACGAGATATTAACCTTTAAAAACATGGACATAGACTGGGGCGGTGTTCTCTTTGTACCGATAGCTTTTAAAGCCTATATAACAACTTTTAATGATATAATGGTTGTATAAAAACAATAAATGACAAATTGTTAAAAACAGACTGATTTAATTAGAACTAATCACATAAAAACTGTGAGATTCGCAATTAGTTTGCATTGAGTGGATCTTTCAATACGCCTCCTGTGTCTTTAAAAGTTAATTAAAATTCTATCAGGAAAAACGCGGCACGGACCAAGGCAGAGTCGCAATTCCTTTAGAAGCGTGTTTAATACAATGCCAAATTTAAATTTGAACAGGGGTTTTGTTTTAGTTACATTGTTTATTAAGAAAAGCTTATTACTACTAAAGAAAAGTTGATTACTATTAAAGAAAAGTTTATTACTAATTTAGTTTTATGAAACGTCAAATGAAGTTTAAATATTTAATACTTTTATTATTACTGAATTAAATTCATCATAAACAGATTAGTATAAGATTATAAAAAGAGTCACATAAAATAGCAATATTTAATATTATTTAGGCTTCCTATCTCTTTGAACTTTTATGGTATACCCATTTACACTTTTCTTGTACATACACCCAATTCTAAGTTGTATAGTTTTTTGACAAAGTTTTATTATTTTCTTTGCAAGACCTTTTTATAAATAAGACAGTTAATAACTCATATATTTATCGTACGAAACTTCTGAGCGCGAGTAATGTTCGCACTTGACCATTTATTTTCCCCATTAGTCATAATGTAACGGAATACGTTTGAATGTCCCTGTAAATGAAATATGCATGCTATAAAATATATTTTCAATAGGGATTGTACTGTAGTAAACATTAATAACATACAAAAATTTCAGACCATTTTGAGTATATTTTACGAGAGTTGAGGCTTGACGGTCCGATGGCCAAACAATCCGAAGTCAAACACTTTTCCTGTTGGAAATTGTTAAAAAGAAAAAGAGCAATAACAGAATCGGAACTAACTTTTTAAACTTTGCTCTAGAGAATGCACACAGTACTTTTCTCAGGTTCATTTGAATGATATGCAGTGTCACCGTTCTACTTCAAACACATCGAAAAAAGAAAAATACTAATTACAAAAGGAGGAGTGATTGTATAATGTTTATTAATTGTGTTGCGTTTTTATTAATAGGAGTGAATTTTCACGCATGCTGTTATTAGACAAAAAATGAAATATAATATAATATAATATACAAAATAAATAGATACATAAAGGGAAAAAAGAAAATGCACATTTCTATATTTTGTACAAACCAAATACAGCACCGGGTATTTAGCAGGATTTTCTATATACATGAGAAGATATCAGTAAATCGCTTTACAAAGTATAAATACAATAAAACCTCTGAGTAAGATCTATTCAGAGTCCTCTATTCAGAGGTAAAAATGTACAGGAGAGTTGAAATTAAAAAAAAAATTGTCAGCTAAATAGAAGTGTCTGTTGAGGAGGTTTTATCGCAAATGTTGCTTTTCAGAATTGTTATACTGAATTACTTAACACAATCAGGGACGGTAACACATTTGAATTAAGGATGAAATCTGAAAAACATTTCCGTCCGTTTTTAGGTACATTCGTAATTATATAAATGCATACCATGTACAGTCGTCGTCTTGTCTGCCATCTGTATATCTGCCCGCTTATAACAGCGCGAAAACTACCTGCCGAATACTTTGAAATTTTGTATTTATAATCGGTGTAGAATTGTTGTCGAGTCATTTCAAATTTTATGAAAATAGAATCAAAACTTAAAAAGATAATAAAAATTTCTTCGTTCTATTAAATCCTATCATATGTAATTAATTCAATGGTATCCCATAATAGTTAATGATTCTAGGTTACCATGCTGATTATGTCCAATTTAAGATGGAGGCATATTATTTTTCTATACAGAATTTAATATATATAATTGTAACAAACTTTGTATTCATGCATTTTTGCATAAGAAGGCATCAGTTATTGAATGATATCTGAATATGTATAAAACTAGTTATATTACGAACGCACCTTATTTGCAACCTTTGATGTATAATTTCGATATTTTATTATTTACTTTATATTGAGTTTAATAACGCAATAACTTTTAATTAAATTATAGTAATAAAAAAATTAATAGTATGCATATTGTGTTTTTATGCAGCACATATAATATTGTGTACAGGTTGATTCATAAATATCGAAACAATAGATTATTTCCTAAAATATTGCCCCTAGTCACATACTTACAATTTCAAAATTTTGTAAAAAAATGAAAAAATTTGATGAGATGAGTTATAACTCCATGGAGGGAGGGGGGGAGGGTATTTGAGAAAATACAAAAATTCAATTTTTATACGGCCCTCGTAGATTACAATTTCTCATTAGGGAATTTTTCCTTATCCACTCCTAAATTAACCCCCCTCCAAAAAAAAAAAAAAAAAAATCTTGTTATCAACAAATCTCAGCGATATTAAAATTGAATAATCTCCAAAATTCGTGACTTACACCACTTAAGGCCCCTGTCCTCGCTCAAGGAAACGCTCGCGAGCTAATGCTATTCCTATGGGGAAGCATTTTTCTAATAACTCTTTCGCATTTTGACATTTTTCAATAATTTTTTTTTGCATTGGATAGCTGAGGTGCATGCCGAAAGCGCGCCTTTTTTACTTTTTCGATTTTGGTCGTAGATATTTTTTATAAAGTTAGTTTCACTTTCAAAACCGGTTTTAAAACTGAAAGTGCTTTTTAAAAAATATATCTGCAACCAAAATCGAAAAACTAAAAAAGGTGCGCTTTTGGCATGCACCTCAGCTATCCAATGCAAAAAAAATTATTGAAAAATGTCAAAATGCGAAAGAGTTATTAGAAAAATGCTTCCCTATAGGAACAGCATTAGCTCGCGAGCGTTTCCTCGAGCGAGGACAGGGGCCTTAATCACCCACAGCGACGAATTATTGACTCATTTTAAGTTAGTGCATTTCCTTTGGCATAAAATGCCATCATTAAGATTTTACACAAAATCAGCTTTCAAAATATGTTGGTGGTTTGCAGTAGAAGTCTGCACGGGTTGAAATATCTAGGTCTGGTTCTGAACCGACCCATGGGGCTGAAAATGCGGGCTGGTTTAGAAAAAAGTTAAAATCTTTGTTCGTCCCAGCCTTGAAAAAAGTTAAAATCATAGTTCGACTCGGCCTTGAATGTATATAGTTTTTTACTTCGATATAGTTAAAAAAAATTTTTGTATGGAGGAGTTCTGACCAAAAATACTTATTATAGCATTTCGTTTTTCATGTTTATATTTTTCATTATTAAAGAAACGTCAAAGGCTGTGATTTATTTTATTTATTATTTTATTTATTATTTTATATTTATTTTATTAATGAATCTATATTTATATATAAATGTTTAGTTTATTCTTTAAAATCGATAATCCATATTCCATGTGTTGGAGATATTGAAAAATGCTATAAATTAAAATCTTTTAAGTTGGAATCACATCGGAAAGAAAAAAAAAATGCATTTTAGCCAACTTCCCTTAGGAGGTGTAAATGTAGTCTATTTTTCTCTCAGGTATTATAATATTAATTTTGCATGGATCAACACATTTTTTCCGTTTCATGACTGGTTTTCGTCATAGGCAGGTTGTTTTTTCGCTGGTTTTATTGTATTTTAATTTTTAGGTAGATTTCGTATGAAATACTACCTATTGCATTCTCTCCCATGTTGGAATTTCTGAAAAATTTTTGCGGATCTACACGAATCATGACTCCTAGACCCTAAAACTACCAACAGTAAAAAAGTTTATCTATCTATCTATCTATCTATCTATCTATCTATCTATCGGTGTATATCACTTTCTTCTAGACACGATAACTTTCATAATTATGCTCAGATCTTCTTCAAACTTTTACATAAAATCAAGGAGATTAAAATCTCAGTCGAGTTCGTTAATGGGCAAATCGGACCAAGGGGGTGGAAGTTAGGAGGGGTTTTGTCAAAACAGAAAAAACGCGATAACTTCTAAATTAAAATAGATATAGAATCAGTTTAAAGTTTATATTACTTCTAAAGAATGGGCCAAAAGTTTATGCATGACAGATTTTTGATAAAGTTAAAAATGGGCTCAAGGGGCGAAAAAAACATGGTTTTTGGGAGAAAAAAATTCATAACTTCGTCAATTCTCAATATATCAAATCCAACTAAATTTTATATAAATGTGCTCAATATTATCTAAAACTTTTGTATTTACAAGTTTTTGATAGGACCAATTTTTATTGATGAAAAAAATTAGAAACGAAAAGAAAAAGGGGGGAGAAAAAAGAAAAAACCCATAACTTACTCAATTCTTAAGCCATCAAATCTAATTAAATTTATTTTACATCTTCACAATAATATCTACAACTTTTATATTGACAAGTTTTTCATAGAACTAATTCTTATAGCAAAAATAAATTAAACAAAAATAGGAGTTGGAGAAAAAAACCTCAAATCGAAACTGCTTATATTCTGACTCATTTTAAAATTAATTTTTGATTTTAAACGCATCTAAATAACAGATCCTCTTATTTAGGAACTATATAATGCGACGTATTGGCCAATTTTTTGATAAAGGCAAAATATATTTTTAAAAAGGCTGCCAAAAAAGGTATTTTGAACAGATTTCCCGAAGTTATCGTCATTAAAATATTGATTAAGTATAACAAATTGCGTTTTTTCTGAGTCATTTTAAAATTCATTTTTGTTCTCAAACCCATCCAATTTACAGGTCCTATTATTTAGGAACTATATAACTTGACGTATTGGCCAGTTTTTTGATAAAGGCAGAATATATTTTTAAAAAGGCTGCCAAAAAGGGTATTTTGAACAGAATTTCACGAAGTTATCGTGATTGAAATTTGAGGAAATTTAAGAAATTGCGTTTTTACCGAGTCATTTTTAAATCTTTTTTTTTTGTTCTCAAACGCATCCAATTTACAGGTTCTCTTATTTAGGAATTATATAATGTGACGGAGTGGCCAGTTTTTTGATAAAGGCAGAATATATTTCAAAAAAGGCTGCCAAAATGGGCACTTCGCACAAAATTTCCCAAAGCGATCATGATTAATGAACTGTGGGTATTCAAATAACAAATTGGTTATTTTATGACTCATTTTTAAATCCAATTTTGCTCTGAAACGCATTCAATTGACAGTTTTTTGTTACTTAAGGAACTATATAATGTGCGTATTCGTCGATTTTTTGATAAAGGGTGAATATATATATTTTAAAAGCTGTCAAAGTAAGCACTTCGCAAAAAAATTTCCCAAAGCGATCATGATAAAAGAATTGAGGTTGTATTCACATAACAAATTGTTTATTTTATGACTCATTTTTAAATTCAATTTTGCTCCCAAACACATTCAATTGACAGTTATTTGTTATTTAGGAACTGTGTAATGTGCTGTATTGGTCAGATTTTTGATAAAGGCTAAATATATATTTAAAAAAAATCTGTCAAAGTGGGCACTTCGCATAAAATTTCTCAAAGCGATCTTGATTAAAGAATTGTGGATGTATTAAAATAATAAATTGGTTATTTTATGACTTATGACTCATTTTTAAATTCAATTTTGCTGTCAAACGAATTTAATTAAAAGTTTTTTGTTATTTAGGAACTATATAATGAGCATATTGGTCAATTTTTTAAATAAAGTAAGAATATAATTCAAAATATGTTGCCAAAATGGGCATTTGAGTAGAATTTCGTTTAAAACGATTTTGATAAAACCAGTTCTTACAGAAAAATGAAATTAAAAATTTTTTAAAAGCGGCTGAATAAAGTAGTTAAACTGGGTTTATTTATCTCAAATCATTTTTTTTTCTTTTTTTGTTGAGATGAAAACTTTTCGAAATCTACCTCCGCCTATAGGCCATGCCGAAAGGGATTTTTTTGTCTTTAAATATACTATTTTCTTTAAAAATATGAGTTTTAAAGTTGAAAATTACAAAAAGTTACAAATTGTTCCGCAATTTGTAAAATAAATGCGATTTAAAAACATATGAGTTTTTCGTAAATTTTTGTATACTGAGCCAAATTTTACTTGCAGACCTATTAAGAAGGAAACCAGTCCCGGTACAATATGAAAAAATATGTTAGGCCCAGTGGCCTAGTCTTCAGAAAAGAGTAACGTCCGGGGTCTGGTCCCAGAATACAGACTTCTTTTAACAGACTCGTCGGGATGATAAAAAGCCTGAAGTTCTAAGAACTAAAATTATGAAAAAGCACTTTATCAGCATGTTAGAAACAACATTGTTTTAAATATCTGATGGACATTTAAATAGTACAGAAAGGAGGTGGAAATGGCAAAAGTTAAACTGAAATGGAAGTTGAAGCTACAGAAAGAAGTTACTTATCGCTTGCAATTTTTAAAAAGCATTTAACCATTTTATTAGGAGCTAATCTTTGTTTAAAACTTTAAATGCGTTTATCTGCATTCTTTTTTCACCATTTCTCGTCTTTAAATTATTAAAAACATACTTAAGTATCGTTAAAGAAAAAGAGGTGCAAACTTGAAAGATGTCTATTGTAATTATTTTATATCGATTTTTTTCGGCAAATTTGAAAAAATATTTACTTTTAAAAATATGATTGCATCATTTTTTAAATAAATATTTTAAATATTTTTAAAATTAATATTGAAAAAAAAGTGGTTTCAGCGCTAAAAAATACACAAAAATCACTTTTTAAAAGTTGAAAAACACAAACTTCATATTTATTTTAAAATATCGAATTTCCGTTATATATATATATATATATATATATATATTACTTTTTATCTGTAACAAGTGCGATTTATAAAAATCCCTGTTAGTGATGGTTAAACATGAAGGTCCTTTTCCGATTCCGGTCCTTTTCTGTTAAAAAATATATAAAAATTATTTATCAAAAATTAAAAAACACAACCATTGTAGGTTTTTGTTATTCTATTAGCTTTAATAATAATAATAATAATAATAATAATAATATAATAAAAATCATGGATTCGGTATTTGAGAATGAACTTGTGTCGCTTTCAAAAGCAATGATTTGTTAAAAGCGTTGATTTGCTTTGAATGGAATATACAGTCCCGCGATTCTGAACTAATTGGGACCAAACACTGTTCGGTTTAGTGGGAATCCGGAATAGGCAGATTTCATTAATAATATTCAACGCATTGAACTGTTAAGGCGCAAATTAAGTGCAGGGATATCTGTTAGTGTCAACTCTATGCAGCGTTGATCTGCTCGTGGTCAACAGATTCAGTTACGAAAACTTCCCCCAAAGAGTATTCGAAACACTTCTAAGGTTTCAAACTAAAAATTCTATATTACAGTTAAATCTGTAGCTTTTAAAGTGCATGTGAAAAGTTTAATCATACATGCATCGCTCAATTTATAATTTGGGCTCACATCTTGAATCAGAGTAATGACTAATATTTATAAACAGCGAAGCTCATATTGAAATAAACAAAGAGTGTCTCATATAAGCCAATGTAGCTCTAATCAGTGAGTTATGTTGAAAATTTCGAAGAAAGAAATAAGATTTTTGGAGTAGAGATAGTTTCGGTCCAGCCGAGTGTTTGCCCGCAATTTCGCCGAAAACGAATATTAGGCAAATCACAGATTTTGGGTCGAGAACAAAGACGAAGACGAAAGTAGTAGGAAAACAACAGTTTAAGCTCAGGAGCAGGTGGCACTGTGGCACCGTGCCTCCTGCTCCTCCGGCTGCCCCGCCTGCTCCTCCGGCTGCCCCGCCTGGCCCCTCCTGCGGTGCCTCCTGCGCCCACCGTGCCACCACCGTCCCTCCTACCCCCCCACTATGCATCCCCCTCCACGAACACCCCCTAGTGGAAAAAAGGAACATTCTATTATAACAGGATAGGTGAACAACCTTCCCTAATTAAAAATATTATCAATCACATCTCAACATTGAATCATACTATAAGATGAAGATTAAATTTGTATTTGAATTTTAAACAACCGTAATTTTAATGAGTATTATTAATTAAGCGAAACAATTAAAATTTCAGTTTTTAACCATTTTATTTAGATTTCTTCAACTACAAGATGAGATTATCAATTTAACTCAAGAAAGTTAAACATATATTTGAATTTTGCTTCATAGACATCTTAATGAGTAGTATTAATTAAGTAAAAACAATAGAAAATATCCAGTTTTATAGAAAAAGACTGATTTCTTACGATTTTTATCAACTATATGATCAATGTAACGACTTAAAAGTTGGAAGTTAAACATGTATCCTAGTTTTTCAACAGCTATAGCCTTAATGAGTATCGTTAATTAAGTAAAAAAAACAATGGAAAATATCAAGTTTTATGGAAAAAGACTGATTTCTAACGATTTTTATCAACTTAAGAGAGAAAACTTAAACATACATTTCAGTTTTTCAACAGCTATAACCTTAATGAGCATTCATAATTAAGTAAAAAACAATGGAAAATATCGATTTTATAGAAAAAGACTGATTTCTTACGATTTTTATCAACTGCAACATCAGTGTATCGACTTACAAGTTGAAAGTTAAACATGCATTCTAGTTTTTCAACAGCTATAATCTTAATGAGTATCGTTAATTAAGTAAAAAACAATGGAAAATATCAAGTTTTATAGAAAAAGACTGATTTCTTACGATTTTTTCAACTCAAACTTCAGAATATCAATTTGATAGAAAGAAATTTAAGCATGCATTCCAGTTTTGGACAACCATTTCCTTCATGAACATTATTAATTAAGCAAAACAGAAAATATTAAATTTTTAACTGATTTCTTCATATTTTTTATTTATTTATTTATTTTTTAATATAAAATCAGAATACACAACTTAAAATAGAAATTTAAACATATTTTTTAGTTTTTGAACAGTCGTTACCTCAAAGAATTTCGATAATTGAACAATTAACAAAGGAAACTAATGATTTTTTAACGAAAAAAGACGAATTAAACGAATTTGGTTAACTTTTACTCTAATTGGAAATTTCATCGTACTTTATGTATACCAACTAAGTAGAATTTTAATGCATAAACGAATAATTTAAAGAAATCCCCAACACACAAATGTGAACCTGCAGAGCATTTCTTATTACGTCATATCTAAACTAAAACTTTTTTCTGCAACCCCACCATGCATGCATTCCAGGTAGGGGAACATAACAAAGAATCTTGACGTCACAACTTACAAAGGTATACAAATGTTTACGTTCAAGAAAAAGTATCACATAGAGTGAAAAAAAAGAAGAGATTTAAGTTATTTATCCATTCTAGTTTTATAACAGTTACTACAACATCTCCAAATTAAAATTTGGAAGTCATAATGAGTATAATTAATTAAGCAAAATAATAGAAATATTAGTTTTTCAGAGGGGAAAAGACGAATTTAAACAAATTTTATTAGTTTTACACTAGTTTAATAATAATTTTAAGGAGGAAAAAGACGAATTTAAACTTTTTTTTTTAGTTTTACACTATTTTTTCTCATCTCCAACATGGATATATCAATTTTAACAGAAGAATTAAACGTATATTATAGTTTTTAACAACAAAATCTTAACAAGTATCATTAATTAAACAAAAATAAATATCAGTTTTAAAGAAAAGACGAATTTGAATAATTTTACACTAGTATTTTCAAAAGCAACATGGAAATATCAATACTTATTCACATATTTCACTTATTCACTGTATTCAATACTATATTTAATAAATTTGGATACACTTTAAGAATTTCCTAATCTATAATTAAATATTAGCTGTATATTTAATGTTACCCATGTTTTCAACATTAGTTCATAATCGTGAATTTTGTATTTTAAATACCATGTATTCAGGTTCAGATTATTTTCACTTGAAATCATACAGAATTTTTTAACAGAGTTTGTTTTTGAAATCATTGAAGCAACTGTATTTAATATTTTTAACACCAATTTTCTAAGATTTTCTAACATTTTCCGATTATACATTCTTCAGAAGTACATTTCTAAATGCTACAATCACTTTACATATCGAAAAGATATCATTGAAGCAACTGTATTTAATATTTTTAATACCAATTTTCTAAGATTTTTTAACATTTTCCGGTTATACATTCCTCAAAAGTTATTATTACGTATTCTAAACAATAGCAAATATTAATTTTAAGAATAAAAAGACGAATTTAAACAAATTTTATTAGTTTTACACTATTTTTTCTCACCTCCAACACGGATATATCAATTTTAACAGAAGAATTAAGCGTATATTTTAGTTTTTAACAACAAAAATGTAATAAGTATCATTAATTAAACAAAAATAAATACCAATTTTCAAGAAAAGACAATTTTTTACACAAATTTTCAACTTTGAAATACATCGCTTACATATATTGTTACAGTATATTACTAAACTTAAACTTTTTAAAAAGTTTGAATGTCTTTACAAAGGGTTCATACTTATATTTTTCACGTCTTGACTGCATTCGAAATCTTACAACAAAAGTATACTTTTATTATTATTATTATTATTATTATTATTCTAGAAAACCTAAAAAATCGTTTCTTGCTGCTTTAGACACTTGACATATTAAAACTACTCTACCCATATAATTAATCAAATTAGGACATGATTCATCTTACACTTCAAAATTTCTGAATTTTTACAATACTTATTTTCATCAAACTTTATTCTTGATCCTATATATTTTAATAGCACAGAATTTTCACATCTGTTTTTATCTACTTATCAGAAAATTATTAAAACACCCAACAACATTTTTCAAATATGAATATTATCTTTACAATTTAATGATGCAAAACATACACGAATACAAAGTTTAATTTTTACAAACATTTCATATTTCAAACCAAACTATTCGAAATTTTCACAACGTAAGAGCAAACATTAGACGAACTTTTTAACATTAATATTGCTTAGATCTTTTCATCATAACTTTTAACTATGATAATTATCCATTTTTAGGTTGATTGTCGAAAAACTGTAACTGAAATTACATAAACTTAATGTAAAAAACCATGTTCTCACACAATTTCTTGAAATTCAACAAAGAATTGACTATTACTCCAATACTTATCTACTTCAATCTCGACTCTCGATAGTATATAGATATTACATCATTACATACTTACAACTCTTTTCAAACGTTTATCAGAAAATCAAGCCAATCAAAGTCTAGTAGTTATCACACCTGTTCCTCAGAAATATTACTATCATATGAAACAGTAAAGAAAATTAATAGATATTTAATATTTAATAACTTCATACGTGAAATTACTGTCGAATGAGAATACTAATAATCAATAAAATCAACTGTTGGACAAAAAAATAGTACAGATTACCGAAAATTCAAATCATTTTTTCTACAAAAATTACAAAAATTAACAAATGAATGACCAGTTAGAGAAATAATTAAAAAAAATAATGAACATATTTACAAATTTATTAAAATCACACCTTTTTCTGGATTACAAACCACAATTTCTTGAAAAATTTAACACCGAATTTGTAAGATTTTAATCCTAGTATTACATACACTCAATAAATATTCAAAATTAACAAAAAAATAATTTTTTTAGTCTCATCAATAAGCAGAAATTCTATATTAAAAGAATATTTTCATAGTAGTACTTATAAAAATGAGAGTTTACAAACTGATTTTCATAATTTTATCACATTTAAACTTAATTTTTATACATAAAACATTATTTAATCAAATTTTATACTTTCTAATTCAGTAAAATTCAATACTTTTTTAGTTTTTAAACCAATACCACAATATTTATTTACATCAAACTTGATTCTTTACCTTTTATATTTCCACATTACACAAGTGAGTTAAATACTAACTTGGAACGGGAGTTGAAGTCAATTGATTCAATTCGATTTTCATCGTATACGCATTTCCCCTACACGAAATTTCTTACTTCTATAATCATCTAATGTATTAAAACTAATCTACTCATATTTTTAATCAATTCATCAGATGTTTCATCTCGCACTTCTGAATTATCATCCACCAAGTTGCTTAAAATATAAATACTATCTTTAAAGTTTTAATGTAGTATACATGACTAATCTTGAGTTTCCATCTATACTATTAATCAAATTATCATATGTTTCATCTTACAGTTCAACGATTTCTGAATTATCGTCCATCTAGTTGTTTAAAATATTAATAAAATGTTTATAGTTTTTGATTATACATAGTATGTATGAATACAATCTTTAATTTTTAACAGTTCATATTTCAAATAACCTATTTTCGAAACCAAACTATGTGAATTTTACCACAATACTTATCATCATACAGAGATTTGTGTTTCATACTTTTTCTAAAAATTATCAGATATGTACTCCTCAGAGGAATTTCTATCATATGAATAAATGAAAAAAAAAATTAATTTATATTAAACGTACAGCGAAATTTGATTGCAATATATATGTATTTAATAAAAATAAATAAATGAGCGATTATTTATACATTAAACCTTTACTAAATATATATTTCTTGCGTTATAAAGATGTTTCAACAAGATGAACCAAAACAGCAGCAAACTTCAGAAATTAATGATCTGAATGATTCATCCCTAGCACATGTAGCGTTAATGAATAATACATATGTAAGTACTTATATGAAAAATACTAGAATTCGTATATGAATGGTAATTAGAGTAAATATAAAATGATTTGTCTTACTGCCTACACTTTAACAAATGCCTTTTTACCTATATTGTTGAAAAGAATCCTAATTGTTTGCATTTTATTTCTATTACAGATGTGTTCTATTTGCTACAAACATTTCTTAAGTAAATCGAATTTAACAGAACATACAAAAATCCATACAGGTGAAAAACCTTACACTTGGGAAGATTACCAAATGCTGTTTTCAAGAAGACGTGAATCAAAAGTGCACACATCATCATATAAAGCATCGTCAGTTATATGTAAACTTAGTGAGGATATTCAAAAATTATTCAGACGTTTGAAGAATTTAGACATAAAGGAAGATATTTAGACTATATATCCATCATATTTTCATAACACTTACCACAATATCTCAAACTTAAAATTTGGAAGACATACACACTGCTGAAAAGTAATTTTGTTACCCGTGATTCTTCTAACCAGCATGAATGTATAGATATTATTTTGCAATGTATCCTTTAAATGCTCACATTAAATATTCCTTTATATACATATATCGTTGTGTTTATTTTTTAAAAACCTATTACATTAATAAAATAGGTTACACACACGTACATACACATAACATTTTAAGTGAAACAACACTCTCACAACTTAAAAAATGCATAAGAACATACAAAAATAAGCAGATGTATGAAAAAATATGCAAATTTACAAAATAATTTCACTGTTTTCTAGAAATACCAACAAAAAATATTTAAAGTATAAAAAAATTACAAAAGTGAAAAGAAAAAACACAAATGTAAAACAAAAATCACAAAGTGAAAAACTCACAACAAAGTTTTTGAAAAAAAAAATTTACAACAAAAATTTTTTTACAAAAACCAAAACTTCAAAAATATTTTTCCAAAAAAATTTTTTTTCAAAAACATTTTTTACAAAAAAATTTTTTTTCAAAATAAGTTTTTACAAAAGTAAAAAATAAAAAATCACAACGTTAAAAATATGAAAAATTTTAGTTAAAAAAAGTGTAAAAAAAATTGCAAAAAAAATTGCAAAAATTTCAAAAAAGTTATCAAAAAAGTTATCAAAATTTTTGTTCTTTTTAATAGTAAATACAATGGTTTCACCATTGCATACTGTATTAAAAAGAACAAAAATTTTGATAACTTTTTTGATAACTTTTTTGAAATTTTTGCAATTTTTTTTGCAATTTTTTTTACACTTTTTTTAACTAAAATTTTTCATATTTTTAACGTTGTGATTTTTTATTTTTTACTTTTGTAAAAACTTATTTTGAAAAAAAATTTTTTTGTAAAAAATGTTTTTGAAAAAAAATTTTTTTGGAAAAATATTTTTGAAGTTTTGGTTTTTGTAAAAAAATTTTTGTTGTAAATTTTTTTTTTTTCAAAAACTTTGTTGTGAGTTTTTCACTTTGTGATTTTTGTTTTACATTTGTGTTTTTTCTTTTCACTTTTGTAATTTTTTTATACTTTAAATATTTTTTGTTGGTATTTCTAGAAAACAGTGAAATTATTTTGTAAATTTGCATATTTTTTCATACATCTGCTTATTTTTGTATGTTCTTATGCATTTTTTAAGTTGTGAGAGTGTTGTTTCACTTAAAATGTTATGTGTATGTACGTGTGTGTAACCTATTTTATTAATGTAATAGGTTTTTAAAAAATAAACACAACGATATATGTATATAAAGGAATATTTAATGTGAGCATTTAAAGGATACATTGCAAAATAATATCTATACATTCATGCTGGTTAGAAGAATCACGGGTAACAAAATTACTTTTCAGCAGTGTGTATGTCTTCCAAATTTTAAGTTTGAGATATTGTGGTAAGTGTTATGAAAATATGATGGATATATAGTCTAAATATCTTCCTTTATGTCTAAATTCTTCAAACGTCTGAATAATTTTTGAATATCCTCACTAAGTTTACATATAACTGACGATGCTTTATATGATGATGTGTGCACTTTTGATTCACGTCTTCTTGAAAACAGCATTTGGTAATCTTCCCAAGTGTAAGGTTTTTCACCTGTATGGATTTTTGTATGTTCTGTTAAATTCGATTTACTTAAGAAATGTTTGTAGCAAATAGAACACATCTGTAATAGAAATAAAATGCAAACAATTAGGATTCTTTTCAACAATATAGGTAAAAAGGCATTTGTTAAAGTGTAGGCAGTAAGACAAATCATTTTATATTTACTCTAATTACGATTCATATACGAATTCTAGTATTTTTCATATAAGTACTTACATATGTATTATTCATTAACGCTACATGTGCTAGGGATGAATCATTCAGATCATTAATTTCTGAAGTTTGCTGCTGTTTTGGTTCATCTTGTTGAAACATCTTTATAACGCAAGAAATATATATTTAGTAAAGGTTTAATGTATAAATAATCGCTCATTTATTTATTTTTATTAAATACATATATATTGCAATCAAATTTCGCTGTACGTTTAATATAAATTAATTTTTTTTTTCATTTATTCATATGATAGAAATTCCTCTGAGGAGTACATATCTGATAATTTTTAGAAAAAGTTTGAAACACAAATCTCTGTATGATGATAAGTATTGTGGTAAAATTCACATAGTTTGGTTTCGAAAATAGGTTATTTGAAATATGAACTGTTAAAAATTAAAGATTGTATTCATACATACTATGTATAATCAAAAACTATAAACATTTTATTAATATTTTAAACAACTAGATGGACGATAATTCAGAAATCGTTGAACTGTAAGATGAAACATATGATAATTTGATTAATAGTATAGATGGAAACTCAAGATTAGTCATGTATACTACATTAAAACTTTAAAGATAGTATTTATATTTTAAGCAACTTGGTGGATGATAATTCAGAAGTGCGAGATGAAACATCTGATGAATTGATTAAAAATATGAGTAGATTAGTTTTAATACATTAGATGATTATAGAAGTAAGAAATTTCGTGTAGGGGAAATGCGTATACGATGAAAATCGAATTGAATCAATTGACTTCAACTCCCGTTCCAAGTTAGTATTTAACTCACTTGTGTAATGTGGAAATATAAAAGGTAAAGAATCAAGTTTGATGTAAATAAATATTGTGGTATTGGTTTAAAAACTAAAAAAGTATTGAATTTTACTGAATTAGAAAGTATAAAATTTGATTAAATAATGTTTTATGTATAAAAATTAAGTTTAAATGTGATAAAATTATGAAAATCAGTTTGTAAACTCTCATTTTTATAAGTACTACTATGAAAATATTCTTTTAATATAGAATTTCTGCTTATTGATGAGACTAAAAAAATTATTTTTTTGTTAATTTTGAATATTTATTGAGTGTATGTAATACTAGGATTAAAATCTTACAAATTCGGTGTTAAATTTTTCAAGAAATTGTGGTTTGTAATCCAGAAAAAGGTGTGATTTTAATAAATTTGTAAATATGTTCATTATTTTTTTTAATTATTTCTCTAACTGGTCATTCATTTGTTAATTTTTGTAATTTTTGTAGAAAAAATGATTTGAATTTTCGGTAATCTGTACTATTTTTTTGTCCAACAGTTGATTTTATTGATTATTAGTATTCTCATTCGACAGTAATTTCACGTATGAAGTTATTAAATATTAAATATCTATTAATTTTCTTTACTGTTTCATATGATAGTAATATTTCTGAGGAACAGGTGTGATAACTACTAGACTTTGATTGGCTTGATTTTCTGATAAACGTTTGAAAAGAGTTGTAAGTATGTAATGATGTAATATCTATATACTATCGAGAGTCGAGATTGAAGTAGATAAGTATTGGAGTAATAGTCAATTCTTTGTTGAATTTCAAGAAATTGTGTGAGAACATGGTTTTTTACATTAAGTTTATGTAATTTCAGTTACAGTTTTTCGACAATCAACCTAAAAATGGATAATTATCATAGTTAAAAGTTATGATGAAAAGATCTAAGCAATATTAATGTTAAAAAGTTCGTCTAATGTTTGCTCTTACGTTGTGAAAATTTCGAATAGTTTGGTTTGAAATATGAAATGTTTGTAAAAATTAAACTTTGTATTCGTGTATGTTTTGCATCATTAAATTGTAAAGATAATATTCATATTTGAAAAATGTTGTTGGGTGTTTTAATAATTTTCTGATAAGTAGATAAAAACAGATGTGAAAATTCTGTGCTATTAAAATATATAGGATCAAGAATAAAGTTTGATGAAAATAAGTATTGTAAAAATTCAGAAATTTTGAAGTGTAAGATGAATCATGTCCTAATTTGATTAATTATATGGGTAGAGTAGTTTTAATATGTCAAGTGTCTAAAGCAGCAAGAAACGATTTTTTAGGTTTTCTAGAATAATAATAATAATAATAATAAAAGTATACTTTTGTTGTAAGATTTCGAATGCAGTCAAGACGTGAAAAATATAAGTATGAACCCTTTGTAAAGACATTCAAACTTTTTAAAAAGTTTAAGTTTAGTAATATACTGTAACAATATATGTAAGCGATGTATTTCAAAGTTGAAAATTTGTGTAAAAAATTGTCTTTTCTTGAAAATTGGTATTTATTTTTGTTTAATTAATGATACTTATTACATTTTTGTTGTTAAAAACTAAAATATACGTTTAATTCTTCTGTTAAAATTGATATATCCGTGTTGGAGGTGAGAAAAAATAGTGTAAAACTAATAAAATTTGTTTAAATTCGTCTTTTTATTCTTAAAATTAATATTTGCTATTGTTTAGAATACGTAATAATAACTTTTGAGGAATGTATAACCGGAAAATGTTAAAAAATCTTAGAAAATTGGTATTAAAAATATTAAATACAGTTGCTTCAATGATATCTTTTCGATATGTAAAGTGATTGTAGCATTTAGAAATGTACTTCTGAAGAATGTATAATCGGAAAATGTTAGAAAATCTTAGAAAATTGGTGTTAAAAATATTAAATACAGTTGCTTCAATGATTTCAAAAACAAACTCTGTTAAAAAATTCTGTATGATTTCAAGTGAAAATAATCTGAACCTGAATACATGGTATTTAAAATACAAAATTCACGATTATGAACTAATGTTGAAAACATGGGTAACATTAAATATACAGCTAATATTTAATTATAGATTAGGAAATTCTTAAAGTGTATCCAAATTTATTAAATATAGTATTGAATACAGTGAATAAGTGAAATATGTGAATAAGTATTGATATTTCCATGTTGCTTTTGAAAATACTAGTGTAAAATTATTCAAATTCGTCTTTTCTTTAAAACTGATATTTATTTTTGTTTAATTAATGATACTTGTTAAGATTTTGTTGTTAAAAACTATAATATACGTTTAATTCTTCTGTTAAAATTGATATATCCATGTTGGAGATGAGAAAAAATAGTGTAAAACTAAAAAAAAAAAAAAGTTTAAATTCGTCTTTTTCCTCCTTAAAATTATTATTAAACTAGTGTAAAACTAATAAAATTTGTTTAAATTCGTCTTTTCCCCTCTGAAAAACTAATATTTCTATTATTTTGCTTAATTAATTATACTCATTATGACTTCCAAATTTTAATTTGGAGATGTTGTAGTAACTGTTATAAAACTAGAATGGATAAATAACTTAAATCTCTTCTTTTTTTTCACTCTATGTGATACTTTTTCTTGAACGTAAACATTTGTATACCTTTGTAAGTTGTGACGTCAAGATTCTTTGTTATGTTCCCCTACCTGGAATGCATGCATGGTGGGGTTGCAGAAAAAAGTTTTAGTTTAGATATGACGTAATAAGAAATGCTCTGCAGGTTCACATTTGTGTGTTGGGGATTTCTTTAAATTATTCGTTTATGCATTAAAATTCTACTTAGTTGGTATACATAAAGTACGATGAAATTTCCAATTAGAGTAAAAGTTAACCAAATTCGTTTAATTCGTCTTTTTTCGTTAAAAAATCATTAGTTTCCTTTGTTAATTGTTCAATTATCGAAATTCTTTGAGGTAACGACTGTTCAAAAACTAAAAAATATGTTTAAATTTCTATTTTAAGTTGTGTATTCTGATTTTATATTAAAAAATAAATAAATAAATAAAAAATATGAAGAAATCAGTTAAAAATTTAATATTTTCTGTTTTGCTTAATTAATAATGTTCATGAAGGAAATGGTTGTCCAAAACTGGAATGCATGCTTAAATTTCTTTCTATCAAATTGATATTCTGAAGTTTGAGTTGAAAAAATCGTAAGAAATCAGTCTTTTTCTATAAAACTTGATATTTTCCATTGTTTTTTACTTAATTAACGATACTCATTAAGATTATAGCTGTTGAAAAACTAGAATGCATGTTTAACTTTCAACTTGTAAGTCGATACACTGATGTTGCAGTTGATAAAAATCGTAAGAAATCAGTCTTTTTCTATAAAATCGATATTTTCCATTGTTTTTTACTTAATTATGAATGCTCATTAAGGTTATAGCTGTTGAAAAACTGAAATGTATGTTTAAGTTTTCTCTCTTAAGTTGATAAAAATCGTTAGAAATCAGTCTTTTTCCATAAAACTTGATATTTTCCATTGTTTTTTTTTACTTAATTAACGATACTCATTAAGGCTATAGCTGTTGAAAAACTAGGATACATGTTTAACTTCCAACTTTTAAGTCGTTACATTGATCATATAGTTGATAAAAATCGTAAGAAATCAGTCTTTTTCTATAAAACTGGATATTTTCTATTGTTTTTACTTAATTAATACTACTCATTAAGATGTCTATGAAGCAAAATTCAAATATATGTTTAACTTTCTTGAGTTAAATTGATAATCTCATCTTGTAGTTGAAGAAATCTAAATAAAATGGTTAAAAACTGAAATTTTAATTGTTTTTACTTAATTAATACTACTCATTAAGATGTCTATCAAGCAAAATTCAAATATATGTTTAACTTTCTTGTATTAAATTGATAATCTCATCTTGTAGTTGAAGAAATCTACATAAAATGGTTAAAAACTGAGATTTTAATTGTTTCGCTTAATTAATAATACTCATTAAAATTACGGTTGTTTAAAATTCAAATACAAATTTAATCTTCATCTTATAGTATGATTCAATGTTGAGATGTGATTGATAATATTTTTAATTAGGGAAGGTTGTTCACCTATCCTGTTATAATAGAATGTTCCTTTTTTCCACTAGGGGGCGTTTGTGGAGGGGGACGCACGGTGGGCGCAGGAGGCACCGCAGGAGGGGCAGCCGGAGGAGGCCCGGGGCAGCTGGAGGAGCAGGTGGGGCAGCCGGAGGAGCAGGCGGGACAGCCGGAGGAGCAGGAGGCACGGTGCCACAGTGCCACCTGCGGCTGAGCTTAAACTCTTGTTTTCCTACTACTGACGAATTTTCGGTCGATCTCTAGCTATAACTAATGCAAAAGACGCTTTTAAATGTTTTCTTTTAAAAACCGAATTTAAATTATATCAGTGAATATCGCCATTTTTCCTATTTTTAACCCTTTATCTACCGACGGTACTTATAAATACCATTAAATTTACTTATTATAAAATGCTTTTAATACATCGATTAGTTGTAATACTATTAGAATGAGTTACAGAAACGTTACTTTATTTTGATACAAAAGCATTATTGGTTATACAAAACAAAAATATTTTTAAAAGGGTGATTTCTTTTGCCTTTGTATCTTTTCAGCTATCTTGGTGCTGAGGGAGGGGGGATGGGGATTTTTCAATTCGGAAATATTTCTATATTTATATTGTAAGGACATCATATTTGTACATTTTATAATTCTACGAAATACTAAGAAAACAATTTAAAATAAATGATTTGAGTGGGGTTGTAAATATTCCACAAAATTCCCGTAAATACAAATTTAATTAATCCTTCTGTAAATCCTTAATTTCTTCTAAAATCCTTCAAAAATTTATTAAATGATTGTGTATATCTTTTAATTTAATCTAAACAATTTGCGTAAAATGCTTTAGAATGTAAAATTTTCATGAATTCATAATTCGGTAGATAAAGGGATAAGTTAATTGGTATTTTTCTTTGAGCTCGATTCGGAAAAGATGAATTTTTGGAATATGTGGGTTCGGTATAGCTGGACTACTGTATTTGAGAAAATTGAAAATTCTTTTTTATATAATTCTTTTTTTCATTGCAATATTTAATTCTTATTTCTTTTCTTGTCTAAAACATCCTTCATTCAGCTGATTAATTTTTAAGCTATGCTTTAAAAACTTGCCCTTTCATATCTCTTGATTCATAAAATTCCTCACCGAATGCCTTCACGTTTCGTATCTTAGGGTAAAATTTAACCGAATAATCCAGATAGATGTTAAAATTAAGTGTTTTCATTTTGGCAAATATATCTCTCGTGTACACTGTAAAAAAAAAAAAAAAAAAAAAAAAAAAAAAAAAAAAAAAAATTTTGTAAAGTTATTAAAAGTTTTCTTGGAAACTGGGATTCCTAGAACTTTTTATGTAACGGCAACAGAAAAAATTCATGTAACAGATACAGATTTACACTGAAAATCCAAAATTCTGTAAGGTTACTAAGAATTTTTTAGGAAATTGGGATTCCAAGAATTTTCTATATAACTACAACCCATGCTACAGATAAAATTTTAGTAAAGTTATTATAATTTTAGTAGATTCATTTGTAAAGTTACAGATTTCTGTAGATTTACATCTTTCCTTATAAGGTGCACAGGTAAAATGTTAGTAAGCATACAGATTTCGGCATCTTTTCATCTTTAGGATTACAGATTTTTTTTTTTTTTTTTTTTTTTCTCTAGTGTAGATAATCGGCCGTCATAAAATAAACTAAACCAATCATTTTGGCAAAATATCAGAAAGTTATGAAGATAAATCTCGCAGTGGCTATTTCAAAATATAGCTTTCATTTATGTTAAATACGTGACAAAAAGTGAAACTGATATATCAGTTTTCACTGGATTAAATTAACCCTTTCGGACCTGGTGTATTATTGATAGTACATGACTTTTAAGTGAGTATTATTTTGTTTTATAAATATTTTTGCTACTATTTACATGTTGTAATTTTAGTGTACTATCTTAAAACCTCAGCTACAAAATAACTCAAGTTGAGCTGAAATCCACTCATTTCACAATTTGAAAGTCAACTTTTCGTAAAGAGTTGTTTTTAAGCAATTTAAATCAAGATGAGTAATTTAAATCAAGACATTTAAGAAACAACTCATACACGATCTAATAAATTACAACCCTTTTCTGAGAAACCAAATCTACTCTTTCATTTTAAGTGTGCATGTTTTATGCATTTACTATATGACTTCATTTACATTTAGACATTTAGTAATATTTATAATTACTGTTATTTGCTTCATTCTCTTTGCGCCCTTTGCGATTTTTTATTATAAACATCTATTCCACGCTTTCAATTTAAATTAAACGTTACTTTCCTGAAAGGATATTGTATATTAAAGCATAAAAAATATTAGGAAGTTGTAATATAAGTTACATCTTATTATTGTAATAGAACATTTTCTAAACATCTCAAAAAATTCTTCCTTAATCTATTGTCAAATGAATATTAATTGAAATGTGCGGAAAACAACAACATTCGTTATCTTTCACACAATGAAATATTCGTTAAACACTAATTACTAATATTAAACACTATTATTTGGATAACTAGTGTTAATGTTATTAACGTAAAAGTATTTTTTTTTTCTAAAAAACTGAAAAAAAAAAAATTCGGACCTGAAAGGGCAAAAATTATTTGAAATCCATCAATTGAATAATTTTTCGAACTATATTAAAAAATTTCAAAGTAGTTGAATATTTTTTAACTTATTATTCGATGCATAAAAATATTTTTCATAAAATTAAAAGTAATATTTAACGGTTTGAAACTCCCTCAAAATTTCGGTGACAAGAAAAACTTTGTTTAGCACATTTTGCAGAAAACCAACTTTTAACAAAAGTGTTATACTCAATCTGTTTCCTAATTTATGACAATAAATTAAATAAGATATCATAAAAACTTACATTCCAAGCAATAAAGAAGCGAAATAAAACCTGTAAAATTTTATAACTTGCCAATAGAAATTTACGCGCATATTTATAGCAATTTAGAAGAAGTTTTTTAGGAATTAAAGAATTGTGTGACATTACTAAAAATTGACTTTTGTTTTGTAGAAATGATTTTTATGGATTTCAAACAAAGAATAACATTTGATTTATTTTAAATAAAAATTAAGAAATTGTTCGAAATTGAGAAATTGATTAAGTGAAATGTGGAAGATTTTATCTTTCAAGATTTTGAAAATAAATAAACAAGTAAAAAAAATAATAATAATAAAAATAAAGTCTGTATAAAGATAGAAAACCAACGATTATAAATGCACAAATAAAGTATGAGAAGGTAGCAAATAGCTATTTCGAATCTACTATCGAGATTCTTCATCAGTGCAAAACTCAGCGAGCTAAAAAATAGCAAAACTGAGCAAAGAGACAGAGAGACGCAGGCCTGCGTCTCTCTGTCTCTTTGCTCAGTTTTGCTATTTTTTAAAGTCTGTATATTCAAATGAAATTGCTAAATTACTGTATTACAAAATAAATCTTTCATCTTTTATTTAAAGATGTTGCTGTAAACAAAAATACAAATCTGCAGCAATGCAAGAACTTAGATTAATAGTTTTGAACTATTTATTTTAAAATTTAGTCACTGACAATAAATAAATAAATATTGAATGCTACAAACATTAATATTTCAAACAACATAATATATATTTTTTTCTTTTTTGGCCGGGATCACAATATTTTTTTCAAAAATAAGAAGTCGTTGGCGAAAATTTTTCCCCACCATAGGATTTGAATATCTCAACAAATAACCATCGATCGAGAAATCACGTACTGACACTTCAACAAAATATAATCTATGAAAATGTGGGAAACCATTCGTATAAATGTTTCTCAGGAGCCTAGGAGGTTATACCCT
Organism: Maratus speculifer; assembly: GCA_964019185.1. Taxonomy (NCBI): domain Eukaryota; kingdom Metazoa; phylum Arthropoda; class Arachnida; order Araneae; family Salticidae; genus Maratus; species Maratus speculifer. The sequence continues at coordinate 307,327,279 of OZ025295.1, read as the reverse complement.
TACGAACAAGTTTGTGCAAACATTTGCTTTTTGATTCTGAAGCTTATGTTTTGAGAAAAAACAATGTTTAATTATATTGGTAGTTATTGAAATCCTTTACAACAACGTGAAACTTTCTGACGCATTTTATGTCTCATTTTTAAACACAAAGGCATAAAACTTGCAAGACTATCTATTAAAAAAATTTCTAACCGAATAGCGTTTCCTTTTTTTTTTTTTTTTTTTTTTTTTTTTTTTTTTTTTATAAATTTCTTATAAGCGATTCCTGTCACGTGACGATTAGTTTCTTTTCCTTTTCTAGTTAGAAATTTGGCTAAAACGTCCAATTTAATTTCTGGAAAATATTTCGTTTTTACCAAAAAAGGTAGAAATTGCATGTCAAACATTGCTAAGGTTACTAGTTTTATAAATATTCAGATCTTGATGCAATAGCTGTTAAATTCTTGTACAAAAATGCCTGAATACAAAATTTATTACGATTCTATATATCAAATTCTGTAATTCAGAAATAATAGAACGCCATCTTAAATAGGGTGTTATCACCATGGCGACATATAATCATGACCTATTATGGGATATCGATGAATTAATTACGTATGATAAGATATAGAATCTACGAACATGTTTCTATGAATATTAATTTTTTGGTTAATTAGCTTATATTTCGAGAAAAAGTAATGCTTAAGAGCTTTATTTATGGACCTTTATTTAACCAAAAATAGAGCCAAAAAGTCAAATTTTTTTCTGTATGTGTTATTACTCTTTAATTTGTACTGAGTAATTTATAAAAAAAAAAAAAAAAAAACAGCATGTAGATTCGATGATTTTTCACAAACCTGCAAGTGCTTTAATTTTGTACGCAAACAATTTTTTCATCCTTTAATATACTTTAAATCTGTTTTTCTTAAAATTGATTTTTCATATTTAGATTTTTGAAATCCTCTCCCATGCGTCTTAACTTTTCATAAAAATTTCCGAAGTTGATAAGAAAGAATGCTGATATTGCTTAGAAAAAAAAACTGCATATACATTTTAAAATTTGACTTCATTATGATAGTTAAAGTGGATTTGTAACTAATAAGTTACAACTTAACCAGACGAAATTTTGATGAAAATTAGTATGGAATTCAGAAAAAAATCTCTAAAAAATTAATTATTCGAGGTATTAAAAAATCATGCACAGATTTTTTTTTCGAATAGTTTTAAAAGATTAAGCTGAGAAATCGAGGAAATATCTCAAAAGTTAAGATGCATAGAATATTTTAATATTTCGTTTTAAAATTTTAATTTAAAAAATAATTTTAAAATTATAATAAGATTGGAAATTTGTTTTAAAATTCCTTACGTATGGTGAATTGCATATTTACACAAAATTTCATGTCTCTATAATGAAATAATAATAATAATAATAAAACGTTCAACATTTTTAACTAGCAGTGATTAATGAATATCCTGTACAACAACGCGAAACTTTTGACATATTTTATATCTCATTTTTAAACTTAAGCGCATAAAATTAGCAGGTCTGATTATTGAAGCGATTTCTTATCGAATAGCGTTTTCCATTTTATTGATAAATAAAATACCTATTCACTTTTAGAATACACTTAACCATATTCACTTTTAGAATTTATGTTTAATGTACTGATAACTCAAAGCTTTTAAATTCAATATTTGATTTAAATAGCAACAGAGATTTTTTTTTTTCAATATAATAGTTGAAAATATTGTATCACACCTTGAATTATTTTAATAAGGTTTTTATCTTAAAAGGTAATTTTTTAAATATAAACTATAACAACAGTACACATGTTATCATTTTCCCTATTGTGGCTTTTCGAGTAATTCAAATGCTACTTTATCATTAATTATAATTCATGCATGTTCTAACATATAACCTCTTTTTAACATCTAAAAAATAAATAATAAAATTTATGTAAAATGGTTAAAAATACATTACACATTGAAAAATGTTTATGTATATTCAATTTATTTACTTTGGATCAAATGGTTATTTTAAGGCTTTATATTGAAAAAAAAAATTGCTTGTGCATTTTACATATAAAAAACAAAAACAAAAAATCAAATAACTCTTTTTTACTTACAAATGTTTGAATATTTGAATTAAATATATTCAATAGGTATTCAAAATATTTAGTATAAATTCTTTGTGTGATATTTTTTATAAGACCAGTGTTATTAAAGTTATGTGGTAGAATGATACATTTATTTATGTATTTTTTCTGAGAGCTCTCAACCATTATCTCTTTCTTTACCATTATTTACTTTGAAATATGATCATTATTATTGTTGTACAATAGCATGATATTAGAGTTATTCAACTAAAAAAAAGTTGATTTCTTAAAAAATGTTATTTTTTTTTTCTTCTTCTTCTTTAATGAGAGTCTAAATATTCTCTCCAGACCATTACTTGCATTTTGAATTTCATTATGGAAAATTCTCAAATGAGCAATGTGTTAAATTTATATAATAATTAGTTTAATACAAATGTCAATATAAAAATTGAAATGTAGTTCATTGACTGTGACTTGGAATACAGTTGCGATTCAAAAATCTAATTATTGCTCTATGTTTAAAAAAATAGAAATAGAAATGTTCATTACCAATATTGTACTATGGAAAATCATGCAATATGATTGCCAATTTGTGTCATGTAATATTATGTGTTTATAAGTACATTATACTATACAACGTATATACTGCAATTTTTTTTTACTCTTTTAATATATGCTGAACTTACTTTCTATTGTTGTATCTCAGTGAATGGACTTTTAAGAACTCTATTTTTGAAGCACTTTGTTTGCTCTTTGCCAAAGGACTGTGGTTGTTTGGTTGATTGTATATGGTTTAGTGGCACAAAATCTCTTGAGGGACATGCTGCGCCAAAACAAAGGCCAAAGGACTGTGGACTTACTATTATTTTTATTTTGTATTTTTTTTTCAATTTTTCTAGAACTATAAGTGAAGCGGTGAATTGTTTCTTTTTCTTGTACTGAATGTCAAATAGGACAATTATTATTGATATTCATATGGGTATAATTAGTTCATTAATCTTTTGTTGTTGTTTTATATCTACTTTGCATATATATTAGAAAATATTGCCTCGATGTCATAATTATTAAATTTCTCCATCTCATCAATATTTCTCTTGGGAAGGCCGAGTAATATGTTGCGGTTACTTACAACCACTGTCATATTTTTATTTATTTTAAGAAAGATTTTATAAATCTTTATTCATTTAATATAATAATTCACATTTTAAAACTATTTTAATTCCTTATTTTTTAAAGCTTCCCCTGTAAGCTTTTATTTCTTACGTAACATTTAGTTTATTTTAAAATGATAAAATGTTTTAATATCTGGACTTCCGAGATAGTAATCATCTGGAATGTTCCACAACCTTCTACAACATTCTATTTCTGATGTCATTTCGCATTATTTACGTAACAATTTTTGAAATATCCAGCGATCATTTCTTGTGATAATTCAAGCCAAAAATAGGATTTGTTTCTTATGTACGTGCAAATCATAACAGAGAATCATAATGAGTGGGGCCCATTTAAATAAATTTGGCAGCGCGTAGAGGACAAAACAAGAGATCAATCTGGGAGAGAGCAAAATTTTTTCTATTATTTATGCTCTAAAAAATACTAATATTTTGTTTGCTGAATTTTTTCTCACAATTTTTTAACATGGGCTTATATACGGGTTTCCGATTTTGGGTAATTTTTCACTGAAAAACCGCATATTCGGCTTTGATATGAAAGTACACAATACTTTTTTTTTTTTTTCCACATCTATTACCCATATCTCCTTTGTCAAAATATAAATGCAATTTTTTTTAATGTCATTAGTTGTTTGGATCTAAATAATATAATACAATGTATCTGAATTAAAATTAAACCGTTAAAGTTCAAAAATCAATGCGAAATAAATATTCAATATAATTCACTTCTGTTTCTGCATTTTGGCAAATTTGTGGCAACTGTCATAAAGAGAATGCTGGGGAGAGGGGGCATCAAACTGAACTTTGCCCGATTGAAATTTTCTTATAGTGTATACCAGATTAAAAAAAAAATATCAATGCACTCCAAAAACTACTCTAAAATTTTCCGAATATCAATGGCAGCAGAAGATACTTTGTGTTCATAAATGCTTCTTTAATTATTCAAAATATATTAGTTTCTGAAGTTTCAAAAAATAAAGAACGATTTTCTGAATGGTGGGTAATTTGTAAAAGGTTATTGTATATTTTCATCCGATATTATATTTTTCTATGTAAAATAACATTTTTTTTTTTTTATCAGTGAATGTACAAGAAATCGAGTTCAATTGTGGATTAACTTTTGGGTAATTGGCATCATCTTTCGATGCCACATTACATTTCAGCAATCAAAATCGCTGAATTTTTTTTTTATGAACCTGGTCAGAAAATATTTATAATGAGTGCTTATGAATGCAAACATCTGCATTATGACAAGTATATTAATCAAAGACAAAAACAGAAAGCGAAGATTGAGAAAATAGGTGCGATTTCGTTTTACTTTTACATCTTTATATAAGAAGACATGGATAGAGATTTGATATATAAAAGCAATAACACCATAAAATTGATATTAAGCCCTTCTAGGGCAGTGGGATATATCTTATTCCACCTATCATGCAGATTTGCATCAGGAAAATTTATTAAATTTTACTTTTATAAATCTGATGGAAAAAAGTCGTGAAATTGCTTTTCCTTATTTTAAAGTAAACATTTTTGAAATTATCAGGGGGAGTTCAGAATAACACATATGCAATTACTTCTTCCTTAAAAGGTTAAAGGGGAGATTTTTGCTCTTAAATTCTAGGCTTATTGTTTTTCTTTTCATTAAACTGAATTTGCAACTTTATTATTAAGTATAAGCTACTCATTATTCATTGAGATGTACTTTCTTGATTTTTTTTTTTAATAAATCAGTTTTGAGGAGTTAAAATTTCAGTTAATTGAAACATTTTATGTGTCCATTCGTAGTTTGAATTATTATTATTATTATTATTTAATACGCTACATTTACAAATGCAAAAAACAAATTACAAATAACTATCTGCGAGGAAAAAATAAACACTACCATAAAACTGCTTCTGTTTGCTTAAATTTTGTATAAAATCTTCACTCCACATAAAATTGTTATTGAATAACGTATTAAATTATGTTTTAACTTTCTGTTACACAAATGCATAGCGAAAGAATACCCAGCTTCGTTTCTCTCAAAAAACTGATATTCTTTGACTGTTTTACAGCCCGGAGGATCAACCGTAAGAATGTAACTTTGCCACTAAAAATGTCATTCTTGACAGGCAGCTATTAGGAGAGGGAATAGTTTTCTATTTTTAGAGTGAGAAAGGCACTCGGAAATTATAAAAATTTTCTTTAAAATTATTTCACAGTTCTTGAAGGGATCTTTAAATAATAACCTTACATTGGGTATTGAAATAAAATATGCTTACTTTAATCGGTATTTTTCAAAATAAATAAATAAATAAATAAATAAATAAATAAATAAAAATAAATAAAAATAAAATAAAATAAAAATAAATAAAAATAAATAAATAAATAAATAAAAATAAAATACAAATGCTTGAATTTTTAACTTAATCACTGCAAAGTTCTCCATAAAGAGCACTCCTGAACAGCGAGCACCTCCTTCCATTTAGTGAACATTTTTCTAATTTTCAATACCTATATATTTTTTATGCTTTTTACTCTGAACTGAAGATACTCCGTATAACGGACGGAAGAAGCTGGGCTCGAATCCAATTGCAACAGTCAGCCTAATCGTTCAGCGTTTTTCGTGGTTTTCTTCAAACTTTGGATTTTCTTGCGCATTCAATTTGCTTAGATTCCCCTCTTCAGGCCCATATCCTAATTGGCCGTCATGAACCACATCACTCCGAATAACAGGCAATTTACTCGATCCTGATGTGTCCTGTATTCAAAGGCTCTATTTATTTATGATCACACTGAATTCAGGAATTATTTTCATCAATATATTATTCTTTATTCGGGTTTTTTATTGACACATATGGGTTCTTTGACACATATAGCGTAATGAATATTGTGCTCATGGTAAAAACCCAGTAATGGAAATTTTGTTGTATCTTCGTATGGTCATTTTGAGATTACCTGATTTCACTTTTGCTATTTTTCACTGTTTTTAAAATTCAATAATTTGCAAATGGTGACAACTTTTAAGAAACATTATTGCAAAGGGTGGATGTTATATAAGGTGTCTGGAGTTTTTCTTTTACAACCGTTCTCGGTTTTATTTTCAAATAGCAGCGATATTTAGCGTTGCAAACAATTGGCACTCACTCGAAGCCAAAACTAAAATCGATCAGCATTTATGCTAAAAATGGAGGTTAAATATATGGAGTGGATATCATTCAAGAAAATCTTGTTCTTAGAACTCGATATTCATTCAGTCGGTATGATTCTGATATCGTTTGCTTCGGAGAAATAATAGACAAAAGTATTGTTTCCGTGGAAACAACTTCATTGAAATCGAAATGTGTAATGACAACTTTCAAAATATCATTGTTTTAAAACTTACTACATTCAAAGAAACTTTATATATTTTTAACTGGGTGTTTTCTTTATTAATCAAAAATCAAATTTATCCTTTTTTAGGCTTATATAGATTTTTTTCCTTAATATATACTTTAATATATTCTGCTGTATTAATATTCACAATTAACTTAAAAAAATTAGAGTTCTGAGGACAAGACTGTATTGGCAAATTAGGCCTAGTCCATTTTTTTTAAATCTCCATTCTTCCCATCGATTACGGATGATTTTCGGTTTTGACCTCGATTTAGCACCTACTGTTTCTCGCGTCATTTATCGCTGCTATTTGAAATTAAAGCCAGGAATTGCTGTAAAAAATCTTCTAACATCTTACATAATCCTCCTGCATTTTCTTTCTTTTTTTAAACAGCTGTCACCATTTGGAAGCTATTGATTTTTATAAACAGTCAGCCCATTTTAGGACACCCAACATATATGTGTTTGTATGCTTGCAAATGGCTATTTTTTAAAATATTGACATGTTCAACAAATTGAAAAACAACGAAGATCTTTTGGATAACCCTGTCAAAACTAATGTAGCAAAAGCGTTCAAACTGCAGATTATGATAAAATAGCTTATTGTAATAAACTATGTTCATTTTTATAAGGATAGCATGTATATTCGTAGAGAAATTAAGGCTTTTATAAAAACAGTTCCAAATTTTCTGCTTATAATTTGTAGAGTTCTTAATATAAAAAAATGTCCTTCTCAGAAAATATAACAAACAACATTGTACATAATACCCTGCAATCGTAATTAAATAATAATAAAAATTACATTAAAAATGAGCAGGTTTTATTATATAATGTTTCACTGCGCATACGTGAACGCAATAAAAATATAATTGGCATAGTGTTGGCTAAATATATAGAGCAACTGTTGTGAAAGTCTCAAAAACTTGAAAATAATAGCTTGAAAATTCTGAAAATTATCGCCGATAGAATAAGCTCAAAATCTGTTATACCCAAAATAAAGGGAAAAGATGAGGGACTGTATTCATATGAATGTATCCATTAAGTGTTAATATAGCATACACAGTATTGCACTACTATATTTGGATACATCCCCTCATCTTTTTTGCTTTCTTTTGGGAATAACGAATTTTGAGATTATTTTACGATGATCATTTCAGAATTTTTAAGCTATATTTTTGAGACTTTCACAAAAGTGGCTCTATACATTTAGTTAACACATTACGCAAATTATATTACGATTGCGTTCACGCTTTGCGCGGTGAAAAAATATTTAGTGAACATGCGCATTTTTCATACAATTATTATTATTTTTTGTAATTATGATTACAGTGTGTTATGTACAATGTTGTTTGTCATATTTTCTGAAAAGAACATTTTATTTTTTTATATTAAGAACTCTGAAAATTATAAAAAAAAAAAAAAACCTGACAAATTTTGGGACAATTTTTATAAAAAACTTAATTTCTCTTTGAATATACATGCTATCATCATAAAAATGAACATAGTTTATTATAATAAGCCACATAATCATAATCTGCTGTTTGAATGCTTTTGTTAAAGTAGTTTTGGCAGGGTTATCCAAAAGATCTTTGTTCTTTTTCAATTTGTAGACGGTCTCCTACTGGATTTCGGAAAAAAATCTTCGTGGAAATATATGACCTGTTCTATTTTGTTTCTACCTGTTCTATTTTTCGTCCTGGAATTTCATAATAATTCCACATGTATGTTTCTATATATTAAACGAAACATCTAAAATCGCAAGTGTCCGGTCTTTAATGGCCCTACAGTGTATGTTTTATATCATTAATGCAAGAGCTGTATTTATTTTAGTACAAATCCGATACCAGATTTGATATCAGATTTTTTTTTTAAATTAAAACATTTTTAAACTACTATGTGACCAGAGAAATCGAATGTTAAACATCTTTATTGTCCATGTGTATTTGTTGTTGATGCAATAATCATGTCTATCCTAAATGTGACTTAATTTAGTAAAGCTTTTTTTTTTTTTTTTTTTTTTTTTTTTCAAGGAATGAAAATACAGTGATTTTTATTAATCTGATAAAACATATGGGAATTTAAGCATTACATTTTACAGAAGAAAAATGGCGAAATATCGATATTTAAAACAACTTAAAGTTCCCATTAGCATGACTATGTAAATTCAATTTTAAGACATATTTTTATTCTGAGCTAATATCAGCCCACTAGCGATATGGAAATCTACTGGAAATTAGATCAAAATTTTAGTAAAAAATTCCAGCTTTATGAATGAAAATGTGCATTTTGTATGGAAGACGAGGTCATTTTCTAAGCCGAAACACTTCACCTGCCGTTAAATCATGGGAAAATTATAAATTCCAAATATATCCCCACACCCTCCTAATGTTATCTATATCTATTTCAAAAAAGTTCCTATAATAAGCATCCCTTAAAATTATTAGAATTTCCTGTCTACTAAAGGGGGATTTACTTTTGGTATTTTATAGTATGTAAAATTAAAAGACCTAAGTTTTTATTTATTTTCATATTACGGTTTATTTGAAGTCATGACAAACTGTAAAGAGTTTAGAAAAGTAAGTGGAATCATTCCAGATAACGGATAAAAGGGATTACAAAATTTGCAGTCTTTTCCGCTTAATAAATAAAATTTCTAAATTTACTGAAAATTCAGTCGCAGGTATTTCTTATATAGGATCGTAGACTGAACTAAAATATTGAATGAATTCGTGATATCGTTTTCTTTCCACATGCAAGGGTAAATAAAGAGACTATGGAATGTTTTGGAGAGCTATAAATTTGTAAAATATTTCCCCGTAGCACCGTGTCTTCAATTTGCGTTAAGCTGCATCTTTTACGAACGAAAAGGAAACTTATCTATATTCGTGATTTATATATTACGTCTAGAATGGCCTCTTGAGGTACCTGATAAAGAACGCAGAGATGTAGAATCACTGCAGCATTATAAGAATCTAAACATTTTTATAGCATGTTTACAATTTTTTTTGTCGTTATTGTTATTATTTTCCTCTATCTTTACAAGAAGAAAGTATTAGATTCGTAAAATTTTTCAAAATCCGGTTTTCGACGGATTTTCACGTTTTAGGGGTCGGAAAACTCGTAAAACCTGTCTTTACAAAATGTCTGTCTGTGAGTCTGCAAATCTGCCTATCTGTATGTGACAAAAACTTTGTGGGTGCTCTGTCTCAAGAACTACTGCATGGAATTTCAGAAAACTTTAGATTCTATTAGAATTTGATATAGTAGTTTTTGGTGTATATCACTCAACCGGTGGCGCTGCTATGCTGCATTATTCACAATTCCCTCAATAGCCATACCTCAAGAATTATTACATAGATTTTCATAAAACTTTAGATTTAGTTAGTACTTGATATAACATGGTGTTAATTACGTTTTGGTACAAATCGTTTTACAGGTGCCGCTGCCATGGTGATTATCACAATAGCTCTATCTCAAGAACTAATTCACGAAACTTTCTAAAACTTCAGATTCAGTTAGAACTGATATCGATTCTTCTGAAATCGATTTTGTGATCGATACGATCGATAGTTCTGATATCGATTAGTATTGTTTAGTTTTTGGTGTAAGTTGCCCTACAGATGGCGCTGCTATGTTGCCTTTTTAACGATTTCACAATAAATGTATCTCAGGATTTTCATTATGCATGATTTTCATCAAGCTTCAGATTCAGTTAGTACCTGATAAAAAATTTGATCCTGATTAATTTTTGGTGTACATCACCCAAAATGTGGTGCTGTTGTGCGGATTTTATTTTTAAGATTTTGCAATAGCTATATTTCAAAAACTATTGAAGGGATTTTTATCAAACTTCAGATTCAGTTTTATGTTGACATAAGTTATTGCTGAGTAGATTTTAGTTAAAACCACCTAACCGGTAGCGCTGCTATGCTACATTTTTCAGGAAGTATTACCATGCATAAGATAGAGAAAAGCTTCGGGATTGCCAGATCTGACTAGTTTTCTTTTTGTTATTATTCTTGTTCTCGGAACCATATCCTTTATTAACTTCAATTTTAAATGAATGGGAAGAAAGCACATTTAAAAAAATATATTACAATATTTATTTAACACTTATATTTTCTTTTCTTTTAGCTAACCCGCCTAGCGTTGCCCAGATTTATGATAATATCTATATACAGTGGCGGTCAAAAGTTTCCGGCCACCAAAAATTTTTCAGTTAATTTGTAACTATACACATATGAAGAAGAATCTCAAAGTGATATGTATACATTTTATTCATATAATAGTTAGGAACTTACTTCTGGAATAACATATAAATATCAACTAGCGGGGAACACCGAGCCATGCTCGGTTAAAGTAAACACTGTACTAAATTTTAAATAAAATGAAATTCTCGCCATATTAATGCTATAAATAATTTATTTTATAATATTCTCCAGCCTCTGGGATCTGTGTTCTTCTGTTTCATTTGCACGACGTCGGACTTCCCAATTTCGTTTGTCCTCCAAACGCTTGGCGTGAACTTCTGACGATTCCATAGCTCTTCTTTTTTTGATTAAACAGCGTATTTGTTCTAGTTTTTCTTCCGTGTGATAATTATTCATATTTGTAACAGCTTCAGCTATCTTTTCTATGCTTCTTAATTTGGTTTCTCGCATTGGCTTTAAGGATGCTGGATATTCATCAAAATCATCTTCATGTTTTAGAGTAGATACTTCCTTTCTTCTTTGCTGTTGGAAGTTAAAATTTTTCCGTTTCATGGGACGTCCAGCAGACATAATTATTGTAGTTCAAGTCCAGAGCAACCTTTAAAAAGCAATGGGAAATGATTCTGGTAGTTGAGAATATAGACTCCACCCTAGTAATCGGCTTAAACTTCAATCGTTTCGAAGATTTTTAAAGTCTTTTGCAGATCTCAAGATTGACTTTCCAAGTTCACAGGCTTCGACCTAAGAGCATTGTTATATAGCTTAGGATTAATTGCGAGAAAGTTTTGTGTACTCTGATTGGTTGAATTCTGTTTTCGAGAACATTCTATGGACTCTGATTGGTTAAATCACTTATCTAGACTCCAACTGGAAATTTCTAGAAAATTCTTTCAGATTCTGAAAGCCAAATTTTTCGCCAAAAATCGCCAAATGTCGCCAACTTTTGCGATATTTTTTGCATTTGGCGCCAAAAAATGTATTTTTGCATTTTTAATCTTGAGAGTCAAATTTCAAGCTCAAATTTCATAAATTTAACCATTATTTCGCTCAATATTGCGAACTGTTGAAAAATGTTGCTATATAGTATTGGTACAATGATATTTAAGAGAAAATTCTATTAACTCAGATTAATTGAATAGTGTATCTCAGCTCTTATTGGGAATTTTTAGAAAATTCTTTCAAATCTTAAAAGCCAAATTTTCCGCAAATTTCTCCAAATATAGTCAAATTTCAATTTACGCCAATAACAACAAAACCATGTTTTGACATTGGTAATCTTGAAATTCAATTTTCCGGCACAAATTTCGCAAATTCCACCATTATTTCGCTAAATATTGCCAACTATTATGAAATGCTGCAACGTAGCCCGATTGGTCGAATTTTGTTTTCGAGAGCATTCTATGTTCTTTGATTGATTGAATAATATTTCTTGGCTCCCATTAGGATTATCTAGAAAATTCTTTCAGAATTTGAAAACCAATATTTTTGACTAATTTGGTATCGACCATTAATCGAATGTTCTCGAACATGGGACCCAGCCCAATGATCTTCAAGAACCCGAAAAGGACAGAAAACAAAATTTAGCCAAAATTGTTCGAGTCACTTTTAAATTGTGACCTAACCCAATGATTTTCTCATGTCCGAAAACTATAGAACACAAAATTTAGTCAAAATTGAGCAAGTCATTTTCTAGATACAATTAGCGTGACCCACAATGACCCATAGATGATTCACTAAACGAATTGTCTCGAACACTTAATCTAATGGTTTTCTTGTAATCTAAAACTGTGGAATACAAAATTTGGTCGACAAAATTTGGAAATTTTAGTTTGTGGTATTCGTTAGAGCCTTTTTTTAGATAAAATTGGTTTGACCCATAATGACCCAATAAAGAAACACTTATCTGAATTTTTCAAACGTGTGACTCAGCCCAATAGTTTTATCGTGCCAAAAAAAAAAAAAAAAAAAAAAAAAAAAAAAAAAAAAAAAAAATGCTGTATGCAAAATTTCGTTAAAATCGATCCTTCCGTTTTTTAAGTATAAATAGCTTGACTCAGATCCTTTATGACCCAAAATGACCCAGTAATCGAAATTTCTCGAACATGAGACCTAGCCCAATAGTTTTCTCGTGCCAAAAAAATGTTGCATACAAAATTTCGTTAAAATCGATCCACCTGTTCTTTAGATATAGGTTGACCATGACCCATTATGACCCATCATGACCCACAAATGACCCTCATAGTCGAAATCTCTCAAACATGTGATTTAGACCATTAGTTTTCTCATGTCAAAAAACTGTTACATACAAAATTTCGTTATAATCCATCACGCCGTTCTTTAAATATAAATAGCTTGACCCAGACTCTTAATGACCCAATATGACCCATTGAAATTTTTTCTCGAACATGTAACCTAGCCCAATGTTTTTCTCGTGCCCGAATACCATAGAATGCAATTTTTAGTCAAATTTGCGTGAGAAAATCGCTAGATAAAAATAGCATGACCCACAATGACCCCAAAAATGACCCACTAACCGAATTTTCTCGAACATGTTACCTAACCCAATGGTCTTCTTGTAATCCAAAACGATACAATATAAAATTTGGTCAAAATCGTTAGGGCCGTTTTTTAGATAAAAATGGCTTGACCCATAATGACCCAAAATTGACCCACTAATCGAAATTTTTCGAACATGTGACCCAGCCCAATAGTTTTGTTGTGCCAAAAAACGATTGGATAGAAAATTTCCTTAAAATCGATCCAGCCGTTCTCTAGATATAAATAGCTTGATTTTGACCCATTATGACCCAAAACGACCCAATAATCGAATTTTCTCGAACATGTGACCTAACCCAATGGTCTTCTCGTGCCCGAAAATGGTAAAATCCAAATTTTTGCGAAAATCGTTAGAGCCGTTTTTGAGATAAAATTTACCCACACACATACACACACACACAATTTTTGCTCGCATTATAGTATAAGATAAACTTAATTGATAAAATTAAGTACAAAGGAAAACGTATGTTCTCAAAAGTTTCCGACCACCTTCGCAAATTTTCAAAAAAAAATGTATTGTAATATAAAACTACACCGATCAACAACATTTATAATTAGTATTTTATAGTATTAGTATTTTATTACGTTTAGAAATAAATTTTACGACGTAGTAACGTAATATTCATACAATCAACGGTTAAAGTTCGTTTATGGTACGTTTTTTCCACATTTCTTGCAATTTTTTGGAATTTTCTGCTGAGTTGGAATATTTATAGTTCGGCAGAAGTTTGTCAACTTCTTTCCAAAGATTTTCTATTGGATTCATGTTGGGCACTTGGGCTGATCATTTCAAAAACGAAATTTTTTGTGCGAAAACCACTGCTTATCGAGATTTGCAAATATTATTTTTGTCGTTATCATGCTAAGAAAAATAGTTAAGACCAATTTTTTTTCTCTAATAAAGTTTAAAATAGTCTTGCAAGATATCCTTATACATTATATAATTCACCTGGCTGTGGATTTCAAATAACGGACCGACACTTTTTGAAGAAAATACTGTACGTGTCCCATACGTGTATACCATAACGTGTCCTCCGCCATGCTTTATTGTAGGAATAACATAGGTCGAATCATATCTTTTGTTGTTAGGTCATCGGACGTTGTGTCTGCCATCACTTCCAAAATTGTTTCGAATTCGATTGATGGAAAAATAGAACTTTTTTCCAGTTTTCACTTGACAAGACTTTGTGTTTTTTGGAAAACGCCAGACGGGTACGTTTGTATTTTTTTTAACTCTGAAAAAATTTTAACACCGACTCTTCCATAAAGTTATGCATCACGTCAGCATGTTGATACGGTATACGGACTTATTTCAGAAATATTTTCATTCCGTAAATCGCAGTATATTGCAGCGGAATTTTTATGCGGATTATCAATTGTTTTTCTCCTGATAATTCTGTTCACAGGAATAGTAATTTTCCGGGATTTCCCGGACCTCTGAAAGTCCTGAAGTCACGGCCATCTTTATATAATTTTTAAATATCGTTTAATGTCGATTTAACCGATCGATAACTTTGCCGCAATATCTCGGGAAGACTGGCCTTTTAGCAACAAACTAATCACTCATTTATGAACAACAATTGTTGAACTTTTCAATTTTGAATTCAGACTATGCTATATACGTGGATTTATTCATAAACACAACCAAAAAATAGTTTACCTATAGAAAAAAACTAAAGAATGATAAGTGGCCGGAAACTTTTGCACATGCGAACTTCAAATTTTATCCCTTTGCATGAAGCATCTTCAGTATCCAATCAAAATGATCACGTGGTCAGAGGTCATTCACATATTCCTAACTTTTGAAGCAATTGTTGCTTCTTTGCTGAAACCTTTTGGTAAATAAATCGAAGAAACTAACTGGCCGGAAACTTTTGATCGCCACTGTATATATTACGCTAACGTATGCGGCACGAAAATCCCGATTATTTGTTAATTGTTAAGTGGCAACATCTGAATAAAACGCAAATCATCAGTTATTGTGTAAAAGTAATTTAGAAGGATTTAGACCATGGAGAAATGAGATAGGTGGAGGTGAAGAGAGCCCCAATAAAGGTTTGCAATATGAAACCATTTATCACTTAAATTTTAATGTCCCAAACAAAAGCACGTGGAAGGGATTTTGTATTAAAACGACGAATTGAAATAAATGAATTACAGCTGAAATATATTTTAAGAAGAAATAGTAATGAAAACATTCTTTTAAAATCATGTATGAAAACTTAAGTAAGGTGATCTGGTGTAATAACACCAGGCGGGATAATAATACCAAGTGCTAATATTATGCATAATTATGAACTAATCAGGTAAATGACACCCATGTGCTCTGCGCAGAAGGGTTTTAAATCATATAAATCGCAAAAAACAGCTTAAAGTTCATTTGTTCCATTTGTAGGTCTTATTGCTTCTACAAGCAACTAAAATTTACTACATTTGATCTAAAATTTGCGTGATAAGTTTTGTGATGTGAAGACTATATTTTTTAAATCCGGAAATACTTTGTTTATTACATAAATTTGTAGTGCATTTCATGTACTTTCAAAATGTTGTAGAAGATTTCGGATATCTTCTCGAGATAATTTGTAGTTTAAAATTTACTGCGCATTAACTATACCGGGGTAATAACGCCAATCCTTGGCATTAATACCCCTGTTGATTCCTAACAGTGGCCGAACTACATCCTAAATACTGATTCAAATAAACACAGTCAAAACCGTGCAATGTTTCTAATAATTCTATTTAAACGGCCCTTATTAAGCAAAAAGAAGCTCACGGTCTGATATTCTTTTGCCTCCTCCCCCCCACACACCACACCTTTATTTTTCTTACACTTTCAAAAAAAAAAAAAAAAAAAAAAAAAAAAAAAAAAAAAAAAAATGAACATTTTTAATAGCTTAGAATGCAATTTGCCAATTTCTAAGTTTGTAGAGTTTGTATTTTTAGAATTGGGCAATCTACATGCCATTATTCCATCTTATTTCATAGTTTTGTTTGCATGGCGCTATTACCCATATAGGTGGATAATAACGCCAAATAGCATTAGTCAAGAAATTACGCCATTACATTTTATGAATACATATCTGTTAAATTATTTTTTTTATAGATAGTCAATGAGTTGCTGTATCAAATCCTATATTTGTTTGAAAAATACAATCTAAATCTAAGCCGTGAAAATTGGTAGAACCTTAACATGGCGTTATTACCCCAGGGTACCTTAATAAATATTGAACCAAAATCTACATTTTCGAATGCAAACGATTGCTATCTCTTCAAGCAAAATCTTAAAAGAATTTTTTATATTGATATTTAAAACACATATGATAAAATAATAAAAAATACTTACCTGGGAAGCGATAGATTAGTTTCAATTAAAAAACAAGAGCAAAGAAATACGGGCTTAAACTGGTTTGAATTGAAAGGCGTGTCAAAGCACGTGGTTTTGTGGGACTTAATTGGGCTTGATGTAGCGGATTTTAGGGTTACATTTTTGGCGTTACCTCCGGACATTGTACTTCCGCTCTATTATTTTATCTTTACTCTGTGGATTTGGACCAAGGTAAATCTGATTTGTTTAGATTTTTCTATTTCGCTGCAATTACGGAGTTTTTTATAGTATTATTTTTAGTTTTGTGTTATTAAAAAAAAAAAAAAAAAAAAAAAAAAAAAAAAAAAAATACATATATATATACAAGTCATGAATTTTAAACATTTCAGTTTAAAATTAAAGTTATGCATTATAAATGACATGAATAAAGGATTATATTTTAAATGGAATTAATGAAATACGAAAAAAATACCACGAGAAGATTGTTTGGCGAATTATCACCTGTTTACGGCCAGTATAAAAATACCAATTTTTTTAATTTTCTAGCAGAATTTTCTGATTTTGCACACAATTGAGCAGGTAAAATTAAATTATAAATAACATTTTATCATGCAATGTTTAGTATAAATTTAAAGGCGACCAAACTGGTCGCCAAGGGCGGCTAGTTTTTAAACAAATCCTAAATTTACATGATTTTATACCTGCTGCGATCGCGCTGCTCGAATAATTTATCAAAAAACCGACAAATTAAAAAAAAAAAAAAAAAAAAAAAAAAAAAAAAAGTTTGAAAAATTAAAATTGTTAATTAATGTATAATCGTTAATTGCGGTCGGATTTCAAACAAAATGAGATATTTAGATTGGTTGTTAAAAAGTAAGCATAGGTTTGTTAATTTCAGATCGATAAAAGCAATTAAATAAATAAATAAACACACACACACACATACACACACACACATACACATGGTAATATATGAATTACTCTGGTTATATAATGTCCATTTATCCACATATTTCTTAGTAATTTCGTAATCTGCCTTCTATTTCTCTTCAAACTTCAACTGTTTTTAATAATATGAATGTAAAAATACTGGTTTCATTGGTTCTTTTATTGGTATTGTCTGAATAACTTTGGATGTATTTATAAAAGTATTTATATATTCAACTTCCATAATGATAAGATGCATAAGCACAATCATTAAAGGATAGTTTAGTCTTTTATGTCATTTATGTTATCATAAGATAACATGGATTCATGCAGCTTTTAGTGGATTATTTCACTTTAGGCCCATTTTGGCATAAATTAACCTATTTTTAAAATTTTTTAAAATACATTACTTTGATGATGCACAGCGCATGAAATGATGTATTTCTTCAATTTGTTATTCTTGCTGCTTCTTTAATACTTTTTGGAAATATCTACCATTGTTATAATTTCGGATTTTACCATATTGGAATTTAGTTGAAATGTAATTAAACATGGGGGCTTTATTTATAGGATATTATGTTTATGTGTACTGCATAATTTATTTACTATGAGACTACTTTTGGATTTAAGTTTGGGATTTTTTCTTTTCGTGTAAATATTGTATATATAATTATTATTTATGTAATCAAGTACTTTCACTTTATTATTATTGCAAATTATTTTTTAATTTAATTACCTTTATTTTATCTTTATTAGTGATATAAATTATTTAGGGAATTAAATGATATATATATTATTTTTATTCAAGATATATTTTGTCAGTTATCATTTTTTAATCAATTAGCCAAGATTTCAACTGATATATATATCATGTCAATTTCTTTTTTTAGCTTAAATTTATATAGTATTATAAATTGTTCTTATACTAATTTTTATGTAATATATTTTGTCCTATTGGATATAAATAATCTTTCTTATGATGAATAGTTACAAAACAAATTTAACGACTGGCAATTTAGGCTCTTCAAAATGTAAGATGTCTAATGCTCGGTACAAAGAAATAGATAGGGATTTCTTTGGATCGTCAAACAGTTACCTGTCATATTGTCCCTCGCTTAAACTTAAATTTAAAAAGTGCTTATCTCCCAAATGCTTAACTTGCCCTCATACAGATACACAACAAATTGATAATGACTCCAGTTCTAAAAACAATGTGCTATTTTGTAAGGCATACAATGTAATATACTCAATTAATTGCAACATCTGTAAGTTAGAATATATAGGTCAAACATGTAATCCTTTGCATAGAAGAATCAATCAACATAGACAGGATATTTAAAAAAACAACTCTATTAATGTTGAACATATACATTTCAGGCACCATGACTTTCAAAATATAACCATCAAAATCTTAAGTATGCATAAAAATCTAAATGATAGATTACTTTATGAATCAATTTATATTAAATCTCGTAATTCTTTATACCCTTATGGTCTAAATTCTAAATTATTCAATCGTACAAACATTGTCTTTACTAATACTAATAATTATGAACATTATAGTAGTACGTATGAAAAATTAAATCATTCTGCTATTAAAAAAACTACACGTACAACAAGAGGTAAAAATAAAAATAAGACTAATAATCTATATATTTCTAGAAATGAGATCAAACAACAAATAATTAAGTTGGAATCTGAATATAATAACTCGTATCAATGGATGGATATTAGGAAACACATTTTTTCAATAAAAAAGAAACATCTAAATTTATATTATAAAGTATTTCTATCTATTGATTTAACTTCACATTTTAGTGATATTTACTTTGATTTATTGTACTATAGAATTAATTTTCTTAATGTTAAAATTTCTAAAAATACATATAAAAAAACTAATAATACTCAACTCATAATTACTTTTACCAATAATGTACTTAATAGTATTAATCTACACAACATTATTAATGATAAAAATAATAATTTTCCTATAAAAAAAAATTTCTATACATAAATCCTTCAAATATAATGTTACACTTGGACGTAAGATATTTAACTACAATAAATTTTCTAAATTTTTAACCAATAATACTAATTATCCATGTTATTGTAATGATCCCTGTTATAGTAACTTCGTAAATCAAGATCATGGTCACATTATTACTGGGGATATTAATATCGTTGAAAATGATTCTTTAAGAAATTTAATAGCTAATGGTACTAAATATCGTGTTCCTTCATGTACTAATATCAAATCAATCATTAAACAGTTTAATTTAGATTTAGATCTTTTTATTTATAAAATTTCGATAGACTACAATAAGCCTCTGGAATACTTCACTGAATGGAAACTTAATGTTTTAGAAAAATTAAATATTGAACTTTATAGGAATATCGACACCTTCAACTTAAATTTTAAACAATTAAATGATGAAATAAAAAACTTACAAAATAAATTTATCATAACATATGTCGATAAATCTCCTAACAACTATGCTTTCATATGTAAACATTATTACTCTACATTATTAAATCAAGCAATAAATTCTAGTTCAAATTTCATTAAAACAGATATTGATACTATTATTAAAAATAGACATATAGCTCAATATTATAAATTACTAAAATTAAAAAATCATAATTATAACTATCCTTACATTGTGGTTATTCCAAAATTCCATAAAATTCCTATAAAGTTTCGTACTATAACTATTGGGTGTAATACTTATAACAATAATGCAGGTAAAGAATTATTAACAATACTTACAAAAATGCTAGATATTGCAAAAACTAATAATAAATTCTATAGTATAAAAAATAGTTTACATCTTGTAAATAATATCAAAAATTTACAAAACATTAAGTACATCAAAACATATGACTTTAATGATTTACTTAATACAATTGATATTGCAGATATGTTCAGGATCATAAATTTATTATTCAAGGAATACAGGAATTCTCTAAACATACATGTATCTTTATCTTACTTCAAATCTTTAACCAAATTTATTCTTTATCATAATTATATATTATTTAATAATACAATATTCAAACAAATAGTCGGTCTTCCACAAGGTGGGATTGTATCATCCATCTGTGCTGATCTCTACTTACATTATTATGAACGTAATACTTCTATTGTTAATTGTTATCTATACAGGTATCTTGATGATATAATAATTTTATATTCTAAAAAGTCATCTGACTATTCGCTACCAATCAAATACCATAAAAATTTAAAATACAGTTATAATGATATGCATAATAATACAATTAACTTTCTTGATCTTAATATTACGCTTTCTGATAATAAAATTCTATTTGATATTTATGATAAACGTAATGACTTTCCTTTTAAAGTAAACCTCTTTACTCATTATAATTCTTGCCTACATAAATCTGTCTATGTCAATATGTTACTTAATTTTGCCCATAGAATTAAAAATATTTGTTCACATAATTTTAAAATACATAATTTAAAAACTGTACAAGAAACTGCTATAAGATACGGTTATCCTTTACATTTGGTTAAAAAAATATTATCTGTATAAACATTTATTTAGTATTAACTGTCTATTTTCTCTTCAACCAATATTACCACATGATGTTATTGATAAAAACTCCTATAGTCTTTAATATATATAATAAGTTATTACATGATCTTAAAAATAATTAACACATTGCGTAAAAAAAATGTTTAAAAAAAATTATAAAAAATAAAAATAATACAAAAAAAAATAAAAAATACAAAAAATAAAAAATATGAATAATAGGATGGTTGGGTGGGTTAGATGTTAGATTACGGAGGAGGGCGGTGTTGTCTGGATAATACGCAATGGTTAATTATTATATATTTAATAATAATAAAAAATAAATAAATAAATAAAACTTTACACATAGTATTAAAGTTTACGTTTACCTAAAAACTAATATGCATAACTTAAAAATGATCAAGTTATTGAGATAAGCTATGGTTGTCTATTGTATTTGTCATTAAGAAATTATTTGTAAAATATTAGAATAGAAATTATTCTTGGAAATTCTTAGCTAATAAATAATTTATTTTTTTCCTATAATAGAGGGCAGCACCATAAGCATATAATTTAATTAATATATTAATCCTTTAGATGGCACCACTAAAATAATTTTCCGCTAGAAGTTGTAGTAATATATTCTAGTTAATTAATTAATATAGTAATATTAATAATTGATTAAAAATAAAAATATAATATTTCTAATAGTAGCATCTATTTTTTTTTTCTAAATATATTATGAATTATATAGTATAATATATGTTTTACTAATTTTTACAATTATTGTTACAACTTTATTTTATTATCTATGTGATTTATACTATGACCATAACCGTGACTGTTAGTAAGTCACATGTAGTTTGTATCTGATTGCACTACAAATCTTGCTAGGATATGGGTAATGGTAAATATCTTAGTATATATATCCTTTTTTTTTAATGGAATAATGTATTATTGTTATTTTGTCATATTGATTTTATTTTCTTCTATGTGTATCTTTCTACTAATTTGTCATCTGAATAGCTTCCAGCCAGTCGGGTGTATTGTGAGTCGAATTCTTAGCTTTCAGCACGACTCATAACAGTAACTGGTTGGATGTTTTTGCTTTTTTGTTAAACTATACACCCCTGATGAAGTAGTTTAATGAAAAAGCCTTCTACTGCCTTTTTATCCATTTATCTTTCATTATTTTGGTAATCTGCCTTCTATTTCACTTCAAACTTCAACTGTTTTCAATAAGATGATTGTAAAAATACTGGTTTCATTGGTTTATTGTATGGTAATATATGAATTACTCTGGTTATATAATGTCCATTTATCCACATATTTCTTAGTAATTTGGTAATCTGCCTTCTATTTCTCTTCAAACTTCAACTGTTTTTAATAATATGAATGTAAAAATACTGGTTTCATTGGTTCTTTTATTGGTATTGTCTGAATAACTTTGGATGTATTTATAAAAGTATATATATATATATATATATATATATATATATATATATATATATATATATATATATATATATATATATATATAATGCCCCTTAAAGATTCTTAATGTACTTTGAAATGTAGCAACCTGACGAATTACAAATTCTGATACCCCCCCCCCCCTTAAAGAATAAATTGAGAAAAAAATTCTTTGAAGCACGATTAAGGGGCTATTCCAGTCTAGGGCTTCTTTAACTCCTCGTTTGATCATTTATTACAAGAGCCTTACTCCAGTCATGCGAAGAGACCCGCTCGCTAATGCTAGTACTATGGTAGAAATTTTTACAGATATATCCTTTACATTTCAGTATTTTATTTATTTATTTATTTATTTATTTATTTATTTTTGCAATGGACAGTTGAAATCGATCTGCACGAAGGAAATTTTTTACTTTTTCGATTTTGTTTGTGAATTTTACTTTATAGGAATACTTTCACTTTCGAATTCAGTTCCGAAAGTGAAAGAAGCTTTAATTAAATATAGCTGAAAGCAAAATTGAAAAACCTAAAAAACGGCTGGTATAGAAATCAATCTCAGCTATCCTATGAAAGAAAGAAAAATAAAAATATTGAAATGCAGGCGAGATAATATGTCTCATTGAATTAACATCAGCGAACAGTTGTTTTCGTCTGGCTGTTTCGCTTCATTATGTTACGAACTCACCTTGTGAGGGAGTGACCTTTGCATAAAGGCACTCTAGTATTTCTGAGATCGTGACGTCAATAATTTAACAAGTGTAAGCGTAAAAGCGACATCTATCCTCTCTTTTACTTTAACTTTCTAGAGTGTGTGTGCTCTTTCGGGTTCTGCAGTTAGCTCGCGGTTATTAGTAATATGTTAATGTGAAGTATCTCAGTTTGCAGCATATAAAAGCTTGGGTTTGAGTGAATGAAGTGTGTCTCTGGCATTAGCCAGCGAGAGAGCATCCGTGGCGGTAGCCAGCGAGCGAGGATCTCTGGCATTAGATATCGAAGTGAATTATTGTTCAGCGAAGTGCTAGCAAATTGGAAAGTAGCAGCGAGCCTCCAGTGAAGTGTAGAGGAATTTTGATAGTTGACTTGAGAGTTGGCCGGGGTAAGAAACTTTATAGTAGTTTCATTTTGATTATTTGTGAATAAAGAAATACATACAGCCACGGGCTGTCTAATTAAGCTTTATCTAGCAGCTCAGCCAAGAGATAGGGAGAAGTATTAGAAGGTGCCACGATTGAGCTAGACCGAAGCTTGTGAGTATGTGTTTAGCCTTTTCATAGTATTCTCAGTTGTGTAAAATTAAGACTTGCTCCACTTCCCTTCAGCCCTCATCATTTTAATAAACTTGGTTGTTTTATCTTAAGTACTGAGTATGTCTGTATTTAACTCCCACCATGACCAACCAAACGTTACAAATGACACTCAGCATGCATGTAACGTTACAACCTCATTTGCTACATTTGACGTGCAATTTCCGACTTGTTTATTTTCATTTCTTTTATAGCAACTGATTGGATTAAGTAATCGTTGGCTAATTCGTGCACGATTTAATGAGGTTTCACTGTATAATAAGTGAAATAATTGAGATGATTTTAATAAATCAAATTATTTTCACGCATATTTTATTATTGTCAGATTTTCATTTTACACGCTCGCAAAAGTAAATCAGAGATTTTTTCCCCCCCCACATGCTACTTTATTTTTCTCTCCGTTTAGCCCCGGCAATATCCAAATAAAAGTCCATGATAATAAAATATATATGAGCACGTAAAGAGAATGGAACAAAAAAAATATAGCAATCAAAGTGGCCTAATTCTTTCCCAGTTTTTGAATAATCAATGAATTAAGATTAAAGCAAAACGAGAATCGCATATAGTTTTACACGGAGATTGCATGTGTAAGGATTTAGCAGATAGAAACATAAGAAAAAAGCTATGAAATGTGAAATTAATTATTAATGTTATTCGTGAAAGTATTTAACTTAGTGACTTTGGAACAGAAATTTAACTTGAATTAATAAGATTAAATAAAAAAAAAGTGTATTGTTTCACCATAAAAATAACGTGACCTTTTATAAATCGTATTTATTGGTTGGTCTAGAACGTCTCAAGATATAATATAAAAATGAAATGGGGTCGTTTTATTTAAACTTTTATTAATCGATATTTTATACTAAAATGACATTATATTACATATGCGTAAAAATTCCCGCCCGACGACCCTTTTATTCTAGTGTCAACACTAAGTAGATAATAGATTTTCAAAAAATCCAATTCTTCATAAGCGTTTCCAACCAATTATACAACCTTTTCCCTTAAAACTGCTCTGGTAAACCTTCCCTCTCTACAACTAAGCTATATAGAATGATTTGTATACACTAAAACTTCCTTTCGAATTATCTGACTCTCTTTTATAACAAAAGATTGAAATAAGCAATCCCGGGCTTATTTGGATCTGGATTAATGCGGCTTTCGATGTAATTAGTCGAATAATTCAGATAATTTTAATAAATAATGTTCACGCCACATTATTATTGTGAGATTTCTACTTTACACGTTCAGCAAAAAAAAAAAAAAAAAAAATCAGAGATTTAATTTTTCAAATGCTACTTTGTTTTTCTATTATTTAGTCGAAGCTGTATTCAAATAGAAGTCTATAATAATACAATATATATGGGCATATATAATTAAAGTGGCCCTAATTTTTCCCCAGTTTTTGAATAATGAATGAATTAAGATTAAAGCAAAACGAGAATCGTATAGTTTTACACGGAAAGTTCATATGTAAGGATTTAGGAGATAGAAATATGAGAAAAAGCTATGAAAAGTGAAATTAATTATTAATGATATTCATGAAAGCATTAAACGTAGTTCTCAAGCCTTGGAAGAGACATTCGACTTGGAATAATGAGATTAAACACAAGAAAGTCTTATTTCACAAAATAAATAACATGTTCTCCTATAAGTCGTATTCATTGGCTAATCTAGAACGTCTCAAAATATAATATAAAAATGAAATGGGGTGATTTCATTTAGATTTTTATTAATTGATATTTTATACTAAATTGGCATGTATTACGTAAGCGTAATTTTATAATACACTGTATCGTAGTTTTCAAAATTACTGTAAATGTCTGAGAAAACTGTGAACAAAGTATATCGTTCCATAGAATTTGCTCAGGTTAAATGTATGCTTCTTGAATACAAATATTTTATGAAGAACTAGCTTTTGCCCGCGGCTTCATTCCCGTAAAACACATGCGGAAAAAAATATTGCATTGCCTCCTATCTTTTAGAGTAAGATTGTTTAAATATATATAGATTCTTAAATGCGTTCGGTAGAATCTCGGTTATAAGCGTTTTGAATCAAATGCGAAATCTAAACTCCTAAACTATGTTACTACTTATGTTTAAAAATAAGTTTACTTTTACATTCTTGAATCCGTTCGGTAAATAGTCCAGGCATTACGTGCTCAAAAACGACAAATAAATGCAAGTTTTGGTGTAGTTTTGATTTTTGGTTCCCTTTATGTTTTTTGGGCCGCTGAACACGAATCTGGCATTATCCAACAAAATTTCTCCCCGGAAACACGTTTTTTTGGCAAAAAACGTTAAAAAAACGTGGCCTTTTTTTTGTTTTTTCTAAATAACTTCAAAATTATACATTTTACATAAAAGTCATCAATACATAAATTAAAGAGCACGAAATTTCCTACATTTTATGTATTTAAAGTTTTTTTCTCTGATCAATGGTTTAGCCGTGAGAGAGCCGCAAAAATGGGTGTGAAAGCAGAAAATTCTGAAAAACGTGAATTACAGCACCGTACGTCGATGAAACATGAAAAACAACCATTTTACGCAATTTTTTTCCCACTTAATAATACTAAATATACTATTATTGACTATATTTTATTAATCTGATGTTCATTGTTTCTTTCATAACTAAAAAATATATAAAAATGAGCATATTTTTGATCAAAAACTTCATTTGCTATTACAAAATAATATCAGTAATAATTTCTTAATTTACTTTTAAATAATGTAAATAAAATAACTAAAACAGGTTTTAACATATAAAAGCTGACACGGATTCCAGTTCTTAAAGTTCTAGAAGTTCAAAATGTGGGTGTGAAAATTTAAAAAAATCCGGAAAATACGAATTATGGCACTGCACATAGATTTAACATGAAAAATGGCCATTTTTTAGCAAAGATTGACTTTAAATGATACTGAAGATATTATGATCGACTATATTTTACAATGAAGTTACTAACAATAAAAACGATGACTCATTATGAATTATTATTTAATAATAAATAATTATGTACATTAATAAGTACATTTACTTAAAAAACAAAGTTCTATTTTCGCTTTCTTTTATTTGAGGATCCCTGCTTTTCACCGACATCTACAAAATAGAAAATAGATGAATGGAATTAGTGGGTGTTTTTATAACTATCAATATTATAAGTAGTGGATGAATGACAGTTCTGCGGCATGAGGTGGCGTGTGGCGGGTGGTGGATGGTGGAAGTGGAACCACCACCACCTCACAGAGAGAGGAGGAGGTCCTCCACCACCACATGAATGAGAAGCTTATCTGATGGAGAGTGTATCATACTATAGTAGGATGATGGGGAGGGCTTTAAATTGAGGGGGCTTAAATTTTTTTAGGGTTTGAAACTTATGAGATTATACTGTTGTAGAGGGGTGGATGTTTGGAGTCTGCTAGAGTATGATGGGATTTTTAGAGAGAGAGAGAGAGAGGGGAGGGCTTATTTTTTAGGAGGGGCTTAAAATTGAGGGGGGCTTAAATTTTTTTTTTTTTTTTTGGAGTTTAAATTAAAGTAGAGATTGGAATCAACTTAGAGTAGGAAGGAAATTTGAACATATCGTAAAATATGTTACAGTATGATGAGATTTTAGGAAAGGGGGGAGGGCTTAATTTTTAGGGGGCTTATTTTTAGGAGGGGCTTAAATGTATTTTTTTTTCTTTAAGATTGGAATCAACTTAGAGTAGGAAGGAAATTTAAACATATCGTAAAATATGTTACAGTAAGATGAGATTTTAGGAAAGGGGGGAGGGCTTAATTTTTAGGGGGGCTTATTTTTAGGAGGGGCTTAAATGTATTTTTTTTCTTTAAGATTGGAATCAACTTAGAGTAGGAAGGAAATTTGAACATATCGTAAAATATGTTATAGTAAGATGAGATTTTAGGAAAGGGGAGGGCTTAATTTTTAGAGGGGCTTAATTTTTAAGGGGCTTAATTTTTTTTATTTAGGATCTGAAGCTTGTAATATCATACTATAGCAAAGGGGTAACCTCCTCATTTTCCAAACTTCACCCCCCCCCCGGAAGATTTTTATTTGGGTGCTCCCCTCTGTTGGATCGAATTTTCGTTGGAAATTAATAATTTTAAAAAATTGAGTCTGATCAATTAAGCATTGCTCATCACGCCTGTAAGATAATCGAGTATTGTGATAAGGAGGAAGGTGAGTCTGCTTAATTAAACATTAATCACAATTGCCCATTGCTTATCCCGCCTGTGGCCGCATGTCTTATATTACAATCGAATCATCTCTATCTTAAAATAGTATGTTATCAACACGTATTTACTGCCTTGCACAAACATCCGATAACCAAACAATTTTAACAGGAACTAGCTGATATAAGAAAAATATCAACTAAGATTACATTTCACATATTTACAAATGACAAGAAAGAGAACTTTGTTTGATGTTTCAACTAAGCTTTTTAAAACGACAATTTAATTTCATTAAACCATTACATATGTTTTTTTTGGAGGTTCTCTGTTTTATACAATTTACATTAACGTTAGAGCAACAATGAAAATATTTTTAACTTTACTTTACCTAAACCTTGATTTTTACACCATTCAAAATATATAAACTTCTTCATTATTAATTATTTTTCGATGTACAGTTCTAATAAACGGTTAATTACCATGTATTCATTTTAATAAGTTTGATGTATTCACATAAAAAGTGTTTTTACAAGTTATTATCTATTAGTCGATAACGACAAATTTAAGCAATATATTACTTTAGTATAGTATTGTTTTATCATTGTGCTGAAAATAAGTGATTCTTTTTCCGTTAATTTTCACATGAATTTTCTAATCAATTAGTAAAAAATTACAACAGCATGATAAACACCAGATAACATCGAGCCTTTCTTATCAAATACCATCATATTATCAGATCACTTTGTAAACCAATCCTATTATTTTTTTAAAAAACAGTAGCGCCTCCTAGAATTTAATAGATTTTTGTGAATCTGTAGAAATTTATCACACTGTTTATTGTTTTTTGTCATATGAAGATGTTAAGCGCTGTTCTTTAAGTGAGTGCTGTACAAGAAATTTCTTACTTCATGAATATGGAATCGGATTTACCCAGTCAAGAGGTGCAAGTTTCGAATAGTGAAAGATCACCCTCTTCATCAACCCAACCATCCTTTTCTTGTAATCAATGTCAGAAATGCTTCTCTAGAAAGATTGCGTTAACCAGACATCAAAGATCCCACTTGGATAAAAAGCCCTTTAAATGTGAAACTTTCATTCAAAGTACTGATTTAAAACGACATAGTGTTACTCATCCCAAGACACCCACTTTATATAAATGTGATCAATGTGCAATGGAATTTTATAGAAAGTATTCGTTAAGAATTCACAAGAGATTTCATAAGACATATCAATGTGACGAATGTTCATTAGAACTCTCTAAAAAATATTTGTTAAAAATTCACAAGAGATCTCATAAGAAGTTTCATGTTTGTGAAAAATGTTCTAACTCGTTTCTATCAAAGTCTGCTTTAACTAAACATGAAAAAAGTCATCGTCAAAAGGAATATAAATGTAAACACTGTGGTGTTATATTTTACTCTGATATTGATTTTTTATTTCACAAAAAAGTTCATTACAGGAATTTCGAATGTAAACACTGTAACAAAATATTTAATGTTGACACTAAGTTTATTCAACATTTGATTAAAATGCATAAGTGAAAAAATGCAAACTTTGTCAAATCATGTGAACTGGTTGATTTTCTGTACAGTTTATAATTTTTTTGTATTTTTATCATTATCGAGAATGATGAATAAATAATGTGTAAATGAAAAAAGCTTTAGTCTTGTATTTTTGTTATAACAATTCATGAATTTTTATAAT
The DNA here is from genome assembly GCA_964019185.1 of Maratus speculifer. Lineage (NCBI taxonomy): Eukaryota > Metazoa > Arthropoda > Arachnida > Araneae > Salticidae > Maratus > Maratus speculifer. The sequence goes on along the minus strand of OZ025295.1, from coordinate 307,297,468 downwards.
TATTTCACGATATTGTAAAAAAATTTACTTAAATTTTAACCTTTAGAAAAAAGTTTCTTATCAATTAAAATTAGAGTTCACTTTAATTTATTAATTTTTCATTTTAAAATAGTGAATTTATACTGAATTAATTTTAAAATACTTTTAATATATTAGAATTATTTACCAAGTTTAATTTATCATGATGGATATTACCTTGTGTAGCCACAAAAATTTTTAAAAAGAACGAAACTGATGACATTATTTATCATTCATTACTTAGATTAAAACTGTTTCCTAGTGTTGCCACAAAATTCTTCAAAAATAGTAAAACCACTAACATAATATATAAACTACCATTTATGTACAAAGACTGTTTTTTTTTTTTTTTAGATTATTAAAAAATGGTTGACTAAAACTTATGGCATTACTAATTTTTAATGTTTAACTGTAACCGACGCTGATTTTTTTTAACATATATTAGGATATGTGTTGTTTTTAAGCATTCAGTTTGCAACTGATTTCCGTTTGAACTTCATAAGCGGCTGTCCTTAGTTTTTGAAAATGGATTCTGTAGCAAATTTGTTAAAAAGACCTCTCGACGAAGTAGTTTCTTCTTCAAAGTATCAACGTTTAGAAGAATGTAATGAACCTGCTTATGTGAATGAATTAAACTTGCCGAGATTAGTAGTTCCCAATGCATTGAACACTAACAATGAGACGATATCATGTGATTTATCCACTACTGATTATCCACTGAATGTGAAATCTGAGATTAATACGAATTTTTTTAACTTAATTTCCCAAGACGAATATTTTCAAGAACCCACTACTAGATGCGAAGAGACTGTGTTCCAAGCAATCAACCTTTCCCAAGCAAGTGATGAAAGCCAATCCACCACTTCACGAACTAAAAGGGGCAAATCTTGTAATCGTGTTATATTTCGAGAAGAACTCAGTGATTGTATCTTCTTAATTTTAAAACTGTATAACAGACAATTTTATATACATATTCAAGAGTTTAAACGCAGTGGGCTTACTAATGAAGAAATTGTAACGAAAAATGCAATTTTTATGGATGTTAACAGTTGGTACGAATTTTGCAATAAAATTTTTCCATTTAATTTGAAGTATAAAAGTTCCTCGTTTGTTGCTAATAATATGATATTAGTGTTAAATTTTAATAATTCTATCATGCGAATTAAACATTTAAAGAATTATTCTCACATTGACTTGAACGAGTATCAGTTAGAAAAGTTAAAAATAAAAGCCTTTGATCTGAATAAAGAACTTCTTCAGCATATATATGTAAAGCATTTACCAAACTTAATAAGACAGAAATGTATCGTTAGTCACACATCTTTAGAAAATGAACGCATGTGCCAACATAAACTTTTAACGTGTATTGAAAATAGTATATCGAGTATACTAAAGCGCATTTTTGAATGCAATGGATGTATTTTTAACCACGAATCTGTAATCTTTCATCCCTGTTTGATGTTAAATAATCGACAAAAATTTGAACAAATGGGAGAAATGTTATTAACTCTAATAGATTTCGACTTTGTTATTTCCTCGTTTTTAAACGAAGTAGATTGTATTAGTGAAAACTTCTTATCTAATATTAATGTAGAAACCATTCAAAACGAATTGTTTAAAATAATGAAATAAAATGTTTTACTATTCTCTTTAATATGTGTGTTTAATTATTTTCAAAATGTATGTTTATTTCGTTTAGCTTTTTCAAAACATTTATAAATTGTTTCAATTTGTATGTGTATAAAAAAAGAAACACTTCATTATTAATAAAAAATATATTAACTATCTTAAATAAATAAATTAATAATAATCTTAATATTTTAATTCATTCTTTTCAAAAATTAGAAAGTTAAAAAGTTAATAAAAATTAATAAGTTAAAAAAACTTTATACAAAAATTAATATTAATAGAAATTTTTTTCAAATGATTAAAATATATTTTGAAAATTTTAAAATGTATTACAACTTATCAAAATTGAGTTTACTGATTTATATGAGTATGTATATTATTTTCACTCTATTATATTACTGTAACATTACAACAGATTCATAGTTAATGACATATAAACATTAGGATGTATATAAAAGCAATAGATTAATATACTCTCTTGTTTTATTAAAAATAAAATAACTTCATAAAAATGTTAAAAAAATAAAAAGTTTATGAAAAGTTTAAAAAATTATTCATAAGATTAAAAAAAGTATTTCATAAATTAATAAAATATATTTCATAAGTTAAAAAAAAAAAAAAAATCACAAATTAAAAAATATATTTCATAAGTTTACAAAAAAAAAAAAAAAAAAAAAAAAATATATATATATATATATATAACATAAAAAGTTTTATCGAAAAAAAAAAAGTAACATAAAAAGTTTTAACACAAAAAAAAAAAAAAAAAAAAGTATTATAAAAAGTGTTATAAAAAGTTTTAACAGAAAAAAAACTTTTCACAAAAAATAATATCAATAGAATTTTTTTTTCAAATGTTTAAAATATATATATTTTGCAAAAGTTAAAATGAGTTTTCTGATTTATGTATATTATTTTCACTCTATTATCTTACTGTAACATTGCAATTCATTCAGAGTTAAACATATAAACATTAGGATGTGTATAAAACCAATGCATTAATATACTATCTTGTTATTAAAAGATAAAATAATTTCATAAAAATATTTTCAAAATTAAAAAAATGCTTCATAAGTTTACAAAAAATAAAAACTTTACGAAAAAGTTTAAAAAATAATTCATAAGATAAAAAAAAGTATTTCATAAATTAATAAAATATATTTCATAAGTTAAAAAAAAAAAAAAAAAAAAAAAAAAATCTTAAGTTAAAAGTTATTTCAACAGTTCTTTAATAATTAAAAAAAAAAAAAAACTTTATAGAAAAAATAATATCAATAGAAATTTAATGTTTAAAATTTATTTCCCAAAAGTTAATATGTATTACATCTTATCAAAAATGAGTTTACTGATTTATATATGCATGTACATTATTTTCACTGTATTATCTTACTGCAACATACATTTTTAGTTAACATACATTTATAGTTTAACACATATAAACATTAGGATGTGTATAAAAGCAACGCATTAATATACTATCTTGTTTTATTAAAAGATAAAATAACTTCATAAAAATCTTTTCAAAATAAAAAAAAGTTTCATAAGTTTACAAAAAATAAAACTTTGTGAAAAAGTTTAAAAAATATTTCATAAGATTTAAAAAAAAATATTTCATAAATTAAAAAAATGTATCTATGTATATTTCACAAGTTTAAAAAAAAAAATAAATGTTTAAAAAATGATTTACAAGTTTAAAAAAAAAAAAAAAAAAAATTACAACTTATCAAAAAATGAGTTTACCGATTTACTGATTTATGTGTGTATGTTATTTACATCATATTATCTTACTACCAACATTTCAGAACGTTCTTAGTTAAACACTTATAAACATCAGCAAATGTATAAAAGCAGTTGATACTTTCCTGTTTTTATTAAAAGTCATACTAACTTTATAAAAATGTTTTCAAATAATATTAAAAAAAGCTGTTAAGTTATTAGATTCTCCTCTTTAATTGCATCTCATTGATAAGTTTTAATCATCCATCCAACCATGCAACTGTTTTCACAATCAACTATTATGTGAGTTAGGATTTCATTGATAAGTTTTAATCAACCAACCAACCAACATTTTACCTAACCAACTATTTATTTTCCCTAGCAATCAGCTATTTATTTACCCTACTAACCAAAAAGCTTTTATTGACACATGAACAAAATTTTAAGATGCAAGACTCGTCCTTTTTATTCGAAAAAACAATGACTTATATATTTTTTTTTTCTTACTTAAATGAAACCTTCGCATGTGCATGGTAAAACTTGGAAAAATTCATTTAATACACAAATTTAAAGTTAACAGACAAGGTCTTCACACTTCTTTTAGAATTGTACTAACATTTTACCAAATATCTTTAGAACTCAACAAGGTTTTAAATAATTATTTTAATAAAAATTGTCATTTGTAAGTAACATTATTGAACTAACTTGGAAAAATTAACTTGGCAAAACAGGTTTTCACTGTTCCAACTTAGTAATATTCATAAGTTTATATGTTAATCAACCTGTTTGGTTATGTCCCAGCATGGCTTTATAAAATATATCTTAAAAAAACCTTTAATATTAATGTTTAAAAATATGCAGTTAGTCTTTTATAGATAATTATTTTCACTTCTTTTATTTAAAAACATTTTTAAATAAAATTAATACAGTTGCCAATTTATCTGTGCGTTATGAAATGTGCATGCAAAACTTATAATTTTCACATTTTTAGTATTTCAAATTATTGTTTTCAAGGTGTACTAAAATTTGGAAAAATATTTAATTTTCATGTATAATTAAAATAAAATAGTTTAATAATAAAGACACATTTAACATTTTATACTCACCGTCGCAAAAGCACGTCCAACGCAGTCAAATGTTTGGGAAGAAATGAAAAATTCAAAGTCCTTATCAGAAAATGTTATCAGATAACTGTATCAAAAGATCTGTGACGTCAAAGAACATGTATCATCAACTGATCACGTGATGTATACCACGTGACTAATGCTTTGTTTTCTAGATTGGTTCTTATAAACATTCATTTATTAAATAATTTAATCATTCTATTAATTATTAATTAATTAATTCTTTGTTAAAATGTTTAACAAAACATGATATCACAGATATTAGTTACAATCAGCATTTGTTTTAAACTAGTGAATTAATTAATTAATAATTAATAGAATGATTAAATTATTTAATAAATGAATGTTTATAAGAACCAATCTAGAAAACAAAGCATTAGTCACGTGGTATACATCACGTGATCAGTTGATGATACATGTTCTTTGACGTCACAGATCTTTTGATACAGTTATCTGATAACATTTTCTGATAAGGACTTTGAATTTTTCATTTCTTCCCAAACATTTGACTGCGTTGGACGTGCTTTTGCGACGGTGAGTATAAAATGTTAAATGTGTCTTTATTATTAAACTATTTTATTTTAATTATACATGAAAATTAAATATTTTTCCAAATTTTAGTACACCTTGAAAACAATAATTTGAAATACTAAAAATGTGAAAATTATAAGTTTTGCATGCACATTTCATAACGCACAGATAAATTGGCAACTGTATTAATTTTATTTAAAAATGTTTTTAAATAAAAGAAGTGAAAATAATTATCTATAAAAGACTAACTGCATATTTTTAAACATTAATATTAAAGGTTTTTTTAAGATATATTTTATAAAGCCATGCTGGGACATAACCAAACAGGTTGATTAACATATAAACTTATGAATATTACTAAGTTGGAACAGTGAAAACCTGTTTTGCCAAGTTAATTTTTCCAAGTTAGTTCAATAATGTTACTTACAAATGACAATTTTTATTAAAATAATTATTTAAAACCTTGTTGAGTTCTAAAGATATTAGGTAAAATGTTAGTACAATTCTAAAAGAAGTGTGAAGACCTTGTCTGTTAACTTTAAATTTGTGTATTAAATGAATTTTTCCAAGTTTTACCATGCACATGCGAAGGTTTCATTTAAGTAAGAAAAAAAAAATATATAAGTCATTGTTTTTTCGAATAAAAAGGACGAGTCTTGCATCTTAAAATTTTGTTCATGTGTCAATAAAAGCTTTTTGGTTAGTAGGGTAAATAAATAGCTGATTGCTAGGGAAAATAAATAGTTGGTTAGGTAAAATGTTGGTTGGTTGGTTGATTAAAACTTATCAATGAAATCCTAACTCACATAATAGTTGATTGTGAAAACAGTTGCATGGTTGGATGGATGATTAAAACTTATCAATGAGATGCAATTAAAGAGGAGAATCTAATAACTTAACAGCTTTTTTTAATATTATTTGAAAACATTTTTATAAAGTTAGTATGACTTTTAATAAAAACAGGAAAGTATCAACTGCTTTTATACATTTGCTGATGTTTATAAGTGTTTAACTAAGAACGTTCTGAAATGTTGGTAGTAAGATAATATGATGTAAATAACATACACACATAAATCAGTAAATCGGTAAACTCATTTTTTGATAAGTTGTAATTTTTTTTTTTTTTTTTTTTTAAACTTGTAAATCATTTTTTAAACATTTATTTTTTTTTTTAAACTTGTGAAATATACATAGATACATTTTTTTAATTTATGAAATATTTTTTTTTAAATCTTATGAAATATTTTTTAAACTTTTTCACAAAGTTTTATTTTTTGTAAACTTATGAAACTTTTTTTTATTTTGAAAAGATTTTTATGAAGTTATTTTATCTTTTAATAAAACAAGATAGTATATTAATGCGTTGCTTTTATACACATCCTAATGTTTATATGTGTTAAACTATAAATGTATGTTAACTAAAAATGTATGTTGCAGTAAGATAATACAGTGAAAATAATGTACATGCATATATAAATCAGTAAACTCATTTTTGATAAGATGTAATACATTTTAACTTTTGGGAAATAAATTTTAAACATTAAATTTCTATTGATATTATTTTTTCTATAAAGTTTTTTTTTTTTTTTTTAATTATTAAAGAACTGTTGAAATAACTTTTAACTTAAGATTTTTTTTTTTTTTTTTTTTTTTTTTTTTTTTTAACTTATGAAATATATTTTATTAATTTATGAAATACTTTTTTTTATCTTATGAATTATTTTTTAAACTTTTTCGTAAAGTTTTTATTTTTTGTAAACTTATGAAGCATTTTTTTAATTTTGAAAATATTTTTATGAAATTATTTTATCTTTTAATAACAAGATAGTATATTAATGCATTGGTTTTATACACATCCTAATGTTTATATGTTTAACTCTGAATGAATTGCAATGTTACAGTAAGATAATAGAGTGAAAACAATATACATAAATCAGAAAACTCATTTTAACTTTTGCAAAATATATATATTTTAAACATTTGAAAAAAAAATTCTATTGATATTATTTTTTGTGAAAAGTTTTTTTTCTGTTAAAACTTTTTATAACACTTTTTATAATACTTTTTTTTTTTTTTTTTTTGTGTTAAAACTTTTTATGTTACTTTTTTTTTTTTTCGATAAAACTTTTTATGTTATATATATATATATATATATATATATTTTTTTTTTTTTTTTTGTAAACTTATGAAATATATTTTTTAATTTGTGATTTTTTTTTTTTTTTTAACTTATGAAATATATTTTATTAATTTATGAAATACTTTTTTTAATCTTATGAATAATTTTTTAAACTTTTCATAAACTTTTTATTTTTTTAACATTTTTATGAAGTTATTTTATTTTTAATAAAACAAGAGAGTATATTAATCTATTGCTTTTATATACATCCTAATGTTTATATGTCATTAACTATGAATCTGTTGTAATGTTACAGTAATATAATAGAGTGAAAATAATATACATACTCATATAAATCAGTAAACTCAATTTTGATAAGTTGTAATACATTTTAAAATTTTCAAAATATATTTTAATCATTTGAAAAAAATTTCTATTAATATTAATTTTTGTATAAAGTTTTTTTAACTTATTAATTTTTATTAACTTTTTAACTTTCTAATTTTTGAAAAGAATGAATTAAAATATTAAGATTATTATTAATTTATTTATTTAAGATAGTTAATATATTTTTTATTAATAATGAAGTGTTTCTTTTTTTATACACATACAAATTGAAACAATTTATAAATGTTTTGAAAAAGCTAAACGAAATAAACATACATTTTGAAAATAATTAAACACACATATTAAAGAGAATAGTAAAACATTTTATTTCATTATTTTAAACAATTCGTTTTGAATGGTTTCTACATTAATATTAGATAAGAAGTTTTCACTAATACAATCTACTTCGTTTAAAAACGAGGAAATAACAAAGTCGAAATCTATTAGAGTTAATAACATTTCTCCCATTTGTTCAAATTTTTGTCGATTATTTAACATCAAACAGGGATGAAAGATTACAGATTCGTGGTTAAAAATACATCCATTGCATTCAAAAATGCGCTTTAGTATACTCGATATACTATTTTCAATACACGTTAAAAGTTTATGTTGGCACATGCGTTCATTTTCTAAAGATGTGTGACTAACGATACATTTCTGTCTTATTAAGTTTGGTAAATGCTTTACATATATATGCTGAAGAAGTTCTTTATTCAGATCAAAGGCTTTTATTTTTAACTTTTCTAACTGATACTCGTTCAAGTCAATGTGAGAATAATTCTTTAAATGTTTAATTCGCATGATAGAATTATTAAAATTTAACACTAATATCATATTATTAGCAACAAACGAGGAACTTTTATACTTCAAATTAAATGGAAAAATTTTATTGCAAAATTCGTACCAACTGTTAACATCCATAAAAATTGCATTTTTCGTTACAATTTCTTCATTAGTAAGCCCACTGCGTTTAAACTCTTGAATATGTATATAAAATTGTCTGTTATACAGTTTTAAAATTAAGAAGATACAATCACTGAGTTCTTCTCGAAATATAACACGATTACAAGATTTGCCCCTTTTAGTTCGTGAAGTGGTGGATTGGCTTTCATCACTTGCTTGGGAAAGGTTGATTGCTTGGAACACAGTCTCTTCGCATCTAGTAGTGGGTTCTTGAAAATATTCGTCTTGGGAAATTAAGTTAAAAAAATTCGTATTAATCTCAGATTTCACATTCAGTGGATAATCAGTAGTGGATAAATCACATGATATCGTCTCATTGTTAGTGTTCAATGCATTGGGAACTACTAATCTCGGCAAGTTTAATTCATTCACATAAGCAGGTTCATTACATTCTTCTAAACGTTGATACTTTGAAGAAGAAACTACTTCGTCGAGAGGTCTTTTTAACAAATTTGCTACAGAATCCATTTTCAAAAACTAAGGACAGCCGCTTATGAAGTTCAAACGGAAATCAGTTGCAAACTGAATGCTTAAAAACAACACATATCCTAATATATGTTAAAAAAAATCAGCGTCGGTTACAGTTAAACATTAAAAATTAGTAATGCCATAAGTTTTAGTCAACCATTTTTTAATAATCTAAAAAAAAAAAAAAAACAGTCTTTGTACATAAATGGTAGTTTATATATTATGTTAGTGGTTTTACTATTTTTGAAGAATTTTGTGGCAACACTAGGAAACAGTTTTAATCTAAGTAATGAATGATAAATAATGTCATCAGTTTCGTTCTTTTTAAAAATTTTTGTGGCTACACAAGGTAATATCCATCATGATAAATTAAACTTGGTAAATAATTCTAATATATTAAAAGTATTTTAAAATTAATTCAGTATAAATTCACTATTTTAAAATGAAAAATTAATAAATTAAAGTGAACTCTAATTTTAATTGATAAGAAACTTTTTTCTAAAGGTTAAAATTTAAGTAAATTTTTTTACAATATCGTGAAATAATTATAAAAATTCATGAATTGTTATAACAAAAATACAAGACTAAAGCTTTTTTCATTTACACATTATTTATTCATCATTCTCGATAATGATAAAAATACAAAAAAATTATAAACTGTACAGAAAATCAACCAGTTCACATGATTTGACAAAGTTTGCATTTTTTCACTTATGCATTTTAATCAAATGTTGAATAAACTTAGTGTCAACATTAAATATTTTGTTACAGTGTTTACATTCGAAATTCCTGTAATGAACTTTTTTGTGAAATAAAAAATCAATATCAGAGTAAAATATAACACCACAGTGTTTACATTTATATTCCTTTTGACGATGACTTTTTTCATGTTTAGTTAAAGCAGACTTTGATAGAAACGAGTTAGAACATTTTTCACAAACATGAAACTTCTTATGAGATCTCTTGTGAATTTTTAACAAATATTTTTTAGAGAGTTCTAATGAACATTCGTCACATTGATATGTCTTATGAAATCTCTTGTGAATTCTTAACGAATACTTTCTATAAAATTCCATTGCACATTGATCACATTTATATAAAGTGGGTGTCTTGGGATGAGTAACACTATGTCGTTTTAAATCAGTACTTTGAATGAAAGTTTCACATTTAAAGGGCTTTTTATCCAAGTGGGATCTTTGATGTCTGGTTAACGCAATCTTTCTAGAGAAGCATTTCTGACATTGATTACAAGAAAAGGATGGTTGGGTTGATGAAGAGGGTGATCTTTCACTATTCGAAACTTGCACCTCTTGACTGGGTAAATCCGATTCCATATTCATGAAGTAAGAAATTTCTTGTACAGCACTCACTTAAAGAACAGCGCTTAACATCTTCATATGACAAAAAACAATAAACAGTGTGATAAATTTCTACAGATTCACAAAAATCTATTAAATTCTAGGAGGCGCTACTGTTTTTTAAAAAAATAATAGGATTGGTTTACAAAGTGATCTGATAATATGATGGTATTTGATAAGAAAGGCTCGATGTTATCTGGTGTTTATCATGCTGTTGTAATTTTTTACTAATTGATTAGAAAATTCATGTGAAAATTAACGGAAAAAGAATCACTTATTTTCAGCACAATGATAAAACAATACTATACTAAAGTAATATATTGCTTAAATTTGTCGTTATCGACTAATAGATAATAACTTGTAAAAACACTTTTTATGTGAATACATCAAACTTATTAAAATGAATACATGGTAATTAACCGTTTATTAGAACTGTACATCGAAAAATAATTAATAATGAAGTAGTTTATATATTTTGAATGGTGTAAAAATCAAGGTTTAGGTAAAGTAAAGTTAAAAATATTTTCATTGTTGCTCTAACGTTAATGTAAATTGTATAAAACAGAGAACCTCCAAAAAAAACATATGTAATGGTTTAATGAAATTAAATTGTCGTTTTAAAAAGCTTAGTTGAAACATCAAACAAAGTTCTCTTTCTTGTCATTTGTAAATATGTGAAATGTAATCTTAGTTGATATTTTTCTTATATCAGCTAGTTCCTGTTAAAATTGTTTGGTTATCGGATGTTTGTGCAAGGCAGTAAATACGTGTTGATAACATACTATTTTAAGATAGAGATGATTCGATTGTAATATAAGACATGCGGCCACAGGCGGGATAAGCAATGGGCAATTGTGATTAATGTTTAATTAAGCAGACTCACCTTCCTCCTTATCACAATACTCGATTATCTTACAGGCGTGATGAGCAATGCTTAATTGATCAGACTCAATTTTTTAAAATTATTAATTTCCAACGAAAATTCGATCCAACAGAGGGGAGCACCCAAATAAAAATCTTCCGGGGGGGGGGGTGAAGTTTGGAAAATGAGGAGGTTACCCCTTTGCTATAGTATGATATTACAAGCTTCAGATCCTAAATAAAAAAAATTAAGCCCCTTAAAAATTAAGCCCCTCTAAAAATTAAGCCCTCCCCTTTCCTAAAATCTCATCTTACTATAACATATTTTACGATATGTTCAAATTTCCTTCCTACTCTAAGTTGATTCCAATCTTAAAGAAAAAAAATACATTTAAGCCCCTCCTAAAAATAAGCCCCCCTAAAAATTAAGCCCTCCCCCCTTTCCTAAAATCTCATCTTACTGTAACATATTTTACGATATGTTTAAATTTCCTTCCTACTCTAAGTTGATTCCAATCTTAAAGAAAAAAAAATACATTTAAGCCCCTCCTAAAAATAAGCCCCCTAAAAATTAAGCCCTCCCCCCTTTCCTAAAATCTCATCATACTGTAACATATTTTACGATATGTTCAAATTTCCTTCCTACTCTAAGTTGATTCCAATCTCTACTTTAATTTAAACTCCAAAAAAAAAAAAAAAAAATTTAAGCCCCCCTCAATTTTAAGCCCCTCCTAAAAAATAAGCCCTCCCCTCTCTCTCTCTCTCTCTAAAAATCCCATCATACTCTAGCAGACTCCAAACATCCACCCCTCTACAACAGTATAATCTCATAAGTTTCAAACCCTAAAAAAATTTAAGCCCCCTCAATTTAAAGCCCTCCCCATCATCCTACTATAGTATGATACACTCTCCATCAGATAAGCTTCTCATTCATGTGGTGGTGGAGGACCTCCTCCTCTCTCTGTGAGGTGGTGGTGGTTCCACTTCCACCATCCACCACCCGCCACACGCCACCTCATGCCGCAGAACTGTCATTCATCCACTACTATTATAAATAAAAGTTTTTTTAATAACAAATATTTGATACCTTGCGTCATAACTATTTCTCCTTCCATTGGGTCCTCTGATTCATTGTATGGGCAATCCATTTCCAGATCGGTTTCAAAGTCTAGTTCATCCTCTTCGTCTTGACTCACAATTGCGATGTTTTTGCAGTTTCCCGAAGCAAATCTTCTGTCTGATATCTTCGCAAATAATGTTTGCTGCTGCTTCAAGCACTCGCAGCCTCTCATCTCGATCAGATTTACATGTTTGCTGATACCATGCATTAGTTAGTATCTTCCCTCCTATATTCTTGAAACACACAATGGACTTTTTTTTCTGATTCTTTGTGATCAGTATGTCGTCTCCATATCTCTCAATGAGGTTAAACTTTATAGTTCTCATAGTAGGTTGATAACCCCATGTAACCTGTTTCATTAGCTCTTCCATGGAGAATTGATACTCGTCATCATGATTTTCATGGTAATCATATGTACTTTGCATTGCTCTGTCGATTGCCTCGGCAAACGGACCACGTTTCTTCTGTTTTTGGACCTTCGGCCTCCTATAAATATATTTAAAACATTTGATGTGGTATTGAGCATCTGCTGCGATCAAATCATTCACTGGCTCGATGGGCTGAATTATAGCCTGCCCATAATCATCATTGCGAGCTCTTGCTGCTTTCAGAATTGTACTCCCATGTGTCGCACAATGTATACAGTATTGCGTTCGCTTGGTGGATTTTTCGCTTGTGTTGCAATGAACTCTTCCGAAATGCACAGTCCACATCTAAAACAATTAGTTCGAAAATTAAACTGAGGAGTTGATGATCTTAAAATTTGAGAAATGCTAGCACTTTGTTCCTCAACTGTCTTCACATAAGCAGTAATCATCCGTTCATTTGCGTATGCTTTTCTACACTTAACATGTATATCTACTGAGGTTTTCCCCTTTAGGAAAACTGCTTTTCCATCCCTTCTTTCTGTATTTGCCTTGATTACCTCTGCAATACCTCGACTAACTTTCACTGACGGCCCCTCTTCTAAAGAAGAGTCACAAATAAAACACAGCGACATCGCGCGAAATCACTTTAGCTGTTCACTATATTCACGAAGACACAAACAGTGAATTACTAAATTATAAGTAAGCAGTTGCATATGGAAACAGAGGAATGTGTCCTCCTGATAAGCCAGTGATCTATGCGACGTATATTTCTAACAGAGGCGATACTGGTGGTGAACAGGGGAGCGGGGTGGTATTCTACTGAACGTGGACATGGGATGCGGGGGTGGGTGCTTGACCAACGTTATTTCACACTTGTACCCCTTCAATCAAGAGGGAAAGTGCAGATGGGAGATGGGATCAGTTAAAGCCTGTTTTAGTTATTTTATTTACATTATTTAAAAGTCAAATTAAGAAATTATTACTATTATTATTTTAAAATGGCAAATGAAGATTTTGATCACAGATATACTCATTTTTATTTATTTTTTAGTTATAAAAGAAACGATGAACATCAGATTAATAAAATATAGTCAATAGTAATATATTTATTATTATTAAGTGGGGAAAATTTGCGTAAAATGGTTGTTTTTCATGTTTCATCGACGTACGGTGCTGTAATTCACGTTTTTCAGAATTTTCTGCTTTTCACACCCATTTTTGTGGCTCTCTCACGGCTAAACCATTGATCATAGAAAAAAAACTTTAAATACATAAAATGTAGGAAATTTTGTGCTCTTTAATTTATGTATTGATGACTTTTATGTAAAATGCATATTCTTGAAGTTATTTAGGGAAAACGAAAAAAAGCCACGTTTTTTACACGTTTTTTGCCAAAAAAAGTGTTTCCGGGAAGAAATTTTGTTGGATAATGCCAAATTCGTGTTCAGCGACCCAAAAAACATAAAGGGAACCAAAAATCAAAACTACACCAAAACTTGCATTTATTTTTTACCAAATGCCTGGACTAAAAACCTATGTTATATGAGGAGCCCAGAAGCCAAGGGGTAAAAGTGACAAAATGTCGATTTGGAGTAAATTGAGTTTAAAGATAATTGATGTTAAGTTGGAACATCAATAACAATTAACTAAATTGAAATAGGAAACATCTGCTTGTTGCATTCTAATCTTTGAACTCTCATTTCAATAACTGTTAAAAAATAGAGTACAATTTTCTTTAAATGTATAATTAATCAATATTGTTTGTTTTTCGAAAAAAGTGGTTTATCTCTATAACTTCCCAAATAATCAAAAATGACCTATATTTCTTTACCTGAAATGAAAAAAGCATATTTCCAGATACCCTGTGCACTTAACTCAATTTTTTCAATTTTGTCACTTATACCCCTTGGCTTCTGGGGTCCTCATATACATTCGAAATGAAATACGAATTTGTATTTTTCAAAAAAAGCAGATAATAGATTTTTAAAAAAGCTAATTTTTTTTAATCGTTTTTTCTTAAAACTCTCCAGAAAACTCTCTCTCTATAACTAAGCAATATAAAATGATGTGTAATACACTAAAACCTTCCTCCAAAATTACATAACTGTTTATAACGACTTTTTAGATTATGTAATTCCGGGCTTATTTGGGTTTCGATTAATGAGGTTTTACGGCAAATTAGTCAAATAATTAAATAAAGTATATTAAGTTAATAGTACTAATAAGTTAAAGAGTAATAATAAGTTAAAGTATTATTCACGCTACATTATTATTTTTAGATTTCCACTTTACACGCTCTCAAAAATAAATCAGAGATTTAATTTCCCAAATGCTACATTGTTTTTCTATCATTTAGCTGAAGTTGTTTCGAAATAGAAGTCCATGATAATAAAATATATATGAGCACGTAAAGAGAATGGAACAAAAAAAATATGGCGATCAAAGTGGCCTAATTCTTTCCCAGTTTTTGAATAATCAATGAATTAAGATTAAAGCAAAACGAGAATCGCCTATAGTTTTACACGGAGATTGCATGTGTAAGGATTTAGCAGATAGAAACATAAAAAAAAGCTATGAAAAGTGAAATTAATTATTAATGTTATTCGTGAAAGTATTTAATGTAGTGACTTTAGAACAGAAATTTAACATGGAATAATGAGATTAAATAGAAAAAAAAAGGATATTGTATCACAAGAAAAATAACTTGATCTGTTTTAAGTCGTATTCATTGGCTAATCTAGAACGTCTCAAAATACAATAAAACTAGTCGTTGGAGGCCACCGTAATACTTACCCATCATGGATATGTATATGAAAATAAAACATGTGAAAACTATTTATACAATGCATTGCAATTCATGAACAAAATTTAAATATTGTTAATATACATAGTAATGCTCTATAAAAGAACTGCTGATTACCAATTTTGATAAATTATATAAAACGCTAAACTACTAGTACCGAACTGCGTAAAAGAAACATCCTAATAACTCCAAAAACAATAATTATATTAACTAACAAGTAAATGTGTCGGATTAAGCTTCTCATTTCCAATTAAAATATACCTCTGAATTGAAATTTGAATGAAATAAAGGGTCATGAAAAATCGAAGAATGTGGAAAACAGGATTACAAATATCTCGGCAACTAATAATTCGATCAACTTCATTTTATATGCAAAATGTGTGTTATTTTATTGCCTTTTACGTCCATTCCTTAGAACAAAAAATTTCGAAAATTTTTATACACCTTTCATCAGAACGAATTTTTCGAGAGTCCGAAAAAAAATAGTTCCGGATAATCGAGGTTATTGATATTAAATAGGCTTCGTCCCATTCTTACATACTAACTACATACAAAATTTCAAGTCTCTCTCTTAATTTGTTCGGGAGATAGAGCGTTTACGACAGACAGACAGACTGACAGACAGACGGACGGCAAATTTTTTTTTTCTAAAAATATGTTTTTCGGAATCTCTACTATTTAAAACGTGTAAATGCGTCAAAATTTTTTTTTCGATTTTCAAAACGATTGCAAGACTTACCCTATACTACGTATGATGGGTAAGTAAAAAGGGAATGGGGTGATTTTATTTAGATTAATCCTTATCGCTATATTAATTACGTATTTATTATTATCATTAATTTATAATCGTTTTCACTTAATTATGTAACTTTCTCCCAAAATTCTCATATGTAACTTCCTCTCTATATAACGATAAGCAACATAGAACGACGCGTATACACTGAAATCTTCTCGCAAAATTATCTATCTGACTTTCTTTTTTAACGATTGGTTGAATTAAGCAAACCCTAAGCCAAACTGAGTCTAGGTTAATGAGCTTTGACGGTATAATGAATGAAATAATCCAGATAATTTTAATAAATTAAAATACGTTTCACGCTACATTATTATTGTCAGATTTCTTCTTTACGCGCTATCAAAAGTAAATCAGAGATTCAATTTCACAAATGCTACTTTGTCTATTTCTCATTTGGTCGAGGGAAAATATCTAAATAGAAACCTATAATAATAAAATATATATGAGCATGTAAAGAAAATGGAACAAAAAAATATGGCAATCAAAGTGGCCTAATTCTCTCCCAGTTTTTGAATGATCAATGAATTAAGATTAAAGCAAAACGAGAATCGTTTATAGTTTTACACGGAGATTGCATGTGTAAGGATTTAGCAGATAGAAACATAAGAAAAAAGCTATGAAAAGTGAAATTAATTATTAATGTTATTCGTGAAAGTATTTAATGTAGTGACTTTGGAACAGAAATTTAACATGGAATAATGAGATTAAATAGAAAAAAAAAAGATATTGTTTCACAAGAAAAATAACTTGATCTGTTTTAAGTCGTATTCATTGGCTAATCTAGAACGTCTCAAAATACAATATATAAAGAGAATGGGGCGATTTTATTTAGATTAATCTTTATCATTATATATATCGTTATATACGTATTTGTTATTATAATTAATTAATAATCGTTTTCACTATTATAGAACTTTCTTCCAAAATTCTCCTATAAAATTTTCTCTGTATATAACGACAAACATCATAGAACGAAGCGTATACACTGAAATCTTCTCGTAAAATTATCTAACTGACATTCTTTTTTAAAGACTGGTTGAATTAAGCAAACCCTAGCCGAACTGGTTCTGGGTTAATGAGTTTTACGGTATATTGAATGAAATAATTCAGACAATTTTAATAAATTGAAATACGTTTCACACTATATTATTATTGTCAGATTTCCTCTTCACGCACTGCTTTGTCTATTTCTCATTTGGTCGAGGCAATATCTAAATAGAAACCTATAATAATAAAATATATATGAGCACGTAAAGAAAATGGAACAAAAAATATGGCAATCAAAGTGGCCTAATTCTTTCCCAGTTTTTGAATGATCAATGAATTAAAATTAAAGCAAAACGAGAATCGCCTATAGTTTTACACGGAGATTACATGTGTAAGGATTTAGCAGATAGAAACATAAAAAAAAGCTATGAAAAGTGAAATTAATTATTAATGTTATTCGTGAAAGTATTTAATGTAGTGACTTTGGAACAGAAATTTAACATGAAATAATGAGATTAAATAGAAAAAAGGGGCATTTTTCCCAAGAAAAATAACACGATCTCTTTTAAGTCGTATTCGTTGGCTATCTAGAACATCTCAAAATCTAACATGCAGATGTAACGATTGAGATGATTTTATTTACATTTTTATTAATCGATATTTTAAACTAAAAAGGCATTGTATTATGGGAGTGTAATTTTGCATGTATGTTGCTGCTTTTAAAATTACTATATTATAAATAGCTGAGAAATCTGTGAATAAAGTGAATCATTCTATAGATTTTGATCACGGTAAACACAGGGTAAATCTAAACATTTGGGGAAAACTTTAAGGAGTGATAATACAGATCAAGACAAACAATATTAAATACGAATTAAGGATCCCAAACATCGTCTAAAGAAGATAGGTGCCACTAAAGTTTTGGGTCCAAAATTTCAAATATAAAAAACGGAAAAAATTGGTCGATTCGTTTGCAATTTTAGCTAAAATTATTCTTTATGTCAGTATTTTCCAGAAAATAAATCCGAAAGACAAAGTAAAAAAATACTGATGGATAGCGCTTTAGACTTTGGAGTAACAAACAACTATTTTTTACCGTTTTTTTTTTTTTTTTTTTTTTTTTTTTTTTTTTTTTTTTTGTATTTCATTAAATGCTTTCAAAAGCTTAGACTTAAATTTTGAGCTCAAAATCTGAATCGTTGATAGTTGTTGAGTAGCGCAAATTGAACTGTGTTCCGGGGGGATTGGGACTTAAAATTTAAACTCCTGTACACACTTCAGTTTGCGCTATTTAACCACTCCAACAATTCAGATTTTGAGCTCAAAATTTAAGTTTAAGCTTTTGAAATACGAATTTGCATTATATATATATATATATATATATATATATAGTAGAATTTTTTAAAAAGATAATGTTTCATAGTCGTTTTCACCACCGAACTTTATCACGCTCCTTTGAAACTTCAACTCTCTATAACTAAAAAACATATAACAATGTGTTATACACGAAAACCTTTTCACCAAAATTCGCCAACTGATAGTGTAAATCCCATGAAATTTCGTGTAACTGAATGTGAGTTATAAATGTTCGAAATGAAGTACTACTTTGCATTTTAATATATCTAGTAGATAGTAAACTTTTTAAAATGACAATTTTTATAATCGATTTGATTTAGTTGTAGAACTTTGTCTCGTAACTCTATAACTAAGCCACGTAATTATACACTAAAACCTTTCCCTGAAAACTACCCAATTGACATTTTATGTCCCACAAAAATCCGCCTGACAGAAAGTGATTTGTAAGCGTTCGTGATAAAATTCCCACTTATTTATGTTAGATAAAATGAGACGACTTTTTCCCTTCTTCCCTGAATGGGTCTAATCAATCTATAATTTATTTCATTCGATATAGTGTGTATCAATTCTATGGAACGTATACAGGGATACCCAAAACAACTCTTATCGCCTACTATGTCGTAAGGACAAGATTTAGGGGGAACTGGGGTACATTGATACATGGGGCACATTGATACACCCCCTCTACTGCTCACAGGGTCATTACAGGAAGTTTCACAACAGCTCCAAAAGGTGATGCTAGTGTATTCAACTACATACAGAAAATCTTGGAATGATTCAGCAGTTTGATGAAATGGGACGGGTGATTTATTGTTTTTGTTGTTCAAAAGTAAATTTGAGTTGTACAATTGAAATGCTATTATACAACTGTTCCAGTATTTTCAACCAAAATGAATACTCTCCCTGGTAAGTACAGCTACTCTTTATCAGTTCCTCATTATTTATTGTTAGATATATTGTGAAGTGTAAGATTTGAGACTCATTTTATTCAAAATCGCTGTATGGGGCACATTGATACAGTTTATGACGGGGCACATTGATACAGCCTAAATCCTTTAATAGTTCATATTTTCATTATCTTTTATTATTTTTTTTACCATACACTCCTTAATCCAACCTTTTTTTCACGAAAAATTTCTAATATTAGTTTTTATTGAAGTGAAATAGCTCTAATTTCTTTATATTAGAACATTTTATAGTATTTTTGAAAACAGAAGACGTAGGAACTTACCCAGCATCTAGTGCTAGTAGAACTAATAAAAGAAAAGGACGGCATTCTGGAAAATCTCGAATTTATATCGATTCTCCAGAGAAAAAAGTATTTTCGACATGAGAAATGTTAAGTAAGAGAAACAAACAGCAGAACAGAAAATGATACTTATATTATAAACAGAATTTTTAATATAATTATCCTTTATTTTCTGTTTATGAACCTATTTATAAACAGAAAAACTGGTAATTTTTTCATCTTTCATAAGAAAGAAGATAATGCTGGGGTTGAAGTGCTAGATATGACAAAGTTACCACAGCCAACAATCAGACAAGAAACAGCCAGAACATCAGGTCATAATATATTTAATTTTGATTGCTTTAATATTGCATAAAAATAAATTGTGGGTGATTTGAATTTTTATAAATAAATATAAAATGGTTTTCTAACTCATTTTTTATGAAAAATATGCATTGGTATTATTTTGTCGTCATTTTTCTTAAACGTATCAATCTGCCCCTGGGATGGGGCACATTGATACAAATGACTTTTTTTGATTTTTTTAAAATTACATGCAAAAATACTGTATAAAACAATGATTGTATATTTTTATAACATACTACACAAGTTTTGCTGTCACCTCATGGGAAAAAAACTTGAATTTTCTCCTTTCTTGACACCAAAAAAAATCTTAGAAAAAAACTGTATCAATGTACCCCAGTTCCCCCTACTGGAAATACGCTCACTAAAATTTTCTATACTGAATGGGGCGAGTCTATAGTGCTAGAAAAAAGTTTATAGTCCAAGAACCGACAGAACAAAAAACATTAGCTATCGAGCATGAGATAAAAACCTTTATTTTATGGAAGAGTAGTAATGAGAGAATCTAATGATCCGTGTCTGCCGGAAATGAAGCGGTGCATAAGCCAAAAATTAATACCACCAGTAGTTTACTCGTAGGCTCATCATTGTGCTTGCCGCCAATCAAAGGTATGAAATGTTTGTACGACAAACACAGTGATAAACCTACGAATAAATCACTGGTGATATTAATATTATTCACCGCTGCACTTCCGACAGACATGGATCATTAGATTCCTCCATTACTACTCTTCCATAAAATAAAGGTTTTTAGTTTGTGTTCGATACCTTAGGTTATTGTGCTGTCGGCTCTTGGACTATTAGGACCACCAAAGTTTAAAAAACTACTAAAATGATAAAATTCTAGCCCCCCCCCCCCCCCAAAAAAAAAAAAAAAAAAAAAAAAAACATTTTTATATCCTATCAGAATTTATTTTCGACAATTTATTAATATAAATACGTGTTGAAGGTTGAACATCCAACAACGTGGTGTAAATATATTATTTCGTTGTCCTGAACTTTTCCCTGAGCTCATTATTTTTAGTACTACTAGGTCTATTCGACGAATCATAGAGTGCTTCAACTTTATATGAAGTGTCATGACATTTATAACAGTCCCATATCTGATTCACCGGCTCTAACGTGTTTCGTACATGATTAAACGCAGGAGAGACAATTTATCTTCAAAACAATTAACGTAAAGCAACCAATGAAAAAAGAAACTGCATGAAAAATTTATTACTAGTTTAGGTAAGTAGATATTAAAACCATTACTCAAATATTCGGTATATGTCTTCATTCTCCGAAACTGACACAAGTTTTTTAAAAATTGAAACTAATTACAGACGTTAAAGCATTCGATGAAAATAATTAATGGAATATTATATTGTTGAATTTCATCTTATTAGAATGTCTGAGGTTTACGATGAAATTATATATATGAGCGATTCTCCAATAAATGGGTAATTTGTGTCCCTTATTA
Organism: Maratus speculifer; assembly: GCA_964019185.1. NCBI lineage: Eukaryota > Metazoa > Arthropoda > Arachnida > Araneae > Salticidae > Maratus > Maratus speculifer. Next base: position 307,275,811 of record OZ025295.1, on the reverse strand, counting down.
TAGGGAAGACTGGGGATGAAAAAGACATTAAAATTTCAGGAAGAAAATAATATAGGCGATACTTGTTCTGTCTTAATAATCCCTATAATTAACATCAGCCATCGTACACAAGACTTTTGAAAATTAAAACTAATCACAGACATTAAAGCATTCGATGAAAATAATTAATGGAATCTTTTATTATTGAAACAATTTCATCTTATTAGAATATCTGAGATTTACGATAGAATTATGCATATGAGCGATTCTCCAATAAATGGGTAATTTACGTCCATTGTGGTGGTAATAAAGGAACTGAGGATGAAAGGGACATTAAAATTTCAGGAAGAAAATTAAATTACAAAATTTCAATTTTATCACAGTCGATGGCAATACTTGTACCTTTTTAATAATCTTTACAATTAACATCAGCAATTGTAACTTATTAGATGATAAAAGCAAAACCTGTTTTTGATATAAAAACAAGGGACAGTGTTTAAAGAACTACCAAAACAATAAAATTTCAAATGGCATAAAAACATTTTTATATCGTATTAGAATTTATTTTCCACAATTTATTTATATAAAAATGTGTTGAAGCTTGAATATTCTACAACGTATTGTAAATATATTATTAAGTTATTCTGAACTTTTCTCTGAGCTCATTAATTTTAGTACTACAAGGTCTATTCGATGAATCATGAAGTGCTTTAATTTTATATGAAGTGTCATGACATTTGTAACAGTCCCATATCTGATTCTCCGTGTTTCGTACATGATTAAACGCAGGAGAGACAATTTATCTTCAAAACAATTAACGTAAAGCATCCAATGAAAGAGGAACTGCATTAAAAATTTATTACTAGTTTAGGTAAGAAGATATTAAATCCATTACTCAAATATTCGGTATATCTTCATTCTCCGAAACTGACACAATTTTTTTTAATTGAAACTAATCACAAACATTAAATCATTCGGTAAAAATAATTAATGGAATATTATAGTATTGAGACGATTTCATCTTATTAGAATACCTGAGATTTATGATAAAATTATGTCTATGAGCGATTATACAATTAATGAGTAATTTATGTCCCTTGTGATTATATACACTGTAAAAAAAAATCTGTAAAGGTACTACACTTTATCTAGGGAACTGGGATTCCAAGAACTTTTCCTGTAACGGTAACAACAAAAACTCAAGTTTTAGAATCGGTTACATGGATTTTTCCTGTTATCGTTACATGAAAAGTTCTTGGAATCCCAGTTTCCTAGAAAACTTTTAGTACCTTTACAGATTTTTTTTTACAGTGTAGGACACTGGAGAGGAAAGGGACATCAAAATTTCAGGAAGAAAATAAAATGTACAAAGTTTTAACTTTGTCTCAATCGATGGAGATACTTGTTTTGTCTTAATATTCTTGTAATTAACATCAGAAATTAACACAAGTTTTTTTTTAATAAAAAAATAATCACAGACATTAAAGCATTCGATGAAAATAATTTATGGGATATTATACTTTTGAAAAAATTTCATCTAATTAGAAGATCTTAGTTTTATGCATATAAATGAGTAAATTACGTTCCGTATGGTTATAGGGGAGACTGGGGATGAAAGTGACATTAAAATTTCAGGAAGAAAATAAAATGTACACACAAAGTTTCAACTTTATCTGAATCGATGGCGATACATGTTCTGTCTTAATAATCCTTAATCCTCTTAATAATCCTTACAATTAACATCAGCAATTATTGAATATTAGATCATAAAAGCAAAACCTGTCTTAGATATAAAAATAAAGAACAAAGTTTAAAAAACTACTAAAACAATAACATTTTAACAAGCAAAAAATATTTTTATACCGTATCAGAATTTATTTTCGACAATTTATTTATATAAAAATGTGTTGAAGGTTGAATATCCAACAACGTAATGTAAATATATTATTTCGTTGTTCTGAACTTTTCTCTGAGCTCATTATTTTTAGTACTACAAGGTCTATTCGATGAATCATGAAGTGCTTTAATTTTATATGAAGTGTCATGACATTTGTAACAGTCCCATATCTGATTCACCGTGTTTCGTATATGATTAAACGCAGGAGAGACAATTTATCTTCAAAACAATTAACGTAAGGCATCCAATGAAAAAGGAACTGCATTAAAAATTTATTGCTAGTTTAGGTATGTAGATATTAAAACCATTATTCAAATATTCGGTAAGTCTTCATTCTCTGAAATTGACACACAAGTTTTTTAAAAATTAAAACTAGTTACAGACATTCAATGAACATAAATTATAGTATACAGTAGACTCCCTCAAATCCGCACACCTTCAGACCAGAGGCTGTGCGGATTTTAGAATTTTGTGGAATTTTGATCACTGCTTTATTTACAATTTTTAACGGTAATTTGAACGTAATTAAAAATACAATCGAAATTATAATGAATACTTACAATACAGTAAAATATTCAAATAATTAAGTAAAGTAACAAACTAAAATAATAAACAATTAAGATAATTATTTTCAGATAACTTGAGTTTCAGATAACAATCAATCCAGATAGATTTTAAAATATTAAAGGCAAATATCAAGTAAATAACCAATAATTTATAATTAAATATTCATTATAAAGATCGGATGCATTTTTTTTTTAATTATTCAAAGAAACTTGCCTGATAAAGGTTCACTATTAATTCACTTCAATTCATAAAATAAGAAAGTTTTCTTTGAGGTTTAACCAGACTTAATAACGAAAAAGGCTTTATTAATATATAAATATATTTGATGAAAAGATTGCGATTACCAGTAATATCAGCAATATCTTTAATTTTTTCTGAAATGGATTTATACCTTCATGAAGAAGCATGAATTCAATGATATTAACGAAAATTTCATATTCAAAAGTATATGGAAATTGATATAAATATAAGAAAGTTAAATTTTTGTCCCTACATCTGAACTGAAAGTTTCATTGTTTATATGTATAAATAATGTGTGCATTTTAGAGAGTTGTGGATTTTAAAGTTCCTTGTTCTGGGAGTCTACACTGTAAAAAAAAAGGGTCGATCTACTAAAAAAAACTTTAGTGATCCTTGTAATTACTAAAAAATTTTTAGTAATCTTAGTCGGTTACAAAAAAATCTGTAAGAATTACTAGAAAAAAGTTAGCAACGAATAGAGTTAATAGTTTTATATTTTCAATAGCTCTTACTAAAACTCAGTAGGTGTGGCCTTGATAGCATAGTGGTTATCGTAACGGACTCCAGGCTAAAAGGTCCCGGGTTCGAAACTTGCCACCGCCAAATACGCCTCGAATGTATGTAGTGTCTCGTTAATAAAGGGATTATGAAAATCCTGTCGGAGCAGGTAGGAATGTTTGGTGTTGCCATCTATTGCGGTTTTGTTGAAAATCTTCAGCTTCAGAAGTCTGGATGCAGCTCGAAGGAAGCTCCTGCCCTTCGGCGCACGCAATGGTTATTAAAAATAATTTTGGAGCTATTACTAAAATTTGCTTCGTGGCTCATACTAAAAATTTTTAAGTTAGTTATACAAAAAATTCTTTTGTTTAGTTTACAAAAGAAATGCTTGTTTCACTTGCAAAAAAAAATGTTTGTAATGGTTGCTAAAAAATTCTGTGGAATACAAATTTACTAAGAAATTTTTAGTAACCTCTTGAATTTTTTTTTTACAGTGTACTGTATTATATTATTGAAACAATTTCATCTTATTAGAATATCTGATATTTGCGATAAAATTATGTATATGAGCGATTCTCCAATAAATGGGTAATCTACGTCCCGTGTGATTATAGGGAATACTGGAGATGATATTAAAACTCCAGGAAAATATTAAAATGTGCACAGAAAATTTCAATTTTACTTCAATCGCTTGCGATACTCTTCTGTCTTAATGATCCTTACAATTAACATCGGCAATTGTAGCGTACTAGACGATGAAAACAAAACCTGTTTTGATATAAAAATAAATTTTAATGTTGCTTTACCCTTTTCTGTAAAAAATCAATATTGTGTTTAGCACTATAATGTCATGTTATTTAATACTCTAAGGTATGCACTTTATGACAGTATCAATATATTTTGTGAGTTAAAATATTGTCATGCATGAATAGATTTTTAATTTCGCTAGGTGGGTATGGGATTGAAAGGGACAGTAACTGAGGGTTGAAATGGAACATGTCTTTTTCAACCCCTTAGGCTCCTGTAGCTCAAGCTCCTAAAAGTTACTATAGCTCAGTCAGTTGAATGCTCTTCCACTGTCAAGAGATCTCGGGTTCAAACACCAGGACAATAAACAAATTGTGTAAAAAATAAATGATACAGCAGTTCAAAATTATTCTAAAAATTCAAATTCTTTCAGGCTCAATAAAGGCTGAATGATTTACTGATTTTAAAACTAAATTAAATTATTATCATTAAAAATAAATTTACAAAGTCTTATGTATTTTTACCGATGTTAATTTACAGAGTCTATTGTAAATTTACCGAATTTCTCTGTTATTTAACAGAATTATTTTCAAGATGAAGAAGAAAAGACAGGATGAAGAATCTCGATATCAGATTCGAAACGGCTTTTTGCTAACTTTCCATGCATTATTTGTGCATTTCTAATCGTTGGTTTTCTATATCCTTATACATTTTTGCACAAAGACTTTATTTTCTATTTTAATGTATTTGGCGTCAACGGCCTTGATTCCATTGTAGTTGTTTTTGTTTTTTTCTTCTCTTTGCTATGTGACAAATCAATAGATTTTGTAATTTACGACTGAAAAGGTATAAGGTTTTTGGAGGACTTACATTTCCTACGTTACTATAGGCGCAAGAACGTTATTCCTAATTTCATTTCTATACGTTGTAATTTATTTAATTCTAATAATATTGATAAGGCCTTAATTCGTTCTAAATTAGCTTTTTTAAGAGCTTTGATTCAAGGGACTCACCAAAATATTGCTCATATAGAGCTTGAGCTATATTACTTACATATCAGACTTACTAATTCTTCTCCTGATTTTGATTCTATAGACAGAAGGTCATAGAATAGCGTCCTCAAAGAATCTTTTTTTCATTATTCGATTCCAAAGAAGGAATTTAGTACGCTTTGTAAAAATTCTGTCGTTAACAACTCCAGCAATTTACCTATTGTTAATCAAAATGCAGTTGTCAATCTTTCTAATTCCTCTTTAAGTAACAATCAGCTGAATGTTCTTAAATTAAATAACAATTTCTCTGCTTCTACCATTTTTTCGTAACCCCATCTGATTGCTCCTATTGAAAGAGTCTTTAAGCATAGCGCTATTTCTTCTTCTCAAAAAGAATCTATTAGGCATCTCATTATTAATACTGTCGTTTTCAATTCTAATGTTTATAAGCCAAATTTTAATAGTTCTGTTAAACATTGTCTAAAAAGCTTGTGTTTTGATCCGAATTTAATCATAACCAAGGCTGATAAAGGTAGTCAAATTGTTGTTCTTGATAAAATCTACATATTTGGAAAAATCCCATAAATTAATCAATGATGGTCCCTTGTGAATATCCACAAAGACTCTTCCACTAGTGAAATTGATACTACACTACCTGGCCGTTGATGAACGTCCACTTGCAATTTTAGACATTTTGTTAAATATCTAGAAAAATACATGAGGAATTACCCCGAAACTCTTAGTGTAACTAACATAATATGCAAATTATATTTTGATTGCATTCACACATGCGCAGTGAAAAATTATTTAGTAAACCTACTCATTTTTCAAACAATTTTTATTATTTTTTAATTCTGATTACAGGGTATTGTGTGCAATATTATTTGTCATATTTCCAGGAAAGAATATTATTTTATATTAAGAACTCTGTAAATTATAAGCAAAAATCTTGGAAAAATTTGGGACTGCTTTTATAAAAACCTTAATTTCTCTGCCAGTATGCATGCTATTGGCATAAAAATGAACACAGTTTATAACAATAAAGCACTTAATCATAATCTAGAGTTTGAGCGCTTTTGCTACATTAGTTTTGACAAGGTTATTCAAAATATATTCGTATTTTTTTAATTTTTTCACGGTCCCCTGTGGGTTTTCGGGGAAAAAATCTTCACGAAAATGTATGACTTGTAATATTATGTTTATACACTAAGAGTTTCGGGATAATTCCTCATGTATGTTTCTAGACGTTTCACAAAATGCCTAAAATCGCAAGTGGACGTTGATCAATGGTCAGGTAGTGTATTAAATATTCCATTAAGTCTTGACCCACTATTTTTGCTAAATTCAAGAAGTCTCTTATTCCTTATATTGAACATTGTGCCAGGTTTTATGCTGTACTTATCCTCCTCATAGTCCTGAGACAAATTTTACGTGACACTACAAAAAACAGTTTAAAATTATTATAAAACATCTCCAAACATGCAATAGTTTGTATACTGATGCTTTCAACATGCACACATCTATTAAAAAAGTCTGGATGTAATTTTAACAATTATAAAAGAAATTAAATTAATTTAAAGATTGATTTTTAGTGTCGCCTCCAGGCGACATCAGGACTGAGGAGGTTAAGGTCCATAAACCTGACATTTCTTTTAGACCCATTGTCTCTAGTATCGGTAATGCTTTTTATAAACTTGTCAAATATTTAATTTCCATATTTTCTCCACTCTCGAGCAACAATTGTTTCTCTGTTATGAATTCTCTTGACTTTGTTAAGAAACTTCACAGTTTTAAGCCACAGGGCCACATGATGATTTTCTCTCGATGTTTCTTCCTTATTTACTAATGTTCCTTACTAATTTTACTAAATGCCTGAAGAAAGGCTTTGTGAATTTCATTTCTCTTTTTCTGAAATCTAGGAGCTCATTCTTCTCACTCGTGCTTGCTCATCTCAAGATACCTTTGCATTTATTGGGAATTTCTTTCGTATGACTGACGGTTTAGCTAGGGTACACGACATTTCGGTCCCGCCGTTTCTGTCCCGAGACATTTCGGTCCCTGGCCATTTCGGTCCCGAGACAATTTTCTTCTTGGCCATTTCGGTCCCAAGACAATTCGGTCCGTGTCCATTTCGGTCCCCAGCAACTTTGGTGCCTTGTTATTTCTTTGTTCGCTACCTTATAAGTCGGATTCTAATTGTTGTGGGCCTGCCAAATGGTAAAAGTTCAACATTATTCGGGCCTTTTTTAATTTTTTTTTAATCTCCCCCTCCCTCCTCCCAAGTTTTATAAAAAGTTGAATATAAGAGACCGATAAATTTAAAATTTTATAACTCGTGATAATGAAATCACAGCGAGCTGAAAATTTTGTTTGATTAAACAATGTTATATAAGTTTAGGGGATATTGTTTTTTGATTTTAGTAGCATTATTATTAATCAGAATAAATATTTTAGATTTTATTATTAATTATTAGTATCAGTATATTTTATATAAACTTCTATAAACTACTATAAACTAAAAAATATTTTATATAAATCATAAATATTTTACTTATATTTTATATATTTTTTGTCTGTTTACGTAAACTTTTTTAGAACATTTGAATTAGCATTAATTAAATAAAAAAAACTGTGCTTAATTTTTTTTCTTCCAATCAGTTTAATAATAAATGTCTTTAATAATTCAATAAACTGTTATAAGTTATAATGTATACATATTTCCCCAAATTACCCATCTACACCCTCTCCTTTGATAATGCAGAAATGAGATTATTGAAGAACAATTTATTATTATTATTATTTTTATAATACAAAGTTGCATCTAATTTTTTTTTTTTTTTTTTTTTTTTTTTTTTTTTTAAATAAGAATAGTAGTATTTATTGATTGCATTTTTTAACAGTCTTCTCACGCCATGAAGAAAATTTTTTCGAGTTAATTTTACTGAAACTTGGCCTCATTCTAATAAGAGGATTATTTTTTATTTTTATTTTCATAAAATTAATATAATAATATTTTAAAATAAAATAATATAATTTTTTATATAAATATAATAATATAAACATTACATATAAAATATAGTATATAATTTAATAAAATATATTAAAATGTAATATAATAATATTTTAAATAATTTTATTTTCAATTTTAAAGTGACAAAACTAAGCTTTTATTTATTTATTTATTTGTATTAACTTTTCGCTCCTACTTTCCAAGGAAAAAAATTCTTATTTTAGTTTTATTTTTAACTATACTAATTGTTTTAAATTTCTGTAATTTTAAATATACAATAAATAAACAAGTAAAAGTTACATTTCAGTTTAGAACTACTAGGAAATATAATGATGTATTGAATATAAAATGGATTATGTATTGAGTTTATTTTAAAGTAAAATTCATTATGTAAATTAATAATGTTATTAATTAATAAATATATTTAATAAAATATTAATTTGATTTTTATGTTAAAATTACAAACTGTTTTGAGAATTGGGATTACCAATTATAATTAGGATTACTAAAATTTGTGTAAATTATAACATTTTGGATAAGAGTTATACGTGTGTGCGGGTTTCGGGAACTTATAATCGCATTATACTAAAATTTTACGGCCTTCAGTTTAAAAACCCTATAAAGTTATGTATATTTTCACAAATCTCGGTTTGCAGGAGAAAGGACCGAAATGTCTTGGGACCAAAATGGCTAGGGACAGAAATGTCTTGGGAACGAAATGGCTAGGTACCGAAGTGCCTCGGGACCGAAATGTCTCGGGACCGAAACGGCGGGACTGAAATGGCAGGACCGAAATGGCGGGACCGAAACGTCCTGCTTCCGTTTAGCTATGGGTAATCCTCTTAGTCCGATTTTATACGATTTGTTCATGCACTATCTTGAAATCAAATTATTTGAAGTCTTAAACTTTTAGTATTATGTTCATTACGTTGATGATATTTATGTTTTAGTTGAAATGAATTTAGATATTAATTATATTCTCTCTGTTATGAATTCCATTGATTCTTGCATTCAATTCACTTTTGAAGTTGAATCCAACAATTGCCTTTCTTTCCTGGATGTCCTTGTTATTCGCAATGAAGATAATTTTCCGCTACTGTTTTCCGCAATCCTTTTACGGTCAGTCTTCTTTTCACAAAGGTATTCTTCTCCTCCTCCTAACCAGAAACTTGCGGCTCTCAAAACTTTTGTTTTCCGGGCTTCCAATGTTTGTTCAACTCCTCAGTTACTCAAAGAGGAACTTAATTATTAAAAGCCATTACTATTGATCGTGTTTATTCCTCTAATATTATTGATTCCATTTATAGAAAATTGACGAAATCCGTCCATTCTGAAAAGAATTTTAATTCCAACTCTAATACTTTTGTTGTTTTACCATTCTTTCCTAAAATCAGTCAGCAAGTTGCTAACATTTTAAGAAAAATCGATTTCAATATTTTTTCTCCTGTTAATAAAATTGCTTTTTCAAATCTTAAGCACCTCATTGATTGCTTAGAAAACTGGTTTATTTATCAAATTTCTTGCCAATGTGGTCTTTCTTATATTGGTCAAACTAAACGTACTCTTAAATTTCGTTTAAAAGAGCATAAAAGGTATGTTAAAAATCAAGAGCTTAAATTCTGTTCTATTGTTCAACATTGTTAGCCTTCACAACATAAGTTTAACTTTACTTCAGTTACCATTATCCATAAATGTCCTTCTATTCTTGATCTTAATTTTTGAGAAGCTAACCACATCATTAAAAATTCTCACCCCCTAGTCAATGACTTACAAGTATTTTCCAAGCATTTGAAAGTCTTTAATTTAATGCTTCACCCCCCCCCCCTTCCCTTCGGTTTTATTTTGTTCGCCCTCCGGTAGATGTCTCTACTTGTCCACCCAGTTGTTCATGCTGCTTTCTTCTCATTGGTTTCTTTTCTTTTGGTGGGATCGCTCCCGTAATGGGTATATAAGCCATGCGTTTCTCTGTCTCTTTGCTCAGCTTTGCGTTTTCTAGCACGTTGATTTTTGCACTGATGAAGAATCTGGATAGTAGATTCGAAACCTTTTTGGCTTCCTTTACATGCATTATTTCTGCATTTCTAATTGTTGGTTTTCTATCTTTATACTGAAGTTAAAATTTCTTGTCAGTAATTCTTCTTAGACAAATATTCAACCCATATTAAAAAATTAACATTGTTATATTGTGTTGTATATTATTACTTACCCATCATACGTAGTATAGGGTAAGTCTTGCAATCGTTTTGAAAATCGAAAAAAATTTTATGACGGATTTACACGTTTTAGATAGTGGAGATTCCGAAAAACATATTTTTAGAAAAAAAAAATTTGCCGTCCGTATGTCTGTCTGTCTGTCAGTCTGTCTGTAAACGCTCCATCTCCCGAACAAATTGAGATAGAGACTTGAAATTTTGTATGTAGTTAGTATGTAAGAATGGGACGAAGCCTATTTAATATCAGCAACCTCGATTATCCGGAACTATTTTTTTCGGACTCTCGAAAAATTCGTTCTGATGAAAGGTATATAAAAATTTTCGAATGTTTTTGTTATAAGGAATGGACTTAAAAGGCAATAAAATAACACACATTTTGCATATAGAACGAAGTCGATCGGATTATTAGTTGCTGAGATATTTGTAATCCTGTTTTCCACATTCTTCGATTTTTCATGACCCTGTATTTCATTCAAATTTTAATTTGAAGATATATTTTAATTGGAAATGAGACGCTTAATCTAACGCAGTAAACTGTTAGTTTATATTATAACTATTTTTGGAGTTATAAGGATGTTTCTTTTACGCAGATCGGTATTACTTGAGTAGTTTGGCGTTTTATATAATTTGTCGAAATCGGTACATCAGCAGTTCTTTAACAGAGCATTACTATGTATATGAACAATGTTTAAATTTTGTTTATGAATTGCAATGCATTGTATAAATAGTTTTCACATGTTTTATTTTCATATGGCTATCCATGATGGGTAATTATTACGGTGGCCCCCAACGACTAGTTTATGTTATCTGACGATTTTTATTACTGCTTTTCTTTTCGCTTTTTTTTTTTTTTTTTTAAGTTTGTTGCGGCTTATGACTCACCAGAAAAAAAAAAGGTTGAGCATGGCTGAGTTAGAGTGATCATATTGGCCAAATTCGTGACACAATGTGACACAATTATAGTGTTTTTAGGTATGTTCCAGATGTGGCACACGGGCAGTGCAGGATCAAATAGCGTAATGTCATTAAAATACATTGCAAACGATTTTTCCCCAATTTTAAAATAACGGTTTTCTTTTAACTGTCTCTGTAAGCGAACTACTAAAGTTACACACCTCCTATTCAGTATCGAACATTTCATATTAGACATCAATAACATACATCGATTCAATGAAAATGAGAGAATATTTATGCAAGTTAGAGCATGGATAAACAGACAACCATGTGGACTGACAAACCGAATTCATACAGGCCTGTTTACCGAATAAGCCCGTAAATTTCGTGCTTACTCACTAAAATGCATTATAAGGCCTCATATATTTTAGCGAAGATTTTTTTTTCCGAAATCCTATAAGGGACCGCAACAAATTGATAAAGAACGAAAATCTTTCGGATAACCCTGTCAAAAATAATGTAGCAAAAGTGTTCAAACTACAGACTATGATTAAGTGGCTTTTTGTAATAAACTGTTTTCATTTTTATGAAGATAGCATGTATACTCATAGAGAAATTAAGGTTTTTATAAAAACAATCCCAAAGTTTGCCATTTTTTTCTTTTAAATTCCAGAGTTATTAATAAAAAGAAATTTTCTTTTCAGAAAGTATGACAAACAACATTGTACACAATACTCTGTAATCAGAATTAAAAAAAAAATGAATAAAAATGGGCAAGTTTACTAAATAATGTTTCACTGCGCATGCATGAACGCATTCAAAATATAATTTATGGAATGTGTTAGCTAAAAGTATAGAGCAACTTTATTGAAAGTCTCAAGAACATAGCTTGAAAATTCTGAAAGTGATCGTCGATAGAATAAGCTCAAAATCCGTTATTTCCAAAATAAAGCAAGAAAGATGAGTGGCTCTATCCATATATCCATTGATTAGTGTCAGTATAAGCATATACAACTTTGCGCGTACTACTATAATTATATACAGACCTTTATATATGTCAGTCTGTCAGTCAGTCTAACTGTACGTGACAAATATTTTGTGGACGCTTTATTTCAAGAACTAATGCACTGAACTTCACAAAAATTTAGATTCTGTCAGATCTTGATATAAACTAGATCTGATTAAGTTTTGTTGTATATCGCTCATTAGGTGGAGCTCCTACACTGCATTATTTGCAATTTCCTCAAAAACCATAGCTCAAGAACTAATGCATGGATTTTCAAAAAATTTTAGATTTTGTTTATATTTGATAATACATAATGCTGATTACGTCTGGTACCCAAAACTGATTTTTAAAAAATTATGTATTTTTTTTTTAATTAATTTTAAACAATCTCAAATTATTATGAATAAAATGATATCAAAGTATTTTTGATTTTTTAATTCTAACATTTTCAAAATCAGATATAAATTCAATTTCCACGTGATTGTTCAATTGTGTTCAATAGTTTAACTTTTAATTTTCTAACTTAGCTAACTATCTAACTATATTCCCAAATGAGTATTTTCATAATGAGATATTAAGTAAAAGAATACTTTGTATACACTAAACTTTTTGTATAGTTTTAATTCTAATGCAATTCCACCCATTCAAATATTTCTAACAATAGTATTATTGCTCTAAACGAAAGAAAATTTCAGTAGTAACGGTAGTTAAACTGGAAATTACAAGTTAAATTCTGAAAATTGGAAAAAAAAAGTAACTATCAGTGATCACTAACAGAGTTAGACGTTAATTTTGACGGCAGTATAGTGATAATGAAATGCAACCACACGAAACATTCATAAAATTTAATAAAAAAAATCTAACAGGGATATTGATTTTTCTATAAAAAATCTTATTTATTAATTAAAAATACAAATTTATTAAAGCATGTTTTGAGTAACACCGACATTTCGAAATTTGGTCCGACTAATCCGCATTAGTGTGGAATTAGCGGACTAAAAAATATGCACAAGACATTTATAACAGTGTTAACAAGAATCTTTATTACATAAAACTCAAGTTAATATAAAATGTCACATGATAAAAATATTTGATTTAAAAACAGCTAAAACCATACTGTAAGAACTCGTCTTACTTATTTACAAGAAGAAAGAAAAGCATCCCTTATCTAAATATGGATATCTCGAAGCTACAGTCTTCTTTAAATACTTTTTTATTTCTTGAAAGACAGCACTAACATTTAGAACAATAAAACACATAAAATATTTACAAATAAAGCTTTTTTCACATAATTCTACTTGCACACGCCACCAACACAAGATATGAACTCATTGTTCACAACCAACTTTCAAATTTTCGAACATCACTTTTAATAGAACGTTTTTTTTTTCTTTAAATGCGCGTGCTACAGTACAGTATTTTTAATAATTCTATTTAAGCTTGTTTTTCAAGCAAAAAGAAGCTCATGGTCAGCCATGTTGCCTCCCCTCCTCTCTCCTTCTTTTTATACTTTCACAAAAAAAAAAAAAAAAAAAAAAAAAAAAAAAATTAACATTTTCTATCGCTGAATGCAAGTATAAAACATAAATACTGATTTAGTTAAACACAGTTAAAGTCATATTCTGTTTTTTGACTCTCCCCCCCCCCTCCCCATTCCCGTCCTTTTTCTTACACTTTCACTAAAAATGAAATATAATAATGATATATAATTTTTTATAGCTCAGAATGAATTTGTCAATTTCTAAGTTTGAAGATTTTGTATTTTTAGATTTGGACAATTTAAATGCCATTATTCCATCTAATTTAATAGTTTTGTTTGCGTTATTAGCCATATAGTTGTGCAATAACACCAAATAGCATTGGTCAATAAATAACACCAAATAGCATTGGTCAATAAATAACACCACTACATTTTATGAATAAATATCTGATAAATTATTATTATTTTTTATAGATATACAATGAGTTGCTGTGTGAAATTTTATATTTGTTTGAAAAGAAAAATATAAAATTAGGACGTGAAAAATGGTGGAACCTCAACGTGGCGTTATTACCGCTGGATACCTTATATGAAATGTTTTTTTAAATAACTTTCTACAGGCATTTAAAAAAAAAAAAGAGACTTAAAAAAAATAATTTTTTTTTCATTAGAAGAACAGTGTACCTGTTTATTTTTTTTTCTTTAACAAAAGACTGAAAAAAAATTACTATTGTATTGTGTTAGAGCAGAATTCCTCTGACGAAAAATTCGCGATTATCTTTTATGTTAATGTTTAATTTTTTTTTATTATTATTTTTGAATAATGAGTTATTTTCATTGTTACCAAAGAAAATGTAATCAAATTAATTTCAAATTTAAAAAATTAAAAATGCCTCCTGTCATTCTCTTTAACGACAACTGCGCATGAGAAAAATCTTTGAAAAAGTGAGTAAGTGTAATCGCAGGTCGCACAGATAGTTTCATTTAATATTTCTTTTAAGGGTCTTAACTGATCCGCTCAACAAGCGAAAAACGTTTTGACACATTTACAAATTCATTTTTTAACAGAAAGATACAAAATTTTAATGCCTGACTAGGAAAGCGATTTCGAATTGAACTTATTTTTCCATTTTATGATAATTAAAGTACTTATCGAGTTATAAGCTATTTTGATGACGCAATCACCCGTTTTTCTCCTCCTTTTCGACCGGTTTTTCTGATTTCGTCGGGAAATATGCTCAAAAGTGTCAACTTCGAAGGCTTGTTATGAAAAGTCTATTGTGTTTAAAAAAAAAAAAAAAAGAATGAGTGCAATTAGACAGTTTCTGAATAACAACACCTGCTATTTTCATGCATTTCCGAACAAAAATAAATTAACACTTATGTCACAAAGTTGTCCTTTTTGATTTAAGAACACCCTTTTTTTACTTTGATTAATAAATCCAAATTGTTAATTTATAATTATTAAATTCTTAGAGAAAGGCAGCACCAACAAATTTAGTTTTAAAATAATTATAAAAGGAAGTTATTTATTTTAGTCAAATTAAAAATGTCTCAGTAAAATTATTTAAATAAAATCCAAAATTATAGAGTTAAAAAGAATAACGGAGATATAAATAAAATTTTAACATTATAAAAGCGAAAAAAACTGTTTAAAGTTAAATTTAAAATGCTGCATCATTAATAAATCTCGAAAGTTTTTAAAATAGAAAGAAAATTGAATCCCCCAAAAATATTATGAATATCAGATGAACGAAATCATAATAATATAAACCCTTAAATTGGGCAAGAACGCGAAATTTCTTCTTATTAAATCCATCCTATTTTCAGGTTCCAGCATCGGGCTTTGAACTAAGAGCCTCCTGTTTACTAGCGAGGCGCTTTTCTCCACGCTATGATGCCTAGTCGAAAAACATTTAAATTAAGATTATCTTTTAAAATTTAAATCGCAAACATGAACGAATGACATTGAAAAAATAATTTTAATTAACCTCTTCAGACCCCAGGGTTTATTTATGTACTTTTCCTAATTACAGTTATGGATTTATATTATCAAACCAATTCCTAAAAAAGATTGATCCGCAAAAAAAATTAGAATTTATTTTTTGTTGATAAAAATTGATGATACATCAGGATTCGAAAAAGACATTTTTTGACAATTTCTTTGGATTTTTTAATTTTATTATACTTTTTTGCATTGTAAAAACACTGAAACACATAAAATAAATATATATTTGGTAATTTTTCTTTACTAATGGACTCTACAAATGATATCTTAACGCACAATAAAATTATTTGAGTTTTAATTTTTGCTCATTTCGTACATTTTTGCTTCAAGCCAAGCTTATATAACACGTAGCTTACTAAAAAAGAGCTATAACAAACAAATTACTATTTTGTTTTAATTCTTCTATCTTTTAGGCCTCCATTTACACCAATTTCTCTTTTTTTTACAGTATTTATATACGTGAAAAAAAAATTGTAAAGATATGTATCCTATAAGATATATCAAGTCTGAAGAGGTTAAAATAATAGACTTTTTCAAAAAGTTATGATTTATCGTATAACACGAGGTATTCAGCTGCAAGTGCACAAAATTTGAAGTATCTGACTTATACAGTTTTTATGTGCGGACCTCTATGACGGGCATATAGATAGAGGACAGCAGGGTTCTCACTGTCGCTCGCCATTGCGACTAAATTCTTCATTTGACGATTAAACAAGCGATTAGATTCGCCAAATTGCTAGTACTCAATTTTTGCTTTTTCTTTCTTTTCTTTTTCGTTTTTCATAGATGTGCATATACATATTTTTAATTTATGCATATTTTTAATATATTTGTAGCGGATAGTTGAAATTAGATTAATGACAATCGTTGTCTCAGTTATAAAAACTTAGGTTATTTTAGAACATATAATAAAAAAAGGGGGTACATTAAAGGATTAACCCCTTGGGGAAGAGCGACACGTACAAAGGCTTAAGTATCCCTGTTTATCCCCACCTGTAAAATTTTATGGAAAATTTTGCCTTATTTAACTCCTCCAAACGCCACATTGGCACCGGAATTTTGTTAAAAGAAATTACTATTTATTGAATGCGTGAAATATAGCGTTCTCTTATTTACAAATAAATATGTTTTCAAATTCCGGTGTCAGTCATATATTTCAATACTTAAGCAATGAATTTACCCTGCCCCGCAAAGGGTTAATCGGAGAGCATTTCCTCGATTTAAAAAGGCACAAATTTCTGTTTTTTAAAACCGGTGACAAAACATTAAAAATTTCGTAAAAAGTTCCCGTTGCAAAGGAGTTAAAGATAATTTTTTTTTTTTTTTTTTTTTTTGTGATATAGGGCGAATCTATTTTACTAATACTTTTTTCTTTTGGCGATTTTTTTTTTTTTTTTTTTTTTTTTTGTTTCTAATTAGCCAAATTACTAACGTTGGTCAAATGTCAGCGAGAACACTGGAAGACAGAGACGAATAGGGTTTTCTTCATCTGACGAAACCCTAAAAAAATAGTTTAATACTCTTTCTTATCCTACATTGTTTACTTGCATTACAAAAACAATGTATCAAAACACTTGTTTTCGCGACCGTCTTCCGGTGACATTTTTATTTTATGGACTCAACAAGATGTGACAAGGTCCAGAAAAAAGAATTTGAAAACAGATCATCGCAAGGGAAATGTGTGCGCGTCGAGTTAAAGACGGCCAGATGACCGATTCACGCACTCCCGACAGACCAAAGGGATTTCGTAAATTATGTACGGAATGCTGCTTCTCTGCATCAATTATTAACGCATTTGCGCGTCCACGAAAAAGAGAAGTAGATCACCATAACTCGCTACAATGTCATTATGGAGCCCGGGAGTCCATCAGAATGGGTAATGGACTCACGTAGTAGCCACAACTCCCCTTCCTCAAATATGTACCCCTTTTTTTTATACTTTTTGTTTTCTATCGTTTAAGTCGGTGCTAGAGTAACTGATATCATGCATCAAAAGAAGATTGAAGTGATGATATAAATAGAATTATCTATTTTAGAACTAAACAATTAAAAGAGGAAAATTACCGCAGGTGTTAAAACAAAAGTAAAGGGTGGTGTATTTGCATTCTCTTTTGTTAAACTGGTCAATAAAGCTCGTAACCCATTAGTGCCTAGCGTCCCTTTTTTGGGACGTTTATAAAAAAGGCAAAAAAGCACTTTTCATATCAGTAAATAGAAAGATAAATAAGCACTTTTTTTTACTAGACAAATACTTCAATAAATTAAGATTAAAGTTACTCGTCTTTTAAAAGTGGTGGGAAACCCAAAATTTCATTCTTAACGAACAAAATAATTTGGGCATTAATGGGTTAAACTTGTAGGAATGAATTTTATCATGTAAAAAACCAATTTTAATGAAACAAACTGATGAGCGACAGAATTTTTTAAGCTAGATTGCATTTTTCTTTAAATAAACTACATTAGATTTCACAGATTTGCTAGCTTTAAATTTGAGCATTACTATTACTATTATTATTATTATACTGTCATTGATGTTAGCATGAATTTTTACTTGTTATTTTGCTTTTCAATTTCCAAATCAACATTTGTAAGGATTTTAAGATTAAAAAATTTTGGAGGCATCATTTATAGTCCAAGTGCCGACAGCACAAAACCTTAAGGTATCAAGCAGAATGAAAAAAGAAAACCTTTATTTTATGAAAGAGTAGTAATAGGGGAATCTAATAGTCCATGTCTACCGGAAGTGGAGTGGTGCATAAGTCAAAAATTAATACCACCAGTGATTGCTTCGTAGGTTTATAATTGTCTTTTCCAGCTTCCAGTCCTCCTTGTTTTCATTCCTTTCATTATAGGACACTTGTAAACATTTTCAAAAAACTGTAGTAGCGAAAGAAACTTTGTTTTTATAAATGGTTCTTTAAATCTCTGAAATATATTGGTTTCTGAAGCTTCTAATGGTAAAGATTGCTTTTCAATATCATGGGTAACTAGGGAAAGGCTATTACACATTTTCTTTCGTAGTTATAAAAGCGTTGGTTCATAGTCCGAGAGCCGTCAGCGCAAAACCCTATGTCATCGAGCACAAGAAAAAATCATTTATTTTATGGGAGAGTAGTAATAGGATTATCTAATCATCCATGTCTTTCAGAAGCAAAGTGGTGCATAAGCCAAAAATGAATACCACTAGTGGTTGACTTGTAGGCTTAGCATTCTGTTTTCTTGCACCCACTCTCTTAAAAAGTCAGACAAAAAATTACTCAAGTTGAGCCGAAATTAGCTCATCTCGCGTTTTTAAAGGCAGCTTCTCAAAAAGAGTTGAAACAACTCGAGTAGCGAGTTATTTGTAAGCAATTTAAGTCAAGATGGGTGGTTTAAAAAAGCAATTTAAATCAAGATGAGTGAAACGTTTGAGAAACAACTCATTCACGATCCAATAAATTACAGCTCTTTCCTGAGTAGCCAAATCCACTCTTTCGTTTTAAGAGTGCAGTTTTCCATGTTTTCATACTTTTGATTGTGCGGCAAACACAATGCTAATCTACGAGTCAACCACTAGTTGTATTAATTTTTGGCTTATGCATACTTCACTTCCGGCAGACATGGATCATTAGATTCCCCTATGACTACTTTTCCATAAAATATAAGGTATTTCTTTGTGTTCGATAACATAGAGTTTTGTGCTATCGGATCTTGGACCATCAAGATCACAAATAAAAAATAACTCAATTTCGATTCCTAAGTATTAATATTGGGCTGAAAACTTAACCCCCTCGGTCCTGACGCCCTATAATACAACGTGTCTTCCATTGAATATTATTTTATCTTAAAAATTATTTTGTTAATTCCAGCACCTAAAATGGCAGCATGTGTTGTACTTTTACTACTACAATGATTCCACTTATGTTTCACATTTAGTAATAATAATAATAATAATAAAAGTTTTCTGAATTATTAGCAAACCGTTGGCGTTTCTTTTAATTAAAACATATATTTCACTCTTCGAATTGAAATTAGGGACTCCTGTTATATGAAATACACGTAAAACAAATACTTTCGTTAGTTTTCGGTAAGTAACACGTACCTGAAATTTCAGTAAAGCGTAATAGGTCAGGAAGGAGCAGCACAAACAATCACCTCACCGAGTTCACGGATAAAAATCTAGGATTAGATGTATCTTGATTCACACATTAAAGCGCAATCGGTCTGCCAAGTCAAAAAGTGCCTTGGTGGGAAAAATCTAAAAATCCGACTTTAGCGGTTGATTCATAGGTTTACCATTATGTTTTCTTGTTCCCAACCCTCCATATTTTCATACTTTTTGATGCAGGGAAGCATAATGGTAAACCTGCGAGACAACCGCTTAAATCCAGATTTTAGGTGTCTTCCACCAAGATATGACTTGGCAGACCGATTGCATTTTAATATGTGAATCAAGATTTAACTAATTCTAGAATTTCATCCCTGACCTCTATGAGATGATTGTCTGTACTGCCGCCTCTCAGTCTATAACTTCTGTGATTTCGATAGCTACTTTTAATTTTGTTAAGGGTGTTCTTAAATCAAAAAGGGCAACTTTGTGACACATGCATTAATTTATTTTTGTTCGGACATGCATGAAAATAGCAGGTGTTGTTATTCAGAAACTGTCAAATTGCACTCATTCTTTTGTTTTAAAAAAAACACAATAGATTTTTCATAACAAGCCTTCAAAGTTGACACTTTTGAGCATATTTTTCGACGAAAGCAGAAAAACCGGCCGAAAAGGAGGAGAAAAACGGGTGATTGCGTCATCGAAATTGCTTATAACTCGATAAGTAATTTAATTATCATAAAATGGAAAAATAAGTTCAATTCGAAATCGCTTTCATAGTCAGGCATTAAAATTTTATAACTTTCTGTTAAAAAATGAATTTGTAAATGTGTCAAAACGTTTTTCGCTTGTTGAGCGGATCAGTTAAGAACACCCTTAACGTAAAGATAATTATCTCCCAAAATTGGGGAAAAAAATCAGGACCGAAAAAGAGTTAAAAGCCGTTAGGGTTATTCGGTACTTTAGGCTTTTCTTTTGGGGGCTTTATAAAAGATCGTGTCTACATTCCGAAGCAACTTAATGATTTGCCAGAGTTATAAGACACAGAATAGAAGAAGGATGTTGCTTTCATTACTCCGGACTCTTTAAACCCTTGGGGACGAACGACACGTATATGTGCCGCAAAAAGGCTCCAAAACCCGTGTTTATTCCCACCAGTAAAATTTTACTGTAAAATTTGCATCAGAGCATTTTCTCGATTTAATATAAGGCACAAATTTCTGTTTTTAAAAACCGGTGTCAAAATATTAAAAATTTCGTAAAAAGTTCCCGTCGCGAAGGGGTTAACGGAAGTGTGAGACGAATTGCACTTTAGGTTGGATGTGTGCCGTAAAACTAAAGGCGCACCGATTAAATATTTGTAAGAAAAAATAAGTTAATTTACTTTCATTCTGATGTATGATTTGTTCTAAGTAGACTAAATTAAACTGTTACATTGTACCATTGAAATTGGGTCATTCGTTTATGATTGCATCCTGAATCCTATTTTCATAAATTAACATTAGAATCGCGATTACTGGTCATTTTGACTGCTGCCTTCGAAACCCTTAAGGCCTGAGCCTGAGGATAGAAGTCGTGACGTCATAATTTTTTTGTGGAATATCTATCATTTTATAAAACAGTAATAACTATTGAAATTTGCTGCATTTTAAATTTGAAATTCCCCAATAAAAAATCAGTCAGATGCAGCAACCACTGTGGCATTCCGCATCTGGCTTAATTTTTGTTTAGGAGAATTCGAATTCTCACCAGTAAATTTAAATAGTTATTATTGTTTTATAAGATGATACGCAAATAAAAAAAATGAAACTGCTATTCAAAATTTTCCGGTGTGTTTTCCAATACCAGCTAGAACTGAGCCAATTAATGATGACGTCATGCCTCTGGATCTCAGGCCTTAAGGGTTCGATGGTAGAGTTTTGACCCTTACCAGAAGAATAGTTGTGAATTCGAATCAGAAGTTTTTTCCTAAAATAAATTGCATATATGCTGAACAAAAATAATGCAAATAAATCAGTTAAACAGTTCTAGATAAAAATTCGGGTGTCAAAAACATTTTTTTTAATTTAAATAAATTTTCTCGTATTACTAGTGTTTAGAAACATTTGTACTTTTTTTAGCAGTATAATAATATGTAAATAAAATGAAATGCTAAATTTTAAACTACCCTATTCATTATACAATCGTATTCCAAACACATGGTAATATTGCTCTGAAGCAAATGATGAAATATTTTCAAAATATACTATAGCCTATATAAAATTAAGAATTTAATTTTGAGTTCAGGTGAGCGACAAAAAATTCTGAAAATGACTGAAAGTGGCTAAGTGCCAGACTAAAACTTTGAAATTCTGCCAATTGCTTCCGATGTTCTCATTTGAATTTATAAAATGGCATACGATCATCGAGTTTGTTATCGAATTTGAAACACATACTTTTTTCTGCTATTATCATGCTGCATGCTTCTTACATCGCCTACAGTTTATTGCGCACATTTTTATCGATTGTTTATTATCGGCGAAGCCAAATACGTGTATTCATATATATATATCTATATACAGTGCTCAGCAAAAGTTTAGTCAATGATCGATTACGCTTCTATTTTCAGAACTATGTACCGAATGTTTGTAATTCCTTTGTCATATATTACTTGTGACTCATCCTTTATTCACACACAATAAATTTTAAATTTTACCTTTTACATAAAATATAATGACAAAAAAATAAAATTAACATTGTGGCAAAAGTAAAGACAATTTGTGTATTTACAGAAAAATAACTACAAATTAAAATCGAGTTGCACCCGCATTGTTTGCAGTAAGTGCAAGAATGTGACTTTTCATCGAAAAAACTAAATGCTGCGTCACTAGGGGGTCTATTTCGTACCAAACATGTTCAACAGCAGCTCGAACCTCATTAAAAGAAAATTATAGCAAAAATGTGCGTTATTACGACATAGGATGTTACAAAAGTTTTCGATTGGGTCCGGATCAGAACTACACGCCGGCCAGTTGAGATCAATAGTATTTTCAGAGTTAAACGAAGCTCTTTTTTTGTATGCAACATGAATAGATGCTGAAATCCATACTTTAGATCAGCAAAAGTTCCCCAAATGACTAAAAATTAATCTCCAACGTATATACGTAGTCTTGTGTTGCTTGGCAACCAATGAATAACTCCACAGATACACGAGCATTAAAGCTAAGTGAGGACCAAATTATTTAAAAGTCACCTCCTTTTGGTCGACTTAATAAAATCCCAGGATCTTTACTTAAGTCATTCCAATAATATGCCTACTTGTTTGGGCCATTCAAAATCCACTTTTTTTTTTTTTTTTCGTTACTGAATGTCATAGCGTACCATTTGGGTCCATATGACGTATATTTGCAAGTTAATTGAATTCTCGCCAATTTATAGCGATATTTTAAAGCTGATTAATTTATCATTTTCATGTAAATTAATTTACCTGTTTCTTTAATTCATCTACGAATCATTTCCGTAGACAAAGAAAGTTCTGACTTACTTTTAATGTGATTAGCAATCATTACTTGTGTAAATGTCAGTTTCTGGATCCTTTTGTCATTTCATTTTCTCGTCACACAAGATCTTCCAGATTATGCTTTATTTTGAAGGAGTCATCCTTAGACTATACTTCATAGACAGACCACTTTGGACGATTCAATGTTGCTGAAATTTCTGCAACAGTCTTCCCTTTCCATTTCAGCTTTCCTGCATCAATTACCTCATCTAATTGAATATTTTTAGCTCGCGGCATCTTCACTAACTGATGCTATATCGAGTTATAACTAAATACTTCCAACATGTGACATCATAACCAGGAAATTTGCATTTTTCCATGAACAGTTGGCTAAAAATCAAAAAAGTGTCTAAACTTTTGAATATGCAAATTTTACTTTTTTCAGTTAAATTAAATATTATCTTATATTATAACCATTATTACTTACCCATCATACGTAGTATAGGGTAAGTCTTGCAATCGTTTTGAAAATCGAAAAATTTTTTTGACGGATTTACACGTTTTAGATAGTGGAGATTCCGAAAAACATATTTTTAGAAAAAAAATTTTGCCGTCCGTCTGTCTGTCTGTCTGTCTGTCTGTCTGTCTGTCTGTAAACGCTCTATCTCCCGAACAAATTGAGATAGAGACTTGAAATTTTGTATGTGGTTAGTATGTAAGAATGGAACGAACCCTATTTAATATCAGCAACCTCGATTATCCGGAACTATTTTTCTCGGACTCTCAAAAAATTCGTTCTGATGAAAGATATATAAAAATTTTCGAATTTTTTTGTTCTAAGGAATGGACGTAAAAGGCAATAAAATAACACACATTTTGCATATAGAACGAAGTCGATCGGATTATTAGTTGCCGAGATATTTGTAATCCTGTTTTCCACATTCTTCGATTTTTCATGACCCTGTATTTCATTCAAATTTCAATTCAGAGGTATGCTTTAATTGGAAATGAGACGCTTAATCCGACGAAATTAATTGTTAGTTAATAGAGTTATTATTTTTGTAGTTATAAGGATGTTTCGTTTAAGCAATTTGGTACTACTTGAGTAGTTTGGCGTTTTATATAATTTGCCGAAATTGGTACATCAGCAGTTCTTTAATATAGCATTACTATGTATTAACAATATTTAAATTTTTTTTATGAATTGCAATGCATTGTATAAATAGTTTTCATATGTTTTATTTTCATATACATATCCATGATGGGTAAGTATTACGGTGGCCCCCAACGACTAGTTTTTATTCTACATTATATAAAATATATTTGAAAATAAGTAATAGCCATTTATAAAACTCACGTGTTCCTATTTTTTATTTAAAGGTTAAAAAACACCAGTGTCTAAACTTTTGCTGAGCACTGTATATATATATACATATATATGTGTGTGTGTGTGTCTATTTAGCATTGCCCTAGAGAAAGAGCTAAATACCACATTTCTAATATTGTTCCAATTTTTGCCAACTCATATGTTTGATATAGTTTGTTATTTAACGAGTTTTTCCATATTTTGATGTTGATTTGCAGTATTATCTAATGGTTCTATATATATATATATATATATATATATATATATATATATATATATATATATATGTATGTATGTATATATATATATATATATATATATATATATATATATATATATATATATTGCCATTTATATACGTATGCAACGTATATAAATGCTTGTAACACAGTTATATAAACTTTGAAATATATACAAATTAAAAGAATTGTTGAGGGGGGGGGGAATCAGATTTATTTTAGAACATCATACATGAGGACCCCAGAAGCCAAGAAGTATAAGTAACAAAATTGAAAAAAAAAATGAACTAATTGCACAGATGACCTGGAAATGTGCTTTTTCCTTTTCATTTAAAGAAATATAAATGATTTTCTAATTATGTGATGCGTTCTAAAGATAAACCAATTTTGCGGAATAATAATCAATAATAATTAATGATACATTTAAAGAAAATTGCACTCAACTTTTTTTTTACAGTTATTGAAATAAGAGTTAAAAGACCACAATGAAACAGCGGCAGTTTCCTATTTCAATTCAATTAATTATTATTAATGTTCAAATTTAATGTCAATTATCTTTAAACTAAATTTACTTCAAATCGAATTTTTGTCACTTGTATCTCTTGGCGTCTAAGGTCGTTATATAGAATTTTAAACAAAATTGTATACGATTGACCTCCATATCGTTCAATTAGAGATTTACAACCTCTGAGAATGAAGTTCGGTGAATAGTCCTGTAACATTAATGTAGATGAAATTACCATCCTTTGAAATAGTCACTTCCCATAACTATACACCGCTGAGATATGCTATATATGTCCTGATAAATTTGCAAGGAGTCTTCTTTTGGGATGGCGTTCAAAAGCTTCGTCAAGTTTCGTTGGATGTGAGCAATTCGGTCAAATCTCTTTCAAGGAGAGTTTGAGTCGTGGAAATAGGAAGGAGTCTGGAGGATTGAGATCTGGCGAGTATGGTGGATGTTTAATTTGCACCACAACTCATGAATTTCTTTTGGTGTTTTGCAAAGCCTAAAACCAAACTTTAAACTGATCTTTTATTCGTTCATTTTACTGTTCTCGGTTAAGAGCAAACACAGTGAACAAGTACTTTGCAAAGCACGTCTTACACAGAAAATAAACGGCGCTCAACGGAACAACGGTGGGGGAAGATGGTCAAGTTGCCTTTATGCAGGTGCAGCGTTTTGTTTCCCCAGTGTTGCCAGATCGGCAGTTCTGAATTCATTCACCGAATTTTTTTGTCAGCGGTAGTAGTTCGTGAATTATATAGTGTTTGATGAACGGTAAACTGATACACAAAAATGCCAATTTTCCACTCTATCCGCTACTTAATCACAGAATCACTGGACGGTTGATCAACATGGGTGATCGACATTATTATCGTAAGCAAATATGATGCGAATAAAAGTGATAATTAAAATGATGTCACAAAGTGTCTTAATAGTAATGCATGTATTTTGGAAAAGCGGCCGTATGTTACTGAGCTCAGTGATGTTATCACAACTTAAATGTCCTATTTACATATACTTCGTCATCTACATTGTTAAAAATATTCCTGTAAAATTACAGGCAGAGGCCGACAGCAGAGATTCCAGTCATACCTCGCAAAAAGAAAATCCATGCCCATCATTTTGTGCAGCCCGTAAAACAGGATATAATGCACTTTAAAACACAATAACACTTTGCTTACTGTTTCATAGCATGTAGCACGTTAGATAATCATTACAGAATCGCTTTTTTGGCGGGTTAAACATGTGTTATGGTTAAGTAATATTATTTTGTAAAAACGATTAAAATGATGGATTTCAACCTAGCGGGAGAAAATGTATGGGGTTATACCATAATTTTGTAACAGATGAACTAGAACTGTAAGAAAGTGTGGATTGCCTTTAATTTTCATAGTATTTTAGGGATAAAATCGCTTATTTAGTGGATCATACCGTTTTTCATCAAATAACGTGAAACCCGTGAAAATTGAAGGGCAAACGCTCAAATTACAGTTTTTCTGGCGCTCAAATTGCAGTAAATTTGCAGTTTTTTTTTTTTTTTTTTTTTTTTAAGATATCTATATTATAAAGGCCAAACGTATCTGTGCGTAACGCATACGTCATTTTGCGAATGGCAACACTTTCAAATTTTAAATTAAATTTCGGTATTGTAATTTGTCCTACTGCAATTTTTTACACTTATAAACATCGCACATTTTAAATTTTTACATCATCGTATAGGGCAAAAAATGTACTTTTAAATGCAATTTGTTTGAAAACTGTATCTTAATTTGTTTTTGAGATATATATATATTTATTTATTTATTTATTTATTTATTTATTTATTTTTGTAGTTTTTAATACCGCTTTTCTAATCGTGGCCACAAGAGTATACCATTTCTATTAGAAGTCATAGAATAAAAAGCAAAGGAAAAAAGGGAAAAAGTTGAAATTTAAATACACGCTGTGAATTTCAAGAATATCGTCTGTTATAAAACCCGGTGAATTTTGATTTCATTTACAAATTTGATTTATACATAAAAGAATATCAGTAGTTTAATATCTTTTTAGCAAATAGCATCGAGACTTAAAAGTTTTGAATCAAAATGATCAAATTAAGATACCAATTTTTTGAAAAGAGGAATACAAATACGAAATGTACATTTGCAAATTTTAATAGGGGAAAATGATGTCGGGTTTAGATTTCACAGGGGAAAAAAAATCTATGATGTAGTCAAAGTTGAATAAATTTTGCTTTTTTCCATTTTGGAATACTAGCATAACAGTCTTAATTGATAACTTTATCATAATAACATATCTTTAACATTTCTTACTGCTTACATGCTCGATTAAAGTTTAATTTTAACAATTTATACAACTGAATTTTATGGATATAGTACTTTGTTAAACTTAGGTTAAAATAATATGTGTATGAGAGATAGACTAACCAATATAAGGTGCATTTTTTGCTATAACTAATTTTGTAGGTTTATTATAAGTCAATGAACCGGTTCCTTCCTAAGCATTTTCTTTCGTCAAAATTTGACGGGTTCTACCTAGTAATAATAAAGGCTAAAAATATCACTTTACCGCTGTATAGTAGCTACCAGAATAAATAGTTTTGAAATAAGTGATTTGAAAAAAATTTGGGGAAACTATTTTCTATGATGCTAAATATTCCACTCAATAAATTTAAATTATAATGTAATCAAATAATCAGCTCACTAATTGCGGCGTGAAAATTAAATAATTTCTTACTATCTATCATGTATCACTATAAAAATTTTTATTTATGTTGAACTCTTTGATACTGTAAAAAATGTGGTAACAGAAAAACAAGGTCACTTGATTTTTCAAAACTCCTGTACGTTGTGGAACTTCATTATTATATGATAAAACATTGCAAATTAATTTCAGAAATAATGCATATTAAACTCATACAAAAAATGATGCATTACCGAACAATTCAAAATTAATTTCTGAGTAGCAAGTCACAAAACTAATAGCGGGTAAAGAATAATATATATACAGTCGACTCTCGTTAATTCGAAATCGGATAATTCGAATCTTCGCTTAATTCGAACTAAACATGAAGTCCCGAAATTTTCAATGGCAGATTAAGATTGAAAATTTTAGTTGATTCGAACTAATTTTCTCTTGACTTCGTTTAATTCGAACAAACAAGAATTCCGATTTTTCATTTTTCTTTTCTTTCTCACGGATTTCAGATCATTTGAATAACTTTCTTTCTTTGATTTTTGTGAAAATTGTTCCGAACGAGTATACATATAATGCAATGCAATTGATATCCACTTTCTTAGAGCCCCATCTGTCCATCTGTGACGCTTTAAATTTTTCTTCCATCGTGCTTGTTTCTAATCTTTTAATTAGTTTATGTATTTATCCATTCTAATTTAATATTAAGTCATATTCTAATGATAACAGACGAAATAAATTAAAAAAACACAATAACATTAATTCTTTTGTAATAGTACCATATTGAGTATGTTTTCATTTCATATTTTCCATAATTCGAACATTTATTGTGGTCCCGACGATTTCGAATTAACGAGAGCCGACTGTAACTATAGCCTTCTACTCAGAAGCATGCATATCATTGTGCGCGCGGCAGCGCGCTACAATAATATGATTGAGCGATGGTGCACACGGATTTTTAAATTTTTCTTTTTGCAATAACTAACTAAATACTTATCCAATTTTGATGATTTTTTTTTTAAATGTTCGTCTGACCAAGAAGCACAACATAGCACAAAAATTATTTTTTTTTATGGCATACTGTAGGTGTACTGTAGAGTATTCTGAAAATCGGACAAAAATTTTGTGTCACAGCACTTTTCTCGAAAACTACTAAAGATAAAAACTTATTTTTTTTTTTAAACAAAAGACAAACTTTTTATCCCGAGGTAGTCATCGAGAAAACGTTATTTCGCAGGGCGGTTTTTCTGAAATTGCGTATTTTCCAAACTTGGTCATAAATGGGTATATCTAACGTTCTATTGCAGATAGAATGTTGCGGTAAAGTTTATTTTAAAGATTTTGCGATGCTAATTAATCCTGCAAAAATTCATAGCTTTACGTTAAACAGTTTTTTTACAAGATGAAATAAAAGAATAGCAGTCATCAATCTAAGGTACTTGTGATCATCGGAGAGAAAAACCAGTTACACCATTCGATTAAGCATAAAAAAATACAGAATGCTTTTTTTTCTCTTATTTTTAACTTAATTTTTTAACGAATTATGAATTTTTTTGAAATTTTTGACATGCTGATTTTTGTCATTTTTTAACACTAGAACGCCCGGATGGAGTCGATTTTACTCCAATCATGTAACTAAATTTCAATTCGAACCAGAAAAATTTTCTTGAAATAATTTAAATCTAATCCACGCAAATTTACGTTAAATAAATCAATTAAATAATTTTGAATAAAAATTCTGGTGAGAAATATTATTTTCAAACTTGAGTAGAATTTCCGGGCGTTCTAGTGTTAATGAATCATTTACTGAATAATTATGCACGGTGTCTAGCCCTGGTGGCTGTCAAATTTGATTTTTAATTTTAAATTAGGCAATTTTTTGCACCATGCCAAATTTATATTTTATCCATTTTTTTCATTTATTTATATTTTGTTTTTAGCACAATGGCATCAATGGCAAAAATGCCTGGCATACCTGTCAAATATTGGGGCCCTGTACTTTAACAAAGTGTATTTATTATAAGTATATACCGTATTTATTCTAATAGAATGCGCCGTCTAATAGAGCGCGTCTTCTAATAAAGTGCGCACCTTGGTGCTGATTGAAAAAATAAATATACGGAAACGATATATTAGATAAGTAGAAAACGATTACTTAAATGCATTATCGAGGATTCTCATCGATCAAAATAGAGATATTCTATCAAAGCGATGGAGTGGCGATGCAGCAAAAGTTTCAAATTTTGAACAATGTACCACTCCTGTAAACTATAGCGCCAAGGATATGCACACTGTTAAAAATCTGCTGCATTTTGCTGCAACGCACTCCCCTGCTTGTATAGAAAACGGTTACTTGGCCGTGAAATGGCGCTTTCTCATTGGTTGGAATAGAGATATTATATACAAGTGGTGGAGGGCGTTGCAGCATAATGCAGCAGATTTTTAACAGTGCACTGTTAAAAATTTGACCCATTTGTTGCAGAGTCACTCCACAGCTTTTATAGAATATCTCTTTATGGCCAATGAGAATGCTCCATAACACAGTAAAGCAATCGTTTCCTATAAAAGCGGTGGAGTACGTTTTTAATAAGTCCGTAATAAATACGGATTAAGAAAAAAAAGAAGCATGGTTTTTGTATCAAACTTTACTCTTGCATAAAAAAAGTTCCTGTTTTTGGCAAAAATAATGGATATTTGAATGAAAAATCTATTCTTTGAAAGGATCTATTATTTTATTCACTTTAGTAAAAAACTGATTTTTTTTTTTTTTTTTGAAAACCACCGTAGAATTTTGGTATAGAAAAACCTGTTTAAAAATTTTTTTTTATTTGTAACACCAGAGTATTAGAGTATGTAGCATTTTTTTATTTCAATACAAATAAGATTTTGTTTTCTATATATAAAATACAAAACAAGTTGTGCAGTATCCCTATGGAATATGGAAAAATAGAAGGACTAGTGAAAAATGCTCCAAGGAGCAGTGCAAAAGTAGAATATGATTTTAATTGAGCATTAAAAAGTAATGGACAAGTGCTTCTTTTAATTACTGAGCATGAGGAAGGATAAGGGATCCCTTCTTGGCTACAACTCACTTCAATGCCAACTTTGAAAAAATCATATTTGCGCTTTTTCCGTGAAAACAAATCAGTCGCAGTTACTATAAAAATGTATAGTGTAAAGACGTAACCAGTAAAGATGCAGCTTAATTAGACATAAATGTAAAGGAAGGCGACATAATGCCAGATACCTAGTTCCTGCAGGTATCACATTCATGCACTGCCACCAAGCATACCCTAAGTATATAATTGCACAGAAAATTTATTTGTAGTATAGTGCAGAGTGAACAGTGCAGTTAACATCAGAGATGTAGTACAGGCTATACGCCGTACACCTTCTGGACTTTTTAATAGAACACCATATACCCTCTGTTTTTCAAGAAAGCTTATAGTATACACATTCTAGAATATCCCTCTGCTTAGAGCATATATCTTATGTTATTTTTATGACTACACCCCTGGTTAACATCTAAAGCACGGTGGAAAATTCTACTAAAGAACCGCAAATTTCTTTTATATGGAAAAAGCGCAAATATGATTTTTTCAAAGTTGGCATTGAAGTGAGTTGTAGCCAAGAAGGGATCCCTTATCCTTCCTCATGCTCAGTAATTAAAAGAAGCACTTGTCCATTACTTTTTAATGCTCAATTAAAATCATATTCTACTTTTGCACTGCTCCTTGGAGCATTTTTCACTAGTGTAAAAATACTTAATAGCAATTTTTGCAGAATTAAAAGTAATTTTTCGCATGATACATATATATACATACATTAGTTACAAATGCATTGCAAATTTACCTTTACTTATTCCATTTCCATAAATGCTTTAGGATCTTGTAGCAGACATCTGAATCTTAAACTAATGAACGGAATGTGACTAGATATTATATTTATAGTCTATTAGAAGATGAGTTACGTAAAAAAGAAAAAAAAAGCATCATTTAGTGCAAAGTTTTTGAATTGGAAAATTTTTGGAATTGTCAGAGTAAAAAATAAATAGATATTTACATTAATATCTATTAAATTAAATTATAATTTTTTGTTGGTACGTGGCAGCAGCACAGTTAAATACCCTCAAAAATGTTTTGAGAATGGCAACTTTCGGATGTCAGATCACTGTTGTAATCGTGAAAAGAAAGAGGAATTACACAATAGGCAGGGGGTTGACACAAGAACGCATACGATATAATTTTACCTGATAAACAGTGGGTATACAAAGTATCTTTCAGAAATTCCAAAAGTATACGACGTATGCACTATTACCTCTTATTACATCTTTGGTTCAGATGACACTTTATTTCGAATAACTAATCATGCTCAACATGGTATCTAGCCGTGCATCAAACTCTGTACCAAACACTTGATTATGGGTACTTTATTTTTTCGCAAAATGCATCTCCACATTCCTCGAAACGTAATAATTATTTTATAATTCAATCTACTTAATGTGTTTAAAAAATAACTTTAATAATCAAATTTAAACAATTTTACATTTGTTTGGTCTCGTGATTGCAAAAGACGCCGTGATTCATAAACGCAAATAAAAACTACAATTTTAATTTTTGCTTCGCCAGATATTACTACATAATGACATTAATTCTCAAATCTACGTTTAAAATTTATTTATTTATTTATTTATTATTATTTATTTATTTATTTTTGTAAATATATACATGCAGTGAAACTTCTCTGTGTGACTACCTCCATTAAATGACCACCTTCCTGAACGACCATTTTTTTTTTCATGGAACGAAATTCATTCCCATAGGCTCAATACTAATTTTACTTCTATTCAGAGACCATATCAATTGAACTCACTCCGTGAAAGACCAATTTTTTTTTAAAAAGAAAATGAAACAAATTCCGTTTTTTTTCGGATGTTTTGAAGAAGGTTTTATTCGAAAAATCATTCCCGGGAGCGTATTATTCATAAAACTTCTAAACTAAATTTAGATTTTTTTTTTAATTCTAGTAACTTTTAAGTGTTTAATCCATTGTGTGCCTTTTTAGGCAATGAATTTAATCTGATGGAAAATTATGAACGACAATCAATAAACTTCAGTGTCCTATTCTCTCAGGAAACTGTCAAAGAAATAAATAAAGTAATGAAACCGTCATTATTTGTTCCCGTCCAAAAAAATTTGCACTTATTTATTGAACCTCGAAAGGACTTGGAAAGAAAAATTAAAATAGATAAAATCATAAAATCAAAGCAAACGTCAATGTATTCATTTTTTAAACTCTGTATTAATTAACTTGTGTAATTAACTTTTTTTTATACTTAAGTTTTTATATTTTTTCCTAATGTGAAAAATAAATTTAAGTAACATTAATTATTACCCCCTTTTTTTTGAACAATTAAAATCAAAATTTAAACATGACCTCCATTAAGAGACCACCTCTCGAAGTAACCGATTTTTATTTGGACGAAAACTGGTCACTTTAGGGAGGTTTTACTGTAAATACATTTAATTTTATGATTGATATATTTTTCGAAAAAATAATGGAAAAATTCTGAAAGTGTTGATCTATAGCTTATTTTCATAATTGTGGCTTCTGCATATTTTTCATAACATACTTTATAGAACAATGAGACAGTTAAGAAGAAAAAGACATAACATGTTGGATAATAGTTATAAACATAATAGCAGAAGCACAGACGATCACCTCGTCGAGTTCACGAGTGGAATTATAGGATTAGTTAAATGTTGATTCACATGTTAAAACGCAATCTGTCTGCCAAGTCATATCTTGGTGGAAAACACCTAAAAACCCGATTTTAGCCGTTGTCTCGAAGATTTACCATTGTACCACTAATGGTGTTGATTTTTCAAAATTCAACACCTATGAGGAACATGGGGGTGGGGTTGCATAGCTTTACTCAATCGTCTTCCGTTTTCGGAAAACATATCAGAAACGCTGCTTAAGATTAAAATAACTGTACTTAGGTTAGAACTACTTAAACTTAATGGTTACTCAGTTATAGTTTGATTTACTAGGGAGAAATCAACATTAGCTTCAACAATTATTATTTGTTGAGAAATAATAATAGCAAAGTTAAAACAATAGAATAAATTTTTTGGTCAACTTGGCGATATATTGCCAAATTTGGTAGGGCATTATATATATATATATATATATATATATATATATATATATATATATTATATTTTAGTGAATTTTAATGAAAACATTTTTTTAATTACTTTTATTTTTTAACATTGTAACTATAAAATAGAAACATTTCTTATTCTTAGTGCACTGAGTATGTTTAACATGACATATGGACCATTTTCACCATTCGTTTACATTTCAAGGTAACGGACTTGACATTTCAAATAAAACTATTAGAAATGAGCTAGCTTGTATAATTTCTAACTTAAATAATAATACACATACCTTCTGAAACTATTTAGTAAACAATATTTAATTACAAAAGAGAAAAGATCATTATTTTAATATTAAAATTTACGGTAACAGACTTGACAGTGAAAAAAAATACCAACTTTAATAAAAGCTTATTCTTGCCACTATTACATTGCTTCACAATTGAAGAGTAAAAAATGGCACGTGGTAGTTGCGTGAATAATTTATATCGCCGAGTATTTTCTGCTAACTTTAGGCAGAATTAAAAACCTATTTTGACTAAAATAATCACAAGGTAACGGACTTGACAAAAAGTGAGAGACAAAATATTTTTGTTAATTTCTTTAAAAAAATATTTCTTGTTAACAAATTTTTTCTTTTTTATAGAACACTAATAGTTCATATTTAAAATAATTAAATAACTTTATTTAAAAAAATTAAAATAGATTTAAACAAGCAACAATTAATTACATAAAATTTGGAATGGGACAGGCATTTTAGCTTGGAATCAAAATTTTAAAGATTTATATTTCCAAAACTTTTATTGATTTTTTAAATTTTTCATGTTAGAAATGTTCAATATAGTCTTCGTCTTCTTTAGCTAATGCATAGCTGAAATAAAACTTTAAATATTAATTTATGTTTGAATTTTCTTCTTTTTACTTTTGGACAGCATATGTAAGCGAAATTTGAAAATGGCTCATATACAAACAAAGTAAAGAAGGATGATTCCAACATCAATAGTTTATTTCCTAAATAACATTAATTACTTGAGACATTCTGGGATGGAGATTACAAAAGAACGATAATGCTCAGATAAATTATGCTTATGAATTTCTTAATACACATATATCAAAGGAAAAAAAAAATGAGAACTAGCTAAGAGTTCATCTGTACAAATTGCTATTTCCGATCAGGTTTCGGGCATTCATTGCAATCACATGACCCAAATAAAATTGTGCCTTATTAAGAAAAAAAAAAGTATAATATACGTCTCACGTCAGACTTCCAACAAGAAAAAAGGGGAAGGATGGGGAATAAGGTCCAAGGAAGATGGCGAGAAATAAAACTCACAATAAAAAAAACTTAGCGACAGGAATTAAGGAATAGATGACCAGTGCAGCACACGAATCACGTCCCGCGAGTTTGACCGAGTATTATTGACATAGATCGGGGGAGGAGGGTAAAGAGAGAAAGAGATGGAGTATGTATTTCCAGCTCTCATCTAAGCAGCGAACATGAGATACAAAGATCTTTACCTCTTTTAAAAAAGAACAAAAGTCTTAGGAACATGATAATCGCTAAATTTATCTTGAAACGCAGCCATGACGAGAATGAGCAAAAAAGAAGTGGTAATAAGGTCTTTAAGCTGTTTGACGTGATGATGAAGCTTTAGTAATCTTGGAATATACGTATTTTTTATTTTATCTCGTTATTTCGCCTTTGTTTTAATTTTCATTCGGGCAGATGAAGCATGGTTTTGAATCACATAAAAGTTCTTTTTTCTTTGTTTATTCATTATTATTATTCTTTAACTGGAGGAAAAACTTTTCTTTGGTGAGACTATATATTTTATCGTATGTTTATATTTTATGCAGTTGGAATTCTACTTCGTTATTTAGTAAAGTCTTTGGCAAAGGGGTTAAGTACATAAATCTGCGGATTATTAAAACATGTAAAGTATTGTGTTCTTTATCATTGCACATTAAACAAAATATGAGCAATAAGAAGAAATGTTTTAAACAAACTTTTTTTTCCCCCTTATACAATAAAACTTTTGGAAACTCAGTTACTAAGAAACAATTAAAGGAACTGGGTACATGGATATTATTAATTAACTTCAAATGTTATCTATAGTTTTTCTCGAAAATAATTATGAGTGAACGGTTCAAGATGTTGTTTGAGGAATACAAAATGAACTAATCTTAGATGGAATCTTAGAAACAATGTTAAAAACTTATAGACTGAGGGGTGACTGCAAAGTCAATCACCTCGTCGAATTCATGGATGAAGATATAGGATTAGTTAAATTTCGCATTGCATATTAAAAAGCAATGGGTCTGCCAAAACATATCTTGGTAGAAAATACCTGAAAACCCTATTTTAACGGTTGACTCATAGGCCGTCGTCATTACTATTATATTTTTCTGCTCCGAATCCTTCATTTTTTCATACATTTGACTGCAGGAAAATTGATACCTCTAGTCGTTCACTCGTACGTTTAATATTATGTTTGCCGTACAATTAAAAGTATGAAAACATGGGAAATTTGGTGCAGGAAAACAATGTAAATAATGTTAAGTAATGTTAAGTCTACGAGTCAACCATTAGTGGTATTCATTTTTGGCTTATGCACCACTTCGCTTCCGGCACACATGGATGATTAGATTCCCCTATTACTAATCTTCCATAAAATAAAGTAATTTTTCTTGTACTCGATGATTTAGGGTTTTGTGCGGTCAGCTCTTGGACTATAAACAGCACCAATTCATGTCAAAAACTAGCATCTGTGCATAAGTTATTGACACAGGGTTGTTTCGGAAATCGTAAAAAAGAATGAAGCATAGCAGCACCATCTGTTGAGTGATTTACACCAAAAACTAATCAGAATCAATTTATACTATAGGGACTACCTGAATATAATTTTTTATTAAATTCCGTGC
Organism: Maratus speculifer; assembly: GCA_964019185.1. Taxonomy (NCBI): domain Eukaryota; kingdom Metazoa; phylum Arthropoda; class Arachnida; order Araneae; family Salticidae; genus Maratus; species Maratus speculifer. The sequence continues at coordinate 307,238,825 of OZ025295.1, read as the reverse complement.
ATTATTTCTTCAGATAGCGTGCTCACAAAATTTATACCACGTACATATAGGCAGACAGATAGAATCGCAAACTCACAAAATATATGTTTTTTTTTTTTTTTTTTTCGAACTTTCTTTAATTTGTGATCCTTAAAACATATAAATCCGTCAAAAACCGGAATTCGAAAATTTTCGCGAATCCAATACTTTTTGTAAAGATAGAATAATATAATGAAATTATAATTAACAACCTTTGTATGTATATATAATTGGATTAGAATTGAAATGATTTATGTGACATTTTTAACAGAAAGAGAGAGAGAAAAGGGCATCACCATTCAGAATCTCACATAATTTTATGATTTTAATCTATGTTGTTAAAAAAATAAAATATTAGAAGAAAAGGAAGAAAGAAAGAAAGAAAAGAAAGACGTTACAATACGTGGATTTAATTTAAGCGTGGTAGAATGCGCAAATTGATTAAATTACTAAAAAAATTATAACCTTTGCTGCCCCCCTCTTTTTCTACACTGTAAAAAAAAGGGTCGATCTACTAAAAAAATTTTAGTGATCCTTGTAGTTAATAATTTTTTTTTTTTTTTTGTAATCTTACTCGGTTACAAGGAATCTGTAAGAATTACTAGAAAAAAAGCTAGCAACGAATAAAGTTAATAGTTTTACATTTTTAATAGCTATTACTAAAACACAGTTGGTGTGGCCGTGATAGCCTAGTGGTCATAGCACCGAACTCCAGGCTGAAAGTACCTGGGTTCGATGCTGGACGCCACCAAATATGCACCGAATGTATGCAATGTAAGTACTTGTTAAATAAAGGGATTATGAAAATCCTGTCGTAGCAGTTACCATGGGTAATGATCTCGGAACTTTCCCTCCCCTTTAGAAACATGTCAAAATAGAGCAGGTAGCAATGTTTGGTGCTGCCATCTATTGCAGCTTTACCGAAAATTTATTATTGACTGTCTGTTATTATTGACTGTCTATTATTGACTTACAGAAGTCTGTTTTTTTACCCACTGGATGCAGCTCGAAGGAAGCTGTTGCCCTTCGGGCACACGTAATGATTACTAAAAATAATTTTGGAGCTATTACTAAAATTTGGTTGGTGGCTCATACTAAAAAGTTTTAAGTTAGTTATACAAAAAATTCTTTTGTTCAGTTTACAAAAGAAATGTTTGTTTCACTTGCAAAAAAAAGTTTGTAATGGTTACTAAAAAATTCTGTGGAATACAAATTTACTAAAAAAATTTTAGTAACTTCTTGAATTTTTTTTACAGTGTAAGACAGAAGTTCAGAAACTATGGTACGTGTACCAGTGCTGGTAGGTGAAGACTAGTACGCAAAAACCCGATACTGGCATGTGAAATAAAATAAAAATTTTGAGAATCTACTTTCTCTGCACTTTTTTATTTGAAAAATAAATATAAGAATAGATTAAGCATCGAATTTGACTTGTCTAAAACTAACATTGTACTGGACATGAGGAAGCTTCAGTGGTGTAGTCGTAAAAAGACAGAGGGTATGCGATCTAAGCAGTAAGTATACGCTCTATGTATAGGCAGGGCTTGATTATATCAACGGGGCAGTCTCACCAGGGAAAAAAAAAATTCTTTTATTCATGACATTAAATTTGAATGAAAGGGGCGTTTAAACAAGACTAGAATTTCTATAACATTTTATTGGTGAGAGAATGCCCCGTTAATAATCAGGCCCTGGCCATAGGTTGTATTACAAAGAATATTTACAATTGCTTTATTCAAAAACAGAGAGTTACAATTATTCTTTATAAAAAATCCAGAATGTATACGGCGTATACCCCCCCCCCCCTTATTACCTGCTACTACATCCCTTGGAAATTGGGTTTGATAAAGCAGGCGCACCCTTCCCATTAACAATGCAATCAAAATTAAGGGGACCAAGCAAGCGAAATTCGACCAAAAACTCGAATTTTACTTTTTTTATATCATTAAATAGTTTGAACTTTTTTTTTCAACGATGTATCACACATGTTTATGTATTAAAAAAAATGAGTGTCGGAATTTTTCATTCTTTCTAAAAGCACATTACAGATTAATGCCCATTTAAATTTTTAATTAATTTTCCCCCCAAAATTTGGATTTTTTTCAGATTTGTGTTTTTTATATATCTGTTAGACTTAAGAATTCAAGTTTTTTAAGACACTTTAACGCATGGATTTAACGATTTGTTGCGAAATATTTATTTTAGTCAGTGAAATATTACCAAAAATGCTTATTTAAAAATGATTTCCAAAAAATTTAATTTTTTAATTTGATTTAAAAAGAATATGGACTGGAAAAATTTTTCAATAAATAATAATTTTTAAATTTCATTTAAAAAGAAAATGAACTGTTGCAGTATGTAAAACATGTTATTATAACTACCATAAAAAAATATAGAACTTTATCTTTCATTATTTATGAGAAAAAGGTACACACACATGGTGAATTTAACATAGCGAAGATAGGGCTTTCCCGGTTTTCTTAATAGAGTCATCCTTTTGTATATGTTTCAACTTATCCCAAAATGTGATTAAATATTGCATCTTTTCTTCAATCACTGTATATTGGTAAAGTGCATATTAGTGATGGGCGATTCTGGAAATTTTGAGAATCGATTAAAATCGATATCGTATAAAACAACATCGATCATAATAAGAATCGATTTCTCAGATCTAGAATCGATACAAGAATCGATATTTCGATATTCAGGTTCACACAGAGAAGATCCAAATTACTAATTCCAAAACTTAGACAATCAGCAGGACCGTAATTACCGCCTCCCACCCCCCCCCCCCCATCCCCATTTAGGGAGGCATAGAATTAAGCTATAGCAGATTTTTGAGTCGGATAATAAGAATTTTAAATTTTAAAATGATTGTCACTTATGGTTGTCACTTACACAAAAACTTTGAAAAATTTGAGAGACTTAACTCAACTAATAACAACACTGAGTAACTTGGCATTAAACCGAGTATAAAGAGTGCCAAGAGCGTGTAACTAGGATGGGGAACAAGGAGTATAGACAAAAAAAAAAAACTCTTTTTTTTTTTTTTTTTTTTTTTTTTTTTTTTTTTTTAATGCCAACCAAATCTTACACGAGAAAGTTTGGTAGAACAAAAAATATGCCCCATTCCCAAGGAGGCAGGTATATTCCACTCTTGACGGAAAGACGACCATAGCCCAAATGTATCTTTTGTCGAAGTTTCAAAATGAGGATTTACAATAAAATAGAACGAGAATTGGACATTTCAAAAATTGCATGCATACTTTGAACGGCCCATTCAGTAAAGATTGGCGAGGAAGGGGGGGGGGCGAGGGATTAGAACGAATGAACTTGAAAAAAAAAACACAATTAACTAATAACCCAAATAACTGAGCTTCTAAACAAAAATATAGTGTTTAACTTAGTGTTGAATTCATGGGGTAGCCCGCGGGGAACATGCACTCTTTGAAACTATGAAAAGTGCCAAGAGCATGTAACTAGGTAGAGAGAGGGGTAGTAACAGAAAAAAACGAGGAGATAAAAGCTTTATAACGATATGTTACATGAGATTGTGTGGAAGAAACAAAAAATATGCCCCCCACCCAAGGGGGCAAGGTAAATCCCAAACGGACAGAACGGCGACCCCGGCCCAATGTATCTTTTGTTGAGGTTTCGAAATATGGATGTATAACAAAATAGGACGAGGATTAGACTTTTTTTATAATCGCAGTCATAATTTGAACGAACCTGTAAGTTAAGATTGGTGAGGAAGGGGGGGGGGGGCGTTAGGACGGGCGAACATGAAAAAAAAGTGGCACTCTGAGAGTTCCGATAGAAGTGAAACATTGAACAATTACGTGTGTATTTTTTTAATCGTTAGGATATATAATTTTGAATCGCCATAATACTTTTAAATGAATAAAAAAGGGTTCTATAATATTAAAGACATATTAATATCTATAAAAAAAACCGCGCGATACCATATGTCCAGCTACTGTAGTTAACTCACTATAACTACTTTCTTACATTTTAAAACGCGATAAATACACCAACCAAAATTAGACCATACTATCGATACCTTAATCCTTATCCAAATAAATCATTTTGTATTAATGCCTGTTACAATATCTGTAGATTACTTTTTGAATTATTCAAATCGGACATTCCATTCAAAAGATATTACGAATTTAAAGGTGACAATCTAAAGAAATAATAGCGCTGCTGAGTACTCGGTGGCAAATAAGTTTAGGGATTACGTGTGCAATCAAATGATTGCGGGTTCGAACCCCAATTTCGCTAATAGGTATCAATGTTTTTTTTTTTTTTTTTGAAGAAGAAGAAGAAGTTTGAAAAATTAAAATTTTAACACATTATGGGTCCGTAACATGACCTGAAATGATGGGAGAAAATTTCTTAGACATATTGTATCAAGAAATGAGAAAAACCACCTCTGCCCCCCCCCCCCCAAAAAAAGGCCCTATAGGGAAAACCGGGAAACTGGAATAGCAAAAAGAACGGCGAGAAATGGTTAGCTATACTAGAATTTTTCTCATCACTGTAACTCCTATAGAAGCAAAGTTATAGCCTTTTAAAGATTGAAATGAAGTGAAGAAATAAGCAAAATTAGGTGAGTGATCGACACGGGGGGGAGAGGTCCACAGCTCTGGGGGTGCCATGTAGCTTAAACTTTTAAGTTAAAAGTGGTAGAAAATTAAATGAGCGAAATTTTAAGGTGTATATTGGGGGAGGGTGCAAGCCCCCCCCCCTCAAAATTTTTTTTGTTTCTTTTGAAGAAACAAAAAAATATGCCCCCCAGCGGGGCGCAGATAAACCTCAAACGGGCGGAAGGGCGACACTTTATTTATTTTTTGTCAAGGATTTAAAATGTGGATCTAAAATAAAATAGACCGAGAATTGGACATTTTTAAAACTGTATGCATATTTCGAACGGCCCTGTAAGTTAAAACTAACGCGGAAGGATGGGGTTTGGATTAGAAGAGACGAGCGTGAAAAATAAAACATAATAAACTAATGCTTCAAATAACTGGACTTCTAAACAAAAATATAACGGTTTAACCTAGTGTCGAATTAATGGGGTGGCGCGCAGGGGATTACACGCCCCCCCCCCCCCAGAAGTTAGGAGATTTTATGCTTTTTAATGCACAAATTGCGATTTCCCCTCTCTTACAGAGCTGTAAAACATGATGCCTTCCTCCGGAGTCGCAGAAAAATACCTGCATTCAACACTGAATTAGCCTAGGAAAAAAAAAAAAAAAAAAAAATCGAAATCGAATCTAAAGATCGACATCGAATCTAAAGATCGACATCGAATCTAAAGATCGAAATCGAATCTAAAGATCGAAATCGAATCTAAAGACCGATCTTACGGGCAGAATCGATTTTACATTTTTACTTTCTTTTGTAACTTTACAAGAAGAGAATATTAGATTCGTGAAAAATTTTGACTTCCCGTTTTTGATGGATTTATATATTTTAGAAGGTCTTTAACACGATTTCATGGTTTTTAAGAAATATCTGTCTGTGTGTGTGTCTGTCACTCTGTGAGTCTGTATACGACAAAAATTTCTGACCGTTCTATCTCAAGAACAAATGCACGGAATTCCACAAAACTTTAGATTTAGTTTGACCTTGATATAAACTGAATCTAATTAATTTTTGGTTCATATAGCCTAACAGGTGGCGCTGCTATGCTGCATTTTTTGCGATTTGCGCAACAGCTATATGTGAATAACGAATGAACGGATTTTCATCACATTTTATGTCCAGTTAGTCCTTGACATGAATTGATGTTTTTTGCATTTTGATGTATATAGCTTCTCAGATGGCGCTGCTATACTGAATTTTTCACAATTTCCACTCAGCGCCATGTGAAAGGGGGGGGGGGGCGAAAGGCAGCGGTCGTTCCGAGCACGGAAATTTATAGGGCGCCAAATTTTTACTACTAACATCACTTCTGGCCTATCACAAGAAAAAGTTAATAGGGAGGGGGGGGGGGCTAAATTGAAACTTTGAACCGGGACAGTTCTCTTTTCGCACGCCCCTGTTTCCATTTTAGCTTTATCTCAAGAACTAATGCACGGACTTTCATAAAAATTTAGATTCAAATAGTCCTTGATATTATTTGATGCTAATTACATTTTGGTGGAAATCGCTTAAGAGATGGCGCTGCTATACTGCATTATTCATGATTAACTCAATAGCGCTATCTCAAGAACGAATTTTCATCCTAATTCAGATTCAGTAAATCTCTTACATAGATTAGTGTTATTTAGTTCTTGGTGTAAATTGCCCTACAGCTGGCGCTGATATGCTGCATTTTTTATGATTTCGCAATAGCTGTATCTCGCGCTTTCATGGATTTTCATCAAAATTCAGATTCAGCTGGTACTTAATAAAAATTGATCCTGATCAATTTTTGGTGTACATCACTCAACAAAAAACGCTATTTTGCAGGGGGGTGGGGGGTTCTGAGGTTTCTTTAATTCTTCTATCTTAGAAACTAATACACTGAAATTTTGGAATTGGCGCATCCGTCTATTTTATATTCGACTTTTGAAGGAAAATGAAAATTATATTACCTTCAGAGAAATCGATTAAAAATTTTAAGGTATTGATTAAATCGAGTTGGCCGTAGTATCGATTAAATCGATTTAAAAAATCGAGATCACCCATCACTAGTGCATATTATTAAAAGGTATCCATTTTATTATTTGAATGCTAATATAAAGCGGGCGATCTAAGTACCAATTTATTAATATAATCATGCAATTAAATTCAGTAAGATCTACTCAGACGGAAGCACTAAAGATTGGGAAAATGCTTCTTTTTCGACATATTCTGTTTATACAGATTTTTCTGTATTTGCTTTGAGTTTGTAATCTGGTAGTACGTGGAAGTGTGAATTTTTATTTAGAGGTACGTCAGTCTGAAAATTTGAGAACCCCTGTTCTAAGATATACTAACGAGGGAACTGCAAGAAGTGTAAGTCACCGATTTTGACGAAAGTGGTAACGTTGGAAAGATCTCATCGAGAGCAGTAAAAAAACTCAATGGAACTACCCGTCGCAAATGATTCATTTTCGAGATATCCGACAATTTATGTCACGTAGCTAGTGCACACTTAATGGGAAACCGCAAAAAAATTTAGTCTCGATTTTAACGAAAGTGGTATCGTTCAAAAGATATCATCGTGAGGATTAAAAAACTCAATGGAATTACCCGTCGGAATTGAGCCGTTTTCGAGATATCCGATAATTTGTGTCACATTGCTAATACACACTGCTGGGAAACTGCATTAAGTGACATAAATTGTCGGATATCTCGAAAACTGCTCTTTTCAGGTTGTTAATTCCATTGAGTTTTTTACTTCTAACAATGATATCTTTGCAACGACACAATTTTCATCAAAATCGAAAAAAAAAAATTGCGATCCCCCATTAAGTATGCACTAGAACAGTTAGCCCTAGCTACGTGACATAAATTATCAGATATCTCGAAAACGGCTCAATTCCGACGGGTAGTTCTATTGAGTTTTTTAATCCTCACGAGGATATCTTTTGAACGATAACACTTTCGTTAAAATCGAGACTAAAATTTTTTGCGGTTTCCCATTAAGTGTGCACTAGCTACGTGACATAAATTGTCAGATATCTCGAAAATGAATCATTTGCGACGGGTAGTTCCATTGAGTTTTTTACTGCTCACGATGAGATCTTTCCAACGATACCGCTTTCGTCAAAATCGGTGACTTACACTTCTTCCAGTTCCCTAGTAAGTACTAATATATATATACTAGGATATCTAGATGAGATTACAAGGAAAAAATAAAACATTATTTAACCCTTTCGGATCTGGTGTACTATTAATAGTACATGTTTTTTCATCGAGTATTATTTTGTCTAAACAATGACTTAGTTACTTTCGGCATATAGAAATGACAGCATATGGCTATGCCTTTCTTATTATGACTTCATTTGTGACCTGAAATTTATTAATAACAATAATAATAAAAGTTTGCTTGATTCTCTTTGCACTGTTGGCGATTCCTTAGTTTTATACATATATTTCACTCTTTAAATTTAAAATATAGGTAACTTTTCTGAATGAATAGTGTGTAAAAAGTAAAAAAAACATTAGAAAATTGTAATATCTGTTAAACCATGTTGTAATACAATATTTAACTAAACATCTCCAAAAGCTCTTCCTTAACCTATTATCATATAAATATGAATTGAATAATACACAAAATAGTTTCATTCGTAAGATTTCAGATGATGAGATAGTCTTTAAATTTTGGTAATTACACTGTAAAAAAAATTTAAGAGGTTACTAAAAATTTTTTAGTAAATTTGTATTCCACACAATTTTTTAGTAACCATTACAAACTTTTTTTTTTTTTTTTTTTTTTTTTTTTGCAAGTGAAACAAGCATTTCTTTTGTAAACTGAACAAAAGAATTTTTTGTATAACTAACTTAAAAATTTTTAGTATGAGCCACCAAGCAAATTTTAATAATAGCTCCAAAATTATTTTTTATAAATCCCGCCCGAAGACTGATCCCGAAATCCCGCCTCCCTGTCCGAAGGGCAGGAGGTTCCTTCGAGCTGCATCCAGACTTCTGAAGCGGAAGATTTTCGGCAAAACTGCAATAGATGGCAGCACCAAACATTGCTAACGGCTCCGACAGGATTTTCATAATCCCTTTACTAACGAGTACTCACACTACATACATTCGGGGCGTATTTGGCGGTGGCCAATATCGAACGCGGGACCTTTTAGTCTGGAGTCCGTTACTATAACCACTATGCTATCAAGGCCACACCAAATGAGTTTTAGTAATAGTTATTAAAAATATAAAACTATTAACTCTCTTCGTTGCTAACTTTTTTCTAGTAATTCTTACAGATTTCCTTGTAACCGACTAAGATTACTAAAAATTTTTTAGTAATTACAAGGATCACTAAAGTTTTTTTAGTAGATCGACCCTTTTTTTTTTTACAGTGTATACTTGGATGGCTACGAATAACATTATTAAAGTAAAAGAAAGATCGTTCTTAAAATGGAAAAAAAAAGTCGGACCCGAAAGAGTTAAATATTTTATTCTGATCTTTAAAATATTTATATTTTAATTTCTACTTTTAGTTTTTAACTATATCATTGTCGCAGATTTAGAGACAGTTAGGCTATTTTGGTGAGAGTAGCTTAGCGCATAATTAAATCGAATGTTATGTCGGTATACAATTGAAACATTAAAAATATTTGGCGATTTATTACCGGCGCTCTGCTAATGGAAAAATCCCTTATAACTGGATTTTTAATTTTAATTGAGTTTTAAAAATATTAAAATATTATATTGTCTTCGAAAAGACATCCGTATCGATATTTTTTATAATTCTGGAAGCCAGTGGAAATTTGATTATATAATTTCCTTTAACATTTGTAGAATCAAATTTACTAAGCAAATGAGTGTTTGATTAGTGACATTTTTATTTATTTTAAACTAATTTATTAAACATTTTTAAAGTTTCCTATCAGAATTTTCGTCAAATTAAAATTTTTGCATCAAAATAATATTTTTCATAAGAGTTTTTCAGCAATCATTCAGATAAGGGGAAAAAATATGACTAATATTTTCTTTTAAACATGTTATAAATGGTTACATTAATCATTTTTTGTATAAAATTAAAAAAATATGTATATTATTTATTTGTCATATGGAATTGTCCATATGTCTAATATTAACTTCCATTGCTTTCTAACATCAATTGATCTATGCAAGTTTCCACAGAGTCGTTCCAGTATTTCCTAAATTTGATCTTGTGAGAATTTATTTGTTTCGTCAGAAATAGATATACTTGATATAAAACTAAAGAATCTAAAATTTCTCCGTAAAACCTTGAAAATTTACATACAGCTAAGAATTTTCATTGTTGATAAGACAGCATCATAAAGTTTTATGAAAACATTAATAAAACTACAATAAAAATTTATGGCTGTTTTCTGCGAAATACGTTGTTTATTTTAAACATTCTTAAAGTATGATTAAAATTGGTTCACAAAAAGACTTAGAAAGAAGGTCATCGCATTCTCTACACATTATTGCATTTTGTTACATAAAAGGGCAAATAAACACCAAAATACATAAATGTATTTTGGTTTCATTGGAATCAAAGAGATTATCATCAAAAAGTTCAACAAAAAAGAATTATTAATATAATAAATTTATTCTTATAGTAAGTTTTATTTCAAGTAAAAGATTTTAAAAATATGCTTTTGACATACAAAAATTTGATTAAATATTTTAATCATTTAAGACAACGTACGAAATATAGATAGTTGTGATCAGATAACTGAGATAGTGATCAGAGGCTGCAGCACTGATAATCACCTCATCGAGATTACATCTAAAATTCGAGTATTTGTTGAAACTCGATTCTCATATTAAAATACAGTCGGTCTGACAAATCATATCTTGGTGGAAAACACCCGAAAACCCGATTCTAGTGGTTGACTCGTAGGTTTACCATAGCGTTTTCCTGCTCCCACTTCTCCATGTTTTCATAGCTTTGGGTAAATTATCTGTCCAAATTTATCATAATTTATCTTTGATCAAATTTCTGCATCATTTTATATGAAGTGCTAAAATTTTGTTTCCAGTTCGTCAGTTTTTAAAACATAAAATATTAAACTGAGCATAGATTTTAGGCAGCAGTACAGACAAATACTTCGTCGATTTCACGAATGAAAATCTAAGATCAGTTAAATCTTGATTCGAATATTAAAATGCAATAGGTCTGCCAAATTATATCTTGGTGGAAAACCCCTAAAAACCCGATTTTAGCGGTTGACTGATATATTTACCATCATGTTTCCTTGCTTCCAATCCTCCATATTTTGGTACTTTTGGAAGCGGGATAGCTAAGATATGACTTGGCAGACCTATTGCATTTTAATATTCGAATCTAGATTTAACTAATCCTAAATTTTCATCCGTTTACTGGATGAGGTGATTGTCTGTGTTGCCTCCTCCCGATCTATTAACTTCCCTAACCAATCACTCACCTTAGAAACAAATACATTCCCAATTGCACTTCGTATGCAATAACCTGTTCTTTATGGTCAAAATTATCCTATGAATAACCATTAAGGCTGCTGATCATTTATTTTCCAAATTCCCCTCCGTAATGTTAAATCGATAGGCGTTTGAAGCATTTTTATATTCAAAATATCGCCTCAGGAAATTAATATTTTTAATTTATTTTATCAGTGTTCTCCTGTTAGCCCCTTAACTGGCACTTTCTCTTCCGTTCAATAAATTGAAAAAAAATGGATTCTCACCAAAATTTTTAAAATAAAATATTCGTAACATTTAGTCTATACATTTCCGCCTTTAAATAGTATGAATTTAAAAAAAAAAAATTGTGGTGTCGAAAAGCTTTAAATGATGAATTAAGCAAATTCGTCTTGCCCGAACGGCATACAGGCAAATCAGTTAAGGGGTAAAAGGATGTCCTTTTTTTTACTTACCCATCATACGTAGTATAGGGCAAATCTTGCAATCGTTTTGAAAATCGAAAAAAAAAATTTTTTGACGGATTTACACGTTTTAGATAGTGGAGATTCCGAAAAACATATTTTTCGAAAAAAGAAACTTTGCCGTCCGTCTGTCTGTCTGTTTGTAAACGCTCTATCTCCCGAACAAATTGAGATAGAGGCTTGAAATTTTGTATGTAGTTAGTATGTAAGAATGGGACGAACCCTATTTAATATCAGCAACCTCCATTATCCGGAACTATTTTTTTCGGACTCTCGAAAAATTCGTTCTGATGAAAGGTATATAAAAATTTTCGAATTTTTTTGTTCTAAGGAATGCATGTAAAAGGCAATAAAATAACACACATTTTGCATATAAAACGAAGTCGATCGGATTATTAGTTGCCGAGATATTTGTAATCTTGTTTTCCACATTCTTCGATTTTTCATGACATTGTATTTCATTCAAATTTCAATTCAGAAGTATATTTTAATTGGAAATGAGACGCTTAATCCGACGCAGTTAATTGTTAGTTAATAGAATTATTATTTTTGGAGTTATAAGGATGTTTCTTTTACGCAGTTCGGTACTACTTGAGTAGTTTGGCGTTTTATATAATTTGTCGAAATTGGTACATCAGCAGTTCTTTAATAAAGCATTACTATGTATATTAACAATATTTAAATTTTGTTTATGAATTCCAATGCATTGTATAAATAGTTTTCACATGTTTTATTTTCATATACATATCCATGATGGGTAAGTATTACGGTGGCCCCCAACGACTAGTTTTCTTAGCTCTCAAAATATTGCTAAAATCTTTACTTAATTTAAAATTTTACGTTATAAAATCTAACAAAGTGGAAGTAAAATTTCAGTACATCTTATAAAAATTAAGCGTAGTTTTTTGAGATATTTTCAAAACTACGGAAAAAAAGGTTAAAAGACAAAGGAAAGCACACACACATACAAAAAAAAAAGAAGTTAAAAACATTAATTTTCTGAGCAGATATTTTGAATGTGCGAATAGACTTAACATTACAGAAGTGAATTCGGAAAACGAGTGAATATCACTGCTCGTTTTAATCCTGATGAATGAAAACTGTTTCGTTTTCCTTTATCTCCTGCAAATGATCAGATGATAACTCTAGCCTAAACATACACCCACAACACTTCTTGATCTGCTACAAAAAACAGCTTCTAAAGGACAGGCCTCATCCATCCTTGAAACCTGGCATGTCGGAAGCCGAGGCGTGATTCAATCGCGTTGATTATAGGAAGCAATTAGAGGACACTCCAATTATAGGAAGGAGAGAGCAGCCAGGCAAAAAAGTTAGCTAGCTACAACCGCACGGAGCGGCTAACTTCTCCATAATTCAGATCATGCCAGAAAGAACATATTATGACCTAGCAGATGATGCTGAAATAACAATCGCAGAAACACCTACTCTCTCTGTATTTTGAATTCAGATGCAGAAAAGTTTCCCATTTAATTTTTATTAAGGTAAATTAGCCTATTGAGCATAGAGTTTACATTAGGGGCTGTGCAAATATAAAATTATCATTTTAGAGGGCAGAATGGGTCTGGCATATGATATCGTAAGATATCTCTAGGGAGAGGGTTGTTTGTCTTTTGATATCAATATCATTTTTGATCCAAGCAATTTTGTTTATAACATGGTTATTGGCACAAAATAGCATGTTATGTGTTTTTAGGCTGTTATCTATTTTTAGGTAATTACAAAGTTCTTATAAAAATCACTAAATTATTGTAAAAATATTTAATTCTAAAATATGAAATACCCTAACATTTGAAATTCCTATTCTTCTTCATATGTGTATGCATGTATAGTCACGATACGAGAAACTATTTGTGAAGTATATTTGAAATGAAGCTTGTATTTACTAATAAATAAAGTAAAAAGAGAAGAAATGCTGTCCACTTATTTTGTTGATAAGAATTTCTATTTCCTCCCACCACCACCAGTCAAGTGCAACTTTATTTCTGAATACATTATGTAGCAAAAAGTTATAAAATACTTTTAAACAGTAACTATTTCTTTTAAGTGTTATTTGATAAAGTTTTTTCTGTGCAAAGTGATATTATATTGTCTTCTCTTCATTCGAATCATAAAATAATGCAAAAAAAAAATGCAACCAGTTTTATATATTACTTTGAACAAATTAAATAAATTCTAGAAATCAAAATTTTTTTATATTTTGATAAAGATATCATTACTGGGGGGGGGGGGTTGGGAGGTCTAGGAATTATAACGTATGACATTGGGAAGGTTGAGGAGGGGGTCTAAAAAGTTGATAATGTTATATTTACAGTCCCTTAACCGGAATCGCATTATTGTAGTTAGTTTTCGAGAATAATCAATCTCCTTGCAGCCAATTTTTCATGATTTATTTTATGCATAAATTAGTTTTATATGAAGTACATAAATGTAACGAATAAAATTTTCAAAATAAAATATGTTTTAAAATCCAATTGAAAAGAAATTCCTTTTAAAATTTAAAAATATAGTAATAAAAAGAAGAATTGGAATAAAATTTGTAATTGAGTTTTAAATATCTAGCATTTTAACTATTTTATGTCTGTTTCTGTTTCGAATTCAGAAGTAGAAAAATTTCCCATTTAATTTTTATTAAGGTAAATTAGCCTGTTGAGCAGAATTAGCATTAACCAAGATTGCATTGTTACAGTTTTCGAGAATAATCACTTTCTTTTCAGCCAATGTTTTATGGTTTATTTTATTTAAAAAAAAAAATAGTTTTGTATGAAATACATAAATATAACGAATGCAATTTTTAAAATGAAATATGCTTTAAAATCCAACTAAAAAGAAATTCCTTTTAAATTTAAAAAATATATACAATAACAAAAGGAATTCGGATAAAATTTGTAGTCGAATTGTAAATATTTAGCATAACTTGCTTATACCTACCAAAACTTAACGGAACCAATCATGAGAAATCAATAATTTGAAAAATATGTACAATAATCACATTTTTCAATTATAAAACAGAATAGAAGTGAGAAGTAAGTTTAAAAAACGTCTTAAAAATATTGATGTTCCTACCTTTCTTTTCTTTTTCTATTGTTTCACTAAACTTTATTCATATTCAAAACAGTTTTTATTTTATTTTTATTTATTTATTCATTTTTTTTTATTTACTTATTTAATTTTGCAAAACTAATACAGAGAAATTGATAATTAAAAAAAATATATGCATGATAACCTTTTCTGATTATAAAAAAAAAAAAAAAAAAAAAAAAAAAAAAGGGAGTAGTAATTAAAAAAAAAAAAAAAAGTCTTACAATATTGATGTTTCTACTATTCCTTTTTTTTTTTTTTCTTTTTTTTAGTTGTTTCACTAAACTTTATTCATATTCAAAAAATTTTTTTCCCAAAATGAATACAGAGACATTGATAATTTAAAAAATATGAACAATAATCACTTTTTCTAATTGTAAAACAAACAAAACAGAAGAGAGAAGCAATTTTTTAAGAAATATCTTACAATATTGATGTTCCTAGATTTCTTTTCTTTTTCGATTGTTTCATTAAATTTTATTCATATTCAAAATAATGTTTTTATTTATTTATATTTATTTATTTATTTATTTATTTATTTATTTGCAAAACTAATACACAGAAATCCATAATTTAAAAAATATGTACAATAATCACTTTTTCTAATTATAAAATAGAAGAGAAAGAATATGTAATTAAAAAAAAAAAAAAAAAAAAGTTTTAAAATATTGATCTTTCAGCCTTTCTTTTTTTTCTGCTTGCATTAAACTTTATTCATGCTCAAGATAGCTTTTTTTTTTTTTTTTTTTTTCAAAACTAATACAATTAATTCGATAAATTAAAAAAAATATCACCAATGATCACATTTTAAAATTATAAAACGGAACAGAAGGTTGAAATATATTTTTTAAAAAGCCTTAAAATATTGATGTTCCTACCTTTCTTTTCTTTTTTCTTTCTTGTTTCATTAACCTTTATTCATATTCAAAATAGTTTTTTATTTTAATAAAAATTTTTAATTTTACTTAAGAAAGATGCCTTTATATTATGATTATGGAACTTATTTGACGGTTCCGAAACATGTCAATGTCATTTATTTTTATTATAACACCTTTCTTAAGTAAAATAAAATAAAAAAAATTCTTAAAATGTTTATATAAAAGGTGAATGTTTTAAAATCTGGTGATTTAAAAAATCAATTAGATTTAATAAACTTTTTATCATAGTTTTTTATTTTTATTTATTTATTTATTTATTTATTTATTTATTTTATTTTATTTTATTTTTATTTTTATTTTTATTTTTATTTTTATTTTATTTTTATTTTTATTTATTTGCAAAACTAACACAGAGAAATCGATAGTTTAAAAATTATTTATAATACTCACTTTTTCTAATTATAAAACAGAACAGAAGAGAGAAGTAATGTTTTGTTCTTTTAAAGTCTTAAAATATTGATGCTCCTACTTTGCTTTTATTCTTGATTCATTAAACTTTATCCATATTCGAAATAGTTTTTTATATTTTCTTGCAAAACAAATACAGAGCAATTGATAATTTAAAAAAATGTGTCGAATTATGGCTTTCTCTGTAAAACAGAACAGGGGGGGTGAGGAAAAAATAAAAGAAAGATAGGTCTATAAATATTAATATTGCTTCTTTCCTTTTTTTTTCTTTTTTTTTTTCTTTTTTTTTCTTTTCTACTGCTTCAAGAAAATCTGTTCATATTTAAAGTGATTTGTTTATTTATTAGTTATTTAATTATTAAGTTATTTAGGCAAAATTATTACAAACAAATCAATTGAAGAAAATAAGGAAATTAAAATACAGGTCATAATATATTGATGCTCTTTCCTTTATTTTTCTTTAAAATTGTTTCATTAAAATTTATTAATATTGATATTTATTTCTTACCTATCTATAAACATATATGTGTATATATATATATATTGCAGAAAAAGGAAGAGAAATTGATAATTTAAAAACATCTGTACAATAATATAGCTTTTTCTATAAAAGAGAACAGGTGGTGGGGGCTGATTTAAATTATACATCTTCAAATTGTTGACAATCTTTCCTTTCCTTTTCTTGACTCATATTTAAAGTGATTTTTTTTTTTAAATATTTTGTTAAAAAGTTAAGGCAGAAATCGATAATTCAAAAAATATGGACAATAATGACTTTTTTAAAAGTCCTTCCGGCAATGCCGGGAGGAAGAGGTAGCTTTCATATACTTATATATTTATTTATTTATTTTAAAGTAAGTTACATTGTTCAAAAGTACTAAGCTCAAATTAGTGGAAATAATCTTATAAAATTAGTGATTTTATAAGATTGAATACTAGTTTTTGTCAAGACTGATATTAATAGGAATTTTTAGAAATTAGTCATCTTTTATTCAACTTGGTTTTATTTTAAGCGATTTAGAGAGTCACCAAATTCCACGATATCATGAAGTGTATGCCATTTTAAAGCAACATGGTGGATTGTTCCGATCAGACCGTTTCAAAATGTCAGCCATAAGCAAAATTAAAAGTGCTATAACTCAATCATTTTTTAAGATATAGACAAAATAAAAAGTGTTCAGGAACCGTTGTTTTAAGTTTTAACACGTAAAAGAAAAATATTTTTCAACTTTTAAATTTTTCGCATTTAATTTTAAATTTTAAATTTTTTTAAAAATTTAAAATGGCCACCATTTTGAAACAAAATGGTGGATGATGCTGGCCAACGAACTCGGTCGAGCAATTTGTATGTACTATGTACATATCAAGTTTCATTGAAATCGGTTCATAAATACGCGTGTTATCACGTGACAAAAATCAGATCGTTTCAAAATGTCAGCCATAAGAAAAATTCAAAGTTCTACAACTCAATCATTTTGTAAGATATAGACAAAATAAAAAGTGTTCTGGAATTGTTGTTTTAAGTTCTAACATGTAAAAGAAAAATATTTTTCAAATTTTGATTTTTCGCATTTAATTTAAAATTTTAAATTTTTTAAAAAATTTAAAATGGCCACCATTTTGACACAAAATGGCGGATGATGCTGGCCAACGAACTCGGTCGAGACATTTGTATGTATTATGTACATACCAAGTTTCATTGAAATCGGTTCATAAATACGCGTGTTATTACGTGACAAAAATCAGATCGTTTCAAAATGTCAGTCATAAGAAAAATTCAAAGTGCTATAACTCAATCATTTTTTAAGATATAGACAAAATAAAAAGTGTTCTGGAATATTTGTTTTAAGCTCTAACACGTAAAAGAAAAATATTTTTCAACTTTTAATTTTTTCGCATATAATTTTAAATTTTAAATTTTAAAAAAAATTTTAAATGGCCGCCATTTTGAAACAAAATGGCGGATGATGCTGACCAACTAACTCGGTCGAGACATTTGTATGTACTATGTACATACCAAGTTTCATTCAAATCGGTTCATAAATACGTTAGTTATCGCATGACAAAAATCAGATATATATATATATATATATATATATATATATGGTTATATATATATATATATATATATGTGTGTGTGTGTGTGTCAACATTTGAACGGAGGGTGGTTTTGGGGTCTGGGGGTCATGATCGGTGAAAATATACCAAAATTTTCCGGAAGTGCTTTCCTCCGGACGGCTGCAATAGGTAGCTTTTTACTTTTTGTAATGAAAGCTACCTAAAAGACAGATCTGGGGGCAAGGGTAACTTAAAAGATATGTAGTAAAATATTGATATCCTTTCTCTTCTTCTTTTTGTTTCGCTTAAAAATGCAGGTCTATAATAGATAAATTATGAGATAAGATAGGTAATAAATATATTATAGATAGGTAATAGTTAATTAAAGATAGATAATTTAAAAGATAGGTCCTAAGACTCACTGCATCGTGTGCCACATCTGGCAGATACCTAAAAATACTATAATTCTCAATATGTACCATGTATTCCTGATCAAGCAAAGTCCAAAGAATCGAATAATACTTATTTTTCTCATTTCAGATGGCTGCTTTTGACAAAAAATTAGAATTTGTTCTTGGGAAACAAAAAAGTTTTCGATCAAGCTATAAAGGCAAATTTTACTTTCATTATTTTTACTGAATACTTAAAAATACTAGAGTAGAAAAAGTGGCAGAGTGTTAAGCAGATAAAATTAATTAATTTAAGCCCATTTAATTGAAAAATGTAGTAATTCAATATTTAAAATCTTTAGTTTTGTACCTAAATACACGTCATGAAATATCAAATTTTATCTGAAAATTTGAAATTTTTTTTATTATTTTTCCCATTATTACACCGATATACAGTTTCAAATGATATTTTTACTTTCTTCTATCTTTACAAGAAGAAAGTATTGGATTCATGAAAATTTTCGACTTCCGGTTTTCGACGGATTTATACGTTTTAGAAGGTCCTGAACACGTTTTGACTATTTTTAGAAAATGTCTGTCTGTGAGTCTGTCCGTCTGTCTGTCTGTCTGTGTGTCTGTCTGTATGTGACAAAAAATTTGTGGGCGCTCTATCTCAAGAACTAATGCTCGAAATTTAATAAAATTTTATATTCAGTTAGACCTTGATATGAATTAGTGCCTATTGGTTTTTGGTGAAAATTGGCCTACAGGTGGCGCTGCTATACTACGTTTTTCATCATTTTCAAGATTGCTATATCTCAAGAACTAATGCACAGAATTTCACCAAACTTCAGATTCTGTGACCCCTTGATATACATAGACGTTGATTAAGTTTTGGTGTAAATTGGCCAGCAGGTGGCGCTGCTATGCCACGTTTTTCATGATTTTCATGATAGCTATATCTCAACAACTATCGCACAGAATTTCACCAAACTTCAGATTCTGCGATACCTTGAGATACATAGCTGCTGATAAGGTTTTGGTGTGAACTGCCCTATAGGTGGCGCTGCTATGCTACATTTTGCACGATTTTTGCGATAGCTATATCTCAAGAACTAATGCACAGAACTTTATCAAATTCTAGATTCTGTTACACTAAAATATATAACATAATTAGACGCTGATTACATTTTGGTATTAACCTTGTAACAGGTGGTGCAGCTATGCTGCATTTTGCACGATTTTTCCGATAGCTATATCTCAACAACCAACGCACAGAATTTCATCAAACTTCAGATTTCGTTACAAAATGACATATAACATAATTACACGATGATTACGTTTTGTTATAAATCCTTCAACTGATGGTGCTGCTGTGCTATATTTTACACGGTTTTTTTTAAACTAACTATATCTGAAAAACTAATGCACAGAATTTCATCAAACTTCAGATTCTTTTACACCATAACATAATTAGACGCTTTTTTACGTTTTGGCATAAATTTTCCAAGATATGGTGTTGCTGTGCTACGTTTTGCAAATTTTTTGTTATAACTATATCTCAAGAACTAATGGACGAAATTCTATAAAATTTCAGATTCTGTTAGGTCTTGGCATAAATAGATGCTTATTAGGTTTTAGTATAAATTACCAACATGAGGCAATACTAAGCTCATTTTCTCAGAATATTAATTAAATTTTGCGTTTTAGGCTTTTCGGATACCAGAATCTCATTAGGCTAGGTCAAATGTTCGAGGAAATTCGATAGTGGGTAACTTTGGGGTCACCACATTTTTTTTTTTTTAAAATATTAAAATGTACTTATGAGATAGAAGAAAGTTTTGGGATTGACACATCCAACTAGTTTTTCATAAAAACAGAAAAAAATCGTGCAGAGTTACAAAATTTACTTTCATCATTCTTACTGATTATTTAAAAATATTATTGTAAAAAAAAGTTGAAGATGAAGATAATTAATTTAAGAACATTTAATTGCAAAATGTATCAATACATTATTTAAAAGCCATAATTGTGTACATAGGGTACACGCCATAAGATGTCAAATTTCATCTGAAAATTTGAAATTTTTTATTATTTTTCCCATTATTAGACTGATATACACATTTGGAATATATATATATATATATATATATATTTTTCATAAAAATAGAAAAAAGTCGTGAAGTGAAGGGTTACAATGTCGATGTTCTTTTCCTCCTTTTCATTTTCTATTGTTTCATTACAATATTTTCATGTTAAAGTTAATTTTTTGTTGTTGTTGTTGTTCAAAATTAAAGCAGTGAAATCAATAATTAAAAAAATATGTATAACAATGAGTTTCTCTAAGTATAAAACGTAATAAGGGGTGAGGGGGGGTAGAAGTAATTTTAAAAATAGGCCTTTAAATATTGGTGTTCATTCATTTCTTTTCTTTTTCGATTGTTTCATTAAAGTTTATTCATATTCAAAATAGTTTTTATATGTATACTTTTTATTTATTTATTTTTTTTTCTAAATTAATACAGATAAATCGATAATTTAAAAAATATGTCGAATGTTGACTTTCGTTTTATAACGGAACCGGAAAAAAAAATTTTTTTTTTAATGGTAGGTCTTCAAATATTGATGTTGTTTCTTTTCTTTCTTTCTTTTTTTTTCTATTACTTCATTAAAATTAATTCATTTTTAAAGTTTTTTTTTTTAAAATAATATAGAGGAAGTGATAATTTAAAAAAAGAAAATGTTTGCTCAATGATGGCTTTTCCTATAAAACAGAACAGGAGGAGTGTGGACTGATTTAAAAAAATAGGTCCAAAAATATTGATGTTCCCTCCTTTCTTTTCTTTTGTTATTGTTTCATTGATATTTATTCATATATAAAGTGATTTGTATATTAATTAAGAGAGCGATATAGATAATTTAGGAAATATGTACATAAAATGAATCGGGAGGGGAAATTTAAAAGATTCGTTTTGAAATACTGATGTTCCTTCCTTTATTTTTCTTTACTATTGTTTCATTAAAATGTATTCATATTTAAAATGTTGTTTTCCTTTCTTAAAAAAAAAAAAAAAAAAAAAAAAAAAAAAATTAGAAATCCATATTTTAAAAAGTATGTACTATGTATATATATATATATATATATATATATATGTACATACAGGGTAATTCAAAATAACGTGGACAAATTGATATGACAAATCAGGCATACGACAAGGATAAAAAATCACATAGGAACATAAGGCCGCAAACCACTTATTGAGTCACAAATACAGTAATTCAATTTGGATTAACGGTAATAAATTTCAGAAAACTAAAGCACATTATAATAAAACATTTAATAGGCATTCTTACCTTTGTTTTAATCGTGATAACACCAAACAAAAGTGGTAGAAGTTTGCATTATGCGCACCAGCAATACACACTTGCACCTCACATTTTGGACTGTGATAATCAGTTTATACTGTATCATAGATTGCTTGAGCAATATGTTTTTCCAGATCGTTTTGTAACGTTATCACATTTCACACAAAATAAGGTACATATCGTTCCATTTTCATTATAATATTTTTATTTTCCTCGAAAAAATAGTTTAAAACCGGTTGTAGCTAGAACGAAACACCCTGTATTTGTGACTCAATAAGTAGTTTGCGACCCTATGTTCCTATATGATTTTTTATCCTTTTTGTATGCTTGAGTCGTCATATCGTTCTGCCCACGTTTTTTTAATCACCCTGTATATTATAAAACAGAATATCGGGTGAAGGTGGGAGCTACTTTATGAGATTAATATATATTAAATATTGTTAATTGTCTTAAAATGTTAATGTTCCTTTTATTTCCTTGTCTTTTCTATTGTTTCATTAAAATTTTTCATATTTAAAATAATTTTTTATATTTTTTTACGGAATTAAGACAGAGAAATCTATAATTTAAAAAATATCGAATAATGACTTTCTCTGTAAAACAGAACATGGGGGGGGGGGGAGGGGTGATTAAATTATAGGTCGTCAAATTTTAATGTTCCTTTCTTTCTTTTCTTTTTCTATTGTTTCATTAAATTTGTTAATATTAAAAGTGATTTTTTTTGTTACAATATTAAAACAATAAAATTTATAATTCAAAAAATATGTTGCAAAAGGACTTTTATTTTTGTAAAACAGAATGGAAAGTTGGAGATTACAAAATAAAAAGATTGGTCGTAAAATATTGCTATATTTTCCTTTCCTTTATCATTGTTTCCTTAAACCTATTTAAAGTGTGTGTGTGTTTTTTTTTTTTTTTTTTTTTTTTTAATAAGTAGAAATTGCGAATTTAAAAAATAGATACGATGATAATTTTTTATATGACAGAGAATGAGGAAAGAGGGGGGGGGGGAGATTTTAAAGATAGGTCTTAAAACATCGATGTTTCTTTCTTTCTTTTTCTTTTTCTACCGTTTCAATAAAAGTTATTAATATTTAAAATGGTTTTATATATATATTTTTTTTTTACCAAATTAAGACAGAGATATTGAAAAAATATATAAAAAAACATTAACGAATAATGACTCTCTCTAAAAAAGGAACAGTGTTATTTATTTATGACGCCCAAAGGACGGCACAAGGGATATAAGCCCGAAGGAGAGTGCCCTCCGAAGAGGACTTTCTAAGGGATCCTAACTTGTATTTACACAAGATTACCCAAAGTTCGAAGAAACCCACGGAAAACTCCGAACTGTTAGGCCGACAGGCGCGTTTGTGTTCTAACCCAGTGCCTCCCGTCTACCAGCTTCGAGAATATAACCTCTCAGCCACTGAAAAAAAAGGAACTGTAAAGGGGACTTTAAAAGATAGGTTTTAGAATTTAGATACTCCTTCTTTTATTTTTCTTTACTATTGTTTCATTAAAATGTATTCATATTTAAAGTGGGGTTTTTTTCGTTAAAAAAAATAAGATAGAAATTAATAATTTAAAAGTATGAACGATAATAAATTTTTCTATAAAACAAAGCAGTCGGCGCAGGGGGATTTTTTTTTTTTTAATAGGTCTTAAAATATTGATGTTCCTTTATTTACTTTCCTTTTCTATTGTTTCATTAAAATTTATACATATTTAAGGTGATTTTTTTTATACTTTACAAAATAAAAACTGAAAAATCGATTATTTGAAAAAATATATGTAATAATGACTTTCTCTGTAAAAGAGAACTTGAGCGAGAGGAGGGGGATTTAAAAGATAAGTCATGAAATTATTTGATTTTCTTTGTATTTTCTTTTTTTTCCCTATTGTTTCATGAAAATTTATTAATATTTAAAGTAGTTATATATATATATATATGTGTATATTATATATATATATATACATATATATATATATCTTGCAACAAAACTTTGTAATCACATATGTGGACAAATCTTCAAATAATTATGCAATTATATGTAAATCCTATTATCATCAACTGCTTAAATCCAGTATATCTTCTACTAACTCTTTCCAAAAAACTAATGATGACATAATTGTGAACAATCGTAAAACTAGATGTTATTATAAATTATTAGACATTAACTCTACTAACTTTAAATATCCATATCTAGTTCTTAAACCCAAATTTCATAAGAATCCAATAAAATTTTGAAGAGTTACAATTGGTTGCAATACATATAATAATACATCTAATAAACCTCTATTAAAAATTCTTAACCTTCCTTACTCTGTTGAAAAGTATTCAAAATTTATAAAAACATTTGACATCTGAATTTTTATTTAAAGCTATTTTACCTATTTATTTGACTTAGTTCTCTGTAGCTTTTATTTAACTTAGTGTATAAAGAAATTTTTGGTGCAAAACGAATAAAATATATGATAGAAACGGGTCAATTCGACCCATTCAGGGTAGGTCAAATCAAATTAAATCAAATATATACAATAACAAAAACCAATGATAATACACATTGTAATAAAGAATAGCTATGAACTGGTCAATATTATGAATAATCTTAAGTATATTAACAATATAACTACTTATGATTTCAAAGATCTTTTTAATAATATAGATTTATTAGATCTACATAATATAATAAATGCACTATTTAAAAATATCAACATGATTTGAATATATCAACGAACACTGATACTGATTATTTTCTTACTTTAACACATTTCATTATATATAATAATTTTATAATGCAAGATAACAATATATATATATATATATATACAAAAAGTCTGTATATCACAAAGTGGTTGTACATCTAGTATATTATCAGACTTATATCATTATGAATGTAAATGTATTAATAATAAAATACATTTACATAGCTATATTGATGATACAATTTCAATTGACACTGATAATACCAGTATATCTCAATTTCCAGTGGATTATCTAGCTAATTTAGAAATTACAAAAAACCTGCTTTCTAACAAATTCATTAACTTTTTATATCTTAAAAGAAAACAAATTAATAACTAATATATATGACAAACCGAAAGAATTTAATTTTAAAGTTAATACATTTACTAATTTTAAATCCTTTCTTCATAATTCTGTATATTACAATATAATCCTTAATCATTTATATAGAATAAAATGTTTACGTTCTTCTCATCTGATTAATGCAAATATTAAAAAACTAATTTATGATGCACTAAATAATGGTTTTCCTAAAAAATTCATATGTTCTTTAACCTTTTCCGGCACAAGAAAATTCTGCTCATAAAATAAGAGATTACTGATTGACACCGGAATTTAAAAACGACTTTTATAGAAATTAAGAATTCCTAAATTCATGCTTTCATTCTAAAAGCGAAATTTCTTTAAAATATTCTTGGTGCCGTATGCAAGTTTGGAAATAAAATTAGATGTGCCCGGAGTGGACACACTGCGCCAGAAAGGGTTAATATCAATAAGTTATTACCTGATCTTAAAAATAATTAGCACATTGCGTAAAAAATGCATAAAAAATTATTATAACATAAAAATTATAATAAAAAAATTAAAAATGTAAAAACATAAAGAATATATATAATAGGATGGCTGGGTAGGTAGACGTTAGAGTAAGGCGGAGGGCGCTGTTGTCTGGATAATACAGAATGGTTATTAAAAAAACTGAGACGGGGAGAGTCATTTGCTAAATTGCAAAACATTTTATACAGGTTGTTCATTTGACACTAATGTATGGATAATTGTATAGTTACATCAATTAATTTCTATTAATATTATGTGTATAATTTAATTAATTTCCATGATTAACTTGTACCTAACTTTTAACAAATTGGATTCCTAAAAGACTATTTTTAAGTTTATTAAATGCATGTATCAATTATCTATTTTTTTTTTCTTATTTCATCTTATATTAAGATATTGTGCTTAGGTCAGCATAGTCAAATTAAATGATTTTGTTTACGTATTAATGTACGGTACATATTTTTTCTGTTATCACATTGCAAATGCGATTTTAATTTTTTATTATTTTTCTCTTTTTGTTTTTCCAACCAATTTAGTAATTTTGCTGTGTTTTGTTTTTCATGTTTTTTCTTCATTTAATTTTGGTTTTATGTGTGTTGGTAGCCCCAAATTCGTATTATTTTGCTTTTTCATAGCTAACAAGAGGATGAAACCACACATTTCATTTGCAGTTCCAAAGTATTTGGGGCCTGAGGATTCTGTTTTGGTTCTGCAAATTCCATTTGTATTCAGTTATTTTATTTATTTATTTATTCTCCCTAAGGCGGTAATTTCCTATTAAATTCGATAGTTTATATATTGTAATACAATTAATAATTATAAATATGGAATAATAAAAAATATTTCGCCATTTTCCCGTCTCGATTTCGCACCAAATTCTTATAAAAATATGCTTTTATTTAGGGACCGTTCAAGTATTACGTAAGCACTAAAGGGGGAGGGGGGGGACCAGAGTCTGCTTATTTTTTCTGACAAGGGGGAGGGGGGTCACGATAATTCTTACGTAAGCATTAAACAACGAAGCAAGTGCAGTTCAAATTCAACAAACAAACAAAGTATGATGAGCAAAGAGCGTTAATCAGTCCATTCGAAATTCGCCGTTTATTTTCGATTTTATCCTTTGCTTATCCATCGGCAGTCGCGTGACCCGCATCACCCACTCGCCCTTTGTCTTCATTGTTGTCTGTTAAGTTGTGTGCCAAGTCAAGTACATTGATAGACTATAAAAACACAGGAACCGGTGTGGCTGGGTTCTGTTGCCAGGATAACTGGTCAGTTGACTTTATTTTAGGTAAGTCCGGTATTTCCTTTTTTTCCCGTTCAATCGGTCATGGAATTCCCGGAATTTTTGCATTATTTCTGGAAATTTTTGTCTTTCCGCTCCTGTTGTCGAATATCCTTCTCTACAGGTTTTGGAACTTTAGAAAGCAGAAAACCTACTTGGGGTTTTTCTTGTCTCGGATACATAACACAGATATTTATTGTTTTAGTCAGTTGCATTGTGAATTTACATAGTGAATTTTTAATGAAAGAGTATTGCTTTTAGTTGCATAGTGAATTTAGTCGGATTTAATTATGGATACTAACATTGACAAAGAACAAGGACCGGAAACCTGCAATACCCCAGGCTACTGTTCCAGTGAAAACTTTATAATAGACAATGTTGAAACGTGGGTTCAAGGATCTTGGACATCAGATTAAAATATGAACACCAAATTGAACTCCGCAACATTTGTATGATTCAAGTCAAAAGTTTTAGATATGATGCCTAAGTAAGTTCAGACTTCTTGTATATCTTGTTTTATAGTTCAATGTGATAAAAAACAATATATTTAAACCATTTTGTATTCTGTGGTTTGTTTAATGCAATAAGAAACAATATATTAAAACCATTTTATATATTTTGATATCACAATCCATATATGCCTATATAAATTTGTAGGATTAATAATGTAATCGATTGGTAACTTTTTATAAGTCAAGAAATATTGATGCATAAGCTGTCATAAAATCTTACGTAAGCAAAGGAGGGGGGGTCTAGCATTTGCTTATATTTTCTTACAAGGGGGTGGAGGGGGTACAAAATGACTAAAAATATGCTTACGTAATACTTGAACGGTCCCTTATATTTCAGTAATATGCTAACATTTAACTATCAGTTAAATTCTCCCTTTTTCCTTAATTCGGCGTAATATATTATTATCTTCTTAAAAAAGAACTCAGTTGTATTATTAAAATGTCAATCTCTTATTCAAAAATATGGATCTAAAACTACAAACTTCCTTAAAACATGAATTTAATAACCATTAACCTAAATTAACGCAATCACAAATTTAAGAACTTTAAACAAATAAATAATCAACAAATCCTCAAAAAAAAAAAGTTTGAAAAAGTTTTAAGTTCAATACTTATGGAAATTTATCACTTTCTTGATCACATTCCCTCATAGCATGCATAGTCACAGTGACGTCACAATGAAGTTACTGTGAAATCACTTTGGTTACATCTCATCCGTGACCAAAATGCCACCACTCAGTGACATCACATTGTGACTGAGATATGAGTTTCTTAAAAATCTGTAGAAAATTACAAATATTCTTCAAAACATGATATTTACTTTAAAAAACATGTTTCTGGCAATTTAAATATCGACGCTTTTGTCAGAGTTTCGTCACAATGTTAATGTCAAAGTAGTCACAAATGACGCATTTTTCACAAATTTGTCACATCGTGACTTCACAAAGTGGTCACAATGTGACGTCACAAACGAGCTCTAAAACGGCCATAGCGACTTCACATTTTAGTCACTGTGACTTCACATCGACAATCGATGGTCACAAAGTTACAATGTGACTTCACAACGACGTCGCAGTGACGTCGCCTTGCCTTACGGGTTGTCTTTTGGACATTTTTAGGCAATTAGCAAATTCATATGAAAATAACATTTATTTTATGAGGGATTCAGCTTAGATGCAGGTATTTATTTGTTCGCTTTCAACGCCAAAAAAAAAAAAAAAAAAAAAAAAAAAAAAAAAAAAAAAAAAAAAACATCCAGCTATTAAAAAATGATGTAAAAATGTAAAAAAAAAAAAAAAAAAAAAAAAAAAAAAATCAGACATTTTAGTTTCTATAAGTAAAAAAACAGAGGTCCCAAAATAGAGACCCTAGGATCGAACAGGATAGTAACTTTTTATCTAAAACAGAAAGAGGAAAAAGGTACATTGTTAAATATTGATCTTCTTTCCTTTCCCATCTTTCTTTTTACTTACCCATCATACGTAGTATAGGGGTAAGTCTTGCAATCGTTTTGAAAATCGAAAAAAAAAATTTTTTTGGCGGATTTACACGTTTCAAACATTGAAAATTCCGAAAAACACATTTTTTTGAAAATTTTTTTGCCGTCCGTCTATCTGTCTGTCTGTCTGTCTGTAAACGCTCTATCTCCCGACCAAATTGAGATAGAGACTTGAAATTTTGTATGTACTTAGTATGTGAGAATGGGACGAGCCTATTTAATATCAGTAACCTCGATTATCCGGAACTATTTTTTTGGGGCTCTCGAAAAAGTCATTCTGATGAAAGGTATATAAAAAATTTCGAATTTTTTTATTTGAAAGAGTGGATGTAAAAGGCAATAAAATAACACAAATTTTGCATAAAGAACGAAGTCGATCGAATTATTAGTTGCAGAGATATGTGTCATCCTGTTTTCCGCATTCTTTGATTTTTCATGACCCTGTATTTCAATCAAACTTCAATTCAAAGATATATTTTAATTGGAAATGAGATGCTTCATCCGACGCAGTAAATTGTTAGTTAATATGATTATTATTTTTAGAGTTATAAGGATGTTTCTTTTACTAAATCCGGTATTACTTGAGTATTTTGGCGTTTTATATAATTTGTCGAATTTGGCTCATCAGCAATTCATTAATAAAGCATGACTATGTATATTAAAACTATTTAAATATGCGTTTAAATTTTATTTTGGAATTGCGATGCATTTTATAAATATTTTACACCTGTTTTATTTTCATATTTTATATTATGCATATCCATGATGGGTAAGTATTACGGTGGCCCCCAACGACTAGTTTTACATTGTTGCATGTTTCGTAAGAAATGAAGCTAAAAGTCCGTCATACGTTGCACGTTTGATTACAGAAGATGAAGGCATTTAGCTTCTTTTCTATGCAACAATGGAGGGGAAAAAGTAATCAAGATTTGGACGCCCTCTCATTTATTTTGACAGTTTACATTTCAGGAAATACATTGCTACTCATTTATTTTTCTATTGATTTTTATGCCCAATTTTCACACAACAGTTTAAAAAAATCTTAGAAATGAATGATGATAATAATTTTATTCTTAAAAATATCACTTAGTGTGATAATATTTTGCTGAAACATTTCAGATATAAAGTAATTGAAAAAGCAAAATTTTTTTTCACTTTTGTAATACGAATATTTTATTTTTAAGTAAAATAATTTTTTATTTTAAGGAATAAATGTAAAAGACAATAAAAAAATCACAAAATTTTGCATATAGAACGAAGTCGATCGGATAATTAGTTGCCGGTATATTTGTAATCCAATTTTCCCCACTCTTCGATTTTTCACGACCCTGTACTTCGTTCAAATTTCAATTCAAAAAAATATTTTAGTTAGATATGAGACCTTTAATCCGACTCAGTAAATTATTAGTTAATATGATTATTATTTTTCGAGTTATAAATATGTTTCTTTTACGCAATTCGATATTACTTGAGTAGTTTGGCGTTTTAAATAATTTGTCGAAATTGATTCATCAGCAATTCATTAATAATGTATTACTATGTGTTAGAAATATTTAAATACAGTCGAGTCTCTCTATAACGAAACTCCATACATCGAATTTCTCTCTATAACGAATTTTTAGTAGGAACGGCCCCCTTTTCGCATGATTTCATTATAAACAGTCTCTATTTAGCGAAATATCTATCTCCATATAACGAATTTTTTCATAAATTGGCCTTAATTTATTCAGTTTTAAAAAGGTTAAAAATCATATGGAATCAATTTTCCATCACTTATTTTTGATTTATCGTCAGTGCTGAGTTTTTTTTTTTTACATTATTTCTTTTCGTGTTCTTTAAATCCAACGAATTCATCCCATCTCCCTCACACCTTTCCACATCCTTCTCAAAACAGTGTCAATTGGATTGATACACATGTAAGAGAGGAATGAATGAGGGGCACATAAGAGAGGTCTTCAAATGGAGGAAAATGTTAACTACAATTTTGCATTCCTTGGTAAAAATTGAGCATTTTTTGAGAGCGTAACAATTTTAAAATCAAAACAACAAAAAATTACAGATTTCTTCATCTGAAATTAATGCAATTCTTCTTTATTTGATTTTCATTAAGCTTTCAAATAAATGTCTGTTCTCTTTTTTGAAACAGCTTAAATAATTAAAAAATAAAATGTTAGGTTAATATTTACTTTTAAACATTTCAAATTCTTAATTCAAAAGATCAAAAATAACATTTGTTCAAATTTCACACATTAAATACGATTTTTAACATCATTCTCTATACATCGAATTTCTCTATATAACGAATTATTTACTGGAACGGTGGATTTCGTTATATAGAGACTCGACTGTAATGATTGAATTTTATTTTGGAATTGCGATGCATTTTATAAATAGTTTACACATAGTTCATATTCATATATTATATCATGCATATCCATGATGGGTAAGTATTACAGTGGCCCCCAACAACTAGTTTTTCATAATAGCATTAAAGTGTGATTTATTTTCATTTCATTGCGGATTGGTGTCGGGTTGTGGGTTGAAATATTGCGGGCTCGGGTGAAATATTTAGGGTTCGGGTCGGGTTAACGGTTGCAGAAAATTAGTTTTGAGGGTTCGGGTCGGGTTGCGAGTCGAGGAAACTTTTTTGTCGGGTTCGGGTTGATTTAAAATGGAATTTGCGTATCGGGTTATACTCATGTAAGAGTCTACAACCAGGTAAAAAGGAACAGCGTGATAATAAGAAGCACTGTTCAAAGAAAATACCTGGAAAAGAAAATCTTTATTTACACAAATATGAGTTAGCACTTAGTTAAAAACTGAAATATCAATCAAAATGCTATTTTACTTTAAAAATGATTTGAATTATTTTGAGTAGTTCAAAGTCAAGGAATTTACAAACAAAAAGTAAACACTGTCCCTATCTGTCGCTCTATATCTCTATCTCTACACGCACATACGTGTACACAAATGTGATAACTTTTTTGTCCGTGTCAGATTACCTCAAAAGGAAAAAAAACTCTGGACAGAAAAATGTAAAAAGACTTTGCAGTTTTTTCGTCATTAAACTACATCGCAAAAATTACTAAAATCAAAATACGGCTGCTCATACCAATTTTTCATTCGGTTTAGACTTAAACATTTATATACATTTTAACAACAACAAAAAAAAATAATATATAAAATTTGAAATTTGTTCTGAACCGAATAAAATCATGAATTATTGTTAGATCGTGAAGCCAATTTATTGTTCTCGCTTTTCATCGATAAAATCCTCCCTCCTCCCTCCATCACAAAAAAAAAAGCGATGAAAACGCTCTACATTTTTCTAAAAATTCATGTCGAACATTTCTAGTTCAAGCAACGCCATTAGAAATTCACGAACACTCTATCTGTATCGCTTACCAAACAAAACAGGAAAAAAAATAAAGTGAGACATTGATAAAAAAGAAGTAAAATATAGAAGAAGATGGAGAAAAAAAAATGGCGCAAAACAAAAGAGGATTTTAAATTTCGCCTGACCTCAGCCGAAATAGACTAAATAAAAAAAAAAAATAATAATAATAATAAAAACCTCTCCATATCTTGATGTAACGAATACGCTAGCCCCCCTGTAAAACCACCATGAGAGTTGCAAGTTATTTTCTTTTTTTCTTTATCTCTCTCTCTATATATATATTATACGGACATTATTATTATTTCATTTTTATTTTTACTCTCGTGCTTATTTGGTGAGAATGGCGATGCTCAATATTTCATGCTATCCACGGCACTCCATTTCTGGGGAGGAACTTTCTATTTGGCCCAAAACGAATCCCATGGGACGGCTTGGCGTTCTATCCGCCACGAATATTGTGTTACCCATCTTTTGCTGGTCGAAGAAAATTCGGTGATAGGGGAGGGATGGGTGGGGTAGATGAAATGAAGGCGTTATAAGGGGGGAGGGAGAATATATGCAATTTTTTTTTTCCTTGTGGCCGCCGGGCTGGCTCAGAAATAGGAAAAAAAGGGGCTTGTGCTAAGGTAAAGTAGAGATCTTGGTTTATGGAATTACGTGTTATAGACCTTTCACAGTACCAGACAAGTCTTTTGTTGTTTAACCCTTTCCGGCACGGGCAAATTCTGCTAGTAAAATGAGTAATTATCGATCGACACCCGAATTAGCAAATGATTATATTAGAAATTAAGGATATACTATTTTAGGCTTTTAACTAATTGTAAAAGCAAAATTTTATTAAAATATTATTGGTGCCGATTGCAAGTTTGGAATTGAATTTGGGTGTTCCGGACTGGGCACAGTGTGCCTGAAAGGGTTAATAGTTTTAATCATGTTCATATCATCATTGACTATCACCCTTTCATTATCATTATTTTGATTGATATCATGTCGATTATAATAGGCTTAAATGCGTGCAAAAGAAGGGGGAATGGGGATAGGGAAAGCCTGTTGATCGTCTTTAAAAATTTATAATTTAATTAATTAATTTTTATTTATCTTTGGCGATTTTTTTTTTTTTTTTTTTTTTTTTTGTTAAAACAGCACTAAAAAACTGACAAGGCTTTATAGGGGAAAAAAAGAATATATGCAATTTTTTTTTTCCTTGTGACTGCCGGCCTGGCTCAGAAATTGAAAAAAAAGGGGGGGGGCTTGTGCTGAGGTAAAGTAAAGATCCTGGTTTATGGAATTATGTATTATGACCTTTCACGATGCCAGAAAAGTCTTTTGTTGTTTAACAAGTTTGATCATATTCCTATCATCGTTGATTATCCCCATTTCATTATCATCATTTTGATTATATCTTCGTCAATAGTACTAGTCTTAAGTGTGAACAAAAAAAGAGGAGTTGGGGTCGGGAAGGCCTGTTGATCCTCTTTAAACATTTATAATTTAATTAATTAATTTTTATTTATCTTCGGGGATTTTTCTTAAGAGTAAATTTTTTGTTATTGAAAGAGTACGAAAAAACTGACAACAAATCACAATCAAAATAATAAAATTTTGTATAAATAAACATAAAATCAAAACAATCCACAGGACGTGTTTCAAGCGGTAAAATTAACAGCCCACCATTAGCAGCTATAAGCACGTGCCTCTAAAGAGGCAAGGTCACAACGGTTTATGACCTTGCCCCCTTGTGGGCATTGCTTTGATTTTATGGTGATTTATGTAAAGTTTTATTACTTTAATTAGTAAAACTTATTCTTTGCTAGCAACATAAAATAATTAAACACTAGGATAAAAAAAAACTTTTTAATTGGGATTCATGAATCTTCACGTGAAAGAAAATGTTTAATTCGGTTTTTCTTTTTACAATCATTTGTTTCTCAGTTATCTTATATGGGAGGGGTCAAAATCAAATTTAACTATCAACATTATGATGATATTATCGTCGATAATACTAAGTCTAGGAGCAGGCAAGAAGGTAAGGGGAGGGGACAAGTTGTCATTGACCGTTTTTAAACATCTTTATCCTTGGTGATTTTTTTAAAGTAAAATTTAATATTTGCCAGTAATAGTCTAAGAACCGACAGCACAAAAACCTAAGGTATCGAGTACAAGGAAAAAAAAAAACCTTTATTTTATGGAAGAGTAGTAACAGGGGAATCTGATGATTCATGTCTGCCGGATGCGAAGTGGTGCATATGCCAAAAATTAATACTACTAGTAGTTCATACTTAAATTAATTGTGTTTGCCGTACAATCATTTCATACCTTTGATTGTATATGAGATGTATATGTGAACTCTCTTTCTCATCTAAGACCTGCCTGAATTTAAAAGCGCAAAAACTAATCAACCAATAGTTTGAAATTTAATATATATAATCGTTGGGGAATTTTGTTCAGTCATTTTAAATTTTATGAAAATTAAATCAAAACTTATAAAGAAACTATAAAAGTTTTCTTCATTCTATTAAATTATATCATACGTAATTACATCATTGATATCAGATGATAAGTAATGACTCTAAATTGCCACGGTGATTATTCTCTTAAATCCTATCATATTAAGGTATCTGCCTACATCAAATTGGCTGTTTTGGTGAAATTTTTCGATTTTTTTTTAATTGTTTTATATGAAAGAGCAATCTTTTACGATTTCTAAATCTGTTTTAATTTATCAATTTTAATTTATAAGTCGAGATATTTAGGAATTTTACCTGTAATCGCACAATTAGGAGTATCAGTTGAACAAAATGATCACAAACTGTTTTAAAATTGATGATGAGCGAATAAAAAATTCAAAAGTCACTCGCTATCCTCTGCAAAACTTATCAGGAAAACTAAAAGAGTTACTAAGAAGTTAAAAATGGTTAAATATGAAGTTAAAAATGGGTAGAATATAAATGTGGTGCATTTTAAGTGTATAAATTAAATATATTAGACTTTTACGAGAAAATACATGTATGCGATTGCTGGAAAATTATTTTTTTTTTCATTATTTCTATGTTCAATAAGCTTCATTACATAAAAAGTTCTAAAGATATTTCAGTGAAATTTGGCAAGTATGCTTTCAATATCACTCACGATGCTCTGAAGTAGTATCTAAGCTATGTGTGATAATTTTATTATTTTATAGGCACTCAAATGTGAAAAAATGGTCATTTTTACTTTTAAAAAAATATTTTTTTATTTTGAAAATTTTCGTTTTTTTTTTTTTTTTTTTTTTTTTTTTTTTTTTCAAGATATTGTAAAACTCCTAGTTCAGTGCACAGATAAGTGTAATAGAAGTGTGCAGCATAAAGGAAATTGAAATATATTTATTTGAATTGAGTGTACGCTGTCTGGCGCAAGCATGATATTTTGCTAGGAATCAAAAATTCAAATCGTCCCTCGCTTATACGCAGCAAAACTTACCAGGAAAACAAAAAGAGCTTAAAAATGGTTAAAAATAAAGTTAAGGAAGGTTAGAATATAAATATGGGGAATTTTAAGCGTAAAAATTAAATATTGTATTTTCTTACCTAAAAAGCAATCTTTAAATGCGATTTCTGGAAAATCAATTTTTTCGTTATTTCCATGTGTGATAAACTTCATTACCTAAAAAGTTTTAAAGATATTTCAGTGAAATTTTGTAAGAATGCTTTCCATATCCCTTACTATGCTCTGAACTAGGATCTAAGCTATATGTGATAATTTAATTATTTTATAGGCACTCGAATATGAAAAAATGGTAATTTTTACCCAAAAAATGTACTTTTTTACTTATTTTGAAAATTTTCGGCTATTTTTGTAGATATTGTAAAACTCCTAGTTCAGTGCACAGGCAAGTGTAATAGAAGTGTGCAGCATAAAGGAAATTGAAATATATTTATTTGAATTGAGTGTATGCTGTCTGGCGTAAACGTGAAATTTTGCTAAAAAAACAGTAAAAAAAACCCAATTTTTAAAAATATTAAAAAGATATTGCTAGGATTTTATGTTTTCTTATCATTTTGTAATACAATAGAACTAAAAATTATTATATTTTTTTAAAACTGTCCTTTTTTAAAAAAAAAAAGTGCTCCGCACGTAGACAGATACCTTAATGCTAGCACATAATAGATAATGATTCTAGTTTGCCATGGTAATTACGTCCTATTTAATATAGAGTTCTATTATTTATGTATTACTGAATTTATTATGTGTAGAATCGTAATAAATTTACATTCGTGCATTTTTGCATGAGAGTGCAACGGTTGTTGCACCAAGATCTGAATATTTACAAAACTAATTGTAATACGAATGCACCTCATTTGCCATTTTTGACGTACAAATTCCGATTTGTTAATTAGAAAGTTACATAATCATATGGGATATGAATATCCTATACTATATTAATGGGCTGGGAGATATTCCACAGAGGAGTTCCAAGTGCTTCTGAAAGCTCTAGAAAAACTAATGTACTATATATTTTAATATACACTGCTCAAAACAATTAAAGGATATTTGAAGTTTTATATAAAATAAAGATATAAACGAAATTTTTTTGCCGAAAATAGAAGAAGAGAATCACAAATGCAAATTTTTCTGGTTTTCAAACTGTGGAGTATGCAAATTTTGAGTTCGACGTCAAAAACGTCGCTTCAGCGGCAGCGAATGAAATTTGACTTTCAACTGGATAAAAGAGAATGAAGACAAGGATGATCGGCATTCAGTGATTGCTTTGTTTCGATGAGTACGATGTCTCAGCGAAGTCATTTGACAGATTCAGAAGCTTGGAGAATTGTTGGTAGGTTAGAAGGGGGCCAAACTCAAGCCGAAGTAGCGCAAGCCATTGGAGTGTCACAAAGTGTCATTTCTAGGATCTGGAACCGTTTTTTGGAGAGTGGATGTGCAGTCCGAAGACCAGGGCAAGGTCGTAGACGGGCAACAACGCCCAATGAAGATCGGTATTTAGCGTTAACAGCTCGGAGACACCGAAACATGAACGCTACTCTTCTCCAAGAACACCTTCGCTCGGCTACAGGCACCACGATTTCAACTCAGACTGTCCGAAACCGGCTCCATGCTGTAGGTCTGTATGCTCGCCGACCGATGGTATGTGTTAGATTAACATCAAGGCATCGTCGCGACCGCAGGGAGTGGGCAACCGAGCATGTCAACTGGAGGAGAAATGAATGGAGCAATATTCTGTTTTCTGACGAGTCCCGTTTTTCTGTGCATCCGGATAATAGGCGTATTTTCATCTGGAGGGACCGTGGCAATAGGAAAAATCCTGCGTTCGTGCACGAAAGTGTCAGATTTTACGGTGGAGGAGTGTTGGTGTATGGCGGCATCTCCATTGACGGGCGCACTGACCTCTACATCATTCGAGATGGAGCTCTGACTGGTCGCCGATATAGGGATGAGATCCTCAGACCTATTGTAGTCCCTTACGCTGCAGCAATCGGAGGTAACTTCATTTTAATGGACGATAACTGCAGGCCACATCGTGCAAACCTGGTGGAGGATTTCCTTTTCGAGGAAGGAATCGTTCGAATGGATTGGCCAGCGTGTTCTCCAGACATGAATCCAATCGAGCACGTTTGGGACGCTCTAGGAAGACGAGTTTCTGGCCGCTAACAACCCCCACAAACTCTCCAAGAACTGGAAAGAGCTCTTCTGGAAAGTGGGGCAGAATACCCCAACTCGTCATTAATAGCCTCATTGAGTCCATGCCTCAAAGGTGTTCAACGTTGCTGGCCGCCCGTGGAAACCATACCCCCTACTGAAAATGACTTTCTTTGAAGAAACACCTTTTCTTATTCTTTTTTTCTCATATGCACAAATTGTGTTTTTTTCCTTTTGTACACAAATGCGCAATAAAATGCATTTTTTTCTGCCAAACATGTGTAATTTATTCTCATATAACCTACTATGTCTGTCGACCATGTATCAATCAGCTACAGCTCATATTCAAAATATTAGAATAATTACCTTTTTTTTAGAAATTGGAAATATCGTTTGGTAATTTAATGTCTTTTAATGAAAATATGCAAACGATATTTTTATTAAGAACTTATTGTTGATTAAACTTACTTGTTATCTTAAATTTAATATCATTTTTGAAAAGATTAATTGCAAAAAAAATTATTTTGAAAAGTCAAAATATTAGAATATTTATTCAAGTAGTTCAAAATATTAGAATATTTCACATTAATTCTCCTTTAATTATTACCAATTCTTAACTGGTGGCATCATTGATTAAATTCAGACTATTTTATTTAAAATCAGTATTCTTTTTTGCAGTTTGTATCTTTTTCGTCTTAAAATGGGCCGTGTGAGTGATATTCCTGAATCTACGAAACTTCGTATGGTTGATTTGTATCGGCACGGTAAAAATCAATGTTTTATAGCGAATTATTTACATTGTTCGCAATCGAGCGTTAGTAAAATGCTAACACAATATTCAAAAATTGGAAAATTTCAAAATAATCGCCGAAATGGTGGCCGAAAACCAAAAACATCTGCTAGAGATGACAGGAAACTGAAGCGTATAGTTAAGAAAAACCGTTTTAAAAGTGTGCGATTCTTGCACCGAAAATGGAAAGAAGAAAGAGTTGAAGTTTCTACATCGACAACATTAAGACGTCTCCATAAATTTAAATTTGAATCTCGTGTACCGAAAACAAAACCTCTCATGACTGCAAGACAAAAGCGTATAAGATTGAATTGGTGTAAATCAAGACGTTTATGGAGCAATGAAGATTGGAAAAATATATTATTTAGTGATGAAAGTATGTTTTGTGTTTCATATGGTAATCAAGGTATTCGAGCTTGGAGAATGAAGCAAGAAGCATTTGATAAAGAATGCCTTAAACGTTCCGTAAAATTTGCTGCTAGTGTCATGGTTTGGGGTTGTATGAGTGCAGAAGGACCTGGAAAGTTATGCATCGTCTACGAAAAGGTTAACTCTCTGATATATCAAGAAATTTTAGAATATTACACGATTCCACCATCAGAAGATTTATTTGAAGATGATTTCATCTTTCAACAAGATTTAGCGTCCCCGCATACCTCGGTGTCAACTAAGAATTGGTTCCGCCAACGCAACATTAAGGTACTTCCTTGGCCACCAAATTCACCAGATCTTAATCCCATCGAAAACTTATGGTGTATAATGAAGAAAAAACTTCAAGAAAATCCTCCTTCAAGTAAAACTGAGTTAGTGGCACGTATAAAGTCTATTTGGGCTAATATTGATAGAAATGTTTGTAAACACCTTGTATATAGTATGCAAGATCGATTGTACGCTGTTATGAAAGCCAAAGGGAATGCTACAAAATATTAACTACCATTTACTTCATATTCATAAGGTAATTTTGTTGCGTAAAATAAAATATTCTAATATTTTGAACCAATCTAAATTTTATTCTAATATTCTGGTGTGTTTAAGGAAGCTGTATACCTAATTTATTGTGCTGTATTTTATATTTTATAAATGTTAAAATCTTATCTAAACATTCCAGATTTAATTTATAAGAAATTTAATTGCATTTACTTAGTATAAAAAATAAATAAATGACAAATAATTTTTTCTTATTACTTTTTCTCAATTATTCTAATATTTTGAATATGAGCTGTAAAAAGTTTCCCAGATACAAAATCCACCTAAAACTGCAATATCCTTTAATTGTTTTGAGCAGTGTATATATATATATATGTATATATATATATATATATATATATATTAATGAAAAAAGAAATGAAAATTCTTGCAGAAAAAAATAAAATGCAGACATCCGTTGCCCAAAGCAAAATGCTTGAATGTTTCCGATTGAGTTAATATTAATCCGTAAAAACATCATTTTTATGATGATCAAAACGCGACTTACGCAATAAAAGAGTCATATATTACGTACGCCATGGATTAAACATTGATATTCCTGGACCAATCATAAAAAGAATAAATTACGGGCACCACAAGGTCCATTCTCGACCGAAAACAACAACCATTTTTCAAAAGGCTAAAAATGTTAGTGTTTAGACTCGGATATTTAAATGCAATAATAGCTTTTAAATTCGTTAAGTTTCTTTTTCTTTTATATCTTTTATTTATTATTATTTCTTTTATCTTTTTTTTTTCATCATATAAAAACATATTTGATGTGCAACGTCTTTACTGAAATATGCGAGAAAGAAAACCAAATGTGCAAAAGTGTTTTATTGCTCTTTTTTTCTTTGTAGAAATATAATAACGATGTTTACTAGATTCTACAGATAGAATATTTTACCTAACAATGAATTTTTGGCGGTTACAGTTATATGAATTCTATGAAACACTTTCTCTAATATTTCACGCTGTCGGATATTAAACTTCGAAACGTTGCTACTTATCGTCTGCAGCGAACTTGTTTGAATGGGATTTCCAATAGAATCTATATATCTATTTCAAATTTGCTTTTATGTTGTTCTTTTAC
Source organism: Maratus speculifer (assembly GCA_964019185.1). NCBI lineage: Eukaryota > Metazoa > Arthropoda > Arachnida > Araneae > Salticidae > Maratus > Maratus speculifer. The sequence goes on along the minus strand of OZ025295.1, from coordinate 307,198,254 downwards.
ATGAGAAATATAGGATTTTGATTTTTTGTGAATTTTAAAGTGATAAGCAAACTTTATACAACTTACGAAATGAAAAGAAACTGTCTTAAAAATGGAATTTCGAAACTGAAAATTGAATGTTTTCTAGTGTAAATGATCGAATATTTGTCTTTTAAAAATAAATAATATTTGGAAATCGTAACTCAGTTATAAGTTACTATTCGATTATTTGTGAATTAAAAAAATATCGAGAAATATAGATTTCATATTTCGATGAAGTCTCAGTTCAAAATAATCAAATTCAATTTTATTGAATTTTTGCTTTTAAGAATTTTGTGTAGATAAAACTTCTAAAGGGAACACTTTTTGGCTAACATTACTTTGACTTAATCCAAGATCATATTAATTTAGTTTAGTAAGGAGTATACAAATAATTCCTTTTATGAAAAAAAATAATTAGATTTCATCAATTACTTATTTTTAACTGTTATGTAAAAGAGCTGGAACATTTAAAAAAAAGGTATTATGCCAAAAATTGAATATCGAGAACCGAAATGATAAACCTGAACCAATAAAATACTTATGCATGTTATTTACAGGCATAAGTATTTTATCGCAATATTATTTAGAATATGTAAATTATTCTATAAACAATTATTGAAACAGATGCAATATAAGTTTATAATTTGGAGTAAATCGTTAATCCTCAATTGAGATACATTATGAATTTTTGTAAATAAAGTCATTCAGTACAGCCACTTTAGAAACAAAGAAATAATGAGGAGTGATTTTCACTGCATAACCAATTATCGGCGACTGACAGGAAAACGTACTACTATTTTGTGGAACATTCAAAGTACTAAATCTCATTTATTATTTTCCTATGTTAGTTCGTTTTACTTATCGATCACATGGCGAAAAAAATTATCAATTGGATTTTTTTTCTATTAAAACACTAAGAATTCCGCTTTGATTTGCCCACTTTCCACCAAAGTACAGAAAATAACAATTTTACTTCAAAATTATCTGAAATCTTACCAATCTGAAGCTGCATTTTCGTCAAATCACACGGGTGTTCCGGCAACAGACTGAATGTTTTTTTTTTTTTTTTTTTTTTTTTTTTTTTTTTCTTATTATCAACAGCGGGTGTTTCTTGTTGTCACTAGAGGATTCCTTGCAAATGCTGTCTGTACTTTTTACGTTTTTTGACGACTTTTTGTTTGTTTGTTTGAGAATATATGGGAATGTCCCAAAATGGACTGACTGATTTAAAAATTCAATAACTTGCAGACGGCGACTGCTACATTATTTGTCATACAATCAAAGATATGAAAACATAGAAGACTGGGAGCAGGAAAACACAATGATAAACCTACAAGTCAACCATTGGGGGGTTTAAATTTGTGGCAAATGCACCACTTCTCTTCCGACAGACATGGAAGTAATATAAATAACAGACAGATCTGTTATTTATATTGCCCTAGAAATGGCATGTTTTAAACTCAAATACTATCTTGTCAATCTATCCTAATCCAAAGTTAACGAAGTAAAAGAAAAGATTTTCCGATTCTATATTTTACATTGGCAAAAATAACTGCATTTATTACTTACCTATCATACGTAATATAAGATAAATCTTGCAATCGATTTGAAAATCAAAGAAAAAAAAATTGACGGAATTACACTTTTCAGACATTGAAGATTCCGAAAAACATATTTTTAGAAAAAAAAAAAATTGCCGTCCGTCTGTGTATCTGTCTGTCTGTAAACGCTCTACCTTCCGAGCAAATTGAGATAGAGTTGAAATTTGGTATGTACTTAGTATGTAAGAATAGAAAGAAGCCTATTTAATATCAGTAACCTCGATTATCCGGAATTTTTTTTTTTTCGTACTGTCAAAATAATGACCCTGAACATCCTTTTATTTATATTCTACAAACATTTCTTAGTAAACTGAAAGCAGTTAAGTGCAAAAATGCATCACTTATTTAAAAACCCCTTTTAAGTAAATTACACTCATATTCAGTAAGGTTTGCGAGCTCTTTTGTGTAATCCTGTATATCAATTATAGCATTCATACACATCATATAATATGCAGACATTTAGTAAAACTTAAAAACGAATATCACAATTGAAAATGTATTTTATCTATTCATCAGCTATCATCGATAATATACAGTACTTCGGATAGAATATACGATTTGAAATATTTTGTGTGTCCCTGTAAATGCTATGCACTTCATATTTTGTATGGAATATTGAATCTCAGCGGCGTATATAAATTTTATAATACTTGAACTTGTTTAACATAGTTAAAATGTGTTGCAAACATTCCCCCCTTTATTATTGTGTAATAAAATTATTTTGAGTGGCCCTGTAAAGCAATAATAAATATTATTTTCACTGCACATTTTATACAATGCATATTTTAGTGCACTTTGCGAATCCATATAAATCTGAATATGTTTGACCGGGTGAACACCTTTAAAATTCATTTGAAATGATTTTTTCCCATAGGCCGTAATGTATCGGAAAACTTTTGACTATCCCTGTAAATAATGCATCCCTGTAATCCCTGTAAATCATGGTAGAAACTTCATTTTCAATAGGGTTCGTGCTAGGGTAAACATCAATAACATATAAAAATTTCATAGCAATACGAATATATTTACGGGAGTTAGAGAGCGGACAGGCGGCCATCCAGCCAGACGGGCAGACAAACCGAATGCATAAATACTTTTCAGCTTTGTTGGAAAGTGTTAAAAATGAGATGTCTGACTTACTGTTATTAGAAACTGCGTTTGCATCTTGTGAAATATTATCTGAAACATAAAGTTATGTTTAATCTACTGTAGTTATTATATATCCTATGTGTTTTTTAATTCCCTATTAGACGAGAGTTAGCAGCACAGACAATGATATTATTTAATTCATGGAAGAAAATCTAGGATTAGTTAAATCTCGACTCGCATATTAAAGCGCAATCAGTCTTAGGAATCATATCTTAGTGGAAAACACCTAAAAACAGGATTTTGCCAATTGACTCATAGGTTTACCATTATATTTTCTTCCACCTAATCCTCCATGTTTTCAAACTTTCGGGTGCAGGAAAGCACAATGGTAAATCGATAAGTCAACTGTTAAAATCGGGTTTTTAAGCGTTTTCCACCAAGATATGATTCATAAGATCGATTGCATTTTAATATGCGAATTGAGATTTTACTAATCCTAGATTTTCACCCGTGAACTCGATGAGGTGATTGCCTGTATTGATTTGCCGCCTCCCGGTCTATATTGTTCCACTAAATACCGACACAGTTTTTCCTAGCAGTAAATCAAACATCTCATTTTCGATTATTACTAGATGTCTTACTGTTGCGCTAAAACGACAATATGTAATGCATAAACAATGTTTTTGTATCTTGTATTTAAAATGGAAGATAATTCTTAGCTCCTTCATTTCTAAATAACGTACAGTAGAACGCCGATAATTCCGATTAACTGGGACCAGGCCCAATCCGGATTGTCGAAAATTTCGATTATCCGGAGAATGTGAACAAATGAAATAAAATAAAACATACTCAAAGAAAATCACCTTTATACTGAAATTATTCAAGACTTACAGACAGTAAAAATATGTACTTTGTAATTATAAATTTTTTCAAATTATGCCACTTTTGCAGACCACATGGTCACGCATTCTCTTGAGCATTCTCGTTTATTCCTCCTTTTTTTTCGATTTTCCACAAGTGATTTGTTGAAGAGTTTTGGCACGAAGACAAGGAACCAGTCTCAAGAGGACTGTTTCCAAGAGTACCTATGGACTGGCCACAGACTTTTCATAAGACATATATGAAAAGACACATATAATAGACATATCGCTCTACTATATGAGAAGTCTGTGGGACTGGCTGACAAAGATCGGATCGCGATCCTTATCAGTCAGTGTGTCTATAAGGATTATTTTACTCTGCTTTCTTTCAATGCTCTGAGTAAAACTTTATTAAGCAGTGAGTGAGCTTTGGATGACGTTTCCAAATGGATTAAATAGGAAACTGTGAAAACTGGAAGTGGCAAAGCTTAAATGATGTATAGTTGTTCCTTTCATAGAAAACATTAAAGAGTTTAAATAAGAAAGCTTGAGATATTCTTCCGAAAAGATTTCAGAAAATACTTATTTATTCAGAATATGAGGCTGAAATATATTTATGTTATGGAAATTTGCCGATCACTTCTCAAACTTGAAAAAAAAAATCGACCAAACCGATCCGGATTAGCGAGCTCCTAATTAGCGGGGTTCTACTGTACCTTAGTTTTAAAACAAGTTGGAAATTGCACGTGAAGCGTAGCAAATTAGGTGCGTTCGTACAATAACGAAGTTTTAAAAATATTACTTTCATTTATCAATCTCATAAAATTGTAAATAGTGAATTACAATTAAAACGCTCATCAAACAATGTTCTCCCTATACCATTATGTAATGGAATACTTTTGTGTGGCCTTGTAAATCAATAACAAATGTTCTTTGCACCACAAATTATGTAAGATGTATATTATAATATGTACTTTATAGTTGCATATAAATTTTACTAAGTTCGCATAAGTGTAACACGATTAAAATGAATTTGATACATTTTTCCCATTGACCGTAATGTAATGGAATACTTTTGATTGTCCCTGTAATTGATCTATGCATCCGATTTTCATAAAATTTGAAATAACTCTAAAAAATTATGTAATAATTATGTATTTTAAATTTCAAACGTATAGAATATATTTGAAACTTTTTCCCCATTGACCATAATGTAATTGAATACTTTTGATTGCCGCTGTAATTGATCTATGCACACGATTATCAAAAAATTTGAAATAACTCGACAGAATTATGTAATAATTGCGTATTTTAAATTTCAAACGATTAAAATGCATTTGAAACTTTTTTCCCCATTGACCGTACTGTAATGGAATACTTTTGATTGCCCTTGTAATTGATCTATGCATCCGAGTTTCATAAAATTTGAAATGACACGACAAAATCATGTAATAATTATGTATTTTAAATTTCAAACGATTCGGTTGGGTAGTTTTTGCGTTGTTATATGCGGACAGACAGACGGACGGACTGAACGACCACTATAGGTGCTACGTATTATATAGTTACGAACGCACCTAAAAATGCTCTTTTTTTTTCCCCTACAGCAGAACAAAACTTCTTTTATATAACTATAGAAAGTTGTTACATTACTTTAAGAGGAATTTAATAACTTCAAGTTATGGAAGAGTTAAAAAAAAAAAAAAAAAAGTAAGAATCTTATAATTTAATATGTGGATATATGGATCCCGCTTGAGGACCGGGAGTCCTGGGCAAAGTATCAATTTGGCCATGCGATATTAAGGGCCTATCAAGAGCCATTATCTATCATGCGATATCTCTAATTAACGACACACAATAGGATTTAATAAAATTAAGAAAACTTATTTTAATATATTTTTAAGTTTTGACTCGATTTTCATAAATTTGGAAATGAGTCGATAAAATTCTGCAACCGTTACATCAAAAGAGACCGGTTCACAAGATTTTAGACGTTTTGTTAAAGATAAAAAAAATACATGAAGAATTATACTATGAAACTCCAGGTGTCTAAATTAAATAGAATCAGTCATACATTTCCGCGAAGATTTGTTTTTTGTTAATCTTATAGGGGATACCCAACAACTAGAAAAAGAACGAAGGTCTTTTGGATAACCCTGTCAAAATTAATGTAGCAAACGCTTTCAAACTGTAGATTATGATCAAGTGGGCTATTGTAATAAACTGTGTTCATTTTAATGAGAGTAGTGTGTATACTCAAAGAGAAATTAAGGTTTTCATAAAAACAGTCCCAAATTTTTTCAAGTTTTTGTTTACAATTTGCAGAGTTCCTAATATAAAATAATGTCCTTTTCAGAAAATACGACAAACAACATTATACATAATACCCTATAATCAGGATAAAAAAAATAATAAAAATTGTATGAAAAATGAGCAGGTTTACTAAATAATGCTTCAATACGTATGCGTGAACGCAATCAAAATATAATTTACATAATGTGTTAGCTAATTGTATACAGCAACTTTTGTGGAAGTATCAAAAACATGGCTTGAAAATTCTAAAAATTATCATCAATAGAATAAGCTCAAAACCCGTTGTTGTCAAAATGAAACAAAAAGATGAGGGAGCTGTATCCAATATAATAGCACGATAATGCAATATTGTGTAGGCTGTATGGACATTCATCAATGGACATATAGTTACAGTCCCTCATCCTTTTGCTTCTTTTTGGGAATAACGGATTTGAGCTTATTCTATCGAAGATCATTTTTAGAATTTTCAAGCTATATTTTTGAGGCTTCCACAAAAGTTGCTCCATACATTAGCTAACACATTATGTAAATTATATTTTGATTGCGTTCACGTATGCTCAGTGAAACATTATTTAGTAAACCTGCTCATTTTTAACGCATTTTTTTATTATTTTTTTAATTCTGATTACAGAGTATTATGTACAGTGTTGTTTGTCATATGTTCCGAAAAGAACATTTTTTATTAAGAACTCTGCAAATTATAAGCAAAAAATTGGGGCTGTTTTTATAAAAATCTCAATTTTTTTTTTTTTTTTTTTACGAGTATACATGCTATCCAGCTATCCTCTATTGTAGAAAAAGCGCACATGAACACAATTTATTACAATAAGCTGCCTAATCAGAATCTGCAGTTTGAACGCTTTTTCTACAATAGTTTTTGACAGAGTTATTCCAAAAGATCTTCATTCTTTTTCAATTGTTGACGGTCCCTTATGAGATTTTGAGAAAAAAAATCTTCGTGAAAATATATGACCTGACTATTTTGCTTACACACCGGAAATTTCAGAATAATTCTTCATTTATTTTTCTTGATATTTAAGAAAACTTCTAAAATCGCAAATGTCCGGTCATTAATGGCCATATAATGTGTATATTAGATTTTAGTTGGGTAGATTTTGCACTGTTCTATGCGGACAGACAGACAGACCAGACGACAACTATAGGTGCTACGTATTATTTATATAATTACGAACGAGAAAAAAAAGGGAAAAAAAGTTTTATTTATTTTATTTTGGTTTTGATTTAAAAACAAAATATCTTAAATTCACTACGGACAATATGTTAAATAAAAAGTTAATAAATAAAGCTCTGAAAATTTTACGAAGATAAGATTTTTTTTTTCTTCTTTTGACATAAAAATCGACAGCATAAATGTACTTCAACAATATCGAAATTTCAAAAAACCTTTTTAAGGTACTTTTGGAAGTTTTAATATCGCAAAGATTATTACAGAACAAATAAGTATTCCTTTCACGTTTTTAAGCAAAATGAATATTTGGCAGAAAACTAAATTTCTAATCTATGTCTGTTAAGTTTCAAATTATATTTCTCATGTAAAATTCTACGAATAAAAATGTAAAATTCTAAAAATAAAACTGAAACTTATATTTTTTATACTGTCCAAAAAGGAAAAAAATAATGTAGCATAACTAACCAGGGTTGTTAAACAAAAAACACATTATAAAAACTAAAAATAAAATACAGTTGCACCGGTTCAGATGCGTTTTAAAGTGAGTGGGGTAAAAGCCGCGTATTACGGGATTTTTATTTATTGCATAACTCGTATAAATGGCCGTCCTAAAACAGCGGGTTTTAACTTAAAATTTCAAAAAATAATTTAAGAAATAACACAGATGTCTCAGACGCACTGATGTTGATGCGATGTTGTGAGTCATTATGGATAAAAAAAATCTGTAACATATCTCTTGCAAAAGGGACTTAAAATGGCATATAGAGGTGTTGGTCGCAGCTTTCGATACAGGAAAACTGTTTTTATAATGTCTCTTTAACTATTGCTAAACTGCCATTGAAATAATTCTTTATTATAAATACTATATAAAGCATTAGACATTCAAATTAGGATAAATTTTTATTTGTCATGTATTTCGTGTTTTTGATCATGTAATTCGGTATAAAATACCACAAGAAAAAGAAAAGAAAAGAAAAAAATCATTCTGAAAAAATTAAAAATATATGTAATGGAATGTACTTGCATGGAATTTTCCTGAATAAAGAAGTTACATCTTTCCTCCGCCAGATGGCGTAGTTGAGCGCTTGACTTGAATCGCCAAATGTTTAAATACAAAGCAGCTGATTGAACAGATGAGTTCGCGCCGGAATCGTTACATTGTGTTTTATTTATGTAGATGTTACAGGAACTGGACATACTTACACATCTAATCGTCTTAATGAAATTCAGAGCTTTCATTTAAATGCTTACAATTGGAAATTGTGCCTTATATGTATATTTAATTCAAAATGTAAATGTAATCTTTTTTTTTTTTTTCATTTTATAGGATTGAATATGGAAAATAAATATGGATTTGAGCATGGGTTTATTCTGAACCCAAAATAAAACAAAAAAAAATTTCCTACTAGATTTTTTTTTTTTTTTTTTTTTTTTTTTTTTTTTTAACATAAAGAAAAATAGATAAAATTTTTGAAGCACTATTCAGTTGTTAAAATCATATGTAGTAGTTGCGATAACGAATACCATTATAATCTGTTCTTTTTTTTTATACTATAAGTAAAAAGAACTAGCCTTTTTAATTTTTATGAAAAAAATAATGTAAGCTTAGCAAAATATAACGAAAGCATAGAAAATGTAAAAGAAATATACAACTGAAACCTTATTTGTTTAATATTTATGAGATTCATTTTTGATTACCTATAATGTGAATTATAAAACGTAGTAATGATATAACGTACATTTAATACCTCACTTACACCAGGTATAATCATACCTAATCATAATAAGTTGTATGACGTACCTGAGTAACCTGAATTCGTCTATATCTCTACTACACTAAAAACATACACGAAGCAAGATACGCAGATTGTTAGGACACGGAAGCAAAGAAGAATTATAGTATTATACTAAACTAGCAAGTTTACTTTTTATTATTACTTAAATAGCTAACACTGTTTCCGATTAGTAATATTCGCTCTAATTAGTCTGTTATTAAATAAAATAAATATTACTATTCGAAAACAGATTTTTTTTTTCTTTTTGAATAAAAAAATCTGCTAAATTGGTAACTATCTTATTGCATTTTCAAACTGAATCTGAGTCTTTTAAAACACCGGAAATTTTATACAAAGGCAAGTAGTTATAAACATTTAACTGGCGAAAATACTTATAAATACATTTTTAATGTTGATTATTTTTTATGACTACACATTAAAAAGTTTTAAATTTTCATGAAATTTTCTCAAAAGTTAGTATATTATCGGAAATGTATATAAAGAAAACATATCAAATTTTCTCTTTTAAATAGTTTGTGCTCAGCACACAAGCAAGTTTATTAAAAATCTTTGTTTTTTTTTTCTTTTTATGTGTGTGAAATGTATTTGTAATACACGTCTTTTTTTATCTTTTTTTCGAATAGCGAAAGGACACTCTTCGATGCCTGCTTTCGCCAGTCCCATCTCCAGCCTGACAGTGGCCAAAGGAAGGGATGCGACACTCAAATGCGTAGTCGACAACTTAGGAGATTACAGGGTATGATAAAAAGTTTATTAAATCCAGTAGATTTTTTAAATCACAAGATTTTAAGAACTTCACCTTTTATATAAACATTTTAAGGGGGCTCAGAGGTTGAAAACTTTTCAAAAAATCGATTTTTTTATGAGCTACTTTGATTATTCAATTAATTCTGAACTCAATGCAAAAAACCGCATAAAAATATTTGCATTTTTAAGGGAGTTATAAGCATTTATGTATAAACACTTTCAAAGCCGCACCCATATAATTTCAACTTTAAGTCGCGTTTTCTCAAACCTTGATTTTTGACGACTAACACCAAAATTAAAAAAAAAAAAAAAAAAAAAAAAAAACTATTTGATGAAATGGCCTTTTTTTTTTTTTTTTTTTTTTTTTCATGCATATAACATCATTATCTATAGAATGAATATATATACAGGGTGATTCTAAATTTTTTTTACAATAAAAAAGGGGCGATAGTACACATCAAGATAAACAATATTAAATAGGAGACCAAGGGTCCAAAACGTTTTCCAAAGGAGATAGCCGCCATTAAAGTTTAGGGATCAAAATTTCAAATAAACATAAAAAACGGAAAAATCGGTCGATTGATTTACGGTTTTCACTAAAATTATTCTTTATGCCGGCAGTTTCTTGAAATTAAATTACAAAGATAAATTTCAAAAAATTCCGATAGAGGGCGCTTTAGACTTACGAACAACTATTTTTTGCCGATATTCTTTGCATGTCGTTAAATGTTTTCGTAAGCATAAACTCAAACTTAAATTTTGAGCTCAAAATCTAAAAGCTGGGAGTAGTTAAATAGCACAAATTGAACTGTGTTCAGAGGGTTCAAATTTCAAATGATTTTAAACAACGGAAAAATTGGTTCATTGATTTGTGGCTTTCACTAAAACTATTCTTTATGTTGGTATTTTGTCAAAAATAAATTATAAAGATAAATTTCAAAAAATGTCGATAGAGGGCGCTTTAGACTTTGGAGTAACGAACAACTATTTATTTCCGTTATTTTTTGCATCTCATTAAATGTTTTCGGTAGCTTAGACTTAAACTTAAATTTTGAGCTCAAAATCTGAATGGTAGGGAGTGGTTGAGTAGCACAAACTTAACTATGTTTAAGAGGGAGGGGAAGGTTCAAATTTAAAATAATTATAGAAAATGGAAAAATTTGGTCGATTCCTTTGCGGTTTAAAATAAAAATATTCTTTAAGTCAGTATCTTCTTGAAAATAATTTTTAAAGATAAATCTATAAAAATTCCGTCAGAGGGAGCCTTACACTTCAGAGTAACCAACAATTCATTTTAACCATTATTTTTTGGTTCTAATTAAATGCTTGCAAAAGTTTTTATATGTTTTCGGACATAGGCGTAACTTGGACTCTAAAACTAGGGGGGCAAAAGTTTCGAAGTACTTTTCTGGAAAATTATGCCGCCACCACCCACTCCCCTTGCAGTCATCGCGTGCACACATACATACTTTAATATTTCAAAAATTTAATGTTAAAGAAAATATAATAATAAATGTTCAACCATAAACGAAAAAAATAAGGAAAAACCGAAATTAGTAATTTTATGTCTTTTACAAGATTTTTTGAAATATTGAATGCTCAACCGTTACATCTCTTGCATTTGATGCACTGTTCAAAAACTAGGCTTCTAGAACTACGAGGGGGGGAAGACAAAAGTTTCGAAGGAGTTTTCTAGAAAATTACACCCCCTCCCTTTTACAGTCATCACGTGCACACATATACACTTTAATATTAAAAAAAATTAATATTAAGAAAAAAATAAATGTTCAACGAAAAAATAATGAAAAATCGTTAATTTTATGTCTTTAATAAGATAGTTTTAAATATTGATAACACAACCGTTATATCTCTTACATTTGATGCACTGTTCAACCGGAAAAAAAAGTTCAAACAAACTTAATATAATAAAAATTAATCAAAGGCTTCTAAAGATCTGCATGGGCCAAAAACTCTTGCCCCGGCCCGGCCCGAACGAAATTTATTATGGCTCGGCCCGGTATGAAAATTAAAAGTTCGGCCCGAGCCCGGAAGGACACGGCTCAATTTCTATATAATTTGCCTCAATTTTATGTAAAAATTTTAGATTGGATGAATAATTAATTCAAAGTTTATCCCATTTACTATGATAATCGCTATTCTGATGCAAAGCAGTGCATCAAAAATTCCTTGACTTTTCCCTGACTTTTTGCCTAAACTTCCGAATTTCCCTGACTCGTAAGACCCTGGAAAGTATTTTGTCCAGAGACAAATTGAAAAAATTCACAATTTTTTCAATGTATAATCGACGAAATTTGCAAGGATAATTTTGAGTAAAAAAAAAAAAATAATAATAAATAAATAAATAAATAAAAACTGAAATTTACCACAATTTTTTTTTTTTTTTTTTTTTTTTTTTTTGAAAAATTACAGCAGAGAGGTGCGGAAAAAATTCTTTTTTCCGATGCTAATTTTGCGTTTTTCCCGCAACTTTTTGACGAAATTAATCTTTTTTTCCCGTCTTAATTAATCTTTTTTTCCGTCGATAAAATGTGTTTTTTTTTTTTTCCCGATGCTTTGACGAGACTTTTTCCGCCATCTTATATCAGTTTTATTTTTTTTTTTTTATTTTTTTTTTTTTCACAATCCTAGAAAACTCATGTTTTTACCGCGATCTTTTGACAGAAAATTGCATTTTTGCACGATTTTGTCAAAGATTTGTATTTTTCCCGTGATCCTTTGATAAATTAGAGCTTTTTTCGCGGTCATTTGACAAAATTCACATTTTTTCCGCAATTCTTTGACAAAATCCATTGACGAAATTCGCGTTGTTTTGTGATATTCAACAAAATTTTTCCGAGTTTTTCGCGATCTTGTCACAAAATTTGCATTTTTTTGCGACTTTTTGACAAAATTCGCGTTTTTCCGCAATCCTTTGACAAAATTTGCATTTTTCACTCGATTTTTTTCGACAAAATTTGCGTTTTTCACTCGATTTTTTTGACAAAATTTGCGTTTTCTGCGCGATCTTTTGACAAAAACGATTTTAGGTACATTTACAATATTCAACAAAATTTGCATTAGTTTATCCATTCTTTGACGAAATTCGCGTTTTTCTAGTATCTTTTGTCAAAAGTCGCATTTTTTTTCTATACCATAATTTGGCAAAATTCGAATTGTTCCGCGATATTCAACAAAGTTTGCGGTTTCTTCGCGATTCTTTGACGAAATTTGCGTTATTTCTAGTTTGCACTCAAAATATAGCACATACTTGGAAATAAAAAAGACGAGAAAATCAAAATATAAAATTGGCCCTTAACCTCAGAATAATGCAAAAAACTGGAGGGGCAAAAAGCAAGTCTTGCCCCTGCTCCTAGAAAACTAGGGGGGCTTGTGCCCCCCCTCGCCCCCGCCAGATTACGCCCATTTTCGGAAGCTTAGATTTAAGCTTTGATTTTGAGCTCAAATTCTGAATAGTTATGAGGGGTTAAGAAGCACAAACTGAAGTGTGTTCAGGAGTTGAAATTTAACCCTCCTTCCTCCTCGAACACAATTCAATTTTTCACTATTTAAACACTCCCAACGATTCAGAATTTGAGCCAAAAATTTAAGTCTATGCATTTGAAAGCATTTAATGAGATTAAAAAAATAACAGTTAAAAATAGTTGTACGCTACTCCAAAGTCTAAGGCGCCCTCTATCGGCATTGTGTGAAATTTATCTTTAAAATTTATTTTCAAGAAATTGCTGATTTAAAAATTAATTTTAGCGAAAACCGCAAACGAATCGACCAATTTTTCCGGTTTTTACAATCATTTGAAATTTGAACCCTCTGAACACAGCTAAGTTTGTCTACTTAACCACTCCCCAGCTATTCAGATTTTGAGCTCAAAATTTAAGTTCAATTCTAAGCTTACGAAAGCATTTAATAAGATGCAAAAAATAGCACCAAAAAAAGAGTTGTTTCTTACTCCAAAGTCTAAAGCGCCTTGTATCGGCATTTTTTGAAATTTATCTTTATAATTTATTTTTACGAAAATACCTAAATAATGAATAGTTTTAGTGAAAACTGCAAATCAATCGACCAATTTTTCCTTTTTTTATAATCATTTAAAATTTGAATCCTTTGAACACACCTCAGTTTGTGTTACTTAACCACACCCAACTATTCAGATTTTGAGCTCAAAATTTAAGTTTGAGTCTAAGCTTACGAAAACATTTAATGAGATGCAAAAAAGACCGGTAAAAAATAGTTGTTCGTTACTCCAAAGTATAAAGCGCCCTCTATCGGCATTTTTTGAAATTTATTACTTTCTTCTATCTTCAATAGAAGAAAGTATTGTAATCGAAATTTTTTTCGACTTCCGGTTTTCGACGGATTTACACGTTTTAGGGGTCAGATATTCCAAAAAACATGTTTTTACAAAATGTCTGTCTGTCCGTGTGTCTGTGTGTGTGTCTGTATGTCGCCATTCTACCATCAAAAAGTGTATGAAGTTATGCATAGAATTGAACCAAATTTTTTGTGAATGTTATTGGCTGTGGCAAGCAGGTCCTCCTTCAGTTCTGAAATATTCCGCAAGAAGGGGGCGCTGCAATCGCGATTTTTGTGCCATTTTCAATATTGTATCGACCAAAAGTATATGAAGTTATGCATCGAATTGAACCAAATTTTTTGTGTATGTGTATGACTATGACTAGTTGCTTCTCCCTGAATTTGAAAAAAATCCGCCGCAAGGGGGCGCTGCCATCGCCATTTTTGTGCAAATTTCCAATATTGTACCGCCCAAAAGTATATGAAGTTATGCATCGAATTGAACCAGATTTTTTGTGTATGTGTATGACTATGGCTAGTTAGTCCTCCCTGAATTTGAAAAAAATCCACCGGAGGGAGGCGCTGCAATCGCGACTTATGTGCCATTTTTAATATTGTACCGACCAAAAGTATATGATGTATCGAATTGAACCATTTTTTTTTTTTTTGTATCTGTATGACTATGGCTAGTTGGTCCTCCCTGAATTAAAAAATCTCCGTCGGAAGGGGGCGCTGCAATCGCGATTTTTATGCCATTTTCAATATTGTACCGACCAAAAATATATGAAGTTATGCATCGAATTGAACCAAATTTTTTGTGTATGTGTATGACTATGGCTAGTTGGCCCTCCCTGAATTTGAAAAAAATCCGCCGGAAGGAGGCGTTGCAATCGCGACTTATGTGCCATTTTCAATATTGTACCGACCAAAAGTACATGAAGTTATGCATCGAATTGAACGAAATTTTTTGTGTAAGTGTATGGCTATGGCTAGTTGGATCACCCTGAATCTGAAAAAAATCCGCCGGAAGGGGGCGCTGCAATACCGAATTTTATGCTATTTTCAATATTGCACCACATAAAAGTGTATGAAGTTAGTTCTAGAACTGAACTAAACATTTTGTATATGATTATTTTTTTGTAAGGCAAGTAGGTCCTCCCTGAATTTGAAAAAAAAATTCTGCTTATCATTCTATTGACCATCGGCTCGTGCAGAGACGGAAATTCGTTTTTACTCCAATTAATTGATTGAAGCAGAAATTTCAGATGAAATTCAAAGTTGGTAAGGTATTGAATTAAAATTATTAAAGCATTAAAATGAGTAACTATTTTTTTTTTTAATATTAAAATGTATGTATGAGATAGAAGAAAGTTTTGGGATTGGCACATCCAACTAGTCTTTATAATTTAATTTCAAGAAAATGCCGACATAAAGAATAATTTTAGTGAAAACCGCAAATCAATCGACCGATATTTCCGTTTTTTATGTTTATTTGAAATTTTGGTCCCTAAACTTTAATGGCGGTTATTTCCTTTGGAAAACGTTTTGGACCCTTGATCTCCTATTTAATATTGTTTGTCTTGATGTGTACTATCACCCCTCTTTTATTGTAAAAAAAAAATTAGAATCACCTTGTATATTAGATAGTTTAATATTTTGGGTATTTTTAATGAAAAAAAAGTTGTATTTTTTAGGGGGTTTTTGAATTTTCAAATTTGAGAGCTTTTTTAATAATTTTTTTTTAAGTGATAGTTATATTCTTAATTCATTCTATAGATAATGATGTTATATACATGCAAAAAAAAAAAAAAAAAAAAAAAAAAAAAAAAAAAAAAAATTTAGCCATTCCATCAAATTGTGTTTTTTTTTTTTTTTTTTTTTTTTGTGTTAGTCGTCAAAAATCAAGTTTTGAGAAAACGCGACTTAAAGTTGAAATTATATGGGTGTAGCTATGAAAGTGTTGATACATAAATGCTTATAACTCCGTTAAAAATGCAAATATTTTTATGCGTTTTTTTTTTTTTTTGCATTGAGTTAAGAATTAATTGAATAATCAATAATTATATTATCAATAATTATATTATCAATAATTGTATAATCGTAAATTATTTTACATTAAACTACTAGTTAAAGAAAACATTTATTTTAATATTACACTCTTCCTTTTATATTTATAATTCATTTTTCTACTTTTAGCCTTTAAAATGTTTCACTTTTCCAACTTCACAATCATTTAAACCTATTTTCACGAGCGTTTATTGATGAATCATTAAATTCATTTTTTGTTCCAACTCGTATACAATTGTATGCCTTACAAAATATATTGGGCTTTGGCAGGCTAACTGAAAAATCCCTTAACATTAACATATTGCCTTATAATTAGGTTCTAAAAATATTAAAAGATTGTATTGTCATCGGAAAGACATCATATAACATAGTATAAAAGTAATTTTTTTAAATTCTAGCTTATCTGGAAATGGAATTAAATATCGATTTCAAAATTCCACCTTTACTTACAAAAGATGAATAAATTAAATTAAATAAAAGAATGTAAACAAATACTCAATTCTTATCATATTATTATTTTTTTTTTTTACAAATATAAATTTTTTCCGTAGTTATATTAGTCCAAGAGACGCCCTATGTCATCGAGCACAAGAATAAATACTTTATTTTACCGAACAGTAGTCATAGGGGAATCTAATGATCCATGTCTGCCGGAAGTGAAGTGGTGCATAAGCCAAAAATTGATACCACTAGTGGTTGATTCGTAGGCTTAGTATTGTGTTTTCCTGCAGCCAGTTTTCCATGTTTTCATACTTTTTATTGTAGGATGATTCGATGACGTAGAGTTTTGTGCGATCGGTTCTTGGACTATATGTTTAATTTTAGAAAAAGATACTTAAAATGAGACAAACCATGAAACTTTAAGAAAACAAATAGAAAACAAAATCCACAAAACTACTTCTTCCAGTATAATTAATCTCATCAGTTTTAAAATACAACAACGGAAATGTTTATGGGATATTAAAAAAGGGGGAAAATGGTATTGTATGACAGTTTACGAAAAACAAAAAGTAAACAGTAACTAGTCGTTGGGGGCCACCGTAATACTTACCCATCATGGATATGTATATGAAAACAAAACATGTGAAAACTATTTATACAATGCATTGCAATTCATAAACAAAATTTAAATATTGTTAATATACATAGTAATGCTTTATTAAAGAACTGCTGATGTACCAATTTCAACAAATTATATAAAACGCCAAACTACTCAAGTAGTACCGAACTGCGTAAAAGAAACATCCTTATAACTCCAAAAATAATAATTCTATTAACTAACAATTAACTGCGTCGGATTAAGCGTCTCATTTCCAATTAAAATATACTTCTGAATTGAAATTTGAATGAAATACAGGGTCATGAAAAATCGAAGAATGTGGAAAACAAGAATACAAATATCTCGGCAACTAATAATCCGATCGACTTCGTTCTTGATGCAAAATATGTGTTATTTTATTGCCTTTTACGTCCATTCCTTAGAACAAAAAAATTTGAAAATTTTTATATACCTTTCATTAGAACGAATTTTTCGAGAGTCCAAAAAAAAAGTTCCGGATAATCGAGGTTGCTGATATTATATAGGGTTCGTCCCATTCATACATACTCTAACTACATGCAAAATTTCAAGTCTCTATCTCAATTTGTTCGGGAGATAGAGCGTTTACAGACAGACAGACGGACGGCAAAAAAATTTTTCTAAAAATATGTTTTTCGGAATCTTCACTACCTAAAACGTGTAAATCCGTAAAAAAAAAATTTTCGATTTTCAAAACGATTGCAAGACTTACCCTATACTACGTATGATGGGTAAGTAAAAATGGGTACAAAGTGATTAAGGGGCTATCCATAAATGATGTCACACTTTTTCCAATATTTTTGATTCACCGTCCACCTTTCACACAAAGTGTCACACTGTCACACTTCGCTGTACCTCCCTCCCTCCCCTCCTTGTCACATGTCACACTATATTACATATACATATTCTTTTGCAGTCCAAAAACAAAGAACTATGTAATAGATCATACTTCAAATTTTATTTTTTAGTTTCAACTGTGTATTTTAAAGACTTTTGTGAATAACAATAAAAGTTATTTGTTTACTTATTTCGTATGAAATAAGATTAAAATTTACAACAAAAAAATATAACTAATATACAATAGTAATTCAATATGAAAGAGTAATTGGAAACAGTAGTAATTTGGAATTTAACAGTACAAGATAGAACCTGTCGAATTTCGACGAAAGAAAATGTTTAAAAAGAAACTGTTTCATTGATTTATAGTAATCTTACAAAATTAGTTACAGTAAAAAATGCATTTTATATTGGTAAGTCTAACCCTTAAACTAACGATATTTAGCGTCAAATTAGCAAAATACTATTTCTATAAAACTCAGTTGTAGAAATTGTTAAAATTAAACTTTAATCGTACATGTAAGCAGTAAAAAATAATAAATATCTGTTATTGTGATAAAGTTATCGATTTAGGTTCTTATGCTAGTATTCCAAAATGAAAAAAGCAAAATTTATTCGCTTTGACTCAATCATAAAATTTTTTCCCGTAAAATCTAAACCCGGTATCAGTTTCATCATATCAAAATTTACAAATGCACATTTCGTATCTGTATTCACCATTTCAAAAAAAAATGGCATTTTAATTTCATTATTTTGATTCAAAACTTGAATTCTCAATGCTATTAACTGAAACAGATATCAAACTGTTGATATTCTTTTACGTGTAAATCAAATTTTGTAAATGAAATTAAAATTCACCGAGTTTTATAACAGAAAATATTTAAATTTCAATTTTTACCCTTTTAACACGCTCGCTGCCGCTTACGTGAAGATGTGATGATAGTTAATGCCGCACTGTAGAAGTGGGTTTTTCCCAGAAGCCGATTTACTTTTTATAACAAAGAATCAAAAGAAAATGCAGTGAAAGATTTTCCCGCGCCAGCGCGTGACTGGCTATTGGACATCACCCCACATCACGCGCTGGCGCGTGAGTAGCCTTTTGATGTAGGCGCCATATCACGCGCTGGCGCGTGATCGGAAGCGAATGTGTTAATGAGAAAATGGCAACATAAAGATACATTAATCAATTTCTCCCCTCTTTTCTTTGCTTATAATAGAAATAGAGTACTCTTGTTGCCACAATTAGAAAAGCGGTATTAAAAACAACAAAAAATTAATATTTCAAAAACAAATTAAGATACAACTTTCAAACAAATTTCATTTAAAAGTACATTTTTTCAATAGAATATGGTGTAAAAATTGAAAATGTGCGATATTTTAAAGTTTAAAAATTTGTAGTAGCAAAAATTGCAATACCGAAATTTCATTTAAAATTTGAAAGTGTTGCCATTCCCAAAGTGACGTATGCGTTACGCACAGATACGTTTGGCTTTTATAATATAGATATTTCGCTATAAATTTTATTTATACTTTATGAACACAAAATACTTTAATTTCAAAATAACTTCAAAATTTGATCTGCTGATTTTTGGTGCTTTTATTTTAACCAAAATGTGTGATGTCACATTTTTTTTACCCCTTCCCACCCCTTTTCACAAACTGTCACAATTTTATGACCCCCCCCCCCCCCCCCTCCAAGAGTGACATCATTTATGGACGACCCCTAATAATAATAATAATAATAATAATAATAATAATAATAATAATAATAATAATAATAATAATAATAAAGCTACGATATTGTAACAGTTTAATGTAAATTAAGTGACTTTCAGCAATGTGCTAAAGAATGGTGAATCCAAGAATAATTAAAATAAAAGTAATGCGGAAAAAAAAGCTTTATGTAGCTTTTCTCAGAGCCAATATATCTGACTCATGCTGTTTCCGATTTTGATTTGAGATTTTTTTTGCTGTTGTTATTGTTGTAAATGTATTTTTATCCCAATAGTTATACATTGCGAGCCTTACTGACAAATGATCCCTTCTGTCCAGTAGGTAGCGTGGATCCACGTGGACCGTCAAACCTTGCTGACCATCCACACGCACGTGATCACGAGGAACAAGCGAGTCTCGGTCTCGCACCATAATTTTCGGACGTGGCTCTTGCACCTCAAGAACGTGCAGCAAGAAGACAGCGGATATTATATGTGCCAAATCAACACTCAACCCATGATTAGTCAAGTAGGATACTTAGAAATCGTAGGTGAGGTTTTTATTTACATGCTGCATGCCCCGTGTTATTTTACTTTGATGAAGCTGAGCATTATTTATACTGTTCGAACCACTTGTAATTTGATAAGCTTGCAATAAAATTCAAAATATAGCTCGGAATACTACGTCCTTTCTCAGCACTTGGCCTGAATGGTGGCACCAGACCCAATCACGGAAAATGTCACTGGAAAAATATAAAAGTTAATTCAACAAGATTAAGACATCGAACAACAGTTGAAGAGAACATCTAATAAACTCAAAATTACACAATGTGTAAATTACTTTTTAAAAATGACAAAAATATTTAAAAACTCTTAAATTACTTTAATTCTCAGTATTTTCAACTGTAAATATAGCCGTTGATAGAGAATATAAAAATACACATATTAACATCTTAATTTTCAAATGTCCCGTAGTTGGTATTAAGTACTAAAAGATTAAGGTAATTTAAATTTTATTAAATAATTTCTGTCATTTTTTCAAGTAATGGTAGTAATTTTTTAAGTAGTGGTGTAATTTTATCTTTTTTAAAGATGAACTTAGCATTCCACTTATTTATTTGCTGATCTAATAAACTCTTTAAGAGCCACGAATTCGAAATCATTATATCATTATTTAGAAAGATTCTACTGTATATAGCAAAGTAAAAACTTTTTCCAAACGCGATGGCTGTAAAAGAAAAAAATATTTACTGTTGTAAAAAAAAAAAAAAAAAAAAAAAAAAAACATATTTCGTTTTATTTCGTTATCTATTTAATATTTTATAGATTTTAGATGGTGTCTGTTATTTTCATGTATCTGTTGTTGAGCAAATTGGAATAAAGCATGTCTCTTATTAATCAGTTCTTAGAAATTGACAATATCCCAAGGTACGATCGTCCCAATGTGAATAAGAAATTATTTAATATTGCTACTTTTATATCCAATAAATAAATGAAGTGACTTTTCAGGATGCCTGTATGTTATGAAGATAAACATAGATTGTAAGTTTGTATGAGTTCATTTAAAAGCTGTTTTCATTAAAAAAATACACAATTTAAAAAATCACGTTTTGAATACAAAATTTGGTATATCTTAGTAAACTTTAGGTACAAATGTAGCTTACGTTTCTATAAATAATTACTCTCTATTAATAATATTAAATAAAAAAGGTGATAAATTTATTTTCTACAAAATTTATTATAAATCGCAGTTAATCAACTATATTATAATTTTTCTTATGTAATGATAGAAAATAATCATAGCTCATTTTCTTGTGAAATTCCAATTTTATTTACGATAAAACAAAGTGTTGAAAATGTTCGTTCTGATTCAACAATTATTGGTGATGATATTAAGACATATTGTTAGTCGTGCAACAGTTTGTTCAGTCTCGTTATTAGAATGCTTATAATCAAAATGAAAAGTTTGGTTTTCATTCGATTTCGTTGGATTAATTTGAGTAAATGCTGTGAATGAGAAAACACTATCTTAAGTTACGTGCCTACATTCAAATCAGTGTATTTGTAAAAAAAAAAAAAAAAAAAAAAAAAAAAAAAAAAAAAAAAAAAAAGATAATTTTTTTATTATTTTAAATTAAAATTCAAGCATTTCGTATTCAAAAAATGGCTTACTTTATTTTTGGTTCAGGAATAATTAGAAGCAAAGTTATAGCCTAAAATATAAACGTGAAATGAACTTTCTGAACCGTTTAAGGAGCTACAAAAAGGTAAATAATGCATTTTACTACAGAATTATGTATATTTTAAAAAAATATGGAAACTTCTACAAATAGGGTGGATTTTAAAGTTATAAACTTATACATAATATTGTGTACTATATCAAAATCTTAATTTCCGTTTTTTCATTCTCACGTTTAAGAGAAACATCAATCCTTAAAGCATGTTAAGGTATCGAAATAAAATTTTGTCACAAGATTCTATTCATCAATTCGAATGTTATGAAGTAAAACATAGCTTGTAAGTTTGTATATGTTAATTTAAGACGTATTTTTATTAAAAAAATACACATTTTAAAAAAAAATCACATTTTGTATACAAAATTTGATATATCTATATTATGAAGGCCAAACGTATCTGTGCGTAATGCATACGTCATTTTGCGAATGGCAACACTTTCAAATTTTAAATAAAATTTCAGTATTGCAATTTTGTTACTACAATTTTTTAAACTTCTATATATCCCACATTTTCAATTCTTACACCATCGTGTAGGGAAAAAGATATACTTTTAAATGAAATTTATTTGAAAGCTGAATCTTGATTTGTTTTTAAAATATTAATTTTTTTGTAGTTTTTAATAAAGCTTTTCTAATTGTGACAACAGGAGTATTCATTTCTATTAAAAGCAAAGGAAAAAAGAAAAGAAATTGATTACTGTATCTTTATGTTGCCATTTACTCATTAAAAGGGAAAAAATTGAAATTTAAATATCTTCTGTTATAAAACCCGGAGAATTTTGATTTCATCTACAAACTTTGATTTACACATAAAAGAATATCAACAGTTTAATATCTGTTTAAGCTAATAGCATTGGAACTTCAAGTTTTGAATCAAAATGATCAAAATAAAATTCCAATTTTTTCTGAAAAGGTGAATAAAGCTATACGAAATGTGAATTTGTAAATTTTGATATGATGAAAATGACGCCGGGTTTAGATTTCACGGGGAAAAAATGGCACAGATGTCATATACATACCACATTTGCACGTGCTTTTCCTCCCGCCAATTTGGCATTATACACCTGTTTAATAAGTTTATAACAATTGTTAGGGAGAGGAAATGGGGAAAATTAAAGATTTCAGTAAAATGTGCTGATTAAATGATACAACTGCATGCACTCAATATGGCAATATATATTAATATTTACGATTTATTGTGAAAATTATATTTGCTGTTTTGTTGCTTATTAAGTTTATTATTTATAACTGTTTATTTATTGTTTCCTTTTTGATTAAATTCATATTTATTTACTGTTATTTTCTATTTTAGTTCTTTAAATTATTTTTATGATATATTATATCAATAATTTTTTTATATCAAACTATCATTTATTTTTATATTTTTTTAATATTTGAATATTTTTCATTTTTTCACGTTTTTTTTATATTGGAATAAAAAATAACGTGTTGTTATTGCATGCAATTTGTAACTTACATTCAAAAACAAAATTTTCGCCACATTGGCGAGAGAAAAAAGCACGTGCAAATGTGGTGCGTATATGACATTTGTGCCAAAAAAGTCTATGATTTCGTCAAAGTTGAATAAATTTTGCTTTTTTTTTTTCATTTTTGAAATGCTAGCATAAGAACTTAAATTGATAACTTTATCATAATAACAGATCTTTATCATTTTTTACTGCTTACATGTACAATTAAATTTTAATTTTAACAATTTCTACAACTGAGTTATATAAATATTATTTTGTTAATTTGTCATTAAATATCGTTTATTAAGAGTTAGACTTACCAATATAAAATGCATTTTTTACTATAACTAACTTTGTAGGTTTATTATAAATCAATGAAACAGTTCCGTTTTAAACATTTTCTTTCGTCGAAATTCGACGGGTTCTGCCTAGTGTTAGTAAATTTAAGATGTATTGCAAATATTTTACGTCATAACACAAATAAGTGATTTGCTAATATATTGTTGAAAAAAAAAAAAGTTAAATATATTGAATGGATTTCATTACAGAAGGTGCGGCATAAACGCAATTCTTTACTCAAATTGATTAAATATTTCTTAAATTTGGAAAGTTAATTAAAAGTCCATTAAAACTTTATATGAATTCATAGTTTTATTCCGTTTTTTAGCTAAAAACACATGTGTCCGAGAGAAATGTCGGGTTTTTTTAAGTGCCTTGGGCTATATCGATAAAAATGAGAATTTGAATACTTTTCTTTCAAAAAATCCTCTTGGAAATTAGCTCCTGATGATTTGGATAAATTTCGGAACTGCCAAATCACATTCACATATACATAATGTAAGCGTTCATATATCCTTAAATACAGTCACAGATTCATCCATTCTCAGTACGATCATCTCTTTCTTTAGAAGTTGTGAAAATTCAGATTTCTTTTGAACAGGTTATAAAATTGTAATTATTTTTCTCATAGTTTTTCTTTAAATCATACTTCATTGCCATGTCCTACATCATTAGCTTTTCTATCTGTTTTTGCAACGAATTCTTCTTGTAATCGTTATTTACTTTTTCAAATAGAAACTTTACTTGCTTCTCAAATAGCTGTTATTGAGAATTTAAAAAATAAATTACCAAATGTTTTTATTTTTATATTCTGGCAAAAGCTCTTTTAATATGATATATTTATTAGAGATTCTACAGGGTGATTAAAAAAAATGTGGACAAAATGATATGACAAATTAAGCATACAACAAGGATAAAAAATCACATAGGAACATAGGGTCGCAAACCACTTATTGAGTCACAAATACAGGGTGCTTCATTCTAGCTACACCCGTTTTGAAAGTAATAATTTCGAAGAAAATAAAAATATTGTAATGAAAATGCAACGATATGTATCTTATTTTGTGTGAAATGTGATAACGTTACGAAGAGATCTGGAAAAACATATTGCTCAAGCAATCGATTAACCGTATAAACTGATTATCACTGTCCAAA
Source organism: Maratus speculifer (assembly GCA_964019185.1). Taxonomy (NCBI): domain Eukaryota; kingdom Metazoa; phylum Arthropoda; class Arachnida; order Araneae; family Salticidae; genus Maratus; species Maratus speculifer. The sequence goes on along the minus strand of OZ025295.1, from coordinate 307,173,433 downwards.
ATGTGAGATGCCAAGTGCATATTGCTGGTGCGCATAATGCAAACTTCTACCACTTTTGTCTGGTGTTATCACATTTAAAAGAAAGTTGAGAATGTCCGTTAAATGTTTTATAAATAATATACTTCAGTTTTCTGAAATTTATTACTGTCAACCCAAATTGAGTTAGGATGAAACATCCTGTAACCATCAAATTTCTAAAAATCAATTTAATAATAATAATTTTTAAAAAAAATCTTTCCACACAATATAAAAGAGCGACTAAAATTGTCTATCTGAGAATTGGTAAATTTCTTTTAAAATAATATACATTTATTCAAATGCTTGAGCAGTAGTTTGTCGCAATATTTTCATAAAACTTTATATTAGTAGCTTGTTTTTAACAGCCCAGAAAAAAGAATTATATGCAGGAATAAAGTAAATAATCAGAAACATTTCATCACGCAAGACAATGTAACGAATGTGACTCAATAAATGGTTTGCGGCCCTATGTTCCTATGTGATTTTTTATTCTTGTCGTAGGCCTGATTTGTCATATCAAGTTGTCCACGTTTTTTTTTTAACCATCATGTATACTATGAAGTGACTATGAAAAGATTATAAATTCTAATATTATGAAATTCGTTACATTTTCTTGCGTGATGAAATGTTTCTGATTATTTATTTTATTCCTGCATATAATTCTTTTTTCTGGACTGTTAAAAACAAGCTACTAATATAAAGTTTTATGAAAATATTGAGATATACTACTTTGAATATTTGAATATTTTGAATATTTTGAATAAAAGTATATTATTTTAAAAGAAATTCACCAATTCTCAGATAGACAATTTCAACCGCTATTTTATATTGTGTGCAAAGAGTTAATTATTATTATTAAATTGATTTTTAGAAATTTGATAGATTTCAGTTTTTTTATCAGTCCAAAAAATCCTGGGATTTTGGCATAAATTATTCCGATATTTTTGGATCCAAAAATCATCTGGGACTCCGAATTAAGCGGACTCTAATCTCAAATCCCAACTTATAACATAATTTTTTACAGCTCGTATTACTTTAAAACATTTACACGTCTTCACTGGAATTTAGAGGACTTGGGCCTTTCAATTTCTACATTTATTACGACTTTGCTTTGTAAATGCTCACATCACTTCATTGCTGAATTATAATACATAAGATAAATAGACTGAACCCTAGTTGCAATCAAGTTTTTGAAATATGGTTTTTCCTTTTTTAGTGCCTCCAGAGTTTGTAAATGAAGTAGTCAATCGCAACATCTCTGTAGCGGAGAACGCGAATATCACATTGTCATGCAGAGCCACCGGAAATCCCATGCCCAAAATAAAATGGAGAAGAGAAGACGGGCAGCCGATCATTGTGGGACAAGAAAAAGGTAATGCATACACACATAAATATGTGTGTGTAAATACACTGTTAAAAATCTCGATAAAAACACAGAAAAAAGCGAGATTCTCAATAAATTCATATTAGTTCTTGGTTAAATGCATTTCATCGAGTTTCTCGGCCATCATTTTACAAACATTTCTCTTATATTATATGACGACCTCAGAAGTCAAAAGGTATAAGTGACAAAAATTCGATTTGGAATAAATTGAGTTCAAAGATAATTGATATTAAATTTGAATATCAGTAATAGACTGATTTGAATTAGGAAACTGCGGATTGTTTCATTGTGGTCTTTGAACTCTGATTTGAATAACTGTAAAAAAAGTAAAGTACGATTTTCTTTAAATTTATATTTAATCAATATTGATTGTTATTCGGCAAAAGTGGTTTATCTCTAGAACGCAACGCATAATTAAAAAATCGCTCGTATTTCTTTACCTAAAAAGAAAAAAGAATATTTCCAGGTCGCCCGTGCACTTAGTTCATTTCTTTCAATTTGTCACTTATACCCCTTAGTTTCGGGGGTTCTCATATCTAATTTATTCTAGGAATTTCCATGTCTTTATTTAAAGATATTTTTTATCTTTTTTAAAAAAACTTAAAATTCAAAATACACGCTTTTAAAATTATTTTGCATTTTTATCAGAAATATTAAAAAGGAAAATTTAATTAAAAATATTTTTTTTTAAGTTAGAATAATTTAGAAAGGGAAAACTCATATCTTTGGAGTTAATCAGATTTTTATGGACAATCAATTTGCATTTTTTCTTTCTCTAAATGCCAAAAGCTTGGTAATATTAAAACAAATTAGTGCATTGAAAAATTAATAGTGTGCGACAATTTGAAAATTTCTCTTTAACATTATTGTAGTAAAAAAAAAAAAAAAAAATATTTTTAGTGAAGAAAAATTTATGGAATTTTTTTATTTGTTACATAAATTAGTTTAAAAATTAAAATCGATTTAAAATAAAGAATAGGTTTTATGTATTGGTCTAAAATAGTTAAAATAAACCTTTTACGAATTTTCTAACGAAAATTTTGAAAATTACAACAGATTTTCGCCGTTGAATCATGAAAAACATTCTTTACATACAAAATAACACCAGCTTCTATAACTTAATCAGTAATGTGTTCTTCCATTGTCAAAAAGTCTCGGTTTCAAACCCAGGACGGCTAGAAGCAAGTTTTACAAAAATTCAATCATATAACAATTGAAACTTACTCGAAAAATTCAAATTTTTTTAGGCTCACTGACGATTAGGTGAACTAAATTAAATTATTATCGGTACTACTTGATTATCCCGTCGACTAATGTCGCCAAAATTTTAGAAATCGCCAAGCTATTATTCAAGTTATACAAATTGGCATAATTTTTATTTGAAATAATGAAATAACTAATCTATTAGTAAAACATTAATAAAGATACAAATAAAAGGTCAAATTTAAAATCCCTTTATTACGTAACAAACACGTGTTTCGTGTTTAATATCAAGTGAATGTGACATTGCGGCAACCCATTATTGGCATTTAATCTTAGAGTTTGGCGTTAGTTTTTCGGGTCGATGAGATAACCATATAGTACTTTATTATCATTAAAAATAAATTTACAGAAACTTGTGTATTTTTAACGATGTTAATTTACAGTCTATTGTAAATTTAGAAAATAACTTCTCTGTTATTTAAGAGAACCAGTGTTTTTTCTAATCTGAGTAATTTTACATAAGAGTTACGATAATGGATTACCCGTAAATTCCGGGTGAAATGGCATAATATCAGAAGAAGTGCTAAAAGTAGCCATCATTACCTACAAATAGCGTTTGAGATTATACACCCCATATTTAGTATATGTGCTCTTAGCATATTCATTGCATGTAATGTCAAGCATCAAATGATAGAACATTTCTAGCACACTTCGAAATGTCATACATACCGTACAAAATAAAATAAGTCTGTTGAATATTTCGTCAGAATAACTCGATTAATGCTAAATTTGTGGGATAAAAAAAATTCTTTGGACTGGAATGTGAAATCTTCTATTTTTACTGAATAAATGGATTGCGAACCTAGTTTAGTAACCATAGAAATATGGCATTTGGCTGGCTAAACTGTTCCTTTCCCCCACACGACTTGGGATCAGTAGAAAACTTGGTTCTTTGTTCGATTATAGCAGTGGTAAAAACGGAGCTCGCGTCTTCTATTTCATGAAGGAATGAAATAAGTAAATGGATGTCTTTGAGAAGCCAATTGAAATTACATAGATTACAGCTATAGAATTAGACAGGAAGAGTTACTTTTCTCCAGGTTTGTACATTATTTTTAAAGCCTTAATTAAAATCTCAATATGAATAAGTGTGTGTAATGCTGATAGAAAAGTTGTGATAGTCAGTAAAGGGTCATTTTTTTTTTCTTTTTCAGTTGATCTTTTCGATGGAGAAGAACTCAATCTTTTCAAAGTATCTCGACAAAGCATGGGAGCCTACTTGTGCATAGCTTCTAATGGTGTGCCTCCTGCCATCAGTAGAAGAATGCATATAGATATTACATGTAGGTAATTCATATACAGATGAAAGAAAGTTTCATTTGAATCCATCTACGTATGTACGTAAACAGACTTGGCGTGGCTCATCTATGTACCGGGTGTCCCAAAAATGACTGATGGATTTTAAAATTCAATAACTTACAAACGGTGAGGGCTATTTAAAAAAATTTTTGCAGCAGGGTTATGTACAATGTCAGGAGTTTTTTTTTACCGTAATCTTTTACTTTAGTTCGCACATCAAACAATAGGTGGCGCTGACGGCTATTGAAGGCCAGGTTGACGCTTCACTCAGCACTGATCACCTGGCCTTCAATCGCCGTCAGCGCCACCTATTGTTTGAGATGCGAACTAAAGTAAAAAATTACGGTAAAAAAACTCCTGACATTATACATAACCCTCCTGCAAAAATTTTTTAAATAGCTGTCACCGTTTGCAAGTTATTGAATTTGAAAATCCATCAGTCATGTTTGGGCCACCCGGTAAGTACGTAAAAAGACGTGTGTATCTGAGATTTTAGTTGCTTATTGCTTGATTATGAAACTCACTCCAAATAAGCAAATTGTTTATTTTTTTACTCGGCGACTGTGTTAAATTATGAACTAGTATATAATTCATTTACCGATTGAATAATCATGTTATAAATTAATCTAATGTAATTTTGTATGCAGCATTTTCTGGGTTCCATATATTGACCTTCGATTTATTCTGTTGAGCTAATCAAAGTATCAAACCAGATCACGTGATCGCTAAGGTTAGCTGGGTGAATTAGTCCTCCAGTACTCGTCCGGGATGGCTCAGTCGGAAGAGGGTTGGCGGCTTCAGCCAATAAATCCCTGGATCCTAATCCTAATCCTAGCCCGGATTTTTTTCACCCACTTAAAAGTTTACATCTGTTACAATAGTATTAGTTTAACATATACTTTAATGTAGTGCAGAATTCATTTCTTCAAAACTTCTGTGCCTTTGTAAATTTTATGCATTTTCAAATTAGTTATTTCCGTTAATGCATTTGAAAAAATCTAATGCTCTTGGCTAGGGCCCACAGATTTCAAGGAAGTAATAATTTACTGTTGTTCAGTCGTAATTTAATTGAAAAATACTTTAATCTAATAAAAACTAATTGGATATGGCAATTCCAAAACTTTTTTCTATCTCATATATGTTCATATTTCCTGAAAAAAGAAACATAGCATCACCACCAGTTAGGTGATCTACACCAAAAAACAGTCAGCATAAATATTACATCATGAACTAACGGAATCTCAAGTTTTATGAAAATCCGTCCATTAGTTCTTGAGATATAGAAATTGAGGAAATAATTAAAAATGTTGCATAGCAGAGCTATCTGTAGGGAGATTTTCACCAAAAAGTAAACAGCATCAGTTTATATCAGGGACTATTTTAATCTAAAGTTTTATTGAATTCCATTCATTAATTCTTGAAATAGAGCAAAAAAAAAAAAAAAAAAAAAAAAAAAAAAAAAAAAAACGTTGTGTCACATACAGACAGACTCACAGAGAGACATTTTGTAAAAACATGTTTTTCGAGTCTTCTGATTACTAAAATGTGTAAATCCAACAAAAACCGGAATTCGAAAATTTCCATGAATCCAATACTTTCTTCTTTTAAAGATAGAAAAAAGTAAAATTTGTTTTTGATTATTACGCAAATTTTGTAAAATGAAAATATATTAGAAAGTAACTGTGAGAAAACTTCTACGGTGTACATTTAAAACAACGATTTACTTTTCATATAAATTGCATTAAGAGTTTTTAAATTTTTCATTTCTAACTATACAACCCTTGGCAAAAAGTTTTCGATCGGTGTTATCAAGTTTATGATTTTTGCATTTCGAAGCAAATATTTCGGGATTCATGAGCATAGGGGCGTTTTACCATATGCCAAATTAAAGAACACGTATTAAAATATAAATGAAAAGTGAATTCAGTATAACAATCGTAATAATTTATAATTATACTGCATGCGAAAAAGTTCCCTCGTGAGAAAAAAATATCCGATCAAAACGGAAGTTGGAAAATAGTAATCGATCACTGAGGATACAGGTTTGAAATTTGCATATTGAAAACAGATAGGAGTGCCTAAACATGCGTAAACTATCTGAATTCTGTTTAAAAGAATAAATCTCCCAGCTGCAAGATCAAAAACAGCTCTGAAGTTCTGGACAATGGCTCGTGTGAATAAACTGACTCGCGATTTAAAAATCCGCATGATTAAATTGTTGCAAGAGGGAAATTCACAAAGGAAAATAGTTGTTTTATTAAACTGTGCTAAAAGTATGGTATGCGATATTCCTAAAAAATATAAGTTTACTAACAGCGAGGAAAATTTCCCTCGACGTGGGCGTCCACGAATGAAAACACCTAAAGAGGACAGAAAACTTAAGAAAATGTCGAAAAGAAAGTGGCGAGCAACTTCAAAACAACTCAATGCCGAATGGTCTAAATATAACGTAAAGGTATGTGACCGCACTGTATGCAATTCTCTAAATGCAGCAGAATTTAAATTTTGTAAAACTAAAACGAAACCTTACTTGAAAAAGAAGCATAGAAAAGAACGCTTGCAATGGTGTAAAAAACATGTACACTGGCCACTTGATAATGGAATAAAGTTATTTTTAGCGATGAATCTCGCATATCTCTCGGAACAGCTGATGACTGTGGGAGGATATTTGTTTGGAGAAGAGTTAGTGAGAAGTTGAATGATAAATGTATCAATACGAGAACTAAAATTTCACTTTATTTACAGTTTGGAGATGTATGACATTACAAGGCGTCGGTAGTTTGTGTATTGTGTTACGTACAGTAAGCTGTGAAGTTTTCATTGACATTTTAGACAATTTTCTGATTCCTAGCATCGATCAATGGTCGGGAATCAAAATGACTTCTTCTTTCAAGATGACAACGCAGCTCCTCAACGAACCAAATCAGTGAAGACATTTCTACAAAATGTAGGTAATAACCAATTAAAACCATGACTTGGCCACCCAATAGTCCGGGTCTTAATCCCATCGAAAATCTGAGGAATATATTAAAAAGAAAAATCGATTTTCGATGAATTACAGATGCCATAGAACTACGTAAAGATATAAGGGAATGCTGGTGTGAAGTTGCTCCCAATGAGTGCAAAAATCTTATTGAGTGCATTCCACTAAGAATTTCGGCTGTCATCCGAAATAAGAGTGGATTTACAAAATATTGATTACAGTGATCGGTTATATTTTTCCAAATCAAAGCATGATCGGATAATTTTTTCTTTGGTCCTTAAATTTCAATCATAATTTTTCTGTTTATATATTGGTGTATAATAATTTATCTTTATTGCATATTGTAGTTCATTACTTGTAATACAAATATATTATCGCTATTATTCGTTTCATTTTCATGCAGTAAGGATAAATATTTTCTTACAAAAGATGGGAGTGTTGATGTAATGATCGGAAACATTGTGCCAAGGGTTGTATTCCTAAATTTTATGCCCGCGCGTATGTTTTAATATTGTATATACGCCTTTTTTACGAATATAAATACATTTATATTTTTTCCAGTTGCATATTATAAATTTCATATTTTCAAAAAGAGATCCTGTTATCGTCAGATTACTTGAGTGTGGTGAGCGTAGCTTGCAGGGTGTAGAGTCCTAATATTTTTAATAACTGTAGCTTGTGTTATTGAAAATTTATTACAAGTTGTTGCATACTTTATCATTCCAGATATATAGACTTGCATAGGAAAAAATAATTAGCACCATACAGTTTTTTATAAAACGTCTATTCATTTAAATTTCATAATTGTGAAATAATTATTTTAAAATAAGTTACTGATTATCATATGCAATTTTTTAATGGATATTTTAAAGTCAATAAAAGTTACTTTAGTAACTATCTTTTTTCGCTGTAAGCATCTATGCCCAGGGCTCCCGAATTCGTAAATCGGTCCCTGCAAAAATGTCATGCAAAAAATTATTCTAATAAATGTTTAAAAAAAATATTCATTCAATGCAAGCAATCATGTCCAGTTTTCTTTTCAGTTCCCCCAATGATATGGATTCCTAACCAGCTTGTTGGAGCGGCAGAAGAGCATAGTGTTGCCCTCGAATGCAACACAGAGGCCCACCCGACAGCGACCAATTTTTGGGTAAGAAACGACCACGTGGTGGGATCCTCAGACGAGAAGTACGAAACTTTCCAAATCGCTAACGGATATAAAGTTCACATGAAGCTAGTCATTAAAGAGCTCACTAAAGAAGATTTCGGCGTCTACCGGTGTGTCTCCAAAAACGCTCTAGGAGAAACTGCTGGATCAGTTAACTTGTACAGTAAGTTTGTCATTTGAGTTAATTGTATAAGTTACTGTAAAAACCCTAAGTCTGACCGATCCTATTATTTTTAGTAAAACCTAGCATTTACCAAGTTATGTAGTAAAACCCCTTTATTATCATAATTTACTAAAATCCGCCTATGCCCACCCTCAGCCGGGAGGGTCAACCGCCGCGGTCAGCGGCTTTTTTTCCGTCTGACGTTCCTTCTTTTGATCCATATAGTAGATGAGTAAAATCCCGAAATATGCTTCTAAACACTTCCATGTCGAGCTTTGAGGTTTTGACCAAACCATTAGGTAAAAACTATTGAGCAGGAGGCGGCAACACAGATAATCACCTCATCGAATTCACGGATGAAAATCTAAGATTAGTTAAATCTCGATTCGCAATCAGTCTGCCAAATCATATCTTGGTAAAAAACATCTAAAAACCCGATTTTAGAGGTTGACTGATAGATTTACCATCATGTTTTCCTGCTCCCAATCCTCCATGTTTTCATACTTTTTTGTGCCGGAAAGACTGCGAATCAACCGTCAAAATCCGGTTTTTAATTTCATCAAGATATGACTTGGCCGACCGATTGGGTTGTAATATAGGAATCATGATTTATCTAATCCTAGATTTTCATCCGTCAGTTCCATGTACCAAAATGATCGAAATGGAGGAGTTTAGAAGTATATTTTGGGGTTTTGCCAACTCTCTTTGATTAATGTTATGATTTACCACACTTCGAACTTTTACTGTAACTTACTTAATAATAGTAATGTAAACATTCATATTAGCAGGGCAAATGCTAATTTCATAGCCCTAATTTTTTTTTTGGAGGGAATTTAGCAATATTATCAAATTAACGTATGAAACTTAACAAAATATCGTACGTTAGAGTTTTTTTTTTTAAATATTTAGAATAATGGATGAAAGATGAGGCATCACTACGTTAAAAAAATAAGATGTTAACTTTTGGAAACTGAAAATCAACCGATCTCTGAGCAAAAAGCAGTCAATTTGACTATATAGACAGAGGTACGAAACTCGTGGTGCATATAGAGATTAGTGGTGTCATAATAACTCACAAAATAAACTCTTTCAAACTAATTTAATCATTCAATATTGAAAACAAAAGAGCGGCAATTACCCGGATGCTGATTAAACGGATTGGTTAATTAACCGGATCGATCAATGACCCTACTTTTTTCCCTGTCTTCTCCGAAATTTTTGAAGTAAAGCTTCGTTAGACGCGGTAGGGTAAATTTGGCTGTATGTTATGAAATTTAATCGTTAAATAAACATTTTCCTATTCCTGAAATAATAAAATCGCCAACAAATGCAAAGAGAGCAATGCATAAATTCAACTGTTTCTAGAGCATAAGAAGTTCCACTTCTAATGCGCAATATTCTATTTTCCCCATCAAAATCCCTCTTTATCTTCAGATTCTTTGAAAAAAGTCGAAAAATTGCTTATTTTGTCCCTTGGTGTTATCGGAAAAAGGACTCTTCTCCCCCACCCCCCATCTATATGATTTCAGAAATAAGAATGTTTTCTGTGAAGCAGAAGACTATCAAGAATTTTCCCTATCACAATGATTTTCTTAATACATGTAGGGGGAACTGGGGCACATTGATACACTCTCTCTACTGCTCACAGGGTCATTACAGCAAGTTTCACGACATCTCCAAAAGGTGATACTAGTGCACTCAACTACATACAGAAAGTCTTGGAATGATTCAGTAGTTTGATGAAATGGGACGGGTAATTAATTGTTTTTGTAGGTCAAAAGTAAATTTGAGTTCAATCACATCCCACACATGTTCGATTGGTGACAGATCAGGAGAGCACGGTGGGCAGGGAAGCATCTGTATACCTTGCAAAGCATGTTGGTACATGCGAGCACTGTGTGGTCGGGCGTTATCCTGCTGAAAAATTGCATTAGGCTGCCCCTGAAGGTAGGGGATTGCCATTGGCCGCAGTACATTTTCCAAGAATCGTTGGGCCGTCATAGTGCCCTAAATACGAACTAGAGGTGACATGCAATTATACGCAATAGCGCCCCAAACCATTGTGCCACGTTGTCGCGCGGTGGGGCGTTCCACAGTTATTGCCGGATTTGATCTGTCTCCACGTAGATGCCACACAAGTATGCGGCGACTGTCACTGGATAAACAGAAGCGTGACTCATCTGAGAACGCAACGTTTCGAAATTCTGCCATCCAAGTCGCTCTAGTCCGGCACCATTCCAAACGTTGGCGTCTATGCTGTCGAGTCAATGGCAGTCTTCTTAACGGACGCCGTGAGTGCAGGCCATGTTAAACCAATCGACGGAAAATGGTTCTGGTCAACACGAAAACATCCAGGGTATCTTGTACATGCTGCAGAATCGAGGTACAAGTGACTTTCGGGCCCACCACAGCTTGTCGGTGGATGCGTCGATCCAAGCGTGCTGACGTCACTCTGGCTGCACCTGTACCCCTCAATCTTGCCACATTTCCTTGTTCCAACCATGTTCGCCATAGCTGATGCACCGTGCTCGCATTCATGTGGGTATCAGCTGCGATTTGACCTACAGACCAACCCCCCCTTCTCAGTCCCATCACCATAACTCTCGTAAAATCGTCTATCTGCTGGAAGTGCCTTCGTTGACGGCGGCCTGGAATTCTCTTCTATACACGTATCCTCCGAGACAAAAACAGAATTTCTTCGATAATTCGTCTGGCAGAAATAGCGACACGAATATTGCCCATTCTACAAGTTTCTTCCCTTATATCTTACATCACGTGCGTCGGAGACCTACACATTTCACATCATTTGCATAACTTACATGCACCTACTCTGAAATTTGCATAAATTTCTGACATGCGCCTACTCTGAAATTTGCATAAATTTCTGACCATTCCTTCTTGGTGTTGCATTTTCAATATCGAGCAGTGTATTATAAACAAAATTTTTAATATAATTATCCTTTATTTTCTCTTTATAAACCAATTTATAAGCAGAAAACCTGGTAATTTTTTCACCTTTACTAAGAAAGAAGATAATGCTGGGGTTGAAGTGAAAGATACACTCTCAAAAAAACTTCCGTCTTTTCACAGAAAATGCACTGGCAGCACTGCTGCCAGAAATTGTCTGTATATTGACGATTTTCTGTTTATTTTTTTCTCTGTCAAAAGAGGAAAAATATCCGTCACTTGAAAAAAGTTTGGAAAAAATCAATGCGGAAGAGGCGGGGATCGAACCAAGGACCCCAGGATTACCAGACCAACGCTAATCCACGGCGCTACGGCTGCTCATGATGATTGTGCGTTAAAATAGAACTCTTCATTTCATATGGTGTGGGTTGGTGTATTTCGTTAAAAAGCTTTTAATTATGCAGTTAATCTCGGAAAGATTTCATCTTTAATGAAACTGTGGCTGGGTTTTTTTTACGTTTAGTATTAATATAGTATAAAAATGTGAATTTTAAATATATTACGTAGAATGTTAGAGAAAAAACATGGATGTTCTATTTGTGAGAATTTTTGAACGAATAAAGAAAGTAATTGTTATTTATTTTTAAATTCGAAAATATTTTTGTCTTTTAAAACTAAATTAGACATTTTAATCAATAGAATATTTTTGTTTTTCATTTTAAAAATAAATTCGAACTTATTACTAACAGACCCAATGCGCATGCGTGCTGGATAGAAACGGAAACTTTTCCTCATTTTTCGACGCTCGGAATGAACTCACAGAACAAATACGTTTTCTGGGAAAACAGAAATTATTTGTGAAAAAATAACGATAACTTAGTGTATATTGACGAATTTTTCTGACAGTGTATGTCAAAGTTACCACAGCCAACAATCAGAAAAGTAACAGTCAGAACATCAGGACATCAGGTCATTATACATTTCATTTTGATTGCATTAATATGGCTTACAAATAAACTGTGGACGATTTTAATTTCTATAAATAAATATAAAATGGTTTGCTAACTATTTTTCTATGAAAAATATGCATTGATGTTATTTTGTCACAATTTTCCCAGACGTATCAAAGTGTCCCCTGAGGTGTATCAATCTGCCCCGGGGATGGGGCACATTGATACAAATGACTTTTTTTTTTTACTTTTTTAAAATTACATGCAAAAATAATGTATAAAACAACGATTGTACATTTTTATAACACACTACACAAGTTTTGCTGACTTCACATGGAAGAATAATTGAAATTTCTGCTTTCTGGACACCAAAAAAGTTCCTAGAAAAAAGTTGTATCAATGTGCCCCAGTTCCTCCTACTGTGCAGTGAATGTTATATACGTGTACTTCTATGTATAACTTTGTACCAATTTTGTGGAAAATAAAAATTTTAAAAAATATCTTATAAATATGCAACATGCTAAAATGTGTGCAACTACAACTGCCAATGTTGAGCCAGGAAGAAGTGTGCTGCAAAATCACCTAAAAACATTGCCATAGCCGTTTTTAAAAATTGTTGAATTATCTTAGATTTTTCATTAACACTGTTCGGCCTTGTTTCCGACCTGTCCGATTAATCGGCGCTCTGCTGTACTTTGTTTTTTCCTTTTTAATTACTCGCTAAAAACACGTTTTAAATTATATGTACGTTTTAGATTTAAATTAGTATTAAATTATAATCTTAAATTATACTTTATTGCATATTGCATAAATTACAATATTCTAATAATAATCATTGTTTTTCTGTTCTTTTTTCTTTCTCTATAATTCTTTAGAAATCAAACAGAGTAATGTATTCAATAGAAATATTCCTCTCACATCAAATGCTCCCGACCTAACGCTGCTAAAAGTACCTGGTAAGTTTTTGTTTAATCATTCGTAAAATTGTGGCTTTTTTATATTCTTTTCTGCTCCAGTAATATCTTGTTTATCATTAATTCTCAAAACAGTTTTCTCCAGCATTGTTTCTTTCTCTTTATGATTCTTAAAATAAATTTCTAAAAATGACATTAAAAATAATTTTTAGGTGCGTTCGTAACTGTATAAATGCGTAATATCAATATCGTCGCTCAGTCTGTCCGCATATAACAGAACAAAAACTACCCAACCGAATCATTTGAAATTTAAAATATATAATTGTGTCATAGTTTCATCGAGTCATTTCAATTTTTAGGTGCGTTCGTAATTATGTAAATACGTAGCAACTATTGTTGTCGCTCAGTCCGTCCGTCTGTCTGTCTGTCTGTCCGTCCGCATATAACAACGCAAAAACTACCCAACCGAATCGTTTGAAATTTAAAATACATAATTATTACATAATTTTGTCGAGTCATTTCAAATTTTATGAAAATCGGATGGATAGATCAATTACAGGGACAATCAAAAGGATTCCGTTACATTACTGTCACTGGGGAAAAAAGTTTCAAATGCATTTTAATCGTTTGAAATTTAAAACGTATATTTATTGCATAATTTTGTCGAGTCATTTCAAATTTTATGAAAATCGTATGGATAAATCAATTACAGGGACAATCAAAAGGATTCCGTTACATTACGGTCAATGGGGAAAAAAGTTTCAAATGCATTTTAATCGTTTGAAATTTAAAACGTATATTTATTGCATAATTTTGTCGAGTAATTTCAAATTTTATGAAAATTGTATGGATAGGTCAATTACAGGGACAATCAAAAGGATTCCGTTACATTACGGTCAATGGGGAAAAAAGTTTCAAATGCATTTTAATCGTTTGAAATTTAAAACGTATATTTATTACATAATTTTGTCGAGTCATTTCAAATGTTATGAAAATCGGATGCATTGATCAATTAAAGGGACAATCAAAAGTATTCCGTTACATTACGGTCAATGGGGAAAAAAGTTCCAAATGCATTTTAATGGTGTTACACTCATTTGAATATAATAGAATCGACATGAATCTATGAAATATGTACTAAAAATACATTTTGTATAATCTGTGATGCAAAGAATATTTATTATTAAATTACAGGGCCACACAAATGTATTCCACTAAATAATGTTATACGGGGAAACATTGTTTGGGGGGTGTTTTAATTATATTAAACTACTTCACATTTTATGAATAAGATATACGTTAATGAAGTATAATAAGAATTACTCCCTGCATATTTACAGGAACACAAAGATTTCGACCACTATACTGTATCCAAAGTACTTCTACTATATCAGCAAGACCTGAATATTTTAAAACTTCGTTATCAACGAATGCACCTCATTTGCTACGCTTTACGCGCAGTTTCCAACTTGTTTAATTTCAGTGGTTTCTTTTGAAATTGTAACACGTGAACTTCCAATATGTAATGATACAGCTTCAGTTAACTTACTAAAATTATAAGTTATGTTACTCCATGATTACGAGTATGAAAATAAGCATCAAAGTAAAATAAAATAACGCGACAAAATATGAAAAACATGAATAATAGTGTTTCAAAGCATTCCATCATAGATCATGCACCTCTAGAACAGGCATGTCAAACACGTGGCCCGCGGGCCACAATTGGCCCGCCAGGAACTTCTCAGTGGCCCGCTAAGCCTTTGGCATTTTCATATGTTTGATTCAGTTCTCAGTTGATGCAGAAAATACACTTTCCATTGCAAATATTGCAGAGTTACAAAATTAGAGAACGATTTTGTTTAAAATATCTACCATTATTTCAGAATGTTAATCTTCATTACATTTAATGGCAGATATTGACATACATTATATTTAATGAAGAAAAGTTTAAATTTTTAAATTAATAATTATTATTTTGGATGAACATATTTCAGAGTTTAGCACGGAGAATGCAAACAACACCAATTCAACACCATTGTGGAATAAAAGATGCAAACATACCGTCTTGAATACGATCAAATCTAAATCATTTTAAAATTTCGTTTCCAGGAGATAGGGTAAAAGTTATCAATAAGAAAGTTAAAAAGACCATATCTTAAACTGAAAATTGAAAAAAAATTATAAAAGATTTATTTATTTTTATTTATTTATTTATTTATTTTAATAGTTTATTAAGTGTTTATGTTGGAACGAATACATTATTTTATTGCACTCTCTGTGATTCATTGTGACATTACAAAGTATTGCGTGATATTTGTTAGGTGTTAAAAATGTATTAAAAGTCAATTAAAATACGATGCTAATTTATTACTGAAAGCCTTTAAAAATCAAAAGAGATAAATAGCTTTAACCCTTTGAGCTCTGATGGTAGAATTTTCTATCAAATTATTTTTATTCCGAAATGTCACAACGGTACCAAGAAATTCAAACAAATTTACTTGAAAAAGGTTTAATGCATTTTTTCGTGTATATCCTTAACCGGTTTTTTTCTTTGCAAAATACTGGTGCCAAAGTGACATTTGGAATTTTGAAGAAATTTGCCCACCAGAACTCAAATGGAAAGTCACACAATTTCTGGTGTTGTAAAATAATAATAATAGTAATAATAGTCATAACAAAAAATTGTTAACCTGTTTTTATTATTTGGCTGCATGCATAGTCGAAAGCAAACATTTTGGACATAACCTCATTAATTAATTTCATTCTTAAAGGTTAGTAAACGTATTTCTTTAAATTATCCCTCTGTGATCTTTATCTTTCTTGATGATGAAGATATCATGACAGATTCATAAAAGTCAATTTGAAATAATTTTGTATACTAAAACAAAGACTGAAAAATTGTGTTTGATATGTAGAATCTTCGTTGAAATTTGCTAAGAATTCACTCACAAACACTTCGAAAAACCCACAAAATCTAGAAATAATTTGGAAAAAAATTTATAAATTTTAAACTGAAACTTTGTTGAAAAAAGTGTGTTCGTGAAACATATTAAAAATAATTTATCTGCTTTTAAAAACAACATCCCCCGCCCTTTTTTGATGCATTTGCACACAACTGGAACTCTCAAGTTAAAATAAAAGATGTCTAGTGCTGGACAGAACTGAGCTCCTGTAACGGAAATCTTTATTTCGACATGTTAGCATAACCCAAATCCTAGAATGAATTATGTTAGTCACTCCTAATCATTTTAATTCAAAGTATTCATAGTGTAAACTCATGCAATTTTTTTATATCTAATACAAAAATAACAGTGATCGTTCGTTTCAATCCTGGTTAATCCCTTCGATATGAGTGAGGCAACTGCCTTCATTACCAAATTGCGTTGTGAATATTTTTGAAGACGGAATTAACTTATGGATCGTAAATAAAACATAACTCTAACTTAGATCATAATAGAATTAAATAAAATAAGACTCATGGTCGAAAAGATACTAACAATTTTTTAACAACTAACATATAAATTTATTTACAATTATCTTACAAATTGTTGGTGCGTCATAAGACACATTATTTTCAATATAGATAACACAAAAAAAACAAAATAAAACACTATTAATTCTACTTGTGTAATTATTGTTTTTAATACTATGATTGAATACCAATTGGAGCGTGCAGAACCCCCTACTTGGCATTTTGCCCTACACATTTTGGGAAACAATATAAATTATAAGAAAACCGTACCTTCATATTCTTTTGTGCCCCGCACTCAGTTAAGGCTCGCATTCGAAAACATCACAGGCGGTCACACATCAATACTGGCGGACATCACATTCGGATCCTCGGCTATCACACATCATTACTGGCGGACATCATTTTCGGATCACAGGCTATCACACATCATTACTGGCGGACATCATTTTCGGATCACAGGCTATCACACATCATTACTGGCGGACATCATTTTCGGATCACAGGCTATCACACATCATCAGTGGCGGACTTCCCATTCGGATCATCGACGATGTTGGTAGGTCTTCCTTGGAATTAATCACGTTTTTCTTCTAACACATCTTCGCCTCTCGGAGCGAACTTTTCATCTCAACTTTTTTGAGGAGAAAAAAAAAAGCCTATATTCTTTTTTTCTTTTTTTTATGGCGGGCGTGGCTAATCAATCTGCCCGAAAAAAATGACCATTCAGTCTCTCGCCCGGCCTGTTCCTGAAAAAAGATTCGTTGGCTCCTTCTTCGAGCGTGGGGGGCTGGCCCCTCTTGTCTGCAACGCACTCCCAGCCGGAAAAATGACCGGTAGCCTCAACTAGAGAAACGTGTGGGGTCTCGCTTAATTGGCTTGTAAATCTACCAATAAACCATTCTTGACGTAAATGTCAAGCGATTGTTACGCGAGAGCCCAACTGGTGCCTTCTAGATACCATCTGAGATAGGGGTCTGCCTTGCTCCTGACATGAATAGCGTTAAACATACACTAGTATTTACAACCACTATACAAAAACATCAAAGGATACAATATGTATAATATACCATTTATATATATGTATCTATAAATCACGGAAGATTGCTGGATGCTTATGTTTCCAGCATCTCCCCCCCCCCCCCAACTAAATGAAAAAAAAAAGAAATAAACAGACAAAAGAGTACTTTTTTTTTTTATATAAGTGTTCGGCGATCCTGAAAGATCAATCACTGTTTCAAAGTCTGTTTGTGATTGAACACTTGCAACACCACCAGTTGTCTACTTCTGTACATCACAATCTAGAATGATCATCGTAGAATGCCTAGATTTTTTTTTTTTTTTTTTTTTTTTTTTTTTGTCCATGTCTGTAAAGAAAGTTCAGGTTACGTACACAATGATTCGCAGTCTCTGATTGTATCGCTCCTGGTTTATCTCCCCTGCTGGAAGGTTGTTGATGTGTGAGGATTCTTCTTCTGCGTTATGCATCCATACTTATATTGTTCCCATAATTTTGCCTAAAATCGCGAGTTTCCGAAATAATAAAGCAATGAGAATATATATACATATATATATATATATGTATTTTATTTATTTATTTATTTAAAAGCTGTTATTATGTCCAAAACTAGTTACTGAAATAGTTTAAAAACACATTTCTGACTCATTTTTCCATTTACAAGTATGGCTGTTATCATAACGTACAAACCAATGCATCACCATATTTATATGCTACACTATAATTTTTTTATATATGATACACATTTTATACCATTCACATTATCTCAATATAAAATCAATACACACAATTATTTATATTTACAATTTTGTTGTGCAGGCTGATTTTCACCCTTAGCACTATTCCAAAACTTATAGTAAGTGCTGTTGTTTCTGTTTCATTCCTTATACATATTGAAAAATTAATCTTACAAGACCAATTTTACCCTTTTTCTTTATATAATATTTTTACATATAATATAACCTGTCCACTCAAAAAAAAGTCCCAATTTCTAAAATTTTATGTCATTCTGATGACCGCGGAAACCATATACTTCAATAAAATTTTGCTAGTAGTCAAACTCTCCAAGTAATCCATTGTGTAAGCCTTATAAGCATTTTGTTATGTGCTGATATAAAGAAATTTTTTATTTATTTATTTATTTATTTATTTATTTCATTTTATTTTATTTTATTTTATTTTATTTTATTTTTTATTTATTTTTTATTATTATTATTATTATTATTTTTTTTTAACTAATTTGAAACTGAAACAGGGAGGGAAAAACAAAAAGCTACCACATTTATTAATTTATTTATTTATTTTATCCTACCAATGCTACCTTATGTCTCCTTATTACTTATATAATCCTTATTATTATACCCCTTTTATTATATATCCGTTTTATTTTTTTTTATCGCTATTATTAATGTATTTACTTCCAAACCCTTTTACCCAATTTCGAAATCTATCCTTCTTGGAGCAAATAAAAACAATGATAGTTCACGACCCTGCATGCCTTGGCCAAGTAAATCAAAATCTTCTGCCCGCAAAAGAATTTATTACATGCAAAGTCCCAAAACCCCCCAATGTTGGTTGCCCCGCCAAAGATAAAGTTATGCAAAAGTTTTTTTTTTTTTTTTTTTTTTTTTTTTTTTTGTATGGCTCTGAAAAGGGCCTTTTTTTTTTTTTTAAACTAAGTTCCCTTTTCGTCTTTAAATATAAAGAGGTATTATCTCCCTGTGTCGCCCAAACAAAACTACTTTTGAAAGAAGTAATTATTAATATTATTGTTATAATTTTATTTCAAAATGTTCAATGAATCTGACTATCTAAGCTATCTATACATTCACTCAATAATTAATCTTAAGAGGAAATGCGTTCATCCACCTTATCTTATATAAATTTGCCTATCCACCGTAATACTTATTTATTTTATTTTCTTTTATTTTATTTTTTTTTCCATGTATGGCTCTGAAAAGAGCCTTTTTTTTTTTTTTTTTTTTTTTTTTTTTTTAATTAAGTCTTTGTGACAGTCTTGTACAAGCCAATCCTCCGTAACCTATATATCTAAGTAAGAGTGCCCTTACCTAATCCTCAATATTCTGTTCCGAGTCTGATTCATTTAACTCGCCCTTAGTTTTTCTGGCATTCCTCGTCGTAGCCTTGGGTGCAAAAAGAAATTGTATGTGTCGACGTATTGTTGGCCCATTTATTTTGTCTTTCAGACGGAGCACATAATTATTGTGTCGAACAACTTTTACTACCACAAAAGGCCCTTCAAAACGAGGGTGTAAAGCCCTAGGCTTGCCAATTACTTTTGCGTACACTTCTTGACCCACGTCTAACTTTTTAACTTCCTGAAGATCATTTTCTTTGATATATTCCGCCATAATTTTTTGTTGGTTAGCTATGGCTTGCTGGTGAACTGCCCTCATATGTTCTATCCTATTTTTAACGAACGCTTGAGTGCACGTTAAATCCGGAGCACTTAATACCGTAAATTGATTTTTAATTTCTCTACCAAAGAATAATTTTGAAGGAGAATAACCTAGTGCTCGATGGATCGTGGTATTATAATTAAGTTTAAAATATTCGAGTCTGGTGTCCCACTCAAGAGTGGAATTGGACATTGCCACCAAGGATGCCTTAATCGATTTATTAATGATTTCAGCCAGACCATTCCCACAAGGTTTGTAGACGCTTGTCGGGTGTAGATCTATATTTAGTGTCTTCAAATATTCTTTAAAAAGCGCACTGCGAAAATATTGTGCGTTGTCTGTAACTATTTCGGAACACAAGCCGTAGGCTCCGAAGTACCTATTTAAAACGTTCAAGATAGTTTGGGACTCCACATTTCGTAAAGGGACTGCTTCTAAAAATCTAGAGCCTGCGTCTATGATAGTCAGAATGAAGCAATTTTTCCTGAGGGTCATGGGTAATTTACCTATTATATCCATTTGTAGACTTGCTCCGATTTGTAAATTTCTTTCCATTTTTTCAAGTGGTACTTTAATCGTCTGGTGCTGCTTACTGCAATTACATCTTACGCAATTCGTGCAATAATTTTTTATATCTTGGTACATTTCGTACCAGAATAAACGAGTTTTGACAGTATCGTATGTTTATCTAAAACCAAAG
Organism: Maratus speculifer; assembly: GCA_964019185.1. Classification (NCBI taxonomy): domain Eukaryota; kingdom Metazoa; phylum Arthropoda; class Arachnida; order Araneae; family Salticidae; genus Maratus; species Maratus speculifer. The sequence goes on along the minus strand of OZ025295.1, from coordinate 307,152,777 downwards.
TGGGGTCCATGTGCCTCCGCCATAACCGTAAACTTAAGCTCGTCCGGTACGATTATTAATTCTGGATATTTCCCGTTTTGTTTTAATACCAGCGTTTTATTCTCGTTTAAATTATACTTTTTTGTTATTCTGTTGTTTTTCTTTGACTCAACCTTTTTTATAATTGTGATTAATTTTTCATCCTCATATTGCTTGGCTCTAATGTTCTCTTCACTCAAGTTAAGATTTACTTTGAATAAGTTATTCTGTAACTCGTTGCTACTAGTAATATTATTTATTAAGTTTCTAGACAAAAAATCCGAAGGATTAATTTTCCCTTCGATGTACTCGATATTGTAGTCATAGTCGCTGAGATTTAAAATCCATCTAGCCACTATATCCGACTGCATTTCAATTTTCAGCGGATATGTGAGAGCTTTGTTATCCGTTAAAATAGTAAATTTCCGCCCTAACAGCATGTGTTTAAAATGCATAACTGCGTCATGAATAGCCAATAATTCGAACTTCATGCTTGGGTAAGCCGTTTCTGACTGCTTAAGTTTTCTACCGTAAAATTCAATAGGGACTAAGTATCCATTATCTTCCTGCGCAAGGACACCTGATATTGCTTTCTTTGAACCATCAGTTATTAAAAAGAACTCCCTATCAAATTTTGGCGGTTTAAGGGTAGGGTTGCTCACGATTGCCTCTTGTATATTTAAAAATGCTTGTTCCGTCTCCTCAGTCCATTTAAATTTTACATTTTGTTTCGTCAATTCGACTAGAGGATTGACAATATCGGCATAATTTTGAATAAGAGTTCTGAAATAATTTGCCAAACCTAAAAGTGACTTGACCCCCTTTTTATTTTTAGGTCTAGTTAATCGTTGTACCTTCCCCACGTTTTTTTCTGATGGGGCATATCCGTTTTTATTAACTTTGAAACCCAAAAATTCAATTTCCGGTTTACATATTTGCACCTTAGAGGGTTCAACTGTTAAATTGTGATCAATTAGAGTTTCCAAAACTTCCTTTAACAACTGTGCCATTCCCTCCGGGCTGTCTTCGGCCAAAACCACATCATCTATAAAATATCCTACTTTGTCCTTAGGAAAGTGTCCCAGGACCCTATCCATAAGTTCAGCGAATTTTGTACTACTTAATTTAAGCCCAAAATTTAGGCGGCACGGGGCGTACTTCCCACACTCCGTCACAAATGCTAATTTGTGACGATCCTCCGGGCGTAACATAATTTGGAAAAAAGCCGAATGCAAATCTAATGTTGTATAAAATTTTTTTCCACTAATTGCCTGTAAAACATCTTTTACGTCCGGTACCGGATATGGAAACCCCTCTAAAATCTCGTTTAACGTCCTGTAATCCACCGCCATTCTATAGCGAACCAAGTTTTTTTCCGTACCTTTTTTTTTTTACAAATAATACCGGAAATGCATAATCTGAATCTGATTTTTCGATTATTTTCGCTTCTAACAGTTTTCGTAGTTCCTCCTGCGCATACTGCTTAACTGCCTGGGGCGTCTTATATGGTTTATGCTGAATGGGAAAATTGTGGTTTAATTGTATTTTGGGCACTACCAATGAAGATTGTCCCAAAGATTTGTAAGACTTCGAAAAAGCATGTGCATGACTCATCAATAAGTCTTCTATCATTTGCTTAAAATCCCCTGTTAAATGATCTAAATTAAAATCCGATCTATCAAGCTCCGCTTCTCTCAAAGCCCTAACTTCTTGCAAATCCAGGTTATTAATTTGATAGATTTCTCCATCTTCAATCTCATTAGGCTTTAAATTATTCTTACTAACAAAATCCGAACTGATAAGTGCGATCCTAGTATCCGTTCTAATTATTATCTTATCTTCTGTATTGTTTGTTACAATTAAATTAATTTTATTAGTGACTGGTACCTCATGAATTGAACATTCCGTAATTAAATTTTTAAATTCCTCTGTTGGTTCAATTAAAATCAGCTGATTAGGCTGGACTGCCTCAGGACATCTCAACGATATTATTTTCGTTTGTCCTGGGTGTAAATGTGTTTCTTTCTCTATACACGCAAATATTTCATTTCCTTTAAAATGACATTTAATTTTATTTGTGCGCACTGCCTTGGTGATATTTTTCATTTCCGACCCCCTTTTATTTACACTATTTACACTAACTATTTCCTTATTCATAACCTGCGGTTCCAGGGCAATTTCCGTATTTTTTAATTTTAGTGTTTTCTTATCAAAATTTAAAATCATTCTATTTTTTTTCAAGAAATCAAAACCTAGCAACATTTTATAGTCCCCTTGAAAATTATGAGATGTAACATAAAATGTTCCTGTCACAAACTCATTGTTAATTTTAAATGTAATTTTTATACATTGCCGAAAAGGTATGACTGAGTTATCGAATGTGTGGATTGTTACCCTATTCGCCAAGTATTTAATTTTTGCATCCGTTTGTTTGAGCGCCTCTAAAACCTCCGGTGATAAAAGCGAAACTGCGGCCCCGCTATCCAGCAACGTGTCAACTTTTAACCCAAAAATCTGTAATGCAATGATGGGAAGTTTATCCTTTTCCGCTGAATTCACACTAGCAATCACGAACTTATTCCCCCTTATCGGGAATCTACCGGGGTCTTTCTTATGACTATTATTTACAACTGCAGATTCCCTTAAAAGTTTCCCGAATTCGACTTTCTTTTCCCTTTGTGTCTGTCCGAAACATCTCTCTTATTTTCTTTTTCGTGAATTGAATTTCTATTTCTGTCATGCTGCGGTTCATCCCTGGAATAGTCATTTCGCCCTCTCCTATGTTCATCCGATTGTTTACGATTTCCATAATATGCATCGTAGCGTGCAACCCCTGATCTGTCATCTCTGTTATTATAGCTTCTATCCGAAGAATCCCTATTCCATGGAGAACTATGATTGAAATTTTCATAAAAATTTTCAAATCTATTATAATCCTGATAATTTCTATCCCTGTGAAATCTGTCATAATTAAAATCACTATACATTTGTGCACTGGGAAAATAATTTTGTGATACTGGCGCTGCAAATCCATAGCCTTCCATCGTCCTGTAATTATTCGCACCAAAACTCTTATTTGCAAAATTTCTCTGTCCCTGGCTCCGAAATTTAGTATTTGAATTTTTCAAATTGTACCAACATTCGGAAATGTCATGCCGATTCGTATTACAGATTTCACATCGTTTTTCTTTCAAATTATCTTCCCTAACTTGGGTTTTCGTTTTTAATTTCAACTCGTTGACCTGAGCAGTTAATTCTGCTATAGCTGTAGCCTGCTCTTTATTTAATTGTAATAAATTCGTACAAAAATCCTCATTTTCTTTGCTTGTATTGGCTGTTACCGCGTTAATCTGATCTAAAACTGTCGATTTATACGCGGCTTCGATCGTCTGAGCTTTTTCGCACAATTTCCCAAAATCTTTAATGTCTAATTTTCGCAATTCCAACGCAATATTTGGCGATATTGCCTCCAAAAATTTATTGGCTTTTATTAAATCGAATAGTTTATTAGCTCCCACCTCCGTTGCCTGGCCAGAAGCACCTAAATACATTGATGCGGCCTTGTTAAAAATTTCTATAAAATCTTTCATGTTTTGATTTGGGAGTTGCTTAATTGAGTTAAAATTTATCTGTGCTTCGATAAAAGAATCTTTTTTCTGAAACAATTCCACGATTTTTCTTTTAAACTCTGTATAATTCTTTTCCTCATTTAGCGTCTGGTCAGATACTAATTTCTCACGGGCCGTACCCACAAATTTAGCTTTTAATATCTGTAATTTAAAATCCTCTTCTACGTGGACCCGATCCAATAATTCATCGAATTCTTTCAAATAAAATAACACATTGCTAATCTTTTTTACGTCAAAGGGAACAATCAATGATAACATTTGCGACAAATTCGGTTTTAACGGGTCGTCCATTTTAATCTCTAACGTTTTAGATTTCAATTTTGATTTATTTCTTGTTACTACCCCTGGCTTAGATTGATTTTGTAAACTTTTCCTTCCTCTTCTCCTCGGCCTATTGTCCTAATTGACATTCATTACCCTTATATTATATATTTTTACACAAATAACTTTGCAATACTTAACTCCTGAATAAAATTTACTATCAAACACACAAGAAAATATAAATATATATATATATATACACTGTCCCTCAATACCAAAATACAATCAAATTCAAAATAAATGTATAAAGTACACATAGAAAATCAGTACCAAATTATTAATTTTCTAAACTGCCCTTTCTTCGTCTTATTATTATTATTTTATTTCATTTGTAATACTACTCCCGCTGTTTTCTTTTGCGGCATAAAATTGGTCTTATAAATTCACATAAAATACTTCTTTTTTTGTTCAATAACATAGAAAATGCCATGTACCCCCAAAATATAATCCTTGCAATAAAATACCACACATTAATTCAATGAGATGCAAAATCTATTTTAAAATTCTTTCAAATTTTTCAAATATGTCATATAATTTGAAATCTTATTTCATAATATTACTCTTAAAACCTTTCCACACACAATTATAAGATTGATTGTTTCCAATTTAAAACACAATATCATCAGTATAATCATACTTAAACATATGTATTTATTTTTAGTATAACACATCAAAAAATAGCCATTTTGGACGAATGAGTCAGAAACGTTGTAGCACACTCCATTGGCACCAAGTTTTACTTTTAAAATTTAATTTAACATTAAAAACCATGAATAGCGCGTAGAATTTTGAGTAAAACTAACTCTATGAATTACTATTAACTTTTTATACCAAAAACAATATTATTAACCTCCGGAACTGATCCGAAAAGGTCACGGTACCAGATAGGTTTCTAGGGGCCTATGCTGGACAGAACTGAGCTCCTGTAACGGAAATCTTTATTTCGACATGTTAGCATAACCCAAATCCTAGAATGAATTATGTTAGTCACTCCTAATCATTTTAATTCAAAGTATTCATAGTGTAAACTCATGCAATTTTTTTATATCTAATACAAAAATAACAGTGATCGTTCGTTTCAATCCTGGTTAATCCCTTCGATATGAGTGAGGCAACTGCCTTCATTACCAAATTGCGTTGTGAATATTTTTGAAGACGGAATTAACTTATGGATCGTAAATAAAACATAACTCTAACTTAGATCATAATAGAATTAAATAAAATAAGACTCATGGTCGAAAAGATACTAACAATTTTTTAACAACTAACATATAAATTTATTTACAATTATCTTACAAATTGTTGGTGCGTCATAAGACACATTATTTTCAATATAGATAACACAAAAAAAACAAAATAAAACACTATTAATTCTACTTGTGTAATTATTGTTTTTAATACTATGATTGAATACCAATTGGAGCGTGCAGAACCCCCTACTTGGCATTTTGCCCTACACATTTTGGGAAACAATATAAATTATAAGAAAACCGTACCTTCATATTCTTTTGTGCCCCGCACTCAGTTAAGGCTCGCATTCGAAAACATCACAGGCGGTCACACATCAATACTGGCGGACATCACATTCGGATCCTCGGCTATCACACATCATTACTGGCGGACATCATTTTCGGATCACAGGCTATCACACATCATTACTGGCGGACATCATTTTCGGATCACAGGCTATCACACATCATTACTGGCGGACATCATTTTCGGATCACAGGCTATCACACATCATCAGTGGCGGACTTCCCATTCGGATCATCGGCGATGTTGGTAGGTCTTCCTTGGAATTAATCACGTTTTTCTTCTAACACATCTTCGCCTCTCGGAGCAAACTTTTCATCTCAACTTTTTTGAGGAAAAAAAAAAGTCTATATTCTTTTTTCTTTTTTTTATGGCGGGCGTGGCTAATCAATCTGCCCGAAAAAAATGACCATTCAGTCTCTCGCCCGGCCTGTTCCTGAAAAAAGATTCGTTGGCTCCTTCTTCGAGCGTGGGGGGCTGGCCCCTCTTGTCTGCAACGCACTCCCAGCCGGAAAAATGACCGGTAGCCTCAACTAGAGAAACGTGTGGGGTCTCGCTTAATTGGCTTGTAAATCTACCAATAAACCATTCTTGACGTAAATGTCAAGCGATTGTTACGCGAGAGCCCAACTGGTGCCTTCTAGATACCATCTGAGATAGGGGTCTGCCTTGCTCCTGACATGAATAGCGTTAAACATACACTAGTATTTACAACCACTATACAAAAACATCAAAGGATACAATATGTATAATATACCATTTATATATATGTATCTATAAATCACGGAAGATTGCTGGATGCTTATGTTTCCAGCATCTAGAATAGTTAAATCATTTTAAAAATATGAAGGGATATTTCTATAAATGTTCATGATATAATCAGAAATTTTAATAATCGCATGAATTCTATAACTTCACTATGTGTTTTTATAACTGAAAATTTTCATTAGGAGACAGTAGCCATTAATAGCCACCGACAAATATTTTTTTTTATAATCACATTTTCTCATTTAGTGGTACCGTGGCCGGTGGCTAGCGTTAATTTGGCCTGAGGAGAATCAGGAAATTATTCCTATGCTGGATCAATAGCCATATCTGTAACGAACTGTCGAATGATGCGAGTATATTTAAAACACTCATTTGGTCGCTGGTTCAATTATTACTACTAATATTACTTAAGAATTCTTTATATACAAATTATTTACACATTATATTTAGATTTTAAATAAAGAATAATGATCCAGTGAACACACGATAGGTCCGCTAAAATCGCCGAAAAAACCAAAACAATAACAGACGCTATTCCAATGTTGCCAAAACGGTAAACCTAAAGTACAGTAGAATGCGCCAAGGAGACGCGCGACATCCAAGGTTATGGGGAAGCCGTAATACATTTTAATCAATTATGATTTTTTTTTTAATTTCATAATGTTATATTGTAAATAATTGTGTTCTGTCAATAATTGGTTTTATAAAAAGTAGCAATTACAACATAAAAGAAAATGCCGATATTAGGATTATAAAATGAATAACACATTTTTGTATAATTTTGATTGTGATTTAAATTTTAAAAAGGTCAATATGTGCTTAACCCTTTCTGGCGCGGACTAATTCTGTTAGTAAAATGAGAAAGTATCGACTGACACCGGAATTTACAAACGACTATTTAAGGAAACAAGACCTCTTTAGTTTCAGCTTTTATTATAAAAGCAAGATTTTATAAAAATACTATTGATGCCAATTGCAAATTTGGAATTAAAATTATTTGTGTCCAGACCGGACACACTACGCCGGAAAGGGTTAAGCATGTTTGTATTTTTATTTTTATTGATACTGCACTATCGTAAGATTCTTTTGCTACAGATTCATTTTTACCTAAACATTAATAAATGTTTTTTAAACATTTTCTGCTGCGTGTTTCTAATTTTCCTAATAAATAGTTTTAAAAAAAATTTTATGTATTTTTGTTTGCTTGTTTGCTTTTTAAAACAATGCTGTATTCTTAATGTACAATTTTTATTTTGTGCGATAGTCATCAAATTAATTTGCCTCTTTATTTTCGATAAGGTGGCCCGCGGCTTTGTGTACAATGCTAAATCTGGCCCGCGGTGGTAGACGAGTTTGACATGCCTGCTCTAGAACATTCCCATGGTTTTGAAAATGGCTTCGGTGAAATTAAAACATAAAGCCACTTTTTACATATGTATATAATTATACTTTTTTTCTGTTTATTTACTCTTTTGTATGAACATCTTTTAGCAGTTAACGAAGTATATTACATTTGAGTATTCGAATTTGTTACATATTTAAAACTAATGTACTTTGTAAAACTAATAGTTTAAGAAGTATTTATTACTCAATGGTAAAAAAAAAGACACCTTATATGAAACTGCCCGTTTTTAATGTTTCTTTATTCTTAATAATGCTAGATTACACAGAAGAAGAGATCCTGTCTAAAGCTGATATTCAAGATGATTTGTCCCTGCCGCAGGAGCACGAGACGGAACTCAGTATCGGCCACAGCACAGGTGAGATCTCGAAGGAGGTGAAATTTCCATGCACATTTCTACAATCTTTGGAGGGAAAATAAAGAGACCCATTCGCTAATACTAATCCTATGGAAGAAATTTATAAAGATATCTCGATTGCATTTTAATATTTTTAAATGAATTTTTTTTTTTTTTTTTTTTTTTTTTGCATTGGATAGCTGAGATCGGTCTGTATGTGGGCCGTTTATTACTTTTTTAATTTGTTTACAGATATTTTTTATGGGGACGCTTTCATTTTCGGAACCGGTTTGGAAAGCGAAAGCACCCCCATAAAAATATTTGCAACCAAAATTGTAAAGTAAAAAACGGTCTGCATTCAGATCGATCTCAGCTATCAAACACAAAAAACACATTTAAAAATATTGAAATGCAACCGAGATATCTTTATAAATTTCTCCCATAGGATTAGCATTACCGAACGGGTTTTTTCATTTGACTGAAGTAGCCCCTTAAACTTTTTCTTCCGTCATCCCATCATAAGAAAGCTTGATCCTTCATCAAGTGATAATATCTATTATGAATGAATAATGAAATAATCTTAAATGAAATTTCAGTTTTACAATTTTAGGTGCTGCAAATTTTTAAGCTTCTAAACATCACACATTTCCAATTTTTGCACCGTCGTATAGCGGGGAAAATGTACTTTTAAATGTCATCTATTTGAAAGCTGTATTTTAATTTGTTGTTGAATTATTAATTTTTCTGTAGTTTTTAATACTTTTTTTTGGCATCATGGCAATGACAACAGAAATATTCCATTTTTGGATATTGAACATGGACCTATCAGAAAACGAATAAAATTCGGACATCACAAAGATACAGATATCTCTAGATCGAAAGCAACAACAATTTTCCAAATGGTTAATATTATGAATTAAAAGAAAAAACAAGAAGAAACAAACATTATTATTATTATTATTATTATTATTATTATTATTATTATTATTATTATTATTATTATTATTATTATTACTATTATTATTATTATTATTACTAATATTATTATTATTATTATTATTATTATTATTATTATTATTATTATTATTATTATTATTATTATTATTATTATTATTATTATTATTAGAGCTTTGAGGAGTAGAAACAAATGGTTTAAAAAATCACAAATTAGAAGGGTTTTTTATTTTTTTATTTTTTATTTTTTATTCAGAAATTTTAATATTGTTAGTTTTTTATCAGCAAAATAATAGTAATTACTTTTAGAATGTGTAAAACATTATTCGACCCAGAACTTGTTTGCATGCAACATTACGAAAAATAATGTAATGGAAAATAATTTAAAGATAACGAACGGATAATATTTTCCATTGCAACAGTGTTGTCAATTTAGAGGATTTTTTTATTCGAAAATTTCAAATTCGAATCAAAAAATTATGAATAATACCTTTTGATTTATTTAATAACAAACGTTTCATGATAAGTTGAAGCAAAATTTACTATTCGGAATTTTTTAATTTAACCTGATGTACTATCAATACTACATATCTTTTAATGAAGTATTATTTTATTTTAAGAAATACTTTTGTTACTATTTCAATGTAGCAGGGGTGCAGAATATGTCCGATCCGGCGATCTAGGATCGGGGAAAATGTCAACCACATGGGGAAATTTCGCAGAAACATATACAATTGATTGCCATTTAACAACGAATTTCATAATTCACTTCTTAATGCGAAAGTTTGACACAATTTCTGACTAATTTTTAACTGTTAAAGTATGAAATTGACAAGCCTGGCTATTGAAGGGATTTTGAATCTAATAACTTTTTTCAGACAAAAAAATTTCCCTACACATAAAAAGATCCATATGCGACCTAGACAAAATGGATCTTAAAACAATATGCATAACATATCAGGCGTTATACTGTATATCTGTTCCGAAAATTTAAGACATTCGGTTCCAAAAACTTAAAACAAATCGGACATCGTTTTGAAAAACCGAAATACCGAGAATTACGGGGGAAAACGCCCATTTTGGCAAAAGATCTCAAAACACCCGCAAATTTCGTCAAAATATCGCTAAAAAAGCGCACATTTTTTTCAAAAGATTGCGAAAAAAAAAAAAAAGTGCTGGGAGTGGATTTTCTTTCCATTCCCCAATTCTGCTGTCTTTCAGAAAAATTGCTGAAAATTTCGTTTTTTTTTTTTTTTTTTTTTTTTTTCCCCTCCCCAACCCAGAATTATTCTTTTTATTTCTCTCACAATCTAAGGAATATTAGAAAAATAAATTTACTCTACCTACAATAATACAGCATTTACCTATAACATATCGTAAGATATTGGAGGAAATTTATATGTGGATTGAGGGAAATGTTGAAAATAGAAACATTTTCTGCACCCCTGGCATGTAGTAATGTTAATATATGTCTATGTATTAAGTATATGACTTCATTTACGCTTAGGCATTTAGTAATATTAACAATTATTATTATTTGCTTAATTCTCTTTGCGCCGTTTGCGATACTTTTATTTTAAACGTATATTTCATTCTTTAAATTTAAAATAAAAGTTACTTTCCTGAAAGAATCATGTGTAAAAAAGCGCAAAAAGGATTAAAAAGTTGCAATGTAAGTTAAATGTTAGTGTAATACAATATTTTCTAAACATCTCAAAAAACACCTTCTTAGCCTATTGTCATATTCGTACGCAAAACAACAACACCCGTTGTCTTTTATACAATGAAATATTCATTAACCAATAATTCATCTATTTGGATGGCTAATTTTTTCTCTAAAAACTGGGAAAAAAAAAAAAAAAAAAAAAAAAAAAAAAAAGCTGCGCTAAATTGCAACATTTTATTTCAAAAATTACCATTGTTGCCAAAATTTTTATTTCACACTTTTCAAATAAATTTTAAACCTTTAACTGGTTAATTTATTTAAGTTCAATAAATTGAAAATAGCGGACTCCCACCACTATTATTTAAATAAAATATTCGTAAAATTTAGTCTAAACATTTCCACCTTTCAATAGTATGAAAATTTTCTTAAAAATAATAGTGGTGTCAAAACTTTAAATGATGAAATAGGCAAATTCGTCTTGCCCGAACGGCGTTCGGGCAAACTAGTTAATCGTCTGCATGTTAATTTTAAAACTGAATTTTCTTTTATTTTCTTTACAGGTTCATCCTGCGAACTCCTTCCTTTCAAAAGAGCAGATCATATATGGACCATTCTGTTAATATTCCTTGCTGTCTAAAAACAAAAAAACACCATCAAAAACGACTTTGGAAGCTCCTCTCACGTCAGCAAATACCTACAAAGCTCGTATACTATGCCAATATATATATAAATATATACAATATGTACAGAAACGGTATTATAGTTCAATCTTATATAATGTCACATTACAGCGGCCTGGGATCAGGGCAGCTTCCTGCAGAGTGTATTGTATGAAAAATAAGGCCACCTGTAAAATTTGTGTATAAAGATTTCTTTTTTGAATATACTTATTTCTTAGAATTCTATATTAAAGTAAAATTGTTACAAATTCTCTCTCTCTCTTTTATTATACGAAAATACAGTAAAACTCCGATTATCCGAAAATCGGCTTAACCGAAATACTTTAAAATCCCTTAAAGTCCATTTTAAATGTGAACATTTTTATTGTCATGACTATTTTTACAGATGTCAAATAAAACTTTTCAACATATTTTGATTTACGATTAGTATTTAACTTGTAAGTTTTAGCTCAAGACGATTTTGAATCTTTCTGGGTAAATTTCGTACGAAATACTACCTATTGCATTCGCACCAATGTTGGAACATCTGAAAATTTTTTGCAGATCTATGCCTATCATGACCCCTAGACCTCAAAAATACCATCAGTAAAAAAGTTTATATATATCTTTTTCTATCTATCTATCTATCTATATCCATTAATATTAGAATATAAGAACCATTGAATTTAATAACTTATAGTACATTGAATATGGAAGGAAAAAATAAAAAATTAATATGAATAGAAATGGAATTTGTAGAACCAAAGCAGAATCTTCAGGTCCCAAATACTTTGGAACTACAAATGAAGTGTGTGGTTTGATCTTCGTATTTCCCATGAAAAAACAAAACAATACGAATTTGGGACTACTAACACACACAAAACCAAAACCAAATGAAGAAAAGACATCAAAAACAAGACACATCAAAACTACCACTGGATAGCAAAATGAAAAATAAAAATAATAATCGTCAATATGATAATAATATATAAATAAATGAATTAAAAACAGAGTAATGTGATAACAAAAAAATCAAACCATACACCCTATTGAGATTTAAAACAAAATTATTTAATTTGACTATTCTAAGCTAAACTCAATATCTTAATATAAGATGATTTCAGATTTAAAAATAGATAATTAATATAATTACCCTGTACACTTGAAAATAGTATTATAGGTCTCCAATTTATTAAAAGTTAGGTACAATTTAATCATGTAAATTAATTAAATTATATTAACAGAATTAATTGATGTAACTATACAATTATCCATTCATTAGTGTCAATATAGGCATAAATTAACCTATTTTTAAAAATTTTAAAATACATTACTTTGATGATGCACAGCGCATGAAATGATGTATTTCTTCAATTTGTTATTCTTGCTGCTTCTTTAATACTTTTTGGAAATATCTACCATTGTTATAACTTCAGATTTTACCATATTGGAATTTAGTTGAAATGTAATTAAACATGGGGGCTTTATTTATAGGATATTATGTTTATGTGTACTGCATAATTTATTTACTATGAGACTACTTTTGGATTTAAGTTTGGGATTTTTTCTTTTCTTGTAATTATTGTATATATAATTATTATTTATGTAATCAAGTACTTTCACTTTATTATTATTGGAAATTATTTTTTAATTTAATTACCTTTATTTTATCTTTATTAGAGATATAAATTATTTAGGGAATTAAATGATATATGTATTATTTTTATATATTTTGTCAATTATCATTTTTAATCAAATAGCCAAGATTTCAACTGATATATATATTATGTCAATTTCTTTTTTTAGCTTAAAAATTATATAGTATTATAAATTGTTCTTATACTAATTTTTATGTAATATATTTTGTCCAATTGGATATAAATAATCTTTCTTATGATGAATAGTTACAAAACAAATTTAGCGACTGGCAATTTAGGCTCTTCAAAATGTAAGATGTCTAATGCTCGGTACAAAGAAATAGATAGGGATTTCTTTGGATCGTCAAACAGTTACCTGTCATATTGTCCCTCGATTAAACTTAAATTTAAAAAGTGCTTATCTCCCAAATGCTTAACTTGCCCTCATGCAGATACACAACAAATTGATAATGATTCCAGTTCTAAATACAATGTGCTATTTTGTAAGGCATACAATGTAATATACTCAATTAATTGCAACATCTGTAAGTTAGAATATATAGGTCAAACATGTAATCCTTTGCATAGAAGAATCAATCAACATAGACAGGATATTTTAAAAAACAACTCTATTAATGTTGAACATATACATTTCAGGCACCATGACTTTCAAAATATAACCATCAAAATCTTAAGTATGCATAAAAATCTAAATGATAGATTACTTTATGAATCAATTTATATTAAATCTCGTAATTCTTTATACCCTTATGGTCTAAATTCTAAATTATTCAATCGTACTAACATTGTCTTTACTAATGCTAATAATTATGAACATTATAGTAGTCCGTATGCAAAATTAAATCGTTCTGCTATTAAAAAAACTACACGTACAACTAGAGGTAAAAATAAGACTAATAATCTATATATTTCTAGAAATGAGATCAAACAACAAATAATTAAGTTGGAATCTGAATATAATAACTCGTATCAATGGATGGATATTAGGAAACACATTTTTTCAATAAAAAAGAAACATCTAAATTTATATTATAAAGTATTTCTATCAGTTGATTTAACTTCACATTTTAGTGATATTTACTTTGATTTATTGTACTATAGAATTAATTTTCTTAATGTTAAAATTTCTAAAAATACATATAAAAAAACTAATAATACTCAACTCATAATTACTTTTACCAATAATGTACTTAATAAAATTAATCTACACAACATTATTAATGATAAAAATAATAATTTCCCTATAAAAAAAATTTCTATACATAAATCCTTCAAATATAATGTTACACTTGGACGTAAGATATTTAACTACAATAAATTTTCTAAATTTTTAACCAATAATACTAATTATCCATGTTATTGTAATGACCCATGTTATAGTAACTTCGTAAATCAAGATTATGGTCACATTATTACTGGAGATATTAATATCGTTGAAAATGATTCTTTAAGAAATTTAATGGCTAATGGTACTAAATATCGTGTTCCTTCATGTACTAATATCAAATCAATCATTAAACAGTTTAATTTAGATTTAGATCTTTTTATTTATAAAATTTCGATAGACTACAATAAGCCTCTGGAATACTTCACTGAATGGAAACTTAATGTTTTAGATAAATTAAATATTGAACTTTATAGGAATATCGATACCTTCAATTTAAATTTTAAACAATTAAATGATGAAATAAAAAACTTACAAAATAAATTTATCATAACATATGTCGATAAATCTCCTAACAACTATGCTTTCATATGTAAACATTATTACTCTACATTATTAAATCAAGCAATAAATTCTAGTTCAAATTTCATTAAAACAGATATTGATACTATTATTAAAAATAGACATATAGCTCAATATTATAAATTACTAAAATTAAAAAATCATAATTATAACTATCCTTACATTGTGGTTATTCCAAAATTCCATAAAGTTCCTATAAAGTTTCGTACTATAACTATTGGGTGTAATACTTATAACAATAATGCAGGTAAAGAATTATTAACAATACTTACAAAAATGCTAGATATTGCAAAAACTAATAATAAATTCTATAGTATAAAAAATAGTTTACATCTTGTAAATAATATCAAAAATTTACAAAACATTAAGTACATCAAAACATATGACTTTAATGATTTATTTAATACAATTGATATTGCAGATATGTTCAGGATCATAAATTTATTATTCAAGGAATATAGGAATTCTCTAAACATACATGTATCTTTATCTTACTTCAAATCTTTAACCAAATTTATTCTTTATCATAATTATATATTATTTAATAATACAATATTCAAACAAATAGTCGGTCTTCCACAAGGTGGGATTGTATCATCCATCTGTGCTGATCTCTACTTACATTATTATGAACGTAATACTTCTATTGTTAATTGTTTTCTATACAGGTATCTTGATGATATAATAATTTTATATTCTAAAAAGTCATCTAACTATTCGCTACCTATCAAATACCACAAAAATTTTAAATACAGTTATAATGATATGCATAATAATACAATTAACTTTCTTGATCTTAATATTAAGCTTTCTGATAATAAAATTCTATTTGATATTTATGACAAACGTAATGACTTTCCTTTTAAAGTAAACCTCTTTACTCATTATAATTCTTGCCTACATAAATCTGTCTATGTCAATATATTACTTAATTTTGCCCATAGAATTAAAAATATTTGTTCACATAATTTTAAAATGCATAATTTAAAAACTGTACAAGAAACTGCTATAAGATATGGTTATCCTTTACATTTGGTTAAAAAAATATTATCTGTTTAAAAAAATATTATCTGTATAAACATTTATTTAATATTAACTGTCTATTTTTCTCTTCATCCTATAGTCTTTAATATATAATAAGTTATTACATGATCTTAAAAATAATTAACACATTGCGTAAAAAAAATGTTTAAAAAAATTATATAAAAAATAAAAATAATACAAAAAAATAAAAAATACAAAAAATAAAAAAATATGAATTATAGGATGGTTGGGTGGGTTAGATGTTAGATTACGGAGGAGGGCGGTGTTGTCTGGATAATACGCAATGGTTAATTATTATATATTTAATAATAATAAAAAAAAAAAAAAAAAAAAAAAAAACTTTACACATAGTATTAAAGTTTATGTTTACCTAAAAACTAATATGCATAACTTAAAAATGATCAAGTTATTGAGATAAGCTGTGGTTGTCTATTGTATTTGTCTTAAAGAAATTATTTGTAAAATATTAGAATAGAAATTATTCTTGGAAATTCTTAGCTAATAAATAATTTATTTTTTCCTATAATAGAGGGCAGCACCATAAGCATATAATTTAATTAATATATTAATCCTTTAGATGGCAGCACTAAAATAATTTTCCGCTAGAAGTTGCAGTAATATATTCTGGTTAATTAATTAATATAGTAATATTAATAATTGATTAAAAATAAAAATATAATATTTCTAATAGTAGCATCTATATTTTTTCTAAATATATTATTAATTATATAGTATAATATATGTTTTACTAATTTTTATAATTATTGTTACAACTTTATTTTATTATCTATGTGATTTATACTATGACATATGACTGTTAGTAAGTCACATGTAGTTTGTATATGATTGCACTACAAATCTTGCTAGGATATGGGTAATGGTAAATATCTTAGTATATATATCCTTTTTTTATGGAATAATTTATTATTGTTATTTTGTCATATTGATTTTATTTTCTTCTATGTGTATCTTTCTACTAATTTGTCATCTGAATAGCTTCCAGCCAGTCGGGTGTATTGTGAGTCGAATTCTTAGCTTTCAGCACGACTCATTACAGAAACTGGTTGGATGTTTTTGCTTTTTTGTTATACTATACACCCCTGATGACGTAGTTTAATGGAAAAGCCTTCTACTGCCTTTTTATCCATTTATTTTTCATTATTTTAGTAATCTGCCTTCTATTTCACTTCAAACTTCAACTGTTTTCAATAAGATGATTGTAAAAATATTGGTTTCATTGGTTTATTGTATGGTAATATATGAATTACTCTGGTTATATAATGTCCATTTATCCACATATTTCTTAGTAATTTGGTAATCTGCCTTCTATTTCTCTTCAAACTTCAACTGTTTTTAATAATATGAATGTAAAAATACTGGTTTCATTGGTTCTTTTATTGGTATTGTCTGAATAACTTTGGATGTATATATATATGGAATATATATATATATATATATATATATATAGACACTATTTGCTGCACGCTACTGTTTTAATATATATATATTTTATTTTTCATTTTTTCAACTATTTATTACTCTGTTCCTTGTTTAATAATTTGGTTTTTGTGTGCTGGTAGCCCCAAATACGTATTATTTTGCTATACGTGGATGAAACCGCACACTTCATTTGTAGTTCCAGAGCATTTGGGGCCTGATGATTCTGTTCTGGGGACTACAAATTACATTTGCATTCATTTTATTTATATATTTATTCAGATATACTCGTTTCACGATTTTTTATTATAATTCAATTCAATTCTAATTCTTCGTTTTGGGTTTATTGTTTTATTGATAAAATCCATTGGTGAATCTTGTCTACTTTTAATGGTATTATATATATATATATATATATATACTATATATATCCCACTGTTTTATGGATACGATAACTTCTATAATTCTGCACCAATCTTCACCAAACTGGTACATAAAATCGAAAGGGATAAAATCTCGGCCAAGTTTATTAATGGGCTAAATCGGAACAAGGGGGTCGAAATAGGACGCGTTTTTGTGAAAACAGAACTCCCCCCCCCCATAACTTCTTAATTAAAATAGATATCGAATCAGTTTAAAGTTTATATTACTTCTATTGGGCCAAAAGTTTATGCATGACAGATTTTTGATAAAATTAAAAATAGGCTCAAGGGGCGAAAAAAATAGGGTTTTGGGAAGGGAAAAAAAAATCATAATTTTGTAAATTCTCAAGATATCAAATCCAACTAAATTTTTTATAAATGTTCTCAAAATTATCTAAAACTTTTGTATTTACAAGTTTTTGATAGGACTAACTCTTACCGGTAAAAAAAAAATTAAAAACGAAAACCAAAAAGGGGGTGGAAAAAGAAAAAAATCCATTACTTCGTCAATTCTTAAACTATCAAATCCAATTAAATTTATTTTACATCTTCTCAATAATATCTACAACTTTTATACTGACAAGTTTTTCATAAGACCAATTCTTATAGCCCCCCCCCCCCCCAAAAAAAAAAAAAAAAAAAAAAAAAAAAAAAAAAAAAAAAAAACAATAATAGGAGTTGAAGAAAAACCTCAAATCCAAACTACTTATATTCTGACTCATTTTTAAATTATTTTTTGATTTTAAAAGCATCCAAATGGCAGGTCCTATTATTTAGAAACTATATAATATGATGTATTGGCCAGTTTCTTTATAAAAGTAGAAGTTTTTTCAAAAAGAGGCTGCCAAAATAAGTGTTTTGAACAGAATTTCCCGAAGTGATCGTGATTGAGAAATTGAAGAAACTTTCATATAACGAATTGCCTTTATTTCTGACTCGCATCCAATTGATAGATTCTTTTATTTAAGAACTGTATAATATGCCGAGTTGGTCAGTGTTTTGATAGAGGCAAAATATATTTTTAAAAAAGCTGTCAAAGTGGGCACTTCGCACAAAATTTCCCGAAGCGATAGTGATTCAAGTATTGTTGATGTATTCAAATAACAAATTGCTTAGTTTAAATCTCATTTTTAAATTCAATTTTGCTTTCAATCGCATTCAGTTGAAAGTTTTTTCTTATTTAGAAACTATATAATGTGCTGTATTGACCGATTTTTTAATAAATTCAGAATATATTTCAAAATATGCTGTCAAAATGGGCATTTGAGCCGAATTTCACTTAAGATGATTCTTACCAAACTAGTTCTTACAGAAAATTGAACTTTAAAAAATTTTCAAAATCAGCAAACAAAGTTGTTAAACTGGATTTATCTCTAATCCTATTTAATTTTTTGTTGTTGAAATGAGTACTCTTCGAAATCTACCTCCGCATATAAGCCAAGCCGACAGGGATTTTTAATACATTGAAGAATTGTTTTAATACATATTAGTTTTTAAAATTAAAAGCGAAATAAGTAAAAATCAAAACTTTGAAAGGGCATTATTGCACACCGGTAGAAATAATGTTGAAAAAGCATATTCTTTATTAAATAAACAAAGTCAACTTACTTATTCGGTCCATCACGTAATTTCGTTATTTCATTATATAGACACAACACTTTTTTTTATGCAAAATATGTTGTGATTTTCTTTTGTTTTTCAACATCAGGGTGCTTTGAATACAGTACCACAACATTTTTATTACAACTATATTCTAAATTACGATCTTAGCTTTTCATCAAAGCTTTCACCATTAGTCTTTTGGTTAATTAAAAATTCCTATGGAATCTTGGTTAAGCGAAAATTCCTTGATCCCATGCTTTTCAGATAACCGGGGTTTTACTGTACATAATTTATGCACAGCGGAAGTGGGTGCGATTAACCCTTTATCTACCGACGGTACTTATAAATAACTTATTATTAATAACGTTAAAACTAACGTTTAACTTATTATAAATAACGTTTTTAAAATAACTTATTATAAAATACTTTTAATACGTCAATTAGTTGTAATACTGTTTAGAATGAGTTACAGATACATTACTTTATTTTGTTCCAAAAGCATTATTGGTTACACAAAACAAAAATATTTTTAAGAGGATGATTTCTTTTGCCTTTGTATCTTTTCAGCTTTCTTGGCGCTGAGGGAGAAGGGTGGGGATTTTTCAATTCGGGAATAATTCTATATTTAATTATTAAAAGATTTGAGTGGTGTTAAAAATATTGCACAAAATCCCTGTAAATTCAAATTTAATTAATCCTTCAAAAATTTATTAAATGATTATGTAAATCTTTTAATTTAAACAATTTACGTAAATTGCTTTAGAATGTAAAATATTCATGAATTCATAATGCGTAGAGAGTAGTAATAGAGAAATTTAATGACCATGCCTGCCGGAAACGAAGTGGTGCATAAGCCAAAAATTGATATCACTAGTGGTTGACTCGCAGGTTTAGCATTGCGTTTGCCGTACAGTCAAACGTATGAAAACATGGAAAACTAGGTGCAGGAAAATACAATGTTAATCCTACGAGTCAACCACTAGTGGTATTAATTTTTAGCTTATGCACCACTTACCTTCCGGCAGACATGGATCATCCTCTAGTACTACTCTTCCATAAAATAAAGGATTTTTTCTTGTGCTCAACAGCATAGGGTTTTGTGCGGTCGGTTCTTGGACTACAACAACCGGATTAGGCATATTCCACATGAGTCCACGGCGACAAAATAATTGGTGAAGTAGCAAGTTAAATTTCGTGTATGTTTATACTAATATTATAAAGAGGAAAGATTTGATTGTTTGTTTGTTTGAATTGAATAGGCTCCGAAACTACTTGACGGTTTTGAAAAATTCTTTCACCGTTGGAAAGCTACACTATTTCCGGTGAACATAGGCTAATTTTTAATTGATTTATTCAAATATTTTCCTTAATAATTCAAAATTTCATTATTTTTCATACAGAATCAATTAAAATTTTTCCGATAAAAAATAACCATTTTCTTTCCCGTTGCCAAGAAAATCAAAATATGGAACAATAATTTCTCCTCGGCAATTAATTTTTAGTTAAACAGTATCCACGTGAAAAATTAAAATAAAAAAAATTCAAAGGAAAATAAATATGACGTCATTTATTATATTATAGGAAGTTTTGTTTGCACAGATATCATATACACGCCGAGGTAACTAATGGACACTAAATTGATGTTATTTTGTTTGGCATGGCAACCCGACTATTGTTATTTAATTATTAATAAAATGTCTTTTTTTTCTTTTCTCTTCTTTAAAATTATGTAAACTGTTTTGTTCTATACTTATTATTTAAAAACTAATTGTTATTATTTTTTAAATAATAGAAAATAATTTATATATATATATGAAACTGGTATTCCAAAACGATGTTTCCGTCAAATTAGTGTAAAAAGTTATCGCGCCGACCTCGGCACGTACATGACAACTGCGCTGTTTTGTTTATGTATTAAGAATACTTTTAGATCATAAATCCGATTACAGAAAATTAGTGAGAATATTTAATTAGAAATTATTAAATTTATGATTTTTTATTACGAAACAGACGACAAAAAGAAAATTTACTATTGCTTGCCCGACTGGAGAATTAACCTTGATGTTATTTTAAAAAGGTATCGAAAAGGCGAATTTTTAATTATTTGTTTACGTTTTTTTTGTTTATATTATTGCAAACATTTTTCCATTTTTATACACGCATCACCTTGGCGTGATTTGTTTTATGATGCCAATTTGGAGAACACTGCGTTTTCAAATATCAATTGCATTTATATTACTTTTATTTTTTTTTTCTAATATTTTAAAAAGGAAATAATAATAATAAACTAAGAGAATAAATAATTATGGAACAAAACAATTTATGTAATTTTAAAACAGAAAAGAAAAATAATGAAATAGTTTACTCAAAAATAATCAACTATTACCGGATTACCACGTGGGCATGAAATCGCAATTTGCTGCAATCGCGCCAACGGGATACGTAGATGACACTTGCACCTAGTATATATTATTGGCAATATTATTGTTTATATTATTTGGTAATACTTGATATACTCATCGACCAAAAAACTATCGCCAAAGTATAAGGTTAAATGTCAATGGATGATCGTAAATGTCACATTCATTTGACATTAAATTTGTTATACGTAAATTGTTACGTCATCAACTAATTTTAATTCGATGTTTCTTTGTAAGTCTATTGACATTATAGTAATTTATTGATTCTTTGGTTATTTAAAAATAAAAATTATGTCCATTTGTATAATTTAGCGAAATTGATCGACGGAATAATCAAGTAGTACCCATTATTTGTTTACATTCTATCTGGATATTTAAATTGTTAGAATTAGCATACTTATCGGGCCCCCGCCAAGTCATACGCCAAGCAGTCGTTACATCTGTGTTTTAGTCTTACTATTATATCTTTTTCATCTGCAGTTATTTCATTATCACCAAAAAAGCAATATTTTCAATGTGTCGGAAAAATTATTATAATGAAAAAATATTTGCAATTAATTTATCATTCATTACAATTAAAAAGAATTGTAAGGAAAAAAATGTACTTTAAAATTCGTTAAGATAAAAATATACATGAAATCTCGACAACTGAAAATTTTGTTTTTCATAATTACGTAGCAGTTTTAATTAACGATAAGCCCTATCAACAGAACTTTGTCAAATATTAAACTATAAGACACTACTTCATTACCCCGTCGAACAAAAAACTATCGTCAAGCTATAAGGTTAAATGCCAATAATGGATGATCGTAAATTTCACATTTATTTAAGGACAAATATGAAATAAGTCTGGTACATTTGTAACAATGTCGTTTCTAGCACTTCTAATATTTGACACTAAAAATCATAATGGAATCGATTACAGACGGTAGAAATATTTTATTAGATGCAAACTAAAGATTTATTTTTCTACAAAATTTAGTCATCAAGGTTATTCCCGATTTAACGGCTACATGTTTGCAACTGTTTTATAAAAGGAAGAGACAGTGAACTGATGTAATTTTAATGTTATTCAAATAATACAGCTTTAAAACACACTTTTTATGCTTCATTGTTCTAATAAATATATAAGTGAAACACCCTTGTGACGTCGTAACTAAATATTGTCCGACTCTCTGTACAATTTCACAATTCACTTTAATAAAACCAACACACAGAATACACGATGAAAACTATATACATAACCACACTGCGCTATTTACAATTATGTACAGATAATTTACACATATATCCATTAGGAAAAGCACTTGAGAATATACAGCCCCTTCCGGGCATGAGGTTTTGAACACCCTTTTCCGATGTTCTTTAAAACCTGAACTATACACGGCTCACACCCGAGCCCGCCGTAAAAAAAGTTCTTGCTTTGCTGCGCACCAGGCAACAACTGCCTCCCTTCGTTTCAGTTCCATTTCAAACCGAAAAGTTACTTTCAAAAAGTCTCTTTCAAAATCAAAAAATCACGGAGCGGACAGTTTTCAGACCTCATGGCACTAGGCATGGAACGTCATCGCAGACTTATTGGCGTCGACATCACGGAGCCGTCCGATATCACACCCTTCTTCGTCTGTCACCCCCACGGAGGGCACCCTTTCCTTAGGGCATATATCCCACGTGTAGGTAAATAGCTGTCATAAATACAAACAAACAAAAACTCTTCTTTATCTGTCAATAATTCTTTACATTTTTTACTCTTATGTATTCTTGCTGGAATAGATTAAGGTAGATAGGAAACTACAGTAGACCTGCTAGAAGAGGACGTTTATTAAAAAATGTAACATGAAATTACATTGTATGTAGGCTACCAGAACTACACTTAGTGCAAGTTCAGATGTCGGGATTTTAAGAACTAAGAAATGATAATGTACAATCCGAAAATTAGAGTTTGATAATCAATCTCACTAATCATTGCAATGACATCTAATGTAATAGTGTGATGACTCGAGAACATTTTGATTCCTGTTGTCATAACGGTCTCATGTTCATACGAAACTCTACTATAAATGATAAAATAAAAGAGATGGTGTTTAATTGCCCAAATTTTCGCCAAGGCTTATAATAGTACAATATTGCAATGGCGTTGGCATGACTTTCATCAATACGGAAGGACATTCCAGGGTGGTCTATACTGCTTTAAAATAAAATTTTTAAATCACCATTTTCTTTGAGTCAAGGTTCGTTTGGAAATATGGACCAGCGAAGCGGGCATAGCCCGCTTCGCTGGTCCATATTTTGAAATTTTTAAAGTTTTTTAAAGTTTTTGTTAAATTTAAAGTTTTTGATATTTTGAAAATATGACGAATTTCAAATGTAGAATTGATGAGCATTTTTCTTTAAAAAAAAGAGAGAACAAGCTAAGTAACAAATTCAGTGTTCCGTAGCACCTGATTATCGCCTATGCAAATTTACACTAACTTTTTTAAAAAGTATTTTTTTTAAATGAAACCTTATTCCAAAATTTTAGCATTTAATAGGGCATAACATGTTGTTTGAAAATATTAATGTAAGTTTGCTTAGGCCATAATCAGGCTCAGTCTCTTTCCCCATCTCATACCATCACCATCACACGAGTATAAATTTTCGAATTAGGGTAAAGTACCCAGTGCTTGATAGCCACCCAGTGTTTGATAATTTTCAATAAAATTGCTTATTCTAAGGTTTACAGACCATGTAGTCATTTATTCTACATTCCATGTGATTGCTCATGCCTTTTTCTTTATATACATCTAAGTTTTGTTTTTCTTCTTTGAGAAATTGATTTGGAATTAAGAGCCATTATTTTGAAATTCAGACAAAAAAAAATATTTTTTAATTGCCTTGATATTTTTTTTATATTGAAGTAAATCATATTTAATAAACAATCTGCAATTTTGAAGCCCTGAAAAAATTTCCTGTTTTCTATAGAAAATGTCAAAGTTCAAGTTTGTGAGTGCCATATTTCATGAAAATTGAAATGTTGGTATATTAGGAGTACTATATCTCTCGCAAGCAACAACATCCCAAAATTCTTTTGACATAAACTGTTAGTATAACCCTACCTACTTAAATTTATTTGTTTTCATGGGGCATTGTTACTTTACATAGTTATGTTGCCACAAAATACAGTCAAAATGACGTTTTTGTCCATTTTCCTCACTTAATATCTTATTTAAGCAATAATAGTACCCCAAACATTTTCTTATAGAATATGAAAGTTGCACCACTAGGACAAACTAAATAATGTAGTACTGCACGGAGATATTGTTGCTCTAAAGCTGCTATTAGACACACGGACTTTAGGCGAGACAAACTTTTCAGCGGATTTTAACTCCAACATTTTCCCATTCAAAGGGGGACAAAGGTTTGCAACCGTCTTTGAAAAATTCGGAGGAAAAGCCGTAAAACCAGTTTCTACTCGTGCCAGGCGTTAACATTTATCGCCTACTCATATCAATCGCTTACCTCTGATTCGTTGAAACGTTCGATGTTGGATGAAAAATCTAAGCTAAGCCAGATTTTTTTGAACGTGCAGAAAAAAGTCTGGGAGACATTGCAGTTTGCTATTACACTGGGAGTTGGGAGGATATTTCCCGGAAAGTTGGAGGAAATAGAGTGTTGGCTCAAAAGTCTTACTAAATGTTGGTGTATCTGATAGCGGCTTTAGTAGCTATAACCTGTTAAATATTGAAAATTCTCAAAATCTTCAACATTTAAAGTAAAGTTATTTCAAAAAAGCACCACAGTTGAGTGAAAAAAATATATCACGCAGTAGTTTAATATATGTACAAAAACAACAAAGGCAATACGACTCCACAGACTTTTTGTTTTACAGAAAAATATATAGAATATAGCACAATTCCTTGATGTTTGAGTATTTTTGCTTTCCATAATAGAGATGGAAAAATTATAATTAAAGCTGTTTCTTTGTTTCAAATGCCTTAACCGCATCTCGAAATTTGTATTCTGATTCATCATTTTACCTTGTCTGCAAAAGCACTTATTGCACTGACAGTGAATACATTTCAAGGAATGCATTATACAGGGTGTGTCTAAACTCTTGGGCAAAACTTTATGGTTGATAGTATACATCAAGACAAACAATATTAAATAGGAAACTAAGGGTCCCAAACGTCTTCCGAAGGAGATAGGAGCCATTAAAGTTTAGGGTCCAAAATTTCAAATGGTTATAAAAAACTGAAAAATTGGTCCATTCGTTTACGGTTTTCACAAACCATTCTTTATGTCAGTATTGTATTGAAAATGATAAATTTCATGAATTTTTCAAATTATAATGATAAATTTCAAAAAATACCGATAAAGGGCGCTTTAGACTTTGGAGTAACGAACAACTGTTTTTAACCGTTATTTTTTGCATCTCATAAAATTTTTTTAGAAGCTTAGACATAAGCTTAAATTTTGAGCTCAAAATCTGAATCGTTGGGAGTGGTTAAGCAACACAAACTGAACTGTGTTCAATGGTGGTGGGGAGGTTCAAGTTTCAAATTATTATAAAAAACGGAAAAATTGGTCAATTGATTTGCGGTTTCATTAAAATTATTATTTATGTCAGTATTGTCTTCAAAATAAATTATAAAGATAAATTTCAAAAAACGCCGATAGAGGGCACTTTAGACTTTGGAGTAACGAACAACTGTTTTTTACCGTTATTTTTTGCATCTCAGTAAATTTTTTTAGAAGCTTAGACATAAACTTAAATTTTGAGCTCAAAATCTGAATCGTTGGATATGGTTAAGTAGCGCAAACTGAACTGTGTTCAATGGGAGTGGGAAGGTTCAAATTTCAAATGATTATAAAAAACAGAAAAATTGGTCGATTCGTTTGCGGTTTTCGCTAAATCTCTTCTTTATGTCAGTATTTCCTTAAAAATAAATTTCAAAAAATTCCGCTAGAGGGCACCTTAAATCTTAGAGTAACCAACAACTATTTTAACCGTTATTTTTTGTATCTAATTGAATGTTTGAAAAAGCTTAGACCTAAATTTTGAGCTCAAATTCTGAATCGTTGGGAGGGGTTAAGAAGCGCAAACTGAACTGTGCCCAGGAGTTGAAATGTTACCCTCCCCACCCCTCGAACACAGTTCAATTTTGCACTACTTAATTACTCACAACGATTCAGATTTTGAGCTCAAAATTTAAGTCTAAGCTTTTACAAGCATTTAATCAGATACAAAAAAAATAACAGTTAAAAATAGTTGTTGGTTACTCTAAAGTTTAAGGCGCCCTCTAACGGAATTTTTTGAAAATTATCTTTAAAATTTATTTTTAAGGATATACTGACATAAACAATAGTTTTGGCGAAAATCGCAAACGAATCGACCAAATTTTCCGTTTTTTTGTAATCATTTGAAACCTCCCCACCCCCATTGAACACAAGTCAGTTTGCGCTACTTAACCACTCCCAACAATTCAGATTTTCAGCTCAAAATTTAAGTCTAAGCTTTTGGAAGCATTTAATGAGATACAAAAAAATTTTGTACGTTACTCCAAAGTCTAAAGCGACCTTTATCAGCATTTTTTGAAATTTATCGTCATAGTTATTTTCAATACAATACTGACATTAAGAATAGTTTGTGAAAACCGTAAACGAATGGACCAAATTTTCCGTTCTTTATAATTATTTGAAATTTTGGGCCCTAAACTTTAATGGCGGCTATCTCCTTCGGAAAACGTTTGAGACTCTTGTTTCCCATTTAATATTGTTTGTCTTGATGTGTACTATCACCCCTTAAAGTTTTGCCCAACAGTTTAGATACACCCTGTATATCTCTTTACATAGAAGTCCATGCAATTCATTCAAATTGCAGTATTTTATTTTACCCTGTCAATGGATCCAAATTTCACAAATATTAAACCTTCATAGTTTATCAAATCGTTTTCTAAAAGAAAACAGTGTTGAGATATTGATAATATTTATAAATTCAGACGCTAAAGCATGGTGTATGCAAAATATGAATTGTGTACCACCGCTTCTTGGAAGCAGGACAATTTAGTGGATGCTTCAACTAGTTATTGAATAGTTTAGCAAAAAATTAAAAAAATTCGATCCTAAATCTAAAAATTCGGACAAAAACTTTTTCGCGGATTTCAACAAATAGTCTTCGAAAAGAAATCAATCGTCATAGATTGCGAAAAACACGCGAATTTCGTACAAGGATTGCAAAAAAACCCGACAAATTTCGTCAAAAAATTACGAAAAAACGGCACTTTTCTTTTTCAATAGATCGCGAATAAAAGGGCAAGTTTCTTCAAAACATCACCAAAAAACGGCACATTTCTTCTAAAGATCGCATAAAAAGCATAATTTCTTCAAAAAATCGCAAAAAAGCATAATTTCTTTAAAAAAAAAAAAAAATCACAAAAAACGGAAAATTTCTCCAAAAGATCAAGAAAAAACAGCGGTTTTCTTCAAAAGATCGTGGAAAAACGGCAAATTTCTTCAAAAGATCGCGAAAAAATGTCAGTTTTCGTGAAAAGATCGCGAGAAAACTGCAGTTTTCGTAAAAAAATGACAAAAAAAACGGCGAATTTCTTTAAAAAATTGCGGAAAAACGGCAAATTTCTTCAAAAGATCGCGAAAAAACGGCAAATTTCTTCAAAAACTTGCGAAAAAGGCGCAAATTTCTTCAAAAACTTGCGAAAAAGGAGCAAATTTCTTCAAGAGATAGCGAAAAAGCGGCAGCTTTCGTCAAAAGATCACGACAAATCGGCAAATTTCTTCAAAAGATCGCGAAAAAACGGAAAATTTATGCAAAAGACAGCGAAAAAAACAGCAGTTTTCGTCAAAAAATCGAAAAAACGTCAAATCTTGTCAAAAAGGGCGAAAAAATACAAATTTCGTCAAAAGATCTCGAAAAATGACATCTTGTCAAAAGATTGTGAAAAACCTGTAAATTTTGTCAAAGGGGAGCGAGCCCCCCTCCCTCTTTTGAACATTGTATGAACTGTTAAAAATTCTGAGAACAAAGGCAACCTCTTTTGAACATTGTATGAACTGTTAAAAATTCTTTGAACAAAGGCAACTTCTTTTTAAAAATATACTTTTCTTTTATGTCTATCACAAATATTTGGGAGGTTTAAATGCATAATATGTAATGCGAGGGATTGGTCTGCAGACTGTTTTTTAAGTTTTTACTTGTGTTGCAGACTGCAGAAAAAAATTCCGCTGCTGTGGATATCATGAGGGTATTCCTTTTGTCTTTATTTTTACAGCACTAGTTTGTTATATGTAAATGTTTCTGTTATTAAAGTATTATTAATCCATATTATATGTAATGGAGACATAAAAATCTAAAAAATGGTATATGGCAAAAGTAAAATCTTGACGGAATCGCATTGGAAAGAAAATAAAAATTATATTGCCTAGCTAAACTGATGAGATTGAGCTCACAGATACGCATACTAATTGTACATTACAGCCTTATATTTTCAAGGGTTAATGCCGTTCGAAAAACAAATTAAGGGGGAAATAGCCCCATAGAGAATGTCTAAAGTTGTTTTAAAAAAGGTGGAATTTCTCCTTTAACGGAACTCTTTCATGCCTGTATAATTAAACAGAACTCAATTAGCTTACTCAAATTTAACTGGTCAGCCAGTTTATATCTTGTTGGAAACCACCTGCAGACCTGAGTTTAGTGGTTGATTGGTAGGCTTATTGTATTTTTCTGCACCAACAAGAATGAAAACATGGAGGACTGGAAGAAAGAAAAAACACAATGGTAAACATGTGAGTCAACCTATAAAATCGGGTTTTTAGATTTTTTTTCCTAACATATGACTATTCAGACCAGTTACATTTTAATATGCGAGTTGAGTTTAACCAATTCTGAAATTTCAGCCTCCAACTCGATGAGATGATTGTTTGTGCTAACGCCTCCTGGTAGAGGTCTGCACGGGCCGGAATTTCCAGGCCCGGGCCCGTAGGAAAGTTATTTCGGCCCGGCCCATTTAAATTTTTGTATTTTAGGCCCGTACAAAAATCAGCGAAAACAGGCCCGGCCCGTTACAATTTCTAAAAAATTCAGATTTTTATCATATAACTAAGATTACTTTAAAGAATACTGCATACATATCTATGGAATGATTTTACAGTATGTTTTACAGCAAATATACATTAACAGCATTAATGATTACTTAGATTCTTAGGCTTTCAACATTCGAATAAAGATTCATTAAAAAATTAATATGGCTTAGAATAAAAGAAAAAAGAAAGAAAACTAAAAACATCATTGATTTTGAAGCTGTTTAATAAAAGAAGATTTATAAATATATATTTCTATGTCATTTTATTATAGATTTCAAATCCAAATTCATTCTTAAATTCAAAGAAGCTCCTTTCTGATACATTTCTAAATTCATTTTTTTTTTCTCAGAAACGCATAAGATTAGCAGATATCTTTATTCAGAAACTATATAATCGAATGGAGTTATCCATTTTTTTGATACAACCAATTTAAGAATGCTGCAAACAAATAAAATACTGTCATAATTAGCGTTTTGAAAAGAATTTCCGGAAGCAATAGCAAGGGAAGGGAGAAAAACCTGCAATCATTTGAGAAACTATTATATCTCAACAAGGTTATACAAGTATTTTATTTACCAAAAATGAAAAACTCTATTCGATTCCAAATCCCTTCAATAGTTAGGCTTATCACTTTTATACTTTTACAATTTAAAATTAATCAGAAAATGTGTCAAACTTTCACATTATTGAGAAATTAATTTAAAAATCATCAAGAAATATATATCCGAAGACTAAGCTAACATAAGTTCTTTATCGCTGTTAATAATTTTACAAATCATGTTTTCTGCCAATAATTAAGTCTAGTACCGGTCCGGCCAGTCTATATGTAGAAAAATAATGCAAGCGTGATCTCGGACTGAGCTCGCATGAGTCAGCTTAAAAAAATATTAAAACGGGTTACACATAATGTAATTCTCCGATGCCGATACACTGTGCATTTTTATATTGATGCTGTCAAACTAGTATGGCCACATTTATACTTATTCTCGTTAAAACCATTTTCGTTGAAAATAGCTCATATTTTATCGTTTCTGCTTAAATCTTCAGAACGGGCCGGCAGGCCCGAAATTTTTTTATCGGCCCGGCCCGTTGAAAAAACTATTCTAAATCTGCCGGCCCGTTAGAAAATTCGAAACGATTCCGCCGTCCCGGGTACGGGCCCGTGCAGACCTCTACCACCTGGTCTATATTGTAAGAGCATTATATTTGTACATTTTCTAATTGTATAAAATATTTAAAAAAATAACTAAATAAAAAAATAGACATGAAAAACTGAATGATAGCTTTTTAGTTCAATGCACAATAGACCGTGCAACTTTAGAATATCATTTCTACTTGTTTTGAAAATGACTCTGTGATGAATCGAGACATGTCACAGGGTTGCTACTCATATGGAGGAATGAAATCTCCAGACTTTTCCAGGTGTATTTAAAGTAGTGTTCATTCTAGGCCATTTTTGAAGAGTGCATCACCCTGCCCTTGTTAAAAGTAATAAAATGCACCACTGGTTTTACCCAGAGATTTTTAATAAACATTTTTTTAATTCTGTAGTATTTCTAAATTTGTGTGGCCCAAAATTTTTGATTTTTTTACGAAAAAGAACAGGAAACTATTCAATCATGTTTAATTAAAAAATTATTATTTTTATATCATAAAATTGATCGAAATGAATGTTACTTGATTTATCATACTTAAAAATTATGTATTTTCCCGCTTTCTTTTTTCCCCTTCTAAAGGCAGTAACAAATGTTTTCTAGCAAAAGTGCCCTTTTTAGTGAATAGCACCATGCCCTTTTTATTTCTGGAGTGAATAGTATTTAAAGAAAATTCTAGCTTAATGGTGTAGCACCTAATGCAGGGTTCCCAGCAAAACATGAAGGGCAAATTCCCTGATTTTCCATGACCAAATCTAAAAAAATTTCCTGACCAAATCTCAAAAATGTCTTTAACCAAACGGGAATACAATGAAATTTTCTACTTATTTTAACAATCCTTTGTCAAAACTGCTGTTTTTTCTGCAATTATTCTTCAAATTTTTAGTTTATTTTCCCCTTGCGATTGTTTGAGGAATTTTGTGATCCCCCCCCCCCCCCCCAAGATTATTTGATGACTTTTGCATTGTTTTAAATTTTTTTTCTAAGACTTTTTAGTTGATTGGTTGAATTTTGACGTCCGATTATCTACGCTAGGAATATAGGACCGGGGGAGTGCCCTTCGTGGGGGTCTTTCTAAGGGAACCTAACCCGTATTTACGCAAGGTTCGAAGAAAACCACGAAAACTCCGAACGGTTAGGCCGACAGCCGCGATTGGGTTCGAACCCAGCACCTGCCGTCTACCAGTTGAGAGGTCCGAACCTCTCGGCCACTGGTGGGGCCTCCCATGACTTTTTAGAAAATATTTGTAAAATCCCTGACTTTTCCTGTATATTTCGAAATTTCCATGACTTTCCCTGACTACTTTGAAATTCCATGACTTTCCAGATTTTCTCTGACTTTCCATGATGCTGGGAACCCTGTAATGGACATGCTCAGAATAAAAAAAATGTTATATTACATAAAAAAAACACTAAATTTTCTTGAAGAGTTGCTAATAATCTATGAGCTAAAGCTCATTTATCCCAATTCTTCTTCCAAATAAATAACGATCTTTGAAGGTCACAATTGGAATGTGCTCCTACCGTTTCCTACAAATTGTACAAACATGCTACAAAAATATTTGTGCACCGAATTCACAAATATTCATTTTGTTAACTATATCACCAAACCATTGTCTAGTTAAAATTTATTTTTAACAAGGGAAAGAAAGATGGAGGTTTGTGATAATTACTTATTGTTACATGAAAATAACTGCTGGAAAAAGTTTTAAAATCTGCAATAATGAGAATTAAAAATATCAAATGGAAGATAAAGGAAATTTTTGAAAGAAAAAAAAAAGGTAGATGATTTTTAAATATGCAGTTTGCCAAATCATTGAAGGTTTCCCTTTTGGCCGCACTACGATCAAACTCTCTTAGACATCAAAATGAAAGTTTGTCAAATTCCTAGAATTTTCTAGGTTTTAGGAAATTCCCCGATTTATTTAGCTAATTTCCTAATTCCCTCACTTTTCCAGGTTGTGTAGCAACCCTGATGTCAAGTTTTTTTTTTTTTTTTTTTTTTTTTTTTTAGTAATTAAATGAAATTACAACAATTTAGAAAATGATTTTTTCAAAGACTAAAATTTAAAACTTCAGTGGGTTCGATAATCTTAGGAATTTACAACTGCTTTATTAATTGATAATACAGTATGGAACCATTTAGCCGGAATATTTCTAATAGACTGATGTTAGAATCTTTGTAGAAAAAGTGTCATACGCTGCCAGTAAGTTTGATATATATATCGCTTAAAACAATAGTATAGTTTGCAGGCATGAGATTGCAAAAAGTAAAAAAAAAGAGGAAAAGTGCGTGAACCGGAAAATGAGAAATTATTTCATAAAAGCACATGAACTGGAAAATGAGAAATTATTTAAAACAGCGCGCATGTAAGACAATTCAGAAGCTTATTTTATTCACAGCAAAATTGTGAATACTTTTGTTTAAATCTTAATTTTATTTATTTATTTATTTTTTTTTTGGGGGGGGGGAGAGAGGAAGAGGGTGAGAGTGAATCCATTTATCCAAATAGTAAGTCTGAAATTAAAGTTTCTACTTTAAATTCCCATTTCTGATGCAATGTTTTACACAACAATCTTAGCTAATTGTCCAATTAAAATATAACATGTTTTCACTTAAAACATCAATTAACAAACATGGCAAGTTAATGTTTAATTTGCCACTCAATTTCAAAAAAGTTGTTGAAAATGATATTACAGCAAATATTCTGCAATTTTTTGACGAAATTCGTATTTTCTAAGCAATTCCTTTATGAAATTCGCGTTTTTTCGGCGATCTTTTGTCGAAAATCACGTTTTTTCGACGATCTTTTCGGCGAAAATCGCCATTTTTTTACGAACATCGCGTTTTTTTCGCTATCTTTTGATGCAATCCGT
The DNA here is from genome assembly GCA_964019185.1 of Maratus speculifer. NCBI lineage: Eukaryota > Metazoa > Arthropoda > Arachnida > Araneae > Salticidae > Maratus > Maratus speculifer. Next base: position 307,119,053 of record OZ025295.1, on the reverse strand, counting down.
GTTTTTTCGCGATCTTAGGGCGGAATCCGTGGTTCTTTTGCGATCTTTTGACGAAAATCGAGGTTTTTTCGCCATATTTAAACGGAATCCGCGTTTTTATCGCGATATATTGAAGGAATCTGCGTTTTTATCGCGATATATTGACGGAATCCGCGTTTTTCTCGCGATATTTTGACAAAAACCACGTTTTCCTCGCGATATTTTGACAAAAACCACGTTTTCCTCGCGATATTTTTGACAAAAACCACGTTTTCCTCGCGATATTTTGACGAAAATAGCATTTTTCGGGACCTTCCGGCGAAAATAGCGTTTTTTCCGCGACCTTTCGAGGAAAATCGCATTTCTATTCCGCGATATTTTGACGAAAATCGCATTTTTTAGCGATCTTTTGTCGAAAACCTCGTTTTTTTCCCGCGATCCATAAAGATATAAAAAGTAGGAAACGCGGAAAATGACAAAAAGCGGAAAACCGCGAATCCGCTGAAGAATCTCATGCCTGAGTTTGATAACAGCATCTAGTGAAATGGAAGCATGTATATTTATATTATAGAGGTTTTTATTTCTATGCAGAGAAAACAAAAAAAAAATTGTTCTTAAGGAATTCCCATAAACTACCTTCTTTCAAATTCTAACATTTGATTTTACTTGCATCTAATTCTTAGTTCAAGTAATCTAATAATTAATTTAAAATTAGAAGTAATACTACAACAACATATATTCCATAAAACTTATCGAATAGGTGCCACTTTAATGCCCAACCTGTTACCCGGAAAAATCAGTTATCCGGAATACATCTGACCCCAATCATTCTGGATAAATGGTTCTATACTGTAATAGAATAATTCTTTTAAAAACATTAAAAAAAAAACATTCATATGATATGGAATAAAAATTACAGATACTTTTACAGCTTTTTGAGATTGTATATGAGCTTATTTTTTTCAAACCAACCGAAAAGTACCTATGCAAATACTTTTGCATATAGAATAAATTTTTTTGACTCTTGTGTATTTATTTATTTATTTTTACAAAATTCCCTGATTCTGTAGTGTCCCTTAAATAATCCAAGAGCTAGTTTAAAAAAATATATATATATAATAAGTTATTACATGATCTTAAAAATAATTAACACATTGCGTAAAAAAATGTTTAAAAAAATTATATAAAAAATAAAAATAATACAAAAAAAATAAAAAATACAAAAAATAAAAAAATATGAATTATAGGATGGTTGGGTGGGTTAGATGTTAGATTACGGAGGAGGGCGGTGTTGTCTGGATAATACGCAATGGTTAATTATTATATATTTAATAAAAAAAAAAAAATTACACATAGTATTAAAGTTTATGTTTACCTAAAAACTAATATGCATAACTTAAAAATGATCAAGTTATTGAGATAAGCTGTGGTTGTCTATTGTATTTGTCTTAAAGAAATTATTTGTAAAATATTAGAATAGAAATTATTCTTGGAAATTCTTAGCTAATAAATAATTTATTTTTTCCTATAATAGAGGGCAGCACCATAAGCATATAATTTAATTAATATATTAATCCTTTAGATGGCAGCACTAAAATAATTTTCCGCTAGAAGTTGCAGTAATATATTCTGGTTAATTAATTAATATAGTAATATTAATAATTGATTAAAAATAAAAATATAATATTTCTAATAGTAGCATCTATATTTTTTCTAAATATATTATTAATTATATAGTATAATATACAGGGGTTGGACAAAAATATGGAAACACCTTAAAAAAAACACGTTTCCTTGCCTAGTAATGTGTACGGTACCCGTTGTTCTTCAAAACAGCTTGCAGTCTTCTCGGAATGGATAAATATAGTTTCTGTATGTTTGCCAAATGAATATTGTACCATTATTCCTGCAAAACGGTGGCAAGTTCAGATAACGATGTTGGCGGTGGATAGCGAGAACGCACTTTCCGCTCCAATGTAGACTACAAAGGTTCGATTATATTCAAGTCTGATAACTTTGGTGGCCTGGGGAGATGCGAAAATTCATCCTCGTGCTCAGAAAACCAGTCCTGGACAATGTGAGCTGTGTGAACGGGGACGTTGTCGTCTTGGAAGATACCATCATCATTGGGGAACAAAGCTTGTACCATTGGATGGACTTGATCGTCCAAAATGTTCACATAAGTCTGAGCAGTAATCCGCCCTTACAGAGTTATCATGGGGCCAGAAGAGAACCACGATATGGCTGCCCAAACCATCACCGAACCCCCGCCATGTTTCACTCTTGGCAACAAGCAGTCTGTATTATAGGCTTGAGGTGGCGTTCTCCAGACGTAAACTCGGCCAGAAGTGGGGAACAATGTGAAAGAAAACTCATCAGACCATATTACTCTCTTCCACTGCTCTATAGTCCAGGCTTTATGACTTAAACACCACTTTTTCCTGTTACAGGCATTAGCATTACTGATGGATGGCTTTTCAATTGCAACATGGCCAGCATTTCCCTATTTATGAAGATCCCTTCTAATTGTTTTGGTACTCACAGGATTTGGTAACACGACATTTATTTCAGCAATAACTTTTGCAGCTGTGGACTGCCTATTTTTCACGATAATCCTCCTTAATAATCGTCTGTTACGATCACTCAGCACACACTTTCGTCCGCGCTGTGATTTAGCGGATGATGTTTTTCCGCATTTGAAATATGCGGAAAAAATCTTCGACACAGTACCTCTTGAAACACGAAAAACCTCGGCTACCTTGCTTACGGAAGCACCCACCATACGCGCGCCAACAATTTGTCCACATTCGAAGTCTGTTAACTCTGACATAATGCAATGATAATCTCACATAACAGTGCTCCAACAACGATTGAACGGTGCAGCGATTTTACGAAGTTGTATAGGTGGCGTCAGTAGGCGAAAACTCCAGTGCCATCAACATAGTTCATTATAATCAATCTTTCTTTTCAAACATTCATTTCAAAAGGTGTTTCCATATTTTTGTCCAACCCCTGTATGTTTTACTAATTTTTATAATTATTGTTACAACTTTATTTTATTATCTATGTGATTTATACTATGACATATGACTGTTAGTAAGTCACATGTAGTTTGTATATGATTGCACTACAAATCTTGCTAGGATATGGGTAATGGTAAATATCTTAGTATATATATCCTTTTTTTTATGGAATAATTTATTATTGTTATTTTGTCATATTGATTTTATTTTCTTCTATGTGTATCTTTCTACTAATTAGTCATCTGAATAGCTTCCAGCCAGTCGGGTGTATTGTGAGTCGAATTCTTAGCTTTCAGCACGACTCAACAGAAACTGGCTGGATGTTTTTGCTTTTTTGTTAAACTATACACCCCTGATGACGTAGTTTAATGGAAAAACCTTCTACTGCCTTTTTATCCATTTATTTTTCATTATTTTAGTAATATGCCTTCTATTTCACTTCAAACTTCAACTGTTTTCAATAAGATGATTGTAAAAATATTGGTTTCATTGGTTTATTGTATGGTAATATATGAATTACTCTGGTTATATAATGTCCATTTATCCACATATTTCTTAGTAATTTGGTAATCTGCCTTCTATTTCTCTTCAAACTTCAACTGTTTTTAATAATATGAATGTAAAAATACTGGTTTCATTGGTTCTTTTATTGGTATTGTCTGAATAACTTTGGATGTATTTATAAAAGTATTTATATATATATATATAAAACTATTTTACTTCCATATCTGAAATAAAAACAAATTACCTGGCACAAAGACAGCGATTTAAAAATACACTTAGCAATGCCCCTCTCCCGCTAACCCAGCAAACATGACTGGTGAACTCCCTGACTTTCCATGACCAAATCTCAAAAAATTCTCTTGCAAAATGGTCATACTACAAAATTTGCCATTTATTTTGCCAAAATTAGCAATTTTTTTCTGCAATCATACTTCAAATTTTTCGATTTTTTTTGATGGATTTTGTGATTTTTTTTTTCTTCACAAAACTAATGAATTTTATGTCATTTTTTATTTCTTCCTTAAGACTTTTATGAAAATATTTGTAAATTCCCTGACTTTTCCTGCATATTTTGAAATTTCCCTGATTTTTCATGTCTATTTTGAAATTTCCTGACTTTCCATGATGCTAGGAACCCTGTAACTACAAAGCTACACTAATTTTATCCTTAATAATGATTGCCAGTATAGTGTATTAATAACATCCATAACCAGAATACCATTAATTTCATTTCAATCTACCCTTTTCTTTAGATTTTATTACATATCTTATTACAGGATATATATATATATATATATATATATATATACAGGGATGCCACTCAGAAATTAACAGAAAAGAGAATATTGTGTGTAAAGTTAAATTTACGACATTTTTCACAACATTTACACAGGAATTTTGTAAATTTTATTGTTTATAAACTATAACAAACTAAATAAAATATTAAATTTAAACCAAATTATTCCCTAACCCCCCCCCCCCTCTTGTAAACCTTTAGCATGTCTTTCTAAATGTGCATTTGTCAAAAAGTTTGAAATATGCTGTTAATTCATTGTGAATGAAAACTTATAAGAGTAAATAAAAATGATATTTTCTTTAGTTCACAGTACTTTACATCAATTAAGGTAACCCAGCAACAGATTTAAGGGATGAGATTGACCAAAAAGCAAAAAAGCTGAAAACTGCGCGAACGACTTTTGAGCAATGACAGGAATGTCAATCGCAACCAGGGTTGGCATTTTTGCCGGCAAAAAAGGTATTTTTGCCAGGACAGTGGCAAAAACTAGAAAAAACCAGGGGGAAAATGGAAAAAACCGGCAAAAATGGAAAAAAGCTATTTGTCTTTAATGTGATAAAATCTGCATGCTAATAAGGATAGTAATGGTATAAACAATTAAATTTAACAGTGTACTATTTAATATTTAAATTTAATTTGCTAATTAATATAAAATATTTTAAATCTTTAAAATATAGGTGGGATTCAGTCTTACTTAGGAATTTAAGAACAAAAAAAATTACATACCTAATTTTTTTTTTTTTTAAACTTAAGTCAGGGATATGTTTAGGAAAATTTTAGGTCCTTTAAAGGACCCTTCATAAAATAATTTATCTTAAAACAGGTCCCTTCACAAAATTCTTTAACCTCAAACAGGACCCTTCATAAAATTATTCGTCTCTCAAATACTTTTCATCTTCAAATTGATCTTCTTACAAATTTAATCATTTAAAAATAAAATCTGGCCGGTTAATAAATAATTGAACTCACCAAAAAATATATTATTTAGCTTCTCTATATGTGAAGGGTAGAACCTGAAAACACTGATAATTTAAAATTCACAAAACTATGTCTAAAATTTTCACAAAGACAAGAAAAACTCCCCAATTTAACAAAAGCGGACCCTGTGAGAAAAGTCTAGACAGACCCCCATAAGTAAAATATTTTATCAATTATTAATATATATATACAGAGTTTCCCCCAGAGGGTTTCAGGGGGCCGCTCCGCCCCTCTTGCCCTTTAGTTTAAAAAATAGCGCCGTTCTTGCCCCACATTTGAGAAAACACAGCCCTTCAGCGATGATGCAGATGCGCTATAACGCATAAATTACATAAAAAATCGGCGACGGAACGCAAAAAATAGCACTTACGCGTCCCACAAAACTTGTAATTTCGTCAAAAAATTGAAAAAAAAAAAAAAAAAAAAAAAAACGTCAAATTTCACTAAAAAAATCCACGAAATAAAGACTCATTTCCTGCAACATTCACGGCAAAATGGCTAATTTCGTCACAAAATCCCATAAAAACGGCAGATTTCCTTAAAAGATCGTAAAAAAAGAAAAAATTTCATGCAAAAAGCGCGATAAAACGGAAAAATTTGTCAAACAATTCACAAAAAAAACGGCAATTTTCGTCAAAAAATTGCGATAAAACGGCAGATGTCGTCAAAAGATTTGCAAAAAACGGTATATTTTCATCAAAAAATCGCAATAAAACGGAAAATTCTGTCTAGAAATTTCTGAAAAACAGTTAATTTTACCAAAAATTTGCGAAAAAACGCAAAATATCCCGAAAAGACGGCAGATTTTGTCAAAAGATTGAAAAAAAAAAGTTAATGCCAGAAGTGAATTTTTCTGTTCTACAAACTAATTTTCCTGCTTCAAAATTGTGTTTTTACTGCTCAAAAAGCGGATTTTCCTACTTCACAATCTAGGCATGTGAAGGGAAAATTACTCCTGGGGCATAATTAGAATAAGCCCCCCCCTCCCAACTTTTTCTTGTGACGGCCCAAAAATGACGTTTGTAGCATAAATTTGGCACCCCCTAAATTTCCGAGCCCGAGGCGACCTTCTCCTCCCCCCCCCCCTCTATTCACAATCCTCTTTTGACTGTACAAAACTTTCTAAATGTGAATCCTGAAAGCACCCGTTTATGAAACAAAAAGAACCCTTTATTGAACAAAAGTATTCTTTTTTTCTCAAAAAAAGGTCTTTTTCAATAAATCAGGCTTGCCCCTTAACAATCTTTTAACAAAATCGGCCGTTTTTTCGCGATCTTTAAATAAAATTTGTCGTTTTTTCGTGATTTTTTAGCAAAATCTGCTATTTTTCGCGATCTTTTAACAAAATTTATGTTTTTCTTTTCTTTTTGCTCAATTTTTGTTCTTTTTCGATTTTTTGACAAAATTTCTGTTTTTTCACGATTTTTTGAACCGCTAAATTCTAGATTCGACTATATAAAAAGTGTCCTTAAAAATCAAAAAAGTGCCCTTTTCAGAACAGTAGCGCCCTGCCCCTTTTTAAACCTGGGGAAAACTCTGATATATATATTTAATTATCAAAAGATTTTATAAAATTTTGTTATTTTTGTTTTATGTCATGAGACTTAAGAAATGTAAATATCTAAGTCTTTGGTACTATTTTATAACTATTTATCTAATGAAACTAGTTTGTTAAAGATAAAATAACTAAATTAAATTGAAAATTATATTGAAAAAAAAAACTTATGTCTTATCAGGAAATTAGAATTTTTTTTGTCCCTTTTACACTCCAAGAAAGGAACAAAATGTTAAATTATTTAGATACTTTCAGTAAGTAGCCTGTTGCCACTTTATCTTTTCGTACTATATTCCCCCTCACCCCACCATAGCAGAAGCTTGTCATGTATGGTTAAACCTTTTGAAAAATGAAGAGTTAAAACCACATTTTTCGAAACTAAAAAAGAGATTTGAACAAGCGATTTTGCCATGTCATCTGGTAGCATATTTGTTACATCGAAAGTACAGAGGTGAACTTCTAAATTATGAAAAAAAGAAAGCTGTAAACCATGGTTATCTAAAATCAATCCTGATTTTATATCTTATATTATTAATTTTGAGCTAAAAGAAAAACCCTTTCCTAGCTCATATTTTGCAGAAGAGTGATTAATAGTGTCAGTGCCTGTAATTGGTGGAGAAGTATTTAATAAGCTTGTGCAATTTCAAAAAACTTCTGTTCTTTAGTAGCACATCTTCAACTATGGCCAGTAAGTACTGCTGCTATTGAAAGATTTTTTTTTAAATTTTTCATTTGTGCAAACTAAGATTCGAAAAAACATTTTTTTTTTTTCAGAAATTTTTAGTTTTATCACTATCTCTTCATGAAATCTGTCATTTGTTGGAATCTTTTGGCAAAATTTAAAGTTTTTTTTTTTTAATTTGCCATTTTATGCGAATATTTTGACGAAATCTGCCGTTTTTTCGCGATCGTTTGACGAAATCTACCGTTTTTTCGAGATCGTTTGACGAAATCAACCGGTTTATTGCGATCGTTTGACGATTTCTACCGATTTATCCTGATTTTTTGAAAAAAGTTGTGATTTTTCGCAAAACATTAGGAGAAATTCGCCGTTTTATTTCGATTTTTGGACGGAAATTGTCGTTTTATCACGATTTTTGACAAAATCTGCCATTTTTTCGGTATTTTGTGACGAAATTAACAATCCTTTCGCGAATCTTTTGACAAAATTGACCGGAAATTAGTCGTTTTTTGGCGATCTTTTAAGGAAATTTGTCGTTTTTTCGCGATTTTTTGACGAAATTACGCGTCCTGTATTTTTTTGATAAATCAGAAAATTTGAAAATAACAAAAAAGCTGACAACCGCGGATCCGCGGAAGAATCTCATCACTGTAAGTGAGGAGTTTTATGTATTGTATCATTAGGTGCGTTCGTAATTATGTAAATACGTAGCACCTATTGTCGCTCAGTCCGTCCGTCCGCATATAACAACGCAAAAACTACCCAACCGAATCGTTTGAAATTTAAAATACATAATTATTACATAAATTTGTCGAGTCATTTCAAATTTTATGAAAATCGGATGCATAGATCAATTACAGGGGCAATCAAAAGTATTCCGTTACATTACGGTCAATGGGGAAAAAGTTTCAAATGCATTTTACTCGTTTGAAATTTAAAATACATAGTTATTACATAATTTTGTCGAGTTATTTCAAATTTTTTGATAATCGGGTGCATAGATCAATTACAGGGGCAATCAAAAAGTATTCAATTACATTATAGTCAATGTGGAAAAATTTTCAAATGTATTTTATACGTTTGAAATTTAAAATACATAGTTATTACATAATTTTGTCGAGTTATTTCAAATTTTATGAAAATCGGATGCATAGATCAATTACAGGTACAATCAAAAGTATTCCGTTACATTACGGTCAATGGGGGAAAATGTTTCAAATGCATTTTAATGGTGCTGTACTCATTCAAACTTAATAAAATTTATATGCAACTATAAAGTACATATTATAATATACATTTTACATAATTTGTGATGCAAAGAACATTTCTTATTGATTTACAAGGTCACACAAAAGTATTCCATTACATAATGGTATAGGGAGAACATTGTTTGATGAGCGTTTTAATTGTAATTCACTATTTACAATTTTATGAGATTGATATATGAGAGTAATATTTTTAAAATTTCGTTATCGTACAAACGCACCTCATTTGCTACGCTTCACCTGCAATTTCCAACTTGTTTTAAATTAATTTAGATAACTAGGCTATAGATTGTATGATTTTTCCACGAGTAAATAGAAAAAATTTGCAGGGTTTTTTTGCACGATTGTTTGGCAAGAATTGTTATTTTACATTGCGATCATTTGACGAAAATCGACATTTTACATTGCAATTGTTTGACGAAAATCGACATTTTACATTGCAATTGTTTGACAAAAATCGGCAATTTACATTGCGATCATTTGACAAAAATCACCATATTATACTGTGATCGTTTGACAACAATCGTTATTTTATACTGCAATCGTTTGATGAAAATCACCGTTTTATTTCGCAATTGTTTCATAAAAATCCCCGTTTTATATCGCGATTGCTTGACAAAAGTCGCTGCTTTACATTTTAATTGTTAGACGAAATTCGCTGCTTTACTTCGTGATAATTTGACAAAAATCTTCACTGTATAATGTGATCGTTTGACGAAACACGCCATTTTACATCACGATCAGTTGACAAAAACCACCATTTTATGTCGCGATTGCTTGACAAAAATCGCCGTTATACACCACAATCGTGTAACAAAAATAGCAGTTTTATTTTGTGATCGTTTGATGAAAATCACTGCTTCATTTCGTGGTCTGTTGAAGAAAATTGCTATTTTGCTTTGCAGTCATCTGACGAAAAATGCTGTTTTTTCGCAATTGTTTGACAAAAAGCGTTATCTTATCTTGTGATCGCCTAGCAAAAATCGTGGATTCTTAAAAATTAAAAAAAGTGGAAAATCTACCTTTTGGCGGAAAAATGGCATCCCTGTATATATATAATCTTTTCTGGCACAGTGTGCCCAACCCGGGATACCTAATTTTAATTCCTAGCTTTTAAATGGCACCAAAAATATTTTAATTATATTTTGTTTTTACAATGAAAGCTTAAATTAAGGAATTCTTAATTCCTAAAAAAGTCGTTTGTTCCATTGACAGTCGGTAATTTCTCATTTTACCAACAAAATCTGTGCTAGGAAAGAAGCCGGAAAGAGTTAAACAGGATTTTTAGCAACTCTGTTCTACAATAAGTACAGAGACGTGGAAAATAAACTTATGCAAATCAAATATATATCAAATAAAATTTTTAATAATGAAAAAGTACACAAGTTTTTTTATATTTAATTTTAAAAACTTTAGATTTCTCACAAAATAAGTATTTAGGTTTTTTATTCAAGAAGTTTTACACACTTCAAATTGTACTTCCTACACACACATCCTCCCATCTTCTAAGAAAGTCGATAATTTTGATATGCAACATTAGCCCTTTTCCTTTTATAATTTTACTTGTTACAAGAACTAGCTATTGGAAAAAGAAAAGTTCCAACAGGCTAGAGGGTGTGAATATTGCTGGTTTTTAACATTTTGTGCTGTGATTGGTTGTTTCTTCTATTAATGTTTAGTTACATGTTGCCATTGCAGAAACTAAATTTTAAACAAATCTAAATCTTTATAATAAATTTTGAAAAAGAAAAAAAAAAGATGCAATTAAAATGAAAAAAAGATTTTTAGACAAAGTTAAAAAAAAAATAGGGACAGGAAAATAGGAAACAATTGGCAATACTATATTTAAAGCATCTGTAACTTTATCTGAATTAAAAACTCTGTAAAAAGTTGAAAAGTTTGACATGAAGGAACATTATTATTAATTTAAAACAATCTTAAGACTCATTTTTAGAGGAATTTTCTATGTATATATAAAATTGTCAAGGATATAAATAATAAAAACTTTAATAGAACAGCCTGTTACACATAAACAAAAACATTTATTTCACATTTTGCCAAAATGTACATTTTTTTACTTCAACTCCTTAACCTGTAAACCTAGAAAAGAAAAGAAAAATAATTAAATGTACATTATTAAAAGCATACACAATTAAGAAAAATTGCACTCAAACTTTACAATATCTACATAATAAAAGCTTAAATTATGTGACTCATCAACATTTCTGGGCTGACCACTTCACTTTTTATATGCCAGGTGGCCATTTTGGTACTCTAATGCAAGCTACATGCTTGCGATAGGTCCCTAATTATTGCTCTATTGCCACCATTTCATCTATATTATAACAGTCCAAGTCATGTGACTGTCAAAACAACTATGAGCTGATTAATATGCTTTTCACACACAAAATTTCCCTGGTTAAAAAAAATAAAAACTTCATAAAAATTGCCATGATCGCAACGAATTCTCAATACTTTTATGTTAGCAGGGTACAAATCTAGCCAATAGCATTTTTTTATGTGGTTAATTAATCACTTAACCGGTGACGGGTATGACGAAACAGTGCTTTAACCCCTGACTTATCTCGGGGCAGCCGGTGAAGTGGTTAAATAAAACAAAGCTTTGAAGTTGATCAAGATTTGTGGCATTTTTAAATATTTTTCTTAATGTCAGATGTTTTTTATTTAAATTAAATGAATGGATTTTAATTTTAATGAAATAATAATAAAAAACATGATGCAAACAATATGCAACAAATTACAATTTATCATCCGCATAATGCTACACAAAAACTAGTCGTTGGGGGCCACCGTAATACTTACCCATCATAGATATGTATATGAAAATAAAACATTTGAAATTATTTATACAATGCATTGCAATTCACAAACAAAACTTAAATATTGTTAATACACTATATTGCCATTGATTATGGGACACTTGCGATTTTAGACATTTTACTAAATATCTAGAAAAATACATGAGGAATCATCTCGAAACTCTTAGTGTATAAATATAATAGTATACGTCATACATCTCCGTGAAGATTTTTTACCGAAACTCCATAGGGGACCGTCAACAAATTAAAAAAGAATGAATATCTTTTGAATAACCCTGTCAAAACTAATGTAGCAAAAGCGCTCAAACTCTAGATTATGATTGAATGCCTTATTGTAATACACTGTGTTCATTTTTATGCAAACAGCATGCATACTCGCAGAGTAATTAAGGTTTTTATAAAAATGGTCCCAAATTTTTCTAAGTTTTTCCCTTATAATTTTCAGAGTTCTTAATATAAAATAATAATTTTTTCAGAAAATATGACAAACAACATTGCACACAGTACCCTGTAATCAGAATTAAAAAATAATAAAAATTGTATGAAAAATGAGTAGGTTTACTAAATAATTTTTTACTGCGCATGCGTCAAAGATATCAAAATTTCATTTGCATATTATGTTAGCTAAATGTATAGAGCAACTTTTGTGAAAGTCACAAAATCATAACTTGAAAATTCTGAAAATAATCATCAATTGAATAAGTTGAAAATCCGTTATTCTCAAAATGAAGCAAAAACAAGAGGGGTTGTATCCATATATTCATTGATTAGTGTCAATATAGAATACACAATATGGGATGTACTACTGCATTTGGATAAAATCCCTCATTTTTTTGCTTCATTTTGGAAACAACGGATTTTGTCCTTTTTCTATAGACGATTACTTTCAGAATTTTCAAGCTATGATTTTGAAACTTTTACAAAAGTTGCTCTATACATTTAGCTAACATAATATGCAAATGAAATTTTGATATCTTTGACGCATGCGCAGTAAAAAATTATATAGTAAACCTACTCATTTTTCATACAATTTTTATTATTTTTTAATTCTGATTACAGGGTACTGCGTGCAATGTTGTTTGTCATATTTTCTGAAAAAAATATTATTTTATATTAAGAACTCTGAAAATTATAATGGAAAAACTTGGAAAAATTTGGGACCATTTTTATAAAAACCTTAATTACTCTGCGAGTGTGCATGCCATTTGCATAAAAATGAACACAGTTTATTACAATAAGGCATTCAATCATAATCTAGAGTTTGAGCGCTTTTGCTACATTAGTTTTGACAGGGTTATTCAAAAGATATTCATTCTTTTTTAATTTGTTGACGGTCCCCTATGGAGTTTCGGTAAAAAATCTTCACGGAGATGTATGACGTATACTATTATATTTATACACTAAGAGTTTCGAGATCATTCCTCATGTATTTTTCTAGATATTTAGTAAAATGTCTAAAATCGCAAGTGTCCCATAATCAATGGCAATATAGTGTATACATAATAATGCTATATTAAAGAACTGCTGATGCACCAATTTCGACAAATTATATAAAACGCCAAACTACTCAAGTAGTACCGAACTGCGTAAAAGAAACATCCTTATAACTCCAAAAATAATAATTCTATTAACTAACAATTAACTGCGTCGGATTAAGCGTCTCATTTCCAATTAAAATATACTTCTGAATTGAAATTTGAATGAAATACAGGGTCATGAAAAATCGAAGAATGTGGAAAACAAGATTACAAATATCTCGGCAACTAATAATCCGATCGACTTCGTTCTATATGCAAAATATGTGTTATTTTATTGCCCTTTACGTCCATTACTTAGAACAAAAAATTCGAAAATTTTTATATACCTTTCATCAGAACGAATTTTTCGAGAGTCCGAAAAAAATAGTTCCGGATAATCGAGGTTGCTGATATTAAATAGAATTCGTCCCATTCTTACATACTAACTACATACAAAATTTCAAATGTCTATATCTCAATTTTTTCGGGAGATAGAGCGTTTACAGACAGGCAGACAGACGGACGGCAAATTTTTTTTTCTAAAAATATGTTTTTCGGAATCTTCACTATCTAAAACGTGTAAATCTGTCAAAAAAAATTTTCGATTTTCAAAACGATTGCAAGACTTACCCTATACTACGTATGATGGGTAAGTAATAAAGAACTCTTGATTTTTTTTTTTTTTTTTTTTGTTCACATATACATGCATAAAAGTAAATACTTATGTATAGTTACATTTGTTTATTTCAGCTAGAATAAAATAGCATTCACTCTAGAAATAAAAAGGACATGGTGCTATTCACTAAAAAGGGCACTACTGCAGTAGAAAAGGGCACTTTAGCAAGGAAAAAATTTATTACCTTTAGAAGGGGAAAATACATAATTTTTAAATATGATAAATCAAGTAACGAAGTAACATTAATTTTGAATGACTTTATGATATAAAAATTAAAAGTACAATTAAATTAAAACATGAATGAATAGTTTCATGGGGTTTTTTTTCCCCTTAAAGAAATGAAAAAATTTATTATTTTTAGGCACACAAATTTAGAAATACTATGGAATAAAAAAAATATTTATTAAAAATCTCTGAGTAAAGCCAGTGGTGCATTTTACTACTTTCAAAAAGAGAAGGGTGTATTTTGTAAATTTGAAAAAGGGCAGGATGCTGCACCCTTCAAAAATGGCCTAGAATGAACACTAACTAAAAGTTACTTCAATTTCACTAACTGGGGTGTTTATTTTTTATTGACAAAAGCCATTAGTATTAAAGTTCAGTTAAGAATAATTATTTTTATTATTATTATAAAATACACAGCATAAAATTATAATGTAGGAAACATTAAGGATGGGTTCAAAGAATGAACACTTTGACACCGAAGGCATTGTCTCCATTTATTTACCTCTCACAAGCATTCACGTCATCACCATTAGAAATGATAGAATGCCAAGATAAAGAGGATAAATGAGTTAAGTTTTTCCTGAAGCTATCAAATTTCTATACACATTTATAAACCTATACATTTTATATATTTACAACATTCATTTAGAACCAAACTCAATGTCTGATACAACATAAGACAATTGGACAAATGTCTCAATCTCTCAAACAGCATCAAAACATTGATTTAGCAAGAACACAAGAAGACAGCAGGAAATTATTCCAGAATCTGTTGGCGCAGTCTTGCAATTGCATGTAAGGCATTTATAGAAGGGTATATTAGACACATGTTCATATACATGTCTATTAAAAAAACTTAAGTACAGTTATCATTCTGATTAGATTAAAAGTATTTATTTATTTGGCATATGTAATTGAAATTCAGTTTAGAATAAAGATTATTACTATTATTATTATAAACTATACAGCATAAAATTATAATGTAGGAGACATTAAGGATGGGTTCAAAGAATGAACACTTTGACACCGAAGGCATTATCTCCATTTATTTACCTCTCACAAGCATTCACGTTATCACCATTAGAAATGATAGAGTGCCAAGATAAAGAGGATAAATGAGTTAAGATTTTCCTGAAGCTATCAAATTTCTATACACATTATTTGTAAACCTATTTTATATCTTTACAATACTTATTAAGAACCAAGCACAATGTCTGATACAACCTAAGATAATTGGACAAATGTCTCAATCTCTCAAACAGCATCAAAGCATTCATTTAGCAAGAACACAGGAAGAGAACAGGAAATTATTCCAGAATCTGTTGGCGCAGTCTTGCAATTGCATAAAAAAGACATCTATAGAAGGGTATATTAAAAACATGTAGGTAAATTTTAACATGGTTACCCCACTTTCTGCCAATGTTAGGGGGAAAAAAAACCCTCTAATTTTAATTAAGTTTCCCCTTAAACGTAAGTCTTTTTTTATTTTATATTATCTTAAAAGTAACCGAATTTCTTTAAATGTATGTTTATCTATTTTCTGTTAAATGCAAGCTATTAAATTTCAGCTACACCATGCTGTTTACATATTACCATCACCTGAAACAGATGAATGGTTGGTTGATCCGCATAGAAATCTCTTTAAACAATCATCAGTTATGACTGATGGAAATTGCAACTTCATCTCCCTGCATGGAGAATAATTTTAGTCTGCTAGCAAAATTGACGGTGAGTTTCACAAGTTGTGAAGTCTTTCATCATATTTTTCTCATATCAAATCAGATCGGTTCTTGCGACCGTAGAAATTAACTACATTTTTTGGCAATGCTTTTTTAGCCCAGCTGACAAAATAAATACTGGCGTTTTTCAAATCCATGATATGCTTTCTGTTTACGCTGTTTGCTGGCCTTCTTAAGATGAAATGATGTCTCTGGAGTTTAAAGGCTCATTAGAACTGATGTCTATTATGGCTAGCTGAGTATTAAGATAATCATTCATATTGTATGTATATTTATTTTATTGATTTTACTGACAAAGAGTCAGTTAATGTTTTATTTTGTCTGATGTCCTGCATTTTTCAAGAAATAAACTTAAGTGTTGTATATTTCAGAAGGAGATTCTGGGTGAATTTTTTTTTTCTTTGAAATTCACATCACATTTTTGGAAATCGGCAAGTGGGGGGTTATCTACGATCTTCAGACAAAATCAGCATTTTTTTTGCGATCTTTTGACGAAATCGGTAACTAAAAGTTACTTTAAAGTAGTTAATTTTTTTTTATAAACATAATTAAAATTCGGTTCAGAATAAATATTTCTATTATTATTATTATTATAAGCTATACAGCATAAAATCATCATGTAGGAGACATTAAGGATGGGTTCAAAGCATGAACACTTTGACACCGAAGGCATCATCTCCATTTATTTACCTCTCACAAGCATTCACGTTATCACCATAAGAAATGATAGAGTGCCAAGATAAAGAGGATAAATGAGTTAAGATTTTCCTGAAGCTATCAAATTTCTATACACATTATTTGTAAACCTATTTTATATCTTTACAATACTTATTAAGAACCAAGCACAATGTCTGATACAACCTAAGACAATTGGACAAATGTCTCAATCTCTCAAACAGCATCAAAACATTGATTTAGCAAGAACACAGGAAGAGAGCAGGAAATTATTCCAGAATCTGTTGGCGCAGTCTTGCAATTGCATATAAAGGACATCTATAGAAGGATATATTAAAAACATGTAGGTAAATTTTAACATGGTTACCCCACTTTCTGCCAATGTTAGGAAAAAAAAAAGTCTCTTTAATTAAGTTTCCCCTTAAAGGTAAGTATTTATTCAGTTTAGAATAAAGATTATTACTATTATTATTATAAACTATACAGCATAAAATTATAATGTAGGAGACATTAAGGATGGGTTCAAAGAATGAACACTTTGACACCGAAGGCATTATCTCCATTTATTTACCTCTCACAAGCATTCACGTTATCACCATTAGAAATGATAGAGTGCCAAGATAGAGAGGTTAAGTCAGCTGAAAATCTTTTCTGAAGCTATCAAAAATTCCCTATACATTATTCTTATAACTATTCATTTTATATCCTTACACTGTACAGTCAGAACCAAAATCAATATTGCAGGATTGCTACCATGGAGATAGAATAGTTAGAGAACAGAGAAGATAGGCTTTTCCTAACAGAACTTAGCCCCAAAGTATTGCCCGGTGTATGGCGTGGCGCTAGTGATGCTGCACTGACTTTCAATCACATGACCTGTTTGACTAGTCTCTCGACGAATCTGATAGCGGGACGTAGGAGGCACCAGATTTCATCTTCTCCCAAACCGCCGGAAATGCTAGCCAGACTCTGAAAGACTCTATGGGCAAAAATGGAAGCACCGTCTTTGTTCTCCTACTACTATTTCTATCTTCATGGTTTCTACTCATATGGGAGAATGAAATTCCCTGATTTTTCCAGGTGTATTTCAAGAAAATTCGAGTCTAGCGGTGTAGTGGACATGATGAGGGTAAATAAATGTTATATTACTCAAAAAACACTAAAATTTGTTGAATAGAGTTGCAAATAATCTCTGGTCTAAAGCTCTTTATCCCAATTCTTCCCCTAAATCAATAACAATCTTTCTTTGAGGTTTACAATTAGAATCGCTCTCTTTATTTGAAAGCTTGTAATCATAAATTATTAAAGTTTCCTACAAACTTGCTACAAAATATTTGTGCACTGTGTTCACGTTAACAAATATTCATATTGTTTACTGTATCCCAAAATTATTAAAACTTATTTCATCAAATGAAGGGGAAACAGATTGGGGAGATGGAGGCTTGTTATAATTACCTATTGTTACATGAAAATAACTGCTGAAAAAAGCTGTAAAATCTATAATGAGTATTAAAAATATAAAATGTGGAAAATAAATTAGGAAAAAAAAAAAGGTAGAATTTTTTTTTCTTTTTTTTTAAATGTGCAGTTTGCCAAATCATAGAAGATTCTCGCTTCTGGTCGCACAATAATCAAACTCTTAGAGATCACAATGAAAGTTTATCAAATTCCCTGACTTTTCCAGGTTTTAGGGAAAAAAAATTGAAAAATCCTGACTTATTTGGCTAATTTCCCGATTCCCTGACTTTTCCAGGTTCTCCAGGCTGTGTAGCAACCCTGATATTGTCTGATACAGCCTAAAACATTCCGACAAATGTCTCTATCACTCAAACAGCATCAAAATATTGATTTAACAATACAGGAAGACAGCAGGAAATTATTCCAGGATATGTTGGTGCAAAGTCAAGCAATTGCTTATGAATGACATTTATAGAAAAGAATTTACATACTTCTATTACTGTTTAACATGTACATACAGTATTTAGGTATGTTTTCCTGAAGGGTTCAGACAACAGATTAAGTGATCTGGTATGAGGCAATAAAACTGATTCCACCAAAATTGAGAATTTACGATGACAATCTTTTTTGGACTGGTAAAATACAGGATCCCCAGCAAAACATGATAGGCAAATTCCCTGACCAAATCTCACAAAAATTCATGACTTTCCCTGAACAAATTTCAAAAAATTCTCTGACCAAACAGGCATACAATGAATTTTACTACTTATTTTCTCAATCCTTTCTCAAACTTAGCGATTTTTTTCTGAAATAATTCTGCAAACTTCCTGAACTATTTTTTTTTCAATCATTCGATGAATTTTGTGATTTTTTTTTCCTGGGGATATTTGATGACTGTTGCATCATTTTTTAATTGTTTTTTCTTCAAGACTTTTCCACGATATTTTCGAAAATATTTGTGAATTCCCTGACTTTTTCGGAATATTTGGAAATTTCCCTCGACTTTCCATGATGCTGGGAATACTGCTATAGCTTGACAGTCTGTGTCAAACTATTATTGTGTTCATTTTAAACCTTTACAGTATTTATTAAGAATACTGTAAGACTCAATGTCTGAACAACCTAAAACAGTTGGATAAAAATCCCAATCTCTCAAATAGCATCAAAATATCAATTTAGCAGGAAATTAATACAGCATCTGTTGGTGCAAGCAAGTCCATATGAAAGGCATTCATACAAGGGTATATTAGACACATGTTCATATATGTATAAAAGTTACTTCAATTTCACTAACTTAAAATTGGGCACTTCTTTTCTTTTCTTTTTTTTTTTTTTTTTTTTGTCAAATGTAATTGAAATTCAGTTTAGAATAAATATGTTTACTATTATTATTTTAAACAATACAGCATAAAATTATAATGTAGGAGACATTAAGGATGGGTTCAAAGAATGAACACTTTGACACCGAAGGCATTATCTCCATTTATCTACCTCTCACAAGCATTCACGTTATCACCATTAGAAATGATAGAGTGCCAAGATAAAGAGGATAAATGACTTAAGATTTTCCTGAATCTATCAAATTTCTATATACATCATTTGCAAGCCTGTTCATTTTATATCTTTACAATATTTATTAAAAACCAACCAAATTCAATGTCAGATACAACCTAAGACAAATTAGATAAATGTCCTAATCTCTCAAACAGCATCAATATACTGATTTAAGTCGGCTTCATTTTAATCAGTTTTTATTTTAGTTATTTTTAAAATAAATTTAAGATGTAAACAAACCTAATAATGTACTTGTTTTACATAAAACAAATAAACTGCTTTTAGAAAGACAGTTTAATCTCTGTCAAAAAGTAAAATACAAAATTTAAAAAAGCTACCAAGTTTATTTGAATTAAATTATAAAACAATCGGAACAGATGCAGTATCTTCCTGCGAGCTGCCATTTTGATTCCCTATTATTTCTCACTAATTGTTATCATTATTTTGCAATTATTTTTTTGAGGAAATATAAAATAAATATTTTTAAGTCTTATGCATACTAAAAAATTGATTTTAAATTTACTTGAATGTTTTACATAATAAATGAATAAGTAAATCAAACGATTTTTACTATTAAAAATTTGCTAGTTCAATCTTTGAGTATCTTCAGTAGATTGTCTTGCTTAATTTCAAATAATTTTTTGAAATGTACGATTCAATCATTAAATAATCATTTTAGTTGCATTTTGCAGTTTAAGGTAAAATAATAATGTAAGAGATATAACAGGGAAACAAAATGGTGGCTCGCGGGAAGATACTGCATCTAAGCCAAATAATCTTACAACAGTAAAGAAATAAAGTAGACTCCCTCAAATCCGCACTCCTAAAATCCACAACTCTCTAAAATCTGCACATATTTTACGGATGTAAACAATGAAACATTCAGTTCAGATGTAGGTGCAAAATTTGACTTTTTTAGTTTTATATCAATTCCATATATTTTTTAATTTGTAATTTTTGTTAAGGTTATTGAATTCATGATTTTTCAGGAAGAGAGAATAATTTATTTCTTAAAAAATAAAGATATTGCTGATATTATTGGTAATCACAATTTTACCAAATATATTTATATATTAATCAAGCTTTTTTAGTTATTAAGTCTGGCTAAACCTGAAATAAAGCTTCAATAATTTATGATCTTGATGTGAATTAATAATGTGCCTTTATGAGGCAAGTTTCATAGAATAATTTAGACAAAACACATTTCATCTTTATAATGAATATTTAATTGTACATTATTGATTATTAATTTGACCTTTGCTTTTAATATTTTTATTTTAAAAACTATCTAAATTTTTATTATTTTAGTTTATCACTTATTTTAATATTTTAACATATTATAAGCACTCATTATACTTATGAATCCATTATTAATTATATTCAAATTACTTTTTTAAAAATGTAAGCAAAGCAATGATCAGAAATCCGCAAAACCTCTGGTCCCAAGCTGTGCGGATTTGAGGGAGTCTACTGTACATTATAAATATTTTAATATTTACTTATTAATGTTTAGAAAAACCTCTGTAAGTTAAGGTAAAATAAAATTTTGACTTGATAATCCCTATAATATGAAAAATCTGAACCATTCATTGAATTTAATATAGTAAATATCAGCCCTTTAGAATGGTCGAAGATATTTGTTACACTTATCAAGGAAACATACTAAAAATGATCATCTCATTTTTTAAATATGTCATTTGCATTTCATAATTTTAAATGATTTTTGTTGTGTTGCATTACTGATGTTGATCGTTAACAAAAATTGTTTACTCTAACTTTGGAACTGTGGATACTTTTAACTTTGAAGCTAGTTAGTTACAAACAGAAATAAAATAAATACTTGCTAAATTGGAAAAAAAAAAAATATATCTACAGTATTTAAATAATCAAAGATCTTTTATTAAATACTTTTTTAATTACATTTTCTACTTTCTAGCATTAGTATTTTGATGCAGTTTTACAGTCAATGGGCACATCCTGATGAGTGGTTTGACACATTTAGCTTCATTTTTTATAACCTTTATTTACTGATTTATCACCTGCACAGTCATGCTTTAAAATAAATTGGTAACTAAAAAGAAAATGTTGTAATATCATATAAAAAAAAAAAATATTTTTATAAGCCTAAATCTTCCAAAGCGCGTGGAAAATCAATTATAAATTTATTGCTACAAACAGTTATACAAAGAAATAAAAATATGACATAAAATTATTGCATATAACATTAAAAAACAACAGTCCACAAAACAATTTTATTTGCTTGATAAAAATGTTGAAATCTTACCAGGTGGCAAAGACTGCTTTAGCTTTTCAGCCTTTTCTCGGTCTTGAATCACAAAGGTGTAAAGGAATCTGCTACAGCGAACTTTGAACTTCACATTATCTCTGTTTTTCTTAATTTTCACAGCTAATGAAATTAAGAAAGAACATAACATTTATAATCATGTTAAGACACATAACATTCAATAAATACAATGGCCTCTTTTTTTTTTTTTTTTTTTTTCAATAACATACATTATTTATCTTACATAAAAACCAATCTAAAAATCAGACATTCTACAGGTTCATCAAGAAAAGAAATTGAATTTTCATTAGCTCCTCCTGTTGATCATGTGAAGGAAAATTGCGAATTTTGTCGATCATGTGAAGAAAATAGTGAATTTTATCAAATATCTTCATAAAAATCACGAATTTCATCGATCAGGTTCGTAAAACTCGCGAATTTTATCAATCAGTCGCCAAAAAATCAAGAATTCCATCGATCATGTGAGGAAAAAATCGAAAATTTTGTCTATCGGCTTTTTTTTAAATCATGAATGTCGTCGATTGGTTTCATAAAAATAGCCAATTTTGTTGATCAGACAGGGAAATATTGTGAATTTTCTCGATCAGTTACGTAAGAATTGCGTACTTTGTTGATCAGGCAAGGAAATATGAACTTTCTCGGTCAGCTTCTTAAAATTTGCGAATTTTCTCGATTATTTCCTTAAAAAGTTCCTTAATTTGGCCAACCGGGCTTGGAAGAATTATAAATTTCATTAACTGTGTATAGAAAATCGATAATTTTGTTGATTAAGCTCGGGAAAATCTTCTGTCTTTTTCGTTCATGAAGTTCGCATTTTTTTCGGCACCAACCAATTATGCTCGTTTTTTAGCACTTTTAGTAAAACAAAATTTACTTTCCTGAATAAAATGAAGTAATATTATTGCATCTTGAAAATAATCCTTGCTATATCTGTTATATACACAAACGTAAAAACTACTGATATTTCCTTATTAACTGTATTGGATATTTTGACTGGGTAAGCGAATTTAAAGGAGTAACCCTACTCTCCTCTGAAACCATATTTTTTATTCGATTGTAAACCATAGATCACCTCCTCTAAATTGAAATCTCTACGTGTTATTGATGTGGCCCTCGACCACCCAGGCATATTTGTATTGTAAGTGGCCCTTTCCTTGAAAAGGTTGTGCACTCCTAGTGTGGAAACAAGCTATTGAATTCATATTTTGCATTTACAACTTTAAAACATTTAATTTTAACATCTAAATACTATATAATAAAATTTCAATTTTATTTTGGCAAATGGTATCTAGAAAGTCGATGCAGAATAAATGTATCTATAATACAGTATAACAGTTTGTAATCCCCTTTTGAATTCCAAAAAGTCATATCCTATTTTGAAAATGTATGTTTTGTCACAAAAACTCCCAATACACATTTTTTTTTTTAAATACACAGAAAAGACAGTTTCCCCCAGGTTTAAAAAGGGGCAGGACGCTACTGTTCTGAAAAGGGCACTTTTCTGATTTTTAAGGGCACTTTTATAGTGTTGAATCTAGAATTTAGTGGTTAAAAAAATCGTGGAAAAATAGAAATTTCATTAAAGAATCGAGAAAAAAAATCCAAAAATTTCATCAAAAAATTGAAAAAAATGTTAATGTTGTTAAAAAATGGCAAATATTGTTAAAAAATCGTGAAAAAAAAAAAAAAAAAAAGGCCAATTTTGTTAAAAGATTGCGGAAAAAAGGCAGATTTTGTTAAAAAGAATAGCAAAAAACGACTAATTTCGTGAAAAGATTGCGAAAAATCGGCAAATTTTATTAGAAGATCACAAAAATGGCAAATTTCTTCAAAAGATTGCAAAAAACCGCCAATTTTGTTACATTTAAACAAGAAAAAGCGCAAATTCCGAAAAAAAATTCACTTTTAGCATTCTTTTTTTTGTGCCCCTTTGATGAAATTTGCATTTTTTCGCTATCTTTTGACGAAATCTGTCTTTTCGGGGGTATTTTGACGAATTTTTGGCAAAATTTGCCGTTTTTCCTGAATATTTTCACAGAATTTGTTGTTTTATTGTGGTTTTGGACGAAATTTGCCATTTTTTTTTTTTTTGCAAATCTTTTGTTGAAATCTGCCATTTTATTCTCGATTTTTAGACAAAAGTTGTCATTTTTCATTATCTTTTTGCGAAATTTCCAGTTTTTCACCATTCGTTTCACTAATTTTTCCACGATCTTTTAAGAAAATCTGCCGTTTTTTCCAGGATTTTGTGACAAAATTAGCCTTTTCTTTTTTTTTGCAAATTGTGCTGGAAATCAAGTTGTTAACTCGTGATATTTTAATGAAATCTGACGTTTTTTCGTGACTTTTTGATGAAATTACGTGTTCTGTAAAACGCGTAAGTTTTTTTTTTTTTTTTTTTTTTCGTTCTGTCGTCGATTTTTTGCATAATTTACGAGTTAGCTTCATCGCTGAAGAGTTGCGTTTTTTCTAGTGTGGGGCAAGAAGGGTGCTAGTTTTTAAATGAGGGGCAAGAAGGGTGCTATTTTTCAAACTAAAGGGCAGAAGGGGTGCCGCACCTCCCTGAAACCCTCTGGGGGAAACTCTGGAAAAGAAGAAATAAATCAGGTTAGCAGCATACATTTTGTGCCCCTCACTTTCCACACTCGAGATGACCACCACCTTTGTACGTCTCTGGTCAGTTACCAAGATACATACAGTACCGGACCTCAAATCCGGACGACCCAAAATCCGGAACGAATAACGAAATCTGAAATTCCGCGACGATCTCTGATTAAAAAATTCTAAAAACTGTCCATAGATGGCGCAACGTGCGTGCATAATACAGTTCCAAGTCATTCTAAACTAAGCAATTGGACTCAATTCATTAATTTTATTGCAATGTTTTGTTTTTACATTACTTTCAGGGTTGGTAAAAAACCGGGTTTAAAAAAAAAAAACCAAAAACCATGGTTTTTTTGGTTTAAACCAGGTTTTTTTGGTTTAAACCGGGTTTTTTTTAATATGTTTTCCTGTTACATATACATGCAAATTTATGAACAAAAGTAAACATTTTTGAATATATAAGTAATAATTTGATTTAAAGGTAATTCCAATCAATATAATTATTTAATATACAATCAATTATGTAGAAAATTGAAATTCTTTAAAATCTAAACATTTTTAGAAAATCCTGTGTCTTATATTTCATAAATAAAATGTGCTACATAATGAAACATTGATACCCTGAAAATCTTAATGAACAATCTTTTGATTACTAGCATTATAAATAAATATATGATATAGATTCATATGTAAAACTTCATATATATTATTTCCAAATGGTTATTCAAAATAATTAATTTGAAATACTTGTTATATGTGATGTCTGATTTTTTTGTTAGAAGACTGCATGAGTTAATTATCTTTTATTGAAAAATAAAGCTTTTTATAAAGAATTTTTGGAAGGATTTGAATTTAGCAGTAGAGTCTTTACACACTTCAAGCATTGTGTTTACTCAGTGGCGCAGTGGGTTTTGGGGGTTAAACCCCCCCCCCCCCCCCCCCCAGAGCCATGACAAAAATACAAAAATTTCCATTTTTATGAACCGAATCATAAAAAACAAAACTAAAGTTAAATTTTTATTTGTTTTCTCGAAATCTGCTGCTTTATTGAATCAAATTTTATTTAAAAATTTGACTCGTTTAAGCGGCAGTAATGTATTTACTTTGAAAAATGGGGAAAGCGCATAGTAACAGTATCAGTATCGAAAACTGGTCACTCATTTCGGAAAAGGCCGGCATTCATTTATACTATTGGAAATTAGCCGAAGGCTAAAAAGAATGGTCATTTCCTGTCGCTGCCAAAACGGTCTCGGGTTTTTCAATACTGCACCACTGGGGGGGGGGGGGGGGGGGTCTTAATCAGTTGCATCTGTTCCTTGCTCTCTTTTTGGAAACGGGACTGGACTCGCAAATTCCAGGAAAAACAAAAACACATGCTCGCATGCTTTGAAGGATAGACTTAATTCCACAAACATTATGTTGTTAGTTGATGTGGTGCTAAGATTTCCTTTATTGTGCGTTTCGCTATGGATATTAAATCCTCTTCAGAGAAGAAAATTATGAAAAAGATGGATATAAGAGATCATTTTTTTTTTAAATCTTCCGAATTCCTTCAAGCATTCTTGAAATCCAGGTATGTTTGGAAAATATATAATTCGTTTATATTTATGTTTCTGGAAAGATATTAACAGCACCGTGCGAAAGGGGGGGAGGGAGGTCGCCCCGGGCGCAGAGATTTAGGGGGCGCCAAATTTCTAACTACTTTCTACTTACTACTACTTTAAGGGTGTATCCGAAAAAACGCTTTTTCACCTTCGACACCTCAAAATTTTCCGATACAATTTCAGACATATTTTTAAAAGTAGAAACATGAAACTTGCTGAGGGGATTTTCGAAGAGACATACAAGGGGCCGTGTGATGTCATTTTACACTCCATTCATTAGAATTTGATTTATGAACAATTATCTTCTCAGTATGACACTTTTATTCGTTCCCAAATCTCCCGCTTCAGAAAAATCTGTTCAAAATGCCATTTTTGATTGCATTTTTTGCAATATTTTCTGCATTTATCAAAGAATTGACAATCACGACACCTTGTGTACTTTCTGAATAAGACAATTTGCCAGTTTGATGCATATGCGAGCAAAAATGAATTTAAAAATAAATCGAAAAATAAGCAGTTTGAATCGAAATACACCCTTAAAGGGACTACTTTCAGACAATTTTTTTAATTAATATTAATTCTTATTTAAAAAACGCCCGAAATAGGCAAGTGGGTAAACGGAAAAAAAGGTTACCGGAAAAACAGTAACCGGAAAAAAAGTGACGTAAACTACAAAAGCGGAAAAAAAGGACAGAATTGATTTTGGGAATTTATTATTGATTTTGGGAATTCGTTATTGATTTTGAGGATTCATTGGTTATGTATTTAGGGAGGAAGGATCAGGGGGAGGCTCTTAATTTAGGTAAATGGGTTTTTTGTGCTGAATTAACTGTTTTGGTTCAGTTTTTGGACATATGATACCCCCCCCCCCCAATCCGTAATCTCTCAAATTAAATTAACAGTTTTTTGATGCAGATTTATCCAATTCGCTTGGAATTTGAGACATAGGTTCATTATGATAAGACGTATCTCTGATTAGTTATAGGGTTCTTTTGCTTATTATAAAGGGAGGATGGTCAATTACCCCCTCTCCCCACAAATCAGATAGATTGGTTTTTAAGCAAAATTATCCAATGTATTTCAAATTTTAGATATAGATTCTTTCTGATAAGGTGAATCCCTGAATAGTTTTAAGAGTTTAATGACTAAGTATAAAGGGGAGGGGGACGGTGTATAATCCCTCTTAAATTAAATAAATGGCTTTTCACGCAGAATTATCCGATTTGCTTTGAATTTTGGACATAGGTTCATTATGATAAAAATATCTCTGATTAGTTAGGGGGTTCTTTTCCTTATTATAAAGGGGGGAGGCAAGCAATTATTTCCCCCTCAAATTAGATAAATCGTTTTTTATGCAGAATTATCCGGTGTATTTCAAATTTTAAATATAGGTTCTTTCTGATAAGGTGAATCCCTGAATAGTTTTAAGAGTTTAATGGCTAAGTATAAAGGCAAAAACAGAGGATAACTCCCCTTAAATTAAATAAATAGCTTTTATGCAGAATTATCTGATTTGCTTCAAATTTTGGATGTAGCTTCTTCATGATAAGGCGTGTTCCCGATTAGTCATGAGGTTCTTTTGCTTATTATAAATAGGGAAACGGACGATTTCCCCACCCTTTTAAATTAGATAAATTGTTTTTTATGCATAATTATCTGGTGTATTTCAAATTTTTGATATAGGTTTTTTCTCAAAAAGTGGATCCCTAAATAGTTTTAAGGGCTTAATGGCTAAGTATAGAGGGGGGAACTGGGGATAACCCCACTTAAATTACATAAATGGCTTTTTACGTAGAATTATCCGATTTGCTTCAATTTTGGATGTAGTTTCATTACGGTAAGATGTATAAGTTAATGGATATAGTTAAAATAGGGAGGAATGCAGCAGTCCATTCAGGAAACTCTTTCGGGGAAAGAAGCTTGCTTTCCCCATTCGACGGAGAGGGATGTCCAGTAGATATTGCGGGCGACTAGTCTCTTAGGAAATTTGTTGATCAGGGGATTTCCCGGTAAAGGTTTGCCGCAAAAATATTCAAGTAACATAAAAAAGCGAGTTGGATGCAACTAAGCGCAAATAACAAATGAAAAAATTTCTTCTTTATGTCTTAATTTAATGATTGAAAACTATTATGTCAGAAAACATTATAACATATTTTACCTTTTTTCTTATAATGATTAATTTCCATTAATTTTGCATTTTTAACTTTTATGGTTTATTTATTTATTTATTTTTTTATTTGTGAAAAAAGTAATATACTAAATCATTTATCATTATAAATCACAAGAAAGTACATTGATGTAAGATGGCTTATACGTGCTAAGTGAAATGTAATATTGGAGTGTGGCTCCTATGTAGTTGTAATGTCGTTTTATTTATTTTTTAATTGATCTATGGCTCTAATAAAGAACTTGAGGAATTAAAAATGTGTTATTGATGAACTTAACAAATAAACCAACTTAGTAAAGAGAAACTCAGTGAGCGAAACCATAATACTATATATAAGCCTTATCAGAAATAACCTATATCCAAAATTTGACACACGTTGGATAATTCTGCTTAAAAACCATTCCTCTTATTTAGGGCGGAGAGGGGGGGATCGTCCGTTCCCAAAACTAATCAGACAAGCACTTTTTCAGTATGAATGTATATCCAAAAAATGAATCAAAGCAGTTAATTCAGCATGAAAAAACCATTCACTTAAATTAAGAGCCGACCTTCCCCCCCCTCCTTCATACTTAGCCAATAAATCTCCAAAATCAATTCCTTGATACTTTTTTTCCGGTAACATTTTTATCTTGTCCCTTTTTTCCGGTAACTTTTTTCCCGATAACACTTTTTCCTAGATTCAGGCAAGTAGATATCATGATTAAAAATCTATGTAACTGAGAAATGTTCTTCATTCTTTGATAAGATCTTTCAGAAGATGATTCTCACAGTTGCCAACTTGTATGGTTTTGCGCGCGGATAAAACAATCGCGGAAAAATGCAAATTTCGTGAAATGATCGCCGAAAAAGCACACATTTCGTCAATATTTCGTGAAAAAACGACAATTTCATCAATGTTTTTGTCAACGAACTTTGTCAAAAGATTGCCGAAAAACGCGAATTTCCTGTGCGGATCGCGGAAAAAACGGCAATTTCACCAAATATCGCACATAAAACGCTGATTTCGTCTGAAGACCGTGGGGAAAACGTCGATTTCGTCTAAAGATTTCTGATATAATGCCGATTTCGTTAAAAAATCGGAAGGGGGGGGGGGGGGGGAACGCCGTTTTCGATAAAAGATTGCTTAGAAATATTTTGTCAAAAGATCATTGAAAAAAAAGGCCTCTTTCATCAAAAGATCACGGTAAAAACGCGATTTCGTCGAAAGACCGCGGGGATAAAACGCCGTTTTCTAGAAAAGATCGCGTAAAATTGCAAATTTTGTCTAAAGATCGTCGAAAAAAAACGCCGATTTCATAAAAAAAAAAAAAACACTGAGAAACACTGATTTCGTCGTAAGATCGCGGAAAAACCGCCGATTTCGTCAAAATATCGCAATAAATTGCCGATATTGCTAAAATATCGCAGATAAATCGCTGATTTCGTCCAGAGGTCGCGAAAAAACGGCGATTTCATAAAAAAATCGGGGAAAACCGCCGATTTTGACAAAAAATCGCAATAAATCGCCGATTTTCCTAAATTTCGGAAATAAATCGCTGATTTCGTCTGAAGGTCGCGGGAAAACGCTTATTCCGTCTGAAGATCGCGGGTAAACCCTCTTCGCAGGGGGGGTAACTCGCGGAATCACCCCCCCCCCCCCGCCGATTTCCGAAAAAAAAAATTTCTACCAGAATCACCCATGAAGCAACTCTATCTCCCCCCAGAGCCGAATTCTGGCTGTGCCACTGGTTTACTAAAACTACCAGTTAAAAGATGACTGTTTAAATAAACAAAAATATCTATTTAACAGTTTTTTAGACTATTGAAAAACATTGTTAAAATATACAGTAGCTTTATAAATGCTGTCATCTACCAAAGAATTTAAACAGCCATCGGACTGAATGCTCTATTATAACACTTAGTATTTTTAAACATCTAAACTAAAAATTGCATTTTTTAGGCATTTTTATGACTTTTTTTCTATTACGTCTCAAGCAAACCTTGTCTTGCCCCCCCCCCTCCCCCCTTTCTGCCAATTTTCTTAACTGATCTAAGTAATGGGTTTGGTTATGCAATAGAAGATTTAAATATATCTTTTGCATATTTTAGTTAAATGTAAACAGGTGCTTTACTAGTGCCTAATTTTTCAATGTCTTCTTATTCGACTTCATATCTTGAGTTTTTTTTTATTCTTAAAAAATAATCCCTCCAATCAAGAAAAATTTCTTTTAGAGCTTGACTGAAATTTTAAAGATCATTCATTTATGTCATTATCTGTACATCTGCGTTTCTCAAAGGAAAATATTTTTTAAATCTAAATATTGCATATTTTTCATCTATTTTATTTTTCTAAATTTACATGATTTAAGTGTTTTCTGTAGAGTTTCAGATATGTTCATCAGTGCATGAAATATGCATTCTACATGTATACTAACATGACCTTGACTAGACTCACTATGTCTTAAGGTGACTATTGAGATAAGACTTAAAAATAGAAATTACTTTCATCCAATAATTTGAAATACTTAAATTACAAAAATGAGAAAATATTATATTAGATTTGTTCTAAAAAACCAATGGGTTTGAACTGTGCCAACCTAGCTGGCAAAAGAATAAAATTATAATGCAAAAAACCCAATTCCAACGTAAGAATGCAAGAAAAACAAAGGCTTGTTAAAATCACTAATCACAGAGCAAATAAAAAGCTCATTGCCAATTATTCAATAGCATACATAACAAAAAGAATTTCTGAAATGATGTAATCCTTAGTAAATCTTAACTAATCAAGCAATTTAAATAATAAAAGTGCATTTTTAACTTGAGTCTGCCCTTCTGGCTATATATATATGTTTTACAAATAATGGCTATATATATATATATATACATATAGGCCTTAAAAAAGAAAAAGAAAGAAAGAAAACTGATTAGTTTTTTCTAACCAGCTAATTTTAGAAAAAATAGTTATTCTGCCATATAGATTTACAGCTTACAAGAAAAGTTGAGTTGATTAAAATTTTTTGTCCTTTTAGAAACTTATTAATTCATCATTTTTCTACAGCTTTGCTTCTAGCTTCTTCATAATTTGGATTTTTCATTTTTCAATAATGTGTAAAATAAAACATTTGGGTAAAAGAATAAAAAAAACCAGGTGAAAAAAAACCAGCATGGTTTTTTTTTAAAAAACCAGTTGGTTTAAACCATGGTTTTAACCACGGTTTAAACTAACTTGGTTTAAACCAAACATCCCTGATTACTTTTAATCCAAATTTACTAATTACTCTTCATTAAAACAGAAATTGCACCCCCTTCCACCCCCCAAAAATAAATAACCACAAGGGAGAATTATTTTTAAAAGGGGATTACAATACACTTATAATATTTATATGTAAACATATTTTACTACACCTTC
Source organism: Maratus speculifer (assembly GCA_964019185.1). Lineage (NCBI taxonomy): Eukaryota > Metazoa > Arthropoda > Arachnida > Araneae > Salticidae > Maratus > Maratus speculifer. The sequence continues at coordinate 307,087,519 of OZ025295.1, read as the reverse complement.
TCCTTACAGGGCAAAATTGGGAAATTTCTTTAGCGGCCACTGGCCAGTAAGACTAATTTTTTAAGTGGCCACTATGTTTAAACTAGTGGCCACTTTTTAGCTCACAGGCTATCATAGCCTGAGAGCTTATGTGCCCGCCCGTTCTGTATGTATGTGCGTAACGCGATAACTCATGATAAAAATATCCGATCCTCTTAAAATTTTGTATGTAGGTATATCCTGACAAGGCGCTTCCCTGATTAGTTTTTGAAGTTCATTCGATATGTATAAGAGGGGGAACGGGGGGCTCATGTCCCCCGTTAGTTGATATAAATGGGATTTTCATGCAGAATTAAGTTTTCAAAATTTAGATTAGGATCATTCTGATGAGGCGATTCCGTGACTGTTATTAGGTGTTCATTGAATAAGTATAAATAGGGGGAACAGGGGTTCTAATCCCCCCCCCCACCCGTTAGTTGATATAAATGGGATTTTCATGCAGAATTAAGTTTTCGTTCAAAATTTAGATTAGGATCATTCTGATGAGGCGATTCCGTGACTGTTATTAGGTGTTCATTGAATAAGTATAAATAGGGGGAACAGGGGTTCTAATGCCCCCCCCCCCCCCGTTAGTTGATATAAATGGGATTTTCATGCAGAATTAAGTTTTCGTTCAAAATTTAGATTAGGATCATTCTGATGAGGCGATTCCGTGACTGTTATTAGGTGTTCATTAAATAAGTATAAATAGGGGGAACAGGGGTTCTAATGCCCCCCCCCCCCCCCCGTTAGTTGATATAAATGGGATTTTCATGCAGAATTAAGTTTTCGTTCAAAATTTAGATTAGGATCATTCTGATGAGGCGATTCCGTGACTGCTATTAGGTGTTCATTGAATAAGTATAAATAGGGGCAACAGGGGTTCTAATGCCTCCCCCCTCTTAATTTATATAAATAGGTTTTTCAAGCAGAATTTTCAGATTTCATTCAAATCTCTGAATAGTTTTGGAAGTTTAATGGTTAAGTATAAAAGAAGGGGATAACTCCTTTTAAATTATATAAATGCTAAATGGGTTTTTATTAAGAATTATCTAATTTCCTCTGAATTTTGGATATAGGTTTTTTATATGATAAAGCATGTCTTTGATAGTATAGGAGGTTCAATGATTAAGTATAAAAAAAGAGGAAAGGGGAGAGCTGTTTCCCCTTCTTAATTTTTTTTTCGAACGAAATTAACCCTTGAAAATATAAGGCTTTAATGTACAATTAGTATTTGTAGCCTGTGAGCTCAATGCCATCAGTTTTACTGGGCAGTATTCTTTATTTATTTAAAAATACTAAACAGTTAAAATTTCTAGAAGTATTAATGTAAGACTGAATAGTACAAATATATATGTTAAAATAAATATATTAGAACCTAAAAAAGTAGAATTGTTGATGAAATGCAAGTAAATTGTATTTTCTCCTTGTAAAAAAGTGGCCACAAGGTGGCCGCTGATGGACAATTTTTCACTGGCCACTTTTTCTCATTTACTGGCCCTATGGCCGGTGGCTAGTGCTAATTTTGCCCTTTACTTCTCCTCCACTTTAAATTTTTTTAACATTTTTTCTCTTTCGGAAAATTTTTTTTATGTAAATACCGTACCAAAAATATTTGTTCCTTATTTCAAAAGGGGGGGGGGGGAATCTATACAAGGTTTATTTCTGCATAACAAAACAAACTAATCCATTGCAAGTTAATGATCTCATTCTGATAACATTGATTTTCTACTTCGTACAGTTAAATAAACAAGTGAATAAGCAAAACATATGGCAGATGGATATCTTGTTTTTCTTCGCTTCCTTTTTTTCTCTATAGTGGCCGTTTTTAAGGGGTATCCTAATTTTCGAATAACTAATTATATTTTAATAAAAATTTGTACCACGGTCTAATTTGCTATTATTGTAACATGCTGAAAATTTGAAAGAAATTCGTCAATTAGCAACGGAGATAAGTATTTTTTTTTTTTTTAATAAAGGAAAGAACGTGGGAAAGAAACCCTATCACTGGAAACTCGTTGCTACAGTTTCAGAACAAACTTGGGGGCAAATGGTAGTTAAAAATGGTAGTTTTTTATCTGGCAACACTACAGAGTTCATATAATACTGTACTGAGCATATTCTCAATTCTAGCGTTACGCACGTGCTATTCTTTTCTAAAAGTTGTCAGCAAATATTTATTTTTAGAAGAGATTTTGATATTTTAATATTATTTTTTATTTGTTTGTGTGGTGAATTATGTCATCAAAAAGAAAACATTGTTCACTTACTATAAGTGACAAAGTTAAAGTTCTAAAAAAACTGGACCAAGGAACCCCCGTAAAAAATGTATGCGATGAGTACGGGATAGGAAAATCTACTATATACGATTTAAAAAAGCAGCGATCAGAGATTTTGAAAGTCTTTTCCGAAAGTGATGCCTTTCTGATGATGAGTTACTGCCTTTCAAAAGGACTTTAATGTGAAAGACGCTTTGTGGAGAGCAGCAAGTGCTTGGCACAGTGTATCAAAAGAAACATTAAGTCACGCATGGCATAAATTATGGCCCTCCCTTATTTTCTTAGAAAATGATGATACTGCCGATAAAAACAACGATTTTCGTGGATTTTCTGTGTCTGCAGAAAAGTTGATGATCGATGAGCTTTTAGAATACGCTAAAGAAGCTACTAATGGGAAGATGCAGCTATTAGATGAAGAAGCTATAACAGATTGCTTAAATATTGATAAAGATGGACCAATAGTCAATGAACTGACAAATAGAGAGATTTGTGATATGGTGTTGGACCCAGAAATGGCCGAAAATGCCAGTGATGATGATGAGGAGGAGATCGAAGAAAATATTGATGAAATTCCTATCGATAAATGCATCGATCTCACAAAAGAGTTGATTCGTGGTTTGGAAACAAAAAGTTTCATTAATGAGGCCCAAATCATGCAACTTTATAAATTGCAAGAAATGTTGCAGCGCGAAAAACCAAAAAAAATGAAACAATTGAAAATATCTGATATATTTATGAAAGCAGATCATTGAAATACGTTTTATTATTTTTATTTTATTTATATTAATGCTACCTCAACCTTAGATTTCTTATAAATTATTTTTTTTTTTTTAATTTATGTTTCTCTGTTTATTTTCATTGAGTCTAATTCGTTATAAAACTTCTAGGCCTAATGCGGCTCTAGTGATTTTCATTTTCTAAAAAATGTTTTTTATGTTGCTAATAAATGTGATGTGCCGTATTAAAAAAATTGTTTATCCTTATTTTAGATTGTTTTTGTAATCTGTTTTTCTCTGTTTACTTATACCTAACATGGCGATTCGAGATATCGATTCCTAGGCCTAACTCGGCTCTCGTGAGCAATAACGCATTTTCGTTTTCCAAAAAACGTTTTAATATTTTTAAGAATATGCAGTAGTATTTAAAAAAATTTCTTATCCTTATTTTTATTTATTATTCTTATTTTGTAATTCGTCTATTTGGCTTTATTTACGCTAAGCCTAACTAGGCGATACGCGAAATAGTTTGCTTAACGGCATGCAAAATTTTGTCAGGGGCATGTACCATATCTGTTTAACTATTGTTTTGGTTGAGGACCTAAAATCCAGAAAATTCCGAAATCAGGAATGATCGCTGTCCCGACCAGTCCGGATTTGAGGTCCGGTACTGTATAACAGATGCAGTTCAAGAAATAATAGAAAAATTAGATAATTTCTGCCTAAGTTGTACTTAGGTGCAATTAACAAACAGGTATATGTTTAGGAAAATTTCAGACCCTTTAAAGGACCCTTATAATTTCTCTCTTAAATAGACCTTTCACAGAATTTTTTCACCTTCAAACTTTTCATAACTTTGAACTTTTCATAAATTCAGTCATCTAAAATTAAAATCTGGATTGTAAATACTCTTTACTCTGTACACTTTAACTCACCAAAGAGCATATTACTCAGCTTTTTATATATGTTAGAACCTGCAGACATTGATAATTTAAATTCATAAAATTGACTAGAATTTTCAAATACAAGAAAAAGTGTTAATTTCACAAAAACAAGATCCCGTGTGAAAAGTCTGGACAGATCTTTACCAAATCACATTAACTTTACATTTTGAATATTTTTCTTTGGTATTATATTAACTTCAGTAGTGGCTCGTCAAGGGGTGCTGCATCATTTTTTTTCCACATCACTAAAATTATATAGCATTTTTTACAGTTTTTATTAAATCAACAAAATTTGTCAAATAAATAATATAAAGCAGTCTTTTAAATTTTAGTGGTGTGAAAAACTGATGCAGCACTCCTTAACGAGCTGCTACTGCTAAACTTACTGCAGTAAATTGTTTTAAAATGCAATGCAAGTTAAAATAGCAAATAAAGCCTTTGTGCAAAAATGCTTAAACATAGAAAACCAACGATTATAAATGCACAAATAAAGTATGAAAAGGGAGCAAACAGCTGTTTCGAATCTACTAACAAGATTCTTCTTCAGTGCAAAAACTTCAAAATTCAAAGACAAACTACACAGATATTTAGACAAGCCTTTATCAAAGCACTGGATTATTCACGATGCTAAATCTTTAACAGGAGATACTACAGATATTGATTTGCCCTTGCTAAAATTGTTTTTGACATATTAATACAACTTGCAGAGTGCAGCCCATCTTATTAGTTAATACTGGTAATGTTTTTCTAGTAATTAGCAATAGTTTTTGTATTACAGCGGATCTGGAACAAGAAATGAACTTTAATTAGACTATCCCAAATTACCCTTTGATCATTATCAACCCTAACTCCCGTAATAGGGACCATTCAAGTATTACGTAAGCACTAAAGGGGAAGCAGGGATGCCACTCAGAAAATAGAAAAAAGAGGAAATTATGTGTAAAGTAAAATTTACGACATTTTTCACAACTTTATGAATGAATTTTGAAAATTATATTGTTTATAATAAACTAAATAAAGAATTACAGCTTTTCTTTTGTTTTATAAGAGTAAGTAAAAATGATTTTTCTTTAGTTCACAGTATATTACATCAATTAAGGTAACACAGCAATAGGTTCAGTGAAGAATTTTATGTATCACATTTTAAACCATTTCAAGTAACCCAGCAATAGATTCAATGATTATTCCAGGAGTGAATAGCAAAATTTTGCAGTTTTTTTTATTTGACAAAAATAGTTGTTTTATTGTATGATAGTTTGGCGAAAATCGCCATTTTATTTAGCGATCGTTTGACAAAAATCGCCATTTTACATCATGATCATTTGACGAAAATCATTGTTCCACATTGTGATCTTTTGACAAAAATAGTCTTTTCACATTGCAATCGTTTCAGAAAAATCACCGTTTCCTTCGCATTCGTTTGACGGAAATCGCAGTTTAATTTAGCGATTGACGAAAATTACCGTTTTATTTAGCGATCGTTTGACAAAAATCATAGTTTCACATCGCAATCCTTTGACAAAAATTGCCGTTTCACACTGCGATCGTTTCAGAAAAATCACTGTTTCGTTTCGCGATTGTTCAACGAAAATCGCAGTTTTGCATCGCGATCATTTGACGAAAATCGCCGTTTTACATCGCGATCGTTTGACAAAAATCGCCATTTTTACATTGCGATTACTTGACAAAAATCGCAGAATTATTTAGTGATCGTTTGACAAAAATCGCTGTTTCACATTGCGATCGTTTCACGAAAGTCACCGTTTCGTTTCGCGATCGTTTGATGGAAATTGCTGCTTTATATTGCGACCATTTGATAAAAATAGCCGTTTTTTCGATCTTTTAAAGAAAATCGATGTTATATTTCGTGATCGCTTGACGGAAATAACTTTTGTATTTCGCGATCATTTGATGGAAAAGGCTGTTGTATTTCGTGATCATTCGAAGAAAATCGTTATTATATTGCGTGATCGCTTAACGAAAATCGCGAATTTTTAAAAATTAAAAAAAGCGGAAATCAGCCAAAAGGCGGAAAAGTGGCATCCCTGGGGGAGGAAGGGGTCCAGAGTCTGCTTATTTTTTCTGACAAGGGGGAGGGGGGGGTCACGACAATTCTTACGTAAGCATTAAACGACGAAGCAACTGCAGTTCAAATTCACCAAGCAAACAAGGACCGGAAACCTGCAATACCCTAGGCCACTGTTCCAGTGAAAACTTTATAATAGACAATGTTGAAACATGGGTTCAAGGATCTTGGACATCAGATTAAAATATGAACACCAAATTGAACTCCAACATTTATATGATTCATGTCAAACATTTTAGTTATGATGCCTAAGTAAGTTAAGACTTCATATATATCATTTTATTGTTCAAAGTGATAAATAACAATATATTTACACCATTTTGTATTCTGTGGTTTGTTTAACACAATAAGCAACAATGTATTAAAACCATTTTATATATTTTGATATCACAATCCCTATATGCCTATAAAAATTTGTAGTATTAATAATGTAACTGATTGGTAACTTTTTATAAGTCAAGAAGTAGTGATGTATAAACTGTCATAAAATCTTACGTAAGCAAAGGGGGGGGGGCTAGCATTTGCTTAATTTTCTTACAAGGGGGGGAGGGGGTACAAAATGACTAAAAATATGCTTACGTAATACTTGAACGGTCCCATATCAGAATAAATCACAAGCTCTTACGTTAAATTTAATAAATAATTAAACAAAAATACATACACTTGGCATCTTTTCTCCTGGCTGTTAAAAGGAATTCTTTGATTTCCATAATTTGTCGAGGCTGAAAAAGAATGAAAAATAAACATTCATCAATGTTTTGCATCACTATATGTTAAATTTTTGTTCTTTAAACTACTTTGTTACAGTGCAGTGGTCCCCAGAAATAAACAGCCAAGTTCTAAAATTTTGTCACATAATTTGAAGCCCTAAAGAAATAGCATATTTCTAGGGTAGCTGTACCAGTAATGCACACCTTTAAGGAATTTCTTTTAAAGTTATTTTTTGTGAATCGTTTTAATTATTATATTCTATTTTTTTTAATTATATTAATTAACAATATCCAACTATTTCTATAGTCTCATTTCCAAACATGCATCAAAATTTAACTTTTAATAACACAAATATATCAAAACATCTAAAAGCCAAATAAGAAACACCACACAAAAAACAAATATAATGGCTTTTATGACTGTATTTATAGAATAATAAATGCAATAACAATTGTACGAATGTATAAAAAAAATTCAGTCATTAACAACTTACCATGTTTATAGCTGATTTATCACAAGCGCTGGAAAAGAGTAAATAATAATTAAAAACTGTGAAAATTCATGTACTTTAAAACACTATAAATGCAATAAAAGCAGATAAGATAATTACAAAAGTAATTAATAAATAAAACTTACAGATTACAAGAGATTATAATATTTATTACATGTACACTTTTCTCGCATAGAAATAGAAATTTTCGGTATTATAAACAGAAGAGTGTTGCCACACAATCCCGAAAAACTATCAAATTGTTTGCAAAAGAATTTATTTGCAGCTGCGAAGTCCCCGCAAACGCGGCTAAAAATAACTGTTTAATTTTACTTGTTCAGTTTTACTGTTTAATTAGTCCTTTTAACTAATGATAAAGCTCATTGAAATCACTATTTAACATGTGCCTTGTAATTGCCAGAAGATGTTGTAGGAACTCTGGCGGAATCTAGAAAGTATTTTCGCTTCGATTTTCGCTGTTAGCTAAACAAGATCGACCAATCAAAAATCTGCATTCTTGCAAACAGGGGCAAAAATGTCTCGAAAAATGTAGATTGGTCACTCTCGTCTTTTCCTTGCCTTGGCAGAAAAGTTGCAAGTTGCACTCTGTTGCTCACGTTGCTAGACGCTTTTCCCCTCATCGACTCAAAGAATTCAACCATTCAACCAACCAACGTTATTCATTTACGGTTTCAACAGCGTACACAAAGGTTTTCTTCTTATTAAAGTTTAAGTTTGTCTTTTCTTTTACTGTTATATCATAAATGTAACTATATTAACAAATTGTAAAAAAATATTTTACAGTGTATGTTATTTATCTGTTTTGTATTTTACTATACTTTTCAAAATCTAGTAATGATCATTTCTCAGAACAATAGAGAAAAGTGATGTTATGTTTATGAACTTATATTTTAAATGTCTGGGCAAATTAGTGGTTTTTGTTTTTTAAAAGAAGGTGGAGGTCATTTTCAACATATGCTGCCTTTTTTACTTATTCATTTTTTTCCTTATAAATGAGTAGGGATTGACCGAATACCGAATAGTTGATTCGGTATTCGGTGATTCGGCATGTAAACCGAATATTCGGTTCGGCCGAATACTTAAAAGTATTAGGCCGAATTTTTAAAATAATTTATCAAAAATAATAGGTAAAGTATTACTCTAAAAATACATGATGTCTAATGCTCATTTAATGTTATTTATTTTAATAGTATGCTTCAGTTATAACATAAGTGATAATTTATAAAATGATACATTATTATTCGTAATTGAAATTTCAATATGGGCAAATTATGATGCAAAAGTAAAAGCTGTTCGGCATTATCTGGTTGTAATCTGTTTCTTTTCTGTTCATAAATCTATCCTGCTTCGGAAAATAAACATTCACTGTAAACAATGCTGGCAGGCAAAGATAAGAATTTCTTAACTAAAATGGATAATGTTGGATACTTATTATGGTTTTTTCCCCACCAAACTAACAGGTTGTCTTTCCTTGATGCAAGCAGTAGCGTAGCTATGTTTTTTGGCGCCCGGGGCCAGCAAAAAATTTTGCGCCCCCACCGCAATATAGATATATAACAATTTCTCTCAATTTGGCGCCTGGGGCGGACGCCCCCCTTAGCTATGCCACTGAATGTAAGTGGTAATACTGTGTATGCAGCCAAAATTCATCTGATGTGAGGCTATCATTTTCAGTAGAAGGATTTTCACTTTCTGTTTTTTTTTACTTGTAGCAATTTTAATAAAGCATTCCCAAAATGATAGATATACAGTTTTTGAGAGGGAATCCTTTTTATCAATACTTTGTGATTGATTTGGCTCAGTAATTCCAGTTTGAGAGGATATATTTATTATTTGTTGCATTTTTTACTTTATTGGTAGTTGCTTCATCTTTAAAAAAAGCTTTCATTCGTGATTAACTATTTTAATTCGTCATTTCTTTTACAATTTATGTTTAATTATGGCCTCGGGTTAAAAAAAAATGCTTCATTTGATTAAATAATCCTTATCCTTGTAATAATAATCTGTAAAATTTAATATTTTCATAATTTATTGTGGGTATATACTAGTGATACAGTAACGAATAAGTGATGAATTAATGAATTTGTCAGTGGAAACAAGGCATTATTTTTTTTAACTAAACAGATATAAGAATAAAAATGTAACTGAATTAAATTTTATTAAAAAGTTAATATATCCAAAAATATTTATATAAAAAAAATGAAGTATTCGGTTGGCAAATACCGAATATTCGGTGTACACGTTGACCGAATATTCGGTGAAATTCCTGATTCGGTCAATCACTATAAATGAATATCTTCAGAATAATAAGTTTAAGCTATTCCTTGCATTAGCGGAAATATTTTTTACAAAATTTATGCATTATTTCCTTTTTTTTTAAATTAATAATATGAAATCGACAAATCTCTTGAGTAATTTAGTTAATCTTTTTTAACATTATTTAAACACAATGCTTAGGTGTTTAACACACTCTTTAGGCCCATGCCAAACTATATTGTTTTTTAATGCATCTCTATTTCTGAATAGTGGAAAATGTATTGCTTATATATAACGATGTATTCTAAAACTCAGGAAATCGTATTTTATGGTGATATTCAAAATAAACAAAAATACATTTTTTTACAACATGAATATGAATATAATAATATTGTAATTTCATTGTTTCAATCAGTGGTCAATCAGACTAAGCATTTGATAGTTAAAATTTAAATTTCATACAAACTTTCAAATATAAAACCATCTAGACATTTTAATCTTAATTCTCAGCTACATCAAAAATACTTTTTTCTTGCTGACAAATATGCATGAAAGAAGTATTTTTGATGACTAAATTTTCTGCTGTGACCCCCTTACTTTCAGTATCTAAGTTAGCATATGTTTTACAAGGGTGTCCCTTTTCCACCAAACAGCAGATTTCTGTTTTTTTGACCGACTTCAAAGAGGAGGTTATGATTTCGACCTGTATACTCATAAATTCTTTAAATATGAACCAATTTTGATATTTTATTTATTTTTGAAAATACAAGATACCCACAGGGATGTCGCAGACGCGCTATAGCGCGTAAAATACACAAAAAATCGGCGACAGTACGCAAAAAAATAGAGCTTATGCGTCCCACAGGACGCATAATTTTCACCAAAAAAGGCAAATTTAGTTTAAAAATCACGAAATAACGAAAAATTTCCGGCAAATTCCGTCAAAAATTTCATGAAAAAATGGCTAAATTTGTTGCAAAAACCCGAAAAAACACAGATTTCCTCAAAAAATTGCGAAAAAACGGCAAATTTTGTCCAAAAATCACGATAAAATGGCACATTTTATCAAAACATTTGTGGAAAACGGCAATTTTCATCAAAAATTATTATAAAATGGTAACTTTCGTCAAAAGATCGCTTAATACCGACACATTTCATTAAAAGATTGTGAAAAAATGGCACATGTCGTCAAAAAATCGCAAAAATGGCAAATTTCGTTGAAAAATCGCGAAACAACGAATAATTTCCGGTAAATTCGACAAAAAATTCGCGGAATTAAGCAGATTTCCTCAAAAACGACAAACTTCATCCAAAAATCGCAATAAAACTGCAAATTTTGTCAAAAGATTCGCGAAAAATGGGAATTTTCATCAAAAATCGTGATAATTCGGTAACTATCGTTAAAAGATCACGAAAACCCGGCATATTTCATCAAAAACTCTCTAAAAAATGGTAAATTTCGTCAAAAAATCGCAAACTTTCAATTAAAAAAAATCGTGAAAAAAACGACAAATTTTGTCAAAAGATCGTTTTAAAATGCATTTTTCGTCAAAAACACACACACACAAAAAAAACTTAATGCCAGGATAAAATTTTTCTGTTCCAAAAGCTAACTTTCCTGCTTCCAAATTATTATTATTTGCTGTTCCAAAAACATATTTTCTTGCTTCACAATCTGTTTTTGATTGTTCCAATTTTTTCTGAGGAAATGTAACTTCTGAAAACACCCATTCATTAAACAAAATGTACCCCTTTACTCAACAAAAGTATTCTTTTTTCAGGAAAAATGTATTTTTCAATAAATCTGGTTCCCCTTTTTAATAGAAATGAGAATGATAGTGATACTTGTTATTAGGGATGGGACGAATATTCGGCCACTATTCGGTATTCGGCCTATTCGGCCCTTTTGCCGAATATTCGGTTGGCCGAATATTGAAGGCTTGTTGACCGAATACTTCGGCCGAATACCTGTAGCCGAATATTTAGAGATATCTGGCCGAATATTGCTAAAATCTCGCCGAATAGTGAAAGATATTTTGGCAAATAAATTTAAGATTTAAAGAATTTCATTTCTTGCATTTTTTTTCTCTAATCCAAATAGCTACTTCATTCATGAAGTCATTCTCATTCTTACTTACAAAATATACAGTTACTCGATTGCTAAAAAATACACAGCCTTTCTGTATTTCCTATAAAAGTTAGTGATATTTTAGAAAATGCTGCCCAAGTTGGAGATTTAATGTACTTCATTAGAGAATGATATAAATATTACAATTCAAGATACAAAAACACTAATAGAAAAAAAAAAAAAAAAAAAAAAAAAAAAAAAGAAAAACACTGCCTTATTCTAACACATGAATATTTATCAATGTCTGCAAATTCCATGCACAACTAAAAAAAGTTCTTATGAAATTTGTAACTTATTTTCTGTAAAGTAAGAAATGAAAGAATTCATTCACAGTGTGTATTAACGAAGATTCATTTTCAAAATTAGATATCAAATATCACTATTCCAAATATAACGGTACATCTGAAGACAGAACTGGTGGCAAACTAGATATGCATTAGATGATACAACTTGCTTTATGAAGATGATTTAATAAGTATCTACACATAAATTCTAAATGCTGAACAAAATAATTTTTTTATTCTATAGTTTTCACTTTTAAATAATTTGCATAATTACTGACTTAAATATGCAACATTACTATGTCTATATTTTTAATTTACATATTTCTTCATTCATGTTGTTGTCAATTTCTGTTTATCCTTTTAACCTTCCTACCCTGTTGAAAAAAAAAGTTACGTTTTACCTGAATGGGTCGATTAGACCCAGTTTACTTCTTTTTATTTATTCTACGTCAAAACAAGTATTTTTAACTAGCTTTATTTTAGATATTATTTTTGTATTCAGTATTAGAGACCAGCGTATTTTATAACCCCCCCCCCTCCCACTTTAACTGAACCCCCTCCCCCTCTTCCTTGCAATGCCTTGTTTGTATAAGCAATAATTTGGAAAATAATAATAAAAAATGTACATTAGAAATTTGTTTTATTTCCATTGTTTTGATACAATTTTTATGATAAACAAGATTTACAGTACACATTTACATGCTCCTGGCAAAGAAAAAGATAAGCATGAAGTATATCTCGTCTGCGTTTTTCGATCTCTGTTTGGACCACATTCTTTACATCTTCCACGTTTAGCTGAACTAATACTTTCTTTTTTTTCACCTGCTGCGGTAGCCAATTGCTTCTTTATGGTTACTCGGATATTTTGTTTCATCCTAATATCTCTGTGAGGTTCGGTCAGCTGTTTCCCAAGTTCCTTTAGAAAAAGCCGCCTTTTGTATAGTTTGTTTTGATTGCAAGAAGGATTTACATGCATAAAAAAAACAAATGCATTCATTGCAGCTAGATCAATTAAATTGTAAAATAAACACACAGGCCATCGCCTAGTGCCCTTTTTGCATGTATATGCAGCAGCTAATTTACCAGTAGTAGCTACTCCACCTTTAGTTTCATTATAATATAAAATTATTTCTGGTTTCTTTTCTTTCACCATTTGAAACTTTGGTCTCATGATGCATAGTTGAAAGGAGGATTACCGATTTTTTTTTTCGGCACATATGAGACAAATGTCATATCTTTTTGAAACCCGAATAATGAAGAAAATACAGGGTGGTCAAAAAAAAACTTTGCCTATATATGGAGCTCTAGTGGCCAGTCCGATCAAAATGAAATTTCAGATATAGCTATTCAGAGGTATGAGCTCGAGATTCTGCGAACGACAACAAAATGGCGCTCACGGTTACGGCTATAGTTACAGAAACTCGAAAATTTCCAATTGCAACACCCATTTTATTCATTGCAAAATGCTCAGCGCATGCGAAAACCCTAAAGAGCGTTGGAACCGTACGTGTATCGCAAGAAACGGACATGTTATGCACGCACAAAAAACGTTCTGGGAATCCTCCCCCCCCAAAGAAAAAACTCGATTGGGGCGCAAGGAGGAAATTTGCATATGACGCAGAGTCAATACACTAATCTGTGATTACAATACAGATCGGAGGAACTAAAATTTTTATTTTGATTAAACATTTTCCACAATGGCATGGAACATGGCATTTCCACAATGGCATCGAAAAATCTAATTGTTTTCCATGCATTTATAAGAGATTAGTGATATGGGTCGATTAGACCCATTCAGGTAAAATGTGACTTTTTTTATTTTGGCTAAAAAAAATAATTTCGGAAGTCTGAAAAAATTATAAACTGAAGATATTTATCTGTTTGAGGAATACTTAAAATATAAGAGCTCTTAGTTAAAACCCGACGGAGCTATTATGAAATAAATAATAGAAATGGGTCGATTAGACCCATTCAGGGTAGAAAGGTTAATGCTTGTTGAATAAGTGGAATATTGATGTTGAATATAGTACGTGCCAATTCAAAAATCAAAGATTTTGTTACCATATGCATTCTACTTTAACATAACCTTTAGCTATAACGGAATTTGTAATGTAAAGCTTGGCAACTGATTTCAGAGCAATCTCATTCTTACGAATTTGCTTATTATTAGGGACACAAACTCTAAATGATTAAATTTACTTCGTTATTTCAGAAAATATCTCCTTGTGAGTTCCGAGAGATAGAGATTAAGAATATTATTAATTTTGGATAGAAGAAAGGATAAAAGTATCATTTGATAGTAAAAGTGAAGTACATTCTTCATATTTTAATGGAAATATCTTACCATTCTGACTTAGTGAAAATCAATTTGATTTACATTAAGATAAAAGAATATAATGCAATTTCCTAATTTTTTTGTGTTAAAATAAGTGTTTTAAATTCAAAAATACATTTAAAAGCACATTTAAGAGTAATAATTATTAATGAGCTCTTATTTTTTAAATTATATGTAATCAAAATTTATTTTCTTTATTGGAAAAAAACTTTTACTATTCGGCCGGCCGAATATTCGGTATTCGGCCTAAAATTTGGCCGAATATTCGGTATTCGGCTATTCGGCCAAATCACTATTCGTCCCATCCCTACTTGTTATCTTCTACAATTAAATGAGCATTATTTTATAATTCAATTTGTATCTTGCACATTTATTTTTAAAAAAGTAAGGAAAACTTCTCTTAATAGTTTTTAAAAAAAAATTAATATTGGCTTTAATTATTTATACATTATTATTAAAACAATAATTATTGTATTTATTTTTTCTTTTGCAAATAAGCACGTTCAATTTTAAATTTTTAGGCTCATCAGCTGGGAGAAATAAATATGTCTCTTAATAAGCAAAAGATATTGCATTAATCTATTAACATTCAAGAAAAACACCATTCAGGAAAAACATTCAATAAACCATGCCAGCTATTCACCATATAAATACACTCCTCATGGTTGATGGGATTTGCCTGGAAGAAACGCCGCGGCGTTTACGTGTTTTAAATTAAAATTTCAAGCGATGCGGCGTTTACGTTCATTTTTTTTTTTTTCAAACAAGCGTGATATTTTTCCTGAATTTTTCCAAAAATTAAAAGAAAAAAGAAAGGGTCATAAATCCAAAATTTTGAACATAAAATGTATCGCGAATTCCGACAAATGGTCGCGAAAACAAATTAATTTCGATTTTGTTAATCGTTTAAAGAAAAATCGCCAATTTCGTCAAAAGATGGCAAATTTCATTAAAAGACAGCAAAAAACTTAGGCAAATTTCACATAAGATTGCGAAAAAACGCAAATTGCATCAAAAGGGCACAGAAAAATGCATAGTTAATGCAGGAAGTGGATTTCCTTCTTACCCCCCCCCCCCCCCTTTATCTTTTATAATCTTTCAAAAGAAAAAAAAATTCTGAAAATATTTTTTTCTCCTGTTTCAAAGATTCAGACATCCAATTTAAATTAATGTGGATGAGCCGAAATTTTCAGATCCAGATGAAAGAAATATATTAACCCTGCCTGAAATGCTAAAAGTTTTCCCCATCCAGCCAAAGAAAACTCAATGAAATCAAGCCGGGCCCGGCGTAACCAGACTCCATTTTTCATAGAAATCATAGACGCATTTCTCATAGAGATTTTTGTGCGAATCGTATTCTTTTAAAAAGTAAAAAAAAAGATCACATGAATAAGTCAGAAAGTTTTGCATTGTTAAAAAAAGAAATGTTCGAGTAGCGAAAAGAAATAATGAACTGAAAATATGAAACTAAAGAAAAACTCTCTTTTTCCTCTATAAAAATCGGAAAAAATATTTTGGTTATTAATTAGCCGATTTTGTTCAAATTTTCAGCAATTGGCAATAACAATAAGTTAGACTGAATATCAAATTTTTATTTTTATTAAAATATATTACGTTTTAAGGCTATTATAGATACCCATCAAAAAGCACACTGTTTGACTCACTGGATAAAAAATCCCTGTTATCATGACATGTTTGTTTATTTAGCTGCGGCGACATCGTTAAAATCTGATAAGTGATTCATTTTGTTATGCAAATAAGAAACAGTTACTTGCTTTTGCTGCAATCTTTCATGAAGATTTTTTCTTTCATTTTTTCTGCGAATAAACCTTTTTTTTTATGACCATTTGTTGATTTTCATGATTTTTTTTTACATTTCAAATTTTTGTATTAATGACTGCCTTTTCACAATTTTCGGAACATAATCACCTCTTTAATACATATTGCTGTAAGGGGAAAAAAATCACCGTATTCACTGCGCCGCACTGAGCATATTTTTAACTTTTAAACACATATGCGCCCGCGGCACATTACCCGAAAATATGGTATTAAAATAATATTATTAATTTCGAATTTTTTATTTAAATTATTAATTTCTGATAAATAATTTCATTTTTATGCATTCTTAATGCTAAATATTAATGTGTTTCTGTTTAGTACGTCAATCGCGATTACTGCGGAAATTTCAACTGCGGCATTTACGACCATTTTCTAAATTTTTTTTAATGATTTTTCGCGATGCGGCATTTCTTCCAGAAATTACGGTAGTAGTAAAAGAAATGCCCTGTCTACTGATAATGTAGAACGTTTGGTGTTTTCGCATCATAATTTTAAATATAATAAGTTTAATTATTAATTTTTTATTGTATTTTCAGTTTCTTTATCCAAAATAATAGTCTTTACTGTTTTCATATAAATAAAATAAGTATTTATTTTTATTTGTATAAATGTGAAATTTTATGAGGGTTTTTGGTCTTAACTTTTTCTATATTTTGCAGACATATTGTTAAATACCAAGTAAATAGTTTTATGAATTACTGCATATATTATATATTTATATTCAAATAACTTTTTACAGATCATTTATAAATTCATAAGCTTAAGAAATGAAATTCGTACAAATACTTGGTATTGGAACGAGTATTTACCGAGTACTCGGTACGGCTCTAATTTTATGTTTTCCGTCTAGGAACCTACATGAAAAGTTTAGATTCCCAGAAAACTTTGTATTCACAATTTTTTAATAAATTCGCAGCTTAAATAATAAAGATACTGGGTTATTCTCTGCAATACTGCAAATTTGGCCAGACAGTCTGACTTGAATGTTACATAGATAAATTTTCATAAAAATTGATTAAATTGCAAGTAATTGGTTAGTTGTTGAAGTTTTTAATAGCAGCAGAAATCGTTATAAAATTTTAAACAAAAGTACATATTCCCCATTCACTTTATAATTATTTCATAACAATAAATGTGAGGGAATGATGAAATAAGACTTTTTCACTAATTGTCATGAAAAATGCAAAATTATGGGAAAAACAAACTGATTCCTTAAAGAAGAACACTTAATATATAATGTATGATAAAATTAAAAAATTTACAAAAAAATTTAGCATTCTGTGTGAAAGAATGACTGCTAATAAAAATACTCTCCGAATTTCTGATTGAAAAAAAATTCTAGAAAATTAACAAAAACTTACTCCACCAATTTATGTTGCTGGACTGACAAGTAGTCAAATTAGCTTCCTCTCAGTGAAGGATGCTAGACTGCCGTTTTTCTTTAGTGATAGGATATTTGAGATAATAGCAATGTGTGAGGGAATGATTGTCTAATATGGGAAAACATATAATTGAGTAGGCTATATAATTATAGTAAAAAATATTTTTATTATTTTTTATTAGGTACCAAATAAAGAACTTTATTTTGCTTAGGGTGTTTTAATTATTTTTATTTTTGGATGGTAAAAATCACACAGTAAAGTATGGTAGTATGGGTTGGGGAAAGGTGAGGGAATGATGTTTGCATGATATAGCTTACCTTTTTAAATATTAAATTTGTTATTGTTAAATTTTACTTCCTTAAAGATAAAATGAAATTTAGAGCATTTAGAGGCTGGAAAACACTTTTTGCACTATTGCAGAGAATAATCCTACTGTGTCACATAGACCTTAGAACTAATGTCCGAAATTGTAGCATTCTAGTCGCTGAAAGCAAAACCTGTTTTTGATATAAAGTAAATTTTGATCTTACTTTTATTCTTTTCTCTAAAGAGTTAATGAGTTTATAATGTTTGTTATTTAGCAGTGTAAAGTATCCACCATATGTGAATACCAGTCAAAATACAGTCATGCCTGAATACCTTTTTAATTTCACCAGGTGGGTATAGAGATGAAAAGGGCAGTAACTGAGATGGAGGGTAGGGATGTAGTAGAGAAAGAGAGTATACGCCATATACCTTTTGGATATTTTAAAGGAACATGTATACCCCTTGTTTCTTCAAGAAAACTATAGTATACAAACTCTAGGATATATCTGCTAACTTGAGTGCATATTCTCTGCTTAAGAGCAAGAATCTGAATCACTTGGCATTATGGGGTGATTCATGACATCTCAGATTTTCTTTAAAAAATTACCAGTTGTTACTTATCTTGTTAAAAGACCAAATCCAGAATTTTTTGCTCCAAAGTTGAGTTGCTCATTTTTTATGGCCCCCCCCAAAGGTCATCATGTCGTGAAAAAAAATAAGCATTTTTTTAAGACATGGATATTGCTGAGACTCACAGCTCTTTGCGCATACAACTTGCCACAAAATTCTTTTTATATCTGGAATGTAAGAGGGTTGAACTTTACATAATAGATGAAAAACCCGTGGCAAGTTTTTGCCGCAAGGTCACAAAATGATTCATTTTTGCTGTTTTTTTCCATTTTTAAGACCCTATAACAGCTTGCGCGTTCCAACTGCCATGAAAAAAGAGGTGGCAATTGAAAGCCATGCATTAGCACTTTTAAAAAATGTATATATAATTGAGGCAAGTTGTATGCGCTTTTAGTTACAGAGTGCCAAAGTCTGAAAAATGTCGTTTTTGGCCAATATTCAAACTGTCATAATTCCTTGCGGCAACAACATTTTGAAATAATTCTTTTGCCATTGTTTTATCCTATTATTGCCCTTTTCAAAAAAGTAAACTCCATTGAGGCAAGTTGCTTTAAAAAAATTTAATGTTTTTTTTTTAAATATGGCCTTTTTCAATAGTCAGAGCTATTTTATTATTTAAAATAACTGGACTGGATAACAATATTTTATAAATTTGTTTGTCTATATAAATTGATGTTCTAATATATTGTGAGATATATATGATGCTAATGGCATTTATTTAATTTTAACCCTTTCGAGTCCAATTTTTTTTTTTCAATTTTAGAAAAAATTACTTTTACTTTAATAATATTGATACTAGCTATCCTAATAGATTAATTAGAGTTTAACGAATATTTCATTGTCTGAAACATAACAAATGTTGTTGTTTTTTGCACTATTAGATTCATATTCATGCAACAATAGGCTAAGGAAGAATTTTTGGAGAGGGTTTAAAATATTATATTGCAACAAGTTAGTGACATTACAACTTTCTAATATTTTTAGCGCTTTATTACACATAATTCTTTCAGGAAAATAACTTTTATTTTAAATTAAGAGGGAAATACATTTAAAATAAAATAATTGCAAACAATACTAAAAAAATTAAGCAAATATTTATTATTACTAAATGACTTAACAATAATGAAGTCATATAATAAGTGCACAGATACATACTAACATTGCTACATGTAATTAGTAACAAAAGTATTTCCTAAAAATAATAATACTCAAAAGATAGGTATTATTAATAGTACACCAGCCCTAAAAGCGTTAAAACGAAAATATTTGATATTTACAAATTACAACTTGTAATTAAAATGCAAATATAAATACAATCAGCCAACATTGCTACAATTTTTACAGAGTTTTATCATTACGAGAAAAGAAAATCAAAAATATAACTTTCTTGTATCATATCTGAAGATACCTTTTAACAGTTATAGTAATAGTATCTATTCATGTATTTCAGTTAATATACTTGGATAGCTATTAATGTTAAAGAAAATTTATTTTTCCCATAAGTGAAAAAAAAAAAAAAAAATCCCATAAGGGTTAAAAGACATATTGAAATATCTTAAAAGAAATGGTTATATCTTCGATTTTCTTTTCTCGTAATGATAAAACTCTGTAAAAATTGTAGCAGTGTTGGCTGATTGTATTTATATTTGCATTTTAATTACAAGTTTTAATTTGTAAATGTCAAATATTTTCGTTTTAACGCTTTCAGGGCTGGTGTACTTACCTGTCTTTTGAGTATTATTATTTTTAGGAAATACTTTTGTTACTAATTACATGTAGCAATGTTAGTATGTATCTGTGCACTTATTATATGACTTCATTAATGTTAAGTCATTTAGTAATAATAAATATTTGCTTAATTTTTTTAGTATTGTTTGTGATTATTTTATTTTAAATGTATTTCCCTCTTAATTTAAAATAAAAGTTACTTTCCTGAAAGAATTATGTGTAATAAAGCGCTAAAAATATTAGAAAGTTGTAATGTCACTAACTTGTTGCAATATAATTTTTTAAACCCTCTCCAAAAATTCTTCCTTAGCCTATTGTTGCATGAATATGAATTTAATAGTGTAAAAAACAACAACATTTGTTATGTTTCAGACAATGAAATATTCGTTAAACTCTAATTAATCTATTAGAATAGCTAGTATCAATATTATTAAAGTAAAAGTAATTTTTTCTAAAATTGAAAAAAAAAAAAAAATCAGACTCGAAAGGGTTAAAATTAAATAAATGCCATTAGCATCATATATATCTCACAATATATTAGAACATCAATTTATATAGACAAACAAATTTATAAAATATTGTTATCCAGTCCAGTTATTTCAAATAATAAAATAGCTCTGACTATTGAAAAAGGCCATATTTTAAAAAAACATTAAATTTTTTTAAAGCAACTTGCCTCAATGGAGTTTACTTTTTTTAAAAGGGCAATAATAGAATAAAACAATGGCAAAAGAATTATTTCAAAATGTTGTTGCCGCAAGGAATTATGACAGTTTGAATATTGGTCAAAAATGACATTTTTCTGATTTTGGCACTCTGTAACTAAAAGCGCATACAACTTGCCTCAATTATACATACATTTTTTTAAAGTGCTAATGCATGGCTTTCAATTGCCACCTCTTTTTTCATGGCAGTTGGAACGCGCAAGCTGTTATAGGGTCTTAAAAATGGAAAAAAACAGCAAAAATGAATCTTTTTGTGACCTTCTGTGACCTTGCGGCAAAAACTTGCCACAGGTTTTTCATCTATTATATAAAGTTCAACCCTCTTACATTCCAGATATAAAAAGAATTTCGTGGCAAGTTGTATGCGCAAAGAGCTGTGAGTCATAGCAATATCCATGTCTTAAAAAAAACACTTATTTTTTTTCACGACAAGATGACCTTTGGGGGGCCATAAAAAATGAACAACTCAACTTTGGAGCAAAAAATTCTGGATTTGGTCTTTTAACAAGATAAGTAACAACTGGTAATTTTTTGGAGAAAATCTGAGATGTCATGAATCACGGGTGTGTCACTCTCTCAGATTCTTGCTCTTAAAGTGTTGCTCCTCTGTTAATTTTACAACTACACCCCTGGTAGCGGTGGGTTTAAAAGGGACAAGGAAAAACAGGTCAAAATGTGTGAAATACCAGTATTTTCTTAGAGAAATATGTGTTTTTCAATCCCTTTGTATTACTGAAGTATTTTCTACAAGAGAATACTGGTAGTTTCCTCTTTATATTCTCTGCTTAAAGCATATAGCCTCTGTTAATTTTACAACTGCACCCCTGGTGGAGGTGGGTTTAAAAGAGACAGTCAAAATGTGTGAAATGCCACTAATTTGTTAAAGAGAAAGTTATCCCTTTGTATTATTGGAAGTATTTTCTATAAGAAAATACTGGTAGCTTCCTCTTTTTTTGATTGTTTTCCATGACCACTTTCCACCTTATTAATATATTTTGAAGTTACCTAAATTCATAGTTGTGGTGAGATACTTATTTTTGTTTTATCATATGTTGCAATATATTTTATTTATGTATTATCTTTTATTTTTGAATAATGTAATTGCAAATTGAATGACAATGTTGATGAGAGTTTTATTTATTTGTGTTCTTTTCAACACCACAAGTTGTCTTTCATTTTCTTCAATGTGGTTAAAAGGGACATTTCTCCGAATTTTTATAAATGTGTACAGATTTTTAAATTGCTATACTTGAGGATAAAAAGTTTTACTAGTATCAAAGCCAAGGTTTTACATGAGAATTAGGTGCAAATATGAGAATATCTTTTAATTTCATTTTATAAGCTTATAAAGACTATGTCCTTTTCATCCCTACTTTCCCCTATTAAGAATATTTAATGAAGTCAATTTAATTAAAACAAAAGTTACAGCTGCTTTTCTGGAGAAACTCCTATTCAAACAAAATGTAAGTAGAGGTAAATGCAAAAGCCCATTTTTAGCAGTCTCGGCAAAACAGGAATATTCTTTTGCATGTTGCTAACAGTTGGACATCTTCATGCTGAATTTCCGGAGCGATTTCAATGAATTTCAAACAGAAATAATCAGAGTTGGCTTTTAGATCTTTTCGTAGATACAGCAAAATCATTAAAATTTGGTGGAGGAACTCTCAATGAAAGAAATGGTTATCGAGAGTTCACTACAAATATGAATAGTTACAAGCTCTCGACTCTGAATTGTAGACTCAGAACCCAATATAGTCAAGGATCAATAATCTGTAATTTTCTATAATTCGTGCTACTTTACAAATGTAAACAGTGGAAAAAATCAGTTGAGAAAATTTACAAATTTGTGATGCAAAGATGATTTTTTAAAACAAATAATAAAAAAAGTTAAAAAAAATCCAAATAAAACATTTATTTTTTTAATGTAACTTTTTATTTTAGTAACAGTACAAAGTAGTTTTGCAATATGCAAAAAACATTGGAAATACTAATGTCTCTGTAATAACAGAAGATAGATAATTTGCTGACTTCAGATGATGATGATAAAGCTGCAGTGACAGAAAATGCAACTTATGCTGAAATAATATCCAGTGTTCTGAATCCTACTGATTCTGTGACAGAATCAGAATGTGTGAGCAGTGAAAAAAATTCTGTTGATCAGGAACTGGCTTTGGGAAAGCAATATTTAAATTTCCTAGAACAACAGAGTTCGCATTTCTCAACAAGAGTTGATAACAGCTTACAGAATGCAGGACAGATTTACTAAATTGAAATTTAAAATTTTGAAATAAACAACACTTGACATAATTAGCATCAAGTGTTTAAAACTAAAAAGTGTAAATTTAATGTTGTTGTAAAAATAATTTTAAACAGTTTTGGACTGTTTTAAAAAATACGTCAAAAAGGGTTTTTTTACATGATGGTCACATTGTAAAAAACTTGCTGACCCTAATTATTATTCACTAAACATAGATTAAAGATCTAGAAAAATACTAATGAATCCTTTTTTTCTATCAAGATCAAAATAGCAATTAAAATATTATTTTTTTATAACTAGTCATACTATAAATGTAAGTTTTTTATAATGTCTTTATATTGAAATTTTCAGAGGAAAAAAGTGCAAAGTATCAAGGTAGCCAATTATTTATTTACTTTAAATCGGAAAATGTAACCGTGAAATTTTTAGCTAAGTGTTATTCACGGATGCAAGACTTTGTCTCAGGACTGATTTCAGTGTTGAAGAGATTTTTTACTGATGATAAATTCAACTTTAGACAGATTAAATAATAGCAATTTTATTATCAAGAACTTTTAATGACTTTATTTTATTGTAATACACCAAATTTTAACCATAGAAATCTTCTATCCCATTTTCAGTCTTGGCTAAGATGGACTTTTTGCACCCATGGCGTTATTTAATGCTTAAAGAAAAACCAGTTTTCCTACTTTGCTAGAAACTGTTGCAATTTCCGTAATATGGAGTCATATTAAATAATTTTTTCTAGGGATGGGACGAATATTCGGCCGGTATTCGGCCTATTCGGCCCTTTTGCCGAATATTCGGTTGGCCGAATATTGAAGGCTTGTTGACCGAATACTTCGGCCGAATACCTGTAGCCGAATATTTAGAGATATCTCGCCGAATAGTGAAAGATATCTTGCCAAATAAATTTAGGATTTAAAGAGTTTCATTTCTTACATTTTTTTTTCTCTAATCCAAATTGGCTACTTCATTCAAGAAGTCCATCTCATTCTTACTTACAAAATATACAGTTATTCGATTGCTAAAAAATACACAGCCTTTCTGTATTTCCTATAAAAGTGAGTGATATTTTAGAAAATGCTGCCCAAGTTGGAGATTTAATTGTATGGGAAATGTCTTCAGTCTTCATTAGAGTATGATATATTACAATTCAAAATATAACAACATATATATATGTATATAAACACTGCCTTATTCTAAAACACTTGAATATTTATTAATGTCTGCAAATTCCATGCACATATAAAAAAGGCTCTTATGAAATTTGTAACTTATTTTCTATGAAGTGAGAAATGAAAAAATTCATTCACTAGGTGTATTAACGAAGATTTGTTTTCAAAATTAGATATCAAATATCACTATTCCAAATACTACAACGGTACATCTGAAAACAGAGCTGGTGACAAACTAGATACGCATCAGATGACACAACTAGCTTTATGAAGATCGTTTTATAAGTATTTAAACATAAATTCTAAATAGTGAACAAAATATTTTTTTTTATTCTATAGTTTACAATTTTAAATAATTATTTGGAAAATTACTGACTTAAATATGTAACATTATTATGTATATATTTTTAATTTACATATTCCTTGATTCATGTTGTTATCAATTTCTGTTTATCCTTTTAATGCTTGTTGAATAAGTGGAATATTGAAGTTTAATATTGTATGTGCCAATTCAAATGTCAAAATTTTTTTTACCATATGTATTCTACTTTAAGCATAACCTTTTGCTCTAACGTAATTTGTAATTTAAAGCTTGGCAACTGATTTCAAAGCAGGCTCATTCTTACAAATTCGCTTATCATTAGGGACATAAACTCTAAATGGTCAAATTTACTTCATTAAAGGTTATTTCAGAAAATATCTACTTGTGAGTTCTGAGAGAGAGAGATTAAGAATATTATTAATTTTGGATGCAAGAACGGGTAAAAGTACCATTTGATGATAAAATGGTAGTACATTCTTCATATTTTAATGAAAATATCTTACCATCGTGACTTGCTGAAATTCTATTTGATGTACATTAAGATAAAAGAATATAATGCAATTTCATAATTTTTTTGTGTTAAAATAAATGTTTCAAATTTAAAAATACATTTAAAAGCACATTTAAGAGTAATAATTATTAATGAGCTCCTATTTTTTAAATTATATATAATCAAAATTTATTTTCTTTATTGGAAAAAAAAGTTGATATTCGGCCGCCGAATATTCGGTATTTATATTCGGCTATTCGGCCAAATCACTATTCGTCCCATCCCTAATTTTTTCCTACCCATTATCTTTGTCTTAAATTTTTACTTTACCCTGTTATATCCCTGTAATATAAGTGGTATTGTTATCTACATTTCAATGTGCAAAAATAAATTCAAGCAAAGCGTTTTTAATAGTCAATTCAAGTATACTTAAAAACAAGTTTAATGCAAGGGTGCAGAAAATGTTTTTACTCCCAACATTTCCCCCAATCCATACAAAAATTTCCCAAAACTTTTACTATGTTATAGACCAGGCATGTCAAACACGTGGCCCACGGGCCACAATTGGCCCGCCAGGAACTTCTTTGTGGTCCGCCAAGCCTTTAGCATTTTCGTATGTTTAATTCAGTTCTTAATTGATGCAGAAAATGCACGTTGCATTGCAAATATTGCAGCGTTGCAAAATTAGAGAATGATTTTATTCAAAATATCTATTATTTCAGAATATTAATCTTCATCAAATTTAATGGTCCGCATTTAAATAAAGTCTAAATTTTAAAATTAATGGTTGTTATTTTGGATTAATTTTTTTTACGCTTTTTCATAGAAGAAGCAAACAATACCGATTCAACACCACCGTGGCATAAAAGATGCAAACATACTGTCATGAATATAATTAAATTTAATTCATTTTAAAATTTCATTTCCAGGAAATAAGTTATGCAAAAGTTATCAATAAGAAAGTTAAGAAAAACATATCTCAATGTTAAAAAAAAAAAAAAAAAAAAAAAAAAAAAAAAAATTAGGTTTTGTGTCCTAATAGTTTATTATGTGTTTTATGTTGAAACGAATACATTACTTTATTGCTTTCTTTGATTCACTGTGACATTACAAAGTAATGTGTGGTGTTTGTTAGGTATTAAAAATGTATCGAAGTACAATTTAAATACAACATTAATTTCTAATTAAAAGTCTCTAAAAAAATCAAAATAAATAAATAGCTTTAAAAGAGAAAGTGACACGATTTCTCGTCTCATAAAATAATAATAATAATAGTAAAAAAAAATAATAATAACGAAAAAAGTTACCTGTTTTTATTATTTGGTTGCATGCGTAGATGAAAGCAAGCATTTTGGACATAAACTCGTTAATTAATTTCATTCTTAAAGGTTAGTAAACATATCATTGTAAATTATCCCTGTATGATCTTCACGTTTCTTGATGATGAAGATATAACATCACAGATTCATAAAAGTCAATTTGAAATAATTTTTTATACTCAAAGACTGAAAAATTGTGTTTGATGTGTGGAAACTTCGTTGAAATTTGCTAAGAATTTACTCACAAATATTTCGAAAACCCCACTAACTTATAGAAATAAATTGGAAAAATAAATAGATTTTAAACTGAAACTTTGTTGAAAAAAGTGTGTTCGTAAAACATATTAAAAGTAATCCATTTGCTTTTAAAAACAATGATGGGATGCATTTGCATACAACTCGAAATCTCTGAAGTTAGAATAAAAGATGTCAAGAATAGTTATATCAATTTAAAAATATGCAGGGAAATTTCTATAAATATTCATGATATAACCAGAACTATCAATAATAGCATGAAATCTATAATTTGAATACGTTTTGCTATACGTGAAAATTTTTATTAAACCAACAAATTTTCATTAGTAGACAGTAGCAATGAGTATTGACCGACAAATAATAGTTTTTTAATAGTCACTTTTTCTCATTTAGTGGCCGGTGGCTAGCGTTAATTTTGCGCTTTAACTTTATAATTCTTGAAAATATAGGTGCAAGAAATTTTACTCTGCAGGCAGTTTTTTTTTCGCAGACAGCATATGTACTTAAAAATAGCTGAGGAGAATCAGAAAATTATTCATATGCCGGATCAATAACCAGAGCTATTATATTTTAATCAATTATAATTTTTTTTTTATTTCATAATATTATATTATAAATAATTGTGTTCTATCAATGATTGTTTTTTTAAAAAGTAGCAAATACAACATAAAAGAAAATGCTGATATCAGGATTACAAATTCAATAACACATTTTTGTATAATTTGGACTGCTATTTAAATTTTAAAATGTTCAATATGTGTTCAAGCATGTTTATATTTTTATTTTAACTTGTTTTTCATTACATTTGACAGTGCACTCTCGTAAGATACTGGTGCGTGTTTCTAATTTTTTCCATAAATAGTTTTAAAATTTTTGTATGTGTTTTTGTTTGCTTTTTAAAACAATACTGTACTTTTAATGTTCAGTTTTCATTTTGTGTGACAGCTTTTTTATTTTCGGTAACATGGCCCATGGCTTTCTGTACAATGCTAAATATTGGCCCGCGGTGGTAGACGAGTTTGACATGCCTGTTATAAACTTACATAAATTCTGTATTACCATAGGTATAGATCTCCCCCCCCCCCCCCCCAAATTTTCTTAATATATGCGCAAGTATATATTATTGAGATCAATTTTGTAAAGGTCACCAAACAGATCTTTCTAATTGTCGTGGGAAATTTTCTATCCTGAGTAATTATGTAATTCATTGTTAAAATCAAAATCAATTGTATATTTTTGTGCAAAATTTCCCTAGATGGCCAAAATTTCTCCCGATCCTAGATCGCCGGATCGGACATATTCTGCACCCCTGGTTTAATGTTACACCTGTTGATAAAGGACAAAATTAGCACTAGCCACTGGCCATGAGGCCAGTAAATGAGAATAAGTGGCTAGTGAAAAAATTGTCTGTCAGCGGCCACCTGCTGGCCACTTTTTCTTATACAGCAAATAAAATTTTCTAGCATTTCATCAAGGATTTTACATTTTATGTTCCAATATATTTATATTAACATATTTATTTGGGCTATTCAGTTTTAGATTAATACTCATAAAATTTTTACTGTTTAGTATTTTTAAACAAAAAAGTGGCCACTAGTTTAAAGAAAATGGCTACTTAAAAAACTAGTCGTACCGGCCAGTGGCCACTAATAAAATTTTCCAATTTTGCTCTATACCTGTTGATTAATGTTTTAAAAAAGAAAAATATGTTATTTATTCTGGGATACCACACCATTCAATAAATTCTCTTAACTACCCAGTAAGTGTCTATACAGAAAAGCAAGCAGAAGATTGCTGTTGATAATGAAAGAACATTCTTAGAGTGTATTGTGAACATACACCAATTATTTTAGTCACTGGATAAAAATATATATATATATATTTTAATCATAGGTTATACTCACGCAATTACATTTTTTCATTCATAATGTTTCTTATACTCTAAATCAAAATAATTTTAAAGAAGAATCTTATGTAAACATAACAAACAAAAATAAGTCTATATTCTCAATATGCTCTAAAAATGTTTTTTTTTTTTTTTTTCCTCCCAAAATTTAACAGCAATTTTCTGCTTGCTTTTTATCATATATATATTAAAGGTCTGCACGGGCCGAAATTTCCGGGCCCGGCCAGAAAGTTAAAATTTCGGCCCGGCCCGAACGAAAGAAATGTTGGCCCGGCCCGGCCTGAACGAAAATAATAATGGCCCGACCCGGCCCGGCCCGGCCCGGCCCAAAAGTTAAAATTTCGGCCCGGTCCGGAAAAAAGTTTAAGATTCGGCCCGAACCCAACCCGGCTCGAGTGAATTTCTACAGAACATTGATCTTTAATCTTATGGAAGAGTTCTGACCAAAAAAAATTATATTAGTCTTTTTTTTCCCCATGTTTATAATCTCCATTTATGCAGAAGTGCCGTAGGCTGCGATATTTATGCTTTTAAATGAATCTTTGTTTGTTGTATGTAAATGTTTCAGTTATCACTAGTATTATTAATTCATATTCCCTGTAATGGAGACAAAAAATCGAAAAAGCAGTATATGGTAAAATTTCCAAAGACGAAATCGCTTTGGAACGAAAAAAAATGCATTCCCTTCTTAACAGATGTAAATGTTTAATATATTTTTTCTCCCATATTGTTGTATTCATTTTGAATGGATGAACATTTTAAAAGAAACTTTCAGTTTTCAGTTTTTAAAAAAAATCCGTCATAATCATGTTTTTGTGTATGTGTGTGTGTGGTTAATTCTACTTTAAAACGCCTAGTAATCTACGATTCTTTAAAAGGAATAAATTCTAATGTTTAATTGTAGAATAATGACGGCTTAAAAGTATATGCTTTTTTTGCAGAAATTTTTGGACAAGGCCAAATATTACTGATTTATAAAAAGTCGAGAAAAGGATTTTCATATAGGAAGATTCAATAGGAACTGATTATTTTGGTCCATGAAAACTAGGAAGAATGGAATCAATCTCGGCTTCGTACGGAAAAAAAAGTTAGCCCGGCAAGGCCCGAGCTCAGCCCGGCCCGAAAAGATTAGTGACTAGGCCTGGCCCGGCCCAAGTCTTCAGAAGTAAAGCCCGAGTCCGGCCCGACCCGAATGCCATTACTAAAAATCGGCCCGAGCCCGGCCCATGCAGACCTCTAATATATATATACAGGGTGTCCGAAAAGTCTGGAAACGGCCGAATAACTCGAGAAATACATATGAGATTGAAAAACCTAAATATACGTGTTAAATATTTTTAAATAAGCTACTCTGTGATACCAAATTTGACCTTCGAAACCGACCCCCTGGGGGTCAGAGGGGGTCCAACTTTGAAATCTTAAATTACAACCCCCATTTTTTATTGCAGATTCGGATTCTACGGAGAAAAATACGTAACTTTTGTATTTGATGTTTATTTCAAATCTTCGTTTATCACGGTGTAATCGAGCATATTAAATCGATACATATTCCCGCTTTTCCAACGGGATTTTCCCTAATCGAAACTGATTGGGCAGAATTTTTGACGTCAAATTCCTCGTCTTTTGTAGGAATAGCGTTTCCTGAAAATCACCCTTGGCGATTATTTCAATAGTGCTACACTGTTAAAAATTTGACCCATTTGCTGCAGCGTCCCTCCACAGCTATTATAGAATATCTCTTTTGTGACCAATGAGAATGCTCCATAACACAGTAAAGTAATCGTTTTCTATAAAAGCGGTGGAGTGACGATGCAGCAAAAGGGTCAATTTTTTTACAGTGTATTTTACTGTGTTATGGAACATTCTCATTGGTCATGAAAGAGATATTCTATAAAAGCTGTGGAGTGACGCTACAGCAAATGGATCAAATTTTTAACTGTGTATCACTACCGAAATAATCGCCAAGGGTGATTTTCAGGAAACGCTATTATTGCAAAAGACGAGGAATTTGATGTCATAAATTCTCCCCAATTAGTTTCGATTAGGGAAAATCGCGTTGGAAAAGCCGAAATATGTATAGATTTAATATGCTCAATTACACCGTGATAAACGAGGATTCGAAATAAACATCAAATACAAAAGTTACGTATTTTTGTCTGTAGAATCCGAATCTGCAATAAAAAATGGGGGTTATAATTTAAGATTTCAAAGTTGGACCCCTTCTGACCCCCAGGGGGTCGGTTTCGAAGGTCAAATTTGGTATCACAGAGTAGCTTATTTAAAAATATTTAACACGTATATTTACGTTTTTCAATCTCATATGTATTTCTCGAGTTATTCGACCGTTTCCAGACTTTTCAGACACCCTGTATATATATATATATATATATATATATATATATATATATATATATTTTTGTAGACATTTGATTGTTAAAAGTGATTTATTAATATTAGTCATAATGATTTGTAAATGATAAACATTTTTCTATCAGTATCAAATTACATGCAAACAAGAAAATATTTCCTGGAAAATTGCAAATGTATTTGCCCAAGGTCATATAATCACAATGATCTTGTATAGTTTTCTGCCTATTTTTAAGCCAGTGTATAAAGGATTATGAGAAAAGGAAGTGATCTACACATAAATTCAATGTTAGCAATTTTTAAACCAATTTGTTTTCTTAGAAAAAATCTATTATATTTTCTCTTTTTTTTATATAATTTATTTCAAATTATTGATAGAAGTAATTTCTACTTTTTAACACTTCATCTCAGCTGCCAATATGAGACATAATGAGTCTAGGTCATGTTTTTATTACACGTAGAATGAAAATTAGCATGTGCTGATTGATGACATATATGGCACTCTAAAGATTTATCTTAAAGCATTTGAAATTAGATAATATAGAGAATTTCCTGGAAATGGGAAAATAATCCTAGTGAAAAATGTTGACTTGGACACCAGAAGTTATCACTCAGGAAACAAAATAACAAAAAGTATTAGGATTAAAAAATAATAATAATAATAATAATGTGTTATAGTCATAAAATTGATTGATGGAGATATATCTTAAAATTAATTTATTAAGTTTAAGTAAACTCAGAACAAAATAGAAAAATAAAAAGCTGTAATAGCATTTTGTTTAATGTCAGTGCAGTGAGTTTGCATTAAATTGTAATCTTTAATTTCCAATTTATGCAGATTTTTAATATGGCCTTTTTTGTATTTTTAGTAGTTGAATACCTTATTTTCAATTAATATATATACAGTATACTCCCTTAAATCCGCACATAATTTATGGATGTAAACAATGAAACATCCAGTTCATATGTAGGGACAAAATTCAACATGTAAAATTATTAAGATCTTTTAATGTTTTTTATTAGTATTTAACGTCCTTTATAGCAATTAAATACTTTAATGCATATTTTTGAAATGTTTTTAATGGACGTATATGAAAACTTCTATTTATAATTAATGTTCAAATTACTGTTTAAAAAATGTAAATAAAATAATGACCAGAAATCCGCAAAATTCTAAAATCTGCAAAACCTCTGGTCCCAAGCTGTACGGATTTGAGGGAATCTACTGTATATATTAGGATGATCCTTATTTTTGAAATTTATTGTTCTCATCCTCTAAATTGGTCCAATTATATTTAAAACCATTCTTGTAAAATTTAATCCCTAGCAATTAATATTTATAGGTAGCTCAAGTAATGATAAGTTTCATAATATCATTTTGTTGTTTTCTTCATTTTTTACTTGAAAAAATACTTTAATCCCAATATAATAAAATTATTTCAATGCATTAAAAAGTCCCTTTATTAAAAAGAAAAAAGGAAAAGAAATGCTGAAACGCAAATTTATTAAAATTAGGAAAACCCACAAAATGGACGATTTGAAGCTTTCAGATAAATTATTACACATAGTAAATATTTTAAAGAGGAGGGAGCATCTAATTTTGAGGGGCGGGGGATTAGAAAGGGCAGTCAAATACTTAAAATCACACCGTTTTCTATACCATTTCAAATGTGGACTTTTGACAAAGCTCTGTGATAAATATTATTCATTTAATATAAAACTTTCAGATAGTTTATAACACATAATATAGCCTTTAAAGAGTAAGGAACATAAAATTATGGGTTAAGAGGGATAATTTTTTTTTTTTAATAGAAAGCACAATCAAATATTTAAAACCATACTGTTTGTGATGCAGATTTTTCAGAGCCCTGGGATAAGTTAAAATTTATTTAATATAAAATTTCAAAAGTAAGTATATTTATTCTTATTTTGGGATAATAAATTCACCAAATTTCTTGTTTTAGTCCACCAACCTCTTGACTATTATATCTACAGGCAAATTGTTTAACAAAATTTTCTGCAGAAACTATTTTGTTAAGAATAAACTTTGTGCCCTGGTAATGGAATGTGAAACTAAAAGATTAGAGACTTTCTGTTGTAGAAGATGTGCATGTGCAGCACGCCTGCTAAATGGTACCATAGACATCAGGGATTAGGTTTGGATGGCTCAGCTAATAACTTTATCAGCGTTAGAATTCCTAAAAAAAGGTCACTCGTCCCAAGGACCAGTAAGCATGAGAATTTACTGGTCCGCAGACTTCACCACTGGTCCACTACATAAAATTTTATTAAATAATTTTAACACTTAGAGTGGCCTCTCCCCCCTCCCTGGAAAATAAACCAATCTTACTTTGCATTTATCCAAAATTTTCAGCATAATAAAATGTAAAATTATAATTTGCTAAAAATTAAATAAACAGTACGCAAAGAAAAACTATCAAATTATTAATTAGATATTTTATTTGCCATTACTTATTTCAACTGACTAGGGTTTAATGCACATTTTTTTTAATTTTTCTCCAGATTTTAGCCAGAGTGGTGGAATTGTAAGTAGTGTCAGTGATGCAGCTGGACTTAAAAAATTCCGGGTCCCTTTTCTACAGAAGCGGGTCCCCACTAATAATAAGTCATATTTTTCGACGCAAAAATTGAACTTGTTCATTTCCACAAGAAAAATAAAATGCAATAATTGTTTTAATAATAATAAATAATTAAAACCAATATTAATTTAAGAGAAATTTTCTGTACTTTTTAAAGAATAAATGTTCAAGATACAAATTTAATTATAAAATAATGCTTATTTGAGTGTAGAAGATAACAAGTATCACTATTGTCTGCCCCATTTTAAAATGGGACAAGACAGGTTTACTGAAAAAGACATTTTTGCTGAAAAAAAGGATATTTTTGTTGAGTAAATGGTACATACTCAAATGATGATTAATGAAATGGTGCTTTCACTCAGAAAGATTTGGAGCAAAAAAAAAAAAAAAAAAAAAAAAAAAAAACGATTGGGAAGCAGGAAAATCAGTTTTTGGAGCAGCAACAACAATTTTGAAGCAGGAAAATTAGTTTTTAAAACAGAAAAATTCTCTCCCGGCTTCACTTAATTATTTATTTAATTTTTTTTTCGTGCTTTTTTGTCGAAATTTCCGTTTTTTGCGTTATTTTGACGAAATCTTTTGTTTTTTCGGGATTTATTGACGAAATATACCGTTTTTCGCGATATTTTTTGACAAAATTTGGCATTTTATCGCGATTTTTGAACGAAATTTGCCGTTTTTTTTTTTTTTTCGCGATCTCTTGAAGAAATCTGTCGTTTATTCGGGTTTCAGGATGAAATTATCCATTTTTTCGCCAATTTTTAGACGATATTTGCCGGGAATCAGCCATTATTTAGCGATTTTTTAAACAAAATTTGTCGCTTTTTGCGATTTTTTGACAAATTTTGTCGTTTTATCGCGATTTTCGCAGAAAATTTTTCGTTTTTTCTCGATTTTTTGAAGAAATCTGTCTTTTTTTCGCAATTTTTTGAAAAAATCTGCCGTTTCTCATGATTTTTTTGACAAAATTTGCCATTTTATCGCTATTTTGGGCGAAATTTGCCGTTTTTTCGCGATCTTTTGAAGAAACCTGCCTTTTTCTCGGGTTTTGGAATGAAATTAGCCATTTTTTTTTTCGAGAATTGTTTGACAAAATTTGCCCGAAATTAGTCGTTATTTCGCGATTTTTTAACGAAATTTGCCTTTTTTTTACCGCGATCCTTTAACGAAATTACGCGTCTTGTAGGATGTGTAAGAGCTATTTTTTGCGTACTTATCGCCGATTTTTTGCATAATTTACGCGTTATAGCGCATCCGCGGCATCGCTCGTTAATAAAATAAAAAAAAATCTTATGTGCGATCGGTTGCGGTTCTCTCAGGGCCTGAAAACAGGCACTGGTCCTGCAGACCACTAAATTTTTCAAATTAGTGGTCCGATTGAATTATCGGTGGTCTCGGACCAGCGGACCACCAAGGATTTCGAACACTGTTTATGCAACTTTTCTGTTTATAGAACTAGTATATAACTTTAGCTGGCTTTTTTGCAACCCTGAATTTGAGTAAAACCATGACATTTTTTTTTTAATCACCCTAATTCATGCATCAGAAACACAAAATGTAAAAAGATAATAAAAACATTACTACAAAAAATATGCATAAGATTCTTTTAATATCAGTTGGCATTTCAATGTTTACAACACTCAGTACTGCATTTTCAAAAATATATCTAACAGCTTTTCGACTTCTCCTTTCTCAGAACACAACTATTTACACTTTTCCTATCATCCGCATATTCTAATGTAAACCTCGCATTAAAATATATGCATATACTGACAAATTCAAACTTTATACTCACAGTGATGCCACGGATGCACTATAGCACATAAATTAGGCAAATAATATGAGAAAAGGAATGAATAAAATAGCTCTTATGCATCCCACAGGCAGTAGCGTAGCCATGATTTCGTTTCGGGAGGGGTCCAAAATTTTTCTTCCAAGTTATATATATAATAAAACCTGTCAAGATTAAATTGCAAATGTTGGTAAAAAATTTTGTTTTACACAGGTTTTCTTGTTAGCAAGTGCAATAATATTCTTTTTAAAAGCATTACAGAATATTTCCATTTAAGACAGAATTTCCTTATAGCCAGGTTCCTTTTTTACAAATTTTGGAATATTTTTATAAATATACTTATTTATGTTACATGAATAGTAAAATCTGTCAAAATAGTAATTGTCTATATAAAAAAAAAAAAATCTTGCTTTACACAGAAGTGTTACATGGTATTAATATCAACTGCCATAAAATTACATTTGCAAAAAGCTTATCTAAAAGTGGATTTTCCCTGCATTTTAATAAAACAAGTAAAATCTGTGAAAGTGGAAAATTCTTATAACGAAATCCTGTCCCATGCAGATTATTCTCAGGATCCCAACGAAACGAACAATAGATTTCATTGAATTTAATGTATCTTTGAAGTAGATTTAATTGCTCTTCTTTAAAAGGAAGCCTGTCTAAAATAGAACTTTTTTCCAGTCACCCTTGTGATCATGTCTTGACAGGATTGACTGTGCATGTATAATAGAAGTATTTTGAGTAACTTTAAGAATTTAGGTGCATCCTTATTTAATTTCTTAAGTTAAAAAAAAAAGCATGGATAAAAAATATGTAAGATCAATCTCTTTAGCTGCAGCTAATAATATATTGAAGTTGCATTATGATGTAAAAAACTAAGCGTGTACTGAAGAGTTGAATTTATTTAAATCAAGTTTCATATTACATAACATTAGCCTACAATTTACTTAGGATCAAGTGGTTAAGTTTTAAACAGCAATTTCCATGTTTATAAATTTCTTGCCATTGAATTGTCAATCATGTGACCCGTTAATTCCCCATGGTACTTGTTAAGATAAGGTTTTAACATTTGAGATAAAGATCTTGCAATTTCAGATACAGAAACTAGTGATGTTAAAAAGCACACACATCAGATATTAATGTCCCTCATGGTTCATACGGATACCGTTGTTTTCCAGCCGATATATCAGTAATTTTTTTATAGAAAAAAAAATCTAGTTTAAACCAGCCAAATTTCATATTATTTAAGCAGAGATTTTCTATAACAAAAAATTGGTACCGAAGAATTTCCTGGTTCTAATGGAAATTCTAAGACCCATATGAACCATATTCATGATAGAAAAAGTAGTTTTGTTACAACTAGAGATGAGAATGCTCGGAAAAATTGGGGAAAAAATTGTTTTCAGTTTTTTTCCAAAGGTTTATTTTTCAATTTTTCCGAACTGGGAAAATTGAAATTTCATTTTTGAAATAATATATTAAAAATTTTGTAATAGCTACATTTTCATACTTTTTACTTTATTTATTTTTATGTTGAGCATGCCTGTTTGCGTTCCGAGGAATCCCCGGATTTCCGGGGATTTTACTAAAAGTGCCCCGGAAATTCCGGAGTTAATTACAACAAATCGGCATACTTTTTTTTACTTTTCTATGAAGCTTTCCTTTCATCTGGACGTTAGTAGCTGGGAAGCTTGATTCGAAAGTAAGAAATCGCCCTTCAGTTTAAAAAATAGCGCCTCTCTTGCTCCTCATTAAAAATCTAGCGCCCCTCTTGCTGCTCATTTAAAAAAATAGCGCCCTTCTTTCCCCTCATTTGAAAAAACGCCCTTACTGCTGTTGCGCCCGAACTGAATGCGCGCCTGCTAGTTCTCTTCTCATTGATAGTTTGATACTGACGTATCAAAGTCTAACACTAACTTACACTAGCAGAGCACGATCCAAAGATCGTCACGCAGATGGAAGAAAACTGGTTAAGTTTTAATTAGGCTCTAACTCAAAAAATACATTTAATTTAAATTGTTCTGAAAAATATTAAACTGTAATTATTCTATTAAAAATGGAAGTAAAGTTAAATATTCAGAAATAAAGATAACAAGTTTTAAAAACAAACAAACATTTATTTAAAATAAAATATAGATGTATGTTTACATATTAAGCAAATCTTCAATAAAATATAACATCAATTTCTTCTTAACATAAATATCTTTTATCTAATTCAATATTCAAAAACGATCTTTTAAATTTACATTTGTCTATAGGTGAAGGGATAAACTGGAACAACGACCATATTCACATTAACTTTAATCTCCATTTAATTTATTAAATATTTAGAAACACCATGAGAAAGCTTAAAGTTATCTCAAATAATTAAAATGAAAAACCAATTAAATCTCTAAATATCGTAATGACAAAAATTATATCTAATGTTACCAACCGCTGAAAAATGGAACTAATTAAAAACAATTAACTTCTCATATTTCCACTGTAAAGCACCTGTTACGTCAATTGCCATAAAGATTCACCGGCCATCCGATAACAACTTCCCGCAGACGAGTAGACTTAACAAAAATGTCACATCTTCCCAATCAATGGAGATGACTTCTTTCGTCCAGGGATCCACAGCTTACTTACATGAGGAAGGAAAACGGAACAGCTTCTCATATTCAACCGACTACCAGGCAAAGTAATTAAAACATACGGCACAGAAAGATAAAACGAAACGTAAATAAACTACGAAACCCGAAGTTCACTCAAATGACCGCGGTATATATCCACACTGTCGACATCCACGTGCCTTCTCTCCCATCTGGAACATTCCGCCGAGTGACGTAACTCTGACAGACGCAGAAGCTAAAAACGCGACCTAGGCATCTTACGCCATCTACTGGTCGTAAAATGTACTTCCTCAGTCCAGTGGAGAGTCTAGTTAAAAGACGTACGATGTAAAATAAACAAGCATATGTCCGATCATTTAAAAGTTATTTTAAGCGAATATAAAGAAAATAAAGTTTATTGAAAAAAAAGGTAATAGCTTAATTTAAAACTGATTTAATTAATATGTATTATAATTAATTAATATGTATTATATATTTCAAATAAATAAATATGGAATTAATTTATTAATGATATATTTATGAAAGACTTTAATAAAAACTATTACATTATGTTTAAATGAAAGATACCTTAATAAAGGATAACGTTAATGAAGGTTTATAGTTTCGATAATGAATATAATTTGAATAAATATAATTTTAATAAAAATATAATTTGAATAAAAATATAATTTGCAAATACAATTAAATAAGAAATAAGCTTTATATTTAATTTCAGTTATTGATTAAATTAAACAAAACTTTAAGTTTAGATTTAACTTTTAATAAATGATAAATGAACTTTAACCTTTACTTTAAATTATCATTTAAACTTTAGTATCAGGCAGAAATATTAAAAAAGAGATAAAAGTGATAAGAACTGTTAGTATCCTGCTGATGTTAAATCCTGTCACTCATTCATACATTTAAGACCGCATGTTTTCAAAGCGTGCATTGCGGTAGACAAGTCTTTGACAGGTCAAGTTTTTTTTTTTTTATATAAGATTTTGTTCCGAAATTTCCAAGAACTAAAAACATTCTGTTCTGTTTTTTTTTATATCATGGATCAGAAAATTGAGGCATAAAAAGTAACGCGAATTTCAACAAATGATTGACGAAAATTTTCGTCAATCAATCACACATACACACAAAAAAAAAAAAAAAAAAAATGAAAAAAAAAAACGCGAATTTCATCAAGGAATCGTGGGGGAATTTCGTTTTAGAATTGCGAGAAAAATGCTAACTTCAACAAAAGATCGCCGAAAAAGCGTTAATTTCATTAAAATGCAGCAGACAAAAGTGAATTTTGAAGAATCGGAAAAAAAATTCGAAGTTCGTCAAGGAGCTATCGAAAGGATGCCAATTTTGTCAGCGTATTGGGTGTAAAATAGAAATTTTGTTAGAGAGCCACGGAAAAACGCGAATTTTGTTAAATGACCGCGGACAAAAGACTAATTTCATCAAATGACCGCAGAAAAAATGTTATTTTTCAAAGGGCCGTTGAAGAAACGCTAATTTTATCTAAGTATAGAGACAAAAAGCGCGAATTTCAACAAAATGCCTCGTAAAAATGCAAATTTTATATCAAAGGGCTGTGGAAGAGACTTTTTTTTTTTTTCGCGACTCTGCGAAATTCACGTTTTTTTTAAAAATCGTAATCCCTGAACGAAATTCGTATCTTTTCACGATTCTCTGTTAGAATTCGTTTATTTCATGCGATTCTATAACAAAATTTGCCTTTTTAACAATTTGTCAAAATTTGCGTACGTTTTATATTCGAATTGGAGTTTTGACCGATTTTTTTAATTTCCGAAATGACTGGCTCAATTTTTCTTGATTTTATGGAAAATCTGATTAGAATCACAGAGGTGAAAAAATATGAAATTCACAGCAAATTTTCTGAAAGGTTACAACAGAAGTGGGAAAAAGGGGGGAACAATTCCAATGCAAAATTATGTGCTTTTTTTTTTTTTTTTTTTTTTTCGCGCCCCTATTTTGAAATTTGCGTCTTTTTGCGATCTTTTTATAAAATTTGTCGTTTTTCGTGACTTTTAGCAAAATTTATCGGGTTTTTTTTACAATCTTTTAACAAAATTTGTCTTTTTTTTTCACGATCTTTTAACAAAATTTTCTGTTTTTTACGATCTTTTTAAAGAATTTGTCGTTTTTCATGATTTTTTAACAAAATTTGCCATTTTTTTACTATTTTTTTTAACAAAAATTTCGCGATCTTTTAGCAAAATGTGCCGTTTTTTCGCGATCTTTTAGCAAAATATGCAGTTTTTTCGCGATCTTTTAACAAAATATGCCGTTTTTCGCGATCTTTTAATAAAATTTGCCGTTTTTTAGCAATCTTTTAACAAAATTCTTTTTTAGTGGATAGGAATAAATGTGCAAGGGGTGAAAAAAGGTAACATTTTTTGATGATTTTATAGTTTATAAATATTATAGGAGTAAAATCCACAAAAGAATAAAATATTTGAAAGGGGATACTTATGGATTTATTTTTTCAGGGGATTTAATCAAGTGTTACAAACAGGCATGGTTGAGTGTCCCACATGAAAACTTTAATGTGAGTAATCTGATCTCTGAGACGAAATCTGTTTGAGAAGACTTGAAAGGATCCTTCACATTTTTTTCTTGTTTGAAACACAAGACCCTTCGCAAAATTTCTCTTGAAAATAGACATTTCAGAAAGTTTTATCTACAAATTTAATCTTTCGCAAATGCAGTGAATGAAAAAAAAATCTCATGCCATGTAGCAGCTGAATCTTTTCAAGTTGTATATATGTATAAATAACAGGGTTGCCAACTTTTGGCCGGGCCAAAAAAAAGCCGGCCGGCTTTTTTTGGTTTTATCCAATTGAAAAAAGCCGGCTTTTATTTTTAAAGAGTTAATTTGTATCGAATCCATATTAAATTTGGATTGATTTATTTTAATACATTTTTAATTATTTACTACTAAATAAGTTATAAATTTCTATTTAATTTTTCAGATAAATAAGTCTATAACCGATAGAAGTCAACTGTGAAGGCATTATGTCTCAAAAATATAAATCTTTAAAACACATTTTTGTGTATATTTTCTTTTTTCAAACTTCTATATTTCATAGTACTACTTATATTACACAGTCTTAAGAATTATATTTAATTGAATTATGACAAAATATAATACATCAAAGCATTCCTGGAAACATTCTCACAGGTCAATATGTTAGATTAAGTCATAAAATGAACAATGTTGAAAAATAAATTAGGAAGGATTCAGTATTTGAGGAGAATTTAACACATTCGCTGCCGATCACGTGCCAACGTTAAGGTGCCTCTCACATGCCAGTGTGTGATGTCTCAATAGCCAGTCACGCGCTGGCACAGGAAAATCTCTCACTGATTCTTTGTTATAAAAATTAAATCGGCTTCTGGGAAAAACCCACTTCTACAGCGCGGAATTAATTATCTTCACATCTTCACGTAAGCAGCAGCGAACGTGTTAATACATAATTATATAACATTAAACAACAAAAATTGTTCTAATAAAATTTGTTGAAATAAAATTTTGAATAGCTCTTTGTTATTTAAAAGGGCATATATGCCCACTTGCATGAATGAATATATTCATGCATATGCTAATTGAGAATACTGAAAATAAATTGGGAAATATAATATATTATAAAATATGCATAATTTGAAATACTATTTTCAATAGTGAGAATTTTTTTTTTTATATGCATGATTTTAAAGGTTTATAGGGAATAAAAACACGACATTTTAATGTAACTCTTAAAATTAGTTAAGTAATAAAACATGTAACTAAGTAACCATAGTCCTCTTTAATTTTATAAAACTGTAAAAAATGGAAAAAACTAAGGGTAGGATTAAAGGTCAATGTAAATCAGAAAGAGCACTTGGCATGGCCATTTTATAATTTAGTTGACATATTTGCAATTCTGGCTATAAACCACTAGAAACCCCATCAATGTGTTATTCTAGTATTAATGTCTTCATTATTGAAAAATTGGGTTATAACCCAATTTCTCTTAATAAATCATAATTAAAATCCCAATTTTTATTTTAATAAATAAAGTTATTTAACTCGAAGTAAATTAAACATCATTAAAATTAGTTAAAAGACACTTAAAAATGTGTAGCTTAAAATTAAAATGCTTCACTGAATAAAAGCCAATTATGGCCAAAAAAAGCCGGCTAAAACCAATAAAAGCCAACCGGCCTGGCTTTTTTTAATTTTAGCCGGCTTTTTTGCAACCCTGATAAATAACCTTATTAAAAATGTCTAAATAAGAACCTAAATATACTACCATATTTTCGGGTGTATAGTCCGCACCCTGTGTATAACTCGCACCCCTAAATTGAGCAGTGCAGTAAAAAAAGTTTGTGTATAACCTGCGGAGATGCATCGGTGTATAGTCTGCTGGCTATACACCATTTACGAATGTATATTTCGACCAGGGTTCGAAATTAGTAGCCATTAGTCATAATTTTTAACACAAATTTACCAAATTTTTTCGTGATGCATAATATCTACAGTAATTGGTCTAAAAAATTAAGATTATCAGTACCGTAATTTTCGGAAAAAACGCCGCGGCGTTTACGTGTTTTAAGATAAAATTTTAAGCGATGCAGCGTTTACACTAACTTTTTTTTCAAAAAAGCATGATATTTTTAAAAAAAATTTCTGAAAATTAAAAAAAAATCGGTGATAAATTCAAAATTTCGGACATAAAATGTATACGTATCTTAGGTCATTGGTTCCCAAAAGGATCGAATCCTCAGAATCGATCCGAAATGCACCAACTCCGAAAAGGAACGATTCCTCGGACTCTATCTGAAATGAAACGCCTCTGGAAAAGTT
The DNA here is from genome assembly GCA_964019185.1 of Maratus speculifer. NCBI lineage: Eukaryota > Metazoa > Arthropoda > Arachnida > Araneae > Salticidae > Maratus > Maratus speculifer. The sequence goes on along the minus strand of OZ025295.1, from coordinate 307,044,691 downwards.
CGATTCCTCGGAATCGTTTCGAAAAAGACTGACTGCTCTGAATCGTTCCAAAATGATGTAAATCACACACTTTTTTTTATTCTTTGCAACAGGGTAAGGTACCAACTCTGAAAAGGAACGATTCCTCGGACTCTATCTGAAATGAAACGACTCCGGAAAAGTTCGATTCCTTGAACTCCTTCCGAAATGAAACGATTCTGTAAAGGAACAATTCCTCGGAATCGTTTCGAAAGAGAACGTCTGCTCTGAATAGTTCCGAATGATATAAATCACACACTTTTTTTTGTTCTTTGCAACAGTGTCAGTAGATTATTTTTTTGAAAAATAAACTAAAAATAATCTTAAATTCAGAATTGTCGAGATTGGAAGGGTTCCGGATTTTGGATTTTGTACTCTACTAACACAATGGCTATTATACATCTATCAGTGCAATACTTGGCAATAGTTGCGACAGTTCTTCCAAATCCAGAAATAACTGTATTTAAGCAGTAAATAAAAGCCTTTACAAACATGGGAGAACTCTCTAAATTTCAAGGCATAGTGAAAAAAATTTACAAATTTCGATGTCTTTTTCAGATTTTTTAAAGTTTAAAAATTGCAGGAAAAATATCACAATTTCCAATTTTTTTTTTAAAAAATCTTTGTATAACCCGCATTGTGTATAAGCCGCAGCGGCTTTTTGGGAGGTTTTTTTCTTGTATAAGCCGCGGGCTATACACCCGAAAATATGGTAATAATTTCTTATTCACAAATTCTGGTTATATTTTGTACAAGTATATACAAGAAGTTCACAATTTCACAAAAACATGATTACATGAAAAAAAATCTAGCTATATAATTAAATGCAACTTCTCTTTTTAAAAATTAATTTGTGTGCAAAATTATTTCAAAAATATGCCGATTAATGGAATGGTAAAATTAAAAATTTAGCAGAAAATTTGAAGCATGCATTTATTACTTTTTTCAATCTTTACAAGAAATAAGTATTGAATTCGTGAAAAATTTGACTTCCTGTTTTTGGTGTATTTAAACGATTTGATAGTTTTTGGAAAATATCTGTCACTCTGCGAGTCTGTATGTGACAAAAATTTTATGGGCACTATCTCAAGAACTGATGCACATAATTTCTCAAAACTTTAAATTCAGTTACACCTTGATATAAACTAAAGATGTTTAGTTATTAGTGTATATCGCCTAACCGATAGTGCTGCTATGCTGCATATTCATAATTTCCACAATAGTTCTATCTCAAGAACTAATGTATTTTCATAAAACTTCAGATTAAGTCAATCTTTGATATAACTTGGTGCTCATTACTTTTTGGTGTAAATCACTCAACAGATGACGCTGCTATGCTGCATTATTCATTATCAGAATAGTTCTATCTCAAGAACTAAAGGACAATTTTTTATCAAACTACAGCTTTAGACAGTTCCTGTTATACATTAATGTTTAGTTTTTGGTGTAATTGCCCTATAGGTGGTACTACTATGCTACATTTTTCAAAGTTTCATTACAGCTGATTAACTGAACGTTTTTTCAAGGTGTTTAATCTAAAATTGACCTCCATTTTACCTCCATAATGTACAATAATGTTGCAAAAACATGGGCAGTTTGCATTAGAAAAGTACAACTGCGATGAAAAAAAAAAACTCTTATTTTATTACAAGTAACTATGTTCCAAATTATACTTTCTCTCTTGATTAAACTTTGAATTTTTGTAGTTTTCTGAAGCACAGTAGAAGTTTATCTCTGTATGTAACTGCTTTTGCTGTAATTTCTCAAATAGGGAGCATTATCTATTTGTAGTGTTCTGTTTTCATAACTTTTGAGTTCCACTCTTAGAAATATAAAATTACGAAATGGAAAAATTGTTGAATTGTGTGATAGATTTCCCTACCCATCACCAACAAATACACACAAACATCAATTTTTTTATTAATATTGATAGTTATTAAAATATGTATAAAATTTTGTAAAATAGAATTAAAATAAGTCACCCTTGTATATATAGGAAAAAAAAAAAAAAAAAACCTTCCCATTTTTCATGTCTCCATTATTTAAAATAACATAAGAAATTTACTGTACGAAAAATTTTTAATATTCTGATTTTTTGTTTTGCAGGTTGTTTATTATTAGAATGCAACATGTATTTTATTTTATTTTTTTATTTTGTAGGATTTGGAAATATTTTATGAAACATGGAGAAAGACGCGGATAAGCAGCTGAAATGTAAATTTTTAATGTTTGAAAATGAAACTAACATTTGTTGGTTGGATGCATCCATTGCACTTATAGCGCATAATAGGTCTTTGAAAAAAATTGTTGAATCTTCTCCTGAATCTGAAATCAATAAAATAATTTCAACTTACAATGAAGCTATTGTCGCTTTTAATAGTACTGTTGGTGAACAAACATCGAAAAGTGCTGAAATGCTAAAGGCAATACAAGCTAACACTCTTAAATATTTGAAGCAGTTTCTCAAGTTTAAACCTGGTGAACCAGATTCAGCTTTTTGTGCTCTCTTAAATTTGATTTATCAGGATAAGTCTGATGTCAAAGAATGTCTGAATGTCAGCTGGATTTGGAGGAAGCAGTGCCTGAGTTGTGGCACAAATTCAAAGTCTACTATTTGCAAACCTATCATAACTTTATCTAAAGTTAATGCTTTTCATCCTGAATGTCCATCATCTATTTACACATGCACTTGTAAATCAGAGCAAGAAATGAAGTTGATTTACAAGGAACTTCCACCTATTCTAATCTTCCACTTTGAGAAAGGAGTTGGCACAGGCACCAATTTTCCCTTATCCTTCTATATTAAAGGTCGTGAATATCAGCTGACTAGTATTATCATTTTAGAAAAAAGTAGTACTGATGTAAATCTTAATCATTTTGTTACTTGGATTAGAAATCCATTTTCTAATATGTGGTTAGAATGTAATGATTTAAATCCTGGTTTTGCTTCATTTTCTCCAATAAAGCCAGAATTTTATCTAAACGACATTTACATCTCAGTTTTTGAAGCATTTGATGATTTGGGTAGAATTAATAATGAGATACCAGCTGATCAAGAACAAGATGTTGAAAATGCTAACGTAGAATTAATAGATCTTTCTGATGAGGAGAGTGACACTGTGGATACAAGTTCATGCTATAAAACTAGCCCTTCACAATCTTCTAAATGTACTAAAAATGAAGAAAATTCTGATTTTTCAAAGAATTCCATTTCAGAAGTAGATGCACTTAAAAAAGAATTATTCACTGATACTGGAAGGCCTAAAGAAAACGAAAAACCTTCTAACATTAGAATTCAGAAAGGGTCTCCGTGTAAAAAGTTTCTACCTATCAAAATTTCTCCTGATAAGCTTAAAAACATAGTTAAATCTAAAACTTTTGATTATCAGGATAACCCTGGTGAAGATTTAATCAAAGCTAAAGAATCCAGAAATGAAGCAATTGATAATACAGAGGATATTTCAGAAAATGCAGTTGCAAATAAAAAAGTTATTTCTGGCCCATCCGGTAAGAATGAGACTTCTGCAATTGAAAATTTGAAAATATGTGACAGTGAAAAGTCCGAAGAAAGTGAAGAAAATTATAATATTAGCTATCAAGAAATACCTGTCAGTAACTTTAATCTCCCTAATAAACTTTCTCTTAGCAAACACAAATCTGAAGTGCAGTCTGATAAAACTGTTGAGAAATCTTTTGAATCTAGAAAATTCAAAGCTAAAACAACTGATAATCCAGAACATAAAGTTACAGAAATTTCAGATAAAAATAAGAAAGAAAATTACTATACTCCTGCTAATAAAAACACTTCTACAATTCAAAATTTAGAAATGAATAGCAATGAAAATAGTAAAAAAAGCAAGAAAACATATAATATTGCCAGTCAAAACATTGTCAATGCTCATAGGTTTTCCAGTGAAAGTTCTAATGAACATGAAGTTGAAGCAAAATCGAAAAATTCTAAGTATCAAAATAAACCAGTAAAAGAATTAATTGCTGAAGCAGCAAAGTATCCAGAGCCCAAAGTTATAGATACTTCAGTCAAGAATAAAAAAGGGAAAAAAATGAATTCCTTTGATCCTGACACTGTTGTTGAAAATATAATCACAGATGAAACTACTCATGAAGATACCTCCGATGTAAGTAAAAATGAAATGAGTGAATATGATGAAAAGAAACTGCAGATAGAGATGAAGCAGATACCTTTAACAAAAAATGTTATTTCAAATAATAACGAAAAGAAAAGAGAAAGAACTGAAGATGAATATGCTACTTCAAGTAAAAGAAGAAAAGAGACACCTGATGATCAACATGTAAGTCCAAGCAAAGAAAAAAGTGTGGTGATTAAAGATGATCAAACTGAAGTTACTACTTCACAAGCAAATGATGAATGTGCCAGCACATGGACATCTAAGCAATCAGAAAAGTCTTGTGATTGTGCAGCCAAGAACGTTGGTTGTGCCAGAAAGAAAACAAAATTTTCAAACAGACAAAAATTTGAGTGTCTTCTGAATACTAGAACTGTTGAGAATTCTAATACTAAAAACTTGCCCAATCCAATAAGTAATGAAGAAATTATGAGTGCAGTTGATTCTGCTATTACTAAGACTTTTGCAGCCTTTTTTGAACGGATTATCCAGATCCATGATTCTCAGCAATAAACATCTGAACCGCAATATAAAACAATAAATATGTCTAAAAACTTTTTTATTTTCTACATTTGTTTTGTACATGCAATTTAATTTTTCAAATGTTTTTTTCTAGATTATCATTTGACAAATATATATATATATATATTTGTGAATAAAAGTTTACCTGATGATAAATCTTTTTTACTCTTGTTTTTAAAACAATAGTTCACTATTGTTATAACCCTTCAAAAAGCATAATAGAGGGTCGATTATCCAAATCTCAATTAATCATATTGATCAAGCACCATATATTTTTTCTGTTTTCTCCATAATTTTTTTAATGAAACTTCTTTAGACATGGTAAGGTAAATGAGACTGGATGTCAGAAAGCTAACCATAAATAAGTATTTCCTAATCCTGAAAGAATATCCTTATGATAACAGATTCTGATTGGCACCATATCGACAATTTGTCGCCTTAGCCAGACAATTTCAAAGTACAGTTGAACCTTGAAAATCTGGAATAGTCGGGACTGTGGCGATTCCAGATTTTGAAGGTCTGTTAAAAATTATTTTTAAATGAGAATGTAACATACAAAAGACAATTTCCCCCTCATTATAAATAAACTATGATTTAACTGACGAATTAAATAATAAAATAGGAATAATAGATTAAGATAACTTATGCTGAAATTAAATATACAGATTATAACAAAATAAAATATAGCACACAACAGATAATACCTAAAATTATTTATTAATTAAAAAATATTCATAAAAATAATAAAACTAACAAATTATTTTATGTAGATTTTTTTTTAAACACTTCAGTAATAGTTATTTGTTTCATTGATTGCTGATTGTGGCAGATTAGTTTAGATCAGGGCTGCTGGCTTTTAGCTGGGCCGGTTTAAACCGGCTGGCTTTTTCTGGTTTAAACCACTTGCAAAAGGCTGGCTTTTACTAAATTTCTTCTACAAAAACTATTCTTAAAATGAAATGTATTATTAATTAATAACTATTTAATTACTGTTGTCATAAAAATGAACTGTCTAATAAATTGTCAATTAAAATATAAATGAATTGACAGTAGAAATGTTCTTGTGATCAACAGATGGGAAGAATGTTTATTAGAAAATTTGAACAATAAACATTTTTTTCAAGTAGTTCAAATTATTTTTACCAAATATAATACCAGTCATTTGACTTACATTTTAAATATCAGTACTACACTGATCTTGTTCCAAACAAAACCATTTGTTGAAAATTTATTTTATAAATTCCCTCTCCCATATCTATGCTCCTTTAAGCGTAAATGCATTAGTTTCTGGAATCTTGCTAATCCAATAACTAATTAGATTAAACACTAAACCTCTCCTAATACGAGAAATTTGTGGATGGGAAAGTTTACTAATTGATCCAAATCAATACCTCTCCTTTTAATGTGTGTAAAGATTTGTGAAGGAACAGGAACAAAATATTTAGTCAATATATATAGAAGGAAAGAGCATGTTTACAAACATTTCCATCACCAATTTACCACACCACTGCATTTTTATCATAGTGATCATTGCAGGAACATTTATGGCAATATAGGCCAATCATATCATGGACCTGTTAAACAGACCAATCAGATTGGCTGTGGTCATATGTACAGCAGGAGATATAAAGAACAGACAGGTGTTTCTTGCTATTGCCACCGTGCAGTAATTCAACCCACACTATGTCAGCTGCTCTTTCCTTATAAGAAAAAACAAATAAGATAAAGGGATGTATAGTAAACTCTGTATAAGTCAGAATCATTCTGCCTTAGGCAAATTTTACACTGTCTATGGATTCACAAGGACTTGAAAAACCTTTTCGAGCTAGACAAATTTCCATCTAACTCAAACTGGCTTATAGAGAATTTACTGTACTTAGAAAGATAAATATAAAAACTATGTCAAAATTATTTATTTTTCTTATTTTTAAAGTAGCATGCTGCCTTGTAAACTTCTTACATAAACAAGTGACTATTTTTATTCATAATACTAACACATTCATATATGCTAGAAGCCATTGTTCAAGTGAAGCATTTTATAAACAGCATATCATTTTGTATATTATTTATTTGGATATAAATCTTACCCATAATAACATGAAAATAACTTAACTAAGCATAGGATGGCCACTGGATTTATAGTATAGATGTCTGTTAATCATATTGGCTATTTATGAGATTTTTGTGATATATTATTAACTGGCTATAAAAGTGGACATCTGAAACATGATTTTAAATGAATTTTATAAGATTTTAGTTTTAATTTACATAAAATGGCCATTTGTAAGGTAAATTGACAAAAGAAATTGTTAAAAATAAATAGTAATATATGTGTTGGAAAAAAGCCAATAAAAGCCGGCTTTTTCCACAAAAGATTGGTCTTTTCCAATAAAAGCCGGCCGGCCTGGCTTTTTTGCAGCCCTGCTTTAGATACACATAATCTCTTGTTGAGTTATAAAATCTCTTTGCTCAAGACTTTTGATAGCATTGTATAGATTTTGTATTGTATGATATCATCGTCATTTTTGCTTCAATTGCTCATCAATTTCACTCTCTCCATCACTTTTGCCATTACCGTAATTTCGTGTAGATAAGCCGCAGCTCAAAGAATTCTGTTTCGACCCAGAAATTTTCAAAAATAAAATGTAACGTTTTGTATCGCGGTATATATTTATCATAAATTACTGAATGAATTTTCTGGGTCGAAATTAAATTGTTTGAGCTGCGGCTTATCTACACGAAATTACGGTAATCATTTTGTTAATCATTGATGATTCATCATCAGCATGCATAACCTCATGGATATCTTTGATAATTAAAGAAATGCAGTAGACTCCCACAAATCTGCACAGCTTGGGACCAGAGGTTGTGCGGATTTTAGAATCTTGCAGATTTCTGGTCATTGCTTTGTTTACAATTTTTAAACTGTAATTCCAGTGTAATTAATAATGCAGTTGAAACTATGATGTATTCTTGCAATATAATAAAATATCAAAATAAGTAATAAACTAAACAAAAATTTAGATAATTTTAGAAATGATTAAAATATTAAAAGCAAAGGTCAAGTTAATGTATGATTGAATATTCATTATAAAGGTGAAATGTATTTTTCCTAAATTATTCAATGAAACTTGCTTCATAAAGGTACATTACTAATTCACATCAAAATCATAAACTAGGGATCTTTTATTTCAGGTTTAGGCAGACTTACCAAAAAAAAAAAAAAAAAAAGCTTGATTAATACATAAATATATTTGGTAAGAAGATTGTGATTACCAATAATATCAGTAACATCTTGAATTTTCTCATAAAAAATTAATTCTTCCTTCATGAATAAACATGAATTCAGTAATATTGATGAAAATTAAAATATATATAGAATTGGTATAAAATTTAAAAAGTCAAATTTTGTCCCTATATCTGAAGTGAATGCTTCATTATTTACATCCATAAATAATGTGCAAATTTTAGAGAGTTGTGGATTTTAGGGTTGCAGATTTGGGGGAGTCTATTGTACTAGATGTATTCTCTACTATGTGAAAGAAGATCAGAAATTATTTCACTACTTTCACTTAAGATTTATAACTAAAAATTTTAACAAGAATAATAATATTATATGATTGGCATTCATATTTCTAATCTGGTGTCCAAGATTTTCGAATCCATGTTTCTGCATTGTCTATTATATTACATTTTCAATATAGAGGTGGACTGAAATGTTCCTCTTTCCAGTCCTTGTTTACTCCATATCTTTTTTTTCTAAGTCATCCAATATGCACAGAATATTCATCCAAATCACCGTCTTTAATTTTTTTTATTAAACTATAATTACTTCTAATTCTTATGTAAGAATTCCTGCGAGTCCCTACTCCCAACAAAAATAAGCAAACAGTGTACCCTTCCGCTTACTACTTATGTAATATTTGAACGATCCTTAATGTGATTTATTTGAAATTTTGATACATAAAAATGAATTTAAATTATTGCTAGTGCTCAACATTTCTTTTTTAAAAGGTCAAAAATTCAGCTTTTTTTTTTTTTTTTTTTAATCCATAACTATCTTTTGTTGAGTTTAAATAATTGGTCAAAATGGCATTTGTGATATGAAAATCACAAATTTGCATTTTTTTTTTATTTTTTTTTTAAATGTTTATTGGCACAAAAAACATATTCTAGGCATAACACTATGATCTGTTTATCGCATTGACTTTCATGACTTATTAAATATGTATTTTAAAAAAAAGGAACAAAAATAAATCCCTTGTGGGTTTAACCACAAGCGCCACTTGATCCAGAATATTACAAATCAACATAAAAAAAAAAAAATACAAGGTAGTCTTGATTGTCAAATAATTGCTAAATGCATTCATTAACCAGAAAACTACATGTTAAAAATACATGTTTTTGTAGATAAACATTATATAAAATAACATGGTATTTAAATATCTCAATACATGTCACTGTATTAAAATATCAAAATTTAAAATGTTTCATAATCTATGTGAGCTATACCATTTATTTTTCTTGTTTCTGTTTTTTAAAATAAATATATATATAGCATAGAACTGGTGTTAATTTACAAAAAAATTAAAATAAGAAAGAAAAATATGCCACTAAGATTATGAAACATTTTCCAAAATATAGTAACAAAACTTCAATAAGGTAAAAGATTGTATCTACTGCATATTTCCATGTCTAAGCTGAAACTTTCTGAGAAATTTTTTGGTTCAATGTACATGGTTTAAGAATAACAACACCTGTCAATTTTGTATGTTTTTTATGTCCTAGAAAGTATATTTGAGCTGGATATCTAAACAGAAAAGCATTCACCTGTGCGTTTATACTAAAGAGAAACCTTATCCACCTTCTCCTTCAAACCAACAAAAAACATTTCTCAGATAAGTTCTGTAACAAAAGCTTTCTCAGAAATTTCATTTCAATACATACCTCCGCACAGCGGTGGATTCACTGGGGCATGCCCACTCCCCCCCCACCCCTGAAAGAAGAAATTTTTTAAACAAAATATCAAAAATGAAATATGTATCGAATTCTTTCAAATTTATTCCTTGTTTAACAATGAGAATTTTTCTGACTCTTTTAAAGCTGTATTTAAACTAAGTAGGTAATTTTTGCCATGTCTATGAAATATTTTTTAATCTTAGATGCATTTATTCAGATTGAATATGATTGATGAACGGTTTCAATTTTTCAATGAAAGTAAAGAATCTTTCACAAAATCTCTGCAAACTGTGAAATTTTAAACTGAATTTCAAGCTGTGACAGCCAATAGCTCCCTCTTGACGGCTTTTTGTAATTGTCAATCTTTTAAAAATTAGCATAAAATGCTCTTTTTCTTGAATGATTGCTTAATTTTATAAGAAAATGAATGATCTTCAATTTCTTGGTATCTGAATAAAATATATTTTTACTTTTACGAATATAAATACAAGTATCAGAAATTTAGCCAATTTGGATGTGTGGACAATCATTAATATAAAAAATTGCTTATTAAGAGCTGTGACCCCCACCTTTGAAAAAAGGGTGGATCCGCCCTTGCCTCCACATTCATAATTAAGAAAGAATTGAAATGTGTAACAGCAGATTTTATCAGAAATCTCATTTACATGACCATCTGCGTATTCTTACTAATGAGAAAAAAGGAGTGCTAAAACAGGTAAAAAGAGAAATATAAAACTTTTTTAAATCTCTTTATTTTTCACCAAAAGTTATTACGAAATTTGTTTTATTTTTAAATCTACATTTTTTTTACATGTTTCATTCGAAAACCAACTACGGGAATGGAAAATTTTTGTGACTTTTCTACTTTTCATCAGTCTTTGAATTTTTTTTTTAGACTATCAGCTTTTTGGTTTATGTCGCATGAGAAATCACAAATTTTTGATTGATTTTAATAACCATTTCTACAAAATGTCATTTAGGAGAAGAGTTAAAAGTTTTTTTTCTCTATTGCATTTTCAGCTTGAAAAATAATGACAGCAAGAGAACGAACCATGGCGATGGAACGGTGGCGACGAAATTTTTGCCGCTCCCACTGAAGCTAGCATAGGGGTATAAAATTCAGATTTCTAATTGGTTGACTATTTTAAAGAGCGTTTTGTTTAGGTTCATATTTGAGTTCATGTAACTTAATCATACCTTTCTGTTTAAGAACCTTTTGAAAGATGGATTTTGATAAGTTTTTTTTTCGATTTTATATATTTATTAATAGATAAGAAGAAAGATTTTCTAGAATTTTTAGATGCTTTTTATATTATTAATATTATTTATTTTAGAAACAATAATTATAAAATAGTTATCTCTCTGTCATCCGATCTTTAGGTCAAGGTACAAAAGATAATTGTGGTTAATAAGCAGTCTTTTAGCATCTTATTGCCCAACACACTGTTTAACTTTTATTTATTTTATACATTTGTTTTCGTTTAAAGTCAGGATTATGACTCCATGGAAAATTTATATTACTTCTCAGCTTGTTGCAATTGATAAAGCTTGTTTAAATAAACTTTGATATATTTCAATTTTCTTTTTCAACTTTATACTGTGGCATACTTTAAAAGGAAATGGATTAATTCATCATAAGTAAACAAAATACAATGAAATAAATATTGGAACGTTATATCTATTTATTAAAAGTATTTGTTTTCTTTAAATATATCCAAAGAAATGAATTTTTATCTGTTACTGTATTTCATTATACAGAGTGAAGTGTTTAACCCTTTCCGGCGCACTACTCTTTAAAGTCGGAATTTAAAGAAGAAAAAAATTAGGCAATCTATTTAGGCCTAGAGGAGTACACAAATATTGTTTTGTAAAAATTGCACTAACCATTTTAATTATACAGCTGTTGCCGAAGTGGTAACCTCCCATAAGTAAAGCATTGATAAGCGCAGTGAGAAGAGCATTGCTGTGAAGCGCGAATAACAGTAAAACATTTTACCTATTATTTAAAAACAGTAGAGTTTGATCTCTGTTGTGCTGCCATCTAGAACTCATAAGAAAGATTTAAAGTAGCCATTAGAGTAGTTTTTAAAATATTCACGGAGTTTTTGTGTCTCTAAACAGGGGGAACTTTAGGTGTTGCCGACCCAACAACACTGCGCATTAAGGGGTTAACCATTTTGGTAATAGACAAGTGAAATTTGATGACTCAAAATTATTATTATTTTTTTTTTAATCAGGGTTGTTTAGATACTCTCTTATTAGAAGTTATCAGATGGATTCATTGATAAGTTCATCTCCTCTTCTTTGTTTTGATGATAACCAGGAAATGCTTGGAAAAGAATGGCCAGTTGAAAGAGTTATTTCTTTTCATTGGATAAAACATAAGATTTGTTTTTTATTTTTTTATCAGACAAAATACTTTAAATATTTCAACTAATCTTAATTTTCCAAGTATTTTATAATAATCAAAAAAAGCAAGCGCCGTCTCAACAAAAGAAAGATGCGGAGATGGACATGTCAATGCATTCACAGGTGACCTCTGACCTATAGACATCTGACAAAAGCAATAAAACATGAAAAGTTCCATTCCATGGACAAGAAAAAGTTTGAGACATCAATCTCTTAACATCAAAGCTTTTTGTGACCAGGTGGTCCGCTTGTTGTTTTATAACTTTTTATCGGTCAAAGTCATTTATATGTCAAGAGGTCGGAGACTAGTAGTGAACCTTGCTGACATGTCCATTTCCGCTTCTTTCTTTTGTTGAGAATCCCCTTTCTTTTGCTGATGATCACAGAAAGCTAAAAAAAGAAAATCCAGCTGGCACATCGTCAATTTTTTGTAGGGTAAACAAAATAAAACAATCAAATCAAATAAATCGACCTTAAACACAACTAAAGAACTTTGAGATTGGGGGCCTGTGCACACCCCACAAAAAAGTTCTAGTTATGCCTATGATCAACTATATTATTTATACACACAGGGCCGTAACTATAAACTTGGAGGCCCCGGGGCAAGATCCCCATGGCGGGGCAAATCGAAACTTTGTCCCGGGTGCAGTTTTTTTTCGCATGCCGCTGTTTAAACGTATACAGTATGTTAAGCCCAAAAATGACTAAAAAACGTAGAATTGGGTAACCCTACTTGGCAGGTACCTGGTGGCGACGAAATTTTGCCGCTCCCACTGAAGCTAGCATAGGGGTATAAAATTCAGATTTCTAATTGGTTGACTATTTTAAAGAGCGTTTTGTTTAGGTTCATATTTGAGTTCATGTAACTTAATCATACCTTTCTGTTTAAGAACCTTTTGAAAGATGGATTTTGATAAGTTTTTTTTTCGATTTTATATATTTATTAATAGATAAGAAGAAAGATTTTCTAGAATTTTTAGATGCTTTTTATATTATTCAACCAATCAGAAGCCCATATTTTCCTCCTTATATTAGCTTCAGTGGGATTGGTAAACATGGTGGCATGAAATGACACATTCGACTCAACATTCTTCTGTCTGCTCTAGAGCTGCTTTTGCATGTGAAGAGTATGGCAGTATATCGACAGTCACGAAAAAACATTTACTCTAGCACTTTGATTTTTTTTCTTTATTACTAACTTTTAGCTAGGTGCTGGACATTTTATAGGAAGTTAGACTAGAAACTAAAATCAATAGTTTTTTTAACCATCAGTTTGGGGCCCCTCAGGCTTGGCGGCCCCAGTGGTAGTTATGGCCCTATATACACACCATATAATATGCAAACATTTAGTGAAGCTGATAGAGCATATCATAATTAAAAATGTATTTTATCCATCCATCTGTGATCATTAATAATATACAGTGCTTCGGATAGAATATACTGTTTGAAATCTTTTTATGTGTCCTTGTAAATGCTATGCACTTCATATTATGCACGAAATATTAGGTCTCAGCAGTGTATATCAATTTTACTATACATTATATCAGGGCTGTCCAACGCGGGCGCCCTTTGAGGGATTTCTTGGCGCCCTTTTGAAGGCTGCAAGTTATAAGCATTTTTTAAGAATTAAATTCCTATTTAAAGCATGTTTTATTAAAATTTCCTGAAATATGCTTGCGATATTTTTAAAACTTCTTTCCCGCATCAAAAATTAATGTTGTTTCGATGGTCTATTGTCTGTTTTAAAGACGGGAAAAGGGCTTGTCATTTCCTCCCTCAGAATTTTCAGATATTAGGTAATTTTTTCTTTAATCTATAAAATTGGGTGAAATTATTTCCATTCTCTTTCAGGCTCTCTTTAGAGTTACCCATTGATTGGTTACTATGTGTAACCTGTCTTTGTTTCTGTACTTTTTATTACCAGCAAATTTACTCCTTCAAAATAAATCAAGGAATATTTTTGCGTCCTCAAAAAACCTAACAATATCGCTGGTTATCATTTTATTTTGATATAATAGGCAAGATTTCATTTTCTGGCTCCTTCCAATAACTTTATGCACGGCAGTGTGTTAGCCAAGTTCAGAAAGTAAAAGGCGACACACCGGCCGTTGGTTATATTACCCGAACCATTTCGGGCCACTTTTGACCCCTCAATAACTTAAATTCTATTTGACCTACACAGTTGCAATTTTTTGTGTCGTGTAAGACCATCTTCTAATTTCCGAATCCTAAAATTTTTTTTTTAAATCTTTTACCGTTCACGAGAAATTGACGTCTGAAAACCACTGTTTTTACCACTGACTCACTCATAGAAATGTTTGACTACTTCCAGGTGACTTAGGAAGTTGAAATTTGGTGTGGAGGTAGGTTATTGGATCTATAAATAGGAAAAAATCAGAATTCACCAATTAAACATTAATGGTTGGTTAGAGGATAAATTATTGGATTACAATGGAAGTTTATGAGAATTTCATAAAATACCAGAAATAGTGCCAAGTTGGCGTCACTTTTGGTCAGAGTTGGGCAAAATACATCGAAAAATCATTTTCGATACAAAATACAAAATACTTTGGTTTTGAGAATCTAAAATACAAAATACAAAATACTTTTCAAAAGAAAAAATGCAAAATACAAAATACATGTATTTTCAAAATACAAAATACATTTTCCAATTTTGAAAGTCGCTGGGTGTTGTAAAGTGCTTTCTCAAAACTAAGTTTTTGAAATTATAACATAATTTCCAAAATAAGGAAAACTAGAAAGAAAAATCATGCGTCCAGCATAGATTATGAAACATTTTCCAACGCATTCAGAATACTGTAACAAAACTTTATAGCTTATTAAAGAGAACGATAATGTCTAAATAAAGAATTGAAAAGGCGTATAATGCACTCGAAAACCCAATTTCTACTATTGGTATCAATAATTTAAAAAATATATCAGATATTTTTTTTGTGTGTGCGGATCTGTATATGATTTATGGATTTGTATATACATACTACATAGTATGTCAAAAGTTTTTTCAGTTGAACGAATATTTTTCATTCAGCAATTTTCTTGAATTTACCAAATGTACCTAAGCATTTTTGTACAGCCTTGTATAGGATCTATAAAATTTAGATACCCGAAGTCATGTTAAAAATATTGTTACATTTAAAAACGCTTATCATAACTAAAAACGTACTTCTAGCAATTATTATTCATAGCCTTCAAAAGTTCAATTATTATTCAGTTTCTTCTTTAGCCAAATTCTTTCATGCACCTCCTGTAAATGAATGTTAAATTGTATGCACATCATATTCAACAGTAATCGTCATGTCGTATACTTCAGTGTTATATATAAATTTCAGCATAATTAAATTAGTATAATATTATTAAAGTATACCATGAATGATTTTTTCCCATAGATAAATGTAATGAAAGGTTTTGTGTGCTCCTATAAATGAACTGTTGATGCTACACTCTCAATTTTCAATGAACATGCCATACTAAAGTCCAATAAAATCTTTAAATTTTATGGAAATCGAGCTGTATTTACGCGAGTTAGAGCTAGTGTTGAATTCAGGAGGTGGCCTGGAGGGTTATCACCCCCCTGGAGCAATGAAATGGCCCTTCAGAAAATTCGAGATTTTGTGCTTTTAATGGTCAAATTATTTTCATAATGGTCATAATTTTAGTTAAATTACAATTTCTCCCACTATTTCTCCCCATATTCACCCCATTTCTCTATAAATCCGCCTCCCCCCACGGGAGCCACAAAGTCCCTCCCGGAGAAAAGTGTCTGAATTCAACACTGGTTAGAGCACGGACAGACAGACAAGCAAACCGAATTCATGAACACTTTTAAACTTACTAGAAAGTGTTAAAAATGAAATGAAAAGTGTCAAAATGAAACAAAAATGAAATCAGTCTAAATTCTAACAGAAAACTCATTTCATACAGAAACAAAAGTATTTTCAAAAAGGGTCGTTTTCACTTTTGACTTTTACTCCCTTTCGGCAACGTAAACATGCGGTTCATTTTCGGGTGTATCGAGTAACAAATAAAAAGAATATTGCCCAGTTAAACTTTTAGCACTGAGTTCACAGGCTATCAGCACTATTTGTATATTACAGCCTTATTTTTTCAAGAAATAACGCCACTCGAAAAAAAATTAAGGGTGGATTAGCTCCCCCATTTCCATCCTTTATGCTTAATGATTGAATTCCCAAAACAAATCAGGAATACGACTTATATTAATGAATCTAAATATAAAATTCGAAGCAAATCGGATAATTCTGCATAAAACCTTTTTTATTTAATTTAAGAGGGTTAATCCCCCGTTCTCCTTTTTATACTTAATCATTACATCCTAAAAACTATTCAGGGATTTGCTTCATCAGAAAGAATCTATATCCAAAATTTAAAGCAAATCGGATAATTCTGCATAAAATCTCATTTATCTAATTTAAGGTGGGGGTGATAATGGCCCGCTTCCCCTCTTTATATGTAACAAAAGAACGCCAAAATTAATCTGAATAGCTCCTTCTCAGTATGAACTTATATCCAAAGCTTGAAGCAAATTGATTAATTGCATGAAAAATTCATTTACCTAAATTAAAAGGGGTTGTCCCAAATCTATTTTTTATTCCTTAACAAATGGATCTCCAAAACAAATCAAGGAAACACCTTTTCAGAATGAACCTATATCCAATATTTGAAGCTTATCGGTAAATTCTGCGTAAAAAAACTATTTATCTACTTCAAAGGCGGGGGGGGGGGGGTCCCTTCTGTTCCCTTCTTCTTTAAATTTAAACAATGGAAACCCAAAACTAATCATGGAGATGCCCCATCAGAATGATCCTACATCTAAAATTTGAAGCTAATTGGTAAACTCGGCGTAAGAAAACTCATCTACATACATTAAAGTGGTGGTGTTACTTCCTATTCCCATCGCCCATTTATAGTTAACCAATGAACACACAAAACTAATTATGCAGACGCCTGCCTCATCAGGATGCCGCCTCATCTATATCTAAAATTTGAAGCTAATCGGTGAATTCCGTATAAAAAAAACCAATTACCTAAATTAAAAAGGGGGTCAACCCCTATTTTCCTCCCTCATTTATGCTCAACCAAGGAATACTCAAAACTGGAGACACTACATCAGGATGATTCTATATCTAAAATTTGAACAAAATCTAATAATTAAGCATGAAAAATCAATTTATCTAAATTAGGAGAGGGTATTGTCTCCCCCCATTCCCCTCCCCCTATACTAACCCAATGAACTCCCAAAATTAATCTGGGTAGCGCCCTTTCACCATAAACGTATATCGAAAATTTGAAGCATATCGGATTTTTTTATCATGAGTATCGCGTTACACATATACAGAACAAACGGGTACGTAAGCTCTCAGGCTTGGATAGCTCGAGAGCTAAAAAATTATATGTACAAGTAAAAACTTTTTTTTTTTTTTTTTTTTTTTTTTGACGGTGCAATTGTTTTTTAAAAATTAGAAATTTTAACAATTTTTAAAAAATTGCGCCTTTTTTAGACGATTTTTTCCCTACGCTAAAAATATCTAAACATATGTATGTCAATATACCTCTAATATTTTTCAAGCTTCTATCACCAAGAACAATTTTGAAAGGTTTTGACCAGTAGAAATTAGGCCTGGCCCGATCTGAACCTTCAGAAAAAAATTAAGGCTCGTTCTCGGCCCAACCCGAGTGCCAAGAATGAAAGTCGGACTAGCTCGGCTCTGCCCGCGGACCGAATTCGGGCCCAGACTCAGTCCGTGCAGATCTCTATTGCACACCATGTCTTATCACAATAAAATTATTTTCTTGAAGGACTTTCATTGGGAACGGCAAAAGTGTTATTCTTATTTAGCGCTTCAGGAGCTTTTATAAATGATAATAACATTACACTCCTAACGTACGAAAAAAAAGAAAGAAAGAAAGAAAAGCAATAAGAAGTAAAACTTTTTATGAGTCCTTCTTGTCTGTCACGGAATATTTTGTTTTGTAATTCTCGTAGCAGATTTATTACATTATTTTTGTAACAATTCAGCATAAACTATACATCCTGTTCATTAACAGTGTTTATCATACCACTGGCTGAAAAAAGGTGTTTTTGTTAACATCCAGAAACGAATTCAAAGATTAAACAAAACGACAAGTATTTCCTGTTGCCAATCTTTGATTTGCGGTTTACAGAACAGCAAGTTTTGAAATCTACAAAAATGTATTTTGAGAGTATTTTCAAAATACAAAATACTTGGAAAAACCAATTCAAAATACATTACCAAAATACTTTCGCTTAGTCAGTTCAAAATACAAAATACAAATGTATTTTGAAAATGTATTTCAAATACATGTATTTTCGATACTGCCCAACTCTGCTTTTGGTGAGTATCAGGACTAATCTCTGAAACTACTGAACCGATTTCAAAAGTAGTGGTACCAAAGTGATGGTATTCGCCCCGGTTCAAATATAGACTATATCTTATGTCTGTGCCACTAACCAAAAGAGGGTTCAGAAGCGAAAAACATTCTAAAAGTGTGATTTTTGTTTTATTAAAGCGCCTAGAAGCACAAAATTTGGCATGTTAATTATTTATAAGATATAAATGATCACTAATGACATTTGCTAAAAAATATCAAATTTAAATGGGTGAAAATCCGCGAAGTGCGTTCGAAATAACAATTTTAAAACAATCTCAGCAAACAACAAACCAATCTTAAAAGTAATGATATCAAAATGATGATGACAGTCTTTGCTCCAACATAGGATATATCTTATGTCGATTACACTACCCAAAGGAGGTAAAAGAGCAAAAAACATTCTAAAAATGCGATGTCTGTATATTAAGGGACTGGTCTGGAAACAAAAAGTTTGGCATTTTAGAGTTTATGGAAATTTCGCGAAATATCAGAAATAGTGCCAAGTTGGCGACACTTTTGGCGAGTATCGGTGCTAATCTCTGAAACCACCGAACCGATTTCAAAATTAATGATACCAAAATGATGGTATTCTCCCCAGTTCAAACACAGGCTATATTTTATGCGTATACCATTAACCAAAAGAGGGTGAAGAAACAAAAAACATTCTAAAAATGCAACTTTTGTGTTACTGAAGGACCTAGAAATATAAGATTTGGCATGTTAATTATTTATAAGATATAAATGGTCTCTAAAGGCATTTGATAAAAATATGGAATTCAAAAGGTGTGAAAATGTGCGAAAAGCGTTATACAAATGTTCTAAATTGGGATTTTTAAGCAATTTCAGCAAACAACAAAACGATCTTAAAAGTAATATCAAAATGATGGTGATAGTCTTTGCTCCAATATAGGCTATATCTTATGTCGATTCCACTAATCCAAACGGGATAAAAGAGCAAAAAGCGTTCTAAAAATGCGATGTCTGTATGTTAAGGGCCTAAAAATATAAAATTTGGCATGTTCATTAATTATAAGATATAATTGATCACTAAGAACATTTGTTAACAAGTACAAAATTTAAAAGGGGTAAAAATGCGCGAAAAGCGTTCTAAAAACTTTCTAAATAGCAATATTTAAGCAATCTTGGGTAGTTAGCGAATCGATTTAAAGAAAAAAAAAGATGCCAAATTGATGGCAACAGTCCTTGCTCTAACAAAATTATTGGATAAATTAGCAGATTACAATGGGAATCTATGGGAATTTGGCAAAATACCAGAAATAGCGCCATGTTAGCATGACTTTTGGTGCGTAATTTTTGTCATCAATATAGCGATATTTCGCCAAGTTGGTTACAAACGTTTTTGGTCGACGAAATAATCAAGTAGTACCCAATCACGTAAAAGAAACATCCTTATTAGTGGAATTTAAAGGAACATAAGCAGTCCTAATGTTAAATTTTTAAATTTGACTGAAAAGAAACAGTGAATAAATGCAGGAAAAAGCTGAAAGATTAATTAATATTAAATGAAACTAATTTAACCTATTTATTTCAAAAAGGAAACAAATACCTACTTATTTGACAATAAATAATGATATCCTATCAAAAACATGAATGTGAAAAATTGTCAAGCTCGTTAAAGGTTTCGCTCATAAAAGAAATGATTTGACAAAAAATAATGATATCCTGTCAAAAACATGAATGTGAAAGAATGCCAAGTTCGTTAAAGGTTTCGCTAATAAAAGAAGTGAGATCTAACTGCAAACCAAGTTCTTTCGGAGCTCCTTAAATCATAACTCCTGTCATGCATAATATTATTCAATTGCTTAAAATGATTTGCTATGTTACTTGTTATTCAGTAGACAGACTTGGCAAGTTTTCAGCTACCAACTTTAATCTTTGAATCGGAGTACAATTTAATCTAGAATCTGATTGGCAAAGATCTTGTCAATCGAGTGTTCGAATAAGTATATTGAAGTTAAGGTACTGATAAATTAAGGAAGGGATCAACTAAATAGAAAAAACTGAAATTTTAAGCAATTGAATAATATTATGCATGACAGAAGTTATGATTTAAGGAGCTCCGAAAGAACTTGGTTTGCAGTTAGATCTCACTTCTTTTATTAGCGAAACCTTTAACGAACTTGGCATTCTTTCACATTCATGTTTTTGACAGGATATATATATATATCCCCTCGTCGAAAAACACATAATTCGAAATTTACAACGATTTGCAGTTATTTAAAAATTTAAAAGTTTTTTTTTTTTACATAGTAGTATTTTAGATCCATAGGGAGTCTTATGCTTCTATTGCGAAATGAATTTGCATATGTGTATCGCTAGTAATACTCTTAGATAACTTTGTTGCATGTTTTGAGCAATGTTGATATTGGCGCCCTCCGCTGTTTGTCAAAAGTTGAGATGCGCCCCTGCTGAGTAAAAGGTTGGACAGGCCTGCATTATATTGTTTAACATAGTTAAAATATGTCACAAACAATTTCCCCCTTTATTATTATATTTTAAATGATTTTGTTTGGTCCTGTAAATGAATAATAACTATTCTTTTGACTGCATGCTTTATAAAATACATATTTTAGTGCATATAGTAGATGCATATAAATGTGAAGATGTTTAATAGGGTGTAACATCTTTAAAATTCATTTGAAACTATTTTTTCCTATAAGCTGTAAGTAATGGAAAACTTGACTATTCCTGTAAATAAACTTATCATGGTATTCATTTTCAATAGAGTTCGTTCTAGGGTAAACGTCAATAACATCCAAAAATTTCATAGCAATCCGGGTATATTTATGAGAATTAGAGAGCAGACAGATGACCAGACCAACCAAAATCATAAACAGTTTTCTACATTGTTAGAAAGATTAAACAAGTAAGAAAAATCATGCGTTAAGCATAGATTATGAAATACTTTCCAACACTTCTTCAAATCTTTAACAAAATTCGTTACCTGGGGAAATAAGATTTTATTGTCCATTGCCAAATATGTATTCCAATACCTTTAAAAAGCCCTGTATTTGATCTGTCAGTAGATATATAGACTATACAATGGGAAAATTTAGTTTAGCAAGAAAATGTCAAACTGGTTTAAATTTTCCTTTCAGCATTTTATATTACTAATAGATAAAAAACACACTTGAATACTTTTGTTCAGCCCTGTAAAACACATAGTACATTTAATACACGAAAGTACTTTGCTAAAATTTAGTTTAAAAAAAAAAAAAAAAAAAACTCTCTTTAAACTAATTCAAATTTCCAGAAATTATCATCCAAAAGCAACCATGCACCCAGTTCTTTGTATATACCAGACGCTATATATCATTTTATTTATATTCTACAAAAATTTCTTAATATACCAAATGCAGTTCAACGTAAAAAGGCATAACATATTTAAAAACAACCTTTAAGTAAATTATGCTCATATTATTCATCTTGAAATATGTGCATAACCTTTGAGATATTTTGTGTAACCCTGTATATCTAAATAGTGTAACTATTTGCATTCATACATACCATATAATATGCATTCATTTAGTGAAACTTAAAAGCGCATATCATAATTAAAAATGCATTTAAATCATTTAACTGCCATCATCCATAATATACAGGGTGTCCCTAAACAAATGGTATATACACTAGGGGGTGATAGAACACATCAAGACGAGTAATAGTAAATAGGTAACGAAGGGGCCCAAACGTTTTCCAAAGGAGATAGCCGCCATTAAAGTTTGGGGTCCAAAATTTCAAATACACATAAAAAACGGAAAATTTGGTCGATTGATTTGTGGTTTTCACTAAAATTATTCTTTATGTTGGTATTTTCTCGAAAATAAATTATAAAGATAAATTTCGAAAAATGCCGATAGAGGGCGCTTTAGACTTTGAAGTAATGAAAAACTATTTTTGCCGTGATTTTTTGCATCTCATTAAATGGTTTTGTAAGCTTAGACATAAACTTAAATTTTGAACTCAAAATCTGAATAGTTGTAAGCGGTTAAGTAGCACAAAGTTAACAAAGTGAAGTAGCACAAAGTTAACAAAGTGAAGTAGCACAAAGTTAACTGTGTTCAGAGGGTTTAAATTTCAAATGATTATAAAAAATAGAAAAATTGGTCGATTGATTTGCGGTTTTCACTAAAACTATTTTTTATGTTGGTATTTTATTGAAAATGAATTATAAAGATTCATTTCAAAAAATGTCCATAGAGGGCGCTTTAGTCTTTGGATTAACGAAATAATCCATCCTAATACTATTTTTTGCCGTTATATTTTTGCATCTCATTAAATGGTTTCGTAGGCTTAGATTTAAATTTAAATTTTGAGCTCAAAATCTGAATAGTTGGGAGGGGTTATGTAGCACAAACTGAACTGTGTTCAGAGGTTTTAAATTTCAAACGAAACGGAAAACTGTAAGCAAACGGAAAAATTAGTCGATTTGTTTGCGGTTTTTGCTAAAACTACTCTTTACATCAGTGTTTTCTTGAAAATAAATTTTAAAGATAAATTTCATAAAATGCCGATAGACGGCGCCTTGGACATTGGAGTAGCTTACAACTACTTTTTAACCGTTATTTTTTTAATATCATTAAATACTTTCAAATGCTTAGATTTAAATTTTGATATCAAATTCTGAGTCGTTGCGAATGTTTAAATAGCGCAAAAGTGAACTGTGTTCGAGGGGGGGGGGGGTAAATTTCAACTCCTGAACACACTTCAGTTTGTGCTTCTTAACCCCTCCCAACAATTCAGAATTTGAGTTCAAACTTCAAGTTTAAATCTAAGATTTCGAAAACATTTAACAAGTTTTGGAAAGTATTTAATTAGATACAAAAAATAACGGTTAAAATTTGTTATTGGTTACTCCAAAATTTAAAGCGCCCTCTATCGGCATTTTTTTAAATTTATCTTTATAATTCATTTTCAATAAAATACTGACATAAAGAACAGTTTTAATGAAAACCGCAAATCAATCGACCAATTTTTCCGTTTTTTATAATCATTTGAAATTTAAACCCTCTGAACACAGTTAAGTTTGTGCTACTTAACCGCTTCCAACTATTCAGATTTTGAGCTCAAAATTTAAGTCTAAGCTTACGAATCCATCTAATGAGATGCAAAAAATCACGGCAAAAAATAGTTTTTCATTACTTCAAAGTCTAAAGCGCCCTCTATCGGCATTTTTTGAAATTTATCTTTGTAATTTATTTTCAAGAAAATACCAACATAAAGAATAATTTTAGTGAAAACCGCAAATCAATCGACCAAATTTTCTGTATTTTATGTGTATTTGAAATTTTGGACCCCAAACTTTAATGGCAGCTATCTCTTTTAGAAAACGTTTGGGATCCTTGGTTTCCTATTTACTATTACTCGTCTTGATGTGTTCTATCACCACCTAGCGTATATACCATTTGTTTAGGGACACCCTGTATAGTACTTTGGATAAAGTATAAAATTTGAAATCTTTTCTGTGTAAATGCTATGCATTTCATATTAT
Source organism: Maratus speculifer (assembly GCA_964019185.1). Taxonomy (NCBI): domain Eukaryota; kingdom Metazoa; phylum Arthropoda; class Arachnida; order Araneae; family Salticidae; genus Maratus; species Maratus speculifer. The sequence goes on along the minus strand of OZ025295.1, from coordinate 307,020,697 downwards.
GCTTGAAATAACTCATATTGATCCTCAGCAACGTATGTCAATTTGATTATACATGACATCATTTAACATAGTTAAAATACGTCACAAACAATTTCGCCCTTTATTATTACTAGTACATCGAACCCGAGGTTCCCGGGTCACAGAGTAAAGGTGAAAGTTTTTTTTTTTCATTTTTAAATTAAAAGTCTAATAAAATTTTCGTACGTAATATGCTTTTTAAACTGCCAACTAATTCCAAACAACAATTTTATATGAAACATATTAATTATGCAATTATATAGAGCTTTGAAAATTATGGGTACTTCCGTATTAGACGCAAGATAGAAGTTATTAGCCAAAGATTTTGCCAAAGAATAAAATTGCATTCGTTTAGTTTTTAAAACCAACTAAGAAAATATGGCACACAGATATTCTTTAAAGTACATTTTTGTCGTTGATTGATGTATCTTTTGTAAAATAAGTTTACAACGAACTAAAAGTCATTAAATTGATAGATAAAAACGAAATAAAACCAACAAAATTCACTGGGTTTTATAACCGACAATATTTTGTCATAACAGGTTTTTAATTGCTATTTGTTTCAGTTGCTATGAAAAAATGGCAACTAAAATATACAGTGACCTGTTATTTTCCATGGAGAAAAGAGATAAATGCAGGTGCAGTATGCGATTAAAATGATTTGAATGGGGGTAATTATTCCAATTTAAGTCTCTTATTCGGCCCAAACAAAACAATCTCGTGGAACAGAGACCGAATTATTTAACACCAATTTTTCTCTAACTGAAAAAATCTGATTATATTTTAGCATTCTAAAATAGCATTTCATTGTATTTTGAATTGAAACTGTATCGCTAAAAGTTTTCCTTTTTTGTGAAAGCACGGGGTTGTGTTTGATGCAGCGCAGCAAGTTTCAGAGTTACATTTTTGGTGTCACCTCCAGTCACCAAACTGCATCTCTATTCTTTTTTTTTAATCTATGGCTATTTTTTCTTTATTTCCCACATAAATGCGATGCTCAAGTTGCCACCATCAGAAAAGTTAAACTAAAAACTACAAAAAAAAAAAAATTAATAACTCAAAAACAAATTGAAATACAGTTTTCTAACAAACTGCATTTAAAAGTGCATTTTTTTCTCTATACGATGGTCTAAAGGTTGAAAACGTTCTATGTCAAGAAGTTTAAAAATTTGCAATAGCGAAAATTGCAAAACCGAAATTTCATCGGAAAGTGTTGCCATTCAAAACATGACGTATGCGTTATGCACAGATACGTTTGGCCTTTATTATATAGATTTTTTAAATTATTTTGTTTGGACCTGTAAATGAATAATAACTATTCTTTTGACTGCATGCTTTATAAAATACATATTTTAATTTAGAATTTGATTAATTTGGAATTTATGCTAAAATTTCTCATTTTCAAACAGGGTTGCAAAAAGCCCACCTGCCCAAAAAAACCCGGGTGGGTTTTATTGGGTAAAACCCACTCTAAAAAACCCACGTTAAAGCGGGTTTTATTGGGTTTTTTAATATCTGTAGTCCAAGTGTTTAATATTCAGCTGGTTTTATATTAGTTTTTTAACTTTTGTGCTTAAAAAGTTACACTATCCTATCAAAATAGATTGTGAGTGTACTGTTAGATATGACAAAGCCAAAATTATCAAAATAAAATATTACGCTTAATTCTTTTAAAAACTTGTTAATATTATGAAAAAAAGTGCCAAATTCAATATATATAACTAATTATAACATTTCCACATAATGAAAAATGACAAGATCTTTTATTTCAAGATTTAACAATGTAAAATTTCATAATGTCCCAACCAGATACAAATTTGACTAATTCCTTTTTGGCCAGTATTTGTTAAAAGGAAAGGAGGGGACTTTTTTCAAAACACTCTAATATATATATTTTGTTTATTTAAATCAGGATTTTTACCCTATATTTTATTTCCTAATATATATTGTACCATCTATACTTGTTTATAAAAAATAAACATCATCAGGGCTTGAAATTCAAATTTTCAAAGGAGGGGAGTCTCCCTACCAACATTTATAAATGGAAGGGAGTTTGGCTGTTTGAAAGGGAGAAAATGTTTAAAACCCGCCATTATTTTATGTGCTATTTAAAGAATTATCAGAATACAGACATAAAAAAATATCACTGAAGCAATTTTTATCAATAATTCAGAATAATTATGCGATATGCGTAAAAAAACTTTTATATTGTCTAGTTTTTACTGGTGGTAAATTCCCTCCCGGTGCTAATTATTTTTGTCACAGGTCTAGTTATTGTTTTAATTAATAAAACTTTTAATTTAATAAATTTATATTTATAATTAATTGTTATAACCAATGTTATTTTTCTGTATATTAAATGTGCAAGATACAAAATTAATCATAAAATAATACTTAATTGAGTGTAGAAAATAAGAAGTATCATTATTGTTTGCATTTCTTTAAAAAGGGAGAAAGTCAAATTCATCGAAAAAAGACTTTCTTAAAAAATGAATACTTTGTTGAGTAAAGGGATTCTTTTTGTTTAATGAATGGCTGTTTTCAGGAATTGCACTCACTCAGAAAGATTTGGATATGTCAGAAACTGATTTTAGAGCAGCAAAGAAAAATAAATAATATATTGAAGCAGGAAAATTAGTTTGTTGAACAGAAAAATAAACTCCCCGTAATGTTATTTTGGGGGGGAGGAAGGGGGGAGAGGTTCCTTTGACGAAAGTTGCATTTTTTCGCTATCTTTTGATGAAATCTGTCTTTTTTTACGATATTTTCACGAAATCTGCCGTTTTATCGTGAATTTTCTGAAGAAATTTGCCGTTTTTGGCGATCTTTTAATAAATCTGATGTTTTATCGCGATTTTTTTTACAAAAATTGCCATTTTTCGTGATATTTTCGGGAAATTTGTTGTATATAGTGAATCTTTTGTTGAAATTTGTCGTTTTTCGCGATTTTTGGACAAAATTTGACGTTTTTTCGTGAATTTTCTGAAGAAATTTGCCGTTTTTTGGCGATCTTTTGATGAAATCTGATGTTTACCACGATTTTTTTTTACGAAAATTGCCATTTTTCATGATATCTTGGGGAAATTTGTCGTTTATAGTGAATCTTTTGTCGAAATTTGTCGTTTTTCGCGATTTTTGGACAAAATTTGACGTTTTTTCGTGAATTTTCTGAGGAAATTTGCTGTTTTTTCGTGATCTTTTGATGAAGTCTGATTTTTATCGTGATTTTTTTTTTACGAAAATTGCCCTTTGTCGCGATTTTTGGACAAAACTTGACGTTTTTTCGCGACTTTTTTGATAAAAACTGTCGTTTTACAGAATTCTGTGACGAAATTAGGCATTCTTTCGTGAATCTTTTGACGAAATTTGCCGGAAATTAGTCATTTTTTCACGATTTTTTAACAATATTTGTTGTTTTTTAGTAAACTTTTACAAGATCACGCGTCTTGTGAAACATGTAATTGTTTCTTTTGTGTGTCATCTCCGATCTTTTACGTAATTTACACGCAATATCGCGTCCGCGGCATCACTGTTTCATAATTTTTGGAATTAAATGAGTTTTTTTTTTTTTTTTTTTGTGGGGAGGGAGGAGGGAAGGCGAAATTCCGAACACAATCACCTCTATTTCGTCACAGAAAATAGAATGAAATTTGTCTATCGATTGCAGGAAAAAATTATGAAATTTGTCAATCAGTCGCGGAAAAAATCGTGATTTTCAATGATTTTTCATGGTAAAAAACTCGCAAAATGTGTCGATTACTCGCACGAAAATATCATAAAATTCGCAAAACGATCGTGGGAGTTGATCATAGTTTCAAAATGAAATTTTGTTTGGGCGGGAGCCTCCCGTCCACGTAATTCTTTTGGGCGGGATTTCAAAATTTTGGGCGCGAATCCCGTCATCCCGCCCTGAAATTCAAGCCCTGATCATTGTTTATTATATAAGTATTATAAATTCATTTCGAAATATTCAAATTAAATAATTATAATTAGTTATGTAGTTAATTGAAATTCATTTGTAAAATATTTTTAGTAACAGCTCTGTATTATGTTCAGAGAATAAACTGCTCTATACAATGAACCATAGATATTTTGAAAATATTATCAAGCATCCTTTGATTGATAAAGAATCGGGCATGAAAGTAGGAAATGAGAAAAAAGGAAGAAAATTTTCTTCATCTATACAGCGGCGCCAAACTTGTATAATTTAAGTGTCGTGTTAACAGCTACATATACAATCAAATTAAATGTAATTGCACATATTGCTGGTTTTTATTTTAATAACTTAGAAAGTATTAAAACTACTCTTTACTTCACACATACATCTCGAAAAAGATATTCCAGAAATTATTCCAAAGTGTTGTATAAATAGTACAAAATATTCTATCCCAAAAAACTTCTTTTCACTTTAAATTTTTAAAGTCTTGAAAGACATTTTGAACATCGTTATTTACATGACATTCAGATGCTTATATGATATAAGCTCACCTTTCATTTATGTCTTTTTTTCACAGCAATTCAAGAACAAACTCAAAGAATTTGAATAAACAAAATGTCAGATTGCAAAATTTTTCAGCCCCCCCTCCCTCCCCCAATATCCTACTAAAATTTTCTTTGCATTTTGGCATTAATCCACAGAATGTTCAAAATTGCTTTTAAAAAAGTGGAATTCCTCCTTTAGGAGAAACTTTTTCATGCCTGATAAAGAATAAAACATTTGTTTAAAAATGTGTTTTTAGTGGGGAATATTGATAAAAAGTAATTTATTAAAGTAGCTTTCAAATATGTGCTATGTGGTTATTATATTATATCATATAATATCAGAAGTAAAAGCATTTTTTTACAACATTTTACATTGATTTATTTGTGTTATTTCAATAAAAAGTTATTCAGAGTTTCCCCCAGGTTTAAAAAAGGGCAGGGCGCTACTGTTCTGAAAAGGGCACTTTTTACATTTTTAAGGGCACTTTTTCATTTTTAAGGGCATTTTTATAAAGTTGAATCTAGAATCTAGTGGTTCAAAAAGTCGTGAAAAAACAGAAATTTCATCAAAAATTGAAAAAAAAGGTAAATTTTGTTAAAAGATCGCAAAGAAATGGCAAATATTATCAAAAGATCACTAAAAAACGACCAATTTTGTTAAAAGATCGCAAAAAACAGTAGATTTTGATAAAAAATTACAAAAAAAGTCAAATTTTGTGAAAAAACGGCAAATTTTATTAAAAGATCGCAAAAAAGGGTTATTTTGCTAAAGAAGCCACAAAAAAAACAACAAATCTTGTGAAAATATCGCGAAAAACCGGAACTTTTCACAGAATTTTCAGTTTTATTGCGATTTTTGGACGAAATTCGCCATTTTTCGCAAATCTTTTGACGATATCTGTTGTTTTATCACTATTTTTTGGCGAAAGTTGCCGTTTTTTGCGACTCATTTGACAAAATTTTCTGTTTTATCGCGATTTTTGGAAGAAATTTGTCGTTTTTGCACGACCTTTTGAGCAAATCTGCCATTTTGTGAAATTTTATAACGAAATTAGCCATTTTTTTGCGAGTCTTGTCGATAATTAGTCGTTATTTTGCGATTTTTAACAAAACTTGCCGTATTTTTAAGTGTTTTTTTGACGAAATTATCCGTCCTACGGGACGCGTATGAGGCTATTTTTTGCGTAATTTAGCGCGTTCGGATCATCGCCGGAGGGCTGCATTTTTTCAAATGAGGAGCAAGAAGGGCACTAGTTTTTGGATGAGGGGCAAGAGGGGCGCTATTTTTTAAACTAAAGGGCAGGAGGGGCAGAGCGCCCCCCTGAAACCCTCTGGGGGAAACTCTGGTTATTATATATTAAATTAATTAATAAAAATATCAAAAGATTTTTAAATATAATACATATTTTCTTGAAATAAGAGACTTCCCCTGCTATCACCTCTTAAAAAAAACAAAAACCCAATAAAGCCCAAAAAAACCCACCTGGGTTGGGTTTTTTTATAAAAAACCCGGATTTTTTGCAACCCCGTTTTCAAAGGTTATCAGTTCTGTATTTTGTATTGCAGAGACTTATAAATGAAATTCTGGAAAATAAAAAATAGATTTGGTAGAATTTTGATTTTCTAATCCTGATCCGTATGCATGTTTGTATCAAATACACCTATGAAACAATATAATGTAATTGAATAAATATTTTTTACTTATGAATCAGACAACAGGATTAAGATAATTTTATATTTTAGAAATACAATTAATATAAATTCATGTAACATTATATGTCTTACACAAGAATAGTACAAAATACAAATTACTTATAGTTACATAGCAAAAGCAGCATTATATGATTTGAAACTAATTTCCTTTAATTTTTTTCTCATAAGGAACAATGAGATTTTCTGAGAATGATACGATTTTGCTAACACCCCGAACTTCATGTTCTAACAGAGGAAGTTTAGTAACATGGAAATCTTCATACAAGTCTAATATCTGATCCAGATACTTTCCTTGTAACTTATACCTGGCTGCACACATACTGCAAGGTTTTTCTGATGTATGTGGAAATAATAGTTGATTTACAACTATGTTATGTGTATCAATACCACACTTGGTTAGCTCTTGTACAAGGCGTTCTGTCTCATACAGCGACAAGAATTCAGCAATACAAATACAGACGAATGTTGTTTGGTCTGGATCACGAAATTGTTCATTGACTTGTCTAATTACAGGTAAAATCTCTTCTATTTTAGATGACATAATGTCAGCTGTAAATTCTTGAACTCCAAGCAGGCTGACAATCTGCGACAAAAAAGGGCTTATTTGCGACTTTAATTTTAACAATTTTCCAAGGCCCTTTTCCACAACTTGAGGAAATGATAATAATCGAAGAGTGTGACCAGTTGGTGCAGTGTCAAATACAACTACAGAGAAGTTCATACTTTTAACTAATTTCATAACTTCAGCATAACTTACAGCTTCATCAATACCAGGAAAAGCTCCCAATAGTTCTTGCAAATTCTTTCCAAGTCTCATGGGATCATCATCAGCAAAATATTCCTCAGGAAGTTGGGTTGCTCCCAAATTGGGATCTACTTCCATAGCATAGAGGTTAGTAAAACCATTTACAAGCATTGGCACTTTAGAAAATTTTTGATCAAAGGCATCCGATATATTGTGAGCGGGATCTGTTGATATAATCAACACAGATTCACGCACTTTTGATAATTGTACAGCTAAACACGAACTGCACGTAGTTTTACCAACACCACCTTTACCTCCAACAAACACCCATTTCAAACTTTTTTGTTCTAAAATGTTACGCAAAGAAGGCTCTAATTCCATGTCTCCTGTATCCATATTACAAATTGAAAATATTAAATGTTAATTATTAGTTTGCAAAACTAATAACAAATTTCCTCGTCAGCCCACTATATGATTCGGTTAGAGTTAAGAAATAAAATACCAAAACCAAAACATCATCGTCTGTTCAACATGGAAAAATTTGAAAAATCGTTTCACAATTTAAAAAAAATTTAATATATGAACATATATATTTATAATATTTACAGGAAATATCTAATGACAAAATATTTCGTACTTAGTAGGCGATAGCAAAACAAGAATTGAAAATCTGAAGACAGTTATTAATTCATCTCAACTCGGGTTTTATTATTTGTTGATGATCTCAAAATCTGAGTTTCTGGTAGGAAAGTTTGCATAAAAACTTCATGATTCGCAGTATATATTATCAGTTGTAACGTTTTCTGATTAATGATAAAACATGAAAAGTTCTGTTTCCAGGCGTATAGGGAAGTATGAAAACGAAGCTTCTTTGAGGTTACACAGGTAATTTAATTCACATTTATTGAATGTAAAAATCATGTGCTGCCTATTATTTGAATTTTACCCAATTACTGCAAACAGATTTCTTATTAATTATTAACTTCAATATATTGTTATTGTTCCATTATTTTTAAGTACATTTATTTGATGATTATTTTGAAATATCTAACTATCGTCATTTTATTTTTGTCAACTCAATTTGCTTAGTTTTAAAATTGTGTTTTCTTCTTATTATTTATGACTGTACTATATTGATTGTTGATTAGAGAAAATGGCATATTTTGACAATAAAATTCATTCTGAAATGGATTTTGTCTACGAAATATCTTTATTGATTTAAGTAGTTTCTTTTCGTTTTTTAAATCTGTACGCATGTTGTTTTTATGTCGTTATTTATTCATTTTTGTAATACTTACATCGTAACACTCTTATTTCTCTTACATAATTATTAATAATTTTTAATTCTCTTGCATGGTAATTTCCATATTCAATGGAGTACAGTAGATAGTATTCTGACAATCTCTAAAATCCAATTTTTCAATTGATTTTTAACTTTAATTCTTAGTACTTAGTTGCCCGTTGGCTTAATCACTCTGAGTTTTCAGAGATTTTCTTCAAACTTTTGATTTCCTTCTGTAAATATAGGTTAGGGTCTTAGAAAGACCATCACAGAGATCATCCCTTTTCTTTTCTTTTCGGACCCATATCTCCCTTGTAGATGATTGGCCGTTATAAACAGCGCTACCCAGCTCAGACCTACTACTTGAGATTCAACATTAGAAAATAGTGGTGTCCATTCAGTAAACTTGTAATGCAAAGTAGAACGATATACTGCAAAACTTAGTTATCTTGTAGTGCTAAAAATAAAAATATATTTTGAAAGGCCTTTGTTTTACTTCCTATCTTAAATAATGGTTTAAGTTGAACACTGTTTTAAGAGTACAGAATTATCTTTTTTAAACTTGGTAAAGTGAATCCAGTTTGTAGTATAAAGCAAAATTGGAAAAAAACCTGTTTTTTTTTTTTTTTTTTTTTTTTTTTTCCCGAAAAAAACTCCAAAAAACCAGTTTTTTTGGTTTAAACCATGTTTTTTTTTAAACATCCTTCCTATTTATGTATGCATGTCAGGGTTGGCAAGTTTCTTCCGCAGTGGAAAAAACCATGGTTAAAAAAAAAAAATGCAGGTGTCATATGACACCTTACTTAAAATTCCCAATTTCTACCCCTGATAGATTATATATTCAGCACCTCCTTCCCATTAGAGACAGATCTATTATTCACATATATTTGATTTTAAAGATTGAAACTATCTTAATTCTTTAAAAATAGCAAGCGATGGTTAATTATATATTGAAATGAACTTACATATTATATATTACTTACATATTGAAAAAGTAACTTATGAAAAATACATATCTGTCAGATTTTAGATAAAGTATTATTTAAATTACAATGTGGACTTGGCATACATTAACCTTTTAACAAACTGATATATTCATTCACTAAGCTGTAGGCTTCACTGCAATATTAGCATTATTTACATTAATATAATTCTGGAAATAGAATGCAATTTAAAAAAAAAAATAGTTAAAATTTAATCAAATTTAATATTTAAGTTATAATTTAGGCTTATGTGCCTATAAGTAATAAAAATTTCATACCATGTTGGAAAAAACATCTTTTATATGCTTAAAAAAAATATAGAGAAGGGAACATTACATTTTTGCCCTTTTTATCTGATGGTCATTGGGTTAAAGAAACAGGAAAAAAAAATAATAATAATAATTCTCTTTATATATGTATTATAATTATTTTGTTTCATATTTTGTTTTATAGGAGTGCTGTTGATGCTTCTAGAAAGTTAGAGCAGCAGTTGGCTCTCACATCAAGTCTGAATGATTTGTTTTCATCTTCAATTACTGACTTAAGAATGAGGTTCCTCTCTTTAATTTTATAACTGTATTCACATATGTTAATATATGTATATTTAAGATTTTTTAATGTTTTTAATTTTTTTTTTTTTATATAATGTAATCATACAAAAAAAGGGTACTTCTAGATTATCCCATCGACCAATTTCGCCAAATTATACAAATCGCCAAACTAATAGCCAAATTATACATGTTGACATAATTTTTATTTTAAATAACGAAAAAACAAATAATTAAGTAGAATATTAATAAAAATATTAATAAAAAGTCGAAATAAAAATCACTTAATGACATTTTAAACACGTGAATCGCATTTAATGTGATTGAATGTGACATTCACGATCATCCATTATTGGCATTTAATCTTATAGTTTGGCGATAATTTTTTGGTTGACGGGATATCCTAGAAGTACCAAAAAAAGACACCATCTCATTCTATGGGATTACCATTTGCTACTAAAATGTCACTAAAGGCGACTATTTTCAGCAACAGGCAACTGTACCACTATTTTAGCCCCATACCCTTTGAAATCAACTATTTCGGGGGGGGGGGGGGCTGAAAAAAAGAGCATTTTTCTTTTTCAAATTGTAACTATTGTTTTTGTAGAAATACAATTTTCATCATTCCCAGAACTAGCAATCCCTACCTTCCCTCTTTGGCTTTATTATCTGCTTTTACATTTTTGTAATAATTTCGATGAGACCTGACCCAACCCAAACTATGTTTTGGGTATGAGTAAAGCAAGTAAACTGACATAATGCAGTTCTAGTGAATTCAAATTGCAAGTGAGTGAAATTCAAAATAAAATTTTTTTCTTATTAATTTTTTTGTTCAACTTAAGGAAATATTTTAAACTAGTTGATATGCCTAGGGTTGCTTGGGATCTTAGTAATAATCTTGAATGAACCTTAAATTTGTATGTAATTACATTAAAACCTCGAATCCACATGAAAATTTTCCCCAAAAAAAAAAAAAAAAAAAAAAAAAAAACCTGTAATTATTTTAACATAATTTGTTTCAAGAGTGTCTCACTGTAAATTTTTATAATACCATATTTACTCGTGTATAAGGCGCACCCCTACTTTACAAGTAAAAATGGCGATTTCTTAAAATCTCGTGTATAATGCGCACCATAAATTTGATATGCTAATGAAGAATGACCAAATGAATTTCAGTAAAAAAAAAAATCGAAACAAACATTACACCAGACCAGAAAACAAGACGAAAATGCATTTTTAGACTTCAGGATGTATGAGAATGACGGGAAATAGGAATGAGTGATGGTAAAGAGAATAGCTAATTAGCGTTTAGATAATGTCACTCTGTAAAGCTGTATTGCATAAAAAACTGCAAGGAGTGAAATAAATATGCAGTAATACTTCAATTAAGTAACATTTTCCGAGTTTTAATATCTTCTTTGAATAATTTCTTGTTTCATATGTATATAGTTTGACTTCATCCAACAGTAAAAAATTATTCCGTGTATAAGGCGCACCTAGGAGTTTTGCCCTAATTTTTTGAAAAAAAAACTGCACCTTATACACGAGTAAATATGGTATACCTGTATTTTTTATTCTTAATTTAAAGGGAATTCTGTGTTAATTTTGCATTTTTGATTTTTAGACTTAAGGATTATTATGAGAGACTTATATTTACTGATCCTGTAGAATATGGAAAAAAAGTTGAAGAATTGTTGTGGCGAAAAGTTTATTATGATTTTTTTCATCGTTGTAAGCAAAACAGAAAGGTAACATTAACAGTTAATATTTGTTGTTTGAATTTGAATTATAATTTTTTTTTATTATTTATTTAAATCAAATTATAATTTTATATTTCAGTTACCTAAGTAATAAAAGCTTAAGTCATGTGACTGTTATCAACAGTTTCGGGCTACCAGCTTCACCTTTTATATGCTATGCAGCCAATATTGTTCTTTAATGCTGGCAGGCGTGGGTGATAAGTCGCCAAATATTGTACAGGTTATAATTATTAATCACAAAGCACTTGAATGTCATCAACAATTTGCTGTGATTGGAATGACCACTTCGTTTTTCATATGCCAAGTGGCCAATTTTAATCAAAATTATTTTTTCGGATAAAACTGTATAAAAGTTACACTCTTAGAAAGATTGTTTGAAAAAATATTTATAATATTTGAGATATGAGTTACATTGAAGTATATATATTTTTAGATTACTTCAGTGAAAATTAAATTAATAACCCAATATCTCTTTTAATCAGTATAAATTCCACAAAAGTAAACGAAAAAAGATTCTTTTTTCAATGAGTGAAAAAAAAAAAAAAAATACTAATTTATGTAGGTTATAATTCACATAGAAAGTTCTCCAACTATGATTTTTCCATGCAAAAATATTCCAAGCATGTAATCTAATCAAACTTTAGCATCATTCTATTGGGTGAAGTGCTGTGCAACTCAACTTTCAAAAAGTTTTTTTGATAAAGTGAAATGTAAACAAGCCCAACTGATGTAGTATATAAAATGGAATTTATGTAGATCATTGTAAATTATTGTGAATTATGAATTTTATTTAAAATTGTCAAAAGCCAATTGTATCCAAAACAGTATTTTCATATGCATTTATTAAATTCAAAACAAAAAGATTATGTATCTTGTTCTTTTTTTTGTGTGTGTGTGCATGTTTTAATATGGTTGTTGTGGTTGCAATTTTCAACTCGCCATTTAACATTTTAAATTTTTCACTTGATAAATTAAGATAATTCTTTTTTTAAATGTCATGGCTTATGGTATTATTTATTATTCTTCTGTCCTTTTTTTTTTTTTTTTTCCTTAAAAAATAAATAAATGTCATGAATTTTAAATGTTTCTGTTTTAAATGAAAGATTCCATTCATTTTAAATAAAATGAATGGAAAGAATATATTTGGTACTATTTAATTATCCTGTCAACTAAAAAACTATCGCCAAACTATAAGATTAAATAGTCAATAATGGATTATCATAAATGTCGCATTCACTTGACATTAAACACAGTATACATGTTTGTTACACCAGAAAGCGATTGTTAAACTTTTTATTTGTATTTTTCTTAATGTTTTGCTAATTTATTTGTTCTTTCGTTATTTAAAATAAAATTATGTTAGTCTGTAAGATTTCGTGGAATAGGTCCATGGGATAATCAGATAGTACCCTATATTTTAAATTAAATTAATGAAATGCAAAAAATGCTGTGGGAGCATTGTTTGGCAATTATCTTCTGCATTCAGCTAAGGTAAATTAAGATAAATGTACTGAATTCTTCATTTCTTTACCATAATCTTTCAATTTGGCAAAGGATTGAACAAGCAAATTAAGTTATGAATAAAAGTAACTTCAATATATGCATATTTAATTCTATATTTAGGGGGGGGGGAGAAACCAGGGCTGCAGAAAATTTTTCTACTCCCAACATTTTCCCCAATCCACATGAAAATTTCTTCAAAATTTTACGATATATTTTAGGTAAATGCTGGTGCTGTTGTAAGTATAGAAAATTTATTTTTCCAATATTTCTCAAATTATGCGTGAGTATATGTGGCAAGTGTGATTCTGATTTGAAAAGAAAGAAAAAAAAAGGAATATTTTTGCGATTTTTTGCCGAAATTTGTGGTTTTTGCATTTATTCCATAATTTTTTGACAAAATTCTTAGTATTTTATAGAGCCGTACCGAGTACTCGGTAAATACTCGGTATTCGGCCAAATTTTGGCCAAGTACTCGGCCAATACCGAGTAGTTGTAAGAATTTCATTTTTTAAGCATTTGAATTGATAATTGATCTGTAAAAATTAATCGAATATCAATGTATAATATATGTAGTAATTCATAAAACTATTTACTCTGTATTTAACAATATGTCTGCAAAATATAAAAAAAGTTAAGAACAAAATCCCTAAAAAAATTTCACATTTATACAAATAAAAATACTTTTTTATGTATAGGAAAACAGAAACGATTTATTTTGGATAAAGAAACTGAAAATACAATAAATGCAATAAAAAATTAATAATTAAATTTATTATCTTTCAAATTATGGTGCAAAAACACCAAACATTCTACATTATCAGTAGACAGGGCATTTCTTTTACTACTTTAAATTTGACCGGCCTCTATTATGTTCAGAATAAACAGTTATTGAAGGTGCATATAAGAGTTTTTTGCAAAGTTGCACATTATCGAAAAAGATTTTTTTTTTTTTCCCCCTCACCATGCAAATGGAGTGTCAGTTTTACAAGTTTTCTGTTAAGAAGGTCTGTAAATCTTTTTGTACCAATTCTTCATGCGGTGATTTTAAACTAGTGCTAGTGCCACAATCTTTTTGTTCATTCACGATTTCCTCGAAACATTGCCAGAAAATAGACGAACTTTTTGCTAGCATTTTCTCTTTTGGTTCGTTGACATTAGCATTCTCATATTTATTTTTAGGTGCGTTCGTAATCATGTAAATACGTAGCCCCTGTTGTTGTCGTTCAGTCCGTCCGCCTGTCTATCCGCATATAACAATGCAAAAACTACCCAACTGAATCGTTTGAAATTTAAAATACATAATTATTACATAATTTTGTCGAGTCATTTCAAATTTTATGAAAATCGGATGCATAGATCAATTACAGAGACAATCAAAAGGATTCAGTTACATTACGGTCAATGGGGAAAAAAGTTTCAAATGCATTTTAATCGTTTGAAATTTTAAATACATAATTATTACATGATTTTGTCATTTCAAATTTTATCAAAATTGGATGCATAGTTCAACTACAGGGACAATTAAAAGTGTTCCGTTACATTACGGTTAATGGGGGAAAATGTTTCAAATGCATTTTAATGGTGTTACACTCATTCGAACATAATAAAATTGATATGCATCTATAAAGTACATATTATAAACATATTATAATATACATTTTGCATAATCTGTGGTGCAAAGAATATTTGTTATTGATTTACAAGGCCACACAAAAGTATTCCATTACATAATGGTATAGGGAGAACATTGTTTGGTGTGCATTTTAATTGTAATTATTTACAATTTTATGAGATTGATATATGAAAGCATTATTTTTAAAACTTCGTTATCGTACAAACACACTTCATTTGCTGCGCTTCACGTGCAATTCCCAACTTGTTTGTTTCTTTGGTGCATTTTAAAGTTCTAGATCATCTAAACTCATCAATTTTAGAGCTTGCTTTTTAAGGCAATTTTAATTTACACATTTATAATTTCCATTGAAAAAGGTTAGTTTTTTACTGAGATATTTAAAAAAAATAATAAATTTAAAATAACATAATATAATCTGTACACATAAAAATGAAAAGAAACCTCAAAGCCAATACATTTTTTTTTTAATCAGAAGAAAATAAGGTACAGACAGTTACAAAATAAATATGAAATGTTTGCATTATTCAATGAATTGTTACAGTAACCAATAAACATTTTTATTTTTGATAGACAGATTTCAATGGTTGGAATAAATTGGAAGGTTAAAGAATGTTTAAACTTTATATTAGTTAATAACTGTAGTTGTCATGTATCAATTCTCTTGAACTGTCAAAAATTGTTTTTAAAAGGTGCACAGATAAATTTCAAATTTAATGAGTTAATTTGTTTATACTGTGTACAGAGGGTTGCCAAATTATTAAGGACAGTCATGGAATGTAGGTTTTTGTACAATATTAGGATATAATTTGAAAATAAACACTGTTTTTAAGTTAAAAAAGCTTCATTATTATAGTTTGAGTATTCACATATTATTATATGAAAGAAAAAACCCAGCAAAAATATAATATAGTCAATTTACCAATGTTAAGTAAAAAATATGAATATTTGGTGACATTTCCTTCAGCTTCAAGGAGTGCTTCGATGCGTCTAGGCATGCTCTCTTCGCAATTTCTGGCACTTTCTTTTATTTTAGGGTTATCATGCCATACATTTATTAGTTTTTAGATGAGTTGTACCTTGGTTGTAATCATATTTTTGGCAGTTTCACCTTGGTGATCTTCCATAAAATTTCTGTGGGGTTCATGTCAGGGGAATTGCCAGACCAAGGTAAAACTGGGATATTGTGGTCTTTCCAAAACTTTGAAATGCTTCTAGCTTTATAACAAAGCACTGAATCATGCATAAACATAAACTCTTCACCACTTAGGAACCATTCTTAAATTTGTGGAAGCAGCTGAGTTTCAAGAACATGCCTGTATTGGTCTTGTCTCATGATTCCCTAGACATTGTAGAGGTGTCCAACTCTTTTAGCGCTTATGACAGACCACATCATTACTTTATCAGGGTGTTTAACACTATCCACGATGCAGTCATGGCGGTATTTTGCGCCTGGGCGTCGCCTGACAAAGCTGCTTTTATCGGCTAAAATCTCAAAAATTGATTCATCTGAGAAAAGACTTGAAAAAGCTTAAATATGTTAATAATTTAGAAATAAATGACTTTAAATGACATAAATAATAATTATCTTAACAACTCACCTTACTCCCGTCATCAAATGTGTTCTGGTGGTGTTCACGAGCCTAAGCAAAGTGCTTCTGTCAACTAGGGTTTCTTGCCTGGCCAATGCAAATCCTGTCAACCCTTCCTCTGCTAATGTCCACAGCACAGTTTTCTCAAAACTGGCATTCAAGATTCTTGAATAATGTAAATAAGGAGTCCCATCTTTTTCTTTCTGTTTCCTAAACAGATATCCCTGATTTTTCTATCGGTATGTGGAGTTCTTATGCATTTTCTTCCACTTTTACCTCTTCATTTGGGTGGAAGTGGCTGGTTTTTGTCCAGAATTATTTTTATCCTGTTGACTACTGACTTGGAAACTGAAGCAAGTTCTGCTATCTTCCCTTTTAGAATGTCTCGTATGCAGAAGAAGAGGTTTTACCTCAGATTTTTTTCCTAAGGGACAAATCAATCCCTCAATCCATACTGAAATCATTAAAAATTAAAAATAAATTAAATCGTAAATAATTTTCCAAAAAAAAACAAATATCTAATCAATAAAGAAAGATAATACTCACATATTATTCTGAAGAGAAGAAGAATTTTGTTTAAGTTAAAGGAAAGCATGTTCCACTATTGCGTGTAAAAAGACTTAGCGTCTTTCCCGTTATTAAAATATTTATAGAAAGCAAACAAACTTTGTAACATACTAAAAGTACTTAAAAGTTGAGTTATAGAGATATTGACAATGGTAAAATACATTCCTGCAACACTTAAACCATATACAGCCGCAGCCAAGGGTACCCAAAGTGTATGACTAGCAATAAATGTGACTGTCCCTAATAATTTGGCAACCCACTGTATTATATTATATTATATGTACACACAGGTATAGATATGTGTACACAGGTATATTTATATATATGTACACCTAAGCTCACATTATGCGCACATCAGTGTTTTATTTTCTTATTATACAACTACTCGGTACTTGGCATTCGGTACTCGGCCGAGTAGTCAATGGCCGAGTACTCGGTACTCGGCTACTCAGCAAAAGTACTACTCGGTACACCACTAGTATTTTAATGTCTGAATTTTCAGATTGATGACTGATTTTATTTTAATTTTCGGAACACAGTGACTTAAAGTTTCGGAAAAATCGAAACAGAATCATCCTTGAAATACGATACATATTATTCTGAGATCAATTTTGTTAAGGTTACCATACAGATCTTTTTATTTGTAGTAAAATTTTTATATCTCACGAAATTACGGAAATTGTTGTTAAAATCGAAACTAATTGTATGTTTTTTGCAAAATTTCCTCAGGTGGTTAAAATTTCCCCAGGTCCTTAATCGTCGGATTGGACATTTTCTGCACCCCTGGGAGAAACTATTCACCAAGGGTGGCTAGTTCTTAAATAACTTATTTAAAAAATAAGATACCTATTGAATTTTCTGGCAAATTAAATTCTTTTTGACAACAGACTTTAAAAAATATATATTTAATGACGTATATATTACATTTTAGTGAATGTTTTTCCTATATACAGAAAAAATAGATAAACAAAGGTAGGAATTTTATTTTCTAATATAATATGTTCAGTCTGATAATCCTTTTGTTGATCATATAACATCTTGATTTCCAACATAAAAGGACTTTTCTAAAAACATCAAGGTTGATTTTGTTCCATTCCTTGATCACAATCTTCCAGTGTCCATCCAATGTTTTGGTAATTTTTTATTTTATTTCATTATTTTTTAAAGCTTAATGCATAGGATTCCATAGAAATTATATCAGACGATTTGATTGAGATGCTATTAATTGGAATAGCTTGAATTCCAGTTTCAAGTTTCATTCTTTATTTCAAAAAAATTTTTAAAGTAAATTTAGAATTAATGGCTAGTATTTTAAAGAAACTTAACAGTAAAGTAAAGGAAAATCTAGTCCTGCTAACTGAAAAAAAAAAAAAAAAAAAAATGTAGTAGCAACAATTTGGAGTTATAAACTACAGTGCCACAAAAATAGATGGTCTTAAACTGCAATTTCTTGCAGGAAAAAAAAAAAAAAAATATATATATATATATATATATATATATATATATATATATATATATATATATATATATATATATATATTTTCCTAGTTGCAATTTTTAGTCCATGCAGCATATTTTTCTGGAGTGATTCTGTTCTGACACTTTAAAGCATTCAGTTGTGAAAGTTTAAAAAAATCAGTCATTAGTCTGAAAATTCAGACGTTTAAAAATGCTCTAATGAAGAAAAACAGACTGTAAAACAAGCTTCTTAACATAAAACTTTTGTTCCAATTTTTCTAATTTATTAAGAGGTTTTGTTAAATTTATGGCTATTAAAAATTAGATGACAATTTGGTAATTGTAACCTGGCTTATGAACTAGAGATAGAGATATCCTTCACAGAAATCCAAGATAAATTTTATTTAATTTAAAAACTACTAACACATTACTATACTTTTTTCTATTTATTGAAGCCACTCACGTGTTATCCTGAATTCCAAGTTAACTTGAGTTTTTAGCATGAAAACTTATTGTTAATATTAACTTATATTGCATATTGAAATATCTATATGTTATTTCTTTCAGAAACTTGCAGAATCTGAATATTACAGACATTCGTTAATTAGTCATTTGCTTGCTGGGATTGGGTTTTATCATCATATGTTACTCAGAATTCAAACAGAATTCCATATTGAGCTTGAAGGCAAAGTAGATGCACCGTTTTTGTGGCATTTAAAAGGCGTAAAGAAAGGTAAAATTCACTTTTTAACTTATTTTAAAGAATCTACTGTGATTTATATATTTTTATTTTTTGCTGTAATTTCTTACATAAACAAGGAAGAAATTAAAATTTTGATAATGTGCTAGAATAGTAAAGTAACAAACATTTATCCATATGTAAAATTGGGTAATGTATTCTAACTATTAAAACAAAAGTTGTACAACAAAATATTGCTGGTCAGTAAAGTAACAAACATTTATCCATATGTAAAATTGGGTAATGTATTCTAACTATTAAAACAAAAGTTGTACAACAAAATATTGCTGGTCACAGTATAAATGTCTTACATGGTCATGTGGAACACTTTTGAAGATTGTAAATGGGGCATCTTTCATAATGTTATCAAAAGTGCCCTATATTTTTTGTTGCTTTATCTTTGTCCACTGTTGAGAAAATAACAAAGACTATTGTATGTAAATGTACAGAAACAAGATTTCAAGGAGAGGAAGGGTTGTAGAGATAAAAATCTGCAATTTTTTAATATTGTTTTGCAGAATTGAAACACATGCAAAACAGGGGTGCAGAAAATGTTTCTACTCCCAACATTTCCCCCAATCCACATGAAAATTTCCCTCAAATTTTATGGTATGTTATAGGTAAATGCTGTATTACTGTAGGTATTGAAAATTTATTTTTCCAATATTTCTCAACTTATCCGCAAGTATATATGGCAAGGGTGATTATAAATGAAAAAAAAAAAAAAATAATAATTCTGAAATTCACTGTGAATTTTCTGAAAAATTGCAGCAGAGTACAGAGTGGAGGAATCTGCTTTAACCACTATGTTTTCTTTGTGGCCCTTTGACAAAATGCACATTTTTCGCAACCTTTTGTCAAAATTTGAAATTTTCTGGCAACCTTTTGATGAAGTTTGCAATTGTTTTGTCCTCTTTTGATAAAATTTGCAGCTTTTTTCTGATTGTTTAGTGAATTTTGCAGTTTTTTTATTATCTTTTCATGAAATTTGAAGTTTCTTTGCTTTGTTTCTTTAACCGAAATGCATGGTTGTTATGAATAAAGATATCACTTTTATTAAAGATATGAATCAAAGTTTTTGGTCATTTTGAAATAAATTTGTTTGTTAATTCTAGTGTCACTTACTCTTTTCTGCATTTTAGGAATAGAAATACCTTGTCCTTGAAAGGGCTAAAAGGTTTTAACATTTTAAATCTTCAAATAGTCAAATTTAAACACCGGGTATGAATTAATTATTACGATAAAATTGTAAAGAAATGTGTAAAAACTAGAAAAGAACTGTTAAGAAAGGGCAATAAAGCATTTAGAATACAAATATGAGTGGTGGATCTTAAAATACGAGGGTGTTGGTACGGGAAGAAAGGCCAAGACTCAACTTTTGAAGTTATACATTCAGAGGGTTACAAAATTAGTAGATGAAATATGCATGGCACATTCATTAAGAGTTGTTGAACCAGGCCCTAAGAGGGCTCAGGGTCTTAACTGAAATGTAAAAATGGGATAGTAACTAAATGAAAAATGGGCACCCGAAATGAAGATCAGATTAAAAGGGGTCAATTTTTAACAATTTAGGGCACAAAAACTTCAAGATTTTTATGTTGGGCCCCTAAAAAACACTTTTAACTGGATCGAAAAAATGAAGGTTAGCTGGTTCGTTGTATTAGGTTTAATGGTGCAAAAATCACTGTAGGAACATGCTGCACGAAACATAGAGTAAAACAAAAAGACATGAATATAAAAATGAGGGAATAATTGAATGGAGAATTGGCTCCAAAAATGAAGGAGATAGGATAAAAAGGAGGGCATGTTGTTAAAAATACAGGGCATAAGAACTTAAAGGGGGCCAGGCTACTTAAGTCTTAAAAATTTTAATATATGAACCAGAGATTCATCAGAACCTGTTTTGGACTATTTTCACCCAAATTTTCTGACTTCTACTTGCAATACAGACACACCGACACATATGCATATGTAAAACAGACAGAGCAAAATTTTCTTTTGTTAGTACTGATACCAATATATAGCTTATTGTGCTCTTATTTATATTTTTTATAATATATATTTTTTTTAATTATTACAGTTGAGTCTCTCTATAACAAAACTCCATCCAAGAAATTTCTCTCTTTAACGAATTTCTTGTAAAAACGGTCAATTTTTTCATTATTACATTTTAAAAAATTTCCATAGAGCGAATTATGTATCTCTATATAATGAATTTTTTCAGAAAATTTTCTTTATTTTTTTAAACAATGTTGTAAATCATTTGTGAAAGGTATTAAAATTTGCTATTTCCTGATTTATATTTCATAGATGTACATTTCTACTTTACTGATCATGTGAAAAAAAGAAGGTATTCACCCCCCACCCACCCCTACACGACACACATACACACACGGACACACACAAAACTTTACATTAACCTTTGAAAGGAAAATGAGAAATTTTATGAAGTTTAGCGATTCAAAGTTACAGAAAGTAAGATTTGCATTATCTTTAAAAAGTCACACTTTTCAGTGAATTCTGTAGCTGAGGTTAAAACGAGAAATGGAGAAAAATTAAGATTTGTGGAAGTATTGAAGAAAATTTAGGTCGCTTTAAATTTTCGGACATGCATACCAATCTTATTGATACGTAAAGTTCCACTATTAGTAACATTTTAAACAACATTGTGAACAATGCTGATGAAAGAGACGAAAAAATAAAATAAACAAAACCTGGAAAAGAAATTATTATTTATGTCTTTGACGTTACAAGGGGATGACATCTCCTTTTCTTTTGGGCAGCCCTTATATTTAAAAATGAAAAAGTTTCCAAAAAGTCCTTTAAAATTATGACGAAACAAAATTTAGTTTTTATCACTGATTTAATTGAAGTACATAAGAACAGTAAGTGAGAACATATTTTACATTAATACTGCTTTTATTAGCATCTTTCTTAAGCATGTACTTCAGGTAAAAGATCAATCTTTAAAATAAATAAAATAAAAATCTGCTCATGTTTTAAAAAGATACGTTTAAGTGATTACTGCTATTCTAAACCAAATTAATGAATAAACTTACCTCACATATATATATATGTGTGTGTACCACATGTTTTTCCTTTTAAAATTTATTTTCCAATTGTGAAAGCATGTGATTTGTATATATGATCATTGGCCAATACATAAAATAGTTCACTGGCAATTTTGTATTTAAATTTATGAAATCAGTAAGCAATATGGTTGAAATACTGTGTGATTTTAACTCTTATCTATTAAATTTTACTAGAATAAAATCTATTTTATCTCTAAATGAGTTATTAAAAATTTGGATGGGTCTTACACAAGGATAAGCATACTTGAAAAAATAGAGTAAACCTTTTAAAATTCTTGTACTCCTTAAAGAAAATTGACTCCTTGGATTTTTTTTCTTCTCAAATCTGTATGAACCTTTAAGTATTTTGGCCAAAGTTTCACGAATATGTAAATTGCAGCTATGTTGAAACAACAGAATCTTGCTATAAAATTACATTTGAATGCAAAAGGAGGAGCTGAAGAACAGCAACTTTCTCAAACATATTAAGATAAATAAGACCAGTTATTGTTTTCTCTATGAAGAAAAATTGTTCAATATAATTGTCAAACAATAGAATTGAGGCAGACAAAAAACTTATTGAATTTCTCTTCATAATATCATAGACATCTCTGATTAATAGTTTACTTAAAATTAGAATTTGAAATAAGAAAGGTTTTATGTGAGTGCACTGTACATACGTAATATACTACTGTACATACATATATATAGTTTACTACTGTTGTGTATACAGGGTGATTCAGCTCGTCGGTGACAAACTTTAAGGATCGATAGAGCACACCTAGACGAACATTTTTGAATAGGGAATGTAGGGTCCCTGACGCGATGGTAAGGCGCTAGGCGCTTTCGAAAATTTGGGTGCCGAAATTCGAAACGTCATAAAAACTAGGGAAATGGTTAGATTTTCTTGCTTGTTGCGTCGAAATGATTCTGTTTGTTTAGACTTTCTTCAGTACCAATTTGATAAGCGTATCTCTTAAAACATGGATAGGGGGCGCTGCAGACTTTGGAGAGCTAGACAACAACTTTAAGCCCGTTATTTTGATAATTTAACACATGCTCGCCAAAGTTTATACTCTAACTTAAAGTTTGAACCCAAAAGTAGAGCCCTGCAAAAAGCCAGGGGTGATTCTCGTCCGAAAATTCCGAAATTTCCGAAAATTTAAGGCATTCTCTTCCGAAAATTTGAAATTGGGTTATCAGTTCCGAATAGTTGCCAACTTGTACGATTTTGCGCGCGGAAAAAAACAGTTGCGTAGAAATGCAAATTTCGGGATAGGATCGCCGAAATAGCATACATTTCGTCAATATTTCGTGGAAAAACGACGATTTCGTCAATGTTTTTGAAAACGAACTTTGTCAAAAGATCGATGAAAAACGCGAATTTCCTGTGCGGATCGCGGAAAAAACGGCAATTTCACCAAATATTGCAGATAAAACGCTGATTTCTTCTGAAGACGGCGGAAAACGCCGATTTCGTCTAAAGATTGCGGATATAACGCCGATTTCGTTAAAAGATCGCGGGAAAAAACGCCGTTTTCAATAAAAGATCGCTTAAAAATATTTTGTCAAAAGAATATTGGAAAAAATACGCCGATTTCATCAAAAGATCACGGAAAAAACGCCGATTTCGTCAAAAGATCGCGGGAATAAAACGCCATTTTCGAGAAAAAATCGCGTAAAAAAGCAAATTTTGTCTAAAGATCGTCGAAAAAACGCCGATTTCGTCAAAAGATCGCGGAAAAACCGCCGATTTTGGCAAAAGATCGCAATAAATCGCCGATTTTGCTAAAATATTGCTAATTTCATCTGAAGGTAGCGGGAAAACGCCAATTTTGTCCGAAGATCGCTGAAGGTTGGGGGGGGGGATTCACCTCCCCCCGCGCGCGCGCCGATTTCCGAAAATGCGATGCGAATTTCCGAAAAAAAATTTTCATCCAGAATCACCCCTGCAAAAAGCGTAAGAGCCGGAATAAAATGTCAAAGTACAGGGTGGTCGAAACTCGAAGGCTCCTAAGAGATAAACAAACAGATTTCTTGACTTATGGCATGCATTTTCATGATTCTGTTTGCTGGGGCTCTCTGAAACTCAGTTGAACGGTACAAAAAGAAACATCGATAGGGGGCGCTTTGGGCAAAAAACATAATTCGTTGACATTTCGGACGCTAACTGGAAACGGGGCGCTACGATCAGTTAGTAATAATGAAAACACATTTTCTACCTCTGCTCAACACTTCTGAATAAATTTAGACCAAAAACATCAATGATACTGGAAATTTATTTACAAAAAATAACACTACAGAAGATGCTCGAAATTTCGACCTTGGGCCATGATGCAGGCTTCGCACCTCCGTCGCATTGAGGAGTGTGTGTTTCCAACAATGCCAGGAGTATCTCTGATCTGCCCTGCAGCTGCCACAATGCGCGCCACAAGTTCTTCAGCACTGCTGACAGGTGTATGGTATACCTCGGCCTTCAGGTAACCCCAAAGGAAGAAATCCAAGCAGGTGAGGTCTGGTGATCGGGCAGGCCAGTGAACTGGACCCCCACGCCCGATCCACCGCTGGCCATACCTTGCGTTTAGATGGAGACGCACGTCGTTCGTGTAATGGGGCGGAGCTCCATCGTGCTGGAACCACATCTGGCGACGCGAACCTTCGGGTACGTGCGCCTCCTCCAGAAGCTGCGGCAGCACTTGATCCAGGAAAATCAGGTAATTTCCACCTGTCAGCCGTTCAGGTAACAAATAAGGGCCAATGAGGCAATCCCCCAGAATGCCGGCCCACACATTTACTGAGAAACGCTCCTGGGCTGCTCGGCTTCTGGTTTCATGTGGATTTTCATCACACCACACATGACTGTTGTGGGCGTTCCACATTCCCTCCCGGCTGAAGGTGGACTCGTCCGTAAACAAAATGCTGTTTACAAAACGGGGATCCCTGGATCTCATCGCCAAGTACCATCTTGAGAATTCCACTCGAAGGCCAAAATCCTGCTCTCTGAGCAACTGCACCCGCTGGATGTGGTAGGGGTGCAGATTCCGGGAACGTAAGATGCGCCACGCAGTTGCTTGCGAAATGCCAACATGTCTGGCGATATCTCTCGTGCTAAGACCTGGGTTGTCCTCAACCAGGTTAAGCACAGCCTCTTCGTTGTCGGGGGTGCTCACTGATCGCTCCCGTTCAGGCCTGCCTCCGTCGAAAGATCCCGTTGTGGACAACCTCTGATGTACTCGAGCGAAGAAGGCATGGCAGGGGATTTGCCTGTTGGGGTAACGCTCGGCGTACAACCGCTGAGCGGCTCGTCCATTACAACCAGCAGCGCCATACGCCAAATGCATGTCAGCCAATTCAGAGTTTGTGTACCGTTCCATCCTACTACCGATCTGCAGACAAGTAACCCGAAGCTTAAGTAGGTACCGCACGTTCAAAAGACGTGTCTGCGCATACAACTACGTCATCTCGCGTTGTCGTCTGCGCATTACGTATCTTTTGCATATCGATATGGTACGATATCTTTTGCATAAATCAGCAAAAAGCACCTTATGTAAATTTTATTGCGCACATTGTGCATGATTGAAACCAGCTATGTTTGTTAAAAAAAACAAACAAACTGCAGTTTTAATAGCTTCTTATGATAAGTAAATTACTCTCTTGTTTTGTTTCTAACTGATCGTAGCGCCCCGTTTCCAGTTAGCGTCCGAAATGTCAACGAATTATGTTTTTTGCCCAAAGCGCCCCCTATCGATGTTTCTTTTTGTACCGTTCAACTGAGTTTCAGAGAGCCCCAGCAAACAGAATCATGAAAATGCATGCCATAAGTCAAGAAATCTGTTTGTTTATCTCTTAGGAGCCTTCGAGTTTCGACCACCCTGTACTTTGACATTTTATTCCGGCTCTTACGCTTTTTGCAGGGCTCTACTTTTGGGTTCAAACTTTAAGTTAGAGTATAAACTTTGGCGAGCATGTGTTAAATTATCAAAATAACGGGCTTAAAGTTGTTGTCTAGCTCTCCAAAGTCTGCAGCGCCCCCTATCCATGTTTTAAGAGATACGCTTATCAAATTGGTACTGAAGAAAGTCCAAACAAACAGAATCATTTCGACGCAACAAGCAAGAAAATCTAACCATTTCCCTAGTTTTTATGACGTTTCGAATTTCGGCACCCAAATTTTCGAAAGCGCCTAGCGCCTTACCATCACGTCAGGGACCCTACATTCCCTATTCAAAAATGTTCGTCTAGGTGTGCTCTATCGATCCTTAAAGTTTGTCACCGACGAGCTGAATCACCCTGTATAATGTATGTTATTTTCTCTATTCATCGCCAATACTTCTGATTCATATAATATACAATTCTTTTAATTTTTCTCAGCATAACTTTATTCTTGTGCTCTTATTTCATGTATATTACTTTTAAAATCTACAAAAATGTTTAATTGATTGTATTATACTATGTGACTATATTATGTTATATATTTATGTCATTCTATAAACAACTGTATTTTTTTACTTTTGTATTATTTTCTAAGTGATTGTTTTTATTTATCAATTTACTTTACCCTTTTCTTTTCTTTTTTTTTTTTTTTACATACAGAAAGATGGAAAAAATATCAAAGAAGTGCTGCAAATGATGAAAGTGTGAAAAGTTGGGCTATGCAAGCTTGCCACCGTATTTTGATATATCTTGGTGATCTTGGTAATTATCATATAGCTAAGTCAAAATAATTTTTTGTGAAACTAGATTTTTAAAATATTTTTGTAGCTATTTTCTATTGTGTAAGGATGTCTTTAATATTGATTTCTTTTGCTTGTGACTTTTTCATTCCATTTAAAAACAACTTTTGTTTCCTTATTTTATTATAGTTTTTTTTTTCCATATTTAATATTTGTTAATAACTAGCAGTCCCATTGGAAGGGGGGGGGTCACTCCAGGTGCAGAAACTAAGGGATGCCAAATTTATACTATTAATTTTTTTTTCTTTTTTGTAATGTATGTATACACACACATCACATTTTTTTTTTCCTATGAAAGTATGTAGGGGAGAGGGGGGCACCTTTGAACAAATTTTCAGAAAATCGATATATTTCTTACTTGATTTATATTTATTGAGTTTTAATTATTGCATAATAAAAACAACGCATTTCTTCATCATATAAACCATAAATTAAGCATTTTCCAAAGAAATTATATAAGTTGTGAGGATTTAAAAAGTTGAAAAATATTTGTTTAAACCTGCCCCATGTAGGGGTACTTTTGAACAAATGAATAAAATATGAAAATATTGAGAGTTTTTATAAAAAGTTGCATATGTTACCGAAATCTAAAGTAATATGAATAAAAAAAAAAACATACATTTTGTAGAAATCACTATTTTTTTGCTATTTAACCAAACTTCGATCCATCAAAGTTGATCTCAAAATTCTTTGTTGATAAAACACAAAGTGTCCCTCCAGTTGTATTTGGTTGTAAAAACTTTTTTACAATATCCTTAAAATACACAAATGTGATATCTGACGCTTCTAGAAAATTAAAATTTATCATTCGCTATTTTTTTTAAGAGACCTGATGTAAAATTCGTTTTATCACCTCTAGTTGTATTTGGTTGTAAAAACTTTTTTACAATGTCCTTAAAATACACCAGTGTGATATCTGACGCTTCTAGAAAATTAAAATTTATCATTTGCTATTTTTTTAAGAGACCTGATGTAAAATTCGTTTTATCAGTTATGGAAACCTGAAATAATGTTTGGAAACCTGTTAAACCATGAATTATTATTTTATATCCTGGATTTGCAATTAAAAAATAAATGAATTTAGATTTGAAACTTCCCATCACTGATACATACATAGGTTGAAAGTTGAAACCTATGTGTGCAGTAAGAGAAATTGTTAGCAGTATAAGTCCATGTTCTTGGGCATTCTTAATTAATCTTTTTCACATGAAAAAAATTCAGAAATAATAATATTTATGTACATTAACAACTCTTTACTTCATAGTTTTAAGTGTTCTCTTTAAATTATTTCAATTATTATTTATCACCAGTTTATTCGGTGTTTTTTCTCTGTTCAATGGTGCCCCAACTTTTTTGTTCAATGGTGCCCCATCACATGGAGTTCAACATTACAACGGTTTACTCAATTCAGCTGAAGAATTTGAATAAAACAAAGCTTATAAATTAAAGCTAACACCTTTGTTTAAGCATAACAATAAATTAAAATTTTAGGAATAGAAGTTTGTAAACACAAATCTTACAACTTTTTTCCTTAAGTTTAGATTCAAAAGGGAGAAAAATACATATCTTGTTTAGACAAGACTGTTCATACAAAATGATACAGCTTTGTATAATTATTTCCTTGAAGCACCAGTAATGTATTGCCGTATACATTTTTTTAAATAATTTATTTGAAGGAAATTATTTAGAGTGTTCAAAGGTGCCCCCCTCTCCCCTACATTTTTCATTTTAAAGTCCTAATCATCCTGCAATCCACTCCTAAATGCAATTTTTTGATTAAGGACTTTTTCCTTTTTAAAACTTGTTTTTAGTGTTCGTCTATTTTCTGAGATTGGAATTTTCTTTTCATGCTTAGCGCAATTTTCTCTTGCATTATACTGTTGTTTGAAATTTCTGAGTTAAAAATAAACTTTTTAAAGTTTAAAAATGCGAAATATGTATTCAATATAATTCTTTTCTGTTTCTGCTCTTTGTTATTTTTTTGGCAAAGAGAAGGCAGGGGAGGTTGGGGGGATTCAAACTTTGCTTCAGGTGCAGCTTTCTTTTTTGCATTATTTTAGTAAACAATACACCATTAGGCTTTTAGAAAACACTTCCCAGAATTCAGGCTCTTTCATTAAAAAAAAGTTTTTTTTGTTATAATTTTTTAATGTTTTTTAACATTTTCTAACATAGCTCAAAAACTAATCACTTTATATGAGTTCAAAGGCATGAGCTATGAATTTACAGCCTTAAGATGCTCAAATTGAACTATCATGATATTAAACTATATATGATTGTTTCTGGGCAATCCAGATCTTTTCCATCTCAGGAATAAAGCCAAGTAGGTTCTTTGAACCCATTTTAATGTTTGGTTTATATTTTTTATGAAAATCTGGGTTATTATTGAAGAGGTTGAATGTAGTTTAATGTCATGTCATGTCAGTTGAATTTGTGCATTTTAATGCTGTAAATTTGAAGTTCATAGTTGAAAAGATGGATTTGGTTTGACTGGCCTTTTCTCTATGCTCTCTGGCATAAATATACTTCAATTATCATATAATTGATATGTGTTATTGAGGTTTATTATGGAAATAGAAATTTGCCCGACACAGTTTATTCTTTGCTTGATCCTTTAAAAAAGTACACCAATAGGCTTTTAGATAAACATAAATGAAACTGACACACTTTCAAGAATTTTGGTTCTATGATACAAAAACAGTTAATTTTGAGACAATGCAGTATAATCATCTTTTAATGTTTTATAACATTTTTAAACATAATTGGAAAAAAAAAAGAAAGAAAAGAAAGGAATCACTGTGTGAATTCAATGACATGAGCTATGAATTTATAATATTACAACGTACAAATTAAACCACCATGACATTAATCTACATACAGTCGTTTCAAAGAGACTAAGAGTCCCTTTATTCCAGAGCTGTGGCTGAATGGGTTCTTTGAACACATTTCAATTTATATTTTTTGCTTATTTTTACACAATGAAGTACATCTGGGCATCCTTAAAATGCTCTTACGTAATTTAATATCATGGTGGTTGAATTTTTGCATTTTAACATTGTTAATTTGGAGCTCATAGTTGAAAATTGTTAATGCATTCAGTTTGATTGGTCGTCTCCCCATGCTCTAACTTTCATATATATATATATGTATATATATACTCATATTATCGTGTAATTGAGGTTTATCTTGGCATGTTCAGTATTAAAAATGAAATATGCTGCATTTGTACTCAGGGTTAGAAATTAGCAGTCGTTAGTTGTCAAATGTAACTAAATTATTACATTTGGCAACCACAAAATTATACCCAGTCGTCAAATTCGACGCCTAGCTTTTTTCACTTTATTTTTATTTTTTTTAACAAATGCTCTTATAGCAATTATAGCATAAGTTATTTCTCCCACCGCGCACACTTGAAGAATCCTGTTTTCTATAAAATATTTGACAGTACCATGTGTTTAAGACAGCACTTGAATTTTTCAAACACCTTAACCAATCACTTATTAAGACCTAGGACCATGGAGAGTCACGTGTCCATAAAACTTTTGCATACTTTGTTCGAAAGCATAATTTATTATTCTCATGCACTTGTCTATCAAATAATGTAAAATTACTTCAATTTAACCAATGACTGATGTACAGTCAAGTTCAGATACCTAGTCTTAAAAACTAAATATTATTTTAATTTTTATGTTGTTTGTTTGTATTTTCATATTTTCTATTCATATTAGCTTCATAAAAAGAACTACTTAAGCATTTTTCTAGAATCTATATATTGTAGTTTAATCGGTTTTACAGTTTTATAGATTTTTTTTTTTTTTTTTTTTTTTTTTGATCTAGTAATTAAAAGAGGGATGTTGTGTTTAATATGTATACACCCTCCCCTGCCTTAACATATAAAAATAGAAACAATATTATTGTTAGCATGGTTACAAAAAGAAATGAGAAAATATGATGCAATGTAAAATTGCAACCATAAAATGCTGTTTGGCATCTTGAAAAAAAAATTGTAGCCGTCATTTGATGCCTTTCCTAAAATTCCCAATTTCTAACCCTGTTTATACTTAGTTTTCAAAACAGTCAAAAGGATGCTATTGTATTATGATCTTAGGTGAAATTTTTTGTAATGTATTTTAATAATGTTACTTTACTACAAACATAATGAAATGGATATGCAATGCTGAGGTGCACTAAAACATGCAATAGTAGAATATAGAATTAAGAATTCTGTAGAATATGGAATGTAATGCACTTATTATTTCTTCACTAGCAAAAGAAAAATAATAATAATAATAATAAAATTTAAAAAAAAAATTGCATAATGTCTACTATGGTAAACTGTTTACAGCATGATTTAACTATGTTACACTATTTGAAGTATAATGAAATGATATTCATTATTGAGGTTTACTACAATATATTTGTTCTAGAATCTTATGTGGATAGCATTTATTGTTCATTTACAGAGACACACAAAAAATTTCTAATACAGTACTGCATTCAAAATATTGTCTATTAGCGATAATTGCTGGATGTGCATTTTCAATTATTGTATGAATTTTTAAGTTTTAACTAAAGTTTTGCATTCTACATAATGTGTATAAATGGTTATAGAATATATAGGGCTGCACAAAGGAATTAGTATAATGTTTTGTATAATATGAATTGTTTAAAGGAAATTTTTAATCTGAACTATATTTAGATACCAAGAAATATGTGAAGAATATAAATAAAATCATATATAACAACATGTAAATAACTGAATACATGTCAGTCTATAAATGATAATTTCTGGAAATGTGATTCCAGTAGATTTAAATGTGTTTTTGCCTGAATTATATTTTAACACAAAGAATTCAAACATGTTTCTGCCTATTTGTAAAAACTGTTGAAAGTGGATTTTTAACATCATGTTATAAGTTACCTTAACAAACTAAGTTTTAGTGTACTGTGTAAAATATGTGCAGATCAATGAGCCATACACAGGTCTTCAAAAGAATTGAAGTATTTTTCCAGCTGTGGTTGGTAATTCTGAAATCTGGTTTTCAAATGTGTTATGCGTTTTCTAAAACATTTACTTAGGCATTTTATTTACCTTACTAAATAGTAATATTTTGTTAAAGTATTCTGGAAGTGTGTGGAAATATTTCCTAATCTACGCATGATTTTTCCTGTTGAGTTTTTACAATATAATCAATTTCATATTATAAGGATAATCATATGTTTGAGTAAATTATAAAACAAAAGAGCATAAGTATAATAAGGTTATTAATATTTAATTATGTCATATGTAAAAAAAAGTTTACTTTAAAGTAAAACATTTTATATAGAGATTTATGTCTTTTTTCAGAGCGTTACATCTCTGAATTCAACACTGCTGAGAGTCACCATCTTTCTGAAAGATATTATCTTCAAGCATTTTGCTTAAATAGTCAAAATGGTATTCCGCACAATCAACTTGGTTCTTTGTACAGTAATAGATTTGATTCTGCATATCATTATATGAGATGGTAAGAAAATTTGGTTGTATTATTTACAAAATGTAAAAGATATTCCAATCTATTTTTTTTTTCCTTTTAATGTAAATTAAGCAAATTAAAGTTGACTGATAAAAGAATATGGATTTGTTTCAAAATATAAAATGTATTAAACAAATTTAATAAATAAAATTATAGAAGTTATTTTATATATTCAGTTGCTAAAATATAACTTTATATATCTTGGTAGTTATAGGTTATTTTTGATATTGTTATAACTTTTGTACAAACATAAACATAATGTTTATTTTTTATAAGATTATAATATTTCTAAAATAGGAGTTCTATTTTTATTTTAATTATTCTAAAATGGTAAGGAAGAAAAATGGTTCAGCTAATAAAACATTAAGAAAGAAAATTATTTATCCCTCTGTGATTTATAAAGTTGTAAACATCATGATATTTCCAAAATATTATGATTATCATATATCAATTACTGTATTTGAACTAATTCAGTTTTCCCTGTCGATTTGTTGGACTGTATGATATGCAAAGAGTAAATATAAATTATAAAATATTACAGCTTAACCTTAAAATTTAATAAAACAATATTCTAAATGTCTTTTTCTTAATTGCTTTCTCCACTTATACAAGATTAAATATCAACTAATCAAAAACAGAAAATATAATTCTGAAGCTAAACAATTTCTTTTTACACTCATCATTTAATATCAAACATCAAAAATTTTTTGTGTTTTATGAACAAAATTTTAACTACATTTTTTTTATTATTATTATTAAAAAAATTAAATGTAAGCTTTCTTTCTTATTTTCTTTACTTACACAAGACTATATAGCAACTAATAAATAACAGAAAAAAAAAAAAAATCTGAAATGTTCAATTTCTTTTTACACTCATAATTTAGAATCAGTTATCAAGAATTTTTTTTTTTTTTTTTTTTTTTTTTTTTTTATAAGCAATGTTTTACATGCAAAATATTTTTTATCAAAAAATAAATAAAATAAATAAAAATAATAAATAAATAAATAAAATTAATTAAGCTTTTCTAATTTTTTAGCTTGTCTTGTCCTGAAAAGAGTGATTTAGCTGAACTTAATCTAAAAAGGGAATTTGAAAAGAATGATGAAATCATGGAACAGTTATATTCTCCTAGCAATAGTGATAAGGAGTAAGTATTATTACCTTTATTTTCCATACAAAATTAAAACAATAATTTCTTCTGTGGCATAAAATCAAATAAAACATATCATTAGAGGTGGGAAGAAGAAAATTGATGTAATGTATTTTTTCCATGCTGAGTGCAATTAAATATGCTTTAATATTTCCCTTAAGTTCTCATTTGTACTTACATCAAAAAACAATAAAGAAGCATGGGTGCATTATAGGGCAAAATTGGGAAATTTCATTATTGGCCACTGGCCAGTAAGACTAGTTTTTCAAGTGGCCACTTTGTTTAAATTAGTGGCCACTTTTTTATTTAAAATTATTAAGCAGTAAAATTTCTATAAGTTTTTATCTAAAACTGAACAGCCCAAGTAAATATGTTCATATAAATATATTGAAACCTAAAAAAAGTAGAATCTCTGATGAAAAAAATTGTATTCTCTCCTTGTAAAAAAGTGGCCACTGATGGACAATTTTTCACTGGCCGCTTTTTCTCATGTACTGGCCCTGTGGCCAATGGCTAGTACTAATTTTGTCCTTTAGGGTGCATGTGTTAGTTTCTTTGAAAAATGTATTCAGTGTTTTTAAATATCAAATGTAATATGATTGATTTTTTCAGCTTTGCTAAGATTTATATAATAGAAAGTTAGAAAAATAAATAAATAAAAATAATAATAACACTGATAAACAAATTTTATTGAATTTTCTGTTTCTCTATATACGTTGGGTGTTACTTATAGATTTCAAGCTGCTGAAAAAGAACGTGTTTGTAAAAATTTTCTATCACCCTCCAATTTTGAGAAATTTCATTTATACGTTTTGGAGTATGTAGGCATCGTATAGGCATTATAATTATATTATATTATTCCCTTTTATTTATTTGATTCACACAAATATTCTTTTTCTTATTACAATGATAGAAGATAGAGCAAGAGAATAGTAACAGATGTCCCCCTAATAAATTTTATGTTAGTGACCTTGAACAGACAGCTCTAGCCACCCCCACATTATTTGACTTTAACGCAAATCCATGACAGTTGAATTTTTCAGGGCGAGTGTACTACTATTTCTTTGTTCTGTAAGACTTTTTAGTTAAATTTTGATAATAATTATCCTATTTTCCACTATAATATGTAAAACATGTCTAGAGGATGCATTAATGAACCCGATTCTTTTTGCTATGTGTGCGGGGAGCTAACTTTGAAAAAACATCGATGCACTTTCACGCCGTTAATAAAGGCTGCCTATCATATGTACTTTGGATATAAAATAGGTGAACAAGATAAGAAATGGGCACCTCATTCTTGTTGTACACGATGTGCTACAAACCTCCGGGCGTGGATGAAAGGTATAAAAAAGTGTATGTCCTTTGCTATACCCATGATTTGGCGCATGCCGAAGGATCATAAAAGTAGTGTTACTAATGTATTACAAAAATTAAAGGATTCTCTGCAAGAAGTAAACATAAAACTAAGTACCCGAACTTAGATTCAGCAATTTGACCAGCATTACATAATGATGATTTACAAATACCGAAATCTCCAGAGAATTTTACATATGACGATGCAGCAGTAGATCTGGAAATTGGTGAAACAAACTTCCTCTACATCTGATATGAACTATTCTCCTGGCATAAATGAAGAACCACACCTAATTACTCAAAAAGAATTAAATGATTTTGTGAGAGATTTAAATTTATCTAAGAAAAACTCAGAATTACTTGGATTAAGATTGCAAGGTTGGCATCTCCTGAAAAACAATACAAAGATATCTATTTATCGAGATTGACATAAGAAATATTCGACATTTTTTTCAAGAAAAGATGATTTATGCTATTCTAATGATATAAGTGGCTTAATGTCTGCTTTAAAGTTGTCAATATAACTCGGAACAATGACCTATAAGTGAGCAGCACAGATTACATAATTATCACTACATAAAAACTACTACATATGAAATTTCTTATTAATATCATTTCTTTTTACAAAATTTCTTTTGTGTATATTTTTTAAACCTTTATAAACAATGCATACTTTCAATGATTTAAATATTAATTGTAAGCTTTATAAGTGTTTATTTAAAAGTTTGTCATTATTAAAATACCAAATGATAAATTTCATAAGATATATGTGTTGAATAAATACTACAAAATTCAGACTTTCAAGATTTTGAATTTTTTTTTTAATCTGTGGATGTTGGAAAATTTTTAATGGCATATTCTTTCACAGCTTCACCTAAAATATAAAAGTCACCACATACTTAGTTAGAGAACAAAAACCTTGTTTATCAGTGTAATCAGTGACTAGCTGAAGAATGTTTAAACCAAAAATGAATTTTAATTCATTCTATTTTTTAAATATTATTATAATTTGCTTTCTAATGGGATTTGAACTAGGTGATCAGTAGAACATTTATTAAAGTGGGGGTCCCTACTTGGGGAAAGAAAAAAAAAGAGAAAACACTATACAGTAAAACCTCCATAACGGACACTCCCGAATAGCGGACACCTCTATTTAACGGACAGTTTTCCGATCCCCACTCCCAAAACCTAAATTTTTGTATGTTTAACCTCTGAATAACGGACATTCCGAATAGCGGACACTTTATTCGGCGATAAAGGATGAGAAATTATTTTTTAAAAAGAAAAAAAAAATGAGAAAAGAGCAAAAAAGCTTCTGAATTTATCAGGACAATGTGTCACAAATTTTGTAATAATAGATAAATGTTGATAAAGAGCTAGGGAAAATCCCCCCCCCCCCCCCCCCTATGTTCAGTGCTAAATTCATTGAGTTGCCCGCGAGAAACCGAATGTCAACCAAGATTATTTTGAGATTTTATGCTTTTAAAGATCAAAAAGTGCAATTCCTCCCTCTCTGCCCGGGAATGTCCAAAACGTCACATAGAAAAACAAATTGCATTTAATCGCAAGAAAAAGAAAACTTTTGTAATAGATATTTTTCACAAGAATATAATAAACAGTGGGTTCACAATTTTATTCAATTTTATTCCTTAAAAAATAATTTTAATTTCTGATTAGTTATATAATAAAGGTTTTAAGACATATAAGAGTCAATTAGTGAAACATTAAACATTTCTTAGCGATTTTTGAATCTCTGAGGTTTTCCCAATAGCAGACATCTCCGAATAGCGGACAATTTCTGCGTTCCCGAGGTGTCCGTTATTTAGAGGTTTTACTGTATTAGATTATTTTAGCTGCTTTGTAAATTTAAAGTTTATATATTTTTATGAAACTTTTATTTTTCTTTTCAGATCACTCCGGTGTGCTAAGCTTTTATCAAAATTTCTCAAGCTGTGCCAAATATTTTATTTTTTTCCTGGTGAAAAGTAAGTTTAAACTTATTTAATAATAAAATTCTTTTCTCCAGACAAAGCCAGTTTAGTGGAATTTTTTTCTGCCATTTTTGTTATTTTGTAATAAAAGTGAATTTAAAAATCAATTATCTAAATTTCTCCCCCTCCCCCTCTCCTTTAAATTTCTGTTCTTAGATTTTGTCTCCTAAAATAGCTTAAAAATTTATAACCTGTAATTCTTTTTGCTTAAAATCTTTTTGTTTGTTACAATAATAAATAATCATCTAAATTACCTCTCCCTTCCTCAAAGCTTGTGTTCCCCTCCCTCCCTTTTAATGCACAAATTTAAAAATATTTAAAGTTTTTTATGTTTTAGCAACAATAAATAAATAAATAATAATTTAAAACATTCCATCTAAAATTCGTTCTCTACTCTAATAAACAGTGGTAATTTTTAACTATGAGGGTAACAAATACCTATAAATAAGTAAATGCAATTAATAAGTATTACAACAATTGTA
This sequence comes from Maratus speculifer, assembly GCA_964019185.1. NCBI lineage: Eukaryota > Metazoa > Arthropoda > Arachnida > Araneae > Salticidae > Maratus > Maratus speculifer. Next base: position 306,983,380 of record OZ025295.1, on the reverse strand, counting down.
TCCTAATAAGTATTGCAACAAATCCCTATAAATTTGAATTTAATTAATCCTTCTAAAATTCATTAAATGATTATGTAAGTCTTCTAATGTAGTTTAAACAATTCATGAAAACTGCTTTAGAAGATAAAATTATCTTGAATTTATAATTCAATAGATAAAGAGTTAAAAAGTAATCATAGCAAAAACTAGTTTTTTCTGATTAAAAAAAAAAAAAAAAAAATCTGTTTTGATAAATGATATTTTTGATAATATTGGCATGATTCGTGAAAAGAGCCATTTCCGCTATTAAGACATGTGCAATTTGGTGGCTCAATGATCATTTGAGCAATATGAAACAAAAACAACTTTGGTTTTCACCAAGATAAAAATGAACTCCCTTGAATGTCAAGATATTCTTGGTAATAATTTTGTTGCACATAAAGATGAACTTGTGATTCAGAATTTGATGTTGCTTCAAGATAATTCTTCTATTCACAAGACAGTTCCAATTTCAGACTGGCTATCTACCAACAAAATTTAAACTTTGAACTTTCCAGCTAAAAGTTCTCATCTAAATCTCATAGAAAACGTGTAGAGATTCTTAATTTGTCAAATTTGCACCTACAGCAAGCAGTTTGATTCAATTGTTGATTGAAAGCAGCCATTTTAGAAACATAGAACTAAATACCCATAACCTGTTTAAAATTCTTCCTAAAGTGTCCTACCAAAGTCATTTGTGTTAAAAATCAATAAATCAATTTACAAACTCTTCTATATGTATAGTTTAAATATTAAGCACTCTGATTCTAAAGTTTTTTTTTCCCAATTTCAATTAAGTAGAAATTAATTTTTGCCTTTTGTTTCTTTTCTTTTCTTTTCTTTTTTTTTTTTTTTTTTTTACAAGAAATAAATTTTATGTGTATAATTTTTGTAATGATATTATTTTTTCTTTAAAATAAAACCTTTATGGTCTTTTTTGTGGTTCTAAACATTTTTACAGCCCTATATAATAGCTCTTTCGGGATGTTATAAAGTAGAATCTTGAAATACTTTCATCATTAAATTTCTGCAAAAAATATTAAGTTATTTTAAGTGTGTTTCTTTAAATTAAAATTTCTTTTAATTAACCTAAATCTTATATGTTCTATTCTATGTTGTAGATGTATTTAAATATTTTCTGTGTTGATATAATTTCTTTTCATTGGGATTTTTTGTTTTCCTTTCTCTTTCAGCTCCCAAAAGTACTGTCAAGATATTCTTCTGGATTTTGACAAATCTTTAAATAGTAGTTATTGTTATGAAGATTTATCTGTCAAAGATACAACTGGCCCACTATTAACTGATGATATGGTTTTTAAAATGGTTGTCATGGCTCTTATATGTGTTTCCAAACTACTTGAAAAAAGTAATGCTATTATTTTTATTATGTTTAATTAAGTATATATAACTGATTTAAATTAAATTGTTATGTAATGACACTGAAATGTATGCATTTAGGTGTGGAGAAATACATCATTTTACTCCATACTGACAAATTGATTTTTTGACAGGGAGAGCGAATTTTTTGTTTGTCTTTAAAAAACTGCAGAGTTTTGAGATATGCCAAAAACTTTATTTTTTTCTTCCAACTAGCTCTATTTTGCAACGTTTCAAATTTTCATGATGTAAACATTGTACTAAGTTTTAATCCTATACTAAAAATTCCTCTGTAGTATATATGTAAGGAACCCGAGTCTTGGCCTACGTTCGTGGGAGTTCCGTCATCATTCGAGGAGAGGGATGTAGTCGTGGAGAGATGCGTGCCTTCAGGGGATGAGGCTCAGAGATCCGTTGCGTCCAGCGTGGAAGTGCCGGGGAGAGAACTTTGGCGATCACGCCGAATCAATCGTCCAAATGGCCGGGGCATTCTACAGTCAATGCGGCGTTATTTTGTGGAATCATGAGGTGTGATGGAGAAAGAAATAACGACACAACATTTTCACTTGGGGCCTGGTTTATTGATCCTTTTTGGCAGATCTTTGGGAGAAACCAGGTCCCTGTGACTTGACGCTTTCCTTTTAAAACTTCGTTTCTTTGGCCAGCATTTTATTAGGCAAGTGTTAGGTCAAAAAAGCTGCTTGTTTTAGGCGCTCCCGCTATTTAAAGGCCGGTAATTCACATTATTTCTACCAGGTCGCGATACTAACTAATGGGTGTTACTCTAATTTTAATTGGTTAAGAAATATCTGGGCAATATGACGTTGTTAGGCGCGGTTTTCCAGGGCTTCATTGCTGATCCTACAAATTACGAATTGCGTTTACGTCAGCTTTTTTAATCTTAAAGAACATCCAAAAATGATCTCTGAAAGTAATAAATGTTAGGTTGGGAAAGAACATTAACAGGGGCAAAATAGCTTTAAGTATTAGAATTAAGGTTAAAAGAAGGGGCATTTAAATTTTAGATTAAAGTTAAAAATATTAATTGGGAACTTTAAGTTTTTGAATTTTAATTTTAAATTTAAATTTTAAAAAGGCTTTAGGTTTTATCCTTTCATATCCCCCCCCCCCCCCCCACTAAAACAAGAGCCACAGATCTTTCTTGCAAGGTCTGTGGGTCTCAGCTCCCTTAAATATTTTACCTGGGTTTGAGTTTCTTCCTTATTATTAAGTGTTTTTTTTTTTTTTTTTTTTTCTTCAGTTTTACAACGTCAAGCCAGCTGGACCTAGTTTCTACATTATTTACAGGGTACATGAAAAAGGTTATATGAAAACATTATTCTTTACATAAAAAACACTATATTACAACAAAAGATTTGTCAATATTTTGGCATTGAATAACATGAACACTAATGCTAATACTACTGATAATATTACTGATAATGTTACAGATAATGGTACTGATAATGTGACGGATAATGTTACGGATAATGCTATGAATAATGCTACGGATAATGGTACTGACACTGTGACGGATAATGCTGTGGAAATGCTGCAGCATTTAAGGGACATTCTCGAGAAGGACAACAAAAAAGAAACATTAACCAAAATCAAAATATAAACACTTAAAATAATGAAACACATATTGACTAAAAAACATAACATTTAAAAAATAAACTTTTTTTTTTTTTTTTTTTCACTAAACAGTTTTCTAAATGTCTGTGATGTTTCCTTTGGTTGAAAGTTTTTATGAAGGAAAGTCCTTTGGAAACATTCTTTATGTAAAATTGAAACACTATATAATATAATAAAAATTCAAAAATAAAATACCAAAACACACAAGTTATTGACATTAAACATGGGTAAAAATAGCAAAATACTCAAAAAATATGATATTCAATATTATCAGCAAAATACAATTGTATAATAAATGCACATTTTTTTTTTTTTCTGAAAATACTGTATGTTGACACTGAAATATCACCAAAAGTAATTACAACACAACACAATTTTAACACTATATAATATAATCACTATATAATAAAACACTATATAACATAATACTAATTATAATACTATAAAACTCTATTTTTCCTACTTAATTCTTAGGTTGCACCTTTTCTAACTATGTACAGTATCCAGCTTTAGGCTTAATTCGAGGCTAACTCCAAAATACAAAAATGTCAGACCTCTGAAAACTATAGCTACTAAGTAAAAATATAAACTTGCTATAATTTTCACCATGCAAAGTGTTAGTGGGAGATGGATTTTAATAGTTTGTGGTGAAAGATCATCCCAAAAAAACATGCCACTTGCACTATAGAAAAGGAAAGTGGGAAACTGACATTCACCTACAAAGGGCAAGCGGAGCAGTTTTGCCAGATTCTCCGTTCAACCTGGAAAGAGAATCTGGGAAAACAGTCCGGCTAAAGACGGGTGGTCAAGGAGCGGAGGACCCTTACTGACATAACACATTTCATCATATACTAATAACATTTAAAAAAATTAACAGTGCTTTTAAACTGTAACTTTCATCCTTTACCACTGGGGGTTGAGGGTTAAACATCCAGCTGGGTCCTCTTCCAAATACTAATGATAGAGGGACGATAGAATAGCAAAAAAAATAAAAAATTGAAAGATGAAAGAGATAGATGGGGTTTTATTCATGGTTGAGTTTGAGATTTTAAGGAGAATGGTAGTATCTTAACTTGGATGAATGGACAATTTCAGAATTTCTCTTAAAATGTGGGCTGGGTTTATCAATTTCAAACGTGACTTCAGAAAGTTGTTTCAGAATGGTGTATGGTCCAGAATATGGGGAAGTTAATTTACGGGTATTAGGATAATGAAATTCTTCATACATTACAAGGTCACCAACTTTAAACTTTACAGGAAGGAAACGAGCATCATAGCGGACTTTATTTTTCTTATGGTAAGCAATTGTTCTTTCTTTAGCCAATTTTCTAGCTTCATCAACTGGAGGATAATAACTATTATTTGGCAAAGGAGGATCATATGGCAATTTTCCTAACAATAAATAACTAGGGGTAAATTGAGTTACAGAATGAGGAGTATTGTTATATTCAACTAAGACTTCATCTAACAATTTAGTCCAGGGTACTTTCTTAGAAGAAGAATTAACTTTACACTTTAATCTGGTTACAATAGTCTGATTTAGGCGTTCAATTTTTCCGTTCATTTCGGGGTGGTGACTACTTGTCAATCTGTGTTTAACATTGTAAGTACGAAGAAATCTCTTAAATCTGGAAGCGGTAAATGCTCCATTTCTGTCAGTTAACAATTTTTCTGGTACTTGTAGTTGAAATAATTGTTTCAAAATGTTTGTATAAGTTTCAGTAGTTACACTTTTTGAAGGAAAGCCCCACACATAGCGAGTTGCATGGTCAACCACCAAATGCAAATATTTTTTCGTAGAATTGTAGTAATTAAATCCGCCAACAGAGTCCAATGCCAAGCATTCAAAAGGTATATCTGTTGGGGGCATCAATTGTAACATGCCAAATCTTTTTTGTTTACATTTTTTGTTTATTTGACATGTATGACAATGTTTTACAAAATTTTCAATGTCCTGATTGATATTAGGCCAATAATACTGTGGGGAAATTAAATTTATCATTTTATAAATACCAGGGTGGCCAAATTGTGTGTGGGTTTTTTCTAAGAGGGGTAACCGTAAACACATGGGGACAACAATCTTATACAAACTTTTCTTTTTAATTACAACAACATCATTTACTTCAGTGTATTTTTTACCATCTGCTGTTACATTTTCCTTTTTCTGGCTGTCTCTTACTTCATTCAAGTCAAGGAGATGTATAACATGGTGTACATTTTCTGAAACAGGTTGTCTTGATAGCATATTAGCTTCAACATTAGTGGAGCCCTTTTGGTATTTGATTTCATAGTCAAACATACTAAGTTTGAGAGACCAGCGGAAAAGACGTCCTCTTAAATTTTTAACATTTTTGAGCCAGGTAAGTGCCGCATGGTCCGTATGGATGACAAATTTTTGACCATGTAAATAATGATAAAATTTATCCAAGGCATCCACAATTGCCAAACATTCTAATTCTGTTATTGCATAATTTTTTTCATAATCTCGAAGATTTCTAGAGTGATATGCTATTGGGTGTAATTTTCCCTTTTCATCTACCTGTTTCACAACACACCCTACTCCAAGACTTGAGGCATCTACAAACAGTTCACAAGGCACTTTGGGATCAAACAATCTTAAAATAGGTTTTTCAATCAAAGCCTGTTTTAGTTTCTCAAAAGAATATTGACAATTTTGGTCCCATACATAGGGGACATTTTTCTTTAACAATTGGTTGAGAGGATATCTAATTTCGGCATACTTAGGAATAAATTTATTATAGACATTAATAGATCCCAAAAAGCGTTGCAACTCTTTTACATTGGTAGGTGGTTTTAATTTCTTAATAACTTCTACATTTGGATTGTCAGGGGTAATACATCCATTAGAAACTTCATAACCAAGGAAATTAATTGTGGATTTAACAAAATTACACTTTGATAACTTTAATTTGAGGTTTTCTTGGACACAAATATTAAATAATGTCTCTAAATGCATCAAATGTTCTTCCTCATTTTGAGAAAATACAATAACATCATCAAAATAACTACAGGCAAAATTAATTTTGTACTTATGAAAGATTCTTCGGAGTGTGCGGTTGAATATCCCAGGTGCGTTTTTTAATCCGAAAGGTAATCGCAACCATTCAAATAAACCGAAAGTGGTCACAAATGCCAATTTTTCGGTTTCTCGAGGGTGGATAGGTATATGCCAATATCCACTGGCCAAATCGAGAGTGGAAAAAACCTTAGCTTGTGCTAATTTATCCAAAAGGGTATCAATTCGGGGTAGGGGTTCTGCGTCTGTCTTGGTAATAGCATTTAATTTTCTGAAATCTACACATAAACAAGTTTTCTTCCCTTCTTCGCGCTTGTAAACTAAAGTGACAGGCGACGAATAAGGGGAACAACTCTCTTTAATGATTCCTGCCTGTAACAAATTTTGGACTTGGTTTCGGATTTCTTCCTCTTCTTTGGGTGATGTACGGTAAGCCCTAAGTGAAACAGGAAGGTCAGAGGTTAAATGGATTCTTTGGGGTTCTATATTTACACAGCCTACATCGTATTTATCTTTTGCAAAAATACAGACATATTTGGCGAGAAGAGCAGGTAGTTGTTCTTTAGCCAACTGAACTTTGGGCCCATGGTCAGAGGTTTCAAACAACTCCGGTTCAAAATTTTCTTCAAATATCTCTGCATTTTGGATCTCTGCTTTTAGTGGGTGGATATATGGTTCTGACAAATGCAAAGTATGGTGGGATGATTTTTTTGAAATATTACGCATAAGTGATATTTTTGTGTTATTTTGATGGATTTGCATTTTAGAGCAATCAATATTTAATCTAAACAATTCACAATGTGGTAGCCCAATTAAAACATATGGTAAAGAGTTATGAATTATAAACAGTTCAATGGTTTGAGTTATTTGTCCTAATTGCAAACTGACAAGGCATTTTTCTTTCAAAGCTAGAACACCCTGAGTTTGTGCGACTGAAATACTCTTTTGAATTTTAGATACTTTTAGATTAAATTTATGGGCTAAATGATATGGCATTACACTGATAGAACTACCTGTATCTATCAAACATGGTAATGAGTTTTCACTTTTCACATGAGTAGCTGTTTGACAATTGTTCATTTTTTGTTTGGATCCATTATGTGTTTTGATATACCCGGGTATTATTAATTGTCATTGGCTCTCTTCTGTATTTTGTTGAAACTCATTATTAGTCTGATCTAGATTATGGGTTGAAACACTTGGATTTGGTGCTAGGGCAGTAACATTCAGCGTTTGTTTACGAAAAGGGCAATCTCGCACCCAATGATAAGCATTCGAAATGCCCACATTTAAACAAACTCGGCACGGCGTTGGTGGCAACGTGGCCTGATAATGTAGGTTTGGGCGTTGTTGATCGGTCTGCATAGATCTTGAGGGAGTTGGTTGCATCGGTCTGAATGTATTTCTTTGTGGGTTTGGGTTAAAATGTCGAAATTGAGGTGATTGGTTTGGGACACGATAATTCCATGGTCTGTAGGAATTTTGTCCATGGTCAATGTGGGATTTAAAAGGTTTCCATTGTCGATATTGAGGGGGATGCTGAGGGTTGGGCTCAGTCTTCCTGTCTGTTTTATCTTTCTGCTCTAACTGCAATTTACTTAATTTAAATACTAATTCTCTCCATTCATTGACATCAGCAGGCGCATTTGTCACTACCAACTGTTTCATATCTACTGGCAGTCCATCAGTAAGACCGTCCAAAATGAAACGCTGATCTAAACCTAAAGTGCGTCCTACTTTAGTTTTTTGGTGGTAATATTCATTTAAGTCACCTCCAAATTTAAATTTGATCTGGGAGAAATCTGTCAATGATAGTGTATCAGGAGTAGTGTAATGTTCAGTGAACAATAACACTAACTCTGACCAATGGAGGACATGAAGACAGTTGTTAATATATAAGGTAAGCGCGGTATCTTTTAGATACTTTTGGATGTTGCGGATTTTCCACAAATCATCCTTGTATTCCTCTACACAAACTGACTCAAAGTATCGCAGCCAAGGAATCCATAACATCTTCGAGTCCGGAGAGAATGGCACAATTTCGGGATCTTTTCGACATGTGCCTTCACTATTACCTGAGGACTGAGAATTTGCTGCATTAATTTCCTTTCCCGGAGTCTCGGGAACCACATCATCATTTTTTGGGGGGTCGCCTACTTTCTCTGATGGTGGGGTAGTACTCATGATGTTTACAACCAAAATCTCACAAAATCATAATATATTCCAACATAGTAACACATAACAATAACATTAAATAATTCCAAATATAATAGTAAAATAATAGTAACCTGATACTTAAATCATTTTTTATAACTCAAATTATGAATCTTAATTTAAAAGATAATTTTTATTTATCTTTTTCAACTTGAAAGGAGCAGAACTAAACAAATGCAAAACAAACTTTACAGCAAAAATTTAAAATTATAAAAATGTATTTTATCATGTTCATTCTTAGTTCACTCTTCTTTTTCTATGGTTAAAATCTTAACTACATACTAAAAATAACTTTTAAAATAACGCAAAGTACAAAACAAAAAAAAAATCAACTTTACTTTTTTTTTTTTTTCAATAAAATGCCTGAATTTGCTCCTTCTAACTTTTCATATTAAATAAAACATCTTACCTTGAACAATAATCCGCGATTGATAGAAAAAAAATGGAGCGGAAAAAAACAAATAAAAATACACGCGCACATTCTGTCCTTTCTTTTTTGTCTCTTTAAATGTTCAAACTATCCGAGTTTGATCCAAGATACTTCTCCTTTCCCTAATCTCTGTACAGCTGATCGCGGAGCGCGGCGCACTGACAGGGGTGGCAGAACGAAAGTCACGTCACACCAAACAACCGTAGTTATCGCATCTTGGCGAAAGATCATGCCGTATTCCGGCACTAGTCTTCGTACTGAGAGGACATCTGGTACCGCTTGTATCCGCCGATCACGTTCCTGGAAGCAGAGCGATTTCTCATCCAGGTTTCGTTTCGCTTGTCAGGTTTTTATCCTCACCGACTCTTTGTAAGGAACCCGAGTCTTGGCCTACGTTCGTGGGAGTTCCGTCATCATTCGAGGAGAGGGATGTAGTCGTGGAGAGATGCGTGCCTTCAGGGGATGAGGCTCAGAGATCCGTCGCGTCCAGCGTGGATGTGCCGGGGAGAGAACTTTGGCGATCACGCCGAATCAATCGTCCGAATGGCCGGGGCGTTCTGCAGTCAATGCGGCGTTATTTTGTGGAATCATGAGGTGTGATGGAGAAAGAAATAACGACACAACATTTTCACTTGGGGCCTGGTTTATTGATCCTTTTTGGCAGATCTTTGGGAGAAACCAGGTCCCTGTGACTTGACGCTTTCCTTTTAAAACTTCGTTTCTTTGGCCAGCATTTTATTAGGCAAGTGTTAGGTCAAAAAAGCTGCTTGTTTTAGGCGCTCCCGCTATTTAAAGGCCGGTAATTCACATTATTTCTACCAGGTCGCGATACTAACTAATGGGTGTTACTCTAATTTTAATTGGTTAAGAAATATCTGGGCAATATGACGTTGTTAGGCGCGGTTTTCCAGGGCTTCATTGCTGATCCTACAAATTACGAATTGCGTTTACGTCAGCTTTTTTAATCTTAAAGAACATCCAAAAATGATCTCTGAAAGTAATAAATGTTAGGTTGGGAAAGAACATTAACAGGGGCAAAATAGCTTTAAGTATTAGAATTAAGGTTAAAAGAAGGGGCATTTAAATTTTAGATTAAAGTTAAAAATATTAATTGGGAACTTTAAGTTTTTGAATTTTAATTTTAAATTTAAATTTTAAAAAGGCTTTAGGTTTTATCCTTTCATATATATTTTTTAATTTTGTAGAAAAAAGTTACAAAAAGGCTGCATTTTACTAATGATAATTATTTCTGCAATTGCATGCAATTTTCAATTGTATGTTGTATTTTGCTGGCTGAAAAATAAATCCTTGAATATTGGATAGTAAGATTATCTGAATATTCTGCACGCCTGCATATATATACTTAGCAAATATCATTTCTTCTACTTAAATAAAAAAGTAAAACATATTTTAAAGACTAAAAATAGTAGATAATCTCAATCTGTATTGCTGTTAGTAATATTGAGAGGCTCTATGACTTTATAGAGTTAAAACTGTATCCAAAAAAAAAAAAAAAAAAAAAAGTCATTTTGACTCATTTGGAAAAGTAGGTTTTCTCTCTTTTTTTAGGTATTTGCATCAGATTTTGTACTTTATTATAATTTTTATTTATTTATTTATTTATTTTTAATGTTATTTTACTCTTTTCTAAGTGCACTATTTTGGCAAGAAAGGTAATTTGTAACAAGACAGTAATGATTAAGAACTCATTTGTAAAGCCTTGTATATTATCCTATCCATACCCCTATTTATTATTTTAGAACTTGCAAAATTATCTGAGAGATTTAAAAAAAATCTTGTTCTTAGAAAGAAAAAAGAATGCTAACATTTACTTTGTGTATCTAGATTTGTTTCATTTTCTGTATCATTTTATAATATTTTCTTTCTATATGCAATTTTTTCTCTATGTTATCTATTATAATAAACTTTTGTTTTCTACTAAAATACATACCTAAATTGTCATCTAAGGTATTTATAGGATCAGTATTTGTATTTGTCTTAATTAAGTTACTATTCGTTCAATATTTCTAACATTATCATAATAGCATTTTATAACTAAGTGGAAAAAGATTAGGTGCTGAAACCCTTCTCAGAATATTTGAAAACTAATAAGATGCATACTAAACATATAATATTAAAATAAATATCTGATGTGTTTAAAACATACACAGAATTTTTTAAATATATAACTCTTTTTGGTCTCCATAATCATATTTCTTTAATACAAAATGAATGAAAGATAAAGTGGAAAATAATGGTAGCAAAGTATGTGTGTTACTGCTGCTCCTTTTCTGCTTTTCTTTTTATTATTCATGTAAGATTAAAAAATGGACTCCATTCATAAGTGTTTAATCAACTTAATGCAAAAAGTACAATAAAAAAGGGGGGGGGGGGTAATTAAGCAAAGAAAATATGTGTCCTCTTTGTCAAAATGCAACTATATTCACTAAAGATGAAAAGAAATCCTCATACTTAAAATTTCCTGAAATATGCAGTTTTCAGAACATATACTGATTGCCTAAACCAGCTAACTCCTTTCTGTCTATGAGAAAAAATGAATAGGGGCATTAAAGCAATGAATAATCTCTCTTAAAAGGGAAGAAATTCTTACTACAATGAAATGGGGCTAGTGCTGACCATTATCTCGTCATCTGTGATGCAGAGAATAATCAGGACATTATAAGAAAACAATTGAAAGACAACACTGTGTAGGAGAAAATTCATACACAAGAACTGCTGAAATTATCTTATACAAGGTAGAATTTAAATTATGTTTGGTATAAGTGTTTTGAAAGCTTAACAATAACTATATCATAAAATGTTTGGGGAGCAAAGCTGTGAGTGCAAAATGTTTTCAAATAAATATAGTACATGTATTCAGGGCTCGAAATGGAAAATTTCACGAACCGGAACGCTATTTCAAAATTACAATGGAAAATTTCACGAACCGGAACGCTATTTTTCAAAAAAAAATTTGACAATTTTTTTTTTCAAAGTATAGCTAAATTTATTTTTAACTTGACAAAATCAATTTTTAAAGGTTACATTGAACAGAATATGCTATATACATGTGAAATAATATGTTTGCGATACAAAAAACGCCGATTTTTTTTTCCTTTTGCTGGAAAACAGCATGCGGAATGTAAACGGTCCGCGTAAGGCCAAAATTTCGCCTGCTTCCATCTCCATTATATCAAAAAATTAAATTTTAAAAGTCGGATGTGGAGACTCACATTTATTCAGCTATTTAAGTTTAAAAAGGTTTTTTTTTTTTTTTTTTTGCCGGTAACAACATACGGTATGTAAACAATTCCATCTCCGTTATAACAAAAGATTAAAATAAAAAAGTTTAAATATGTGTGTGGACTGTCATATTTATTTAGTAACTAAAGTTTAAGATTAGATGTAAGTTCATTGAAAGGAACAGAAGAACTGAATGTAAACAAAAAGATAAAAGATTAAATTATATTTCACATGCAATATGTAGTGCAATTTCTGCACATGTTTTAGCAGAGTGCAAAATATTTCCCATTGATATCCCATTTAATCTCTGCAAACCAAATTCAATTGGAAGATCGACAAATGGTCTTTGTTGTTTCACAATTTTATACACAGTCCTAAAAAGCTTTTCTGTATTCGAAAATTGCAGTTTGTTCATATTTTCAATGTGGTTATCAATTTCTTTTTTAGCTGATTTTTCAAAAATTTCTGCAGCTTTTTTATGTGCATCAATGTTTTTGTGTTCGTATATCTTTTTTTTCAAACTGGATTGTACCGAGCCTGCCTTACCACTTGGCGTGATAGAACAATTTTGCCATACTTTCGAAAGTTTTAAATTTCTATCACTCTTAAATCTTTTACTTTTCTGCAGATTAAACAACCTAATCCACCATTGTCTACAATTAACCAAGTATTATTATCTTTCAATCGTTTTAGTTTTTCTTCTCTCAAAAAGTCAAAAAAGCAATTCAACGTTTTCACTTGGTACATTTTCTTCTAGATTCAATTTCTGCTTTTTGGCTGGTGGAGTAGCTTCATCTGTTTTGCAATCATTTTTGTTACTTTTTCCAGAGTTTCCCCCAGGTTTTAAAATGGGCAAGGCGCTATTGTTCTGAAAAGAGCAGTTTTTACATTTTCAGGGCACTTTTATACAGTTGAACCTAGAATCTAGCGGTTCAAAAATCGTGAAAAAGCAGAAAATTCGTCAAAAAATCGAGAAAGAAAAAAAAATTTCGCCAAAAAATTGAACAAAGAGAAAAAAATTCTAAATTTTGCTAAAAGATCGCGAAAAAATGGTCGATTTTGTTAAAAGATCGCAAAAAGCAGCAGATGTTCTAAAAAGATTGCAAAAAACTGGCAAATTCTCTAAAAAATCACTAAAAAACGACAAATTTCGTGAAATCGCAAAAAAGGCAATTATTGTTAAAAGTTCGCGAAAAAACGGCAATTTTTGTTAAAAGATTGCGAAAAAACGGCCGATTTTGTTAAAAGATTGTTAAAGGGCGAGCCTGATTTATTGAAAAAGACATAAAAAAAAAGAATACTTTTGTTGAATACAGGGATCTTTTTGTTTCATAAACGGGTGATTTCAGGATTCACATTTATAAAGTTTTGGACAATGAAAAGATGATTGTGAACAGGGGGGAGGGGGGAGAGAAGGAGGAGGTCGCCCCGGGCACGGAAATTTAGGGGGTGCCAAATTCATATCACAAACGACATTTTTGAGCTGTCACAAGAAAAAGTTGGGAGAGAGAGAGGCCTCAAATTCTAATTATGCCCCGGGTGCAATTTTCTCTTCACACGCCTTGATTGTGAAGCTGTAAAAATCCGTTTTTTGAGCATTAAAAGCACAATTTTGAAGCAGGAAAATTAGTTTTTAGAACTGAAAAATTCACTTCTGGCATTAAATTTTTTTTTGTGTGTGTGTCTCTTTGACGAAATTTGCATTTTTTTCGCCATCTTTTGACGAAATCTGCCGTCTTTTCGGGATATTTTGACAAATTTTGCGTTTTTTTTTTCGCGAATTTTTGGCAAAATTAGCCGTTTTTCGCAAATATTTTGACAGAATTTTCCATTTTATTGCGATTTTCGGACGAAATTTGCCGTTTTTCCAGAAATCTTTTGATAAAATCTGCCTTTTTATTGCGATTTTTGGACGAAAATAACCATTTTTTCACGAATTTTACCGGAAATTAGTCGTTATTTCGCGCTTTTTTAGTGAAATTTGACTTTTTTTCGCAAATTTTTGACGAAATTACACGTTCTGTGGGACGCGTAAGAGCCATTTTTTGGACGATATTTAGCACAATTTCACGAACCGGAACGATATTTAGCACAATTTCACGAACCGGAACGATATTTTACATAATTTCACGAACCGGAACATCGTTCCGGTTTGCTCCGGTACATTTCGAGCCCTGCATGTATTGTTCTTTTGCATTTTAAAATAAAATATTCTATGATCTCTCACTAAAATTAAATTACACTCATGTTATATGCATATTTAATGTACGTAGTACAATGTATATTTAATTTAATATGCATAGATGCGTATTTAATGCTGTTATTACTCTTCTTTTTGATACAATAATGTATTTTGACTGTTTTTTTAGGTCATTCTGACTTATCTGTTGCTACAGCATTTTGCTTAGCTTTGTTTTCACATATAGTGAATGGAACTACTTGTAGGTTACTTCAGTCATTGTATGAATTGAGATCTGAAGAGCTTGAATCAAAAAATAGTGGTATGTAAATGTCATTTATGAAGCCATTTTAGTTGAATTTATAAAAATTAAATTTTTGTATGCCAGGAAAACTAATTTATATATATATATATATTTATTTATCTTTTTTTAATAATGTAAGTATGATGAATTGTAATTTTTTAGTTTTATTTATAATATATTAAAAAAATTAATTTTCCTACATAAATTTATTAAAAACTGTATAATTTTCCTTGTTTAAAAGTAATGTTGAATTTTTAATACCTTTGGTAACAGTTTGTCACTTGAGAATAATAAAACTGTAAATTAATGTTTAAAAAAAAAAAAAAAAAAAAGAGCAGTGGAAAGTGCTAATTATATCTATAAAGACATTTCTGCATTAAAATGTTGTTATATATAATTTACTTCCATTTGCAATAGCGAATAATATAGATCAATCAGAAAGAAGTCAGAATAACTCCGTTCACAATCTTATAAGTACTGTAAATTTAACATATAACATACACTTTTAGTACCAAAAATAAAATAGAAATTCACGGTTATGTCTATGTTATACGCCAAATATAAAAATGGTACATTTAAAAATAAGGAAAAGATGAGCATAAACAAATTAGCTTTAATAATAATTAAACTTTTATGAAATATATTTTAATAATTTCAGTTTTATGAGTTGATTCAATTAGGTTTTTTTAGGTAATTGGAAAAATATTTTATTTATACTGCAAATAAAAAGTGCTTTTGTTTGAAAATAATTTTTCTCTTATCATTTGTAACTTCACTGTACCATTTTTCAAAAAATTAGGAAAATTCTTAGAATGAAACTTCGATAATAAGAAGAAAGCAAGCACAAACTGTTACCTGGGTAAGGTATAATTAATTATAAACAAAGATCATGCTGACGCCATGCTGAATCTCAGTGCAAGGTTTGTGCTAAACTTGCTATGCTTTTTGACAAAATGAACACAATGTTATTTTCAAATATTATGCAAGAATCACCATTTTAGAAGCTATAGTTGTTGCTGGAACCCATTGAGCTTTATTTTTGCACATTTTAAGGAAAATGTTAATTTTTAAACAGTTTTAATATGAGTAAAATGTAACTCTTTCTCTTCAGCTCATAAAATAAATTGGAGTGGGTTGTATTTCAGTTACATAATATGGTAATTGATTTTCAGAATTATTAAATTATTATTTTGTGTGTTTTAAAAATATTGTCAATAGATTTTTATTATTATTATTGGGTCATTCCATGCCAAACCAACCAGTGACTCAACCTGACCCTTTCAGGTTTGGATGAAATTCTAAGGAATCGTTCTGCCTGATGATATAAATGAGAATAAATGTTCATAATATTTTTTTTGCATCAAAATTTCATATAGTTAATTATTTAAATTTTTGAAAAATCATCATTGTTGGTTTGCTTACATGTTTTTGATTTTGAATTTCTCAAGTTCTATCAAATGTAGAAAATGTTATGACCACTCATTTCAAAGAGGAGTTCATAAGGTTTAATTTGATATGCAAGTTGACTATGTATAGTTAAAATAAATAAAATTTATAAAAATTTAAAATTTGAAAAGTTTTAGATAGTTATTTTTGAAAATTTTTTTAAAGTTGTATGTTTGTTGTAATATTTTATTAAGTTATTAAATAAAAGCAAAAATTACCATTATTATAGCAATTTAATTATGTCTATCTTGTTATTTATTTGGATTTGCATGATAATTTTCAGCTTTTATTTAATAACTCCTGATCCCCATGAGATCCCACTCTAAAAATTTCAGAATTTTAAGCTTATAATATTACAACAAACATACATTTTTTTTTTTCAAAAATTTTTAAAATGACTATCTAAAAAAATTTTAAATTTAAAAAAATGTAAAATTTATTATTTTAACCATGCATAATCAACTTGCATATCAAATTAAACCTTATGAACCCCACTTTAAAATGAGTGGCTATAAAATTTTCTATGTTTGATAGAACTTGAGAAATTCAAAATTGAAGATATTTATACAAGTCAAAAAATGATGATTTTTCAAAATTTAAATAATTGTATGAAAATTTGAAGTGATAAACAAAAAATAAAAATATGCTCTAATTTATATCATCATAGAGAATGATCCCTGGGAGTTTCATTGAAATCAGAAATGGTCAGGTTGAATATTGAATTCTTTTTGGTTGATTTCACATGGAATGACCCTATTATTATTATTATCAAAACTTTTAAACTTCACATTTGTAAAGCTGTAATAAAGTTTCTTTAAATTATAATTTAGTAATAGTAATTGCAATTAAAAATTAAAAAGACAGTAATAATGATAATAGTAACCAGACAAAAATTATTTTGAAAATTTCTAACAGTTTATTAGAATATTTGTATAATATGTAATATTTAAAATGATTTTACAAAAATAGTTTTAAATTGTGAAATGTTCTCCCCTTTTTCTTTTATAAATAAAGTTATATACTTTAGATATTTCATTAAAAATTAACAATGCATATTACCTATTAACTAATATTAATTCTCCTTTTTTCTCCTTCTGTTTTAGACTTTGAAAATAATTCTAAACAAGAAACAGTGTTCGTTAAAGAAAGGTTAAGTGATACTAGTGTTGAAAGTGTCAATAAAGATTTTGTTCCCAAGGTAAAATTTAAAATAAATTATAAACTGATTTTTGCGCATTGCAATTTATCAAAATAGTATTCAACATCTTATCATGCATGCCTGTTGTACAGTCGGCTACTAGGGAAGTGAGGGAGGGGGGGGGGGGCTGTGAAAGTCAGAGATAACCATTTTATGCATTTACAGAAATAAATAAAAATGGCCATCTGATTAAGTAGGCATTACGTAAACGTAAAGCTTTAACTTCCTAGTGCTAAGTTAATTTCAATTCCTTTTATATTAGCCTTGGCAAGATAGAAGAAATGGCCTTTGTAAGAAGAAGAAATTTTTTACAAGCTTTTTCTAGAAATCCTTTGTTTCATGCACACAAACAATTTGCTCAATTTTTATATCATTTAAAGTGCTCATTCAGAGCAGTTCATATAATCAACAACAATTGTGAATTCATTTGTTAAGCAACTGCACCAGATTGTGTCCTCAATAATTATCTGAAGCAGAAAATTAATACAAATTCTTAAAATATATTTAATTGTATGTCAAAATCAGGGGTGATTCTCGTCCGAAAATTCCGAAAATTTAAGGCATCCTCTTCCGAAAATTTGAAATTGGGTTATCAGCTCCGCATAGTTGCCAACTTGTACGGTTTTGCGTGCGAAAAAAACAATTGCGTAGAAATGCAAATTTCGTGATAAGATCGCCGAAATAGCATACATTTCGTCAATATTTCGTGGAAAAACGACGATTTCATCAATGTTTTTGTAAACGAACTTTGTCAAAAGATCGATGAAAAACGCGAATTTCCTGTGCGGATCGCGGAAAAAACGGCAGTTTCACCAAATATCGCAGATAAAACGCTGATTTCTTCTGAAGACGGCAGGAAAAATCCGATTTCGTCTAAAGATTGCGGATATAACGCCGATTTCGATAAAAGATCGCTTAAAAATATTTTGTCAAAAGAATATTTGAAAAAAAATACGCCGATTTCATCAAAAGATCACGGAAAAAACGCCGATTTCGTCAAAAGATCGCGGGAATAAAACACCGTTTTCGAGAAAAAATCGCATGAAAAAGCAAATTTTGTCTAAAGATCATCGAAAAAACGCCGATTTTACTTGAAAAAACATGGGAAAATGCCGATTTCGTCAAAAGATCGCGGGAATAAAATGCCGTTTTCAAGAAAAAATCGCGTAAAAAAAGCAAATTTTGTCTAAAGATCGTCAAAAAAATGCCGATTTCGTCAAAAGAACGCAGAAAAACCGCCGATTTTGGCAAAAGATCGCAATAAAACTACGACTTTGCTAAAATATTGCTGATTTCATCTGAAGATAGCGGGAAAACGCCGATTTTGTCCGAAGATCGCTGGAGGGGGGAACTCACGACCCCCCCGCCCCGCTGATTTCCGAAAAAAAAAATTTCATCCAGAATCACCCCTGGTTAAAATCAAATTTATAAAATATCTAATTTCACAAAAGCTTTTTGAAATTTAAGATCCATTTTTGGTGCTAATTTTTTGAAAATTTGTTACCCAATTATAAAATTTCAATTTGTAAAAATTTAAAACCTCAATAACTTGAGCAGTTTATGTCCAGAAAAATAGGCAAATTTTTAAAAAGCTTGTTTTAAAAAAAAATGTGTTTGATCTGTATGTTGATAACTATAACATTGGTCTGTTATATTGGTTTTCATGACCTAAATATTGGGTATAACAAGGACCATAGAAAAAACCATCCGGAAGATGGGTTTCTTCGGCAGTGGAAGAAATAGAAGAAACTGTTATCTATACTAATATTATAAAGAGGAAAGATTTGATTGTTTGTTTGTTTGAATTGAATAGGCTCCGAAACTACTTGACAGATTTGAAAAATTCTTTCACCGTTGGAAAGCTACACTATTTCCGGTGAACATAGGCTAATTTTTAATTGATTTAATAAAATATTTTTCTTAATAATTCAAAATTTCATTATTTTTCATACAGAATCAATTAAAATTTTTCCGATAAAAAATAACCATTTTTCTTTCCCGTTGCCAAGAAAATGTAATCTGGTATAATATTAATAATAAATTAATTAATTCAATTAGTAATTATGGAACAAAACAATTTGTATGATTTTAAAATAGAAAAGAAAAATAATGAAATAGTTTACTGATAAATAAACGACTATTACTGGATTACCACGTGAGGCATAAAATTGCAATTTTGTTGTAATCGTGCCAACGTGATCCGTAGATGATAGCTGCATCTAAATATTATTGGCAATATTATTGTTTATATAATTTGTTTACATTTTTTGGCAATATTACATTATTTGGCAATACTTGATCTCCCATCGACCACAAAACCGTCGCCAAAGTATAAGGTCAAATATCAATAATGGATGATCGTAAATGTCACATTCTTTTGACATTAAATATGTTTTGCAAATTGTTACGTCGTCAAATAATTTTAATTCGATATTTTATCTGTTTTACTATTAATATTTTAGTTATTTATTAATTCTTTGGTTATTTAAAATAAAAATTATATCCATTTGTATAATTTGGGGGAATTGATCGACGGAATAATCAAATGGTACCAATTGTTTGTTTACACTCTATATGGATATTTAGGTTGATAGAATTAGCGTACTTATCGAGTCTCCGCCAAGTCATATGCCAAGCAGTCATTAAATCGTGTTTTAGCCTTACTATTATATCTTTTTCATCTGCAATTATTTTACCATCACTAAAAAGGGGTACTTCTAGGTTATCCCGTCGACCAATTTCGCCAAATTATACAAATCGCCAAACTAATAGCCAAATTATACATGTTGACATAATTTTTATTTTAAATAACGAAAAACCAAATAATTAGTAGAATATTAATAAAAATATTAATAAAAAGTCGAAATAAAATCCCTTAATGACATTTTAAACATGCGATCTTATAGTTTGGCGATAATTTCTGGTCGACGGGATAACCTAGAAGTACCTCAAAAAGAAATATTTTGAATGAGAAAGAAAAATCATTATCATGAAAAAATATTTGCATTTAATTTATCATTCATTCTAATAAAAAAAAATTTAAAAAAAAAAACGATACTACTAGGTTATTCCGTCGACCAAAAAATTATCTCCAAACTATCAGATTAGATGCTAATAATGGATGATCGTGAATGTCGCATTCAATGACATTAAATACGATTCACGTGTTTAAAATGTCATTAAACGATTTTTATTTCGACTTTTTATTAATATTTTACTAATTTTTTTTTTTTTTTTTGGTGCATATTTTAGTGCATTTTTTCATGCTTAATTGAATGGTACTAAGCAAATTCTTTTAAATCCAGTACTTGGTGAGATACTTCACATTTTCCTAATTTGGCGATGTCTTCGGTGCAAAAACCTGAAATTTTGAAATATATATATATATATAAATCTTTCCTTTAGGAAGTTCATCCGATGGTCTAAAATAATAACATGTTTCACCATACCTCAGAAGCAAATTCAGATAGAAGCAATTCAAGTGAAATTCAAAAAAAAAAAAAAAAAAAAAAAAAAAAAACCTACTAAAAAAAATCCTATATACTTTAGTACTTTTGTAATTTGTCAGTTATTTAGTCATTTTAGAGGTATTTTGTCGTCAAAATGAACTTTGAACTAACCAATGTAAGATTACATAAATGAGACAAAAATTGTGGGTATTTGATTCGATATTAAGATTGTTTATTTAAATATATTTCGTTTGATTCAAGATTATTTTAGAGATACTGACCAGCGTAGCGGGCGGAGGCTGCTAGTTCTTTATAAATTTACCATATAACTTAAAACTTTGTTAGATACAATAAATGTATTCTTTCTGTAACCTTAAATAAATTAATTCCCTGAGATCTATGTAAATTTAATTAATTATATGTTTAATTAAAAATTACATCATTTTTAAGCCAAGATCACATGACACCAGTCTAAAGATCTTCAAACATTGGCTAAATGAAAAAAAGAAATTTTATTTAAAATGCACAAAAATCAAATTAATTGAAATCAAATTAAATGTTATCCATTTTAATTTAACCAGTGTATTTTTCAAATATTAAATTTTTTAAAACTAGTACGAAATATTACAGATTATTTACCAACAGTAAAATCAGGGTTCGCACAGACTCCTTGGACTCCTTGGAAACTACTTAGAAATGAAAACGTTCCCAAGTAGTACTTAGAACTACTTAGCTAAACAAAATGCTCCTTAGAAACTCCTTAAATTATATTGCTGTTTTGCACGCAAGTGATATTGCTCACAAAAGAGAAAGAAAAAATCGCGATTGTAAAACGCACGGTAAATCCTTTATGCACGTCATTCATCAGAAGCACAGCAGTGATTGCAGGGTTGCCGCGGACTCGCTATAGCGCATAAAATACGCAAAAAATAGGCGATGGGACGCAGTAAAATAGCTCTTACGCGTCCCGTGAGACGCGCAATTTCGTTAAAAAACGCATAAAAATGGCGACTTTGGTTAAAAAAATTGCGAAATAAGGACTATTTTTCGGCAAATTTCGTCAAAAATTCACGAAAAAAAATGGCTAATTTTCTCCAAAAATTTCAAAAAATGCAGAGATTTCCTCGAAAGATCGCGAAAAAAACGACAAATTTCGTCTAAAAATCGCGATAAAACGACAAATTTTGTCAAAGAATTTGCGAAAAACGACGGATTTCGTCAAAAAATCGTGATAAACAGGCAAATTTTGTCAAAAAATTTGGGAAAAGCAACAGATTTTGTAAAAAATTTTTGATAAAACTGCAAATTTCGTCAAGATACGCGAAAAATGGCTAATTTTGTCACAAATTGCGAAAAAAGACAATTTTCTTTAAAAGATTCGCAAAAAAATGGCTAACTTTGTCACAAATCTCGAAAAAACGGCAAATTTCTTCAAAAAAGTGCGAATAAACAACAAATTTTGTCAAAAATTCACGATAAAACAACAGATTTCGTCAAAAAATCGCGAAAAAACGACAGATTTATTCAAAAGTTTCGCAAAAAATGGCTAATTTCGTCACAAGATCTCGAAAAATGGCTAATTTCCTCAAAATATCGCGAAAAACGGCAAATTTCGTCTAAAAATCGCGAAAAAACGGCAAATTTCGTCAAAATATTTGTGAAACATCGGCAAATTTCGTTAAACAAATCTCGAAAAACGTAAATTTTGTGAAAAAAATCCCGAATAAACGGCAGATTTCGTCAAAAGATCGCGAAAAAGACTCTAGTTTTGTAAAAAAAAGCACGAAAAAAAAAAAAAAAAAAAAAAAAAAAAAAGTAATGCCTGAAGTGAATTTTCTTGTTCCAAAAGCTAATTTTCTTGCTTCAAAATTATTTTTTTTTTTTTTTTTGCTGCTCTAAAAACGGATTTTCGTGAT
Source organism: Maratus speculifer (assembly GCA_964019185.1). Taxonomy (NCBI): domain Eukaryota; kingdom Metazoa; phylum Arthropoda; class Arachnida; order Araneae; family Salticidae; genus Maratus; species Maratus speculifer. Next base: position 306,960,934 of record OZ025295.1, on the reverse strand, counting down.
TCAATATCCATTTTTGACTGCTCCAAGTCTTTCTGAGTAAATGTGACTCAGGAAAACACCCATTCATTAAACAAAAAGTCTCATCACTTTACTCAAAAAAATTATTTGTATTTTTCAGCAAAAATGTCTTTTTCTATAAATCAGTCTTGCCCCTTTTTTTAAAAGAAATGTAAACAATAGTGATACTTGTTATCTTCTACTTTCAAATGTTCAATATTTTATAGTTAAATTTGTATCTTGCAAATTTATTTTTAAATAAGTAAAGAAAATTTCTCATAATTTTAAAAACAACTAATATTGGTTTTATATTTTTATTTATTATTAAAACAATAATTATTGAATTTAATTTTTCTAATGCAAATGAACAAGTTCAGTTTTTGCATCTAAAAATATGACTCATTAGTGAAGACCCGCTTTTGTTAAAAAGAGACCCAGGATTTTTCAAGTCCAGCGGCATTCCTGGATTGGTTTTGATCATACTAATAGCCACCAAAGTGTCACTAAATATCGCAGATAAAATGCTAGTTTTGTCTGAAGATTGCGGATATAATGCCAATTTTGTTAATAAATCGTGGGAAAAAATGACGATTTCATCAAAAGATTGCAGGAATAAAACGGCGTTTTCGAGAAAAGATCGTATAAAAATGCAAATTTTGACTAAAAATCCTCGAAAAAACATCGATTTCATAAATAAGAGAAACAGGAAAACACAGATTTAATCAAAAGATCGCAGAAAAACCACCAATTTCGACTAAAGATCGCAAACAATCGCCAATTTTGCTAAAATATCGCAGATAAATCGCTGATTTTATCTGAAGATCGCTGGAAAGCATCGATTTCGTCTGAAGATCGCAAATACCCCCCCCCCCTTCTTCTTGCAGGGCGGTAACTCACAGAATCCCTGCGGCATTGGGGCTGTGCAAGTGCATGCCACATAAATAACAACAAAAGTGGATGTCTTTAAATTTTTTTGGACTCCTTGGATTTTTTCTTCCCAACTCTGTATGAACCCTGTAAAATGAAACTCATTTAAATAAAAGACAGTGCTTTGAATTTGCATCAATTTCACTAAGGTAAATTATATAGTATAATAATTATTGTATTAAATAAATTCATTAAAATCCCCATTTATCTTACTGAAGCAAAGTATTAATATAATAACAAAAAGAAAATCTTTAGCAGTAGAATGCTGCAATCAGTTTCTCAACTTAGAATGGATAAATGCAAAAGATGAAAAAATCTTTCACATCCTACAGAAAACTTGGAGAGTTTAAATACATTTTGACATACCCATATACAACATGGGTGTAAAAATCTAGGCATTGGGCAGTCTTTTATCACTAAATTATATTTGTTTTCATCACTTAAATTTTATTAGAATTCTTGCAGAAAATTAGATAAAAAATAAGGAATAAAATTTAGTGGTGAAAAACTGCACATGCACACTGGCGCTTAGAATTTTATACCCCTGCCCATAGATATTTTGAGAAAAATAGTCTTTTTAAATCATTATGCATGCTAGATGCTAGTATAAATAATTGCAAATTTGTATATTTACTGTGTTTGCACAGTTTTCAATAATGCATTTTTATAGGAAAATAACATATGTTTACATGATAAATAAACATTCTGCAGGTAGTTTTTTTTTTCTCTCTCTCTTTTTACATAAATGGGCTATTAATAAATAAAAAAAACATCTCTCTACCTCTAAAGTTTTAAAATACATCACCCATAAATGTCTGCTGAGCCTGAAGTTTGTCATTAAAAAAATAACTTATTTTTCTAAAAATAATATTTTTTTAACATTAAATTTTCTAATTTAGATTTCATATATAATTATACTTTTGGTTTAATTATTTTGCATAGTTGATGTACTTTAATTTTGAGCATGTTTTGTTTTCTGTTAGTTTCTTCCATTTTTTTTTTTTTTTCCTTTTTCAGTTTTTTTCACTGTTCTGGAAGAAATAGGTTTCTTCCGGAACAAACCCAACACTGACAAGGACATAGTCTAGACTCATTAAGGGTTCAAAATTTGCCAAGATAAAATAAATTTATATTAAATGGGAGAACCTCTCCTTAATCTCATTACATGTTAGAAAACCACAAATGTAAAATATGTAAATTTTTATAACTATATTAATTTATTTATTTTATTATTGTTTTTAGAGATTAAATAATAGAAGAAATGGATTAAAGAAATTGAACTCAAAACGTTTGCGTTCCCTACGTCGGAGGAGAAAAATGAGCAGTACTAGCCAGGAGGATTCTGAATTAAGTGAAGGTAGGAAGTCATATATTTTCTCATCCATTTGTTCATATACACATGGTTAGATGATTATTTAAATTTTAATAAAAGTAAAAGTTTTTCACTTATAGCATTTCATGTTTAAAGTAAAAGTATACTTCTGATAAATGCAGCTGTAATTTTCTAGATTGCATTATAAAATAGCTGTACTTTGCCACAAAAATAAGCAAAATTAATATAGTTAAGAAATACACTAGAGACATATCAAAGTTTTTATCAAAGCACCATGGTCTATAGTAAGAACCTTGTAATAAACTTTACTGATGTACATAAATTTCAATTATTTAAAAAATACATAGCAAACGATTTCCCCCAAATAAACCGTAACAGAAGGAATTCTTCTGAGTGGCCCTGTAAATGAACAGGAAATGCTTTACTATTCATTTTCAATTCAGAATATGTCACAGTAAACCACAATGATATATATCAATTTCATAGCAATCGGATTTTATTTACACAAGATAGAGCACAAATACACAGACTTACGAATAGCCAAACTAAATTTATAAGCATTTTCAACTTTGTTGGAAAGTGCTGAAAACGTAATGTTTTTAACATAGTTTATGTGTGACACAAAGCTATATTGCACAACACATTATTAAAAATTAATTAGCCTTTTATTTCTGCCTAGCAGACTTTCTGCTTAATTTTTCATAATTGAAATTATTTAAATGATTTATTTTTTTATCAGTTATGAAATGCAATGCTAAGCAACTGACAAAAGAAAAAGAAAAAAAAAATGGAATATGTATCATGTCGGAAAACATGCATAAAGTTAAAAAAAAAAGTTATACTACTAATTATAAAACATTTAAGAAATATATTGACAAAATTTCAAATGAATGGGAATAATTTAAAACATTATTTGGATCTTTTAATGTTCATAATTTACCATTTAAATTACACTAATCAAATGTACCATTTCCTTTGAACAAATGGAAATTTGAAAAAAGTCTGAATTTCCGTTGAAAAAGCATTATGGTGCAAAATAGAATGTTCTGTATTTTCTGAATGAATGAATCAAACTTTACAAAAAAATATATATATACAGCAAAATCCAGGCATCTTATGAACGTGCTTAATTTATTTCAAGGAAATTGGATGCTTTTTACAGCAGTTATGGCAGAACAGACTGACAAACGGAATCAAAAAATTCATGTCTCCAAAGTAAGCCTTCACTGATGTTTCGGCAATTAAATAATCATTAAGTTAATTTTTTAATTGCGGTATAGTTTTCTGTTGAATTTGTTAAGGTAGTAGAAAACAGCAGTTAATTAGATTGAAAACTCTGGAAGCTATGAACAAAAAGAATTTGATTATTTCTTTGTGTATATTTATATCTTTGAGAGTATGCATGCTATTCTTAGACAAATTCGTACAAGAATTGTACAGGGGCAGCATAGTCATTTGCTACATTGACAGACTATTTTCAGCATTTTCTATTATAATGTGAATGCAATTTTTTCAATTTATTTGTTAGGTTCCCAATTGCATATACGACGAAATCTTCTCAGAAAAAAAATATTAGCATATTCTTTACATCTCCAAAGATCAAAGACAGTGATTTCATCACTCATTTCTGCAGATCTACAGCAAAATATTTAAAATTGAATGTGCTTACCTTAATTAGCACGAGTGTATAAAAATTTGAGTGAAACAAATGTTCATCACAAAGTAATTTTTTTTTTTCAGTTATTATTTATTTATAAATTTACTTGCTTATTAAACTGTAAATTTACTTGCTTGTTAACTTATAAATTTAAATTTTAAAATAATTGTATTTTTTTACAAAAATATTTTTTTTTTTTTTTATACTAAATTTTTTTCTATGCAAAATATCAGTATCATGTCAATATTAAATGTTCTGATATATTATGCTTAATATTTTATTAATATAGGAGAAATGACAGACCTTCCTGAATCAGATGAAGAAAACATCCTTTTGAACTCTGATGTTAGTGAAACTGGAAGCATAAGCAGTGAGAGCTTAAGTGAAAATGAAGATGAACTTTTGATTGAGCAAAATAATTTGAATAATGAAGAGTAAATTTTGTTGTTAATTTTGTTTTTATATAAACAAACTGTACAATGAAATATTTCTATTTAGCATTATAATTTCAATTCTGTTGTCTGAATTATTTTCTTAGCCTCTTTGGATTTAAGGAAAATTTGTTAGGTATGCCACATCAGTTTGTCTTGCTACAAAACTGCTAAATTTATTGCTTTAAAATTGTTAAATTCTGCCACAGAATTACAATTTATCCTTCTACAGAAGCAGATTTTTTTTTTTTTTTTTTTTTTTTTTTTTTTTTTTTTTTTTTAATAATGGTACATTATAAAAATTAAATCCTAATGTCTATTTAACTTAGATTATAAGTTATCAATACTTTTAGCATAAATTAAAATCTTTTCTATAGCTTTTAAATTTTTTTGAAAGATTTAACTATGATGCATTTTCAATGCAAAAATTGAAACTTGATTTTTCAATAAGTTATTTGTAATTTTTCTTATTTTTGAAGTATGTGAAAGTATATTTGTTTACTATTTAGAATGGAATAAACAATAGTGTGTTTTTTGTTGTTTTCAAATTCAAACAAAATATTTTTATTTCTTTGAAATCTGCTTTAAGCTAGATATTCCACTCTATTTAGTCTTATCTTATGTCTAAAATATTATTACTTCTCCGAAACCAAATGTTTTGCTAGAAAGTTTCAAATAAATATGGATATTGTTTGCTTTGTAATAATTGTCATACGTAAATTCTTTGAAAAAATATTAAATAAACCTCTATTGCAAAAGTCTTTTACACTTTTCTTTGAGTTCTTTATCCAAGTGAAATTCTTTTTTACCTTGTTTGTATTACCATAACAGAAAATTCTTGCATGACTTATTCTTATTAGAAATGTAGGTATTTGTTTCAAGTAAATAATGTTTAGAGATAGTAAAAAAGGTAACTTTTTGAACATTATGTAAAAAAAGTTTTTTCTTCCCTTTTTTAGAATGCTAAAGAAAGATGCTGATTTAGAAAAAAATTACAATGGCTGCCTTGATTCTAACGAGGTAATGAATGGCATTGAGTCTAAAGAAGTGCTGAAAAAATCAGAGAAAAAGGCTATCATTCAAATAGATAAGTAAGTAACATATTCTACACCTGTTTTAATTCGTTGTTTTTTTTTTGTTGTTGTTTCCTTTGGTTTTGTTCCTTGTGTATTGAATATTACTTAATTTTCTAATAACAAATATCAAATAAATGATCTTTTAGATTATTTGAAGATTTTGTTGTATCATCTGAAAAGATTTTTGAAATTTTGCAAAAGAATGGATTACTAATGTCTTTAAAAGTTTTATCTGACTGGATAAAAATCAATGAAGATGTATTATCTGCCTGTGTTGAGGTAATTATTTTTTCTTGTTTAATTAAACTGTTTTTTTCTGATTGTAAAATTGTTGAATGTATGTTAATTTCATTATCGTGGCTTGTCTCATATAAGGTTACACATTTTTCATTAAAATAATAAAATACTTATGATTATTTTGCTTTCATAAAAAATGATAGGAGCAAGTCTTAGTTTTTACTCTTTTAGAAAACCCAATCTGCAGGTTTTTGTAATTTTTTTAATCAATTTTTAACCCATTTTCCTAATATGCTAGAATTAAAAAAATTATGTTCACAAGTGTTTTGCCATTGATAATTTTTAGAATTAATTATAAATTAATTACTTAATTTTAAGTTCTTTTTCCTTTAGCAGAACTTTGACACTAAATTGTCAAATATTCTCTATTGTATACAAGTTCAAACAACTCTGAATGTAACTACGCAGCAAAATAGACTCTTGTCAAATTAGGCTAATGGTTGTGAAATTGCTACAATGAAGTATTTTAAAGGCTAAAAAATAGAAAATAAGTTATAAATAAAAAATGAAGAATGTAAAATTAAAATATTCTTCCTTTTACATTCTTCTGAATGAAAAATTTAAACAAAATAGGCTTTTATCAAATTAATAGTACACTATTAATTTACATTTATATGTTTAAAAATCAATTTAGAAATCCCAAAAAGATAGTTTAATAATGTTTCATTTTTCTCATTCTTGTTGCCTTATCTTTAAAAAAAGAAAAGAGCAAAATTTATATATTTTTTAAATAAATTAACTTTTTAAACTTTACTACCAAGCAGTGAAATTTTCATAATCGAACAAAATTAACGTAATTGTAAAAGATATTTTTTGGTTAAAATATGAATTGCAGTCAAAAAATATGGAGAAATATTTTAAGATAAACTTTGATTGCTTATAAAGGATGTTTTTCAAAAAAAAAAAAAAAAACTATTTTTACTTTTACATTTATTTTATTAATGTTTTCTCTTCATGCAACTGGGAAAATTCTAAGTGATTTTTAAATACCAATCAGTGGTATGTTGGTTGTGGTAAATGGCATTGACAAAATGCTTATCAGGCTTAGTGCTGAAGTTGAGACAAGGTTGTGTGTGTCCATATGTATGTGTAGTTCATTAGATAAGTAAATCATTAAAATAGATTTTTTACAATTTTTTCTTTTTTAAACTAAAATCTGGAAAAAAATGGCAATTGATATTTATATATAAGAGATTGTTAAAAGATTGACAATTCATGTGTTCATACTGTAATTTACTTTATTTCCTTTTTTTTTTTCTTCATACAAAAAATAAAGTTATTAAAATTGTCTGTTTTAATTTAACCATGTGTAAAATTTTTTAAAACTTATTGGGTTTCCTAGATATATTTCTATACCATGTTACATAATTCCCTATAAAATTGGAAACATAATTCTAAATTTTAACTAGCAGGCTTCACCTGCTATGCTGATCAGTTTTTCCAAATGAATTTTGAGTTATATGATGTACATTGGTGCATTTGACGTTTTCTCTTAAAACAATATGGATCTTTACATAGAATGTCCTTCTATATTGTTGAAAACAATATGAATACCATTGCTTTATTAAATTTTATAATACGTGAGACAAAATTTGGGCTGTTTATGACTAACTCTTTCACTTGATCCTCTAAAATAGGATTTAATAAAGAATGATAGAGTAACATGCAATATACTAAAAGCATCCTTGAAAAATTTATCTAACTAAAAATGCAAATCTCATCAAAATCTGTTCAGTAGAGCTTGACTAATCTTTCGTAACTGAATTCATCTAATTATAGAATTTTCTCCTATAATTCTATAATGAAGCAATGATATGTTATAACTAAAATCTTTCTTAAAAAATTATTTGATTTAACAATGCAAATCTCATCAATATCCAATCAGCAGAATTCTTTAAGATGGCTTATCTTTCATTATTTGGTTTACCTGGTTTTAGAATTTAACTCCTAATTCTATAACTAAGCAATGTAGAATGATATGTTGTATACTAAAATCTTCCCAGAAAAATTATCTAACTAACAGCAAAAATCCCATAAAATTCACTCTGCTTAACTCAAGTTATAAGTGACAAGAATGAAATTACTCTTGGCATTTTATATATGTAGTAGAAATATAGTCATCCCACATGTATATATATTTTTTCCTGCAAATAAGTTTATATTGTATCAAAATTACATACTTGTTTATTGTGCTTAATTTATATTTAATTACATCATTTATTTAATTATTATTATTTTTCACAACTAATAGCCATTTAGAATAGTTTAATAAAGGATTGACCTTTATGTTGTAATATTTACTTCCCCTTCTTTTTACTTTATACCTTTTATTTCCTACGTAGGAGCAAAGGAAGAAAATTTCTTAATTATGTATACATATAAAAAAACAACAAATAAGGAAACCACTTTTGGTGAATCTTATATCCAGCATTGGGATTTGATGCTTGTTATAGCTTATAGATTGCTATTATACAACCAACAAAATTGGTCTGTAAAAAATCCTATTTATTGATTTTATAGCAATATAAGTTTCAGAAAATGCTTTTTTTTGTTACCACATATCAGACTACTAACATAAAAGTTAATAAGCATAAAATATCAAAAATGATAATTCCTTCAAGGACCTAGATATTTTATTTTGAAAAAAAAAAAAAAAAAAAAAAAAAATACAACATTATAATTTATATTTTTGGCAGCATGAAAATTGCCTTTATTAGTTATTTGAGAATGTTTTCTGACAACTATGGTGGGACTTAGTCTATTTTTAAGGCAAAATAATTTGTTTATATTACTCCTCCCCCCTCCACAGACACAGACCAAAAAATATAGATATCATTTATCATGAAAAATGTTACAGAAATATCTTTATTCATTTATTGTCTGCTTTGAAAATAAGCCTGGTATGTATCCTATCAACTATCATTTAAAAAAACATAATCTAATTTAAGTCTAACATCTGCAACATGCATATAGTGCAGAATGAAGCAGATGAAAAAATTACAGTACGCTATTTGGTCAATTATCTCGCTTTTGGTGTGAAATTAACATTTAAAAATTCATTGCTTTGAAATTAAATTGATATGAAAATGTATATTTATACGATTTTTTAATTTTTTAAATTTTATTGGTTCCCTAGCTTTGTTCTTGGGAGCTATAAAATGCACCATGCCTCAATGTTAAGTGTTAGCTAGTACAAAAAAAAGGAGGGGGAGGGGGAGTTTTTTATTCAATTTGAACTAATATGTGATTTTTGCATAGTTTTTATTAAAAGAATATTTTTTTATAAAATATGCTAAAAGTAATTGGACATATACATTTTCAATTTTGTGTGAACAATATATAATATTTTCTTCCAGAGCTCACAAGTTTTACTGTCTCGTGTTATAGAGTTATTGAATTTGCTCTTAAAGATAGAAGATAAACTTCTTACTGTAAAAGGTAAGAATATTCATTATTTTTTTTTCAAATTATAATACCAAAATATTGTTTAGTTTTGTTTGTATTTTAAGTAAGTGCTTTGAAAAATATTTTAGTAAAATTAATGTACATTTCTAATTTTCTGCTGTTTGTCTCAGGGTTTGCAGTTGAGCATGGAATTGTGCGAATTTTATAATATTTTTTAGAATTCCAATCAAAATAACTCTTAATTTTTTAATATTCTACTTTAAATTTTGTTATATATTCAATAATCTCGCTCTTTTTCTTTCATATTTCTCTCTCCAGTGCAAATTCTTGAGTCCCTTAAAGAACGTATTGGTACTTCTTTGCTAATAATGTTAGTGAAAAACAATGTCAAAAGGTGTAAGCCTTTAAAGAGCCCAGGATCCCAGTTTAGTAATTTTTGTTTGTATCTGATACGTTTAATTTTTAAAGCTCATCAGTAATATGCCATTTGCTTGTCTGCTATAGACTAAGTATAAGAATCCGAATATTAAAATATGAATTGAGCACAGATAAATTTCACAATTTGAAGAACCAAATTGAAGATTGCAAATTTTGTTGTCAATTCATTTTTATGACTATGTTGTGTCGTCTCTCTCAACTGCTGCTTCCGCATAATTAAATTAGTGCGGAATTAAAATGACTTAAGGTAAAAAAAATTACTTTAATTATGAGGCATAAGCTGTATTTAAATGTTATTCAACATCAACTCTTTCTTTATTTTTAAAACTGCGCTGGTAATTCTATTGTAAATCTATTTTTATTTGAATAAAAGTTCGTTTTAACATAGTATTCCTCTGCAGGATGTGATGTCAACCACTGTAACATCCACATGTGACTGCTGATCTTTTGGTGGGAAGCTTCTGTACGATACATAGACGTTGCCAGATGTGAAATATTTTAAAATTGAGAAAAAGAAAAATACAAGAAAAGGAAGGCAAAAATATAAAGGAGAATATTACTGTTAGTTAATGCAAAATAATTTAATAAAACATTTAAAATAAATTAAAAAAATACATCCAGTGACTCAACTCTAAAATTAATATTCCAATAGCTCAAAATTTACTCTTTTTTTCCCCAGTTTTGTATAATTATCTTATTAAAAAAATGACTATGGTTAAATATTAATTTTAAAATAGGTTAAGTTTTTGTGAACAATTTAACGGTTTACAGACCGAAGGCATGCTCATTCAACCTGTAATGCAACAAATATACAACCAACCAACCAAAGTAATGAAAACATCGTACACAGAATATTTTTATTTTGATCTGAACCCAGTGGACAGTGTGAGAACCATTAAAATTCTGTGCCAAAAAATACTGAAAATATAATTTAAGCTTAACTACAAAATATAAATGACTTAACACTAAAATGACGCGGCAAAAAATAAACAGGATGCGGGGAAAAGGTAAACAAACCGGGCCAAAATCGCGATTTGTAAACAAACAGGCATGAAACATAGCTTCAAAAAATTTTAACCCCAAAAGTAAGAACTATTAAAATTACGATTTAAAAATAAATTTAAGTAAGATTAAATAGTTCATTTGTGTTGTTTACAACACAACAACTATTTATAATATATGCAAGAAACCACCCTTTCTAAAATAGATTTATGTTGTAGTCATAAACATAAAAAGGTAGTACCTTTTATTCTTGTTTTAAGATATATTTATATTAAAAACAAATGTGAATGCATTTTAATTACTTTTTTTTTAAATATCGATTAAATCTGTAAAATGTATTTTCTTTATTATTATTTATTTTATTTTTTTTCCCCTTTCTTTAAGATGATTTCTCAAAGCTGCAGTGCATAGATGAATCATGGAAACAAACCTATCCTTTGCCAGAAGACACAGCTCTTCAAGGTTTTCTACCTGTTAATGGCATCCATTCTCATTTAGTGTTTGATGTATCTAAAAGAAGAGAACTTTCATCCTCATTACAAGTATATAATTTTTCTTTTTTGATTTTTAAAAACATGATTATGTGTATATATCATAATTAGCTTTTTCCAAAACTTTGGCAATGGTTCAAATCGAATGGTTTTGATAATAGTTTAAAAGCAATTGTTTCCTTTTGCCTTCTTTTTAAAGATAATATGGATGTTATTTCTTTTCTCTTTTTTGTAATTTGTTTCATTCAACTGAATAGAAATAACTGAACATTTTATCTCAGCATTCTATCTACGTAAGTCATCAGTGTGTACAGTCAAAACTCATTAACACGAAATTGAAAGACTTGTGAATTTTTTTCCTGTAAATTGTCAAAATAGTAGTGTCATTTACATTAGATAAAAAAAACTAAATAAACAGGCTTACAAATATATTCCTGATAAAATAATAAATTAATAAGGAATAGAAAATTTATCCAAGAAATACTACAAATTGGTCATTATTAAAAAAATAATAATAATAAATTTATTTACCTGCTAATCATTTTAAAAAAAAATCCTTTCTTGACTTTTGTTTCAATTTTTGTAGTTCACTTCCTTCTAAGAACGTATGGACCTCAACTAATTTGTCTAAAGAAGAAAATATTATATCGTTTTTAAGCTGCGATAGCTTCATTTAGTGACAATGAACTTTTCAGTTCTGTGTCAATTTTTCATCCTCATCTGAAACATCAATATTGTCATCTTTTTTTTTTTTTTTTTTTCCCCCTGGTTAATGCAGCAATTATTTTTTTGTTTGTCATCACATCCGAAGTGAGTGCATTTTCATCTATGCATAATTACTTGGTAAACAATGTCTCAAATAATTTATTGTTTTTCAGTTTCTTCTATTAAATCAGTCATTGTTTCAGATTCCATTTCATTAGTTTCTTCATTTGTTTCATGTTTGCGTATCAGAAACAATTTTTTACAATTCCAGTACTGATACTGTTTCAGTATCTTCTCAGATAAGTTATAACTTCTAGTAAGTTCACAAAAAATTCCAGTTTATTATCAAAACATTGAATCATTTTATGAACAATTCTCTGTTTGTGCTGCACTTTTGAGCATTAGATAATTCCTTGGTAACAAAGCTGATGTTTTGCTGCAGTGTTCCGTGGAAGAAACATGTTCAATTGTTTTTAATACTGGAACATCTTTATGAACACTGCAATTCTCCAGCAATAAACAGATTTATTTCTTCTCTCAGTAGAATTTTAATTCTTGATCAAGTAACCGTTTCATAAAAGTAATATTGTTTTTTATCCATGCATTTTTGCTGGAAGCATAGGAAACTGGCAAAATTTTAACATTTTTTAAACAACATGGTTGCACCAACTTACCAATCATGTAGTAATTTTTCAGCTCCATCTATGTTGCAGCTGACCATAATTGTGATTATTTCTTTGCTGAATTTTCCTCCAGTGCATTTTTCTCCATTTAAAGTAAGTTTTCATGAGAATTGTGCCTAAAAAAACAATCCCATTTCTTTGGTGTTAAAAATATCACAGGTAGGATTTTTATTATTATTATTATTGATTTATTATTTATTTATTTATTTTTTATTTTTTTTTTTTTTTTTTCACATTAACCACTTTTTTAAGAAAAAAGTCTGTACAGAATTCTCATTTGTGGTATATTCTTCCCATTTATACCTTTTTGCAGACAATTCTGTGACACTCTTTAGATCTTGTCAGCCACCCATTAGTTTGTGTGAAATTGCTGTCACTGAGAACATCAGCAAGCCTTTGCTTTGTCTTGCAAAACTGCACCAATCAAAACAATATTCTGACCTCTTGCTTCTTTTATCCACCGTAAAAGATCAATTTCAATTTCTCAATTTTTTCCTGTATGCATCCAATTTCTTGCTGGTTCAAATTGATTGGCAGTATAAAATGCTTCAATGTTTTCACAGTTCTTCAACATTGTAGAGAATGTACTATTTGGTATTCTATACTATTTCTAATCTTTTTGGTACTTTATTTCTTACTTTATTTATTGTTATATCTCTAAAGATACAGATTGCTGTTTTCGACTCATCTTTCAAAGAATGCAGAGCAACTGCAAACAGAGTTTCAATAGTCAGATATTGAAGTAAGGATTGACACATCTTTCACTTGAAGAGTCAGATTTTGGAAATACGGTTTATGGTTTATGTGACTATCAATATAGTCACACAATTAATGGAACAAACTCTTTCACCCAAACATTCATTGTGGCCGATAAATGTCTGCATAAATGACCAAACAAATAAGTAACAGATATTATTTCTATAGCTCAGAGGTCAAGAGCTGAAGCCGCCGACAGTTTGGATGCCAAACCTATATCACATTGTTCACCACCCCTTTTTACCCCTTTCTTTTGTTGATGACCACAAAATGTAATTCGAAAATAATGGGAAAACATATGATTGATTCCCAACTCAAACAAACTTGCTCAGAATATAAATAAAGCTGAGATTTATCAAATATTTCACCATTTTTTGAAATCCTTTCCTTTTTGTCTTTTTTTTTTTTTTTTTGCCGTGAGAAAAATTCCATTTTTAGTAAATAATATGTGACATGAAAGTTTGAAAGAATAAAAACTTCACTTAAGAAAGAATGTTTTGAATTTCCAGTATTTTTTTTTTTACCTTAAGTGGGATTTTACCAAACTTTATTTTGTGTTAAATTAATTAATTTACATTTGTTTTTAGAACCTCATTATTATTTTGTGTTATGCAGAATTTTGTGTTAATGAGACTCAACTGTATTAGAAACAGGAACCCTTATTATATTCTTGTGATACATTTTTCTATGAATCTGGGGTTACAGAAAAGAGGAAATCCCACCTTTTTAGAGTTTCAATCTTTCTGAGCTCTAACTCAGAATCAGCCTTGACTTAATTTTAAAAAGAAACAAAAAGGAATTCTTTTTCCTATATTTTAAACTTTTCTATCTAATTTTCATTTGGAATATAATTGCCACAAGAGAAGCAAAAATAAAAATTTTAGTAATGCATTAAAATTTACACACACACACACACACATATATATATATATATATATATATATATATATATATATATATATATATATATATATATATATATATATATTAAAATGTAAAACTGATTCACCAAAAGCTTGTTAGGAATATTATTTTAAAAAATAAAAATTAATTTTATTCAAATTTAATTATTCTATTTCCAACCAGGGGGCAATATAAATGGCTAAAATGTTTAATCTGTATGGGCTAATTTTAATTTGAAATATGGTTCTTGCATGAGAAAACATTAATAAATTCTATTTTAAAGTTTTAGCTGTGCAGTTTTTCTCCAGGGGTACTCTCATCATAAATAAAACCTATCATGTGAAATAGGTTATTATACACCTTTATGCAAAGGCCTTTAATCGGCCAAATATTTTATCACTTTCAAATATGAAATATTATTTGAATTAGCAAAGAGTAAAAATTTTTTAATAAAGAAGAGTAAAAAATTCAAGGACAAAATTTTTAAAAAAAGTTTAATTTTTTTTTTTTTTTTTATGTTAAATTATCATTGAGGAATGATACTAGAAATAAATAAGTATTGTATTGCTGCATGATACTTAAATAACTATTAAAGATGTCATTAGTTCTCTTGAATTGTATTTTCAACTTTATACAGATTATTTTAATTAATGAAATTAATATCAAAGAAATACAAAAATTATATTGTTTGTTTTATGTGTTTTAAAAGTTTTTGCCGCATTTCTAACAAAATACCTTTTTGTACCAACTATACCCTTTTTCTTCTGTACATTAATTTTACAAAAAAAAAAAAAAAAAAAAAAAAACTACTGAATTGTAGCTTAAAAGCCAACTTGATTTTTAAATGTGTTGTTTGTGTTTGATGGTAATCTGCTTTTTTTAAATTAATTTCTTTTTTCTTTAGGTTTTTCTCCGAATACAGTGCCTTCTTTCTTTTGGAAAATATCTTACAAAAGTGTCAGAGTCATCAGTTGATTTTGATGTGGAAAAGAAGAGATATTATTTCAACTTATGTAATAAAATAAAAGAATCAAACAAAGATGAGTTTTCCAAGATAACTGAGGTAAATTAATTCTATAATTGTGTTATTCAAATCAATTGATTTGCAGGAAAAAATAGTAGTACTAATTTACCATTAGTTAATTATTGCTGTTATTGTTAGTAATAAAACATAAGCAATTTGTATCCTTAAAACTTGATGATTTATCTGCTGAATTTTAATCTTCATCGCTTTTAAGCATATCTCCATACGATCAATCTACTGAAAAATTCTTATAAATCTACCACTGATTCACTATTTAAATAATAGTTTCGAAACTGATTTCGATCATTTTATTAATTGCAACAAAAAAAATTTCGGTTGATAAGTATATAGTTGGCATAATGATAGAAATGTAAGCTGCCAGAACTCAATTTTTGGATATATTCTTCAGCAAAACCTTGAAATAAGACAATCAACGTAGTTCTTTGAGTGAGTTTAAACAAAAATCTGGATATATTAAACATAGAATTAAGAATATGCACCTAATGCCAATTTTGAACATATCATTATGCATGCACAGAATAATTTGATTCAATAATTTTCCATATATTGCGGGGGGGGGGGGGGGGGGGGGGAAATAGTTTTTGCATTTTATTTGCATATATGTTATATTCGGAACATTTAATTATTCAATTTATATATATGTAGCTATTCAATGCTAATTTTCTATTAATATTTCTGTTGCTTTCAATTAAGAAATATATGCTGTCTTCATTATTTCATATGTGTTTAATCTAAAACAAAATTGATCCCTATTACTTAGTTAATTTACAATTGTGCAAAATGAGGATTTATTGATTTCATTTTTATAACACTTTTATTTTTGAGAGTAACCAAGCTTTATATAAATTTAATTATTTTACTATAACAAAAGTTTTCATTGAAAACATCTATTACAAAAATCTCTTGTTTGTATGGCCTTTATTGTTTTTAGCAATTAATTTTCACATTTCTGTTGAATTTTTATTTATAAATTTTTATTATTTTATCTAATTGATTTTTATTTATATTTCTTTATAAATGTATTCATTCATATTTTATTTGCAGAATTTCTTCAGTTGTGTATTATCTAACTCTTCATATTATTGATATTATTTATTTTACTTTAAATCTCAAAGCAGAAAATCTCATAAATGTTTTTATTCATATGTTTAGCTAATTTTTTTTTTCTACTCAGATTAATTTTTATTTGCAGAAAAATTGCAATGCTGAGAAGCAAAAGCAAAATCTTATGAAGAGTATGGCTCATTTATGGCTTAAAGTAAGCTTATTTATGTGCTTTACTAAGCTTGTTTTCTTTTTCTTATTTAAAATGATAAATTTTCTTTATGCAACTTTTTTGTTGTTTAGTGCTATTTCAGTTTGTGATAATTTAAATGTTGGATAAATATAAAAGTTCATTTTTTAATATCATTAAGTTCTTATTTTGAAATGTGTATCCTTTTATTTTCATTAATATTAATATCATTAAAATAATAGATTAACATCTGAGAAATTAGTGTTATTTGAAATAGTAAAATACTATTGTCATGATTGAAATAGATTTATTATAATTACTTTAATGTATGTTACTGTTTCTCATATACTTACCGAATAATAAAGACCAACAGAGATGACAGAGCTGGTCAAAATTAACTTTATATTCAACTAGCTGTGCCGCCCGCGTTGTCCGGGCCTGTAATAATATTCTTTAATAAAAATCTGAAATTTGCACTGTAAAATCTCATTAAAAGACCCAATCCCGAACCAAATTTTCCCTGCCTACGGTACCGTTTAACAGAAGTGCTGCACACACATGCAAAAAAAAGGGGGAGGGGAGGGTATAGAATCTTTTAGTTTCATATTCCACCACCTAGGGGCGAACTCCTTTCTTAACAAAACTGTTTCTGGACTTAAAAAATATGTTTGATGAAATTACTATTCAAAAAAAGGGGTAGGTACACTTTTAAAATTTTATATTATATAAATATTATTTATCCGTGAGCTCTGAAAAATCTGCATCAAAAACGGTAATGTTTTAAATATTTGATCACGCCCAATCCTAAAATAATTATTACCTGCCCCCTACCCATAATTTGATATCCTCTACTCTTTAAAATCTAGATTATGTGTTATAAACTATCTGAAAGTTTTATATTAAATAAGTAATATTTATCCCATAGCTTAGTGAAAAGTCTGCATTTGAAATGGTAGAAAACGGTACAATTTTAATTACTTGACCGCTCTCCCTAAAAAATCCCCCTGCCCTTTATTTGGTGCTCATTACTCTTTAAAATATGTACTATGTGTTATAATTTATCTGAAAGCTCAAAAACTATCATTTTGTAAGATTTTAGAATTTTAATTAATTTGTGTTTCAGCATTTCTTTTCCTTTTTTAGCACCAAATGGTGTACTTTTAAAAATATGACAGCGTGCCAAAGAATCCTATTATAAAAATCATTTATGATTTCAAAAAACTCTCTTTTAAATAGAACAAGTCATCCAAGTAGCGAATTAAAAACTAACATCTAAGGTTGTAATTGAGTGACTGTGAAGAAATTTATATATTTGAAATCAGCGAAAAATTTGTCATCTGGATATATGAAAAATAAATTTTTAAACTTAATATTTGAAAAAATGGACATCTATAAATGTCAGTACCCACCAGTGCCCAGCTGTCTGCAATGAACACCTGCTCTCGTTATGAAAGATTTCTCAAAAATCTGTTTCTTAACACAGAAAAAAATAAGATTTTATAAATGGATTTTTAATTAATTTTTCAGCTATTTATAGGAGTAGGAAAATAATTTTTAGAATTTCTGAAAGATGAATTTTTTCTGCATCTAGCTGTTTAATTTTTGAGTTTTTAGGCTCAGTAGATTTTAAAATACAGCTCTTTATAAAAAACTGGAGTACATTTATCGCCATGGTAGTCCTCTATTTACATTAACTCATTTCCCTCTCTTCCAGTTTTTGAAGAAATAGTCTGCGGTTTGATAAAAATTTATGCTTCTATTGAATTATGAGTACTTTTCCATTCTTCTCATTTAGGAATATTTATTAATTTCTCAACTATTTATTAGAATTTTAAAATTCTGAGATTCAGGTACATTAGGAAAGGCCTTGATCAATCTTCACAAAAAAATTGAGCCTTGTATGTACCATAGTTTTGGCTAGCCATCACAGACACACAGACACACACAGAGCATTTGTTATTTTATTAGTAAAAATTTGATATAATATTGTAATATCATTGTAATATTCTCTCTGTATTATTGCTATAAAGCATGTTATTTTATAACAGTATTTACAAAAATAGTCAATATGTAAACTATGCACATGTATGTTTCTAAATTTTACATTATGTATACTTTTAGAAGGAAATCAATCCAAATTACATTTTGAGTGCAACTCTGGGTGGTTTAACCATGTATCGAGAGTTGAGTCATGTGACCTAAATTAACCACTGAGAATCAATTGTTGCTGTGGTTATTGCCAAATAGCAAGCTATAAATTCAACACTTTTTTCTCACAACGTTAGAAAAATATATTTCACCTATAAAATTCTAAAAATTATTTTTCTTTCAATATAATAAGACTTTTTACAATGAGACAAAAAACGGTGTACAGTGTTCATTTTAGAGGTCTGCACGGGCCGGGCCTCGGCCCGAAGCCCGAGCCTGGGCCGGGTTCGGGCCGATTTTTAATAATGGCATTCGGGCCGGGCCGGGCCGGGCTGGGCCGGGCTCGGACCTTACTTCTGAAGACTTGGGCTGGGCCGGGCCGGGCCGGACTTAGTCACTAATCCTTTCGGGCCGGGCCTAGTCACTAATCTTTTCGGGCCTGGTTGGGCTCGGGCCTTAATTTTTTTGCTGGAGTATCGGGCCGGGCCTAACTTTTTTTTTTCCGTACGAAGCCGAGACTGATTCCATTCTTCCTAGTTTTCATGGACCAAAATAATCAGCTCCTATTGAATCTTCCTATATGAAAATCCTTTTCTGGACTTTTTATAAATCAGTAATATTTGGCTTTGTCCAAAAATTTTAGCAAAAAAAGCATATACTTTTAAGGCGTCATTATTCTACGATTAAACATTAGAATTTATTCCTTTTAAAGAATCGTAGATTACTAGGCGTTTTAAAATAGAATTAAACACACACACACATACCAAAAAAAAAAACATGATTATGACGGATTTTTTTAAAAACTGAAAACTGAAGGTTTCTTTTAAAATGTTCATCCATGCAAAATGAATACAACAATACGGGAGAAAAAAAATATATTAAACATTTACATCTGTTAAGAAGGGAATGCATTTTATTTCGTTCCAAAGCGATTTCGTCTTTGGAAATTTTACCATATACCGCTTTTTCGATTTTTTGTCTCTATTACAGGGAATATGGATTAATAATACTAGTGATAACTGAAACATTTACATACAACAAACAAAGATTCATTTAAAAGCATAAATATCGCAGCCTACGGCACTTCTGCATAAATTATAAACATGAAAAAAAAAAGAATAATATAATTTTTTTTGGTCAGAACTCTTCCATAAGATTAAAGATCAATGTTCTGTAGAAATTTACTCGAGCCGGGCCGGGTTTGGGCCAAATTTTAAACTTTTTTCCGGACCGGGCCGAGCTCGGGCCGGGCCGGGTCAGGCCATTATTTCTTTAGTTCGGGCTCGGGCCAATATTTCTTTCGTTCGGGCCGGGCCGGAATTTTAACTTTCGGGCCGGGTCCGGGCCTGGAAATTTCAACCTGTGCAGACCTCTAGTTCATTTGATGTCATTTCCTAATAGAATGCATTAACCTTGTATGATATTGTGTTTTATGTGAAAAGATAATTTTGTTTTCATTAAATTTTTCTAAGTGTCATTTTTTCACTGCAGGCTGAAGTAAATGATTTAGAACTGCTTGTGGAAGGTGGTGCAGCCCCTCAGCTGTCTCCTTATTTAGTTACTGATACAAGTGTGCTATGTTTTAATTTAATATCACTCAGACAATTGATAGCTTCAAGAAGATTTATTGTTATTGTGCCATTAGTAGGTATGTTCCTTTTGCCTGTATTATATATATATATATATATATATATATATATATATATGTTTGTTCTTATTTTAAATGTTTTTTTTTTTATTTTTTCCTTGCCCATATACACTGTTCTAATATGTATTAATAAATTTTTTTAACCCAAGTGCATTTGAACATATTTCATACAGATGTTAATAAAATACAATGGTTCTATGACTTTCTAACGTAGCTATCTTAATAACTTGATATTTATTGTTCATATGGTTTGTACAATATTAATTTCAATGAGAAGTAATTCTCTAACTTGACATATTTTAACACAGGGTTCGTACAGACTCCTTAGAAACTACTTAGAAATGAAAACATTCCCAAGTAGTACTTAGAACTACTTAGATAAACAAAATACTCCTTAGAAACTCCTTAAATTGTATTGCTGCTTTGCATGTAAGCAATATTGCTCCCGGAAAAAAAAAAAAAAAAAAAAAATCGCGATTGTAAAATGCACGGTAAACCCTTTATGCACATTATTCATCAGAAGCACAGCAGTGTTTGTTGGGATCATACTAATAGCCACCAAAGTGAAAATAATAATCCAGACACACCTTTAAGCTTCTAATTTCAAAAAGTGATTACGCTGTTTAATTCCTTTGCAGCTAGATATACAACTTTCTTCTTTATAATATGATTCTTCATCCTCAATTTTGCTGATAACAGTGGATTCAGGGAGTGATTCTCGTCCGAAATTTCTGAAAATTTGAAAATGGGTTATCAGTTCCACATAAGTTGCAAACTTGTATGATTTTGTGCACGAAAAAAATAATTGCAGAGAAATGCAAATTTCGTGAAAGGATCATCGAAAAAGCGCACATTTTGTCAATATTTTGTGGAAAAACGACAATTTCGTCAATGTTTTTGTCAACAAACTTTGTCAAAAGATCGCTCAAAAGTGCGAATTTCCTGTACGAATAACAGTTAAAACGGCAGTTTCACCAAATATCGCAGATAAAATGCTAATTTCGTCTGAAGACCACGGGAAAACTTTGATTTTGCCTAAAGATTGAGAATATAATGCCGATTTTGTTAAAAGATCGATAGGAAAAAAAACACGTTTTTGATAAAAGATCGCTTACAAATATTTTGTCAAAAGATAATTGAAAAAAAAAAAAATGCAGATTTCATCAAAAGATCACGGAATAAATGCCGCTTTCATCAAAAGATTGGGATAAAACTCCATTTTCGAGAAAAAATCATGTAAAAATGCAAATTTTGTCTAAAAATCTTTGAAAAAATGTCAATTTCATAAAAAAGAAACACGAGAAAACGCCAATTTTGCTAAAATATCGCAGATAAATCGCTGATTTTGTTTGAAGATCGTGGATACCGCCCCTCTCGCGGAATCCCTGCAAAATTGGGGCTGTGCAAGTGCATGCCATATAAATAACAACAAAAGTTGCAAGTCCTTAAAATTTTTTGGACTCCTTGAATTTTTTTATGTACTCCTTGGATTTTTTCTTCCCAACTCTGTATGAATCATGTAACAGAAACTCATTTAAATCAATGACAATTTAATTTATAGTATTGCAGCTTATCTGTAAAAATTGCTCCTTTGCTCATCAGTTATTTTTATTTGAAATTAATTATTTGAATCACTAGTTTGAATTAACTCCCCATTTTATTCAGAAACAATTTACTTGTATTCAAGAAATATTTTTCAAGCTTATTCTTTATCAATTGTTTTAAACTTTGGTAATGTTGTATGATTATAATCACGGGTGGGGAATTTTTCAAAAATCTTACCAGCCAAGGATTTATTTCACCAGCCTGGACGATGCAACACAAATGCAGTTGAAAATAGTTATGACAAAATCACATGCAATTACAAATGAAATTACTATTACTACAATGCATTTTCGTAATTCTTTTTTTCTGTAACATTAAGAAATATATACAACAGAGGTAAGCTTAATATAAGGTAGAACTTAGTACCGAATTTACACTGTAATAATTTGGAAAGTTAAAATATCTAGATTAAAAAAGTGTCTCTGATAATGTCTCTATCACCTTCATTTCTTCAAAAACTAAAAATGTACTCGCCTTGTCAGAAAAACCACTCGCCACTGGCGAGCGAAATGATGTATTTCCCCACCCCTGATTGTAATATAATAATAGGAAAAACAATAAAAGAAAGTATAATTTCTTAAACGATAAAATTTCTTATTAATTTTGATATGCTTATTTAGCAATTCTCTTTTTTTTAATCCTCTTTAGTCAAAATGTTTCTATTTTAATAACATGATACGATTATATTTTCAAAGCTAAATTAGCTTATTTTGATGCATTTAAATACCAGGAATACACCAAGAATCTTTCCAAGAAAGCTGAGCAAGTTTCTTATTTCTATTTCTTTATAATATTCAAGTTTTGGTACAAAATTTGGAACATGTATATTTCAATTCTATCATGGCCTGTTTTCTACTCATCTATATTCGAATGTTAGAAGAAATGATAGATTTCTTCAAAATTTAAATAGCTTTCTCAAATAGACCATGATATTTTCTTTCTCTGTTGCCTGTTTACAACCCCTGCCGCAACAACAACAAAATAATAATAATAATAAATTAAGAAAAAAATAAATAGAAGTAAACATGTTACCTTTGGGATGCAGTTGCTTAAAAAATGTACAGTTTTTAACTATAAAGCTTCAAAAATGGAATCATTTTTACATTACTATTACGATTCTATTTATCTTGTGAATGCACTTTTTTAATATCCATGTTATTAAATTATGATTGTATGTATGGGAGCAGTTAAATTTCTGACAGATTACTCATTACACTGATAAACAAGGTTTATGTTTCTAACTAAGTATGTGGTGACTTTTATATTTTAGGTAGTGCTGTGAAAGAATATCCCATTAAAAAGTTTCCATTACCCACAGATTTTTAAAAAATTCAAAATCTTGAAAATCTGAAATTTGTAGTATTTTTCAACGCACATACCTTATGAAATTTATCATTTGGTATTTTAGCATTGACAAACTTTTAAATAAACACTTATAAAGCTTAAAATTAATATTTAAAATACTGAAAGTATGCATTGTTTATAAAGTTTCAGAAAAATATAGAAGAATTTTTGTAAAAAGAAATGATATTAATAAGAAATTTCATACTTTATGTAGCGGTAAATGTCTTATCTGTGGCTGCTCCCTTATAGGTCATTGTTCCGTGTTATATTGACAATTTAAAGCAGACATTAAGCCACCTACATCATTACAATAGCATAAATCATCTTTTCTTGAAAAAAATGTTGAATATTTCTTATGTCAATCTCGATAAATAGATGTCTTTGTATTGTTTTTCAGGAGATTCCAACCTTGCAATCTTGATCCAAGTAATTCCGAGTTTTTCTTTGATAAATTTAAGTCTCTCACAAAATCATTTAATTCTTTTTGAATAATTAGGTGTGGTTCTTCATTTATGCCAGTAAGAATAGTTCATATCAGATGTAGAGAAAGTTTCAGTTTCATCAATTTCCATTTCTACTGCTGCATCGTCATATGTATAATTCTCTGGAGATTTCGGTATTAGTAAATCATCATTATGTAATGCTGGTCACATTGCTGAATCTAAGTTCGGGTACTTAATTTTATGTTTACTTCTTGCAGAGAATCCTTTAATTTTTGTAATACATTAGTAGCAGTCAGTTATATGATCCTTCGGCATGCGCCATATCATGGGTATAGCAAAGGACATACACTTTTTTGTATCTTTCATCTGCACCCGGAGGTTTGTAGCACATCATGTACAAGAAAAATGAGGTGCCCATTTCTTATCTTGTTCACCTACTTTATATCCAAAGTACATATGATAGGCAATCTTTATTAACGGCATGAAAGCGCATCCATGCTTTTTCAAAGTTAGCTCTCCGCACACATAGCAAAAAGAATCAGATTTATTAACGCATCCTCTTGACATGTTTTACATATTGTAGAGGAAAATAGGATAATTATAATCAAAGTTTAATTAAAAAGTCTTACACAGCAAAGAAATAGTACACTCGCCCCGAAAGTTTCAGCTGTCATGGATTTGCGTTAAAGTCAAATACTGTGGGGGTGGCTAGAGCTGCCTGTTCAAGGTCGCTAACATAAAATTTATTAGGGGACATCTGTTTCTACTCTCTTGCGGTATCTTTTATCGTTGTAATAAGAAAAAAGAATGTTTGTGTGAACCAAATACATGAAAGAGAATGATACAATATAATTATAATGCCTTTACGATGCCTATATATTCCAAAGCGTATAAATGAAATTTCTCAAAATTGGAGGGTGATAGAAAATTTTTAAAAACATATTCTTTTTCAGCAGCTTGAAATCTATAAGAAACACCCAACGTATATAGAGAAATAGAAAATTCGTTAAAATTTGTTTATCAGTGTTATTATAGAAATTTTATTCTTAACAGGAAAATATCAAAGAATTTTTGTGTCAAGTATCTGTGACTATTTTATGATTCTTATTGAAATATCTTGTAGCGTGTTATATGTTTTCTATGTGTCAAAGTAACATTGCAAAAGGAATTACCTATGAAATTTTCATTATGTCAATGCTGCAAATATCAATGAATTTTTATCATTAAGATATTTAGGACCACTGTATTAAACTGTACCTTGAGGTAGTAAATACAAGTTTTTATAATAAAGGTTTCCCCCTATTTTTGCATTTTGTAATCAAGATGATGCCATAACTCTTTGCTAATTATTTTTTTTTAATTATTGTTATCAATTTCTATTATGTTTTTGTTTTTAAATGTAAATGTATCAAAGCTCTGCATTTTTTTTTTTTTAATTAAAATTTTTCTGTCATGGATATTAGTAAATTTTGAATTTGACAATGTTTTTGTTGTTACTAACGATCCTTGTCTGCAAAAACGGGAAACCAATATTCCGAAGGTGCAGGGCAAAGGGAACTTCTATTTGACAAAGCACCAGAGGGATGGAAGTCTGACTTGGCCTTAAAGTTTCACCACGATTTTCATCTTTACCAGAAAAAGGAAATCTCTAGACTGTGATTGTCATTGATGATCGTAATAACTGGGGCATTTGCTGAATTTTTTGTCAGTGTGGCCTCTCTTACATTGGGCAGACAAAGTGTGCACTCAGAATTTGACTTAAAGAACATCAGAATTACGTTTTGAAGCAGGAATGTGAAAAATCTACAAAAGCTAAACATTGCTAGAATTTCAACCATCACTTTAATTACAAAGAAGCAAAATTAATTCAAAAATGTAGTTCAGTTTTGGATTTAAATTTTTACGGGCTTACAATATTCACAAACATAATTCTACTTTAATCAATGATATGTTCAACACCCCTTTTCTTTCACAAGTGTGAAGATATCCAGCATAGTGGCTCCTTCTTTTAAGCTATTTTCGGTCAGTTATGTCATTTCTTTAAGATATTTAAACTCTTTTTAGTCATGTTTTTAATCATTCATAAGCCAGTACTCGGGCTATAGCTAAGCAGGTTCTTTGATCCATTTCACTTTTTTTTTCTCTTGCACTGAGGAAAAGGACCGAGGCATCCTTGAAATGATGTATGTGATTTTATTGGAGAGTTTTTTTTTTTTTTTTTTTTAACCAAATTTTTGCATTAAAATGTTGTAGTTTTTAACTTGTGTGTTGAAATTGTGTTATAATTTTGCTTATACAATTTAAGTTTTGATGTTTACTATCCAATCAAAAATTTTTATGTTTCTTACATCCATTGAGTCCTTTTGAAAAAAATCCAAATTAAATGCAGCTTTACATTTTCAGTCATTGCAAATTTGGATCAACTAAAGAAAGAAAGTATAGGAGCTAGAGAAGCTATCCGTTGGTTAGAGAATGAACTACGAAAAGGATGCAGGTATATATTGTTTATTTTTTTCCCAATGTGTATTGATTTTAATTAATATTAACTGAATACAACTAAAATTTTCAATGTATTTTTTCCCCCTCAGATTCATAAGAGCTCAGCGTCAGATGGAGAAAATTAGCCTAGTTCCTATGAAATACCCTAGAAAAAAAGAAAAAGAAGCCTGGTAAGTCCTGCTTTAAGCTTTCATAAATGTTTTATTTGACAATTGTACCATAATTTAATATTATTTATCTTCAAAAATTTATTTGTATGTTGAAAATCTCATATCCAAATGCATTTGTGGATAAGATTACAGAATTTGGCAGATTTGATTTTAATTCAATTCAAGACATAAAAATACATGTAACTGTATATAAATTACTTTAAAAATGCATAATAAAACATATGAAAACTTAAAAATACATTTAAAGTACTTTAATATTTTTAAGTTTTTATATGTGTACGGAGGTGTACTAAATTAAAAAGAAAAACTAAATTAAAAGAGAAAAAGCAAGTAGACTGTAAATTTAATGGAATGTTTTTTTTCTAAGAGTCACCGCTTGTTGCAGCATTAGAGCTTGTTGCTAAGAGACCGTTTCTCTCAATCCACTGCGTCACACAACACGTGAGCAGGGGTTACACGAAATTGCCGATTGGCGTATAATTGGCGTGGGCTGTGTTTGTCGCCAAGGCGATGTTACAAGATCACAATACAGAAGCGGAACATCCCGCCCGGCATTGAAATATTTTTATATTTCAAGATACATATGCAATACAAGTAATAACACAACATGATACAGATTATAAGCAAAAATAAATAAATAAAATAAATAAACACAAATAATACATGAAAAATTAATACATAATAAAGCACATTTAAAGTTTAGGATCTATGATGTTGTCCTCAATGGGTAATATACTTATTTTTGAAATAGGTCGTTTAAAATTACCCTTAGCGGTACGAACTTCAACTACCCTAACTATCCCGTCCGCGCCTGGGAAAACCTTATTAATGCGGCCTAGTGACCAAGTGCAAATGGGTAATTGTGAGTCCTTAAGCAAAACTAGCATTCCTGGCAGAATATTAGGCCTTTTAAATAGCCACTTGTTTCTTTCTTGTAACTGGCTCAGATAATTATTCTGCCAACGTTTCCATATTAACTGCGTTAATTTTTGAGTCCTTTGCCATTTATTTAGCAAATTATCTTTGACCTCACTTAAATTGGGTTCTGGAATTAAATTAAGAGGCTTTCCTATGAGGAAGTGACCAGGAGTCAACACCTGAAGATCGTCAGGATCTGTTGATAAAGGACAAAGTGGTCGCGAATTCAAAATAGCCTCTATCTGTGTGATAACTGTCAGGAATTCCTCGATCGTGAGATGAGCTGAGCCCACAGCTCTTTTTAAGTGGTATTTGAAAGATTTGACTCCTGCCTCCCAAAGGCCACCAAAATTTGGCGCCCTAGGAGGGGAGAATTTCCAGTTAATACCTTCAGAAGCTAAAAAGTTCGAAACTTCATCACTCGTAACAAGTCTGCGTAAGCGTTTTAGTTCTGCTGAAGCCCCAACGAAATTTGTAGCATTGTCGCTAAAGATTACAGAGCTTTTCCCACGACGAGCGAAGAATCTTTTTAGAGTCGCTATTATAGCCTCGAATGCAAATCTGAGACAAAATCCAAGTGCACAGCTTTAGTGACCATACATACAAATATGGCAACATAGATTTTCTGAAAAGTACCCTTTCTTTGACCTTTATATTTTATTTCAAAAGGCCCACTTAAATCTAATCCCACATTTGAAAATCGGGAACTGAGCACTATTCTTTCAGGAGGGAGATCCCCCATCATTTGACTAGTCATTATAGGTTTAATTTTAAAGCATTGTAAACACTCACGTACAATTTTACGTGCAATATTTCTGCCACCAAGCGGCCAATATTTTTGACGCACTGTGTTCAAAAGAGCTTGGGGTCCTACATGAAAATCTCGTTTATGATAATATTGAAAAATTATTTTCGTCAAGCGACAGCTCGCCGGAAGTATAATGGGGTGTTTATGGTCAAAATTCAAATTTGATTTTGCTAGTCTTCCTCCCATTCTCAATAAGCTATCTCCATCTAAAAAGGGATTTAAGAATTTTAACTTACTTGCGCGATGAACCGAAGATCCCGCTTGGAGGGCCGAAATTTCATTTTTGAAATACTTTACCTGTTCATTTTTTATTAAATAAACCTCTGACTTTCTTAATTCCTCCAGCAACAGAGGGCCGGTTGCAGATGTTGCTTTTTTACATTTATTTATGAATCTGAAAATATAAGCTAAAATTCTAATTAATTTTTGGAAATTATTGCTAAGATTAATTAAATTATCACAGAAATTAGAGTCAGTATGAATAGCGAATGTCAAGTTGCTGGGAGCTTTAAGCTCACTAGAATAATGTTCATCTTTAATGTCACTTATATTAGAGTCAGTTTTTGCTATTGTTTCTTCAAGAATTGAAAGAGGCGGGCCATGCCACCACAACTGGTTAGAAGACAGGCTTTCCACACTTGCACCTCTTGATATCAAGTCAGCTGGATTGTGTTCTGACGGAATATGAAACCATGGAAAGTTCTTAGTTTGTTCCTTAATTTGCACAACACGGTTTCCCACAAACGTTTTCAGGAGATGAGGAGCAGTGTCTATCCAAGCTAAAGCAATAGTTGAATCAGAAAACAAATTAACTGAAGCTACTTGTTTGTCTAATGAATTTAAGACCTTGTTAGTGAGTTTAGCCAGAAGAAGACATGCTGATAGTTCGAGACGTGGTACTGTTATTACTTTGGTTGGACACACGCGGGATTTACTACATAATAAGTGACTGATGGTTTCACTAGAATTAGATGTTTGCATGTATATCACTGCGCCATAAGCCTTGGAAGACGCATCTGCGAAACCATTTAGCACCACTGATTGGTTCACAGCTAGGAAACATCTTGGCACTTCAATGGATTCCAGTTCTTTAAGACTTTCAAGGAAGGTTTCCCATTGTTTGGCAACATGAGAGGGCAGCTTCTCATTCCACTCTATTTTAAGAAGCCATAGCTCCTGCATGAATATTTTTGCTTTAGCAATCACTGGCCCTAAGAGACCGAGAGGGTCATCTTGCAGAACTCCACCCTTACATAATAAATCGTTCAAAGATTTTCCATTGGTTGACTTGGCACTAGCGTCAAAAACGACGCGTAGTTTTGTGGTTTTACTAGAGGATCGTAAAACGCTGTGATGTGGTAAGTAATAGCCATCATTAAAGTTCGTGTTTTCTTTTATTTCATGCATGTGATTTAAATCTCTATATTCTTCAATAAATTCTGTGTATAAATTTTTCATAACAGGATCTCGATCTAAACGTTGCCACAGAGAGTTTAATCTTTTCAAAGCAAGATTTTTGGAATTTCCCAAATCGGGTTCTAAAACCTGTGGTTTAAACGGCATCGTGACCACAAACCTACCATCCGGTTTTCTGAAGTGCGTTTTATTGAAGTGATCATTACAATATTCTAATTCTTCACTGTTACAGGGTTTTAAATTTTGTACTTCTTCAATTTCCCAGAAAGACTTCAAAGTGTCATTAAGTAATTCAAGATTTTTTGTTAAGAAACAATAATTAGTATTATTATTATTTACTGTTTTGTCATAAATACAACCAGATACAATATAACCGAAAATGCTTGATTGCAAATATAAATTATTGCCTAACTTTATTTTTTCTTCATTTAAAAGAGAAAAATACAGTTCAGCACCGATAATTATCTCCACACTGCTTGGAATGTTAAATTTTTTATCCGCTAAACAAATATTTGCTGGAATTTTTAAATCTGATATGTTTATCTTTTTCGAGGGCGTGAAGTCACAAATGTTTGGAACGATTAATAACTCAATATCATAACTGGCACTATTCATTTTATTTGACAACTTTGATTTGATTCTAGATTTAATGTAAATAGGCAATTTATTTATTCCACTTACAGGAATATTTATTTTCTCTTTTTTCAAGCCTAATATTTGTGCTGCTTTAAATGTACAAAAACAATTCTGAGATGCGGAATCTAATATTGCCTTGAAAGAAATTTTGATGCCATTTACATCTGTCAAATTATTGCAGTGCTAATTAAAACAGATTTATTATTATCATTTTCATACGAAAAAAATGAATGAACAGTAGTTTCGTTTTGTGATAAATCTTCCAAAACAAAATTGCTATTTATTGTTTCATGTATTGGGAGATTGTTTATAGGATTGTTTACTGGTGTTGTATAGTTATGTAATGATGAATGATGGCTTGCGCTCTTGCAAACATGACAAGTGCTTTTTGAATTACAATAATTAATGAGGTGGGCTGAACTTAAACAATTGAAGCAAAGTTTATTTTTCTTAACAAGGTTAATTCGCTCACTTAACTTCATGTTTTTATATTTAACACAATGATATAAGGGGTGGTTTTCGGTTTTACAGATTACGCAACATTTACTTTGAGGTTTGCTTGTTTTTATGAATAAGGATTTTGCAGTATATTTAGAGGATACGTTAGAACTTATACTATTTAAGATTTGACATCTTCGTTCAAGAAATTCTAAAAATTCATCAAAATTAGGCACTTCATTATCCTTTAATGTTAGTTCGTATTGTTTACGAGTTTCGTTATCTAGTTT
The DNA here is from genome assembly GCA_964019185.1 of Maratus speculifer. NCBI lineage: Eukaryota > Metazoa > Arthropoda > Arachnida > Araneae > Salticidae > Maratus > Maratus speculifer. The sequence continues at coordinate 306,930,191 of OZ025295.1, read as the reverse complement.
ATTTAGAATAATATTCAGCAAAATTGCGTTCGAGAAATTATCTCTATCATACTTTAAGATCTTTAAAGCCCTTAAATTTTTCTTCACGTTATCCAATAAAATGCGGAGATCCTTAGCGGATTCCTGTTTAATTGCATAAAGATTTAAAATATTCTTTATATGACAATTTACCATAACTCTTTTATTCTCATATCTTTGTTCTAACGCATTGAAAAGTGAAACATAATTTTCATCTGGTGTAAGCAAACTCCTCGCTTCACCAGTCAAAGCAGAACGCAAATAAAATAATTTTTCATTATCTTTTAAATTTGAATTATCATTAATAAGCTCATTAAATGTACTTTTAAATACGGACCATTCTTCAATTCTGCCACTAAAAACCGGCAATATGACCCTAGGTAGCTTAATGCTAGATGTTTTAGCTTGGTCCTGTTCAATGGATTTTTTATTAGAATCAGTATTTTCATAATAAGCATTAATAGAGGATTTTAAGCTTACCTCTAGTTTTAGAATATCTTCGTCCAGTTGCGAGAGGATTTTTTCTGTTTCTTCCAACTTTTCTTCCTCTATTATTCTGTAATACTCTAGTTTAAGAGCTTAAAACTTTTCTTCTGTTTTCGACAGTAAGTCCAGGTGAGCTTTCCATTCGGATAAATTAAATGTTTTTCCATCCGTTGCGTTAAATATTCTAGTGACTTGGGCCTTGATATTCCCTCGCCTTCTGTTTAACGATGTTATTTCACTTTCCGACATTATTCATCTTGTTGACGAAATTCGATAAATTCAATATTTAATTCAATAGAAAAGACACTGGCTCGTTCATACCTCCGGGTCGCTAGGACCAAATGTACGGAGGTGTACTACATTAAAAAGAAAAACTAAATTAAAAGAGAAAAAGCAAGTAGACTGTAAATTTAATGGAATGTTTTTTTTCTAAGAGTCACCGCTTGTTGCAGCATTAGAGCTTGTTGCTAAGAGACCGTTTCTCTCAATCCACTGCGTCACACAACACGTGAGCAGGGGTTACACTAAATTGCCGATTGGCGTATAATTGGCGTGGGCTGTGTTTGTCGCCAAGGCGATGTTACAAGATCACAATACAGAAGCGGAACAATATGTTTTATTATGCATATTTAAGTAATTTATATACAATTACATGTACTTTTATGTTTTAAATAAGTAAACAAGGTGAATTCTGCACTGTTTTTGTTCTTAATTCCAATTGTTGTTCAATTCAAGACTACAAGTCTTTCTGATGTTTGAGAATTTCTTTGACATCACTACAAAGAACCTGCTGGATCAAGCCTTGTTTGGTAGATTTACAACATGGATATTGTATTTGAGTGAAGACAAATTTTTATTATTCATTTCTACATAAAAATATAATTTCTAATTTCTAAAAATTAAAATAACAAATGTTGTCAATTTATTTATTTCTTACTAGCTTTCCGCCCGCGTGGAATTCGGTTACATTGCGGTATAAAGCATAACTATAAGAAAACTTCTCATTTCCACGGAAAAATGTAAGAACCACGATGTAACGCTGGATATGATTAGTTGTTAAACCAAAACTGAATGGTACACTATATTATATGTTTTCCCTTGTGGAGCAAAAACATGCAGATTTTGGGCACTGGAAACTACGGGAACACGCTACATAGAGCTGACCATGCTGACGTTGAGCCTGTTGCGATAAACAGACTTGAGTATGAATATCATTCTCAGAAGCCCTCAAAGAAGCTTGGCGAGCGGCTTGCTCCTCAAGTCTTTGCTGGCGCTGAGATGGTAGCTCAGCAGCTCTCGAAGCAGCCTGACGCTCTGCTTGTTCGCGCCTTCTTAATTCAGCATGGAGAGACGATTCTTGAGATCGGGCAATTTTCATTGCCCGAGCTTTAGATGAGGTGCTCAACAAATTAGATTTACGTTTGCGAGGCATTGTGAAAATATGAGTAAACTATAAACCTAAACTAAACTAAAATCCCAAACTAAACTATAACAATCTAAATGACGAACAAAGCTACGTAATTACCTATCGAAAAAACAATAACTACTTTAGATATCTACCTAGAAAAAAAGCACTAAACTAACCTAACTATTATACAGCTACTGCACATCGTTACCACGTTTTAAAAACACCCAGTGCCATCTATCACATACCTCAAGAACTAAATAACGTAACTAATACTTATACCAATTAGTAATTCGTTGACTTATAGTTATTTCAGGATAAGTAGATATAAAAAAAATTTTAGACGATAAAACAAATAGTACATCATCCCTCGGGAATTCTTCATTTTCGAGGATTCATTATCGTATCATTTAGCTTCTAAATTTACATGTTCATATTCGTTTGCAATATATAAGTAGATGTAAAAAAACAGTTTAGACGATAAAACAAATTGTACGTCATCCCTTGGGAATTCCTCATTTTCGGGGATTCATTATCGTATCATTTAGCTTCTAAATTTACATGTTTATATTCGTTTGCAATATTTTATCTTGTTTTAAACGACACACAGCGCCATCTCCAATCCATCCATCAAGCAAACTATATTTTTGTTTTCCCTCGGGAATATCAATTTTTTCCGGGATAAAAAGTACCCTATTATTTAATCTGGACTTCTAACTTTACGTCTGCAAAATTTCAAAGCAATCGGTTCAGTAGTTACGGTGTGAAAGCGGAACAAACATACAAACAAACTCACTTTCCTATTTATAATATTAGTAAGGATTATATATATATGTGTTTTTTTCCAAACAGAATATCTTTTTATGGTATTTCTTTATCATCATACATATTTGCAAAATTTAAGCTCAACATTTTAAAACTTGAATATAAATGTCAATACATATGCAATAAATGTCAGTAGCATATTAATATTAACTTTTTAACCTATCAAAATTAACTTTGTTAAAGCGGTTATTTATCTAATTTTCTCATATTCAAAATCCTTACATAAAGCTTGTTTTATGTAAATTGTATTGGACTAAAAGGCAACAGCAGAAAAATTTACATCTTTGAGCATTATCATATCTCGTACATCATTCAAAAGACAATTAAAACTCTACGAAAAAAAAATTAACAGTCAATCTGTCTGAATGCGTACTCAGGAGTCAATCCATGTAAAATTTGAGGCCCTATTTTAGTGCCCTTCAAAAATCCATCTAATTAAACTGGCCCCTTCTTAAAATTTGTCTTATAAAACTGGCTCCTTCACAAAACTCTCCTTAATAAAATGGGCCCATTCACAAAACTTCATTTTCAAAAAACATACTCTTCATTATCTTTATTTTATTACGTTTTAAAACATACAATATGTAAACTAAACAAGTTCACCAGAAAAAAAACTTTAGCAGAAAACCTTAAACAAGTTATTATTAATAATGCTTGCTTTGACTTTGAGTAACTTAATTTCCTTTTTTGTTACAAGATGTTATTTTTTCAGTAACTAATTTTTTTTTTTTTTTTTTTTTTGTTACAATATGTTATTTTTACATGAATAAATTTTACTTTTCACAAAATGGACCACAAGAAAATAAACACTACATCAATCCCTGGTACTAAGACTATGACAGATTGACCCAAAATTCGACCTACATTGCATCTAACATCGAGCAGAAATCTTCCATAATCATAATGCTGATCAGTGACAAATATTATAGATGAGAACTTTATGAAAAATTAATGACGGAAAAAATTGTTTAAACTTACCAAAGCATTTATTTACGAAGTTAAATTCTTGTTAAAATATTTTCTCATACTTGAATTAGTATAGAAGTCTTATGTCATGAAAATCACTGCAACAGTTTTATCTCGTTTTCAAAATAATCTTATTTTGTCTGCACACTTATTGATGTATTTTGGATTATTACAGTTTGGTAAAATAGAGAATTTTTGGAAGTTCTTTAATGATAGCTCACTCATTTTAAACCACATTTTTTGTCAGTATCTTGCACTTTGACCATTTTCCTCTCTTGATGTGGAATTCATTATCTCTTGTAGATATCTATCACTTTTTATTGCTCTCCTGTATTGTTCAGAAGTTTTCACAACAGATTTTCCAAATTCCTATTTTTATTTTTTGTTGTTTCTAGAATTCCTAAAAATTAACTAACAATTCGCTTTGAAATTTGACTCATACAACATAAGTTGAGTTTGTTTTTATTTAATTTATGTTAAGGAAAGATCGTGAAGGATTAAATGCCAAGGAATGCAGTAATATTCATCGCTGGCGAACTTGCTTTGTGAATGATTATTTCCTTTATTAATCAATCTTTTTTTTCCTTTTACTCAGAGAAGATTCTAAGTTTGTTTCAATGAAATGAGATATTGCACTGTCAGCTGAAATGATCTCAATGCATATGTATTTTAATATAACTCATTTCTCAAATATATATTTTTAGGTGCGTTCGTAATTATGTAAATACGTAGCACCTATTGTTGTCGCTCAGTCTGTCCGTATATAACAACGCAAAAACTACCCAACCGAATCGTTTGAAATTTAAAATACATAATTATTACATAATTTTGTCGAGTCATTTCAAATGTTATGAAAATCGGATGCATTGATCAATTACAGGGACAATCAAAAGTATTCCGTTACATTACGGTCAATGGGGAAAAAAGTTTCAAATGCATTTTAATGGTGTTACACTCATTTGAATATAACAGAATTGACATGAATCTATGAAATATGTACTAAAAAATACATTTTGTACAATCTGTGATGCAAAGAATATTTATTATTAAATTACAGGGCCACACAAATGTATTCCACTAAATAATGTTATACGGGGAAACATTGTTTGGGGGGTGTTTTAATTATATTAAACTACTTCACATTTTATGAATAAGATATACGTTAATGAAGTATAATAAAAATTACTCCCTTATTTTGTCTGCACACTTATTGATGTATTTTGGATTATTACAGTTTGGTAAAATAGAGAATTTTTGGAAGTTCTTTAATGATAGCTCACTCATTTTAAACCACATTTTTTGTCAGTATCTTGCACTTTGACCATTTTCCTCTCTTGATGTGGAATTCATTATCTCTTGTAGATATCTATCACTTTTTATTGCTCTCCTGTATTGTTCAGAAGTTTTCACAACAGATTTTCCAAATTCCTATTTTTATTTTTTGTTGTTTCTAGAATTCCTAAAAATTAACTAACAATTCGCTTTGAAATTTGACTCATACAACATAAGTTGAGTTTGTTTTTATTTAATTTATGTTAAGGAAAGATCGTGAAGGATTAAATGCCAAGGAATGCAGTAATATTCATCGCTGGCGAACTTGCTTTGTGAATGATTATTTCCTTTATTAATCAATCTTTTTTTTCCTTTTACTCAGAGAAGATTCTAAGTTTGTTTCAATGAAATGAGATATTGCACTGTCAGCTGAAATGATCTCAATGCATATGTATTTTAATATAACTCATTTCTCAAATATATATTTTTAGGTGCGTTCGTAATTATGTAAATACGTAGCACCTATTGTTGTCGCTCAGTCTGTCCGTATATAACAACGCAAAAACTACCCAACCGAATCGTTTGAAATTTAAAATACATAATTATTACATAATTTTGTCGAGTCATTTCAAATGTTATGAAAATCGGATGCATTGATCAATTACAGGGACAATCAAAAGTATTCCGTTACATTACGGTCAATGGGGAAAAAAGTTTCAAATGCATTTTAATGGTGTTACACTCATTTGAATATAACAGAATTGACATGAATCTATGAAATATGTACTAAAAAATACATTTTGTACAATCTGTGATGCAAAGAATATTTATTATTAAATTACAGGGCCACACAAATGTATTCCACTAAATAATGTTATACGGGGAAACATTGTTTGGGGGGTGTTTTAATTATATTAAACTACTTCACATTTTATGAATAAGATATACGTTAATGAAGTATAATAAAAATTACTCCCTTATTTTGTCTGCACACTTATTGATGTATTTTGGATTATTACAGTTTGGTAAAATAGAGAATTTTTGGAAGTTCTTTAATGATAGCTCACTCATTTTAAACCACATTTTTTGTCAGTATCTTGCACTTTGACCATTTTCCTCTCTTGATGTGGAATTCATTATCTCTTGTAGATATCTATCACTTTTTATTGCTCTCCTGTATTGTTCAGAAGTTTTCACAACAGATTTTCCAAATTCCTATTTTTATTTTTTGTTGTTTCTAGAATTCCTAAAAATTAACTAACAATTCGCTTTGAAATTTGACTCATACAACATAAGTTGAGTTTGTTTTTATTTAATTTATGTTAAGGAAAGATCGTGAAGGATTAAATGCCAAGGAATGCAGTAATATTCATCGCTGGCGAACTTGCTTTGTGAATGATTATTTCCTTTATTAATCAATCTTTTTTTTCCTTTTACTCAGAGAAGATTCTAAGTTTGTTTCAATGAAATGAGATATTGCACTGTCAGCTGAAATGATCTCAATGCATATGTATTTTAATATAACTCATTTCTCAAATATATATTTTTAGGTGCGTTCGTAATTATGTAAATACGTAGCACCTATTGTTGTCGCTCAGTCTGTCCGTATATAACAACGCAAAAACTACCCAACCGAATCGTTTGAAATTTAAAATACATAATTATTACATAATTTTGTCGAGTCATTTCAAATGTTATGAAAATCGGATGCATTGATCAATTACAGGGACAATCAAAAGTATTCCGTTACATTACGGTCAATGGGGAAAAAAGTTTCAAATGCATTTTAATGGTGTTACACTCATTTGAATATAACAGAATTGACATGAATCTATGAAATATGTACTAAAAAATACATTTTGTACAATCTGTGATGCAAAGAATATTTATTATTAAATTACAGGGCCACACAAATGTATTCCACTAAATAATGTTATACGGGGAAACATTGTTTGGGGGGTGTTTTAATTATATTAAACTACTTCACATTTTATGAATAAGATATACGTTAATGAAGTATAATAAAAATTACTCCCTGCATATTTACAGAAACACAAAGATTTCGACCACTATACTGTATCCAAAGTACGCTCTACTATATCAGCAAGATCTGAATATTTTAAAACTTCATTATCTACGAACGCACCTCATTTGCTACGCTTTACGTGCAATTTCCAACTTGTTTATAATTATATTTCTAAAAATCTAGCTTTTATGCAGTTTTATTTGAAAAAATAATTTTTTAGTTGAAATTGTTGCTTGGCACACAAAGGAGTTTGCCCTGTATCTGTTTAAAACAATCACATGACTTGCACTATTATAGTATAACTATATATAATCATTATGAATAACATGTGTACCATTGTTACGTTGTGCAATGAATATGTCTATATATATTTTTAATTCTAGGGATTTTTTCCAAGTGTTGGAGTGTTGTAACTATTTAGTTCAGCAACAGACAAATGGCAAAACCAAGTGTTCTCTCGTGACTTTGTTAGTTGGACCCCATAATAACTTACCTGAAAATGCTGCTGCTATAGCTCAATCTATAGGTAACTTATTCAGCTTCCTTTATTTAATCATAATAATTTGTGAAATAATAAGTTAATAATTCTCAAAAAGTGATTAATCATAAAAAAAAATATTAAAACCATCTTTTTTATTGTAATTTTTTAAGTCCATGGTGTATAAATCCACTTGTAATATCATTTGAAATGTTTTTAAAATATCAAGAGAAATTCATAAATTATAATTTTTAAACATTTGTATAAACATTAAAGATGTAGTTCATCCATCATTCTGCTAAATTTATTTTGAAAAAAAAAATAGTAATAATAATAACACTTTAATGCTGCTGCTGTGAAGCGAGCAGTGATATTAATTAAATTAACAGCCCTTTTAATGCTTATTTCACTCTGAGTCCATTTTAATAAATACTTGTTAGGAATTGATAAATTAAGTTATCCCAGTTTATTCACAGAAAATCGTTTGCATATTTGCAATTGTGATATTTAATTTATTTATAAGACGCGACTCGTTGCTATGGAAGCGAAGCTGTTTTTTCGTCTGCTTTGCTTTTTATATTTTTTATCTTACGAGATGAGTTAAAAGTTTAGATAAAAAAGTTGGCATCAATTTTTGATGGAATGAAAAAGAATTTTTTAGAGAGAATGTTTATATTTTTTGTTTGTCGTGCGTGTCTTGAGTTTTATTGAAGAATTATGTTAATTTTATGAAAAGGCACGCAGAAATGCATAAAGGATCATCTTTCCAGTTTTTAGTATGAGGATCAAAAATTATCAAGGTAAAAGCATTTATATTTTGTACATATTATACATTTTGTACATAGTATGTAAATAATTTGAATTCAATATTTCTTTATTCTATAATTCTAAGTATGTAATAAAATTTAAAAAAAAAAAGAAAATTCAAGAATATTTAGAAGATTTTTGAACCCAAATAAGTTTTGATTGTTTACAGAACAAATCTGGCGCCCCGAGCACGGACATTTGAATAATACTGTTGAGATATTGAATTGTTTTTATAGCGTATAGTGTTTTCATAAGCTGTGCATTACTACTTAATTTTTCGATGATGAATAAGCTAAAGAAAAAGCGTACGCCGCTACGTTCGTCATTTACCAGAACTTTAAATGTTTTGAATGAAGAAATTAACAGCGAGTCATTAGATAAGGGTAAAATTTCAGACGATTTTAGTAAATTAGAAAATTTGATTCATGAAATTAAATCTATTGATGAAGCTATAATTGAACTCATGTTAGATGATGATAAATGCGATGAAGAGGCTATTGAAAATGAAGTAGTGGAAAATGAAAGTTATTCAGATCAATTTATTACCATTAAGCGTAAAGTTAGTGAAGCATTGAGTACAAATAAACGTAATCAAGATGATAGTGAAAAAAGCACAGATCACGGTTATTCCAAATCAAAGCATTATAAATTACCTAAACTAAATATTAAGCCATTCGATTCGCAGTTAATAAATTATCTTTCATTTTGGTCCCAGTTTCAGAAAATTCATGAAGACATAGATTTGGATAATAGTGACAAATTTCAGTACCTTATACTATCGGTAGAGCCTGGAACCAGTGCCAGGCGTTTGTTAGAGAGTTATCCAATGACCGCAGTTAATTATCCCAAAGCTGTCGAGGCATTTCAAGAGCGTTTTGGAAATAAAGATTTACTAATAGAAGTGTACGTTAGAGAATTCCTAAAATTGATTGTAGCTAATGTACAGGCGCACGGCAAAGATAAACTTCCCTTATCAGATTTATTCACGAAAGTCGAGGCATATTTAAGATCGTTAGAATCAATGGGTTTAAGTTTAGAAAGCAATTCGGCGTGGCTCTATCCCATGATAGAATCTAGCTTATCGGAAGATGTATTAAAAGCTTGGCAGCGATATAATATTTCAATTACATCAAACGTTGTTAGTAATAATAATGCATTGTCAACAAAAGCAAATATAGTTAGTTTGATGGAATTTCTGAAACAAGAAGTTGCAAACGAGGAAAGATTCAAATTAGCCAAATCGAGTTTTGTAGAGCTGAGCTCTAAAGACAAACCTAAAGAAAAGTTAAGAAAAGCAGAAAGTAAAATACCTACTGCAGCAGGGCTATTTAGCGCAAAAGAACGCCTTTGTTTATTTTGCAGTAAATCTCATGAAAGCAAGGACTGTGTTAGGGCTAGATCTCTTTCCTTTAATGAACGGAAGGCCAAAATTAAGAATAAAAATTGCTGTTTAAAATGTCTTCGTTTTGGTCATCACGCTAAAGTTTGCAAAGTTTTTATTCGTTGCCACGTTTGCTCTAAACCCCATACCGAGTTATTATGCCCTGAAATTTCAATGTGTAAAGAACCAGAAAATACAGTTAAGACCCCAGAAGTTATTCAAAGCACCATAGCAAGTAAGCAGTGTTCTGCTGAAGTAGCCCTTATGACTTTAGAAATAGTTATTAAAGGTCGAATAACAAAGAAAGTACGAGCGTTACTTGATTGTGGGTCGCAAAAGAGCTATATTTTAAAAGGTACAGCTGAAGAGTTAGGTTTACATCCCATTTCTTCTGAAGCTATTGTACACACTTTGTTTGGTGGTACGCAAACAGAAGCTAAATCTCACAATAAATTCCAAGTTGAGTTAAGTTCTTCTGATAGACAGAAACAAACGAAAGAAGTCTTAGAACTTTTGGATCAAGATATAATTTGTAACTATATTCCTCGGATACCAAAAGAATCAGTAATTAAAGAGCTTAAACAAAATAAACTATGGATCACAGATTTAGGAGCAGGAAGTCCAAAAATTGAAATTTTGATTGGAAGCGATTACTACGGACAACTTCTTACAGGTCGAGTAAAACAGTTAAAGAGCGGTCTTACAGCAATAGAGACAAAGTTTGGATGGACACTTTGTGGTCGTTTAGAAAGTACATCACAGTCTTGCCTAAATTATGGAAATATGTTTATCACGAACCTAGCTTTAAAAGATATGAAGATTCCAGAATTATGGAAGTTAGAGACAATTGGTATAACAGATCCCTGTCAAACTTTGTCTAAAGCAGAAGAAGAAGAACTCGCTCATGATAATTTTATAAAAGAAGTTGATAGAAATATAGAAGGTCGCTATATTGTAGGTCTTCCTTGGATTAACGGCAAACGTGAGATTCCCTCAAATAGACACATAGCTGAACGAAGATTGATAAATTCAACAAAGAAATTAAAATCAATGAAAATGTTTGAAGAATATGCTAAAGTTTTCTATGAATGGGAAGAAGAAGGCGTTATAAGTAAAGTACCAGATGAAGCACTCAAGATTCCAGGACATTTTTTACCTCATCATCCCGTCATCAAACCAGATAGTCTTACTACAAGTGTTCGACCAGTTTTTGATGCATCGTGTAAGGTAGGGAGGTCTCCTTCTTTAAATGATTGCCTCTTTAAAGGACCAAACCTCATCGAACAAATTCCTGCAGTGTTAATAAGATTTCGTGAGAAAGCTATTGGGGTAGTAGCCGATATAAGAAGAGCATTTCTTCAAATTGAAGTCAAAGAATCAGATCGGCATTTCTTGCGATTTTTATGGTGGAAGAGTCCTGACGAATTTCAAGTTTATCAACACAATAGAGTAGTTTTTGGAGCAACTTGTAGCCCATTTTTGCTAGGTGCAGTTATAAGATATCATTTGAGTAATGTTGATGAAGAAAACAAACAGATAGCTGAGAAGCTTATGAAATCATACTATATAGATAACTGCGTTACTTCAGTCGACAATGTGCCTGAACTAGAAAATTTTATTTCAAAATCTACAGAAATCATGGCTGATGCGAAAATGGAATTAAGAATGTGGGAATTCGGACCAATTAAAAGTGAAGACAGCAGTTTCCTTAACGAAAAGAAGGTGCTCAGCAAAAATGTAACAACGATAGTTCCGGTTTTAGGGTTGAAGTGGGACACAATGGAAGATAGTTTGAAGATCGCTTATAAATTTAGTGATGAGATAGAAAATCTGTCGAAAAGAAAGATATTAGCTGTAACCCAAGGGATCTTCGATCCAATAGGATTTTTAGCCCCAGCATTGTTGCCAGCCAAACTGATAATTCAAGACGCCTGGTCGACGAAATTAGATTGGGATGCTCCACTTCCAGAAGAAATCCGGAATAATTTTCAAAAATGGTATAGCGAACTCAAGTATTTAAATGACGTGAAGATAAATAGACGTGTAGGCTATGGTTGTAAAGAAAAATGGTCTATTCATACATTTTGTGATGCAAGTACCAGAGCTTATGCAACAGCAGTTTTCTTACGTTGTGAAGATAAAGACGCAGTCTTTGTACAACTTTTAGGAGCTAAGTCTCGTCTTGCACCAAAGAAAAATGTAACCATACCACGTTTAGAGCTTCTTGCTTGTATTTTAGGAATAAGGTTGACTAAATTTGTTTTGAAAGCCTTTAATTGTATTTCCATACCAGTAAAGTATTGGACCGACTCTTCGACTGTTCTCGCTTGGATTCGAAGAAATGATCAATGGGGAACGTTTGTAGGCAATAGAGTTAGAGAAATTTGTAAATTTTCCGAATCTCAACAATGGAACTTCGTACCTGGTCATCTCAACCCTGCTGATCTACCTTCTCGCGGATGTAGTCCTAAACAGCTGCTGAAGATGAGATGGTGGGAGGGACCAGAATGGTTGAAGTTATCAGAAGAAAATTGGCCACATTCAGAAACAAGCCCCAACGAAGAATTAGTAATGATGGAAAAGAAGAAAACTTCAGTACCTACTCTTTTATGTTCTAATTCACATGAATTTATGATATATAGTAGAATTTCAAAATTTGGTAGATTTATTAATGTCGTATGTTGGGCGAAGAGATTCATAATGAAGTGCAGAAACAGAAATATATGTTTTCCATCAGAATTGTCAATTGAAGAAAAAGAAGATGCGGAAAGGTCGCTCTGGTCAATAATACAATCTGAAAGTTTTGGTAATACTACTGATGCAATAAAAGGATTAAAGGTTATGAAAGATCAAGAAGGTTTGTTAAGAGTAAAAACAAAGATATTAGAGCGAGATGACGAGTTTTCTTTCAGATATCCAATTTTATTACCATCGAAACATCATGTAGTGAATTGTCTGATTCAAGAATGTCATTTAAAGAATTGTCATGCTGGACTTCAAACAGTTGGATCCATTTTGAGAGAAAATATTGGATAATTTCTTCTAGACGCATCATTAGAAGTCAATTGTCTAAGTGTTACAGATGCAAAAGATACTCTACAAAGCCATATACTACACCTCCAATCCACCTACCTCTAGATCGAGTCAGAGATTCCAAAGTTTTTGAAGTTGTTGGAGCTGATCTTTTTGGCCCTCTTTTCGTAAAGCAAAGATCCAAAGTTTGGGTTGTACTTTTTACGTGTGCAATATATAGGGCAATACATTTGGAACTTGTATCCAGTCTCTCAACAGAAGGATTCATTCAATCATTTCGAAGATTTATATGCAGGAGAGGAAGGCCGACTACTATATACTCTGATAATGGCTCAAATTTTAGAGGAACCAATAACCTTTTAAAATCATTGGATTGGAATGCAATAGTTTCTTCAAAAGAACTGTCTCCTATTAAATGGAAGTTCATCCCTCCAGCAGCAGCTTGGTGGGGTGGATGGTGGGAGCGTCTGATTAGATGTGTTAAAATTCCCTTGATCAGAACACTCGGCACTTCAACTTTAACTTTTGAAGAACTCATGACTGTTCTATGTGATGTCGAAGCAACAGTAAATAAAAGGCCTCTAACCTATATTTTTGAAGAAACAGATAAATTTATACCTTTGACTCCATCATCATTTTTGCAAGACATTGAAGAAATAGGTGTTCCTGATTTAGATGCAATAGATTCAAAGAAACTTCAATCTAGATATAAACACTGTCAAAATATTCGGCAACAACTTAGAAATAGATTTAGAAAAGAATATTTAGCTGAATTGGTCCAAAAATCAAAACAGAAAGGACAAGCTGTCAGACTAGGTGAAGTAGTCTTGATAGAACTAAACCAAAAGAGACTTTATTGGCCTATAGGAAAAATTGTAAAGATTTTCCCAAGTCGAGATGGAGCAGCTAGAGTGGCTGAAGTTAAAACAAGTTCAGGGACCTTGGTGCGTCCACTTCGTAAGCTGTACTCATTAGAGATATCAAGTCCTGATGACCCTGTAATCCAGACTGTGAGTAACAGTAAAACTAGAAGTGGTAGAGTAGTACAGAGACTTCTGAAATGACTTTTTCTAGAACTCTGAAATGACTTTTCTAAAACCCTGAATTGACTTTTCTAGAACTCTAAATGTTTCATTATTATTTTATTATTGTTTAGTTATTATCTTTATTTATTTGCATATTTTTTATTTTTTGAATTAGGGCTTAATTTGATCAAAAGTGATCTTAAGTTTAATTTGGCTTCCGCCTAAATTAAAGGTGGGAGTATGTTAGGAATTGATAAATTAAGTTATCCCAGTTTATTCACAGAAAATCGTTTGCATATTTGCAATTGTGATATTTAATTTATTTATAAGACGCGACTCGTTGCTATGGAAGCGAAGCTGTTTTTTCGTCTGCTTTGCTTTTTATATTTTTTATCTTACGAGATGAGTTAAAAGTTTAGATAAAAAAGTTGGCATCAATTTTTGATGGAATGAAAAAGAATTTTTTAGAGAGAATGTTTATATTTTTTGTTTGTCGTGCGTGTCTTGAGTTTTATTGAAGAATTATGTTAATTTTATGAAAAGGCACGCAGAAATGCATAAAGGATCATCTTTCCAGTTTTTAGTATGATGATCAAAAATTATCAAGGTAAAAGCATTTATATTTTGTACATATTATACATTTTGTACATAGTATGTAAATAATTTGAATTCAATATTTCTTTATTCTATAATTCTAAGTATGTAATAAAATTTAAAAAAAAAAGAAAATTCAAGAATATTTAGAAGATTTTTGAACCCAAATAAGTTTTGATTGTTTACAGAACAAATCTATTTATTTTCCCAAATGACTGTTAAATTTCTACTAATGCAGACCTTTTTAGCTTGTTTTTAGGGTGTAGGAATTTTTGTTTTTTGTGGCATATGGAATTATTATTGCTTTCTTGTGTGCTCCATTATGTTTCATAAAAATATACTAATCATTAATTATTTTAATGTTGTTTGGTTTAAAAGGTTGTTATTGTAGTTAGTTTGCAATTTGAAAAGCAAACAACTTACCCAGAAAGAAAAAAATTTAAAAGAAGGATTTAAAGAAGTTATTATTAAAAAAGTGCTTGTTTCGAATTTAAGTAACTGGATTTCATATCGTTACAAAATGTTACTTTTGCAAACAAAAAATAAATTACCACAAAATATAATAGATTTCACAAATACTCCCCCTCCCACAGAAAACCTCCATCGATCCTTGACAAAGCAATCACAACAAAAACTCATGAATCTTTGAAAGAAAATCAAAAATCAGTGTTTAAACCACTCTTTGTCTGAATATGATCTCATAAACAAAAGCCACCAGAATGCTAGCACCTGCCAACAGGTTGGGAGAAACATGAGTTTCAAAGTGAAGCTTTGTGTATGTTTGACCGCAACAGTACCGCATCGCTTGTCTGAAAGGAGCAGAAGATTAGTACACTTTCAATAGAGGACATCTTTTTGGCTGCTTTTTAAAATTGCTTGTGTGCCTTATCTTGCATACAGTATTTTAATTCCTAGATTAGCACTTTCCAGGAGCGTTTTTCTTTCTTTATTAATTGTCAAGAAATTAAGCATGCATTTGAGCTTGTAATGAATAATAATAATGATTAAAGTTTAGTGATATTTGTAAGAATTGTATGAGACATTCTTGTATAATTAAAATCTAGATGAACTTTTGTATTTTTTTTTTTTTCACCTTGTATAATTTTACTAGTGTAAAAATAAAAATTCAGCTGTTAAGTTTTATCTCTACAACTTCTTTTTGTTCTAGATGTTACAATTGAAAATCTTGGAATATTCTTCTCTAAATGGAAGAATTCTACGAAAAATCCTGGTTGAATACCTGCTTTCTGATCAAAGATTGAGAATACAGAATTTCACATCAAGATTCATCATCCGGATTTCCATGATCAAGTTGCGAATCTGTTCACAACAGGGAGAAACAGCAGTCGATGCTCTATGTGTGGGAGTGTTGAAGTATCAGTCATCAATTTACCTGGCATGGCTTACAAAATATTGAATAGCCAGTGATGCCAGCAAGATGATACAAAATTATTTTTTTTTTTCCTGTACATAATTGTGTTGAAACATCCATTTGACATTCAATCAATCAAATAAATAAATAAAATTGATAAAAATTTAGTTTTTTAGTTTTTTTTTTTTTTTTTTTTTTTTCGATTTCATGGGTGTTTTTGTTCATTTTTCACGACTTTATTATTTATGCAATCTTGTTTGCTAAGTGTTAAAATTTAAAGAATTAATGATGAATTGCCACTAATAAAAAAAAAGATCTAATATAACTTTTTATTTTTAAATATATGTACGTAAATAATTTTGCTTTGTCAGACTTCTAATGCACATTATCTTAGAATATTACAGTAGTATACATCACTGAACATAATAAAATTAATCTGCACGATCACTATTCAAATGATTGTAGTAATTTTTCTGTCTCATTGTCATTTCTTTATGCCTGAAAATTTCAAGTACAGTGGAACATCATTTATATGATGCCGAAGGGACTACCAAAAAACGTCGTATAAACAATAATGTTGTATAACTGATTTTCACTTCTAAAATTAGAGTTTTTTTTCCATTTAATTTTAATGATTAACGTACTGCTTTAGTAAACAATTTAAATGTATGTACCTTTAATTTTTCTAATGATCATTTTGCGTATTATTACCCCCCCCCCCCAAAAAAAAAAAAAAAAATTGTCATTTTGGCATTTAAAGTTTTGTGCACTACCTGTGCATTAGTTCTTGAGATACAGCGCCCACAGAATTTTTGCCACATACAGACATTTTCTAAAAACCATCAAATCATGTTCAGGATCTTCTAAAATGTGTAAATCCATCAAAAACTGGAAGCCGAAATTATTTCATATATTCAGTATTTTCTTTTGGTAAAGAAGTAAAAATATGTGAAAAGGCATTTTACTCCAACCATTTTCTTTAATATGATTCAGAGTTGTGAACTTTAAATTAATTTTCCTTAGTTTAAATCATGTGTCTCCCCACAATTCAATGATTCTTTCCATTCAAAAAAGCTTCATTTTTTTTTGGGGGGGGGGGGGGGTTGAAGCATACCAAGGCCCCTTCTTGAAGACTGGTCAAGCAGTAGCTTAATATAGTAACTTTCGTGTTCTGCAATTTTTTAATTTTTAAGAATTATAATGAGATTTTTTTTAATTTGCTGTATTTTGTGGTGATATTTTAACATTTAGCTTCAGGAAAGAATTTCAGTTACAATACTTTTTTTACGCCCACTTTAATAAATTTTGTCTTCTTGGATTTTTAAGCTTTTAGTAATTTTCAGTTTTTTTTTATTTTGCAAAGATTTTTTTCAGACACAGAAAAGGGGACTTGGGGGACCAAAATACAAAAAAGCAAAAAGGGGACCATTTGGGAGCCCTGCATCAATCCAGAGAATGATCAAAACTGCTTTAAAAAAGGTGGAATTCCTCCTTTAGGAGGAATTCTTTCATGCCGGAATTATGCAAAACTATATTAAACACTAGTGATATTTTCATTTATGTACGAACTCTTTATCTACCAAAGATACTTATAAGTACCATTAAAATTCCTTATTATAAAATTCTTTTAATACGTCAATTAATTGTAATACTGTTTAGAATGAGTTACAGATACATTACTTTATCTTATTCTAAAAGCAGTACATAAGAACAGTTACACAAAACAAAAATATTTTTAAAAGGATGATTTCTTTTGCCTTTGTATCTTTTTAGATTTCATGGCACTGAGGGAGCGGGATGGGGAATTTAATTCGGAAATATTTCTATATTTATATTGTAAGAACATATTTGTACATTTTATAATTCTACAAAATACTAAGAAAACAATTTAAAATGAGATTTGAGAGGGGTTATAAATATTGCATAAAATCCCTATAAATTGAAATTTAATTAATCCTTCTAAAATTTGTTAAATGATGTAAATATTTTAATTTAGTTTAAACAATTTACATAAAATGCTTTAGAATGTAAAATTTTCATGAATGCTTAATTTGGCAGATAAAGAGTTAATAACTGCATTTAATATTGTTAACACTACTAAAAATGAATTATTAAACAATTAACCCTATAAT
Source organism: Maratus speculifer (assembly GCA_964019185.1). Classification (NCBI taxonomy): domain Eukaryota; kingdom Metazoa; phylum Arthropoda; class Arachnida; order Araneae; family Salticidae; genus Maratus; species Maratus speculifer. The sequence continues at coordinate 306,912,371 of OZ025295.1, read as the reverse complement.
TAGGAAGATAATACACATTTTTATGCTTTAATTACTAAGTTGATAATTAAAATTTTAGTATTCATTCTTGGAAGAAATAGGAAGAATACTAGTTTCAAAAAACGGTACTATGAGGATATAATAATGTGTTTAGTAATTATATAAAAGGGAAAAAGTATATAGTTTCCTAATAAGATAAATAAAATGTCATCAATTTTAAGTATTACAAATTACAATTAAATAATGTGTTAACTTTTTTCTACAGAAATAAAGATTTATTATTTTTGCAGCGTCTTGGACACATTAACAAATACTGTGGAATTTGAAAGTTTTTTCAAGATATCGCTAGCTACTGTTGATGAATTTCATTACTTTCTTCAATAGAAGAAAGTATTGTAATCTAAATTGTTTGACGGATTCACATATTTTAAGGGTCACATATTCCAAAAATATGTTTTTTTTTTTTTTTTTTTTTTAATATCTGCCTGTATGTCACTATTCTACCATCAAAAAGTATATGAAGATATGCATAGAATTAAACCATTACGTTGCAGAACAACGAGCTTCTCTGCAGGACATTTCAAGTAATCAGTTAAAAAAAAATCATCATTCAATTGAAAGTTTCTCAAAAGATAGTGAAAAACTGTAAATTTCGTCAAATGATCGCAAAGAAAAATGCAAATTTTCTCAAAAGATAATGAAAAATGGTAAATTTAGACAAAGGATTAGAAGAAAAAAAAAAAAAAAAAAAAAAAAGCTAATTTCATCATTGGAATACTGAAAAAAAACGTAAAATTCAGTTAAGTAAGGGATCATGAGAAAATAACAAAATCCATTCAGAAATCGCAACAAAATGGCATATTTCACCAAAAGATTGCGAAAATTTTCATCAAAAGATCCCACCCCTTTGTTGCAATCTTTCAGAAAATTTGTTGATAATTTCAGAATTCTTTTTTTAAAATTCAGAATCACCTCTTGAAAATCGTTGCTCAATAGCTGTGAAAAAAAAAATCTCAAAATTCTTTAATCATTTATTTAAAAAAATTGTGAAAATGAACAATTGGTCATGAGAAAACTTGTACAATTCCCGCAGAACATTTTTGATCAGCTAAATATCATTGCAGATAACTGCAAATATGCTGCAAACTATTCTGCTTTGGGGCCACCTAAAAATGTATGAAGTTATGCATAGAGTTGAACCAAATTTTTTGTGTAAGTTTTTGACTATGGCCAACAGATCTTCCTTGAATTTGGAAATATTTCATGGGACAGGAGCATTGTGATAGCATTTTTTATATCATATTCTCGATTCTTTGTCAGTCTATTGTCCATCGGCTCGAGCACTCATTGCTAAGCCAGCTATTTTCAAACAGCTGATGATAACAGAATAAAGGAAAACTTGATTATAATAATTTAAAATGAAAATCAAAGTCGGCATAGTACTGAATAAATAATATTAAAACAGTAACTTGTGTAATTGTACTCTCTGAAATATTAAATGCACATGGCCAAACACTTGCAATTTTAGACATTTTGTTAAATATCTAGAAAAATACATGCAGAATTACCCTGAAACTAAGTGAAGCATGTAAACATTAGTATAGGTCATACATTTCCGTAAAGATTTTTTTTCACAAAATTCCATAGGAAACTGTCCACAAATTGAAAGAGAATGAATAACTTTTGGATAACCCTGTCAAAACTAATGTAGCAAAAGTGTTCAAACTGAAGATTATGATTGACTTATTGTAACTTAATTTTTATGCAGATAGCATGTATATTCATAGAGAAATTAAGGTTTTTATAAAAACAGTCTCAATTTTTTTTAATTTTCTTATAATTTGCAGAATTCTTTATATAAAATAATCTTTTCTGAAAATATGACAAACAACATTGCACATAATACCCTGTAATCAGCATCAAAATAAAAAAAAATTGTATGAAAAAAGAGCAGATTTACTAATTTTTTCATTGTGCATGCATAAATGCTATCAAAAATTCATTTACAAATTATGTTAGCTAAATGTGTAGAGCAAGTTTTGTAAAAGTCTCAAAACCATAGCCAAAATGAAGAGAAAAAAAATTTTTTTTTTTTGAGGGTTTGTATCTAAATGTAGATGCCATATTGTGTGTTCAATATTAACATTAATCAGAACGAATAAATAGATACAGCTCATTTTTAGGTGCGTTTGTAATTATGTAAATACGTAGCACCTACTGTTGTCGCTCAGTCCATCTGTCTGACCGCATATAACAACGCAAAAACTACCCAACCGAATTATTTGAAATTTAAAATACATAATTATAACAATTTTCTCGAGTCATTTCAAATTTTATGAAAATCGGGTGGATAGATCAATTACAGGGACATTCAAAAGCATTCCGTTACATTACGATCAATGGGAAAAAAGTTTCAAATGCATTTTAATGGTGTTACACTCATTTGAACATAATAGGATTGACATGAATCTATGAAGTATGTACTAAAATATACATTCTGTACAATCTGTGATGCAAAGAATATTTATTATTAAATTACAGGGCCACACAAATGTATTCCACTAAATAATGTTACTATAGGGAAATAGGGAAAAAGTTTTAAATGCATTTTAATCGTTTGAAATTTAAAACATATAATTATTGCGTAATTTTGTCGAGTCATTTCAAATGTTATGAAAATCGGATGCATAGATCAATTACAGGGACAATCAAAAGGATTCCGTTACATTACGGTCAATGGGGAAAAAGTTTCAAATGCATTTTAATGATGTTACACTCATTCGAACGTAATAGAATTGGCATGAATCTATGAAATATATACTAAAATATGCATTCTGTACAATCTGTGATGCAAAGAATTTTTATTATTAAATTACAGGGCCACACAAAAGTATTCCACTATATAATGTTATACGGGGAAACATGGTTTGGTACGTGTTTTAATTATATTCAACTATTTCACATTTTATGAATAAGATATACGTTGCTGAGGTGTAATAAAAATTACTTCCTGCATATTTACAGAAACGTAAAGATTTCGACTGCTATACTGTATCTGGAGTACGCTCTACTATATCAGCAAGATCTGAATATTTTTAAAACTTCGTTATCGTACGAACGCACCTCATTTGCTACGTTCACATGCAATTTCCAACTTGTTTTGCTTTATTTTGAGAATAATGGGTTCTGAGCTAATTTTTCCGACGATCACTTTCAGAATTTTCAAGCCATGTTTTTGAGACACTTACAAAAGTTGCTTTATACATACAGGGTGAGTCATAAATATCGAAACAATGGGCTATCTCCTTAAATATTGCCTCTAGACCCATACTTCCAATTGCAAAAATTCATAAAAAAAAGGTGAAATTTCTGATAAGATAAGTTGCAACTCCATGGGGGGGGGGGTCTGTTTGAAAAAATACAAAAATTAATTTTTATACGGCCCCCCCATAGAGTGAAATTCCCAATTAGAAAATTATTTCTTATCTATTCCTCAACTGAACAAAAAAAATTTCATCTCCGTATCTGAAAATCTGACAGATTAAAATCCGAAATTCGTGACTTACACCACTTTACCATGTCTGTAAACGATGATTTGTTAACTGATTTTCAAAGGAAATGAGGGATCGTCCACAAATTGTCTTTATTAAATGTTGATTCAAGACCGTGCCTCTTATTTGGACATAATAAAGCAGCATATTGATTTAAATCAAAATTTGTTTTCAAAATATATTGATCGTTAGCTCTGGAAGTATGCATGCATTGCTGCCCAGCATGGAAAAATGTTAAAATCATAATCCGGACCAGCCGGGAGAAAAGTTTAAATCATAGTTTGGCTCAGCCTTGAATTTCTACACAGGTTTTTACTTCAGTATAGTTAAAAATGGTTTCGCGGGGAAGAGTTCTGACCAAAAATACGTAGTATAGCTTTTAGTTTTTTATATTTATACTTTTTATTATTAAAGATGCACCAAAGGCTGTGATATATTTATTTTATCAATGAATTATATCTAAATATCTAATGTTTCTAATCATGTTCTTTATATCTAAATGTTTCACATGTATTTCAATATCGCTAATCTATATCCCGTGCATTGGAGACTGAAAAATGTTATACAGTAAAACTTTTTAAGACTGAATCACATACGAAAGAAAAAATACGTAATAGACAAATGCCCTTCCTAGTAAGGTTAAATGGAGTTTATTTTTTCTAAGGTATTATTGTATTCATTATGCACAGATCAACACATTTTCTGTTTAAGACAGAATTCCGTCATAGGCAGATTTTTTTTTTCTGGTTTTATTGAGTTTAATTTTTTAGCATTTAAATGTACTACTCTTAAAAAATATGTAAATTTTAAAGTTTTTATTTTTTAATTTATTTTATTTTTGTAAAATAAAAATGATTTTAAAATCTATGTGGTTTTTATAAAAATTTTGATTGAACCAAATTTTACTTATTTCATGCACGTATTACGTCAGTCAGAAACTGTGTTTTTAATACTGAGTGTTCGAGACCAGGATTGAAAATTTCGTCCAGTGCAGACCTTATTAAAAGTTAAGAATTGTTAAAGTAAAAAAGTACAAACTTGAAACATGTCATTTTAAATTATTTTACATTAGTTTTGTTTCGGGAAAAATTGAAAAATTATTTACTTTTGAAAATAAGATTTTTTTTTTAAAGTTATATAATTTTTTCAATAAATATTTTTAATAGTTCTAAAATTAATATTGAAAAACAAAAACCCCGAAAAAAACTAAAATCAGATTTTTATCTTTAATTAAATGGAAAGAAATAGAAATCTGATAATGTTTTGAGTTATAACCATGGGTGCAAGTTTGAAATTTTGCCAAGACTGAAAATATTTTGAACTTCCTCCCGAGCACATACGCATGTAACTTGTGTTTTTTCCAAGACCATCTGATGAAATTAGTCCCTCCCTCCCTGATCTTTCGACTAAATTTGCAACTTTTCTATGATTTTAAACCAAAACTTGCAATTTTCTACTATTTTTAGCCAAAATTTGCAATTTTTCAATGAAATCTAAGTATTTTATATGATCTTTTGGCGAAATTCGTGTCTTTTTGACGATCCTTTGAAAGAAATCATGTGTTCTTTGCGATCCTTGGACAGAAATTGCACCTTCTTCGTGATCCTTGGTCAGAAATCGCGTTTTCCCTGTTATTATTTGATAAAAATCGTAGGGTTTTTTTGCAATCATTTCACAGCAACCAATTTTTTTCTCGATCTTTTGGCAGCATTTGCTTCTTTTCCACGATCCTTCGATTAAATTCACATCTTTATTGAGATCTTTTGACAAAAATTGTACCTATTTTGTATTCTTTGAACAGAAAAAGAGTCTTTTTCAAAATCCTTGAACAGAAATTGCACCTTTTTGTGATACTTTGACAAAAATTGCATTTTTCCTGCAATCATTTGATGAAAATAGTGGAATTGTTTTCTATCATTTGACGGAAATCGCGTCTTTTTCTGGATCTTTTGGCACAATTCACGTCTTTTCCACGATTCTTTGACTAAATTCAGGTTTTTTTCCACGGTCCTTTGATTAAATTCACGTCTTTTTGTTGATCCTTTGACAAAAATTGCACCTATTTAGTACTTTTTGACCGGAAATGGCATGTTTTCCACGATTCTTTGACAGGAATGGCATTTTTTTCCTATAACCTTTTGACTGAAAACTCATCTTTTCCACTATCTTTTTAAAGAAATAGTGCTTTTTTTGTGATCTTACGACAAAAAGAGCGTGTGTTTCGCGATCCTTCGACAGAAATAGATTATTTTTCTGCCAGCTTTTGACGACAAACGAGTCTTTTTGCAATCCTTTGACAGAAATAGCACTTTTTTCCCATGATCATTTCACGAAAATCATGTTTTTCTTTCTACGATCCTTTGAAGAAAAGCGTGTTTTTTGCGATCTGCTTCTGCCCTCAGAGATTTTTCCGTCTCGTTTCCGTCTTCAGGAATTTTTAAAAAACGGAATTCCGTCCCAGGACGGAAAAACTTGCACTCATGGTTATAACGATTTTTAACTATGCCATTTAAACCAGTACTAATCATATGAAATTTTATGATAAATTTTAAGATATGGTTAGCCATATAATTTGCTAAGGGAATCTTAACCAAAAGAAAAAAAAAAAAAAAAATCAAAATTCAACTCAAAAAGATAGATTTTTTTTACACATTTCCCAGAACTGTTAAAGTAATATTGTCTTTTGAATTGCACACATTTTAATTTGTGTCTAATCCCTTAACCCTTTAACGTTCATTAGTTTCACCACGAAACCACAAAATTTTAATTCCGATATGCAACACTGACATCTGTATTTTTATCTAAAAATATCCCTTTTATTTTGTATGTGAAAAATCACATTTTCTCATTTAGAAATATTTGTTCTTAATTACCGGTGTCAATCATTTATTTCGACATCTTAGCAATGAAAATGCTATGATCGTTAAAGAGTTAAAACCTGATGAATTACTGAAACGGCTGTAACTCAGTTTTGAAGATATGAAGATGCAACTTTTTGTGTATTATTCAGAACTGGATAAGGAAAGTTTTCCCAGTTGAAATTTTTGTCCTACGGGGGGGCCGTATAAAAAGTTAATTTTCGTACTTTTTCAAATAGACCCCCTATGAAGTTGCAACTTAACAAAAAGTTTACATTTTTTAATGAATTTTTGCAATTGGAAGTATGGGTCTAAGGTCAATATTTAAGAAGATAGCTATACAGGGTGAGTCAAATATCGAAACAATAGGCTAACACAATATGCAAAGTACATTTTGATTGCAGTGACACATGCACAGATTAACATTTAGTAAACCTGCTCTTTTTTTTTCTATTCTTATTACAGGATATTATGTACACTCATGGGTGCAAGTTTAAAATTTTGCCAGGATTGAAAATATTTTGAATCTCCCCTATTGAATTACCTATCCAGTTTTAAATTATTTCGATAACTTGATCACCCATTTTTCTCCTGCTTTTCGACTGGTTTTTCTGCTTTCGTCGGGAAATGTGCTCAAAAGCATCAAGTTTGAAGGCTTGTTATGAAAGATCTATTGTGTTTTTAAAAAAAACAGAAAATTGAGTGCAATTAGACAGTTTCTGAATAACAATCCCTACCATTTTCATGCATTTCTGAACTGAAATAAATTAAAGCATGTGTTACAAAGTTGCCCTTTTTGATTTAAGAACACCCTTAATAACATACAAATAACTGTTTTTGCCATGTTTAACATGCTATTTCCAACTCATTTAAGTTAGACAAAAAATACCCTGAAATCCTTGAGTCAAGACCTAATAGTTATACAATAAATTAGGGTTTCTAAACTTTATCTTTTGTGTACAAAATTTAAATGGCCGCCATTTTCAAACAAGATGGAGGATGAAGCTGACCAACAAACTCAGTCGAAACACTGGTATGTGGTATGTACTATGCATACAATTAATCTCACCCAAATCTATTAATAAATGAGTATACACACACACACACGTGACCATTTGGAAAGAATGGTTTTGGAGTCTGTAGATCATGATCTGTGAAAATATCAAAATTTTCTGGGAGTGCTTTCCTTTAGAGAGCTGTAATAGGTAACCTTTTTAATTTTTGTAATGAAAGCTATCTAAAAATCCAAATTTTGATATTGTCAATATGACAGGCATTGAGACCTCTCAAGATGTCAAAACATTGTAATGTACAGTTCAGGAGGGAAAAAATAACCACACAAGAATTTTCTAGCCAGCATTTATTTTTTTTTTCTTTTCCATTTCCATATCATTTACAAATATTTAGAACAGCTGTCTAGTTTTTCTTTCTTTTTTTTTTTTAATCATTTAACGTCCATATTTATAATTTATCTAAATATTGATCAAGATCTGGTAGAGACTCTTTAAGACCCTTTCGTTTTCTGGTGTCCATGATGATTTGATAAGGCCTTGATTTTCCATCAGTGGGATCTCCGGGAAGAATTTGCCAATGATCAAATACACATTGTGGGAATGCTTGACCACCAGTATTGGAACGTAAATCAGCAGTGAAGCCTAAAATAAAAAAAGTAAAAATTAAAAAATAATTAAGCATGGGAAAACTTAATTTCTATAAAGATTTTACTTTTCAAACTTAATAGAAGGATAGCTTGAGCTTGATCCCAACATCAGATCACATTACTTTGAAATAATTATTGTAACGCTGCTTATTCAACTTTTAAAAAATTTCATCCTAATATATGAACTTCCTTTTAATTTCATACAATGTCTTGTTTCAATGCATTTTTTAAATTAAAATATTGTAATAAATACTGAAAAACTGACATTTGAAAATGTGCAATAATATTGCCATCTTTAAATTTTTAAAGTTTAAATAAAGGTCAATGTCAGGATCAGGCATGTCAAACACGTGGCCCGCAGACCACAATTGGCCCACCGACAATTTATTTGTGGCCCGCCAAGAATTTTGATATTTTCCCTATGCTTGATTTAGCTCATGATCAATGCAGGAAATACTTTTTTTGTATAAACACACTTTCGCAAGTCGTGGCTGCAATGTTGCCAACTTGACATTTTTTTTTTCAAAATCTATACAATTAACACAGAATAGTAATATACACTTCAGATTGTTAGCACAATCGGCATAATTTATATTTGTTTATTTGATTCTAAAAAGCTTGACCGAATAAAGTTTGACTTTTAAAAAATGCATTTACAATGCAAATAATTGTACTCCTACAACGATTGGCTTTTATAAAATGAAGCAATCACAAAATTAAAAGAAAAGTAAAGATCAACGTAATAAACTTAATATTGCATTTTTGTTTTATTAGGATTTTACTTATTAAGTACTATATTTAAATTTTTACAGTAACTTATTTAAATTTTTCCAGTTTTTCACTTTATTATTTATATATTTATTTTACAAGCTTGTATTTTAATTTGTGTGTTTAATTTCATTCGGTGTGAAAAAATAAAATTCATTAACATTTTTTTTTTATGTGACTCTCTATACAATGCTAAATTTGGCCCGCGATGGTCAACGAGTTTGACATGTCTGTTGTAGATAAAAAGATTAATGCAAGTTATGACATGACATCAGAAACAAATATTGACAAATTGCCCCAAGAATAGATAAAGAAAATTTTTTTAAAAATATGTCGCATATATGCTAAAAACCTAATTTGATTTAATTTTTGGTAAAAATAATTTGTGGAGAACTAATGTCAATTATTAGGATTTTTAAAAAATCTCAAATGAAAATGGGAAGAAATTGACAATTTTATATAAAATTAAAAGGTATTACGTTCATAACATGAGAACTGTACTAACATGTATTTTCCCAAAGTTAATATAAAATTTATATATTTTTAAAATATTACAGAGTAAAAAAGTTCCACATACCAAAAGATTCATTTACAGGTAAATATGCTTTAACAACAAACATTGGTGTTCCTGCCACTTGGTTTTCTTCAAAAACATGTCCTCTTCGTCTGTTGAGGACACCATAAATACCACCTACAGCAGATTCAGGGCACTGCGAAAATAATGAAAACAATACAGTTAAGAATCAAGTATAATAAGAACATGTAAACACAAGACCCTAATAGACAGCAGGGCTGTAGAGCGAATCACACCCATTTCTGGACAAAGGAGAGACTTTCTAGCAAGCTGATTATTTTATAGTTTTAAAATCATGTATACATGGTTTAACTGCCTAATAAAATTCTAAACTGAATTTTTATTCTCTGAATATATTTAGAAAGCTATCCAGATTAAAGGTGATCAATATACTGCATGGAATACAAGAGATGAAAACCATTTTAATTGAAATCTCTGGTAGATCTTTAATATTTAGTGTACAATCATTTCAATTTGACTATTTAGATTTGTGAACCTGGTAAACTTATTTTTGGAGTTTAAGTATACTTCCTCAAATTCTTTAGATCTGTAGGACCAAAAGTAAAGCCAATATTATAAAATTTTCTTCCCTTTAAAACATAGTTGAAAAATCAATTTGGTCTGTCTGTTCTCATGTAAATATACTCCAATTTCTATAGAATTGACATGTATAGAATTTAACAACAGTATCTAAGCATTTTCTTTCATTTAATAGAGCTTCAAAATTTTGTTAACTAGCTGAAATTTGCTGCTACATATTCTTTTTTAATCCTATACACTGATTACATTAATAAAATACTATATACAATACTGAAAGATCTATAAAAAGTAAAGTTCAAAGCATATAAAATCCTGACAGTCTTTTTGATACTAACTAGTTGGCTGTATATGTTCCAACTTGCATAAATCTAAATCTCTGAATGCAATAAAATTGATGCATGTTATTTAGGTTCTTTATGCTATGTTCAGTATTGAAAAATGTAACATGAACAGTTCATTTACTCAAAAGAATTCCGTTTGTTACATTAAGGTCTAAGAAAAAAATTGTTTAATGTATTTTAATTATGTTACATAATTTCAAATATATTGATATATTACTGTGCATTATAAGATTACTATTGAATACAGTATGCAAAGAATTTGTTTATTTACAAAGACAATAGAATTTCACTACATTATGATATATAGTGAAGATTTGTTCATTGTGAATTTCTTTCAAACGTAAGTAAAACATTATGAATGAAAGGGTATTTTTATGGAATTTCCTATGACGTTAATCTAAGGTGAATTTTAATGATGCACTAATGTGTTTCTTATTTATTAGAAGTAAATTTTAGTAATGGGGTAGAAATACAAATCTACAGATTATATATGCTGGGCTGCACAAATTTGGATACTTGCCCAACTAATAACTGTTGCAATTTAGTTTTCAAATGCTTTAAGAGTTTTCTTTTGAGTAGGTCTTTTCCCTAGTTAAAACTTAAGATTGATTATAGATAGGAATCTTTGACAATTTTGGCTATTAACTGCTGGAACAAAGCCAATACGAGAGTATCGCTTTAAAAAATTTTTAATACATTAAAATACATAATTGAATTTTTCAAATATAATTTTTGGTATTAATAGTGCACATTAAAAAAAATGTATAATATAAAAAATCTATTAGAATTATCAATTTTTTTAAATTGTTTTCACTACTCTAACCTAAGTTTGGGTAAATCCAAGTTTTTTAAAAGTTTTAGTTGTCTGAGTTATACCCTCCTCCCTAACAGCCCTGATTAACAGTATTAGATGAAGTTGAAATTCAACATTACCTGAATTTCTACAAGATAAACAGGCTCCATAATCCTAGGTTGAGCTGTTAAAACAGATGCATAGAAACAACGTCTGGCAGTTGGGATAATCTGTCCACCACCTCTATGGATAGCATCAGCATGAAGAGTCACATCATAGATGTTGAATCTCACACCCCTCATGTTTTCTTCACATAACACACTCTGAATAAGAAAAAAAATATTTGTTAGGAATACAAAGCATGCATCTGTACTTCATACAGCGCCAATTTGAGTAAAGAAAAAAAAAAAAAAACATTTTAGAATCTGGGGAGGTGCTACCTACTTCTTTAGTTGCCCATTGGAAACCAGCAATGACACTGTCTTTGATTTCATTCAGATATTGTACACCTTTTGTGACATCCACTAAAAGATTGGGTCCAGTACCTTCAGGTCCAAAGCACCAGATCTTTCTTGCTTCGGTGGCATCCCATTCATATTTGTCAGCGAGATATCGAGCTCGAACTTTGAAGTCATCTTTGGGATTGACTGTTCCTTTGTCGATATCTTCTGGGAGACCATTGGGCATTGGACAGGCTTTCATATACAACCTATTGTGTTTGTTGGGAGATTTTGATAGACATGTGATACTAGACTCTTCGGCCACACTTTCTCTGTAGGATACAACTGGGTCAGTTTTTTTGAGTGGAATGCATGCATGGTCTTCTTCCAAATCCTTCAAACAAATTTCAAGATGAAGTTCTCCAGCACCAGCAACAATATGTTCACCAGACTCCTCAATGATACACTGAAACAAAATTAAAAATATTTCAAGTATTTTGTTTAAGAATAAATAAAAACAAAACCTTATTAAGTATAGAGTCATCCTAAAAATTTCAAATCATATGCTTAGGATAAAAACAGCAGAATTATTCACATAGGAGAATGAAATTTCAAAATTTTAGTCTTGGTGCAGTGTATGTTACACACTGAAGATAAATATTGATAGTTTCAAGCTATTAATAACCAGGATAATATTTGTATGATGGATAGTTGTGTAAAGTTAATTTAGTTAAAACCTAGATTGTTAATTTTTAGTAGTAAACATTAATAAATTAAAAACAGAGGAGAATGGGGGCTAACAGAACAAATTTAAAGTTTTAATTATACTAAAAGGAAATTGAGATACTTCTGTTTTTATCTTTTAGTATAAAAATAATACATTCATTGAAAATTTTAAAATAGCAACATCTTCAATATCAACTTTAGTTGCTGCTGGTTCTAGATGACATATGAGAAGAAAGTGTTTCTGTAAAATTATTTGCATTAAAAAAAGGAAAAAAAAAATTTCAAGCTTTCGCATATGCTGAAGTCCCCCCCCCCCCCTCCTCTCGTCTATACATCACATGTTCATCAAAAGGTAATTAAACTAATTTTAATAATAAAATGAAATATTGCTACTATTTGGTTACCATGTCAATCCATTTCAAAAAATTATACAAATCGCCATAATTTTTATTTTAAACAGCGAAAGAACAAATAAATTAATAAGAATATAAATAAAACCTCATATAAAAAGCAACTTGATGGCATAACAAACATGTGATACAAGTACAAGTTTAATGTAATGTGAATGAGACTTTTTTATCATTATTGGCATTTAATTTTTTAGCTTGATGGTAGTCTTTTAATCAAGGATATCCAAATAGTACCAAAATATTTATGTTATATAAATTACAAGTCCTAAGAATAATTTCAGGCAATAATCAATTTTAAAGGTCTTAACTCTTTACAGTTGAAAACAAACTTTCTTCATTCAATCTTTCAAACAATTGCAAATGACTTTTTATCGCTGAAGATAGCAGCTTTGATGTCATTTAGATGCAACAATGTTTTGTGAAAAATATTTTCAATGAAATTAAACATTTGCAAATACTGATTAATATTAATTATTAATTATGCTTATCTCCCAAAATGTAGTTTTAGTTAAGCATTGAAATGCAGCAAGTGCACCATTTGAACCATATATTTTTAAATAGTTGAAAAGGAAAATGTCTTCAGATTTTGACTTTAAAATTTCAGTTACAACAAAAAATTTAAAATAGTCAATTATAAATATGAGCAGGACTCTAAAGGAAAACAAAGGCATTAAAAGACAGCTTACCTGTACCATGGGATCTGATTTTGCCAATCTTTTCAAACCTTCTACTAATTTAGGTAAGTCTGATGGATGCATGGGTTCAACAGCTACTCTCACGACAGGACTGACAGAGAACTTCATCACTCTCATGTTGTGGGCTTCTTTGAAAGTGGTGATAGTACCGGTTTTAACCAAAAACTGATCAATTCCTACTAAGCCACAGATGTTACCACATGGAACATTTTCAATAGGTTCAACGTTACGACCCATCATAAGTACAGTTCTGAAATAAAAATTTGAAAATTAAGTAATACCCTGAAAATATTAAGCACATTTAAAAAAAAAAAATATTAGATTCAGGGTGAGTAGCAACATTTTAGTTTTAAAAATAAGCACCTGTAAGCACACTTTTAGAGAAAAAGAAGCACCCATTTATGCACATATATGCATTATAGGGGTGATTGTGTTCCTGGTGTACCCCAGATTTCCAAGCTTTTCGATTGGTCCTTTCGGTTTTATGATATCGTTACACTTAGTAAAAAATTCAAACATTAAAAAATATCACGAATTTTGAAAAACATTTGCAAATTTTGTCAAAAATTAAAAGAAAAAACATTAATTTCTTTAAGGAATCGCACAGAGAACAAATTTCTTTTTAGAATCAGGGGTAAAAATACAAATTCGTTTTTTTTAAAAAAAGGCAAATTTTGTTGAAAAACGTGAAAAAACGATCAATTTCGTCAAAAAATTGCAAAAAAAAAAAAAAATCAATTTTATCAAAAAATCATGAAAAGAAAGATAAGTTTCGTCAAAAAATCGCAGAAAAACCCAATCAATTTCGTCATATAAGCGCAAAAAAATGACAAATTTCTAGACAAAAGGTCACAAAAATACAGCAAATTTCACAAAAAATCACGTAAAAAGATCATTTTCGTCATTTAAGCAAAAATTTTCGTCATTTAAGGAAAAAATGTCAAATTTCTTGAAACAATCGCGAAAAAACGGCAAATTTCATCAAAAAATCACGTAAAAACAATCAATTTCATCAAATAGACATGCAAAAACGGCCAATTTCGTGAAAAGATCGCGAAAAAACGAAATTTCCTAAAAAAATCGAGATAAAACGAGATTTCTTCAAAAGATCGCGATAAAGCCGCAAATTTTGTCAAAGGACTGCGAAAAAAAATTGCTGGAGTGGAATTTTCTGTACAAAAACTGTTTTTGCTGCTTTAAAAACTGATTTTATAGAGCCCGAGTAACAGAATTTTTTTCTGCAGTCTGCAACACAAGTAAAAACTTAAAAATCAGTCTGCAGACAAATCCCTCGCATTACATTATATGCACTCAAACCTCCCAAGTATTTGTGATAGACATAAAAAAAAGAAATTGTCTTTGTACTCAAAATTTTTAACACCTCATACATTTTCTGAAAGAGGAGGGGGGGGGGGGGAAACTGAAATTTTAGTGGTAAGACACTGGTACCTAGATTCCTACACCCCTAAGTTGAATTATTATTAGAGTTCACTTGAAAAAAGGGAATAAAACAAGTGACTACACAATGATGTAACACCTCCAAAATTTAGATTAGCCTGCATTTATGTTAAAGTTTTGCAATGCTGAGCTGAGAAAAATCTATGAAAATCACCTAGAAATTTCTTTGATCAAAATGGTATTAAAATTTCACGCAATAAAATATATTATTGCTTCGGCAGCAATATATCAGGCAATTTAAAATTTTCACCATTTTTTTTTTTTTTTTTTTTTTTTATAATGAAGCAATTTTACATAATATACATAAAATTTAAATTACAGAGAAACTAAATAAGTACCTTTGAATAGCTTTTTCAGCAAGATCTTCCTTTTTGCCAGGAACATAATTTGGTCCCATAATTCTTACTTTTTGCCCAGATGACACAGTACCGGAGAAAACTCTGCCAAATGCATAAAATCTACCCTTATCAGATGTCGGTACCATTTTGGAAACATACATCATAACAGGGCCATTAGGATCACAGCTTTTAATTGCTATAAAATACAACAAAAGAATTTACATGAGCTTATAAATATATCAAAAAAGAAATTGTAAGAGGTATAAAATTAGATATATCATTAAATTAATTAGTAAGCAGATGTTAAGTAGGAGCAAATAAAAGTTCATGCAAAACATTTGAAACACGATACAGAAAAGAAAAGATTTCATCAAGTAAAAATAAAATAACTAGTAACTGAAGTTAAAAAAATTATCGCAGTACAGTATCTAAAAATAAAATAATCTCAGTTATATGACGAAAATTTTAAAATTTCTTATTCTTGATAAAATTTGGATATTAACTTCTGGTCCCAGGTTCACCGAATCCTTTATGGATGTGCACCAGACAGGCCTAGCTTACCCAAGGACACTGCACAAGTACTTACTTTATAAACTAACAAAAAGCCAGACAGAAAAGAATTTGGTTTAAATGAAAAGCTTATTTAGCATGAACAGTAATATCCAAAAACAAAAAATAAAGAATTTTATGACCAAAAATCAAAAACACTTCCATTTAAAAAATTACTTATCATTTTTAAAACTTTAGTTTTTAGTAAAATGCACAGGGAAAATTGAGAGATGACTAATAAAAATAACTTATGATCATTGAAATAGTTAAGAACAGAGGTCAGCAACCTATGATCCACAGATCACTGGGATAATAAATTCAAATGACCTACTTGAGATCCAAAAGAAAACTATATAAAATATGAAACTATTGTTTAATTATCGATAATTCAGATGCTTATAGTCTTAATACAACTAGTCAAAAGCCAGTCTTGCACTTATATTCAGCAACTACTTAGACCCTGAGTTTAACCAAAAGTCTCAGTCGATTAATCAAATGGTATTCACCTTTAATACTGATTAATAAAATTAATCTTAATACTGTCCAATCAAATGTCATGAATTTTATTTAAATTTTCGACCAAGGTTTTCTAGGTTGAGGTAGATGGTTAACACAAGCATTAATGCTATCAGTTCAGCATCAGCAGAACCATCCATTGGCTATAAAAGTTTTAAGTTCAGTTTAAAAAAAAAAAAAAAAAAAAAAAAAAAAAGCATGTGAAAATTGTTTTCTGAATAAAATGTATCTTATTCCCTAAAATCAATAACAATGAAAAGCCATCTAAAAATTAGAACCTTAAGATAGTAGTTAGAGAAATTACCATTTGCAGCATCGTCATCATGAGGACCTTCATACAACAATTCCATTCTGTATTTCTGAGCTATAACGGGTGATGGCAGATGAATACTTATCATCTGAAGTAAGGCATCACCGGCAGGCAACCAAGTTCTCATGACTACCTTCAACAAGTTCTTGCCATCTTTATCTTTGTCATCACCTTTCAATACAATGTTTAGTTTTTCTAACAATTTGGCTGTTTCTTCTTTTTGGTAATTCATAATGGCATTAAATACCTTTAAAAGTGAAAGCAAACAATAAGAATGTGCATCAAATCTAGTAAAAGAAAATGTGTTAAGCAGAATGTCACAAGGTGAATCCAAACATTCTTTTATTTATAACATTAAATGATATTTAATTTTTGCATGCATAACATAATAATTGAATACAGCAGATTCCTTCAAATTTGCACCTCTAAAATCCATACATCATCATTGTTGTAAACAATAACAGTTTCAGTTCAGATCTAGGAACACAAAACTTCAAGATCTTAGTTTTAAATTGATTTTGTATGTATTTTAATATGAGATTTTTAACGGATTATCATTTTTCATGAAGTATAAATATTTGAAAAAATAAATATTGCTGATATCACAGGTAATCATAATCTTTAACAAATATGTTAAGCCTTTTGGCAGGGATGCAAAAATCTAGGCGCCAGCAGGCAGTCTCTCACCACTAAATTTATTTTGTTGTTTTTCGTTTAATATTGCACTTAAAATTCTTGCAAGAATGCTATTAAATTTTAACCGAAAAAAACTTTTATATTTTAGTGGTGAGAAACTGCCCGCTGGCGCCTAGATTTTTGCACCGCTTTCTTTTGGTAATTAAGATAAGCTAAACCTGAAATAAAACTTCCTTAGTTTATGATTTTTATGAGAATTAAGTTTATTGATTCAACGAATCTCATCTTTATTATGCATTATTTACATGACCCTTACTTGTTTAACTATCATTTTAGTTTATTAATTATTTTAGTATGTTATATATTTTAAAAATTCATAATTTCATTTCATTATTACATTCAAATTACTGCTTAAAAGATGTAACAGGGTTCATACTCATTTTCCAAGAAAAAATCCCCTGAGAATCCCCTGATGTATTTTCGAAGATGAACAATTTTTCCATATCAACAATTAATGACATTTTAATATTACATATGATAAAAAGCACACGAACAGCAACAATTGTCCCCAATTTCCCAGAGTAGACTGTCAATTTGGCACGTTTTCCCAGGTTTGGGAAATTTTTTGCATTATCCCCTGAGATTCCCCTGATTTTTAATACCTAAAATTCTTCCCCTGATTTTCCCAGGAATCTCATATTCCCCTGATGAGTATGAACCCTGTGTAAATAAAGCAATGTCCACAATTCTGCAAAATTGTAAAATATGCATAACTTTTTTTTTAATATGCGCAGATTTCAGAGACACTACTACTGAATATTTTTTTCCTTAAAATTTCATAAAAATCTGTTTCCTTACTTTGTAAATTGGATCCAATACAAACATGGTGTAGGCACGTTTATATCCTTCTTCAGGTTTTTTAGACCATTTCCTTGTGCCTGGATTATAGAAGTTCTCACCCCACAATCTTGTCATTAATTTTTCAGTGTCAATCTTGAATTTCTCAGCATAAATTTCAGCAAATTGTTTAAGAGTAAAAGCCCAGCCGTGAAGACCAGACCCGAATCCTACATTACCCTTTGAGGGATCTACCTAAAAAGAGAAAATTGGGAATAAATATTAAACATTTAATCAAGTTAAAATTCAATTATTGATTTTATAATAAAAATATTGCTAAAAAGCAATTATACCATCATAAAATCTATAATAACTAATTACCAAGTCATGCAAATGCTTCTTTTTAAAATACATATTCATCACACATTTCAATATTTCTAACAGTTTCCCCCAAGTTTAAAAAGAAGCAGGGTGCTACTGTTCTGAAAAGGACACTTTTTACATTCTTCAGGGCACATTTTTTATTTTTAAGGGCAGAGTTTAATCTAGAATCTAGTGGTTAAAAAAATCGTGGAAATACAGAAATTTTGTCAAAGAATTAAAAAAATCCAAAATTTCATCAAAAAATTTAAAAAGGTAAATCTTGTTAAAAGATAGCAAAAAAAAAAAAAAAAAAAAGGGGCAAATATTGTTAAAAGGTCGTGAAAAAAAGGCAGATTTTTTTAAAAAGATCTCAGAAAACAGTAGGTTTTGTTAAAAGATCGCAAAAAACTGCAGATTTTGCTAAAAAACAACAAATTTCGTGAAAAAACAGCAAATTTCGTTTGAAAAGATGACAAAAAGGCAAATTTACTCCACACCCAGGCACCTAATTTTTACTACAAACGTCATTTTTGAGCTTTCAAAAGTTTGGGGGGGGGGGGAAGGGGGGGGGCTTCAAATTCTAATTATGCCCTGGGTGCAATTTTCTCTTCGCACGAAAATGATTGTGAATCAGGAATATCAGTTTTTGGAGAAATAGAAACACAATTTTGAAGCCGGAAAATTAGTTTTTAGAACAGAACAATTCACTTCTGGCACTAATTTGTTTCGTGCCCTTTGACAAAATTTGCATTTTTTGTCATCTTTTGAAAAAAATCTGCTTTTTTTTTCAGGTTGTTTTGCATTTTTTCACGAATTTTACCATTTTCTGTAAATCTTTTGACAGAATTTTCCATTTTATTGCAATTTTTGGATAAAATCTGCCTTTTTTCCCTGTAAATCTTTTCACAAAATCTGTCGTTTTATCGCGATTTTTTGAAGAAAGTTGTTTTTCACGATCTTTTAAGGAGATTTGTCGCTTTTCGAGATTTTGTGACGAAGTTAGCCATTTTTTTGCGAATGTTGCTGGAAATTAGTCGTTATTTCGTGTTGTTTTTTTTTTTTCAAAATTTGCTGTTTTTACACGATTTTTCGGTGAAATTACACACCCCGTGGGACGCGTAAGAGCTATTTTTGTGCATTCAGTCGCCAACTTTTGGGCGTATTTTAAGTACTATAACGCATCCGCATCATCGCTGAAGGGTCGAGTTTTTTTCAAATGTGGGGCAAGAAGGGTGCTATTTGTTTTAATGAACGACAAGAGGGGCACAATATTTTGGACATGGTAGTACAATATCTCAGGTAGAGGAACGCCATGTATCAGTTTTGATCAAGCAGGAAGTTCGAATGATGCATGTACTTGCCGCAGCGCTATCTATTATCATTTGAAGTTAGAAACGAGATTCTACTTTCAACATTTTTTTTATTCTATTATTGATTATTTTTAAATCATTATTATTATTTTTAAAAAATCATAAAACAAACTATTCTAAAAATTTTTAATTATTCATACTACATTTTGTAAACTGAAAATAACTTCCTTTTTATCAGCTGTATTATTTAAAAAGGAACAAAAAATATTAATTTTTGTTCATAACGAGTCAAAAATATATTTTCCCCCCTTTCTAATTTTACTATATTCATATTATTTCAAGTAAGACTTATTTAAATCAAGAGTATCTAATAAAATTTGTGTCCTAAATTTGGCATGTAAAATTTTTGCAAATATCTTAAAAAACTTTTTAAAAAATAAATAAATGCTGCAATATTTTTATTTGTATTTATTATTTAATTAATTACCTCCCTCTCCTGCAAAAATAGAGATTCAGTTTGGGAACTTGATAAATATTCCTGTTAAATTTAATAAACTCCGAATAACCAAAAACTTTTTTTTTTTAGCTGTATTGCTTAAAATGAAAAAAATGTTTCCTTTCCATACAAATTCATTAAATATTCATAGTTAATTTGAAAAATTGCAAATACTAACTATTTTTAAACTAAAATAAATGCTCCAATGTTTTATTTGCATTTAAAAAAAAAAAAAAGCCATGAAAACAATTTAGTTTATGAATTTGTTAAATAATCATAGTAAATTTGACAAATTATAGGTAAAAAGAAATCTATTTTATTGTTTATCTGCATTATGTAAAAGTTGCACAATATGGATAGAAAATATCAATTCTTACTTAAAAAAGTAAATATAAACAGATTTATAAAGTAAATTTATTGACAAGTTTTTATTTTATTTTTTAAAATCAAAACATAAGTTGATGTCTGTGTATTTCACTTAATTTAAACTTATGTGTTTATGTGAATATATTGGAATAAAGATAACATAATAAAATGCACGTCGTCTTTATTTACGAAATAATTAAATTAATTCAAGAGAATATTATTTAACACAAGAATTTAGAATATCAAATGAATGTAATTTAACACAATATTTATATATCGAGCAACAGATGGCAGCTCTAACGAAATTTCATATGATTTCACCAGAAGTTATTAAAAAAATACAGATTATTAAATATTTATTTAATATAACACAATTAAACATTTTAAATGACGAATTTGGAATTTAAATTTCACTAAATGCTAGTTGTAATGTATATGCATCAATCTTTTATTTATAGAAATGCACAGGGGTGGGGAAATACATCATTTTGCTCACCAGTGGCGAGTGGATTTTCTCACAAGGCACTTTTAGTTTTTTAAAAACTGTAAGGCAATAGGCACATTATCAGAAACACTTTTTTAATCTAGATATTTTAACTTTCCAAATTATTACAGCGTAAATATGGTACTAAGTTCTATCTAATATTAATCTTACCTCTGTTATATATATTTCTTAATATTATAAAAAAAAAAAAGAATTATGAAAATGTATTGTAGTAATAGGAATTTTCTATTTAATCGCGTGCGATTTTGTCATAACTATTTTCAACTGCGTGTGTATTCAGGGTTGGCGAGTTTTTGCCGAAGGTGGAAAAAACCACGGAAAAAACCTGGTAAAAACCGTCCCGGCAAAAATAGGTTTTTGCCAAAAAGGTGGCAAAAATAGGCTATCTATTTAATTTTTTCCCCAGAAAGAGAAAAATTATTTCACGAAAGAAAAAATAAACTGCATACGTAATTAAAGAATCAATATTATTCTAAATTTATTTTAACTTTTATGTTAAATAAGTATAATTATGCACTTTATGAAAGAATACTAACTTTTATAACAAGATTATAAATGAAAAAAATTCCAATTTTTTATAAATAAATAGAAACTTCTTTATTCATATTTGTACAATTATTAATAATTCACATAAGAGAACTGTTGAGACTGAGTAAAGCATTTATGTTTATAACTTATATATGTTAGAAATTCAAAGAAACAGTTATAGTAACCTAAATTTAATTTAATATAAAATTATATTTAAAGCAGAAAACTATTAAATTTCAAATTTTTCAGCAATATCTTCCCACAACCTAAATTTTGCTGTTTTAGCATGGCATAGCAGTAAACAAGTTTTGAAAGAGCATCTGTTGATAGCTAGCTTATTTTGAATCTTAGTTTGCACAAATGAAAAATTTAAAAACAATCTTTCAATAGCAGCACTACTTTCTGGCATATTTGAAGGTGTGTTACTAATGAACAGAAGTTTTTTGAAATTGCACAAGCTTATTCAATACTTCTCCACCAATTACATGCACTGACACTATTAATCACTTCTGCAAAATATGAGCTAGGAAAGGGTTTTTCTTTGAGCTTAAAATTAATAATATAAGATATAAAATCAGGATTGATTTTAGATAACCATGCTTTACAGCTTTCTTTTTGTTCATAATTTAGACGTTCATCTCTGTACTTTCGATGTAACAAATACACTACAAGATGACATGGCAAAATCGCTTGTTCAAATATATTTTTTAGTTTTGAAAAATGTGGTTTTAACTCTTCATTTTTCAAAAGATTTAGCCATACATGACAAGCATCTGCTATGGTGGGGGAATGGTGAATATAATACAAAAGGATAAAGTGACAACAGGCTACTTACTGAAAGTAAATCTAAATAATTTAAATTTTGTTCCTTTCTTGGAGAGTAAAAGTGACAGAAACAAATCTAGTTTCTTAATAAGCCATAACAGTTTTTTCAATATATAATTTTCAATTTAATTTACTTATTTTATCTTTAACAAACTAGTTTCGCTATTTTCTAGCTCGCTGAGTTTTGCACTGATGAAGAATCTCAATAGTAGATTCGAAATAGCTATTTGCTACTTTCTCATACTTTATTTGTGCATTTATAATCGTTGGTTTTCTATCTTTAAATAGTTTCATCAGATAAATAGTTATAAAATAGTACCAAAGACTTAGATATTTACATTTCTTAAGTCTCATGACATAAAACAAAAATAACAAAATTGTATAAAATCTTTTGATAATTAAAAAATATATATACATATTAATGACTGATAAAATACTTTACTTACAGGGTCCTGCTTTTGTTAAATTGGGAAGTTTTTCTTGTTTTTGTGAAAATTCTAGACATAGTTTTGTAAATTTTAAATTATCAGTGTTTTCAGGTTCTACCCTTCACATGTAAAGAAACTAAGTAATATATTTTTTGGTGAGTTCAATTGTTTATTAACAGGGCAGATTTTATTTTTAAATGATTAAATTTGTGAAAAGTTCAATTTGAAGGTGAAACGTCTATCACAAAAACGTCAGAGACAAATAATTTTACGAAGGGTCCTGTTTTAAAATAAATTATTTTATGAAGGGTCCTTTAAAGGACCTAAAATTTTCTTAAACATATCCCTGACTTAAGAAAAAAAAATTAGGTATGTAATTTTTTATTTTGTTCTTAAATTCTTAAGTAAGAGTAAATCCCACCTATTTTTTAAAGATTTAAATTATTTAATATTAATTAATTAGCAAATTAAATTAAAATATTAAATAGTACACTGTTAAATTTAATTGTTTATACCATCATTATCCTTATTAGCATGCAGATTTTATTACACATTAAAGACAAATAGGTTTTTTCCATTTTTGCCGGTTTTTTCCATTTTTCCCCTGGTTTTTTCCAGTTTTTTCCACTGTCCTGGCAAAAATGCCAACCCTGTGTGTATTGCATCTTGCGGGCTGGTGAAATAAATCCTTGGCTGGTAAGAATTTGGAAAAATTCCCCACCCCTGGAAATGCGGGTAGAAAATTCGTTATCAAAAATGAGACGTCTTCCACATGGGAATTAATTTTTGTAATTGTTTCTTTCCCAACTCTTTTTTTCTGTTTTTCGGAATTCACATAATCCGTGTCACATCCATACATAAAACATTTCCGCGCCACATCAAATTATGATGCAAAAATATGAATTTATGAACAAAATAATTACCCAGTCTTATAGAATGCAATGTTAAAATGATGCATGTAGTGTGCACAGCACCGCTATGCAGCCACTTCAACGTTAGTGTCAAGTTTGGTTGAGAGTTGCCATAGGAGAAGTTTCTCCTTCATATATCTGCCTGATTTTGGAATAAGGGCAAGAGGGGTGCTATTTGTCAAACTAAAGGGCAGGAGTGCCCCCCTGAAACTCTCTGGAGGAAACTGTTTCTAATGTGCTTATTGAAAAAAGATTAAGGCTTATAAATAAAATGATATGGATATATTTAATTAAAGGATCCTGCTTCCGCTACATGCTACTCCTTCACTTTAACAAGTATGATAAATAGTTTCTCTGAAAAATTTATGTGTAAATTTAATTACAAAAAAGGTCCAAATTCTTTGAACTGCAGTTTATTTTTTTCAATAAATCTTGAATATGGCAGAATTATATTTTAAAATCATTCCAAATGAAACTCTAGTATTAGCTCTCGCTGTTTCAGCAAAGTACATCAGGCATGCTATGTATATTCTGAGCTGTTCTTGCAAACAAATTTTGAATTTATATGATTAGAAAGTAGTTAGCTGATGACTAATTTTTCAATTCCAATTAAAAAATCCAAACCTCAATTTTTTTCACTGCAAAATTGTTGCTACATGTTTTTTTTTCAACTGATCATTTTTATTGTATTTTAATGTCAAGCAAATGCAAGGAACAAAAACTTTGCCTACTGGATTTCTTTTGTTTTGAATCATTTGAATATTCAAATGTTAAAATAAGTCATTATGTCTCATTCTATCATGGAATAACACCTTTACATACATTGTTTGCACTAGAAAAAAAAATATATTTAAAAAACTTTATTAGAAGAGTCTGATATTTAAAAATTATAGTTTAACCTTTTCCAGCACGAACAAAATCTTAGTAAAATGAGAAATTATTGACCGACACCGGAATTCACAAACAAATTTAGATATTTTGAAATCATTAATTTAAATTTTTATTGTAAAAGAAAAATCTTACTAAAATATTATTGGTGCCATTTTCAAGTTTGGGAAAAAAATTAGGTGTCCCAGACTGGGCACACTGTGCCAGAAAGGGTTAAATTGAGAAAGTGAAAAGGCATAAACTTACTTTAATGTCACCCATGGGACCGCTCTCATCAGAATAGGTGGCAATGATTACATTAACGTTCTCAGTAATACGTGCGAAACCTTGATACATGTCTTCGGGCTCCAGTTGTAAAGTAAGGAGAGCCAAATCCATTTTATTCATGAACAATACTGGCTTAATACGCTCAGCAATAGCTTGACGAAGCACAGTTTCAGTCTGAACACAAACACCTATTCAAACAAAAATAAAGAACTATTAGCATTTTTTAAACTTTGGCACAGATGTCATATGCATCAGGGTAACTAATTGGTGCTAAAACAACATTTTGTCTCATATAGTAACTTGGGCTATTGCCACTTTATTAATTTTCTCTTTTCTTTTTTTAATTATATAAACTTAAATTTTTTTAATTTAGTGTTTTCTTTATAAAATAGAAGATTTAAAAACGTGTAACTGGTAAGCAAAAACCAGATTTTCCCAAAATTGGTGTTAAGCAAAATTGGCCAAACCTAGAGCACATATCTGTGCTTTAACTTATTAAAGACATTTAAATTTTTATTTTAGACATTTAAATGCTATGACATTACAAATAAACTAGCAAAAAAAAAAAAATAAATAAAAATTAGACTAGTAAAGTAAAAATTTTAATGGATTCTTTAAAATGCAAAATTTTGCAAAAAGGCTAGAACATTAAAATTTCAACACTTATTTCATTACTAAAACAATAAAATCATGCATTAAGGCTCTGGTCTCTGCAAATGAAGACACTCGCAAACTTAGGCTGTTGCTATGACAAGACCCGGTAGAAGAAAACTTAACATGGGAACTTGAATAGCAGATTTTTTTCTTTTTCACAGAATCTTTATTTCACTTTATATTTAGCTCTTTATTACTTAATATACACTTAAGATTATTATTAATGAAGATGAATAAAATACATAAAGACATCACTAGTTTATGCGATTAATTAAATAACGCTTCAATTGTAAAACATTTTACTTTCTCATTTTTTGTTACTGGGTGATTATTTTCTAATCTTGTTTGCATTTGGACATTTTTATTTATTTTTTTGCATTGGATAGCCAAGGTTTATCTTCACATCACTCCTCTTTTACTTTTTCAATTTTTGTTGGAGATATATGCTGAACCACTTTTAAAAGTTAATGTAACTTTATTAAAAAAATATCTGGAAACAAAAGTAAAAGAAGAGTGATGTAGAGATAGACTTTAGCTATTCAATGAACAAAAAAATTTAAAAAGGTCATAATGCAACTGAGATAAGAAAATAATCTCTGCATAAGAAAAGCATTAGCTTATGAGTGTCTTCACTTGCAGGGACTAGAGCCTTAAGCATCGATTAAGAAACACCAATATATCTACAATACTATAACTAATCTTTCGATTAACGAGATTAAAAGCTGTAATTATCAATGAAATCAAGAAAAAATAAGTGAATTCTCTTCAGCAGTAAACAATAACAGATAAAAAAAATAAAAGTTAAAATGGTTACTTATTTAATTGCAAAACTGAAGGGTTTCTATTACTATCACATCTACCCTAGTTTCTTTAAATTGTGCCACAGTTAGAGTCAAATTGACATAATTTAGCATTAACCTTAGCTTAAAAGTTGTTAAAATCCCAATTGGGAGACAACATGTGGAACCAATTTTTCTCTTGAAGGGGGGGGGGGGAGGAATTGCACTTTACTCATTGAAAAACTAAAATTTCCGGGAAAGAAATCTCACTGCTTTGGGAGGAGGCCAATTCCTGAAATGAACAGTGTACAACACAACCTAGTCAAAAGTCAAATTCATTATATTTATTAACCTTTTATCTACTGAATTATTTATCAAGAAATTGATCCACCTCAATAATTTTCTTTAATATCTGAAGGTATACTGGAAATTTTTAGATACTAGTGTGGAATTTAGAATTTTTTTTTCATTAAAACTGATTAAATATATCAGTAGTAATAATGTTTTTGGGAAATCTTTATAAAAATAACCAAATTAACCAAAATTACTCTTTTGAAAATATCACAATTCTTAAAAAAGCAACGAGTTTAAATACATCATGATCCTCTCTCTATAAATGAAAATGCTTTTGCAGTTTAATATGTTTTAGATATTACTCAGTTATCCTGTCGACTAATTTCGCCAAATTGACAATTTTTACTTTAAATAACGAAAAAACATAATAGAATATTAATAAAAATCTAAATAAAAAGTTGAAATAAAAATCACATAATGGCCTTTTAAACATGTGTGTCATTTAATGTCACTGAATGTGACATTCGTGATCCCCCAGTGTTGGCATTTAATCTTAGTTTGGTGATCTTTTTTTGGTTGACGGGATAATTTAGTACCATATTTTATATAATTTTATTTAAAGAACGAAATTAAGTACATATAAAAATGAATAATAAAACTACCACTGTTTGAAAATATTTAACTTAGACCATTTATCTATTCCAGGGTTGGCACGGTTTAAACCAATTGGTTTTAACCATGGTTTAAACCACGGTTTAAACCAAATGGTTTTTTTCTCAAAAAAACCAATTGGTTTTTTTAGAAGAAATTTAATGACATTTTCTTTTTTTTTCTTTATAATTTATGTGTTTCAGATTATTGAACATAAATAATTTGTACTTTTAACACTTTATTTCAGTAATAAGTATTATATATAGTGTGTTTAGATCTTTTTTTTTATGCATAGGATTAAACCTATAAATAATTTATGTCGTTTTTTAGAAGAAATCTAATGACATTTTCTTTCTTTATAATTTGCGAGTTTCAGATTATTGGATATAAATAATTTCTACTTAACACTTTATTTCAGCAATAAGCATTAGATATATTGGGTTTTTACATCATTTTTTTATGCACAGGATTAAAATCAGTACACATTGGTGAACATATCTATTGCTCTAAAGAAAGAACTTCAAACATGTGAATTGATCAAAGATAAAATAGATTCAATATTTAGCATAAAATATATATATATTTTTAATAATGCAGATTATTTAATGCAATTAATAATGTAACACAAGATCTTTTAAGATTTTGTACAAGCTGTAAAAGAAATTTTTCTTTTAATGCATTTTAATAATATTTTTTCCCCCCTCTGCTATCTGCTGAATCTAACGACTAAAAATATTAACTTGAAATTGTCACTCAGAAAGAAAAAATCCTAAGAAATATTTGTAATTTATTATTTGAATAATTGTCTAAAAGAATATTTATCAAACTACATCCAAATGTTTATTATTAGTTATCAAAAGATTGTTTATTCTTATTATTAAAAGATTATTATTTACAGGGCATTAATGGTTCACTGTGTAGAACAATTAAAACTTTCAACATAAGACTGTTTGCTAAAATTGTTTAATTTCAGCAGAAATTCACGATAATTATTAAATTTAAATTATTTTAACTGAAGTTACACTGCTTATAAACCAATAATGTATGTTTTTATCAGTAAATATGCACGTATATGTAATAAGAAAGGATGTTTTAAAAAAACTTGGTTTAAACCAAAAAAACCTGGTTTAAACCAAAAAAACTGGTTTTTTTGGTTTTTTTCAAAAAAACCTGGTTTTTTTCCAACCCTGATTCTATTCTATCTAAATTTTATCAATATTATATCAATTAATACTAATGTTGTGTGGAAAGACTAAAAGCAGTAATAGACAGAAGAAATAAGTTTTAGATAAAGTTTTCTTCATGGTACTATAAAGGGTTAGAAAAATTTAAAAACAAACTTACCACTGACACAATCAACTACCACAAGAGCACCATCAGTTACACGTAAAGCAGCTGTTACTTCTGATGAAAAATCTACGTGGCCGGGAGAATCTATTAAATTGATTAAGAAACCATTGTTTCCTTTTTCTTTCATGTTTTCGTCTTTAATAAATAAGATATCTTTTTCGCCCAATTCAAAATACATAGAGATAGCACTGCAAAATACAAAGAAAAAAATGTTTAAATAAAACTAAACTTAAGTAGCAGGAAATAAAAGATTACCTATTCTAAAACAGAATAATAGGTATGATAAAATATAGTTAAAATGGAATTAAGATGCTAGTTGCAGTTGCATTTTATTAAATATCAAATTTTACATTTTGCATAGTGAATAAATTAAAGTTATGAAGAGTAATGTTATAAATTTATATCAAGTCTATAAACTATTATTAAAAGGGAACTTCCATAAAAAGAAAAAAACATTACATCTAACATTATTCAATACTTACGTAGATTTGATTGTAATACATCTTTCCTGTTCATCTTTTCTTGTGTCGGTGAACCGCATTTCACCAGCTTTACTAGGTGCAATAATACCAGCTTTAGATACAAGGGAATCTGTTAAAGTTGATTTTCCATGATCTACGTGAGCAATTACAGACATATTACGGATATTTTTCCGGACGTCCATAAGACCCCGGATCTCGTCTACCGTAAAGTTCACCTTAAAAAGAAAAAATAAATCAAACATTGAACTATGAAGCAGAAAATATTGTTTAATAACAATATTTTGTAAAGAAAAAACAAACAAACCTAGAAACATCAGTACATCCATTAGTTTATGGAGTAAACATTAAATTCATATGCCAAGATGAGGATTTAAACTACACTAATAACGAGAACATTAATCTAAAAGTTTTTGCTAATTTATTACTGAATACTACGGTATCGGTAATTTACTTTGTACAAATACATTTATGTATCTACATATTTAAGCTGTTATAAAAATAATCCTAGGAAAAAAAATAAACTACATTTCTGCATTTTCACCGTGTATTTTATTAAAAATATTAAGTATACATGATGTATTGAAAGGTTAGTCAACAGTGGGAGCTTTACTCTCGGTATGTTTATTTATAAACTTAAATAAATAAGCGATATACAGAGTTTCACATATACGAAATACATGTATGAAGAAATTTAGTACTTTTCGGCATAATTCAAAAGTATTTACTAAATTAATAACAGCGAAGCCTAATCGACTATCCTGCCACGTAATGCGAGAATAAAAATAAATACAGAAAATGAAACACTTAAATTTAATATTACAGCATCGGAATTTTTTTCTCGATTTTTTAAAATTCGCATCAACATTTGAATACATTATAAAAATATAAATACAACAACAAGCCGACACCGTTTGAAACATGGCGAATTACTACATGGCAGCAAATAAGCTATAAAAATACTTATCGCCTTAGAAAAATAACAAAAATTAAAGCATAATTTCAATACTAAGAAACATAAAAATTAAAGATTGAATAAGATTGAAAATGGATTGCAATACTTACCATCTTGAATTCTTATAATTTTTGACCCGTTTCCGATGATCTTATAAAATTGTGTTGCTTACGGGCCAAGAAAGTGAGCTAAAAAGGAGGATTATAACGTTGCCACTACGAGCATTGCTCTTAAAGCAGAATGAAAAAAATATACAAAAGGATCAGTAGATGGCGCTACAAAACTGTGGAGAAACCAAACATTCAAAAATAATAAAATATTTTTAAAATATAGTAATAATTTTTTTAATGCAGTGGATCTTAATAGAAAAATTCCCTTAAAATGTATTTCGTTATTGATAACCAGGGCCGACTAAAAAGGAATCCGCAGCGTCCACTTGAAGTGGACCACTTCTTTGAAGGACTCCTTTTCTTCTTTTTCAGCAGGTGGGTGATAACAAGATGTTTTTATCAATTTTCTCGCTTGTATGGATGTCTCAATATTTTTTGATTGTATCAAATGTTTCTCGATGACTCCAGCTTGCTAATGGACTATATTCTTCCTCCCGGTCCGAGGCTGTAAAAGATCAGCTGTTTTGGAAAACATTGGAAATAATTTGATTTATAAGCACATAAATGTCACAAAAATAGTGCTGAAGAGAAATAACAGTATATATATAGATATATATGTATACTATTTTGTGTATACTGCACCAATACGCGAAGTGTATTGGTGGATGCATAGCGTAAACAATCAATCACACCGCCATTTTGTTTATTGTGACGTCACAGAAATACTACATTTATTTTTATACGACGCGCGTTTCAATCCTAATAGGAATCATCTGCAGATGAATTGGAATAAGTCAGCGATAATGAGGATTGAATTATTGTACTATAACATTGGATGACAGTTTTTTTTTTTTTTTTTTTTTTTTTTTTTTTTTTTTTGTCTAACTTAGGAGTATCTATAGGGCAGTTGCAATCAGCTGATTTATTTTTCATCCGCCAATCAAACCTTGGCGTTTGACCTCCAGCCGCACCCATAATCCTCTCAGCTACCAATCACAGCTGCAGTTTAACAGTTGTTTGACCTCCAGTAGACGATTTGTGACGTCTTATGAAACTGCCCCATTACCTGGGAACATCATTTTAGCATATTACAATCGGAGGGCTCAGTAAAAAAAAAAAAAAAAATCTGATCTAAAAGGATATTTATTGTCGAATGCGCTAAGATTTTACGCTAGAAAAGTGCCCCGGGGGCGCAGAGAGGGAAGACAGATTTATAAAATGAAAGAGTGATGAAAAGTCTTTCCATCGATATATCACATGAAGGATACAGAAAAAGTTTGAAAATTGTCCTACCCATGGAAAAATCCTCCGAAATTCAACTCCCGGGAGGGGAGGGGTCATAATAGGGAAAAAATGGTCAAAGAGCTTTGCGATGATATATCAAATGAGGAATTCGGTAGTAGTTTGAAAATCCCTCTCTCTGGTGGGTTGTGGGTTCACATTCGCGCCCCTCAAAATACTCCACAATTTCACCAATCCTTGGAATTTTATATTTAATAAATAATGTTTATAGTATAATAACCATATTTAAAATGACACTTCTTGTAAAAATCACTTAGGTTTTAAAAATTTGACTCCCTCCTCTCCTCCGAAATTTAATTGCAGGCGGGGAAATTAAACCTCATACGAAACAGTGCTCAAAGAGCTTTCCGATAATATATCTTACGA
The DNA here is from genome assembly GCA_964019185.1 of Maratus speculifer. NCBI lineage: Eukaryota > Metazoa > Arthropoda > Arachnida > Araneae > Salticidae > Maratus > Maratus speculifer. The sequence continues at coordinate 306,880,565 of OZ025295.1, read as the reverse complement.
GAGATTCGATAAAGGTTTGATTTGAAAATTCCACCCCAGTGGATCCACAATGCGCACACCCGAAATTCACTAACCTCTCACTTTGAAATTCTTAGGCCCGCCACACACTAGGGAGACATGCGTCAAAAATCGTGCAACATGACGCAGTCAAACCGGTTTTTCTTTGTTATCAGGGTGAAATTGTCGCATGTCTCATGTTTTTTCGCTCAATGTCTCACAGGTGTGTGGCGGGCCTTATACAGTAAAACCCCGGCTATCCGAAAAGCATGGGACTAAAGGCACATTCGGTTAACCGGGTTCCATACGATTTTTCGGATAATCGGGATTCCAAAGGAATTTTCGAATAAACGGGAGGCATAGGGTAAAAACTTGATTGATGAAAAGCTGTCATCGTAATTTAGAGCATCGTTGTAATAAAAATGTTGTGGCACCGTATTCAAAACATCTTGAATGACAAATAAAAATTACAAGTCGATTCGACAGCAAGAGGATAACTTACTGGTAAAAATCGAAGGTCAGCGCCGACAGTGATGAAGCAAGAATGTGCTTGAAGAAAAAATTTTCTAGTGCCGAAGAGAGAGGTGTGCCTCAACAGATCCGCGAAAAACAAATACAAACGGTAAATTTTATAAGTAATGAATAAAAATATATGTACACCGGTTTAAAAAAAAAAAAAAAATTGTTCATCGCAAATTGAAAAGAAATTACCGAACCTAAAAGCTATAAAAAATAAACTGACTATATTTATTTATTTCAACACTATTTCAATCAGTGTCCTATTACATCTTTCAAAGTTTTGATTTTTACTTATTTTGCTTCTAATTTTTGAAGCTAATAAGTATTAAAACAATTCTTCAATGTATTAACCATGATTCGGAAATATTTGGATCTAAAACTTGCAAATAAAATAGTAATCATAAATGAACATATGTTGAAAGTGGTCATTTAAGATTGGTAAAAATAGTATTGACAGTAAAAATTCTCACATTTAAAAAGGACACTCAGGAATTTTAAAGTCTTTCGGTTAAGCCTATTTTCGGATAATCGGGGTTCTACTGTATTTGATAAATAATATTTATTGCAAAGCTCCTTCAGAAAAATCTAAAATGATAGTTGTTGTGGAAATTGCTAAGGTTTTAAAAATTTTTTTGCGCACTTCCTCACTATCCGAAATTTAACTTCGGCTGAAGAAAGGTCCAGTTAAATTAGTTCGATGTGACAATCCCAAAATTTTGTTCTATTTCATATGTATATTTTAACATCTCAAGAAGTAGTTACGCATGTTAATACTTTAATATTATTAATTCAATACTATACCAACTTTGATTTTCGTCTTAAATTTCTGCTTCAGTCAATTAACCGGAGTGAAAACGAATTAATGTAGATCATCATAATGTTTTTTAAAATCAATATTTATGCTTATTCTATTATCATCAGCTGTTTTCTAACAATCGGCTTAGCAAGATGCGAGTTCCAGTCTCTGCACGAGCCGATGAACAATAGAAGACGAACATTCGATTGAAAAAAAAAAAAAAGAAGCGCTATCGCAATGCTTCTTTCCCACGGAATATTTCCAAAATCAAGGAGGATCAGCTGGCCATAGCCAAAAACATACTCAAAAAATTTAGTTCAATTCTAAGGATAGCTTTATATATTTTTCTATGGTATAATATTTAAAAGTAGCACAGAAATCGCTTTTTGAACGCAACCTTCCTGCAGATTATTTTTCCAATTCATTGAGGACCTGTTTGTCATACCGAAAAATAATCATACGCAAAAAATTTAGTTCAGTTCTATGCATAAATTCATACACTTTTTGATGGTACAATAATGAAAATGATTCCGTTATTGCCGTTATAGCGCACCCTTCCGGTGGCTTTTTTTCAAATTCAGAGAGAACCAGCCATAGCTAATATGCTAGCCATAGCCAAACAGTTACACAAAAAAAAATTGGTTCAATTCTATGCATAAATTCATACACTTTCCGGTGGTAAAATATTGAAAATGGTACAAATATCACTATTGCAGTGCCTCCTTCAGGCAGATTTTTTTCAAATTCAAAAAAGACCAACTAGCTATAGCCAGATATACAAAAAATTGGTTCAATTCGATGCATAACTTCATACCCTTTTCAGTTGTACGCTATGCTTTCAGTTGTACACTAAATGGCACAAAAACCACTATCGCAACGCCCCTTCCGGTGGAATTATTTTCAAATTCAGGAATAAGGACCAATTAACTAAAGCCGAATAATTACACAAAAAATGTGGTTCCATTCTATATATAATTACATATATTTTTGTATGGTACAACATTGAAATTTGACACAAAAATCGCTATTACAGCGCCCCCTTTAGGCGGAATATTTTTAAATTTAAAAAGGACCTGTTTGCCACAGGGAAAAACATACACAAAAACTTTGATTCAATTCTTTGCATATCTTCATACACTTTTCGATGATATAATGGCGATGTACGGGGACACATACGGAAAGACAGACAGAAATTTTGTAAAAATATGTTTTTTGGAATATATCTGACCCCTAAAGCGTGCAAATCCGTCAAAAAAAAAAATTCGATTACAATATTTTCTTCTATTGAAGATAGAAGAAAAAAAAAATGGTCAAAGGGTTTTTGATTATACATCACATAAGGATGTCCGGTAAAATTTTTTTAATTGTCCTTCTCTCTCTGAGTTCATTCTCGTGCTCTCGGAATTTAACCCTTAATTGCTGTGACAAAAACTGTCGCATAACTATTGTGAATGATCTGTCAGACTGCTTAATTTAAAGATGAATAAAATGTTACATTAAGTCTCAAAATACTATTTAAGAATTAAACTTTATATACTCATATTTATATACCAGACTGTTATACATAAAATTCAGCTATTTAAAAGCCTCTAGAAGTAGCAATAAGGCTCCAAACGAAACAAATTTTGATTAGTATCTATAGTTTAACTAAAAATTATGATTTAAACCGCAAAACTTGAAAAACTCAGCGGTCTCTGAGACCGCTAACAGTAGTTATGGGTTAACAACTTCTCTCTTTAAAATGTTTATATTTAATAAATGATATTTATCGAAGGACTCCGTCAAAAGACCTATCTAAAGTGATAAGTATTGTGAAAACGCAACATTTCTAAAAAATTGTTCACATCCCATCCCCTTTTTCCGTCCGTCTGAAATGCACCTCCGAGTGGGAGAAAGGTTCATAACATGAAAGAGTGGTTAAAGGGCTTTCCAGTGATATATCACAATACGAATTCAGTAAAAGTTTGAAAATTACCCACCCTGTGGGCTCACTGTTGCGCCCTTAAAATTTACCAATATCTTACTTGGAAATTTTTATAATTAATAAATAATATTTATCGCAGAGTTTCATGTATGGAACAGCTTCATTTTCCAATAAAACATACTTAAACTACATTTTATTGATTAGAAATTTCTAAACTAAGGAGGTTTAATGGAACAGTGACAAGTTAGTCATTTCATCATATCTAAACAGCAGTTTTAGATTGGAGCGAGAAATTCGGAATAACAAATCTATTAAAAACATAATATACATTTCAGCGATTTAAGAAATCCTCCATCTCCATCTTTAAGGAATTAAAGGGATAGTCGAAAATAAAAGCACACTTCGACGTATCTCAGCAACAGTTTTAGGTAGATGCGGGAAATTCTGTATCACAAACCTACCGACAATTATATAAGTACAGTACTTCAGTGATTTTAGAGCTTTTTTGTCTATATATCGCCAACACCGACTTTGAACGGAATAATGTAAAATTTTACGAATAGGACAAAAATAATGAATAATTGATTATATTTTTTAAAAAATGTAGTTTTATTTAAATTTTATCGGTGCTACTTCCTTTGATTCAATATTCTTTTAAGAAAGCCGACCAACTTTGATTTTCATCTTAAATTTCTGCTTCAGTCAATCAATCGGACTAAAAACGAGTCTCCATCTTTGCACGAGCCGATTGCCACTAGAATTATAGGCAGATTTTTTTTCAAATTTAGGGAAGACTTACTAGCCGTACTCCCAAAAAATAACACTCAAAAATTTTAGTTCAGTTCTATGCATAGCTTCATACAATTTTTGATCGTAAAATACTAAAAATGGCACAGACATCTTGATTATAGCTCCCCCTTCCAGAAGATTTTTTTCAAATTCAGAGAGGACCAACTAGCTATAACCAAACACTTACACAAAAAATTTCGTTCAATTCTATGCATAACTTTATACACTTATAGATGGTACAATATTGAAAATGGCACAAAAATCGCTATAGCAGCGCCCTCTTGCGACGGATTTTTTTTTCAAATTCAGGGAGAATCAACTAGCTATAGCCATACACTTACACAAAAAAATCAGTTCAATTCGATGCATAACTTCACACACTTTTAGTCGGTAAAATATTGTAAATGACACAAAAATTGCTATTGCAGCCTCCCCTTCTTTTCCGGTAGAATATTTCAAAATTGAAGGAGGACCTGCTTGTCACAGCCAAAAACATTCACAAAAATTTTGGTTCAATTCTATACATATTTTCATACACATTTCGGTGATAGAATGGCGACATACGGACACACAGACACATGGTCACACAGACAGACAGACATTTTGTAAAAACATTTTTTTTTAATATCTCATCTCTAAAATGTGTAAATCCGTCAAAAACCGGAAGTCGGAAGAAATTGCGATTACAATACTTTCTTCTATTGAAAAAAAAAAAAAAAAATCACTGCATCCACGAAACTCGCTGCGCAGGAATTATTAAAATGCAGGAAACTCGTCAACGCCGCAATCACTAACTCATGTAGGAGCACTGCGCGCCCATTAAAACAAGAAAATAAAACATCACTGGATCCAAGAAACTCGCTGTGCGGAATCACTAAATTGCACAAAACTCGTCAAACCCGCGTTAACTAACGACACTAAAACCGAAAAATTAATCTCTGGATGCACGAAAATCACATTGAAGAAATTTCTAAAATGAACACAATCGCGGTTATTAACGCAGATATCAAACTATTAAACCCCATTATCGGCAGCATGGGGAATTTCTTGGATGCATTTGTAATAAGAGTAGTTGTTTAGGGCGGGGTCTAGACGCTACAAAATATCCTGGTTTTAGAATTAGTTGTGAGTATTATTAAAAAATTCGTAAATGGTAATATACATAGCTGCCAACTTTTATGCATTTTTACTACCCCTAAAATTGTACAGAGGTTTTTTAGTTGTTCAATCGTAAGATTCTGACGATTACATAAGACAATATTTATTATAAAATTTTTGTGGTAGGAAAAATGCGTAAAAGTTGGCAGCTATGTATTATATAATCTTTATGTTTTTTTAAAAATACTCACTTCATTTATAATGCAAGCAAATTAATAGAAAACTAGTTGGATGTGCCAATCCCAAAACTTTCTTCTATCTCATACGTACATTTTAATATTTCATAGTTACATATGTTAATGCGTTAATATTATTAATTCAGTACAATAGTAACTATGATTTGCATCTTAAATTTCCGTTTCTGTCAATTAATCGGAGTAAAAACGAGTTTCCGTATCTGCGTGAGCCGATGAACAATAGAACGATAGTCAGATTTTTTTTTTAATTTAAGAAGGATCTACTCGCTATACTTGAAAAAAATCACACACAAAAAATTTAGTTCGGTTCTATGCATAACTTCAAACAATTTTAATGGTAAAGTAATAAAAATGGCACAGACATCGCGAATATAGCGCCTCCCTTCGGAGTATTTTTTACAAATTCAGGATGGTTCTGCTAACCATAGTCAAGCACTTATACAAAAAATTTCACTCTATTCTATGCGCAATTTCATACACTTTCCTGTGCTAAAATATTGAAAATGGCACAAAAATCGCTATTGCAGCGTTCCCTTCTGGCGGTTTTTTTTCAAATTCACAGAGGACAAACTATCCATAGCCATTCACTTGCACAAAAAATTTCATTCAATTCGATGCATAATTTGATACACTTTTAGTCGGTACAATATTGAAAATGGCACAAAAACTCCTTCCGACGAATTTTTTTCAAATTCAGGGAGGACCAATTAGCTATACCCATACACTTACACAAAAAATTTGGCTCAATTCGATGCATAACTTCATACACTTCTTTTAGTCGGTACAATATTGTAAATGGAACAATAATTGTTATTGCAGAGCTTTCTTCTGGCGGTATATTTCAAAATTGAAGAGAACTGCTTGTCACAGCCAAAAACAGTCACAAAAAATTTGGTTCAATTCTATACATATCTTCACACCTTGTACACTTTTTAAATTGTAGAATGGCGACATATGGACACACACACAGACCGACAGACATTTTGTAAAAACATGCTTTTTGGAATCTCTGACCTCTAAAACGTGTAGATCCATCGAAAACCGGGAGTGGAAAAAAATTTCGGTAGCAATACTTTATTCTATTGAAGATAGAAAAAAGTAAAAAGGGATAAAATTTCAAAAAGTGATTAATTTAAATTGTCATAATTTGAATTTTTCATAGGTAATTTTTTTCTAAATAAAGTTATGATAGTAATAATAATTTTCGTTCTATTTAATTTTATATAATTTAAAACTTTAAAAAGAAATCCTGATTTTATTTATCTATTTATTTTTTTTTAACCATATCTACAGAAATCTGTAGTTTCTGTTTATATTATTGCTGATAGATGGCGCCAAAACAAAATTTAATCGTAATCGATACATAGCTCCATTAATCGATGCTCAAAAATCGGCTGTTACGATCCACTCCTAAATTTTTGAGGTTTATGATTCAATGATTTATGATGATGTAACAATAAACGATTGTTCATTCCAAGAATGGGTTTTAAAACCCATTCTTGAAATGAACAATGCAGGCCACCAACAAATTTCGTCCAACAATGGATTAAGCAATAGAGAAGCAAAATTTTTGCTGGATTTGATTTTGTCTTTTGACTTTTCGGTTAGTTGTAGGTTGGAGTTTTAACGATGTTCAAATATATTGTTAAAAAATTTGTCCAATTCCGTAAATGGATTGTGACAAAGTTCCGCCTTAAAAATTGCGATTGCATGCCTGACGCTTCCATGTTGCATTATCCCGAGTGGGGTTTTTCTATCAAAAAGGATCACATGCAGAATGATTCTACCTGGATTTCCAAGTTAGAAGATTTCAGGTATGTTGAGCCTTGGTGGGAGAATCCCGCGAGTGCTGATGCCGCATGGATGGATAAGTCTGTGTTGAGTTTTTCTGTGTGGGAGGAAGCCATGAAGGGTCAAATGCTGAAATATCCAACTTGGAAAGGTTTCAATTTGGATGATTTCACGCATCTTGAGCCATATTGGTAGAATTCCATGTAGGAGGATTTTTCGCAGATGGCGTCACATGCACCCATTGATAAGATCAGTAAAGGGAGGGCACACACACAAGGGAGGGAACACCCACACCACATAAGGGAGGGCATACACATACACACAAGGGAGGGCATGAACAAACACACATTGGGAGGGCACACACATACACACACACAAGGGAGGGCACACACATACACACACACAAAAGAGGGCACACACACACACAAGGGAAGGCATACACACACACAAGGGAGGGCATACACACACACAACACAAAGGAGGGTATACACATACACACAAAATATAGGGGATACACTTTTATACACAAGGGAGGGCACACACATATACAAGGGAGGGAATACACATACACAACACAAGGGAAGACACACACATACACACACAAGGAAGGGCATACACATACACGCGAAAGATAGGAGATACACTTTATACACAAGGGAGGGCATACACATACTCGCAAAAAGGAGGGCACATACACGCATAAAAGAGAGGACACACACACACACAAGGGAGGGCTGATCTTAAACAGGGAATTTAAGCAATTTTAACTTGAACCGTTGTCAAAAGACTTATAAACACGAGGGTAAAAAACTAATAAATTAACTATTAAAGAAAAGGATAAGATAAATAAAATAATTGTAAAAATTTAAAAATTATAAGTAAGTAAAATAAGAGCAAATAAGCAACAGAGTGAAACATAAGCAAATGAATCTTTAAACTACAAAATAAATAAATAGGTAAATAACAACAGTAAATATATTTAATAAAAAAAAAGTAAAGTAACTAAAATAAAAGAAAAATAATAAATAAAAAACTAAATTAAATAATGAATTTATAAATAAAGAAGTTAAAAGTTAAACAAACTAAATAAATTAAATAAATTTAAATAAATAAATAAAAATATAATAAAATCAAAATAAACACGGGAAGGGAGGGAGGGAATAGATATAAATTTTATACCATCATAAAATGAACTCCTTGGACCATTGTGAATCAAAAAAGGTATAAATCATCAAATCTTCAGAGATAATACCAAAAGTCCTAATTTTTTCTTCTGGCTCAACGACTATGTACAGTGGGTTGCCAAATTATTAGGGACAATCATATTTTTTGCTAGCTTTATCCTTTGGGTGCACTTGACTGCGGCTCTAAGTGGTTTAAGTGTTGCAGTAATGTATTTTACCGTTGACAATATCTCTATAATTCAACTTATAAGTACTTTTGGTATGTTAAAAGGTTTGTTTTCTTTCTATAAATATTTTAATAATGAGAGAGATGCTGAGACTTTCATACACGCAACAGTGGAATACACTTTTCTTTAATTTAAACAAAATTCTTTAGTTTTTTTTTTTTTTTTTTTTTTTTTTTTTTTTTTTTTTTTTTTTTTTTTTTTTTGGAAAGGTTAAGAATTATATCTGAGTATGATCCTTCTTTTACTGATTAAATATTTGTTTTTTGCGAAATTATTTACGATTTTAACTTATTTTTTATTTTTGTTGATTTCAATATGGGTCGAGGGATTGATTTGTCCCCTAGGAAAAAAACCAGGGTAAAAATCCTACTACTATCACGGAGTCATTCCCGAAGGAAGATAGCAGAATTTGAAAGAGTTTCCAGGTCAGTAGTCAACAGGATAAAAATAAATCTGGGCAAATACCAGCCACTTTCGCCCAAACGAAAAGGTAAAAAGGGAAGAAAACGCATAACAACGCCATGTATCGATAGGAAAATCTGGGATACCTGTTTAGGAAACAGAAAGAAAAGTGTGGGATTCGTTACTCAGATTGTTCAAGAATCAGGAATACCAGTTTCTATGAGACTGCGCAACGATTAGCGGAGGAAGGGTTAACAACTCATTGTCCAGTCAATAAACCCCAGTTGACAAAAGCGATGAAGAAAGAAGACCTAGGCTCGTGAACACCGCCGGAAGATAGTGGATGGCTGGAGTAAAGTAAATTGTTAAGATAACTATTGTTTATGTCATTTAAAGTTATTTAATATTAAATTATTAACATATTTAATTTTTTTCAGGTGCGTTTCTCAAATGAATAACCTTTGAGATTTCAGCCGATTAAAGCAACTTTGTCAGACGAAGCCCGGGCGAAAAATACTGGCCTGAATGCATCGTTGAGAGTGTTAAAGACACTGATAATACACTACCTGGCAATTGATGATCACCCACTTAAGATTTTAGACATTTTGTTATATATCTAGAAAAATACATGAGGAATTATTCTGAAACTCTCAGTGTATAAACATAATAGTACAGGTTATATATTTCCGCGAAGATTTTTTCCCGAAACTTTATTGGGGACCGTCAGCAAATTAAAAAAGAATGAATATCTTTTGGATAATCCTGTCAAAACTAATGTAGCAAAAGTGCTCAAGCTGCAGATTGTGATAAAGTGGCTTATTGCAATAAACTATGTTCATTTTTATGTCCATAGCATGTATACTCGTAGAGAAATTAAGGTTTTTATAAAAACGGTCCCAAATTTTTCCAAGATTTTTCTTATAATTTGCAGAGTTCGTAATATAAAATAATATTTATTCTTTTCTGAAAATGTGACAAACAACATTGCACATAATACCCGGTAATCTATATTAATAAAATAACAAATCGCTCTGTGTGTGTGTGTGTGTGTGTGTCTGCGATAGTTAGCGAAAACTACGGTACGTACGAAGCTCAAAATTTTTCTGAGAGTAGCCCAATATCTCTCCTGATGCACCTGACGCTCAGAATTTCAAAATTCTATTTATTAACTGAGTAATTAATTAAATTACTAACCTCACTCTCATAAAAAATCGCTTTTTTTTTAGCTTTTTTCCTTTTCATTCTCTTATGGTTGGTTGGTTGCATAAAATTTTCGCAGAAATAATTTTAAAAACTGAGACTGACCTTTAAAATTCATAGACTGGCAAACTGTCAGTTTAAATGAGGATTTTTATTTTTTATCACAGCTGCTGTACGCCATGGAGGAAAAAGATAGGTGGTGGCGAAGTAAACCAAAAAAGAGAAAGGTTTGCAAGAGGAAACCATTTATCGCTGAAATTTTAATGTCTCAAAATAAAGCACGAGGAAGGAATTTTGTATTAATAAGACGGATTGGAAGAAATGAATTACAGCTGAAGCATATTTTACGAAGAAATCGTAATTTTTTTAAATGTTTTTTTCTATTATATTATTTATTAAAATAAATGTTTGCTTTTAAAATAATTGAAATTGGAAAATTAAAAATAATTAAATGTCAAAACAAAATTAAATAAAATATTGAAAACATATGATTTGAAGTAAAAAATTTTATTACTAAAAGTTCTCTTTTTTTTCAGAAATTTTTAATACTTTATAACGTAGATGAAAAATGTTTATGATTTAACAACATATTTATAATTCCATGTCAATATATAAAATATAGTGATGAAAAGATTCTTTTAAAATCATGCATGAACACTTAAATAATAATATTAATCTAAAATCTAGATTTCAGAGTGCAGACGATTTTAAGACATTAACGAAAGAATGTTGATTTTTCAAGCAAAGTCTTAAATGATGCTTCTATATTGATATTTCAAAGTCATATGATAAAAATAATCAAATAATTCTTGCCTATGATTGATCTAATTGTATCTTTCATGCATTCTGATCGTGTATTACAGGCAATAATTGCACAAAACATTATTTTTTAAACGAAATTTTAGTCATCTATTCAATAACAGTTTAAAAGGTAAAAAACAAAAACAAAGAAATACTGGTTTAAACCAGTTTGAATTGATCGCAGTTTCAAAGCACATGGTTTTGTTGGTGCTTATTTGGACTTAATGTCGCGGATTTTAGAGTTACATTTTTTGCGTCACCCCAAGACATTATACTGCCACTCTATTAATTTCTTTTTACTATATGGTTGTACGCATATTTTTGGCATTTCGAACATTAGAATGTATGAGTCATTAGCTGTGTTGCAGTAAAAAAATTACACAACACTTTTCTATGAGTTTATTTTTTTAATCATTGATTAAATTTAAATGTGTTCTATTCAATTTAAAATTGTAATATGGCTTTAATTTGTTTTTAAAACAAAAATAAAATAGCTGTTTGGAGTACAATTGTTTGTATCCGCAAGCGATTCATTCACCATAATAAATTATCAAATAGCTAAGTAAATTATCTATCAGAAATAGCCATAAAAAGAATAGTAGCAAAACTGATTATAACCTTAATGTTTAGACTAATTTAAACATAACCCGATTCCAACCAGAAAAAAAAAAAAAAAAAAAAAAAAAAAAAAAAAAAAAAAAACAGACCACACTCCGATCCGTGATACACAAAATTTCTTGAGTATAAACCCGACCCTGACCTAAAAATTCTGTTTGGGAAAAACTATGGATTTGATAACTGACCCGAACCAAATCTGAATCCCGCAAAAATGTTCAAGTGAAGCATAACCCGATTCAAACAAGGAAAAATAATTTTCGTGGGCATGAAATCTGACCCGAACCTAAATATTTCTTTAAAAAACCCGAAATATGACTCGAACGAAATCTGAAACCGATAAAAATATTTGACCAAAGTATTCGAAAGAACCATAACCGGATTCGAGTAAGACAAAATAATTTCCGTGGACATGAACCCGATACGAACCTAAAACTCCCATTCAAAAAAATACCTGAAATTTGAATCGAACCAAATCTAAATCTGACAAAACTATTTCAAACAAACGCAACCGGATCCAAACAAGACAAAATATTTCCATGGACATGAACACAATCCGAACCCAAAAAATTTCTTTGAAAAAATCGCGATCTGAATGAAATCTGAACTTGGCAGAAATATTCCAGTGAAGCATGTCCTTATTCGAACAAGACAGAATTATTTCCGTGAACATGCAAGAAGACCCGAACTCAACAGTTATATTTGAAGAAAAAACTCGAAATCTGAATTGAACCAAATCTGGACCTGACAAAAATATTCCAAAGAACCCAATCCAAGCAAGACGAAATAATTTCTATGGACATAAACCCAACTCGATCCTAAAAAATTCGATTTGAAAAAAACTGAAATTTGACCCAAACCACATCTAAATTCGACCAAAATATTCGAAAGAATCATAACTGGATTCGAGTATGACAAAATAATTTCCGTGGACATGAACGAGATCCGAACCTAAAAATTCTATTTGAAAAAATACCTGAAATTTGAATCGAACCAAATCGGAACCTGATAAAAAAATATTCCAAAGAATCGTAACCGGATCTGAATAAGACAAAAAATTTCCATTCAGCTGAACCGAATCTGAATCTAAAAAAATTCTTTGAAAAAAATCACGAAATCTGAACTGAACCAAATCTGAACTTGAAAAAAAATATTCCAGTGAAGCATGTTCTTATTCGAACAAGGCAGCATAATTTCCGTGAACACGCAAGAAAACCCGAACCCAAAAATTCCATTTGAAGAAAAAGCCGAAATCTGAATTGAAACAAATCTGTTCCCGACAAAAATATTCCAAAGAACCATAATTGTATCCGAGCAAGGCAAAATAATTTCCATGGACATGAATACGACCCGAACATTATAACTCAATATCAAAAAATACCTAAAATCTGAACCCGACAAAAATGTTCTAATGAATCATAACCTGATCCGAACAAGACAAAATAATTTCCATGGACATGAAACCAATATATGGTTTGGTAACATTTAGCTTGCAATTACATTACGGTAAGTCTTTGATTATATTTAATATCCCGTTAGGTTACAGTTAGGTTGCGGTTAAAGTTAGGTTAAAGTTAAATCGCATTTGTTTTATGGTTAGAATAAGGATATGTTACAATAAAGTGAAAGCTAGGTTACATTTATGTTATAATTAATTTACGGTAAGGTACTGTTAAGTCAAAGTTAGGTTACAGGGGTAAAAAAGTTTACGGTTAGGAATTTATCCATAGAGTGGACATTATGCATGATTTGATTAAAAATAACACTTACTTTTGTTAAATGGCTCTGAAATTATAATACTACATACCAACACTTTAGCTACGAGCGAGTATCGATTTCATTCATGGTATAGTCGGATTTAAGAGTGATATAATTAGTTTGAAATTCAAAATATTTCACTTGGGATTTCTATGTGAAAAAAAAATTAGTTACGTGACTTAACAGTGATTTTTGATAAATATCAACACTTTAACACGAAAATCACGCAGTCGTTGGATGCATATTCCCTCCCACATTTCTCATCGCTCATTTTGAGTATTTTTAGAGCTTAACAGTAGCTGTTTTTTAAACCGATTTTTCACACAGTCAGTGGCCACGTATTTCAGACAATGCATTTCTGCATGTTTCGAGTTAATGATAAAATCATACAAATTTCAAGTTCGTTTAATATTGTTAATACGGACCCGGATAACGCCGGGCGGGTCAGCTAGTCAGAAATAAAAAATAATAAAAATTGTAGGAAAAATGAGTAGGTTTACTAAATAATTTTTCATTGCGCATGCGTCAATGATATCAAAATTTCATTTGCATATTACGTTAGCTAAATGTATAGAGCAACTTTTGTGAAAGTCTCAAAATCATAGCTTAAAAATTCTGAAAATAATGGTCAAAAGAATAAGTTGAAAATCCGCTGTTCCCAAAATGAAGCAAAAATATGAGGGATTTTATCCAAATATAGTAGTACGTACCATATTGTGTATTCTATATTGACACTAATCCATGAACATATGGATACAACACCTCTTGTTTTTGCTTCATTTTGGGAATAACGGATTTTCAATTTATTCTATTGACGATTATTTTCAGAATTTTCAAGCTATGATTTTGAGACTTTCACAAAAGTTGCTCTATACATTTTGTTAACGTAATATGCAAATGAAATTTTGATATCGTTGACGCATGCGCAGTGAAAAATTATTTAGTAAACCTACTCATTATTCATACAATTTTTATTATTTTTTAATTCTGATTACAGGGTATTATGTGCAATGTTGTTTGTCACATTTTCAGAAAAGAATATTATTTTATATTAAGAACTCAGCAAATTATAAGCAAAAAATCTCGGAAAAAATTGGGACTGTTTTTATAAAAATCTTAGTTTCTCAACGAGTACACATGCTATCGATATAAAAATGAACACAGTTTATCACAATAAGCCATTTAATCACAATCTACAATTTGAGCGCTTTTGCTACATTAGTTTTGACAGGGTTACCCAAAAGATATTCATTCTTTTTTAATTTGTTGACAGTCCCCTATAAAGTTTCGGGAAAAAAATCTCCACGGAAATATATAACCTGTACTATTATGTTTATACACTGAGAGTTTCAGGATAATTTCTCATGTATTTTTCTAGATATTTAACAAAATGTCTAAAATCGCAAGTGGACGATCATCAATGGCCAGGTAGGGTATAATGGTGTCATAAGCTGTCATAAGTTCTAAAAGGGGTTGAACGCCTCTACATTGCCCATGGATCCATGATACAAGATCAGTACAGGCAAGTTCTGGAAACTCGGCTGCTTTCATGTTTATGCATGATTCAGCGCCTTTTCATAAAGCTAGAAGCGTTACAAAGTTTTTGGAAGACCACAATATCCCAGTTTTACCTTGGCATGGCAATACTCCTGACAGAACCCCATAGAAAACCTATGGAAGATCACGAAGGCAGAAATCGCAAAAAATACTATCACAACCAAAGTACAACTCATCAAAAAACTAATAATTGTATAGAATCACAACCCTATAATAAAAGGAAGTGCCAGAAATTCCATAGAAAGCAAGCCGAGACTCATCGGAGCATTTCTTGAAGTCAAAGGAAATGTCACCAAATATTAATATTTTTTACTTAATATTTGTAAATTGACTGCATTTTATTTTTGTTGGTTTTTTCTTCATATAATATTGCTTAAATATTTAAATTATAACAATAAAACTTTTTGAACTTAAAAACAGTCTTTATTTGTAAATTATATCCTATAGTATCATACAAAAACCTATATACTTCATGACTGTCCCTTAAAATTTGTGCAATCCATTGTATATGTCACACACAAGGGAGGGCATACACACTCACATATATATATTAGTCGGCATTTTGTTTTTCATAGTACTCGAAAATTTTCTTCTTGGAGTCAGAAATTTATGAGTCTACATTCTCCTACGCAACGAGGGTGGTTTACGCCCCTGACGATTACTCTGAACGACAATAACAATTCCATTACACTTCCCGTAATTGCCACTGAACTGTGGTTAAATTTGTTATCTTATTTTCAGAAGCATGAAGGCGAAAAGATGTTTTAATTTATGTAATATTTATAATATAATTTACAGTCAAACCCCGTTAATACGTGCCCCGCTTAATACGCAAAACCGTTTAATACGCAAATTTTCTTTGGTCCCTTGAAATACTCCTATATTACGCATATAAAAAAAACTTTTTAATACGCGAACCCGTTTAATACGCGAATTTTTATCAGTCCCTAGAAAGAAAACCTATGTTTAATACGCGAATAAGCTTAGTTCTAAACATATGAGTTTTTAGATGAAGTATTTTCCCTTTTCCCAAGCATTTTATACAATTATTTAAACTCAATTAAATTGAGCATTTTTTTCGCTCAAAACCACATGATGATTAGATTTGGGCTCCGATCCGAGGCTAACGCAAGACTGCCCAATCAAAACTCTTCCAATGAAATCTCATAAGCGAGATGAGGCGTTATGCAAAAGTTAATCCATTAGTGCCTAGCGTCCCTTTTTAGGGACGCTTCAAAAGTTGCATGTAGCACTGTTTTTGACACCGGTAAAAATGAAGAGCAATCTTTATTTTATTTAATTGAAACGTTTTCGTAATTAATGAACTAAACTTAATTCTTTTAAAAATAGTGATGCCAACCGAATAAAATTTGCGCAAAAGGTGGTGGGTACGAATGGGTTAAAGACATTAAGTTTGCTTTGAAAAACACCAGTTTCATTTGGAGAATATATAAAACCACAGTGTAAAATTTAAATGGAAATTCAAATTTTTTAAAAAATACAGCATTTAGAGATTTTTAACCTATGCATATTGGCCTATAATGAGACGCTAATTAAGAATATGTAAATTAAAAAATAATTGATACAAAACTTCTTGAAATAAGTAAAAACCTCAGTCTTTTGTCGTGGTTTCACTCGCTTCCTGTACGCATAGGCTCAAAAAATTAAATTACGCAAAGCAGAATATATCTTCAATTCAATACTTTTCTTGTGATTTTTGTCATTTAAAAATATAAATGTAGACAAAAAGGGGAGTTAAATTTATAAAATCATATAAATTTGAAGTTCATGTAAGGTTTATTCATCGTGGTGGCGTACTGCGCGAGTCAGCTAGTTTTTATAAAAAGCAAAAATGAAAAGAACTTTTCCTCATAATTAATAAAAGATGTGCCCCCTCCTCCCCTAAGTAAGAGCGGTAGAACCGATAGATGAAGCATGCACTAAAATCGCAGATTAATCACGTGAGTCTTTCCAATCGCTGTTTCATCAGTGATGTGATATTTTTAAAAGCTTATCACTCCCAGTATTATCTAGTCTACGATATCCATCTATGCTTTTATAATCTAATCTAAACTATGGCGGAAGGAGTAAAACATATTAATTAAACGAAAGACTTTCTCCATCACCGAGAAGTTACAAATTATGAATCAATTACGATTCCCAAACTGTTTCAAACAAGTCTGCGTTCACCAAAGAAAAAAGCATTCCTGACTCAACTTTAAGGACTTTGTTAAAGAACAGCAATGCCATCGTTAACCGAGCTGTGGTTGGAGGAACAAAGAACAAGAAAATAAAAATAGCCAAGTTTGAGGACATGGAAAAGCAGTGGTGTAGTCCTGGAAAAAAAAGTGGGGGGACGCTCATAATCTCGAACATTAGGATCTCTATCGCCCATACGGCTAATTTGATTGTGACTTCCAGGGATAAATAATTGAAAAAATAAATTTAAATTAAAAAAATAAATTTAAATTTCATTTTAAAATTAAATTAAATTTACTTTAAAAAATTTATTAAAATTTTAAACATTTAATTTAATTATATTTAAAATTTAATTAAACTTAAAATTTTAAGTTGCTTATATAAATTATTTATTTATTTATTTTGTACTTAGTTATTCAAGATGGAAAAGAAATTCATTCAACATAATTTATTTTATGTTACAACAATTTTAACAATTTTTTACTTCAAACACAATTTTAAATACAGGATGATTCTAAATTCATGGTAAAAACTTTTAGTCAGTTTGGCCCCTTTCTATTTCAAAAATTTTCCTTCATACCAAAAAATTCATATACTATTCTTTTGATTATTTAAGATAGACATTTCAAGATTACAAAAAGAAAAAAAAAATTCTTTGAAATTTCCTGGTAAGAAATCGAAAATTTTGAATTAAAAAAAAGAAAAGAAAAGAAAAACTAGCAAATCTATCAAATGCAGAAAATACATTAAAAAAAAAAAAAAAAAAAAAAAAAAAAAAAAAAAAATAGAAATGGAGCCTTTTTTAAATGAGAAATTTTGATTTCATACCAGAATTTTTCAAAGAAGAATTTTTTCTTTAAATAATCATGAAATGCCTCTCATAAATAAAGAAAATAATAGCATAGGAGTTTTCTGATGTGAACGAGAAAACTTGAAATCATAAAAAGGGACAAATTAAGCCCCTGGTGTTTGTACCCCAACGCGTCACTTGCACCCATACATTCCTATACAATAGATTATTGTTACAGTGCCCACAACCTAAACCAGCCATTAGAGGGCGTTCCCTGTAGAGGTCTTACGGGTCGAAATTTCCAGGCTCGAGCCCAATCCAATCTATAGAAAAAAAAAATTCGCCCGGTCCGGCTCGTTATTAAAGTTAAAATTTCGGCCCGAACCCGACGCGGCCCGTAGAGAAAAAAAATTGACTGCTTGATCAGGCCCGATATAATAGCTAAATACAAGGCCCGAGGTTAACCTGGACCGGAAAAGTACTTAAAATTTCGGCCCGGCCTGAGTGAATTTCTACAGAACATTGATCTTTACTCTTGCGGAAGAGTTCTGACCAAAAAAACTTATCTCAGTCTTTTTTTTTTTTTTTTTTTTTTTTTTTTTTCATGTTTATAATCTGCATTTATGCAGAAGTGACGTACGCTGCGATATTTATGCTTTTTCTGAACCTTTGTTTGTATGTAAATGTTTCAGTTATCTTTAGTATTATTTTATTAATCCATATTCCATGTAATGGAGACATAAAAATTCAAAAAATAGTATATGACAAAAATAAAATCTTCTAAGTCGGAATCGCATTGAAAAGAAAAAATACGTTCAGTTCTTAGCAGACGTAAATGTTTAATATATTTCTTCTCGCGTAAAATTGTATTCATTTTGCATGGATGAACAGTTCAAAAGAAGTTTAAAAGAAATTTCAAGTTTTCAGTTTAAAAGAAAATTCCGTCTTAGACAGAGTTTTTTTCCATGTGTTTAACTCTATTTTAATAAGCCTAGAAATCTACGATTCTTTAAAAAGAATAAATTCTAATGTTTAATTGTAGAATAATGACGACTTAAAAGTATATGCCTTTTTTTTGTAAAAAGGGTATGGCCGGGTTTCTTAGTAAAATATGCCCTTGAGTCAATCACATCGAGTCCTGCATGAATCGATAGCCCATGAAAAGAAATTCATTTCTCCCCAGTTTCAAGTTTGTATCTCAAGCCCACGGAGGGTCATCCACTCTAAATGTCTGCTTTGGAAAAGAGCACATTGTGACGAAACTACTAAGCAGATTTCAACGAAAAAAATTAAGGGATGTATAAAACCACCATACGAATGTTTGACAATACTTTCAAATTTTTTTTTTTAAACAAAAGAACAAGTTTTCTAACATTTTTCAGTGTGCATCATATTATAAAAATGCAAAAACATATTCCGGAGGATTTATGGGAGGCGTGTTTGGCACAAATCTCACATATTAGTTCAAACAGTAGTTTAAAAAGGAGGCATGAAACAACATTACGACAGAACTTTTCGGTAGACCTAATATGTAAGATTTGTGCGACATGCCCCCATCTCCACCGTAATATAATTTTGTCTTTTTTTTATAAGATGCACTCCAAGTACAAAATTGAAATTGATAGTGAATATCATCATATTTCATAGTATTTCATGAAAAAAAATTAAGGAGGTCATTCAGAAGTTTCAATAGATTTTTAATTAAAATGTTCATTCAAAAACAAGAAAAATGTTAGAAAACTTGTTCTTTTGTTTAAAAAAATCTGAAAAAATTATCAA
Organism: Maratus speculifer; assembly: GCA_964019185.1. NCBI lineage: Eukaryota > Metazoa > Arthropoda > Arachnida > Araneae > Salticidae > Maratus > Maratus speculifer. The sequence goes on along the minus strand of OZ025295.1, from coordinate 306,860,882 downwards.
ATATTCGTTTGGTGGTTTTATACATCCCTTATTTTATTCGTTGAAATGCGCTTAGTACTTTCGTCACAATGCGCTCTTTTCCAAAACAGGCATTTAGGGTCATTATCCCCCGTGGTCTTGAGATACAAACTTGAAACTGGGGAGAAATGAATTTATTTTTATGGGCTATCGATTCATATAGGACTCGATGAAATTAACTCAAGGGCATATTTTACTAAGAAACCCGGCTTATACCCTTTTTAAACAAAAGCAACTTTTACTGATTTATGAACAGACTTGGCCACATCGAGAAAGAGATTTTAATATGGTATGACTCAACTGGAACTGATTATTTTGGTCCGTGAAGATTAGGAAGAACTAAATCAAGACGGCTTCGTATAGAACAATTAAGTTAGGCCAGACTTGGCCCAATACTCCGGGGAAAAAAGAAGGGCTGAGCACGGCCCGAATGTCGTTAATGGAAATCGGCCCGAACCCGATCAGTGCAGATCTCTAGTTCCCTGTACCAACCCTGAAATATAGATTTCCTCAATGCCCGTTGTTCACTTTTTCGATTTTGTTCAGTCTTTTTTTAATGAGGATATTTTGACTTTCGAAACCGGTTCCATAAATGAAATTATCCAAACAAAATAAAAAAGGTGCAAACATAATTGAAAAAGTAAAAAACGGCCATTGTAGCAATAGGAATCACATATCAACGTAAAAATAGTTTTAAAATATTTAAATGAAAACGAGATATTAAAAAAAATTCCATCGTTAGAAAGTTGGTGTTTTTGCGTGAGTGAATTAAGTAGTCCTTAACACGCAAATTCTTTACTATATAATATTTGTAATTTTTACATACCACACAGTAAAACTAACTGTGTAATTAAATGAAAAAAAGTGTAAAACATTTAAGAAAAGGTTTTCTGACAATTAACGTTCATTGCAGTCCTATATATGAATTTATTTGTATCATATTTTCACAGTAAAACTTATTCATGCTAAAAAAAAAGATAATATTCCTGAAACACAGTTTTTCTCAAATCTCGCCCACACAAGTTAAATAATTCGACTTGTTACACTGCATTTGATTTATAGAATTCATTCCATATAATGTAATAAAAATTAGTTAAGATTGGAAATGCACATCCTGCAATATTGTTCATACATGGTTAAAGAAAACTGATATGATACATTCCTTATGTCTTCAGTGGGTGACGTTAACTTCCTCCTCAATAACGTATATCAATTTTACAATACGCTTTTCAAACAATTATTGTACAACGAGAGTAATGCAATGTAATTTCTTTGTATATCCCTGTAAATGAACAATAGAAGCTACTCAATCCTTATTTTATATTAAGCGCATTGTTATGCATTTCAGCAATATACAAATTTCATTGTTTGAAGTCGTGTAACGTCATTAAAATAGAATGTAAAGAGTTTTCTTTCCGTATGGCATAATTTAATGAAATAGTTCTATGTAACCTGTAAACGAATTACAAGTGCTACATACTTAATTTGCATTAAAGAATCTCTATAGTAAATAGTAAATCATAATAATACAGGGTGTCTCAGAACTTCCTGTACAAACTTTGAGGGGTGGTAGAGAACATTGTTTGAAACCATAATTACACAGGAAAGCATGGGCGGAAACGTCACCTTCTCTTGTTAACCCTTTCACAGACAGTGGTTTGTCTATTAAACTACAAAATTTTTAACACAAAATGTACATTGACACCAGAATTTTAATATAATTTTTCCATTCATTATGTCTGTGAAATGTCTCTCTTTTCCTCTTTGCAAATATATTTTTTCGCAATTTCTGATGTCAGTCACATTTTTCTACATTTTAACAATGGAAGTGCTCTGTCTGTGAAAAGCTTAAAGAAACACAAAGACACAGTTGCGATACAATGCAGAAAGCAGTGTAGAACGCTTTATTACACAGAAAAATTTACAAGAAATGATTTAATTTTAAATTAAATTTAAAATTATGTTTCTTTCTTTAAAATCAAGTGTCATAGTAGCTATTAGAAATTGCTAAAATGAGGAAAAATATGACAGACATCAGAAATTGCGGAAAAATGTATTTGCAAAGAAGAAAAGAAAGACATTTCACATACATAATAAGTGGAAAAATCATATTAAAATTCTGGTATCAATGTCCATTTTGTATTAAAAAATTTATTGCTCCATAGACAAACTACTGTCTGTGAAGGGGACTGTATAAGGGTGACTTTTCCTCCCATGCTTTCCTATGTAATTGTGGTTCCAAACCATGTTCTCTACCACCTCTCAAAGTTTGTACACGAAGTTCTGGGACACCCTGTATATATAGACAGTGTGGCAATCTAAGTTTAAAACGTTGTATTTTAATTTTTTATTTTTTATGGTGCTGCAAACTTTATAAAGATTGCAGACATTTTAAAACAATATTGCAGTAATTCAATGAAATTTTTATTTAGAAATATAACAAATATGATGTATGTTAAAAAACCCAAATTAAATTTCTATCAGCTTTTTTACAAAATAAATTAATGAAACAGATGTTGTTGTTTTTTCTTTTTCTTAACGCTTGATGTATTTTAATCTCAGATTTACCAAAAAAGAAAAAAAAAATTCGCAAATGTAAGAGAAACAAAATTACAAATAGTCTTTTACGGAGGCTTCAGGTGGACAATACTTCTCAGTAATGAATAATTCTTGGTTATCTTTTCTTTTACTGTTCAATTACTTTAAAACCTCTGAGAAAAACAAGCTGAATTATTTTTTGAAAATTTTGAGAGAGAAAGAAAATTCAGTTAATTAAATTTGAAAATTTAGACGGGCAATTCTGCTCAACCACCATTGATGATGCCCATGTTTCTTTTCCTCCCCCATAGTTTTGTAACAAAAACCTATTGATGTTTGGCAAATACATAATCCTTATCAAAAGTTCAAAATATAGCAAATAATTTAAGATATTATTGATCAAAACTCAAAAAATACTTACAATTTTGTTGAATCTGACTTTTGATCTGTAATTGTGGTTGGTGATTTCGCGATTTCGCATCTGTTTTTGTATAGCAACGTTTGGAAGAAATTGCAAATCTTTTCAGTTTTGGCTGCCTACATCGTTTCATTGTTATTTTCCCCTCAAAAATTAAAATTATGATACAAAATATTTATGGCTAGAGAAAACGAGGCAACTCAGAGATCCAATTAAGCTAGTACAAACCTTGTATCTAACCAAGAAATAATTGTCAATGTGAACGAAAGAAGGGAGGATAATTGTTCTTGGGGATTCTTTCACTGAACAGTATCAGAAGTTGTTGGTCAGCATTGATGTCCTTTTATTGACTATATTCAACTGCAGACGTCATATACCGTCCGATTGATGAAGACTACTAACTAGCAGTATGAGACAACTATGACGATTACCCTGAATGTCTTTAAAGACTTTATTTACTGATTAATGGAAACATGCTGGTGCTAATTGTCGTGTGAGTAAAAAATGACCCGGCTTTCAATACTCGAACATCTGGATATCTTTTAAACTGAGACTTCGGTGTGTCCAAGTCCAAATTGGGAGCTTGTGTGATCTTTCTGTTAGAAAAAAGGAAAGGGATAATAGACTTCCGAGTAAAACTAATGTATGCCTTTGAAATACGAATATTAGCGCGGTATTTCATTACTGGTAATTTATCTTTTTGAGTGCCGTAAAAAGATAGAAAGTGAGTGTGTTAAAGAAAACTAAAATGGTTTAAAATATTAATCTACAAAATTTTTAATTTTTTTAAAATTTTTAATTATTTAATGAATCAGGAAGATTTGCGTCCCCTCGCGTCCTTAGCGTCCCCCTTGCGATAAAAAAGTAAGGGGACGCTTGAAAGAAAATAAAAAAGTGGGGGGACGCCGTCCCCCTGCGTCCCCCCTCGACTACACCACTGTGGAAAAGGCCCTTCACGAGTGGTTCGTTCAAGCGCGCTCTACGAATATCCCAATAAGCGGCTTGTTAATACAAGAAAAAGCTTCGGATATCGCAGCCAAAAATCAGATTGCTAGATTTCAATGCCTCAAATGGATGACTGGATCGATTTAAAACTTTTTGAAGATGTTCACTGTTGGAAAATTAAAGTGCTTCCGCAGCTTGTAAAAAACTACTCGTCGGGATATTTACAAGGTGGACGAATTTGGATTTTTTTACAAACTGACACCTAATAAAACAACAGCCATGGAAGGAGAAACATGGGAGGCAAACTGATCAAAAAACGCCTTACTATTCTGCTCGGTGTCAAGTCTGATGGATCAGATAAATTAAAGCTGCTAGTCATAGGGAAATCACGCAACCCGCGATGCTTTAAAAATGCCAAGAATTTCCCCTGCCTGTACGAAAGCCAGCGTAGAGCATGGATAACAGGCAGCATTTTTACATGGCTTTGTATTTTTGATCGGCATATGAGAAAAGAATCGCACCATGTGTTATTGCTTGTGGACAACTGCCCTGCGCATCTAAAAGATAACGAAGACCTGAATAATGTCCAAGTAGAATTTCTACCTCCAAATTTGACTTGTATTACCAGTCAATGGACCAAGGAATAATTAACAGCACCAAAGTAAATTACAAGACTCGCATCGTCAGCGATACCTTTACCAAATGGAACACGGCAGCAATCCTTGCTACGAGTGCCGTCCAATTACAGTCCTCGACGCGGTGCACATGCTTACTGTAGCATGGGAGAGTGTCACATCAACAACTATTACAAATTGCTTTCACAAAACGGGTTTCGGAAGTAGCGAAGACATCATTTACACAGAACCAACCTCGCATCCTAATGTTGAAGATTGGCTGGCCACACAAGAAACTGTAGGGGATAATTTTGTCGATTTAGACACGTTCATTAATATCGACAAAGATCTAGTTACCTCCGAACTTCGAAGTCAGGATGCTATCATCGTCAATGTAACTTCGGATTACAATCCGGATGAGGAGGAAGAAGATGATGCACTTGCGCCTCTAACCCCAACCCCATTCTCCAAAGTTACAGAGGCATTTAATTTCCTAAGACACTATTCGTCGTCACCGGACGAAGGACTCTCAACGAGCAAACTTTAGTACTACCTAAAAAAGACGGAAAACATCCTGGTGATGGTGCGACAGTATGTCAAACCACGGCTAAACCTTATCTTATCCGTTCCTTATATAAGTGGAGGGAGAGGAGGACATTGAGTTCGGCTGTGGTCAAACAGACCGAAATTGACAGCTACTTTTCCAAAAAGTAATTTTTATGACGTTATTGACTTCAATAAGTTCTTTTTAAATGACTTTTTATTATGATCAACACTATTTATTATCGCATCTAGCTGCTCTGTATAGTAACAAAGATTTTAATTTTGTTAACATAAATTTTAGTTAATATGGTTAGCAGAAATTTTTGTATTAGTCTTATTCAATTTATGTGTCATACATAATAAATCTAAATTTGAAAAGACATAGGATTTTTACTTGAGAAAATAAAGATTATTTGAATTTTCAGTTTTCAAATGTTCCTGCTAAATAAGCACATAATGATTAAAATAAATAAAAATTCATTTTATGTCTTAGAAACGCTAATAATTGACAAAAAATGTGTTTTTACCGCATAGATTGTTATTAGATAGACCACTCGACAAAAATTCGCGACCTTCGGTTAATACGGAAATTTTGATCGGACCCCTGATTCGCGTATTAACGAGGTTCGACTGTATTTTGAATTCCATCTTAAGATTAATTAGCGGTCTTCGATCGCTACGCTGGTCGGTTTCTTTACAAGAATCTTCAATCAAACGAAATGCACATCTAGTAGTAAAGATTATAAAAACAAGTGGGTAAGTGTGATCACCTTCAAAATACTTTATAATTAAATTAACAAACAAAAAACGATTTCGAATTCGTGTGTTTTTTGCGATCTTTTGAAGGAATTTTCTGTCAGTCGTGTTATTTTGAAGGAATTTAGGATCTTTTTCGCAACTTTTTGACGAAATTTGCGTTTTTTCGCGATCTTCTGACCACGTTTTATTCGTTTAAGACGAAATTAGAAGTTTTTTGTGAAAATTCACTTTTTTTCTCGCGATTCTTAGGGCGTGTTTTTCGCGATCTTATGATAAAATTTGAATGTTTTTTGCGATTTTGAAAAAAATCATCTGTTTTTTCAGGTTTTTGGACTAAATGCATGTGTTTTCGCAACTTTGGACAGACTCTGTGCGCTTTCCACGATTTTTTTTTATGAAATCCGCGTGTTTTTCGCGATCTCTTGGCGATATGCGAATGTTTCATGCGATCTTTTGAGAAAAATCATCGTGTTTTTCGCGACCTTTAGATCACGATATATTATTCATTTTCTGATGAAATTAGCGATCTGGAAAATATTAAAAGTAAACATTTTCTTTGTTTTTCGGATCGACAAAATCCTGCTAAATTTCATTTTGGTATTAAGTACGTTTTGGCGCAAATTTAAGAAATTTTTTTTATTTCGGCGCAGATATGCGCAGTAATTGTTTTTCTGCGCATATACCCGCAGCAATTGAAACCCTGGTGTAGCTTCCTGGAAGTTGGGTTCGGGTTAACTAGGCTTTTAAAAAGTTAGTTTAGTAAATTATTTCAGTTTACAAACTATACCTACAGTAATAAACATAATTGTTAGTATGTGTGTTCCGTACAAAGAGACCGCGCCGTTTCTTCCGTGACCCTTTAATTAAATTCAGGTTTTTATCACGACCCTTTGACAAAATTAACTTTTTTCACCTCGGCTATTTGACGAAATTCGCGTATTTTCTGCGGCCCTTAGACGAAATTCGCACCTTTTCTGCGGTTCTTAGACGAAATTCGCACCTTTTCGACGGTCCTCTGACGAAATTAGAGCTTTTTTTGCGATGCTTTGGAGAAATTATTTTTTTCTGCGCGACCCTTTGGCGGAAAACATACTTTTTTTCTTCGATCCTTTATCGAAATTATCATTTTTCTGACAAATTTGCGTTTTTCCCACAGCTTTTTAACAAAATTCGTACCTTTGCTGCACAAAATTTGCATTTTTTCGGCGATCATTTGTCGAAATTAGCGTTTTTTGTTATCTTTAGGAGTAATTCGTGTCTAAACCGCGGCTCCTTCACGAAGTACGCGTGAAATACCGATCATTTGTCGAAATTAACGTATTTCTCTGCCACCTCTTGTGAAATTCGTCTTTTTTTCTGCAGCCCTTTAACGAAATTCGCCCTTTCTCCGTGATAATTTGACTTTTTCTTTGTTGATCCTATGATAAAATTCGCTGTTTTTTAACTGCACTTTGTCAAAATTTTCGTTTTATCCGAGGCCGTTTTACAAAATTCGCATCTTATCCGCAGCCCTTTAAGTAAATTTGTGTCTTTTCAACGGATCTTGACGAAATTCGAGTTTCTTCGACTAAATTCAAATTTTAGCGCAGCCCTTTGGAGGAATACGCGCTTTTTTCGCATCCTTTGCCAGTGTGTTTTTCTGCAGTTTTTTGACCAAAATTCGTGTTTTTCCGGAGCTTTTTCACGAAATTCGAGCATTTACTACGCCTCTTTCACGAAATTTGCGCTTTTTCCGCGATCATTTGCGAAATTCAAGGTTTCCTGCAGCTTTCTGACAAAATTTGCGACTTCTACGAAGCCTTTTGACGAAATTCGCGTTTTCCCCCCATAAATATTTCTCGAAATTTGTTTTTCTTTTCTGCAGTTTTTTTGAAGAAATTCGGGTTTTTTTTGTCGAAATTTGCGCTATTTTCGGTATTTCAAGCAACATTCGGGATTTTCTCTAGCCTTTTGACGAAATTCGCATTTCCCGCGATAATTTGGTTGAAATTCGTGTTTCTTTTGCGATCATTTGATGAAATTCGTTCTTTTTTATGGCGCTTTGAAAACTGGCACTTTGGTCAAAATTCGCGTTCCTTTGGGAAATGCGTATATTTCTGCAAATGTTTGACAAAATTCGTGCTTTTACTACGCCTCTTTCAAGAAATATGCTTTTTTTCTGCGATCATTTGTAAATTTCGAGGTTTTCCACAGCTTTCTGACGAAATTTGCGACTTCGAAACTTTTTGACGAATTCGCACATCTACCGTGGCCCTTTGACGAAATTCGCGTTTTCCCGTGATCATTTCTCGAAAGTTGTTTTCCTTTTTCTGCAGTTCCTTGACAAAATTCGCGTTTTTTCTGTTTTTCTTAGTCGAAATGTGTGTTATTTTCGCGACCCCATAGCAAAATTAAAGTTTTTTTTTTCTAGCCTTTTGACGAAACTCGCATTTCCTCCGCGATAATTTGTTGAAACTCGTGTTTTTTTGTGATCATTTGATGAAATTTGCCCTTTTTTGTGGTACTTTGAAAAAATTCTCGTCTTTTCTACGATTCCTGGTCAAAATTTGCATTTTTTGTGATACTTTCACAAAATTCGCTTTTTCTCTGCGGTACTTTCGCGGAATACGTGCCCCCCCCCCGCGGTCCATATTGATGAGATTTACGTTTTCCCTGTAGTACTTAACTAAATTCTCATTTTTAGCGATCCTTTGTCGAAATTTGCGTTCTCCTGCAATCTTTTTGACTAAACTCGTGTTTTCGTCGTTGCTTTTTGAAGAAATTCGCGCTTTTTCTGCGGCCCTTTGATAAAATGAGTTTTTTTTTTTTTTTTTCCGTGATCAACTGTCGAAATTTGCATTTTTCCGTAAATTTTCCGAAATTCGCAGCCTTTTGACGAAAGGAAGGGGAAAATAATGGGAAGATGGTGGCTTGTGATAATTACCTATTGTTACATGAAAATAACTGCTGCAATTTTTTTAAAATCTGTAATAATGAGTATTAAAAATATAAAATGTGGAGGAAAGAAAAAATGTTTTGAAAAAAAAAAGAGGTAGTTGATTTTTCTTCTATTTTTAAAAATGCAGTTTGCCAAATCATGGAAGATTCCCACTTCTGGCTGCACAACGATCAAACTTTCTTAGAGATCACAATGAAAGGTTATCAAATTCCCTGACTTTTCCAGGTTGTATCGCAACCCTGATATATAATGCAGGGGTAGAAGTGACCAATTCATAAAATATTTTAGTTTTTGTGAAAAATATGACATATATGGGACATTTAAAAAATAACGTTATTGGAAATATTTTGCTAAAAAACTTCTAATACAATCAACATTTTTTTAACTTATTTTCATTATTAATGATATTAAATCAAGATACACAAACAAATAAAAAGAATTTTTCCATGTCTTCTTGGTGAGATGCAAATCTTCCATCAGAACTACAGTGTCTCACAAAAGTGATGGGACACTTGTGCTTTTTAAAAAGAAACTGCAATAAAATAAACAAACATATGCAAAAATTTTTTGGGTGTTTCATATTTAAAGTTAGTAACAATTATTATATAACATACATTTTGTCAAAATATTAAAATGTTAATTTAGTAAAAATACAATTGTTCAGAATGGAGCAAAAAAAGGCTCACATAAGTGATGGGACACTTACTTTTCCATCAAATATTTATCCAAAAATTTTACTTTTTAAAAGGTTTTAATATTTTGTTGGATTTTTTTTTTACTTTTAAAACATGATTTAATCTTTTTTGGGATGGATTCGACAAATTTTTTTGTGATTTCTGGAGTAATTTTACCCCATTCTTCTTGAAGCACCGATTTTAATTGTTGTTTTGAAGAAATGGTGTGTTTGCGAATTCTTGATTCCAATTCTCGCCAAATATTCTCTATGGAATTTAAGTCTGGAGATTGTGGTGGTGTTTTTATTATTTCAGGACAGTTATATAGCAGCCAGAGTCTAACGTTAAGAGCAGTGTGCTTGGGATCATTGTCCTGGTAGAATTTAAAATCGTTATGAAGGTTCAACTTTCGTGCTGAAGTTTTCAAATTTTGCTTTAAAATATCAATATACTTGTACTGATCCATTATACTGTCAATAAAAGCAAGATTACCAACTCCAGCGGACGACATACATCCCCATACCATAACTCCTCCTCCACCATGTTTTACTGTTGGTACCAAGTTCTGTTTGCGAAATTCTTCCCTGGGTTTTCTCCACACCAAGATTCTACCGTCAGAACCAAATATATTAAATTTACTCTCATCAGCAAATATAACTTTATTCCAGTAATCAGAATTCTTATTTTGCGAATTTTTGTCGGATTTTGCGAAAGCTAGTCAGAGTTTTCTATTCTTTTCACTTACGAAGAATTTTTTCCTGGCTACTCTACCGTGATATCCAGCAGATCGAATTACCCTTCTAATAGTCTCAGGATTAACAATTATTCCATATAATGCTTGTAAATCAGCAGCAACTTTTGAAGCACTATTTCTTGGATTTTTTTTAATATTTCGAACGATAATTCGCTTTATTCCATTGGATAGCTTTGATGGTCGGCCAGGTCTTCTTTTATCCTGAATCATATGATTCTTTTTATATCGTTTAATGACATTGAAAACTGTTGAACTCAAGTTAACTGTTCAGCAGTTTTTCTAATAGATTTTCCACGTTCAATATGCAAATTAATAACTAATTTCCGAATTTCAGGCGAAGTTTCTTTTCATTTAGCATTCATTGCTACACAGAGCTAAAAAACACAAAAATTCCAAAACAAACTGGAGAGAAATACTGAGGACGATTTTATAAATTATTGCCAATTGCTTTTAAGTAAAAATAAAACCCCAAAAAATATTTTTATTGCTTATCTCAGACAATTTTTGTTGCATATATAATGGTGTCCTATCACTTATGTGAGCTATTTTTTGCTCCGTTCTAAACATTTATATTTTTATTAAATTAATATTTTAATATTTTGACAAAAAGCATGTTATGTAATAATCTTTACTAAATTTAAGTATGAAACACACCCACAAAAAAATGTGTACATGTTATTTTAATTTATTTGATTAGCTTCCTTTTGTAAAGCACAAGTGTCCCATCACTTATGTGAGACACTGTATGTATATTTTCAAGGAAATTTGTTATATTTGAAAAAGGCTCAAATCTGATATACTCTTACCAGCATTTTGAACAATGTGTAAAATACAGATTCTAATACTAAACCAAATTTTCTTATAAATTGTACATTTGTATACAAAATTTTAAAAGCTGATTTATTTACATTAGAACCATCTGATCCTAACATAATCAAATAATTTAGATCCTCTTTGGAGGCTTTCATAACATTCATTAAGCTGCTCACTATGTGTGTTGCAGTTGCATGACCAAAAAGCTCACTTCCAATATATTTTTCAACGATACCACCAATTTCCTCACTTCAATACCTTACAAAATATTAAATTATATTAAGTTCTGGTCATTTATTATCTCATCATATATGAAAGCTAAAAACGGGGATTCTTGCACTTAAAATCATCACTAATTTGCTTTAAAATATAGGCCAAAGCCATGAGATATGGCATACATTTTCTTTAAAATTGTGTTCCTTATGGCAAAAAACAATCTGCAAACATTTCACAAAATAAATTTTGCATTCTATCTGCCGACTGAAACAGAGTTCATACTCATTTTCCAAGATAAAATCCCGATGTATTTTCCGGGATGTACAATTTTTCCATATCAACAATTAACGACATTTTGATATTACATATGATAATAAATGCTGACAGTAACAATTGCCCCTAATTTCCTAGAACTGACTATCATTTTGGCAGGTTTTCCAAGGTTTGGGAAATTTTTGTATTATCCCCCGAGTTTTATAACCTAAAATTCATACCCTGATTTTGCCAGGAATCCCATATTCCTCTGACGTGTATGGACCATGTGAAATCAATAAGAAATTAGTCACATGAGTTATCCATGGAATCTCGGAATGGTAGATTTTCTCTTCAACATTTAAAGTTAAAATACTCAATCGACTTTTTTTCTTTGGATAAATATTCAAATTCCAGTTTCTTTTTGCTGGTAGAACCCACAAAGTGAGATTTAGGCAAGTAGCTGGTTTTTTAAGCTATTGCATAGCTTTTATCGCGGGCTTTGAGCGCGGTGACCGAATCCAAAAATTCCGTAACGCGAAAAATCCTAACACATCGGTAACGAAAAAAAATATGTGTGCCACTCGGGGACTGCCGCGGTAAAGCTATTGCATAGCATTTTTTATCAACTTATGCAAAAATACCGCGTCAATGTCTGCTGAAGTCTATCGAAGGATACCTTCCCGAAGTCTGCCAAACTGAAACTTCGTTAGCCGGATTGTTAGGAATTTTTCTCGTTGCGGAATTCTTAAATTCGGTCGCCGCGCTCAAAGCCCGCGATAAAAGCTATGCAATAGCTTAATAAATTACCAAACAAAATTTGGTCGCGCTACGAAAATTAGATCGCGAGTTATAAGCATTTTAAATTTTTCGACCCTCACGGTGGGGGGGGGGGTCTCCTGTCACCAAAAACTAACACTGTCTCATAAAAAATTACCAAACAGAATTTGGCCGCGCTACGAAAATTAGATCGCGAGTTATAAACATTTTAAATTTTTCGACCCTCACCGTGGGGGTCTCCTGTCACCAAAAATTAACAAAATCTCATAATAAATTACCTAACAAAATTTGGCCGCGCTACGAAAATTAGATCGCGAGTTATAAGCATTTTAAATTTTTCGACTCTCACCGTGGTGGGGGTCTCCTGTCACCAAAAATTAACACTGTCTTATAATAAATTACCAAACAATATTTTGCCAAGCTACCAAAATTAGATCGCGAGTTATAAGCATTTTTAATTTTTCGACCCTCGCCGTGGGGTGTCTTCTGTCACCAACAATTAACAATGTCTCATAATAAATTACCAAACAAAATTTGGCCGCGCTACGAAAATTAGATCGCGAGTTATGAGCATTTTAAATTTTTCGATCCTCACCGTGGGGTGTCTCCTGTCACCAGAAATTAACAATGTCTCATAATAAATTACCAAACAAAATTTGGCCGCGCTACGAAAATTAGATCGTGAGTTATACGCATTTTAAATTTTTCGACCCTCACCGTGGGGGGTCTCCTGTCACCAAAAATTAACAGTCTCAAAATAAATTACCAAACAAAATTTGGCCGCGCTACGAAAATTAGATCGCGAGTTATAAGCATTTTAAATTTTTCGACCCTCACCGTGAGGGTCTCCTGTCACCAAAACTTAACACTGACTCATAATAAATGAATAAACAAAATTTGGCCGCGCTACGAAAATTAGATCGTGAGTTATAAGCATTTTAAATTTTTCGACCCTCACCGTGGGGGGTCTCCTGTCACCGAAAATTAACAGTCTCAAAATAAATTACCAAACAAAATTTGGCCGCGCTACGAAAATTAGATCGCGAGTTATAAGCATTTTAAATGTTTCGACCCTCACCGTGAGGGTCTCCTGTCACCAAAACTTAACACTGACTCATAATAAATGAATAAACAAAATTTGGCCGCGCTACGAAAATTAGATCGTGAGTTATAAGCATTTTAAATTTTTCGACCCTCACCGTGGGGGTTCTCCTGTCACCAAAAATTAACAGTCTCAAAATAAATTACCAAACAAAATTTGGCCGCGCTACGAAAATTAGATCGCGAGTTATAAGCATTTTAAATTTTTCGACCCTCACCGTGAGGGTCTCCTGTCACCAAAACTTAACACTGACTCATAATAAATTACCAAACAATATTTTGCCAAGCTACCAAAATTAGATCGCGAGTTATAAGCATTTTTAATTTTTCGACCCTCACCGTAGGGTGTCTTCTGTCACCAACAATTAACAATGTCTCATAATAAATTACCAAACAAAATTTGGCCGCGCTACGAAAATTAGATCGCGAGTTATGAGCATTTTAAATTTTTCGACCCTCACCGTGGGTTGTCTCCTGTCACTAGAAATTAACAATGTCTCATAATAAATTACCAAAAAAAATTTGGCCGCGCTACGAAAATTAGATCGCGAGTTATAAGCATTTTAAATTTTTCGACCCTCACCATGGGGGGGGGGGTCTTCTGTCACCAACAATTAACAATGTCTCATAAAAAATTACCAAACAAAATTCGCCCGCGCTACGAAAATTAGATCGCGAGTTATAAGCATTTTAAATTTTTCGACCCTCACCGTGAGGGTCTCCTGTCACCAAAACTTAACACTGACTCATAATAAATGAATAAACAAAATTTGGCCGCGCTACGAAAATTAGATCGTGAGTTATAAGCATTTTAAATTTTTCGACCCTCACCATGGGGGGTCTCCTGTCACCAAAAATTAACACTGTCTCATAATAAATTACCAAACAAAATTTGGCCGCGCTACGAAAATTAGATCGTGAGTTACAAGCATTTTAAATTTTTCGACCCTCACCGTGGGGGCTCTCCTGTCACCAAAAATTAACAGTCTCATATTAAATTAGCAAACAAAATTTGGCCGCGCTACGAAAATTAGATCGTGAGTTATAAGCATTTAAAATTTTACGACCCTCATCGTGGGGGGGGGTCTAATTTCCCCAAAAATTAACACTGCCTCATAATAAATTACCAAACAAAATTTGGCCGCGCTACAAAAATTAGATCGCGAGTTATAAGCATTTTAAATTTTTCGACCCTCACCTTGGAGGATCTCCTGTCACCAAAAATCAACACTGTCCCATAATAAATTACCAAACAAAATTTGGCCGCGCTACGAAAATTAGATCGCGAGTTATAAGCATTTTAAATTTTTCGACCCTCACCGTGGGGGGTCTCCTGTCTCCAAAAATTAACACTGTCTTATAATAAATTACCAAACAATATTTTGCCAAGCTACCAAAATTAGATCGCGAGTTATAAGCATTTTTAATTTTTCGACCCTCACCGTGGGGTGTCTTCTGTCACCAACAATCAACACTGTCCCATAATAAATTACCAAACAAGTTTGGCCGCGCTACGAAGATTAGATCGCGAGTTATAAGCATTTTAAATTTTTCGACCCTCACGGTGAGGGGGGGGGGGGTCTCTTGTCACCAAAATAAATAAGACCACCAAAATAAACACTGTCTCATAATAAATTACCAAACAAAATTTGGCCGCGCTATGAAAATTAGATCATAAGAAACATAAGTTTGAGACTTGATATTCTAATATCTGAAAAATACCGCGTCAATGTCTGCCGAAGTCTACCGAAGGATACCGTTCCGAAGTTTTCCGAAAGGAAACGACGTTAGCCGAGTGTTAGGTTTTTTCGTTACCGATGTGTTAGGATTTTTCGCGTTACGGAATTTTTGGATTCGGTCACCGCGCTCAAAGCTATGCAATAGCTTAAAAACCTAACACTCGGCTAACGTCGTTTCCTTTCGGAAAACTTCGGAACGGTATCCTTCGGTAGACATTGACGCGGTATTTTTCAGATATTAGAATATCAAGTCTCAAACTTATGTTCCTTATGATCTAATTTTCATAGCGCGGCCAAATTTTGTTTGGTAATTTATTATGAGACAGTATTTATTTTGGTGACAAGAGACCCCCCCACCGTGAGGCTCGAAAAATTTAAAATGCTCATAATTCGCGATCTAATTTTCGTAGCGCGGCCAAATTTTGTTTGGTTATTTATTATGGGACAGTGTTGATTGTTGGTGACAGAAGACACCCCACGGTGAGGGTCGAAAAATTAAAAATGCTTATAACTCGCGATCTAATTTTGGTAGCTTGGCAAAATATTGTTTGGTAATTTATTATAAGACAGTGTTAATTTTTGGAGACAGGAGACCCCCCACGGTGAGGGCCGAAAAATTTAAAATGCTTATAACTCGCGATCTAATTTTCGTAGCGAGGCCAAATTTTGTTTGGTAATTTAGTATGGGACAGTGTTGATTTTTGGTGACAGGAGATCCTCCAAGGTGAGGGTCGAAAAATTTAAAATGCTTATAACTCGCGATCTAATTTTTGTAGCGCGGCCAAATTTTGTTTGGTAATTTATTATGAGGCAGTGTTAATTTTTGGGGAAATTAGGCCCCCCCCCCACGATGAGGGTCGAAAAATTTTAAATACTTATAACTCACGATCTAATTTTCGTAGCGCGGCCAAATTTTGTTTGCTAATTTAATATGAGACTGTTAATTTTTGGTGACAGGAGAGCCCCCACGGTGAGGGTCGAAAAATTTAAAATGCTTGTAACTCACGATCTAATTTTCGTAGCGCGGCCAAATTTTGTTTGGTAATTTATTATGAGACAGTGTTAATTTTTGGTGACAGGAGACCCCCCATGGTGAGGGTCGAAAAATTTAAAATGCTTATAACTCACGATCTAATTTTCGTAGCGCGGCCAAAATTTGTTTATTCATTTATTATGAGTCAGTGTTAAGTTTTGGTGACAGGAGACCCCCCCCCATGGTGAGGGTCGAAAAATTTAAAATGTTTATAACTCGCGATCTAATTTTCGTAGCGCGGTCAAATTTTGTTTGGTAATTTATTATGAGACATTGTTAATTTCTAGTGACAGGAGACACCCCACGGTGAGGGTCGAAAAATTTGAAATGCTCATAACTCGCGATCTAATTTTCGTAGCGCGGCCAAATTTTGTTTGGTAATTTATTATGAGACATTGTTAATTGTTGGTGACAGAAGACACCCTACGGTGAGGGTCGAAAAATTAAAAATGCTTATAACTCGCGATCTAATTTTGGTAGCTTGGCAAAATATTGTTTGGTAATTTATTATGAGTCAGTGTTAAGTTTTGGTGACAGGAGACCCTCACGGTGAGGGTCGAAAAATTTAAAATGCTTATAACTCGCGATCTAATTTTCGTAGCGCGGCCAAATTTTGTTTGGTAATTTATTTTGAGACTGTTAATTTTTGGTGACAGGAGAACCCCCACGGTGAGGGTCGAAAAATTTAAAATGCTTATAACTCACGATCTAATTTTCGTAGCGCGGCCAAATTTTGTTTATTCATTTATTATGAGTCAGTGTTAAGTTTTGGTGACAGGAGACCCTCACGGTGAGGGTCGAAACATTTAAAATGCTTATAACTCGCGATCTAATTTTCGTAGCGCGGCCAAATTTTGTTTGGTAATTTATTTTAAGACTGTTAATTTTCGGTGACAGGAGACCCCCCACGGTGAGGGTCGAAAAATTTAAAATGCTTATAACTCACGATCTAATTTTCGTAGCGCGGCCAAATTTTGTTTATTCATTTATTATGAGTCAGTGTTAAGTTTTGGTGACAGGAGACCCTCACGGTGAGGGTCGAAAAATTTAAAATGCTTATAACTCGCGATCTAATTTTCGTAGCGCGGCCAAATTTTGTTTGGTAATTTATTTTGAGACTGTTAATTTTTGGTGACAGGAGACCCCCACGGTGAGGGTCGAAAAATTTGAAATGCGTATAACTCGCGATCTAACTTTCGTATCGCGGCCAAATTTTGTTTGGTAATTTATTATGAGACATTGTTAATTTCTGGTGACAGGAGACACCTCACGGTGAGGATAGAAAAATTTAAAATGCTCATAACTCGCGATCTAATTTTCGTAGCGCGGCCAAATTTTGTTTGGTAATTTATTATGAGACATTGTTAATTGTTGGTGACAGAAGACACCCCACGGCGAGGGTCGAAAAATTAAAAATGCTTATAACTCGCGATCTAATTTTGGTAGCTTGGCAAAATATTGTTTGGTAATTTATTATAAGACAGTGTTAATTTTTGGTGACAGGAGACCCCCACCACGGTGAGAGTCGAAAAATTTAAAATGCTTATAACTCGCGATCTAATTTTCGTAGCGCGGCCAAATTTTGTTTGGTAATTTATTATGAGATTTTGTTAATTTTTGGTGACAGGAGACCCCCACGGTGAGGGTCGAAAAATTTAAAATGTTTATAACTCGCGATCTAATTTTCGTAGCGCGGCCAAATTCTGTTTGGTAATTTTTTATGAGACTGTTAATTTTTGGTGACAGGAGACCCCCCCCACCGTGAGGGTCGAAAAATTTAAAATGCTTATAACTCGCGATCTAATTTTCGTAGCGCGACCAAATTTTGTTTGGTAATTTATTAAGCTATTGCATAGCTTTTATCGCGGGCTTTGAGCGCAGCGACCGAATTTAAGAATTCCGCAACGAGAAAAATTCCTAACAATCCGGCTAACGAAGTTTCAGTTTGGCAGACTTCGGGAAAGTATCCTTCGATAGACTTCAGAAGACATTGACGCGGTATTTTTGCATAAGTTGATAAAAAATGCTATGCTATAGCTTTACCGCGGCAGTCCCCGAGTGGCACACATATTTTTTTTTTTTTTAATTATCTTTGATCTTCATTGTTTTGACATGCTGCATTAATTGCAAATAACCACTGTTGCTGATGGGAAGTGGATGTAGTAATCATTTTAACTCCATACACATTATTCGCCAATTTTTTATTCATCTATCAAAGCATCATGGAATTTTGAAAATTTATGGTTTCATTCTGTCATTGCATTAATGTAACAAATATGCCTTTTCTACATTAAAATAAAATTTCTAATTAATGAAATCTACGTTTTCCTGCATTCTCCAGACGAAATCTGCAATCTCATGGTGAGAAGGACATTTTTTCTTCGATCCGTGCACAAAATTCACATTTTCCAGCAATCTTCACAAAATCCATGATTTTCTTCCCCCTGAGAGACTAAGAAAATCTGCACTTTTCCATGACCCTTTCACGAAATTTGCATTTCTACATGATTGCGTTTTCCATGTGTAAAACCAAACAAAATCCGTACATGTTATGGCCAAATTGTACAAGTTGGTAACTATGTAGATGGCAAAATTTCTATTATTAGTTTGCTTACTTGCAGTTTAATAGAAG
Source organism: Maratus speculifer (assembly GCA_964019185.1). Classification (NCBI taxonomy): domain Eukaryota; kingdom Metazoa; phylum Arthropoda; class Arachnida; order Araneae; family Salticidae; genus Maratus; species Maratus speculifer. The sequence continues at coordinate 306,842,115 of OZ025295.1, read as the reverse complement.
ATAAACTAAAATCTCTTGCTATAGAAAAAGCCAGAAAACTAAGTTGTTACAAAAAGATTAACACCTGGAATTTACTAGTCTGATGATATGAAAACTAAAAATCTCTCATGACATCGTCTATTTTTACTGCATGAGTTACATTTTCAAATGTAAAAATTAAGTTCCTAATACTTAATACCACATCACATGCACAGAAACTAGATCAAATATTAGTTTGTTTACTGCCATTTATAGAAACATTGATTATGCATTTACAGAGATGGCAAAAAGAGAATTTGTGACTTTTCTTTAGTGTGTACACTCGCCTACTTTAGTTCATCTAAAGAAAGTTTAAGTAATTGTATGGAACGTTTTTGCATTTATATATTTAACATTGATGATTTAGTTGAATGCCAATGTAAAAGTGCCATGTAATTACTAAAACTATATTAAAATGGAATAAATGCAGGTGAATGTACAATCATGGTTGAAAAGAAAAAAAAAAAAAAAAAAAAAAAGGGGTACACTTCCTACTGAATCATCATAGAAGAAAGTTATTGGGTATCGAACAATTGGAAATAAAATTCACCTTTAAGAGATGTACATAAATTTTCTTAGAGGGCCACAACATATCAAAATAAACTCTAATTTTTTTCAATGGCAATATCCAATTTTAACAAGATATTTCAAATCTTTGGTTCAAACTATGCTTAGACACCAAATGTCAAGTCATTTGAATAAGTTTTTGAATTATAAACATTTAAAATTTAGTGCTTCTAATGTTAAATTACATTTATATATTTTTATAAATATATCCTGAAAATATATTCCTAATGTGCTAATTCTTTATGTAGCAGTACTAAAATAACTAAACATAAATACGTTAAATTTGCAATTTTTATAAGCGTTATGAAATTAATATTAAAAAAATTATGAATTGCAGCATACATTTTTTTAAATGAATTTTAGATTTATTAAGTCCTGCTGTATGGAAATACAAAATTTTCTTCCAAGTAGTTTTCAAATTATGCTTAAGTACAGCAAAATGTTGGTTTAAGGCGCAACACTAGTCACAGAAAAAGACCCAGATGATAATGTAAAGTCTATGGGAGCATTCTTTTCAAATAGCTCGCTTAAAATTTTAATGTTTTGACATGCTTATTATTTCTCCCCCCCCCCCCTCCCAATTTCAGAACTGGTTCTGAAATTGAAACTTTAATGTATAAACAAAAATTAGGGCGGTTGTGGAATGTCCTCAGCTATCCTATGCAAAAAAAAAAAAAAAAAAAAAAAAAAAAAAAAAAAAAAAAATTACGATAGGAAGTAACTAGATATTTTGAAAGTTCTTATGCTATTCTCAGGGTTCATACAGAGTTCGGAAGAAATAATCCAAGGAGTCCAAAAATATTTAAAGACTTGCCACTTTTGTTGTTATTTATGTGGCATCACTTGCACAGCTCCAATTCCGCAGGAATTCTGCGAGTTACCGCCCTGCAAGAAGGGGTATTCACTATCTTCAGATAAAATCAGCGATTTATCTGCGATATTTTAGCAAAATTGGTGATTTGCGATCTTTTGTCAAAATCTGTGGTTTTTCTGCGATTTTTTGATAAAATCTGTGTTTTCCTGTTTCTCTTATTTATGAAATCTATTTTTTTTTTTAGGATTTTTAGTCAAAATTTGCATTTTTATACGATCTTTTCTCGAAAACTCCGTTTTATTCCCGCAATCTTTTGACGAAATAGTCATTTTTTCCCGCGATCTTTAGACGAAATTAGCATTTTATGTGCGATATTTCGTGATACTTTGGTGGCTATTAGTATGATCCCAACCAATCCAAGGATGCCACTGGACTTGAAAAATCCTGGGTCCCTTTTTATCAAAAGCGGGTCCCCACTAATGAGTCATATTTTTAGATGCAAAAATTGAACTTGTTCATTTGCATTAGAAAAATGAAATTCAATAATTATTGTTTTAATAATAAATAAAAATATAAAACCAATATTAGTTGTTTTTAAAATTATGAGAAATTTTCTTTACTTGTTTAAAAATAAATTTGCAAGATACAAATTTAACTATAAAATATTGAACATTTGAAAGTAGAAGATAACAAGTATCACTATTGTTTGCATTTCTTTTAAAAAAAGGGGGCAAGACTGATTTATAGAAAAAGACATTTTTGCTGAAAAAAAAAAAAAAAAAAAGAATACTGTTGTTGAGTAAAGTGATGAGACTTTTTGTTTAATGAATGGGTGTTTTCCTGAGTAACATTTACTCAGAAAGACTTGGAGCAGTCAAAAATGGATATTGAATCACGAAAATCCGTTTTTAGAGCAGCAAAAAATAATTTTGAAGCAGGAAAATTCACTTCAGGCATTAACTTTTTTTTTCCCCTTTTGACAATATTTGAGTCTTTTCACGATCTTTTGACGAAATCTGCCGTTTATTAGAGATTTTTTTTCACGAAATGTACGTTTTTCGAGAATTGTTTAACGAAATTTGCCAATGTTTCACAAATATTTTGACTAAATTTGCTGTTTTTTCGCGATTTGGAGACGAAATTTGCCATTTTTCCGCGATTTTTTGAGGAAATTTGCCATTTTTTCGCGAATCTTTTGAATAAATCTTGTTTTTTTGCGATTTTTTGATGAAATCTTGTTTTATCACTAATTTTTGACAAAATTTGTTGTTTATTCGCACGTATTTGAGAAAATTTGCCGTTTTTTCGAGATTTCTGACAAAGTTAGCCATTTTTCGCATATCTTGCCGAAATCTGCCGTTTAAAAAAAAAAAAAAAAAAAAATTTGCTGCTTTTCCCAAATTTTTTGACAAAATTTGCCGGTTTATCATGATTTTTTGATGAAATCAGTCATTTTTCACAAATTCTTTGACAAAATTTGCCTTTTTATCGCGATTTTTAGACGAAATTTGTCGTTTTTCGTGATTTTTTGAGGAAATCTCTGCATTTTTTCGAAATTTTTAGGGAAAATTAGCCATTTTTTCGTGAATCTTTGACGAAATTTGCCAAAAAATAGTCCTTATTTCACAATTTTTTAACAAAAGTCGCCATCTTTATGCGTTTTTTAACGAAATTGCGCGTTTCACGGGACGCATAAGAGCTATTTTACTGTGTCCCATTGCCTATTTTTTGCGTATTTTACGCGCTATAGTGCGCCCGCGGGTTCCCTGCAATCACTGTTGTACTTCTGATGAATGACGTGCATAAAGGGTTTACCGTGCGTTTAACAATCGTGATTTTTTTTTCTTTTTCGGGAGCAATATCGCTCGCGTGCAAAACCGCAATACAATTTAAGGAGTTTCTAAGGAGTATTTTGTTTATCTGAGTCTGTGCGAACCCTGTATTTTATAACCTAGCAGTCTTTAATGATGCCTAGATCAAGAAGGGTGCTTCGATTAATAATAGAGTACTGAACTTCTGTTTAAATACAGCCCTTTCATCTCATTTATGTGTTTAAATCAATCACTATGGAAGTTCAACTGAATTTAAAAAATAAGATGAGCTTTACCTTCTATGTAGTAGTATATTTTAAATTAGAAATTCAATAATTATATTTGTTTATTAATCAATTCATTACTTAATATAGTGCTCTTTTCCTTTATGTTTATTTTTTTGTTTTTTAGGAGCACAAAAAATTTAATGCGCCAGTCTTAAAGACACTTCATAAAGTGACCACTTCTATATAGTGACCGTTTTAGCTGGTCCCAAGGCACTTTAGGCAGGTTCCACTGTTTATATTATATATATTAAATGCTGTAATAAAAATTTTAGAATAAGCTTAGAACTTAAAAAGAAGTCTTGCCTTTTGTAGTAAGTGTGTAATATATGACCTGATGCAAACGTGTAACTAATATAGTTTTATTAGCCTTTTAGAGTTCAACATTTATCTGTCAAATTAGAGTCCCCCCCCCCCCTCCCCCAAGATGCAATTTAATTATGAGATGGCATTTGTAAAACTGGAAATTATATTTTCACACTCTCGTATTAAATTATGATTTTAATTTCATACCAAAGTTATGTTTGAATCTTAACTTAAAAAAAAAAAATATATATATAAATTTTATCTGTATCTATATAATTATGTTGGTATTTTTTAGTGTTATATATCCTTTACATTTTATAAGAAGGATATATTTTATTTACAATTCAATTAAATTTTAAATGGACATAAGCTAATCTTTTAAGAAATGATAAAATTTAACTAAAATTTTAAGAAAGAAATTATAAAAGTACTTTTGATTTTATTGACACCTGATGAAATCTGAAAGTTATACAGCTTGAGCTTTGGTTAAATACTTTTATAATTTCATTCAATATAAATGAGCATTAGAATTTTAATTCAGTTTTATTAATTTAAGAGCTTAGTATTTATCTGCTTAATTTTTGAAACATTTTAAATTTTAAAAGTAAAGCATTTTTTTTAAATTTAAAATGCAATTTAATTCTAAAATTCCATTTGTTTTACTAGAAATTTGTATTACTATTTTTTTTTTTTTTTTTTTTTTTACATTCTCTAATTAAATTAGAATTTTACTTTCATTCCAAAGTCATGTTCGAAGGTTATGTTAATCAAAATTTTATCTGCAGTGATATAATATAGGTGTTATATATTTATTACATTTTGTAAGAAGTATAAATTTTATTCACAATGCAATCAAATTTCCAGTATACCTAAGCTAATCTCTTTGCTGAACTAATTCATAAATTGGAGAATGATTAAAAAAATTATCCTCATTTGAATATATAGAACTCGTTTATAGTTTAAAATATTTTTCTACAGTACAAACTCTTCAATAACAAAATTTGTATGAAGTCTTATGAAAATGAAACATAGATCATATTATGTTAATTTTGACAGGGGTTACATACTAGTTGAAAAATAAAAAGACACTATACACTCAAAAAGAGCTTTATTGCAAAATGAAGAAAAATGTTCAAAGAAAATAAATCACAGCTCTTATGTATGAACACAGGTAACATATAAGATGAAAATTAATACACATACTAGTTATTACAAGTTTTACAAATGAGAACTGCTGTGATAAGAACTGGAAGAAAATTACATGAAATAGAATACTTGAATAATGGAATGTTTCAACAGATGGATGTTGTAACAATATGAGTGATAACATGAAAAATAATAAATGGGAAAAAGACAAATGAAAAATGTCCTATGAAATTAAGGCACGAACTTCCCTGGCAGTATCATGAGTATCTCTCTACAGATAGAACAATTTGTCACACAGACTCTCCTGTGGCTGCTGATGGAGGGACTGGCCAGCCAAAAATGCCAACTTGTGAGCATATTGACAAGGAGCTGGAACACTGACAGTTGCCTGCAAGAGATCAGAAGAGATTATGGATGAAGTTGCAAAAAGAAGTCTTTGGTAATGAACATATGCAAAATTTTGATGATTTCAAATAAGAATATTATGTTCAAACCTAAAAGAATAATTAGAGTTATCTTTTTAATGACAAACAGGGATACACTAAATAGGGATTTTGGCCAAATATCCCCCCCCCCCCAGAGTTTAAAGATACTAAAAAGTTAAATATTATATGAATTATTTTATCATTTAACATAGATTTTCCAAATTTATACACAAGACATTTTTACAACTTTTTATTTACACAAAAATACCATGCTTTTAATTGTTCTAAAAAGTTTTAATTTTCAAATTGTATCAATTCTACTATCAATTAAAACAAAATAAAATTCTTATATTTAGGTATTTTAATATCAAAGAAATTTTGGAGGGATTGGAAGAAAAATTCTACAGTTGTACTGTTATCAAAAAGGAACTGAAGTAAAAAAAATTCAAATGGTGGTAACTCAGCAAGAGTCAATAACGTCCCCTTCTTTTATTCTCTCCCTATTCAGCAGGGAAATTTGTTAATGTCATTTTTCAGAAATCAGAGTACCTGTTGAAAACAGTTACAATATCTTCATTATGAAACGAAAATGTAAATTTAATCCGAGAGACTTTATTTGAATAAGTGAATTGCAATGCTGGTTTTCTAAACAAAAACTGTTTAGTCTATTATTACCTCCCGAAACCTTTTCCTTCACTTGTTTAAGTTAATCATTAAAGGCAACTTTTCAAATAGCAAATGTAATGTAAAAGCATTATACATTCTACTTTCAATTATCAATTGAGAATTATCTGAATTGAATTGGCTTAAAACTGTAAAAAAAAATATTTTTTAAATACTTGGTTTGACCAAATATTTGACAAATGGGGAAAATAAATATTGAATACAATCTTAATGACAAGTACAACCATACCAAATGGATATAGACAGATCAAGATATTAAGAAACAGATGCATAAACGTTGGGAGACAAATGATAACCAATACTTGAAAATGATCTGGGTCATTAACATAACATGGGTACTGGAAGGTTAAAAACAAAACTCAGTTCTCTACTATAGGCCAAAAAATTAAAGATTTTATTACAAGATTTTCTACAGGAAAAAATAAAAAACTAGTTAAATTCAATTTCACATTTGATGATGATGACTCAATATCTATTTCAAATAGTTAAAAAAAAAAAAAAAAAAAAAAAAAAAAAAAAAAAAAAAACCCAACAAATTCATATTGGAATCTTAATGCTAGAGGCAAAATTTGTACAATGCAGTACCAGGGTTCATACAGTGATGGCTAAATGAAAAATAAGGACTCTGTAAGGACTTTGTAAGGGCTTCGTTAAAAGAAAAATAAGGACTTTCTAAAGTTAAAAAAGAACAGTACATATAACAACTTACATTAAATTTTAAACGTAATAGATTGAAATTTTGCATAAAACATAATTATGTAATTATATAACAAAATGTTTTTTAGCATCTATTTCTTTGGTCAGGAAGGAAATTTCTTCCTTTTTTCTTTTGCAGATTTTCTACAATTTTTCGATTTTATAAATAATTGAATATTTTTAGTTGATTCAGCTTTATCAGCTAATTCATTGACCTTATTTTCTAACTCTGATACTTCTTTTTCAAGAAGCCATATTTTTTTTCTTTATAAAAACTAAGTCATCTTCAATTAATATCCTTTTATTTCCTGCAAAGGAAGACTGTTGCTGTTAACCATGCTACACATATCCAGTGAAATAACAAGACCATGATCAAACACAGATCAGCAGATTATAGAACAGATTGGCACAATTATTTGGCGAAATATCTTTTCTTTGTTATTCACTTTTCTATTTCAAAGAAAAGGAAATTTTAGATGGTGAATACTGGTTACGATTGGTGTTTGTGGATACAATGTTTCTACATCGCAATCGGGAAACGAAAGAGGCAGCTTTAATGTCCAATAAGAAATAAAAGAATTATAACAAAGAAACTGGATTTTTTTTTTCAGCTGCCATATTTGGCAGATTATGAATGTTTCAGGGGTGATTCTGGGTGAAATTTTTTTTCGAAAATTCACATCGCATTTTCGGAAATCGGCGGTGCGGGGGGAGGGGAGGGGAATCCACCCCCTCGCCTGGAAGGGGGGTTTATCCGCGATCTTTAGACGAAATCGGCGATTTATCTACGATATTTAACAAAATCGGCGATTTATTGCGATCTTTTGTCGAAATCAGCTGTTTTTGCGCGATTTTTTGTCGAAATCGGCGGTTTTTCCACGATCTTTTGACAAAATCGGGGTTATCCTGAGGGGTTTTTTTTAAATAAAATCGGCGTTTTCTTTGACGATCTTTAGGCAAAATTTGCATTTTTACGCGATCTTTTCTCAAAAACGGCGTTTAATCCCCGCGATCTTTGGACGAAATCGGCGTTTTTTCCGTGATCTTTTGATAAAATCGGCGGTTTTTTTTTTAATGATCTTTTGACAAAATATTTTTAAGCGATCTTTTATCGAAAACGGCATTTTTTCCGCAAACTTTTAACGAAATCGGCGTTATCCCCGCAATCTATAGACGAAATCGGCGTTTTCCCGCGGTCTTTTGATGAAATCGGCATTTTTTTCCCGCGAACTTTTAACGAAATCGGCGTTATCCCCGCAATCTATAGACGAAATCGACGTTTTCGGCGGTCTTTAGACGAAATCAGCGTTTCATCTGTGTTATGTAGCGATTGCCGTTTTTTACAAGATCCGCACAGGAAATTCGCGTTTTTCAGCGATCTTTTGACAAAGTTCGTTGACAAAAACATCGACGAAATCGTCGTTTTCTCACGAAATATTGACGAAACGTGTGCTTTTTTCGGCGATCCTTTCACGAAATTTGCATTTCTCCGCGATTGTTTTTTCTGCGCGCTAAACCGTACAAGTTGGCAACTCTATGTGGAACTAATAACCCAATTTCAAATTTTCAGTAGAAGATGCCTTAAATTTTTGGACGAGAATCATACCTGGAATGTTTGGCGATTTTTTTAAAAACATTTTACGGATCGCGATAATATTAAGCTCACATTAAAAAAATAAGGACTTTCAATAAAAAATAAGGACTTTAAGGATCCTTATTAAGGACTATCGAAATATAAGGAGTTTATAAGGACTTTTAAGGTCCGTGCGAACCCTGAGTACATATAGGTAAGACAGATGAAATTTGCTGTGATAAAAGAAATCAACATAAGAAAATAAGACTATGCTATACATCCCAAAGCAGAATACCTTACAATGTTTTGCAATGAAATTTAGCTGTTCAAAAATTTTCTGCAGGAACTGTATGAGTTTCTCATGTCCAATTGATGATTTTATGTTAACTAATTAAATGAACGATTAAAGAATTTTGAGTCCCCCCCCCCCCACCCCCAGCTATTGAACAATGAATTTCCCCAAGAAGATTCTGAGTTAAAAAAAAAAAAATCTGAAATTAACAGCAAATTTTCTGAAAGATTACAACAGAAGGGGATAAAATGTTCTCAACACTATTTCCCCCCCCCACCTTTTTGACGAAATTTACGATTTTTTCATGATCTTTTGATGAACTATTCAGTTATTAGGTGATCTTGTGACAATGTTTTTTCATGATCTTTTGACGAAATATTCAGTTACTATGTAATCTTTTGAGAAAATCTCAATGTTTTGAGATTTTTTTTTGACAAAAAGGGATTTTTTCACGATCTTTCGATAAAATTTGTGTTTTCTGTGATCTTTTGATGAAACTTTCTATTTTGCAATTCTTTGGTTAAATTTGCCCCCCCCCCCCCCCCCAAACGATTGATGAAATTGATTTTTTTCGGTAACCATTTGTCGAAATTCACGATGTATTTTCATATATATGATCGATTTTTTTGGAACCGAATACCTTAATTTTTCAGAAATCCTGTGAATTTCTCTCTTTTTTTTTTTTTTTTGATTGAATTTTTTAACTGATTACTTGAAATGTTCTGCAGAGAAGTTTGTTCTGCAACGTACTTTGCACTTTTAAGCATATTTTGCTTTGGGGCTTTACTATACATTTAAAAGTTGTATTACTGGAAAGAAGCTTAGAGAATAAATAAAAAAAGACTTACTGAACAATTATAATAAAGATGAGTCAGCTTGTAGGTCAATCTCTGAATATGTTCAGGCTTAAGCCCACTACTATCTTCTATGACATTGTACATAGTAGGACTGACCGTTCCTTGTGTTGCCAGCTGGGAAACGAGGAAAAAGTCATATCTAAGAAAGAAAATGAAATATTAAAACTTGATGGGTGAATTTTCACATTTTAATATAAAGTAGCACTGAACTATTTTTTTGCTAGAAAGTTATTTGCCACTACAATATATTGATTGGTAAAATTAGTTAGAAAAACTATTCTGTATAAAAAATACCTTGATGGCTCTCAGGCCGCTGTTTGTTCAACTCTAATATAAAGAGTAGCGAAACTTTACAAAGTTTTTTCATATGGTCTTAAGATAATTACTAAAAAAATAACATGCTAAATTTTGGCTTCTACAAGTCCAATTTGGAAGAAATTTATCTTGGCCTAGATAAAAAATGAGACTTGACAAAGTAAAAAAATTTACAAGACACATGCAGCAATGTGTCTCAGAAACGCTCATATAACAGGTTCATCAAAACAACGTCTGATAAAAAAAAAAAATAAATAAATAAAAAAAAAATATATATATAATAATAATTGCACAAGAACTATGCAATTAAGCAGAATGAAACAAACATGAAATGTAGAAAATCTGAAAGAGTTTTGGTAGTTACGATTATGATGTAAACGCACACACGTACCAATACCATTTCACTCATCAAATCAAGGCAATCATGTTGACTATATAACAGGAAAAACAATGCTTGTTTGTACACCAAGCTTAAGAGCCCACAATAGTCACAGAAAAAGTACACAAAAAGACCCGGATGACCATGTAAAGTCTATGGGAGCGTTCTTTTCTAATATCTCGCTCAAATTTTAATATTTTTGCACAAGATAGCTGAGGGCAATCCACAACCGGGCTAGTTTTTACCTTTTTCAATTTTGGTTATATATTTTTTATATTACGATAGTTTCAGTTTCAGAACCGGTTTAAACTGGTTTCAAAAGTTAAAGTAATTTTTTAAAGAAAATCTGAAACAAAAATTGAAAAAGTAAAAACTAGCCCGGTTGTGGATTGCCCTCAGCTATCTTGTGCAAAAAAATCATGCAAAAAAATTAAAATTTGAGCGAGATATTCGAAAAGAACGCTCCCAGAGATTTTACATGATCATCCGGGTCTTTTTGTGTACTTTTTCTGTGACTATTGTGGGCTCTTAAAGCTGTTATTGTGGTACAACACACATTACAGTATTATTGTACTAGATATTTGCAAAACAACAAAGAAAGCTTATATCGAAATTTTCCAAGTAATGAAAAAAATCCTGGATTTTTCATACCTTACTATGTAAAAATAAATTGTTTATCTCAAAAAGGCCTGAGTTACTTTAATTAGAAATTAGAGACTCCTTTTTTAATGACTTTGTATATTAAAAAAACTAAGGGCAATCTTATTAAATTTTTCAATCAAAAAACTTAAGACAAATTAGCATATTTCTTCACAACAGACTGCTAGTCAAACTACATTTTTTATATTTAGAAGGATTGAATTTAATGTTCTAAATAATTGAATTTTAAATATAAATAAGAATGCAGAGATAGTCATTTCTTTCCTGAATATTTATTTTTTGTCAGCGACATCACAAACCTTGTTAAAGAGAGTAGAAAACCAATGCATTGCCATTTTTAATATTTAGCTATTCATCTTTTTAAATAGGCTCTTTTCAGACTTGTATCCTGTCTGATAGACTATAATTCTTAATATAATTGCTTAGTTCAACACATAATACACACAAGTTAAATAAAATTCGCAAAAGTGTTTTTGTAATACAATATTGAAATGGAGCAATGATGTTGCTTACTAGGGATGCACCGAATAGTGATTTTGGCCGAATACCGAATGCCGAATATTCGGCCGACAGGTGAACCGAATACCGAATATTCGGCAAGCTAAATAGTAATTGTTGGGCCGAATACCGAATATTCGGCCAGCCGAATAGTTAACTATTCGGCCAAATACCGAATATTCGGCTTTCCAAATTCTTTTTATATTTTAAAATTTAAAGGTATTAAAATGTTACTTTTTAAAACAGTTTTACATAATATTTAATAAAAGAAACTTACATTTTGATAAACAAGAGCTTTTTATAAGAACATTTAGTATTGAAAAAAAATCTGCCTTGAGTTATTTAAGAAGCACAATTATGAAACATTAATTAATAAAATTTTCTACGAATCAAAACAAACATTTTAAAATCAAATAATGAAAAAATGGCCGAAGAAAAAATTTACAGTCTGACAATTGTCCTTTTTAAATAACTCAAGGCAAATTTTTTTCAATATAAAGTACAAATACTTTCAACTTAATTTTGAATAAAGGCATGTTTGGCTCATAGTTCTTTTCTTATGAATGGTGGTATTTTCCACCCTTCCCATCATATCATATTTTACAGAAATCATAGCATGTGAGTTGAAAATATGTTATCTTATTTATTGTTAATATAATAAACGAACACACAAGTTTTGACCTAGAGTGAGATGAAATACAATGTACTTATGACTCAATAAGTTGATTATGATTATGGTTTCATGAACAAAAATTGTCTGCCTTGATAGCTATTACTAATCTCAAAAGTTGTTTTTTTTTTTCTTTTAAAGGACTTTTATTTGGGGGAAAGAGAGAAACAGATTATTTACTAAACAAAATTTAGAAACTTGTATCTGCACATCATTTATTCCTAAGGAGAATCCTAATAAATCACCATTTTAATCCTTCTCATGTTTAATTTTCTTAAGTTATACTTTACAAACAGCAAATAAATAATGTAAAAACATTCTATTTTATTTAAAAATGATTTTACTTCTAATTGTTTTAAATATAAATTAAAAAATTGACAGTTAAAAGTAGAAATAGTGAAAAGTTTTTATTAAGTATTGAATGGCCGAATAGTATGGCCGAATACTTTGATATTCGGCCATACCGAATATTCAGCAGGCCGAATAATTTCATATTCGGCCAAGCCGAATAGTTTAATATTCGGCCTAACCGAATATTCGGTAACATGGCCGAATACCGAATAGATACCGAATATTCGGTGCATCCCTACTGCTTACCGGTCAAAACGTGTGACTACACTGTCAATGCATGTTCCATGAGGTGGATTGGAGATGTTTCTTCCTTGGACCCGGAAAAAGCGGGTATTTATTTTCTTATTCACAATAATGTAAGCAAAACGAGTTCTGAAAGAAAAAATTACAGTACATTAATATACATACAGGGTGAGTAGCAACATTTTAGTTTAAAAAATAAGCACCTGTAAGCACATTTTTAGAGAAAAAGAAGCACCCAGGGGCGATTCTGGATGAAATTTTTTTTTTTCGGAAATTCACATCGCATTTTTGGAAATTGGTGGTGGTGGTGGTGGGGGATGTCGTGAGTCCCCCCCCGCTCCGGCGATCTTCGGACAAAATCTGCGTTTTCCCGCTATATTCAGACGAAACCAGCAATATTTTAGCAAAATCGGCGATTTATTGCGATCTTTTGCCCAAATCGGCATTTTTTCCACGATCTTTTGAAGAAATCTGCGTTTTCCCATGTTTTTTTTAAAGTGAAATCGGCGTTTTGCGACGATCTTTAGACAAAATTTGCTTTTTTACGCGATTTTTTTTTTTCGAAAACGGCATTTTCCCCGTGATCTTTTGATGAAATCGGCGTATTTTTTCAAATATTCTCTTGACAAAATATTTTAAAGCTATCTTTTATCGAAAATGGAGTTTTTTACCGCAATCTTTTAACGAAATCGGCGTTATAACCGCAATCTTTAGACGAAATCGTCGTTTTCCCGCCGTCTTCAGAAGAAATCAGCGTTTTATCTGCGATATTTGATATTGCAGTTTTTCCGCGATCCGCACTGGAAATTCGCATTTTTCATCGATCTTTTGACAAAGTTCGTTTACAAAAACATTGACGAAATCGTCGTTTTTCCACGAAATATTGACAAAATGTATGCTATTTCGGCGATCCTATCACGAAATTTGCATTTCTACGCAATTGTTTTTTCCGTGCACAAAACCGTACAAGTTGTCAACTATGCGGAACTGATAACCCAATTTCAAATTTTCGGAAGAGGATGCCTTAAATTTTCGGACGAGAATCACCCCTGGAAGCACCCATTTATGTACATGTACGCATTACAGGGGTGATTGTGTGTGTTTCTGGTGTACCTTGGATTTCCGATCGATTCTTTCGGTTTTATGATATCGTTACACTTAGTAAAAAATTCAAACATTAAAAAATTAAAAGAAAGAAACATGAATTTCTTTAAGGAATCGTGCAGAGAACAAATTTTCTTCAAGAATCCAGGAGTAAAAACGCAAATTCGTTTTAAAAAAAGGCAAATTTTGTCAAAAAACACGAAAAAACGATCAATTTCGTCAAAAAAAAACGAAAAAAGAATCAATTTCATCAAAAAATCACGAAAAAAAGATCAGTTTCGTCAAAAAATAGCAAAAAAGATCAATTTCGTCATATAAGCGTGAAAAAATGACATATTTCGTCACATAAGCCCGAAAACACGACAAATTTCTTGAAGAAAAAACAGCAAATTTCACAAAAAATTCGCGAAAAAACAATCATTTTCATCATTTAAGCACGGAAAAAACGTCAAATTTTTTGAAACGATCACCAAAAAAACGGCAACTTAAAAAAAAAACGCGTAAAAACAATCAATTTCGTGAAAAGATCTCGAAAAAACGAGATTTCCGCAAAAGATCGCGATAAAACGAAATTTCTTCAAAAGATCGCGAAAAAGCCACAAATTTTATCAAAAGATTGCGAAAAAAAAAAAAAAAAAAGTCATTGCTGGAGTGGAACTTTCTGCACAAAAACTGTTTTGGCTGCTTTAAAAACTGATTTTATTGCGGCTTTTTCTTCTTAATTTCTTGCTCTTTCTAAAGCTGTTTTTTCTGTTCCAAAATTGTTTCTTTCAAATTTTGTTTTTGAGTGAATATGACCTTTGACATGAATATATTTTGCATTTGATAATTTTCAGGGTTTTTTACTTTGTATTAATTTTCAGGTTTTTTTTTTTTTTTTTTTTTTTTTTTTTTTTTTTTTTTTTGTCTTCTGGGGTTCATGAAATTTAAGTCTTTTTAAAAATCCTTTAAAGAAATTTGATCTTTGGCAATATCTTGACAATTTTTTTTTTCTGTTTTGCAGAAAATTTTTGGTTTTTGCAATCTTTTGCGGTTTTATCGTGATTTTTTTTGTAGAAATTTCTGTATTTTCGCGATCTTTTGGTTTTTTCCGATGTAATTTGTAATTATTCAAGATCTTTTTGCGAAATTTATGATTTTAGCGCGATCTTTTGACAAAATGTGTGGTTTTTTCGCGAGTTTTCGTCAAAAATAAGTTTTATCACGATGTTTTCACGAAAATTGTAATTTTATTGCAATTTTTTTTTTTTTTTTTTTTTAAACAAACTTAGTGTTTTTTAGCGATGCAAATTTCTTCGTCGAAATTTGCATTTTTTCGCGTTTAATAAAAATTTGACGGAATTTTTCAATTTTTTTTTGCGATTATTCGGCGAAATTTCAGCAGTTTTTTGGTTTTCTGGTGAAATTTGTGGTTTTATCGCAGCTTATTGATGAAATTTGGGGTTTTATTGCTGTTTTTTTTAATCAAAATTTGCAGTTTCATCGCCATTTTCTGAGGAAATTTGTGGTTTTATTCCGAGATTTTTCGATAAAATTTGTGTGTGATTTGATCGCATTCTTTTGACATAATTTGCTTTTTTTTTCATAATCTTATGATGAATGTTTTTGGGTTTTCAACAAATTTTTTCAAATTTTTCTATATTTTTAGGTTTCTTCGTGATTTAAAAAAAAAAAATCTGAGCATTTTCATGATTTTTGACAGCACTGTGCGAAAAAAAAGGGGGGGGGGTGTCGCCCGAGGTACGGAAATTTAGGGGTTACCAAATTTATACTACCAATGTCATTTTTCGTTTATTACAAGAAAAAGTTGGGTAGAGGGGTCGTCAAATTTACAATTTGTCCCGCGCGCAGTTTTCTCTTCGCGCACCCTGTCATTTGATAGATATATTTTCTTTATTGTTTTACGATATTCGCAACTTATTTTGATCGATCGTTCGACGATATATTCAACTTACTTTGCTATAATAAAAAACTCAAATGACAATAATGAATAATCACACGTGCACACGAGAGTCACAAAAGACGGAGAATTTACGTTCAGAGTTCCGAGAATCAAAGGCTGAAAGATGAGGGAGGAGCTAAAAGTGGACAGTAGGAACATTTCTGGGGTTTGAATACGAACGACGCATCATCAGCCGTTTTAGATAAAGAAAAGTTGTAGTTGTTTCGCTTTTATCGAAATAGTTTCGGTTCAGGATCGCGAAAATTAAAACAAGCAGTTCGTTCAAAAATAGGCATTTCAAGGGAGAGAGAAAAAAAATAAGCACTCTGGGAAAAAAAAGAAGCACCTTGTAAGGACCTGACAAATTTGCTTTCAAAATAAGTACCTTGTAAGCACCGCTACGCACCCTGTACATAGAAAATAAGTATCTCATGACAACCATAAAAAAAGGCGAAAAAGGATTAGTAATTAGAAATATAAAATTGCACAAACTAATGTTTCCTGACAAAATTAAGATTTTAATCCTCTCCCAATATTAAAAAACTTACTACAGCAGTCTCTCCTTTAAAAATTGTGTCTGAAGTAATATGGTATCATATTCTACCTGACTGTTTTTAAACTTTCCTTTCATAAGTTGCATTAGATCAATATTATACATATACAATATCAGAACAATAGCCTAGAAAATGTAAATTCCTGAACTTTTCTTACATTATTTTGAAGTTTCCACGATGCTGGGAACCCTGTAATAAAACCTTAAAATTGAGTTTAAAATAATTTTTATTAAAATTTTTCGCAGAAATAACAAAGCATCCTTATTTAGCTGTTCATTTAAGTATGAAAATAATTCATCATGCAACACAATGTTCCACGAGTTTTTCTTTCAAAGCTCAAAAGCACTTAGAGAGAAAAAAAACCTTTAGTAAGCAATTAGATGTACAAATTTCCTGTTTCTAAGCAGGAGACTGACTCCTACTTGTGCGCGTCTGTTGATCGCATTCCAGCCATCAAATGTCAACGCAGCTCGATAAAAGTAAACACCAATAGGCGTTAGCAGTGAGTAATAATGCTCTTCTGTGTATTTTTCTGTAAACTTCTGGGTATGGGAATTTTAACTATTAATACCCACAGAAACATCACTCATGGTTAATATACAATAACAGGGATTTTGATGTTAAGAACAAGTTTGTTTTCCATCCCAGATTTTTTTTTTCTGCCTTTTTTATTTTTTAATATTTCAATTTTCAGAACTGATAACCCAATTTCAAATTTTCGAAAGAGGATGCCCTAAATTATCGGACGAGAATCACCCCTGCTTTAAATCATTGTTATGTAAGTGAATGTAAGGGTGCAATGCTTCAATAAAATTGAAATAATATTACTAATTGTTTCAAAAATATAAGAAAATATTTTTTACAACTAGATCTTACATGGATTAAGTGAAAACTGTATGACTACACAATTTTTAAGATTTAAGCATTACTTACTGTCTGCCCTGCATCTTCTGGTTCATCACTTCGCCTATCTGCTTCATCTCCCACTCTTTCACATATCTAATCTGACCATCACCAACACCATCGCGATATACAATGATCATATCAGGCAGACATTGGTTCCGGTGGTGGAACTGCTTTAAGGCCACTAAAAACAAAAAAGATCATTTTAAATAACAATGAAGCTACATTTAGATCAGCCATTAAATTAATGATTATTTTATGATTAACAGATTAAAAGCATTTCTTTTCTAAAAATGAAGAAAGCTTAATTTAATTAAAATCAATATCTTGCTAAAAATATTATGCACACATGATATTAGTTCAATAGTTGTATTTCAATTAGTTCATGACAGGTTTTTATATAGACTTATGTTAAACAGCATCGTTAGAAATAAATATGCCCGAAAGGTTATATTAAAATAAATAATTGCAACAGGGTTTTTTTTTTTTTTTTTTTTTTTTTGGGGGGGGGGGGGGGGCAAAAATAGACAATTTTGGAAATCTCACAAAGAAGTTATACACAAAGCTTCTAACATAATACTTAAAAAGAGATGAGAGATTGGGGGAAGGAATGGAACTTTTAGTAAATATTAAAAATACCAAGTAAAGCTAAAGATTGATCTCTTAATTATAAACTTAAAAAAATTACTAATTCTGTTAAATTATTAAGTCAAAAGTATCAAACTTAGCATTAAATCTTACTAAACAATTCAAATCTGAAATTCCGCTATCATTTTAATGCCAAACCAACTTTATTTTCAAAATTAAAAGTTGAACAGGTTACAAATAAAAGTGAAAATAAAAATGACAAATTTACAAAATGATGTACAAATTGTAGTAAAGTTTCAAAGCTGTACAAACATTAAAGTAAATTCAGCATTTTGATCTTCATCTGAGATCATCAGAAAAATGCTGTTATACTGCTTCCAAAACAGAGTAAAACAGTCTTATAAATCTTATAAAAATTTAAAAGTTTATTATATTACCAGTCAATTATTGATTTGACTAATCAAATGCAAAAAACATACATTGCTAACAAAAATCAAAATAAACATTCAAATGGTTTAACAAAGAAGAATCATGTAAAATTACAAAAGATTTTAACATGTGCATCCAAAGTTTAAGGGTATTGAATTAGATAGTTACAAAATCTTGTTTCTTCTAATCACAATTCCAATGGATTCTTTCTATAGCCCATTAATATCAGTATTACATGGAATTATTAAAGTCTATGAAGTAGAGATGAGATGGGCTCAGCTCGAGCTCTATATCTCTATACTTCTCTTCAGGCTCATCTTTTTTTTTTTTCTGTAACCGGATAATTTTATTTATGTGCAGGAAAAGTTTGAAAAAACTTTCTCATTTAAAATTGCATTTTTAATCTTTATCAAATCATTTTAATGCAATTTTGATCAAATTGACTGAACTGTTACAGTGTTTTAGTGTTTCATTGTTGTTTTAAATAAAAATTTGTGATAATTACAGATTTATGTCTACAGAATTTCTGGCAACAATCTATTGAATAGCACTAAATAAACAAAGCATTAAATTTGCTTTTCATTAGCACACGTTATCTTTTAGTCAGATCGTCTATTATTTAGTTATATAATAAAGAGAATTTATTTTAGAAGATGAGAATTAGCTAGAAGTGCGCAAATTATTTAATCTTCTATTGTGCACGAGTCAGCTTTTCACATGAAAGTAAATTTAGTGACGGTTTTATCTATTTGTCAACATAAAGTCAGCTCAAGCCAAGGATGATGTACATCTTTGAAGTCATTTTCCAGTGTAAATAAATTATATTATTTCAATAAAAAGCAATTTATCTCTTTTTCTTTAAAAAAAACTGACTTAAGATAACACCATTTTTTTAATTTGATTTCCAGATACCTGTCAATCACAGAAGATTGTTATGAGAAAAGAATTTATTATAATAAAAGATGTAATGATTTAAAATCGGACTTCCCAGCCCCTAAAAAATAGAGTAACTCATTTCTACTGTAAAAGGTTATCGAAATAAAATATAGCAATCGCTGTTGTCTATTCAACTCTTCCATTGATCAGACTAACTGAAAAAATTGAAATATTGTATTATAAACAAAAAAGTTTTTCAATAGGAGTGGGCGATGTAGAGATTTCTTAAATCGATTTATCATCCATCTAACATCGCGATTTAGTGTTAAATCGAGATTCTCTTACATCGCCTTTTTCCTAAATCGGAAAGCATTGAGGCTACATCTTTTTGCTACATCGCGATTTAAGAACTGGCTAAATCGTGACGTCCGATGTATCCTAGTGAAAACCAATAGTTAAATCAGATTTCCGATGTAAGCATTAAATCAGGGCTATATCGTTTCGCTACATCGCGACGTCAGATGTATCTATTCAAGACCAATAGTTAAATCGGATTTCCGATGTATTAAAACGATTTAAGGCTCAGACCTGCAAATTTGAATTTTAACTTTAAAATTGCTCCCCTCCCCCACAGGCATAAATAGTGAATTATTAATAAATAAAACACAATAAATTGTTTTTTGAAATTTAATTAATAAATGCAGTGTTGAATTCCGACACTTTTCTCCGGGAGGTATTTCCGTGGCTCCGGGGAGGGGGGAGAAATTGCACATTTTGATCACTAAAAACACAAAATTTCCGGAGGAGGGACTTCCTTAATAAATGTGTTAGTAATACGCTAATGCTAGTAGTAGATTATCTAGACTTATCATTTTAGAGGGGGCTGAGATACAGCATACATTTCTGAGAGGGTAGCGCCATGCAAAAGGGCGGGAGAATGGGGGGGCAAGGGAGCGGTCGCCCAGGCGCGGGAATATAGGAGGCACCAAATTTATACTACCACCGTAATACAGTTGGCATCTATACTGGTGAGCAGGGAAATACATCATTTTGCTCGCCAGTGGTGAGTGGATTTTCTCATAAGGCGAGTGCATTTTTAGTTTTTGAAAAAACTGTAGGCAATAGGCACATTATCAGAAACACTTTTTTAATCTAGATATTTTAACTTTCAAAATTATTACAGTGTAAGTATGGTACTAAGTTCTATCTAATATTAATCTTACCTTTGTTACATATATTTCTTAATATTATACAAAAAAGAATTATGAAAATAATTGTAGTAATAGTAATTTTGTCGGTAATCGCGTGCAATTTTGTCATAACTATTTTCAACTGCTTGTGTTGCATCTTGCGGGCTGGCGAAATAAATCCTTGGCTGGTAAGAATTTGGAAAATTTCCCCACCCCTGCTGGTGAGTGTATTTCGCATCATTAAACAGTATTATCGTGGGAAAAAAAAAATAATCGAAGAGCTCAGCATGCAACAGAAGTCGAAAATTGAAGGTACTGAAATGCCCTTGAAATCCATTTGCATCCAGTGTGAAAAAAGGAATAAGTTATTTGAAATGGATGTGGAATTAAACCTGATGAATATATTTTCCAGAATAAAGCTATATTTCTTGAAAAAATAATCAAACTGATTATACTAAAAGCACATGGCAAAAAACCACCGCAATATTGAAAAATACAAAAACGTCATCGAAATCTGCTTGCATCCAATAGAAAAGAGAATTAACCAGTTCTCTAATTAGACGTAATCAATGTAGATATGCATATTTTGATGAAAAAAACTGTATTTCTCTTGGCGATCAATAATTATTATTTTAAGTCGCCACTTGGCGAGTGATGACTAGAGTGGCGATCGATGACCAATAAATTACTTGAAATGCATATGGAATCGAATCGATGAATATATTTTGCAAAATGAAACTCCATTTCTCGAAAAAATAATCAAACTGAACACAGTAAAAGAACTCTGCAAAAAAACAAAATATTGAAAATACAGCTATGTCATTGAAATCTGTTTGCATCCATTAGGAAAAATAAGAAAACACTTTTCTAATTAGATGTAATCAATGTAGAGATCCATACTTCTATGAAAAAAAACTGCATTTCACTGGGCGACCGAAAATAGATTTTTTTTTAACTGCCACTTGGCAAATGACGACAAGGGTGGCAAAAACGAAGGAAAATTTTTAATTGCCACTTTTACATTTTTAATATCCACATGACAAGTGACCGCTGCTAATTTTAAATCAAATCCTACTATATCAATTTAACACCAGCTTTCAATGTTTTTCCTAAATAGTCTTTTTCTTAAATCGCCTTTTTCTTAAATCGAAAACACTGAGGTTTGTTATGTGTGTTTAAATCGGATCCTCTGAATCGATTTAACACCAACTTGCTCTGTTTTCCCTAAATCATATTTTTCTTACATCACCTTTTTCCTAAATCGGAAAGCGTTGAGGCTTGCAAAGTTTGCTTAAATCGATTTAACACTAGTTTGACATGCAAGCAGTATATACACCAAAGTAGATAACTCAATTTTCTGATGTTAACTCTGAATCATTATTTGAAATCTATTTAAAACCAATGGCTAAATCACGATTTAAGACTGACTAAATCGTGATGTAAGACAATGGCTAAATCGCGATGTATAGCAATGGCTAAATCGCGATTTCCGATGTATCGATTTAAGAAACTGACTAAATCGCGATTTTCGATGTAAGCTTTAAATCGATTTAAGAAACTGACTAAATCTCGATTTTCGATGTAAGCTTTAAATCGATTTAAGGCCCAGGCCTATTTTTCAATATACTTAAATTTCAAGAAACTATTAGAAACTATAATTCAAAGATTACACACATTTACATTTAATAAAAGTATGTTAACACATCATTACACACATATTAATACTCTTTTTGAGATAAAGAAATTTGATAAAATGTTATTCCTTACAAGGAAGCAATATTATGCCAATGTCTCTATCTGTTAATGTCACATTTTTACTCTGCTCTGTATAGCACAGTTACAACATTATACAGGGATGAGATTGACAAAAAAGTAAAAAATCTGAAAATTGCACAAACGACATTTGAGCAATAATATTAATGAATTTCAAGTGGATTAAATATTATAATTACCATTAAAATTTACATATTACATAAAAAAATAGATTATTATATCCAAGTACAAAAACAAAAGTAAAAAACTAAAGAAAAAATATAAAATTCTCAAAAATTTAATTGAAATTTTTTTAAAAAATTTAAGAAAAGTCTGAAGAATCTCATCCCTAATAAGAAAAAAGAACACTCTCTGGCTTAACAGGTTCTAGATCAGAGCCATCCTGTAAATCTCCCCCCCCCTTCCAAATTGACGTGATGACTGAGCTATTTAGAGATACACAATTTTGAACCATTTGTAATAGGTTGTTACACAATTCCTCATTCCATTGGTTTATTTCGATCATGAGAAGTGATTAAACAAGGAATACTTTTCTTCTGAAAAGTCACATTATACCTTAAGATGTCAGAGGATGTTTTGTGCAATACTGAGTACTTGTAACACATTTTAGCATGCATTTTTCTATTTTTATTAAAATTTGAGATAATTTGAACAGGCATCAGTCCCAATTATTTTGGATTAGTGGAGTTTGCCACCTCACCTCAATCTTCTACCTATGATATCACAGAAATTATACAGCATGTTTAAAACTTACTGGTAAAATTGACAGTAAGATGGTTTGATAGTTCCTCCCATCCGCCAGCAGAGTGGAAATTCACTTTAGAGTACCACTGAGTGCAGTGTTGATCTAAACTGGCAACAAATGCACCAGCAGAACGGCCTTTTCTTGAAGAATCGTGGTATGTATCATATCCACAGATCATGAATTTTGCTGCCGAAATCTGAAATAGATTAAATACAATGAAAGTAAAAGAATGTTTAGTTCAAAATAAGAATATGCAAACTAATCCATTTAAGACATTGTTCTGCTTAATACGGGATTTTTTTCAAATCCTCTTGGGCATAATTTAAAAGCTATTAATGCAAAAAATATGCAGCTATTTGAAGGGGAAACAAAAAACACACACACTTAACCCTTTTAAGGATAAGGTACTTGTATTCATAAATAAGTTTCAATAATAGATTAACACAATTTACAAGAAAAATTTATTTGTAAACAAGTAAAAGTGTATATCATGTATTTAATAAAAGTGATATTTTCTTTAAAAATTTTTAGTGCCAACATGAAAATTAGAAATTAAAATATGATACCATTGTGGCGTCACCTTCCTTCAAGGGGTTAAGACAAATTCCTTGTTTCTTCGAAAGTTCCCAGTTTAGCAGATATATTTTAATTTAAAAAATCCCCGCTAAATTATTAGCAATGGTATAAACATTTGACCACTCTTTCCGAATATTAAAGGCTTGTTGGCCAAATATTTCAAAATATTATATAAGCTGTTTGTTATCACACTGGGGATTGAGACAATTCTCCACAAAAAGCTGGGTGAAAACTTAAGTTGGCTCAAAAATTGCTCATAAAATTGGTGAAATCGATAACAGCTATAAAATGATGAAAAGATATTTCACATAAATATCAACTACATTTTTTTTTTTTTTTTTTTTTTAAACCCATCTCTCCTTAAAAAAATTGGAATTTAGTTTTGTAAACATTTTATTCACCACATTTATAATTCATAATTATGCTTATTTAAATTTATTCATTTAAAATATTTTAATTAAATTGAAAATTTGCACAAGTAGTATACTAAAAATAAGTTTACAAAAAACTAATTTTGCTATTTCCATTTATCCATTTGAAGGACGATGAAAAATCAGCACTAGTAGTTTTTCAATGATCCTATAAAAATCTATTTTAAGAAAATTAAAAAGAAATACTTACAGGAATAGATACAGCCCATGGTACACCACCCAGCTTACAATTAAGTTGAATTGCAACCTTTGTTGCAACGGTCATCAAACTTTTAGGTTTACTAATAGTTTTTGATAACACACACTGGCTCGGTACTGAAAGTAAGATAAAAAATTTTAAGTTAAAAAAAAAACTAACATTTATAAAAAGCCGATATTGTTACTACGGCCACTGTCTAGTTCCTCAAATGGGGGAAAAAAGCTTACTAATCTATAGGGCAAAACATCTAGGGCTGGCCCTGTGCCGTTCTCCGAACAATCAAAGAAAGGTGAAATGGTGGGAGGGGGTGTATGACAGTGATAACTCCATTCAAACTTGATGTTTGTCCTTGAATAAGGAGAGTGGGGGGAAGAATGCTTTCAACATTTGACACTGTGTGCAAAAGTGATTTATTTAACTCACTTTTTGTCCTGTGTTAGGTGACTTTGGAAAACGTAACTAGTTTTTACTGTATCAGCATTATACATTTGAAAACTCTAATCCGGAAATTACAATACATTATTCGAATTCGTTTATGCTAGGATATCAGTGATCTTAATCAAATGACTTAAATCAGTGATTTAAACGTGATTCGAATAAATTGATTTTTTTAAAAACCATTGATTAAAATCATAAATATCCTAAATGTTTAAAAAGCATAGCTGCCAACTCTCCATTTTTTGGCCTAGAAATATTTATCTTGATTAATCGGCAGATTATGACGATTTGAAATGGTAAAATTTACTTTAAAAATTTTCCGGGTAAAATAAAACGGGAGATGTTGGCAGTTATGAAAAAAGAATAAAAATGTATTAAAATCTAAAATGAACGTAGTTTGGGGAAAGTATATAGGTAGTTTGCCTTATAAAAAGAGAAAAATAAGCTTTATATAATTATTTTTAAGATTAATTGTTCCCCAGATTTGCCAATATAAGTACAATAAGTTTGTAAACAGCGAGCCTTTTACTGGAACAAAATAAATTTTCATTTAAAATAGATATTTAAATCTAATATAATTTGCAATGTCATAATTTCCTTTAAGGATGCATTGGAAAAAACATTTATCTACCCTCAGCGGCTCAAATTTTTCTGACACATTTTCATACTAATTTTTAAAAGTAAAAACATTCCCGAAGTCTTTTTTTGAAGACATGTATGAGAGGCCATCCGATTTTATTTATCGCTCCATTTGAATGAGTTATAAATAATTATGTTCTCAGTTTCTCAGTATGACCACTTTTTTCGTTCACACAACTCTCGCTTCGGAATATTCGGTTCAAAACGCCAACTTTGACAGCATTTTGGGAATATTTTCTGCATTTATCAAAAAATCGACAACCACGACACATTATGTAGCTTCTAAATAAGAGAATTTGCCTGTTAGATGCGTTTGAAAAAAATGAATTTAAAAATAAATCAGAAAATAAGCAGTTTGGATTGAAATACATCCTTAAGGGTGTTCTTAACTGCTCCCCTCAACAAGCGCAAAACGTTTTGACACATTTACAAATTCATTTTTTAACAGAAATATATAAAATTGGAATGCCTGACTATGGAAGCAATTTCGAACCGAACTTATTTTTCCATTTCATGATAATTAAATTACCTATATCCTGTTCTAAGCTATTTCGATCACTTGATTACCCGTTTTTCTACTGTTTTTCGACCGGTTTTTCTGCTTTCGTCGGGAAATGTGCTCAAAAGTGACAACTTTGAAGGCTTATTGTGAAAAATCTATTTTTTTTTTTTTTAAACAGAAATTTGAGTCCAATTAGACAGTTTCTGAATAATAACACCTGCTAGTTTCATGCATTTCCGAACAAAAATAAATTAAATCATGTGTCACAAAGTTGCTCTTTTTGATTTAAGAACAATCTTAAAAGGCTAGAGCTAATTCTATTGAAGAAATTTATAGCGATATCTCGGTTGCAGTTTTTTCTTATTTAATTTTTTTATGAAGATGCTTTCATTTAAGAAAGTGACCTAATTAAAAATATTTGTAAACAAAACTGAAAAAAAAAAAATGGTTCTGGTACAGATTGATCTCAGTTATCCAAAGAAAAAAAGGTCATTATTAAAAAAAAAAAAAAAAAAAATGCAACCGAAATATTGCTTTTTCTGGATTAGCATTAGCGAATGAATTTTTTCACATGACTGATGTAGCCTCTTAACTAATCAAGTTATTAATTCTTTTATATAAAATCAGTACAACAGTTTTTACAAGTAATGAATAAGTAGCTAGTAATTTATTTTTCTTATTTTTTGCAATAATAAATTCATAAAAAGTTGGGGATAAAGAAGAATTAAGGAGTGATACTTGGTCAACAATTTATTATAAAAGAGAAGAATTAATGGCTAAAATGAGAGAGAGAGAACTAGTTGGTATTAAAATTTTAAGCCCGAGCTTCTTTGGCAAAGCTTGATTTTTTTTTAAACTGAAAAATAAATTTGATAAATTAAAATTACTGGTAAATTTCTAAAAAATAAAGTACTCCAATAATGGCCAAAAGGTTCTGCTCTCGACGCTGCTAAACGTGAGATATTGGGTTTGAACTGTCAGCCATTTTTCTTCCTTAACACTCTGAAAATACATAATTCTAATTATATATATTGTAATATTGTAAAATGGCATGGCTTACTATCTTATGTTTTTGTTCCAACTTCCATTTTTTCTTCTTTACCGGCATTCGGCATTTTTCCAATCTTCCGATCTTTTGTTTACTTGTTCAAATCAATCGCTTATCTTTTCCGATCGTCGCTGATGGGTACGTTCATCCTGGTCTTATCGTTCCGTCCGGTCGCAATTCGCAAGCATCGCGAATCGCAACTCGCAAGTGGCTGTCTTGCATTTCTCCCATCGCAAGTCAGGAACGCGTTTGCTCAACTCGGAGGGGCGTATCCAGTTTCGGATTGCCGCTGCTATTTAAACCGGGAGAGATAGATTGTGCGGGGGATTTTGAAGTGATGTTATGT
Source organism: Maratus speculifer (assembly GCA_964019185.1). Classification (NCBI taxonomy): domain Eukaryota; kingdom Metazoa; phylum Arthropoda; class Arachnida; order Araneae; family Salticidae; genus Maratus; species Maratus speculifer. Next base: position 306,815,243 of record OZ025295.1, on the reverse strand, counting down.
TTCAAGATAGTTGATGTTACCGTCAATATGATATAGTTTCAGAAATGTGTTTTTAACTCATCCAGTTTTAAAGTTTTAAAGTTAACATCTAGTTGCTTGCCGTGTCTCATTTTACCGGCAGTCGTAACCCATTTGTGTTTTAATCAAGTCTTCATGTTCATGTGTGGATATTATTAGCTTCAGTTAAAAACTCTACGTTTTCTAAAAACTTTTCATCGAAATAGTTGATGTGCCATACCATGGGAATTTGTTTTCCAATACGTTGATAGAAGCCGTCCATAAGTGAGTCTGTTTTGTTTTTTTCATTGCTATCCTAGTATTGTTATATGCCATGCCATGCCATTCAATAAGTAATATTATTTCATTACATAGAATGTTTTAATTTAAATACAGATTTGAACTTATTCTCTGTTTACATTTTGCTAGTTATATTTTTCATCCAAGTTTATACATATTTTATTTAAACTTGAATATTATAATTTTTTAACTGAACTTGTTTCTGTTCACGTTATGTCTGTTATATTTTTCACCTGGATTTATACATGCTTTTATTTAAACTTGCACTTATTTTTCATTAATAAACGTTGGCTTTTTTTTACTGAAAAACAGTTTCTTTAATGTCTTACACTACACTGTCACACTGTCACCAATACTTACTCTCTTAGGTCACCGTAGTTGCACTGTTATAAGCTGCTAAATTTTATGTTGTTTTAGACGGTTCTTGTTACAGAACCGATCACGGGTTATGGGCCAGAAGCGAATACGCTTTTAAACCCTTTACGGCGGCCATAACCTAATTGGTGACATTTCAAAAATTTTTTGACAGTTGTTTGTAGTATGCGGCCATTGGACCTCCGAGTCACTTTAGAGGGGGGGGCCGCAATATAGAATTTTTTTTGAAGGCTATATGTTTTTTTTCTTTCCTATTGACATGAAATACAAAAAGGTTTTTTTTAGGATCACTTATAATAGAAATTTTTGTTGATGTACTATCTGATTACTAAGTACGTTATTTACTAAAAAATAAAAAATAAAAAAAAAAAAAAAAAATTTTTTTTCCTCCTTTTTTTCATGTAATATCTTCTGTTTAATGCATGGCCATGGCTAACATACAGGTATGCATAACAAAACTGAATTCTCACAATTATGGAACTTGGGCAGCTGACATAAAGTATCTACTATTAGATAAGAATGCGTGGAGCATAGTTAATGGCACTGAAAAGGCTCCTGATGAAAGTGACTCTGTAGCGACAAAGGAATATAAATCCAGAGTCAGGTCTGCACTATCAATTGTATATTTAAATGTCGAAAATGAATTCCGGAGAATCATCGAAAATATCGACGACCCTCATGAAGCCTGGACTAAACTTAAATTGCATTTTCAGCCTGATAACCGGGCACGCCATATGCAATTATTTGGCGAAATTCTTTCCTGTAAGATACAACCTGAAGAGCCCGTTGATATGTTTGCAGCTCGCCTCCAAAGGCTTGCTGACCAACTTGCTGCAATAAATGAGCCAATCAAAGAAACTTACCTCACATTTCAATTGCTTAGATGGCTCCCGAAGAAGTTCGACAACATGGTGCAAGGGATTCTGCGATGGCCAGACGATCAGTTTACGTTCAAAAGTGTTCTTACAGAATTAGTCGCAGAGGAGTCCCGTATCAAACTACGAGAGGACGACAGAGTGGATGCCGTGCAATCTCATTTCTCCAGAGCCCGTTCCTCAAAGAAGTGTTCCTTTAAGCCTAAGTTCAAAGGTCGGTGTCACAAATGTGGACGCAGAGGACATTTACAGAGCCAGTGTAGAGTGCCTGATGTCACCCGCCAGGAATCCTGTCTTAGCTCTAGTTCCAGAAGTTCCATGATGCCTAGAGACTCCTCCAATTCCGGTTCCGTGGTATACAGAGACTCTCCCAGTTCCAGAAATTCTTCTTTGTCCAGAGGTTCCTCCTTTTCCAGAAATTCATCGAAAGACTCTTCCGTATCCAGTCCTGTCCGTGCTCAGTCTGATGGTCATAGATCCAGAAAAGATGTGCCTCGCAACCGACGTCAACGTAAGACAACAGGCCAGGTAAACTACCTCATACAATCTAATCTAAGTAACATAAAATGTGGGGGAGACGCCTGGGTCTTTGACACGGGTGCCTCCCACCATTTCTGTAAAGATAAAAGTTTATATGTTAAGTTCAAACCTTTAAAAAATGAGGAATTGGCTGTTGCAGTTGACGGTGCTACTTTCCCTATCGAGGGCACCGGTTTAGTGGATTTAAAAATAAATGGGGAAATGGTTCGCTTCGGCGACGTCATGTATTGTCCTAGTCTTAGACATAATTTAATTTCAGGTCCCAGACTTGATAAAATGGGTGCCAAGTTCAAAGGAGGTGAAGGAAGGGTCAAGGCATATCGGGATTCTGGCACACTTTTTCGTGCTTTTCTTAAAGATGGCATTTATTGCCTTTATCCAGATCCTAACCATAAAAATAGAAATAAAGACCCTAAAACTAACCGTAATCAAAATCCTAAAAAGGTACGTTTCCAAGCCTCAACCGTTCAAAAAGATGATTTTAAACTCTGGCATAGACGCCTTGGGCACATCAGTTCCACATTAATTGAACATACTCTAAAATGTAATGGCGTTAGGGGCTTACCACCCATTAAATGTAAAGACTTTGAATGTGAAACATGTAAAATCAATAAGCACAGACGAACATCATTCCGCCCAATAAACCAAATAAGATCTAAACGACCTTTAGAACTGCTACACACTGATCTGTGGGGTCCGACACAAATAACAGGGCGAAACGGGGAGAAGTATTTCCTAACTATAACAGACGACTTCTCTCGCAAAGTGTCAGTATACCCCTTATGCAGTAAAACACAGGTATTTAAGGTATTTTCTAACCACGTAAAAAGAGCAGAAAGGTTTTTGGGCACCAAAGTAAAAGAAGTTCGTAGCGACAATGGGCGGGAATTCGATAATGAAGCATTCACTAAATTCTTTGAGGACAATGGCATAAAACACGAATTTACCAATGTGTATTCTCCGGAGCAAAATGGAGTTTCAGAACGTTTAAATCAAACAATAATGGACGGGGCTCGCTCAATACTCAATGAAAGTAAACTCAGTCTCAAATTCTGGCCAGAAGCTGTCTTATACATCGCATACACTCTTAACCAAATATGTCACAAAACTCAGAAAAAAACTCCTTTCGAATATTATTGTGGTAATAAACCGTCCATAAGACATTTACGACCTTTTGGTACGGTGGCATATGTGGGGGTACCTAAACAACTAAGAAATTCCAAATTCGATCCAAAGGCTAAAAAGGGTGTTTTAGTGGGTTACGCAATGTCTACAAAAGGCTACAGGGTATGGATTCCCGAAACCAATAAAATAATAGAGACAATAAATGTTAGGTTTGGTGACGAATCTGTATCTAGAAGTATCCACAAACACAGTGAACAAGGTCCAAGCTATTCAATAGGCACAAACCCATTTACTACTTCGGAGCAGCGCAACGGAAGCGATCTGGGACCCTCTTATATCCTAAATTCCGAACCACCTGAAATAGACCCTTTGACTGATCTTCAACCTGACAGATTTACTTCAGAAACACCACCCACTCAAAGTATTAGACCAAGTACCTCTAAATCTTCCGACTCTGCCTCCTCACACCCACCTGAGGGTGACAGTGACGAGGATGGCGAGGATTTTTCTAGAACTCTCAGGGAAGCTATCTGGTTCCGTAAGCCTGTAACCAGGCCTGACAAATCGAGAACCGACGTCTACTATTACGAGTTGGGTGAGACACAACGTCTAAGATCACTGAAGGAAGTAAGAGACTACTGTCATTCTAATGGTATAAAATTTGATCCGTCACTGTTCAGTTTTAAAGGAAGCAATAAGTCCCAAGGCATTGTAAAGTCCACTCCTAGTGCTAGCTCAAGTCCCAGTTACACACCTCCACACACCTCTTTCTCTGAAACTCATAAAACCAGTTCCTGACTAGAAGACTCCATACCTACCACATATAAACAGGCATTAAAATCACCTCAGTGGGAACTCTGGAGACAGGCAATGAAGGAAGAGATGGATGTTATAAATAAAAGACAAGTATGGGTATTAACACCTCTACCACCCAACACCGAACCACTAGGCTGCAGATGGGTATTCACCATCAAACGAGACGACAAGGGACGGGTTGCAAGGTATAAAGCGAGACTTGTAGCACAAGGCTACAAACAAGTCAGGGGTGAAACGTACGATGAGACGTTTTCGCCCGTAGTCAATTTCAGTCTAATTCGCTTTTTCTTTGCAGCCCTTGTCTCATGTCTCGGATGGATCCACACTCAGTGTGATGTAAAAGGTGCCTATCTGTATGCCCCTCTTTCTGATAACATCTACATGAAACAACCATCAGGGTTCGAGGTAAAAGGTAAAGAGCATTTAGTCTGCAAACTCCAGAGGGCCCTTTATGGCCTCCACCAGAGTGGACGAGTATGGTTTTATGAATTACATAAGATTTTAATTTCTCTTGGTTTTAAAAAGTTAGAGTGGTGTAATTGCGTCTATTCGTTTTCCAATTATGTTGTTTTATTACTATATGTGGATGACTTTGTAATATTAAGTAACCATCAGAAACATATTAATGAAGTTTTAACCCTTTTAGCAAAACATTTTGACATAAAAATCCTGGGGAGAACACGCAAACTACTTGGTGTTGAATTTGAGGAGGATGGGAATGGCACTGTTTCAATTCATCAAAGGCAATATATTGATGATATTTGTACAAGATTTAAAGAATTCAACTTTCCCATTACATCACTCCCTATAACTAAAGGTACTGTATACTCCAAGTCACAATGTCCTCAAACCGAAGCAGAAACCCAGGAAATGTTACAATATCCATACAGAAGTGTTTTGGGCTGCCTTTCATTTTTAACAAGCAGGACACGTCCTGATATTTCGTACGCTGTAAATATCTTCAGCCAATTCCAGAGCAATCCTGGGATTGTTCACTGGAATGGTCTCCTGAAGCTTTTAGGGTATGTCCAAAGCACAAAACACTATAAACTGAGGTTACCTTGCAACCACATAAACCTAATAACTTACACCGACGCGGATTTCGCCGCTAATAGGGATGACAGGACATCAATGGGGGGACAACTACTAATGTTAGACAAAGCTCCTATCATGTGGAGAGCCTTTAAACAAAAATCTGTCTGTTTGTCTACTATGGAATCAGAATTTGTGGCTTTAACAGAAGCAACTAGAGAGCTTCTATGGTTTAGTAGGATCATAACTGAATGTTATGACAAACATATTTTTACAGGTCCACAAGTTAAACCAACACTTTTAGTAGACAACATGGCCTCCATTGATTTTCTTAAATCTCCCATTGAAAATTACAGAACGAAACACATTGACGTAAAATTATTTTTTGTTAGAGACCTTTTAAACCAAGAGATTTTTAATGTTAAACACGTAGCCAGTAAATCTAATCTCTCAGACATTTTCACTAAACCTTTAACAAAGTTTGATCTTAAAAAGTTTATTGATGTAATTTTTGGTTATAAGTAATTTATATATATACATAATATTTAAATGCTATGAAAAAAAGAAACTCCTCCTCCTTTGAACTGGTGTCAAGCATTAAGATGCTTGTTTAACTTTTTTTATGTTAAACCTTGAAGTTTAGCATTTTTTTTTTTTAAACTGAAATTTTTGTATATTTCAGTACTTTTCTTTTGAAAAAAAATGTTTGAATATGTGATTATACTCTTGTTATTTCATATTAGTTTCGTATGCATACGTTTCATAATATCATTTCATAGGTGTTGAAAATCGAGTTGTATTTTTTTTTTGCATATGTAAATATGAAAATTTTCTTCTCGTTTTAAGAGTATATATAACAAGTTTTTTTCCATATTTAAATTGGCCAAATCATTTGCAAATGTATATCGTTTCAAAAGCTTAAGCATATTTTTTTTATTGTGTTGTCTTTCACGTGAGCGCTCACAGTCATTTAACTATGTCATTAACATAATCATAATTCATAATCGTTATCATGATCATGATCGTTATTGTTCTCATTATTGAAATTTTTCTCATTTGCATAACATGTATCTTTCATATATTGTCAAAGTATTTTCATATTGTAACTCATGTATATGTATTCTTCATATTATCCTGAATTTACGTTTATGTGATAATCATTCTCTTTCAGAATAAATATGCAAATGTATAATTGTTTAAAATTCATTCGAATATTGTTACAAGTCAAGACCAAAGGAAAAATCATCATATTAAATTCTTATGTAAAGGTAACTCGTAGTCACTTGCATGTGACGAGGTAATTGTAATTATCTTTCACGGTTTTTTTCAGGAAAATGTTATCTTTATAGACTTTTGCTATTGAACTTTTCCGACGTGAAAAAAAAAACTTTTCGTTAGAGTTACAATTGTAACTGAACTCTCATGAAATGAAAAAAAATTGTTAATCGAGTTGTTATATATAATTGTTAAAATTGTTATTGTTATTAAATATTGTTATTAACATTGTTGAAAATTGATGTTTTAGATTAACACTGTTGAAGTTATTGAATTTGTTGCATTTATACTTATTAATGTTAAGTTTCTGTTTTACTGGTAACTATCGAAGTGTGATAGTTTATGTTCTAATGTTTTCCATTGTTCTATATATATATATAATTTACAATATCTGTTGATTATCCATTTTATTTGTAAGTACGAGTGTTAAGGGGGGGGGCGATTGTCAGCCATTTTTCTTCCTTAACACTCTGAAAATACATAATTCTAATTATATATATTGTAATATTGTAAAATGGCATGGCTTACTATCTTATGTTTTTGTTCCAACTTCCATTTTTTCTTCTTTACCGGCATTCGGCATTTTTCCAATCTTCCGATCTTTTGTTTACTTGTTCAAATCAATCGCTTATCTTTTCCGATCGTCGCTGATGGGTACGTTCATCCTGGTCTTATCGTTCCGTCCGGTCGCAATTCGCAAGCATCGCGAATCGCAACTCGCAAGTGGCTGTCTTGCATTTCTCCCATCGCAAGTCAGGAACGCGTTTGCTCAACTCGGAGGGGCGTATCCAGTTTCGGATTGCCGCTGCTATTTAAACCGGGAGAGATAGATTGTGCGGGGGATTTTGAAGTGATGTTATGTTTCAAGATAGTTGATGTTACCGTCAATATGATATAGTTTCAGAAATGTGTTTTTAACTCATCCAGTTTTAAAGTTTTAAAGTTAACATCTAGTTGCTTGCCGTGTCTCATTTTACCGGCAGTCGTAACCCATTTGTGTTTTAATCAAGTCTTCATGTTCATGTGTGGATATTATTAGCTTCAGTTAAAAACTCTACGTTTTCTAAAAACTTTTCATCGAAATAGTTGATGTGCCATACCATGGGAATTTGTTTTCCAATACGTTGATAGAAGCCGTCCATAAGTGAGTCTGTTTTGTTTTTTTCATTGCTATCCTAGTATTGTTATATGCCATGCCATGCCATTCAATAAGTAATATTATTTCATTACATAGAATGTTTTAATTTAAATACAGATTTGAACTTATTCTCTGTTTACATTTTGCTAGTTATATTTTTCATCCAAGTTTATACATATTTTATTTAAACTTGAATATTATAATTTTTTAACTGAACTTGTTTCTGTTCACGTTATGTCTGTTATATTTTTCACCTGGATTTATACATGCTTTTATTTAAACTTGCACTTATTTTTCATTAAAACGTTAGCTTTTTTTTACTGAAAAACAGTTTCTTTAATGTCTTACACTACACTGTCACACTGTCACCAATACTTACTCTCTTAGGTCACCGTAGTTGCACTGTTATAAGCTGCTAAATTTTATGTTGTTTTAGACGGTTCTTGTTACAGAACCGATCATGAACCAAATCGCGCACGTCCGCCTAATCATTCGAAATTTCTCATGGTTTTCTTCGAACCTTGCGTAAATATGGGTTAGATTTCGTAACAGACTTTTGCTTAATTATTTCAAATTTTGTGAAAATCGAATCAAAATGAAAAAGATTATTATTTAATTATTATTATAATTTTAATAATTTACTTATATTATTTATTTACAATTATTATATTATATTAATATATTAATTATTATGTACAAAATTATTATTAATATATAATATAATTATTATATTATATATTATAAATGAAAAGTCTTCATTTGGCGCCATCTCCGTTTTTCATTCTGCCGCCTGGACGACCATCCCCCCTTTTGTTTTTACACTGCGCAGAAAAACATGACAACAAGGAAAAATAAATAAATAAATACAATTCTATTCGAATTCTTTATTCGAGATTTTTAAATGTTAAAGAAATGTTCATAATTTTATATAAAACATAAAATTTGTATAGCAGACGGTAATTGAAGATACTGCTTTTCATAATTGAATTAAAAGAAGATTTTAGCAAGATATAAATCAAGATTAAACAAGATATATATATATTGTTTAGTTATATCTATTATATTAATAATGTTAACATTTACAATATTAAATTGCAGTTCACTTGTAATAAATGAGTGTACTATATCACTACTGAATGTAAAGGGTACATTTCTTAATAAGCTATTTTTTAATCTTTAATCTTCCTTAATTAAGATATTGTTTAAGAGTTCAGCCTAGCAAAGTCAAAATAAATGTTATTGATTTAAATAATAATAGGATAAACTATGGTGTATGGTTTAATTTTCCGTTATAACATAATTCTGCTTTATTTTAATATTATGATGTGTAGTATAAGTCGTTTTTTGGTTTTTATTATTATATTATCTCCATTTTTCTGTCATATGATATATGAATACTTCAAGTTTTAATTTACCACTTGCGGTATCAGGATTAAGATCGTGCATTTGGGATTCATTCTATTTTATAGCTCATCACTGTTTTATTTTCTTCATATCCACTAAGCACTATAGATTACATGGTATTTCTTTAATTAATTTTGGTTTCATGTGTGTTTGTAGTCCCAAATTCGTATTGTTTTGCTTTCTCATGGCAAATAGGAAGATGAAACCACACACTAGAGGTCTGCACGGGCCCGGGCTTGGCCCGTGACCCGTACCCGGCCCGGCGGAATCGTTTAAAATTTTCTAACGGGCCGGGCCGGCAGAATCAGAATAATTTTCTCAATGGGCCGGGCCGGGCCGATAACAAAATTTTCGGGCCTGCCGGCCCGTTTTGAAGAGTTAAGCAGAAACGATAAAATATGATCTATTTTCAACGCAAATGGTTTTAACGAGAATAAATATAAATTTGCGTCACGAGCCATACTAGTTTGACAGTATCAATATAAAAATGTAACTTGTGCAGTGTGAGATCGGCATCGGACAATTAAATTGTGTGTTTAATATTTTTTTAGCTGACTCATATCGGGCCGAGATCAAGCTTGCATTATTTTTCTACGTATAGACTTGCCGGACCGGAACAAGACTTAATTGTTCTCAAGATCTGTAGGGCAGACAACATGATTTGTAAAATTATTAACAGCGATAAAGAACTTATGTTAGATTAATCTTTGGATATATACTTCTTGATGGTTTTTAAATTAATTTCTCAATATCGCGAAAATTTGATGGTTTTTAAATTAATTTCTCAATAACGCGAAAATTTGACACATTTTCAGATTAATTTTTAATTGTAAAAATATAAAAGTGATAAGACTTTCTATTGAAACATTTGGAATCAAATAGCATTTTTCATTTTTGGTGAATAAAATAATTGCATAACCTTGTTCAGACACAATAGTTTCTCAAATGGTTGCAGGTTTTTCTCCCTTCCCATGCTATCGCATCCCGAAATTCTATAGAAAACGCTAATTAAAACAATAATTTATTTCCTTTCAGTATTCTTAAATTGCTTGTATCAAAAAACGGATAATGCCATTTGAATATATAGTTTCTGAATAAAGATACCTGCTGTGCGTTTCTGAGAAAAAAAAATGAATTTAGAAATGTATCAAAAAAGCGCATATTTGAATTAACGAATGAATTTGGATTTAAAATCTTTAATAAAATGATATAGAAATATTTTTAGAAATCTTCTTTTATCAAACAGCTTCAAAATTTATGATGTTTTTAACTTTCTTTCTTTTTTCTTTTATTTTAAGCCATATTAACTTTTAGATGAATCTTTATTTCATTGTTGAAAGCCTAAGAATCTTAGTAACCACTAATGTTGCTAATGTGTATTTCCTGTAAAATATACTGTAAAATCATTCCATAGATATGTATGCAGAATTCTTTAAAGAAATCTTAATTATATGAAAAAAAATCTGATTTTTTTAGGAATCGTAGAAATTGTAACGGGCCAAAACGGGCCGGGCCTGTTTTCACCGATTTCTGTACGGGCCGGGCCTAAAATATAAAAATTTAAACGGGTCGGGCCCGGGCCGAACTTTTGAGTTTTACAACGGGCCGAAAAATTTTTCCACCGGGCCGGGCCCAGGCCTGGAAATTCCGGCCCGTGCAGACCTCTACCACACACTCCATTTGTAGTTTCAAAGTATTTGGGACCTGATGATTCTGCTTTGGTTCTACAAATTCTATTTGTATTCATATTATTCTTTTTTCCTTTCATATTCTACATGATATAAGTTATTAAATTCAATAGTTAATTACAAATGGTTTATGTTGTTTACTATTAACGGTCTTATATATATATAATTTTAAATCCGATTCTGGTCAAGTAAATTTAAATAGAATTTTTGGGCCCGGGTCTGGTACATTATGAAAAATGCAAGACTTTACTTGTATCCCCCCCCCCCCCCGAATTTAACTTTTAATCTCAATTTTATTATTGAGACACAGAAGAAGATTACAAAGAAGAGGTACAATAAAAATTTTATGAAATTTTATATTTTGGAATAATTTAGATTGTTATTTCTAAAAATAATTTATGCGCTTAAACGTTTAAAGAAAGAATTATTTTCAAATATAACTCAATAGCTTGTTTGTATTAAAACTCATGATTTGTATTTTTACATTGTTTTTTCCAGTATTGTATAAATATACTACAATAATAATAATCTTATTTTTATTAAAATCGAATTTTTTTTATTTGAATCCGTGTATTATTATTCCCTGCACTAAACCACTGAAGAATCAAGACTTGCAGGTTTCTGAAACAATTAACATTCTAATTACTAACATAAGTTAGTGATTAAAAATATAAAAACTGCAAATTTGTGAATTCACTAGTTATGACATGCACAATGTTTTATACTATATTTCGTGATGTGTAATTATGTACATAAAATCCAGTTTTAAATGATAAGTATTCAGCATAAATTAAAATAATTGCAACAAATAATTAAAATTCAGCATTTTACATTTTTCATAAATAATTAGACCAGTTTTCAATGCAAAATGATTCGTAATTAATAATTAAAAGAAAAAGATAAAACGTATCATAATGTTCTCCGACAAAATTGTTTTCAATCATTAAATAAAAAAAAATATATATATATTATTTGCATTCAGTCGCATTTTCAAGTCTTTTCTTGAAAGCTTCTCGAAAAATGTTCCCGTCTTCCCTTGACCAACAAATTTAAGAATTCGCAGTAGACAGCTTTGTCCAACCTACATCCGTCAAAAGGGGGAATCAACTTTAATCCCCTGAAAGTGGTCTCTCAGTCACAATGTCACCCTCCCAACTTTAACTCCCCTATTAGTAAGCTATTCGTAAGTTTTCCCCCCTTTGAGGAACAAGAAAACACCCGCTACTACAGCATTAAAACGACTAACTTTTCAGTAATCCATTAACAACAAATAAGTTTCTACAGTTATACTTATATTAAGATATTTTACATCACTGGCTAACATACATACAATTAAATAACAATATAAACTTTCTTCAGAAGAGAATTTCCAAAAAGCTTGTCACAGCCAAGGCTGTTTGTAGAACCTTAGCAATAAAAGTAAAAAATACACTCACCAGCAAAATCAACATAGGTGAACTTCTTAAGAGCATCATACCGTTCTTTTTTATTATTAGGTAGAACAAACATAATCATTTGAGTTTGTTGTGGATTAAAGTTTTCTTTCATAGCACTCATGTATGAGTTTACCCTGTCATCTCTTATTTCACACCTGCAAGTATATTAAGTCAGAAAAAATTAAATTAGAACATGAAATAACTTCAATGCTATAAAATAAATTACTTTAATTGTTTACAAACCCGTAAAAAAGTACAGTTAAAATGTTTCATTATATCAGCCACTAGCATGATTTTACTTGCCTATTTCATACCAACTATGATTATTCATGGTCTAACTATGTCCCTTCTCCTCCATCTACAATAAACTTCTCTTTTACCTAAATGTAATTGACATTTCTAGAGTTTCCCTCAGGTTTAAAAAGGGGCAGGGCGCTACTGTTCTGAAAAGGGCACTTTTATAGAGTTGAATCTAGAATCTAGCGGTTCAAAAAATCGAGAAAAAAATTTGCCAAAAAATTGAACAAAAAGAAAGAAAAAGATAAATTTTGTTAAAAGATCGCGAAAAAACAGTCGATTGTGTTAAACGATCGCAAAAAACAGTAGATTTTGTTAAAAGACACGAAAAAACGACAAATTTTGTTAAAAGATTTAAGGGGCAAACCTGATTTATTGAAAAAGACTTTTTTTTTTAAAGAATACTTTTGTTGAATAAAGGATCCTTTTTTCATAAACAGGTGCTTTCAGGATTCACATTAAGAAAGTTTTGGACAAAAGAGGATTGTGAACAAAGGGGAGGAAGGAGGTTGCCCCGGGCGCGGAAATTTAGGAAATTTATACTATAAACGTCATTTATGGAATGACACAAGAAAAAGTTGGGAGGAGGGGAGGCCTCAAACTCTAATTATGCCCCGGGTGCAATTTTCTCTTCACATGCCTTGATTGTGAAGCAGGAATATCTGCTTTTTGAGCATTAAAAACACAATTTTGAAGCAGGAAAATTAGTCTTTAGAACAGAAAAATTCACTTCTGGCATTAACTTTTTTTGTGTGTGTGTGTCTCTTTGATGAAATTTGCATTTTTTTGTGATCTTTTGAAGAAATCTGCCATGTTTTCGGAATATTTTGACAAATTTTGAGTTTTTTCGCGAATTTTTGACAAAATTAGCCATTTTTCGCAAATTTTTTGACAGAATTTTCAGTTTTATTGCGATTTTCGCACGAAATATGCCGTTTTTCTGCAAATTCTTTGACAAAATCTGCTGTCTTGTTGCGATATTTGGACGAAATTTGCCATTTTTGTGAATTGTTTTACAAAATTTTCCGTTTTATTGAGATTTTTGTACGAAATTTGTTTTTTACGATTTTTAAAGGAAATCGGCCGTTTTTACAGGATTTTGTGAAGAAATTAGCCATTATATCACGAATTTTGCCAAAAAATAGTTGTTTTGCTTGCTTTAAGTGAAATTCGACTTTTTTTCGCAACTTTTTGATGAAATTACATGTCCTGTCAGACGCGTAAGAGCTATTTTTTGCGTCCCGTCGCTGATTTTTTTTTTAACGTAATTTATGTGCTCTAGCGCGTCCCCATCATCGCTGAAGGGCTGCGTTTTCTTTTTCAAATGTGGGGCAAGAAGGGCGCTATTTTTTTTGAATGAGCAACAAGAAGGGTGCTAATTTTTGGAAGATGGGCAAGAGGGGCGCAGCGCCCCCCTGACACCCTCTGGGGGAAACTCTGCATTTCCAAATAACAAGCATATCTATTTAGAAGACTACGATCAGAATTCCCAGTAAAACATGCCTCAAATCTCAAATTTTTTGACTAAATAGGCATTTGCTAATTATTTCCTTAATTTGTCAAAATTTGTGTTTTTTTTCCCCCCAATTGTTCTTAAAATTTTTTTTGACTGATGAAGTTTGCGATTCCACCTCCCCTAATGAATTATACATCATTTTTCTGTCCCAGACTGTTCCACAACTTAGTGTATTACCTGACTTTTCCTATATATTTTGAATGATGCTGGGAACCTTGTCATCTGTGTTTTAGTACAAAATTTTCTACCCAAATGATATTTGAGCACGGTTTCTATTCAAATAGAAAAACTAAATTATCACCTTTGCCAGATAGATATCATAAGAAAATTTCAGTCTAGCAATGAAATTTGAGTTGGATATGTCAAGAGAAAACAGGGTTGCAAAAAACCAGTTTTTTTTTTTTTTAAATAAAAAACCCAACCCATGTGGGTTTTTTGTTTTTATAATATGTAGAGGGAGGAGAAGTCCATTATTTTTAGAAAGTATGTATTAAATTAAAAAATCTTATATTTTTATTAGTTAATATACAAGTAATTTTCATTGAAATAACCCAAATAAATCAGTGTAAAAGGCTGTAAATTTTTTTTCTTTTGTCATCATGCAATATATATAATAACCACATATTTAAAAAGTTACTTTAATAAATTTAACTTATCTGCATTCTCTACTAAGAACACTTTTTTTTCAACAAATCTTTAATCTTTTTATTATTTATCAAACAAAGGATGCTTGATAATATTTTCAAGATACTTATGGTTCATTTTATAGAGCAGTTTATTCTTTGAACACAATACAGAGCTGTTAAAATATTTTTCAAAATTATTATGTACTGAATACAAAATTATACATAACTGATTGTAATTATTTAATTTGAATATTTTGAAATGAAGTTATAGTACACTTATATCCAATATTTTTAAATACCGACAATAAGAATTGTACAATACATAATAGGAAATGATATTTAAGGGGGGGGGGGAGGAAAATTAAAAAAAGAAAAAGTTTAAACAAACAAAAAAATTTTATTTGGATTTTTTGAAAAAAAAAAAATCCTTCACCCCCCCCCCTTTTTTTACAACTCTAGCCTAAAATGAATAAGTCAAATTTGTATCCAGTTGGGAACTTACATTATGAAATTTTATACTGTTAAATCTTAATATAAAAGATCTTGTCATTTTTCATGTATACAAACATGTTATAGTTAGCTATGTATATTGATTTTGGTAATTTTTTTCATATTAAACTTTTAAAAGAATTAAGCACATTATTTTGACAATTTTGGCTTCGTCATATTTGACACTACACCCAATCTATTTTGATAGAATAGAGTATCTCTTTATCACAAAGATTAAAAAACTAATATAAAAGCTACTGAATATTAAATAATATAGTGTAAAACCTAATAAAATTCACCTGGGTTTCTTGCAACCCTGAGAGAAGAATATTGTAGCAATCAAATTTCTAGATAGTATTCACATGGGCACCCCCCCCCCCCCTCCAACCATTTCAAAAAGGAACAAAACTCATAGGACCCAGAAATTTTTTTTTCATTTAATCCAAAGTGGAAAAGTAAAATAAAATAAAAAATCGAAATGTATTCCTTTTGCACCTAGCACAGAATGGGGGTTTAAAAGATTTGAAATATTTATTAGCTATATTAATTATCATTTAAAGAAAAAAAAAGAGCAGCCTCTTTGTTAAGCATATTAATATATTGAAAACTTTTAAATTTTATAAGGATAGGATTGGTAAATGTAAGAAATGGATATTTTAAAAGGAGGTAATTTAAATGAAACTTCGAAAAACAAATTATGGAAGACTTTTCTTGTCAATCATGGGACAAAGCTTGTAGTGTAGTACTTTTTTGGTGATCTCCATGAAATTTTATTAAATCCCCTGGCTTTTGCGGTTTTGATAAAATGAAATTATCCGACTTATTAAGGCAAATTTCAGAATTCCCTACTTTTTCAGATGGTGTAGCAATCAGAAAAATATATATCTCAAATAAAGGTGAAATATTCTGGATTATGATAGTATTCATGTTTAACCACTGATAAGAGCAATTAAAAGAGGCAAATTCATATTTATTTTGTATGCAAGTTACCAACAGTATTTTAGTTTTTTCTATCTTTACAAGAAGAAAGTATTGTATATGTCGAAATTTTAGATTGATTTATGTTTGTTTTATAAGTTTTCGAAACTCTTTATCCCAAGAACTAATGCAAAAATTTAATAGATTATATTCAGCTAGTATATCTCATAAATTGGTTCTAATTCCTGCAGCAGCAAGTCGCCCAACAGATGACGCTGCACGTGCTGCATTTTCCACAATAGCTCTATCTCAAGAGCTAAGGCACAGATTTTCAAACTTCTGGTTCAGTTACACATTGACAGAGTTCATACACATTTTCAAAGAAAAGAAAAAAAATCCCATGAGAATCTCCTGATGTATTTTCTGGGATATACAATTTTTCCACATCAACAATTAAAAGCATGTTTTAAACAGGTATGACTACACGACCTACTCAAAATAAAAGCAAGGTAATCTGAAAAATAAAGTTTATAGATCACCTTTATAAACAGTATGAACAAAACTAAAAAAGTGTAAATTAGATGGAATCTATGTTTTGTAGGACTGTCTTTAACTTCGTAGCTTGCTGAAAGAATTTAATTTCCACTTTATGATTTTAGTATTTCTTTGAAAAGCATTATGAACAATATGAAGACTACAAATGCCAATATCAATTTACAAATGTACTTAATTTTTTTAAGTTCTTGAACAATTGTCAAACCTCAAAATATTAGAAGATGTGTCTAGTGACTGAATGGATACTGGCAGATTTCTTATCATAAAACACAGACATTTCCCAGAGTAGGTAGTCATTTAGCCAGGTTTTCTCACATTTGGAAAATTTGTTGCAATATCCCCTGATTTTTCCAGGAATCCCACAATCCCATGATGAGTATGAACCCTGATTGGCATAAGTTAATCCTGATTAGGTTTTGATGTAAATCATCCAGGTGGTACTTTGTTTTAAAAAAAAAAATTCCAGAATATAATTTAAAATACCAGGATTTTGAAAAACAGTCATTCAAAAGATTTAGAAAAAATGTAACTTTTCTATTTATCAGCAATAACCGACTTAACTGTAAAATTTAAATCCCTTCTTCCTCTTACAAACACAGCAAAAAATGGATACAATGAAGTTTTCTGCAATAAATTAAGCTTAAATTTAGAGGCGAATTTCACAATCCCCTGACTTTTCCCGAGTTAATAATAGTAACTCATTTTTAATAATGAAAATATACTTACATTTGAGGCCTATTCATCCTCATTCCTAGTTTCCTGGCAACAGAATTCAAAACACCAAGCATCTCCATTGTCTTATCTTTATCTCTGTTGGTAAAGATAACAATCCAATTCCCAAGATCAATGGATTTGTACATAGGATCAGCACGAATCTGGATAGTAAAATCCTTCTCAGGTGGTACTTGCTATAAAAAATTACAGAATAAAATAAGTTTTGAAAACTATTTCATTTAAAATATTTAGAAAATTCATTTTAACCTTTTATTCATATGTGATAATACTTTATTTGGAGCGATAAGCTACAAAAGCAAATTAAGACAAAGAATAAAAGATCACCTTGTTTTTTTTTTTTTTTTTCCCCCATGAAGAAAGTTTAAATTTATTGTGGGTGGGTAGGTGGGGGAGGGGAGAAATCAAGATATTGCTGATATGACTGGTAATATCAATCTTTTCTTTAAACAGTACAAGATTTTTTTTTTCTTGAACCCATTGTAAAAAAAGTAAGCTATTGTAAAATTTAATTTTTTTTTTTTTTTTTTTTTTTTTTTAATGATTGTTAAGATGATTGTAATGAAAGATTTTAATAAAAGTTTCTGGGTCCTTGGGACCAGATACTTATACATATAAAAAATTGGTATTAATAAATATTAAATAATTCTTATATTAACAAATATTGAGTAAATTAAGCTAATGAAGTCGAG
Organism: Maratus speculifer; assembly: GCA_964019185.1. Taxonomy (NCBI): domain Eukaryota; kingdom Metazoa; phylum Arthropoda; class Arachnida; order Araneae; family Salticidae; genus Maratus; species Maratus speculifer. The sequence goes on along the minus strand of OZ025295.1, from coordinate 306,797,417 downwards.
AAATAAAGACAAACATCCAATCAACCCTACAAGATTTAATAAAAAAATTTCAATTAAGCTAGAGTTGAAAATCTCAGTGTTTAGTAAAAATTAAAAAGAGATAAACAACTATTTCCATTGGAGGTTGAAACTTTTCACAGTAAGTTAAGAGCAATATTTGGCTTTTCTGACATTGCAATTTCAAATCCTTAGTTATAAGAAATTTCTTAATTTATTTTGTTGGAAACAAATTTTGCAACTTTCTCAGATTTTAAAAATTTTCTCAGGTAGTTGAGATATCCATCCATTAACTCTCAATAATTAAATATTTGGTTATTTAACAATATTGATAAAATAAACCAAAATGACAATTATTCTTGAAATTTGTTTGAACAAGCTTGTAATAACATCCATAAAAATTACCTTCCTGATGTTTTCACCTAACATCACAGTTTCTCCAGGAAGTATTCTGGCTGAAATTTGCACAAGATCATTAGCAAACTGAAGACCCCAGGCATTCATTTCATTAGTCACATCTGCATTGCTAGAATATTAAAAATAAGAGTAGGTTCAGTTGTCATGTCTTCAAATCAGGGTTGCTACCCATATTTGAGATTTTTTTTACTGTTACAGGTACATTAAAATCTTTATATATATACTAATGCAGCAAGCACTAGACACAGATTAACACTAGATCAAAGTAAGTTATTGGCATCACCTAAAGATACCAATCAATTAACTATCTATAACATTGATTAAAATTTCCAATAAGGAAAGACTTTCAATTACAATGAAAATTGCTTTTCTTAATTTGCGATTCCAAAATGAATCTTCATTCAAACTGGAAGGGACCATAGTTCACTTCAGCGGTTATCATCAAAACAAGTCCAACTTCAGGCTAAGGAAAAACTGAAGCGGTCATTTTACAGTTGAGGTTCAAGAGGTTTAAAATGATTTAGTTACATGTAAAATTCACAATGAGAAATACTGCAGAAATATTTTTACAATGCATTAAGAAATAACCAACTTGCTAATGCTAATTTCATCAAAAGAAATTTATAAAGATATCTCAGCTGGAAATATTCAATTCGAAAGATATCTCTTGCGTTACAATGTTTTTAAATGATTTTTTTCCATAAGACAGGCGAGATCAATCTGTACAAGGTTAATTTTTCCACTTTTTCTCTTTTGGTTGCAGTTTAAGAGGATCCTTTTACTTTCAAAAGTGCTTTCTAAAAGCCAAGGCGGCCTCATTAAAAATATTAAAAAAAAAAAAAAAAAAAAAAAAAAAAAAAAAAAAAAAAAATTGAACAAGTAAAATATTTCTTTGGTACAGATCGATCTCAGATACCCAATGCAAAAAGAAAAATTATAAATGTTGAAATGCAATGGAGATATCTTTATAAATTGCTGATATTCTTCAGATCATTGAATCTATGATGCGGAAACGATTTTACTAAATTCCACAACAGAAAATTATGTCCAAAAATTTCAAAAAGCACTTACGAATAAGAAAAGTCCATATGCGCTAATGACCAATCATTTTGGAATTTTTGGCATAACTATAAAGATCATTTCGATTATCAAACAATTAGAAATTAAAAAAAAAAAATATGTTCCAGTTAAGCTGATGGCATTGAGCTCACAAGCTATGCATACTAATTTTACAATACAGCCTTATATTTTCAAGGATTAATGCAGTTCCAAATACAAACTACTAATCAAGGATAAGTTTTTTTATGACAAAAAAAAAAAAAAAAAAAAAAAACATAAAATTTAAAGCAAATCGGATAATTCTTAATATAAACCCATTCATATAATTTAAGAAGTTATAACCCGGCTTTATACTTAACCATTAAACTTCCAAAACTATTCAAAGATTTACCTTGTCAGAAAGAAATTACATTCAAAATTTAAAGGAAATTGGACAATTCTGCATAAAAACCCATTTATCAAATTTATAAGGTGAGGAAGGCAAGGTTGTTACTCATGTGAGGGAATGAAATTCCGACGGGTAGAAAAAAAATCCATCCAAGTCAAGATTGAAAATTTTTTCTGAGCATTAGAAATAACTAAATGCAAAAGGGTTAGGAAATTTCTAAGTCTTGCATTATGGCTAAAAACTGATCTCTTACAATTAAAGAAAGTGATTAAAATGTTCTTGATGGTAAAATTGCTATTATTTAAGTATATAAAGTAGAATTCTGAGTTAGTCAAAAATCTCTTCAAGACTGAAATCAGTCTTGAGACTGAAGGTCTTGCACCCATGGAAATTCTGACTTTTCCAGGTATATTTCAAGAAAATTCTGTCTAGCGTTGTAGCACATAGTGGACATGCAGAAGTTTAAAAATGTTATATTACTCAAAAAACAAATTTCTTTAATACAGTTGCTAATAATCTGAGCTAAAGCCCTTTATCATCATCCCAATTCCCCCCTCCCAAATCAATAACAATCTTTCTTTGAGGTAGGGCCGCTCCAAGTACTCTGTATTCGGCATATCCTGCCAATCTGCCGAGTACTCTGTATTCGGCCAAAATTTAGGCCGAGTACAGAATACATTACCGAGTAGTTGTAAGGATTTAATTTCTAAGCATTTATTATCATTACAATGAGAAATTATTTGGCACAATACATTACAAATGAATAAATTAAAGTTTAAAGCACTAAAATAATAAATTTCTTCTTTGCAAGCTAGTTTTTTTTCGCAATAGCATACCATCATCATATTTTGCACTGATGATGGTATGCTATTGTTAATGAAACTAATTTGCAAGAAGAAATAAAATATTTTGGTGCTTTAAATTAAATATTTTTGATTTATTTATAATATTGAAGACAAAGAATTTATAACTGATCTGTAAAAGTTATTTGAATATAAATGTATAATATTTGCAATTATTCAAAAAATATTTTATTTAATACATAAAAATGTCTATAAAATATGGAAAAGTTAAAAAATAAAGAATACTGCCCAGTTAAACTGATGGCATTGAGCTCACAGGCTACAAATACTAATTGTACATTAATGCCTTATATTTTCAAGGATTAATTCTGTTCGAAAAAAAAAAATTAAGAAGGGTAAACAGCTCTCCCCTTTCATCTTTTTTTATACTTAATCATTGAACCTCCTATACTATCAAAGACATGCTTTATCATATAAAAAATCTATATTCAAAATTCAGAGCAAATGAGATAATTCTTAATAAAAACCCATTTAGCATTTATATAATTTAAAAGGGGTTAACCCCCTCTTTTATACTTAACCATTAAACTTCCAAAACTATTCAGAGATTTGAACGAAATCTGAAAATTCTGCTTGAAAAATCCATTTATATAAATTAATGGGGGGAAGATGGGGGGGGGGGATTAGAACCCCTGTTCCCCCTATTTATACTTATTCAATGAGCACCTAATAACAGTCACTGAATTGCCTCATCAGAATGATCCTAATCTAAATTTTGAACGAAAACTTAATTCTGCATGAAAATCCCATTTATATCAACTAAGGGGAAAGGCATCAGCCTCCCGTTCCCCCTCTTATACATATCGAATGAACTCCAAAAACTAATCAGGGAAGTGCCTTGTCAGGATATACCTACATACAAAATTTCAAGTGGATCGGATATTTTTATCATGAGTTATCGCGTCATGCACGAACGAACGTTCATACAGAACGGACGGGCACATAAGCTCTCAGGCTATGATAGCCTAATGCAAATTCTTCCCTCCAGTTCATTTTTAATCCGCCTTTCATTGTACCACAATTAAAATGACCGAAATTTCTTTTTCTAAATAATGTAAGAATGTTTTAATTGGTAGTTTAACTCCTAATAAGGGAATCTATTCATTTGAGCTCATCAATGTTATGATTACTCTGAATGAAAATAACAATTTCATTACACTTCATAGTAATTGCTACTAAACTGTGATTAAAATTCTTACTTTCAGCAGTATAAAGGCAAAAAAGCTTTTTTAATTCATACAGCATTTTCAATATATTATATTTTGAGCTCCATCTTATGGTTTATTACAGTTAATTACTCTAATAATTAATCTTTTTGGATCCAGGCAAGGAAACAACCTTTTCAAAATTAGAGCATGCAACTATATGAAATGTCAAAATCCTCCTACAATGTTTCTAGCTACTGTCTGACTCCTTTAAGAAAGACTCTAGAACCGGTCTCAGGTCCGTTCTGTTGCCAAGGTAACTGGTTAGTCGACTTTATATTAGGGAAGTCTGGTGTTTCAATTTCTCCCATTCAACCGAGCATTCCGCGAATAAGCAGTCTTTTTCTATCCTATGGATGAAGTTCCCTTCCTACAAGTTTTGGAACCTTCGAAAGCAGGAAACCTACTCAGGGTTTTTCTTATCTTGGTCAGACAATATAGCTACATGTCTAAAATAGCCTGTTAGGCAATAAGCCTGATTTTATTGTAAGTTGCATATTGTGAACAATGCATTGGTTGAATTTAATTTTTATGTATTACTTTTATTTTCCATTTTTTAAAAAATAATGCTACTGTTTTAAACTGTTTGAAATTTTAAAAATTATCTTTAAAGAATGTATAATTAAATTTCAAATTAGTTAATTAGAAATTATTTAAAAGTTAATTAAAAAATATGATTATATGTTAAAGAAGTATGTTTATTATATTTACACAGACATGTTACTCTTAAAGCTCACTTCATGTGCATTGATAGTTCTTTTTTATACACAATTACTCTGTACTCGGTCGAGTAGTAAATGGCCGAGTATTCGGTACTCGACCAAAATGCTACTCTGTGCAGCCCTACTTCGAGGTTTACAATTGGAATTGCTCTTTTACGATTGGAAACTTTCAAATGAAGTTTCTTAAAAATGGTACAAACTTCCTACAAAATATTTGTGCACTAAATTCACAAACATTCATTTTGTTAACTATATCCCAAAATCATTGTCTAGCTAAAATTTATTTTCAACAGGAGGGCAATCAGAAAGGGGAAACAGTAAAGATGGAGGCTTGTGATAATTATTTAATTGTTACATGAAAATAACTGCTGGAAAAAGTTTTAAAATCTGTAATAATGAGTATTAAAAATATAAAATGCGAAAAATAAGACTAAATATTTAAAATTGGGGAAAAAAAAAAAGGTACATGATTTTTCTTCTACTTTTAAATATGCAGTTTGCCAAATCATAAAAGATTGTTCTTCTGGTCATAGAAGATTGGACTTCTGGCTGCACAACAATCAAACTCTTAGAGATCACAATGAAACTTTATCAAATTCCCCGACTTTTCCATGTTTTAGGAAAAATATTTAAATTCCATGACTTTTCCCTTATTTGGCTAACTTCCTAATTACCTGATTTTACCATGTTCTCCAGGTTGCGCAGCAACCCCAGGAAAGGGTAATCACCTGTACTCCCTTTATATTTAACAAACGAACCCCACAGCTAATTAGGAAAGAATTTTATCACTATGAACCTGTATCCAAAAATTGAAGCAAATCCGTTAATACTACTAGAAAAAACATTTACTTAAATTAAGAAGGATAAATCTCTCCGACCCCCATTTATACTTAAGTGCCATATCAGAATGAACATATACCGAAATTTGAAGCATATTGATAAATTCTGCATGAAAAACCTGTTAAATTAAGAAGGGGAGTTCTCTCATTTCCTTCCTTTTAGGCTTATTCAATGAACTCAAAACTAATCATGGCGGTACCCTATCAGAATGATCCTATGTCTAAAATTTGAATGAAATCTGATGAAATCTGCATTAAAAACCCATTTATATAAATTAAGGGAAAAGACATTAGCCCCCGTTCCCCCTCTTTATACTTATCCAATCAACACCTCACACTAATCACAGAAATACTTCACCAGAATGATCCTATGTCTAAAATTTGAATCAAATCTGATAAATTCTACATGAAAAGTTCATTTATGTAAATCAAGAGGAGTGGCATCAGCTCCTGTTCCCTGTCATATTTATTAACTCCCAAACTAATCAGAGAAGCACCTTATCAAAATACACCTGTATGCAAAATTTTAAGTGAATCAGATACTTTTATCATGAGTTATCTGGCATTATGCACATATTTACCGAACAGACACGAACATAAGAAATGACTTTGATAGACAGAGTTAAAAAATGACACACTGCAAAGAAATTAAAAAAAAAATCATCCAGAAGATATTTAAAAAAAAAAAAAAAAAAAACAACATAGCATAGTCAAAAGAAACCATGTAAGTAATACTACATCCAAGCGAATGTCTGCTAATTTCTATATTCATATCTCATAAATATTGTCCCATTGGAATGTCAGTTAAACAAATCTCATTCATCCATGGAGACCACTTAATTACACATTCACCTCCACTATATAGAACGATAAGAGATTCCAACAATATTTATGCAGCATTTCTAGCTTTTCCTTCTTTTATTTTCTCCACTACTAAGACAGGGGGGGGGGGAAAGGGAGGAAGATACTTTAGATGAAGACCAGTTTAGGAACTGCTGATTTGATAAAATTTCTAAATAAAACAAAAACTGAGATCTGCAAAAACAGATCTCCAATTATGGGTCAAACCTCACACTTTAGACAATTTACAAGGACTTCTCATATTTTGGATGAAATTATAATTTCCTAACTATAACCTCTTCTTTAGCTAATGGCTAAATTCCTCAATTTTTTCCAGGTTTTTCAAATAGTAAACAACCCTGTTGAATAATAAAAAGGTCCTTACCTATTGATACGTTTAATAAAATGCATCAAGTTGTCAACACGTTTTGCAGGATTTACACGAGTATGATTAGCCAGTTCTTTCATAGTTGTGAAATTATTTCTCATGGATTCAGTAAGACCTATAAAAAAATTATTGGAACAAATAATTTAATAAAATTTGAAATAAACAATCAACAATGATTTTAAATCAGTAAATTTTATATGATGAAAAATTCTGTTTTATAGAAAATGGGATCTACACATTTGAGAACAAATAAAATTCAAGCACTATTCAAGGACTTACACTTAAATCTCAGATGTCAAATATTAGTATTTCAGAATTAATTTCTAAAATAAATTACTTTTATAAAAAGTAATTTATAAAACAACAAACTTATCTTTACTAAAAATTCTAAATTGGTATGTTTCTATAAAGTTATACCGAGAAACGTCAATTTTTATCAGTGGCCAAATTTCAGAATATATTATCACTAATTTCACAATACTTATTTTCATGACCAATTAAACTTTACATTTCGCAAGGACTGACTATCAAAAGAAAATCTGCATCAAATCAACCTAAGAAAATATTTTTGCCCTGTGAGAAATGGATGAAATTTACAATTTTTATTGTTGATCAGTAAATGAATTAAGTTCCCCCTCCCCTTTAAAATGAAGAATTGATGAAATTAGAGGCATTACAAAGCCATCTAAAACCAATTCAATTTAATTACAAAACCATCTGGCATTTATATTGGTGATAAATACAATTTTCTCTCCTTGTAGCTTTGGATGCTGTTGTCAATGAATAAATGAGAATATTCATCAAATATGATTTTTTTTTTTTTTCCTCCCTATAAACATTTGTAGCTAAAATTTCAGTGATGCTCTTCTCTTTCCCCTAAATGTATACAACTAAGCTACACTATTATTTTTTTTTTAAGTTAAACAACATTTGATTTTAAATTTCAAATGACTAATATACAAATTTATACTTAAAATAAACATAATTATAATGTTCTGATTAAAAAATTCTAGTGGAAAATGAATTTGTTCAAAACCTGAAAAATCGTATGTCTCTTCGTAACTCAACTCTAATCTAAAAATTATTAAACTAAATGTTTGAAAACTTTTTGAAACACTTAAATTTTTAAAAACATTTAAAAAAATTACAGCTACTGCTTTTTTAATTGTGTAAAAAAAACACCCAGCAATAACTATTGGAAGATAGCACATGATGCGTCCTCTGCTCAGAGGAGACACACTCATAAGTTACAAAATTTGGCAGGACGGTACTGTAAATCAAGCTGTGAATCCTGAAGAGTCCTGAATCCTAGTACTTTTTCAGATCTTTAACATTTTTTATAGACATTTTTATAGACTCTTCAATTTTTGTACTTTAGTAATAAGACTAATTTCCATTTTTGACCAATTTAGTAACCATCTCAATCAGTCTCTATTACAATCTTTTCCAGAATTTGTGCAAAAAATTTTGAACCTCCAGCTACAGATGTTTTGAATGGATTTTTGTTAAAAAATAAACAATCAGTACAAGTCAATAAGATTACTGATTGGCTAACCTGTCATGAGGCATATTTCAGGTATAAGGTAGATCTTTTTAGAAACACTAGCTCCTTTTCTGATTTCTCTTTCTTTAGATGTACATAACAGAAGTGGCTGTGCAAGATCCTTGATAACTATGTCATATTGCTATAAAGAAAATATTTAGATTTAAAATTCATACAAATTTTAACAAAATCATGTTAACAGTTTTAAGAAATACAGCGAGAATTCAATAGAACATAGGTCCAGTCATATAACAATATGAAAGCATGAAATAGAAAAAAAAAGGGAAGGGAAAAAAGTGTATATATTATGGCCAAAAACATTTTTGACACTTAACAGTTATTCAACAAGAAAATGAAATATAACTGTACATATGATTGTTATTCTCTATTTAAAACTTCAAAAATATTAAAATTAAATTGATAATAAACGTATAGATTCACTGAATAAAAAAAAATAATTTAAAACAGTTCAAACATTTATAGTTTGCTAAACAGGGTTGGCATTTTTGCCGGCAAAAAGGTATTTTTGCCAGGACAGTGGAAAAAACTGGAAAAAACCATGGGAAAAATGGAAAAAACCGGCAAAAATGGAAAAAACCTATTTGTCTTTAATGTGTAATAAAATCTACATGCTAATAAGAATAATAATGGTATAAACAATTAAATTTAACAGTGTACTATTTAATATTTTAATTTAATTTGCTAATTAATTAATATTAAATAATTTAAATCTTTAAAAAATAGGGATTCACTCTTACTTAAGAATTTAAGAACAAAATAAAAAAATTACATACCTAATTTTTTTTTTCTTAATTCAGGGATATGTTTAAGAAAATTTTAGGTCCTTTAAAGGACCCTTCATAAAATAATTTATTTTAAAATAGGATCCTTTACAAAATTCTTTAACCTCAAACAGGACCCTTCATAAAATTATTTGTCCCTGAAATAGACGCTTCACCTTCAAATTGAACTTTTCACAAATTTAACCATTTAAAAATAAAATCTGCCCTGTTAATAAACAATTGAACTTACCAAAAAATATAATACTTAGTTCCTTTATATGTGAAGGTTAGAATCTGAAAACACTAATAATTTAAAATTCACAAAAGTATGTCTAGAATTTTCACAAAGACAAGAAAAACTTCCCAATTTAACAAAAGTACCTTGTGAGAAAAGTCTAGACAGACTCCTGTAAGTAAAGTATTTTATCAGTCATTAATATGTATATATTTTTTTAATTATCAAAAGATTTTATACAATTTTGTTATTTTTGTTTTATGTCATGAGACTTAAGGAATGTAAATATTTAAGTCTTTGGTACTATTTTATAGCTATTTATCTGATGAAACTAGTTTGTTAAAGATAAAATAAGTAAATTAAATTGAAAATTATGTATTGAAAAAACTTATGGCTTATTAGGAAACTAGATTTTTTTTCTGTCACTTTTACTCTCCAAGAAAAGAACAAAATGTTAAACTATTTAGATTTACTTTCAGTAAGTAGCCTGTTGTCTCTTTATCTTTTTGTATTATATTCCCCCTTCCCCCACCATAGCAGAGGCTTGTCATGTATGGCTAAATTTTTTGAAAAATGAAGAGTTAAAACCACATTTTTCAAAACTAAAAAAGATATTTGAACAAGCGATTTTGCCATGTCATCTTGTAGCCTATTTGTTACATCGAAAGTACAGAGATGAACTTCTAAATTATGAACAAAAAGAAAGCTGTAGAGCATGGTTATCTAAAATCAATTCTGATTTTATATCTTATATTATTAATTTTAAGCTCAAAGAAAAACCCTTTCCTAGCTCATATTTTGCAGAAGTGATTAATAGTGTCAGTGCATGTAATTAGTAGAGAAGTATTGAATAAGCTTGTGCAATTTCAAAAAACTTCTGTTCATTAGTAGCACACCTTCAAATATGCCAGCAAGTAGTGCTGCTATTGAAAGATTGTTTTCAAATTTTTCATGTGTGCAAACTAACATTCAAAATAAGCTATCAACAGATGCTCTTTCAAAACTTGTTTACTCCTATGCCATACTAAAACAGCAAAATTTAGGTTGTGAGGAAGCTATTGCTGAAAAATTTGAAATTTAATAGTTTTCTGCTTTAAATATAATTTTATATTAAATTAAATTTAGGTTACTATAACTGTTTCTTCGAATTTCTAACATATATAAACTATAAACATAAGTGCTTTACTCAGTCTCAACAGTTCTATTATGTAAATTATTAATAATTGTATAAACATGAATAAAGAAGTTTCTTTTCATTTATATAAAATTGGAATTTATTTCATTTATAATCTTGTTATAAAAGTTAATATTCTTTCATAAAGTGCATAATTATTCTTATTTAACTTAAAAGTTAAAATAAATTTAGAATAATATTGATTCTTCAATTAAGTATGCAGTTTATTTTTTCTTTCGTGAAATTATTTTCTCTTTCTGGGGAAAAAATTAAATGGACAGTCTGTTTTTGCCACCTTTTTGGCAAAAACCTATTTTTGCCGGGACGGTTTTTACCAAGTTTTTTCCGCAGTTTTTTCCACCTTCGGCAAAAACTCGCCAACCCTGTTGCTAAAAATATAAATCCAAATATATCTGATGAAGTAAAGTGAAATACAGAGATTAACTTTTCAAAATCTTATTTTGAATGGTTTAACTTGTTTCATACTTGAAATTACCCCAAAGCAAAACACACTGGGAATTTGTTGAATAAATAACAAAATATACTATACCAATCAAAATTTAAAGAAACTGCTTTTCTTTTTTAAGCAACTCTGAAAAACTTCATTTGACTTATTATAAAAGCTTTGATTTGATTACTCTTCTATACAGCATATTCAGAAACAAGCTCCAAAGATTTAATTAGACAAAATATCTAATTTTTTCAGACACCCCACCGCCACATACTCTCAATATTTTCTTTACATTTTTGCACCAATCCAGAGAATGGCTAAAATTGCTTTAACATTTTCTGACACACTGTGCTCAGCCTGGGATATTTATTTTTAATTCCAAACAGTACCAATAACATTTTAACAAAATTTTGCCTTTGCAATAAAAGCTTAAATTAAAGAATTCTTAATTTGTAAGAAAGTTGTTTGTAAATTCTGGTGACCGTAACTTCTCATTTTACCAACAGTATTTACCTGTGCCGGAAAGGGTTAAGAAAGATGAAATTCCTCTTTTATGAGGAACTTTTATGCTTGTATATAATGTAAGATTTCTGGGAACAGGGTGACAGAGAAATTTATTCTTTAGTTAGTTTTTTAGAATATAAGTTGCACCTTTGTAAAATACAATAGACTATCTTCACAACCTTATGAAGAAATTTGACTATCTTCACAACCTTATGAAGAAATTTGCACAATTTTCACAACCTTAACTGTGATTTCTTCTAGGATCTTTTGAAGAATTCAGATTTTTGCAATATCTTCATGAAATTTACATTTTTTTTTTTTTTTTTTTTTTTTTTTTTTTTTTTTTTTGCGATTATTTGATCAAAATTTGAGTTTTTTCATGATTGGTTAAAGAAACTTGGCTGTATTTTTTTAATCATTTTTTCAAAAAGCCAGATTTTCTGAGATACTCTGCTAATCTCTATGCTTAAAATATATATATATATATATTTCTGGTTAAGAGCATTTAAAAACTGGCTAAGTTGGAATCCTGAATGCAAAATACAGTTGAAAATTATATCAAAACTTATCTAACTACAGTTGTTTAACATATTGAATGTCACAACGAAAAGAAAAAAAAAAAAAAAAAAAAAAAAAAGATGTTTTAAAAAATTACTAAGTATAACCCTGTGATAATTAAAAGTAAATTTTAAATACATTTTTAGAAATTATTTAAAACAATATACATATTTTTAGTTTTATAACATATTTTAGGTTGTTAATCATCGGTGAAAGACTATCTAAACTAAAATTTAGTGTCAGTCGCTGGTGATTGACATGACAATGTGTTAATGACAATTCTTTCCATAAAATGAATAAATAACAGCAAAGAGAAAACAGTTTAATACGGAATAGAACTTAGTATGTCTGCATTCCAATAATTTGCATAATACAGCTGAGCATTCAAATTAAAATAAGTTTTAATTACAATCTTTTATTCATGTGTGTGTTACATAAGTCCACTGAAATCTATATTAATATGATTAGTTTGGAAAAAGTAAAGTTTGAAGTGTCATTTTTTACATGATCATTTTCATCTTTTTAAAAATTGCTGTTTAGTAGAAAAACTGGATGAGAATGATGTTAGCATAACAGAAAAGTAATTTGAATAAAACAAAGCTATTTTATATACTTTATATAAACCTTGAGATTTTATCAATAGTTATTACAGCACTATTAACTCAACTAACTAATGCAACCAACTCAAATGCTTACTTTTTTATAGTAGTCTATGTATGAAATAGGTCCTTCACGTGCATCAAATGTTTTAGTGGGGTTAAGTGACCAATCAATATCTTCAATTCGATAAGTTCTGTTGTTATATCTATAACAGAGAAAATAATAAGGCATATTAGCAGCTCTAAAGAAGTCATTTCCACACAGGTACATAAAAGAATAATTCTATTTACCTGGTCATGACAATTGATCCAGCTAGTTCCTTAATACAAGCCTCTTGATAATTCCCCCCTCTTAAATTGTTAGCAATATTGCGCATAGTCAGCAAAGCAGTTTCTTTGCGAACAACTTTATGAACTGTATCAACACACATCATTACTTTTTCTTCATGCTGTCGAATGGATGTTGTACAGCCTTGCCAGATCTGTAAACTGAAAAAAAAAGTTAAAAAGATACAAAATACATATCAAGCTTATAAATCAGAGTAGCATAAAAAAGCAACTTTATATATTTAAATAGACTCAGATATGCTTACTTGTACTGTTCCACTTCCGTAACAGCATTAGGATCAAAATAATGTCTTCCAAGAAGCTGAAATTTCAGGTGCTGAAGATTTCTAAATAAATATATGTAAGTATTTACACATTTCTATACATTTATAAGTTTAAATGTAGCAACAATGCAATGAACATGTCAGAAATATATTAATAAATGAATTTACAGGAAATAGACAAGAAGCAGAAGGAAATATTTTAATATAATGGGAAATTGAATACAGTGAAACTTCAAAAATGGACACTTTAATAGCAGATACATACACAGCAAGCTTTTTCAATCCTTAACACTGTTTAAAGTTTATATTGCTGAAAAGCAAGCAAAACTATTTTTCAACATATCAATTTAAATTGCACAAGTCAATTTGCCCTATATGCAAAAATTGTGGGTCAGTCAATTAAAGAAATTTATTTCAAGGAAAGAAAGGACAAATGATCATAATGACGACTGCAATAAAGTTTCTCAATACTAACAATTAAATATCCAGTAGCAGAATTGTTTGCATTAATCTATAACCAGATAAAAATCAGGACAATCTTATAAGAAATATTAACCTATAAAATAAGTTTACAAAGAAAACAAATTTAGACAGCATATAAATTAAAAACATTCTATAAGCTTCACATTTTAGGTTTAAGTGATGTTTAAGATAAACATAGGTTGCAGTTTCACTCCACCCCTTCTATGAAACTGCACATTAAAATATGAATTTTCTGAATTCCATGTTGATTTATTATTCATGATGGATTTCTGATTAAGTTTCTCCACTCATCGAATTTTTACAGTTAGTAATTCAAATATTCTGTAAATTTCACTGTACTTTTCAATAAAATTTTTAGCCATTCTTAAGAGTATCAAGGCAATTTGACATTTAGAAACAGATTTCTGAATGAACTTTATGGCTAATATAATTTAGTCAATTGCAATTTTTTAATTCCTTACCAATAACAAAATACACTAGCATTTTTTTTCTCCACAAGCATTTTTTTTTTTTCAATTTTTTGACTTTCATACTGATTTAACATTTTGAAAAGGAATTCTGTTTCAAACTCTTAGTATTGCAATTTGGTTTCAAACCTTCGACCTGTTATGGTAAATGTTACGCTCTTCTACTTTTGAACTGCAATTTTTTCATCTTTTTAAAAGTTATTTTGAGATACAGAATAGGAATTTGGTTTCAAACTTTTAACGTTATAAATTTTCTCCTGTGCAACTTTTCTATTTAATCACATCTTTATCACGATTTATTAAAGGCATTTCCTGCATTTCATTGCTTTAAATTCAAAGAAATTAGATTTGAAACTTCAAATGCAGCAAGTTTTGACTTATTTTTGAAGTTTTTGCAACTTTGTAATGTGCTGCAATTTTTTGCCATTTAACAATTACCTATCATCCAACAGTAATTTTTTCCTCTTTTCGATGATGTTTATTCGAAATTCGTTCAGCGATTATTTTTAATTTTTTGCTATTACAGCAGATCTAAGCAAGGAGAGACTGCCAGGCAGGTTAGAAAGGATGTTATATAGCAACATCAATAATCTTATACAAACCAGAAAAGGAAATCTGTATCTACACTATTCTGTAACTATATATAATATAGTTCTTTGGTTTATATCAGAATTTATCATCTGGCCAAACCATTATTCATTGCATCACTAATATTTACTGAAAGGTTTATGAAAGACAGGCTACTGCGGTCCATTCCATATCTTTTTTAACAGACTGCTAGCGTCATTTGATGCTCAAATGCACCCATGCTGATGTATGAAAATACCATACCGGTCTATAATAAAAGATATGGGATGCATTGCAATAGTCTTTCTTCTTCATTAACCTCATTTACTGCTCCTGTTTATCTTATGTAAATAAGATATATACAGGGCTTCTAGCAAAATGACAAATACCCTGACTTTTCATTACCAAGTTTCAAAACATTCTCTCACTCAAACAGGCATACAACAAAAGTTGCTACTTATATTTGCAATCTTGTCAAAAATTATAATATTTACTTCGATCATTTTTCAAATTAATTTTTATTTTTCTTCATCTTTATTTGATGAATTTTTTTGTGTTATGACTTAAAATTTAACTGTAAATTTTCTGACTTTTCCTATACATTATGAAATTTCCCCAACTTTGTCTAAAATATGATTTATTTTTAAATAAACTTTGTTATAATTTGAAGAAAGAAGCAAAATAAATGTATTAAAAACACATTAAAAGTATATAGTTTCAATATGTAGTTAGAAAACACAGCTGATTATGTCTAAAATAATATGTAAACATACCTTCTCATCTGAGTATTAAAGAGACGTTGCAATTCTGGATGAGATGGTGCTAATTCATTCACTCTCTTCAAAGTAATACGTATTGCTTCACCATCAGTAATACGCTTAGAGATTAATTCCAAACCCTACAACAAAAATATGAATATTAAAGTGACAATTGCTTACCAAGCCTTAGAAAAATCTAACGGAACATTAACAAAAATCAATTTTATATAAAAATAAAAAATGACAGTTGGAAATTTTCTTTGCTTACATTAGGGATGCACCAAACATTCAGTATGCATTATTCAGTATTCAGCCATGTTATCAAATATTCGATTAGGCCAAATATCAAACTATTTGGTTAAGCCGAATATGAAACTATTCGGCCTGCCGAATATTTAATTTGGCCAAATATCGAAGTATTCGGCCGAACAAAACCTTTTAAAACACATTTTAAAAAAATTTCAGTAATCTTTTGAAAAAATAAGAAATTAAGATAATGCAAATCTTTTAGTACAACTAATAAATAGCATAGTAAATGGCTAATTTCAATGCCAGATTCCAGCAAAACTTCTCTATTTGATAAAGGATAACAGTAATTTTGCATTTTTACAGTCACAATACAATTGTTTAGATAGTGGTTAACTGACAAAGAAATATCTAATGCATAAACCTTTCTGCGTCTATAGCTGTTCCTAAAGAGAAGCAATCCCACAAATCCCATACATAACGAAATAAAATGTCAAATTTTGCTAGGATTAGATTAAAAAAATTCACATAGAACAGATGTTTTAAAAAAACACATTACCTACCACAAAACAAAGTAAATTGCAAACAACGAATGAAAACAAAAAATATAAAGTCATTTATAACAACTGAAAGAAAAATACCTCTCCTAACTGATGTGATGTTTTTAAATCTGACATCCCATCAAACAAATAGCAGTTGCCAAGTTTTTCTTTATGATCACGTATGAAAGCACGTCGCATTCTGGACGATTCAACAACAGGAGAAAATTCACAATGGTACTGATAGATACACCATGTCGGTTTACTTAGCAACTCAAAATAATTAGCCAGCACAGTTATAACTTCACCAGATTTTCCTAGAAATGAAAAGATACAAAATTGTCGTAAAAAAATTATGACATAAGTATAACAGACAAGAGATGAGAAAAATATTTGCTATTAGGTTACAATAATTGTACTGTATTATCCTATATCTGCCAGCATGCACAAAATTTGAAGGCGACTAGATCTTTAAATATTAGTCACTGCTCTTTCCCAGCATGTTAAGAAAGCGAAGATCCTTAAAAACACATGCATTCTAAAATTCAATTAACTTTTTTTTTTTTTGTTTTTTTTTCTCCCTTTGGCAAAAAAGCACTGCTTGAGATATGTGTAAAGCTTTTATGTTTTTATGCTAATTAGTGGAAAATAATTTTTTTTTAGATTCTGCAATTCTGTCGCTAAATTTGACTGATCCTTTATTAAATAACTTTCTAAATATTTAGAGTAAGGTGATGATCAATGATTCTACGATTTTAACAAACTGATTTTTTTTTAAATAAATCATTGATTAAAATCAAATTTTCTAAATGTTTAAAATGATGTAAAAAAAAACCAATCTAAAATGAACATAATTTGAAAAGTTTGTACAGGTACTTTGACGTATGAATGCACAAAAAAACTTTTTAAGCATAGTTCCCCAAGTATTGTGAAACATTTAAGCAGAGTAAGTTTGTAAAAAGGCATAGCTTTTATCTAACATTATATAAAAAAATCTTTTGCATAAAGCAAACACAGCAGCTTTAGTATTTAGACAAATCTTTTGATGAAACCAGCATTTTATCCATGATCTTCAGACAAGATCAGCGTTTTATCGGCTACTTGTAAAAGAAAAAGGTGTTTTCCATAATTAGTTCATGAAATTTGCATTTTTCAGCAATCCTATCAAAAAATTCACACTCCCCCCCCCCCCAGGTGCAATACCTACAATTGTACAATTCATCCATACAACCATATGCTTAGAAAAAATCTGTACAAGGTACGGCCAAACCATACAAGTTGGCATCTATGTACTAATGAAACTACTAATTTGAAATTATAACTTCTGTAATTACTAATTAATAATTACAATTCTGTTTAAAATGTGTAGAAGCAGATTATTAACAATTAGAGATCTAATTGTTTTATAAACCTTAAAAACTCTTAGTAGCTAGCTATTCAGTATTTGAACACATTGGAAAAATACTTAAAATCAGATTTAAATTAAAAAAAAAAAAAAAAATTCTAAAATACACCCAATAAGGCGATAAACTTTGTAAGTATAAAATTCTAACTATTAAGTATAAAATTCTACTATTGTGGATAAAAAAAAAACTCAAAGGTTGCAAGCAAATGATTTGAAACAGAAAGGATGGGTCCTCAACAATTACTAACTTTTTTTTTTCAATACTTCACTGAAATTAGTGCTTAACAATAGTTCAACAAAATCTGCTTTTTAAGATTGAGTAAATTTATGCCTCTACCTCCCCCCCCCTTTTTTTTCTTTCGAAGAAATGTGCATATTTACGAGTCTTGGACAAAACTAGCTTTTTGGTAATCCTTAGATGAAATTCCCTTTTTTCTATGATTTTTTAATGCAACAAGTTTCCCCTCACAATCCTTTGATGAAATTTTCAATTTTTCAGCAAACTAAAATTGATTTTTTTTTTTTTAGATGACTGTCAAAATTCTATATTTTCTATGTGAATCAGAGGAATTTCTCACACTGATCATCAGCTATGTATTTTTCCTAAGATATTTTTCAATGAATTTTTTTTTTTTTTTTTTTTTTTTTTTGTCCCCAAGATCATTAGAATTTTGCAGATGTTTCCAAATCATTTGACTAAAATTGCATACTTTAGTGATCATTTCATGAAGTTTATTCTTTTTCACAATCCTCTGACAAAATTAGTTGTTTTTTGCAATCTTTAGAAGAAATTCATTTTATCACGATCCTTTGATAAAATTCAGATTAAAACATTAAAAAAAAAAAAAACCTACAATATGTTTTTCTGCAATCCTTTAATAAATTTTGCAATTTCTCAGCTTTTTTTTGGTTTGGGAAGGGGGGAGGGCTTTATTTCCAGAAAATCATCCATGTAAATTCTAAAATTGATTTAAATTTTGAGACTTTTGAAGAGGAGGGGGGTGGAAGGAAAAAACAAAATCTTACTTTTTTTTTTTTTTACATCTGAATATTCAGTTTGAAAAGTAAAATTCTTAAGTAATATTACTTTATTTGATAATTATGCATTAGTTTTAATGTATTGCTTTAATTATTTTATTAACAAACCTTGCTTATCTAGAACATGAGGAGGACGAGTGTTATCATTGCCAGAGGCAACAGAAGTATGGGCTCGTCCTCTTCCATAAGGGTTGGGATCTGATATGGAAGCAGCGGCCATCGCTTGGGTAACACCTTCCATCTGTGTGGGAGGTGGACGCTGATCACCACCGACTGGGTCCACTCTGGGTACACCTCTGTGTGTACGCCGACCACCTCCATTGCCTTGCTGAGGATGCACTGCAGCCTGTAAATAAAAAAAAATAAAGCTTAGGCAAAAATTTTATATTTTACACAATTTCAAAATTCTGATTATAGCTTATCAATTTCATCAATGAAAAAATAATTGGAAAATAATAATAAAGCTTAGGCAAAAATTTTACACTTTATACCAGGGCTGTCCAACGCAGTGCCTGCAGGCACCCTTTTGAAGCTTTCCTGTTATTAAACATTTTAGAGGTAAAATCCATTATAAAGAATGCAGAGATGCCAAGTATTACGATTTATTCGTAATTTTTATGGATATGCAACAAAGTTATCATCGGATAAAAAAAATGTGAATTTCGCCAAATGATCGTGGGAACAAAGCACATTTCATAAAACGATCGCAAAAAAAGCACCATTTTAGTCAAAACACCGCAGTAAAGTGCGAAATTATTCCAAGAAATCACGGAAAAAGGGATTTCATTCAAGGCTTGAGTAAAGAAAAAGCTAATTTCATCAAAATATCGCAAAAAACGCACAATATTAATCAAAATATCACGAAAAACGTCACAATATTTATCAAAATATCGCAAAAAAGTCACAATATTCATCAAAACATTGTGCAAAAATGCTCAAAATTCGTCAAAACATTGCAAAAAATCCACAATTTTTGTTAAAATATTGCAAAAAATGTGCAATTTTCGTTAAAATATCGCAAAAAGCACAATTTTCATCAAAATATCATGAAAAACGTGCAAATTTAGTCATAAAATAGCAAAAACTCGCAAATTATGTCAAAATATTGCAAAAAAAATATACAAATTTCGTCAAACGATCACAAAAAGGGGAAAGAACTATTTAAAATCTCCCCCTCTCCACGAAATGTGATAACTGATAACTTATTAAAACTTGGCACCTCTGAGAATGCTTTCTTTTAAATCATTAACATTTTATCAAAGATATTAAAAACCTACATTTGGTCTCAACATTTGGCTTGTCGTTTGACATTAAAAACCATAAACATATTTTGAAAACTTAATCATGCATATTTTTGCAATTTTTAGTTATTGTTTGTGTAATGTAATTATGATAGTTAAATTTCTTAATAGTTGGAAACAGTTCTTTTTAATACTTAAGACGCAAGAGAAAAATAAAATTTTCACCTGCACCTCTCCCTTTTGAAGATACATGTGCAGATACAAGCTCAGCCTTTTTTCTTTCTACTGTTGTCACACAGGCCCATTGGCTGTTTTATGATATTCCCACTTTTCCCTCTTTCGTACAGCCAAGAGTGCTATCATTTTAGAAATTGCAGTTCCTTTGCAGTAATTTTATAAAGATTTTCAATTTAAGTTCTGCAAATTTATAAACAGAGCAAAATTTGTTTAAGGCAGAATACTGTCTACTACGGAAATTTTTCTTGTTCCCGGTTGATACAGTCTTAAACAGAATTTACTGTAGTTTGCATTGTCATTAGCTAATACACAAAAGCTTTCCGTATTAGTTAACAGAATTTGGCTAATAAGTGATTATGACAACAAAAACTAGATTTATATTTAAGTTCTTTTAAGGACATTTTTGAAACTAAGTTTATTAATATACACATTATAAAGTAATTTTCCGATAAAACTTTTTAGCTATCATATGTAGCAAAATAACAAACAGTTCATTTCTAACTAATATTCCATAACAAAATTCAACTTCATCAAAATAAAAATGCAATTTAATCATATGATTAAATATTAGAATAATCATAAAAGCATAAAGCAAGTGCAACAGATTCCCCAAATCTGCACATAATTTACATATGTAAACAATGAAACTTTCAGTTCAGGTATCGGCACAAAATTTGACTATTTTCATTTTATATCAATTCCATATGTATTGTAATTTGCAATTTTTATTAATACTAGTTAAGTTAATTCATGTTTTTTCATGATGGAAGAATAAATTTATTTCTGAAAAAAGTTTCAGATATCGCTGATATCACTGGCAATCACAATCTTCTTACCAAATATATTTTATGTATCATACATCACGATAGTGCTGTACAGTAGAGCTCATCTGCATCTCTAATGTTAAACTCCAAAGTTTGCCTCATAATAACTTTGGACCCAATCATCGGATCGCGACTAAATTCAAAAGAGGAAATGTCCTACACTAGATCTCAAAGTTCACAAAAATTCATCCAGTCATACAAAAATTCATAACTATATGTTACAGGCTGATGTAATGAAATATGAGAACGGTTCGTTCTGTACAAAGTGTGAACACAATTCCATACGAGCTGTTTTGATAACTGGAAGATCAAAGCTCCAAGTAAACTCAAAACCTTGAATAGATACGATTCAATCATATACTAAATATTTGTGTTCAAACATACTTATCTACATCAAATCCTCAACAACTTGATTATATTAATGTTATACTTTAATTATCACACCATGGTTTATATTTGTTTAGCATTGTGGGGCTTAACAGATTTGAGACAACATAATATATTCTATTGACCACTTTCCTCAGTAATCATTTTGAGTGGATAATGGTATAATTCTGAATATAAGGCACCAGTACAGCTCAGTCCTCATTTTCAGCTAACAAAAATTTGGGTTATTTCATAAGCTTTACAGATCATCTGATTCCCTTTCTTTTACAAGCACATTGAAAATATTTCCCAAATTTTACTGTAATTTTTTTTTTTAATCGAGCTCTACTTTTCTCAGTGGTTCCCCCAGTTTTTTGTATGATTAATCAAGCTTTTGGTGTTGTTAAATCTAGCTATAGCTGAAATAACATTTCCTTATTTCATGATTTTGATGTGAATTAGAAATGTACCTTTATGAGGCAAGTTTCGTTGAATAATTTAGGAAATATACATTTCTTCTTTATAATGAATATATAATCTTACATTATTAATTATTAACTTGGACCTTTGTTTTTAACATTTTAAAAATTACCATATTTACTCATTTATAACGTGCAGTTTTTCGCCCAAAATTTAGGGCAAAAACCCAGGGTGCGCATTATACAAGGAATATTTTTTTACTGCTTTATGTAATCGCACAATATACCCATGAATTAAGAAATATATTCATAAAAGAAATTAAATCTGGAATCTTACTGAATAGAAGTATTCCTGCATCTTTATTTCACTACTTGCACTTTTGGTACTACTGTTATCCCATTGACAGATTTCGGCAAATTATACAAATCGCCAAACTAATAGCCAAATTATACATATTGACGTAATTTTTATTTTAAATAATAATAATAAAAAAAAAACCAATTAGTAGAATATCAACAAAATCACAAATAAAAAGACTAAATAAAAATCAATGACATTTTAAACACGTGTATAGTATTTAATGTCACTGAATTGAGATTCACAATCATCCATTATTGGCACTTAATCTTACAATTTGACGACAGTATTTTGGTTGATGAGATAACAGAGTAATACCGCATTTTTTATACAAAAGCAATAATATCATTTAAACATTACTTAGCAATCCTCATTTTTATGTAACGGTAACAGCAAAAATTCATGTAATAGATAAAGATTTGCACTATAAATAAAAATATCTGTAAGATTAAAAAATTTAAGAAACTGGGAAACTTAGAACTTTTACTGCGACCCAAGCAACAGATAAAATTTTAGTAAGATTAGTAAGATAATTTTACTAGATTCATTTGTAGAGCTATAAGATTTACTAAAGATAGTTTTGTAGTTTTATCTCACTTTTTTTTTCTTGCATATCATACAGATGAAAAATTTAGCATGAATACAGATTTCTGCCTAAAATTCATCTGATTACAGTAAAACCTCCATAACGGACACTCCCGAATAGCGGACACCTCTATTTAACGGACAGTTTTCAAATCCCCACTCCCAAAACTTTATTTTTTGTATGTTTAACCTCTGAATAACGGACATTCTGAATAGCAGACAGTAATTTTGGCAAAAAAGAATAAAAAATTATTTTTTAATGAGGGAAAAAAAATTCTATAAATTTATCAAAAGCGATGTATCACAAATTTTGTGATCACAGATAAATGTGGGGATGAGCTGGAGAAAATCCTCTCTCCCCCCTACATGTATCCACTACATACCCCCCACCACCACCACCCTTGGATGATTCGAGATTGTATGCTTTAAAAAAAACAGAAAAATACAATAAACAACTATATATATATATATTTTTTTTTTGAAAAAGATTATGTAAAAGGATTAAAATTACTGACAGAGTTAAAACTTCACATTGAAAAACAAATTACATGTAATCGCAAGTAAAAACATACTTTTGTAACTTTTATTTTTTTGTAAGAATGTAATAAGCAAAGGATAAAGGCATGTACAATTTTTTTTCAGTTTTATTGCTTTAAAAATTATTTTAATTTCTAGTTTAATCACATAATAGAGGTTTTAGGACATTTTTAAATTGATTAATGAAACATTAAGCATTCATTAACAATTTTTCTATCTCTGAGGTTTTCCCAATAGCGGACAATTTCTGCGCTCCCGAGGTGTCCGTTATTTAGAGGTTTTACTGTATTCATTCCCTTGCATGTCAGACTTATGATGCACATTATATGAGATACAAAAAATCACCATTTTTCAATCTAAAATACTGGGTGTGCATTATACACAAGTAAATATGGTACCTAACTTTTTACTGAGCTAAAGCTCTTTATCCCAATCCTCCCAAATCAATAACAATCTTACTTCGAGGTTTACAATTGGAATCACTCTTTAATAATTTATGATTGGAAGCTTTCAAATTAAGTTTCCTACAAACTGTACAAACATGTTACAAAATATTTTTGCATTGAGTTCAAATATTCACTATGTCAACTATACCCTAAAATCATTTAGTTAAAATTTATTTTCAACAGGAGTCAAAAGTGAAACCGTAGGGAGATGGAGGCTTGTGATAATTACTTATTGTTACATGAAAATAACTGCTGGAAAAATGCTTTGAAATCTGCAGTAATGAGTAGTAAAATATAAGATGTGGAGGGTAAAAGAGGAAATTTTTGGAGAAAAAAAGGTAGATTATCTTTTCTATTTATAAACATTCAGTTTGCCAAATTATAGAAGATCCTCACTTCTGATTGCACTATAATCACCTCTTAGAAATCACAATGAAAGTTTATCAAATTCCCAGACTTTTCTAGGTTTTAGAGGAAAAAAAAACATTGAAATTTTCCTGACTAATTTGCCAACTCCCTGACTTTTCCATGTTGTGTAGCCTGATCAAAGTATCACATAAAACTATTTTAAATCTAACATAAGGAGGGCATTTAATAACCTTTATGCTCTCTTAACTTCCATTATAAGCACTTTCCACTCTAAATATTCAAATACATACCGGAGCAGCAGCTTCACCACCTCTTTCTTCTCCAGGTCTACGTTGCTCTTCCTTTGTTTGGCGAGCCCTACCTCTTGCTCTTCCTCTCGCTCGGTCAGCCATTTTCAATTATTCTAAAACAATACAGATTTTTAAAAGTGTTAAAAAAAAATTGAAGTAGAGAATAAGTTCTTTCATAACCCAAAAACAATTGTTTTGAAGGATTGAGTTTAATATATTCTGACTTTAAATATTCGACTCAATTTAGTACAGTATGGAACCATTTATTCAGAATGTTATTTGTAATAGACCGATGTTAGAATGTTTGTAGAAAAAATCCTCATACACTGCCAGTTTGACATATATATTGCTTGTATTTTGAAACAATTGTATAGTTTGATAACAGCATCTAGTATTTGAAATAGAAGCATATATAATTCTAATATAGATGTTTTCATTTTTATGCAGAGAAAGCAGAAGAAATTTTGTTCTCAAGGAATTTCCATAAATTACCTTCTTTCAAACATTTACCTACCTACTTTCAAACATTTGATCTTACTTGCATCTGATTCTTAGTTCAAATAATCTTAATTTAAAATTAAAAGTAATACCACCACCATCCATAAAACTTATCAAATGGATGTTGCTTTAATACCCAACCTGTCGGAATATACAGTATAGGATCTGTTATCCGGCGTCCCGGTATCCGGAATGCTCCGAAAACCAGAATGCAAATCTGTTAACTTTTTTTTTTTTCCCCCGAACGATGTTGCGGACGCGCTATACCACGTAAATTATATGCAAAAAATCGGCGATGGGACACAAAAAAATAGCTCTTACGCATCCCTTGCGACACGTAATTTCGTCAAAGGATCGCGAAAAAACAGCAAATTTCGTTACAAATCACGACATAGCCACTAATTTTCGGCAAATTTTGTCAAAAGATTCGCGAGAAAATGGGTAATTTCGTCACAAAATCCCCCCAAAAAGTCAGATTTTCTAAAAAGATCGTGAAAAAATAACAAATATAATCCAAAAAAATCTCAATAAATGGACAAATTTTGACAAAGGATTCGCGAAAAACAGCAAATTTCAACAAAAGATCGCGAAAAACAGCAACATTCTTTAAAGAAATCACGATTTAAGGCAAATTTCTTCAAAAGATCACAAAAAAAAAAAAAAAAAAAAAAAAGCCAATTTTATTAAAATTCCAAAAACGTCAGATTTTGTCAAAAAATCCTTGAAAAACGGCAAAATTCGTTAAAAATCAAGAAATAACGACTAATTTTCGACAAATTTTGCCAAAAGATTCGCACGAAAATAGGTTATTTCATCTCAAAATCATCAAAAAAGGCAGATTTCCCCCAAAAGATTGCAAAAAAAAATAACACAAAATCGCGAAAAACGACAATTTTCAAGTTTCGTCAAAACATCGCGATAAAAAGCAAATTTCTTCAGAAAATCACGAAAAAACGGCCCTTCCTGAAGTAGAATTCTTAGAAATGGATAATGTGTTTGCGATGATTTTGACTCCAAATTGTACACCACTTATCCAACCATTGGATCAAGGGTTTTTGAGATCTTTAAAAACTCACTACAAAAATGACTTCTTTAAAAAAATGTTCACAGAGTGCAACAAAGGAATTGGAATAAAAAATTTCCAGAGAAACTTCACAATCAAAGATGCCTTGCATAGTGCTGCTAAAGCATGGCAGGCTGTGGACAAGGATACACTTACCCATGGATGGTACAATCTGTGGCCATCTGCATTATTTTTCGATGACAAAAATGAGCCTGAGTTTGAAGGCTTCAAGATTTCAAAAGAGTTTATTATTGCAAGATTATTATTGCTGATCTGTTGGCATATGCCAAAGGCTTTAATTGTTCAGAAGCTAAATTGCTTAGTCAAGAAGCAGTGGAAGATTGCTCCTGTCACTAATCACATGACTGACAGTGAGATTTTTGAAATGATGACAAACAATATATCTGATGAAAGTGATGATGAGAAGGACAGCCAGCAGAATGAAGTAGTTGAAAAGATATCAAATGAAAAATTAATATTTTATACCATACAATTTAATTTCAGGCATACAACAGAGGAGCTACTTCCACGAGCAGCAAATCATGTCTCTGTGCAAAATACAAGAACAATTAGTGCAAGAGACGCGCTATAAGAAAAAGACTATCATAGAAATGTTTGTTAAATCCCAATCAAAAGATAGTTTCAAAATCTTAAAATTAAATTTCATGTACATGCATATTTTTTTCATTTATTATAATTATTTTTTTATTTTGTGTGAATTAATCAATAAATTAAGGTATTTACATGCATTAGTATCCATATTTACCTATTTATTTCACTATTTATGAAATTATTTCGTGCCTTTCTTATATTTATAGAAAAGTGTTCCGAATTACAGAAAAACCCCTTATCTAGAATGCTCTGGGTCCTAAGCATTCTGGATAACGGATCCTATACTGTATCTAACCCCAACCATTCCAGATAAATGGTTTTGTACTGTAGTCAAACATTTCAAAATGCCAACATTTAAGTAAGGGAGAAAGAAATTTAAAATGATTGCAAAATTTATCAATCAAGGGTAAAAACTTCACTGCATAATGACAATCGATTGTGGGAAAACAATCATGAAAATTTTCAGCGTGTTGTCAGAAAAAATATGAAATTCAAACATTCACGAGAAAAAAAAAAAAAAATGCCAATTTACAGAAGAGAAATATGAAAATTGCCAATTTACAGAAGAGAAATATGAAAATTGCCAATTTACAGAAGAGAAATATGAAAATTGCCAATTTACAGAAGAGAAATATGAAAATTGCCAATTTACAGAAGAGAAATATGAAAATTGCCAATTTACAGAAGAGAAATATGAAAATTACCAATTTACAGAAGAGAAATATGAAAATTGCCAATTTACAGAAGAGAAATATGAAAATTGCCAATTTACAGAAGAGAAATATGAAAATTGCCAATTTACAGAAGAGAAATATGAAAATTGCCAATTTACAGAAGAGAAATATGAAAATTGCCAATGGAGGAAAAAGTTTCAGTGGATTCTTGAGAAAAATATGATTTTCATGAATCTGTAAAGGAAAATATATAAATAAAAGTCTCAACCGATTGTCTGAAAATAAAATTTGTAAATTAGTCATGGAGAAAACCTGGAACTTTCACCTAAAAGTGTTCTATAATCAGTTGCAAATTTGCAGATTTGTAGAAAAATGGTGAATAAAAGAAACAAATTGCAGTGGATTCATAGGTAGAGGGAAGTTATAAATTCAGCAGAAAGAATCAGCACAAAGAAAGTACAGTAAAATTTATTAATCTATCCTGAGAGGGAAAATTTCATTGGGAAGTATAAGTATCAAATACTTTAATCTTCAGTAAAAAAAAAAAAAAAAAAAAAAAAAAAAAAAAAAACTATAAAAGTTGTCAGTTGATGAAGAGTAAAAACCTCAAAAATATTACAAAATTTCATTGGCTGATTGTAGGAAATATTGAAATTAGTTTGACAACTGGAAAATCTGAAATTTTACCATTACTACAGAAAAACTTTAAATTTTACTCACCATAAGGACACTCTTAAACAAACCAGTTTAACCCCCCCCCCCCACTTTTTTTCATTGCCTGGCCAAAAAGGACATTGGTGGTATAAAATTCGGTCTCCCTAAATTTCCGCACCTGGGATGACCCCCTAACCCTTTTGCACTGCATGACTGAAGACAAAGTAATTCATAATCTATCAGTAAAAGCAAAGCTGTTTGCATGAACAGGGTGTCTTCAAAATCTAAAAAAGACATCCGTGCCAAAATATATGTAAAATAATATTGTTTGGCAATTTGAAGATTCAAATGTTTTTGCATACAGACAAAATTCCCCGACTCTTCCAGACTGATAAACCCCATGATTTTTCTATGATTAGACAATTTTCCAGATACTGCAGACACCCTGAATAATCATAGGGCTGAAAGATACGAAATTTTAGGATTAGGAATGCTGCTAGGCCTGTATCATGTAAATCCTTTTAAGAATATTATGAAAAGACTAAACAGCATTGCATACCTGCCAACATGTCAATTTTGAAATCTTCACGATTTTCAAGATGTATTCTTACATGCTTAAAAATGCATAGCATATGCAATGCAAAAATATCATTTCTCAACAATATTTTCTATGCTACTTTTATATTTATTTTTCTATTTATATTGTGAAAAATAAAAACATGAGGGTGCACAATGTTTTTCCAATTTCTTACTTTGGGAATTTGTTTTCAAAAAACTGTCCTGCATGGGTGCAAGTTTGAAATTTTGCCAGGACTGAAAATATTTTGAGCCACTTTTGACGAAGTCCGAGCGTTTTCCGTGATCTTTTGATGAAATTGTGTTAAACCCACAATCTTCAGACTAAATCAGCATTTTATAGCTGATGTTTTGGTAAAATCGCTTTTTTTTGTGATCCGCACAGGAAATTCGTGCTTTTCAATGATTTTTTGACAAAGTTCGTCGACAAAATCGCCGTTTTTCCACAAAATGTGCTCTTTTTCGGCGATCCTTTCACGAAATTTGCATTTCTCTGTAATTGTTTTTTCTGTGAGCAAATCCGTACAATTGTACTGTTCACCCATGCAACCATACACTGTACGGCCAAACCATACAAGTTGGCAACATGGGTGCAAGTTTGAAATTTTGCCAAGACTGAAAATATTTTTCGCCCCCCCCCCCCCCCCACTGAGTGAGAACATGAGCACGTAACTCGTGTTTTTTTTCCACGACCATATGACGAAATTAGTTTTTCCCCCAATCTTTCAACAAAATTTCCGACTTTTCTACGATATTTTGCCAAAAATTGTGATTTTTCTACGATTTTGAACAGAATCTTATGATTTTCTACTATTTTTCACCGAAATTTGCGATTTTTCTACAGTTTTCAGCAGAAATCTGCGATTTTCGATAAAATCCAAGTATTTTATACGATCTTTTGACGAAATTCGCATCTTTTTCGTGATCCTTTGACAGAAATCGCGTCTTTTTCGCGTTCCTTGGATAGAAATAGCATCTTTTTCGCAATCTTTTGACAAAAATCACGTTTTGTCTGCTATCATTTTATGAAAATCGTAGGGTTTTTTTGCGATCAAGTCATGGAAATCGCGTTTTTTTCTCGATATTTTGGCAAAATTCGCATCTTTATTGCGATCCTTTGACAAAAATTGTACATATTTTGTATTCTTTGACCGGAAATAGCATCTTTTTCGCGATCCTTTAACACAAATCACATCTTTTCACGATGCTTTGGCAAAATTCACATCTTTTTCACGATCATTTGATAAAAATCGCGTTTTTCCTGCAATCATTTGATTAAAATTGTGAAATTTTTTGCGATCATTTGACGGAAATCGCGTCTTTTCCACGATCCTTTGACGAAATTCGCGTCTTTTCCACGATCCTTTGATTAAATTCACGTCTTTTTGCGATCCTTTGACAAAAATTGCCTCTATTTAGTACTCTTTGACTGGAAATAGCATCTTTTTCGCGATTCTTCGACGGAAATAGCGTCTTTTTTTTGCGATTCTTCGACGGAAATAGCACCTTTTTTCGCGATTCTTCGACGGAAATAGCACCTTTTTTGCGATTCTTCGACGGAAATAGCATCTTTTTCGCGATTCTTCGACGGAAATAGCATCTTTTTCGCGATTCTTCGACGGAAATAGCATCTTTTTCGCGATTCTTCGACAGGAATGGCGTTTTTTCTGCAACCTTTTGACAGAAAACTCATCTTTTTTGCGATCATTTGACAGAGGGCGCGTCCATTTCGCAATCTGTGACCGAGATGACGTCTTTTCCGCGATCTTTTAACAGGAATCGCGTTTTCTTCACAAGCTTTTGACAAAAATCGCGCCTTTTTTCGCAATTCTTTGATGATATTAAAGTGTTTTTCGCGATTTTCCGAAAGAAATAGCGTGTTTTTTGCAATCCTTCGACAGGAATAGCGTTTTTTTCCGCAAGCTTTTGACAAAAATAATGTTTTTTTCCCGTGATCCTTTGATGAAAAGCGCGTGTTTTTCGCGATCCGCTTCCGTCCTCGGAGATTTTTCCGTCTCCTTTCCATCCTCGGGAATTTTTAAAAGACGGAATTCCGTCTCAGGACGGAAAAACTTGCACCCATGGTTGGCAACTATGGCATTGTGAAAAAAATGACACATAAGTAGACAAATCAATGTCGTTGGTAGTTATAACAAAATTTTTTTTAGATAGACAAATTTCCCCTATTCTGGAACATTTTTATAAAATTCTTCCAATTTTCTCAGATTTTTTCATGTTTCCTTTATTTTGTGATTCTGTAAACACCCTGTATTTAGAGAAAAATGCACCCTCTTTAAGGAAAGTCTGGCCACGAGTGCAAAATATGCCTGATCTAGCTATCTAAGATTGGGAGATAATTTTTGCAGAGGAAATTTTGCAGAAAATGCAGTAGAATTATGTTCTTAACAATAAATTACATCATTCCTTGAGATAAAAAATTTGCACTACAAAAAGAAAGATCCATATGGTAAATTTCACAAAACTGTTCCTAGAATATCTACTCGCACATAAGTTGAGAAGTTCAAGAATACAAATTTCTATAGTACTTACACTAATTGCAAACTTATCGTAAAATTTTACGGAAAATTTCACATGGATTGGGCGAAATGTTCGAAGTAAAAACATTTTCTGCAATCCTGAGACTATGAATTTTCCTGAATCCATTATATTGCTAAAATTATTCCCTATAAATATTATTCAACTACCAGCATAGTCAGTTTTTTCCCCTTAATAAATCAGCTTTTTAAATATAATTTTAAGAAGTTGAGAACTCAACATAGACAATACATTAATTAGCTAAACAAAATAAAAAATAAACCGGAATTAGCATAGAATTGCATTAGAAGTGTATTACCATCACAATTAAAAATATCAGGGTGGTTACTCATATGGGGGAATGAAATTCCCCGACTTTTACAAGTGTATTTCAAGAAAATTCTAGTCTAGCAGTGTAGCGCTAGGTAGCGATATGCTGAGGGTAAAAAAATATATTACTCAAAAAACACTAAAATTTTTTTAAGCGAGTTGCTAATAATCTGAGCTAAAGCCAAGTTTTTATTCCAGTTCCCCTCCGAATTCAATAATAATCTTTGTGTTTACAATTGGCATATCTCGAATAATTTATGATTGCAAGCTTTCAAATAAAGTTTTCGACAAATTGTACAAAATTGCTACAAAACATTTGTGAACAGAGTTCACAAATATTCATTTTGTTAACTATATCCCAAAATCATTGCCTAGTTAAAATTTATTTTCAATAAGGGAAGGGGAAAAGTGGGGTGACGGAGGTTTGTGATAATTACTGTTACATGAAAATAACTGCTAGAAAAAGTTTTAAAATCTATAATAATGAATATTAAAAATATAAAATTTGGAGGATAAAAGTTAGATAATTTTTCTTCTATTTTTAAATATGCAGTTTGCCAAATCATGGAAGATTCTCACTTTTGGCCGCACAACAAATTCTCTTGGATATCACAATGAAAGTTTATCAAATTCTCAGACTTTTCCAGGTTTTAGAAAAAAGTATTGAAATTCCCTAACTTTTGACTAATTTCCCAATTCCCTGACTGTTCCAGGTTCTCCAGGTTGCGTAGCAACCCTGAATATAGTCTTAATTTTTAAAAATAATGACAAATTATTTCGAATTTTTCCAGAAATTATACATTTTTCATAAAACAGTCAGGGGTTAGAAAACCATGACGTAAAAGAATAAGGATACCAATCAATCACCAGACTTGAAAACAAAAATATATAGGTATACATATTACATATATATAAATACAAAATCAAAAACATCCGAAATTTTAATAAAAGAAAATCAAAAGGGCAGAATTTACTTCGCAATCATATAACAAAGATTATTAAACTGAAATGAAGAATGAGGAGATGGAAAATAAACTTTATAACAAAGAAACAGCACAAGCTCTTTCAACAAAGACATGGCCATAATATGATTTTTCAAGTATAATTCCATTATAATTTGAAAACAACACATCATAGGTTTGCATTAATAAACCATGCTTCTGATTGTCCTCATTAATACAAGAGAATTGCTCATTTTTACACTTTAAAATATATTACATTCAGACAAAAGAACCTTCAACAATACGAGAAAATTCACTCATAGTAATTTTAGAACATGTTGTAAAATAATAAACATAACATACACAGCTTGTAAAAACAATTAATCATTCTAAAATTTACTTTAATGAATCCGATATTAAAAAATTTTTCAAAAAACAATACTTACTTACTCCACGTGGTTAAGAGGAATACTTTCACACTTTCAAATTCTAATTCTTTCTAACACAAACACAGACACGGCGAATGACGGACTCTCTCTCTGATACACATGCGCCACCAAACGGAGAAAAATTCTTCTTTTGAGCATGCGCACAAACTATCGTACGGAGACGACCCAAACAACCGGAAGATCTTTCCCTCATATTTCTTTCGTGTAAGTAATAATTCCCACAGACAAAGGCCCTATCCCTATTATTCTGTCATAATTCCTTGAGGGGCTGCACATTTATCATTTTAAGGAGGAAGAGGGGGTTGTCTTTGGATATCGTTATCAATTTTGATCCATCTAAAATTTCCTTTTTTCTTTCTTTTTTTCGTAATTTTTCTATTGCACTAAAATAGTTTTAATCAGTGTTGAATTCGAATCTAGGAAAAAAAGTGACCGGAAAAAAAGTTATCGGAAAAAAAGTGACCTAAATTACAAAAGCGGAAAAAAAGTGACACGGAAAAAAAGTGACAAGGAAAAAAAGTGACACGGAAAAAAAGGGACACGGAAAAAAAGTGACAAGGATTGGTTTTGGGGAATTATTATTTATTTTGGGGATTCATTGGTTAAGTATGAAAGGGGGATGAGAGGGGGGGGGCTCATAATCTAGGTAAATGGGTTTTTCATGCTGAATTAACTGTTTTGGTTCAATTTTTGGATATACGTTCATACTGAAAAGACGCTTGCCTGATTAGTTTTGGGAAGGGACGATTATCCCCCCCCCCCCATCCGTCCTCAGTTAGATGAATGGGTTTTTATGCAGAATTATCCAACGTGTGCCAAATTTGAATATACAGGGCCTGACTAAGACAGGGGCATGCGGGGCAATTGCCCCGGGCCCCCGGTTTGAGGAGGGCCCCCAAGGAGAGAAAAGTTTATTGTTAAAAGAGGGCCAAATGATATAAAATAGCAAAATATTACCAAAATTCTTTTTTTTTCAATTTTAAGGGGTTTTTTTTCTCCTACCCCCTTTGCTTCCCTGCCCCACGTTCCCTTAAAGTAATAGTTACATCATAAGAAAATTAATAGTTAAAATTATTTATCATCTGTTATTATGTATAAAGATGTGAAATATAAATACTGAAATCAGTACTTGGTACAAAATTTATGCATACATACAATAGGTTTGAATTTTAATTTTAGTCACTTGAGTATAATTCACAAACATTTTTAAGATAGAAGGGGGCCACTCTAATTATGTTTGCCCCAGAGCCCCCCACTGTCTAAGTCGGGCCCTGTGAATATAGGTTCTTTTCGATAAGGCTTATACATAGTATATAATGCATGAAGAGTTTTAATGGTTATATATAGAGGGGGAACGGGGGGTAACCTTTCTTAAATTAAATTAATAACTTTTTACGCATAATTATCCGATTTGCTTAGAATTTTGGACATAGATTCATTATGATAAGACGTATCTCTGATTAGTTATGGGGTTCTTCTGCTTATTATAAAGGGTGGGGGGCGAGCAATTATCTCCCCTTTAAACGAGATAAATAGGTTTTTATGCAGAATTACCCCATGTATTTCAAATTTTAAATATACTGATAAGGTGGATCCCTGAATAGTTTTAGGGATTTGATATCTAAGTATTGAAGGGGAATAGAATATAACCTACCTTAAATTAAATTACTTTTTACGCAGAATTATAGGATTTGCTACAAATTTTGGATTATAGATTCATTATGATAAGGCGTATCCCTGATTACATATGGGGTTATTTTTCTAATTAAAAATTAAAGCGGGTGATTTTCCGATCTCCTTAAATTATATAAATTGTTTTTTATGTTCACTTATCCGATATATTTCATATTTTGGATATATGTTTTTTCTCATAAAGTTAGTCCCAGAATAATTTTAAGGGTTTAATGGCTAAGTATACTGTCAGGTTCTGAGACCACCTCTGCTAAAGATTGGAATTTCCGTTATTTCTCTATCTTAATCTCTTTTATATTATACCGGCTGTGTACTAGAATTTTCAAGGTGACATTCTTTCTTTGTTGAAGGGAGAATTGACAGGTAATCCTCTACAGGTGGGCCCCACCAGTGGCCGAGAGGTTCGGACCTCTCAAATGGTAGACGGCAGGTGCTGGGTTCGAACCCAATCGCGGCTGTCGGCCTAACCGTTCGGAGTTTTCCGTGGTTTTCTTCGAACCTTACGTAAATACGGGTTAGGTTCCCTTAGAAAGACCCCCACGGAGGGCACTCCCCATGGTCCTATATCCCATTAGCGTAGATAATCGGACGACAAAAATCAACCAACCAACCTCTACAGGTGGTGAGTGAGAAAGAGGAGATTTCGGAGAGGCGTGTTCATCCGTCGGTGAGGTATGTGGATGATGAGCTGACAAGCAACATGTCACTAATCAAGAAAGGAATGTGGAATGTGTCCAATGGATAAGCCCCAAATTTGGTTGACATTGGGGAAACACCGTGATTTGAGAAGAGCAAGTCTTATCTCAGATTAGTTCAGTTCGTATCTGGGTTCATACTTAGAGAGTAGTGTAGGACAGAGGTCCTGATAGGGTGTGCTCTGCGTTGTAGAGCGGAGGCAGGGCGTATCTGGAGAGCAAGGGACACAGACGCCCTGGTGTTTAGTGCTCTGGGCCGAGAAGTGCAGGCCGAGTATCCATGTGTTGGGAGATTCGAAAGTGATCTCCGATAAAGTTAATCTAACGTGCATTGAGTGTGAGGTGGAAGGTGTAATTCGAATAGTACACAGCCAACCTTTACTGTATTTAATTTAATGTTGAACCGAATCACCTATATCCGAGTTGTAATTGTATATAATGGTAAATAGCGTATTTAGTGTGTACATATATTCTAAATAAACTGTTAATTTAGTTAATTGACAGCGTCAGTGTTATTTTACACAATCCTCACAGTGGGTGACCGATATCACCTAGTAATATCGGTGGTGGCAGCTATAACTACCACGGACTTTCTTCAAAGTTGTGCGGGCTGGGAGGAACGTCCGACATATACAGTGGGGGAACGGAGGATAACCCCCCCTTAAATGAATAAATGGCTTTTTACGCAGAATTATCTTATTTGATTCAAACTTTGAATGTGCGTTCATTATGATAAGGCGAACTCCTGATTATTTGTGGGTTATCCCCCGTTCATCCCTCTATACTTAGCCATTAAACCCTTAAAACTATTCAGGGATTCACTTTATCAGGTAAAACCTATATCCAAAAGTTGAAATATGTTGGATAATTGTGAAAAAAAAATATTATTTAAAGAGTGGGGGATTAATCGCCCGCTTTCCCTTATTTAATTAGCAAAAGAACCCCATAATTAATCAGAGATACGCCTTCTTATAATGAATATACATCGAAAATTTGAAGCAAATCGGATAATTCTGCGCAAAAAGCCATTTATTTAATTTAAGGGTGTATTTCGATTCAAACTGCCTATTTTCCGATTTATTTTTAACTTCATTTTCACTCTCATATGCATCAAACTGGCAAATTGTCTTATTTAGAAAGTACACAAGGTGCCGTAATTGTCAATTCTTTGATAAATGCAGAAAATATTGCGAAAAAAGCAATCAAAAACGGCATTTTGAACAGATTTTCCCCTGGCGGGAGATCTGTGAACGAAAAAAAGGGTCATACTGAGAAGATAATTGTTTATAAATCAAATTCTAATGAATTGAGCGTAAAAATACAGCACATGGCACCTTGTACATCTCTTCAAAAATATCCTCAGCAAGTTTCATGTTTCTACTTTTGAAAATGTGTCTGAAATTGTATCGGAAAATTTCGAGCTGTTGAAGGTGGAAAAGCGTTTTTTTTAATACACCCTTAAGGGGGTTTATCCCCCGTTCTCCCTCTATACATAGCCATTAAACCCTTAAAACTATTTTTAAGGCCGAGGGTAGTAATCACCCGTTCCCTTTTTAATTAGCAAAAGAACCCCATAAATAATCGGAAATATGTCTTATCATAATTAACCCATGTCCAAAATTCGAAGCAAATCGGATAATTATCCGTAAAAAGCCATTAATTTGAGAAAGGTTATCCCCCGTTCCCCTTCTATACTTAACCATTAAACTCCTAAAACTCTTCAGGCACTTTATACTATACATAAGCCTTATCGAAAAGAACCTATATGCAAATTTGACACAAGTTGGATAATTCTGCATAAAAACCCATTCATCTAATTGAGGACGGATGGGGGGGGGTAATCGTCCCTTCCCAAAACTAATCAGGCAAGCGTCTTTTCAGTATGAACGTATATCCAAAAATTGAACCAAAATAGTTAATTCAGCATGAAAAACCCATTTACCTAAATTATGAGCCCCCCCCCCCCCCCGATCCCCCTTTCATACTTAACCAATGAATCCCCAAAATCAATAATAAATCCCCAAAACCAATCCTTGTCACTTTTTTTCCGTGTCACTTTTTTTCCGTGTCACTTTTTTTCCTTGTCACTTTTTTTCCGTGTCACTTTTTTTCCGCTTTTGTAGTTTAGGTCACTTTTTTTCCGGTAACTTTTTTTCCGGTCACTTTTTTTCCGTTTACCGTTGAATTCAGGGTTGGGCCGAGGGGACATTCTCTCCCCAGAAATTTTTAGATTTTATGTTTTCAACGGTCAAAAGATGCAACTTCTCCCCCTGAACTCTAAAATGTTTCCCCTCCCCCACCCCCCGATGCCACAGAAGTCCCTCTCGGAGAAAAGTGTCTGAATTCAACACTGTTTTTTATGAAATTACAAAATTTCTTTATTAAAATCAGCAAATCATTAAATAATGATTATAAAATTATTTCATTCCAAAATATGGAATAAACCAACATTCAGCATTCTTATCCTTCTGTCATGCGCATGTAATCTGTTGAAGAAATCAGATAATGCGAATTATATTTGAGATAATGCTTGTGTTTATTAATACAAAAAAGAGAAAGAATGTTCTTGACCTGTTTTATTGATAAGAAAGTATATTTGCCCCCTTCCTCCCCTTCTCATACAAGAGGGAAATGCAAGAAAACAATAATTGAATAAGTTATGTAAAAAAAAAAAGCTTTTAAATACTCTTAAATCGAGTCTTAAACAATAACTATCTCTTTTATACGTTATTTGTAATATTGTTATTTCATATATAACAGTGATATTTTACTCTTTTTTGGAATCAGTACAGCATGGGGATTATATGTGTACAACCAAGGGCGCGCCAGAATTTGCCCGACGGGGGGCACTGTATCCCCGACAGGGGGGCCAAGTTCATAATATATATTAGAGGTATTCGTGTACTGGTCCGTGGGCTTACAAAAAATGCGTGGGCAAAAATTTTAGGCTCACGCCCGATCCGGTTTGTACTAAATAGATTAATAGTCTGATTGACATAAAATTTAAAAAGTCAGCCTGATTATACGGTCTGAAAAATACAAATACAGTCGGCTGTCGTTAATTCGAACTCGGCGGGACCACAAGAAATGTTCGAATTATCCGAAGTTCGAATTATGGAAAGTATGAAATGAAAACATGCTCAATAGGGTGCTATTACAAAGGAATTAATATTATGGTGTTTTTAACATTTATTTCATCTGTTATCATTAGAATATGACTTAATATTAAATTAGAATATATTAATACCTAAACTAATTAAAAGATTAGAAACAAGCACAATGGAAGAAACATTTAAAGCGTCACTGTTGGACAAACGAGGCACTAAGAAAGTGTACATCAAATGCATTGGATTATATGTATATTCGTTCGGAACAAGTTTCACAAAAATCAAAGAAAGGAAGTTGTTAAAAGAATCTGAAATCCATAAGAAAGAAAAGAAAAATGAAAAATCGGAATTCTCGTTAGTTCGAATTAAGCGAAGTCAAAAGAAAATGAGTTCGAATTAATGAAAATTTTTAACGTTATTCTGCCATTGAAAATTTCGGGACTTCGTGTGTAGTTCAAATTAAGCGAAGATCCGAATTAACGAGAGTCGACTGTACATACATATAAAATATAACCAGACAAAAAAAAAAAAAAAAAAAAAAAACAAGATGAATGTAGATTCTACCATTACAGAATTCAGTTTCGCCTCCGATTAGAAAAAAAAAAATCGATAGAAGTTTTTTAGAAGGGCGACCTCGTTTAGATTGCAATGAACTAACTTCATTTTTCTTGTGTTTATCAATATAATAGCAAACAGAACGTCGTGAAATACCCAATTGAATAACAATTTCTCTCTGAGACATTGGAATTGCGGAATAATAAAGAGATACAATTTGACGTGCTACTTCTTCATTGAATAGATTCATCAAAAACGGATTTTTTCTTTAGTTTAAATGCTTTTTTATAGACTCTGAGTAAAAGGAAATGCAATTTAATAATAAAACGAATGGAATCCCATCGAATTCGACGAATGAAATGTTTAATAGACCCGATCGATTTGGTTTTAAAAAAAGCAAAAGTAATTACATTATTGAATCAATATGTAATAAATATATTTACAATGTAAATGTCAAATTTGCCAGTTACAATTTTGCATGCAAATATTCGCACAAGTACAGTTTTTAAATTGTAATATGAGTGCCGGCGAAATCCAGAAATTTTATTTTATATGCACTTACAGAAAAATAGCTTTATTAAAAAAAAAAATAATATCGGATACTACTAGGTTATCCCATCGACCAAAAAATTATCGCCAAACTATAAGATTAAATGCCAATAATGGATGATTGTGAATGTCACATTCAATGACATTAAATACAATTCATGTGTTTAAAATGTCATTAAGTGATTTTTATTTCGACTTTTTATTAATATTTTTATTAATATTCTACTGATTATTTATTTTTTCGTTATTTAAAATAAAAATTATGTCAATATGTAAAATTTGGCTATTAATTTGGCGAAATTGGTCGACGGGATAACAAAGTAGTACCTAATATCGTTATGAGTAAAAATACGATGTTTTAAATAGTGACGTCATTTTCTCTTCAAATGTTCTTTAAAAGTTACTGTTTATGAAAAAGGCATCCATAATAATATTGTAATTCCCATTTAACTGGTTGCTGAATGACATAATTTTCCTCATTTGAAATTTCTCTTATTTTGATTTAGACATTAATTTTTATCATATATTATTTTCTATCGTTTTATTTACATTATTAATATTATTTCTCAGTAAATATATTTTTTTAACTCAATTAGTGCATAATTATACGCAATCATTTTAGAAAATAAATTTTTATTATCGAGAGAAAAGCTAAACTGTGTTGCCACCATTTTGAAGAAATGTCATGAAAAAGCTTTTAAAATTAAAAATAAAATATAAAAAATGGAAATAAATTAAAAAATAATTAAAATGGGCACAACTACAAATAAATAGCTTTCATTTAAAAAAATAATTATCAAAATCGGTTGACTAGAAAATTCAGGGCTGATGACACGACATTTTTAGCTTGTCTGAAAGAAATAGCCTCGGAGGCTAATAAAAAATTAAAATATCGGTTTGCCCGACTCTATTTCTACAAAACGAGAATTTTTACTTCGATATGGTTATAAAGTGTTTAGCACGAGGATTTCTGATAAAAAAGAGTCTTTTTTATTTTATTTTATTTATTTATTTATTTATTTATTTATTTATTTTTAAGAAATGTTCTAGGCGGCAATATTTATTTATTGAGAATTTATATCTATTTGCATGTAAATGTTTCAATTACCATTCAGTTATCGTTCCTTATTTCATGTATTAGAGACTTAAAAATCAGAAAAATGTCACACAGTAAAATCTTCTAAAGCGGAATCGCATAGGAATAAAAGAAAGAGAGAGAGAGAGAGAGAGTTATAATTAA
The DNA here is from genome assembly GCA_964019185.1 of Maratus speculifer. NCBI lineage: Eukaryota > Metazoa > Arthropoda > Arachnida > Araneae > Salticidae > Maratus > Maratus speculifer. The sequence goes on along the minus strand of OZ025295.1, from coordinate 306,756,897 downwards.
TTTGCCTCGTAGAAGGTGTTGATGTATTATATTTTTTTCTCATGTATTATATTTATATTCATTTTGAATCAACATATTTTGCGTTTAAGGGAACGCTTCATTCATTTGAAAACACCCGCTCTGTCATGTTAAACACAGATTATTTTCGAATTTCTCAATTTAATTAGAATATTTGTAAACATTTTTTTTTTTTTAAAGATACCTTCACTTTCGGAAACGGTTTTGAAATTAAAAGTACTTTTTAGCGTCATAGGCAGGTTTGATTTCACAGGTTTTACTGTATTCGAATTTTTGAGTGTTCGAAGCCAAAACAGACACAAGATTGCTGCTTTTTTTTAAAGCATAAAATGTTTTGGGCAATTCTATATTGAATAGGTGCAGAGATTAAAAAAATTTCGAGAAAAAAAAAACAGTATAAAAAACATCTGTAGGGCGATTTACACCAAAAGTGTCATCCATACTAACTGAATGTGATTAAATTTGATAAAACGGTCTATCGGAACGCCTGTAAACTTTAAGATTTTTAACAATCAAATAAATGCATCATAAAGCAGACAATTATTTAGAAAGGTAACCTTTTACGTGGTACTTATTTCATTTCAATTTGATTTGTAAATATGATCATTTTGACTTTTGAAAAAAAAAAAGCTTTGGATGCATGTCACGATAATTATTAAAAACAAAGCATAACAAAACCACTGTTGAGTGATGCATAACAAATTTTATCAGCATTAATTTATTTGAAAGTCTAAATAAACTATGAAATTGGATTAAATTTTGTGCGTTAATTTTTTAGACATAGTTATATCGGAAATCTTGAATGTGCTTCTATATGTAACTTTGTACCAATTCTGCAGAAAATAAAATTTTAAATCTTATTAAAAAAAAAAAAAAAAAAAAAAAAAAAAAAAAAAACCTTCTAAATACACCGTTTTCAATGTGCTAAAATCTGCATTATCACTGCTGCCAATCTTAAACCTTAAAAAAAAAAAAAAAAAAGAAGGGAAGTTACCTAAAAACATTGCCATATGCGTTTTTAAAGTTGGACAACTTTTTTGTATTTTTTTTTTTGTATTTTTTTTGTAATTTTTTTTTTTTTTTTTTGGGGGGGGGGGGGGGCAACTTTTTTTTTTTTTTTTTTTTTCATTAAACGGATCGATTTTGGTCTAGACCGGTCCGGATAATCGAAGCTCTACTGCAGGCCTGTCCAACCTTTCAGTAGCCAAAGGCGCATATCATAAATCTTGGCACATGATGAAGGGCGCCATTATTTACGCGACTGAAAACATGTGGCAATATTGCATAGTATTAGTATGCACGTATAGTACGTTTATAGAATTATGCAAATGAATCGTACAGTGGTAAACAAAAAATCTCTATAGTTCTGGATTTACACGTATCAAATTTCAAACTATAATTTTTTTTAATGAGAATTCTATATCAAAAATGTTTGTAGGTTAAGACGCCAGAAACATTAATCGCGTCTATAATACTTGAGATATATACATACTCAACTACATAATCTAATATATACAATAATATTAAATAAATAAATATGAAGATCACAGATATTGCTAGGTTTCTTTTAGGATGTGAAAAAACGGTTTGCTTTATTTTGAAGGCATGGATTAGTTTTATGAAAAAAATATAAACAGACATTCATGATAGTGACCAAACCATGTGGATGGCTTATGAGAGATAGTCTGGAAACGCCTTCATAGATGGAAATAATTCAGCTCTGTTTATTATTTTTTCTAAGCAAAATTATAGAAAAAAATCCTCTAAAGTTTCAAAAGTTAAGGAAGAAAAATTAAGCCCTTTTATCCTTCATATAACAATCCGATGATCCAATGTGACAACAGTAAAAAGAAAAAAAGCTGAGTTTTCATGCACTGATATCTTCAAAGGATAGGGGGGAGGGGAGGGGCAGATGAAAACGTTTAGTTTCCTCTTCTTAAGATTAAAAAGAGCTATTTTCATATGTTAAGAAATTTAAATATCATAATTATATTATATAGGCAATAACTAAAAATTGCAAAATTATGCATGATTAAATTTTCAAAGTACGTTTCTGGTTTTTAAAGTAGAGTGGAAAGTCAACATCATACCAGATACAGGTTTTAAAAATATCGCTGATAAAATATTAATGATAAAATCATTCTTTATAATGGAATTTTACTTCTAAAATGTATAATAAAAGGAAATCTTCAAAAGGGCCCCAAGAAAACCTTCAAAGGGCGTCATGGCGCCCGCGGGCACCGCGTTGGACAGCCCTGCTCTACTGTATGTATTGCTGAATGCAAAAATATAAGTGAAAAACTTCCATAAACATTAGTTAAATTATTATTATCAACAAAAGTACGAATTCTGCGTATAAAGCATTTTAAAATTAAAACACTTGGGTAAAATTATCAAATCATATATAAATGAAAATAAATAAGGAATCATATGTACTTACTCTTATAAAAGTCTTGAAACTTTTTATATACAGCAGAGACAAATTAAAGTTGATAACTTCTTAAAAAGAAGGAACTCATAAAATATTTATAACTAGTAGAACTGATAATTATAATGCAAAATTTGCAAAGTCACAAATTCCATTTCTTCATAGTCAAATTTTTTCTTTAAAATTTCATTCCCGCATTGTTTTACTGTCTGATTAATTATATGAATTTTGTAAAAAAAAAAAAAAAAAAAAAAAAAAAAAAAAAAAAAAAAAAATGCATTAAACAGATGAATAATAATTTTAAAAATCTTATTTCTATATACTAAAATAAAAATACTAGATCAGGAAAAAAAAATTAACTCCTTATATCTGTGCTCAATGGACAATTGATGAAAATAGAGTACTGCATCTATGTAACTCTGCAATATCCTTCCGGTCTATCACACTATAGGTGTTTTTTTTTTGGTAATTTCCATAGCAACATCGAGATATATAAATGTTATTTTTACAACCAATCAGCAAAAATACGTCTGATAAAGCTAAACAACATAACTTTTTATTCCAATTGTCGAAAAGTTTGTTTAATATTAACTTGCACATCCGAATTTGAAAACTAGTCAAAACAGACAGGCATGTATTTTCTTTTAGTGAATCGCAGCTGCTCTTCTGTGTGGTTTAAACATCGTAGATTGAAATCTAAATGAGAACAAAACTTGTATAAAATTGAAATTTCTCCATATCCTTTTTCTTTCCATCTGAACACGTTTCTATGCTAAATATTAGTTTTCTTTGTTTGAATTGAATGTATTTACCGGAGTGAAATTAATTAGTTGAACTACAATTTTTGAAGTATGTACCTTATATTACTTTATAAATTCCGCGTTTTATTATTATTTTTTTTCATTATTTTCTATTTTTGTCACTTTTGAGAAAATGTAATTATTATTCCATACACTCTCAAAAAACCTTTCGCCAAAAATAAAATATACAGACAATAAGTTTCCGGAACGCACATGTTATTGGAACGGATTTTTCTATTATTTGGAGAAATTTTGGTGTTTTGATTGTAGGATTTCAAAAAATTTGAGATTAAGTTCACAAACTTTTCATTATTTTGAGAGAAAATAGAGATACGTAATAAATCAGTTTCGAAGAGAAAAATTTTGTGCACAGTGTTGCTGCTCAGTAAACTGAACAGTCTTTTCATTCAACAAAAATGTAACTTTAAATATTGGAGGATTTCAGGTAGTTTTAGCATTAGATTGATGAATTTTTTATATTTTCGAGAAAGTGTGTAAATTAGGTTTTTTTTTTTTTTTTTAGCTATAATTAGTAACAATAAAAACAATGGGAAAAACATCTTCAATTTCTATTTTGATTTAGAGTGTATATTGATCGAATGCAGAAAGTTCGATGTTTAAAATTTTGATAAGATGCAAAATTTAAATCTGAAACAAAAACTTAAATACAAAATAACCAAATTAAAAACAAAAGATAAATGTAAATGAAGTGAAAACTTGCAAAATAGTTAGAAATCTAAAAGTGCGTTATTTTAATATCAGCGGAAAGCAACCCCCAATTAAAAATATATCACCAATCCGAACCACGAGTTATACAGGAGATCTAACCACGGGTAGAAAGTCTGCGTGGGTCGAAATTTCTTGCTCTGAGTCTGTCGCAACAAAGCCGAAATATCCCTGTGATTTGAAGATTTGATTATTTTAAGCAATTTCTGCCTTTTGTCTGGACAATTTTCGAAAATTTTGATCTCAGATTTCTGTTTTTTACGTATATTTAGATAAAACGGATTTATAAATTCCGTTTCTAATACGAAAAAAGTACTAAGAAGCAAAGCTGCCAGAACACCCATGTAATTTGACGAATATGTTGCTTTAGGTGTGAATATTTCAAGTAATTGGTGTTTTATCTGTATTTTTGCGGGGGGGGGGGGGGGGTAGAAATAGCAAAATTTAAAGCAAATTTTTCGGTTTTAACGGAATATAATCAATGGAAAAAATAGTTCAATTCACGGATTATTTTGCGAGCATAGAGTCCTCTGCGGATTGGGTTACACCCGACCTGAACTAGTTAATGCTATATCCATTCAACCTGAACCAGTTTTAAAAAAGTATATAATCCGAACTCGACAAACTTCGACATAAAAGTATTCAATTCGAACCCAATCCCAACTCGAAATGCAAGAGAAAATTGAAAAGAAAATCCCATTTTATAAAGCAATAATGGAAAAATAGTCTACAATAATACCTCCAATATCGGTTATATATTTTATGTAGAAAAATTAATGTATCTATATATGCACTCATTGACATTCAAATAATATAATTTTGCATTTTAAAATATATTTTGGCGATACTTTTGAGAAATGAGGTAGAATCGAATCCATACGCTAAAATAATTAAAACTAACCCGACTCGAAAAATAGAAGTCAATCCAAACCTCTCCGAAAAAATATTAATGTTAGCCAGATTCGCCTCAAATTGCAGTCGAGTTGGGTTTAATTTCCCAAAGTGATGCAGGACTCTGCCCGAAACGCGATCTGAGCCCGACATTTCCATATTTCGATCTGAACCCGAAATATTTCAACCTCAACAAGACCCTAACCGTAACTAATGAAAAAATATATCCTTTACTGTAATGCAATTTTGTAAAAATATATATACAACTATATCTCCAGTATCAGTTTTAACTTTTAAGTAAAAAATCAGTATATATAGACTCATTAACATTCAATATATAATTTTCCAACTTAAAATAAATTTTTCAAATTCTTTTGAGAGATCGATCTTGAATCGAGGACCATACGTGTCAACATTCAACCCGAACCTGAAACAACTACAGTTAACCCAACTAATATCTGACCCACAAATACAAAAGATTAGACTCAACCCGATCCGATCATTGCGAGTCGTGTCAGGTTCAGTTTGCCCGACAGCATTCTACTTGTTGCCCCACCAGTGGCCGAGAGGTTCGGACCTCTCAACTGGTAGACGGCAGGTGCTGGGTTCGAACCCAATCGCGGCTGTCGGCCTAACCGTTCGGAGTTTTCCGTGGTTTTCTTCGAACCTTGCGTAAATACGGGTTAGGTTCCCTTAGAAAGACCCCCACGGAGGGCACTCCCCCTGGTCCTATATCCCATTAGCGTAGATAATCGGACGACAAAAAATCAACCAACCAACCAACCATCTACTTGTCATCCAAGACAGCCCCGACAAAACTTTACTATAAATTTTTATCTTTTTTGTTAAAAAATATACATGTACAGATTCTTTCATGTATTATCCTATCATCCTATGTAGTCATGTAGTCATCTATATAAATTTTTATTTTAAAAAATTCGCTTTTTTTTTTTTTTTTTTTTTTTTTTTAAGAAAAATCGGGTTTGTTTGAACTCAATCTGCAAAAATCAAAATTCAGTCAGAAACTGCCTCGTACCCAAAAGAATTAGTTTAGTCAATCTGAGTTTAATTCGGGAAAAAAAAAAAAAAAAACGAAATTTAAAAGTCAAAATATTTTCCCCGACGACATCGAATTTTGAACCCGATGGGGGGGCCAGGTATGCCCCCCGGTCCCCCCTCTGGCGCCGCCCTTGCATTCATTGTACCGACCAAAAGTGTATGAAGTTATGCATCGAACTGAACCAAATTTTTTGTGTGTGTGTATGGCTATGGCTAGTTGGTCCTCTCTGAATTTGAAAAAAATCCGCCGAAAGGGGGTGCTTCAGTAGCAATTTTTGTGCAATTTTGAATATTGTACCACCTAAAAGTCAATGAAATTAAGCATAGAATTGAACTAAATTTTTTGTGTATGATTATTTTTTGGAATAAAATGTAGGTCTTCCCCAAATCAAAAAAAAAAAAAAAAAAAAAAAAAAAAAAAAAAGGCTCGTGCAGAGACGGAAACTTGTTTTTTCTCCGATTAATTGACTGAAGCAGAAATTTAAGATGAAAATCAAAGTTGGAACAGCATTGAATTGAAATTATTAAAGCATTAATATGAGATCTATTTTTTAGATATTAAAATGTACGTATAAGATAGAAGAAAGTTTTGGGATTGGCACATCCAACTAGTTTTTTTTAGTTTTTTTTTTTTAGTTTTTTTTTTTTAGTTTTAGTAGATTCAGAAATGAATGGAGGAAACATATTTTTGCTCTTACATTTTCCATGATCATCTGAATTTTTATATATACCTATATTTTAAAGGGGTAAAGTTTGTTTATTTGTAGGGGGTATCTCCGAAACTACCGAACAGATATCAAAAGTAATCGTACCAAAATGATGGTGTTCGCTCCGAATCAAACATAGGCTATATCTTATTTCGATGTTACTAACGCACAGAGGGAGCAGGAGGAAAAAACGTTCTAAAAATACGATATTTGTGCTATTGAAGGGCCTAGAAACATGAAATTTGGCATGTAATTACTTATAAAATATTAATGGTCTCTAAGAACATTTACAAAAAAATACGAAATTTAAAAAGGAGTAAAAATGCACGAAAAGTGTTCTAAATTGCGATATTTAAGCAATATCGGGAAATACCAAACCACTTAAATAATAGTGTCAAAATGATAGTGCCCTTGCTCTTATATAAGTTCTATTTTATGCTGATGTCCCTACTACCTCAGGGTTGCAAAAGCAAAAAAATTCTAAATTGCGATTTTTTTTTTTTTTTTTTCGGAAGGATATATAAACATGAAAATTGGCACGGTAATTACTTATAAGATATAAATTATCTCAAAGAACATTTTCTAACAAAAAAATCAAAATTTAAAAGGAGAGTAAAATGCGGGAAAATCACTCTAAAAATAGTTCGAAATTGTGATTTTTATGCAATTTTAGGAAAACCGAACCGATTCAAAAAATAATGGTGTGAAAATGATCGTGACAGTCTTTGCTGTAAGATAGGCTATATTTTATGTCGATAGCCACTAACACTAGTGGGTTTAAACTGCTTCAAAAATTTTACGCGCGACAAACTTTTCAGCCGATTTTAAACCCAACTTTTTCCCGTTGAAAGAGAGTGAGAGAGAAAAAAAAGGTTACATTTGTCTTTAAAAAAGTTGTAGGAAAAGCAGGAAAACCAGCACTGCTAGTACAGGACACTTATGTTTATCGCCTATTCGTATCAATCGCTTACCTCTGATTCGTTGAAATGTTCGATGTTGGATAAAAAGTCTCGGATAGGAGAGACTTTTTTGGAACTGCAGAAAAAACTTGAGAGACATTGCTGTTTGCTATCACACTGGGTGTTGTGAGGATATTCCGCGGAAAGTTGGAGGAAATCAAGTGTTGACTCAAAAGTCTCTTGAAATGTTGGTGAATCTGATAGCAGCTTTAGAAGCAAAAAACGTTTTAAAAAAGCTATTTTAGTGTTAGTGAAGGGAGTTGATTAATGAAATTTTTAAGGTCATTTAATAACTAAAAAAAAAAAAAAAAAAAAAAGGGCTGAAAACGCGTGTGAAGCGTTCTAAACCATTTCTAAATGCCGATTTGTGAGCAATCTCAGAAAGTAACTTAAAATTTGGCAGGGTTACTACTTATAAGAAGTAAATACTCTCCAAAAACAGTTTCGAAAAAAAAAAAAAATCGAAATTTAAAAGGGGGTGAAAAGCGTTATAAAAACGTTCTAAATTGCGATTTCTACGTTCAGAAAATAATTAATTTTAAAAGTAATGATTGCAAATTGATGGTGATAGTCCCTGCTTCAATATAAGCTATATTTTATGTTATTGTCATTACCACCTGGATGCTACAAGAGTAAAAAAACGTTTTAAATTGCGTTTATATATATACAGTAAAGCATCGTTTATACGACGATCATTATACGACGTTTACACTTATACGACGTTTTAGTGTGGTCCCAATTCATTCCTATTTGTTTTAATATAAAAATGTATCGTTTATACGACACATAAAATCGTTTATACGTCGTTTTTTCGATTTTTACACTTTTTTTTTGTTGTTTATTTTTGTTGTGTATTTTAAGAACTGACAGAATTTGATAGTTATGAATAACACCAAAGAATATATCTAAATATACCTAATCCATATGCTAACAACGTGGGCTTGTGTGGGAATTGTCACAAAAATAGGAGGGATAATTTTTTTTAGAGGACCGGAGATGTTAAGCTTTTCCGACCTGTTTTACTTTTACATGGCACGGTACATTCTTTTCTTATCAGTGCGCTAACAGTACAGATCAAGTTATTATTATTATTTTTTTAATTCTTCATTTTTTCGTACTGTTTCGGCCACAGATTTTTCGTACATGTCTTAAAAAAGCAAGTTCATCTTGGTAAGTGAAAAAATTGACATTTTAAAAGAATTCGAATGTAAAAGTTGTGTTAGTAATTGCATCGCAATATTAAGAACTTATTTTGTTTGCTATAATACCAGCAGAAATACTTTTCGAACTCTTCACTCATTGCACAAATCATCAATTAGAACTCAATGTCAATCAATTACGTCAAACAACCACGGGTATTTTTCTCTACGTAAAATGATCAAAAGAAAAAATAAGTGTACCGTAAAGTACCGAAAGGATGATTCTCTTTAGCAGATAGGAAATTCTAATAATTTTAAGAAAGGCTTATAATTGGAACTTTAGTGAAATAGAGAGGTAATAAAAAGAGGATGAGGGGATATATTTGGAATTTATAAATCTTCCAGGATTTATATAATTTCTAAAATATATCAGATAAGAAAGCATATATTCAGCGGGAGCTTTTCATTTTTTTGTGTTAAATTTAAATTGATATTCTCCTCTCTCTCCCCCCCCCTTTTTTTGGTTACCTCTTTGTTTAATTTATAAATGTATGTAAATCAACACGAATATATATATATATATATATATATATATATTGAGAGTGGGTTATTTATTTTAACATAATTTTAAAACTGTTTAATTTACACCAATATATGGATATTTGTCTAGTTATATCTATAATTAAATAGCTATATTTTAATTATCAAATTATTTTTAATGTTATTGATATAATTTTTGGTATTATTATTAATATTATTACTATTATTATTTTTATTTTTTAATTTTTATTATCCTATATTAAGATAATGAGTTTTTACCATGTAAAGTCACAATAAATGTTACTGATTAAAGTAACATAATGTATTTTAAGTTATATGTTAATATGAATGTTATCTCTTAATTATAATTTTAATCATTTTATTAATTTAATTTTATGTTAATATCGATTATTAAATATTTTTCCGGTTCAATTATATTTCCATTCTGCTTTATCTTTTTGTTTGTTATGGATAACTATTATATTTACTTACTTTCAACTCCTTTTTGTAAAATATCTTTGTTCCTTGTTTAATAATTTGGCTTTTGTGTGATGGTAGTCCCAAATTCGTATTGTTTTGCTTTTTCATGGCAAATACGAAGATGAAACCACACACTCCATTTGTAGTTCCAAAGTATTTGGGACCTGAAGATTCTGCTTTGGTTCTACAAATTTCATTTGTATTCATATTATTCTTTTTTCCTTCCATGTTCAATTTACTATAAGTTATTAAATTCAATGGTTAATTTCAAATGGTTAATATTGTTTACTATAATTCAATTTAATTCTTTTATTGATAAAATCCATTGGTGAATCTTGTCTACTTTTAATGGTATTATATATATATATATATATATATATATATATATATATATATATATATATAACTGAGGTGTCTAACATTTTGAAATTTGGCATGATAATTACTTAAAAGATGCGAGTGCTTTCTAAGAACCGTCGAAAGAAAATTGCAAATTTAAAAGGATTAAGTGAACGAAAAGCTTTCTAAAAATATTCTAAATTATAATTTTTATACATCTTATGAAATACCAAGAGAATTAAAAAAATTAATGGTTGCAAATTGGGGGTAATAAAACTTGTTCAAACATAAACTATATTTTATGTGCATTCCATTAATATTAGATGTTTCCAAGAGCAAAAATCATTTTAAATTGCGATTTTTGATGCTAAAGAGGCTAGAAAATTTAAATATGGCATGATAGTTATACTTAAAAAAGTAATTGTCCTCTAAGAACAGTCAAAAGTAAATTCGAAATTTAAAAGTTGTGAAGCGATGGAAAAGAGCGAAAGGCTTTCTAAAAAGTTGCTAAATTCGATTCAGTGGCGTAGCTAGGATAGGTGACACCCGGGACGGATGTAAATGTTGTCACTCCCAGTCATCATGGGTCACCCCCCCCCCTTCCGATCCGTCATATTTTTTCATTCACAATTCTATGTTATAACAAAAAATGACCATGCCATTCCTTATTTACCTTTTGTCCTCCTACATATATATATATATATAATACCATTAAAAGTAGACAAGATTCACCAATGGATTTTGAATGCAAATGAAATTAGTAGTACCAAAGCAGAATCGTCAGGCCCCAAATGCTCTATAAATACTTTTATAAATACATCCAAAGTTATTCAGACAATACCATTAAATAAACCAATGAAACCAGTATTTTTACAATCATATTATTGAAAACAGTTGAAGTTTGAAGTGAAATAGAAGGCAGATTACCAAATTACTAAAAAATATATGGATAAATGGACATTATATAACCAGAGTAATTCATATATTACCAAACAATAAACTGGCGATGCACAATCTTTTTGCCAGAAAATCGTTTGACACCAGAATATTTGAAAGTGACATTTGTTTTCTTTCGTAGCAAAGTTTCTGCCATTATTATAAGGAAAATTATTCTGCATAAAATTACTGGTATCAGTTTGGCCCGCGGGCCACAGGTTGTGCACCCCTACAATAAACCAATCAAACTAGTATTTTTACAGTCATCTTATTGAAAACAGTTGAAATTTGAAGTGAAATAGAAGGCAGATTACCAAAATAATGAAAGGTAAATGGATAAAAGGACAGTAGAAGGCTTTTTTTATTAAACTACTCATCAGGGGTGCATAGTTTAACAGAAAAGCAAAAACATCCTACCAGTTTCTGTTATGAACCGTGCTAAAAGCTAAGAATTCGACTCAGAATGCACCCGACTGGCTGGAAGCTATTTACTATTACAAATTAGTAAAAAGATACTAAAAGAAAATAAAAACAATATGACAAAATAACAATAATATAATATTCTTTAAAAAAGCATATATAGTAGACTCCCTCAAATCCGCACAGCTTGGGACCAGAGGTTTTGCGGATTTTAGAATTTTGTGGATTTCTGGTCATTGCTTTGTTTACATTTTTTAAACAATAATTTGAGTGCAAATAATACTGCAATAGGAACTATAATGAATACTTACAATATAATAAAATATTAAAATAAGTAATAAACTAAAATAATAAAAATTTAGATAGTTTTTAAAATGATAAAAGTACTAATAGCAAAGGTCAAGTTAATAATCAATAATGTATGATTAAATATTCATTATAAAGATTAGATGTATTTTTCCAAAATTATTCAACAAAACTTGCCTCATAAAAGTACATTTACTAATTCACATCAAAATCATAAAATAAGGATTTTTTTCCAAGTTTAGCCAGGCTTAATAACCAAAAAATCTTGATTTGATTAAATATATTTGGTAAGAAGATTGTGATTACCAGTGATATCAGCAATAGCTTGAATTTTTTCCAAAAAAATTTATTCTTCCTTCAAGAAAAAAAAAAAAAAAAAACATGAATAAAGTATTAAGAAAATTACAAAATAAAAAATATATGGAATTGATGCAAAACTAAAAAAAAAATCAAATTTTGTCCCAATATCTGAATTGAAAGTTTCATTGTTTACATCCATAAAATATGTGTGGATTTTAGAGAGTTGCGGATTTCTGGTTTGCGGATTTGAGGCAGTCTACTGTATATACTAAAATATCTACCATACCCAAATTCTAGCATGATTTGTAGTTCAAGTGGATCTACAGTAGATATAAATTAAATGTGACTTTGTAACAGTTAAAGTTATGGTCAAGGTATAAGTCATATAGATAATAAAATTAAAATTGTAACAATAATTATAAAAATTAGTAGAACATATATTATACTATAAAATTCATAATACATTTAGAAAAAATATAAATGCTACTGTTAGAAGTATTATATTTTTAAACAATTATTAATATTACTATATTAATTATTTAACTAGAATGTGTTATTTCAGCTTCTAGTACAAAAATGTTTTAGTGCTGCCATCTATATGATTAATATATTAATTAAATTATATACTTATGGTGCTGCCATCTATTATTGAAAAATATTATTGGAATAAAAATAAATTATTTAATAGCTAAGAATTTCCAAGAATAATTTCTATTCTAATATTTTATAATTAATTTCTTTAAGACAAATACAATATACAACCATATCTTATCTCAACAACTTGATCATTTTTAAGTTATGTATATTTTTAGGTAAACATAAACTTTAATACTATGTGTAAAGTTATTTTTTTAAATATATAATAATTAACCATTGGGTATTATCCAGACAACACCGCCCTCCTCCGTATATATAAACAAACACAGAATCGACTCATCATTCAACCCATAGTCCGCATAAGTCAGTGTGCTGTCACTATGGCGAAGAAATTTTTTTTAAATTTTCTTTTGCTGCCCACTCATTGGATTGGTAAGTTTTTGTTTCCTGGTTCATGTCTTATTTAGATGCATCATTCTTTATAAAATTTCACATTCTCAAAAAAAAAAAAAAAAAGAAAACTAACTCTATTGCATCGTGCGTTAAAAATTTCATTTTATTTCAAAATTCCTTTCTAAAATCTCATAAGATTATATATATACATTTGTAAATAAAGATTGGGTGTCACCCCTTAGAGGGTGACACCCGGGGCTGACCGCCCCCTCCGCCCGCCACTTGCTACGCCACTGTTACGATTACTATTTTTTACGATTCTTATTTAATAAGCACGTACAATTAATTAATAATTATGCATATTAGATAAATACGTTTAATTAATTAATAATTATATATACAGGGTGATCAGAAAGTCAGTATACATTTGATAAATTAATAATTCACTGAATAATGTAGGTAGAGAGGTAAAAATTGACACACATGCTTGGAATGACATGGGGTTTTATTTAACAAAAAATAAATAAAAAGTTCAAAATATGGCCGACAGATGGCGCTGCACAGCAAAACGTCAGTGACGCTGCCTGAGAATCGTGTATAAAAGGCGCTGTAAATGAGACAGAGAATCAGATGCACCAGCAACCGCAGCATGTTGACGTTACCAGAGAAGGCATTGTTAGTGAAGCTCTACTATCAGAAAGGGGAATTTGCTACTGCAGCTTTACGATCCTATCGCCATACGAAGGGTACTCGAACGGGTAAAGGTCCTATGACAATTGCAGCTGTGAAGAGAATGATGTCGAAGTTCGAAGCCACAGGTTGTTTAGACGATGGACCCCGTAGTGGCCGACCGACCACAAGTGCTAATGTTGCTTAGACTGTTCAGGACGAAATGGAGGTTGTAGCGGGTTCGTCTACGCATGGAGAAGTGAGTGCTCGTGATGTTGCACGTCGCACTGGCATTCCATACAGTACTGTTTGGGCAGCACTAAGGCGTACCCTCCGATACTATCCGTTCAAAATCCAGCGGCATCATGAACTGTTACCCGGCGATTTTGAGCAGTGAAGAGCATTTGCGGTGTGGGCGTTTCAAAAGATAGCGGAAGAAGACGATTGGTTGTCTAACGTGTTATGGACCGACGAAGCCCATTTCACACTCCGAGGGTCTGTCAACACCCACAACTGCAGAATTTGGGCTACCGAAAATCCCAGAACTTTCGTGCAAACTCCATTGCACGACGAGAAAGTCACTGTGTGGTGTGGATTTACCACATCTACCGTTATCGGGCCTTTTTTCTTCCAGGAAAGTCGTGATTCTGGTTTTGTAACTGTTTCCGTGACGGGTGAGAGGTACGCCGATATGTTACAAAATCACATCATCCCTAGCCTGGCTGATAAACATCTGCTGGAAACTACGATTTTTATGCAGGATGGCGCTCCACCCCATATTCATAGACGTGTGAAAGATCTCTTGCACACGTTGTTTGGTGATGATCGCGTGCTGAGCCGCCATTTTCCTCATGCGTGGCCTCCCCAGTCCCCAGATATCACTCCGTGTGATTTTTGGCTCTGGGGTTACATGAAGTCGCAAGTCTACCGTGATCGACCGACATCAATAGGGATGCTAAAAGACAACATCCTACGGCAATTTCGCAACATAACTTCAGATATGATGTACAGTGCTGTGCACAACATTGTCCCTCGACTACAGCTATTGTTGAGGAATGACGGTGGACATGTTGAGCATTTGGTCTGAAGAACATCGTCTTTGCTTTGTCGTAATTTGTTATGCTAATTAATGATTTTCTTATCACATGAAGCGCCTTCTGTCGGCCATTTTTTGAACTTTTTATTTATTTTTTGTTAAATTAAACCCCATGTCATTCCAAGCATGTGTGTCAATTTTTACCTCTCTACCTACATTATTCAGTGAATTATTAATTTATCAAATGTATACTGACTTTCTGATCACCCTGTATATGGGTGATTCTCAAAATAGGGGACAATTTCAAAAGTGAAATCTTAAAAAAATTACTGTTAGCAAAATTTCTGAAAAAAAAAGGTGTTGTTAATATAGTATTAGGTATACTTTATATGTAGTCAGCAGAGCTAAATATTTAAAAATTAACTTAAAAAAAATTAGTATTTTTGAGCCATGCTAATGACAAAACAAATTGCATGGAATAAATATATTAAGAAATTTTTATTTTCATCCTGTTTAAATAATTTTTTCTATATTTATTAGCCTTCCTTTACAGCAAATGGTTTCCATTTTTACATATATACATATAAGGAGAATAAAAACATTACCAAAGAGCAAACTTCATGAGCAATATTCTGACACTAACAATGTAAGAAGCTGTCTTAGTGATTTTCTGACAGATTTAATGCATATTTTAGGAATAATAAATGTAATACCTAAATTTATATGTAAAATTAAACTTTATAAAGGATACAATACAAGCACTGGTTACATTTATGCACATAGGAGTCTTTAGCATGGACAGAAAACCCATGCTAATGACATCGATATTTTTCCATGCTAATGACAAATTTTAATTTAAATAAGATTATGAGCCATAATATAATCACAATGAAATAGTCCTTTCTGTGGCTTTTTAAAACACAAAAGTTCTATGCAAATAAGTAAAATAAAAATTTTGGCTTTAAAATAAACATGAAAATTATTATCCATTCTAATGACATACAATTGATGTACTCCCCTAATATTCAACTTCTATTCTTAAAATACAATACATGCTTCTATTTTCAGGCTGGGATAAAATGGCTACTTGTTGCCATGGAGAAACTTTATATTTTCAAACTATTGTCATATGTGAAAATGAAATTTTGATTAATAACCAGCTGTTCTAGTATGACCTTGTTTTGAAAATGGAATATGGAGGACAAACTTTAATTCTTTTTTTATATACTATAATTTTATTTTTAAAAAGAAATTTATTGGATAAATCCTCTCCTTGATTAATTTAAAGAAAGAATAACATTTGTTTTATTTTATAAACATGATATTAACTCTTGAAATATGCTAGTATACACAAGGCACAGCTGCTGTGGACATCCATGCTAATGACATTTTGAACATTTATTCTGTTATTTTAAGGTGTTTTTAACTAAAACGTGAGTAATTCTTGAGTGCAAATAATGAATAATATTAAGACAAACATATCTAAATATAAAAACATGACAGAAAACCTCTCATTTTTTTTTTTGTATGCCGAAAGACATAAATTGTCCCCTATTTTGAGAATCACCCATATGCATGTGTGTGTGTCTATTAATTACTTTAATTTTTTATATTTTCGTTTTCGGCCGAAAATGGGAAGATCACTGAAATTCCATTTCGTTTTCGGCTTTAAAACATGTTTCGGACTATTTTTAACTATAAACATGAAAAAAAAGGCCAAAATAATGCTCAGAACTCCTCGTATGTGAGAAATTTTAGACCAAACCAGCTTACAAATAAATGTTTTGTAGAAACTGACTTGGACTGAGCCGGAATTGATCTAAGATTTTAACTTCTTTCCTGACCAGGAGGATCTCGGGCCGAACTTTAACTTTTATAGTGAGCCGGACCGAGTCGATATTTTTGTACGACCCGGGGCAAGCGTGGGCCGAACTTTTATTTTTTAAACCGGGCCGGGCTATATATATTTTTTTTCTATGACTCGGGCGGACCCGAGCCTGGAAATTTTGGCCAGTGCAAATCTCTGAGGCAGATAACTTAAATGGAAAAATTTCAATGTCAGGTCGAAAAAAAAAATATTAAATACACTTACTAAACGGAAAGTCTGTCTAAAACGGAATTTTTGTACGATTCGTCTTAGCAGGTTTAACTTTGAGAAATGGTAATTCTAGGCATCCTTCTGCTTCCATTTTTATTTTAGCCTGCCCGGTCGAAATTGGTTTCTTTGGGCTTTGGGCCGGACGACACAGGTCGTGTTTGACGATGTCTTAAGTGAGCAACCAACTCCATGGGATCTTCGTTGAATGACAGAGCAAAACTTGTATGTTTTGTCGTTGCCTTCCAATGATGTTTTCCTATCTGCACCACAGACGGACGACAATCCCACCGGCCTGTCAGTTACACGGTCGGCTGGAACGTTCGTCCGTTGGCAGCACAGAAAAATACTGCAACTCCACTTCTGACAGCCTGCGAAAATACAAGATAAAAAAAAATGTATATTGTAGGCTATGAGCAGATGAATTATACTTGTAATAATGAATAATATTAGTAATAATAATAATAATGATGATAATAATACTTTTGATAATAATAATATTAGTCGCCTTCATTGGTAAATTTCATTTATGCGCTAGATTGACCTAAGATTAATGAATATTTAAGTTTTGTTTTAAAGGGTATATTTTACCGCCGCTGCCATGCTACTAAAGAATTAAAGTCTGCATATGAGGCATTTTTTGGTTGATTTTAATCTGCATTCTCTATGTCCTTTTCCTTCGTCGTTTTTTTTATAATAAGGATGTTTGCAGAGCTGCGGCCATAAGACGGTTCAGCGGCACTAATGGACTCGGGTCCCCAGTTTCTAAGGGCTTTCGATGAGTCTAAATGAAATTTTGTGGTCTTATATATACACGGGCTGTTTCTAAACAAAAACAGAATTTCATTTGAATTTTCGGAACAAAAATTCATTTAGTGGCCTTGGAATCTTTTCCAGGTGGGGCTCAAAATATTTTAGGGGGGGGGGGGGACTGAGTTGTCCATAGCGCCCCCTTAGCTACGGCCCTGATCCTACATATAGTCTATTCTTTAAAAACATTGTAATTTATTCTTTTCCTTTTTCTTTCTATTTATTTATTTATTTTGAAAAATGTCTTATTAAATGAAACCAGCAATACTCAAAATCTCAACCTACGCTACGACTTCAATTCGCGAGGAGCCCTAACAACCGGCCAGTGTTGAATTCAGACACTTTTCTCCGGGAGGGATTTCAGTGGCTCCGGGGGAGGACATTATAGAGTTCCGGGAAGGGAAATTGTAATTTTTGACCATTGAAAACACAAAATTTCAAATTTTCCGAGGGGGGGCATTTTATTGCTCCGGGGGACGTCCCCCCCCGGGCCACTCCCTGAATTCAACACTGTCCAGGGCCAGCTCTAAAGGTCTGCACGGACCGGGCCGGCAAGTTTAGAATAGTTTTTTCAACGGGCCGGGCCCACAAACAGCATAAACGGGCCGGGCCGGCAAAAAAATTGAACGGGCCGGTCCGGGCCGATAAAAAAAATTTCGGACCTGCCGTCCCGTTCGCAAGATTTAAGCACATACAATAAAATATGAGCTATTTTCAACGAAATGGTTTTAACGAGAATAAGTATAAATGTGCGTCACGAGCCATAATAGTTTGACAGCATTAGTATAAAAATGTACAGTGTAGAGATCGTCATCGGACAGTTACATTGTGTATAATCCGTTTTAATATTTTTTTAGCTTACTCGTGTCGGCCCGAGATCAAACTTGCATTATTTTTTTACGTGTAGACTAGCCAGACCGGAACTAGACTTTGTTCTAGACTTGTTCTCAAGATCTGTAGGGCGGACAACATGATTTGTAAAATTATTAACAGCGATAAAGAACTTATGTTAGCTTAATCTTTGGATATATACTTCTTGATAGTTTTTAAATTAATTTTTCAATAATGCGAAAGTTTGACATATTTTCTGATTAATTTTAAATTGTAAAAGTATAAAAGTGATAAGCCTGACTATTGAAGGGATTTGGAATCGAATAGAGTTTTTCATTTTTGGTAAATAAAATACTTGTGTAACCTTGTTGAGATATATAATAGTGTCTCAAATGATTGTAGGTTTTTCTCCCTTCCCATGCTATCACTTCCGGAAATTCTATTCAAAATGCTAACTTTGACAGTATTTTATTTGATTGCAGTATTCTTAAATTACTTGTATCAAAAAATGGATAACCCCATTTGATTATATAGTTTCTGAATAAAGATACCTGCTAAACTTATGCATTTCTGAGAAAAAAATGAATTTAAAAATATATCAGAAAGGAGTTTCTTTGAATTTAAGAATGAATTTGGATTTAAAATCATAGAAATATTTTTATAAATCTTCTTTTATTAAACAGCTTCAAAAGGTACGATGTTTTTAACTTTCTTTCTTTTTTCTTTTATTCCAAGCCATATTAATTTTTTAATGAATCTTTATTCAAATGTTGAAAGCCTAAATATCTATTAAGGA
This sequence comes from Maratus speculifer, assembly GCA_964019185.1. Classification (NCBI taxonomy): domain Eukaryota; kingdom Metazoa; phylum Arthropoda; class Arachnida; order Araneae; family Salticidae; genus Maratus; species Maratus speculifer. The sequence continues at coordinate 306,737,622 of OZ025295.1, read as the reverse complement.
AGGTCTCCATACTGGGCATACTCAGAATTTTATGAAAAAAATACTAATTAAAGTTATGTATGTAATAAAGGATCAGTCAAAATTAGCGGCGGAATCACATTAGAAATTATGTAAAAAAATAAAATATTTTCGAATATTTGGCGTGAAAAGACGAAATCGATTTGGCGGGCAGCTCTTATCCTCGCCAAAAGCAAACCATTATTATGCAGCTCAAAACTGTTGGATATTTATAATGCGTGAAAATCGTATTTAATGAATTTAAACATAAACAATGAGAGACTTTAATATATTATATACATATATATATACATAATTTATTTCATATATATATTGCTTGTTGAAGTAGCTATTTAATTAATCACTGGAAAAAATGTTTTCATAGATAAAACTAGTTGGATGTGCCAATCCCAAAACTTTCTTCTATCTCATACGTACATTTTCATATTTTTAAAAAATAGTTACTCATTTTAATGTTTTAATAATTTTAATTCAATACCATACGAACTTTGGTTTTCATCTCAAATTTCTGCTTCAATCAATTAATCGGAGTAAGAACGAATTTCCGTCTCTACACGAGTCGATGAATAATAGAGAACAATAGGCAGGTTTTTTTTAATTCAGGGAGGACCTATTTGCCTTAACAAAAATAATTATATACAAAAATTTTCGTTCAGTTCTAGGACTAACTTCATACACTTTTAGGTGGTGCAATATTGAAAAAGGCATAAAATTGGCTACTGCAGCGCCCACTTCCGGCGGATTTTTTTCAAATTCAAGGAGGACCAACTAGCCATAGCCGTACCCTTACACAGAAAATTTGGTTCAATTCGTTGTATAAATTCATATACATTTTCGTTGGTACAATATTGAAAATGGCACAAAAATCGCGATTCCATCCGTCGGATTTTTTTCAAATTCAAAGAGGACCAACTGGCCATAACCATACACTTACACAAAAAATTGGTTCAATTCGATGCATATCTTCATATACAATATTGAAAATGGCACAAAAATCGCGATTGCAGAGCCCCCTTCCAGCGTCTTTTTTTCAAATTCAGGTAGGTCGAATTAGCCATAGTCATACACTTACACAAAAATTTGGTTCAATTTGATACATAACTTCATATACTTTGGCCGGTACAATATTGAAAATGGCACAAAAATCTCGATTGCAGCGCCCCCTTTCAACGGATTTTTTCAAATTCAGGGAGGACCAACTAGCCGTAGTTATACACTTACACAAAAAATTTGGTTCAATTCGATGCATAACTTCATATACTTTTGGCCGGTACAATATTGAAAATGGCACAAAAATCGCGATTGCAGCGCCCCCTTCCGGCGGAATATTTCAAAACTGAAGGAGGACCTGCTTACCACAGCCAGAAACATCCACAAAAAATTTAGTTCTTTTCTATGCATAACTTCATATGCTTTTTGATGGTGGAATGGCGGCATACACACAGACAGACGGACAGACAGACATTTTGTAAAAACAGGTTTTTTGGAATCTCTGACCCATAAAACGTGTAAATCCGTCGAAAAACGGAAGTCGAAAAAATTTCGATTACAATACTTTCTTCTATTGAAGATAGAAGAAAGTAACGAGGTTAAGTGATATTTAATTTGAATAAAATAATCATTTTAAATAGTATTTTGAATCAAAATTGATTCAAATTATATCAGTTAATATTATTAACACAGTTAATATTATTAACTGTTAATATTATTAACTGATATCACTTAATATCAGTTATAGAGGAACATTTATATGTTTTTGTATCATTATGGTTTATTATCATTATGTTTTAATATCATATTCTTCCCTTAAAATTCATTTCTTATAAATATTTAAGAGGAAAAATTATTCTCTGCAATATTTTAATATTTTAAAAATAAAATACAAATGTAATAAAAGTGATTCCAAACGGATTTTCAGACAGCGTTATCATTGATGTAAATTAATTAAAACATGTTTCACAAATCACAATTATTATTTAATACCGTAGCGTACAACGATTCCGAACTAATTACCATTGAATACTTTAGCAGGAATTCGGAATAAAGTGGATTTCATTAATACGAGGGTCATCCAGAAATAAGGTTCCCATCAAGTTTACAAATTAACAACACTGTTGTTAAATCTCATAGAAATTGTCATCGTTGGAAAGAAGGAAGTTTGCTCTAATTGTCTACATAATCGCCGTCTTTTTCTACGTATTTTTTGTAGACGGACGGGCTCCAATTTCTTATCTCAATATCGTAGAATTCCGGCGCCTACCGTTGAGGAAGCGTTTCACCTCTTCCTTCACATCATCGTTGCACCGGAAGTGTTGGCCATCCTCAGCGTCTTTAATCTCGGGAACAAGTGACAATCACTAAGGGACAGGTCCGGATTCTAAGGTGGGTGGGGCATGACAGTATAACCAACCAAACTGTGTCCGAAGTTCCTGGGTTTGACGGTAGACGTGAGGTCGGGCGTTGTCGTGAAGAATCGTTAAATCGACTGTCACCGGCAGTTCTGGAAAGCTCGCCTGAGTTTTTTAGCGGAAAAAATGCTAATTACGAAACGAATCTCGCACTTGGCGGGATCAACAATGGAAACCTTCATATCGGACATCTGCTGAGCCAAGATTGAGCGGCTCAGCAGGGGGAATCGCAAGTGCGGGAATAGCCGCGCAACCCGGCTGTTGCCGTGTTTCGTCTCGCAGCTTCCCCTATGGCTGGAGGTCTGTTTGGAACCTTTTTTTTTTGGATCGACCCTCGTAATAATCGTGTTATAGACGTTTTAAGCAGTAAATGAAGAGCAGGGACATCGGCTAATGTCTGCTTTATGCAAAGTTAATTAACTCGTAGTGAGCAGGTCATGTTATTTTTAATAGCTTAATTTAAAATTCACCGTTAATACATAACAGACTCTTCAAATAAAAACTACAACTGTAGTATCCCAGCAATAAATAGGCTTTTTCGCTACACATAAACCTGAAAATTTATGTTAATTAATTATTTTTTCTGTTTAGCAATGATAAAAAATTATTGTCCACAATTGTATAAATGGAGCTGGCATGTATACTGTAAATAACCAGCTTTCTTTCCAATTTTGTTTACGTAATTTCATCAAACATTACTTAACTTCTTTGTATAACAACTAGGGCGGCCCAGCCCCCTCTGCTCGCTATGCTCGCCAACCCCCCCCCGCGTAATCGCTTCGCGATTCCAAATTATTGCCTACCCCTGCTTGCTGCGCTCGCCAATACCCCATGGTATGAATAAGCAGTTGCAGACCTTTCAAATGATGTGTCACACGACTGGTGTTGTAAATAAATTAAAAATGTGCCCCCCTGGGGGGCAGAGTGGGAGGCGACACAAAAGACATCCATAATATGAATAAGCAGCTGCAGACCTCTCAAATGATATGTCACAGACTGGTGTTGTAAAGAAATTAAAAATGTGCCCCCCTGGGGGGCAGAGTGGGGGCGACACACAAGACATCCATAAAATGAATAAACAGTTGCAGACCTTTCAAATGATGTGTCACACAATTGGTGTTGTAAAGAAATTACAAAATGCGCCCCCTCTGAGGGCAGAGGGGGGGGGGGTTACACACAAGATATCCATAATATGAATAAGCAGTTGCAGACCTCTCAAATGATGTGCCACACAATTCGTGTTGTAAAGAAATTAAAAATATGCCCCCCTGGGGGGCAGAGTGGGGGATGACACACAACACATCCATAATATGAATAAGCAGTTGCAGACCTTTCAAATGATGTGTCACACAACTGGTGTTGTAAAGAAATTAAAAATGTGACCCCCCCCTGGGGAGAGCAGAGTGTTGGGGTGACACACAAGACATCCATAATATGAATAAGCAGTTGCAGCCCTTTCAAATCTTGTGTAACACGACTGGTGTTGTAAAGAAATTAAAAATGTGTCCCCCCTGGGGAGCAGAATGGGGGATAACACACAAGACATCCATTATATGAATAAGCAGTTGCAAACCTCTCAAATGATGTATCAAACGACTGGTGTTGTAGAGAAATTAAAATTTGGCGAAATATTACAGTTATCGCCAAGTTGGCGTCACTTTTGACAACTAATTTTGGTCGCCAAATTTGGCGATATATCGCCAAGTTGGCGACAAACTTGGCGATTATTGGCGATGGTAACCTTTCCTCTCTTTATGGTAACCCATACGGCGATGCATAGACGGAGCCCTTTCCTGATTGGTCTATTCGACTCATGGAAGGAGTGGACAACCCGGATTCGTTAGTTCCGGAAATCTTCCACATCAGCATCATTCCAGGAGTCATTCCTTTTAAGGCTAGTTTTTTTTTACTATAGAAGGATAAATATATGTTTTTTTTTTTTTTTAACTAATGTCTTTTAATTTTCGTGCTTTTAAGTTTTAAAAAATCGGTATTTTGTTTTCTGAATTCTGTACGGAATAGACGATTTTTCGGAATAGCGGGACTCAACTGTAACCTAAAAACAGCCGAATAATAACGCTTCGAAAAGAAAAAAAAAGAAAGAAAGAAAGAAAAGAAACGGAAAAGAAAAAAAAATCGGCTATCTAATCATTTATATACTTTTATTTGCTTGTAACATTAATATAGATACTTAATATTAAATATAGTTTGTAATAGCTCCATGTTTTGTCTTTCATTTATAATTTTTTTTAAATAGCACGAATTTTAGTTGCATTTTCTTTTTAGTTGCTATGGAAAAATGACGACAAAAGATAAAAAAAAAATTGCGAAAGCTTGATGTCATTTCAATTAACTTTTCATCATGTTTGAAACTGTTCAACTCTATTCTCATTGTTGTCTCTGTTTTCGTTACAATTTAGTTTCTTAATATGGCAACAAAATTAATTGTTTTTTAAATACTCAAAATTTAACTCAACAATACAGGTTTCAACGGTAAGCTATAATTTAGAAATATCGTTACGCAACAATGGTTAATTGTTTGAATCTTCATCTCGTGCGACAGCAAATTAAATATAGAATAGAATTCGATTTCAAATTCATTTCCAAAAAAATTTTCAAGCTTGATGGTTCTACTTGCAACTGCTCTTGAAAAAAAAATGGAAACTACTCATATAATGTCTCTTGATTCTTTTTTTTCAGGTCGTCGACAGGAACATGGGAGCATCGACGGATGGATGGCATGCTCAAATAATAATTTTTATTTGGGTATTGCCTCATCATTGGATGGCGGACGCAAGTTCTGGAAGCCCATGGCAGTAGCAGTTGAAGAAGCAGCCGTGGATGAAGTAAGTACGACTTCTCCCCAACCTTCCCTGAGTTGGTGGAAGAAGTCAAAGGTAAGTTGGTGGCGGAAGATTCTGGCCTTCTGCTGCATATGCTATGAGGCCGATTTTTAATACAGTAAAATTTAAAGATTGCAACCATATCTATAGCTCATATCAAAGGCTGCAATTTTTTTATCAACTGTATTAACCAGAGAAATCGGTCTTAATGCATTTTTAAATTTACAGTTTTTTTCCTGAAGTATTATGAATTTATTTTAAATTCTATATATAGATACATGTTGGTCCACTAATCGCTTGAAAGATGTTTTTTAGTAATGACTTTATAAGTTGACCATCTCAATAATAAATCATTTTGCATTGAGATGGTACGCGGTACGCTGATATTACTATATAAACAGTATAACATCATTAATCTGGACATGTCTAATCACGAAACTTCTGTAGCTCAGCCATTTCGGTATACAGTGGCTCACAAAAGTGTTCGTACACTTAGGAATTTCAATGAAATAGGGCTCTATCTATTAATTAAAATTAATATTTTAGAATGGGTATTTAAGAGTAAGATCTATGACTCATTATTAACAAAACTACATAAAATATTTTTAAAACATAGCACAACTTTATTTTGAAAAAAATCACTAATCAAAAATATCAAAAAATTTACCTCACAAAAGTCTTCGTACACTTTAAAAAAATCGCAGTATAATTGTAAATATTGTAATATTTCGCTAAAGTTGTACTTAATAGGATATTATTTAGCACCCACAAAAGTTTTTCAAACACCTGGGAATAGATTTAGTTAGTGTTTTTGTAATTTCTGCATGAAAGTTAATGCCTTCATCGAACATTGCTGTTTTTACTTCGCTTTTTGTTTCAATGCTGTGTTTTCGTGTTCTAACTTCCAGTTACCTCCAAATATGTTTTACTGGGTAAATTCAGCAATTGAGGTGATGTTTTCAGAACTTGTGAACAATTATAAAGACGCTAGAGGCGAACGTTGAGAGCCATGTGCCTTGTATCATTATCCTGATAAAAAACAAAGTTGTATCTGTTACCCATATATTGGCCTGATAATTTTAAATTGCCTTTTAAAATATTGGAACAAAGATCGTGATTTATTATGCTATCAATATATACAGAGCCTGATTACTAACGGGGCACTCTCTCCCCAGTAAAATTACATAGAAATTTTCGCCTTGTTTAAACGCCCTTATCAATCAAAATTACTATCATGAATAAGGAAAAAATTTCTATTTATTTTTTCTGGTGGGAGAGTGCCCCGTTGATAATCAGGCCCTGAATATATACCAAATTACCAAATCCTGATGCTGATATGCACCCTCACACAAGGACAACTCCACTGCCATGCTTAACTGTTCCAACTAAGTTCTTTGAATTAAATTCTTAATTTTTTTTTCTCCATACTATTATGCACTCATTGGACAAAGAATGGCATACTAGATTTAATCTGTAAATAAAACATTAATTTAATACGATTCGGGTATATTTATCATTGATTTTGCTAAAGAAAGCCTAAGCTTTCTGTTTTTCGCATTAACAAAAAAATTTCTATGGGCAGAATACCTATATAATGCAGCTGGACTTACCATTCGTCGAACAGTTTCAGGTAAAAATGAAGTAGAAACTATTTCATTAAATTCTATAGCAACTTTTATAGCACTTAAACATGGATTTTTTAAGACTTTTCTAATTGTAAGTATTTGATCTCATTGCGTTCACTTAGATTGACGACCTTTTCATACCTAGTTTTCAATCCATTTTTTTTCTACAAAGCCTTTTATCGCATACTTCACCATAGAATGGAATAAATTAACTAATTTTGCAATATTTCGAATTGATTTACTACTATTATGAAGAAAAATAACTAATTTCAAACGCTATTAGTCGTGACATTACGATTACAAACCATTTTTAATTAATAAATAGAATATTACGGACCAATTCTGCAAAATATAAAGCCAAGCGATTTTTTAAATGTCAATATAATGCAAAAATAAAAATAAAGCGACAAATAATATTTTTAATAATGAAATTATCCGAAAATGTTTCCGTGTACGAAGACTTTTGTGGCGTCTTCTTTCTGTGGCATCTCCTGTTTTCATTTTTAGATTTAAAAAAAAATCCCTTAATGTTAAACAAAAAGGTTGTGTGTTATTTAGAATAGCTTGAAGATAATATAAAAAATTTCTCTACTTCATATACGAATTTAATTTCAGGGAAATTTCTTTTTAGTACAAATTTTTAAAGTGTACGAACACTTTTGTGAGCCACTGTATTTATTCGTTTTTATTTTAATAGTATTTATTTCATAGATGGCGCCATTACGCATATGAATTTCAGAAAATGATTAAAAATATTAACAGACTACGAAATTTGCTATTTTTTTTAATACATTTTAAAATTGCAAGAATTTCCTGTATTACATTTATAATTAATATGGGTGTCTTTTTTAATGTTAAGTTGTAAAAATACAAAATCTATTAATTTTACTATTTTTTTTAAATCTAAAGATGAGATGGCGCCGAAACTTTTCGATATCAGATTTTGTTATTATAATAATTCCTTTTGACTTACTTCAATATTTGTAAGTACTACATATTTATTTGTTTATTTTATCATTCGCGTTATATATCACTATTTTAAATATGCTAATGTAATTATAAATTCATTTTTTAATTGTAAATTAATTGTAAGTCTTACTTAAATTTCGCACAGATATCATATACGCACCTTATTGGCGCGATCACAACAAAATGGCGATTTTACGCCTCATATGGTAACCCAGTTATTTTAACAGACTTCAATAATAGAGGAAATTATCAATTCGACGCGACCGCCTAAAAGTTAGCCCCCCCTTGACGGAAAATGAAAAAGTGAGATATGCATTTCGTTTGATCATCGTTTGATCAGATTTGATCAACAATTTTCATCGTTTGATCAACATTATTTTACGAGTTATGATTAAAAATAACCAGGGGGGGCTAACTTTTAGGATTTTTCAAAATGCTCAAAATAAAAAAAAAATTAGCGATTCTTATCAGAAATCGATCGTAGAGATTTGATCAACTATTTTTAGCGTTTGATCAAACCCGGAAGTGCCCCCAAAATCGATATTTTTAATTCCAGACACCTAAAAGTTAGCCCCCCCATGACGGAATTTCGAAACAAAAATGGTGTCATCTAACGTAAAATTACCTCTAGAGATTTGATCAACCATTTTTAGCGTTTGATCAAACCCGGAAGTGCCCCCAAAATCGATATTTTTAACTCCAGACCCCTAAAAGTTAGCCCCCCCATGACGGAATTTCGAGACAAAAATGGTATCATCTAACGTAAAATTACCTCTAGAGATTTGATCAACCATTTTTAGCATTTGATCAAACCAGGAAATGCCCCCAAAATCGATATTTTTAGTAATAGACCCCTAAGGGGTTTAGCTCCCCCACCACCTCCATGATGGAATTTCGAGACAAAAACGGTACCATCTAACGTAAAATCATTTGTAGAGATTTGATCAACCATTTTTATCATTTAATCAAACCCGGAAACGCCCCCAAAATCGATATTTCTAGTAATAGACCCCTAAGGGGTTTAGCTTCCCCCCTCCACCTCCATGACGGAATTTCGAGACAAAAATGGTGCCATCTAACGTAAAATCATCTGTAGAGATTTGATCAACCATTTTTAGCATTTGATCAAACCTGGAAGTGCCCCCAAAATCGATATTTTTAGTAATAGACCTCTAAAATTTAGCCCCCCCCCCCACCTCCATGATGGAATTTCGAAACAAAAATGGTGCCATCTAACGTAAAATCATCTGTAGAGATTTGATCAACCATTTTTAGCGTTTGATCAAAACCCGGAAGTGCCCCCAAAATCGATGTTTTTAACTCCAGACCCCTAAAAGTTAGCCCCCCCCATGACGGAATTTCGAGACAAAAACGGTGTCATCTAACGTAAAATTACCTCTAGAGATTTGATCAACCATTTTTAGCTTTTGATCAAACCCGGAAATGCCACCAAAATCGATATTTTTAGTAATAGACCCCTAAGGGGTTTAGCTCCCCCACCACCTCCATGATGGAATTTCGAGACAAAAACGGTACCATCTAACGTAAAATCATTTGTAGAGATTTGATCAACCATTTTTAGCATTTAATCAAACCCGGAAATGCCCCCAAAATCGATATTTCTAGTAATAGACCCCTAAGGGGTTTAGCTTCCCCCCTCCACCTCCATGACGGAATTTCGAGACAAAAATGGTGCCATCTAACGTAAAATCATCTGTAGAGATTTGATCAACCATTTTTAGCATTTGATCAAACCCGGAAATGCCACCAAAATCGATATTTTTAGTAATAGACCCCTAAGGGGTTTAGCTCCCCCGCCACCTCCATGATGGAATTTCGAGACAAAAACGGTACCATCTAAAGTAAAATCATTTGTAGAGATTTTATCAACCATTTTTATCATTTAATGAAACCCGGAAATGCCCCCAAAATCGATATTTCTAGTAATAGACCCCTAAGGGGTTTAGCTTCCCCCCCCACCTCCATGACGGAATTTCGAGACAAAAATAGTGCCATCTAACGTAAAATTACCTCTAGAGATTTGATCAAACATTTTTAACGTTTGATCAAACCCGGAAGTGCCTCCAAAATCGATATTTTTAACTCCAGACCCCTAAAAGCTAGCCCCCCCCCCCCATGACGGAATTTCGAGACAAAAACGGTGTCATCTAACGTAAAATTACCTCTGGAGATTTGATCAACCATTTTTAGCATTTGATCAAACACGGAAATGCCTCCAAAATCGATATTTTTAGTAATAGACCCCTGAGGGTTTTTGCCCCCCCCCCCCCCCCACCTGCATGACGGAATTTCGAGACAAAAATGATGCCATCTAACGTATAATCATCTGTAGAGATTTGTTCAACCTTTTTTAGCATTTGATCAAACCCGGAAGTTCCCTCAGAATCAATATTTTTAGCATTAGACCTATAAATTTTCTCCTCCATGATATTTGAGACAAAAAATTAACATGAAACTAACACGAAATTATCGATATGTATATATATGTAGAGAGAGAGAGAGAGAGACATACACTAGAGTACCCTCTGGCCTTGCCCGGGATGAGTGACCCTTAAATGAACTTTAATCTCGTATGACTTTATATGTTTAGCTCCGTTTTGTCTGAATTTATAGTTTTGAATGTAAAAATCGCGAAAATGATATTAAAGTACATGCTATTCTGCGTTTCATTTTTATAGTCATGTGTATAGTCCATCCAAAAAAAGCGAAACAGTGAGAAAACATGTTTTTTCAAATTATTCAATTACTTAGTTTTCCAAATGTTAACAAATTTGCGTTCATTATGTGTTCAGAAAAGCATTTCTTTTTTCTTTTCAAAAATCGATCATTTTATAAAACAAAGTTCTGAATCTACTTTTTTTGATTTACATATTCTGAATAAATGTCTCAACGTAAACTGTGATGTGTAAATTTAATATCTCAAAACGCTACATTGTTATAAATTTGGTACCTTACAAAAGGATGCTAATCTAAAAATTATTTATCTTTTTTTATTATAAAATTAAATGACTGTAAATGATTATAAAATTATTTAATTCATAAATATGGAATACTCCAATATGTGGCATTTCTGTTTTGTCGTAATGTATATCCATACATTATCCGCTGTTCCGAAAGCTTTTTCCGAAGTACAGTCGACTCTCGTTAATTTGAACTCGTCGTCAGGACCACAAATGTTCGAATTATAGAAAACATGCTTAATATGGTACTATTACAAAGGAATTAATGTTATAGTCTTTTTTCAACTTATTTCGTCTGTTATCATTAGAATATGACTTAATATTAAATTAGAATGTATAAATACATAAACTAATTAAAAAATTAGAAACAAGCACGAAGGAAGAAAAATTTATAGCATCACTGATGGACAGACGGGGCTCTAAGTAAGTGGATATCAAAGGCATTGTATTATATGCATACTCGTTCGGAACAATTTTCACAAAAATCAAAAAAAGAAAGTTATTCAAATGATCTAAAATTCGTGAAAAAGAAAAGAAAAATGAAAAATCGGAATTCTCGTTAGTTCGAATTAAACGAAGTCGAGAGAAAATGAAACCGAATTAATGAAAATGTTTAACGTTATTCTGCCTTTGAAAATTTCGGGACTTCATGTTTAGTTAGAATTAACCCATTAGTGCCTGGCGTCCCATTTTTGGGACAGTTTCAAAAAATTCAAGTAAGCACCTTTCACACCAGTAAAAAGGAGGAAAAATAAATACTTTCTTTCTCGAGACGAAGTCCTCGATAAATTAAGATAAAAGTTATTCTTACTTTAAAAGTGGTGGGAATTCGCAAAATTCGAATTTTAGCGAAGAAAATAATTCAGGCACTAATGGGTTAAGCGAAGATTCGAATTATCCGATTTCGAATTAACGAGAGTCGACTGTATGTTTGAAATTATATTTGCGTTTACCGTCAAAGAAAAGTGAAATAACGTTGTCCACCTGTTTTTTTTAGAAGAAATTCTGGCAATGCTCTCTCTTCTCCTCCCCCCTCCCTCATCGGGCTCGGCAAGTGGACGATGATACATTATTATTGAATGTATTATGTAACAGGAAGCTAATTATCAATTATTTGTATGTAGCAGTTATTTCTTGTAAGTGTTATTTGATACAAACTTATTTCATTTAAAATGGTAATATTTTATTCACTCCTCTTCATTTGAATAAAATAATCGTGCAAATAATCAATGTATAACCATATCTGCATGTCACTGCAAACTAAAGAAACAATTGAAAAAAATAGACATGGGTAACTGTATTATTAAGGAAGTTGTGGTTTTACGGTTTAAAAAAAAACATATGATATGGAATGAAAGGGAAGGGAGTCCAAAATTCTTTGTCTTTTTATTAGCACAACTTCAAATCTATTGTTGCCTTTACGAGATCATCTGAAATAAATTCAAATACAGAAATAAAGAACACCGCATCGCATCGTAGGTACTCAATCATTAACATAATATTTTTCTGTTTTTGTGGATATCATTTGTTTCCAAAATAAATACATAGGCTTTTTAAACGCTGGATTTTGCCGGAACCCACACCTGCAATTTGTTTGCCCTAATTCGTATATTATTATTTATCTTTCGTCACACAGACGATTTTTCGATGCTTTGGTTTTCCAGTGAAAAAATAAACATCTGCTCTGCTATAACATATACATTCAGGGAACTTCACACTTCCGTCAAAATAAGCAGACGATCTATTGACACTAGCCATATTAGAAAACTTTCAATCTCATGTTTTTCATTTAAACAAGATGAATCTTTTGCGGAAAAATAAAATATTCTGTAATTTTGTATCAGTTATTCGTGAAATTAGAAAAAAAAATATGTACATACACAAGTGGTACTGGGCTCATCGTATGATAAGTAGATGAAACTGCATGCATCTGATGTTAATTGAAAAATCAACCACATTTAAAAAAATACAAATTACTGCACAAATTACCGTTTTGAAATATACTATATGAAATATATAATAATTATTAAACTCAAGCTGCAACCTTTTATTTTTATATAGCAATACACTATTTGTGCTGAAAAATGAAAAAAAAAAAACATCTTCGCAAGAAATTGACTATTCCATGATCAATGAACAAAACATAAGTGCAAACTGCATTCAGCAAAATTTAATTGGCAGCACCAGTCGTGCCCAAGCATATTTTTCATTGGATTTCGATTTTCCAAAACTGTTTACTATAAAATAAACTTTGTGATTTACATTAAACCCTTTTAATGTAAATGTCACACTATATTTGCAATTATTTACCCATAGTTCTAAGAATTAAATATGAATTGTAATTTTGAAAACTTGTAACATCCCTCCCTCACATGGGACTCATTAGGGCTGTGAGCTAGAGGGTGCTCCCTTCACGTTAGATGACACTATTTTTGTCTCGAAATTCCGTCATGGAGGTGGGGGGGGAGCTAAACCCCTTAGGGGTCTATTACTAAAAATGCCGATTTTGGGGTCATTTCCGGGTTTGATCAAATGCTAAAAATAATTGATCTAATCTCTAGAGGTAATTTTACGTTAGATGACACCGTTTTTGTCTCGAAATTCAGTCAATGGGGGGGCTAACTTTTAGGGGTCTGGGGTTAAAAATATCGATTTTGGGGGCACTTCCGGGTTTGATCAAACGCTAAAAATGGTTGATCAAATCTCTAGAGGTAATTTTACGTTAGATGGCACTATTTTTGTCTCGAAATTCCGTTCTGGAGGTGGGGGGGGGGAAGCTAAACCCTTTAGGGATCTATTACTAGAAATATTGATTTTGGGGGTATTTCCGGGTTTGATCAAATGCTAAAAATGGTTGATAAAATCTCTAGAGGTCATTTTACGTTAGATGTCACCATTTTTGTCTCAAAATTCAGTCATGGGAGGGGGAGGGGCTAACTTTTAGGGGTCTGTAGTTAAAAATATCTATTTTGGGATCACTTCCGGTCTTGATCAAACGCTAACAATGGTTGATCAAATATCTACAAATGATTTTACGTTAGATGGTACCATTTTTGTCTCGAAATTCCGTCATGGAGGTGGACGGGGGGCAAAACCCCTTAGGGGTCTTTTACTAAAAATATCGATTTTGGGGGCATTTCCGGCTTTGATCAAATGCTAAAAATGGTTGATCAAATCTCTAGAGGTAATTTTACGTAAGATGACACCGTTTTTGTCTCGAAATTCCGTCATGGGGGGGGGGCTAACTTTTAGGGGTCTATAGTTAAAAATATCTATTTTGATATCACTTCCGGTCTTGATGAAATGCTAAAAATGGTTGATCAAATCTCTACAGACGATTTCACGTAAGATGGCATCATTTTTATCTCGAAATTCCATTATGGAGGTGGGGGGGGGGAGGCTAAACTCCTTAGAGGTCTATTACTAAAACTATCGATTTTGCGGGCATTTGCAGGTTTGATCAAATGCTAAAAATGGTTGATCAAATCTCTAGAGGTAATTTTATGTAAGATGGCACCGTTTTTGTCTCGAAATTCCGTCATGGGGGGGGCTAACTTTTAGGGGTCTGGAGTTAAAAATATCGATTTTGAGGGCACTTCCGGGTTTGATCAAATGCTAAAAATGGTTGATCAAATCTCTAGAGGTAATTTTACGTTAGATGACACCATTATTGTTTCGAAATTCCATCATGGAGGTGAGGGGGGCTAAATTTTAGGGGTTTATTACTAAAAATATCGATTTTGGGGGCACTTTCGGGTTTGATGAAATGCTAAAAATGGTTGATCAAATCTCTACAGATGATTTTACGTTAGATGGCACCATTTTTGTCTCGAAATTCAGTCATGGGAGGGGGGGGGGCTAACTTTTAGGGGTCTGTAGTTAAAAATATCTATTTTGGGATCACTTCCGGGTTTGATCAAATGCTAAAAATGGTTGATCAAATCTCTACAGATGATTTTACGTTAGATGGCACCATTTTTGTCTCGAAATTCAGTCATGGGAGGGGGGGGGGCTAACTTTTAAGGGTCTGGAGTTAAAAATATCGATTTTGAGGGCACTTCCGGGTTTGATCAAATGCTAAAAATGGTTGATCAAATCTCTAGAGGTAATTTTACGTTAGATGACACCATTATTGTTTCGAAATTCCACCATGGAGGTGGGGGGGCTAAATTTTAGGGGTCTGTAGTTAAAAATATCTATTTTGGGATCACTTCCGCGTTTGATCAAATGCTAAAAATGGTTGATCAAATCTCTACAGATGATTTTACGTTAGATGGCACCATTTTTGTCTCGAAATTCCGTCATGGGAGGGGGGGGCTAACTTTTAAGGGTCTGAAGTTAAAAATATCGATTTTGAGGGCACTTCCGGGTTTGATCAAATGCTAAAAATGGTTGATCAAACCTCTAGAGGTAATTTTACGTTAGATGACACCATTATTGTTTCGAAATTCCACCATGGAGGTGGGGGGGCTAAATTTTAGGGGTTTATTACTAAAAATATCGATTTTGGGGGCACTTCCGGGTTTGATCAAATGCTAAAAATGGTTGATCAAATCTCTACAGATGATTTTACGTTAGATGGCACCACTTTTGTCTCGAAATTCCGTCATGGAGGTGGTGGGGGAGCTAAACCTCTTAGGGGTCTATTACTAAAAATATCGATTTTGGGGGCATTTCCTGGTTTGATCAAATGCTAAAAATGGTTGATCAAATCTCTAGAGGTAATTTTACGTTAGATGACACCATTTTTGTCTCGAAATTCCGTCATGGGGAGGCTAACTTTTAGGGGTCTGGAGTTAAAAATATCGATTTTGGGGGCACTTCCGGGTTTGATCAAACGCTAAAAATGGTTGATCAAATCTCTAGAGGTAATTTTACGTTAGATGACACCATTTTTGTTTCGAAATTCCGTCATGGGGGGGCTAACTTTTAGGTGTCTGGAATTAAAAATATCGATTTTGGGGGCACTTCCGGGTTTGATCAAACGCTAAAAATAGTTGATCAAATCTCTACGATCGATTTCTGATAAGAATCGCTAATTTTTTTTTAATTTTGAGCATTTTGAAAAATCCTAAAAGTTAGCCCCCCCTGGTTATTTTTAATCATAACTCGTAAAATAATGTTGATCAAACGATGGAAACTGTTGATCAAATCTGATCAAACAATGATCAAACGAAATGCATATCTCACTTTTTCATTTTCCGTCAAGGGGGGGCTAACTTTTAGGCGGTTTCGACGCGTATGTTTTTTTTTCTTTTTTATTTTTTGCTTTGACAATTTATCAAAAAAGAAATAGCTGTTGAAGCAATGAATAATCAGTTATAAATAATAAACATAATAATAAATATAAAAATATCGCAATAAATCGTAAATATTAAAAGTTATAGCAATACTCAAAAACAAAAATTTCGCTAAATTCCCGGAGGTGAAATATTACGCCAATGTGGTGCGTATATGACATATGTGCCTTAAATTTGTCTCTTTAATGTATATATGCCGTATACACTCGTGTATAAATCTAATGATTTTAGGTAAGATTTGGGGCGTATTTATTATTTATGGTACTTCTTGGTTATCCGTCGACCAAAAAATTATCGCCAAATTATAAGATTAAATGCCAATAATGGATGATCGTGAATACCGACATTCAATGACATTAAATACGATGCAAGTGTTAAAAACATCATTAAGTGATTTTTATTTGGACTTTTTATTTGTATTTTTATTGATTATTCGACTATTTATTTATTTTTCCGTTATTTAAAATAAAAATTATGTCAGTTATGTATAATTTGATTATCAGTTTGGTGATTTGTATAATTTGGCGAAATTAGGCGACGGGATAACCAAGCAGTACCTTATTTATTTATTATTATTTTTTTAGCACTTACCAACAAAATTAAAAAGTGCTAATGCATCCGGTTTAGATGGTATGATGGGTACTCGGTTGAGACAGACGGACCGACACCGTTTGTTCTGGCTCTAACTCCTGTAAATATATTCGGATTTTCATGGAATTGATAAAGCTTATTTAGGGTCAGCAAAGCATGTTCTGTACTGCATATGAAGTATGTACGATTAATGGTTCATTTACAGTGGCCAGGCGCGGATCCATGTGGGGGGGGGGCGATCGCAGACTTTTTTCCGGAAGGGATTTCTGCGACTCCGTCGGAGACATTCTATTGTTCCTGAAAAAACGCGCTAATTTTATCAAAGTGTCGCGGAAAAAGAGCAAATTTCGACAAAAGATCGCTGAAAAAGCACGAATTTTGTCAATGATCGCGCAAAAAAAAATTTTGACAAAGGATCGCTAAAAAACGGGAACTTTGACACAAGATCGCTGAAAGCGCGAGTTTTGTCAAAGTGTCGCGGAAAAAGCTCGAATTTCGTCAAACGGTCGAGGAAAAAGCACGAATTTTGTCAAATGTTTGCAAAAAAAGTTAATTTTGTCAAAGTTTCGCAGAAAATGAGCAAATTTCGTCAAAAGGTCGTGGAAAAAGCGCTAATTTTGTCAAAGGGTTGGAAAAAGGGAAGGCAAAGTATCGCGGAAAAAGTAGTAATTTCGACATAGGATCGCTGAAAAGGCGCAAACTTCGACATAGGATTGCTAAAAAAGCGCTAATTTTATCAATGTATCGCGAAAAAGCGCGAATTTCGTCAAATTATTACGGAAAAAGTGCGAATTTCATCATAGGGTCGCGGAAAAAATGCGAATTTCGACAGAGGTTTGCGTAAAAAACGCAAACTTCGACTTAGGATCGCTGAAAAAGCACTAATTTTGTCAAAGTATCGTGAAAAAGCGCGAAATTCGTCAAAAGATCACTAAAGAAGCGCGAATTTCATCACAGGGTCACGGAAAAAATGCAAATTTTGAATTGCAGTGGATCGCGTAAAAAACGTGAACTTCGACATAGGATCGCTGAAAAGGCGCGATTTTTGTCAAAGAGTTGCACAAAAAGGTTGCATTTCGTCAAAAGTTCGAGGAAAAAGCGCTACTTTTTTCATAGGGTTGCAAAAAACTGCTAATTTTGTCAAAGTACCACAAAAAAGTGCGAATTTCGTCAAAGGGTCGCGGAAAAAATGCGAATTTTGACAGAGCATCGTGTAAAAAACGCAAACTTCGACATAGGATCGCTGTTTTGTCAAAATGTCGGGTAGAAAGCTCAAATTTTGTCAAAAGTTCGCGGAAAGAGCGCTACTTTTTTCAAAAGGTTGCGAAAGGGGAAGGCAAAGGAACTCGGAAAAAATGCGAATTTCGACATAGGATCGCTGAAAAACCGTGAACTTCGACATAGGATTGCTGAAAAAGCGCTAATTTTGTCAAAGTATCGCGAAAAAGCGCGATTTTCGTCAAATGATCACGGAAAAAGTGCGAATTTCGTCAAAGGGTCGAGAAAAAAACGTGAATTTTGACAGGATCGCGAAAAAAACGCGAACTTTGACGTAGAATCGCTGAAAAGCATGTATTTCGACATAGGATCACTGAAAAAGCGCGATTTTTGTCAAAGTGTCACGCAAAAAGCTCGAATTTCGTCTAAAGGTAGCTACTTTTTTCAAAGGGTTGCAAAAAAGTGCTAATTTTGTCAAAGTATTGCGGAAAAGAGCGAATTTCGTCAAAAGGTTGCGGAAAAAAGCGTATTTCGTCAGAAGATCGCGGAAAAGCATTTGATCATTCATTTAATAATAACTGTACAAGGAATGATTTCATGAACAGAAATTATGACTATATTGATTCTATGTTTCTTAGTATCGCTCCCCCCCCCCCCCAAAAAAAAAACGATCCTCTGGATCCGCCCCTGACAGTGGCACTCAAAAGATAACATTATGGCACAGGGGGAAATCGTTTGGAAAGTATTTTAATGACATTACGCTATTTCAAATGCATTGAAACTGATATAAATCTCTGATTTTCTCTACGATCAAGTTAAAACAGGGCATTCACAGCATTTTTTATTAATTTACAGAGACACACAAAAGAAATCGGTCACAGTCCTGTTTTTGCGTAGTAATTGCTGGAGAGTACGTTTTAAAATTCGGTATGCGCTTTTAAATTTAATTAGTTTTTTTGCATATTACTTTTTATGTATAAATTCTATACTCCATATACAGTGCTGCACAAAAGTATTCACATACTAATCTCCTTTTCAGAGGAAATTGCGGAAGGGGAATTTTCTGAAATATATGTATCTCTTAAATGAACTAATTTTGGATGGCATGTTATTAATAGATACAAATCTCTATATCATATACAGGGCTGCTAAAATATAAATTTACATTTTTAGATGGGAACCGCTGAAATCTGGTTGGGAAATAGGTTATTCATTGATTTCTATGTGGTGAAATGAGATGCAGTATTTTAATTTCTTAAACGGCGCAGTTTTGTTAATTTATTCTTATTGTGCTGGACAGTGATTAATAATCTATGCTTCACGCATGATTTTTTCTTTCTTGTTTATTATTAACTCGTGTATAAATCCAGATCCCCTTTTTCGTTGAAAATTAGAGAGTCGAATTATATGCAAGATAATAATAATAATAATAATAATAAATATCTCAAATAATCGAGGGATTTGAAAGATTTTCAGATAGTCTCATATGGAGATAGGTTCGAGAGCGGGATAAAAACAAACAATGGTTATTTCTCTATAATTTACAAAAAATCTTCAACAAGTCCCTGTAATTATTCTGCAGCCATTTTCTCTTGGGTTAGAATTCTCTGCAATACAGGGGCATTCCTTCCAACATTTTAATCCCCTTATTTAAAAGAACTCAACTTGAGAAGCTATCTAGATATCTCTTTTAAAAGTCCTACAATACAAAGAAGTACTGTATTTTAGAAGTCTAAGAAACTGTTTACCTTTGTAAAAAAGGCAGAATAAAGTTATGAATTTCGTCGATCGGCTTCGAAAAAAAATCACAGATTTCAGCAGTTGGATTCGTAAGAAATCACGACTTTTGTTGATGAAGCAGGGAACGGTCTTGAATTTTCTTGTTCGGCTGCTTAAAAATCGCGAATTTAGTCAATCGGCTTCGTAAAAATTTCAAAGTTCATCGATCAGTTTTCTAAAAATCATGGATTTCGTCGATCGGCCTCGTAAAAATCGCAGATTTTGGCAATTTGATTCGTAAAAATCACGACTTTTGTTGATCAGGTGCGGAAAGATCGTGAATTTATTTAATCAGCTGTGTAAAAATAACGAATTTCGTCAATCATGCTAAGAAAAATAGCGAATTCTGTTGATCATCCGAAGAAAAGTCGCGAATCTCGATCATGAGATGTAAAAAATCGCGAGTTTCATCAATCAACTTTGTAAAAGTTTCGAATTTCGTCGATCGACTTCGTCAAAAGCGCGAATTTCGTTGATCGTTTTGTTAAAAATCGTAAATTTCGTCGATCGACTTAATAAAAATCGCGCATTATTTCAAACACACATGAAAAAATAATTTTTTTCGGTCGGCTTTGTTAAAATTGCAAATTTTACAATCGGTTTCGTAAAAATCGCGAATTCTGTCGATCAGGCTCGAAAAAATCGCGATTTCGTCGATCAGGTGCTGTAAAATCGGAAATTTTGTTGATCATGCGAAGAAAAATTGCAAATTCCGTCTATCAGCTTTGTGAAAATCGTGAGTTTCGATGATCAGGCACAGAAAAATCACGCATTTCGTCCATATGACTCAGAAAAACCAAAAAATTTGTCAGTCAGGCACCGCAAAATCCAGAATTTCGTCTATCTATAGCGAAATTTTATCGATCGTGTAAGGAAAAATCGCGAATTTCGTCGTTCAGCTTTGTAAAAACCTCGAATTTTATCGATCGGCTTTGTAAAATAACGAATTTTGTTGATCAGGCACTGAAAGATCATGGATTTTTTCGATCGTCTTCGTAAAAATTGCGAATTTTGTCAATCGGTTTCGTAAGAAGCACAAATTTGGTAGATCAAGTTTGAAAAAATTGTAAATTTTCGTGATCGGGCACAAAAAAATCACCCATTTCGTCTGTCTGGTTAAAAAAACCCGAGAATTTCGTCGATCAGGAGCCGCAAAAACCAGAATGTCGTCGATCAAGTTAGGAAAAATCAGGAATTTTATGGATCGCGTGAGGAAAACTCGCGAATTTCGTCGATCAGCTTTGTAAAAACTGCGAATTTCCTTCATCGGCTTTATAAAAATCGCGAATTTCGTTGATCAGACGTGGAAAATTCTTGTTGATCGGCTTTTTCTCTCTCCTTCATTCATAGCTCACATTTTTTTCGGCATCAACCACTTATATTTGTTTTTTAGCACTTTTAATAAGACAAAACTTACTCTTAAATAAAATCAAGGACTATTAATACATCTTGAAAATAATCCTTGCTAATATCTGTATTCATATATGCAGACGTAAAAACCACTGATATATCCTTACGAGCTGAATTGGATATTTTGACTGAACATAAAGGGGTAACTGCCCCCCCCCCCGGTTACTCCCCTCTGAAATCATATTTTTTAACCTACTATAAGGACACCAATCACCTCCTCAAAATCGAATTCTCTTCGTGTTATAGATGTGGCTCTCGACCCACCAGACATATTTGTAAGGAGCCGTTCTCTTGAAGAGGTTGTGCATCTCTAATTTATAGAGTAAATATAAATGAAAAATCGTAAATTAAAATAAAAGTCTTATAATTATTGTTTTTGTGTTTTACAACAAATAGCGAAACTGCAAAAAAATACGTAATTACTTTTAAATATATATGTTTATTAGAACGTAATTAATTTTCCGCAATGTTTTCTCAAATATTTTAAATAATTCAACTTGTTTTAATTTTTGTAGTGCCATACTTATGATAGATATTAATATTTATATATTTTTAAAAGCATTCCAGGTTTCAAACATTCTGTAATTTAGAATTTTCTATAATCTAGAATAGCTGCAATCGCGATGATTCTGGAAAATACAGTTTAATAAATAAAAGAATTCTAAAGAAGTTGTACTATACATGTATTTTTTATTAGAAAAAAAAACGGCTTCAGAGTGTGAATTATTAGGATGTCAAGTGGGTACTTTTCCTTACTAGGTTGTCAATATTATTGTTCGCCAAAATTATAAATAAAAGAAAATTATCGCCAAGTGAGGAGATCTTTTTATTTTCCTTTGTAAAATGATATATTTTGACGTTTCTTATATATCATTTTTTCTTTTAAGAATTAAAGTTATTTTTAGCATGAAAGTAAAATTTTATTTCGCAGGGAAAAATCTAAATGTAGTCTCCAGTGTTTAGACAATAATGTAATGAAGTATAGTGCAACTGACTGAAAAAAATATTGAACTAGGACTTCCCTCAGAGGGATTAGTCTGAGCGATATTGCTGAGAATACACATTTAATAACTTGAGATAAGTAATGAAAATGAGATGTTACCTTTAATTGGGCATTCATTGTGATAAAATATAATGATGAAAATAAGCATATCGGATCGTAGAACTACAAAATCTTGTTGCATATACTATTTTCATAAAAGAAAAGCAAACCATGCATGGATATAAAATTGGAAATATGCAAAATGTTAAAAGTAATACAGAAAATAAAACACCAAATTTTCCTATATTGGAAATATAGCTCTTTGAAATGATGTCATGAGCATAAACAGAAGCTTCGCACCGATTTGAGAAACTATAAATAACATAAACTATTATGTTTGAAGAGAAATGGAGTGTATTTTATATGGTGTGAAATCCGTCCGAATAGTTTATAATGTTGAATATCTGTTTTCCACGGATGCAATGAGGTTGTCGATAAGAGTTAAGGAATCCTTTTTTAAAAATTTGTCCTAAACGAGCACTTACATCTTATAAGTTACTGTGATGCCAAATTTATAGTTTCTGACCCCAACAGTATCCTAGAAATTGCAATATTCTCAATAAATTGGGTTTAAAACTTTTTCTAGAAAAAAAATCTTTAATATGTGAAATTAAATTGTCGAATGTTTCAGAAATCGTTCATAACGAGAATATTATATCTTAAAAGTTGCCACAAAAACAAAAAAAAAAGTTTTTAAATTTTTCGTCATATCAACATAAAAGAATTCTCAATTTTAGAACTTTTTTTGCTCGTGCATTGATGGTGATTATTGTTCCTACGCAAAATATAGTATATTTTGCAGCAAAGATGGTTACCAACATTTTTTGCCCACATTATTTTTTAAATCGGCTAGGTACTCCCAATGCTAACGAAAAACACACAAACGTTAATGCTTTATAGCATAGAAATACAGAATCAAAAGCTATTTATCTCCTATTATATACACATAAACAGGGGTGGGAAAATACATCATTTTGCTCGCCAGTGGCGAGTGGATTTTCTCATAAGGCGAGTGCATTTTTAGTTTTTGAAAAACTGTAGGCAATAGGCACATTATCAAAAACACTTTTTTAATCTAGATATTTTAACTTTCCAAATTATTACAGTGTAAGTATGGTACTAAGTTCTATCTAATATTAATCTTACCTTTGTTACATATATTTCTTAATATTATACAAAAAAGAATTATGAAAATGCATTGTAGTAATAGTAATTTTGTCTGTAATCGCGTGCGATATTGTCATAACTATTTTCAACTGCGTGTGTTGCATCTTGCGGGCTGGCGAAATAAATCCTTGGCTGGTAAGAATTTGGAAAATTTCCCCACCCCTGCACATAAATTATCTAATTAGTGCTAGCAGATGAATTTTTAAATATACATAGATCAATATAATGCTTCATTTTTCTTTTATTAGTATTTCTTAGTATTCATTTTTCATTTATTTGTATCATTCAGTAAAAAACTCACTTTCTTAAGCCCGAATTACGTCAAACTTTTTATAAAAGCGCCTAAGTCCATATAACAGCGAAGTATTGTGAAGAGTATTAAATACAAGGTAGTAAAACACTTCGCCAAACGCAGGTAATAAATCGCCAAATATTGTCCTTTTCGCCCTCTCTCGAAATGCATTTTTTTTTTCGTATATTTAAAAAACACGATTTTGAGTCATCTTATTTAAAATTCAAATAAATAAATGAGAGGAAGCAATAATAGCATAAGTCAAAACATTCATAAGTCAACATCAAGGAATTGTATCGTAGTTACACATGTGGAAAAAAGCTACTTTCGGCCAAAAAACATTGTTTTCACTAAATTTGAATCCGATTAAAAAAGTACCGTGATTAATTAAAATGTTATAGGCAGAGCTGCCAAGTTTCCGGCATTTTGGGTTCCGGTATTTTAATACAGAAAATGTTTTATTAAATTGGAATATTCTGCGGATTTAAAAAATAACTTTTCCTATAAGAAAATTCTGCTATGCAATAAGCGAGGGTTTGGCATCTCTATATAGGAATATTTCGTAATCTACTTTTTAACCTTAAAAAAAGCAACGACCATTTTTCGGGTACAAAAAGTATTGCTAATTGTTCCATTTTGCATACAAGGTACTGATTGTAATATTGATACATCTATGGTGATAAATTTCCAATAATTTTTCAAATCCCATTTATTTCATTAAAATATAAATCTTTTATTCATTTAGTTTAAAATAAATGGTTTTTAACTAATTTCATAATACTTTTGAAATATCACTTTTCATTGAAATATTCATACTTAATCCATAACGTACATAATATATGACTCTGTTATTACATAAGTCACCTTTTTATTATCATAAAAATGATGTTTTTACTGATTTTTATTAACTCAATTGGAAAAATTTTGTGCTTTGAGCAATAGATGTCCGCATTTCCTATTATTTATTTATTTTAACAAAATTCTTTGTATTTAAAAGAATTTTTATTTAAATAGGCAATCCAGATGTCGCTGTTAATAAAGAAGAAAGTTACAAAAAAGGGTACAAAACGAGTAGACACATACTATCAAATATGGAAAAACGACGAATCCCAAAAAGACGTCGTATGAAATATCATCTTTTAAAGCAAAAAAACGAGGTCTGATTATCAAGCCTACTGATTACAAAATGTGCATTACATTAAAAAAAATGCTGCAAATATTGATTATTTTTTCTTTTGTGCAGTTTTGGCTTCGAAAGGTGCGCTATGCTGCAAAACGATATAAGCGTCTATGAAAACACACCTGGTAAACTTTCATGCTCAGTTTTACAAATAAATATGGCACATATAGGCCCTATATACCCCGAGGTACCTAATTGGTGCCAAAATGGCGTTTAGTTGCCTAACATGCTGGTTATTATATAAATGTTATAATAAATTGTTTGTTCTAAAAATATTATCATTTATTGATTGTTATATCTTTTTTAATAACAGGAAATGTTTCATTTATTCCTTTTTTCTCATTTTGAAATAAATAAATAACGTGTTGTTATAGCATGCTATATGCATCTGGTAATCAAAACGATGTTTTCGCCTAATTGGCATAATACCTCGCCAAACCCGGTATTTATATCTTTAGTATATTATCTCAAGTATTTTATTTATGTATACTATAATTGTTTTTACATACCACTTACTTCTTCTGGTATATAGAAATAGGTAAGTGGCTCTTTTATGCAGTATAAATTGTATAAAACTTTAAAAAATAGCCCCGTTGCCCCTTTTTGGATCGAATTAAAAAAAATCAATGTCTAATTCCAGTATTGCTCCCAGGTATGCATACATACTCCATATTTCAAAGTTGTATGCCAGCAGGAAATGGATGAAAAATAGGGAAAAAATGTCACATATGCACCAGGGTACATAATTGGCGTCAAAATGGCATTATTTTACCTGAGATGGTAACCCGGCTTTATTTATTTATTATTTGTTTATTTACTCATAAAATGTTTATTTACTTTCACTTCCTTCTTTTAATTATATAAAATATTTCTTTTTATAGTTATTAATTATTATTATTATTTTATTTACTGTAAGTTCTTTTTGAAAATAGAAAATAATTTAAAAATGTGTATGTAAGCGTTATTTGAAAAGGTAGTTTTCGCCAAATGGGCTTTGAAAAAAATTGCGCCAAATCTGATGCGCTTGTGGTATCCATGCCGAAAAATCAGTGACCAGAATTGACTTCCATACACAAACAAAATATAAGTTAAAAGAAAACATGCAATGAAAATAAATATAAAGGGAAAATGATGTCATAAAAGAAACTTTTTATTTAAAACCGTAATTGTTTCTAATTTTCACACGCGAAATATGTAAAACATTCTTTTAGCGATCAAAAAGTGCTGTTAAGAGATTATCACAAAATCTCAAAATCAAAGTTTTATGACATTTTTTAATATAAAAAATAACAGTTTTATTTTCCTGCATGATTAAATTTTAAAATGTTTTATTGCATTCAATATTTCTGAGTACGAAAATGATTACTATTTACTCCATGTACTGATTCGGTTATCTACAAAAATCTCCAGCCGGTCAAAATCACGCTCACCAAATTTCTGTGACGTATGCACATAAATTGTGCTTTTTTATCAGTTTTTTTAATATAACTTTTAAACTATTTGGAATTAATTTTTAAAAGTAGGTGCATTCACCAGATTACCTTTATAGGTACCTATTGGTACAAACAGAATCAAAATCCGACAAGTACTTTTTGAGATTTGCTTGACGAAAGAATTTTTTTGAATTTTAATATCGTTACGTATCTCTGAGTATAAAGACTTCGCTTCGCTCAGACAAATATTATTTTACAGAAGAAAGATTTGAAAGCTGATTAGTGGACTTGCATGTAACTTTCTAAAATTAGTTTTTTCACGGTTAATGATTTTTTCGGCCTCATAGCATATTTGTCTTACTTATATTATCTATATATTATTATCTTGTTATTTAGTTTATACATATGTTTCATTATTTGAGCGGCCTTTTCTGTAAATATTTAAATTTTTGTAGCAGTTTTGAAACATACATATTTAACTTCTTTGGCCATCGTACATATATATAAATTATTTTTTTCTCAGTTTATGTAGTTTTTTAAGTACATATGCATATTAAATTATCTATTCGACGGCTTAATATTAAAATTATCGCAGTTGCAAAGGTACTAAAATAACAAACATAAAACAGAAATAAAAATACCCAAATTTACAAATTAAAAATAAAATAAAACAAAAATCCAAATAAAAAACAAACTAAAAACAAAACTGAAAAACTATAATTAACAAAAATACAACTAAAAAACGTACAAAAAACACAACTGAAATAAACTAAAATAAAACACAAATCCAAATAAAAAACAAACAACAAGCACAATGAAAAAAAAACTAAAATAACACAAAAATCCAAATAAAAAACAAGCAAAAAACAAAACTGAAAAAACTTAAAATAAAACAATAGGATTCGTAGGTTAAAAATCCGTGTAAATAAAATGTGTTTCTATGGCAGGCTTCCGATAATAACGCAAATTCTTTCAATTCATTATAAACAAATGCGATGTAGGTGTCTTCGGTACAACCCAATCTCCTGTTCACTGGCTCTTTCACTGTCCCTCAACATCTAACAGTTCACCATCTGCAGATTATGGCAATCCGGGCTTCATCATTAGCATTTTCTTCCGTTTCTTGGTTTCACCGCCCAACGTCATCGGGCTAGAAAACAGCAGCATTGTTCTTGTATTTACGATCATGATAGTCCAAAATCACCGGGCTCAAAGGCATCACCACCAGTCTTTCTTCTGCACTTTCTTTATCATCTCAGCCGAGCCCAGCGTCATCGGGCTTGAAACTGGCAGCATTGATCCTCCATTCTTCTGGCATTCCACATGTGTCCACATTTTTTGCAATATTATAATTTTTTTCTTTTCTTTAGAGGGGGTAGAAGAGTTTTTCTTACATTAAATCGATTTCTCATAGTTCACTTGTATTTATGAAAAATCGATTATCATAATTGTTAAAAAAGAATTGAAGCTTTTTTGGGGTTTTTCATTTTAACTGTTAAGGGGTTTTATTAGGGAGAAAATGTAAAACTATATTTAGCCTCGTGCGCGTGTAAAAAGCAGAGATGGTCAATTTATCAACTTTTCTCACAGACCGAGAGGCGGCAACATATACAATTACCTCATCGAGTTCACAAGTAAAAATCTAGGACTATTTAAAAGTCGATTTGATATTAAAACACAATCGGTCTGCCAAGCCATATCTTAGTGGAAAATATCTGAAAACCCAGTTTTAGTAGTTGATTCATAGGCTTACCATATTGTTTTTCTGCTCCTAATCCTCATTTTTTTCATACTTTTGGTTGCAGGGAAGCACAACGGTAAACCTATGAGTCAAGCGCTAAAATCGTGTTTTTAGGTGTTTTCCACGAAGATAAGGCTCGGCAGAGCGGTTGCATTTCAATGCATAAATCGAGATTTAACTACTTCTAAAATTGCAGCTGTAAACTCAATGAGGTGATAGTTGGTGCTGCTGCCTCGCGGAAGTCAGTAGAAGTCAATTTTTAAGGATAACAACAAAGTTCATAGTCAGTTCAAATTAACTGCTGTTTAAGGTAGAGAGATTTTTTAAAATCCGTAATGCTAATATCTAAATAGTAATGTTACAATTACATTTTAAGTGGGAAAATATTAATGTCTTTCTCTAGCATTGAATTTTCCACTTAAATTAACATTGCGATTTAATCTGCAATTCTGATCAAATTATTGAACGTACAGATTAAAACTAAACTAAACTAAAGTAAAATTAGTTTGCTATATTTTTTCATGATTTCTGATTTGTTAATTTTTCTTGACGTGAACATGGTGTGACATTAGTCAGACAGTAAGTCACTTATAACAGTTTATTGATATAATCAGTTGGTCATCTCTGTTGTTGGGGGGTGGGGGCCCCCTCGACGAGGCTCCGCCTTACCGTTGGCGAGGGGGTTTAAGAGTGCCACTTCAATTATATGTATGATAATATTTAAAACAAAAACATAATAGGTAAAAAGAAAACATTCATTACTTTCCTGTATTCATCGTGTCAAAGGAAAACAAATATATCTTTTAAATGTGTGGAATAATGAATTGTTTTACTACTTATTGTATAATGAAACAAAAAAAATCAGAAATGAGCCTTTAATAGAAAACAGTTGGGCATGAAATAGACTTTTATTGAAAAACATGATTTAATAAATTTTGTTGATTGGTAGATTGTCTATCGGCACATAATAGTGAAAACATTAGTTGCATTCAAACCATTTGACTCAATAGAAGGGAAGTGGCACTCGAACTAAGAGAGCCTCAAAAACTAAAATTAATTGGGTAAAGTCTTTATCTTAAATACTAGAGATGGACAGTATCTGAAGTATTAGGATACATAAATTTTATTGTTCATAGCGTATTGATTAATAATTGATTATCAGAAAATCTTTCTTAATTTTGGAATGTATCACTTGAAAAGTTTTTCTAAAAGCTGAAAAAAAAAGTTTAAATGAATGCATATTAAAATATTGATAAAAATATTTACAATTTTTTTTTCCATCTTTGAAACTTTTAGAAAAGTACTTTCTGATAAAAAATCATATTTTTAAATTTTTTGTCCTCTTCCCTCTGTCATTCAATAGTGATGTGCATCCCTAAAATATTCCAGGAAAATATATGTTTAAGGGGGGTTTCAACTGCTCCGCTCAACAAGCGCAAAACGTTTTGACACATTTACAAATTCATTTTTTAACAGAAAGGTATAAAATTGGAAGGCCTGACTAGGGAAGCGATTTCGAATCAAACTTAGTTTTCCATTTTATGATAAATAAATTATTTGTCCAGTTCTAAGCTATTTCAATCACGTGATCACCCGCTTTTCTCCTGCTTTTCGACCGGTTTTTCTACTTTTGTCGGAAATGTGCTCTAAAACGTGAACTTTGAAGGCTTGTTGTGAAAGATCTATTGCGTTTCTTATAAAACAGAAAACTGAGTGCAATCAGTCAGTTTCTGAATAACAACACCTGCCATTTTCGTGCATTTCCGAGCAAAAATAAATTAAAGCATACGTCACAAAGTTGCCCTTTTTGATTTAAGAACACCCTTAATCATCACCCAGAACTTGGTGAAGTGGTTGCTTAGCAACTTTTAGACTTGTTAATACTATTTGATATCAAATAATCATGCTGTTTTCATTCAATGTAAAAAAAAAAAATGTTTGGAACAGTCACAGTGGTAAAACTTAAAAAATAATATGTTGTGTATATATCTATGATTGCGTGGAATTTTAAATACATGATTTTTTTCGAATTTAAAGAAAAAAAAATTTTTTTTTTATTTTTGATAAATAAATATATGAGAGAATGGGAAGATAACTTTGAATGTGTTGCGAGGCTTGTGGGAATACTTTTTGTTGCTTCCTGCTCATTATTTATTTATTTGCACATCTCGTTTATTTTTTAGCACTTTCCAACAAAGTTGAAAAGGGCTTATGCATTTGGTTTGTCTGGCCGTCTGGTCATCAGGCCGCTCGCTATCTCTCGTAAATATACTCAGATTGCCATGAAATATTTGGACGTTATTTAGGTTTACCCTAGCACGAACCTTATTGAAAATGAAGTTCCTACCATGATTAATGTATTTACAGGGTCACCTAGCCCAATGAAAAAAATGTTGTATACAAAATTTCGTTAAAATTGATCCACATGTACTTTAGCTATAGCTTGACCATGACCCATTATGACCCGTCATGACCCACAAATGACTCTTATAATCGAAATCTCTCAAACATGTGAGGTAGCCTATTAATTTTCTCGTGTCAAAAAACTTACATACAAAATTTCATTAAATTTGATACTGTCGTACTTTATATATAAATAGCTTGACCCAGAACTTTTATGACCCAAAATGACCCAGTAATCGAAATTTCTCGAACTGAGACCTAGCCCAATAGTTTTCTCGTGCCAAAGAAATGTTGTATACAAAATTTCGTTAAAATCGACCCATCTGTACTTTAGCTATAGCTTGACCATGACCCATTATGACCCATCATGGCCCACAAATGACTCTTATAATCGGAATCTCTCGATCGTGTGACTTAGCCCATTAGCTTTCTCGTGTCAAAAAACTATTACAGGCAAAATTTCGATGAAATTGATTCTGCGGTTCTTTAAATATAAATAGCTTGACCCAGACACTTAATGACCCAATATGACCCATTAAAAATTTTTTTCGAACATGTAACCTAGCCCAATGTTTTTCTCGTACCCGAAAACCATAGAATGCAATTTTTAGTCAAAATTGTGTGAGAAAATCTCTATAAAAATAGCATGACCCACAATGACCCCAAAAATGACCCACTAACCGAATTTTCTCGAACATGTTACCTAACCCAATGGTCTTCTTGTAACCCAAAACGATAAAATATAAAATTTGGTTGAAATCGTTAGAGCCGTTTTTTAAATAAAAATGGCTTGACCCACAATGACCCAAAAATGACCCACTAATCAAAATTTTTCGAACATGTGACCCAGCTCAATTGTTTTCTCGTGCCAAAAAACGATTGGATACAAAATTTCCTTAAAATCGATCCAGCCGTTCTCTAGATATAAATAGCTTGATCCTGACTCATTATGACCCAAAATGACCCAATAATCGAATTTTCTCGAACATGTGACCTAGCCCAATGGTCTTCTCGTGCCCGAAAATGGTAAAATCCAAATTTTTGCGAAAATCGTTAGAGCCGTTTTTGAGATAAAATTTACCCACACAGACACACACACACACACAATTTTTGCTCGCATTATAGTATAAGATGTATAATTTTTTAAATGAAATGGAAGAATTGACTTCAATTACTGTTATAGTTCTAAGAACAGTAGACCACCGATTATCCGGACGCCGATTAATTGGATTGCCCATTTAACCGGATAGATCAAGGATTTTTTCCTCCGCCTTCTACAAACTTTTTGAAGTGAAGCTTCTTTAATTTCTCGAATAGGAAGTATTCGGCTGGATGTTATGAAAGTTAACTGTTAAATAACCATTTTCTAATCCTAAAATAATAAAATCACCAACAAAAACAAACAGAGCAATGCATAACATCAACTGTTCCTAGAACCGTAAGCTGTTATCAGATTCACGAACTTTAAGTGCGACAAATTTTTCAGCCTACTTTAACTCCCCCCCCCCCCCCCCCCAACATTTTAACGTTGAAAGAGAGAAAAAGGTTGCAATTATCTTGGAAAAAGTTGGAGGAAAAAGAGGAAAACCAGTTCTACTAGTACCAGGCGTTAATATTTATCACCTATTCCTATCAATCGCTTATCTCTGATTCGTTGAAATCTTCGATGTTGGATGAAAAATCTTGCCTTGGCGAGACTTTTTTGAAACTGCAGAGAAAAGTTGGAGGACACTGCTGTTTGCTGTCACACTGAATTTTGGGCGGACATTTCGCGAAAAGTTGGAGGAAATCATGTGTTGACTCAAAAGTCCATCGAAATGTTAGTGAATCTGATAGCACTTTAGAAGTTTCACTTCTAATGCGCGAGAGTCCCAAGCATATATATATATATTATGTATATATATATATATATTTTTCTTTTGTCTAGGAAAATCCCTCTTTATCTTCAGTTTCTCCGAGGGGTGTCTACAAATTACTTCTTTTATTTCTTTGTGTCCTCGGTAGCGGCGTAGCTACCGGGGGGCGGAGCAGGGCCGTAGCTGAAGGGGTGTTATGGACGGCTCACCCCCCACCCCCCCCGGAGAAGATTCCAAGGCCACTAAATGAATTTCTGTTCCGAAAATTCAAATGAAATTTTGTTCAAAAGTTTAATTTAATTTTGAGGCCCTTTCACAGGTTTTCAAGGATTGCTAAATTGTAACTAAAATAAGTGTTCTAACACTCACTCATCCTACTTGCAGGTATGAAGCTAACATGGTGTTTAATTTTGTACCAGTTATACAATCAAAATTTTCAGCATCGTATTCTTATCTTAGCATAAAACGGAGTTATTACAACAGTTTAATAGTAAACATAGTACACCAACAATGTGAATATGCATTAATTTATCTTTCTGCGTCAGAGAGACGGAAAAAAAATTATGACCCCCCCTCCCTACATGTCTTAAGCCCCTCCTAATGTCCACATCTAGCTACGGCTCTGGTCCGTACACAAAAGCTGTATAATCATCGACCTCAAATTTTGTGACTTACAGCTAAATGCTTCCTGTCACACGTCAAATCGTAAAATGTTGAAAAAAAAAAAAAAAACATTTTTTTTAACTTCTTGGACACGAGCTACACGTATACGTCCCGCAAAAAGGCTTAAGAATCCGTGTTTATCCTCACTAGTAAAATTTTACTGTAAAATTTGCCTTTAATCCGAGCATTTTCTCGATTTAATAAGGCATAAATTTCTGTTTTTAAAAACAGGTGACAAAACATGAAAAATTTCTTAAAAGGCTCCCGTCGTGAAGATGTTAACGCTAGAACCGCGGGAAATTTTACCCAAGTTTTATAAAAATCATTCACATCAGAATTTTTATTTAAGTCTATTTAACTTATATATTTCAAATAATTTTTGCGTAGCTTACATATAAATTATTTTAAGAAGACTTATCTGGTTCGAATCGACATCTTTTCACTGAGTACGGGTCAAAATGACCCATCTCCGCGGTTCTAGTGTTAATTAAATTAATTTTTTAAATGTCATCCTTTCATTTTTGAAATTTAAATATTGAAAAAGAATCTCAACTTCAACATTTTTCCTTTAAACATCATAGCTTGGAAATAAATTATCTCGCTAGTAAATAGAAAGTTCTTTGTTCGAGCCCCGTGCTAAAAAGCGAGATTTTCATATTAAGATAGATTTAATTAAAAGAAATTTCTTCTTCTTTGCCAATTTAAGGGTTTATATTATTAGGATTTCATTCATATGACATTCATAATATTTTTTGAAATTCATTTTTCTTTCTTTTTTAAAAACTTTTGCGATTTATTAATGATTCCGCATTTTTAATTTCGTTTAAACAATTTCTTTCGTTTTTAGAAATTATATTTTTTTATATCTTCGCTATTTTTTTTTAATTTCAGATTTCCAAAAAATTTTGAATTTTATCTAAATATTTTGATTTGAACATTTTTAATTTGATTAAAATAAATAATTCCTTTTAATGATTATTTTTAAATTAAATTTATTGGTGCTACCATCTATGTAAGAGTTTGATAATTATAAATTATCAGTTTGGATTCATTCATTAAACGATAAGTTGTTTTGAATTAAAATATTCAATGAAACCTTCTGTGCTATTCTTTCCTGTTGCCCCATCTGTAAAATATAACGATATGACGTCAAAAGTGAGTATTCGTATTTGAAATTTATTGATTTCAATTTATTTTATTTTATTTTATTTTATTTATTATTATTTTTTTTATCATAAAATAAACTGTATAATTTCTAATCGAATGACTAGTAATGTGTGTGTGTGTTGGGGAGGGGGGGCGGGGCAGGGCCGTAGCTAGAAGTGAACTATAGGCGGGTGGGGGCTCAAGAGTATGGGGGGGGGGCTCTTTTTTTTCGTCTTCTCTCTGACGCAGAAAGATAAATTAGTGAATATTCACACTGTAGGTACTATTCTTCTTGCTAAACTGTTTATAATAATTTCATTTCATACAAAAAAAAGTATATGGCGATGAAAATTTTGAGCCTATAACTGGTGCAAAATTAAACATCATGTTAGCTTCATATGTGCAAAATTAAACATCATGTTAGCTTCATATGTGCAAATACAATGAGCTAGTGTTGAAAAGCTTATTTTAGCTACAATTTAGTAACTCTGCAAAACTGTGAATGGGTCTCAAAACTAAATTAGATTTTTGAACAGAATTTTATTTGAGTTTTCGGAACAGAAATTCATTGAGTGACTTTGGAATCTTTCCCAGGGAGGGGCTCAAAATATTTTAGGGGGGGGGGGGATTGAGCCGCCCTTAGCACCCGCTTAGCTTCGGCCCTGGGGGAAGGAGGTGAGCAGTCGACTTGAATAATTTCAAACGTTTTTCTCCCCCAAATCATTCAAGATTAAGGTGAATTTAGGATCAAAACACTTTTCCCATAAGAGATTTTGTTTCTTTGAAAAATCGTATTTAGTTAATGTTATATTTTGAGTGAAAATGAAATACAAGTATGAAATTCATCACGCAAGAAATAGAAAACTGAGAAAATACTACTAATTTCTTTTTACATCTTTTATTGTTTCTCGTTAATGTTAATATCAAAGATAGAATCTAAAATGAATGAAAAATTTCCGTATCGAAAAAACCTGTTTCGTTTAGCAGAAAAAATCCATTTTCATTCTTCAAAATTATGAATACTTACATCAGACAAGTTTGGATTAGAAATTCGATGTACATTTATTTATTTTTGTTTTATGTTAGCTAATTTGAGCGAACTCGGTTTAAAAAAAAAAAAAAAAAGCTTTACTTGTATCATTTCTGGCCGTCTGGTTTGGTTTTCGACAATAAATATAACTGGTTACAAAGCACCTGCCTTTATTGCGTACTGAAGGGGCAGGTGTAAAGAAGAATACAGCCGGAGAATTGTTGAAAGGCTATTAGATCAGCCATACTCAATGTGCGGTCCGCGGGCCACATGTGGCTCGCGACAATTTATGTGTGGTGTGGCTTTAGACACATGATCATTAAGAGCAAGAATCTGAGAGAGTGACACACCCGTGATTCATGACATCTCAGATTTTCTCAAAAAAATTACCAGTTGTTACTTATCTTGTTAAAAGACCAAATCCAGAATTTTTCGCTCCAAAGTTGAGTTGTTAATTTTTTATGGCCCCCCAAAGGTCATCATGTCGTGAAAAAAAATAAGCGTTTTTTTAAGACATGGATATTGCTATGACTCACAGCTCTTTGCGCATACAACTTGCCACGGAATTCTTTTTATATCTGGAATGTAAGAGGGTTGAACTTTATATAATAGATGAAAAACCCGTGGCAAGTTTTTGCCGCAAGGTCACAGAAAGTCACAAAAAGATTCATTTTTGCTGTTTTTTTTCATTTTTAAGACCCTATAACAGCTTGCGCGTTCCACTTGCCATGAAAAAAGAGGTGGCAATTCAAAGCCATGCATTAGCACTTTTAAAAAATGTATATATAATTGAGGCAAATTGTATGCGCTTTTAGTTACAGAGTGCCAAAGTCTGAAAAATGTCATTTTTGACCAATATTCAAACTGTCATAATTTCTTGCGGCAACAACATTTTGAAATAATTCTTTTGCCATTGTTTTATTCTATTATTGCCCTTTTCAAAAAAGTAAACTCCATTGAGGCAAGTTGCTTTGAAAAAATTAAATGTTTTTTTAAAATTTGGCCTTTTACAATAGTCAGAGGTATTTTATTATTTGAAATTACTTGACTGGATAACAATATTTTATACATTTGTTTGTCTGTATAAATTGATGTTATAATATATTGTGAGGTATATATGATGTTGATGGCATTTATTTAATTTTAACCCTTTCGAGTCCGATTTTGTTTTTCAATTTTAGAAAAAATTATTTTTACTTGAATAATATTGACACTAGCTATCGTAATAGATTAATTAGAGATTAACGGATATTTCATTGTCTGAAACATAACGAATGTTGTTGTTTTCTGCACTATTAAATTCATATTCATGCAACAATAGGCTAAGGAAGAGTTTTTGGAGAGGGTTTAAAAATATTATATTGCAACAAGTTAGTGACATTACAGCTTTCTAATACTTTTAGCACATTATTACACAATTCTTTCAGGAAATTAACTTTTATTTTAAATTAAGAGGGAAAAACATTTAAAATAAAATGATCACAAACAATACTAAAAAAAATAAGCAAATATTTATTATTATTACTAAATGCCTTAACATTAATGATGTCATATAATAAGTGCACCGATACATACTAACATTGCTGCATGTAATTAGTAACAAAAGTATTTCCTAAAAATAATAATACTCAAAAGACAAGTATTATTAATAGTACACCAGCCCTGAAAACGTTAAAACGAAAATATTTGACATTTACAAATTACAACTTGTAATTAAAATGCAAATATAAATACAATCAGCCAACACTGTTAATATTTTTACATTGATTTATCAGTACGAGAAAAGAAAATCAAAAATGTAACTTTCTTGTATCATATCTGAAGATACCTTTTAACAGTTATAATAATCTATTCAGGTATTTCAGTTAATATACTTGTATAGCTATTAATGTTAAAGAAAATTTATTTTTCCCATAAGTGAAAAAAAAAAATCCCATAAGGGTTAAAAGGCATCTTGAGATATCTTAAAAAGAATGGTTATATCTTCGATTTTCTTTTCTCGTAATGATAAAACTCTGTAAAAATTCTAACAGTGTTGGCTGATTGTATTTATATTTGCATTTTAATTACAAGTTGTAATTTGTAAATGTCAAATATTTTCATTTTAACCTTTTCTGAGCTGGTGTATCATTAATTATACATGTCTTTTGAGTATTATTATTTTTAAGAAATACTTTTGTTACTAATTACATGTAGCAATGTTATTATGTGTGTGCATTTATTATATGACTTTATTAATGTTAAGGCAATAATAATAAATATTTGCTTAATTTTCTTTGTATTGTTTGCGATTATTTTATTTTAAATGTATTTCCCTCTTAAAATAAAAGTTACTTTCCTGAAAGAATTATGTGTAATAAAGCACTAAAAAGTATTAGAAAGTTGTAATGTCACTAACTTGTTGCAATATAATATTTTTAAACCCTCTCCAAAAACTCTTCCTTAGCCTATTTGAAGCTACCATGTGGTTATGGGATATCACGGCTGCTCAATCTGAATTAATCTTTCATCTTGTCGATGTTTTTTACAAAAGTACGGTGTATATGGATAAATATTAATAGCACGTACTTAAACAAACATAAATTTAATTAAACTTATAAAGAAATAGAATACATTTCTAAATAACTTGAGACACGTTTTGTCTCTCGGAACAAGGTGATTTTCCTTGCGTGCTACATAAGCGGCGGCAGTACAGTAACTGACTCACCGAACCAACAGTCTCTTACAGCCTGCCTAGAGTCCTTGTCCGATGCGCATGTGGCGCCATCTGTTGACAGTTTTTAAATGTTCTTGATCGAAGAGGCACCTCAGTACCCCCTTCCTAGTGCAAACGATACTCTTAATTAGACCAGTTCTGCCGGATCGTGTGATGTGAGGTGGTTTTGTTTTTCCAGAATTCGAGGCAGTCCCGGGAGTCGCAGCAGTTGTTTCCAGGGTTGAGGTTGTTTCAGGAGTCGAAGATAGTGAATCATTCACCAAAAAGGCTGGCTTCAGTCTGTCCAGCGATATATTTACTATTTTGCCTTTTATGGCCACTTTAAAAAGTTTATCGTTGCGCTCAACAACTTCAAAAGGTCCATCATACGGCGGTTGTAAAGCTTGCCGAATACCTTCTTGACGCACAAATACATGCGTACATGTTTTAAACTCCTGAGACACAAATGTTTTTGTGCTATTATGGGACTTAGTTGTTTGTGGTTTGAATTCGTTGAAGGTATTTCTTAATCGCTGCACTAATTCTTCAGGACTTTTAATGGTGGATTTGTCATCGAAGAAATCACCTGGTAGTCTGAGAGTAGACCCAAAAACAAGTTCAGCTGGCGAAACATTTATATCGGTTTTTAGTGCAGCGCGAAACCCTAATAACACTGTTGGAAGTATTTCAGTCCATTTTTCAGTTCGTCTGGCTTTTAGTGCACATTTTAGAGGTCTGTGCCAATTCTCGATAATCCCATTACTCTGAGGGTGGTACGGAGACGATCGGTACTTTCTAGCACCTAACAATCTGGCTAACTGCTGGAAAAGTTCAGATTCGAACTGGCGTCCTTGGTCCGTGGTGATTTTCTCAGGACACCCAAATCTTGCAATCCATTCGGAAAGTAGTGCACGTGCCACTGATTCTGCTGTGATGTCACTAAGTGGGTATGCCTCTGGCCAACGCGTTGCTCTATCAATTACAGTTAAACAATACCTTTTACCATTTGATTCCGGTAAAGGTCCAATTAAATCTAAATGTATGTGTGCAAATCTATCTGTTGGAAGATCAAATTTTCCTAACTCTGTTTTTGTGTGTCTAACAATTTTGGAACGCTGACAATCCAAACACTCACGTGCCCAAGTTCGACAATCTTTAGCTAGGGAAGGCCAGATAAATCGTTGTCGCAATAAATTCACACTACCTTTAGTTCCAGGATGAGCAAGTGCATGTAAATTCCAAAATGCCTGTTTTCTAAAAGTTGGAGTTAAATATGGACGTGCTTTGCCACTAGAAATGTCACAATAAATTTCTGTTGTGGAATTTGGAAGGGTAATTAATTTGAGTTCTAAGCTGGATTGACCGCTTTGCATAATTTCTCTAAGTTCTGAATCCTCTTTTTGCTCCATACTTAATTTATCGTAATCTAATGGAGTAGGCATTTGTATTACGTTAATTCGGGAAAGTGCATCGGCTGCATCATTTTGGTTTCCTTTTAAAAATACCATATCAGTGGTGAATTCAGATATAAAAGATAACCACCGACTTTGTCTGTTAGTGTAATTATCTGTTCTTTTTTTAAAGGCAAAAACAATTGGCTTGTGATCGGTAAAGATTGTACATTGACGGGCTTCCAAAAAGTGTCTAAAATGCTTAACGGACTCATAAATTGCTAACAATTCTCTGTCAAAGGTAGAATACTTTAATTGTGTTTCATTTAGACGTTTGGAAAAAAATGAGAGTGGTTTGAGACCCTCCTCTGTTTCTAAGCTTAGTGTAGCACCAATAGCAAAATCACTAGCATCAGAATGAAGTGCTAATTGACCGTCATGGCTAGGAAATGCAAGAGTTGCATCCGTTAATGCCTTTCTTGAAGCTTCAAAAGAATTTATTGCATTTTCAGACCAATCGATAGGAGTTGAATCTTTCTTTTTAGCTCCACGCAACAAATCTGTTAAGGGTGCAAGGATAGTTGCAGCATTGCGACAAAAACGTCGAAAATAATTGAATAAGCCAATATATGTACGAAGTTCAGAAAGAGTTTTTGGTCGTGGATATTGCTTAATAATTTCAACTTTAGTTTGTAATGGTCGAATTCCAGCAAGAGAAATTTCGTGTCCTAAAAATGATACGCTGTCTTGTTTAAAAACACTTTTGGATATATTTATGTTAAGTCCGTATTTAGAGAGTCTGCTTAGAACAGCTCGTACATGGTCTATATGTTCCGATTCCGTTTCGGAAAAAATTAGAATGTCATCCAAATAAGCTATAGCAAATGGAAGACCATAGAGAACCTCATTAATAAATCTTTGGAAAGTGTTTGCTGCACATTTAAGTCCAAAATTTAAATATAGAAATTCGAAGCTTCCAAAAGGGGTTATTACCGCTGTTTTAGGAATATCTTTTTCATGCACTGGAATATGAAAATAAGCGCGGACTATATCTAATTTTGTAAAAATTTTCTTTCCATGTAGAATATTGGTAAGGTCATGGATGTGGGGTATTGGATAACGGTCAGGAAGAGTTACTGAATTTAGACGTCGATAATCACCACAAACTCTGTAAGAACCATCCGGTTTTGGTACAACGTGAATAGGGGATGCCCAAGGGGATTTGGAAGGACGACATATACCTTCATCCATAAGATATTGGAATTCTTTTTGTACTTCCTTTAAAATTTTTGGATGCAATCGGCGAGGTTTGGAATAAAGTGGTGGTCCTGTAGTTTCGATATGATGAACTGTATCATGGCATGTTGGTTTTTTAAAATTTGGTATGGGATTTAAGAGCTCTGGGAATTCCTCAAATATAGTTTTAAAAGACATGTCTTCAGAAATTAGTTTAATTTGGGACTGTTTTGAGCAAGTAAGCTCACCCTTAGTGGACAATCCAGTTACAGAGTCAATTAATCGAAATTTGTGCAAATCTACAAGCAAAGCAAAATTTCTTAAAAAGTCTGCTCCAATTATAGGGCAAGAGACATTTGCAATAACAAATGACCAGCGAAAACTCCTTCTCAAGCCGATGTTTAGGTCAAGCAGTTTGTTACCATAAACAGGAATTTTGGAATTATTTGCAGCATAAAGATAATTAGAAGGACTCTTTTTGTTTACTTGTTTTGGTACAGGGATACAAGAAATATCACTACCACTATCTATTAAAAATTTGAACCCTGAATTTTTATCAAACACATGCAACCTACATTGTTCTAATGCTGCTACGCCAACTGTATTTTCGCTTGTTGACCTAGCAGCAGCCACTAGTTTTTTTTTAATTTCATCAAAAGAACAAGGTTCGCGGCACTTTCGAGCATCACTACCAAATTTCTGATGGTAATAACATAAGTCTGATTCGTTTTGTTTACGACTCGATTTTTGGGAATCTCTATTTTTACTGTATCGTCTTTCCCTGTAATGCGATCGGCCGCGAGACATCGATCGCCTAAACACATTTTTGGATAACTCTGAAACCTGCAGTGTCAATTGCTCAATTTGTGTTTGAAGATTTAAGATCGCGTTATGGTCGTTCCGAGGCGATTCGGTGGGTTTGGAAACTGCATACACTGCCGATTCAGATTTAATTTCGTTAATTTTGTCAGCTAGGGTTGCTAATTCCTGTAATCCGGAGCTTGAAACCGACAAAATTGCTTGCGTATGCGTCGGCAAACGTTCTAACCAAATAGCTTTCAAAAATTCTTCGGTAACGGAACTTTGCGCTAATTCTTTCATTTGCCGCAGTAAAACGGAAGGTTTTTTATCACCTAGCACAAGTTCAGAGAGTAATTTACGTATCTGCTGCGATTGCGAATCTGAAAACTCCTGAATTAGTCTCTGTTTCAAAGCATTATATTTGTCATTTGGAGGCGGCGTAAGAATTAAATCAGATACCGCACTTAATGTATCTGTGTCTATAGCAGATAATAAATAATTGTACTTAGTAGTGTCGTTCGTTACTTGCGCCACGGCAAAATTTGCCTCAACTTGTACAAACCAAACAGAAATATTACTTTTCCATAAGGGAGGAATTTTAACAGCTACCCTAGCAAGCGTTTCTGTCGGATTATCGGCAGGAATATCATCAGGCATTGTGAGCGCAGAATTAAAAATACATATATTGATAGAGCAATAAATAAATATACAATTTAGTAAAATTTTGAATAAGAACGCTTGGGCTCGAAAATTTTTTAATTAAAATAACTGGTAAATATAACAATTGGGCCAGAGAATACCACAAAGAAACATAGAAAATGGCACATACCGTTTTTTTTCATCGCTGTAGTTGTCCAGGAACGATATATCAGAAGGCGTCTTTCAAAATTGTCCGGTCAACACTTGAAGCTACCATGTGGTTATGGGATATCACGGCTGCTCAATCTGAATTAATCTTTCATCTTGTCGATGTTTTTTACAAAAGTACGGTGTATATGGATAAATATTAATAGCACGTACTTAAACAAACATAAATTTAATTAAACTTATAAAGAAATAGAATACATTTCTAAATAACTTGAGACACGTTTTGTCTCTCGGAACAAGGTGATTTTCCTTGCGTGCTACATAAGCGGCGGCAGTACAGTAACTGACTCACCGAACCAACAGTCTCTTACAGCCTGCCTAGAGTCCTTGTCCGATGCGCATGTGGCGCCATCTGTTGACAGTTTTTAAATGTTCTTGATCGAAGAGGCACCTCACTATTGTTGCATGAATATGAATTTAATAGTGCAGAAAACAACATTTGTTATTTTTCAGACAATGAAATATTCGTTAAACTCTGATTAATCTATTAGGATAGCTAGTATCAATATCATTAAAGTAAAAGTAATTTTTTTCTAAAATTGAAAAAAAAAATCGGCCTCGAAAGGGTTAAAATTAAATAAATGCCATTAGCATCATATATATCTCACAATATATTAGAACATCAATTTATATAGACAAACAAATGTATAAAATATTGTTATCCAGTTAAGTTGTTTCAAATAATAAAATAGCTCTGACTATAAAAAAAGGCCATATTTTAAAAAAAAAACATTAAATTTTTTTAAAGCAACTTGCCTCAATGGAGTTTACTTTTTTGAAAAGGGCAATAATAGAAGAAAACAATGGCAAAAGAATTATTTCAAAATGTTGTTGCCGCAAGAAATTATGACAGTTTGAATATCGGTCAAAAATGACATTTTTCAGACTTTGGCACTCTGTAACTAAAAGCGCATACAACTTGCCTCAATTATATATACATTTTTTAAAAGTGCTAATGCATGGCTTTCAAATGCCACCTCTTTTTTCATGGCAAGTGGAACGCACAAGCTGTTATAGGGTCTTAAAAATGAAAAAAAAACAGCAAAAATGAATCTTTTTGTGACTTTCTGTGACCTT
Organism: Maratus speculifer; assembly: GCA_964019185.1. Classification (NCBI taxonomy): domain Eukaryota; kingdom Metazoa; phylum Arthropoda; class Arachnida; order Araneae; family Salticidae; genus Maratus; species Maratus speculifer. The sequence goes on along the minus strand of OZ025295.1, from coordinate 306,694,460 downwards.
GCGGCAAAAACTTGGAACGGGTTTTACATCTATTATATAAAGTTCAACCCTCTTACATTCCAGATATAAAAAGAATTTCGTGGCAAGTTGTATGCGCAAAGAGCTGTGAGTCATAGCAATATCCATGTCTTTAAAAAACGCTTATTTTTTTTCACGACATGATGACCTTTGGGGGGCCATAAAAAATGAACAACTCAATTTTGGATCAAAAAATTCTGGATTTGGTCTTTTAACAAGATAAGTAACAACTGGTAATTTTTTGGAGAAAATCTGAGATGTCATGAATCACCCCATAATGCTAGGTGTGACACTTTCTCAGATTCTTGCTCTTAATGTATATTTATACAATTTTATTACTTTAATAATTTAATACTTTATTTATTGATAGAGAACACAATAAGCTATATACATGTAACTATAATAATATTTATTAAATTTTTTACGAACCGGAACTATATTTATCATAATTTTACGAACCGGAACAATATTGGTCATAATTTCACGAACTGGAACATCTTTCCGGTTTGCTCCGATATATTTCGTGCCCTGCTTTTCATAAAGAAATTTAAAATTGATAAGTAATTAAGATTGAAATTTAAATTTTCATTCAATAGTTATTTCTATGTGTTTGTTTGTATGTATGTCGGCCAATTATCTACGCTGTGGGATATAGGCCCTAAGGGGTAGGGTGCCCTCCTTGGGGGTCTTTCTAAGGGAACCTAACCCGTATTTACGCAAGGTTCGAAGAAAACTCCGAACGGTTAGGCCGACGGTCGCGATTGGGTTCGAACCCAGCACCTACCGTCTACCAGTTTAGAGGTCAGAACTTCTCGGCCACTGGCGTTATTTCTATGTGAAAAGTTTTTAAAAATGAAACATTGACAAGTTTTTTTTTTCTTTAATATCACGTCATTTTTATTATTTATTTATTTATTTATTTATATTTTTTGTTATCGGGCTCTGGAACTGATAACAGAAAATGTCCAGGCTCAAGAAAAAAATAATCATGCGTCAAGCATTGATTATGAAATACGTTCCAACACATTTTATTATATATGAATTTATTATTAATAATTATATTATGTATTAATTTTATCATATATGAACATAATTAAAATATGCCACAAATGATGTTCCCCCTATATATATCATAATGTAACGAAATTTTTTTGTGTGGCGCTGTAAATGAATAATAAATATTCCTTGCGTGGCATATTCTAGAAAACGTATATTTCAGTATGATTCATAAAAGCATATCAATTTCATTATATTTCAATGGGTATAATATCATTAAAAAGTACTTGAAACAATTTTATCCTATCGGCCGTAATGTAACGGAATGTAATGTCCTTCTGACTATCCCTGTATTTGAACTATAAATTCGATTTTATTAAAATTTGGAAGACTCAATAATATTCTGCAACAAATATGCATATAAAATTTCAAACGATTCGGTTGTGTAGTATTTGTGCTATTATATACGGGCAGATAGACAGACGGATAGATCAGACGACGATTATAGGTGCTACGTATTTAAATAATTACAAACGCACCATTAAAAAAAAATAATAATAAAAATAAATGATAAAAAGCATATGCCGAAATTGAAAACGCATTTCCGACAATTATTATTCAAAGACAGTATTGTAATAGATTTCTTTTGTGTCTCCCTGTAAATGTATTAAAATGCTATGAATGTCCTGTTCTAATGTAATCGTAGTAAAATTCACTGAATTATACCGATTTCAATACATTTGCTATAGCGTAATGTCTTTAAAAAACTCGATTTTACCCCACAGACGACCATAATGTAATGGAATTCTTTAGGATGCCTCTGTAAATGAACTATTAATGCCACGTACTTCTTATACAAAATATAATACCAAACATGCCTGGGATACTAAATAAGGTTTACCCATTGCATGAAAACCGAATAACATTTACGAGAATTAAAGTGTAGGCATACGGACAGACAAACCGAATGCTTAAATACTTTTCAACTTTTTTGGAAAATGTTAAAAAAAGGGCAATTAATCCTGTTGGAGCTGGAGTAATTAAAATTATTATGATTTTTACTCTTACTCGAGCTATACCGTAAAAACAATTGGATGTAAAAACATGAAATAAAAAGTATATTGCCCAGTTAAACTGATGGCATTGAGCTCACAGGCTATGTGCGTTACAGCCTTATATTTTCAAGAGTTAATTCCTTTCGAAAAACAAATTAAGTAGAAGAAACAGCTCCCCCCATTTTCCCTTTTTATACTTAATCATTGAACCTCCTAAACTAACCAGGGACATGCTTATCATATAAAAAATGTATATCCAAAATTCAGAGCAAATCGGATAATTCTTAATAAAATTCCATTTATATAATTAAAGAGGAGTTATCTCCCTCTATTATGCTAAACCATTAAACTTCCAAAACTATTTAGAGACTTCAACGAAATCTGATAATTCTGCATGAAAAATCCATTTATATAAATTAAAGGAAGGGGCATTAGAATCCCCGTTCCCCCTATTTATACTTATCTAATGAATATCTAATACTAATCACGGAGGCGCCTCATTAGAATGATCCTCTATCTAAATTTTGAACGAAAACTGATAAATCTGCATTAAAAACCCATTTATATCAATTAAGGGGAGGGGCATGAGCCCCCGTTCCCCTCTTATACATATCGAATGAACTCCAAAAACTAATCAGGGAAGCGCCTTATCAGATTATACCTATATACAAAATTTCAAGCGAATCGGATATTTTTATCATGAGTTATCGCGTTACGCACATACCGGGTGTCCCAAAAATGACTGATGGATTTTAAAATTCAATAACTTGCAAACGGTGACAGCTATTTAAAAAATTTTTGCAAAAGTGTTATGTATAATGCCAGGAGTTTTTTTTTACCGTAATTTTTTTTAGTTCGCATCTCAAACAATAGGTGGCGCTGACGGCGATGGAAGGCCAGGTGATCAGTGCTGAGTGAAGCGTCGACCTGGCCTTCAATCGCCGTTAGCGCCACCTATTGTTTGAGATGCGAACTAAAATAAAAAATTACGGTAAAAAAACTCCTGACATTATACATAACTCTCCTGCAAAAATTTTTTAAATAGCTGTAACCGTTTGCAAGTTATTGAATTTTAAAATCCATCAGTCATTTTTGGGACACCCGATACATACAAAACGGGTGAGCACATAAGCTCTCAGGCTATGATAGCCTGTGAGCTAAAAAGGGTAGCTTTTATAGAAAAGAATGACAAACACTCTTAAGGTAAGCAGTTTTGCATTCCAAGAATTATTTTAAGCGATACTGAGGAAATCGGTCAAGACATTTCAGTTAAATAAATTTTGTAGAATCCAAAACTATGCTTAGCATATTGTAATCGTGCAATCTTTTGCAGGCACAGACTGTGCTGAATTTTCAGTTATTTTATTTTTTTTTTTAATTATCATTATTTGTCTATTTCTTCAATTGTTTTATATTTTGTAAAAATTCATTATCTGAACAGGTAATTAATTCATAGTTTGAAATAACCGTAATACTCGTGTCATATTTTTAAAGACCAAATAAAAATATTACTTAGAAATACTTTTCCATTAAAAAAAAAGCATATTAATACATGAATATTTAAAAAAATAAAAAAAATAAAAAATTGTAATTGTCTGAGCGAAGCGAAGTCTTTATACTCAGAGATACGTAACGATATTAAAAGTCAAAAAAATTCTTTCGTCAAGCAAATCTCAAAAAGTACTTGTCGGATTTTGATTCTGTTTGTACCAATAGGTACCTATGAAGGTAATCTGGTGAATGCACCTACTTTTAAAAATTAATTCCAAATAGTTCAAAAGTTATATTAAAAAAACTGATAAAAAAGCACAATTTATTTGCATACGTCACAGAAATTTGGTGTGCGTAATTTTCACGAGCTGGATATTTTCGTAGATAACCGAATCAGTACATGGAGTAAATAGTAATCATTTACGCACTCAGAAACATTGAATGCAATGAAACATTTTAAAATTTAATCATGCAGGAAAATAAAACTTATTTTTTTATATTAAAAAAAATGTCATAAAAACTTTGATTTTGAGATTTTGTGATAATCTCTTAATAGCATTTTTTGATCGCTAAAAGAATGTTTTATATATTTCGCGTGTGAAAATTAGAAACAATTACGTTTTTAAATAAAAAGTTTCTTTTATGACATCAATTTCCCTTATATTTATTTTTATTGCATGTTTTCTTTTAACTTATATTTTGTTTGTGTGTGGAAGTCAATTCTGGTCACTAATTTTTCGGTACGGATACCACAAGCGCATCAGATTTGGCGCATTTTTTTTCAAAGCCCATTTGGCGAAAACTCCGTTTTCAAATAATGCTTACATGCACATTTTTAAATTATTTTCTATTTTCAAAAAGAACTTACAGTAAATAAAATAATAATAACAATTAATAACTATAAAAAGAAATATCTTATATAATAAAAAAAGGAAATGAAAGTAAATAAACATTTTATGAGTAAATAAACAAATAATAAATAAATACAGCCGGGTTACCATCTCACATAAAATAATGCCATTTTGATGCCAATTATGTACCCTGGTGCATATGTGACAACTTTTCCCATTTTTCATCCATTTCCTCTTGGCATACAACTTTGAAATTTGGAATATGTATGCATACCTGGGAGCAATACTGGAATTAGACATTGATTTTTTTTTTTAATTCGATCCAAAAAGGGGCAACGGGGGCTATTTTTTAAAGATTTATACCATTTATACTGCATAAAGGAACCACTTACCTATTTTTATATACAAGAAGAAGTAAGTGGTATGTAAAAACAATTATAGTATACATAAATAAAATACTTGAGATAATATACTAGAGATATAAGCACCGGGTTAAGCGAGATTTTTTATGCCAATTAGGCAAAAACATCGTTTTGATTACCAGGTACATATAGCATGCTATAATAACACGTTGTTTATTTATTTCAAAATAAAAAAAAGGGAATAAACGAAACATTTTCTGTTATAAAAAAAAGAAATAAGAATCAAAAAATTATAATATTTTTAGAACAAACAATTTATTATTTTACCAAGTGTGTTTTCATAGTCGCTTATATCTTTTTGCAACATAGTGCACCTTTCGAAGCCAAAACTGCACAAAAGAAAAAAAATTAATATTTGCAGTAATTTTTTTTTAATGTAATGCACATTTCGTAATCAGTAGGCTCGATAATCAGACCTCGTTTTTTTTTGCTTTAAAAGATGATATTTCATACGACGTCTTTTTTGGATTCGTAGTTTTTCCATATTTGATAGTATGCGTCTACTCGTTTTGTAACTTTTTTTTGTAACTTTCTTCTTTATTAACAGTGACATTTGGATTTCCTATTTAAATAAAAATTCTTCTAAATACAAAGAATTTTGTTAAAATAAATTAATAAATGAAATGCGGACATCTATTGCCCAAAGCACAAAATTTTTCCTATTGAGTTAATAAAAATCAGTAAAAACATAATTTTTATGATAATAAAAAGATGACTTATGTAATAATAGAGTCATATATTATGTACGTTATGGATTAAGTATGAATATTTATCCACCATTTATAAATAACAATATTAATAAAATAAAATGCGGACAGACAAAGTCTATATTTGACTGAAAACAACAACCATTTTCTAAATGCTTTAAAAAAATGGCCAATGAAAAGTGATATTTCAAAAGTATTATGAAATTAGTTAAAAACCATTTATTTTAAAATAAATGAATAAAAGATTTATATTTTTAATAAAATAAATGGGATTTGAAAAATTATTGGAAATTTATCACCATAGATGTATCAATATTACAATCAGTACCTTGTATGCAAAATGGAACAATTAGCAATACTTTTTGTACCCGAAAAATGGTCGTTGCTTCTTTTAAGGTAAAAAAGTAGATTACGAAATATTCCTATACAGAGATGCCAAGCTCCCGCTTATTGCATAGCAGAATTTTCTCATAGGAAAAGTTATTTTTTAAATCCGCAGAATGTTCCAATTTAATAAAATATTTTCTGTATTAAAATACCGGTATCCAAAATGCCGGAGACTTGGCAGCTCTGCCTATAACATTTTAGTTAATCACGATACTTTTTTTAATCGGATTCAAATTTAGTGAAGACAACGTTTTTTGGCTAAGCAGCTTTTTGCACATGTGTAACTACGATACAATTCCTTGATGCTGAAATAAAATGTTTTGACTTATGGTATTATTGCTTCCTCTTATTTATTTATTTGAATTTTAAATAAGATGACTCAAAATCGTGTTTTTTAAATGTACGGAAAAAATGCATTTCGAGAGAGGGCGAAAAGAACAATATTTGGCGATTTATTACCTGCGTTTGGCTAAGTGTCTTATGCTTATGCTTATGTGTTCAATATGCTTATTTTCATCATATTTTATCACAATGAATGACCAATTAAAGGTAACATCTCATTTTCTTTACTTATCGCAAGTTATTAAATGTGTATTCTCAGCAATATCGCTCAGACTAATCCCTCTGAGGGAAGTACTAGTTTAAGAAATTACCCCAACCATTTGAAAAATGTTTCACTCGATACATTCATCTATCATTTTAAGCTAAATACCAGTTGTTTTATTGTGTATTATCCGTGCCACTGCTATAAATGACTTTATACATGCTGCAATTTGAAGGTACGGTTCGTTTAAGTTATATCACTCTATTGTCGCCAAGCATAAAAGTTGGCGACGAAAGAAACATTTCAAACTATTTAACATTGTTGGTGCAAAAGTAATCATTATTAAAATACAGCTTTGGCATATACTGTTATACTTGTAAGACTTTGGCATATATTGTTTGATTTTACAGAGCAGAATTTTGGTGATGGAGGTTTTAAACCAAAATCGATCGCAGCACATGCATCTGTGAATGGGTCCATCAGACATCGAATCAAAAAAGTTTTTTCCCAGTTTTTCCCAAGCCGATTGCTTTTTAGTTTTCTTTTTAGGTGGTGGAAAATCAAGAGTAATAGCTATAACATTTTCCGGCTTGTTAGAATCACTATTGGCACTCAAATTTTCCTGGTTAGAACCGACCGATAGTAAAACGCCATGGCTAGTGGATTGGTCGCCCTGGCGACATGATGTTTTACAATTAATCGGTTCGGCATTAAATTGCTTCCTTTTTCGTGATCGCCTTTCAACACGTAATTGGTTTTCAGCGGCTCAATAATCTTTTGATTTTATCATTTTCTGCATTGAAAGACGTTTTTGCGCCAAACCAAATACAGTATTACTCAGTTATCCCGTCGACCAATTTCGCCAAATGATACGAATCGCCAAACTAATAAGCAACTTATACATGTTGACTGTGTTTAATATCATTGAATGCGATATTCACGTTCATTCATTTCTTTGGCTTCGGCTTTTTCCGTATCTGTTAATTTCCGTCTACCCATTTTTAAATTTGTTAGTTTTCTCCTTTATTACAATGATTTTAACCATTTTAATTTACTATTCAAATAAAAATTCTTCTAAAAGTAAAGAATTTAATTTAAATTCAAATAAAAATTCTTCTAAAAATAAAGAATTTAATTTAAATTCAAAAGTGGTAACATCATTCAAAAGAAGGAAAGGGCATGTTTACAAACAAACATTTCTGTCAACCAATCTACCGCTACATTTTTGCCATTGCGATCATTGTAGGAATCATCTTGACGACATAGCCCATTCATAGCAAGCAGACAACCATGATAAAATTTGTAGACCAATCAGAATGCCTGAATTCATATGTAGAGTCTGTGCTATAACGAAGCACGGTCGAAAACAGCTTGCCCACACTAATAAGAGCCCACAGTGACGTCAGCTGCCCTTTCCTTAGTGGTAACATCATTCAAAAGTGGTAACATCATCGGGTCCATTCTCCCGAAAACAACAACCATTTTTCAAATGGTTAACAAGTGGGTAAGAGTGATCGCAGATCGCATAGAGGGTTTCGTTGAATATATCTTTCAAAACACTTTATCGTTAAATTAACAAATGAAAAACGGTTTTTCGGTGCTATTTTGGGATTTCTTTGCCAATCGCGCCAATCAGAACAGAAATAATTTTGCCGTTCCGTTTCTTTTAAAAGTAAAGGGTAAAAATGGAAATAATTTTTATATCTATTTAAACTTGCGTGGAACAATTAGAGGAGAAAAACAACAAAAACAAGTGGGTAAGTGTGATCGCAGATCGCACAGAGGGTTTCGTTTAATATCTCCTTCAAAAAATTCTATCATTAAATTAACAAACGAAAAATGGTTTATTGGCGCCATTTCGGATTTATTCACCAATCGCGCCAGCCAGAACAGAATACTGAATTCTTCCTGTAAATGCTGCTTTGATCGGATAGATTTGTTGATTTCTCCATCAGTATCTACAGATTTAGTGAAGGTACGCAAGTAAATAAAATTATGTATAAAAGTAAAATGTTACAAAGCTTAGCATAAATTTAAAGGGACCAAACCGGTCACCAGAGGCGGCTAGTAATTTAAATGAATAGGAATTTAATAAATTTTTAAAAAATGTAAGTTTCATTTCACACGTCAAATAGAGGATAAATATGATGTAATATGATGAAATTAAAAAATAAAAAATCCCAAGATTTGTAATCCATTAATTTATGTTATATACATAATAATTTTATTTAAACTTGCGTGCAACAATTTAAATTTCAAAATTTACGCTATTGCAAATTTTTAAACTTATAAATATCGCACATTTTCTATTTTTACACCATCGTATAGAAAAAATATGTACTTTTAAATGCAATGTGTTTAAAAGCTGTATCTCGATTCATTAATCAGATATTAATTTTTTTTTTTTTTTTTTTTTTTTTTTTTTGTAGTTTTTAATACCAATTTTGTAATTGTGGCAACAGAAGCACTCCATTTCTTTTTAAATCATAAAAAAGACATAATTTTTATTATTTAAACTTGCGTGCAACAATTAGAAGAAAAAACTTCAAACAAATGGGTAAGTGTGATCACAGATCGCACAGATGGTTTCGTTTAATATCTCTTTCAATAAATTTTATTCTTATTCTTAGTATGTATTATAAACTATATGTCAAAGTTTAAACCGATTGATTCTTTAGTTTTCCCAAACTTAACAAAATTTAGTAAATAGCCTCTCCTCGGACGACCCTCTCCTCCCCCAGAATTTTTCACTTTTACAAGTATCGAATGTTAAGAAATAATATTGTAATATTTACATTAGTGCTCAGTAAAAGAACATGCTTATCGAAAGAAAAAAAGACAACATTTCCCTTCCCCCAACAAAAATTCAAATTATCTTAAATTTGTAAAATTTGTATTATGTGTTATAAATTATGTCAAAGTGTAAAAGCGATCAGCGCCGTGTGAAAGGGCGGGGGAGGGGGAGAGCGAAGGGGGGCCATCTCCTCGGGCGCGGAAATCTAGGGGGCGCCAAATTTATACGACTGACGTCATTTTTGACCTGTCACAAAAAAAAAAAAAATTGGGAGAGGGAGGCGCCAGATTCTAACTTTGCCAGGAACGCAATTTTCTTTTTGCACGTCCCATGAAAGCGACCATTTAGCTTTCCTAAGTTTAATAAATTCCCCTTAGTTGTGTGTGCGAAAAAGCATCTTTTCTAAAAGTTTAAGAACTTATTTTTTCATAAATTTGAAATTTGTGGTCTCGCCTTTTTTTTTTTTTTTTTTTTTTTTTTTTTAAATTTAGATTTTATGAATCATCACATAAATAACATCCGCATGCAGAAGTACCAAATTTGTAATATCAATAATTAAAAAAAAAAAAAAAAATCTCTCATGCAGAAAGAAAAATTAGTGCATATTCACACGGTAGTTACTATGTTTCTCATTAAAGTGTTGTAGTAACTTAATTTTATGCTAAGAAAGAATATAATTATGAATAATTCGAATGTATAACTAGTGCAATGTTAAACATCATGTTAGCTTCATTTGCGCAAATACGATGAGCGAGTAAGTGTTGAAACACTTATTTTAGTAACAATTTAGTATTTTTGGAAAACTTTGAAAGGACCTCAAAACTAAATTAGATTTTTGAATCGAATTTCATTTGGATTTTCGGAGCATAAATTTATTTAATGACCTTAGAATCTTTTCCAGGGGGGGAAGGGGGTTCAAAATGTTTTAAGGAGGGCTGAGCCACCCATAGCACCTCCTTAGCTACGGCTAATACTTTTATGTGGCCGTATAAATTAACACTAAATATTTTTTGCGCCATAGATTGTACAGAATGTATATTTTAGTATATACAGTAAAACCTCTAAATAACGGACACCTCGGGAGCGCAAAAATTGTTCGCTATTCGAAGGTGTCCTCTATTGGAAAAACCTCAGAGATTCAAAAATCGCTAAGAAATGCTTAATGTTTCATTAATTGACTTTTATATGTCCTAAAACCTCTATTATATATCTTATCAGAAATTAAAATTATTTTTTAAGCAATAAAATTGAATAAAATTGTGAACAGTTTTATCCACTGTTTATTATATTCTTGTGAAAAAAAATCTGTTACAAAAGTTTACTTTTGCTTGCGATTACATGCAATTTGTTTTTCTATATGACATTATTGAACATTGTAGAGTTCCGGGCGGGGAGGAAGGAATTGCACTTTTTGACCTTTAAAAGCATAAAATCTCAAAATATTCTTGGGTGACATTTCAATGCTCTGGGCAATTCAATTCCTCCCGGGCAAGTCAATGAATTTAGCAATGAACATAGGGGGGGGGGGATTTTCCCCAGCTCTTTATCAACATTTATCTGTTATTACAAAATTTGTGACACATTATCCTGCTAAATTCAATGTCTTTTTTGCTCTTTTATCATTTTTTTTCTTTTAAAAAAAATACTTTTACATCCTTTATCGCCGAATAAAGTGCCCGCTATTTGGAATGTCCGTTATTCAGAGGTTAAACATACAAAAATTTAGATTTTGGGAGTGGGGATTGGGAAACTGCCCGTTAAATAGAGGTGTCCGCTATTCGGGAGTGTCCGTTATGGACGTTTTACTGTACTTCATAGATGCATATCAATGTTATTATGTTCTAAAGAGTTTAACATCATTAAATTGAACTTGAAAGTATTTTTCCCATCGGCTGTCATGTAAAGGAATATTTTTGTTTGTTTCTGTACTTAAATTATAGATCCGATTTTCATACAATTCGAAATGGCTCGACACAAAACCGTGCAATAATTATGCATTTTAAATTTCAAAGGATTCAGTTGGGTAGTTTTTGTTCTGTTCTTTGTGGATAGACAGGTAGATAGACCGATGGGCGGTCTGAACGACGAATATAGGTGCTACGCATTTACGTGATTATAAACACCCCTATAAAGACTAATATCAAAGTAAGGAATAAATGTTTCGTGTAAATAAATTTGTAAATTTATTTTGCAATAATATTGTTTGATCATTTTAAATATGACGCAATTTCTCATATTTACTGCTTTTAAAAGCACGAGGTGGAACCCATCGAAATTCGACGAAAGAAAATGTTTTAGGAGGAACTGTTTCATGGATTTATAACCACGTACAAAATTAGCTACAGTAAAAATGCATCTTGAATTGGTCAGTTTAACTCTAAAAGAAATATTATTTTAAGCTAAAATTAACAAAATACCATTTCTATAAAAGCCAGTTGTCCAAATTATTAAAATTAAACTTTAATCGCATATGTAATAAGTAAAATATGATAAAGGTAAATTATGATTATGTTATCAATTGAGGATATTATGCTTGATAAAAATGAAAAAAAAAAAATCAAATTGACACGATTATAAAATTTCACGTGAAATCTGAACCCATCATCATTTTCATCTTCTCATAATTTAAATGCGAAATTTTAATTTCATTTTTTTTTTTTTTTTCAATTTTAAGAGAAAGTGGCGTATTTCTGTTGCCACGATTACAAAATTCGCACAAAGCTATTAAAAAATAAATAAATAAATAAATAAAATAATAATAATATTTGAAAAAAAAATTGAAATACAGCTTTCAAACAAATTGCATTTAAAAGTACATTTTTTTCTCTAAACGCAGATGTAAAAATTGAGAATGTGCGATATTTAGGTGCATAAAAATTGCGGTAGGCGGAAAAAATCGCCCCGGAAAAAATCTCCCCGGAAAAAATCACCCCGGTAAAAATCTCCCCCGGAAAAAATCGCCCCGGTAAAAATCTCCCCACAAAGAAAGGTAACCGAAAAATAAATCTTTTTTTAATTAAGATTGAAAAAGACCACACATATGAATAACAAAGATTTGATGACTTTGATTATGACAATTATAATTTCAAGTAAATCACGTGCTAATCAAGTGTATTTGTACTGGAAACAATTACGGCATATCGTTTTATATATGCATATCCTTTAATAGTAAAAGCTCTATATCAAATAAGGTCCTACTTCCATGATTATCGCAAGGGCAAACGGGGAAGCTGCCCCAGCTACCCAAACTCAAACAAAGGACTTTGGGTGTATTGGGGTAAAGGGGGGGGGGGATTACATAGACGAAGAGAAAAGGAATTTACTTTCGAAGAATCTGTTTATTATTCTGCTTTTTGAGCTTTATTTTGCGGTTTGAATTTGAGTTACAGGAATGTAAAGTTGTATTGTTATTTTGACAAGCTATATCACATAAATAGAATGATTTTTAGAATAAAAATATATGCTTCGTTTCTATCTTTTTGTAGAAAAATGAAGAGAAAAAAGGGCTTTGTCAGTGGCGCAGCGAGGAGGGGGTTTTGGGGGTTAAACCCCCCCCCCCAGAGCCATGACAAAAATACAAAAATTTCCACTTTTATGAACCGAATCATAAAAAAAAAAACTAAAGTTAGAATTTTTTTGTTTTGTTTTCGAAATCTGCCGCTTTATTGAATCAAATTTTATTTAAAAATTTGACTCGTTTAAGCGGCAGTAATGTATTTTCTTTGAAAAATAGGGAAAGCACATAGCAACAGTATCAGTATCGAAAACTGGTCCCTCAATTTCGGAAAAGGCCGGCATTTATTTAATACTATTGGAAATCAGCCGAAGGCTAAAAGGAATGGTCATTTCCTGTCGCTGCCAATGCCGTCTCGGGTTTTTCAGTACTGCACCACTGGATAGGGGGGGGGGGGGGTCTTAATTAGTTGCATCTGTTTCTTGCTATTTTTTTTGGAAACGGGACTGGACTCTCGAATTCCAGGAAAAACACAAAAACACATGCTCGCATGCTTTGAAGGATAGACTTAATTCCACAAACATTGTGTTGTTAGTTGCTGTAGTGCTAAGGTTTTTTTTTATTGTGCGTTTCGCTATGGAGGATATTAAATCCTCTTCAGAGAAGAAAATTATGAAAAAGATGGATATAAGAGATCATTTTTTTTAAATCTTTCGAATTCCTTCGAGCATTCTTGAAATCCAGGTATGTTTGGAAAGTATATAATTCGTTTATATTTATGTTTCTGGAAAGATATTAACAGCGCCGTGCGAAAGGGGGGGGGGAGGGCGGTCGCCCAGGGCGCAGAGATTTAGGGGGCACCAAATTTCTAACTACTTTCTACTTACTACTACTTTAAAGGGGCTACTTTCAGACAATTTTTTTAATTAATATTAATTCTTATTTAAAAAACTCCCGAAATAGGCAAGTGGGTAAACGGAAAAAAAGTTACCTGAAAAACAGTTATTGGAAAAAAGGTGACATGACTACAAAAGCGTAAAAAATGTTACCGGAAAAAAAGGGACATAGAATTGATTTTGGAAAATTATTATTGATTTTGGGAATTCATTATTGATTTTGAGGATTCATTGGTTAAGTATTTAGAAGGGATCAGGTAGAGGCTCTTAATTTAGGTAAATGGTTTTTTCTTGCTGAATTAACTGTTTTGGTTCAGTTTTTGGACATATGATAACCCCCCCCCCCCATCCGTAACCTCTCAAATTAAATCAATAGTTTTTTACGCAGATTTATCCGATTCACTTGGAATTTCGGACATAGGTTCATTATGATAAGACGTATCTGTGATTAGTTATAGGGTTCTTTTGCTTATTATAAAGGGAGGATGGTCAATTAACCCCCTCCCCCCACAAATTAGATAGATCGGTTTTTATGCAAAATTATCCGATGTATTTCAAATTTTAGATAGAGATTCTTTCTGATAAGGTAAATCCCTGAATAGTTTTAAGAGTTTAATGAGTAAGTATAAAGGGGAGAGTGGACGGGGGATATCCCTCTTAAATTAAATAAATGGCTTTTCACGCAGAATTATCCGATTTGCTTCGAATTTTGGACATAGGTTCATTATGATAAAACGTATCTGTGATTAGTTACGGGGTTATTTTCTTTATTATAAAGGGGGGGGGGCAAGCAATTATTTCCCCCACAAATTAGATAAATCGGTTTTAAGCAAATCGTTGTTTTAACCGACGTATTTCAAATTTTAAATATAGGTTCTTTCTGATAAGGTGAATCCCTGAATAGTTTTAAGGGTTTAATGGCTAAGTATAAAGGCAAAAACGAGGATAACTTCCCTTAAATTAAATAAATAGCTTTTATGCAGAATTATCCGATTTGCTTCAAATTTTGAATGTAGCTTCTTTATGATCAAGCGTATTCCGAATTAGTTATGAGGTTCTTTTGCTTATTTATAAATAGGAAAACGGACGATTATCCCCCCTTAAATTAGATAAATTGTTTTTTATGCATAATTATCCGATGTATTTCAAATTTTTGATATAGATTTTTTCTCATAAAGTGGATCCCTAGTTTTAAGGGCTTAATGGCTAATTATAGAGAGGGGAACTGGGGATAACCCCACTTAAATTACATAAATGGCTTTTTACGCAGAATTATCAGATTTGCTTCAAATTTTGGATGTAGTTTCCTTATGGTAAGGCGTATAAGCTAATGAATGTAGTTAAAATAGGGAGGGATGCAGCAGTCCCTTCAGGAAACTCTTTCGAGGAAAGAAGCTTGCTTTCCCCATTCGACGGAGGGGGATGTTCGGTAGATATCGCGGGCGGCTAGTCTCTTAGGAAATTTGTCGATCAGGGGATTTCCCGGTAAAGGTTTGACGCAAAAATATTCAAGTAACATAAAAAAGCGAGTTGAATGCAATTGAACGAAAATAACAAATAAAAACAATTTTTCTTTGTTTTTTATTTTAATGATTGAAAGCTATTATGTCAGAAAACATTATAACACATTTTATCTTTTTTCTTATAACGATTAATTTCCATTCATTTTGCATTTAAAACTGGTTTATTTATTTATTTTTTTTATTTGTGAAAAAAGTAATAT
Source organism: Maratus speculifer (assembly GCA_964019185.1). Lineage (NCBI taxonomy): Eukaryota > Metazoa > Arthropoda > Arachnida > Araneae > Salticidae > Maratus > Maratus speculifer. The sequence goes on along the minus strand of OZ025295.1, from coordinate 306,679,122 downwards.
ACTAAATCATTTGTTGTGATTGTCATTTTAATTTACGCCAATTATTTATCATTTAAAACTGGATTTTTACTAATTAATGTCCCATATTACGCATCACAAAATATAATATAAAACATAAAAAAATATATGTTAGAAAACTTTAATGTACAAACTATATTGTATGTCACGAACGAATGAACTAGTGAATTCATTAATTTGTAGTAATAAAAATAGTTTTTTTTATTACTAGCTTATGTTAGTAATTAGAAAGTTAATTGTTTAAAAACCTGTAGTTCTTGATAGATCTTCAGGTTTGAACGCTTAAAAAAATAAAAACAGATTTAAATTAAAGGAAAAAAAAAAACGATTTTAAGAAAAACAGGATATTTTTTTCTTTGTTACGATATTTATAGAATACTGAAAAATGCTATGCAGCAACATAAATCACAATTTTAAATGCAAACAGCTATTGAGGATATATAAACAAACACTTAAAACTATTCAGGGATTCACTTTATGAGAAAGAACCTATAGCCAAAATTTGAAATACATCGAATAATTGTGCATAAAAAATAATTTATCTAATTTAAGGGGGGGGGAAATAATCGTGGCCCCCCTTTTTAATTAGCAAAAGAACCCCATAACTAATCAGGGATACCCTTTATCTTAATGAACCAACATTCAAAATTGAAGCAAATCGGATAATTCTGCGTAAAAAGCTATTTATTTAATTTAAGAGAGGTTATCCCCCATGCACCCTCTATACTTAACCATTAAACTCCCAAAATTCTTCAGGCATTATATACTGTGACGACGTACTGACAACTTTAATCGTGGCAGAAGATAGATAGCGAAGTCTTATTCTGAAAAAGTATTCATAGTTGAAAGTATCTTCATTCAAAAGCTGTTAAGAATAGGTTCTATTGACCTCAAGGGATATGCCTAGAAAATAATTGCACTGGTCTAGTGGCAATGAGCTGAGGGGGACACTGGGATTATTGCGCATCGAGAGGGAAGGAAAGTAGTTGGAAGAGAGACATGTGCTAGTAATGTACAAGAAAGTACATTGATGTAAGATGGCTTAGACGTGCTAAGCGAAATGTAATATTGGAGTGAGGCTCCTATGTAGTTGTAATGTCGTTTTATTTATTTTTTTAATAATTGATCTATGGTTCTAATAAAGAACTTGAGAAATTAAAAATGTGCTATTGATGAACTTAACAAATAAACCAACTTAGTAAAGAGAAAATCAGGGCGCGACACCACAATAATATATATAAGCCTCGTCAGAAAGAACCTATATCCAAAATTGTTTGAAATAACATGTTGGATAATTCTGCTTAAAAACCATTTATCTTATTTAGGGCGGAGGGGAGGGGGTAATCGTCCATTCCCAAAACTAATCAGGCAAGCATCTTTTCAGTATGAACGTATATCCGAAAATTGAATCAAAGCAGTTAATTCAGCATGAAAAAAACACTCACTTAAATTAAAAGCCAACCCCCGACCTCCCCCCCCCCTTTCATACTTGGTCAATAAATCCCCAAAATCAATTCCTTGTCACTTTTTTTCCGGTAACATTTTTATCTTGTCCATTTTTTCCGGTAACTTTTTTTCCGTGTCATTTTTTTCCACTTTTGTAGTTTGTCACTTTTTTCCGATAAATCTTTTTCCTTGATTCAGGCAAGTAGATATCATGATTAAAAAGCTATGTAACTGAGAAATGTTCTTCATTCTTTGATAAGATCTTTCAGAAGACGATTCTCACAGTTGCCAACTTGTACGGTTTTGCGCGCGGATAAAACAATCGCGGAAAAATGCAAATTTCATGAAAGGATCGCCGAAAAAGCACACATTTCGTTAATATTTTGTGAAAAAACGACAATTTCGTCAGTGTTTTTGTCAACGAACTTTGTCAAAAGATCGCCGAAAAACGCGAAGAAATTTTTCCTGTGCGGATCGCGGAGAAAACGGCAATTTCCCCAAATATCGCAGATAAAACGCTGATTTCGTCTGAAGACCGCGGGGAAAACGTCGATTTCGTCTAAAAATTTCTGATATAATGACGGTTTCGTTAAAAAATCGGGGGAAAACCGCAGTTTTCGATAAAAGATTGCTTAAAAATATTTTGTCAAAAGATCATTGAAAAAAAAGGCCGCTTTCATCAAAAGATCACGGACAAAATGCCGATTTCGTCGAAAGACCGAGGGGATAAAACGCTGTTTTCAAGAAAAGATCGCGTAAAATTGCAAATTTTGTCTAAAGATCGTCGAAAAAAACGCCGATTTCGACAAAAGATTGCAATAAATCGACGATTTTGCTAAAATATCGCAGATAAATCGCTGATTTCGTCTAGAGGTCGCGAAAAACGCCGATTTCGTCAAAAAATCGCGGAAAACCGCCGATTTTGACGAAAGATCGCAATAAATCGCCGATTTTGCTAAAATATCGCTAATAAATCGCTGATTTCGTCTGCAAGTCGCGGGAAAACGCCCATTTTGTCTGAAGATCGCGGATAAACCCTCTTAAAGGGGGTTAACTCGCGGAATCCTCCCCCCCCCCCCGCCAATTTCCGAAAAAAAATTTCTACCAGAATCACCCCTGAAGCAGCTCTATCCCCCCCCCCCCCCCAGAGCCGAATTCTGGCTGCGCCACTGGCTTTGTAATCTGTATCAATGAAACTAAATGCACCTAGGAATGCAAATAAATCTTGAAATACCCCCAAAACCTTGTGATTTGTCAGAAAAGCTTCAGCTAAAGAATTTTTCATTAAATTTGTGTAAAACAAAAATTCAAAAAATAATTAAATATTTAAAAATTTAATTTAATTATTATCAATTTTAAAAATATATATGAAGACAGAAGCAACTTTACTTATATATGTAAGCTATAGATGAAGAGAGGTGAAAGAATCAATAAATTACATTTTCTTTTAAATTAGCCCTTCGCCCCTCTCCCCCTCCTTTCACACACAAAAAATCCGACTTTCCCAAACATCTCTAGATTTTATCTCATATTTTTTTGCTACCTCCCCTAAAATCGACCGCTCCCTAACCTCAAAAGATAGATAACGAAAAAGATTGAGATATAAGAGATTTTGATCACGTGACAAACACGTTTTTTCCCCTGTTTGTGTGGTTATTCATCTTTCGCGAGGAAATTTAATTCAAAACGCCCCTTTTGATATTTTTTTCTAAAAAATCTAGCGGGTTAAAAAAAAAAAAAAAAAAAAAAAAAAAAAAAAAAAAAAAAAAAAAAAACACGAGTTAGTAATTGGATTAGATAGTTTCTGAACATCAACACCTGCTAGTTTCATGAATTTCTGAACAAAATCAAATTAAAACTTATGTCATAGATTTGTCCTTTTGTATCTAAAAACAGTCTTAACATTCATATCTCTGTTTCCTCCCTATCCTCTTATTGTGCGACCCGATAATAATAAAAAAAATTTCACTGTTTAAGAGTTTTCGCCTTGTTCGTTTCTGTTACACAAATAAAAATCGGATTTAAAAATGTTACGAAATGAAATGTAGGTTTGTATCCTAATAAGTAATGAGTTAACAATGACTGAATAACAATATTCAATATCTGAAGTGAAGACTCAAATGAGGGCATCCAAGCTGTCTTTGTAGCTACAATTTGCATTAATAATAATAATAATAATTTAAAAAAAAATCCAAAATTTGAGTTTGGGTAGCTGGGGCAGCTTCCTCGTTTGCCCTTGCGATAATCATGGAAGTAGGACCTTATTTCATATGGAGGTTTTACTATTAAACAATGTGCATTAGGATGGAGCGAAAAAAAATTTTTTTTTGAAAATCAAAAACGGGTAGGTGCCAAAAGTTGCCTTTATACTAGTACATCAACTGCGTGAAATTTTACCGCTGAAAAAAAATGGCTTGAGTCTGCACTTTTGCTCCAAAAATCGAAATTTTGGTTAAAATTTGTCATTTTTTGACATTTTTTCAAAAAAATTAAAAAATTCCTACAGAGCTGGTTAGTATTTAAAAGTGTTGCTTAGACCTTTATATTTATCTGCTTAACATATTTAAACTATAAAACAATATGTTTATTCCCTATAGCTGGAGCAAAACAGGCAACTTTTAATAAGGAAACAGCATTACCACTCTATTGGGTCATACAACGAATTGTTGTTTTTAATACAGCTCTTGTTTTCAAAACTACCTTGGACATGCGTCGTGGAGGTGGCTATATTTCCTATACCACCCGGCCCAACTATTCGATCATCTTAGTACAGTGTTTTATTTATACATTGATTTGTGATTTCCTTTATAAAAATTTGGCATGTTTTCGATGCTTCCACCTTGTTCATCTGTTCTTTGCATCCACATGCAGCTGTAACTATCTTCATGTATATTTTTACAGTTTATACAAAAAAATGACAAGCAGAGTAATGCACGGGAATCTATTAAAGGGATCTATTCGGCCATCTATTATATTTATCAAACTTACATTTAGTTGATGAATAGTGATTGGAAGTTCTGTTACCACAACATTTTTTCAGTCAATTGTATTTTTTTTACGTAATGATTTGCTTCAGAAATGATTTCAGATATTTCAACTATAAGTATGCCATCATTTATTCTACTTTTGCATTTTTTATATGTTGAGAAGCGAGCTGTTTAATGTGATGGTGATCGTCAGCGAGAATTGCAATGAAAATTTGTTCTCCATGTATAAAGCAACCGCTGTTGTAAATACCTTTTTTTTTTTTTTTTTTTTTTTTTTTTTTTTTTTTTTTTTTGCATTAGTTTTATGCCGTTTTCTAAGTGTTTTCGTATCCAGGTAATTTCCTATTAACTTTTAGATCCTCTTTTTATGAGTGGACAACATTTGATGGTGAAATGTCCTGGGCATAAACATATAATGCATAGTACTTTATGAGGGAATGTACGGATTCTAATCGACTATAAGTGCTCGTTTAAAATTAGGAGAATTTTATTGGTCACTGTGAACCATTTTGCATGGTGTAAGCTTAGAATTGTGTATAATATTGAATCATTCGCTACTTCAACTCCAGTGAATTTCCTCTGCGCCAATTATTAGAGAAGTCGATATAAAACGTTCTAAGCTACATGGATTCACTGGATCAATAAGGAAAATCTTTGTCTACGTACTATTCACTTCCTATTGCATTTTTTTTTTTTTTTTTTTTTTTTTTATATATATAAAGTAGAGAATAATTTTGAAAAATTATTTTCTCAAATTGAGAAAAAGATACTCAGAACAGACTAGAAATTTATGTCAGAGATTGCAAAGCTAATTCATAAGGAAAGATATTTCTCAGAAAGAATGGGGAATAGGGGTTTAGAAAACATCTCACACAAAAGACAGCTCATAAAATTAATAAAATTTTCCGCTTTATATAAGCACAGATTGGCAATCAGCGTCTATATGTTCACTCACAAAATGTATAATCCAAGTTTATACCGCGGGATGTTTTATACCAAATGTACTACACACCTAAATAATAGATCTAAAATCTTATTAGAAATTACTAGACTATGGAACAACACAGGAAACGACATAAAGCATACTAAAACTTCTTTAGAAATATTGTTGTTTTACACGCAAATTTTGTTTGCAATCCTCTGTGACGATCGTCATAATATTAAGCAGCCAGCTTCTCAAAATATATTCAATGTAATAAGTACAGTAAATGATGACATACTAAAAATTGAATTCATACAATCAATTTTTAGGAAAATCATTATATATAAAATGTAATTGATTGAAAAAATGCTGTGGTAACAGAACTTCCAATCATAATGCATTAATTGCGTGAAAATTTAATGAAGATAATAGACTGCTGAATAGGTTCAATTAAGAACATACCCAATACATTACTCAACTTCTCTTCTGTTATACATGGTATAAAAATATACGTGCAGCAGTCACACCAGCAATCCAAATCATCCAAAGTCAGTGAATACAAAGAAGAGATAAATTACTTTGATATATAGAAAACTTATACTCGTCTTCGGGAAAAACAGTAACAATTCAATACATAAATAAAACACTGGGCCTAGATGATTGGGTGGTTGAGACGGGTGGGATAATGCAAACACCTCTATGAGTTATATACACAGTAGTTTTGAAAGCAGCTAGGTAACAAATGCATTCAAAAGAACATTTCGTTGTATGCTCCAATAGAGAGGTTAACGCTGATTTTTCACAAAAAGTTGTCAGATTTGCTCCAATTATACAGACTACAGATACTGTTTTATAGTTTAAATATGTTAAGCAGGTAAATATAAAGGTCTAAGCAACACTTTTAAATACTAACCAGCTCTGTAGGAATTTTTTAATTTTTTTGAAAAAATGTCAAAAAATGACAAATTTTACTCAAAATTTCGATTTTTGGAGCAAAAGCGCAGACTCAAGCCATTTTTTTTCAGCGGTAAAATTTCACGCAGTTGATGTACTAGTATAAAGACAACTTTTGGCACCTACCCGTTTTTCATTTTCAAAAAAAAATTTTTTTTCGCTCCACCCTAATATGCATATAATGCCGTAATTGTTTCCAGTACAAATACACGTGATTTACTTGAAATTATAAGTGCCATAATCAAAGTCATCAAATATTTGTTATTCATATCTGTGGGCTTTTTCAATCTTAATTAAAAATAGCCTTCTTTTTCGGCTACCTTTCTTTGTGGGGAGATTTTTACTGGGGTGATTTTTTCCGGGGGAGATTTTTACCGGGGTGATTTTTTCCGGGGTGATTTTTTCCGGGGCGATTTTTTCCGTGATTCAAAAATTGCAGTAGCAAAAAGTGCAAAACTGAATTGCATGGGAAAGTGTTGCCATTCGCAAAATGACGTATGCGTTACGCACAGATACGTTTGGCCTTTATAATATAGATATTGATTTTATTATTTTAAAATTTTATTTCTCTTTAAAATTCATGTGAATATAATTTTGATGCAAGAAAGGAAATCTATATATATATAAAAGAAAGTCTGGATTTCGTATTACTCACAGCACAAAAAAAATCTGCCGAACCTAAAATCTTGAAAATTGGGGTAAAAATACTTCTGATAACATCGAGTGCCGCTAAGAAGAGATTTTCGAAAATTCCAGCCCTAAGATGGTTAAAAAAAAGGAACGAACTTTTAAAAAATTCCTTAAAAATCGGCTTTTGTAGTTATTTTTCAACTGATAACATATTTTAGTGTATTTTTTCATGCTGAATCGAACGGTACCAAGCAAATTCTTTTAAGTTCGTTTCAGTAGTTCGGTTCAGTAGTTCGCGAGATACTTCACATTTTCCTGATTTGGCGGCGTCTTCGGCGCAAAAACCTGAATTTTTTAATCCTTATCTATATATATAAAAGAAAGTCCGGATTTCGTATTAATCACAGCACAAAAAAATCTATTGAACCTATAATTTTGAAAGAGAGTTCTACAATCAGGTTAACATGATTATGTAGGCTATATTTAATTATCTCAAAATATATAAAAAGCAAAGTGAAATTTCATTGCGGCCGCTTATAACTTAAGTTTTACAAGATAGATTTTAATGGATTTTACATTGTTAGTTGGATAATTTTTCAGAAATTTTGTAACAAATGAAATATAGTATTCTACGTTGTTTAATTGAATACTTAGGAAATGTTTTTTATCAGAAGAATCCAATTACAAAAGTTTGGCTTTATTTTAAAAGTTCCGCTGACTGAATTTTATGTGATTAACACTAGAACCGCGGCGACGGGTCATTTTGACCCGTATCACACGGAGAAGTGTCGAATCCAACCAGGAAATTCTTTATTAATTAAGCTAAATATAAGCTAAGCAAAAATATTTTCAATAAATAACTTTAACAGTTTAAAATGAAAATTCCGGTGAGAATTTTTTTTTTATAAAACTTGAATGAATTTTCCCGCGGTTCTAGTGTTAAAATTGTTAACATGTTGAGCGCTACGTCATTCATTTTTGACTAACATTGAACCTTCCGTTTAGATGACTGATTTTTCACCGATGACAGACAGTCTAAAGTACGATATAAAACTAAAAATTACTATGATATAAAAATTTCGTTTAATTCAAAATTTCTTTAAAAAAAAAAAAAAAAAAAAAAAAAAAAACTGACCAGCGTAGCGGGCGAATGATGCTAGTATTTTTATATAACTGCTTTAAAGTTGTTAACAATAGTTAAAAATATTTACTGGAATATGAATTAAATGTGTCGTGTAACTATGATTTAAAATTTAAACTGTTTGACAAGTTCCTTATTTGGCAAATGACGCAACTTCCTCCATTTACGGCTTTTTTTAACGCATTTATTATTTTAATATTTTCTTTCTCTTCTAAAATTCAGGTGTAAATATAATTTTTAAGACGTAATTTTAACATTTTCTTACTTTTAATACGTAATCATTTAATTATAATTGGTAAGTTTTTTTTTTCTTTTTTAAAGTCAAAAATAAACAAATTTTTTATCTGAAAGAAAAAAAAAAATAATTTGCGGTGTTTTCACAAATTGACAACAACTTGAAATAATAATCTTTCCTAAAATATGTGAAAAATATCTCTCGAAATGCTGAAAATTTGAATTTAAAATGGAAATAAAACGTCAAAGATTTAGCCAAATTAAAAAAATAATTGCTGTCTGCATACCGGGAAGTTCTGATGTATAAAATGGCTTAAAAATGATTAAATTCTTAAGTATAGTTTTTGCTCCTATAAAACTTTTTTAATGGAACGATTTTGACCAACTTTAGCATTAAATATCTCTTAAAATAATTATTCGATTTTAGAACTATTTACATCAGCGTGTTAATCAAACATTTCTCTATAATATTACTTATTTTCATACTTTTGTATGCATTAGTTTTCTTAATATTAACGAAGAAATATCATAGATCGCAAAAAATTCAATGTCATCGGCGGTAACAACGTAAGTTACTTTTTTTTAGAATAAAGAGATACCAGTATCTTATAGGAATGTTTATTTATTCTTTTTTTTTTTTTTAAATGTTTTGAATAAGATGTCTGGGAAATTTCATGATCCTTAAGGAAAAATGGCAAAAAATTCGACTTCAATCAATTGCTTTTTTAAAAGATAATAAAAATAAATAAAGTAACAAACTGTGCTTTTTTATATATATTTTAGATGTATCTTAATAAGGATCTTTTGCTACTTACTTATCTTTTTTTTTTTTTTTTTTTTTTTTTTTAATCGCTATTTCCCCTATTTCATTTTTTCCGCTTATTGATTTTCACCCGGGAATCCCGAGTTCCTTCACATCCCTTTTATAAAGTTAAATTTGTTTCCTGCATTAAATTTAATAAAAATGTATCATTTATGCGATTCGCATTTTGCCATTTTTACAAGTACCATTTTTAGAGTTGCCTTTTTTCTTTCAGGAACACAGGTCTGTTTCTGTTTTTCTTTTCTTTATGCAAGTCCAGTCAAAATCGGTTTTGTTCATAGGACTTGTCCCTCGAACATGATTTGGACGTAATCAGAAGTGAAGCTCGCATGACGAGGCGTGTCCAGCAGACAAAATGCAAACATTTATGTTGGAATTCCTACTTTCTATTATGACAAAATAACAATAGCAATGCATACTTGATATTGCACAAAGGAATAGTTGCATTGTAAGATAATTGTTGGTAGGTTTCTAAGAAATATAGGATTTATATGAGAAGTCTGTGGTAGGTTCATGTTGAAGGATGAATTGGATTTTTCGAGAAAGTTATGTGGCGTTTGTAAACTAGACTACTAAGTACATTCTTTGTAATGAAAGATACAAGTTTTTTTTGTGTATTATTAGCCTAAATCTCTTATATATTGCATTGCAGTTTTAGCAGGACATATCACAGATGTCCCTCGGGAAATCGTTGACAGTAAACCCTTTCTTTATATGGCATTAGCAAAATGGGAGTGTAAATAATGATAAAAAAAAAAAAAAAAAAAAGATGATGAGAAAGTGACATGGAATTTCACGCTTCTTTTATCCAAGTTTACGTTGCACTATTCAACAAATTTCAACGAAAATTCTGTTCTACATCACACATTATAAATGAAAAATATTGTTGGGGGGAGGGGGGGAATACTTTGGTATTCTTTTTTTTTTTTTGGACTACATATGGGCTTTTGTGTAGATAACAATAAGCAATCTACATTATAAAGCAAACGCACGTCTATGAATAACACTGACGTCATATTAACGATGGCAACGACTAGTGCAATCAATTGCCTTTTTATTTCGAAATTATCAACTTATCAACATGGCACAGTTTCAAATTTTAAGCTATCGAATAGAGTTGATGGTTGTAGTTTCATAAGAAATTAATTTATTTAAATTTAATTATTTTAAAAAATATTTCCAAGTATAATTGTTGGTTTTTATGACCTGATTACAGAAAAATACTGCGTTTGCACTTAAAACGATGTAAATTGTTCAACATTTGTTTCCAGCTAACATTAAATTATATATAAAAAATAAATAAATAAAAAATGATCTTCACACAAAAAAAGTAAATAAAACACAAGTATAACAGACTTGTTTGTATTCGAACTATGCGCCTAAACATTGAAATACTCAGAAGGGTAATTAAATCATGTTGCTATAAAGAAATTTTTGGCGGTTTCTTTGCCTGGCATGCGGTTCATACGAAAATAATATCACAACATATTTTAACAAATTTATAAGCTTTATTATTTAATTGCATAATTGATATTTTTCATATAAAATTTCTTTTTGGTCTAATTGGTGACCATTCTAAAAATATACATTAAATGAAGTCTTCAATTCAAAACGATTTTTATCTATGTTCTGTATACACTGGGCAGTAGGATTTGTAACCCGGAAAGCGGGTCTTGGGTCATTTGGCTATGATAACATTACATTATTTTAATTTCTTTTAATCTACAAACACATATTTTGACTTTTAATCTCAATTGAACATGTACCAGGAGAGTAGAAATAATTTTTTTGTTTGGCAACTTGAAACCCTCATGAATTCTACCATTAAATTTCATAAATGTTTATATTTTTTTTTTTTTTTTTTTTTTTTTTTTTTACAAAAAAGTAATTAATATTGTAGCAATTGCTATTCAATATTGTAATTTTATTTTTCAGCTATATATAGAAAAATATACATATGACCATTTTAGAATATTACAAATCATCATTCTTTCAAATGTAACTTATAAATTGAGTATCAAGACAAGATAACACTATATGGCTAAAAGTGACCGACCACTTACGATTTTAGACATTTTGTTAAATATCTACAAAAATACATGAGCAATTATCCCGAAACTTGAGGTGTGTAACCATAATAGCACAGATCATATATAACATTTTTTTTCCCGAAACCTCATAGGGGACCGTGAACAAATTAAAAAAGAACGAATATCTTTTGGATAACCCTGTCAAAACTAATGTAGCAAAAACGTTCTAACTGTAGATTATCATTAAGTGGCTTATTGTAATAAATCGTGTTTATTTGCATGCGGACAACATAAATACTATACTCGTAGAAAAATTAAGACTTTTATAGAAAAAGTCCAAAACTTTGTCAAGCATTTTTACTCATTGTTAGCAGAGATCTTAATCGTTTGAGTCCCAAGTTATCGCTCTGTTAATTCTTATATAAAAATAAATAAATAAACAAACAATGATGAATATATGAATTGATGAAAAAAACTGATGAAAATAGTAAATAGCGCCATTAGAACAAAATTGGAATAGGAGCAAAGTTTTTGAAAATTTAGCCTGCTTCGAAGGTCGAAATTTTTAAAATTCGGAATAGGTACATGAAATAAACTAAACTAAGAAGTTTTAGAACGCCTCCTTCGTGCAAGATGATCTTTTACCCTTTAACGTTCATTGGTTTCGCCACGAAACCACAAAATTTTAATTCCGATACGCAACACTGACACCGGTATTTTTATCTAAAAATGTCCCTTTTATTTTGTATATGAAAAATCACGTTTTCTTATTTAGAAATATATTTGTTCTTAATTACCGGTGTCATTCATTGATTTCGACATCTTAGCAATGAAAATGCTATGATCGTTAAAGGGTTAAACACATTAACACAAAAAGCGATACAGAAGTTTAGCAATGAACAATACGATACAAATAATCCCCAAAATAAACTTTTACAGCCTTTTATTTTTTTTTTTAAATAAAGAAATGAAACGTTTAGTTTATTGCAATTTTCATCAGGGATTCTGTACTCCTTCCTCCCTTATAACCGTCCGATTGATTTTAGTTTCTCCTCCTCCGCCCCCCGCCCCCCCCCCCCCCCCGCGCGCGCTTTTTTAAGCTTTTTTAACGGCATTACTGGAAGTACTTTAGTAAAGGAAAAAAAAAAAACGTCCGATGCTATCACCCATTAGAATGATATAAACGGCATTAAATTCCTTTTCGAGATAAAAACTTGTTGTACCTGAGATCAGAGGGAAAAAAAAAAAACATGAATGGGTGAAGTGCGAAAGATTACAAGTGTTTTTCTACCGAGATGAAGAGCGGGGAGATAAAGCTAAGATAAGCAAGCATCACACAGATTTGAAAAAATGATCAGCACCATCGTTAACCCTTAACACCCGTTTAGCAGTCTCGCAGACTGCTGTTTTTTTACCCCAATATTTACAGTTTAACTTGTATATTTCAGTTTAACACATTTGTGCCTGAACCCCCCTCCCCTCTTTTCAGTTTTTTGTTTAATTGTTACTGTAATACATTAGAGATAAGAAGGGCTAAACCTGAGCCCGATCCCGGGGGCCGAATTCTTATACTAGTCTTCGGGCTGGGGCTCATTTTTTCTGAAACTGACGATTTTAATTATTCTCGTAAGAAAAAAGAACTTTTTTCTTAAAAGTTACTTATCTAATTCAAGTCATTTGAATGTTATTTTGATTTAAAAAAAGAAAAATATTTTTTTTTGTTGTTGTTGTTAGCATTAGAAGGCTATTTTAAAATAAAATTTGTGGTATTTGTTTTTTTTTATGTCTCGCATAGACATCGATGAGAATGCTGATTTTATATGGCGCATTTAAGATAATGTTTAATTGTAACGTTTATTTATTATTATTATTTTAAAGATTTAACGGGGAATAAATATTTTCTTTTGTTTTTGTTGTTTTTCAACTAGCAGTAGCTTAAGGTTTGCAAATTTTTAGACTTGTATTGTGGAGTCATAATAGCTTTTTATATGAAAACAACATTAATTTTATATGCAAACAATGTTAAAAGTATCGGATCTTTCAGACAGCGGTATTATTATTATTATTAATTTATTTACTTAAGCTGATTTTTTGGAACACGAGAATTACAAAAGATTGTTTTAAAGGGAGGAAACAATTATAATTTAAGATGTACATCTGTTATTTATGATAAATACAACATTACAGAAACACATTTGCAGTTATTTACATGTAATAAGTTGTTAAAAAAAGAGATTTCATTTAGAACAACTATTGTATGGAAACATTATAAATTATTATTATTATTATTTTGTATTGCATACTTAAAATATTAAAATGCAACCGAGATGTCTTTATAAATGTCTTCCATGGGATTAGCATTAGCGTAAGTGTCTTTTCATTTGACTGAAGTAGCCCCTTAACTGGTATGTTGAGAGGTAGCTGCATTGAATAAAATCGTCTTTTAACCCCTTAATGGTCGCATTAAATTACGGTTTAAAAATTCAAATTCAATTTCTCACCACTATTCTGATATATATATATATATATTCATCTTAATAACAAGTAAAACGATACCAGAATAAAACCAATTATACTATTTTATAAAACTGGGGGGAATTAAACAATTCTGAATAAAAGCTGTTAAGCTTCAGCCCGTGAATGTCTCGGACGAGACGATTAAATGGTTAAGGGTGTTCTCAACTGCTCCGCTCAACAAGCGCAAAACGTTTTGACACATTTACAAACTCATTTTTTAACGGAAAGTGAAATCATTGACTATGGAAGCGATTTCGAATTGAACTTATTTTTCCATTTTATGATATTAAATTACCTATCGAGTTATAAGCTTTTTTGATGAAGCGATCGCCCCTTTTTCTCCTGCTTTTCGACCGGTTTTTCTGCTTTCGTCGGGAAATGTGCTCAAAAGTGTCAACTTTGAAGGCTTGTTATGAAAAATATATTGTGTTTTTAAAAAACAGAAGATTGAGTGTAATTAGACAGTTTCTAAATAATAACACCTGCTATTTTCATGCGTTTCCGAACAAAAATAAATTAAAGCATGTGTCACAAAGTTGCCCTTTTTGATTTAAGAACACCCTTAATACACGTTGTAAAAGTAAAATGGACTTTTGTGTAGGCTGCAGATATATAACGCAGTGATACAAAAAAGCGTTCAGGTATAGCATGTTTTTATGAAAATTTCAAAATTAGACACTATTATTAATTTTAAATACTTTTCCACACTACGGAATAAGTGCTTTAGATTTCTAAGATTGATCAGAGAAATAACTTTAATAACATTTATTCGTCTGAACCTCAATAAGATAAGTGTGAATCTTTACTTTCGCTATTTTAGTTCAAAGCATTTTTATCAGTTCGTCGAAGAATGTATGCATCATCTTTAATTACGAGCGAAAGTTTTAAAAAAGAAAACGAAAGCTATCAATATCATTTCACTTGATCAAGATTGGAAAAATTGTATGCAAAATGTAAACACAACTATTTTACAGCACGTTGTTATTCAAGGCGGGTCAATCCGAAGGGTTACGTCGGAAACGTCCTTGCCATTTTGTTTTTCTTTTATCTTTTTTTTTTCAAATTATAACGCAAGAAATCATAAACACAAATGTTCCATGCCGTTCTTGTTTGTACATTTTTAATTTGTAAACAATGCGCAACAAACTGCGCTTTTAACAGTTATCAGATTTATTTTTTATTATTTATTTATTTATTATTTTTATTTAATTTTTTGCTGAAGGATTGGTTTTGTTAAAGTTTTGAAATATCTTATGTTTTTCCCTGTCCCCATTGCTATTTCCGTCTGCACAAACAACGCATTATAGTCCAAGAGCCGACCGCACGAAACTCTAAGTCATCGAGCTTAAGAAAAAATCCTTTATTTTATGGAAGAGTAGTCATAGAGGAATCTAATGATCCATGCCTGCCGGAAGCGAAGTGGTGCATAAGCCAACAATTTATACCACTATTGGTTGACTCGTAGACTTAGCATTGTGTTTTCCTGCACCCAGTTATCCATGTTTTCGTAGTTTCTTTGTACGGCAATCACAGTGTTAAACCTACGAGTGAACCACTAATGGTATTATTTTTTGGCTTATGCACCATTTTGCTTCCGGCAAGGCAAACATGGGTCATTAGATTCCTCTATTACTCTCTTCTATAAAATAAAGGATATTTTCTTGTGCTCGATGACTTAGGGTTTCGTGTGGTCGGCTCGTGGACTATTATCTGCACAGCATTCTATTTTATGTAGGATTATTCAAGGCTTAATTTTGGACCCCCCCCCCACCCTCTTCAGCTTTTTTTTTTTTACGATATTCTTCGCAGTCTCCTCACTTTTCTCGCCCTTTATGTGGTCGACACCACTACCTACGCCTCTGAGTATCATCCGTTTCCGTTCTTTTTTTACAAAAATATTCAACATCACCTTAGTTCAGGGATGTCCAACTTGTGGCATGCGTGCCACAGATATATCGGTATTTATTAGAGATGAATTCGGCCTCGTTTTTCGAGGCCCGAGCCCGAAATTTTTTTTGTCACCAGAGCCCGAGCCCGATCGATACCAACACTTTAGAAAACTTCTTGCATAGATATAATTTTTAAATGAAAATTTAAATTTAATCTTATCAAAATCCGTATAAAATAAAAATATACTTCATACTTAATAGGATTCTCATATTTTTTCCTCCTTTAACAGAAAAAAAATTGGTGGACACGTTTGTGTTTAATGAATAAATACATGAAATTTGCAATAATTACTATTTGTAAGCTGGCGAATCGAACAACGTTCTTCAATTTTCTGTAAAAAGTGCACACCTTTCATTCTAATCGATTTCTTTCTCATAACAATCTTCTGTGATTGACAGGTACCTGAAAATCACAGAATATTAAAAAAAATCGACATTGCTATTTTAAAGGTCCGATGCTTTTATAGAAAAAGAGGAAACACTGATCGATTGCTTTCTATCGGAATAACATGGTAATCATATTTACTTATGGAGGAAAGTAACTTCGAAAAGAAACAGCGTCCCCAGCATGAGCAGAGTTCATGATGACAAATACATATAATAATCACTAAAGTTATTTTCATATGAAAAACAACTATAATTCGTCCACAATCGAAGATTAAATAACTTGCAAACCTCCGGCTAATTATCGTCTACCAAAAACTAAAAAACAACAACAACAACAAAAAAAAACATTATCTCAAGAAGATAATATTTTCACCAGTTACATAACGCCACTTGGCGTTATGTAACTAAATAATAAATAAATGAACGATTCCATTAAAAAATATCTTCTGCTAAAGCCAACTAAAAGCAAATTCATTGTTGCGTTTGTTTTGACTGGCGTCATCGTATAAATAGATAGTCGCCGGAAATTCTGTAGACATAAATCTGTAATTATTACAAATTTTTCTTTGAAACAGTAATGAAATGAAATTCTAAAATAAATAATCAAGCATTCTGTTAGTTCCCCGTCATTTTGATAAAAAAGAAATAAAATGAGTTGAAAAGGAATAAGTAGGCAATTTCATGTGGAAAAAGTTCTTTCAATCTTTTCTACAAATGAATTAATAAAATTTTCTGGCTTCAGAAAAAATGAGTCCGGGCCTGCCCTAGTCCGAAGACTAGAATAAAAAAAAATGCCCTTGTCGGGCTGAGTCCGTCTCATCTCTAGTATTTATCCACAGATTAAAAAAAAAAATATGTATTTATATTGTTTAATAACAGAAGTTCTTTTATTTTAAAAAGGACAGAACTGTAATTCTTAAGAAACAATGGCAAGTGAATTTTTGACAAAAATATTGGCCATCCCTGCCTTAGTTTATTCATCGAGTGGTGCCATTTTTCCTATACCAACCAATACGTCACCTGAAAATAATAAAGTTCTAACTGTCATTTTTTTAAAAATTGACTTTTTGGCATAGGAATGTTCTATTCGTATCTATGAATGCATTTCTTCATCAAAATTTCGTTATATATAATTTACTTCGCTTGCGATAGAGATTAAATATAGAAATTCTATCGGAAATTGTCAAAAGCAACCAGAATAACACAGTTCCAGAGTTCCATGTGCAAAGGAATCGCAGACAGCATATCATATAATGTATTATTATTTTGTCTTATTTTATAATATATTATGAAAACCTGCAATCTTTTATTCCTTGTGTGAAAAAATAAATTATTTTGGTAAAGGATGGACTGAACAACAACTATAGGTGGTAGGTATTTATACAATTAGAAACGCACCTAAAAAGGAGTGATGTAGAGATGGACAACAGCTATACAATGCAACAACAACAACAACACACACACACACACAAATATGTATCGAAATACAAGTGATATACAGTTGACTCTCGTTAATTCGAAATCGGATAATTCGAATCATCGCTTAATTCGAGCTAAATATGAAGTCCCAAAATTTTCAATGGCAGAATAACGCTAAAAACTTTCATTAATTCGAACTCATTTTCTCTTGACATCGTTTAATTCGAACTAACGAGAATTTCGATTTTTAATTTTTCTTTCCTTTCTCACGGATTTCAGATCATTTGAATAACTTTCTTTCTTTGATTTTTGTGAAAATTGTTTCGAACGAGTATACATATAATCCAATACATTTGATATCCACTTTCTTAGTACCCCGTCAGTCCATCAGTGACACTTCAAATTTTTCTTTCATCGTGCTTGTTTCTAATCATTTAATTAGTTTATGTGTTTATAATTTATTTTTGAGTCGTATGCCAATGATAAGAGACGAAATAAATTTAAAAACACTATAATATTAATTCCTTTGTAATAGCACCATATTAAGCATGTTTTTACTTCATATTTTCCATAATTCTAACTCCGGATAATTCGAACATTTCTTGTGGTCCCGACGAGTTCGAATTAACGAGAGCCGATTGTATTAGAAAATAACCTCCCCATTGAATTAGAAACTATCTCGCGAGTGTCTTCGCCAGCAGGAACAGCATCCTTAAACTTTCAGATTTCATTGCATAGTTTGAAATATTTTTTTTTATTTTTGGTAACTAAATGACAGCACAAGATTTTTTTCAGAATTGGACCTTTCCACCCTATGTCTTTCAACATCATGAAAGCTGGAAAATTATAATTGGAGGAAAAAATATCCACTTAATTTTTTTTTTCTTTATACAGCGAGTAATGCTTTTGGAGTACAGTAAAGTAAAATATATCAATAACTCATACTAAATTGTACTACTGCTGTGATGAATTGTCTCAATTCACTAATCAATGAATAGATGCTACAGTTCTTAAAAGAACCTTAAATCACTCTGCAGTCTGAGAAAAGCCGCTGCAACAAGTAATATATATACATATATCTATATTATAAAGGCCAAACGTATCTGTGCGTAACGCATACGTCATTTTACGAATGGCAACATTTTTCCATGCAATTTCGGTTTTGCAATTTACGCTACTGCAAATTTTATACTTCTAAGCACCGCACTTTTAAACTTTTTACACCGTCCTATAGAGAAAAAAATGTACTTTTAAATGCAATTTGTTTGAAAGTTGTATCTCAATTTGTTTTTGGGATATTAATTTTTTTTTCTTTTTAGTAACACTTTTGTAATTTTGGCAACAGAATCACTCCATTTTATCTTAAAATTCCATAAAATATCATTTTTTCAACATAGTGAATATGGATATAAGAAGTGCGTATGTAAATTTTTAGAAGATGAAAATGATGATGAGTTTAGACGTGAAATTTTATGATCGTGTCAATTTGGGAAAATTTGTTTTTTTCATTCGCATTTATGCCAAACATAAGATTCTCAATTGTTAACTTCATCATAATAACTGATCTTCATTATATTATTACTGATTATATTTGCGACTAAAATTTAATTTTAATAATTTGAAAAACTGAATTTAATAATATTTTGTTAATTTTGATTTAAAATATTATTTGTTTGACAGTTCGACTGACATGTAAGATGCATTTTTTACTCTAACTAATTTTGTAGATTTATTATAAATCAATGAAACGGTTCCTTCTTAAAGATTTTCTTTCGTCGAATTTCGACGGGTTCCACCTCGTATATATAAAAACCTAACACTTCTCAATCAGTCATCAGTTATACTTCAAACTAGAGGTCTGCACGGGCCGAAATTTCCAGGCCCGGGCCCGGCCCGGCCCGAATGAAAGAAATATTGGCCCGACCCGGCCCGGCCTGAAAGTTAAAAATTCGGCCCGAGCCCGGCCCGAACGAAAAAATAATGGCCCGACCCGGCCCGACCCGAAAGTTAAAATTTCGGCCCGAGCTCGGCCCGGTTCGGAATTTTTTTTTAATTTCGGCCCGAACCCACCCCGGCTCGAGTGAATTTCTACAGAACATTGATCTTTAATCTTATGGAAGAGTTCTGACCAAAAAAAATCATATTAGTCTTTTTTTTTTCCATGTTTATAACCTCCATTTATGCAGAAGTGCCGTAGGCTGCGATATTTATGCTTTTAAATGAATCTTTGTTTGTTGTATGTAAATGTTTCAGTTATCACTAGTATTATTAATCCATATTCCCTGTAATGGAGACAAAAAAATCGAAA
Organism: Maratus speculifer; assembly: GCA_964019185.1. NCBI lineage: Eukaryota > Metazoa > Arthropoda > Arachnida > Araneae > Salticidae > Maratus > Maratus speculifer. The sequence continues at coordinate 306,659,357 of OZ025295.1, read as the reverse complement.
AAGCGGTATATGGTAAAATTCCCAAAAACGAAATCACTTTGGAACAAAAAAAATACATTCCCTTCTTAACAGATGTAAATGTTTAGTATATTTTTTTCTCCCGTATTGTTGTTTTCTTTTTGCATGGATGAACATTTTAAAAGAAACTTTCAGTTTTAAAAAAAATTCCGTCATAATCATGTTTTTTTTTTTTTTTTTTTTTTTTTTTTTTTTTGTGTGTGTGTGTGTTTAATTCTATTTTAAAACGCCTAATAATCTACGATTCTTTAAAAGGAATAAATTCTAATGTTTAATTGTAGAATAATGACGGCTTAAAAGTATATGCTTTTTTTGCAGAAATTTTTGGACAAAGCCAAATATTATTGATTTATAAAAAGTCGAGAAAAGGATTTTCATATAGGAAGATTCAATAGGAACTGATTATTTTGGTCCATGAAAACTAGGAAGAATGGAATCAGTTTCGGCTTCGTACGGAAAAAAAAAAGTTAGGCCCGGCCCGATACGCCAGCAAAAAAATTAAGGCCTGAGCCCAGCCCGGCCCGAAAAGATTAGTGACTAGGTCCGGCCCGGCCCGAGTCTTCAGAAGTAAGGCCCGAGCCCGGCCCGGCCCGAATGCCATTATTGAAAATCGGCCCGTGCAGACCTCTACTTCAGACTACATCATATGACGTTAAAAAGATCGTAATTTTTGCCATGTTCTTAGATTTAAAAGGTCTGGAAGACAAAAATCCTCAAATTTTCTATAAAAAAAATATTGCATTTAAAAATTTCTCTGTTGTTTTTTTATGCTTAAAATGACGTTTAAAACATGTTTCTATCTTAATTAGAAGAGGAAATATAATTACTTTCTTTTTGGTTTGTTTTCAAAATCTAGCTTTCAAACAATGGTTGTCATGGAAATGACTTCCTGTGAAAATGTGCTTTTTTCTTCATGATGGGATTTTTCATAATTTCTCGGATCTAAATCGTTATGATTCAAGAAATGTTAAAAATAAATACTTGAAACTTGGAACTATCTCTTTTGATTGTATTATTTTAATTTTGATTCATCAATTTTTAAAAAAATATTAGTTTTGAAAATATGATTTTTTTAAAAATAAAAGCTACATTATTTTTTTTTTTAAATTTTCACTTTGAATATTTTTAGTTTTTGAAAAAAATTAATATTTTTAAAAATGCTGAATCAAAATTAAAATTTCGATTTCTGTTTATTTAAATGTTTAAAAAAAAAAAAATTGAATTTATATAATTAATATTTTGAGTTATAACGATTTTAAATTACCCCACTTTTTTTATATAAATTTTAAATTAATTATTATTTTTTAAATATGAGAAGTTTTATCATGTGATTGTGTTTATGAATGATACGATTAGCTGTCACAAAAAAATCAAAATTTTAACTTAATAAATAAAAATTATTTTAAAATATGTCTCGGACCCCTTTACATAAAATCTACAAAGTTTCGTAAAATTCTTAGCTTCAACGTTACACGATCATGTCTAGGCACATAAATTTAGCTCTTTATCAATTTTCGGTACTTACCGGGTGTCCCAAAAATGACTGATGAATTTTAAAATTCAATAACTTGCAAACGGTGACAGCTATTTAAAAATTTTTTACAAGAGAGTTATGTATAATGTCAGGAGTTTTTTTGCCGTCATTTTTTATTTTCGTTCGCATCTCAAACAATAGGTGGCGCTGACGGCGATAGAAGGCCAGGTGATCAGTGCTGAGTGAAGCGTCGACCTGGCCTTCAATCGCCGTCAGCACCACCTATTGTTTGAGATGCGAACTAAAAAAAAAATTACGAAAAAAAAAAAAACCTCCTGACATTATACATAACCCTCCCGCAACATTTTTTTTAAATAGCTGTCACCGTTTGCAAGTTATTGAATTTTAAAATCCTTCAGTCATTTTTGGGACACCCGGTGTATATGCAGTGAACATATCTTGGTGGAAAACTCCTAAAATCTCGATTTTAGCGGTTGATTCATAGATTTATCATTATGTTTTCCTGCTTCCAATCCTCCATGTTTTCCTACTTTTAGATGCAGAAAAGCACAATGGAAAACCTATGGGTTAACCGCGAAAACCGGGTTTTTAGAAGTTTTCCACCAAGATATGACTTGGCAGACCGATTGCGTTTTAATATGCGAATGGAGATTTAACTGATCCTATATTTTCACTCGTGAACTGAATGAGGTGATTGTCTGTGCTACCACCTCCCAGTCGTATTTAAATTTAACATTTTTTAATTGTTAACCCGCGGGTGTCCCTTGTTATTTAGTATTTTCAATAGTTTAAATTTTATTTGAAATATCATGTGGTTTTCTGTTACGAGAATATTTTAGGCATAGAGTACTGACTGTACTTTAACCTCTTCAGACCTGAGATACACAAATGTATACCTCCATTCTTTTCCTAATAAAAACTAAAGTGTTCGAATTTTTTGCCTTTTTACTTTACTTTTATACAGCTGAATGTTTTTCGCATTGAAACAAAACCAATAAATGTCAGCACTGATGAATATTATTTCATAAAATAAATATTATTTTCATCCGAGTTTCGAAAATACCCTCAAGACATTATGGCCAAGAAAGTAAAAATTATTCATGATTATTTAACTTAAATGCTTTACATTAAAAAAATTTGAGAATTTGCTGATCATTTACTTGTTTAAATACCCTAATTTTGTTATTGCGTAAATTTATATTACTGATAGTTAAACTGATGTTTTAAGGGGATTAGTACTTTTATATCTATATATTCAAACCTAAATTACCAGTCCCCTAAACTACTGATTTCACAAAAATGACTTTTTCTGTCATCTATGCTGTCATTTCGATTATGCAAAAGCAATAAATATATATTTGTAGAGTTATTTTATGCTCAGGTCTGAAGAGGTTAAAGTAACACCTTAATTAATTAGCTCTAACGAATTAAATTTTTCACGGTGAGAATTTTTTTTATGTAAATCCTTTAATTTTCATTATAGTAAATGAAAAAAAAAATGAAAAAATTGCAATAGATCATAATGAAGTATCGATAAAGGACTAAGGACGCATGAAATATCTCGAGAAATAAAATGAAGCAAAATTTTAAAATACTTAACATCATACATTTTACTTAAAAAATACAGGCAATTTCATTCATAAATTAGTTTTCAAGAATTAATTAGCTTTTTGCATATTTTTTGAACAATATGTCTGTTTGATACACTTTTCTATAAAACTATCGACTATATCACCTTAACATTTTTTTGTGGTATAAGAAAACTTACTATTTGAGCAAATTTTATTTTGGCCTAAAAGAAATAAAATCAAAACAAATGTTTAAAATCTTTAAAAATCCTAAATAAATTAACATTATTATTATTACTATTATTTTATTATTATTTTTTTTTTGGGGGGGGGGGGATAACCCCGACACATTCACGCGAGCCGTTGGAGTAATAGGGTAGAGTGAAAGACTAAAAAAACAAATATCAGAATGCAGGAATTGGACCACAGGAGATGCTTTAAAGCTCGCTTTAGTGTGTGTGTGGGGGGGGGGGGGGGATCGCCAAAAAAGATAGAATTTCCAAGATTTACCGACTTGAAGAATTCTGTGGTAAGTATTCAGTTAGGCAATAAATTAGTCTAAAATGTTTATAAGTTAGACTGGAAGAGATTGGGTATCCAAATAAAGGGAAATAAACTTTGCGCATATGAGATTTTACTGAAATAAATTTGTCTTCCGTGACATGAGAATGTCTGCAAATTTAGTAGTGGGATTAACATGTTAGCTGTAAAAATGTCGCATTTCGGTGACACACCTCTCAGATTACACCGTAAAAAAGTGATTAGTTGTTTGCTGGGGAGTGTATCAGATCCAGGGCCGTAGCTAGAAGTGAACGATGGGGGTGGGGGGGGGGGGGGGGGGGGCTCATAATTTTTTTTCTCTCTCTCTAACGCAGAAAGATAAATGAGTGCCTATTCACATTGTAGGTACAATGTTTCTCATTAAACTGTTGAAATAAATTCATTTTATGCTATGAAAAGAATAGGATGATGAAAATTTTGAGTGTATAACTGGTGCGAAATTAAACATCACATTAACTTCATATGTATAAATAGGATGAGGGAGTATTGAAACACTTATTTTAGATACGGTTTATCAACTCTGCAAAACTGTGAAAGGGTCTCAAAATTAAATTAGATTTTTGAACAGAATTTCATTTGAATTTTCGGAACATTTGGTGAAAACCTTGAAACTTTTTCCAGGGGGGGCTCAAAATATTTTAGGGGGGGGGGGCTGAGCCGCCCATAGCGCCCCCTTAGCTACGGCCCTGATCAGATTCCTTGCATCTAAAGTTCAGTGTTATTTGAAAAGTTATAATAATATGCAAGCATCACAGGATAGAGCAATTTTAGGGGAGGGTAAAATTTTTTTTGGAAGGATTTTCAAGCAGGTAGAAGATTGTAAAAAAGGGTTTGGTTTAGTTTATTTTGTGTCGGTCGATTATCGAAGGACATAGGCCCAGGGGGAGGAGTGCCCTTCGTGGGGGGGGGGGGGCGGGGTTCTTTCTAAGGGAACCCAACCAGTATTTACGCAAGGTTCGAACAAAAACACGAAAACTTGGACGGTTAGGCGGAAGGCCGCAATTCGGTTCGAACCCAGCATTTGCCGTCTACCAGTTGAGAGGTCAGAACCTCTTGGCCACTGGTGAGGCTATAAAGAAGGGAATGAGGTCAGTAACCCTTTATGCACTGGCAGTACTTTTAAGTACCACTGAAGAAAATTTCACATAAAATTTGTTTTCTCAGTCTATTAATGAATGTTTATTTATTTATTTTTTTTTTTTTCACACAGTGAACTTTTCTCGATCATATTTAAATAGCGTGAAGAAACAATAGAAACTAAATGTTTCATAAAACGATAATATTTTTAAGCATTTTCATAAATGTAATTTTTTTAAGAAAAAAAATTATATGGAACATTTTCAACTACAAAAGCCTTTCAATTTATATAGAGGACCATAATACATTTAAATGCATTGCTTGTATAAGATTTGTGATATTTTCGTATGAGTATTTTTCGTTAATTAATCTGATTATTTTTGTAAATATTTTACAAAAAAAGCTATAATTACCGATATATTTATTCTGTTTTAATGGAAATAGATATCTAAATTTTGCATTATTATAATTTAAAAATTCCAGCTTATCTTCATACATTAAGGGTGTATTTCGATTCAAACTGCTTATTTTTCGATTTATTTTTAAATTCATTTTTGCTCTGATAATCACCAAACTGGCAAATTGTCTTAATTAGAAAGTAGACAAGGTGCCGTGATTGTCGATTCTTTGATAAATGCAGAAAATATTGCAAAAAAAGCAATCAAAAACGGCATTTTGAACCGATTTTTCCGAAACGGGAGATTTGGGAACGAAAAAAAGGGTCCTACTCAGAAGGTAATTGTTTATAAATCAAATTCTAATGAATTGCGCGTAAAATGACATGACATGGCACCTTATACATCAATTCAAAAATCCCCTCAAGAAGTTTCGTGTTTCTACTTTTAAAAATGTGTCTGAAATTGTATCGGAAAATTTCGAGCCGTTGAAGGTGAAAAAGCGTTTTTTCGAATACACCCTTAAGGAAGATAAATATTGAGATGAGGCAATTTCTTGATAAATAATTCGGTAGATAAAAGGTTAAATCGGAGTAGTAAACAGCCTTTTTTTAAGGGTGTATTCGAAAAAATAATTTTCACCCTCAATCAGCTCAAAATTTTCTGATACATTTTCAGACTCATTTTTAAAAGTAAAAACATGAAACTTGCTGAGGTGATATTTAAAGAGGTATAGAAGGATGCCGTGTGATTTCATTTTTCGCTCAATTCATTAGAATTTGATTTATAAACGATTACTTTCTCAATATGACCATTTTTTTCGTTCCCAGATCTTTCGCTTCTGAAATTTCGGTCCGAAACACCAATTTCGACAACATTAAAAAAAATATTTTCTGCATTTATCAAAAAATTGACGAGCACGGCACATTATGTAGGTTCTAAGAAAGAGAATTTGCCAGTTTGATGCATTTGAAAGCAAAAATTAATTCAGAAATAAATCAGAAAATAAGGAGTTTGGATTGGAATACACTCTTAAAAGAAGAATTTTACCTTTTTTCCGGATCGAGCAGAAGATTGCGGGCTTGCACCAGCCCCTTATTATCACATGGGCAAATCGGGACTTTGCCCATAGGCCCCGGGCTTTGTAGGGCCCCCAAATCCATACATTAAATTATAAAATATTTTTACATTCTTTTTCCAATTCCAAAGTAATTACATTCATCTTAAAGTAATATAACAAATTGTTAAAGCTATATAAAAGAGTTTTGTTCTGTACTAAGGAAAAACAGTTGTATTTTTATTAAGGTATTTAATTTAGAATTGACGGAGCTAAGAATTGTCTTCTATTTATATCCAAGGTTCGAAAATATATTTATGCATTACACATAAGCATATGAGTAACCATCAGTTATATTTGAATAACATTGCAGTGATTCGAAAGGGCCCCCCCCCCCCTAATTTATTTATACCCAGGGCCCAAATTACTCATAATCGCTTGCACACGAGTGCCCGCATAGCTGCCAATTAATGGAGTAATGTGATAAATTCAAGTACACTATTTTATCAATGGTGCCTTTGCGCATCAGTGCCCGCGTGAGGATAATACTATTTACCTACGATGCCTTTACCAAATGAATTTAAGATGTGAGTGGGACTCTTCCTTTCCTTGGGAAAATCCTTTATAATATTTCGTGCAACCTGTAATTTAGGCAAAGTTTTTTGTCCGTAAAAATTAGACATCCTTAGTATCTTATTATCACTATAACTTTTAATCATAATCTGCATGAATGTATTGTTGTAATTTTAAAGTTAATATGTACAGTTAGCAAAAAAATTATTTGTACACTTTATTTTTAGGTGCGTTCGTAATTATGTAAATACGTAGCACCTATTGTTGTCGCTCAGTCCGCCCGTCTGTCCGTCTGTCCGTCCGCATATAACAACGCAAAAACTACCCAACCGAATCGTTTGAAATTTAAAATACATAATTATTACATAATTTTGTCGAGTCATTTCAAATTTTATGAAAATCGGATGGATAGATCAATTACAGGGACAATCAAAAGGATTCCGTTACATTACGGTCAATGGGGAAAAACAGTTTCAAATGCATTTTAATCGTTTGAAATTTAAAACGTATATTTATTACATAATTTTGTCGAGTCATTTCAAATGTTATGAAAATAGGATGCATTGATCAATTACAGGGACAATCAAAAGTATTCCGTTACATTACAGTCAATGGGGTAAAAAGTTTCAAACGCATTTTAATGGTGTTACACTCATTTGAATATAACAGAATTGACATGAATCTATGAAATATGTACTAAAAAATACATTTTGTACAATTTGTGATGCAAAGAATATTTATTATTAAATTACAGGGCCACACAAATGTATTCCACTAAATAATGTTATACGGGGAAACATTGTTTGGGGGGTGTTTTAATTATATTAAACTACTTCACATTTCATGAATAAGATATACGTTAATGAAGTATACTAAAAATTACTCCCTGCATATTTACAGGAACACAAAGATTTCGACCACTATACTGTATCCAAAGTACGCCCTACTATATCAGCAAGATCTGAATATTTTAAAACTTCGTTATCAACGAACGCACCTTATTTGCTACGCTTTACGTGCAATTTCCAACTTGTTTTAAATTATAATGAAGTTAAATAAAAGTTTTAAGCAAAAAATACTGTAATACATTAATTTAATGCATTATAATAATATAAAAGCAAAAACAAAATAAAACGAATTGATTTTTTACATTATAATAAACAAATATACAAAAATATAATGCAAAAAAAGTATTTGAACACTACATTAATGTACTATAATTAATGAAAATTTAGTTAAATGATACAAATTAATATTTTGTGTGCATTCCTTTAGCGTTTGTGACTACTTCTAGATGGTGTGATATAGATTCCACCAACTTTTTTTGTAGTGGTCGGGTTTATGTTATTCCATGACTCAATAAAAGTTTCTTTAAAACTTTTTTCCCTGATACATATTTTTTTCGGATTTTTGCATCCAATAGCATCCACAAATTTTCTATTGAATTCAAGTCTAGAGATTATGGAGGAGTTACCAGTCGCCTTCGAGCATTGTAGAGTAATCATGTGCTGGTGATCACAGCAGTATGCTTTGGTCGTTATCCTGCAGAAAGTGAAAAGCTTCCTCTACGCGTAATTTCTAAGCACTGTTTAATAAATTATGCCGTGACACATCAATATATGTTAAAGCTGTCATTTTAATGTCAATAAATTCCAAATGTCCAGCTCCATTAGAAGCTATACATCCCAAAGCCATAATATTTCCCCCACCATGCTTGATAGTTTGAAGTATATGTTTTGGATCTAGAACAGTTTTATTTTTTACGCCAAATTTTTCGAATGCTTGGTGGTAAGAAAATTCCGAATTTTCTCTTATCAGAAAAAATTACTGTTTTCCAAAAGTCCAATGATTTACTTCTGTATGCGAGAGCGAATTCTATGCGTTTTCGCCTATTTGTTTCACTGATGAATGGATTTTTCCTTGGGGTTCTTCCTTTTAAATCTGCATTGAGAAGAATACTTCTTATTGTTTGAGGTATTACTCTGATGTTTGAAGATGTTGCAAGGTCTCCATCAAATTTTTGAACTGAACCCATACGATTTTTTAAAGTTTTTTTTAACAACATTCCTTTTTCCCCTCATTGTTAATTTGCTGAAAAGTCCTGGTTTTCGTTGAATTTCGATGCATCCAATTTCTTCATACTTTCTCACTATGCATCCAATATAGTTGTAAATGGTAATATAATATCTTTTCCTAATTCTTGTTGCGAGTTTCAATTTTTATGATGCTCAATAATAGGATTTCATATATCTAGAGGTGCCTCTTTAATTTTAGGTGCTATTCACAATTACTTCAAGAGCAAATTAGATTAAATGACAAACAAATATAATATGAAGTTAAAAAATATTACTAGCTTCTGTATAAGTAGTCCGTTGAACCATAAACACTATAACACAGTGTATATCAGGATGGGAAAATGTTCAAATATTTATTTATTTTTTTTTTATTTATTTATTTATTTATTTATTTTTTTTTTTTGCAAGAAACTGTTAAACTTTTCCTATTAGGAAAATTATTTTACATCTTTATCGAATTTTCTGTTGTTTAATTTAAAATGCACGGTAAACATACTGTATTAAAACTATTTTTGACAATATATCTGTTTTTATTTAGTTAAAAATTAAACATTTTAAAGAGTACAAATATTTTTTTGCCAACTGTATATTTATAAATGAATTTGAATAAACCGTGGAATATTATCAGTGTATTTATCACAGTTTAACCATTTCCGGCACTGGCAAATTCTGTTAATAAAATGAGAAATTACCGACTGTCACCGGAATTTACAAACGACTTTTTTAGAAACTAAGAACCCCTTAATTTAAGCTTTCATTGTAAAAGCAAAATTTTATTAAAATATAATTGGTGCCGGTTGCAAGTTTGGAATTATTAGGTGTGCCGGGAAAGAGTTAATTGTAAATAAATTATTGTTATCATCTATATTTTTATAGAATTTATGCTTTTAAAACATCCGGCTCTCGAGCCAAGGAAATTTTAAATGAAAAGCAAACTAAACAAATAATAGCATCGACTTCTCGGACATTTTAAAGAACTTTTCATTCAGACCTATAATGTTAGCTATTTTTAAAGAAACAACGTAGTTACACAGCTTTGGAAAGTTCCAACTGTTTACCCTAAATTAGGATTTTAGGAGAGTGTTCCAAAGCATAAAAAAGAAAAAACACATTTCGCAAAAGAAGGCAAAAATATATATACACACTGAAGTGCTTAAAGTATATTATTTTAAAGGCCTCGTGTCATCATAACCTTTTAGACCCATAATAATTTAGCACCGTATTATTTTTTTCCCCTAGGTACCCACCATGGACTTACCCATCTGATAGTACCCTGTAATATTTACCCATCATGGATATGCATAATATAAAATATTATGATAAAGCATGTGTAAACCATTTAGAAAATGTATTGTAATTCCAAAACAAAATTTAATATATTTAAATGTTTTTAAGAAAACGGGATCTTTTGGATTGCAATGGGAGTCTATGGGTATTTGACGAAATATCGGAAATAGTGCGAAGTTGGTGTCACTTTTGGCAAGTGATTTTTGTCGGCAGATTTGGCAATATATCGCCAAGTTGACAAACAACATACTTGACGATATTTTTTTTTTTTTTTTTTTTTTTGGTTGACGGAATAATCAAGTAGTACCGAATTGCGTAAAAGAAACATTCTTATAACTCCAAAAATGATAATTATATTAACCAACAGTTTAGTGCCGTTTGATTAAACGTCTTATTTTCAATTGAAATTTGAATGAAATATGAGGTTATGAAAAATTGAAAAGTGTGGAAAATATAGGATTACAAATATCTCGGCAACTAATATTCCGATTGACTTCCTTCTTTATGCAAAATTTATGTTTTTTTATTGTCTTTTATATTTACTCCTCGAAATAAACAATTTAGAAAAAATTTACATGTCTTTTATCAAAGCGAATATTTTGAGATAAATTAAAAAAATAATAATAATAATTCAGAGTAGTTAAAGTTACTGATATTCAATAGGCTTCTTCTCATTATCACATTCTAAATACACTCCAAATTTCAAATCTCTATCTTAATTTTTTCGGGAGATAGAGTGTTTACAGACAGACGGACGACATTTTTTTTTCTTTTTAAAACTGTTTTTCGAAACCTTCAGTGTTTAAAACGTGTAAGTTTGTCTTTTTTTTTTTTTTTTTTTTTTTCGATTTTTAAAACGATTACAAGATTTTCCCTATACTACGATGATGATAGGTAAGTAAAACTAAAAAAATCAACTATTTTATCTTCCAAGTCCCCTTAACCTCTTCAGTCCCTGAGTACCCAAATGGGTACATCAGTTTTGTCCCATTTTATTAATGATACTCAAATATAAATGAAATTTCGATATAAGAATAATATGTTTCGAATTCTAAGATTCGAGCTAATGAAAATAAAACAAAAATCTCGCTCTGAAGTCAAACGAGAGAAGAAATAATTCAGTAATAATTAAAAATATTGTAATAATCGCCAGTAGCGAAGAGGTTAAGGGCTGGCTCTCAGAGACACACTTAAACTACTTGAAAAGCAGACTGGCTGATGAGGGCCGGTCTTTAAATGTAGTTTTAATTGTAATAGTCTTATAAATTTTAATATAGAAACAGTATCCTATGAGTTAATAGAGCATTTTATTCATCTTTTGATTAAATGGTTTCGGACACTGCTTGCAGAATGCTTAGCCTCCAATTTTTCTCACAGCTGTTAAAGGTTAAATGTATTTTATAACAAAGAAATTTACTGAATAACACCAAACAAGTTATTTTTTTCTACACTATTTATAAAATTATTTTATGTGTTCTATTTCACAGAATTATTTTTTTCCTATTTCATAAGGGAGAAGGTTAAACGAAAGCTGAGAAAGAAAGTATTAAAAACGGATTTTCTTGCTTAATGTTAAATTAATGTAAGAGTATCTTCCTCAGTCCCGAGACAAATTTTAAGATGGACCATTAAAGCCAGTTTGAAATTCGTACAAAACAACTCAAAAGGTACATCCGTATATATATCGATGCTTATGGAATGCGTGAATTTATTAAAAAGGTCGAGACACAATTTTAATTATTCTAGAAGCACTTAATTTAAAGGGCTATTTTTAGTGTCGCCTACAGGCGACATCAGGACTGAAGAGGTTTTTGAGTCAGTCTCAGAAGCTAGACTTCCACTTTTATGGATACAATAAAAAAGGATATCAAGATATTTTATTACATAACAGAGCGGAAAATGTATAAAGCTATCTCTTCTTTGAGAATACAGTAAGAGTGATAAACTGACAAAATGTTTTGAAAACGACTAAGGGAACAGATTAGAAGCTTTACGAATTGCAGATTTATTTCCGCCTTGTCATTTCTTTACCTTAATCCTTAACTAATGTTAGCTGTCTCACAGACTTCTGCATTTTTCAGTTTTCATAGTTTAACTTTTAATCTCGAATTTAATTACAAACACTAATAAAATTTTGTTTCATTTGTGCTTTTAGTACTATCGCAGAGACTTTTGGTTAAGTGAATTTTAAACAAATAAGCCCTGTACAAAAAGTTGAGTAAAGGAACAATATCTATGAGTTAATAGCTACTTTTGTTTATCATTCAACCGAGAGATTATGGTCTCATACACTGCTTCACAGTAGTTTGTGATAACTTCTGTGACAGCAGTTAAAGGTTCACCAAGTTCCACGGCATTCTTTTAACCATTTCAAATTCGATTTTTTTTTTGGGGGGGGGGGGGAATTGGGGTAAGTTGGATCTAGTTGGATCCCCTAGTTGGATCGTTGGGTGTCATTAACAAGTACGTACACGCGCCCATTTTTGTAACATTAGCATGGAATGAATTTCACCCTATTTTGTCTCCCATTACATTTTTGGGTAAACATGTTTTAAAAAGAAATCTACTGCTGCATATTGTGAAATGCATCATTGTAAAGTGCATGATTTAGCTCCTTTTTTAGGAAAAAAAAAATTCTGCTTTTCTTACTTATTTTCATATTTTGTAACAGTTAGTGTAAAAATCCCCTTTCTCTTTAGAAAATGTGCAAACGATTTTGTTTTACACCTTAAAATATAAATTATTTCACAAAATTGGTATTAATTACATTTGATACCCTTTCATCAATATATATAAGTAATTTTTTTGTTAGTCTTTCATTCAAATTATTGTAATGTGTTTTATCCCATAAGGAATGAACGCATCGAAATGAAACGTTTGTACACCCGCGGGATTATTTAATCCCAGAAAATGTATTTCTGCCCTCCTAGCGAACAAAGAAGAGACAGTCTTTCACCCATCTCTCTTCGACCATGATTTTGTAAGGTACAAAGAAGGTTAGAAGTGTCCTAAAATTTTTTATCCTTTCTTCGAATAAAAAATGTGATTGGAGAGATATTTACCCCAGTTACAGTAATTACGGGTTAACCTAAATATATCTGTTTACAAGTTCATTGTATTTACCAAACAACACACATAGAAAAAAAAAATGTAAACATACGTTTTCATTGTAAAAGTCCAAGGTTATTGGGTTCAAACAATTACGTCATATATGTCCTTGAATTTTTATGTTTTGATTTTAAAATAAAAACAAGGCTATAGTAAATGCTATTTTTTAAAGCAAAATGGCTCTTTTAACAATGGCCATTCTGAAATTCGCAGTTAGCGCGTGTATAGGTTAAAATAACCTATTAATTTTTAAATTCATAACCAAGGATAGTTTGCTATTTTTTTTTTTTTTTTCTCTTAAGGATGTCCGCGGCACAAAAATCTTCAAATTTCCTAAAATAAAAATTTATTACATTAGAAATGCCTGTTTTTTATACTTAAAATGTTGTTTAAATCATGGTTCTATCTTAATTAGAAGAGGCAATACAGTCAAATCTCGTTAATATGAACACACTTAGTGTGAATTACTTTTAACATGGACTGTTTTCACAGCCCCCTATAAAGACGAATACAAAGATTTAATACTGATAGCATGAATTACTGTTAACAAGAACAAAATTTTGATTCTCCTTGAGGTTCATGTTAACGAGGTTCGACTGTAGTAATTTTTTTGTTTTGGTTTGTTTTCAAAATCTAGTTTTCAAGCGATGGTTGTCATGAAATAACTTCTCGTAAAAATTTATTTTTTCTTCATTGTGGTTTTTTTTTTTTTTTTTTTTTACAATTTCTCGGATTTAAATTGTTATAACTTAAGAAATGTTAAAGATAAATGCTTCAAACTTGAATCATGTTTTTATTTTTCATTATTCTTTTACTTTAATCTTGACTCAGTAAGTTTAAAAAAAAAAATCATATTTACTTTAAAAAATATGATTTTTTAAATAAAAGTTGCATCATGTTTTTTCAAATTTTTATTTTAAACATATTTTTAATTTTTTTAAGAAGTTAATATTTTTAAAAATGTTGAACCAAAATTAAAATTTAAATATTTATGTTTATTTAAATGTAAAAGAAAAAAAATTGGAAATTTTGCAAATTACATTTTGAGATATAACGATTTTAAATTAACCATCTTTTTTAATAAATTTTAAATTAAAAAAATTTTAAGAAAAATTATGAGAAGTTTTATCATGTAATTTTATTTACAAATGATACGATTAACACATCACAAAAAATCCAACGTTTTATCTCAATAAATAAAAATTATTTTTAAATGTGTCCCCGACCCCCTTAAGGCATTTTTTAGGTATGGGGGATATTTTATGATTACATAACTTGGGCTTTTAAATAATGTTTTTTTCTTTATATTCTTCTTCTTTCTTACTTCTGCTTTTCTTTTCTTTCTTTTTCTTTTTTTTTTAAATGTATCAAAATAGTTTCAAAAGGATTCCAGTCTCGAATTAAAAATTCAAACTAAAAATCTACGAGTGATTAGAAAACAAACTTTTGAGAATATATCTTTTACTTTATTTGTCGCATTTAAAAGTATTTTTGATAGATAGTGTCAATAACAGAGCAATGTACTGCCTTAGCCATTCTTATAAAAGAAAATATACATTTTTTTCCTTCTACCATTTATTGTTTTATTATTTTTTACTGATTTTTTAACTACCTTAATTTTTTTTCCTGGAAATTTTGCATTGGTATAACTGCGATTTATACTTATTACTTTAGCCATAGTTGCCAACTCTTCCACTTTTTTTTGGATCAGAAAAAAGTAATAGAAAATTCCTCCTTATTTAATCGGTGGGCAGGGCCGTAGCTAAGAGGTGCTACAGGCGGCTCAGCCCCCTAAAATATTTTGATCCCCCCTCCCCTGGGAAAGATTCAAAGGTCGCTAAATGAATTTTTGTTCCGAAAACTCAAATGAAATTCTGTTCAAAAATCTAGTTTAGTTTTGTGATCCTTTGAAAGTTTTGCAGAATTACTAAATTGTAACTAAAATAAGTGCTTCAACACCTCTTCATAAGTGCTTCAACATAAGTGCTCATCCTATTTGCACATAGGAAACTAACATGATATTTAATTTTGCACCAGTTATACAGTCAAAATTTTCATCATCATATTCTTTTCTTTGTATAAAATGAAGTTATTACAGCAGTTTAATAAGAAATATAGTACAGTAGAAACCGCGGTTATTCGAAAATCGGCTTAACCTAAAGACCTTATAATTTCTTAAGTCCATTATCAATGTGAAAATTTTTATTGTCAACACTGTTTTTACCGATGTCAAGTGACATCTTTCAACATATTTTGAATCAAGATTAATATTTTATTTATAAATTTAGATCAAAAACAATTCTGAATCATTTTTAGTACATTGAAGAGTTGTTTTAATTCATATTACTTTAAAAATTAAAAGCAAAATAAGAAAAAATTAAAACTTTCAAAGATATTATTCCACACTAGTAGAAATAGCGTTAAAAAACCATGTTCTTTATTAAATAAACAAAGTTAACTTGCTTATTTGATCCATTGTATAACTACCACAACATTTTTTGTTACAACTATGTTCTAAATTACGATAACAACTTTCTATCAAACAAATTTTCACCATAGGCCTTCCTGATATTTAAAAATTCCTATTGAAACCACGGTTATCCGAAAATTCTTATGTAATCCCGGTTAACCGAAAATTCTTTGGTCCCATGCTTTACGGATAACCGGGATTTTACTGTACCTACAATGTGAATATGCACAGTGCCTGATTTAGGGCAGGGCCTTCGGGGCACAGGCCCAGGGCCCCCCAAATGCTGCTAACTATTGCTCAAAATCAATACAACTGCTTACAAAATCTAGTGGAATTGTACATTTCATTCTACATTCTACTGTGTATTTAATCTCTTTATTGTCATTTAATCATTTTAACTCAAATGAAATTCTGTTCAAAAATCTAGTTTAGTTTTGTGATCCTTTGAAAGTTTTGCAGAATTACTAAATTGTAACTAAAATAAGTGCTTCAACACCTCTTCATAAGTGCTTCAACATAAGTGCTCATCCTATTTGCACATAGGAAACTAACATGATATTTAATTTTGCACCAGTTATACAGTCAAAATTTTCATCATCATATTCTTTTCTTTGTATAAAATGAAGTTATTACAGCAGTTTAATAAGAAATATAGTACAGTAGAAACCGCGGTTATTCGAAAATCGGCTTAACCTAAAGACCTTATAATTTCTTAAGTCCATTATCAATGTGAAAATTTTTATTGTCAACACTGTTTTTACCGATGTCAAGTGACATCTTTCAACATATTTTGAATCAAGATTAATATTTTATTTATAAATTTAGATCAAAAACAATTCTGAATCATTTTTAGTACATTGAAGAGTTGTTTTAATTCATATTACTTTAAAAATTAAAAGCAAAATAAGAAAAAATTAAAACTTTCAAAGATATTATTCCACACTAGTAGAAATAGCGTTAAAAAACCCTTTCTTTATTAAATAAACAAAGTTAACTTGCTTATTTGATCCATTGTATAACTACCACAACATTTTTTGTTACAACTATGTTCTAAATTACGATAACAACTTTCTATCAAACAAATTTTCACCATAGGCCTTCCTGATATTTAAAAATTCCTATTGAAACCACGGTTATCCGAAAATTCTTATGTAATCCCGGTTAACCGAAAATTCTTTGGTCCCATGCTTTACGGATAACCGGGATTTTACTGTACCTACAATGTGAATATGCACAGTGCCTGATTTAGGGCAGGGCCTTCGGGGCACAGGCCCAGGGCCCCCCAAATGCTGCTAACTATTGCTCAAAATCAATACAACTGCTTACAAAATCTAGTGGAATTGTACATTTCATTCTACATTCTACTGTGTATTTAATCTCTTTATTGTCATTTAATCATTTTATTAAAGTGAATATTTTCTTTTATCTTTATCACTTTAAAAATACAGCAAAACCTCTAAATAACGGACACCTCGGGAATGCAGAAATTGTCCGCCATTCGGAGGTGTCCGCTATTGGGAAAACCTCAGAGATACAAAAATCGCTAAGAAATACTTAATATTTCATTAATTGACATCTATATGTCTTAAAACCTCTATTATAAGATTAATAAGAAATTAAAACTATTTTTTTAAGCAATAAAACTTAAATAAAATTGTGTACACCTTTAACTGCTGTTTATTACATCCTTATATAAAAAAAAAAATCTGTTATAAAAGTTTACTTTTGCTTCCGATTACATGGAATTTGTTTTTCAATATGACATTATTGGTCATTATAGAGTTTCGGGCGGGAATGGGGATTGCGCTTTTTGATCATTAAAAGCATAAAATCTTCCGGGGGGACATAGAAATTTGAATGCTCCAGATGTCCCTCCCAGACAATTTCCTGAATTCAATACTGAACGTGAAGAAGAAATTTCCTCAGCCCACCCCCTACATTTTTCTGTAATCACAAAATTTGTAACAAATTGCCCTGATAAATTAAAAGGCCTTTTTACTTTTTTTTTTTCATTTTTTTTTCTCTTTAAAAAATACCTTTTCATTCTTTATCGCCGAAAATAGTGTCCGCTATTTAGAATGTCCGTTATTCAGAGGGTAAACATACAAAAATTTAGATTTTGGGCGTGGGAATTGGAAAACTGTCCGTTAAATAGAGGTGTCCGCTATTCGGGAGTGTCCGTTTATGGAGGTTTTACTGTATATTATATTTTTAATTCCCGTTTAATCATGTTCTTGTTCTTGTCAGATTATTGGGGTTGGTGAGTGCAGTTCATAGGTGGCAGAGTCCCATAATATTTTAAATAATTATAGCTTGGTATTGTGGAAAATTTATGGTTAGTTGTTGCATACTTTAATATTCCAGAAATATAAACTTGCATAGGAAAAGATAATTATCGGTACACAATTTATTGTATTACGTCTACTTATTTAAATTTCATGATTGTGAAATAGTTACTGAAGAGGTAAATAAAGGATTCATATTTAATTTTTTAATTGGCATTTAAAAGTGATTCAATCGTAAAGTCTATCGTGACTATCTTAATTAGTAACTTTTTTTTGGGGGGGGGTGAGGGGGGCGGGAGCTCAATCTTTTTGTAAGCAACTTTCCAAGGGGGCCCCATGTAAGCATCTATGCCCAGGGCCCCCAAATTTGTAAATCGGTACCTGAATATGCACTAATATATCTTTCTGCGTCAGAGAGAAGGAGAAAAAAAATTATGAGCCACCCCCTCCCTACATACTTTTGAGCCCCTCACCCCTATAGTTCACTTCTAGCTACGTCCCTGTCGGTGGATTACGGTAAGGTAAAATTTGCTCTAAAATTTTTGTGGCACACACACACACACACACACAAAAGTAAGATATTGGCAGAAAAGCTATAGTAGCTTAGACTGACTATATTAATTTGGTTAATACTACTTTTGTCATCTTACTTTTTAAATTACCTTATTTTTAAACATTGTTATATAGTTATAAGTTGTTGCAATCTAACTAACGTAATAATGTTTGCGGTCCGCTAAAGAAAAAGTTGGGTACATCAGGACAAAAAACTATCGAAAATGCCTTCCCTGCATATCGACTACCGTTGCTGTAAAAAGTGTTCTACAGGCACCTACAAAGGATGGATTGGCCGGTATAGAGATCGACCTTCGTAAAAAAGTGTTTCAATATCTACCCACGTAGCATGATTTTTTTTCCCTCTTCTTTTTTTATGTATAAGAGACAGCTTCGATAATGAATTTAAATATCAGATTTACCAAATGCATCAATTAGATATAAATGTTAACGTCCGTTAGTTTTAATTGATATTTCAGGGGAATTATATTTTTCTAACGAATAAATGACATTTGTACTTCAATGATTTTTTTCTCCCTTAAATGCAAATTTTGAACTCTTTGCCACATATTTGAAAAGTGACTTCGGTTTGTTTATCGTCTGGCCTCGGTCTTCAATTCTCGTAAATATATTTGGATGGCCTGTAATTTTTAATGTTCTTGAGGTTCATACAGAATGTTTACTATTGAAAATGAAGTTTGTGACGTTTACAGTTCATTTACAGAGCATTCAAAAGAATTGTGCGAGATAATGGTCCATTTACAAAAATCGTGTGCGGTACATTTTAATGATGTTAAGATAAACACAATAAAATAGATATGTATCACTGAATCGGACTATCTACAACATATTTTCTGTGGAGTATAGAATAAATTGCACTTATACCTCATTTACGGGGGTGCACAAAAAATCCATTACATTATGGTTTATGGAAAAAAAAAAAAACACATTTGCCATTTGACATTTGAGTAGCAAAACCATTGGCTATTTTAATGATGCTATGATACTTCAAGCACATTGAAAATGGTATGAATCTCTGAGGTGAACTAATTATATACTTTCTGTGGAGTTTAGAATAAATAATATTTGTTACACTTGTGCTTCCCTTTTAAATGTGTACTTGTTAGAACAAAACAGTACTATTCCAAATTCATTAAAGTAATTTTCCGATCTAACTAAATAGAACAGTCTAGCTAGAATGTGTCTTGCGTAAGTGTGCATGTGCATATTTGTTAATGTGATGATTAAATATTGATTACGTATCTCCAGATTATCTCATTTTTGAGTATTGGGATAGTTATAAATTAATTAGTTAAACATACTAAATCATTTATAATTCGTTTACAGGGATGCACAAGAGAATTCCTTTATATTATGATCTACAGGAAGAAATAGTTGATGGTAAATTTTAATAATGTTACGATACCTCACATATAATGTGCAACATGTTTTCTACAGATTATGGCGTGCATAACCTTTCATAAATTCTATAGATCACATACAGGTTTGCACAAAAGAATTCGCATACTTTCGTTCACAAACATGTTACAGAATAGGGACAGAAATTGCCGAAAATGAATTATTCTTGTATTGTGCGTGTTTTAAAATGCTTGTTTAGGTGTATCAGTTCATTCTGTAAAAAAAAGTAAATTGATAAACAATATTGCGTTAGTCTTGAAATGTTTTTAATAATCTATGCCTAATTCATGAATTTTTGGTCTTGTTATTATTTCCTGATAACGATCCGCATATTTGTTGATCCAGTTAATAGGAGTTTTTCTGTGCTTAAAATTTTGAGACAATCCCTGCTTACATAATATTTCCTACACTTATTTATTAAACAACAGCAAATCTCGATATCAGTATCAGCTAGACAAAATAACAAGACTATTTCAAAATTCATTTTACTCATATTAGCGATTTCTATAACTTTTGCACTGTTACAACACATTATCAATAAAACAAAACAATTCTTTATTTCACTCTTTCGTAATGTTCCAGAAAAAGAAATTTTTGTAAAATCGGAATTTTTTTAAATGTCTTTGCTAGATAAAAGTGTAAAATCATGTATCACGAATGGTTTTTGTAACTCTGGTTTCGAAAACTTGGTAAAAGGAGAAAAAAAAATTGCATTAAGTACGGTAACTGGTACAAAGGAATAATTTTGATTTATGCTGTAAAAATGTTGTGATTATCAATAATTTTTCGAAATTTTGCTTTTGATTTACGCTTCTCATTAGTGTTGCCAGCTCCGTTGTCACAAAATGTGGGACCGGGAGAGGAAAAAGTGTGACATTGGTCTGGCCGATTGGGCCGATGTTACACTTTTTTTCAAGGGGTAATAGCCTGGCCTGTTTTCTCTGATTTTTATACAGGCCAATCTGGACCTATTTTAAGTGATATTTGCATGGGACGAGCTGTTATTGGGCTATTTTTTTTATTTCTACATTGAACCAGACTTGGGCCTGGAAATTCCTGCACGTGCAGACTTTTACCGCAGTCTCCTCCACTGTTAACAGCGTTTTGAAATTTTTATTTTTTCCGTTGAACAAGAACCTTTTATAATGAGACGTGGCAGTACTGAGTAAAATCACCTTATCGAGTTCACGGATGAAAATCTAGGATTAGTTAAATCTCAATTCGCCTATTAAAACACAATCGGTCTGGCAAGTGATATCTTGGTGGAAAAGACCTGAAAAAACGATTTTAGAGATTGATTCGTAGGTTTAACATTGGTTTTCCTTCTTTCAGTCCTCTATCTTTTCATACTTTTGGGTGCAGGAAAACGCAATGGTAAACCTACGAATCAACCGCTAAAATGGGATTTTCAGGTGTTTTCCATTAAGATATGACTTCTCAGACCAATTGCGTTATAATACAGGGTGTTTATAAAGTCCCGGACCCAATTTGATGTTTAATAACTCATAAAATAATAAAGATAGATTAAAATTAATAACATAAATGGTTTGATAGACTCAAAAAATTTCATGACCCTTCTCAATGAACTTCCACGTGTGCCCCCTTCGTCACACGGAGAATATCAAGTCGATAGTATGTGGATGCCGACATGTTTGCCGCTACCTGGCGTGCAATTGATTATCGACTTGATTCTCCGTGCGACGAAGGGGGCACACGTGGAAGTCCATTGAGAAGGGTCATGAAATTTTTTGAGTCTATCTAACCATTTATGTTATTAATTTAAATCTATCTTTATTGTTTTATGAGTTATTAAACAGCAAAATGGGTCCGGGACTTTATAAACACCCGTTATTTGAATTGATTTTTAATTAATTCTAGAACTCCATAAGGTGATTGTCTACATTACTTCTTTCCGGTCTATTTCTGACACAATCACATTTTCATTGCGAATCGCCATTCAAAATGAAAAGAATTCAACTCATGTTTTAATGCAATTATGGAAATTAAATCTTGATATATATCATACGAATTTTATCTTTTATATAGAACAAGGTAAAACCCGTCAAATTTCGACGAAAGAAAATGTTTAGAAAGGAACTGTTTATTAATTTATCATAAACCTAAATAATTAGTTACTATAAAAAATGCACTTTTAATTGGTAAGTCAAACTCTTAAACAAATGATAAATAACTGAAAGTTAACTAAATCCTATTTCTATTAAACTCAATTGTAGAAACTATTAAAATTAAACTATAATGGTTTAAGTAAGTAGTAAAATAGAATAAAGATCTGTTATTATGATAAAGTTATCAATTAAGGCACTTTCTTTTTGTATTCCAAAATCAGAAACAAAAATTTATTCAAGTTTGACACGATCATAGATTTTTTCTCCGTGAAATCTAAACGCGATATCGTTTTCATCATATCAAAATTTACATATGCATCCCTCATATTCACTTTAAAAAATAAATAAATAATGCCATTTTATTATGATTATTTTTAAATTATTTTAATTCAAAAATTGAAGTTTCGATTGCTATTAGCTGGAAACAGGCACTAAACTATTTATATTATTTTAAGTGCAAATGAAATTTTCTGAAAAATCTGCATACAATAAATACCATAGACAATGTTCCTGTGACATCAAATAAGGTAAAAAAGGTGATTTTTATAGTCTTAAACTTGAATTATATTTTAATCATTGTGGTGCCCGCATTTTATTCTTCTTTAATTGGTCCAGGAATATTAATCTTTAATCCATGGCGTACATAGTATATGAATATATATTATTACATAAACCATATTTTTATCATAAAAATGATATTTTACTGGGTTGATTTTTTTTCTACAAAAAGATACAGTAGTTTACTATTTTATCTTTACTTTCAACGGAAATGAAATTTTTATGTTGCCACAATGACAAAAAAAGCATTAAAAACTACAAAAAATTTAATAACTCTAAAACAAATTGAGATTAGCTTTTAAACAAATTGCATTTAAAAGTGCATATTTTTCCCTATACGACTGTGTAAAAATGGAAAATGTGCGATGTTTATTAGTTTTAAAATTTGAAATAACAAAAATTGCAAAACCAATATTTCTTTCACATTTCATAGTTTTGCCATTAGCAAAATGACGTATGCGTTAGGCACAGATAAGTTTGGCCGTTTCGTTTGGCATAGATAGAAAGTGAACATGTATATATTCCTAAACATTCAAACATAATAATATCTTCGAATGGAGGTCACCGCGGGATTAGTAGCCCTACGCGGGATAAGCAAGGCCTGATGATCCATAAGATACACGAAACATGATTTTCCCTCTAAAATTTAATAGGAATCCCAAAATCACTGTAAAACAGGGCCTCTATTTTTACTGTATTATTATTTATTTTTTTTACATTGGATTTTTATTTATTTATTTATTTAATTTGTCTAATGTAAGAAACTATTCAAACTATTTAGGAAAACTTTTATAACCGGAAAATCTGAATGTGATCAATAGACTGATGACCAATCACATGTCATTCTGATGGAATGGTTATAGAAATCCCCCACGTAACTGAACATTCAAGAAATACCGTATCCAAAGCACATTCAATCAAGTTCAAAAAAAAAAGAAAAAAAAAACTCTGAGAATATGAAAAATATTAACATCACATCGTTTATGATGCACATACAAAATATTTCGTATATGTATCGTATTTCGGATATTTTATGCACAGACATAGGTATCGGAGATGTTCCCTATTTAATGGTAAAAATATAAAAACATATCAGTGTTGCTAATTGAAAACGTGTCCTCTGTTCGAGAATGGTGTTACGGAAGTTTTGTGGCATATAGATTTTCCCCTAAAAAAATATTTTTGCCATTCTTTTGAAAAAAAAAAAGGGGGGGGGGGTCAACTTGAAGCCAATCCAAAACCGACGCGACCAGCAATGAAAAAATGTAGCTGAAACTGTAACTGAACCGCGGGTCGTGTCAGATTCGGGTAAAAGCGAGTAACCCAACCCGATACCAGGCTCTATCTGGAGTGAAAGCCAAAAATTGGCATTGAATTCATTAGTTGTCAGCAAGACTTGCCTTCTCTTTGAAGAAGCTTGGCTGCAAGAAAAGTTTTTTGAGTTTATAACTAAAGATTAAAAAAAGAAAAGAGAAGAAAGAAAGGAACAAGAAATAGGGTATTTTAATCTCATTAATAGTTTCCTATGTATAGAAAAGGGTCTTTTGATAGTATTGAGTACCACTATAGGAGCTGGTGACGAGTGAATTGCACCATCTCTAAACCCTACCCTGGCAAGAAGGTTTCATGAAATTTTTCTTCTGTGAAAATGTGATTTTGGTTTCAGGTACTTTTCCTTCATCTTCATTCTCATCAGTGTTGATTTAAGGAGATGGCCCGGGGGAGAATGTCCCCCCAGAAGATTTGAGATTTGGTGTTTTCAATGTTAAAAACTTGCAATTTCCCGGAACTCTACAATGTCCTTCTTAACTCGGAGCCCCATAAATCCCTCCTGGAGAAAAGTTGTCACAGAAAGAACGTATTCTGCAGTGATCTCATCAGAACTAACCTCGGACATTACAATAATATAAACCAGTTAATCTATTACCCGATATTTTGAAGCCGATCAAGCGGTCAGGTACCTTTGAAAATGAGACATTGCATGAAAATAGGACATTGATATGATTGCTATAACTCCGTCTCTGATTACCTTTTGGGTATGAAATGTGAAATACACATTAAAAGAGTTATATGCTCATAATTAATGTTTTGTTAAAACAAAATTTTTCATTTGAAATTTAAGCTTTTTATCAAACAAATTCACTTTATATATCTTGCGCGCATGGTTTCTCATAACTGATTTGTTTCAATCAACTATTATTATTTTTCTTTTTTATTGAGTAGAGATATTATATGAATTTATAATGACAAACATTGGAGAAAATATGATAGTAAGTTTTTGAGGGGGAAAAAAGAAATCAAAGATCTGAAAATTTTGAAATTATTTTAGTATAAAAATAGTCGTATTTTTTAAATTTCTTACTTGATGAACATAATAGTCGATCATTCTGTGCATCGGTAAGTTTTATATCTTCATTTAAAATTTCATAAAACTATCCAGCCATTTCTTAGAAATCATGCGCGCAGCAACCAAAATCAACATTTTGAGAAAATTGATTTTAAAGATCCGATTGCCCCTTGATTATATAAAGAGAGAGGTCAAATTGTTTTCCTTGTGATTTCCGTTCTAAGGCGATTTTTTTTTCATGGGATTTCTTTTAAAATATTCCTTAAGGGTGCTAGTTACTCAGCGGCCGAATTCCCCTCCATAATGTTAAGTCTATGAGGATTTGATGCATTTATTCAAAATATCTTCTCGGGAAATTAATATTTTTAACTTCTTTCTTCAATGATTTCTTAGTGAAGGATGTCTCTTTTCTTATTAATTTTCAAAATATTTCAAAAATCTGTGCATAATTTTATATGAAGTGTTAATGTTTTACTCCCATTTCATCAGTTCTGAAAGCATAAAATATCGAAAGAATTTAGAAATAATTTGACAAATAAGAAAAACAAAAGTAACATCCTTAGAGATGCGGACACTGGAAAAAGAATTTAAAAATATTAATCCCACGAGGCGATATTTTGAATATAAGAATGCATCAAACGCCCATAGACTTAACAATACCGAGGGAAATTCAGCCATTGAATGACTAGCACCCTTAAGAATAAAATTTTATTATAGGCTATGAAATAAAAAAGCTATTTTTGGACACTTTCAAAGGTACCTGACCCTTAAAAAATAATAATACTTCAGAGGCATGTTAAAACGAAGTGGTACTTACTTCCGCCATTCCCGTTGCATCTTGGTGCCATTAGCCTCAGCTCGATTCCAAACAGTCCAAAAACGATCGCTGGACAAAGTTAAATGGCCGAAGAAAGCGAAAACATACCATATCTCCGATAACAGTACTTTCCTCACATTACGTTATACCATCCCATCCAAAAGTTGTTGCTAAGATGATGCGATATTTTCTTTGAGGTTGGGGGGGCGCACAGCGAAAAGATCAACTCTGGTCAGAAGGGCGTTTTATCTCTTCTCTATCAGTTTATGTTGAAGAAGGATGCTTCAGATAAAATATCTCGGGAGAAGGAGCGAAGTGCAAAAATGACTGACCTTTTACGTGCGCCTCTAATATGCCGAATTCAATGAAAAATTGATTGCTCACTTTTTTCTTTTCTAATCTCTTCCGGCAGGGTACTATGTCGAGATACGGTAGTGCGACAGTTTTTGTAATAAACATTGTAAGATTAAATGATCGCTTAAAAAAAATTTCATCGTCCCAAAACGAAATAAAACAATAAACCATGGACAAGACACGACATTTTATCAGTTTATTATTTATCAGGCGACTCTCTGTATATCAGCTGACCGGAAGAATGACGAAGATTTTCTGCAGTTTGTGGAAAAGTTCTACAGTTTGTAAATATGTCTGAGATCCGAGATTTTGGTTTCTTTCTTTTCCTTTTTTTATTTGGTTTTGACAAGGGATTTTCCCACGATAAGAAAGCGAGGATTTCGTTATATTAAGGCGAAATAATTATTGCAGTGTTTAGTTCCAGATTGTTGAAATTATCAGCACAATAATCAGTTTTGTAGCTTGATTATAATAAGTTATACATCTTATAAATTTTGATCGACAGTCCAAATATGCTTTTGAGTTTTTCACTCTAATTAGAATATTTCTGGGGGGAAAGGTAAAAGAAGAGGAAGACAAAACTCTTTTATGAACAGGATTCGACTGAACGCCAGTTGTATGGTATTGATTCAGTTCCTTTTTCCCCATTTCTTACTAATGATATGCTAGTAAGATCAGTTTTGGAATTATTAGATTCCTCAGTTATACAGTAAGCTCTCATTTATAAGCGACTCTTATATCAGCGGATCAGAATAATGTCGAAAACTTCTTTAGTTTATGGAAAAATTATACAGTTTGTAAATATGTCTGAGATCAGAGATTTTGGTTTCTTTCTTTTCCTTTTTTTTTATTTTTATTTTTTATTTTTTTATTTGGTTTTGACAAGGGATTTTCCCACGATAAGGAAGCGAGGATTTCGTATATTAAGGCAAAATAATTATTGGAGTGTTTAATTCCAGAATTCCGCAATTGCCAACACAATAATCAGTTTTGTAGCTTAATTATAGTAAGTTTTATATCTTTTAAATTTATTCGGCAGCTCAAATATGCTTTTGAGTTTTTGGCTCTAATTAGAATATTTCTGGGGAAAAAGGTAAAAAAAGAAAAAGACAAAATTCGTTTATGAACAGGTTCCGATTAAACGTATGGTATTCATTCAATCCCTTTGCGCAATTACCTACAAATTATGTGCTAATAAGAACAGTGTTAGAATTATTGATTCCCCGGTTATACAGTAAGCTCTCATTTATACGCGACTCTCTGTATATCAGCTGACCGGAAAATGACGAAGATTTCTGCAGTTTGTAAATAAGCCGTTTCTTTCTTTTCCTTTTTTTTTTAATTTGGTTTTGACAAGGGATTTTCCCACGATAAGGAAGCGGGGATTTCGTTATATTAAAGCGAAATAATTATTGAAGTGTTTAGTTCCAGAATGCCGCAGTTATTAACACAATAATCAGTTTTTATAGCTTAATTATATAAATTTTGCATCTTTTAAATTTTGATCGGCAATCCAAATATGCTTTTGAGTTTTTCGCTCTTATTAGAATATTTCTGGGAAAAAAGGTGAAAGAAGAGGAATACAAAACTCATTTATAAACAGGATCAGATTAAACGTCAGTGGTCAAACGTTAGTATTGGTATTCATTCATAATTCTTTTGTGCCATTGCCTATAAATGATTTGCTAGTAAGACCAGTGTTGGAATTATAGATTCTCCGGTTATACAGTAAGCCACCTATGTCAAACAGCTAAAATCATGACTCATCACTCCATATACTCCTTCTAATAAACTATCAATTGTTTAGTATTTGTCGAGCTATTTTCTGGTCCTTGTATGACGTTGAGGGCTGTGGTACATTGACTAGTTGTAATCACGGAGTGTTCTTATATTTTATACTCTGTGATTTTAATCATGTAAAAAGTTCGATTCCTGCATCCATTCAGTGAAGCACTATAGCTAAACAGTCTGTAACTGACTATCTTCATAGAACCTTCAGTTGGGCAGTTACATGAGTTAAGGTTTGGTATCGCAGGCTGCATACGAAATGACAGAGTTACCAAAAATGAAGATAAAGTTCATTCAAGTCTGTTTATTCTTTGCTGTTTACCGAATCATCATTCTTTTTTACACTATCAATTATGCTCGGCCTACTATTCATCTATGAAAAAAGACAGCAGCAATTTTCAAGTTCTTTCTGAATTAGTATGATCCACCCGATAAGTATCTATTTTTCGTCTTCGATCGAAGGCTTGATGGCGAATTTTACTCTTCCTGCAACTCTTCTAATAGTTTTTTAGACCTATACATCAAACTATGCATATCATACGGCAGCGTCCGTACATGTATAGGAAGAAGACAGAAGCAGCACCACAATTTGCCCCTAATATTCTGTGTTAATTCAATAGTATTTCAATGTACTAATAAAATATAAATGGTACAAATAAAATACAATGGTACAATGTACAAATAAAATAGAAATGAAAGAAAATGCTTTTTATACACCGAAGAGACATTTAGTTATGACCACCCTCCATCTATAATAATGAGCTTGACCAGAAGCAAAACCACGG
The DNA here is from genome assembly GCA_964019185.1 of Maratus speculifer. NCBI lineage: Eukaryota > Metazoa > Arthropoda > Arachnida > Araneae > Salticidae > Maratus > Maratus speculifer. The sequence goes on along the minus strand of OZ025295.1, from coordinate 306,630,642 downwards.
GGCATGAGTGGCTGATGTCGGAGTATATAAAGCGTCCATGTATTGTATTACAAAACATAGCTTAATTAGCTTCATAATGGGAAAAGCAGCAGATTTATAAGACTTTGGATAAAGGTCAAAACGTTATGTATGGCTCGTCGATTGGAGACTTCGATATTGTAAGCAACAATTTTGGTGGGCTGTTCACGTGCAGTCCTTGAGTACGGATCGAAAGTGGTGTGTGGATGGTGAAAAGGCAAATCTTGATCCAGCGATGTGTCACGAGCGGCAGATTGTTTTTAAGGGACAGCAGAGATTGTTACGCATTATTCGTCGTGACTGAAGACAACCGAAATCACCAACAGCTACAAGAATGGTGATCCAAATAAAGTTTCTCAACACACAGTGCCGCGTGCACTGCATATGGGACTACGTAACCAGCGAGCTCTAAGCATGTTCCTGCGCTGTCAGAACGTCATCAGCAGAAGCGCGCTTGCAGTGGGTCCATGAACATCCGGAATAGGACCTTAGAAGAATGGAAGAAAGTTACATGGTTCGACAAATCACGTTTGCTGGTCCATCACATCGACAGGCGCGTGCGAATATGTCAATTTTCAACAGAAACCGTGGCTCCTGGATACACAGTTGATCGGAAACAAGCCTGAGGCGGCTATAGTATCGTGTGAGCGATATTTCTGTGGAGCACATTAGGACACATAATCCCCATAGAACAATCACTGACGTCTGTGCACTAACTAAACATCGTTGCAAACAACATGCACCCATTCATGAGGCATGATAACATTGTTTCCGGCAGGTTATTGCACTTACCAACACAATAATGTACCATGTCATGCGAGTCAAATCGTCAGAGAGTGGTTCGAGGACGATTCTAGTGAGTTTCAAGTCATGTCCTGGTTTTCAAGTACACTTGCCATGAGTCCAATAGAACATTTTTGGTTCGACCTGGAAATCCTAATTCATACTGCCAAGCTACCATCTCGCAATGTGCGACAGTTGCAGGACTAGTTATGAGTGCTTGGTAGCAAATTACCTCTGGCTACTTATAAGAATTTTGTCGAGTAGATACCACGTCGGGTGTTAGCGGTTTTGAGGGATAAAGATGGTCCAATTTAATATTAAACAGGTGGTCATAATATAATGGTTACTCGGTGTATGCATAAAAAAACTACAATATTAAAAATACTTTTATATTATATAATGATGCAAAATTAATCTATAACATTTCCACTAAATTTCTATTTATTTTTAAAACGATCAAACATTGCAGTGATAATAATTTGCTTTAAATCTTTTAATTAATGTTTCGCAAATTTAATCTTGAAACCGTTTAAGAGCCAGGATTTCTTGATCAGTTTGTTTTCCTAAAAAACTGAGATCCTTGTAGTCATGAGCTAATCTTTCTTCGAAAGCATTTTTTTTTTCTTCCTCAGCATCAGATTTTGTTTCTTCTGAATTCACACAGAAGATATTATTTCTGCATCAGTGACTTTTCTGAGTAAAAATTTCATGCTAGGAAGCCATCCATCATATTCATCCATAAACCCTTTAAAATCTGGTGGGCGAATTTTTTCCCACTTAATTGTAACTGTCACAATGACACTGGAATATTTGACAAAATTTATTTGAAAATTTGTTAATGCATCCCCCTGTATATAATAAATCAATTTTCTTTTGTCTGTATAATATTGGTGCCAATGTGCAATGTTAATTTTTTGTGTGTGTGTGTGTGTGAAATTACAGAGAATCTACAGGTAATCCATTATATTAAGTCTTTTGTTAAAATTACAGGGATTAGAAAAACATCGATTCTGTTAAACAGCAGAGAAATTATTCGGTAATTTTACAATAGACTCTGTAAATTAACGTCATTAAAACTACACAAGATTCTGTAAATTTATTTTTAATGATAATAATTTAATTTAATTTTAAAAATCATAAATCACTCAGTCGACTGAGCCTGAAAGAATTTGAACTTTTTCAGAATAATTTAGAACTGCTGTATCTTTTTTTTTTTCTTTACACAAATTGTTTCTAGCTGTCCTGGGGCTTGAACCTGAGATCTCTTGACAGTGGAAGAGCACCCTATTAACTGAGCTGAGCTATAGGAGTTTTTGTTACTGTGTTAAAATATGTCTTTTATGGTCCAGTGCGGAAGAATCGATAAATACTCCCACTAACCCCGGGGATGTTATTTTTACCTTTTCTAAATTATTCTAACTTAAAAAAAATAATAATAAATAAATAAAAAATAAATTAAACTAAATTTTATTTTTTAATATTACAAATAAAATTGCACAATAATTTCATAAGTGTGTATTTTGAATTATAAGTTTCAACAAAGATAAGAATATCTTTCCCTCGGGGACGAGCGACACGTATACGTGCCGCAAAAAGGCTTGAACATCTTGTTTATCCCCACCAGTAAAATTATACTGTAAAATTTGCCTTATTAAATCGGAGCAATTTCTCGATTTAATAATGCCCCACCAGTGGCCGAGAGGTTCTGACCTCAAACTGGTAGACGGTAGGTGCTGGGTTCGAACCCAATCGCGACCGTCGGCCTAACCGTTCGAAGTTTTCCGTGGTTTTCTTCGAACCTTGCCTAAATACGGGTTAGGTTCCCTTAGAAAGACCCCCACGGAGGGCAACCCACCCCATAGGGTCTATATCCCATAGCGTAGATAATCGGCCGACAAAAATACACCACACCACTACACCACCACCGATTTAATAATGCACAAATTCCTGTTTTTAAAAACCGGTGACAAAACATTAAAAATTTCGTAAAAGGCTCCTGTTGCGAAGGGGTTAAATAAAGAGGAAATCCCTACATGAAATTAGTTAAAATATAAAGAAACTGTCGGTAAAATGATGACCAAGAAACTCGATCAAATGCATTTAACCGAGAACTAGTGTAAATTTATACACAGTCTCGTCTTTTTCTGTGTTTTTGCAGAAATTTTTAACAGTATAACAGTTAAATAATTTGGGAAAATTTACCCACCATAACTTAAAGAGGGGTTAAATCTTTCGACACAGAGCTGAGAAGAGAAGCTGATGCCTCTATCGAAAAGTGTAGTAATTCAGCTGCCATTTCTCGTGCAATACATAATCTAAATCAAGCAATCTTAAAACCATCATCATCTTGTCTGTTGGCTGCCAATAAATAGAACAATTGTCAATAGATTTGTTTCAGCCATTCATTCAACGTGAGTGAAATAAAGTTAATTGAATTGAATATGTTCTGAAAGCGAACAGCTTTTTAAAAGTTGCACAAAACATTTCCTTCTGGTGAATGCAGAAATGTCTTTAAAATATCTTAATAAATTAATTCATAATAATGGATATGCTCTGAAAGTGACTAGCACGTAACGAATGTGTTCAGAATATAGCAGTATAATAGCTATTTACAAGTTATATAAAACATGTCCTTCTGAGGAATGCAGAAATCCTTTTATATATAAAAAAAAAACTAAAGATTTGGAAATGGGCCAATGAAAATCTGCATAGATAATCGATAGACTAATGAAAATCTGTGTAGATACCGGATGTGGCGGGAACTGGTTCTGTCACCAAAAGTGACGCCAACTTGACGATATGTCTAATATTTCGCCAAGTTCCCATAACATCTAATGAAAACCAATTGGTTTGCTTGCTTGCTAATCGTCCTGAGGTTTGAAACCTTTAATGACAAAGCTATAGGAGCCTGTAGTATTCAAAATATGTTTTTTATGAGATCAGCGGGGAAAAATCGACAAAACCCCCCACTAATACAGAGGAGATGATTTTTCCCTTTCTAAATTATTCTAACTTAAAAAAGGCCTTTTAAATTAAATTTTATTTTTTTAAATTTCTAATAAAATTGCACAATAATTTTTTAAATGTGTATTTTGAATTATAAGTTTTAACAAAGATAAGAATATCTTTAAATCAAGACGAAATCCCTACTAAGAATTATAGTTATTAGGGATACGTCGGTAAAATGATGAGAGAGAAAATCGATCGAATGCATTTAACCGAGAACTAGTGTAAATTTATAGAGAGTCTTGTTTTTTTTCTGTGTTTTTACGGAAAAATTTTAACTGCATGGCATTTGAGTAATTTGAGAAGATTCACCCGCCAGAACTTAAAGGGTTAAATCTTCCGACACAGAGCTGAGAAGAGAAGTTAGTGCCTTTTTCGAAAAGTGTAGTATTAAGCTGCTATTTCTTGTGCAATACATAATCTAAATCAAGTAATTTTAAAATCATCATCATCTTGCCTGTTGGCTGTTAATTATTAGAACAGTTGGCCATAGATTTGTTTCAGCCATTTATTCAACGTGAGTGAAATAAAGTTAACTGAATTGAACATGTTCTGAAAGCGAACAGCACTTAAACGAATGTGTTCAGAATACAGCAGTCTAATAGCTATTTAAAAGTTGCACAAAACATTTCTTTCTGGTAAACGCAGAAATGCCTTAAAAATATCTTAATAAATTCATAATTATGAATATGTTCTGAAAGTGATTAGCACGTAAACGAATGTGTTCAGAATATAGCAGTCTAATAGCTATTTACAAGTTACACAAAACATTTCCTTCTGAGGAATGCAGAAATCCTTATACATAAAAAAAACTAACGATTTGGAAATGGACCAATGAAAATCTATGTTGATACCGGTCGGTTCTGACACCCAAAGTGACGTCAACTTGGCGATATTTCTAATATTTCGCCAAATTCCCATAATATCCAATGAAGACCAATAGGTTTGCTTACTTGCAGAAAATCAACAATTTGAGACATTTTAATGCAGCAAAATTTAGCTTATGAATAGAGCTTAATAAGATTATTTAAATTATTTTTTAATCCAAATTCTAACTACAGTCGAGTCTCTATATAACGAAATCCATCGTTCCAGTAAAAAAATTCGTTATATAGAGGAATTCGATGTATAGAAAATGATATTTTTAATGTGTAAATTTAGAACAAATATTATTTTTGATGTTTTTAATTAAGAATTTGAAATGTTTAAAAGTAAATATTAACCTAACACTCTATTTCTTAATTAGTTAAGCAGTTTAAAAAAAAAAGAGAGCAGACATTTATTTGAATGCTTAATGAAAATCAAATAAAGAAGACTTGCATTAATTTCAGACGAAGAAATCTGTAATTTTTTGTTGTTTTGATTTTAAAATTGTTACGCTCTCAAAAAAAAAAAAAAAAAAAAAAAAGCTTAAATTTTAGCAAAGAATGAAAAATTGTAGTTAACATTTTCCTTCATTTGAAGGCCTCTCTTATGTGCCTCTCATTGATTCCTTTCTTATATATGTAACAAGCTAATTGACTCTGTTTTGAGAAGGATGTTGAAAGGTGTGTGGGAGATGGGATGAATTCGTTGGATTTATAGAACAAGGAGATAAGTAATATATATAAAAAAAAACTCAGCACTGTACGATAAGTCAAAAATAAGTGATGGAAAATTGATTCCATATGATTTCGAATCTTTTTTAAAACTGAATAAATTAAGACCAATTTATGAAAAAAATCGTTATATGGAGATAGATATTTCGCTATATAGAGACTGTTTTTTAATGTAATCATGCGAAAAGGGGACCGTTCCTACAAAAAATTCGCTATTTAGAGAAATTCGATGTATGGAATTTCGTTATAGGGAGATTCGACTGTTTTTACAAAATCCTTAACAATATATTTATGTGAACTTCTCAGACAAATAAAGCCATATGCTAAAAATTGTAGAATGTTGCATGAATTAACTAGATTGATGAACAAAAATATGTTTTAAATTTTATAACTTATAAATTTGATAACAAATAAAGATATAGCATACCAACAACTTCGGAAGTTGCTTTTATAATTGAATCAAAAGATAACTGTATTCCATGTTTGGATCTTAAAGTTTATTCAATACAAGAAGCCAATGGCCGTGAGATTACTATTATCAATCAAACCTCACATGCAGATCATGCATTATCATGCAGATCCCATGACATTTCCAATTTTATTTCCTCGTGGCAGGGCCGTAAGCTAAGGGGGCGCTATGGGCGGCTCAGCCCCCCCCCCCAAAAAAAAAAAAACATTTTGATCCCCTCCTGGAAAACATTCCAAGGTCACTCAATGAATTTCTGTTCCAAAAATTCAAATGAAATTCTGTTCAAAAATCTAATTTAGTTTTGAGACCCTTTTCTAATTTTGCAGAATTACTAAATTGTATCTAAAATAAATGTTTCAACACTCCCTCATCCTATTTGTACATATGAAGCTAACATCATGTCTAATTTTGCACCAGTTATACACTCAAAATTTTCATCATCCTATGCTTTTCTTAGCCAAAAAAAAAAAAAAAAAAAAAAAGTTATTACAACAGTTTAATAAGAAACACAGTACCTACAATGGGAAAATGCATTTTTTTTTTTCTGTGCCAGAGAGAGAGAGAGAGAGAGAGAGAGAGAGAAATTATGAGACACCCCCCCCCCCCCCCTATTGTTCACTTCTAGCTACGGCTCTGCCTCGTAGTGATCTAGCATGGACATACCATATGTGTCAAAAAAGGTAAGACGATTACACTTTTGCGCTACTAACTTTGGACATCGTTTCTAGCATCGTGGAAAAATTATTTTAATCATTTGCTTAACTCTGTTTACTCAATTCATTTTAAATTAGCTTATTTTAAAAATTTTAACTTTTTTTTTAAACAAAGTTGAAAACAAAGTTTCAACAAAGTCGAAGCATTGTATCCCTTAACAGCGGCTGATTTGACTTTAAAAATATCCAATCAAAGGCAAATGAATGGAAACCCGTTTACAGGGAGATCACCACTTATTTATTTATTTTTTTCATTATAATTCAGTCTTTTTAAAGCCGACAAAATTAGGGTGCTTTTATAAATCTGGGGTGTATGAACGTGGGTTGACGAGAGTAGCTCATTGGGGGCAGAGCCCCCTAGTGCCTTAAAATAATCTTAATAAATTCATAATTCTTAACAAATTCATAAATAATGAATAAATGAATATGTTCTGAAAGCGTACAGCACGTAAACGAAGCAGTCTAAACGTTATTTATAAGATACACACACAAACGAAGAAAAAAAAAATTCCTTCAGATGAATGAAGAAAGCAAAGCCTTTAAAAGTATCTAAATAATTTCATCCGATCAGGCAAATTTTATTAGATCAAAGTCTTACATTATCTTGCTTAAAAAAAGATTTAACTGTTTGTTTACATCTGAAATATATTACGAATTATTGGCGCTTACTGATTAGAGGGGGTGTACTGTATTATTGATTCAACTGTTTATAAACATGGGTATTTCTGGGATGCAAACTCGGAAAGATACGAGAAGACGGTGCATGCGCATTAGTCGCTAACAATCTAGTAAGTATCGCTGGCAAAGCCATGACCCTCTTTACATTTCTGAAGTGTTTTTTGTAACCTAGTTTGTTTTGAACACATTTCCATTCATGAGGAAAACTCTTCCGTTACTAGAAGATGGAGGCCGTTGCTTTGCTCTTCCTCCCTTTGCCCCGCACCACGTGTGCGATCTACTATTTCCATTCTTCGATTGATCGGGGCGCGTAAAATCAAAGTTCAGCGCAGTGATAACAGGCCAGCTTCGTCACTCGAGACTCACATTATCAACTATTACTCAGACTCATAATGGTATGAAGGCTAGGATTATGTTCGTTCTAAGAAAATGCAGACCATGTAATAAAGAGGGGTCAATGGACGATTAACACGTGCCATCTCCTCTACAGCTACTAACTATTGCACGCAGTACCGATAGATTTTGCGTGCCCTGTACAATTCTAAATCTAAATATTGTACCTGTCCTTTGCGGTTACAAGTTTTTTTGTCTGTGTTCTACACTGTTAAACATTTCTGTAAAAACACAGAAAAAAATGCGAGACTCTGTTTAAATTTACACTAGTTCTCGGTAGGGTTGGGCAATATCTATATTATAAAGGCCAAACGTATCTGTGCGTAACGCATACGTCATTTTGGCAACACTTTCGCATGGAATTCGGTTTTGGCAATTTTCGGTACTACAAATTTTATACTTCTAAATATCGCACACTTTCAATTTTTACACTGTCGTATTGAGAAAAAAATGTACTTTTAAATGCAATTTGTTTGAAAGCTGTATCTCAATTTATTTATAAGTTATTAATTTTTTTTATAGTTTTTAGTGTGAATTTTTAAAATGTGGCAACAGAAAGGCGCCATTTCTCTTAAAATTGATAAAAACTGAAATAAAAATATCATGTCAAAAGAAATCGTCTGATATAAAATCCGATGAATTTTGGTTTTATTGCGTTTTTATTCATCACTTAAATGGGGGTGTTTTTAGTTTATTGTAAAACTTAATTTATAAAGGATACAACACTTTCTCTTTACAAAAATGTATTTTAAATAGTATTCGAGTGATTTCACCGCACTTACTCAGTTCGTATCAGAAAGCTAAACGAGTGCAATTCGCGTTTGTAATGACCGAAAGGTGCCGTTGTATTCGCGTTTGAAATGAAATAGACGCCCTCTCGCGGACAATGTCTGAAACGAAATAGAACTGATATCGTGAGCATCTTTCGCTGAAATCTGTGTTTAAAAGGCCGATAAATAAATAAATAGTTCTATAATAAATAAATAAATAAACAGTTCTATAACTTATGCAACGTTGGGTTCTTTGTATTAAAATTATCTAAAATCAAAATTTTATACACAAAGTTTAGATCTATAATATAAAAAAGTACATTTGACTTACTCATGGCAAAATAACATGACAGCAACACAATGCTTGCATGATTCGCTTGCTCCAGCTGCATGGAACAAACAGCATTACGTAAACAAACGATTATCAGGTCTATACAACGCCACCTTTCGGTCATTACAAACGCGAATAGACCTGATAATCGTTTGTTTACGTAGTGCTTGCTGTTTGTTCCATGCTGTAGCATAGCGAAGCCCGTTTAAAGAGCTATTTAAAGTGCAGTTTTTTATCTTTTTTATTTTATTATGGGAGATAAATTACAAATATCGACAATTTTAGAATTTCTAGATGCTGGAAAATCTAGTAATTGCTTTAGAGAAGCTGATGCAATTATTGATTCAAAGAGATTAGTAATGTGCGGCATTAAATTTAATGCAAAGAAGAAGAAATAGAGATTGTAGGCTCGTGTTTACAAATAAGCCAAACAAAAGGAAATCCCCATATTATTTCAGGTTTGCTAGTAAAGGAAAACAAAAATTTGAAAATGAAAAAAATTTCTTGCTCTTGCAATGCTGGAGCAAGCGAATCATGCAAGCATTGTGTTGCTGTCATGTTATTTTGCTATGAGTAAGTCAAATGTACTTTTTTTTTTATAGATCTAAACTTTGTGTATAAAATTTTGATTTTAGATAATTTTAATACAAAGAACCCAACGTTGCATGCGTTATAGAACTGTTTATTTATTTATTTATTATAGAACTGTTTATTTATTTATCGGCCTTTTAAACACTGATTTCAGCGGAAGATGCTAACGGTATCAGTTCTATTTCGTTTCAGACTTTGTCCGCGAGAGGGCGTCTATTTCATTTCAAACGCGAATTTTATTTGGCCGCATGTATCTAATGATATTTTCCCAGGGGCGTAAACCACCTTAGTCGCGTAGGGGGGTGTAGGCTCATAAATTTCCGACTCCAAGAAGGAAAATTTCCGAGTACTATGGCCAACATGAGGACATATATATATATAGATATTAGGCAGGGCCTGATTACTAACGGGGCACTCTCCCACCAGGAAAAAGAAAAAAAGAATTTTTCCTTATTCATGACAGTAATCTTGTATGAAAAGGGCGTTTAAAGAAGACGAAAATTTCTATAATTTTTTCTGGTGAGAGAGTGCCCCGTTAGTAATCAGGCTCTGATATTAGGATGCATCGAATAGTGATTTTGGCCGAATACCGAATATTCGGTCGATAGGTGAACCGAATACCGAATATTCGGCAAGCCGAATAGTAATTGTTGGACCGAATACCGAATATTCGGCTTTCCAAATACTTTTTATATTTCAAAGTTTAAAGGTATTAAAATGCTGCTTTTTAAAACAATTTTACATAATATCCTTCTATAATAATCCTTCTATAGTAAAAAAAAACTAGCATTAAAAGGAATGACTCCTGGAATGATGCTGATGTGGAAGATTTCCGGAACTAACGAATCCGGGTTGTCCACTCCTTCCATGAGCCGAATAGACCAATCAGGAAAGGGCTCCGTCTATGCATCGCCGTATGGGTTACCATAAAGAGAGGAAAGGTTACCATCGCCATCAATCGCCAAGTTTGTCGCCAACTTGGCGATATATCGCCAAATTTGGCGACCAAAATTAGTTGTCAAAAGTGACGCCAACTTGGCGATAACTGTAATATTTCGCCAAATTTTTAATTTCTTTACAACACCGGTCGTTTGATACATCATTTGAGGGGTTTGCAACTGCTTATTCATATAATGGATGTCTTGTGTGTTATCTCCCACTCTGCTCCCCAGGGGGGACACATTTTTAATTTCTTTACAACACCAGTCGTGTTACACAAGATTTGAAAGGTCTGCAACTGCTTATTCATATTATGGATGTCTTGCGTGTCACCCCCACACTCTGCTCTCCCCAGGGGGGGGGGTCACATTTTTAATTTCTTTACAACACCAGTGGTGTGACACATCATTTGAAAGGTCTGCAACTGTTTATTCATTTTATGGATGTCTTGTGTGTCACCCCCACTCTGGCCCCCAGGGGGGCACATTTTCAATTTTTTACAACACCAGTCATGTGACATATCATTTGAGAGGTCTGCAGCTGCTTATTCATATTATGGATGTCTTTTGTGTCGCCTCCCACTCTGCCCCCCAGGGAGGCACATTTTTAATTTCTTTACAACACCAGTCGTGTGACACATCAGTTGAAAAGTCTGCAACTGCTTATTCATACCATGGGGTATTGGCGAGCGCAGCAAACAGGGGTAGCCAATAATTTGGAATCGCGAAGCGATTACGCGGGGGGATGGCGAGCATAGCGAGCAGGGGGGCGGCGCCCCCCTAGTATATAAAAAAAACTAGCCTTAAAAGGAATGACTCCTGAAATGATGCTGATGTGTAAGATTTCTGGAAATAACGATTCCGGGTTAACCACTCCTTGGATTGGAAAGCAATACCGAACGGAATCGCGAAGCGATTCCATGGGGTATTGGCGAGCGCAGAAAGCTGGGGTAGCGTACAACTTGGAAACGCAAGGCGATTACGCGGGGGGTTAGCGAGCGTAGCGAGCAGGGAGGGGGAGCCCCCCATATAGTTAAAAAGAATTGTAACAGCTCATTCCAATTATGCATGTTTGGGGCGCCGCACACCACTTCCCCCCCCCCCGCCCCAAAGGAGAACTCTTAAAATTTTTATCCACAGCACTCGTGTTGCATATCTTTAGAAAGGTCTGAAACTGCCTTTTCCTATTACGGATGTCTTATGTGTCCCCCTCCGCTCTGCCCCCCCCCAGGGGAGTGCACATTTTTAATTTCTTTACAACACCAGTCGTGTGACACATCATTTGAAAGGTCTGCAACTGCTTATTCATATTATGGGGTATTGGCGAGCGCAGCAAGCATGGGTAGCCTACAACTTGGAATCGCGAAGCGACTAAGCGGGGGGTTGGCGAGCGTTGCTAGCAGGGGGGCGGCGCCCCCCTAGTTTAATAAAAGAAACTTACAATTTGATAAGTAAGGGCTTTTTATAAGAGCATTTAGTATTGAAAAAAATATGCTTGAGTTATTTAAGAAGCACAATTATGAGAATTTTTTAATTAATAAAATTTTTAATTTCATGGTTTCTTGTACGAATTAAAAGAAGCATTTTAAAATCAAAGGAAAATATTGAAAAAAATGGTCAAAGAAAAACTTTGCAGTCTCATAATTGTCCTTTTAAAATAACTCAAGGCAGATTTTTTTTTTTTTTTTTTTTTTTTTTTAATATAAAGTACAAATTTTATCAACATAATTCTGAATAAAGGAATGACTACTCCTAGTGCTTTTCTTGTGAATGGTGGTATTTTTCTTCCTTTCCATGATATCATATTTTACAGAAATCAAAGCATGTGAGTTGAAAATATATAGTATCTTATTTATTGTTAAAGCAAGATACGAAAACACAAGTTTGACCTAGAGTGAGATGAAATACTTATGACTCAATAAGTTGATTTTATGATCAAAAATTGTCTGCCTTGATGGCTATTACTAATCTCAAAAGTTTTTCTTTCTTGTTTAAAAACTTTTATTTGGAAAAAGCAAGAAACAGATTATTTACTAAACAAATTTAGTAACTTGCATCTGCACATCATTTATTTATAAGCAGAATCCTCATACTTCATCATTTAATTCCTTCTCACGGTTAATTTTCTTTAGTTACACTTTCAAATAGCAAATAATGTAAAAACATTCTATTTTATTTATATGATTTTCTTTCTAATTATTTTAAATATAGTTATAAATTGACAGTTAAAAGTAGAAATTGTGAAAAAAAAATTAAAATTTGTTTTAAAAGGTTTTATCAAGTATTGGATTCAGCCAAATACTTTGATATTCGGCCAAACCGAATATTCGGTAACATGGCCGAATACCGGATGGATACCGAATATGCGGTACAACTCTTATATATATATATATATATATATATATAATGCATATGTATATAAATCATAATTTTGACTAAGTGTATCGATATAGTCAAATAAGTTTTAAAGAATTGATATTGATTCTTTTTGAAAACTCATATTTATTTCTCAGTACTTTAATAAAATTTTGTATATTACACATTTTATATACCTAAAATATTCTGTAATAAATTAGCTTACTTACTTCAAAAGGATTTTTTGGAGCTCCAGCAATGCAAAACGGTATATGTATATGAGCTGAAATTTTATCAGCATGCAGTTGTTTATTATGAGTGTTCCTGTAATCACTGTCGAAAATGGAATTACATAAACCACACTGCACTTTTTGTCTCTTACATTTAGGTGGGGGCATAATTGATAAAAAAATATTGAATTTTTAGCAATATACCAAAATATTCCCGCATATGCTTTTTTTAATTGAATGATTCCGTACTATGAGCCGGAGCCAGATTACTAATGGTTTAAACAAAGAGTTAACGTAGGCGCAGTATGTTATGTAACTGGCACATAGGGCGGGAGAACTAGCGCCTTATCGTCTAGGTACCCAAGTTTTACACGTGTTGAAAAGAAAACAATGTTCTATCTCTCTATTATTTAGCAATCAGTTAAAAATTTTGTAGCCTTTTTTTTTCTTTTTTAAGTAAAATTGAACTGTTTGCTTAGGGAACATTTTAGAACAGGATTTCTCAACTTATGGTACACGTACCAGTGCTGGCGCGTGAAGCTCTCTTTACTGGTACATGAAATAAAATAAAAAATACAGCTTATGAAATGAAAAAAAAAAGTTTCATCCCCCCCCCCCTCATCTTTTTGATTTGTCAGTTCAGTTCACCGGCACCAAAGTGTCTGTTCTCTGATATTACTGTTTTGATGGCACTTTGCTTTCTCTTATTTCATCGTAATTTAAAAATAATTCTCAATAAATGATTAAAATAATTTTTAAGTTTCACTTAAGAAGAAAATGGACTATTGCAGTATATAAAACATGCTGTTCTACCTACCATAAAAATATAGATCCATATCTTTCATCATTTATGAAAAAAAGGTACATAAAGTAGATGAACAGGGGTGTAGTTGTAAAAATAACAGAGGATATGCGTTCTAAGCAGAGAGTATACGCAAAAGGCAGAGAGTATACTACAGAATGTGCATACTACAGCTTTCTTTAGGAACAGAGGTTATACGGCGTCCCTTTAAAAAATCCAGAGTGTATACGGCCCGTGTACCCTCCACTACAACCCTGATCATTAGGGTGGAGCGAAAAGAATTTTTTTTTGAACATCAAAAACGGGTAGGTGCCAAAAGTTGCCTTTATACTAGTACATCAACTGCGTGAAATTTTACCGCTGAAAAAAAATGGCTTGAGTGTTGAGTCTGCGCTTTTGCTCCAAAAATCGAAATTTTGGGTAAAATTTGTCATTTTTTGACATTTTTTCAAAAAAATTCTACAGAGCTGGTTAGTATTTAAAAGTGTTGCTTAGACCTTTATATTCATCTGCTTAACATATTTAAACTATAAAACAACATGTTTATTCCCTATAGCTGGAGCAAAACAGACAACATTTAGTAAGAAAACAGCATTACCACTCTATTGGGTCATATAACGAATTGTTGTTTTTAATACAGCTCTTGTTTTCAAAACTACCTTGGACATGCGTCGTGGAGGTGGCTATATTTCCTATACCATCCGGCCAAACTATTCGATCATCTTAGTACAGTGTTTTATTTATACATTGATTTGTAATTTTCTTTATAAAAATTTGGCATGTTTTCGATGCTTCCACCTTGTTCATCAGTTCTTTGCATCCACATGCTGCTGTAACTATCTTCATGTATATTTTTACAGTTTATACAAAAAAAATGACAAGCAGAGTAATGCACGGGAATATTATTAAAGGGATCTATTCGGCCATCTATTATATTTATCAAACTTACATTCAGTTGATGAATAATGATTGGAAGTTCTGTTACCACAACATTTTTTCAGTCAATTGTATTTTTTTTAAGTAATGATTTGCTTCAAAGATGATTTCAGATATTTCAACTATAAGTATGCCATCATTTATTCTACTTTTGCATTTTTTATATGTTGAGAAGCGAGCTGTTTAATGTGATGGTGATCGTCAGCGAGAATTGCAATGAAAATTTGTTCTCCATGTGTAAAGCAACCGCTGTTGTAAATAACTTTTTTTTGCATTAGTTTTATGCCGTTTTCTAAGTATTTTCATATCCAGTTAATTTCCTATTAACTTTTAGATCCCCTTTTTATGAGTGGACAACATTTGATGGTGAAATGTCCTGGGCATAAACTTATAATGCATTGTGCTTTATGAGGGAATGGACGGATATCGACTATAAGTGTTCATTTAAAATTAGGAGAATTTTATTTGTCTCTGTGAACCATTTTGCATGGGGTAAGCTTAGAATTGTCTATATGATATTGAATCATTCGCTACTTCAACTCCAGTGAATTTCCTCTGCGTCAATTATTAGAGAAGTCGATAGAAAACGTTCTAAGCTACATGGATTCACTGGATCAATAAGGAAAATCTTTGTCTACGTAATATTCACTTCTTATTGCATTTTTTTTTTTATAAAATAGATAAATTATTTTCTCAAATTGGGAAAAAGATACTCAGAACAGACTAGAAATTTCTGTTGGAGATTGCAAAGCTAATTCATAAAGAAAGCTATTTCTCAAAGAATGGGGAATAAAAATTTAAAAAAACATCTCACAGAAAAGACAGCTCATAAAGTTAATAAAATTATCCGCTTTATTTAAGCACAGATTGGCAATCAGCGTCTATATGTTCACTCACCAAACCTATAATCCAAGTTTATACCGCGGGATGTTTTATACCAAATGTACTACACACCTAAATAATAGATCTAAAATCTTATCAGAAATTACTAGACTACGGAACAACACAGGAAACGACATAAAGCATACTAAAACTTCTTTAGAAATATTGTTGTTTTGCACGCAAATTTTGTTTGCAATCCTCTGTGACGATCGTCATAATATTAAACAGCTAACTTCTCAGCATATATTCAATGTAATAGGTTCAATAAATGATGGTGTTGCGAATTTCCCCTTGGACTAAAAGATTAATCCGGTAGCGTATGAGAAGAAATTTGCCCACTGAATCAATTTAAGGGATTAAATAATATTTATTTACACAAAGTCTTATTTGAGTAATAAAATGATCCAGCATCGCATTTTTTTTAAGGGTTGAGTCTTGAGTCTTGTGCGAGTGTTCCCGGAACACAGAAAATTATCAACTGAAGTCTTACGGTTTTTAGATTGTCCAATTCCCGTGTCATAAGGTCACCGTGGACCTAGACGAATCTTGCTTCCTTCCCTCCTCCTTGTACGAGGAAAATCTTTCTCCACAATCTCACTGGACTGCCTGTCTGATCCCAGGCTTATTCACAACACAAAAACCGAAGGTCTCCCCTCTGGTGTCCTCACTTGAAAAACAATCTGAATAGGGAGGGACCCTCTAGAATCTATTAGAGCACCTCCACATGATGTCAGGCTTAACTTCTTCTATCATTGGTCACCTGAAAATGCTGAGGTCACTCACGAACTATCGTGAGAAAAACTAACACCTGTTGGGTTTCAACATGAAAGCATTCGGCGGCACCTTTACACAAAATCTGAGAAAATATTTGCTGTCTAAACCAAAATACTCTCTTGTCAACGAAAAAAACTTCAACTTGTGCGGCCCAATCTTTCTATGAAACAGCACAATGCCAAGCTCCCACGTAGGCAATTCAATCTGTAAAGTTCAATTCTTTACAATGGCTTACTAGAAACTGAATTCATACAATCAATTTTTAGGCAAATCATTGCATATAAAATGTAATTGATTGAAAGAATGCTGTGATAACAGAACTTCCAATCATAATGTACTAATTGCATGGAATTTTAATGAAGATAATAGACTGCTGACTAGGTTCAATTAAGAACATACCCAATACATTACTCAGCTTCTCTTCTGTTATACATTGTATAAAAATATACGTGCAGCAGGTCACACCAGCATGATTCAAATAAAAAAAATTTTCGCTCCACCCTACTGATCATGAATCTAACATGACGGAGATAGCGCATTCCAAGTGCTTTTAATAGAGTCGTGTATGTGTATCAATTTACGCCAATATATCATTAAACATTGTATCTTTCTTTTACCAAAATCTATATCTTGGTAATGTGCATATTATTATAATGTATCCTTTTTATTATTTCAATGTTCATATAAAACAGACGATCTAAGTACCAATTTAATATTGTAATCATGCAATTAAATTCAGTAGAATCTGCTCAGATGGATGCACAAAAGACTGGAAAAGTGTTTCATTTTTGACTTATTCCATTTACACACATTTTTCTTTATAAGCTTTGTATTTTTCACCTGGTAGCACGCGGAAGTGTCAGTTTCGTTTTAGTGTTACGCCAATCTGAAAGTTTGAAAAGCCCTGTTTTAGAGATAAAACTTTTTTCAAAAATACAGGATTTCTTAATATAAGTTTTAATTCTTTTTAACGACATACTTTAAAGCATCGTAACAATCTGATGTTACCTCTCATTTTTCAGACAAAACAAAATGTAGTAGTAATAATACAAATATCAAAAAATTTTAATATAATTGATTTAGGAAAAGGAAAACAAATTATTATTTCTGATAGAAGTAAATTCGTATAGATTGTAAAATATTCAGATTATTTCGAGATAAAAATTTGAAGTATTTGGGTATTTTCAATTCTCATTCTGTATCATATAAATTTCTTAAGCACTTTTTTAAATCAATCAAAAATTACGTAAAAAAGTAAATAAACACCATTTCGTATTTTAATTTTATTTTTATAATAAATTCGAAAGAAAACACAAAGTTAGTCAGTAGGAAAAAAAAATAAAACCATAATTATTTCCAATTAAAGGTAAAATTTGTGTAGAGAGAGAAATATCCAAATATGAAAAAAAAAAAAAAAAAAAAAAAAAAATTGTATTTCAGTTTGAATTTTTATTGGATGCCACCTAAATTCCGTGATATATACTACTAATTAAATTTAAAGTTTAGATATAAAAAAAAAAAAAGTTTCTTCATTTCGATCAGTATATTTTAAAATTTCTAAATTAAACTAAAAACTTTCCGACAATAAATAAGGTGGTCTGGTGTAATAACGCCAGGCGGGGTAATAACGCCAAGTGCTAATATTATGCATAATTATGAAATAATCTGGTAAATGACACCCATGTGCTCTGCGCAGAAGGGTTTTGGGTCATATAAATCGCAAAAAACAGCTTCAAGTTAATTTGTTTCATTTTTAGATCTTATTGTTTTTACAAGCAACTAAAATTAACGCTTGATCTAAAATTTGCGAGATACGTTTTGTGATGTGAAGACTATTTTTTTTTATCCGGAAATACTTTGTTAATTACATAAATTTGTAGTACATTTCATGGACTTTCAAAATGTTGTTGAAGATTTTGGATATTTTCTCGAGATAATTTGTAATTTAAAATGTACAGCGCAATAACTATAACGGGGTAATAACGCCAATCCTTGACATTAATACCCCGGTTGTTTTTCTACAGTGGCCGAGCTACATCCTAAATACTGATTCAAATAAACACAGTTAAAACTGTGCAATGTTTCTAATAATTCTATTTAAGCGGTCCTTTTTAAGCAAAAAGAAGCTCACGGTCTGATATTCTTTTGCCTCATGCGCCCCACACACCACACCTTTATTTTTCTTACACTTTCACAAAAAATTGAGCATTTTCAATAGCTTAGAATGCAGTTTGACAATGTCTAAGTTTGTAGACTTTGTATTTTTAGAATTGAGCAATCTACATGCAATTATTCCATCTTATTTCATAGTTTTGTTTGTATGGCGTTATTACCCATATAGGTGGGTAATAACGCCAAATAGAATAGGCCAAGAAATCACGCCATTACATTTTATGAATACATATCTGTTAAATTATTTTTTTTTATATAGATAGTCAATGAGTTGCTGCATCAAATCATATATTTGTTTGAAAAATACAATCTAAAACTGAGCCGTGAAAATTGGTAGAACCTTAACGTGGCGTTATTACCCCAGGGTACCTTAAATACATGTGGATTTCGATATCTCAAAGTTCAAAGGCACAGAAAAAAAAATAATTCGGATTATCAGAGTTTCACTCAAAATATCAATGTAACAAATAACATTAACATTGCTAGAAGAATAAGTACATATATATATATATATATATATATATTTACATTTCGTCATATAGAGGTTTTTGAGTACACAATATTTGACAAATGAAAATTTTTCTAAATAGTTTTATCAGAAAAATAAAACCCTATATATTAAAGTTATATTAATTAATTAGTAAATTGCCAATTAGTTAAATTAATCAATAATTGCTCCGGCTAAG
This sequence comes from Maratus speculifer, assembly GCA_964019185.1. Classification (NCBI taxonomy): domain Eukaryota; kingdom Metazoa; phylum Arthropoda; class Arachnida; order Araneae; family Salticidae; genus Maratus; species Maratus speculifer. Next base: position 306,611,517 of record OZ025295.1, on the reverse strand, counting down.
AATTAAATTTATATTTTCTTCGTTTTAAATTGTTTTCTCTTGTTTTTCTTAATTAGAAACTGCAAGGGGAAATAAATTCGACTAACAATAAAATTTTATTGGTTTTCTTATTTAATTAAAAACTACAAAAATATTTCTCCAATTCATAAATATTTATAAGTTAATACCTTTTATTATTATTTTTTTTTTTCGTTTAAACTTACTTTCTTCTGACCGAACAAGAATTTTTCCGACTGACTCTTTCATTTTTCCAATTTATAAAATTTTATAGGTTAATGCGTAATACTATTTTTTCCGACTAACATGCATTTTCCCATGGAATGGGAATTTTTCCTAATGATATTTTCGTTTTTCCAATTTATAAGTTTTTATAGATTAATACCATTTTTTTCCGACCGAACAAGAATTTTTCCGACTGACTCTTTCATTTTTCCAATTTATAAATTTTTATAGGTTAATGCTTAATACTATTTTTTCCGACTAACATGCATTTTCCCATGAAATGGGAAATTTTCCGAATGATACTTTCATTTTTCCTATTTATAAGTTTTTATAGGTTAATACCATTTTTTCCGATCGAACAAGAATTTTTCCGACTGATTTTTCCGTTTTTCCAATTTAAAGTTTTTATAGGTTAATACGTAATACTATTTTTTCCGACTAAACATGCCTTTCCCGATAAAAGGGGAAATTTTCCGAATGATTTTTCCGTTTTTTCCAGTTTATAAGTTTTTATAGGTTAATAAAATTTCTCCGACTAAACATACTTTTTCCGATCGATCTGGGAATTTTCCGACTGATTTCTTCTTGGGGGGGGGGGGGGATGTTGCACCCCCCTAAACCCCCCCGGGATTTACGCCCCTGTATTTTCCAAATTTTGAAAAAAGAAATGCAAATGAATGATTTCTAATAAAACATGGAGCTATTATAAATAAAGAAGTGAAGATTTGTGAATCATCAGATATCCGATTTGTTTTGCCAAATATCTTGAATATTGTTTTACCTGCGTTTGCGTAATATTCCTTCCTAATGATGTCATATGCAAACTTTTCTACAGATATTGTTTAAGACTGAATCCGTAAAAATGGAATGCTTTTAGCGGATGCGAATAACGTCTTTTTATATGAAAAAAAAAAGCAAATTATTTTTAAATGATCAGATTAAAATAATATGAGAAGTGCGTATGTAAATTTGAACGATGAAAATTATGACGGGAATAGATTGCACATGGGAATTTTATGATCATGTCAATTTGGAATTTTTTTTTTTCATTTGCTTTATACCAAACATAAGAGCCTCAATTGATAATTTCATCATAATAACTGATCTTTGTTATTCTTTACTGATTACATATGCGATTATATTTAATTTTAATAATTTGGACAACTAAGTTTTATAGAAAAAGTTTATTTTTTATTTTTTAGTAATAATATTTGTTTGAGAATTAGTCTGACCAATCTAAGATGCATTTTTTACTGTAGCAAATTTTGTGGGTTTATTATAAATCAATGAAACAGTTCCTTCTTAAGCATTTTCTTTCGTCGAAATTCGACGGGTTCCACTTCGTATCGATAAAACCGATAAAATTGATATTAAGAAAAAGTATGTACCATGATAATGATATCGAAATATCCTTTAGAACGGTATATTATGACTATCATAATTCTGATGCAAACCGCGATTATTATACTTTTTCATTAAACTACAACTTTAAACAATGTTTCTTTAACTTCTAGTACTCAAGATTTCACCATTCTAAACCTTTATATTAAATGCAATTGTAGATTATTGTAAGCGTGTAAATTAGATAGTGTAAATTATTATACTTTTTCATTAAACTACAACTTTAAACAATGTTTCTTTAACTTCTAGTACTCAAGATTTCACCATTCTAAACCTTTATATTAAATACGATTTCGTTTATCATGATACTAATGGAATGATTTCTACGAAGCTAAACTATGATGAATCTTCAAGACTCTCCTAGCCTCAACCGTGATATAAAAAATCGAGTTTTCAGTTTTGACTATCATATCATGATAGTATCATGATACACGATGTGATTTCTCTCAGCCTAAATCACGATGCCTCCTCAAAAGTCTTCCAGCTTCAACCGTGGTATGAAAAATGGAATCTACGGTTTCGGTTATTATGATACAATCATGGTACACGGTGTGATATCTCCCAGCCTAAATCATGATGACGCCTCAAAATTCTCCCAGCTCCCACACTGTAAAAAAAAAAGGGTCGATCTACTAAAAAAACTTTAGTGATCCTTGTAATTACTAAAAAATTTTTAGTAATCTTAGTCGGTTACAAGAAAATCTGTAAGAATTACTAGAAAAAAGTTAGCAACGAATAGAGTTAATAATTTTATAGTTTTTAATAGCTATTACTAAAACTCACTTGGTGTGGGCTTGATAGCATAGTGGTTATAGTAACGGACTCCAGGCTAAAAGGTCCTGGGTTCGAAACTGGCCACTGCCAAATACTCCCCGAATGTATGTAGTGTAAGTACTCGTTAATAAAGGGATTATGAAAATCCTGTCGTAGCAATGTTTGGTGCTGCCATCTTTTGCGGTTTTGCCGAAAATCTTCCGCTTCAGAAGTCTGGATGCAGCTCCAAGGTAGCTCTTGCCCTTCGGGCGCACGTAATGGGTTTTTTTAAAAATTTTGGAGCTATTACTAAGATTTGCTTGGTGGCTCATACTAAAAATTTTTAAGTTAGTTATACAAAAAATTCTTTTGTTCAATTTACAAAAGAAATGCTTGTTTCACTTGCAAAAAAAAGTTTGTAATGGTTACTAAAAAATTCTGTGGAATACAAATTTACTAAGAAATTTTTAGTAACCTCTTGAATTTTTTTTTACAGTGCAGGCCCCGATTATGACTAATTGGGACCCTGGGCAAAGAAAAATTAGGGGGCCCCTTTAGAATTATTGCAGCATTATTCAAATAGTCACTCATATGTGTATATGTAATGTATAAACATATTTTCTCACCTTGGATATAAACAGAAGAAAATTATTAGCTCCGTCAATTCTAAATAATTAATTAACCTTAATTAATATAAACTTTTCTACCAAAAATTGAACCGACTTCAAAAACTACTGCAAAGTGAAAAATATTTTTTTTTTTTTACATAATAGTAATAAGAAATTAAATTAAGAGCGTACTATTTACCATGCGTATTATTATATTTATGTACATTAATTTGATTTTTTGGAGTCGGTGCCGGCTAAGCCAAGTTACATGTCATTTTCCAATAGACACACATCCAAGTAGCTACGAGTTTTTTTTACGATTTAATATTTAGTTAAAAAATTTAACTTTATACATTTACGATTTGCATTGGATAATTAATTTTAATTTTGATCTTGACTTGGCCGGCACCGACTCCAAAAAATCAAATTAAGTACATAAATATACTAATACGCATGGTAAATACTACGCTCTTAATTTAATTTCTTATTACTAGGACTTCCCTCAGAGGGATTAGTCTGAGCGATATTGCTGAGAATACACATTTAATAACTTGCGATAAGTAAAGAAAATGAGATGTTACCTTTAATTGGTCATTCATTGTGATAAAATATGATGAAAAGAAGCATATTGAATCATAGAATTACAAAATCTTATATATAAAGTTGCATATGTTATTTTTATAAAAGAAAAGCAAACCATGCATGGATATAAAATTGGAAATATGCAAAATGTTAAAAGTAATACAGAAAATAAAACACCAAATTTTCCTATATTGGAAATATAACTCTTTGAAATGATGTCATGAGCATAAACAGAAGCTTCGCACCGATTTGAGAAACTATAAATAACATAAACTATTATGTTTGAAGAGAATGGAGTGTATTTTATACGGTGTGAAATCCGTCCGAATAGTTTATAATGTTGAATATCTGTTTTCCACGGATGCAATGAGGTTGTCGATAAGAGTTAATGAATCCTTTTTTAAAAATTTGTCCTAAGCGAGCACTTACATCTTATAAGTTACTGTGATGCCAAAGTTATAGTTTCTGACCCCAACAGTATCCTAGAAATTGCAATATTCTCAATAAATTGGGTTTAAAACTTTTTCTAGAAAAAAAAAAAAAAAATATTTAATTTGTGAAATTAAATTGTCGAATGTTTTAGAAATTGTTCATAACGAGAATATTATATCTTAAAAGTTGCCACAAAAAAAAAAAGATTTTAATTTTTTAGTCATATCAACATCAAAGAACTCTCAATTTTAGAACTTTTTTTACTCGTGCATTGATGGTGATTATTGTTCCTACGCGAAATTTAGTATATTTTGCAGCAAAGATAGTTACCAACATTTTTTGCTCACATTATTTTTTAAATCGGCTAGGTACTCCCAATGATAACGAAAAACACACAAACGTTAATGCTTTATAGCATAGAAATACAAAATCAAAAGCTATTTATCTCCTATTATATACACATAAATTATCTAATTAGTGCTAGCAGATGCATTTTTAAATACACATAGATCAATATAATGCTTCATTTTTCTTTTATTAGTATTTCTTAGTATTCATTTTTCATTTATTTGTATTATTCAGTAAAAAACTCACTTTCTTAAGCCCAAATTACGTCAAGCTTTTTATAAAAGCGCCTAAGTCCGTATAACAGCGAAGTATTGTGAAGAGTATTAAATACAAGGTAGTAAGACACTTAGCCAAACGTAAATAAATAAAATAATAAATAAATCACCAAATAAATCGCCAGGTATAAATCGCCAAATATTGTTCTTTTCGCCCTCTCTCGAAATGCATTCGTTCCGTACATTTAAAAAACACGATTTTGAGTCATCTTATTTAAAATTCAAATAAATAAATAAGAGGAAGCAATAATAGCATAAGTCAAAACATTTTATTTCAGCAGCAAGGAATTGTATCGTAGTTACACATGTGGAAAAAAGCTGCTTTTGGCCAAAAAACGTTGTCTACACTAAATTTGAATCCGATTAAAGGAAGTACCGTGATTAATTAAAAAGTTATAGGCAGAGCTGCCAAGTCTCCGACATTTTGGATACCGGTATTTTAATACAGAAAATGTTTTATTAAATTAGAACATTCTGCGGATTTAAAAAATAACTTTTCCTATAAGAAAATCGCCAAATATTGTTCTTTTCGCCCTCTCTCGAAATGCATTCGTTCCGTACATTTAAAAAACACGATTTTGAGTCATCTTATTTAAATTCAAATAAATAAATAAGAGGAAGCAATAATAGCATAAGTCAAAACATTTTATTTCAGCAGCAAGGAATTGTATCGTAGTTACACATGTGGAAAAAAGCTGCTTTTGGCCAAAAAACGTTGTCTTCACTAAATTTGAATCCGATTAAAAGAAGTACCGTGATTAATTAAAAAGTTATAGGCAGAGCTGCCAAGTCTCCGACATTTTGGATACCGGTATTTTAATACAGAAAATGTTTTATTAAATTGGAACATTCTGCGGATTTAAAAAATAACTTTTCCTATAAGAAAATCGCCAAATATTGTTCTTTCCGCCCTCTCTCGAAATGCATTCGTTCCGTACATTTAAAAAACACGATTTTGAGTCATCTTATTTAAAATTCAAATAAATAAATAAGAGGAAGCAATAATAGCATAAGTCAAAACATTTTATTTCAGCAGCAAGGAATTGTATCGTAGTTACACATGTGGAAAAAAGCTGCTTTTGGCCAAAAAACGTTGTCTTCACTAAATTTGAATCCGATTAAAAGAAGTACCGTGATTAATTAAAAAGTTATAGGCAGAGCTGCCAAGTCTCCGACATTTTGGATACCGGTATTTTAATACAGAAAATGTTTTATTAAATTGGAACATTCTGCGGATTTAAAAAATAACTTTTCCTATAAGAAAATTCTGCTATGCAATAAGCGGGGGCTTGGCATCTCTGTATAGGAATATTTCATAATCTACTTTTTAACCTTAAAAAAAGCAACGACCATTTATCGGGTACAAAAAGTATTGCTAATTGTTCCATTTTGCATACAAGGTACTGATTGTAATATTGATACATCTATGGTGATAAATTTTCAATAATTTTTCAAATCCCATTTATTTCATTAAAAATGTAAATTTTTTAAACTAAATGAAGTTTAAAATAAATGGTTTTTAACTAATTTCATAATACTTTTGAAATATCACTTTTCATTGGCCATTTTTTTAAAGCATTTAGAAAATGGTTGTTGTTTTCAGTCAAATATAGACTTTGGCCTGTCCGCATTTTATTTTATTATTATTTATAAATGGTGGAGAAATATTCATACTTAATCCATAACGTACATAATATATGACTCTGTTATTACATAAGTCACCTTTTTATTATCATAAAAATTATGTTTTTACTGATTTTTATTAACTCAATAGGAAAAATTTTGTGCTTTGAGCAATAGATGTCCGCATTTCATTTATTTATTTATTTTAACAAAATTCTTTGTATTTAGAAGAATTTTTATTTAAATAGGAAATCCAAATGTCGCTGTTAATAAAGAAGAAAGTTACAAAAAAGTTACAAAAAACGAGTAGACGCATGCTATCAAATATGGAAAAACGACGAATCCAAAAAAGACGTCGTATGAAATATCATTTTTTAAAACTAAAAAAACGAGGTCTGATTATCAAGCCTGCTGATTACGAAATGTGCGTTACATTAAAAAAAAAAAAAAAAAAAAAAAAAAAAAAAAAAAAAACTGCAAATATTGATTTTTTTTTCTTTTGTGCAGTTTTGGCTTCGAAAGGTGCGCTATGTTGCAAAAAGATATAAGCGACTATGAAAACACACTTGGTAAACGTTCATGCTCAGTTTTACAAATAAATATGGCACATATATGCCGTATACACACTGAGGTACCTAATTGGTGCCAAAATGGCGTTCAGTTGCCTAACACGCTGGTTATCATATAAATGTTATAATAAATTGTTTGTTCTATAAATAATATCATTTATTGATTGTTATTTCTTTTTTTTTAATAACAGAAAATGTTTCGTTTATTCTTTTTTTTTTTTCATTTTGAAATAAATAAATAACGTGTTATCATAGCATGCTGTATGTATCTGGTAATCAAAACGATGTTTTCGCCTAATTGGCATAAAAAATCTCGCCAAACCCGGTGCTTATATCTCTAGTATATTATCTCAAGTATTTTATTTATGTATACTATAATTGTTTTTACATACCACTTACTTCTTCTTGTATATAAAAATAGGTAAGTGGCTCCTTTATGCAGTATAAATTGTATAAATCCTTAAAAAATAGCCCCCGTTGCCCCTTTTTGGATCGAATTAAAAAAAAAAATCAATGTCTAATTCCAGTATTGCTCCCAGGTATGCATACATATTCCAAATTTCAAAGTTGTATGCCAACAGGAAATGGATGAAAAATGGGAAAAGATGTCACATATGCACCAGGGTACATAATTGACGTCAAAATGGCATTATTTTACCTGAGATGGTAACCCGGCTTTATTTATTTATTATTTGTTTATTTACTCATAAAATGTTTATTTTTCCTTCTAATAATTTCCTTTTTTAAATTATATAAAATATTTCTTTTTATAGTTATTAATTATTATTATTATTTTATTTACTGTAAGTTCTTTTTGAAAATAATTTAAAAATGTGTATGTAAGCGTTATTTGAAAACGGAGTTTTCGACAAATGGGCTTTGAAAAAAATTGCGCCAAATCTGATGCGCTTGTGGTATCCGTGCCGAAAAATTAGTGACCAGAATTGACTTCCATACACAAACAAAATATAAGTTAAAAGAAAACATGCAATGAAAATAAATATAAAGGGAAGATGATGTCATAAAAGAAACTTTTTATTTAAAAACGTAATTGTTTCTAATTTTCACACGCGAAATATGTAAAACATTCTTTTAGCGATCAATCTGTTAAGAGATTATCACAAAATCTCAAAATCAAAGTTTTATGACATTTTTTAATATAAAAAACTAACAGTTTTATTTTCCTGCATGATTAAATTTTAAAATGTTTTATTGCATTCAATATTTCTGACTGCGAAAATGATTACTATTTACTCCATGTACTGATTCGGTTATCTACGAAAATGTCCAGCCGGTGAAAATCACGATCACCAAATTTCTGTGACGTATGCACATAAATTGTGCTTTTTTATCAGTTTTTTTAATATAACTTTTTAACTATTTGGAATTAATTTTTAAAAGTAGGTGCATTCACCAGATTACCTCCATAGGTACCTATTGGTACAAACAGAATCAAAATCCGACAAGTACTTTTTGAGATTTGCTTGACGAAAGAATTTTTTTGAATTTTAATATCGTTACGTATGTCTGAGTATAAAGACTTCGCTTCGCTCAGACAACTATTATGTAAAAAAAATATTTTTCACTTTGCAGTAATTTTTGAAGTCGGTTTAATTTTTGGTAGAAAAGTTTATTTTTTCTCTTTTTAGTGAAAAGTTAACGATTTTTTGAAGTTGGTTAATAAAAATTATTCATGCATGTCAGGAGTGGGATTCGAACCCACGCTCTCTTTCGAAAACCAGAGCTTAAATCTGGCACCTTAGACCGCTCGGCCATCCTGGCAGCACGCCATTAGGTGAGCTTATTCATCATCCATGTTACTTTTAATTTGCGAGAATTCACTAATTTTATAAGCTTTTGCCTAATTACTAAAAAAATACTGCACCAATTTCGATGAAATGGAAGTGGTACCAATTCGAGAGTAACCTCTTTCATTTAACGTAAAAACCAAATTAATCGGTTGGATAGTTTTGGAGTAATCGGTGAACATATATAAAAAAAATACATACGCGTCGAACTGATAACCTCTTCCTACTTTTTTTGGAGTCAGTTAATAAAAATTATAATACGGAAAAAAATTACAGTGCATTCATTATACACGCATTCCAGGAGTGGGGATCGAACCTACGCTCTCTTTCTAGAACCTGAGCTTAAATCTGGCGCTATGACCGCTCGGCCATCCTGACTACACTCCATTTGGCGAGATTATTCAAAATACATGTTACTTTTAATTTGCGAAAAATCACTAATTTTATTAATTTTTGCCTAATTGCTAAAAAAGTACTGAACCAATTTCGATGAAATGGAAGTGGTACCAATTAGAGTGTAGCCTCTTTCATTTAACACAAAAACCAAATTAATCGGTTGGATAGTTTGGGAGTAATCGATGAACATACATAAAAGAAAATACATACGCGTCGATTTGATAACCTCCTCCTCCTTTTTGGAAGTCTGTTAAAAATTATAAGACGAAGAAGATTATTGTACACTAGGGTGGAGCGAAATTTTTTTTTTTTTTGAAAATCAAAAACGGGTAGGTGCCAAAGTTGCCTTTATACTAGTACATCAACTGCGTGAAATTTTACCGCTGAAAAAAAATGGCTTGAGTCTGCGCTTTTGCTCCAAAAATCGAAATTTTGGGTAAAATTTGTCATTTTTTGACATTTTTTCAAAAAAATTCTACAGAGCTGGTTAGTATTTAAAAGTGTTGCTTAGACCATTATATTCATCTGCTTAACATATTTAAATTATAAAACAATATGTTTATTCCCTATAGCTGGAGCAAAACAGACAACATTTAGTAAGAAAACAGCATTACCACTCTATTGGGTCATATAACGAATTGTTGTTTTTAATACAGCTCTTGTTTTCAAAACTACCTTGGACATGCGTCGTGGAGGTGGCTATATTTCCTATACCATCCGGCCAAACTATTCGATCATCTTAGTACAGTGTTTTATTTATACATTGATTTGTAATTTTCTTTATAAAAATTTGGCATGTTTTCGATGCTTCCACCTTGTTCATCAGTTCTTTGCATCCACATGCTGCTGTAACTATCTTCATGTATATTTTTACAGTTTATACAAAAAAAATGACAAGCAGAGTAATGCACGGGAATATTATTAAAGGGATCTATTCGGCCATCTATTATATTTATCAAACTTACATTCAGTTGATGAATAATGATTGGAAGTTCTGTTACCACAACATTTTTTCAGTCAATTGTATTTTTTTTAAGTAATGATTTGCTTCAAAGATGATTTCAGATATTTCAACTATAAGTATGCCATCATTTATTCTACTTTTGCATTTTTTATATGTTGAGAAGCGAGCTGTTTAATGTGATGGTGATCGTCAGCGAGAATTGCAATGAAAATTTGTTCTCCATGTGTAAAGCAACCGCTGTTGTAAATAACTTTTTTTTGCATTAGTTTTATGCCGTTTTCTAAGTATTTTCATATCCAGTTAATTTCCTATTAACTTTTAGATCCCCTTTTTATGAGTGGACAACATTTGATGGTGAAATGTCCTGGGCATAAACTTATAATGCATTGTGCTTTATGAGGGAATGGACGGATATCGACTATAAGTGTTCATTTAAAATTAGAAGAATTTTATTTGTCTCTGTGAACCATTTTGCATGGGGTAAGCTTAGAATTGTCTATATGATATTGAATCATTCGCTACTTCAACTCCAGTGAATTTCCTCTGCGTCAATTATTAGAGAAGTCGATAGAAAACGTTCTAAGCTACATGGATTCACTGGATCAATAAGGAAAATCTTTGTCTACGTAATATTCACTTCCTATTGCATTTTTTTTTTATAAAATAGATAAATTATTTTCTCAAATTGGGAAAAAGATACTCAGAACAGACTAGAAATTTCTGTTGGAGATTGCAAAGCTAATTCATAAAGAAAGCTATTTCTCAAAGAATGGGGAATAAAAATTTAAAAAAACATCTCACAGAAAAGACAGCTCATAAAGTTAATAAAATTATCCGCTTTATTTAAGCACAGATTGGCAATCAGCGTCTATATGTTCACTCACCAAACCTATAATCCAAGTTTATACCGCGGGATGTTTTATACCAAATGTACTACACACCTAAATAATAGATCTAAAATCTTATTAGAAATTACTAGACTACGGAACAACACAGGAAACGACATAAAGCATACTAAAACTTCTTTAGAAATATTGTTGTTTTGCACGCAAATTTTGTTTGCAATCCTCTGTGACGATCGTCATAATATTAAACAGCTAACTTCTCAGCATATATTCAATGTAATAGGTTCAATAAATGATGGCATACTAGAAAGTGAATTCATACAATCAATTTTTAGGCAAATCATTGCATATAAAATGTAATTGATTGAAAGAATGCTGTGATAACAGAACTTCCAATCATAATGTACTAATTGCATGGAATTTTAATGAAGATAATAGACTGCTGACTAGGTTCAATTAAGAACATACCCAATACATTACTCAGCTTCTCTTCTGTTATACATGGTATAAAAATATACGTGCAGCAGGTCACACCAGCATGATTCAAATCATCCAAAGTCTATGAATACAAAGAAGAGATAAATTACTTTGATATATAGAAAACTTATACTCGTCTTCGGGAAAAAAAAATAACAATTCAATACATAAATAAAACACTGGGCCTAGATGATTGGATGGTTGAGACGGGTGGGATAATGCAACCACCTCTATGAGTTATATACACAGTAGTTTTGAAAGCAGCTAGGTAAGAAATGCATTCAAAAGAACATTTCGTTGTATGCTCCAATAGAGAGGTTAACGCTGATTTTTCACAAAAAGTTGTCAGAATTGCTCCAATTATACAGACTACAGATATTGTTTTATAGTTTAAATATGTTAAGCAGATAAATATAAAGGTCTAAGCAACACTTTTAAATACTAACCAGCTCTGTAGGAATTTTTTAATTTTTTTGAAAACATGTCAAAAAATGACAAATTTTACCCAAAATTTCGATTTTTGGAGCAAAAGCGCAGACTCAAGCCATTTTTTTCAGCGGTAAAATTTCACGCAGTTGATGTACTAGTATAAAGGCAACTTTTGGCACCTACCCGTTTTTGATTTTCAAAAAAAAATTTTTTTCGCTCCACCCTATTGTACACACGTATGTCAGGAGTGAGGTTCGAACCCTCGATTTCTTTCGAAAGCAGAGTTTAAAACAGGCGCCTTAGATCGCTCGGCCATCCTGGCTACATTCCTTTCGGCGAATTTATTCATCGTCCATGTTACTTTCAATTTACGAGATATCACTAATTTTATTAGTTTTTGCCTAATTACTAAAAAAGTACTTAAGTAATTTCGATAAAATGGTAGTGGTACCAATTCGAGTGTAGCGTCTTTCATTTAACACAAATACTAGTTTAATCGGTTGTATAGTTTCGGTGTAATCGGTGAACATACATAAAAAAAAATCATACACGTCAAATTGATGATAATCTCCTCTTCTTTTCTTTTTTTTTTAAGTCGGTTAAAAAAATTATAATGCGGAAAAAATACTGTATATTATACACGTACCAGGAGGGGGGTTCGAACCCATGTTCTGTTTTGAGAACTACAGATTAAATCAGGTGCCTTAGACCGCTCGGGTATCCTGACTGAAATCTATTCATCGAACTATTCGTCATGTTACTTTTCTCAAGTCTATTATTTTAGTACTCTGTCACTGATAAAGTATTGATTTGATAAAACATATCTGATACTCTGTGCTGACGGTTAAGTACAAAATATTCTTAATTGCATAATTAGTATTTAATCTGTAAAATGTACACGTAAAAATTATAATACGAAAAAAGGTTATTGTATAAATGTTTGTCAGAAGCGAGGTTCGAACCCACTCTCTCTTTCGAGAACCAGAGCTTAATTCAAGCGCTTTAGACCGCTCGGCCATCCTGACTGCACTGCATTAAGAGAACTTATTCAACACTTAATTAGCGAAAAATCACTAATTTTATTAGTTTTTTCCTAATTACTAAAAAAATACTGAACCAATTTCTACGAAACGGATGTGGTACCAATTCAAGAGCAAGCTCTTTCATTTAACACCAAAACCAAATTAATCGGTTGGATAGTTTCGGAGTAATCGGTAAACATACATAAAAAAAAAATATATACATACGCGTTGAACTGATAACCTCCTCTCCTTTTTGGAAGTCGGTTAAAAAGTGCACCTTTTTTACCCATAGTACAGAACAAAACTCTTTTACATAACTTTAGCAATTTGTTATATTACTTTAAGATGAATTTAATAATTTCAACATATGGAAGAGTTGGAATTGGAAAAAAGAAAGTAAATATTTTATAATTTAATGTATGGATTTGGGGGGCCCGTGGGTAAAGTCCCGCGATCTGTCGATGCGGTCATAAGGGCCTGCCAGGTCTCAGCTTCAACCATGGTATGAAAAATCGAATCTTCGATTTCGACTATCACAATAATATTATGGTACAAGATGTGATTTATCTCAATCTAAACGGTTTTTGAAAATGGGATTCATTTCGGTGTTTAGATGACGAGCGATTAATATCATACATCTGATTTTCCATGCATTTTTCTGACAGTGAGTGATGTAATATTTATTAATGTCTCTATTCTAAAGGTCTATTTTAAACATGCAAATATTTTTATTTCTGTGAAGCTCAAGGCCGTAGCCAGAAAAATATTTCGGAGGGGGATTTGAGATCATAATTTTTATCGTTCTGATATTAGATTATTTTTTTTTTATTAATTGAATAGGGACGAGTGTTAACAGTCTTATTAAAAAAATTTTATGAATTCAATTTGATATAATCAAAAGAAAAAATAAGTATATTTCATTTTAAATAAAATTAGCCTTATTTAGATAATTTTTTGCTACAAACTGACTTTAGTTCTAACCAAACTAACATTTGATATTTTTTACGTTTATTTTTGATTTTTTAAAAATTATTATCAAAAAAATCTTCACAGTGAATTACATTAGAACAGACAGTTTTCGTCATATTTTAAATAATTTCCATTCAGTAGCGTAGCTATGTTTTTTGGCGCCCGGGGCCAGCAAGAAATTTTGCGCCTCCACCCCAATATAGATATATAACAATTTCTCTCAATTTGGCGCCCGGGGCGGACGCTCCCCTTGCCCCCCCCCCCCTTAGCTACGCCACTGCACTTTTCATTGCAATTTTTAAAAATTTGGATTAAACAAATCTGACAATCTGTATCAGGCTATAGTAGTTATTTTAATTGCGTTATCATTCAATTTTTAGAAATCCATTCCAGAAAATTCGAGTGAACTTAAAAGATTTCTAAGAAACTACATGTATTTTTTCAACATACTAACGAAATAAAACAACAAAGATACGAATTTTGAATAATGACCTCATTGATAGTTAATGGGATATTTATAGTTATACCCAAAAAAATTTCGGAGGGGGGGTGAAACCCTGGATATCCCTCCATTGGCTACGACCTTGGTGAAGCGCGTTTTTTCCCCCTTTCTTTTTTTTTTCTTTCTTTTTCTTTTCTTCAGTTTTTTTTTTATTATTTTTATTTTTTTTTTTAATCGACATCCGTATAATGTACGTGAGTATTTAAAATTTTACTGCCTTTGCCATTATTTGTTTGCGAAGAATAGGAGAGGATATTCAGATATTTGTTTATTCATTTAATCGAACTGATAAAAACTTCTTAAAAACATCACAAAAGTAATAAAATACGCAAGGCCTATTTAACGCAAGGCTTATCTATATTATAAAGGCCAAACGTATCTGTGCGTAACGCATACGTCATTTTGCGAATGGCAACTCTTTCTCCTGCAATTTCAGTTTTGCAATTTTTGCTATTGTAAATTTTACACTTCTAAACATCGTACATTTTAAATTTTTACACCGTCGTATAGAGAAAAAAATGTATTTTTAAATGCAGTTTGTTTCAATTTATTTTTGATATATTAATTTCTTAATAGTTTTTAGTACAAATTTTATAATTGTGGCAACGGAATCACTCCATTTTCTCTTAAAATTGAAAAAAAAAAAGAAATTAAAATTTTCAACACTTTTTTATAAAATTTCGGTTATGCAATTTTCGGTACTGCAAATTTTACACTTAACATCGTACATTTAAAATGTTAACACCGTCTTATAGAGAGAAAAAAAATATTTTTAAATGCAATTTGTTTCAAAGCTGTATCTCAATTTATTTTTGATATATTAATTTTTCTTTTTTTTCTTTTTTTTTTTTTATAATTTTTAGTACCAATTTTGTAATTGTGGCAACATAATCGCTCCATTTTCTCTCAAAATTGAAAAAATAAAAAATAGAAAATAAAATGTGTCTGATATAAAATCCAGTGAATTTTGGTTTATTTCATTTAATAATTTGAATAATTGAGTTTTATATAATATTTTGTTAATTTTAGCTTAAAATAATATTCGCTTGAGAGTTAGACTGACCAATATAAGGTGTATTTTTTACTGTAACTAATTTTGCAGATTTATTATAAATAAATAAAAGAGTTATTTTTTAAAGATAGTTTTTTTTAAAGTTTCGTCGAATTTCAACGGGCTCCACCTCGTTTATTTAATGTCACTAAAATTCAAAATAATAAACAGGACAGAAAAATTAAGCAATTAAGTTTGTGTGCTGATACTAAAAAAACGACATAAATTTTTTGATGTGCGTGTCTGCGTGTGTTAAAAAAAAAGAAGGGAGACGTTCGTTTTTTTTCTTTTATTTAATAAAAAAGCGACGTGAATTTTTTGATATGTGTGTCTGCAAAAAAAAAAAAAAAAAAAAAAAAAAAGAATACGTTTGATTTTTTTTTTTTTTTGTTAAACGGACATTGGTCAAAACGCATGTGATCATCATCTACGTTTCCCAGGTAGTACAAGCAAAAGAAATAGCCTTAAAAATTAAGAAAAGGTGTATTGTTTAATTCCGATTTTTTTAAAAATTAAATTTTTACAAAGAGGGTTTCCATACGGGCATACTCCGAAAAATATGAAAAAAATTACAGAATGTTTTTTTTATGAGGTACGTTTATAAAAAAAAAAAAAAAAAATTCAGTGGAACCTCCATACCCTGCTTGTAAAAAAATAATGAAAATTTCGTTATTTGGCGATTTATCATCGGTTAACGATGAAAAACAAATTTCAAAAAATACTTTTTTATGTCAAATATATTTTAAAGGAATAAAGTTTCATGTTCAACTTCTTTAGATAAATTAAATATCTTTGGTTTTGTCAGTTTAAGTACAATTTCGTTATATCGATATTTATATTCAAGTTTAGCCATCAAAATTTGAAATTTAAAACGAAATCAAATTTAAATTAATAAAAATTGTTTCAAGTTCCAAGTCCAGTTGAGCATTGTCGATTCGATTTTGTTGCTATTTTTGAATACGTTTAAATGTATGAAAATAATTTTTCGAAATAAGAATTTTTTGTGTATGAAAATATTTTTTCCAGGGGTAAATTAAATAACTACAGCAAAAAATAACATATATGTGTAATACAATATATATATGTATATAATATATTAAACTCTCTCATTGTTTATGTTTAAATTCATTAGATACAATTTACACGCATTCTAAAAATCCAAAAGTTTTCGGTTGCATTAAAATAGTTTGCTTTTGCCGGGGGAAAATGCTGCTCGCCAAATCGCGTGACGTTTTCGTCTTTTTGCGCCAAATATTCGAAAGTATTTTATTTTTTTTACAAGTTTTCTACTGTAATTCCGCCGCTAATTTTGACTGATCTTTTATTACATACATGAGTAGTTTAATTAGTTTCAAATCAAACTTAGTTTCAATTCAAAAATTTCTCGCACATTTACGGCTTTTTCAAATATAAAAGCAAGAAATTAGTTGAAAGGGACAACGACTCATTAACCCTTTCCGGCGCGGTGTCCCTTAAAAAGGACACCTAATTTTAATTTTACTGGCACCAAGAATATTTAATTAAAATTTTCCTTTGATAAAATGCCTGAAAATAAGCAAGTTCGTATTCTCTAATAAATTCGTTTATAAATTCTGGTGGCAGATAATTATTTCAATTAAACTTACTCCGCGCCGGAAAGGGTTAAAATCCTTATCCGTTATTGCATAATACTAGCTGCACCCGTCGAAATTCGGCGGAAAAGAGTATACATTGGATGTGATATATATCAGTCTTATAATACACAATAATATACAGAGCGAAATAAACAATTGCCACTTCTTAAAATAGTGATAACATAATCTTTCATGATGAAGATACCCAAACTTCAGAAAATAATAAAAAATAAGGAAAACAGCTCATAAAGTATTATGTTGGACTTAACTTCAGCTACAAATCTTTTTTTAATGTGGTTTCTAAACATTAAACATTATTTAAATGCCAAATTGTTTAGGAAGTTAATATAATACCTCAGAAGACGAATTCAAAAATATCTTCATAGTTTATTTTTTCTCCGTTTAAATATCTCTCTCTATACTCTACAATAATTATAGTATCAATAAAATATTTTAATTATTATAGAAACAGGGAATTAAACTGCCTAACCAATCCACAAAACATTTATAGCACTTGCAATAAATTTATTTATTGGTTTGTAGCCTTCATGAACTTGTCAAAATTAATTTTATTGTCATGACAACGAAAAGAAAAACGATATCTTTGTTATAAAAAAGAACAAAATTTTTGTGTTTGCTGTTGATAAGCAGAAAACATTTTTTTTTATTTTTATTCTAAATAATAACTTAATACAACAAAATGATTTTAATTAATTTTTTATATTATGTAAAATAGAAATATCGTAATACCGTTATATCACAGGATATTTTTTTCTAATATGACATCATTTACACCTGAAACACTCATCCTTTCCAGAAATAAAAGCGTGATTTATGCAGTTATTTAAAAACTCCTTAGTTTCATAAAATATTCATTGTAATTAAATGAAAATGACGCAATTTATAGAAATATTTTCATTCGTGCACATCGCGGACCTTTAAATAAATAGAAGTTCAGTTTATTTAGATGCAGGAATATGCAGTGAATATGACATCATCACTGAAACAACAATAACAATGTATATTATATTCATGGAACAAACTTATCTGTTTTTTCAATGACGACATTTTCTCCATCGACAAAATTTCGCTTTAGATATTATATTTTATAAAAGTTTATTTTCTGTTATTTTATTTACATAATACTTAATAATATCACACAGTAAATAATCTGTGTATTGTACAGCGATTAGTGAATAATTATGTGCAATCATTTTATTAGGATCAAATTTTACGAAAACCATTATTTTTTTTTTCTTTGAAATGCAATTCGCGTTTGTAATGACCGAAAGATGGCGTTGTAATAGACCTGATAATCGTTTGTTTACGTTTGTTTGTTTACGTTCCATGCTGTAGCACTGTAGCATAGAACCAGTTTAAAGAGCTATTTAAAGTGCAGTTTTTTATCTTTTTTATTTAATTATGGGAGATAAATTACAAATATCGACAATTTTAGAATTTGTAGATGCTGGAAAATCTAGTAATTGCTTTAGAGAAGCTGAAGCATGAAAGCATTGTGTTGCTGTCATGCTATTTTGCCATGAGTAAGTCAAATGTATTTTTTTATATTATAGATCTAAACTTTGTGTATAAAATTTTGATTTTAGATAATTTTAATACAAAGAACCCAACGTTGCACGCGTTATAGAACTGTTTATTTATTTATCGGCCTTTTAAACACTGATTTCATGCTCACGGTATCAGTTCTATTTCGTTTTTCAGACTTTGTCCGCGAGAGGGCGTCTATTTCATTTCAAACGCGAATTACATAGGCCGTGTTCAAAAGCGGCTTTTTTTGTGCGCGCGCGCTCAGAAGATTCTGCTTGGAGTAGGTAATATCGAAGAAGAGAATTTTAAACTTATTCAATTATTGTATTATTTTTATGGTTCAGAATTGGTAAATACAAATACCATATCTCTTTATCCTTTCAAAACATGATTTTCGTAACAGAAATACATACATGTGACCACTCAAATAAAATTAAAAGTATTCCGGAAAAGTATCACGTGACCTATTTCATGTAATTAAGCCTGATTAGCATTTAAAAAATGACAATCAACCATGCTCAAACCTTGACGCGCGCGACGCAAAAAAAATGATGGGCGATTTGATCACGTGATTGTGCGTTTTGTGCTTATCTGTTATTGGTTGCACGTTGTTTGTTGTCAAAGTTGGT
This sequence comes from Maratus speculifer, assembly GCA_964019185.1. Lineage (NCBI taxonomy): Eukaryota > Metazoa > Arthropoda > Arachnida > Araneae > Salticidae > Maratus > Maratus speculifer. Next base: position 306,592,451 of record OZ025295.1, on the reverse strand, counting down.
AGGTTGACTGATACAATTTAACAATTGGTGATTTAATTTTTTAAATAATTTTATTTTTATTTATTTAAAAATCATTTATCAGTTGCTTTATACTTTTCGTATTAAATAATAGAATACTGTTGATTCTATTGTTGTAATTAATAGAATGCTGTTGATAAACCAAGGTTGAGATATCCACACGGGGGACTAGCTAAGGGGGGGGGGGCTACCCTCCCAAAACATTGACAAATGTTGTTACACTTTGCAAATTTCAAACTTTTATGTCAAATTTAATTAAAATTTTAATAAAAACTGCAATACATTTTCTATTTTTGATAGAATTTGCAAAAGTTACAACTCTAATTGGGAATATTATTAATTTTTTTACAAATAAGAATTGTATTACATTTTCAAAGTGCGTTAACTTGGCAAAATTATAAAACGAGTTGGCGAATATAAAAATTTGACTTGACAATATTAAGGTTTTCTCCCCCACCAATAAAAAGTCTTAGCGATGGCCCTGTATCTACATATTACAAGATTGATTTGTAATCTACAATACTGGATTGATTTCAATGGAATTTGCATTGTTAGTTAGATAATTTTTCAGAAGAAGTTTTAGTATGTATATATTTCTTATTTAATGATTGAATATTTTAATACCGTGTGGATAACAGGCCAAAATATGTCATAAAATATGAAAAACAAACGACATCCGAAATTATGTTAGTATAAGCAAAACACTTATTTATACTTTTAATAGAAAAATTATAAACATTCTAATCATACTTTATTCATTACAGAACTAGAAGGCAAACTCCAAATATTTCACTTCTTTAAAATATATGTATGCAGATATTCTTAATTTAAAAAAATGTGTATCTTTTACATTTTGCTTTTATAATATTTTCCATTTTGATTTTAACACCGTAAAATATCCACGCATGCATTATATTTGCATCCTAATCTCAATAAAAAATTACTTCTAAAATTTTCAAAAAAAAAAAAAAATATATATATATATATATGCGTATACGGATATTTTTGCAGAAAACTTTTTTTTTCATTTTCTTAATATATATATAAATCACTTTGGAACGATATTAATATCGTTCTAATTATCCTTTTAATATTCTAAATTTGGAATATTAAAACTTTCTCCGCAAAAATCTCATTTTCTCATATTTAAATAAGTATTTTATTATTATAATAGAAATACATGTGCTTCTGTATTATTAATATAAAATTTACCTTTAATAAAAAATGTCTTATGTATTAATAAAAAGAAACAACAACAAAAAAAAAAAACACAAACCAACGTTTGGCCCGCGCAGGTTTCGAACCCGTATCGTCTGGGTTCAAGCTCAGCATTCTGACCATTCGGCCAGCCAGCTCACTTTCAATTGTAACAGATTATCCTTTTAATTGGCACCACAAGTAATTACATCCTTGATCTGTTCTCCATCTGTTACTGAGCGAACAGTTACAGCAACTGGTGGCATAGTAGCGAGGACTGAACGCACATCCCACCAAGTATAAGTACCCACTCCATATCCGTGGCTCCTAGCGTGCGCGTGCAGCGCGCGTAACAGCTGAACACGGCCATATTCACCGAAGAGATCAAGATCCTGATTGGTGAAAAGGAATAAAACAAAATAAATTTTTATTATAGTGAGAAAAGCTTAACCTGTTGCCAGTGTTTTGAAGAAATGTCACGAAATATCTTTTAAAATTAAAAATAAAATATAAAAATGGAAATAAATTAAAAATTAGCCAGAATGGGCACATCTACACATAAACAGCTTTCATTAAAAAAAATAATTATCAAAATCGGGCCAGTAGGAAGCTCAGGGCTGATGACTAAAAAAACAGCCAGGTGTTTTAAATATATAGATTTTATATTGCGCTTTGTATACAGCAACCATGGATGACAGAAGAACGAAATCAAGGTTAAGGTAGATTTTGAAACATATTTGATTGTGATTCGCAGAATTTTATTTTTTTCTTCAGAAAAATAGAGAATATAAAAGTTGAAATAAAATAGAATAAGAATCTTTTGTCGGAGACTCTGAGGCAATAAGACAATTAATTATAATAGCAATATGAAAATTTAACAATTTAAAAATTGACTTTAGCCAAATTATTATTTTGCCCCCTCTGTCAACAGTATTTTTTTAGTTCTTTTAGTTTTTTTCTATCTTTATAAGAAGAAAGTATTGGATTCATGCAAAAATTTGACTTCCGTTTTTATGAGTTTAGATAGTCCTGAACACGATTTGACTATTTAAAAAAAGTGTTTGTCTGCCTGTATGTGACACAAAACCAACGGTGGTCGTCAGCCTAACCGTTCGGAGTTTTCGTGTTTTTCTTCGAACCTTGATTAATACGGGTTAGGTTCCCTTAGAAAGACTTTCACGAAGTCCCCCCCCCCCCGAGCCCATATCCCTCGAGTAGATAATCGGCCGACACAAAATAAACCAAACCAAACTGTATGTCACACAAATCCGTAGGCACTTTACCACAAGAGCTAATGCACGAAATTTAATAAAATGTTAGATTCAGTTATACCTCGTTATAAATTGGTGTAAATTGCCCGACAGGTAGAAGCTGCTATGTTGCATTTTTTACGATTTCCGCAATAACTCTATTTTTCAGGAACTAATGCATGAATTTTCGTCAAACTTCAGATTCAGTTATACCTTGTAAATTGGTACTGATTAGTTTTTGGTGTAAATCGTCCAACAGGTAACTTGGTATTGTGGTTTTCCACGATTTCAGCAATAACTGTGTCTGAAAATCTAAAATGCACGGATTTCATCAAATCTCATATTCAGTTAGACCATAGGCTCCCAACGGGGGCGGCATCGCCCCCCAGTGGGCGCGGGTCCAGAAGAAAATGGGGACAAGTCAAGGGGTGGGGGGGCAGGCATGGCGTTCCTTCCTAATTCAGAAATTAATATAATGAAATTATTTGACCCGTCTCCCGGCGTTTCATGGGCGATGATAAAAATCTTAAATGCAAATAACGAAGATTACAATCGCTTGCTCTTGCACTCGTAAGTTTGTTATCTCTAGAAAGGGATTTGTCTGAATCGTTTTTTAAATCTTTTTGACTCGGTACTAGACTTTCTTGAAAACAGAGGTAAAAAAAATGCGCGAAAACCTGATAACATCCAAAAATAAGATTGTTTATTTGAGAATCCTGTTTAGAATATTCAATTAAATCCTTTTTCAATTGCAAGGTTATGAATTAAATGTAATTAAAACAAAAAATTTCATATCTGCTTTTATGACAAAACTTGTTATATTCAAGAAAAATCTAGGTAGAAGTGAATACAGCCATTTTCCCACATTAGCAGGGCCGTAACTATAAACTTGGGGGCCCCGGGGCAAAACCTCCGGGGGGGCCCCCAGGAAGGCAAATTGAAACTTTGCCCGGGCATAGTTTTTTTTCTCGCACACTGTTGTTTAAATGTACATAGTATGATAAGCCCGAAAATGACTAAAAAATGTAGAATTGGACAACTCTCTTCGGCAGGCACTTGGCGGCGACGCCATTTTTGCCGACCCCACTGAAGTTAGCATAGGGAAGAAAATACGGACTTCTGATTGGTTGAATACTTTAAAGAGCATTTTATTTAGGTTCATTTTTGAGTATATGTAACTTAATCATGCGTTTCTGTTTAAAAACCTTTTGAAAGATAGATAGTGATATTTTTTTTTTCTATTTTATGTATTTATTAATAGACTAGTTGACCCATCCGGCATTGCCCGGGACACGTTATGATAACCTTAAGCAAACAATTAACACTTTAGATCTACAATTAGTCAAAATTAAGCATAGGATATGAATTATTCGTTAAATAATATTTTAAAGAAATACATAAAAAAATGAGTAGATGCTTTAAAAAAGGCCTTTGGACCTCAATAAAAACATCAGGGTGTAGGTCCTGAAATAAGAGTCCAAAATTCAACTTTAAATTTATGCATTGAGAAGGTTTGATAATAAGTGGGTGAAATATGCATGGAGAACAAAAATTTCAAGGTGCCTGAGCCGAGACCATAGGGAGTCTCAGGCTTTTAAATGGAATGTAAGAACATGGGAATAACTAAGTGAAAAAATAGTTCCAAAAATGAAGATTGGATTAAGAGAGGGCAGTTTAATAGCAATTTATGGTACAAAATCTTCAAGGGGCCAGGAGCTTATTTCGCATGTAGTTGGGTATAAAATATTTTTTGTAGTTATTAAAGTAATGGGAGGACGCTAAAGCAATGTGAAAGAAAATTGCAAGCAATCCGGATCATTTTTAAAGAAATTGCAACAACGGCCCCAAGAACGCGATTAATATTCAAAATTGGTGGTAGCTAGACTATGGCGGTTTCTTAGTAGCTGATGGATTTAAGAAGTTGTTTAAAAAAGGAGTTAATTGAACCATTTTAAAGGGATTTATAATAAGGGCCCAAAAAGGACAACTGACAGTTAAAAAGAGGGCCCTAACAGGAAAACATGTTAAAATATCTTAGTACTTAGCTCTTTAGATCTACAATTAGTCAAAATTAATCGTAGGGTATGAATTATTCATTTTAATAATATTTTATCGAAATGCACAAATTGATTCTGAAAAAGTTTTAAAAAGGGTCCTAGCCGCGGATGAAAATATGAGAATCTTGTCCCTGAAAGAAGAGTCCAAGACTCAAATTTAAAAATTTTGCACTGAGAAGGGGATAAATTTAAAAAGTGAACTATGTTTGCCTCACAAAATGTTCAGGGGCCCTAGATTGAGCCCTATGATTCCACAGGAGGCCAAATTGTCCTATATGGAATGTCAAAACATTAAAATATCTAAATGAATAAAGAATCCTAAAAATGAAGATCGGATTAAAAGGAAACAATTTATTAACAATTTATTATTACAAAAACTTCAACGGGCCCCAAGGACCAGGAATTTATTTTGCATGTAGTTGGGTATAAAAATATTTTTGTAGTTATTAAAATGATGGAAAGACGCTATAACTATGTTAAATAAAATTGAAAGCAATTTGGTTCATGTTTAAAGAAGCTGCATCAAGGGCCTCAGGAAAGCAATTGACAAACAAAATTAATGGTAGCTGAAGTCTGAGAAATTCTTTTGTCGTTCATGTAATAGGTAGAGAGAGGACATAAAAAATTGATAGAAAAAAAAAGCTAGTGAATTGGACCATTTTTAAGGGAGCTATAATATGGGGTCCTGTAGGGACCAACTGACAGTTAAAACCAGGGCCCTAATATGAAACCATATTAAAATATTTTAGTACATATCGCTTTAGATCTTTAATTAGTCAAAATTAAGCATATAGTAGGAACTATTCTTTGGAATGATATAATTTTTTAAATGCACCAATTGATTGGGCAAATGTTTAAAAGGGACCGTTCAAGTATTACGTAAGCACTAAAGGGGGAGGGGGGGGGGTCCAGAGTCTGCTTATTTTTTCTGACAACGGGAGGTGGGGCGTCACGACAGTTCTTACGTAAACATTAAACAACTAAGCAACTGCAGTTCAAATTCAACAAGCAAACAAAGTATGATGGGGAAAGAGCGTTCTACAGTCCATTCGAAATTCGCCGTTTATTTTCGATTTTATACTTTGCTTATCCATCGGCAGTCGCGTGACCCCGTATCTCCCACTCGCCCTTAGACTTCATTGTTGTCTGTTAAGTTGTGTGCCAAGTCAAGTACATTGCAAGACTAGAAAAACACAGGAACCGGTGTGGCTGGGTTCTGTTGCCAGGGTAACTGGTCAGTTGACTTTATTTTAGGTATGTCCGGTATTGTCTTTTCTCCTTCTCAATCGCTCATGGAATTCCGGGAATTTTTACAGAATTTCTGTAAATTTTTGTCTTTTAACTCCTATTGTCAAACTTCCTTCTTTATAGGTTTAGGAACTTTAGAAAGCAGAAAACCTACTTGGGGTTTTTCTTGTTTCGGATACACAGCACAGATATTTATTGTTTTAGCTCAGTTGCATAGTGAATTTTTTATTGGTTCATAATTTTAGTTATGATATTTAGTTATGATGCTTAGCGAGTAAGTTAAGACTTCTTGTATATCTTGTTTTATTGTTCAATGTGATAAATAACAATATATTTAAACCATTTTGTATTCTGTGGTTTGTTTAATGCAATAAGCAACAATATATTAAAACCATTTTATATAATTTGATATCACAATCCTTATATGCCTATATAAATTTGTAGGATTAATAATGTAATTGATTGGTATCTTTTTATAAGCCAAGAAGTATTGATGTAGAAACTCATAAAATCTTACGTAAGCAAACGTTGGGGGGGGGGGGGGTCTAGCATTTGCTTATATTTTCTTACAAGGGGGGGAGGGGGTACAAAATGACTAAAAATATGCTTACGTAATACTTGAACGGTCCCAAAAGGGGCCCTATAGTCCGAATAAAAACATCAGGTTTTCTGGATTGGTCCTGAAAGAAGAGTCCCAGGCAACTTTAAAATTTTGCACTAAGAAGATCAGAAATATAGGAAGTGAAATATGTTTATTTCACAAAATGTTGAGGGGCCCTGGGCTGGACCCTATGATTCCACAGGGGAACACAGTGTCTTCTATAGAATGTCAAAACATTAAAATATCTAAATGAATAAAGAATCCTAAAAATGAAGATCAGATTAAAAGGAAGCAATTTATTGGCAATTTATTATTACAAAAACTCCAAGGGGGCTTGTATTGGGCCCCAAAGGGCCAGGAAATTATTTCGCATGTAGTTGGGTTTAAAAATATTTGTGTAGTTATTAAAATAATGGGAAGACGCTAAAACTACGTTGAATAAAATTGAAAGCAATTTGGATTATTTTTAAAGAAGCTGCACCAAAGGCTCCAAGAAAGCGATTAATATTCATAAATAGTGGTAGCTGAAGTCTAAAAATTTTTTTTGTTGTTGTTGTTCAAGTCGTAGTTGGAGGACCTAAAGAGTTGTTAAAAAAAAGCTAGCGAATCCGACCATTTTTAAGGGAGCTATGGTAGAGGGCCCCGTAGGGGCCAACTGACAAATACAATCAGGGCCCTAACATGAAAACATGTTAAAATGTTTTAGTACATAACGCTTTAGACCTTTAATTAGTCAAAATTAAGCATAGAGTATGAATTATTTGCAAGAATAATATTTTTTTAAATGCACCAATTGTTTGGGTAAGCGTTAAAAAAAGGGCCCCAGGGCCAGAATAAAATTATCAGGGTGTTGGTCCTGACATAAGAGTCCAAGATTCAGCTTTAAAAATTTGCACTAAGAAGGTGAGAAATTTAGGGAGTGAAAAATGTTTAGCGCACAAAAAGATCATGGGGCCCTGGTTCGGCCCTATTATTATCTAGGGGGCCCAGTGTCTTATATGGAATGTAAAAATTTGAAAATATCTAAATGGAACAGGTACACTGAGAAAAAAATATGGTTCTGGCATATGGAATCTAAGTAATGGCTCTAGAAAAAATAGTTCCATGTCATCCTTATAAATTTTAGTTCCATTTCTCAGAGAGTTCCAGAGTCTCTTACAAGAATTCAAGTACGTTTTCCGATATTTTTGTTGTCAAATTTATCTAAAAATCTCTTCAAATAGATGTGAACTCAAGAGATTTGATTTAGTAACTATAATTATAGCTTAAGAAATCATTCCTAAAATCAAGCGATAATTTCTCGCTACTGAAACGGTTCAATGTCGTTTCGTCTCCTAGAAAAGAAGAGACTAGAAATGTCAAGTTATTTCGCCTATCCAGCTTAGTTGTTTACCCTACTCGCATAGTTTGGACATCTATATTTCTAGTTTAGGTATTTAGAAAGTGACTAACTATTCGTTCTAGTTGAACGCAGCATATTTTTTTTTCTCAGTGTATCCCAAAAATGAAGATCGAAATTAATGGAAGCAATTTATTAGCAATTTACTATCACAAAGACTAAAAGGGGCCCTAAAACGGCCCCAAGAATCCAAGGTGATAACTGAAGAGTAAAACGGCGAAAATGTCTAAAAGGAGAAAGGTACCTCCAAACGGAAAAGATTAGATAAAAAGGAGTCAAGCTATTAACAATTTGGCGCATAAAAATTGTAAAGAGCCCAGGGCCCTGGCCCTTAAAATATTAAAAAACTGAGCTTCAGGTGCTTCAGGACCTGTCTTGGACTATCTTCACCTAAAATTTCAGACTTTTATGTGCGGTAGATTTTGCTAACCTTCGCAGTCACAAACTCACACACACATACGCAGACATACACAAACAGAGCGTTTTGTTAACTTATTAGTATAGATAAAAAGAAAAATTTTCTAGAATTTTTTAGATGCTTTTTATATTATTCAGTCGATTAGAAGTCCATATTTTCTTCCTTATACTAGCTTCGGTGGGATCAGCAAACATGCTGGCGCGACATGACACATTCGACTCGACATTTTTCTGTCTGCTGTAGAACTCCTTTTGCATGCGAAGCGTAAGGAGTGACAGACAAGCAAAAACATCTATTCTAGCACTTTGATTTTTTTTTTATTACTAACTTTTAGGTATGTGCTGGGCTTTTTATAGGAACTTAGACTAGAAACTAAAATCAATAGTTTTTTTAACCATCAGTTTGGGGCCCCTCAGGCTTGGGGGCCCCGGGGCAGTGCCCCGGCGGTAGTTACGGCCCTGCACATTAGCAGCAGTCTCTGCAAAGCAGGAAGATGTATCAACTTTCTGAGAACACTAGGACGCTCTTCATACTGATTTTCTTGAGCGATTCCAGGACATTTTAAACATGAACATACCGAGTTGGGTTTTAGATCCTTTTGCAAAGGCAGATACAGCAGAATCCTCCAATTTAGAAAAGAGACTTGTAGATCTCATAAGTAATGAGAAACTAAAATTTTGAAGCGGATACCAAGAGTTCTGGCTTCAAAAATCTACGCCAGTTCTCTACCCTTAGTTCTGGGCAAAAGAACAAAAATTTTTATTTGTTTTTCGGTTAACTTATTTAGTGAAGTGTAGGTTCAGTGCGATATCTAATTTATTGGCTAAGAAAAGAAATAGACTTCACATCACTAAACGTGGCGATTTACGACTGCTATTAACAAAATTGGAACCCGACATTAACAAATTATTAAAATTCCAACAGCGGCAACCATCTCTTTAATGTTTTTGATTCTTATTGATTTTATGTTTATGTCATTAATTTTATTAATCTCTTATTGATTTTATGTTTATGCACATTATTATTTGTGAAACATTTAATACGTTAAAGATGTGACAAATCTAAAAGATGTTATATATTTCAAATATTATACGCCAAGTGCTTTCGATCAAAACGGTTTCATCCTAGGGACATTTGAGTTACATAAGAGAACGAAAAGGAATTTCTGTGCATAAACAAAACTGCGCTGAAGAAGATGAAGTTCTGATCAAAAGCGCTTGGCGTATAATATTTTGGTTTTAAGCTTTTAAAACTGTGTTTTTACATATACAGTAGACTCCCTCAAATCCGCACAGCTTGGGACCAGAGGTTTTGCGGATTTCTGGTCATTGCTTTGTTTATATATTTTTTTAAAGTAATTTGAATGTAATTAATAATGAAATCAAAGGTATAATGAATGGTTACAATATGCTAAAATATTAAAATAAGTAATAAACTAAAATAACAAAAAATTAGATAGTTTTTAAAATGATAAAAATAATAAAAGCAAAAGTTAAATTAATAAATCAATAATATACAATTAAATATTCATTATAGAGATGAAATGCGTTTCTCCTAAATTATTCAATGAAACTTGCCTCATAAAGGTACATTACTAATTCACATCAAGATCATAAAATAATGAAGCTTTATTTCAGATTTAGCCAGACTTAATAAGTATAAGAGCTTGATTAATACATATATATATTTGGTAAGATTGTGATTACCAATGATATCAGCAATATCTTTATTTTTTCAGAAATAAATTATTCTTTCTTCATGAAAAAACATGAATTCAATAACCTTAACAAAAATTACAAATTAAAAAATATATGGAATTGATATAAAACTAAAAAAGTCGAATTTTGCACCTACATCTGAACCGAATGCTTCATTGTTTACATCTGTAAAATATGTGCGGATTTTAGAGAGTTACAGATTTTAGGAGTGCGGATTTGAGGGAGTCTACTGTAATAACATCTTTTAGATACATGACATCGTTGACATATTAAATGCACTTTTTTTTCAAGTTTATTTCATTTTATTTTGAGTTTTTGTTTTAAGTTTTTACTGAACAGCTTTCTATTACGTTTGATAGTCGTTTTAATTATAATTTTACCATCTGTTTCTTAATAAATAAACAAAAAATAAGTATAGATAATATGAAACAATATTTTAATTGGTATAATTAACTATTATGGAAGAGGGGGGGCGTTGGAATATTTTTTTTTCTTGTAAGGGGGGCAGTGGTCCATAAAAGGTTGGGAACCTATGAGTTAGACATTAACGTAAATTTTACTGTTTAGGTTAAAACTAGCACTGTTATGCTGCCTGTTTTCCCAATTTTCGCTATAGCTTTTTTTCAAGAAATATCACACGGACTTTTAGAGCAAGATCCCAGGGCCCCCAGACGTTACTTATTTTCTCACAAGTAAAATGTATTGGATAAAGTAGTGTTAGTACGTGCTATGAGCGTAGCGATACCTGCTAGCTTGGACCGATAGCCATTTTACGGGTACCAGGTACCAAAGGTAGGTAAAAACACTACGAACTTTTCTTATTTTCTCAGTCTTGATTTTTATATATGATGCTCAGGGAACTATTTCAATACTTTATGTAAGCTCCCAGACCAACTGCATGGGCCAAACATCTTCCCAGATATACACAAAGTGTCTGAATACCAATACGCTCACACATATACAGCTCATATTAAAAATATTAGAATAATTACTTTTCTTTTACAATTTGAAAATATTGTTTGGTAATGTAATATCTTCTAATGTAAAAATGCAAATGATATTTTTATTAAGAACTTACTGTCGATTAAACTTATTTGTTATCTTAAAATTAATATCATTTTTAAAAGATTAATTAAAAAAATATATTTTGAAAAGGGAAAATATTAGAATATTTATTCAAGCAATTCAAAATATTGGAATATTTCAAATTAATTCCCCTTTAAGTATTACCAATCCATAACTGACATTCAATAAAAAACATTGATTAAATACAGACGATTTTATTTAAAATGAGTATTCTTTTTTCAGTTTATTTGCTTTATCATCTTAAAATGGACTACTTCAGTAAGTACCGAAGTAATCTATACAAAATTGCATACATATCAAGCGTTCAAAGATAATGCTGGAATCTGTTTTAAATTAACATAGCTGCGCCACTTGGTGGCCGGGATGATAATGCAGATACTAGTGGCTTTTAGTATGATGTAATACACACACAGATATCTATTATCTGTGTATCTCTTGAGCATATTTTCTGAATTTTCACTCAATCATGACAGATGAATTTTGTCTATCAGATTTATTGCAAAATATTTTTGCTACAGTTTGTTATGATAAAATTATGTACACTTAAAAAAATAGTCACAATATCATTTTAATTATGGGAGAAAAAGCACTAATACTACAAAAACATCTTGTCTTTTCCCCTAAATTTAAAGTGGCAATGCAAGTTTTTTTTTTTTTTTTTTTTTTTAAATACTTACATTTTTATCCAAAAACAAAAGAAAAAAAAGCTGCAACAAAATATTTTGTTACAATAAATCTGATAAACAAGATTTATCTTTCATGAGAGAATAACTTTAAATTTATGAATGAATTATTAATAGGAATTCTCTCAATAGCTTTCTGAAAAAAAAAAAAAAAAAAAAAAAAAAAAAAAAAAAAAAATCTAATTGGCAATTATAGGAAAATAATTGTCTAGAATTGCAAAATATTTAAACAAATAAGTGAATAATACTTGTTTGCTTAATAATACAACATTTAAAGCATGCATTTAAAATTAAAGCTATTCTGAATGTATAATTAAATGGGTTTTAAATTAAAAGAATGAAATGCTTGTAAGTTAAATAACATAAGCACTTTGCAATTGGAAGTATATGCTTGGAGCAATATTTAAGAAGATAACCTATTATTTTGAAATTTATGATTCACCTTTTATATACATGTAAAAGTTTCTGTTTACTTTTTTGTATAACCTTGAACCAATTTTGTACAAAATAAAATTAAAACATTGCCATAGCCATTTCTTAAAGTTGTCCAATTATCCAGTTTTTTCATTATTTGAATCGGTCTTGGTCCTAACCAGTCTGGATAATTGGTGCTCTGCTCTACCTCTGAAACTATAAAATCATAGAAATAATATGGTGGTGAGCATCTGTGAAAAAAAAAAGAAAAAAAGATGAAGAAATGTTTGAATGTAGCTTTATCGCATGAATGCTTCAAATCAAGAATCCAATAATAATAAAACATTGCCCCATTTGAAAACTTTATTTAAAATCCCAACCTTTACATGTCAATGAATATTGATTGAAAAATACAATAATCATCATAATAAGGTATGTCATTGAAGACATTCTTAGCAAAAACAATAATTATCACATATTGATAATATTCAAAGAGAAAAACATTTTTGGATAAGTGATGTTCCTATGGGACAATCATAGCTTAGTCAACATAGTGAACATACAAGTTCTTTATTTTTAGTTACATGGTTTTACAACATTGGGAATACAATGGAAAATAACCAGGGGTGTAGTGGAGCCGTATACCTTCTTTCTGGATTTTTTAAAGGAGCACCATATACCTCTGTTTCTCAAGAAATGTATAGTATACACACTGTAGGGTATACTGCCTTGAGCGTATTGTATACCCTCAGATTAGAGCGTATATCCTCTGTTATTTTTACGACAACACCCCTGAAAATAATGCCGATTATTGCTAATTTCTGTTAATTCATTTTGCGATTTTTAGACAAATGTTGTTTTTATTGAAAAGCTCTTCGAATTATATGACAATTAAGATTTATTGAGATAGCAGTCTGAATTCACATCACATACAAATTCCTTATAAAAAATACATCTAAACATCTGATAAGTTTACTTATTCTCTGGTCTCTATGTAACCATTATAAACACATTTCCTTCAAAAGGAGATCACATCCAATAGGAAGCAGGAAATAATTCCTTGCAAAATGTATAAACCTGAGCTCCTCAATTTTAAAGTACTATACTTTTTTTTTTTTTTAAAGGAAAGAAAAATGATGATTTTCTAAAAACTTTTTATGGGCAATTTTTAACAGACTTGTACAAAAAACAATGTACAGAAATAACACATGGCATATTTTTCTTGAAAAATATGTCCTTTTTCTGTATATTACTTTGACTAATAATAAAAATAGCTGCTTTAGAAGTATAAAATACCTGAAGCAGCCAAGCGATTTTAACTGTTTTTCCCCCGCAATTTTTTTTTTTTTTTTTTTTTTTTTTTTTTTAAAGAATTAATCTAATGTTGTCTTTAAAAAAAAATTAACTGCTTAAAGTATTATAAAAAATAATTCCTATTTTTTACACTTCTTCTCCATAGATAACATGAGACATGGCATAATGAATATAGGTCATTAATCTGTGTATATAGATTGAAAATTGGCATGGCCTGATGAACATATCTGGTACTCTAAAGATTGACCTTTAAAAATGTGAAATTAGAAAAGAAACAATATGTAATTAATATTCAATATTTAGCATAAAATATTTTCATTTTAAAAATGCAGATTATATACAACTGTTAATAACGAAATACAATGAATGATCTGTAACATTTTGGTCAAGTTAGAGGAGAAATTTTCTGGGTAAGGGAAGATTATTCTTGAAGAATTTACAAGAGTAATTCAGGATATGAAGTTGAATAACACAGCTTGCAAACATTGAGTGCTAGTTATAATATTTTAATAATACAAATAAATCTTTTCTGCTATTTGCTAAATCTAATGGTAAAAAATGTCGACTTGGACATTTGGAATTATCACTCAGAAAATAAAACAACCAGAAGTATTTGGATATTAAAAAAATAACAATTAGAGAAAAATACATTACATTCAAGAAACTGCATGAAATATTTATTGATTATTATTATGAATCAAATTATTTTATGTTTTTAAAGGTACAATAGACTCCCTTAAATCCACACAGCTTAGGACCAGAGCTTGTGCAGATTTTAGAATTTTGTGGATTTCTGGACATTACTTTCTTTACATTATTTAAACCTTTATTTGAATGTAACTAATAATGCAATCAAAACTATAATGAATGCTTACAATATAATAAAATATTAAAATAAAAAAGCAAAGGTCAAGTTAATAATCAAAAATGTGTGATTAAATATTCATTATAAATATGAAATGTATTTTTCCTAAATTATTCAATGAAATTTGCCTCATAAAGGTACATTACTAATTCATGTCAAAATCATAAAATAAGGAAGTTTTATTTCAGGTTTAGCCAGACTTAATAATAATAAAAACTTGATTAATACATATATTTGATAAAAAGATTGTGATTACGAGTGATATCAGCAATATCTTGAATTTTTTCAGAAATAAATTTATTCTTCCTTCATGAAAAAAAAATATGAATTCAGGGATATTAACAAAAATTACAAATTAAAATGTACACAGAATTGATATAAAACTAAAAAAGTAAATTTTTGTCCCTATATCTGAACTGAATGTTTCATTGTACACATCTATAAATTATGCAAGGATTTTAGAGAGTTGCAGATTTTAGGATTGCACCTTTGTGGGCGTCTACTGTATTAATACTTCAATGTTTAGAGCAGTTAATTTTTTTAGCATAAGACTTAGCTGTTATCAATAATGCTTAAGGCTGTTTGTTCTCAAGTGTTCTGCTCAACAAGCGTAAAACACTGACACATTTACAAATTCATTTTTAATGGAAAGTTATAAAATTGGAAGATTTGTCTACGGAAGCAGTTTGGAATTGAACTGTATTTCCATTTTTTTTATCAGTAAATTACCTATTAAGTTATAAACAATTTTGATCACATGACAAACACATTTTTCACCCCTGTTTCAGTGGTTATCATTCTTTTGTGTTGGTTCAAAACATTCACTTTGACACTATTTTTTTAAGAATCTATTCCGTTTAAAAGAAAAAAAAAAAAAAAAAAAACAGGAAAAAGAGTGCAATTAGATAATTTCTGATCAACAACACGAGCTGGTTTCATGCATTTTTGAACAAAAATAAATGAAAACTTATGTCACAAAGTTCCCTTTTGGATTTAAGAACAGCCTTAAATTAGAAATGCTTTCAATTTTCTACATAACTGATTGTAACTGTTTAAAATGAATATTTTCAAGTGAACTTACATTTCTTAAATAACATCCAACAATTTTTATTTTATCAACAAGTATGCATCTGTATGCAATGGGAAACAATATAGGGAAGAAAAAAGAAGAAAAAAAAAAAAAAAAAACTGGTTTAAACCGAATGAACCATATTTTTTCAATAATAAACCTGTTTTATTATTTATCCTGGTTCACTATGTTTTATGTATGACACATCCATGCAAAAATTTTTTCTATTGCTATTTCAAGGTTCAGGAATGCTACTTTTCTGTCAACTGATCACGAAATATAACAGCAATTTTCATCAGACAATAGTGAAATAAAATAATGATTTTCATCAAATGATCTCAAAATACCACAGCAGTTTTCATCAGACAATTGCAAAATAAAACAAATTTTTATCAAATGACCGTGAAATAAAACAGCAATTTTCATGAAACGATAATGATTTTCATCAAACGATTGCAAAATACCACAGTGGTTTCAGGCAATTTCAAAATAAAACAGTGATTTTCATCAAATGATCAAGAAATAAAGCAGCAATTTTTGTGAGGCGATCGCTAAATAAAACGATGATTTTCGTCAAATGATCGCAAAATACCACAGCAGTTTTGCCAGACAATTTCAAAATAAAACAGTGATTTTCATCAAACGATTGCTAAATAAAACAGCGATTAGTATCAGACAATTGCTTAATAAAACAGATTTTCGTGAAATGATTGTAAAATAACGCAGTGATTTTCATCAAACAATCGCAAAATAACACAGCGATTTTCATCAGACAATCTCAAAGTGTCATCAGTGATTTTCATTAAATGATCGTGAAACAAAAGAGCAATTTTCTTCAGACAATTGCAAAATACAACATTGATTTTTGTCAAATGATCACGAAATACAACAGCAATTTTCATCAAATATTTGAAAAATAAAATAGCAATTTTTGTCAGACGATCATGAAATAAAACAGCAATTTTCATCCTACCATAGAAAAATGAAACAACGATTTTCATCAAACCATCGCAAAATAAAACAGCGACTTGCGTCAAATGATCACAAAATAAAACGGCAATTTTTATCAATGATCATAAATTAAAACTGCAATTTTTGTCAAATGATTGCAAGATAAAACAATAGTTTTCACTGAATGATTGCGAGAAAACGTTGTTTTTTGTCAAATGATCGCAAAGAAAAAAAAAAAAAAAAAACCTGCACATTTTCGCTAGTAACTCATGGAACAATCATAGAATCTATTGCTGGGTTACCTAAATTGATTTAAAATGATTCAATACATAAAATTCTTCACTGAGATCATAGCATTTGTTGCTGCATTACCTTTATTAATACAAAACACTATGAATTAAAGAAAAATTATTTTTACTTAATCTTATAAGTTTTCATGCACAGTGAATTAACAGCATATTTCAAACTGCTTGACAGATGCACATTTAGAAATACTTGTATTAAAAATTAACAGTAAAAAAAAAAAAAAAAAGAAAAAAAAGAAAAAAAAAACGTTTTTTTTTTTAATAAAAAAATAGTTTGTTATAAATTTAATTCTTTAATCTTTATTTAGTTTATTATAAACAATACAGTTTACAAAATTCATACATAAATATTGAGAAAAATGTCGCAAATTTTACTTTACGCATAATTTTCTCTTTTTTATTATTTTCTGAGTAGCATCACTGAAGGTGCTGTAGAATTTAACTTCCACACAAGCAGAAAATTTCAGAGCAAAGTATTACAGAATAATATTATAGATATAAAATCATAATTAAGACTTTTTGGGGTAAAATTTTAATATGATTAGATGGAGAAGCATCATTATGAGAGAGAGCTTGGTTAAAACAAAACTAAAATGTAACAAGTAAAAACTTTTTTTAGAATTTCAAAAGAGGTTATAAAAGTTCAAAAAATTTATCTAGGTATGAATGTTAACAGTCAGTTTCTGAACAACATAAACTTAAAAAGAAGTCACCATGAACTGAAAATTGCCATCTTTTTGTGTACTTTTTAAAAGTTATTTAGTTTTAAATTGCCTATAGCAATCTAACTAGACACACATGTTCTGAAGTTTTCTGCATTATAAGTCCATTTATTGTCAGTCTGGTATTAGCTGGAGTTAAAACATTAAAAAAATATTGCCTCATTTAAAATGCAGTCTGTTTTTAGGGGAAATTATGAACTTTTTACAGACTGTTGTGGACAGTAAGTACTTATAAAGGATCCTTAGAAATAAAAATTAAGGATTTTAAAGCATTTTATAAAGACTAATGAAACATGCGCATTCTTAACACAAACACATATTTAACGGATAGCACCTGGGCAGTACATCCACAAATCATACATATACATATAAGTACAATAATTTTCAACAACATAAATTTATTTCGATTTTTCTTTTTCCCCTTGTATATATCCCAATCAATACTAATAAAATATATAGAGAGATTAAAGTAACGATACATTAAAAAAAAATTTTGATCAAATTATAAATGCGACAAAATAAAGAACACACAGAAACACTCAAGAAGTCAAACAAACAAAAACCATGCTCCTAAATGAATTACTTATGAATAACACATGATTGGGATAAAACCAATTTCTAATGATATAAAATTTTGCAATATACAATAAAATCTCCATAATGGACACTCCCAAATAGTAGACATCTTTATTCAGCAAATACCCTCATTAATCCACAACACATATATATTTGCTTATTTTTATACCTGAATAACAAATTCCACAATCCCAATATGTCTGCTATTGAGAGAATCTAAAATACTATGAATAAAACAAAACAAATAAACTGAAATTGGGTGATCACAAATATGTTAAAATCTTCAGGTCAGCATTAAAATAATAAAATTTTCATAGATTAGATCTATTATATTTTTGTATGCTTTTGAAATAAAGATGATAAAAAAAGCTGATTTTTTTACTTATTTCTATGATACTATGAAAATTCAAAATTGATGAAATTCCCCGAGATTATAATATTTGCCATGCCTGCAACCACCCTCTGAAAAAACAAACATCAACAACATATATGAGGACTTTTACAAACTATATGACATAAACCAAAATAAAAGAGGAAGTTAAAAACACAAATGATATAAAATAGTCATATAAAAGTTTTGTACTCGAATAAATCCTTCCATAAAATTTATAAAAAGTCTTTCTTTGTATAAAACTTCTCCATAACAATCTTCTTTTGTATAAAAAATACAAAATCTTCACAGATAAAATAATTTATCGCACAACTCTTCCCTTGGTTCATAGTGAAGAGACTGTCCAGCAAGGAATGCTAACTTGTGAGCATACTGGCAAGGAGCAGGAACACTGATGGTGGCCTAAAAAAGAAAAGAAAGTTCATTGATATACATGTAAATATTTAAGAACACAGAAATTAATGTCTGTATTTAATCAATTAATTATCAAAGGTACATATATATTAAGACAGACATAAACACAATTAAATACAATAAGCCAACATGGAGTGAAAAATTAGGGCCAGGAATTGAACCTGGGTCGAAAACATACCATGCTGTTGCTCTTCCAGGGTTGCCACTCTAATCTTGAAAAAAAATTCCCTGTGTTTTCCCTGTACTGCAACGCGTTTATTCTATGTTGAGCATGCAAAAATATATGCGTGTATGTATGCTAATTAGACATCTTATAATTTACTATTACCCAATTAATTGAACAAATGTAATACATTATATGATATGATATGAGCAAAGGAAAAACCCTTTAAAGTTGTTACACTAATTATTAAATCCTACATTTTACAATATAATAATAAAAATAGTAAAGCAATACTCAAACATTCTGCTAAAAAATACTTTAAAATATTTGTAAATGAATGTTAAAATATCTAAAAATTTTGTATTTAATAATTTAAAGAATATAAAATTTTAAAGAATCTTGCTAAAAAATCAATTATTTTGAACATAATATCACAAAAATTGCAGAAATAAAAAAGAAAAGAAAAGAAAAGAGGAAAAGCTACTCTCTTTATGCATTCAAATTAATATTTATATGAAAATACAGGACACATAAAATATAGGATAACTTTGATACAAAACGCTGGTTTATTTTTTACCTTAAAAAATATCATAAGATAATATTCGGCTTTCATTTTGAAAGCCGAAAAAAATAATTTAT
Organism: Maratus speculifer; assembly: GCA_964019185.1. Lineage (NCBI taxonomy): Eukaryota > Metazoa > Arthropoda > Arachnida > Araneae > Salticidae > Maratus > Maratus speculifer. The sequence goes on along the minus strand of OZ025295.1, from coordinate 306,572,953 downwards.
GTTTGGAAAAAAAATTCCCTGTTTTCCAGATTTTTTAGGATATTTTCAAAATTCCCTGGATTTTCCCTGTTTTGGGAGGGGATTTTAAAATTCCCTGTGTTTTCCCGGTTTTCCAGGTGGCGTGGCAACCCTGTCTTCCATCTAAGCTACCCCAATTGATATCCTAGCCCGGTAATTTCCCATCAATAAACCATGTTGGGGAATGCTATCGGCTGGCAACCGCTTGGCACGTGATGACAGGAAATACGATGAATAATTAAATTATTTCATGATTTTTTTTTGACGAATAATTAAATAAAAAAATTTAATAAATTTAAATAGCAATAATACCTAATGAGCTATACACCTGACAAATGCACAAAGGGCTATAATGATATACAACATATATATATGGCAGTTATAATGGCACTAACATACATTGCATAATTTTTTTTTTTTTTTTTACTTTTCTAAAGATAATTATTGCACTAAAACATAAAACTACCAAAGATTCGCATATTTAGCAATAGATTTGTTTATTTAACTTTGTAACACACTCTTAATATGTTAATTTTACTGTGTTGAGTTATGAACTAATTATATCGAGTTGTATGATTTTATAATATAAAAAAATGTAGAAAAAAAAAAAAAAACTAAGAGTAAACAATAAATAAATTTGTAAATAAAGCAATACCAAATTAAAAAAATATGTCATTAAAACACAAAGACCTAGCAACAAATAAGCAGATATTGTCTACCAGCAAGAAAACTAATTTCTTTGGTGAGTCAGCATTCGGTTTATCAGCAAGTCTTAATGAAAAAAATATGACTTTTTACGATGCATTTCTAAACACTGCAGCCAAGATTTTCCTGAGATTTATTATTTGTTGAGCAGAACACATTTTACACAAAGGAAATAAATTATAAGCAGGTGATTTGTAGAACGGCACATGTGTTTTTTCTTGAAGTAGTTTTAAAAGTAGCATCAGTGCTCACTACAAAGTACCGTATTTTCGGGCGTATGAGCCGCGGCGCATACGAGTTTAAAAGTATAAAATATTGTAGGTGCGGCTCTTACGCCGGGGCGGCGGGTACGATGATTTTTTTTTTTTTTTTTTATTTTGTCAAATGATTTTGACACTTTTTTTTTCGTTTAATCAACAATTATATGCTCTCAAATTGGTATCAAAACATTTGAAAACGTCTCTCAACCGCAGGTGTCCGTGATGCGTTAGTTGTTTATTTTTAAACAATCAACATTATTCAAAAATAATGTTGGTCTCACCGGTTCTCATGTTAAAAATTATTATATTTTCCCCTCATCTATTAATGATTTTACCTGTAGGATATTGGAATGTACAGCTGTCACATTTTTTTCTTCTAATGATCCTCCTTCCAGTTAGAAAATAAAACTGCCCAAAGAGAGCTCAAATCCCGGTATAGAACTCTTTTGAAATAGACTTCCTATACATAGTAAAAACTTTAGAGAGCAAGATTTTTCTTTATTTTTTTCAATAACTCACTCTTTTTTTATCCGGCAAAAATAATCCAAACTTTGAAACCGGTCGAATCAGCAAGTTTTTTTTCCCCCAAATGAGTTAATTCAGGTGATAAACAACAAAAACGGGCCTGGCGAATAATAAAAAAATAATAAAAGGCCGACTTCCGTGATAAACATTTAAAAGAAGCCAATAGAATATAAACAATTTTCAATGCATATGACTTTGCAAGAATAAGTTTAAATGTGCTACACGAGTCGATGTTAACTTGGCAACTTTAAGGGCTATTTCACCCACGTGCAAACATCGGCTAACTAATGTTAATCTCAAAGAAAAAAAAAGTGTCATTCTCATTCCATTATTTTTAAATGATATTTTTTGCTTTGGATAACGGAAGTCAATCTCCACAAAGAGTCTTTACTTTTTCGATTTTGTTTACAGGTTTTTTTATTAGTATACTTTCACTTTCGAAACTGGTTCTAAAAGTCAAAGTATACCACTAAAAACATCTGTAAACGAAATCGAAAAGGTGTCTTCTTAGGGATCAACATCTCAGATATAAAATACAAAGAAATCATTTAAGCATATTGAAATGCAAACGCATTTGAAAAAAAAAAAAAAAAAAAAAAATCCATAGGATTAACATTAGCGAGTAGATGTTTTTACTTGAGTGAAGCAGTCCGATCTATAGGGGGGGGGGGGGGATCAGCTCGGTCCGGCCCATATAAAATAATAATAATAATTAATAAATAAAAATAACAATCCGGCACCCGGAAAATTTAAAATATCCGCATCATCCAAGTGAATTTTTTCAATAGATTAATTTTTACTATGATATGGTTAAAAATTGTTTCGTACGAAAAGTTCTGAACAAAACTACTTATTTTATCCTTTTTTTTTCCTTTTACTATGTTTATTTTTAAAGAAGTGCCTAATAAAAGCACTCAAGTAAGTATTTATAACTATAAAGCAAACGTGCAATTTTGTTATCTCTTGTTTCTGCTAATAAAAAAAAAAAGAGAGAGAGACACTGGTTATTTAAAGTCACCTTTTCTCCTCATCCTCTTCATGACTCAATGTGCGGACATGTTGCCCTTTGACCTTGATGCGTAAGTCGGCTAATATCGCATTGCTTCTGTTTTGTTTCTTTGAATACAGTAGAAAAAAAAAGAATGAAAATAGTTTTTTTTTACGCTAAGTGGATTTGTGGATTTTTTTTTCTTTTCTTAATTTATATCTTCATAATATAATCATCGAAATAACTTAAGATGAATATAAAGTCTAAATTTGAGCAAGAAATATTTAAACTTACAAAATTTTTGTAAATGAACAAGGATAGATGCGTATGTACCAAATAAAAAATAAACTAATCTACCACAAAAGGAATCATTAAATCAATTATCAATAGTTAAAATATTAAATAAAGATATGCAGGTATATATTTATATAAAGGAATTTGTAGTGCTGTAAGCTATTTAAGAATCGATTTTTTGCCGCAGGCATGATAAACAATTGTGGATTGTATTCGCTGTGGATAATGATTTGTAGTATTATACAATGGTTATATATATATTTATTAATCAATTGTGGTTTAACATGTGTAATTTAATTTTAGCATATGTGCTGTGTTTCAATGTAATTCGTATTTTATTATTTACTTCACCAATTTACTTGATCGTCATTTCTTTACACTGAGGAAAAAGTTGCTTTTTTTTTGGGGGGGGGGGGGCATGATATTGTTTTAAAATTATTTTTTAACAGATCTCGAAAATACGGTATCGCCGTGATCCCGCTGATTCTAAAATGTTGAGGTTCAACTGTATCATATTTTCGTTAAGAGGCTACTTCAGTCAAGCGACCCGCTCGTTAATGCTAATCCTATGGGAAACATTTATAAAGATATTTCGTTTGAATTTAAATATTTTTAAATGATTTTTGCATTGATTAACTCTGATAGATTTGTAGAAAGAACATTTTTCGCTTTTTGCTTACAGGTATTTTTCAATGAGGGCACTTTCATTTTGGGAGTCGGTTTCGAAAGTGAAAACAATCTTCAAAATCGAAAAAGTATAAAACGATCTGCATATAGATGGACTTGAACTATCCAATGCCCAAAAATCATTTAAAAATATTGAAATGCAAACACGATATCTTTATAAATTTCATCCATAGGATTAGCATTAAGGAGGTCTTTGTGTGTGACTGAAATAATATCTTAACTTAAAAAAAAAAAAAAAAAAAAAATCCTACACTAAAATTAATTTGAAAAAGTCTTTGATCGAAAATCTGACGGATTTTTGCTGGAAAGAACTAGAACTTTGTGGTGTTAATAGTGTTATTTATGACGGCCGATTATCTGCAGGAGGGATATAGGCCCTAGGATAAGTGCCCTCCGTGGGGGGTCTTTCTAAGGGAACCTAAACCGCATTTACACAAGGATGACCAAGATTCGAAGAAAAGTTTAGAACTTTGTGGAAAGAACTAGAAGTCTGTGGAAAGAGCACTTAGAATTGAACGCTACTAGGAAAAGATGCTAGGGAGGAAGCTAGCATCCTGCTGCGCTCCTCTCATTGGCGCAAGTAATTGCGCCTATTTCCGATTGGATTTTAATTGCGTACTACAAACACGTTTTTTTTTTCTTTTTAGCTGAGAATTATTTTACGGTACTGTTCTGCTCTTTTTGTCTGACGCTCTTATTTAAGCAATTTATTTTTTTTTTTTCAAGTGAAAATGGCTCCCAAAAAGTTAAAAAGTTACACCGCCGCTTTCAAGCTTGCTGTGGTTGATAAGGCAGAGCTAATAGGTAATTGTGCTGCAGGACGAGAATATGGAGTTGATGAGCGTTGCGTAAGGAGATGGAGAGCTGAAAAATCTATTTTGAAGGAAATGCCAAAATCTAAGAGGGCACGAAGAAGTGGCGTTGTTGTTTGGCCAAATCTGGAGAGAAATTTAGCCAAGTGGGTAAAGGAGCAAAGGGAAAAAGGAATGCCCGTTTCAACTGTTCAGATACGGTTTCAAGCGAGGATTATGGCATCGAACATGGGATTTACAAATTTTAAAGGTAGTCCCAACTGGTGCTTTAGGTTCATGTCGAGAAATAATTTGTCTGTAAGAACCAGGACAACTGTGGGACAAGAACTGCCTGCAGATTGGGAAAAGACAAAAGCATCTTTTTTAAAGTATGTCGCTGAAAAAATCAAGGAAAACAACTTTTCAACAGCACAGATTATTAATATGGATGAAGTTCCATTAACTTTTGATTGCCCCCCCCAGTAGAACTGTTAACACCATTGGGGAAAAAACAATCGGCATCGTAACAACTGGTAATGAGCGAACCTCATTTACCTGTGTTTTAGCTTGCGCTGCGAATGGAGACAAATTAAAACCACTAATTATTTTCAAGCGCAAAACTATGCCTAAGGCAAATTTTCCTTCCGACGTCGTAATACGGTGTAACGAAAAGGGATGGATGTCGGAGGAAATCATGTATGAGTGGCTGGCGGAAGTGTGGAGGAAAAGAAAAAATTCTTTTTTTCAGCCTAGTGGGCTTCTTATTATGGACTCAATGAGTGCCCACAAAGGTGATTCCGTAAAAACTGCTTTGAAAAAAGTCTCAGCCGAGCCAGCAATAATCCCTGGCGGATTAACTAAAGTTTTACAGCCTCTTGACTTGGCTGTGAATAAATCTTTCAAGTCCAAAGTAAGAAAACTGTGGGAAAAATGGATGATGGAAGGGCTACATTCATTTACAAATTCTGGAAAAATGCGCAAAGCCACTTACGAAGAAGTAGCGTCGTGGGTTTCATCGGCATGGAAAGACATTAGTGCTAAAACTATTATGTCGGGCTTCAAAGCAGCCAATATCATGGAAAATACAGTTAGTGATGATTCATCTGAATCTGATGATAGTGAAGATGAAAATTGTGACGTATTAACTGATAAACAATTTTTAGAACTATTTAATTCCGACAGTGAAAATTCCGATTTTGATGGATTTGAAGATTTTTAAACATGTTGATAAAATCTTGTATATATTTTTTTCTATATTTTCACTTCATTCCAATAATAATTTTTCATATTTTAAAGATATTTTGAAGTAGTGTTCTCTTATTATATGTAATCCAATATTTTTTTAGAAAATTTTATAAATATTACAAAAAATTGAAATCTTAATATTAAAATTACATACCTGCTATTTGTAACGGATCAGTGATAGGAAACGTTATTAAATTGAAAAACAAATACATAATAATAATAAATCAACAGTCAAGGGAAAAATGATTCTGCAATATTTACAGGTAAGATTATAATATTATAAATAAGTTTCTGATATTTATTATATTTTTCTCTGTTTGTTATTGATCCAGTGACAAAATGTTGCTTTTTTGCAGTAATCTGAGGAGTTAACATAAACTAGTATGCATTTAAAAAATATTTTCTTATAGCAATACGCTTTATTACATCACATTTTTCAGTAATATTTTTACTACAGTTTTTAAGGCATTTGCATACATTAAATCTAAGTGTCTTTCGTCCAATGATTTTTTTCTTCAACAGCTTATTTTATTTATTTTATTTTTTTCGTCAGTGTCTCTATACGATATTTCTTTACATTTTAAATATATTTTTTAGGCACTTAAGTGAAAAAAAATTTTTTTTTTTAACTGTTCAAGTGAAAATATTTTATATACTGTAACAGTCTCTAAAATCTGGAAACCTCAAATACAGATAGCATAAATGATCATCAAATGTTTTATATTTATATAGTTCAGTTATCCTATCTTATCGACAGATGGCAGCACCAAAAATGTATTTAACTTTTTAGTATAATCTAGATTATATTCTGCATTTTGCCGACAGATGGCCGTACCAATCATTTCTTCTAATTCATTTCCAAGTTTATTTATCTTGATATAGTAAAATAAGAAAACAAAGAAATATCAACAGAAAAATTCATAAACAGTTTATATAAAATATTAGGCCTGGAACAAAGGAATTTTATTACAGAGATTGAGCTAATATCATTGTAATTGGGGAAAAAGTAATGACCAGTAGGCCTAAATTAAAGCAACTAAATACTAACATATAAATAAAATCGTAATCGTGAAAATGCTCTGTGTATATTTAATTTTAATAAGATTAAATGCTTGGCTTTGCTGTTAAATAACTTAATGTGCCATTTATGATTTTTTTTTATAAATATGTGATTTTTTTTCTTTTTTAATGATGATTTTCAATAATTTTTACTTACATTTTAAAGTTGTTTTTTGAAGATCACTAAAATTCGGAAATAACTAAAAGCCGCGTCTACGAACGATTTCGGAATTTAGAGATTTATACTGTATAAATATCAGCAGCTTGGGTGCGGCGCTTACGATGGTGCGGCGCTTACGTCGAGGTACTTTTTTTTTTTAACAGATTGTCATTGGTGCGGCGCTTACGGTGGGTGCGGCGGGTATTCCCGAAAATACGGTAATGATTTTTTTTATCGCATACTTACTACATTACATTGTTTTAAATATAGTATGTTACACTACAAACTATTGGAAAAAGTAGTAACTCATATAGTTTTGCCATTTGTAATTTCGCTACTGTTTCAGTTTCTAGTTTGAGTAAGAATATGCAATTGAATAATAATGTATGTAATTCTGTAAATAATGACACAAAGAAATCAATATGTTAAATAAGATTAAACAAATTTAAAATGCAGACAAAAAACAATCATGATAATTGAAAGTATAAAGAAAAAAAAATATGAAAGAGAAAAAAAAATACTTACAGTACAATTGAAATAAAGATGAGTTAGTTTGTATGACAAACGTTGAATGTATTCTGGTTTGAGGCCAGTCGAATCTTCAATAACATTGTACATGGTAGGACTCACAGTACCTTGGGTAGCAAGTTGAGATACGAGGAAGAAATCATACCTAGTAACAAAATATACAAATGTCATTCATATGCACACATTCCAGATAAATAAGATAAAAATAAATTTTTGAACTGTTTTTTTTTTCCCTCAGAATGGATTTAAAACAATGTAATTCAATATTAGGAAATACTTTTTGTGTTACATGGTATTTATGACTATAAATGGTTACGATACATATACACACTCAAACATACACCAATAAAACATAACCAATAGATTCAAGCAAAGATTTAGCGACACAGCAATCTTAATATTTTATTTAGAAGCAAATTAAAACTTTAAATTATGCATGAAAATGTCTGAAATCAACTTGAGTCAAAGATTATTATCTCATTTATTCCATAAAAATCACAATAAATAGTGATAAATAAAAAAAAAAAGTAAAAAGACATAATAGACAAAAAACATTTTAAACGCATTAAAGAACAGCAACATTCTATCTGTGGGGAAAAAAAATTAACAATGAAAAATAAAATGAAATACATTTATTTAAACTATATTTTAATCTAATCTAACAAAGCCTATGGCAGGGATATGTTTAGGAAAATTTTAGGTCTATTAAAGGACCTTCCACAAAATTCTTTATCCCTAAACAGGACCCTTCACAAAAAATTTTATCCCAAAACAGGATCCTTCTCAAAATTATTTGTCTTTTAAATAGATGTTTTCAAGATGTTTTCACACTTCAAATTGAACTTTTCATAAATTTAATTATTAAAAAATAAAATTTGGCCTGTAAATAAACAGTTAAACCAGCCAAAGAATATATTACTTAGCTTTTTTATGTACGAAAAGAAAAAAAAAATTGAAAACACCAATCACTTAAAATTCACAAAATTATGACTAGAATTTTCACAAATATAAGAAAAACTTTTCAATTTCACAAAAACAGAATTTTTGTGTTTTAAATTAAAATTACTAAATTAAATAAAAAGTTGCTTATTTTAAATTAAGATGGAAAAAAAGTAAGGATGCATTGAATAGCGATTTTGGCCAAATACTGAATATTGAACCTGCGGGTAAACAGAATAGTAAATATTTGGCTAGCTAAATAATAACAAATATCATATATTCAGTCAAATGAATAGCATATTTCCATTCTGATAAACCAGATTTTTTTTTAAACTAAACTTAGCACTAAAAAAAAAACCCTCTGTTTTGAGTTATTATTTAAGAGGATGTTAAGCTTTTTCAATTAACAAAATTTAAATTCCATGTTTCTCCTGCAATTTCAAATAAATGAACACAATAGAGATGTGTCATTTGTTGAGGAACGATTCCAAAGGAACGGTTCCGGTGGTGCAACTGAACAAACGGTTCCTGTCCGTAAAAAGGATTCGTTCCTTTTCGGAACGATTCCGAAATGGAACGGTTCCTCGGACTCGTTCCAAAAAGGAACGGTTCCTCGGATTAGTTCCGAAATGAAACCATTCCGAAAAGGAACGATTGATCGGACTTGTTCCGAAAAGGAACGATTCCTCGGACTAGTTCCGAAATGAAACCATTCCGAAAAGGAACGATTCCTCGCACTCGTTCCGAAAAGGAACGATTTTTCGGACTAGTTCTGAAATGAAACCATTCCGAAAAGGAACGATTGATCGGACTCGTTCCGAAAAGGAACGATTCCTCGGACTAGTTCCGAAATGAAATCATTCCAAAAAGGGACGATTCCTCGCACTCGTTCCGAAAAAGAACGATTCCTCGGACTAATTCCGAAATGAAACCATTCCGAAAAGGAACGATTGATCGGACTCGTTCCGAAAAGGAACGATTCCTCGGACTAGTTCCGGAATGAAACCATTCCGAAAAGGAACGATTCCTCGGACTAGTTCCGAAATGAAGCCATTCCGAAAGGGACCGATTTTATTTTAAAATAAGATATATTTTGATTTATTAAAGCAAAGTGTATTGCCCAAATATCCTTCAAATGTGCATGAAAAAAAATCAGGGGAAGGGAGACGAAGAAAAACGAAAGAAAGAGAAAAGAAATTAAAGTTGTAGGAGGGGATAAACGTTTAATAAACTACAACTGTGCATTATATCTAGAGGTCTGTACGGGCCGGAATTTTCAGGCCCGCAGGTAATTTATTTCGGCCCGGCCCGTTGTAAAGTCAAAAGTTCGGCCCGGGCCTGGCCCATTTAAATTTTTATATTTTAGGCCCGGCCCGTACAGAAATCAGTGAAAATAGGCCCGGCCCGTTTTGGCCCATTACAATTTCTACGATTTCTAAAAAAAAAAAAAAAAAAAAAAAAAAAAAAAAAAAAAAAAAAAAAAATTTTAGATTTTTATCATATAATTAAGATTTTTTTAAAGAATATTGCATACATATCTATGGAATGATTTTACAGTACATTTTACAGGAAATACACATTAACAACATTAATGATTACTTAGACTCTTTGGCTATCAACATTCGAATAAAGATTCATTAAAAATTTAATATGGCTTAGAATAAAAGAAAAAAGAAAGAAAGCTAAAAACGTCGTTACTTTTGAAGATGTTTGATAAAAGTAAATTTATAGAAATATTTCTATATCATTTTATTAAAGGTTTTAAATCCCAATTCATTCTTAAATTCAAAGAAGCTTCTTTCTGATACATTTCTAAATTCCCTTTTTTCTCAGAAATGCATAAGATTAGCAGGTATCTTTATTCAAAAACTATATAAGGGGGGGGGGGGGGGGCGTTATCCATTTTTTGATACAAGCAATTTAAGAATACTACAAGTAAATAAAATACTGTCATAATCATATGTCACTGCTGGAAAAAAAATTAAAGGATTAAAATAGAACGATATTTTTTAGCCCCGTTAACGGGCTACTTCTGTCAAATGAAAAGACCCGCTTACTGATGCTAATCCTATGGAAAAAATTTATAAAGATAACTCGGTTGCATTTCAATATTTTTAAATGATTTTTTTTTCATTGGATAGCTGAGATGGATCAAAATGCAGGCCGTTTTTTATTTTTTCAATTTTGATTGCAGATATTTTTATAAGGGTGCTTTCCCTTTCTAAACCGGTTCTGAAAATGAAAGTCCCGCATAAAAAATATTTGTAAATATAATCGAAAAAGCAAACAACGACTTGAATACAGATCGATCTCAGCTATCCAATGCAAAAAAATAAAAAATAAAATAAAAATATTAAAATACAGCTGAGATATCTTTATAAATTTCTTGCACAGGATTAGCATTAGCAAACGGGTCCATTTGACCTTCCTTTGAGTGAACCCATTTGACTGAAGTAGCCCTCTAACATCTGTTATAGTCCTGAGTTTTTCGGGATTATACCAGGGGTTTTCAGAGTTTTACTCGGGGCTATAACCGAGGTGCTCTTTGAATCCATTTTAATCTTTTATTTTATCTTATTTTTTACGCACTGAGGAAGGGGATCCACACAATCCTCGAAACGGCCATTGTGGGATTTTTTTTTTTTTTTTTTTTTTTTTCATGTTATGATACTGTACATATTTACGTGTTTAAAAGTTGTTAAAGGTTTTAGCTTATGTAACCTAACTTCATAAACAAAAATTATTAAAGAAATTTGGATGTTTCTAAAATATTTTAATTACCGTCAATGAATGAACATTTTAGAAGTAATTTACTATTCATGACAGCTATATATTATATATGTTAAATTTCTTTACTATAAAAAAAATAATGTTGAATTGTTTGTTGTACTACCATTTTAGCCTTGCTTTTATTGAAACGTATCATTTTATGATTTCACTAAATCAGCAAATTTTGTGTGCTCCTATTTTTGAAATAAAATTCTTTTGAACAACATTGTATTTTGTAGTTTTTATTTTTTTACTTATTCTATGTATTTCAAAACTTATTTGTCTTAAAATATATAATTGAAGAAAATTAGTTACGTTATTGAACTAAATAGTTATAATTTCCTTTCTTACTACATAAAACCACAGTTTTAATTATGTGCAATTTCTAAATTTAAATATCCTGGATTTTCATTTGTATCCTTTTTCAGAAACTTACAATCTCATTTTCAGCTCACTAAACTTTGAATTTCAGAAAATATTTCTTTAATGGATTTTTATATTATATTAGGTAGTAACAGCTAAAATTTTATAATTTTAGGTGCAGGCATTTCGGTTTCGGCTCCGCATTGATGATTCATTTAGGAAGCACACTGTTATATACATACTAAGGCTGTCATATGCACTCCATTTAATCAATTATGTCTCTCCAAATCGATAAATATTGAATTTTATTATGTAAAAGATTCTATTCATATTTAGCCTTAACCCTTGAGGACGAGCGACACGTATACGTGCCACAAAAAAGCCTAAGAATCCTTGTTTATTTCCACCAGTAAAATATTACTGCAAAAGTAGCTTTATTTAATCAGAGCATTTTCTCGAATTCATAAGGCACAAATTTCTGTTTAAAAAAAAAATGACAATACATTAAAAATTTCATAAAATACTCCCGTCACGAAGGGGTTTAGGGTGTATTCCAATCCAAACTGCTTATTGTCTGATTTATTCTTAAATTCATTTTTGCTCTCAAACGTTTCAAACTGGCAATTCTCTTTCTTAGAAAGTACACAATGCGCCGTCCTTGTCATTTTTTTTTTCACAATTGCAAAAAACATTGGAAAAAAACTGTTGTCAAAGTTGGCGTTTTGAACTTAATTTCCTGAAGAGGGAGATCTGCGAACAAAAAAAATGGTCATACTGAGAAAGTAATTGTTTATAAATCAAATTCTAACGAATTGAGCGAAAAAAAAAGAAATCACGCGGCTTCTTATACATCTCTTTAAAAATCACCTCAGCAAGTTTCACGTATCTACTTTTAACCCTTTCCGGCACGGGCAAAATCTGTTAGTAAAATAAGAAAATGTTGACTGACACCGGAATTGGCAAACGATTTTTTTTAGATATTTTGAATTCCTTAATTTAAACCTTTGTTGCAAAAGCAAAATTTTACTAAAATGTTATTGGTACCGTTTGCAAGTTTGGAATTAAAATTAGGTATCCCAGACCGGGCACAGTGTGCCGGGAAGGGTTAAAAAGTGTCTGAAACTGTATCGGATATTTTCGAGCTGTTGAATGTGGAAAAATATTTTTTCAAATACACCCTTAATTCCTAAATAGATGGACTTCTAGGAATTTTCTCGAAATGGGCAGACTCCGAAATTCATAATTCCTGAGGAATCGTACTGAAATGGACCAACTTGGAAAACGGCCACTTGGTTACGAAGGCCGATATATAAGTTAAAGATTACGTTAGGGTGAATTTTGAAGAGGAAACAAATCATAGACCCTGATATCAAATATTAGATCAATAAAGAAATTTCCTGCGCAAAAATAATAAAATAAATAGAGGGTCATTTGACGACAGATTTTGGAGGGGAAAGCAATGATTACATTGAAAATCTAATAGACCGCTGTAACAGCCTGATGACGAAAACCAAAACTACAGTAAAATTTCATGGATAAACTATAGTGATAAATGAAAGGTCAACCAAATGCAAAATTTCAAGAGGAATTATGCTTATTACAATAAATCATAAAGTCAGGGAATACTTATATTATGGGGATTAGAATTAACTATGCTAATTAATAGCGCACACAGATGAATAAAATGAACTCTTAAAAACAAAATGAACTGTCCAAAATATTTAAAAATTAAAGCAAACGATAAGAAATGATATGAAAAAAATGAATACATAAGAAAATAAATTAGTTATAAATAATAAATATTGGGGATTGCATGTCGCTCCGAGATCTGTTATCCCTGTTTCCGGATTCGTTCCCTTTTTTCGTAAAATAGTTTTGGACGCGTTTTTTTCCCTTGGAACCTTTTTTTAAAAAATCCATCCTATTTTACCGGATTCCTTCCTTTTTATCTCGAAGTCGTTCCTTTTTTTCTCGGATTCGTTCCATTTTTATCGGACTCGTTCCTTTTTTTCTTGAAATCGTACTTTTTTCTCGAATTCGTTCCTTTTTCTCAAAATCGTTCCTTTGTCGGAATCGTTCCTTTTTTTACGGATTCGTTCCTTTTTTGAAATCGTCATTTTTTCTCGAATTCGTTCCTTTGTCGGAATCGTTCCTTTTTTTACGGATTCGTTCCTTTTTTTCTTGAAATCGTCCTTTTTTCTCGAATTCGTTCTTTTTCTCAAAATCGTTCCTTTGTCGGAATCGTTCCTTTTTTTCGGAACGATTCCAAAAGGAACGAGTCAAAAAAACTCGTTCCTTTTTTTCGGAACGATTCCAATAGGAACGAGTCCAAAGAACTCGTTCCTTTTGGTGAACGATTCCGGCTGGAACGGTTCCTTAAAAGGAACGATATTGCCCATCTCTAGAACACAATTTTCTTACATGGAAAAAAAAAAAAAAAAAAAAAAAAAACGACTTATTATTCAATTTATTCAATATCAAAAATGCAAGGTGTGTCACTACAAGCCGTAATTAAATATTCTTTCATAACTTTAGTAAAACTGGAGATATTTTATATTATTAGCGAGATTTACATCATATCAGTTTGTTTGTATGAAATATGATGGTATCATTAAAAATGACTGAATTTTGGTTAGCGGTACAATAAAAATACTGTTAGCTGCATTCTAGATAAAGAAATGTTTAGCTTAATGCTGTTTAGATATAAATGTTTGCAATTTCTAGCACTTCTTGTCATGTTATCATATATTAACAGAAATTAAAGTAATGCTGTTGACAATATAGTTACAATATCTTCGTTATTGTTAAAATAACAACAAAGTTTGACCCCATGTGAGATACACTGCACTTTTGACTGAATAAGTGAATTGCAATTCTAGATTGCTGAACAAAAAATTATCTGTTTTGATACTTATTGCCCCTGAAATTTTTTTTGTTTTGTTTAGAAACATCCTTTTTGTCAAAAAGCAAAAAATGAATTATTTATCAGACAATGCTCAGGAACTTTCATTTCTATATAATTAATTCCTACAAAGATTGTCATTAATGATTAATTTTCTTAGGTGACACTTTTAAAACAGCAAATAAATAATATAAAAGAATTCTCTTTTATTTAAAGACGATTCTGCCAAATTAATCTGAATATTTTTATTAATTGAGAATTAAGAGTAGAAGTTGTGTAAAGTAAAAAAAAAAAAAATAGTAAAAAAGTTTAAGTATTCGATATGGTTGAATAGTTTGATACTTGGCCAAATTGAATATTCAGTAGGCCAAATAGTTTGATATTTGATCTAACCAAACATTCAATAGTATGGCTGAATACCAAACATACAGTGCATTCTTAAAAAACTAAATACAGTAAAATATAATTTTTGTACGCATAATACAACAGAAATGTTATCTTTAGGCTAAAACGTCATACTTTATTAATTACAATATAATCAAAAGAAATTAAAATATAATAATAAAAAGTGAGAAAGAAAAAAATATATGTATATTTTGTTTATTAAGGTACAAAATACTTCTGCTTTTGGAATAGCACAACATTTCATCAATTGTATGAATGCATTTAAATTCAAGTATTACAATTTCTTTTCATTTGTCTTAAATATGAAAACAGAATTTTTTATATTACATTGGAATTGAGATAATTTATAATGAGCAGGTAAATTGGCATAACTTTAAAATTCCTCTAATTCAGTTTTGCAACACAGCAATGCATACAAAATACAAAAGGAAATTAAAAAGAAAAAGAAAAAAAAATGATTTTGTTTCAGAAAATATTCAAAGAAAGTGAAAAGGAAGATTTTATTATTTTAAAACAAATTTTTAAAGAAATAATGTTATTTTATTCTTTTCTTAACCATTATATAAATAAAGAGAGGGGAGGGGGAGAGAGAGTTTTTTGAGTTTTGTTTAAACTGTGATAATATTTTTATTTAGCAGTAAATTTGATTAAATTTACTACTTCTGAAGTTTCTTAAGAGATAATATGAAGATAACACGTAAGAAAAAATAAATACAGAGGACTCAATCATTCAGCATTTCATTATTTAAGTTAGAACAATATAATTACCTTAAAAGGAAAAAAAGTGTCATTTATCTGATTGTTATCGAATAATGAAGAAGCCACACAATATATAAAATAAAATATAATTTACCTATCAAAACGGGTAACAGTCTGATCAACCACAGTTCCATGTGGAGGATTACTGATAGCTCGCTGATGCACTCTGAAGAATCTTGTATTTATTTTCTTGTTGACCACAACAAATCCAAAGCGAACTCTACATTAACAAAAATGTCTTATGATAAATGACCAGAAAATAAACTTTCAATATACAATACATCAAACTTTCAAAATTTCTCGATATCAGGCAAAATTATTAATCTACAGAGAAGATATAAATAGACTTGCAAACATGAGTTGGGAAGATTATGCTTTGTCACTATATTCTATGTAATTTCAACTGACCTCTCAAAGTCCAGTTTCTCATTCCTTATCTTAAATCAGTAACTATGGTAACACTACATTTGGTTGAGTAATCACTCTAACTTTTCGTACAATAACACTGAAAAAAGATGACCTTGATGAATGGGCACTTTATTGGTACAGTGAAGTTAATTATCATTACTAATGCAGCCAGATATTTTTAACATCTCTACAAGCATATTTCACATAAAAAAAAAAGTGATGCAGCTAGGGTTTTTGAAACCCTGGACACTTCCAAAACACAGGGTATTTTTTTAGAATTAGCACTGATTCTTAAGAAGCCACTGCAGTGAAAATCCCCAATTGCAAAATCCCATGTTAACCACAATAAAACTTTGAAGCGGGATGACTCATTACCTAATATAATTATTAAAATACTGTTTTCACCATCAGAAAGTAGATGTCAGATACAAATAATGAGCATTTAAAAAAATTGTCAATGTAAGTATCTTTAAGAAGATAAAATTTAATCAAATGGAAATTTCAAAGTTTATAGATTATTTTTTTATGTAGTTAAAATTTACAGAAACAATTTTTTTTAATGCATTTAATCAGCATCTGTCACCTACTTTCTAATGGTGAAAACTGTATTTTAATAATTATGTTAGGTAATGAGTCATTGCGCTTCAAAGTTTTCTCATAGACTAACTTGGAATTTCTCAGTCGGGGAGTTTCACTGTAGCGGAGCCTTAACAAAAGAACCATCAGGAGAAGAAAGATATATTTAAAAAATTGGGCCACACAGTTCTGAAAAAGGACACCCACACATGCTGCTGAAAAAACAGTTTAAAGCTGGTTTGATTCCATCTTTAAATGATAGTATTTAATCAAACCTTCTATTTTAAGATTTGAGATATTAGCAAGTTCTTATTTGAATTTATTTTTTAGTCTTCGGTCATCTTATGAGAAAATTTCACTTGAGAAAATATGAAGATTGTTAAAAAATGGTTAAAAGACAACTTTGTCCCAAGTAGTATGTGAAAAAATCAGAGTTCGCATGCAACTTAAAAAATGTAGGAGTTTTACAAAAAAAAAGAAAAAAATATTATTGTTAATTTTTTTGAGTGCATGAATGCATATTTAATTATGCATCATTGCATAATTAAATATGCATAATTATTTACTTGATATTTACTTATAATAATTTAATCATTTTTAAAATTATCTTAATTTTTATTTTAACATTTTATTATATTGTAAGCATTCATCATAATTTCGATTGGATTATTATTCAAATTATGCTTAAAAAATAAAAACAAATCAATGACCAGAAATCCACAAAATTCTGAAATCTGCACAACTTCTGGTTACAAGTAATGGATTTGAAAAAAGACTACTGTACCAAATTAAATTTTGTCACACTTGGTGCCAATATGAGTTGCTATGGCAGTACACACACACACACACACAAAAAAAAAAAAAAAAAAAAAAAAAAAAAATGTAACACTTTCATAAACATATACTACATCAATTAATTTTGAAATTTAATGCATGTTCAAATGAATAACTATTTGTTAAAAAAGAAATACATCCATATCCATAGCAAATAAACACCCATTAAGAACACTTACGGCTTTCCTTGGAAATTTTCATTGATGACAGACATCAGTTGATGAATTTCATGTTCACGAACATAACGTATTTGTCCATCTCCTACACCATCACGATATACTATGATTATGTCGGGCAAGAAACTATTTTTCTCGTGATACTTTCTCAAGGCAGCTATACAAGAGAAAAGCCATTATAAGGTTTCTCTCAGATTATAGAAGTTAAGAAAAAATCATTAAAATGAACTATATATTATTTCAGTGTTTCTGCATCAGCTCTAATGACTTTAATTTACCCCCTAAATGACACCAAAATAAATGTTTAGGTCAGAATCATATTAAAGTTTAAATGTTTCTCAATTTTCCTTTTCTCCATAATAATGTATGTATTTCTGGCACATTCATATTTACAGTTTCATTTTCATTCCTATTTGCTTAAAAATTCCAAATAGTAATATTCTGAAGTCTAAGAATACATATTATTTTTAATTTTAGAATGAATTCTACATCATGAATTACAGCCATAAAATGTCAGTAACTACATGCTGAAACACCCTTTGAACTGCTAACTTTGACAATTTAAAACAGATTTATTATTTTTATAGGAGAACAAGAAAAATATTTAAAAAACTGTTTAAACCTTTAAAGGATGTTCACAAATTTCATTGTGAATGTATTTGACTCAAAAAGTAGACCATTAGAATTTGACAATAGCCTTGACTAAAATATAACTTTTCTACATTTACACAACTAATTTAAAACACAATTCCCAATTTATTTATTTTTTTCTTTCAATAGAATTTTTCTGAATAATTTAATTTGATTTTATAAAACTTAATTCTCCAATTGTCAAATGTTGACTGCTTTGGAATTTCACGGTTGAAGATGGTTTGAGAGTCAGCAATGAGGGGGCAATTTCATCTAAGAATTATTAAAATGCAGAAAAGTCTAGGAAGGACATGTTGATGGCTACTGAGAAAGGGAATGGAAGACTTCTCCTGAAATCATTACTGACTAACTAGCAAAACATTTGCTATCTTACATTTTCAGAATGAAATGAAACACATTTTATTGTTTATACTAAAAATACATTAGCTCATGCTTAAAAATTATTTGATGGAGTTTTACATTATTGGATAATAAAACTTTTTCACAATTCTTAAAACTATAATGCACAAAATATACCAAATAAATTCTAGCCTAATAGATACTTCTTTATTTCATTTAATTTTTAAAATTACAACTCATTTGAAATAAAAGAATTTTCTTAAAATATTCTAAAGAATTTGAAAAAAAAAAAAAAAAAAAAAAAAGTAGAGATGTAGTCAACAAATAAAATTAATCTACACCAGGGATGGCCAACCTGGGGCACACGTGCCACAATGTGATATTGATGTTGGCAATCTTCCCAAAAAAGTTGGCCAACCATGATCTACATTTACATATATATGGTTATTTAATAAGCATGTTTATTTAATAAATTATGAAGCTAAAGAATTAGCATAATGATATTTTACAATACATATCAAAATTAAATAAAATCTATTTTCATTAAAAAAGTAAAAACTAATGCAAAGCCAAATTAAATAAAGATCTGAAATTCCAGATTTTGATGCTGAAATTGCATTTTACGACTTTTAATAGATGATTTTTCTAAGCCACAATTTTACAGACAATTGACATAAATCTTTTAAGAATTAAAATATGTGCATGTACATTTTTACCTCACCTGATGAAGAAAGCTGGTATTTACTGTCGGACTCCCATTTCTTGGCATTTTGAGCAGAGTGACTCTGACGGTTCTATTCTAGATGATAGGTAAAACGCTATAACGCATAAGGGAGAATGGCATCCATAATTGGCACGTTAGCTTAGATAGTGACAATCATAAGCAGAAACAGGGGTGCCCAGAGAGGGGTTTGGTGACGCAAGATGCGTCATACAATTTAGTTTGGGGGGGGGGGGGGAATTTGAGAAAAAGTACATTTTTTTTGGGGGGGGGGGGAGATTTTTAATTTTTTAATATTTCAAAATTTAATTCCAGAAATGTTCCTATGTTTTCTTTCTTTAAATTCTAGATAAGGGCAATAATAGCTCATTCTGCTATTCTCATTTCGCTATCTCTTGAAGGTGCAGTAGATTATAAGTAGAATATAATTTACAATTTGTGTTATGTTTGTGGTGGGGGGGGGGGAAATGTTAAAGTATGTAGGGTTTTTTTTGGGGGGGGGGGAATTTGCGTCATTAGGTTTGGGGGGGGGGATGGTCACCACTGAGCAGAAATGTACTTTAAGAAAATGTATTATTTATAAATGTGTTGTTTAAGCGTGGTAACAGCAATATTTTTATTAATAATTATGATATTTAAAAACTTAAGCAATGCTTCTGATAATAAAAATGCTGATAATAATTATAGGAATGAACTGTAAAAGCACATAGCCATATTTTCAACAATGGAGATTCTTTATGTATAAAAATTAATGCAGACCATTTCATAACATTTTAATATGATTTTATCAACAATTTTATAATTAAAAAGGTGTCTTTGAATTATGTATACATATGTCTATCGTTTGTTTTCTAAATGCATTTAAAATATTAGACCTTTATATAAATTAACAGCTATTACACATGACTTTATTTACATAACGTTAAAAAAATGGCACATTAAGTACAAAAATTCACTCACAATAATTAAAAACATATACAATTAACTCTTTACAGTAGATAGAATTTTTGATGATCCAAGCTTTCATATTTTTGTTTTTATATATAAGATTACATAAATACTTTTCAAGAGTTTCAAATTTTATGCACTTTCCCTAAGATTAACTGATGAATGGATTTATTTCCTTCCAACTTTATTTTATTGTTTCTGGCAAAGTTAGAATTTGGTGCCCCCCCCCCCCCTCTTCCCAACTTTTTCTTGTGATAGTAATGACGTCAGTAGTATAAATTTGACGCCTCCGAAATTTCCGTAGTCTTTTAAATTTGATTGGAATCAGTATTTTGGAAAATTTTACGGTAAAAAGATATTAAACTGAAAAATTATGTAAAAGTGTCTTGTAACGCGTGAAATTTCAAGCCATTACTACTGAAATACTTAGTAGGTATTACTTGAAATACTTAGTAGGCCATTTGACTTCAAATAGCTTTTTTACATTCTTATGAAACAAATAAATATTGACATAATTAATTCTCTCTCGCTGGATATTGATCAGAAATTTGTTTTCATTTTCTGTTGAAAATCAAAGTCTCTCCGAAAATTCAGCCGAACAGATACTGTCTGTATTCCAAAAATCTCATTTCTTCTTTTCGGAAAGAATGTTAACATTGTTCATTAATTTGAATTATAACGGCTCAAATGAGACACTTTCTATTTATTGCTATAAACTTTCTGTTTATAATTATCAGTTATAATTGAACGTGAGTACAAATTATACAGTATGTAATACACATAAAACTAAACTTTGATGACGTTTTTCACGTGCTCAATAAAAGCTGTAGACTTACCGACAATAGAAATTTTTTTGTTAGAAAACACGAAGTATCTCATATACTTGTCTTTAAGAAAGATGATCAAATTTTAAAAAGTTATTTTAAAAGATAAAACGAGATATGCATACCTAAAACATTTTATAATAAGGATTAAGTTCATATAATTAAAAAGTAATTCTGTGTCATTGATGAATTAATTACATCCTATTTTACATGAAAGTAAAATGTTTTGGTCAAAGGTATAGACAGTTCAAAGAAAACCTTGGAAAACTTCGATCGGTTAGGCCGACAGCCGCAATTGGGCTCGAACCCAGCACCTGGTCGTCTACCAGTTTCAGAGTGAGTGTCTTTGTATGAATAATGAAGTCTCTTAAATACGATTTCAAAGCAAGTGAAAGAAATAAAAGAAATAAATTGTCATAGATAAGAACTATTTGAATATAATATTATGAAGAAATTTTAAGAATAAATAAAAGAGAAAGAAAAAGACCTAAAGTAAATAAATGTGTTTTGTGATTTTTCTTTCTTTTAATTTTCGCCCTGAATAGGGCTTAGCCCCTAAAGAGGCTTTTGTAGTCCTGAAAAGGATTGTTTTTTTAGGTTCAGAAAGAGATTTATTTTCTTATAACATTTCAGTATCAATTATGGTAGAATCACTGTCATAACTTATGTCAGATTTTCCAGTGTCGTTTGAAGTATCTGTGTCACTTTCATCTCCTACAACAAAACTGATCTTTTCTATTTTCTGCTCCACTATATTATCTGTTTTCCAGTATTCATCTTCTGTTTTTATTACACGCTCACAATAATTTCGACCACTGGAATTTTGTTATGCTTGAAAATGCTTCGACGGTTAATTTTTTCATTTCAGTTAAACTGAGTTCTGAATTAACGTTCCTGTCTTTGATGTAGCGTTTCGTATCCGCCCATGCAAATTCAATAGCATTTAAATCACAATGGTATGGTGGTATTCTCAATACATCGTGGCCTCTTTCTTTTAAAAATTCGTCTGCACAATACCTTTTTGTGGGGGGTGCATTTGCGACTACCAAATCATACAGATCTATTTTTCTCATTGAAATATCATGAGGAATTTGGTTTTCTGTTAGCCATAAAGACAGCTCCTTTTTTGTGGCATATTTAGACAGAGTTTTGTTCAAAATTTTTGTATGGTAAGGAGCATTGTCCATACAAATAACGCTGTTTAGCTGGGATGTTCGGAAGCAATTTTTCTTTCAACCACTTTGAAAAATTGTCAAAATTCATTTGCCCGTGGTAATCGCCTGAAGTGGTTCCTGATTTAAATGCTAAGCTTGCACCAGGTATAAATCCATCTTCATTTTCGGCATGTACCATGATTAGCCGGCTTCCTGCATTTTTCTTAGTATAAGCTCCAGTTTTCCCAAGCTGCCAGCATTTTCCAAAACACATATTATTGTCAATCCATGTTTCGTCCAAATATATAATAGGTCTCTTATTATTTCTATGTTCTCTTATCTCTCGTAAATATTTAATTCTCCAATGTACAATATCTTGCCTTTCCATGCTAATTTTTCTTTTATCCTGGCAACGTTTCCACCGAAATCCGATTTTATGAAGTATTCGTCGCAAGGCTTCTTTTTTCCAAGGAAATTCCATTTTCTCTCTTATAGCGGGCAACAGAGTATCCAGGTAAGGCATCCTATTACTTTTATAGAACTCATTTACTGTTTGTCGAATGACGCAAAGATTGAAATCATCTACATTTAATGCTACATTACGATTTTTATGCGGTTTCCTTTGTTTACCAGGGGACTGTAAAATGGGAGAAAGCATAGCTTCTTTTTTTATGCGTGCAATTGTTCGCACTGATATGCCTGTTGCAGCAGCCGCTCTCTTCTGAGCTTGTTGAATCGGAATCAATGGATTTTTCGCCTTTGCTTCCTCCTCAAAAAATTTTAAAACTTTCAAAATCATATTTCGCTCTTTCGAATGAATAGTTTTCTTATTCTCTGACATTTTGTTAAGATGAATATGCGGAAAAAACAGTAATAATAGTAGTAATAATCATAATAAAAGAGGCAAAGAGATAGATCAACTACAGATACAAGCAAGCGTACGCTATGATCTGAAGCAGTTGTCAACTAAGAGATAACAGGTGCTGCAGAAGACCCGTATTTCCGGTATTTGGCAGATTGATCATTTGCCAACTACGCACTTGGTACTTGGCAACCTTTGATCCTGGAACTCCTGGTCAAGAATAGATTCTTCCAAGGTCATCTGCCAAGATATCGGAGCTAAACAGTAATTGCTGGCACAGTTACAGTTGCATTATAGATTTGAGGAAGTGAAAGATTTTATTTTATATTATAGAGCTTATTTCTGCTAGTAATTACAATCATATTACTTAGAAGCAAAATATGAAAGTTATTATTAAAACAAACTTAAAAAAAAAATTCTTCTTAATCTCCAACATAAAATTTAAGATACCATAAAAACAAAAAATCATTGTATTTTACTTACATTAGTACAAAACTAAAGTTTATGTATAAATAAATAATAATAAAAATTAAATTAAAGGCAATTAGTCTTCTAAAGTCCGTAACGATTTTTTTAAACTGCTCTTTTCATTATTGATTAAAGACATTCTAATCACTTAATAGAATAAAATTAATTTAGTCTTCAGAACAGCAAAACATACATTCATTGTCCAATTACATACAGATGACTACAATGAAAGGTAGCATTGTGAAAAAAAAATGATATATCTAACATACATTCTCTGTATTTTACACAGATTTTCCTTAACAATACATTATGAACTAGTGTAATTTTAACAGCAACAGATTTAAGTCTAAATACCATAAAAGCATTATGTAACATGGCGTTTCTATGGAGTTAAAAATTCAAATTCACAAACCTGTGAAATTCAATTGCATGAAATTAGACAACTCCTGCCATGCCCCAGCAGCATGGAAAGAAACTTTCGAGTACCAACGTGTACAACTTTGATCGAGGCTTGCAACAAAGGCACCAGCAGAATGCCCTTTTCTAGAGGAGTCATGGTATGTGTCATAGCCACAAATCATAATATTGGCTTTGATCTATTCAGTAGAATGGAAAAATTAAAAGGAGACACTTAATAATAATAGAGGCATTAAAGAATGTTAAATGCAAAATTTTACACTTACTGGAATGGAGAGAGCCCAAGGTATGCCACCTAATTTGCAGTTTAATTGAATTGCGACTTTAGTAGCAACAGTCATCAATCCTTTGGGTCTGCCAATGGTCCTAGATAGCACAACTTGGCTGGGTACTAAATAAAGAAGAAAAAATTAGAAGTGACAGATTAAAAGCAAAGATAGATCTGCAAAATTGTATCCCTTTAATACCAACCCAAAGTGTTAGTAGTGTTTTACAGCAAACAATTAAAGTTTAGAACAGTAGTACTCACTGAAATTTCTGGAAGAACCAAAAAATT
This sequence comes from Maratus speculifer, assembly GCA_964019185.1. Classification (NCBI taxonomy): domain Eukaryota; kingdom Metazoa; phylum Arthropoda; class Arachnida; order Araneae; family Salticidae; genus Maratus; species Maratus speculifer. Next base: position 306,548,622 of record OZ025295.1, on the reverse strand, counting down.
GAAAAGTTTAGGGATCAAATGTAACAATTTATGGTAAATAGATCTCCATATATTTGAGTGTAAAAATAATTTATAAAAATATAAATATAAATTGTACCATTTCTTGTGGCTAAAAGTAACCACATGTTAGTATTTTAACACAATTTTTTCACACACTTCATTTACATAATTTATAAAAATCTTGAAACATTTGGAAGATCAAGAAAATAATTAAAAATAAGATCAAGATTTAAAAAATAAAACCTTCAAAATTTTTTGCTCAGAATGTGAATAGGTAGGTGGCTTTTGCTGATATTTTTGCATGAAAATTACACACAGGCTACAAAAAATATGTTTATAAATGGTAAATTTCAAAGATTTTCGACAAAAAGAATTATTTTGTTTATAATATTAAATAGTATAATGTGCAAAAAAATAGAAACATTTTTTACAAGTTGTTAGGTTCATTTAAATACAGCCAAACCTAAGTTTTTCCTTATTAACACGAATCTATCAAAATAGGAATTTATAAAAATGTTTTATATTACATTAAAAAATACTTATGTATACATTGTAATATGACTAAAAATTTGTTTTCTCTAACTAAAAAGGAAAAAAAAAAAAAAAAAAAAAAGTGATTCTAGTGATTTTATTGTTCTGATGAATTTTTGTCCATCTTAACGAATGAACTCTTACAGGGTTGCCACTCTAATCTTGAAAAAAAATTCCCTGTATTTTCCCTGTACTGCAATGCGTTTATTTCATGTTGAGTGCGGAAAAATATATGCGTGTATGAAGGCAAATTAAAAATGGCATAATTTGCCATTACCAAATTCCCTGTGTTTTCCAGATTTTTTAGGATTTTTTTAAAAATTCCCTGGAATTTCCCAGTTTTGGGAGGAGATTTAAAATTCCCTGTATTTTCTCGGTTTTCCAGGTTCTCCAGGTGGCGTGGCAACCCTGTCTTAATCTGTACGTATTAAACAGTGTCTCGTACATGCACTTCCCATAGATCTTAAACTAGGATTTTGTTTTTGTATGTAATAATGAGAGATCCATCTTAAACGGGACAGTCTTAAGAGAAATTCACTGTATATGTTTGTAAATTGAAACTAGTAGTAGTACTAGTTTATGTACAAATTTGTAGTACTAGTTATTTTCACATAGAATGAGAATATATTAAGTAAAATAATTCAGTTAATAAAGTTAAAATTTGAAGTAATAAGTCTAAGTATGATTAGAAATTTCCTAAAAGTTCAATTTGAACAGAATAAAAGGAGGGGGGGGGGGGTATGCACTGGTACTGCACCAAACTAAATTATATATTGAACATTTTCTAAACATTTTAAATGTTCCCAGAATTAGATGAAAGTTACCATTAACACCAGTGGGACAGTGTTAAATCTAATAAATAAGGGGGAACAAGTAGATTTTTTTACATAGAGCGCGTTCAGAGACCGAAACACGAGTAACTCGGAAAAATGGGGAATGACGTCATAGTGGTTTCTAGGGGTAAGGTTGGGTTAAAACGGCTCTGAACGCTTTCGGGAAAAGTTACGGGATTTTTTTATTTACATCAACAAACATGGCGGCAACTGGGCTTTTGATAGTGCAGACAGATTATTCGTCAGATGAGAAGATTATAATATTTTCTGAATAACCACTCTTATTAGAAGGGGAAGTGTTTAAAAAGTTATTTTTTATGTGAAATATATACTGTGGCACAAATGTCTGCTGCAGATTTTGCTGGCGATTTTAGTGTGAAGTGGAGATGCAATCATTCGGTTGAAAATATGGTATGTTTAAATTATTATGTGCTTATATCTATAAAATTTGTAATAAAATTCTCGCCCTCTCGCGAAAAAAAGCATATATCAAATAAACGTTTCTGCTGACATTTCCCTCCCAAGAAACTTCTATTTTATGGATGTGTAAATTATAAAATAAATTTAAAATGATCGGGAAAAAAAAAGCCAGTCGCTTAATTTGCTAAATATCTTTGTGTACATGGCGAAAATGGGCAGATTGTGTGTTTCCATGACTTCAAGAATATGGTAACACAACTGTAGGTAGCTGTAACTATATTGCAATGTGTTTGTTTTGATGCTTACTTAGTTTATTTCCAAGTAATATTGTTTACTTTATTTCTATACTCTTAAACAAAAATAAAAAAATACCTTGCAGACAGCAGAAAAAATAAAAATATTTACAGAAAATTAAAGAAGTTTTTAAACTGCTATCTAAAAATGTACATTTAAAATATCTTTTGTTAATTCTAATTGAACTTGGTATCAATATATTAACTTATAATGGAGTGTAATGAAATCACATAATGTTATCCCTGTTGTTAAGAAGCCTGCTGGGAAGTCAAGGAACTCTGGAACCGAAGATCTGTTAAAATTTTTATGACAGCTGGATACATTATCAGGCAGATATTTTATTAATTTTCTGTCTGTAAATGTAGCCCGCTAGTCCTTGGTGTCTTCAATCAAGCTCTTCACTGATGTTGCAAGGTCTCATTTTGTGACAATGGATGTGTTTCATTCACAGTACGTTAATATGTTAATATCAAGTCCATTTGGGATTTCAAAAGTTATTCTACTCATACTTTTTTGGATAACAATAATAAAATCAAAATGTTCTTTCTTTTCCTGTAAATATTTTTACATTATCTTTGTCTGAAAATGTTATAAATAAGAAATGCAGACAATGTTCGACTATAGGGATTTTGGTGAGAATAAGAAATTTTGTATGCATATTTTCTACATAGATGTAACTAGAGGAATCAGGGGGGGGGGGGGTTGCTCAATCCATAATTTTACATTGAAGTGATACCGTGATGATTGGGGGTATTTATTTATAGTAAATATTGTAATATGTTTTAAAGCTCATTTCTATTCTATGCATTTGAATTTTCTATTTTAAATACTAGGGATGTAACGAGTACTGTCTATTTGGCTTGGTCATACTATCATAGTATATGCGGTAGCATTTGGTATAATATGTTTAAGAAATGAAAAATGCAAATGTCTTTTTGAAATTTGTGGCAAACAGTTCACGTATGACAGTGATTTTCTTTTTTTTCAAAAAATAGAACTTGACAAGACGAATAAAATGATAGCATTCAAAACATTATCGTAATTTACTATAATTTTTTATTTAACTTTTAACAAAAAAAAAATGAAGACTAAAAATTCAACAAGCGATAGCTAACAATCCCATGGAGGGATTAACTTTATTTTTGGTTTATTTTAATCCTTTTGAGGTACTACTCTGTTATCCCGTCGACCAATTTCATCAAATTATAAATATCGCCAAACTAATAGCCAAATTATACTTATTGACATAATTTTTATTTTAAATAACAAAAAAATAATAATAATAATTATTATTATTAGAATATTAATAAAAATACAAATAAAAAGTCAAAATAAAATCATGCAATGACATTTTAAACACCTTTAACGTATTTAATGTCATTGAACGTGACATTCCATTATCAGCATTTAATATTAGAATTTGGCGATAATTTTTTGGTCAATGGGATAACAGAGTAGTACCCTTTTTGGTAAAACTTAAAATAGATTTTTTTTTTTTTTCATCTTTGTATGTTTGACGATTGCCAAGAAAATCGAATTTGTGTCTTAAAGTTCCAGTTGAACATTGTTGCTGTTGTAATTTTTTTTTTTATTCGTTGCCACAGAGTTTAAATAAGTAATTTTTTATGTATGTAGTATAATTCATTCAAATTAAATAAATCATGTGGAAAACATAATTATTTGTTTTTATTGCGAAGCATTTAGTTTCAGTTCTTTGAATAAAGTTGTGAGTGCACTGTAATTATTTTCTTCGACTCCTTGGTTTATTTATCAGACATCATGCATTTTATTTGACAATGCAATAATTAATTCAAATATAAAAATAAAATTTTGGCAGCAAATATTTTTCTTTTCAAGATATAAAAAAATCTTCAGTTTTTAACAAAAAATTTGAATGACAAGTATTAAAAAATGCTCTGGTGAGCAACAAAAAAGGTTAATATGTTTTTAAATATGAAAAAGTGTTTGACAAATGCTTCTAATTGAGCATGAGAGAGGACAAGGGGTCCCTTCTTGGCTGCAGCTCACTGTCAGTGCCAAATTTGAAAAAGTCATATTTGTGCTTTTTCCATATAAAAGAAATTTGCATAAAACTTTGTCTTTTTTTTTAGTAAAATTTTCAATTCTGCTTTACATGTGAACTGCACTGTTGACTCTGCAATACAAATCATTTTCTGTGCAGTTCTATGCTGGGAGCATGCTTGGTGGCACTGCATGAGTATGATACGCTTCAGGAACTAAGGTTTCTGGTACTATTTCGCCTTACATTCATGTTTAATTATGCTGCATTTTTCTTGGCTATGTCTTTGCGCTTCACATTTTTATCGTAATTGTGACTGATTTCCTTTACACAGAAAAAGTGCAAATATGATTTTTTCGAATTTGGTATTGGCAGTGAGCTGCAGCCAAGAAATAACCCCTTGTCCTCTCTCATGCTCAATTAGAAGCACTTGTCAAACACTTTTTCATATTTAAAAACATACTAGCTGACCCGCCCGGCGTTGCCCGGGTCCGTATTAGCAATATTAAACGAACTTGAAATTTGTATGATTTTATCAATAACTGGAAGCATGCAGAAATGCATTGTCTGAAATACGTCATTTTCATCGTTATAAAGTATTAAAAGGTTCTGAAAAAAAAAGAAAACTTTTAGTAATACAATTTTTAGTTTAAATCAAATGTTTTCAATATTTTATTTAATTTTATTCAAAATGAAAAAAGATTTTCTTAGCAGACGATTTTTTGTGATAAATACATTATCTGTTTTATATTTCTTCTGCTTTATTCCTTTTATTTATAGAGTTCAAAATGAAAAAAGATTTTCTTAGCAGACGATTTTCCTGTGCCTCAATTAATTATCCTCGGAATTCCTTTTATTTATAGAGATTAACGTTTTTTGTTGCTCACCAGAGCATTTTTTAATACTTGTACTACCAAATATTCAGCCAAACCGAAGATATTTAACAATATTTAGAAGACTTATTTTGCTTTTTGTGAAATATATTTCAGTCAAAAATTAGATCACTTCCAAAGACTTCTTTATATTTCATACAAAGCAAAGTTAATATGATCAAAATCTCATCTCATTAAAATGTTTTCATTATTATTAAAGTTGTGAACAAAAATTCGGGTTTAGCTTACCCTTGCTACCCTATATTTTTTATTGACTGTATTGTATTTTTGATAGAAAAGTGAATAGCGAGAAGAATGGAAAAAGAAAATTAGTTTATTTTTTTACAAAAATTATTTTATTTAAAAATAATTTCTATTCAAGTTCTCTTTAATCAAATCTCTTTCATACTGAATTCTGATAGACATAATCAGATTTTAAATTAACACACTACAACTGTAGAACTTGTCATACTTTTATAATAGTTAAATATTTAAGAGTTAATTAAAATATATTCTAACATCATTTTTTATTTGTCTCTTTTTTTTTTTTTTTTTTTTTAAATTTTAGACACTATTTTTAACAATATGTTAGCTTTACTTCAGTGATATGTTAACATCACAATTTGAAAGCTATGTTATTATACGTAAAAGTAAAGATTATATTGCATAAATAGAAATAGACCAAGAGGTGGCAGTGGGATCAAGTTCATGATTGAAATTCCAGAATTAGTTAAAACTCGATTGGCATATTAAAATGCAATTAGTCTGTCAAATCATATCTTAGTGGAAAACACCTGAAAATATGATTTTAGCAGTTGACTCATCAGTTTATTATTTTGTTTTCCTGCTCCATCGGTAAACTTACAAATCAATCACTAAAATCTAGTTTCCAAGTGTTTTCGACCAAGATATGACTCGGCAGACCGATTGTGTTTCAATATGCAAATTGAGTTTTAACTAATTCTGGGATTTCAGCAGTGGACTCGATGATTGTCTATGTGGCCACCTCCCGCTCTAAAATATTCCAGTGTTGGGTCATCCAATTTATTTTAAAGAAAATGGAAAATAAACTAGGCCTAAAATGTTTCTTCACAGAAGGCGTTCAAAGACTGAAAATCGAGTTACTCGAAAAATTGAGGAATGACATCATACGGGTTTCTCAATGTAACAGGGGTTAAAATGGCTCTGAATGCTTTCGGGTAATGTGGGCAGATGTTTTTTATTTACATTTACAAATGTGATGGCAGCCATATATTGTTATCGACGTTAGAATGGCTCGGAAGCGAAAAAGTAACGTGATCTAGATAGATGATTGCATCACGCAATGCTATAGAATTTTGTTGTGCTCTGCGTTTGTTGGTATTTGAACCTGTGTTTAGTTTGTATTGAATTTTGACAGTAATTGATTCAAAAACTATGTTAACCTTTATGTGGGGGCTTGGACAACATCTGTCCAGGTTTGCAGGTATTCTCAGACAGATGCTGTCTGAGTCCCCCTGTAAAGGTTAAAATTATAGAGAACCTTTGATCACCAGTTACATTGCGCCTGGAAGTGTACGTAGTGTATTATTATTTATTTATTTTACTGCCAAAAAAGCTCTGCAATTTAAACCTAACCATAGTGCTATTACTGGAGGAATAAAAGTGAGTTTATTATTTTTCTCTTTGTATATGTATGCTCCAATGTATTTTTATAAGCACATATAATTTAGGTTTCATGTGTATATTTTTCTATAATGCAATATTGTAGTAACTAGAAATTTGTGTTCAAATTTAATAAATTAATTCTGTTCAGTGAATTAATAAACATAAGCCTACTTTATCTGATGAAAATTTTTTAGGCTATTTCCTATCTCTATATTTTAAAATTTATTTAACTAGCTTTTCTTTGATGATGACTTAAAAAAAATAACAGTGAAATTTATTCTAAATGATTTAAAACTTCTTAACACTTGGCTCTTAGAAATTAAAACTATCATAAATAGTGGGGAATAAATACACTTTGAGATTTAAATCAGTGTCATTGATAAAAAATGTTTTTCTGGGTGGGTGGCTTATGTTTACATAAAACTTAAAAACATATTTTTTTTAGCAAAATTAGATGTATTAATAATGTTGTCCACTTTTTGAGATCAAGAAAAATGATAGTACTCATTATTTAATTATAGTATTCATCTGAATAATTTTGTTTTAATTCAGCAGTTATAGGTAACTCTTATTATTTTTGGAATTCTTCATGAATATTTAAGCTTTTCTGTCAGCAGTATAAATAAAAATATTGGTACTTATGTATTAACGCCATCGCAGAAGAAGTTGCATTAATGTGCCGATAAAGAGCAATCTTGTTGTTCACACCAGTGTTGAATTCAGTGGGTGGCCCGGGGGGGGGGGGACATTCCTCCCGGAGCAATGAAATGTCCCCTGAGAAAAGTGTCTGAATTCAATATTAACTTGGTATAAGCTACGCAGTTATTACTGAAGTTGAAGATATACCAAGGGGCTGAGTTAAGAGGGACAGAAGAAGAATCATTTGGTATTTATATGACAGCTGGGTACACTCACAGGGTAAGGTTTCATTTTGATTTCCTGTTCTGTAAGTGTAACTCGCTAGTTCATTAAATACCTTAAATTACACGTCACAAGAATGTATATGAAACTTGGTGCTTAAGCTGTAATCGCTGTTAGTTGACAGGACACATCTTCCACACCACTTTTGTTGCTGCTCTGGTTTTTATTTAGTCTGTAATATCAGCATTTCATTCAGGAAATTAATATTAAGTTCATTTGTGATTTGAAAAGTTATTTTAGCTTTTGGATAACGATTCTGTTAAAAAGTTCATTATTTTATAGCTTTATCTAAAAAGTATTAAAAATTACAAATGCAATAAGAATTCTAAAATTAGTATGAGTGTGGCTAAATTAAAATGAAGAGATTCATATTAGTTTAATATTTTGAATGTTTAATAAATAAAAAAAGAACATAGTGTGAATAACTACAAAAGAGTGTTTTTGTAGCTTTATCTTTTCCAACCAGGGTTGTTAAATACCTAGGTTTTTTCAGAAAAAAACCAACCCACTGTATTTTTTCAGGGTTTTTGTGTTTTTTTTTTTTTTTTTTTTCGAGTTATGGGAGGTGGTTCAGAATGCTTGGAAAAAAAAAGTACTTATTACTAAATTTAAATTAGCTAATTGATTACAAATATATATAAATCAATGATAGTAATCAAAATTATGCTTTGCTTTTAGATAAATTGATTATTAATAATAATTTTAACAATAAAACTATCATTAAAGTATGTTACTAAAACTAATGCTGCTGAATCAGAATTTTTAAACTAATATTTTGTTAAGGATAAAGTATGTTTATTCATTTGAATTGAAGTGATTGCCTATATATATATAATAAATACTTTCTCTATAAAATTCATTCTAAAAATTGAATTCTGAAACATATTGATTAATATAATGATGGATTGCAAGATTTTTTCTTTTTAATTGTTTGCATTCCAAAATGTGTTGCTATATTCTTTCTAAGGCATAGTAACATTTCCTTAGCCTGAGGTAAATAAGAAATTTCCATTTTCCATATTCAAAGCATTCTTCACTCCATTTACTGAAAGGACAATAAGAAGGAATTTTCAAGAACAGAACAATATATACTTCCTTCCTTCCTGTTTCTGTAGTCAAGAAAAGTAATTTGTTTTGATCTTAAAAATCCAACACTTGACGTCAGAAATTTTTATGTGGTTCATTTGATGTTTTATGACTTTTTATCAGAAGTCTAAAAATTAAAGATCACCAGTGAACATTGTTGACTATGTCTCTCTATGTCTTTCATTTGCTGATGATCACAGAATGCTCTTAAAAGAAAGGCAATTGACATATCGTCAGTTTTTTCTAAAGCAAACCAAATAAAGTGCATTAGTAATTTAACTGTTACAAGTAATTAAAAATAAATTTATGATACAAGAATTTAATTTTTTTCTTTTTGTTTAATAAATAAAGCAATAATGTGAATTACAATTCTTTAACAGCGATTTTAGCCAAATACCAAATATTTGGCACACAAGTTCTTTAAATTTCAGAGTTTTAAAATATTAAAAATTTTATATAGATCTTTTTAAAAATTGACATATCGTCAGTTTTTTCTAAAGCAAACCAAATAAAGTGCATTAGTAATTTAACTGTTACAAGTAATTAAAAATAAATTTATGATACAAGAATTTAATTTTTTTCTTTTTGTTTAATAAATAAAGTAATAATGTGAATTACAATTCTTTAACAGCGATTTTAGCCAAATACCAAATATTTGGCACACAAGTTCTTTAAATTTCAGAGTTTTAAAATATTAAAAATTTTATATAGATCTTTTTAAAAAATAACTTTATACACTAAAAAAACCTGTACTTTGAATTGATATTTCATAAGAGGATAGTTTTAAAGCATTTTTAATTTGATGGACTCCTTTATAGGTTAAAACGAATGAATAATATTATCTGATATTCTAAAACAAATATTGAAAAATAACTTTATATTGCAGTATTTGCTCATAAAAATATTAAATAAAAAAGCATATTTTTCATTCTGAAGAACCAAAATGTTATTCTGGCTAAAGAATCAAATATTTAAGAGTGCTGGTCAATAAGATATCAAATTCCTTTGCTAGAGTCAAACTTATAGGTTCATAATGCATTCATATTTTTAAAATATCTCCACTGGAAATTATTTTAGTAACTTCTATTTTCTTAAAATATGCATATTATCTTTGTGTGTTTTTGTAATCAAAATGTTTCTAAAATTTATACTTTATTAAAAAGTTTATGTGTTAAAATCATTATGAGCTGTGTTAAACGTTTAGCAATTACAAAAATATGGACAAACAAAATTTCAAATAAATGGAACACACACATGTAATTATTGATACATAAAGAATTATTCCTATTTTCTGCCCTTAGTTTTTACTTATATTAAACATATTTTGCCAAAGTAAATAATTTTTTTTTGCTTTTAAGCTTAACTAATTTGTCATATGAAAAATTTAACATTTATATTCTAACTTATCTAAAATAAAATTTAAACTAGAAATATCTTTATTATTCTTTTTTTATCATGAATAAACGAAATTACTGTTCTAACTTGTCGAAATGTAAAACTTAGATAAAAAAATGTCTATATTATCATTTCCTTAATATGAAAAAACGAAAACATACTGCAAAAAAAACTAATCAAAACAGAGATATTCCAATAAACAGTCGCAGTTACGCTATCAAATGATAAACAAATCAGATTACCCAACCACGTGATCACTTTACCCAACAAAATTCTTCAGGTAATGTGGGTTACCCGAAATCTCGGTAATTCACGGCTCTGAACGGTACAAAAAGTCACGTGACGGCGGTCTCTGAACGCTTCGGGTTCTACTCGGGAAACCCTACGTAACCCAGGTTTACGTCTGTGAACGCGCTCATAGTGTGTTAATAGGTTGCTTATTGTTTTTATCTTCTAGAAGTAGACCAGTCATCTGTTTTATGTTTTCCATAGCTTGATGAAGTTGTTTCATTATGGTGCATTCTGCTACCAGCATTCAGTTAGTGAACAGATTTCATTTCGGATTTTGAATTGCAATTTCAATCTCCATTCCCTTCCCTCCCCCCTCATCATTCAAAATTATTTTTTCTATTCAATATTAGCTCTAAACTATGTTACAGTCATTTTCAATACTTTTTGTAAGTTTTATAATAATTTAGCATAATTTAAATTTTTAAAGTTAATTATTGCCAAGTAGTGTGAGTACCCTTTAGCAAGCTTATATATTTATGAAATAAAGGTTAGATACAATATTTTGAGCATTGGATGTTTATGTAACTTTATCGTTTTTAAAGTTTGTCAGGATTACAGAACGAAATTAATTTAAAAAGTTGTTTTTCTTTTTATATCTCATTAATAAAACATTCTAATTGTTAAGATAACCTGCATAGTTTGCCATATCATCATATTTTTTAGCATGGAAAACAATTTTTTTTTAAATAAATAATTTGGTAAAGTTTTAATTTGCCAGAGCCCAGACATGAGTAACTTGCATTATTTTTCTAGTCAACTTTAAGCTTGAGACAAAGTCATATGACAGCAAGCAAATGTAAATAGTTATCCTCCAAATAAATATTTCAATTTGACTCTACTCTTTGAAAAAATGCTTCACCCAATTCTCCACACTCACTGTTTATGTACTTTTCTTTTTGTTTCTTAACCTTGTATATTATGGTAATGAAAACTATTTAGAAATATAACAGAAAAACAAGTTTCTCAGTTAATTTCATACTACATGCTATATTTATATTTTAAGAAGCTGCTTTCAATTGATAGGATATTGTATTAACAAGTACCAATCAATCATTTTCTTAAACTCTGCTAATATTTTGTGAAAGAGTTACAGTGGTTTTATTGATTTAATGATTGAGTTCATCTGATTATAGAATTTTCACCCAAAATTGAATAACTAAGTAATATGAAACAATATGTTATATACTAAAACCTTCAGCAAAAAATTATATAACTAACAATGTAAGTCCCATCAAAATCTATTTAGCAGAACTCATGTTATATGTAGCCAGAACAAAATTTCGATTTGCATATTATATATAGATTGATTTACTAATTTGGTATTTAATTTGCACATTTTGCCAATAATACAGGGTGCAGAAAATGTATATTTTTTAAAGGATTTATTAATATTAAATTTCCATGGAGAAAAATTTAAAAAAAATAAAAAGATGTCTTTCTTTAAGATAATTATTACATTTTAATAAAACATTAATGCATAAAAAAAGGTCACCAAACCACAAATTTTTCACAAGACACCAGAAAAACAAACAAATATTTCTAAACAAAAGAAATAAGCAAGAAAAATTACTGCATCTATTAAAAAGTTGTCTGTAAACACACATACAAATATATATATATCATCAAACTGAGTTACCTTAACTTTATTGAAATCTCTTAAATATAAATACTTACCAGCATAATCGACATAAGTACACTTTTTTAGTGCATCATATCTCTCCTTTTTATTATTAGGCAACACAAACATGACCAACTGAGTAGAGCCTGAATTGAAATTTTCTTTAAATGCAGTGAGATATGTATTTATTCTATCATCACGTATTTCAAACCTATAAATATAAATAAAGATGCTTATTTAAAAATGCAGTTAAGGGGAAAAAAAAGGGGGAAATAAAAATTTAACATTTCCAAAGCTATTTTGCAGAAAAGTAAAAACTTTGCTTAATTTTAGCATAAGAAATAATTCAGAAAGATAAAAGTTACTTTTCAGGTTACTTTTTTTTTTTTTTTTTTTGGGGGGGGGGGGGGGTCATAGGAGCAAAGAGCACAAAGAGGGAGAGGAAATTTTGAAGTAAAACTCTTTATGACTTTTTTTTAGCAGTTGGAAGTTTTTACGCACATTGGCCCACACTCACGACTATTGTCTTATGCTGCACACTCTAGATGAAACTTTATTACTTTCTACTATTTACAAATTTTACTGTGGTCTTGCCTGCGCTTTAGATACTGAACATGGTTTGCCATTTGTTTACCACTGGTTTAACCCTTTGTGGTGCAGGGCAAATTCATTGCTTAAGTGTTGAAATTAATGACTGACACTGGAATTCAAAAACAACTCTATTTGTAAATAAGAAAACGCTATATTTCACAGATTCAAAAACCCATAATATTTTTAAACAAAATTCCGGTGCCAATGTGGCTTTTGGGAATTAAAATTAAGTGGTATATCTATGAAACCACCGCACCGCAAGGGGTTAAAGGGATGGACAAATATATAAGACAAGCATTCAGTTTTTTCACTGATCCAAATTAAAATTTATCAGAAATCACTATCAATCACTTAATATTTGAAAAAAAAAAAAAAAAAAAAAAAAAAAAAAAAAAAAAAAAAAAACTGGAGCATTTATAAGTTTTGAATAAATAATAAAATATATAAATGTAGTTTCAAACTAAGTAAAGAGATTCATTTTAATCACTTTTCATTGAAATATGTTAAAGCTGGATGATAATTAAACATAAAAAGTGAAAAAGAAATAAATGCTACAGTCATAAAATAAGACAATACAGCATTTAAGAAAACAAATAAAAACTACTTACAGTTTTGGTCTTTGGATATGCATGTCCAGCTTTCTTGCAACTTGAGATAGCATGCTAAGCATTTCAGTAGTTCTGTCTCTGTCCCGTGAAGTGCAAACTACAAGCCAATCTTGAAGATGGCAACATGCATGCATGGGATCAGATCGTACAAACATAGTGAAGTCCTTATCACGAGGGACTTCCTACATTAAAGATATATAAACACACTTAAATAAATCGAAATAACACTAATGCAATAGTATGCATTTAGAGACAATACACAAATTACTAAAACTTCCTACTTGCTAAATTCTTTTTTTAAACAAGCAAATTTTAAGAAAAAATTAAACTGACTTCAAAGGAATATTTAACATTTTATTGCACTTGTTGCAAGCCAGTCTGAGTATTTCAGTGAGAACAAGGTTGTTATGAAATACCAAACTTTAAATTTAAAATAATAAATGAAATCTAAAATTATGCAAATTAAAATAATTTTTAATAATATCATTAAATTTCTAAATCATAAGTACTTATTTTACCAATGTACATTTGCAATAAATAAATAAATTTCTTCGATAAATAATTTATTTGAGATCAAAATATCAATAAACATATTTCATTTCTATCACTAAGCAAATGATTTCTTAAAATTTTTACATGTTGAGTTGTATGAAATTATATTTATGAAGCTCTATTTATGAATTTTGAACTGTATTTATGAAAGTTGATTAAAAAATAAAAATTACCGTACAAACCGTACAAACGTGCCGTTAAACCATATTTTTGGTAGTATGTTGAAAAAAGATTTGTAACCAAGGATAAAAAAATAACAAATTTTCATTAAATTAGCAAACTTTTTTATTTATTTACTTTTATTTTACATTTCTAATAAGACATTATTTTTAATTTAATGCTTTAAAACTGTATAATTATGTAAACCCGAAAAAGCTTATACTATTATAAAAAATATTCATATCAATTCAATGATATTAAAAAAAAAAAAAAATTAAAAATCTATTTAAGTTTTATTTACAAGAGTAAACAACTTATCAGACTACTAAAATATCATAATTCTTTGTATTGTAGGACTTTCAAGAGAGCAATCGATTAATCTAAAAGCATTCTCAAATTGAACTTTTTCTAAAAAGGAAATTGAAATGTTGAAAAGAATGCCACTGTATTGAAGGGAATTGTAGCCCAAATGAGAATGGGTACAAAATAATTACAGGAACATTATTGTTGAGCCCCCCTCCCCCCTTCTTTTGTGTGTGTGTCAGTCACTGGGAAATGACTCTCAAAGCTTTTATCTCTCTCTCCAACCTAGAGCCATATATGATTACTTAAAAAATTAGTCATAGTTGAAGTATTCATAATCATACATATAGTCAATTTATATTTTGTAATTGTTAAATTTATATGAAATTTGTCATTTTGAAAATTTTTCACATTGCACTGAGTTATTAATTACAGATATGAATGATATTAAAAACTAAAGTAGAAAATACTTATCAGGTACATTCTCTTAGCTTGCATACTGTTAAAAGTAACTATATATGAAACCAACATTAGTAATTTAGCAACCAAGATGCAATAACAGAAATCACATTTACTTTATAATTTCCTAAAATATAATTATTAATTATAACTGTGTAATACGCACATGTGCTCCCCAAAATTTTTTTAGTTCTAATAAACAGAAATTCAAGCAACATAGATTTTGTAATTTTGCTAAATTCATTAAAATTTATTTTACTGCTATTGTTAAAACTTCATGGTCGCATAAAATCTTAAAAAAAATAAAGAAAAAAACAATATACATGAGGATGTTAGTCAAAAATTCTGAAATAATTTTATAATAAAACACATTAATTCAAAATGAAATATAAAATAAAGCATTTTTCATACATTGAATTTTCATGTGTTTTTTACAGGAGGGGAGTGATGCAATTTAACACCAGCCCTGGGTGTCACTTATCCTAGCTACAGCACTGATTACAAATGATATGCAAACAGACATGAAGCATAAATGTACATTAAGCATCTTTTGTCAAAAAAGATTAAATACATAACAGCAAAGAAAATATGAAATGCTGCCATGCCAATTGCAAAGTATATTTAATTTTTTCTGTCAGAGTCTTATCATTTGATGAAAATTAAGCAAGTAAATTATATTACAATACTAAAGTAACACATTTGAAATACTCATTTAAGGGAACCAAATGCGTTGACAAAGGTAATTATTTCAATAAATAACACTGCAAATGAGTTGCATTCAGAGATGCTCATCTCACAAAACCAATTTCAATTTATTTTTCAAAAAATCTAAAATCTATTGAAATATTTAATACTGGCCTGTACTTTATGCAAAAAGATTGCTTT
This sequence comes from Maratus speculifer, assembly GCA_964019185.1. Classification (NCBI taxonomy): domain Eukaryota; kingdom Metazoa; phylum Arthropoda; class Arachnida; order Araneae; family Salticidae; genus Maratus; species Maratus speculifer. Next base: position 306,533,137 of record OZ025295.1, on the reverse strand, counting down.
TGAAATAAAAATAGCATATATATATATATATAGCACTTGAATGTTTAATACACCAAGATGAGTCACTAAGAATTTAAATAGATTTTTTTTTCTTATTTTAAATATTAAGTTACACAAACATATAACAAAAAATGTTAGTTAAATTTGAAAATTTAGGGGTAGGAGTGGTAATCCCCACTCCTTGCTCTGTGCACGTCCACAATACTGAAACGCTGAAAATTTTAAAAAATAGTAAATTCCTTAATCTTACAAAATAATGAACTAAGAAATGCATAATAAAATTAGAATAGAATTTAAATACTTACATATTTAAGATAAAAAAGAAAATACAGTGGAAAAATGGTTACTATGAAAGATACAAAAGGATTACAGATCCTAAAATATTAGCAAAAATTGAGTCAGCACAGTCAGCAAATTATATAGATTTTTTCTAAATTTAAAAAAGCTATTAATAGGCAAAAAGAGCCATCTCATTAGTCTGAAACTATACACATAACTTTATAACTATATAATATAATCAGCATTGAGGCCAGAGTACAGAATTATGCAATATTTTTAAGAATTCCACTTAAAATAACCCACTTTCAAACATCCACTTAAAAATTGCATTAGAATAGGAAAACTTTACCTTACTATCGTTTCTCTTAACACAAACTATAATATCATAATTAATGTTTAAAATTAAGAAATATAAAATATAGTAATATCATTGCTGTTTTTCCTATACAGCTTCATGGAAAAATTTTAGGAAAAAAATTCCCAAAATTAGGAAAAAATAATAATAATAAAAGATTCTATTTCTATTTAGACAGTTATAAATAAAAATAATCAACCTGCTGAAGGTATAATTCCTGAATGGCACAACAAGAAATAAAAGGTGGATATTTTTAAGTAAGGTTTTTAAAATAAATCAAGCAAAGAAAAAGATGAATAAAAAAATGCAGCTTACATGTGACACATTCCTCATAAATATTTTCTCACAAGGAACCATTCTTCCTGTTACTTCAACTAATTTATCAGAAAATCTCAGACCCCAAGCCCCCATTTCCGCAGCAACATCTGGATGCCTAGAAAAAAAAAAAAAAAAAAAAAAAAAAAAAAAAAAAAAAGAATATATATATATATATATATAAAGATATATATATATATAAAGATATATATATATATATATATATATATATATATGTAATAAAATAAAAAAAAATTCGCCATTTTGTTCTCTCTTAGCTTTAATTCTAAAATTGTGGAACATATTTCAATCTTAGTTTCGTAATGTATTAACTTTTAACAGCTAAAATTCTTTTTCTAATTTTATTTATTAATAATCTATTGCTTGTTTCTTAAAAAAGGTGGGTAGTTATTTCGTAATCTTTCCTTTTTAGAATATTCTAGGGATTTTAATTTTATTTTTTATTGATCACGTGATCTGTGTTAGTGTGCGGATATGTTAAAAGTTAATACATTACGAAACTAAGATTGAAATATGTTCCGCAATTTTAGAATTAAAGCTGAGAGAACAATATGGCGAAAATTATTTTGTATTATTACACACACACACACACATATATATATATATATATTAAGGATGTGAATCATTAACATTCTCTGAAAAAAAAATATTAATTAGTAAAAAATACCTAGAAAAATTATGCAATCAACGAAACTAACAACTGAAAATGAATATGGCAAATGATGAAAAAACTATTATGTAACAATACCAATGTAAAACTCACAATTAATATATCTTACTTTTAAAAAAACATAAATACAGTAGACTCCCTTAAAACTGCAACCCTAAATTCTACGCATCATCACAGATGTAACCAGTGAAACTATTAATTCAGTTTTAGGGACAAAATGAGAAAATTTTTTAGGTTCATATCATTCTGTATATGTTTTAGTATGTAATTCTTGATAATATGACTGAACTTATGATTTTCATAAATATTTCTGGGGGGAAAAAAATGAAGATATTGCTGATATTGCTAAAAATCACAATCTTTTTACTAAATATATTTATGTACTAATCAAGCTTTTTTAATTGTTAAGACTGACTAAACCTTAAATAAAACTCCTAATTTGAAGTAAATTAACAGGATAGCTTTATGAGGAAAGTTTCCTTTAATAATTCAAGGAAAATGGATCTAATTTTCCTTGCATGTTTAATTATACATTATTCATTTACTTGATCTTTACCTTTAATAATTTAATGATTTTTAAAACAATCTTACTTTTTTATCATTTAAGTTTACTACTTTATTTAATTATTTTAACATTTTACCATATTGAACATCTCCATTATAATTGTAATTGTATTTTTACATTCAAATTCCTGTTTAAAAAATTTAAGTCAAGCAATGACTAGAAATCTGCAAAATTCCAAAATTCGCAAAATCTCTGATACCAAGCTGTCCAGGCTTGAGGGAGTTTACTGCATAAGAAAACACTGATTTTAATATAATTAGAATCACTTTAAAGACTATTTTTTAACAATGCATTTTATATGTATAAAGTAAATATCATTGGATTTGCTTATCACTAAATTATTCTTGAAATCAAATAAGATATAACCAAATAAATCCCCATAAAATTCCCCTCTCCCACCTCTCAAATATGGTTTATTAATTTTCTAAGTTGCTTTGTATAACTTATGTATTTACAAACTGCATCAAACAGTTTAGCTTAGTGTACTAAGAATAATTTGAGCTTTTTTTCCCCATGTTGCACAAACCATTTAAAAACAAAACATAAATACACAACAATTAAAATACAACAAAAACTGGCGGTAACTAAGGGCCTATGAATATCAGTCCTTAATTTTATTTTTGATTTGATTAATAAAATTAGATGTCTATAATTTTAATATATTCGAATATATTGAAATGAAGGGAATTTTTTGAGCTAAATTTATCATTTAAGGTCAAAATAACATGTTAAGGTTTATTCCAATACAGTGAAAAATGTACAGGATAAAACTATGCAATGTGCCTCTTGATCAAATAAATTAGAACATGAATTTAAATTGAGAATATAAACTGCTATCAAAATGTTAAATATTTATATTAAATAAAATTAAAGTAAAGCGTTTCCAATTTATTAAAGTTAAAAGTGTATTTTATATGCCAAGATATACGGTATATGAAAAATTTTATCATATTTAAAATTTTTGATAAGATAATGATCAAAACAAAATCTATTTTTGTTATATGAGACAGTAAAAATTTTTTGCTTCTTTTAGTTTATGCCTAGTTTTCACGAAACTGAGATTTTAAAACTTAGCATAAATTCTTCAACAAATTAAATATTTTCTTCACAATATGCAATCCACATAAAAAAATACCCGTTAAATCAATTTTGTTCAGTGATACTTACTCATTTAAACGTTTAATGAAAGTATTCAAATTCTGGACACGCCTATCTGGAGCAACACGAGTATAATTAGCTAACTCTTTCATAGTTGTGAAATTAGATCTCATTGCTTCTGTTAGACCTGCAATATGAAATTACATTGTAATTGCCAAATTTGTTAGATTCTTTCAAGAATTATTTTTCTTAAAAATAAATTAAGTAAATAAATAACTGATAAATAAATAAATAAATGTGCAACATTCAAAATGATAAGTATATAATTTTCACAAGAATGTAAATAGCTAATTACACATTTTGAATGATATTTGTATATTTCTATCAATCATTAATTATGGAAATAAACACTGAATACAGAAGCAGCAGATTAGAATATTACAAGCTTCCTCTTTAAAGATGTTCATGTGTGTTGTTTTTGTTTTTTTTTCTTTCAAAAATACAATTCAAAGTATTGAGCTAGAGCTCAGGGATATAAGAAAGTCAGAAAATATATAGAGATTTAGAAAATCAAGGAGGTTGTGATATAAATCGCATAGTGGCTATATGAGAGGTCTGCATGAGCCTAGCCCGACTCATAGAAAAAAATGTTTGTCCCATTATAAACAAGAGGTGGAACCCGTCGAAATTTGACAAAAGAAAATGTTTAAGAAGGAACTGTGTCATTTATTTATAATAAATCTACAAAATTACTTACAGAAAAAAAATGCATCTTATATTGATCAGTCTAACTCTCAAACAAATATTTTATGCTAAGATTTACAAAATACTACAAAAATCAGTTGTCTAACTTTTTTAATTTAAACTTTAATCGCATATGTAATCAGTAAAATATAATAAAGATCAGTTATTATGATTAAGTTATCAATTGAGGCTCTTATGTTGGGTATAAATGTGAATGAAAGAAAAAAATATTCCAAATTGAAATAATTGAAAATTTCACACGAAATTAATTGTCATTATTTGCATCTCCTCAAAATTTACACATTCATTTCTAATATCCATATTCACCACGTTTAAAAAAAATGGTATTTCAATTTAATCATTTTAACTCAAAACCTACAAAAGTCCCCCCCCCCCCCCCATTTAATTGATGAATAAAAACGAAATAAAACCAAAATCACCAAATTTTATAACAAACGACATTTTTGACAAAGTATATGCATTTTAATTTCTATTTTTTTTTCTTTCAATTTTAAGAGAAAATGGAGTGATTCTGTTGCCACAATTATAAAATTGGTACTAAAAACTAAAAAAAAAAAAAAAAAAAAAAGAAAAAAAAAAAAAAATCATATCTCAAAAAGAAACTGAGATACAACTTCCAAACAAAATGCATTTAAAAGTATATTTTTTTCTCCATACGACGATATAAAAATTTAAAATGTGTGATGTTTATAAGTATAAAATTTGCAGTAGCGAAAATTGCAAAACCGAAATTGTAGGGGAAAGTGTTGCCGTTCGCAAAATGAAGCATGCGTTGCGCACAAATACATTTGGCCTTTATAATATAGATTAAAATTTTAGCCCGAGCCCAGGCCAGTATAATAGCTAAAAATTCATTTCAATTGGATGAACACATTTTTCAGTTTAAAACAGGATTCCACCATAGGCAGGTTCTTTTTATTATATTTTAATTTTTCTATATATTAATAAGCCTAGAAATCTACTATTTTTTTAAAAGAGTAATGAAAAAATTATACGAATTTAAGAAATTACTTTAATGCTCAATTACAGTATAATGGCAATTTAAAAATATATGCATTTTTTGAAAAATTTTGTGAGCCACGCCAAATTTTAATGATCTTTGAACAGATCTAGTCATGCTGAGATAATGATTATCATATGGGTTGACTCAAAACAGGGACTGAAAATTTTGGCCCGTGAAGATTAGGAAGAATTAACTCTGTGCCGGCTCGGTATGGAAAAATAAATTAGTTAGGCCTGACATGGCCCAATCCTTCAGAGAAAAAGTAAGGCCCGAGCCTGGCTTGGCTAGATCCGAGTCATCAGAAAAAAGTTAGGCAACAGGCCTAGACCTATGCTGTGAGTGAAAATCGGACTGAACCCAGAAGGGCTGAGACTTTGGTTTAAATTATTATTTATACTAATCCTCATAGTGTCATTGGTTTACTAAGAGAATGAATTGCTTCTTCCTGACATGCATTGCTTTTCTCTCTCTTGCTTGCCCTGATTTTGCCTCTGAAGATCAGTTCTTGTTTCCTTCAATGGATATAGCTAACTAATGACATTTGTAACAGATGTTCAGCTAATTATTTCACAAAATAATTAATAAATATATATATTAATACAGATATACATTAGTTATGTTACTTTAGCTAATTACACCACTAATATATATTAATAATATTGCACAAATTACATAGATGATTCAAAAGTAAAATTTTTGGCTTTGGAAAAATCTTTATTACACAAAATGAATGTAAAACTACCAATCAGATATCCAAAATAAATTCAACTTTCAATATTCTTGTTAAAATAATAAATGTAGCCAAAAAAAAAAAAAAAATCTAAAAAAAAAAAAAAAAAAAATCTAAAAAAATTTTGAAGTACAGTTGTTAACTTTTTTTGGTTAAAGTGCTGGTACAGAAAAATGAGCTTAGCAGATTTGCCACTCAATTTCTAATTTTTGAATGTACCAAACCAAAAGATGAGTTCTGTAAGTTTTTTAGCATCGGCCTTTTTGAGACCTTTCACCCAGAGTTGCATAATATAGACACATGCTGTGCGCAAAAAATTTTATAAACTTTTTTACTTTGACAATTATTAAGCTTTATCTTTCTAAAATCGGTTTGATTATCTGTATTAAATAAAACTAAATTATATTAAAGTACATTAATATATTTGTTTACATCTTAAATTTATTTAAAAATACTTAAAAGAAAAAACTGAGTTAAATCAATGATTTAAAAAATAAAAATCAATTGATTTAAATCAACAAATCCTGCTAAAATCTAAAAAGTAGCAAGTAGTCAATATTTATATTAATGTAACCAAAATAGACTAATTATTATGTTAGCTCCCAGGAACTTAAGAAAAAAGTAGAAAGATAGGATGACAAAATAATAAATACCTGTCATTACACAAATCTCTGGGATAAGATAGGTTTTCTTAGAAACTGATGCTCCCTTTCTAATTTCTTTCTCTTTAGATGTAACGAGAAGGAGAGGTTGACCCAAATCTCGTATTGTGACATCATATTGCTAGAAATTAACATATATACAGAATGAGTCAAAATGATTACCATGATTACAAAAGAAAATAACTCTGTTGTAAACAATTATGGATAGAAATGCTTTATACATAGTATAGAAGGAAGCTCAAAGTTTAGTTTGCATACTTATTTCATTACTTCATAATCTAGCTTTTTTCAATTATGCAAAAAAAAAGTCAAGTGGTAGTCGATTTCATGCCAGACTTTGTAAATGCATTATGCATGATTCCTTGTGACAGCTTTTTATGGGAATATTCGAACTTAACCTATTCTATAAAAGCAAATGAACTGAAGGTTCACATAAATAATATACTGACATTAGTGTTTATGAGTGCAAACAGTTAGTAGTGTGTGTGTGTCAGTAGTATTAAATATGCTTCACTATATCTAGTGAAAAACACATTGATTGATATAGAAGTTTGGTTATGACTGAAAACAGCTAAACAGAACTGCAATAAACAGGCATGAGATTGCAAAAAGTTAAAAAAAGAGGAAAAGCATGTGAACTGGAAAATGAGAAATTATTTTAAAGAGCGTGCATGTAAGACAATTAAGAAGCTTATTTTATTCACTACAAAATTGTCAATACTTTTGTTTAAATCCTGTTTTGTTTTATTTATTTTATTTTTTGGGGAGAAGGGAGGGGGGGGGGGTGAGAAGAGGATCAGAGTGAATCCATTTATGCAAATATTATAAGTAGTTCTGAAATTAAAGTTTCTATTTTAAGTTCATACTTCTGAAGCAATGTTTTGCACAGCAATCTTAGTTAGTTGTCCAATTTAAATTTTAATATGTTTTCACTTAAAACATCAATTAATAAACATGCAAACTAATGTTTAATTTGCCACTCAATGGCAAAAAAGTTGTTGAAAACATTATTACAGCAAATTTTTTGCAATTCTATCACGAAATTTGTATATTTTCCGTGATTCCTTCAAGAAAAGTGCTTTTTTTTCTGCGACCTTTTGTCGAAAATTGTGTTTTTTTTCCGCGATCTTTTGAAGAAAATCACTGTTTTCTCGCGATCTTTTGACAAAAATCTCATTTTTTCATGATCTTTTGACGTAAATCATGGGTTTTTTCTCGATCTTTTGACGAAAATCATGTTTTTTTTCGCTATCTTTTGACACAATCTGCATTTTTCTCGCGATCTTTTGACGCAATCCGCATTTTTCTTACAATTTTTTGATGCAATCCGCATTTTTCTTGCAATCTTTTGACAAAATCCACGTTTATCTTGGGATATTTTTACGGAATATGCATTTTTCTTGTGATATTTTGATGAAAACTTTGTTTTTCTCATGATATTTTGACGAAAACTGTGGTTATTTTTGTGATTTTTGACGGAAATAGCATTCTTTTGCAATCTTTTGATGAAAAAAAATCCGTGTTTTTCTTGTGATCTTTTGATGAAAATAACTATTTTTGTGACCTTTTGGCAAAAATTTCATTTTTATTCCGCAATATTTTGACGAAAATCACTTTTTTTTCACAATATTTTGTCAAAAATCTCGTTTTTTTCCCTGCTATCCTTGAAGATATAAAAAATCTAAAATGTGGAAAATGACAAAAAAAAAGCAGAAAATCGCAGATCTGTGGAAGAATCTCATGCCTGAATAAAGTACATGAACAAAACTTTGAGCTTCTTTTTGTAATGTGTTTAAAAGTTTCTTCTATTTACCGTTTAAAATTCAGTCATCATCATTTGCAATCAGAGCAACTCTACTTTTTGCAGATAAAGGTAGATTTTAAGACCAAAGAATAAAACACATTATGAACTAGATGAAAATTTTAAAACATTGGTGGCATATAACAAATAATTAAAAAAGTACATAAAAGTTACTTCAAACAATTTGCTTAGTTTCATAATTTATTTATTACATATTGAATGGTGTATTTTAATCATATTACAACAGAATGTCTTTTGTGATTTAATTGTTATCTACATTTATTTTAAACCTTTAGGGGCTGAAAAATTATGTTTGTAAAAATGATGAAATAAACGACTCACATCAGAATTTTTAAATGATTTTTTTTAGAAAATTAAAACCTGCTTTTTTACATTAAAAAAATTATTAAAATATTCTTGGTGCCGTTTGTCAGTTTTTGGATTAGAATTAAGTGGTCATGTCATGTGACAACTACCTTTGAAAGGATTAAATCATATCACTGCTGTAATTCTTCATTTGATGTGTAGTCTCATATTAAAATTTCCTGTCTCTTAATTCCACATGATATGATGATAAATTAAAAAATTTAAAGTAGTACTGGATACTTTAACAGAATATTAGAATTTCATAAACACTGACAAGTTTCTATAAAAGTTAGACAGACAATTAAACAAATTTTTAATTGAGGGACAATTAATATAGAATCTATCAAATAGGGGTTTTCCAGTAACAAAGAAAAAAAAAAAAAAAAAAAAAAATAATATCAGAGCATTTTATCAGAAGTCATACACATATATACAAAAGTACACAAATAATTTCTATTGAAGTGTTGGAATACTTACTCTAATGTACAGAAAAAAAAAAATTCAAAGATTAAATCATTTGTTGATTTGTCTTGCACTATTTTGTTGAGGGAGAGAAGTAGTCTCCCTTTATTTCCTTTTCATTCTAGTTTATACTAAAGAATTTGTTTGTAAAAATTTTTTTTGGTACATTATTTATTTTTTAAATGTTACCTGCTGCCATTATTCACAGACTAGGCAAAACTATGACTTATTTTAGAGTTAAAAAGGATGCCTTGATTATAGAAGATATCACCAGAAAAATTTAAAAGACAAAGCGAATAAGTTGAAAACAGCAAACAGTACACTTGAGTGGACTGGGGAATTTAAATACTGTGATTGGCCAAGGTAGTTTTCAGCTTATTCATTGTTCCCATTGATTGGTGGCATGTGTGTTTCTGGCAATTTAAATGCAATCTCACTCTATGTTTCATTATATTTGGTTACACACATAAACGTCCTCTTCGGTGATGTCTACCATAGTTTTCCATTGTTGGATTCCAGAAGGATAAATGAAGACATAAGTGTAATAGCAGTAAAATTAGACCATAGTCAGAGAACAAAGCAGCAAACAAACATGAATAGGTAAGCAGCAACAGAGAGCTTTATGATTGCTAAACAATTTTAATTTCTGCCACTATCATCAGTTAAAATAAAAGACACTCTTTTAACATGTCACAAAAAACTTATTCAAAAGAAAACAAAATTCATTACACTTTTTACATGAATGACTGAAGAAATATTTATTTCTATAATAAGAGTTTTTGTTTGCATGCAAGATTAATACCTCAAAAAATTGGAGAAGATCATAAATGAATATTTACATTTTTTTAGGCTACAAGGTTGTTATTTAGTTTAAGACTGTTACTGTACAAAATTCCATACATTTCTTAAAATATATAAAGCTAAAAAATAAGTACCTTCTTATAATAATCCACATAAGCAACTTGTTCACCACGCATATCAAATGTCTTGGTAGGATTTAGAGACCAATCTATATCTTCAATACGATATGTCCTGTTATTATAGCTATATTCAGTAGAACAAGAAAAAAAGTTTTAAACGAATAATTATGATGCATATTTACAACATTAGAAAGATAAAGTAGATATAACTAAAAAAAAGGATATATATAAAGAGTGTTTGTAAATAATTTAGTAAAAATTGAAGGGATGTTAGCACCCATCAAGATGCACAATTTAAACTAGAATCACAATTTACTCAGTGTGTTGGAAAAATTGAACTCAGAAACATATCCATATAGCACAAGTCCTCACACACAAGCACAAGTCCTTCTAAGGTCATTCTGTTTTTCCAGAGATGCAACATTTCTATAGAAGGTAAGTATCACACATTCACTGTACGCAAATTTCTAATGAGAAAAAGCAAAATTGATAATTGCAGATGAGTAGCTGGTCAAGGCTGATAAAAGTAGATTGGATATAGTGAATCTGTGATGTAGCTTCCCTGTTCAGTGGATCTCTTTTTGTTGGGACACATGAAAGCACTGGCATAAATAATTTATAGACTCTGCACAAAATATCATTACATGTCCTTCATTACAATCATATACCTTCATATAATATCATAACAATTCTTGTTACAGTATACAAGATTAGTTCAACCAAACAGTCTTACTAGAGGGTATACCAGTCTTGCATTTGCTGATGTGAACTATAATGACACTCTTACATGTCACTTTGAGCATCTTATTCAAGTATTTCTCTAATCTGTATGCAGTTGTGCAAGTTATGATTTCATTATGCTCCCCCCCCCCCTCCCCTGAACATGGATAATTTACTTTATGCTTTTGGAATACTCCGAGTAGACTATGACAATACGTTGCATTGTAAATATTATTCATATTGATGGATTGCTTTATCATATTTTTCTAAACATTTACAAATTTTTGGATATTTATGTGTAATATATATGCCTATCTGATTTAACCAAGATTGATTTAACATTTTCATTTAACAGAGAGTATAGAACTTATTTGTACTGCCAAGAGTCATTTTAAAAGATGAAACAATTTTATCCACCACCTAACTTAATTCTTTTTTTAATTAAATGGCATTCTTTTTCAGACAAAGTACTTTTTCAAAGAATCTGGTTAATTTTAATTCTTCATTGTATTGTAATTGGGCTGAAACCAGATGTAAAGTTTTCCCTTTAATCCAGAAAAAAATTCTATAATAGCAATTCTTTAATCAATTTCTCATATAAACCACTTTTATGCTCAAATTTCTGATTTTTCCAGTAGGGGTAAAAGTGTCAATAACTTAGAATGGAACTTAGTTTTAATCGGATAATTAAGGCATTTAGAACTGAAGTGGATCAAGTCCATTTTTCATACTTTAGAGGGCCCTAGGTCCCATTCAGGGCCATAGCTAGAAGTGAATAATGGGGGGCGGGAGGGCTCAAGAAAATGTAGGGGGACTCATATTTTCTCTCTCTGTGTGACCAGAAAGATAAATTAAAGCATATTCACACTGTAGTTACTATTTTTCTAATTAAACTGTTGTATTAACTTCATTTTATGCTAACAAGGAAGGTCTCCATATTGGGCATACCGAGAATTTTATGAAAAAAATACTAATTAAAGTACTTATGTATATCATAAAGGATCAGTCAAAATTAGCGGCGGAAATACAGTAAGAAATGTGTAAAAAAAAATACTTTAGAATATTTGGCGCTAAAAGATGAAAGAGTCACTTGATTTGGCGAGCAGCCCTTTTCCTCACCAAAAGCAAATGATTATAATGCAACTCAAAACTGTTAGATATTTAGAATGCGTGTAAATGGTATTTAATGAATTTAAACATAAACTAGCAAAAGCCATGCTTTGTTTGGATTCGCGAAGTATTATGCTATAAGATAAATATTTCAAAGTAATAATATATTTTTAAAATTACTTTTGCACCTTTATTAAGCAAAAATGTAATTTTATGTTTCGGCGCATTTTAATTTTAAAATGTATTTCAACCAAATAACTAAGAATTTCCCCAGATTGTTTATTTATGATATAAGACTGGTATAAATAAAAATATTTTCGAAATAGAATTATACAAAATCTTAATTAATTTTATTTGTTTACAATTCTTTTATTGCCACTTCAAAAAAAATAACGTAATTCTTTTAAAATTCATAATATCGTCTGCTTAAATGATTTCACAAAATAAGAATAAATTGTGTATTTGAATTCCTAATACAGAAAAATACTTTTATAATTAAATGTTAATAAGAGAATTTTCACAAATTTTAATTCATTAAAAATATGCTACAATTTTTCTAAAAAAAGGTATTTTATAAATTTCATAAAAGAAATCATGAAACTAAAAGGAATGAGCATAGTTCAAAAATCTGAAAGCAGTTTTTGAGATTTTATCCGAATAATGAAAATATATTTTATTTATTTAATCATGATTCTAGCTATAGTTACTGACCCCATGATTTAAGTTTTTCTTCTGAAAACGTACGTGTTTCACTTTTTTATTTGAAAAAATGCGTTCGTAATGGAAAAACATGTAAAAGAAATTAATTAAAATAATAATTTTTTGAAAAGTATTTCTGTAAAAAAAATAATATTCTGCAAATCTACAGATCATAATTTATATTTGTGTTTAATTTCAAGTCAAAATACTGTATAGTTTTTTTGTAAAGTGTACGACAAAGTGTCATTTGAGTGGCCTAGTAGAAGATTCGCCTCGCTCATCCTAACAATGAGAGACTTTAATATATCATATACATATATATGCATATTGTATTACATATATATATTACTTGTTGAAGTTTTTATTTAATTTACCACTGGAAAAAAAATTTCCATAGATAAAAAAAATGATATTGAGAAAAATTACCTTCATACATTTAAGCGTATTCAAAAATAAAAGCCATACGTTTCCATAGCAACAAAATCTAATCGACAATTCTGAATTGGACTTTGAGCTTGAAACAAATTTAATTAATTTAAACTATGAATTTCATTTTAAATCTCAAATTTTGATGATTAAATTTGAATATAAATACATATAAATATCGATATAACAAAATTATATTTAAAACAAATTAAAACTTACAAAACTAAAGTTATTTAAATTAAATTTATCAAAACAAGTTCAACATGAAACTTTTTTTTTCTTGAAGTGTATTTGACATACAGTATTTTTTTTTAATTACATTCCATCACCAACCGGCGATAAATCGCCAAATAATGAAATTTTCATTGTTTTTTTACGGTCACTGAATGGAGGTTCCGCCGAAATTTTTTTTATAAACGTATATATCCACATGAGAAGAACATTCTGTAATTTTTTCAGATTTTTCGGGGTATGCCCGTATGGAGTAAGAAAATTGTATCCTTGTAAGAAAATAATAGGTTGTTAAAAAATTCGAGAGCATAGCTAGTGCAATACTAAACATCATGTTAGCTTCCTAAGTGAAAATAGGATGAGCAAGTGGTGAAACACTTACTTTATTTACAATTTAGTATTTTTGAAAAACTGTGAAAGGTCCTCAAAAACTAAATTAGATTTTTGAACAGAATTTCATTTGGATTTTTGGAACATAAATTCATTTAGTGACCTTGGAATCTTTTCCAGGGGAGGCTCAAAATGTTTTAGGGTAGTCTGAGCTGCCCATAGCACCCCCTTAGATATGGCCTTGGATACATCTTGTCATAGTTTTTCATTGATTGTAATTTTTCCATGTGATTAAATTTTTTTATGATCTATCAACAACTATTGCAACTATGGATTTGATCTAAATATGTGCTAAAAGGTACAGCAGTTCAAGAATAACAATTTTCCGAATTCAGTTCAAGAGTGGAAGTCATATTTCAGTTCTGAATGCCTCAATTATCTTTTCATTGATATCTGGGTCATCTTGCTGCAAAAAATCTGAGATTAGTTTTAGCAAATACTGACTTCTGAAAAATTAAAGTTGTTCTAAGCACAGCAATTTGTATATGAAAATTACTTCGAATTTAAGACCTTTGAACACAATAACTGTCATACTGAGAGGAGAGACAAATTATACAGAGACAAAAAGGTCTTGAAATTTAAAGATTTTTGTGATATCAAATCATATATAGTTTGCATTTTTTCATTTTAAGAATATCAATTATTAATTTTTTAAGCACAAATTTAAAACATTTTTAACAAACCACATTAAATATGCCTTGAACAATCATCAAAATACTCTCTAAAAAATGTAATTTCAGATTTTGGGTATTAAATTTATATTGTGTTTAATTTATTTTGCTGTGATAGCTCTTTATCTGACTTACAGTGCTTTTAATGAAAATTTTATAATTTATAAACAGGGTTAGAAATTAGCAGTCGTTAGTCATCAAATGCAACTAGATGATTGCATTTGACGACCACGGAATCATACCTAGTCGTCAAAAATGACGCCTAGCTTTTTTTTTACTTTAACATTTGTTTAACAAATGTTATTAGAAATTACACGGATACGCTATAGCACATAAATTACAAAAAATATCGGAGACAGGATGAAAAAAAAAAAAGCTCTTGCGTGTCTGTAAAACACTTAATTTCATCAAAAGATTGCAAAAAAAAAAAAAGGCAAATTTCGTCAAAAATTCCAGAAAAGACAGCCGATTTTGTCAAAAGATTCTGATAAAAGCCCGAGTTTCGTCTAAAAATCGCAAAAAACGGCAAATTTCGTTAAAAGATTGCAAAAATACTATTAATTTAAAAAAAAAATCATGAAAAACGACCAATTTCTTTCAAATATGACACATTTTTGTCAAAAAATTGCTATAAAATGACAATAGAATATTTGGTAAAAAAAAAATTAAAATTTTTTAATCAAAAAATCGCGAAAAAAAACGGCTATTTTCGTTAAAAGATTGCGAAAAAATGGCAGATTTCGTCATAAAATCACGGAAAAACGACAGATTTCGTAAAAAATTCCAAAAAACAGTCAATTTCGTCAAAAGATTGCAAAAAAAAAAAAAATCCAAGTTCTATCTAAGGATAGCAAAAAAAGGTAAATTTCGTTAAAAGATCGCAAAAGAACTAACAATTTCTTTAAAAAAATAATTAAAAACGACTAATTTCTTTCAAAAATGACAAATTTCGTCAAAAAAGACGGCCGATTTCGTCAAAAGGTTGTGAAAAAAGCTCAAATTTCGTCTAAAGATCACAAAAAAATATTAATTTCTTCAAAAAAATCATGAAAAATGACTAATTTTTTCAAAAAATAACACATTTTGTCAAAAAATTGTGATAAAACGACTATTTTCATTGACCATCTGTTTTCTATAAGATATGAACAGCAGTATGTGTTAAAGACAGCTTTACATTTATCAATCACCTCTAAGCTGACTTCACTTTAAGCAATGACTGACAAACTGACCTTAAAGCCACGCCTAAAATTATATAGACCTTAATTGTAAGATTTCAATGCTGAAAAGGACTTTAATTTCTTAACATTCTGATGTAATGCATAGTCGAGTTAGGAGACCTGATTTAAAAAAATTAAATATCATGATTTTAATTTGACAATTTATTTTTTGTATTCTTTGTTTGTATTTTTAGTTTTTGAATTCTTTGTTTATATGTTTAATTTTTGTATTCATATTAGCTTTATAAAAATAAATAATTAAATATTTTTCTAGGATCTATATATTGTAGTTTAATCAGGTTTTAGTTTTATAGAAAGCCAGTTTTTTTTTTGGTTTAGTGATTACGACAAAGATATAAAGTGTTTAATACATACCCCTTCCCACTGCCTTGTTAATATGGCTGCAAAAATAAATGAGAAAATATGATGCAACTTAAAATTGCAACCATGAAATGCTGTTTGGCACCTACAAAAAAAAATTGTAGGCGTCATTTGACGTCTTACTTAAAATTCTCAATTTCTAACCCTGTTTATAAGCGACTGTTAGATAATATGGAATCTATTGTATAACAATTTTTTTTAAGTCAAGTTTTGATATAAAAGAATCAAAGAGAGCTAAAATGGTGCATTCTGTTAAATAAAAAATTTCAATAATTACATTAACTTACCGTGTCATGACTATACAACCAACTAATTCCCTTATACAATTTTCTTTATAGTTTCCCTTTTGCTCAGCAATACTTTTGATAATTTGCAGAGCAGTATCTCGACGTACAACTTTATGGACAGTATCAACACACATCAAAATGTTTTTTTCATGTTGTCTAATAGAAGTCACAACCCCTTGCCATATCTGCAAACTAGATAGTAACGAAAATATATTAGATGAAAAACTTCCTATTGAAAATAAATAAAACAACTGCTGTGAAAAAGAAAAAAAATATATTTTTGTTGATTAACTATCACAGTATTATAAACAGGAATACTTACTTATGCTGCTCCACTTCACTAACAGCTCGTGGATCAAATAGATTGCGACCAACTTGTTGGAATTCCAAGTGACGCAGATTACTGGAAGGAAAAAAAAAAGATCTTTAAATATGTAATAAGACTTTTGGTAATAAATAAAATCAACATTTTCTAATTCTAGAGACTTTGGCAGATTCCCTTTAAGGGATACAAGAAAACCATCAATAAAACCTGATTAAATAAAAGAAAATTTGTAAGAAATCTAAAAATCATGCCCATTTTTTTTACTGACAGGTGCCAAAATTTCCAGGCTCCATATAGGAAGAAGTTGGGTCTCACTCACTTAAGAATTTTGTTATCAGAAAGATTCTTTCAATTATGACAGGTGCAAATCAAATCAAGTAGATTCTGAATTCTACATACTTTTTTTTATTGAGAGGACTTTATATCAATGTGATATAAACTCTTTATATCTTTTTTATATCAATTCTCACATTGTTTATAGTTGCACTCAGCACACATTATCTTTCTTCTCACAATTAAAACTGTTTTTGCTTATCCACAGTGTCATTACATCAATGTTCACATATGTTCTTTGTGATTGGGAGTATAACAGATCATGTCATGGATGTGAGCAGCATTTTAGACATTTCATTTTGCATGTCAAACTAATTATTACGTTTCTTTTCAGCATATGACTCTAAAGTTTGCCTGAATTTTGATGGGCAATCCTATTTTTAAAAATTAGATTTTTGATCATATCAATCAGAGTTAGTTGAGTACCGAGGAGATGCTAATGTTTTGCTAAAGAAAAAGTCATTTTAACCATCTATTGCAATAAAATTATTGCTACCAGTGATCTTACAAGAAGCCTTCAGTGTCGCTTAATTTTTTATAGAGTATTTAAAAGCCTAAGAGGAAAGCATGCTTCATATGAACAATTAAAGATCTACGTTAATTCGAAAGGATTTGCAACGGGCCTAATAGACCCAGAGTGCTGTGATTTTCACCACTATATATTTTTAAAGTAATCTTTAATCTTATTTTAGCGCAGAATTTTAAAAAATTGTTTCCGACTAAATAAGATGACTATTCTTATTTTCATATATTGGTGACAAAGTAAAAAACATTCACATTCTGGGTATGCACACATTTTCCCAGATTAAAATAATGAGTTTATTTCATAACTTCAATTACATTATTTCTGGACACTGCCAAGAAAACAGTTTCTTATATAATTTCTATTCCTGACCTCAAAGAATTCAATGTGACATTTTTAAAGAAGAAGAAAAGAGATAATAATTCATATTGCTAGAAAAATACTATACTATCAAGAACCCTAATTCCAGAATAACATGTGCACTTTATGTTTTAAAATGGTCAGAGAAATGAACAGAATAATTTATTTTTTGTGGTGTTTAAAAATAAAATAAAAAATAGCAGTAATTTTTTGTGCATAAATAGAATCCAAAAACTGATACAAAAATAAGAAACAAACAAAACAAAATATTTCTATCATAAACACTAGCAAAATCATTTGAAAATTTTAAAATAATGGAGAAGTGTACACTGCAGGCTTGATTTTGAGGCTACTTTTAGTAACAAGTGCTACTTTTTCAAGCCTGAATTTTAACAAAGATTTTACAAAAAAATAAATACCTGATTATTATTTTTTTTCTTGAATAAATATTATGCATTTATCAATACTGAAAGGAATAAATAAAAAACTAAGGAAGTTAGTGTACCGTCTCATTTGTGTGTTGAATAACCTCTGAAGCTCAGGATGAGATGGAGCCAGTTCATTAACTCTCTTAAGAGTGATGCGTATATTTTCCCCATCAGTTATACGCTGCGAAAACAGCTCCACAGACTAAAGATACAAATAGTTATAAGCAACAAGCATATTCAAGAAGCAGATAGTCAAAATAAACACTTAAAGTACAGAAAAAAGTAAAATAAAATAAAATAAATACAGTGAAACCTCTAAATAAGGGACACTCCGAATATGGGACACCTCTATTTAGGAGACAAAACTTCCGGTCCCAGTCCCTTGGTATAGGACCTGTTATGTATTTACCTCCGAATAAGGGACAGTTGAAAATGAGATCAAACGGATTGGTTTTTACATTTCAGATAATGAAGTAGTCTGTGATGAAAATAACAATACAGATTTTTGAGAAATTACCTAAAAGACAGACAGTCATGTGGATGCAGAGGCATACGACACAATTGACGAGCATTTATTTGTACATAATTCTGATTTGATATCAGTACGTTTATCCCCATTGAAAGTAATGCTAAAAATTTTGAAGATGTATCTGAAAATGGAGAATAATAAAATGAAATAAAGAATTTTACAGATGCTTTTAGGCTGTTCTCAAATCCAACAGTGCAACTTTTATGACAAAAGCTTTATTTTCATTTGGAAATGCCTGAAACTAGCAGGTATAGGTTCAGAAACTATGTAACCAAACTCTTTTTTTTTTTTTTTTTTTCCTTTCTTTCTTTTTCTTTCTTTTTTTTTTTTTTTTTTCAAACTTAATAGATGTTACAAAAAATATTCTCAAAGGGGGTATTTTGAACCGAATTTTCACATTTAAGGAAGAACAACTACACAGAAAGGGTGAAAAATGTATTTGTCACATGATCAAAATTGCTTATAATTCAAGAGGTAATTATTTCCATGGGGTAAATTTATATCTTTGCGTTAAAAAAATGAATTTGTAAATGTGTCAAAACATCTTCTGCTAGCTGAGCATAGCGATTGAGAATGAGAGACTTGTTGCCTGAAAACACGCAAAGCAGTTGAATACTTTTTTGTAAATGCTGCTGATAATGAAGAGCTAAAATTTATAAGTATGGTAAATGAACATTTGAAACGTTTGTAGTAAAAAACTGAAATTTGCAAATAATTACTTTTGATTGATTACTTTAAGTAAAATACTTTTAAATGTTTTAATATTTTTTGCATGTACAGAATTTGCATATAAAAGAAAAATCAATAATTCTACAAATAATTTAATGATATAGTAATCAACTAAAAATTTTAATTTATTAATTTTCTATTCCTTTTATGTCTAATTAACGTAGTTTATGCACTTCAGGTACATTTATACTTCACCTTTAATGATTTGTTATTTTTAGATCCTTCTGAATGGTTAATTTAAAATAACAATCAAAACTCTGAATAAGGGACACCTCTATTTAAGGGACAAAAGTTCCGGTCCCATGGGTGTCCCTTATTTGGAGGTTTCACTGTATATAATAAAAACATATATTAGAACTTGATACATAGTATAAGTCACTGATGAATGTAATTGCTATGCATATACAGATTTCAACATAGCTGCAAGGTTGGCAAATGATTTTGTAAAACATATTTAACTTATAATTTTATTCCAGACAGTTTTAAACACTTTTTTGCAGAACTATGCAACACATTTTTGTGTTGAAATAGATAAGTCTTTTGTGTTAAAATGCTTACTTTGTTTATAATAGATATTTTTGTAAGTGCACTTACTCCCCACCCACCACTCCTTCGTTATTCCTATACTTTTAATAATTTTAATTATAATTTGACTTGATGTAAATTTCAGTGGTATGATGGCTATATCTGTGTCTTTATTGTGTTTGGCTTTGTTTTATATTTGTTGTAATTAATATGTCTTAATATAAATCTAATTATTATATTTGAAAATACTTATAATAAAACTAATTTCAATGTTATAAGAAAACTAAGATATAATGAAGTAAAAAAATATGAACAAATTTCTTTTATATAGATAAATGACAATTGAGCATCAACCAATGCTTAATTATAGATAAGAATTTATAAGAATGATAATTTTAATTGAAAAATAATATTTACTATATGAAATAATGGTACTTCTAGGTTATCCCGTCGACCAAAAAATTACCGCCAAACTCTAAGATTAAATGCCAATAATGGATGATCATGAATGTCACATTCAATGATATTAAATACAATTCATGTGTTTAAAATGTCATTAAGTGATTTTCATTTTGACTTTTTATTTTTATTAATATTCCACTAATTACTTGATTTTTCGTTATTTAAAATAAAAATTATGTCAATATGTATAATTTGGTTATTATTTTGGCGATTTGTATAATTTGGCGAAATTGGTCAACGGGATAACAGAGTAGTACCGAAATAATTTCTAAATGAACAAAATTTAATGGTGAAAATTAGGTATTGTTGTTTATCTTAGACATTTTAGTAGCAGATGGTAGCCTTGTGATTTCATGTAACTGGATTATTTTGAAAATAGAATTAAAAGAAAAATTTATCACTCAAATAAGTTTAACGAAGAATTGAATATAGATATACAATAAAGCAAATTTTGTTACTATTAAGCTATTGGTAACAATTGCATTAAGTGGTAGCTACAGTATTAAAAAACAATGTACAATAATATATAATAAACATGTTCTTAAATAAAAGCATAAAAAATTTCCAATTGGAAAATAAACTAACCAATTAAATTATTCTGAGGGAAATTTATAAATAAATTTTATAAGTGCATTTATTAACTAAATAAATATAACATTACATGTGTTTAACCTTCCGACTGCCGCGACTGGATATATCCATTCACTAGGCTGCAGGTTTCATTGCAGTTGAAGCTTTATTTAAATTAATATTATTCCTCAAATATAATCCAGTTTTAAGAAATAGAGTTATGATTGATACTTTTAAGGCTTATAAACATATGCGTAACAAAAAAACTATACAAAGTTAGAAAATCTCTCTTTTATTAACATATAAAATAAATTAAGGCGAAAACAACATCACATTTTTGCCCTTTTGCTCGGTGGTCAGGGGGTTAAAGAAACAAGCAAAGAGAAGCACACACAAAGGAAAACACTGAATATACAAAACTAGATATTTCTAAATTAAAATAGAGATATTTATATTTTCTTAATTTACATACTTCGCCTAACTGTCTGACAGTTTTCAAGTCTGACATCCCATCAAAAATGTAAGCATTTCCAAAAGTTTCTCTGTGTTCCCTTATCATGCCTTTTCGCATTCGTGAAGACTCTACAACAGGGGCAAAATCACAATGATACTGATAGATGCAAAACTCAGGCTTGCTTGTTAGCTCAAAATAATTTGCTAACAGTTGAATCGGTTCTCCACTAGTACCTAGATGAAGGAAAAGCAACTGTTTCAGTAACTTATTTTGATTCACACTGTCTGCTGAAAGGAAGAATGCAATTATAACATTTTGACTCAGAGTTCACAAAGTTTTGATTAACCGTTGACTGCCAACTATCAGATAACTCATAGATTGCGTTCTTTTCTAGGAGCCCAACTACAAGTTATCTTGTACTGTGTTTGCTAGCCACTTTTGTGCAGCTACAATTAAACTCGCAATACATCTGTGCTAATATCGATAGATGGCTTCTAACAAAAGAACAAAAAATCAATACTGGCTTGCATGAACAGAAAATTTATTAAAAAACAATCAAAAATATACATACCAACTATGAGATAAAGCCAGCTACAAGATAATTCGTAACCCCCCCCCCCCCCCAAAAAAAAGAAGAAGAAGAAGAAAATGATCTTTGATGACACCTATGGACTAGAATTAGAGTTTTAAATAAGATAATGTGATAAAATCGTCATTTTTGACCAGATTTCTGAAAATTGCAGTGGCAGTCAACATGTTAAAATAATTAAAAATACTGAAAAAAAAAAAAAAACACTTAAAAACCAGTTTTATAAAAGTAACATTAACTAGCAGACTTGAAAAAAACATGAGCCTTGAGCAGTAAACTTTTTTTTTTTTTTTTTTTTTTTTTTAATTGAAATATCATAATTATATAGTAAAATAAAAAGTGTTTTTAAAATTAAACTGGAATTTCATTAGAATATTTATTCAAAATATTTTAGTAATAAAGTTGTGTGCAATTGCTTTCTGAAGTTCAAAACTTTCTTATGGACCTACAAAATAATCACATGCTCAAGCCTTAATTTACAACGAAAAAAGTACCAGAGCTCTAACTTTCATCAGTAATAATAATCTTAGTGTAATTCCCCTTTTGTATCTGCATTTTTATATTTCATACATTATTTAAAAGATATAAAATGAAGCAATTTCTTTAGCAAATATACACATGTATTTTGACTGCATTATTCATTTACATATAATAAAATGTAATAAATAATGAAACAAAAAGATTAAAATCAGAGAGAGGAGAATTTTCAGAAAATACTACTTGACAAAGATTTCTTTGTGTCAACAAGCAAAGCATAACAGTAGTGGTCTAATCTAGTCAAAAATAAACCAAAAGATATACGCTAGAGACTGCAACGTTCAGGGCTAGAATATACATTATAGCTTTACTTGAGAAACAGAGGGTACACAGAACATCTTACCTATAAACTCTGGGAAATTCTGACTAATATTTAAAAATTAACTAAAATTTAAAAAGTACAAATTGATCCGGCAGGACAGGCGCCATGAAATAATACCAGGACAGGCTTCTACAGGATTACTCTTCATCATGAAAACTGATAATTTAAATGTTAAGTTTTTGTTAAATTTAAAAATTAATAAAAAGACAAATGAAAAGTTCTCATTTATTTTTTTTTAATTATTATTTTTATTATTTTTTTATTTGAAAATTCTAATTTTTCCAATGTGGCACTTATTGGTTTTTCCTTACAATCTTTATTAGATAATAAAGTTTATAACAATATAATTATACATTATTGTCGATAAGAATACTGAGATTTATGAATTTTCATGAAAAGTAGGGTGAAAATGGATCAGAAACTTTAAGATTTTTTGAGTGTCTGCACACATAAAATCATTCTATAAGACTAAATAAGAGTCTGAATTCACTGTTTTTATACTCTATGCATGGAAGGTAACCTTGGCCTATCACACAGAAAATAAAATATGTACTAGTTCACATAATAAGAAGTCATATAAGCAAGATATGTTCCGAAAAGTCAGTTCAGTCTAACTCGCAAGAGATACTATTTGAGAATGAACTTTTTTTTTCAGTGACTTTTGTGATTTAATGATTTTATCATGTTTCATTCTTGATCGAAAGTTGTGTTTCTGAATTATTTATGCAATGAATTACACTAATCAACTGAACTTATCCTTTTATTATAAATCTGCTTTCATTGCATCGAAAATTAGAGATTTTGTAACAACATGTATACACTAATTTTAAACTATGTAATACAGTACATTCCCTCAAATCCGCACATCTTGGGACCAGATTTTAGAATTTTGTAGATTTCTGATCATTGCTTCATTTACATTTCTAAAACAGTAATTTCAATGTAATTAATAGTGAGATCGAAATCACAATGAATGCTTAAATATAATAAAATAGTAAAATAACTAAGCAAAGTAATAAACTAAAATAATAAAAATTTAGATAATTTTTTTAAATGATTAAAATATTAAAAGCAAAGGTCAAGAAAATAATCAATAACATATAGTTAAATATGAATTATAAAGATGAGATGTATTTTTTGTAAATTATTCAATGAAACTTGCCTCATAAAGGTGCACTACTAATTCACATAAAAATCATAAAATAAAGAAGTTTTATTTTAGGTTTATCCAGACTTAATAATAAAAAAAGCTTGATTAATGTGTTTAACATTTGGCAAAAAGATTGTGATTACTAGTGATATCAGCATTAGCTTGAATTATTTTAGAAATAACTGTTCTTTATTCAGGAAAAAGCATGAATTCAGTAATATTAACGAAAATTATAGATTAAATAAAATATATTTAGAATTGATACAAAAGTAAAAAAGTCAAATTTTGTTTTTGCATCTGAACTGAAAGCTTCATTGTTTACATCTGTAAATTATGTGTGGATTTGTGAGAGTTGTGAATTTTAGTGTTGCAGATTTAAGGGAGTCGACTGTATAAAACATTTAAAGCGACAATTACCTTTTTTATCGGTAACATGCTGGGGGCGTGTATTGTCATTGCCAAAACCTTCTCGACTCCTTCCTCTGCCTGAAGGAAAATCGGCAATTGAAGCGGCAGCCATAGCTTGAGTGACTCCTTCCATCTGTACTTGGGATGGTGGTCTTTCTTGAGACGGCACAGGATCAACCCTCGGAGCTCCTCTGTGGGTTCGACGCCCACCTCCATTGCCTTGTTGTGGGTGCACTGCAGCCTGAAAGATAACAGTTGCATGTTAATGGTTGATTTTTGTCGTCCGATTATCTACGCTAATGGGATATAGGATCAGGGGGAGTGCCCTCCGTGGGGGTCTTTCTAAGGGAACCTAACCCGTATTTACGCAAGGTTCGAAGAAAACTACGGAAAACTCCGAACGGATAGGCCGACAGCCGCGATTGGGTTTGAACCCAGCACCTGCCGTCTACCAGTTGAGAGGTCAGAACCTCTCAGCCACTGGTGGGGCAGTTGCATGTTAAGGTATTGATAGATATTGGCAAGAAAATGTAAAAAAAAAGAAAAATTTAATCGCTATTTATAATCAGGAGTGATTTTGATTCAAAGTGAAAAACCCTGAAAATTATTAAATCCAAAATATATCAATTTCAAAAAGTCACATTCACTTAAAAAAGATTTGGAATAGCAAAAAAAAAAAAAAAAAAAAAAAAAAAAAAATTTGGAGCAGAAAAAACAGTTTTTAAGGAAAGCAAAGGATTAAAAAAAAAAAAAAAATGCAGCAACAAAATTTGTTTTTGGTACAGAAAGTTCTACTCCAGCAATTTACCTTTTTTTGTGTTCTTTTAATGAAATTGATTGTTTTTACGAGATTTTTTTTCAATGAAATTTGCTGTTTTTTCATATCTTTTTACGAAACTGATCTTTTTTTGACAAAATTAATCGTTTTTCTCATGATTTTTGACAAAACTGGTTGTTTTCTCATGATTTATTGATGAAATTAATCCTTTTTTTATGTTTTTTTGACAAAATTGATAATTTTATCATGATTTTTTGACAAAATTTGCTTTCTATAAAAAACAAAATGCGAGTTTCTAACCCTCGATTCTATAAAGAAATTAGTTTTTTCCACAATTCTTTAAATAAATTCATGTTTTTTCGTTAATCTTTGACAAAATTTGTGACATTTTTTAATGTCTGAATTTCCCACTAAACGTAACGATATCAGACACCCGAAACACTATCACCCCTGTATAATAGAAAAATCTTTCGTTTAGTCAAAAAAGTCAGTTTTAATTGGTAGATAGGATTGTGCATCATACTACAGTAAAAAAAAGGT
This sequence comes from Maratus speculifer, assembly GCA_964019185.1. Taxonomy (NCBI): domain Eukaryota; kingdom Metazoa; phylum Arthropoda; class Arachnida; order Araneae; family Salticidae; genus Maratus; species Maratus speculifer. The sequence continues at coordinate 306,507,431 of OZ025295.1, read as the reverse complement.
ACTACTTGGTTATCCTGTCGACTATTTTCGCCAATTTATAAAAAACACCAAACTAATAGCTAAGTTACATATACATAATTTTTACATAACATAATTTTTATGTTAAATAATGAAAGAACAAATAAATTATTGAAATATGAATAAATATACAGATAAAAAGTGGAATTAAAAACCATTTGATAACGTTTTAAACATATGTATCATTTTAATGTCATTGAAAATGACATTCACAATTATCCATTATTTGCATTTAATCTTATAATTTGGTGATATTTTTTTGGTTAACAAAATAACCAAGTAATACAAAAAAAAAAAAAAAAAAAAAAAAAGCAGCATTACATTTGAGTATATTACAGCCAATGTTGTGCAAGACTGCTTTCTTAAAATTCAGGTAACTTCTTGCAATAACAGAAATCTGCACGATGAACAGATGAATGTCAGTTAATGTCAAAATGATTTGACAAAAATAGCAAAGAAGGAATTTGCCAATAAGTAGAAATACATCAGTAATGCCCTGGACTTTAAAAATCCTGGACACCTGGGACCCAGGATTTCTAAACTTATGGGTCCCTTTTTTACAAAAGTGGGTCCTCACAACTAATAAGTCATATTTTTCTACGCAAAAATTGAACTTGTTCATTTGCAAAAGAAAAATGAAATGCAATAATTATTGTTTTAATAATAATAAATAAATAATTAAAACCAATATTTATTTTTTTTTAAATTATTAAAAGAAATTTTCTTTACTTAAAAAAAAAAAAATGTGTAAGAAACAAATTTATTTATAAAATAATGCTTATTTGCATGTAGAAGATAACAAGTGTCATTATTATTAGCATTTCTTTTAAAAGGGGGCAAGACTGATTTATAGAAAAAGACATTTTTGCTGAAAAAAATAATAATTTTGTTTGAGTAAAGGGGGTACTTTTGTTTAATTTCAGGAATCACATTTACTCAAAAAGACTTGGAACAGTCAAAAATGAATTGTGAAACAGGAAAATCTGCTTTTGGAAAAGAAAAAAACAATTTTGAAGTAAAAAAATTAGTTCTCAGAACATAAAAATTAACGCCCTGCATTAACTTTTTTTTTTTTCGCGCCCCTTTGACGAAGTTTGAGTTTTTTCGCAATCTTTTGGTGAAATTTGCTGTTTTTTCACGAATTTTTTTAGCGAAATTTGCTGTTTTCGTGATTTTTTTGATGAAATCTATCATTTTATCGTGATTTTTTTGACAGAATGTGCCGTTTTATTGTAAATTTTTGATGGAATCTGTCGTTTTTTCAAGATTTTTTGTGGAAATTTGCATTTTTTCATGATTTTTTGATGGTTTTTCGTGAATTTTTTGACAAAATTTGCCGTTTTTTCGCGATTTTTTTACAACATCTGCCTTTTATTGCAATTTTCTGACACTATTTGCTGCTTTTTTGAATTTTTTGACAAAATTTGCTGTTTTATCATGATTTTTTGACAAAATTTGTCGTTTTTTTAAGATCGTTTGAGGAAATCTGTCGTTTTTTCGAGATTTTATGACAAAATTAGCTATTTTATTTTTTATCCTGAATCTTTTGACGAAATTCGCCGGAAAATAGTCGTTACTTCACGATTTGTTAACGAAAGTCACCGTTATTTTGCGATTTCTTGACGAAATTATGCGTCTCGCGGGATGCGTAAGGGCTATTTTTCTGCGTCCCATTGCCGAATTTTTTTGTATTTTACGCGCTATAGCGCATCTGCGGCATCCCTGATACATATATATTAATTATTATACTGCTGATAATTTTGTTAGAAATTTAGACAAAATTATATTTGAGACTTATAACAGCAGTTCTCAAACTTTGCTGTAATATGAGTCATGTTAATGTTTGAAAAATTTTCACAACACACCTAATAGCACACTCCAACATATATAATTTCCGACAAAATATATTAAAATTTATTTACTGTAAAATACCATTAATCTGCCTCCAAACATGACGAAAGATCGAAAAATATTCAGAGGGAGCACTAATATGGGATTTTCCTTATGATCTTTTTACAAAATTGTTTTTTTTTTTTGTTTCGTAATATTTGACGAAATTTGCGGGGGGGTTTTCGTGATATTTGATGAAATTTGTACAGTTTTTTGCAATGTTTGATGAAATTTGTCGTTTTTTTTAGCAATATCTGACAAAATGTGCAATTTTTTTAAAAAAATTCTTTAATGAAAATCAAATTTTTCCTGCAATCTTTTAACAAAATTCACTTTTTCCACAGGCATTTCTTTCATGATGTTAAATGGGCATTTTTTTCGCGATTCTTTAATGGAACTTGCGTTTTTTTCGGCAGTCCTTTTTCACAAAATGCATGTGTTTTGATAAAATTCACTTTTTGAAGAATTTTTAACAGATTTCACATTTTATTTCGCGATCTTTTGACGAAATAAATTTTTTGCAGCAATTGCTTGATTTAATTTGTATTTTTACCACGATCTTTTGATGACATTCTCATTTTTTATTGCAATTCGTTGACGAAATGTGTGCTTTTTTCAGGATCCTTTGACTGATTTTTTTTTTTTTTTTAATCTGACATACGCACGTTTTTGTTTTTTTTTTCGATCTTGTGACAAAAGTGCCTTTTGTGGCGATCCTTGAAGAAATTCGCGATTTTTTGACGTAATTTGTCTTTTTTTGTAGAGATTTTTAAAGTAATTTGTGTTTTTTAGTGATTCTTTTTATAGCATTTTTTTAGAACTAATATAATTTGCGTTTATTCCTGCAATTTTTTGATGAAATGTTCATTTTTTGTTGATCTTTCAGTGAAATTCACAAATTTTTGGCAATCATTTGAAAAAATTAGTGTTTTTTTAAATGATTCTTTGATGAAATTCGCATTTTTTCAGCAATAATTAGATAAAATTTCCATTTTTTCCCAGTGGATTTGTGACATATTTTCTGTTTTTTAGCGATCTTTTGGCGTAATTTATGTTTTTCCAGCGATTTTTAAGGAGTGGGGGGCAGCTTTCAAAGGATTTTTCAAAAATTTTCATTTTTTTTTATAAAGTTAGGGGAGAATGTTTGATCAGGAAAGGCAGATTAACAGTATTTTATGGTAGTATCAAGGTTATACTATACATTATTTTAACAAAAAATAAATACATATATATATATTATATAAATATCACTATGATGCAACATAAAATTATAAGAAATAACAAAAGTTATAACACTCATAATACCGGTGCTGCTGATGCTCCGCCCCTTTCAGGCTCTTCCCCAGGCCTACGAGCCTGTTCTCTTGCTTGCCTAGCTCTTCCTCGAGCTCTAACATTTCCTTTCGGTGGATCCATCTCTTATGATTGTCAAAACTCCAGATTTAAACCCTGCAAAATATTGATTCAATAATTGCAGGAAATCTTTAACCAGTTAAAGTAAGCTTGAACCATAATAAAACAACAAAATACAGTAATCTTTTAACATTTCTGAGGGTTAGGTTTTGAAAAGCATTTGCGAATGTTAAGACTCCTGCCCCTGCAAGCAAAAACACTTGCAAGCTAATGTTATTCCTATGGGGAGGTTATTTTCTAATAACACGTTTGCATTTTGACATTTTTAAATAATTTTTTTACATTGGATAGCTGAGGTCCCTCTCCACATTGCTCCTTTTTTTAGTTTTTCGATTTTGGTTGAAGGTATTTTTTCAAATGACACTTTCATTTTCGGAACTGGTTTTGAAAGTTAAACTAATTTTATAAAACCTATCTGCAACCAAACTTGAAAAAGTAAAAAAGGAGCAATGTGGAGAGGGACTTCATCTATCCAAGGCAAAAAAATCATTAAAAAATATCAAAATACAAATGAGTTATTAGAAAATAACCTTCGTACAGGAATAGCATTAGCTTGAGAGAGTTTCCGATATCTGGAACAGAAGCCTTAAGACTGTGCTTCAAAACTTCAAATAAATTTGAATAATTGTAAACATATTGTACAAAATTTATTTGCTAGTGTATTATAGAAAACATTTAGTGATGTGCAATTGTTTGGCAGAAAAGAAATGAGAAAATATGATCTAACATAAAATTGCAATCCTGAAATGCAGTTTGGCACTTAGAAAAAAAAAATTGTAAGCGTGATTTGATGTCTTACTTAAGATTCCCACTTTCCAAACCTTGCCAACAACACTTTTGTGTTGAAGGATTGAAATGTTGTGTCATTTAAATATCTCTGTGTCAATTTACTTTTCATAACTATGAAAACTAGGTATTTTACTTAAACAGAGCAAGAAACTTTTTTTTTTTTTTTTTAACAACAAAATTTGAAAAGGAGTGATTGAATCATTTCAATTTAGCCAAAAATATAACTTTGCTGATCCTGACAATGGTGTTCAAAAGATTGAAAGAGCTCGGTATAGTACAAGATGGTGTTTTCAAGAAAGAAGAAGGTACCATCCAAGATTTTCATTACATGAGTTACTATTTCCTACTTTCAATATGAAATAAACTCTTTGTAGTTTATGATATGATTTATTTAAATATTGATGTTAATAAATTTTGGGTATTTTTAAATAGATATCATAAAATATTGTAATACAATATTGAAATACTGAGCATATAAAATGACACTTTTTGAAATGGATTTGGATGTATTCCAGTGATCCCAGTTTTAAGGAATTTCATGCATCAAACAATTTTCTTTTACTTAAGGGGGCTCAGGGGTTGAAAACTTTTCAAAAAATCGATTTTTTTTATGATCTAATTTGATTATTCATTTAATTCTTAACTCAATGCAAAAAACCGCATAAAAATATTTACATTTTTAACGGAGTTATAAGCATTTATGTATCAACACTTTCATAGCCGCATTCATATAATTTCAACTTTAAGTCGCGTTTTCTCAAAACTTGATTTTTGATGACTAACACCAAGATTTAAAAAAAAAAACTATTTGATGGAATGGCTTTTTTTTTTTTTTTTTCTTTGCATACATATAACATCATTATCTAGATTATCAATTAATATATTTTAGATAGTTTAATATTTTGAGCATTTTTAATGGAAAAAAAGTTGTATTTTTTAGGGTATTTTTAAATTTTCAACTTTGAGAGATTTTTTAATACTGTTTTTATTAAGTGATAGTTATATTCTTAATTCATAATCTAGATTATGATGTTATTTATATGCATGCAAAAAAAAATTTAAGCCATTCCATCAAATAGTTTTTTTTAATTCTTGGTGTTAGTCATCAAAAATCAAGTTTTGAGAAAACACGACTTAAAGTTGAAATTATATGGATGCGGCTAAGTAAGTATTGATACATAAATGCTTATGACTCCGTTAAAAATGCTAATATTTTTATGCGGTTTTTTGCATTGAGTTAAGAATTAATTGAATAATCAAACTAGATCATAAAAAAAAAATTGATTTTTTGAAAAGTTTTCAACCCCTGAGCCCCCCTTAATGTATGTGTAGCACTCATACATCCATTTATGCTTGGGTTTTTAACGAATTTAATAAATTTTATGTTTCCAGTGTTTGATTATTTTCTTCTTTTAATTGTTGATTTGATGGATGCATAGCACTCTGCTCATGCATCAGTTTGCGACTGAGATTTTAAAGAATATTTCTTAAATTTTAGAAATTGCTACCCAACAAATTTCATGCATCTAGTAATTTTATTCTGATTCAATGGATACATAGTGCTTACACATTGGTTTGGGATTGGGATTTTAACAATTTCATACATTTTAGAAAGAATGGCACTATAATTTGGTTGTTAAGATTTTGGCGATCAGTGGCACCCAGGGCTGTAGCTAAGGGGGCGCTATGGGCGGCTCAGCCCCCCCCCCCCCTGGAAAAGATTCCAAGGTCATCAAATGATTTTCTGTTCCAAAAATTCAAATGAAATCCTGTTCAAAAGGTCTGTTCCTTTCACAATTTTGTAGAATTACTAAATTGTATCTAAAATAAGTAATTCAATCCTCCCTCATCCTATTTGTACATATGAAGTTACCATGATGTTTGATTTTGCACCAGTTATACACTCAAAAATTTCATCATCCTACACTTTTCTTAGTATAAAAAGAAGTTATTACAACTATTTAAAAAGAAACATTGTACCTTACACTGTGAATATGCACTAATTTATCTTTCTGCGTCAGAGAGAGAGAAAAAAAATTATGAGCCCCCCCCCCCCCCCCCCCTATTGATCACTTCTAGCTACGGCCCTGGTTAACAAAAACGTACCTTCGATCTTGTCAGTAGCAAAAAAATAGGCATATATATATATATATAAATAAACAATCCATAAGACTTGTTAATATTTTATGAGAAAAAAACCAAAATAGCATTTGCCTGGTATTGAATTTCAAAAGATATCAAAATAATAATTTTGTCGTTAATTTTCATTTTTTTAAGTGGGATCCCTGTTTGTTGTAAAGGAAAATTTAGTAAAATCTGTTAGCGCATAGGTAAAACTGGCTTTCTGTAAACATTATTTACAATCGCATTTTCCTGGATCGTATCTTTTAAAGATCTGCGCTTTTTGGTCCTGTTTTCAGTATCTAATAACATAACTTAAGGGTTTTAAGACATATGGTTAATTCCATGAAAATTTGTCATGTCTTCTCACACAGCTAAAAATCGCTATGCTTGATCGCCACTGTTATTTTTTTAAAGTTTCCTTCGCCCCATTCAACTGATGAAATACCTCCGAAAAAATAAGTCAAATTTTTCCTTTCTAAAATACTGGTAGCCAAAAATTATTGTGTGTGACAGACATGACAAGTTTTCATAGAATTAGCCATATCCTCTTTACCTTTCCCTGTTTCTGCAAACTTGGAAGAATATAATTAAATTTAGCTCATCAAAATTATCACTATTCTTGGCAAGGCATTCTTTGTCAAAAAAATAATAAATATTTGTAAATACAGAAAAGTGTATAACTGCTAAAGTGACCACCTATGAAAATAAACAAACAGATTTGTGAAATTTTAAAATCCACCTGATTGATCAATAAATGTACTTTTAACAGAGGAGGTTAAATGAATAACAGTAAAATGTTTATTTATCTTTTTATTTATTAATACCTTCAAAATATCATGGATGGAAAATTGATAACGAATGCTGTAGATTACGAACGCGTCCGTCCAGCGCTTTAAAAGACACGACACCACAATGCAAATAAACAATCTGAAATCTGACCCACTTATTAAAGGGAACTGCTCGTTTCGTATAGCGGGAAAAACCATAGATGAAAGGATAACACTAGCCACCTAGATCATATAGGGTGCCTTTATAAAATTTGTTTCCTTGATGAGAAGATTTTACCAAAGATTAGTCTTTAATGTTTAACCTGTCTCAAATACAGATTTGTCATAAATTGGACAAAAAGTGCTAAAAAATTATATCCCATAAATGTTAAACGATTCAGAACGACAAATCATGATTACAGCGACATCTGGTTTCTCAATGATTCGATGTCGCTGCGATCGATATTTGTTTTTCAGTATCGTTCAGTATTTATGGGATACGTTTTTTAGAACTGTCGGGCCATTATATTCCGACAGATGGCGATATTGGTCCAGCAAAAATAACAGGAATCGTAAGCCGTGTCGCATCGCAAATAGTAACTTTTAAAATGATATTCATATTTTCAAATTAAAATGTTTTATAATAATTCTTTGCTAACATAATAATTTAAAATAATGTTTCTTTACTTTAAAATGCATTTCTAATATTTAAAATAGTTTTTGTAAAATAATTTGTATTTTTATATTTCACTTATTTAACTGTGTATTATTTTATTGTACATCTTTTGACTGTAACTGTACCTTCTACCAGTTAACATTTTTTGACCTAATAAATTTTGCGTGCTTGTTCTAAAAACTTAATTTGGAACTACTTTGATATACCCCCCCAAATCGTAAATTTGGCGACTTTTTTCTCTCGCCAAGCAAAATACCCATTAAGTAAAATTAAGTTAAATACAAAAAATAAAATTAATTAAAATTAAGTTAAATACATTAATTAAAAATACATTAATTAAAAATATATTAATTAAAAATAATAAATTAATTAAAAATACATTAATTAAAATTAAGTTAAATACAAAAAAGGAATACCTAAAATATACGATGAATACATAAAAAATACAAATGAAGGAATGAAGCTGAGTAACAGCAAACCTAAAAGGTCCGTAGGAAAAGTCCGTAGGGAGTGCCAGATTTGGCGCGTAATTTTTGGGGGGGTATATCAAAGTAGCACCCTTAATTTTATCGTTATTTTTATTTAAAAAGTATGTAATGTGAGTTAGTCTTGGTAAAAAGATTACCGCTGTGACGATCGAATAAGATTGGTTTTAAAGATGAGTTATAAAAGTTATTTACTCTTGTTAGCTACATGTACTAAAATCGGTAGCTACAATTAGTGACCCTCGTTAGCATAACTTATTCAAAATGCCTCTTACCGACCAAAACTCCGGATCAGCGGAAGCTAGCAAAGTTAGCATCAAAATTCCCCCATTTTGGACAGAAAAACCTGAAATGTGGTTTGTTACAATTGAAGCGCAATTCAAGATAGCCGGAATTACGTGCGACGAAACTAAGTTCAATTATTTGATCGCACAGTTGGACCCGAAGTTTATGGAGAATATATGGGACATAATTCAAAATGTCACTCCAAATAAGTATGCAGCCGCGAAAGACAGACTTTTAAGCACTTTTAAAGAAAGCGAAAATTTGCGCAACAAACGACTTCTCACTGGCCTGGAATTAGGAGATTTGAAGCCCAGCCAACTCTTACGTAAGATGCAAGCATTAGGCGATACGAAGGACGTTTCAGACAAAGTGCTCAAAACTCTCTGGTTAGAAAAGCTCCCGGATTCAGTGAAAAACATAATTGTTGTCAGTGATGAAGATTTAGAAAAATTGGCCAAAATGGCTGATAAAATCACTGAACTGAACCCTAATATGGAACTTGCCAAAGTTGATAAAGAGACACCCAGCTATGCAGCCCTCTTGGATAAGATCTCCAGCTTGGAGCAGCAGATTGCAAGTTTGCATGTTCAACGATCTCGTAGTCGTACTCCTCATCGCCGTGCTGGCAGATACAGAAGTCAATCCCGCAAGCGTTATGATCCTAATGGTAAGCTTTGCTATTACCACTTCAGATTTGGAAAAAAATGTCTTCCTGAGAAACAGGGCCGGCGCCAGAGGTGAGGCAAGTGAGGCGACCGCCTCAGGGCGCACCATAAAAGGGCGGCATTTGTCTCGCATATTTGTATAGGTAAAACAGACCAAAATATGAGTAAATAAAAAACTGATGGCTATTCACGAAAATTTGAAAAAAGTTTTGTTTTGATGATAAAAATAAAAATCCGATGACCCCCCCCCCCCCCACCAAAAAAATCTGTTTTACCATGTTTTGGGGAGAAGGGGAGAAGGCGCATTTTTACAGTGGTGAAAAATTCTTTTTTTTTTTTTTTTTTTTTTTTTAGCTAAAGTGTAGAATTGTTTGCTATGTATTTTTTAATTCGAAATCGAATGACACTTCCGCAAGTCGATACGGTTATACATTACAAAGTTAGGCAGGTTTTATGAATGCAAGTCATGAATGGTCTTATCAATAAAAAATTATGAATACACGGATACTTTGACAACTTTACTAACCTTGAAGAAATTTGACAATGCTGATTTCGATTATTGCTGTTTTGAGGACATTTAAAAAATTGATATTATTTAATATGATTTAAAGAACAAGTTTTGGACGTAAAATAAGAAAAGCTGTGCTCCATAATAAAACTTAACTTTCAGCATTGTGCATTTATAAAACTACCATAACTTTTATAAAGAATGATCGTATAAACTTGCGAATGATCTTATTTGATCAAGAATTTGAAAATACATAACAAATGATACCCATATCCCCTAATTTTAAAATGTTCAAGTATCTTATCCCTCGATGTATCCCCCCCCCCTAACAAAAAATACCAAGATAAAGCTTTATTTTTGTGGAACTCATCGGATTTTCATGTCTAGTGACAAAACGATATTCTTTCCTTAATTTTTGTGAATGGCCATCAGTTGTTACTATAAAAACCTATTTTATCTGAATAAAATATAATTTTTGCCGTTTTATTCGTCGAACGTGCCGTAACTTTGAAAAAATTATCATATCGTCTTGTAGATGGTGTCATTCGATTTAGAAGAAATAAAATTAATACGAAACGATGTACCATTTGACCTAACTAAAAAATGTTGATTCCCCTCCTCCCAGCGTTAAAAAAATCTCTCCTTTTGCTTCTTAAAATATGGTAACCTTTTTTTTGGGGGGGGGGGATTCTTCGTATTTTAATTTCTAGTGCTTTCCAAATTTTGGTAATTGGCCATCAGCTGCTTAAAAGAAAAAAAAAAAACTATTTTACCTGTAATATATACTGAAGATATAAATCCATTATAGAATAGGTTTTAAACTTTTAAACTGGTATAGTAAAAGTTGTCCTCCACTTTTTTTTTTTTTTTTTTTTTTTTTTTTTTTTTTTTAACCGATTTTTAGTGAGATTTTCAGTATCATTTTCAATAGAGGTGCCATCTCCCAGATTCCTACATAATTACTCGTTATAACTTGACCTTATTACTCCAGGACACCTTATATTTTATCTTCCACAATTTGTAATTATTCTATTTTATTTATATATTTTTTTCATTTTTGTGTTTCGCGCCAATTTCTTTTATATTCAGGAAATAATTCCTATTAGAATATTTTATCCCTCTGTAGTAAAGTTGGTCTTCGGCGCTATTTGACGGTTATTGTGTTTCTGGCGATTTTTCCATATAATAATAAAATAAAACAATTTTTAATATTTTAGCCCAATATAGGAAATATTGTCCTTTTCTCAATAAATTTTATTTAAAGTCCACAAGCTGTTTTTAAATTCTTCTAGTGATTTTTGGATTTTCTATTGTTTCGCGGCAATTTATTTATTTTTTTCTTAGATTCGTAAATAATTCAGGTAGCATAATTCAACAAATTTTTGACCTCCTCATTTTTTGAATTTTCGGTAATTCGGATTACAAATGTTTTAGCCCACTAGAGTAAATTTTGCCCTCTGCAATAACATTTTTCTTCATTTCGCGGCGATTTTTAACATTCGTATTCGTAGATTCATTTTCAAACTTTTCACTAATATTGTAAGTTTTGTTCAGAGAATTTCCTTTTTAATTTTTATGGATTTTTAAAGCTATTTTCAACGTTATTCTTAGCATGTTTTTGTATACTGCTTTTTTTAATATATACATACATTTGTAAAAAATAATTCAGGTTGAAAATTTTAGCCTAATCGAAGTACATTTTATCATATGTGATTTTCAATGTTTTGCGATTTTAATGCGATTTTCAATGCAATTTTTATCATTCTTTTGCTTTCGCGACAATTTTTTGAAGTTAATAAAATGAAATCGGCTCCAGACATTTAATCCCAAACCCTAAATATTTCCAATGCGGTTTTTAACTTTCTTTTATGCTTTCGTGATTTTTTTTCTTCTTTACTTCAGAAATGAATTTCTGTTATGTACTATTGTTAGTAAGGTTAAGCAAACTGTTGTAAATGTTGTCAAACTTTGTTACAATTTTCAGCGTAATACATTACATTTATTTCTTCGCGATTTTTGGCTTTCTCAAGACCTTTTAATGTAATTTTCAACATGAGTTTTTGACATTCGTAAAAGGAATTTTGTTATTAGCTTCAATTGTGAATTTATTTGTAAAAAAATTCCTTTTAGAATAGTTTAAACCGCTGTAATAAATTTTGTCTTTCTGCAACTTTTTAATCTTTAGCGACCTTTACTTTTTTTTTCTTTTTCTTTTCTTTTCTTTTTTTTTAAGCTATTGCATAGCTTTTATCACGGGCTTTGAGCGCGGCGACCGAATCCAAAAATTCCGTAACGCGATAAATCCTAACACATCGGTAACGAAAAAACCTAACACTCGGGTAACGTCGTTTCAGCTCGGCAGACTTCGGCATGGCATCGTTCGGTAGACTTCGGTAGACATTGACGCGGTATTTTTCAGATATTTAGAGAATATCAAATCTCAAACTTATGTTTCTTATTTCAGTTACCATAAATCTATAGTTTCAATGATGAAAATTCCTGATAGAATGTGTATAGAAAAAAATCGTCTTAAGATAAAATAAGGTAGGATAATGTAGCTTTTGGTGATTGGAGACCCGCCCAACGGTGAGGATCGAAAAATTTCAAATGCTTATAACTCGCGATCTAAATTTCGTAGCGCGGCCAAATTTTGTTTGGTAATTTATTATAAGAGAGTGTTAATTTTTGGTGACAAGAGACCCCCCACGGTGAGGGTCGAAAAATTTAAAATGCTTAAAACTCGCGATCTAATTTTCGTAGCGCGGCCATATTTTGTTTGGTAATTTATTATGAGACAGTTTTAATTTTTGGTGACAGGAGACCCCCCCCCCCCCGGTGAGGGTCGAAAAATTTAAAATGCTTATAATTCGAAATCTAATTTTCGTATCGCGGCCAAATTTTGTTTGGTAATTTATTATATGAGAGTGTTAATTTTTGGTGACAGGAGACCTCCCACGGTGAGGGCCGAAAAATTTAAAATGCTTATAACTCGAGATCAAAGCGTGGCCAAATTTTGTTTGGTAATTTATTAAGAGACACTGTTACTTTTGGTGACAGGTGATCTAGAGGTCTGCACGGGCCGGAATTTCCAGGCCCGGCCCGGCCCGGCCCGTAGGAAAGTTATTTCGGCCCGGCCCGGCCCGTTGTAAAACTCAAAAGTTCGGCCCGGGCCCGGCCCGGCCCGTTTAAATTTTTATATTTTAGGCCCGGCCCGGCCCGTACAAAAATCAGCGAAAACAGGCCCGGCCCGGCCCGGCCCGTTTTGGCCCGTTACAATTTTTACGATTTCTAAAAAATTCAGATTTTTATCATATAACTAAGATTCCTTTAAAGAATACTGCATACATAACTATGGAATGATTTTACAGTATATTTTACAGCAAATACACATTAACAACATTAATGATTACTTAGATTCTTAGGCTTTCAACATTCGAATAAAGATTCATTAAAAAATTAATATGGCTTAGAATAAAAGAAAAAAGAAAGAAAGCTAAAAACATGGTTAATTTTGAAGCAGTTTAATAAAAGAAGATTTATAAATATATTTCTATATCATTTTATTATGGATTTCAAATCTAAATTCATTTTTAAATTCAAAGAAGCTCCTTTCTGATACATTTCTAAATTCATTTTTCTTTCCCTCAGAAACGCATAAGATTAGCAGATATCTTTATTCAGAAACTATATAATCGAATGGCGTTATCCATTTTTTGATACAAGCAATTTAAGAATACTGCAAACAAATAAAATACTGTGATAATTAGCGTTTTGAATAGAATTTCCGGAAGCAATAGCAAGGGAAGAGAGAAAAACTGCAATCATTTGAGAAACTATTATAACTCAACAAGGTTATACAAGTATTTTATTTACCAAAAATGAAAAACGCTATTCGATTCCAAATCCCTTCAATTGTTAGGCTTATCATTTTTATACTTTTATAATTTAAATTAATCAGAAAATGTGTCAAACTTTCGCATTATTGAGAAATTAATTTAAAAATCATTAAGAAGTATATATCCGAAGACTAAGCTAACATAAGTTCTTTATCGCTGTTAATAATTTTACAAATAATGCTTTCTGCCAATAATTAAGTCTAGTACCGGTCCGGCCAGTCTATATGTAGAAAAATAGTGCAAGCGTGATCTCGGATCGGCATGAGTCAGCTTCCGATGCCGATACACTGTGCATTTTTATATTGATGCTGTCAAACTAGTGGCTGGCCACATTTATACTTATTCTCGTTAAAACCATTTTCGTTGAAAATAGCTCATATTTTATCATTTCTGCTTAAATCTTCAGAACGGGCCGGCAGGCCCGAAAAATTTTTTTATCAGCCCGGCCCGGCCCGTCTGGCCCGTTCAATTTTTTGCCGGCCCGGCCCGGCCCGGCCCGTTTATGTTGTTTGTCGGCCCGGCCCGGCCCGGCCCGTTGAAAAAACTATTCTAAATCTGCCGGCCCGGCCCGGCCCGTGAGAAAATTCGAAACGATTCCGCCGGCCCGGCCAGGCCCGGGCCCGTGCAGACCTCTAAGGTGATCTCCCACCTTGGGGATCGAAAAATTTAAAATGCTTATAACTCGCGATCTAATTTTCGTATCGCGGCCAAATTTTGTTTGGTAATTTATTATGAGAGAGTGTTAATTTTTCGTGACAGGAGACCCTCCCCCCCCCCCCCCACGGTGAGGGTCGAAAAATTTAAAATGCTTATAACTCGCGATCAATTTTCGTAGCGCAGCCAAATTTTGTTTAATGATTTTTTTATGAAACAGTGTTAAATTTTGGCGACAGGAGACCTCCCACTGTGAGGATCGAAAAAGTTAAAATGCTTATGACTCATGATCTAATTTTCGTAGCGCGGTTAAATTTTGTTTGGCAATTTATTATGAGACAGTGTTACTTTTGGTGACAGGAGACCCCCACGGTGAGGGTCGAAAAATTTAAAATGCTTATAACTAGCGATCAATTTTCGTAGCGCGGCCAAATTTTGTTTAATGATTTTTTATGAAACAGTGTTAAATTTTGGTGACAGGAGACCCCCCCCCCCCCCACGGTGAGGGTCGAAAAAGTTAAAATGCTTATAACTCGTGATCTAATTTTCGTAGCGCGGCCAAATTTTGCTTGGCAATTTATTATGAGACAGTGTTACTTTTGGTGACAGGAGAACCCCCACCGTGAGGGTCGAAAAATTTAAAATGCTTATAACTCGCGATCTAATTTTCGTATCGCGGCCAAATTTTGTTTGGTAATTTATTATGAGAGAGTGTTAATTTTTGGTGACAGGAGACTCCCAACGGTGAGGATCGAAAAATTTAAAATGCTTATAACTCGTGATCTAACTTTCGTAGTACTGCCAAATTTTCTTTGGTAATTTATTATGAGACAGTGTTAATTTATGGTGACAGTAGATCCCCCATGGTGAGGGTTGAAAATTTTAAAATGCTTATAACTCGTGATCTAATATTCGTAGCGCGGCGAAATTTTGCTTGGCAATTTATTATGAGACAGAGTTACTTTTGGTGACAGGAGACCCCCCCCCCCCCGGGTGAGGGTCGAAAAATTTAAAATGCTTATAACTCGCAATCTAATTTTCGTATCGCGGCCAAATTTTGTTTGGTAATTTATTATATGAGAGTGTTAATTTTTGGTGACAGGAGACCTCCCACGGTGAGGGTCGAAAAATTTTAAATGCTTATAACTCGAGATCAAAGCGCGGCCAAATTTTGTTTGGTAATTTATTAAGAGACACTGTTACTTTTGGTGACAGGTGACCTCCCACCTTGGGGGTCGAAAAATTTAAAATGCTTATAACTCGCTATCTAATTTTCGTAGCGCGGCCATATTTTGTTTGGTAATTTATTATGAGACAGTTTTAATTTTTGGTTACAGGAACCCCCACACTGTGAGGGTCGAAATATTTAAAATGCTCGCAATCTAATTTTCGTATCGCGGCCAAATTTTGTTCGGTAATTTATTATGAGAGATTGTTAATTTTTGGTGACAGGAGACCCCCCACGGTGAGGGTCGAAAAATTTAAAATGCTTATAACTCGCGATCAATTTTCGTAGCGAGGCCAAATTGTGTTTAATTATTTTTTTATGAAACAGTGTTAAATTTTGGCGACAGAAGACCTCCCACGGTGAGGGTCGAAAAAGTTAAAATGCTTATGACTCATGATCTAATTTTCGTAGCGCGGCTAAATTTTGTTTGGCAATTTATTATGAGACAGTGTTACTTTTGGTGACAGGAGACCCCCCACGGTGAGGGTCAAAAAATTTAAAATGCTTATAACTCGCGATCAATTTTCGTAGCGCGGCCAAATTTTGTTTAATGATTTTTTATGAAACAGTGTTAAATTTTGGTGACAGGAGACCCCCCCCCCACGGTGAGGGTCGAAAAAGTTAAAATGCTTATAACTCGTGATCTAATTTTCGTAGCCCGGCCAAATTTTGCTTGGCAATTTATTATGAGACAGTGTTGTTACTTTTGGTGACAGGAGACCCCCCACCGTGAGGATCGAAAAATTTAAAATGCTTATAACTCGCGATCTAATTTTCGTATCGCGGCCAAATTTTTTTGGTAATTTATAGTGAGACAATGTTAATTTTAGTGACAGGAGATCTCCCATGGTGAGGGTCGAAAAATTTAAAACGCTTATAACTCGCGATCTAATTTTCGTAGCGCGGCCAAATTTTGTTTGATAATTTATTAGGAGACAGTGTTACTTTTGGTGACAGGAGAACCCCCACCGTGAGGGTCGAAAAATTTAAACTCGCTTATAACTCGCGATCTAATTTTCGTATCGCGGCCAAATTTTGTTTGGTAATTTATTATGAGAGAGTGTTAATTTTTGGTGACAGGAGACTCCCAACGGTGAGGATCGAAAAATTTAAAATGCTTATAACTCGTGATCTAACTTTCGTAGTACTGCCAAATTTTCTTTGGTAATTTATTATGAGACAGTGTTAATTTATGGTGACAGTAGATCCCCCATGGTGAGGGTTGAAAATTTTAAAATGCTTATAACTCGTGATCTAATATTCGTAGCGCGGCGAAATTTTGCTTGGCAATTTATTATGAGACAGAGTTACTTTTGGTGACAGGAGACCCCCCCCCCCGGGTGAGGGTCGAAAAATTTAAAATGCTTATAACTCGCAATCTAATTTTCGTATCGCGGCCAAATTTTGTTTGGTAATTTATTATATGAGAGTGTTAATTTTTGGTGACAGGAGACCTCCCACGGTGAGGGTCGAAAAATTTTAAATGCTTATAACTCGAGATCAAAGCGCGGCCAAATTTTGTTTGGTAATTTATTAAGAGACACTGTTACTTTTGGTGACAGGTGACCTCCCACCTTGGGGGTCGAAAAATTTAAAATGCTTATAACTCGCTATCTAATTTTCGTAGCGCGGCCATATTTTGTTTGGTAATTTATTATGAGACAGTTTTAATTTTTGGTTACAGGAACCCCCACACGGTGAGGGTCGAAATATTTAAAATGCTCGCAATCTAATTTTCGTATCGCGGCCAAATTTTGTTCGGTAATTTATTATGAGAGATTGTTAATTTTTGGTGACAGGAGACCCCCCACGGTGAGGGTCGAAAAATTTAAAATGCTTATAACTCGCGATCAATTTTCGTAGCGAGGCCAAATTGTGTTTAATTATTTTTTTATGAAACAGTGTTAAATTTTGGCGACAGAAGACCTCCCACGGTGAGGGTCGAAAAAGTTAAAATGCTTATGACTCATGATCTAATTTTCGTAGCGCGGCTAAATTTTGTTTGGCAATTTATTATGAGACAGTGTTACTTTTGGTGACAGGAGACCCCCCACGGTGAGGGTCAAAAAATTTAAAATGCTTATAACTCGCGATCAATTTTCGTAGCGCGGCCAAATTTTGTTTAATGATTTTTTATGAAACAGTGTTAAATTTTGGTGACAGGAGACCCCCCCCCCCCCACGGTGAGGGTCGAAAAAGTTAAAATGCTTATAACTCGTGATCTAATTTTCGTAGCCCGGCCAAATTTTGCTTGGCAATTTATTATGAGACAGTGTTGTTACTTTTGGTGACAGGAGACCCCCCACCGTGAGGATCGAAAAATTTAAAATGCTTATAACTCGCGATCTAATTTTCGTATCGCGGCCAATTTTTTTGGTAATTTATAGTGAGACAATGTTAATTTTAGTGACAGGAGATCTCCCATGGTGAGGGTCGAAAAATTTAAAACGCTTATAACTCGCGATCTAATTTTCGTAGCGCGGCCAAATTTTGTTTGATAATTTATTAGGAGACAGTGTTACTTTTGGTGACAGGAGACCCCCCCCCTCCCCACGGTGAAGGTCGCAAAATTTAAAATGCTTATAATTCGTGATCTAATTTTCGTAGCGCGGCCAAATTTCGTTTGGTAATTTTAATAAGACAATGTTAATTTTTGGTGACAGGAGACCCCCACGGTGAGGATCGGAAAATTTATAACGCTTGTAACTCGCGATCTAATTTTCGTAGCGCGGCCAAATTTTGTTTGGCATATCTTTTATCGCGGGTTTTGAGCGCGGCGAAAGAATCTAGAAATTCCGTAACGAGAAAAACCTAACACTCCGGCTAACGTCGCTTGAGTTTGACAGACTTCGGCACGGTATCCTTCGGTAGACTTCGGCAGACATTAAAGCGGTATTTTTCAGATATCTTGAGAATATCAAGTCTCAAACTTATGTTTTTTATTTCAGCTACCATAAACGTATATTTTCAATTATAAAAATTCCTGATTAACCTACATGTGTTTTAAGATAATAAAAATATTTTAAACGATATTAATTTCTCATTTATTCAATAAAAGAGAAAAAAAAAATGTTTTGTTATCGGTGATCACGCTCAAAAAGTGTAACTTGAATTAATATCAAAGACAAAAAAACTGCATAAATAAAAAGTAAATAAATAATTATGATTGCATAAGTTGATAAAAAATGCTATGCAATAGCTTTACCGCGGCAGTCCCCGAGTGCCACACGTCTTTTTTTTTTTTTTTTTTTTTTTTTTTTTTTAGTTTCGAAGCAATTTTTCGACATTATATATATGTTACAGGCCAAACCCGATTTTAGGCCAAACTAGATTGGCCTAGTCCAAACTAGTCTATCCTAATGCCCATCGGATAGACTAGTTTTTCCTAGGCCAAACTAGTCTATCCTAATGCTCATAGGATAAACTAGTTTTTCCTAGGCCAAACTAGTCTATCCGAACGCCCATCGGATAAACTAGTTTTTCCTAGGCCAAACTAGTATATCCGAACGCCCATCGGATAAACTAGATTTTCCTAGGCCAAACTAGTTTGGCCGAACGGTCATTAGGATTAACTAGTTTAGCCTGCTATTCATTCGTTTTAACTAGTTTATCCTAGGCCGAACTAGATTGTACTAGGCCAATTCAATTTGGCGTGATTTTATTGAATCAAAAGATCGCCACGGCGCCAACTTTCTAGTTTTGATCTAATTTATCCTAGGCCGATGCAATTTGACTAGCTTTTAGCTCACATACTATCCAAGCCTGAGAGCTAATGTGCTCGTAGATTCTGTGTGTGTGTATGTAACCATGTACGTATGTATGTATGTACGTACGTACGTATGTACATACTTATGTACGTACGTACGCACGTTGGACTAATATATAGCGACTAATATAACGGACTAATGTGGAATTAATATAACACAAGCACCCAAGTGTTGGAATTTGGAAGCGATTTAGTTCAAATCAGCCGGCTTCGCCCGCTATCGGGCCCCTTGTTTTATATAAAATCTCGAAACGGGCGTATATTGAAGCGAATGAACCTCGAAGAGAAAAAAACATGATGATAAATATTTAAGAAAAAAGATTCCGCATCGAAATACCACTATTTCCTAATAGTAATTTTTGTAAAAATGTTATATTTTTGTTGGATCAGTTTGAAACTTACAGTTTTGAAACTGACAATTTATGGCATATTTGATATAAATTTAAAAAAAAAAAAAAAAGTCACATTTCGGCGTGAAAGAGGGTGTGGATGTGAACAAAATCGCGAAATATAATGGAAATTCTAGCTTTTAAAGCACCGCGACCTCAAGTAACATATCTACTATTAGGTTGTTTAATGGAGTTTCATTCAGATACAGTTTTGTTAATAATACAGTGCACTCCTTGGTGATGGAATGAGAAACTAATATAACGTGGCTTAGTTAAAACTTGCTGGCTTCGCCCGCTATCTGACTGGCCTAGGCAGCGGGGATATGGTTGGAAATTCGTTCGCTTCGAGGCTCTTTCGAAAAGGAGGATTACATTCGGCGGTGCGTACTCAGCACGCTTGCTACGATTTGAATTTCGTTCGCTTCGAAGTTCGTTCGAAAAGAAAGAGGGAATTCGGCAGTACGTGTGCAGCACACTTGCTATACGCTGTCGCAAGCTGTAGGGATGCGGCTGAAGAACTAATGCATGAAATTTAATAAAAATTTACATTCAGGTAGTCTTTGATCTAAATTGATGCTGATTAGTTTTTGATGTAAATCGCTCATCAAGTGGAGCTGCTGTTTTGCATTTTTTATGATTTACGCATTAGCTTTATCTTAACTAATACACGAATTTCCATCAAATATCAGATTCATTTCGTCTATGAGGTGAGTTGGTGTTGTTTCTATTTTGAAATAAATCACTCAACATGGCTATGCTATGATGCATTTTTAACAATTTTTACAATAGCTGTATCTCAAGAACTAATGAACGGAATTTAATATAAATTTATATTCAGATAGTCCCTGATATAAATTGATTCTGATTACATTTTTATGTAAATCGTTCAAAAATCACTATTCGTCAATAGTGGCATTAAACGCGGAATATATTTTTATAAATTTATATCATGTGTCATAAACTATCTTAAAGTTTCAACTAGAATTTCCGTTATATTTCCTGATTTTCTTCGCCCCCCCCCCCTTTCCCTTTCGTAATGGGACTTTTTTTACAATTTTTATCATGTGTTATAAACTATCACAAAGTTTCAAACAGTTCCAACAAGAATTCAACATTTTTACAAAAATTACTAATAGAAAATAGTGGTATTTGACGCGCCATCTTTTTTCTTAAATATTTAACATCATGTTTTATTATGTTTCTAAAAGTTTCAAATAATGGTAATATTTAATTATCAGCTAAAACCTTAAAAAGTACTGAGATTAAAAAAAAAAATCTAGCGTCTTCTTACTCTACCCCCCCCCCCCCCATCCTAAATTTCAAGTGTCATGCTTTATTTAAGCTTTTTCTTATTTTTAAAAGGATTCGGATATTTAGTTTCTTAATATGAATAATTTCGCCTGAAGTGATGTGTGCAATAACCAATATCTGTTACGAATTAAAAATCTTTTCATAAAACTCAAAGTCTCTATCCGATTGAAAAAAAAATCCGTTCTACGTTTATATCTCAGAACCCCCCAAATTAATCAAGTAAACGCCTTATCAGAAGGAACATACATCCAAAATTTGAAACAAATCGGTGAATTCTCTGTGAAAAACCTATTTACATAAATTAAGAGTGTTACCTCCCATTGCTCCTTTCTTTATACGTAAACAATGAACACCCACAACTGATTATGGATGTACCTTATCAAAATGATATTATACCTAAAATTTTAATAAAATCTGGTCATTTTGCATGGAAAACTGACTTAACTAAAATAAGGAGGTATGTGTGTGTGTGTGTGGGGGGGGGGGGGTGCGGATTAGCCTTTTGTTCTCCTCCCCTTATTCTTATTCAATGAACCCCTGAAACTAATCAGGAAAGTTCATTATCAGGATAAATCTATGTCCAAAATTTGAAGCAAATTGGATATTTCTATCAGGAGTTATCGCATTACGTACACACGTACGTACATACGTACGTACATACGGCCATACGTACGTAAATTGTTACATACACATACACAGAATCTGCGAGCACATTAGTTCTCAGGCTTTGATAGTCTGTGAGCTAAATGCGCGTCAAACTGCATCGGCCTAGGATAAAATAGATCAAAATTAGAAAGTTGGCGCCGTGGCGGTCTTTAGATTAAAAAATATCACGCCAAATTGAATTGGCCTAGGACAATCTAGTTCGGCCTAGGATAAACTAGTTAAAACCAATGAGTAGCAGGCTAAACTAGTTTATCCTAATGACCGTTCGTTTACGGAAAATCTAGTTTATCCGATGGGTGTTCGGATAGACTAGTTTGGCCTAGGAAAAACTAGTTTATCCGATGGGCTTTCGGATAGACTAGTTTGGCCTAGGAAAAACTAGTTTATCCGATTTGCGTTAGGATAGACTAGTTTGGCCTAGGCTAATCTAGTTTGGCCTAAAATCGGGTTTGGCCTGTAACATATATATATAAAAAAAAAAAAAAAAAATCGGGATTTAATTTTTTAACGCAATGTACTGAAATTTGTCCTCTTTTCAGTTAAGTTTATTCGAAATTCGCTTAAAAATCTTCGTATTTTTGTAAATTTTCTAATGATCTTTTTTTTCCTTCGCTCTGTGGTTTTTTTTTTTTTTTTTTTTTTTTACTTTACAAAAGAAATTCTTTTTTAATCTTAAATAAATTCTACTATTACAATTTTTGAAATATTAACGATTCCTAATATACCATTTTTAGTGCTCCCCCCCTCCTTTTTTTTTTAGCGATTCGCTGTGATTTTTCCGCATTAGTTAAAGAAATCCAGTTCCAAACTTCCAGTCAAATATAATGCATTTTGTTTTTTTGCTATAAAGTTAAATAAGAATTCATGGAACTTTTTTTTCTTTTTTTCAATATTTCGCTATTTTTATTGCGATTTCGCGTTTTGTGCAATGTTTTGATGAGACCCGGAAATGCAGCGAACTATCAGGTTTGCTGTGTCAGTAAATTAAATTATTTTAGCAAATTAAAAATGTAACTGTTTTCTATATTGATTATAAAAATATAGAAAATGATTTTTATATACAAAATTTAAGGTGAATTTATTATTGAATTAAATATTTCATTGTTGATAGTTGTGCTTTAAAAAAATAATATTTTTAGTGTAAAATTAAATCTTTATGTTAAATGTGTCAAATTAAATTTGAAATGATAATGTAATTTTCTCTGCTTGTCATAATTTTTCTATGTAATGTCAATAATATATTGCGAAGTTTGCTCTAAGTTTATTTATTTCTTTATTTTTATACTTTATAATATTGATTTTGACATTATAATGTGTGACTTCGCCAAAGCTAAATCAAGGGAAATTATTCGCTTCTTGAACTTTTGTCTTATTTTTAGTTGATATTTTCTTATTAATATTACCAATATGCGATTTTATGTTGTATATACGATTTTAAAAAGATAAATAACTTGTTATACTATATCATTATTTTTCTATTTGAAATTCATATCCAAATGTTATACGCAACATGATTGATTTTAAATGTTTGGCATATTGTATCTCAGTAACATTTATTTTAAAAATATTCTTTACCTGTTGTAACAGAATTTTTACTAGTACAATGTGATTTCTTAATTTAATTACAAGTTAGCTGTTGTTACTTTTAAAAAGCTTAAAAAATAAAATAAAATAACTAAACTACGCACTTTGACTATTTTAGATTCCTTAAATATAAATACATCTTATAATGCATTTTATATTTATACAAAAAAGATATAGTTATTATATTAATTTACTTATTTCTTAAAAAAAATTGAGTAATAATTAAAATTTTTTTTTTTTTTTTGTCTTTGGGGCGGCAAAATAAGACTCGCCTCAGGCGGCGAAATGTCTAGCGCCGGCCCTGCTGAGAAATGTAAACAACCCTGTAGTTGGCAACAAGCGGAAAACTCCTCCCAGCAGTAGAGTCAGCGGCAAGTCCTGCTGCAAAGAACATAGATTGCCGCAACTACAGACTATTTGTTCATGACAAAAAAACTGGTGTGCGCTTCTTAGTCGATAGTGGTGCTGATGTGTCCTTGGTTCCAGCAAATGTAAAAGCAGAACAACCATGCTCATATGTGTTATATGCTGCCAATGGTACTGAAATACCAACTTATGGTATAAAAACACTGGCACTAGATCTTGGTTTACGACGTGAATTTCAATGGCCATTCATAGTAGCCAAGGTGAGTAAAGGAATCATTGGTGCTGATTTTCTGCATCATTTTCATTTGCTTATTGACATACATAAACGTAAATTAATTGATGGCATCACACAATTGTCTGTAAAAAGTGAAATTTCAACAATTTCTGATGAGTGTTTTATAACTACGTTTGATCGTACATCCCAATTTAGTGATCTATTAAATTTATATCCTGATATTACGAAACCTAATATTTTGAATAAATCAGTTAAACATGGAGTTAAGCATTACATTGAAACAACAGGTCCACCAGTGCATTCCAAGGCACGACAACTAAATCCTGAAAAGCTTGCGTTGGCCAAACAGGAGTTTCAATTCATGCTTGATAATAACATAATCCGACCTTCAAAATCCCAATGGGCCAGTCCCCTTCATTTGGTTAATAAAAAAGATGGCACCCTAAGACCTTGTGGGGATTACAGAAGATTAAACGACAAAACCATTCCAGACAGATACCCCATACCCCGAATTGAAGATTTCCATAACATATTAAAAGATACAGTTATTTTCTCTAAGCTTGATTTAATCAAAGCATATTATCAAATTCCAATAGCTGAAGAAGACAAGCCCAAAACTGCAATAATTACCCCATTCGGATTGTTTGAGTTCAATGTCATGAGTTTTGGCCTCCGGAATGCTCCTGCCACGTTCCAGCGATTTATTAATCAAGTTTTTCAGGGGTTAGATTTTTTGTTTCCCTATTTGGATGATGTGCTAGTTGCTTCGAGCTCAGAAGCCGAGCATAAGGAGCACCTAAAAATAGTATTTGAGAGATTAAATAAGTATGGCCTGCGCATTAATGTTGCAAAATCAATAATGGGAGTTAACCAAATTGAATTTTTGGGATACCTCATTAATGAGAAAGGTTCCTCACCCCTTCCAGCTAAAGTCCAAGTTATCCTAGATTATAAATTGCCAGAAACCCTGCACGATCTACGTACCTTTCTTGGTATGATTAATTTCTATCGCAGATACCTGAAAGATGCAGCACAAACCCAAGCACTGCTTCATGAGATGTTAAAAGGTGCAAAGAAAAAGGATCGCAGAAAAGTCCCTTGGACAGATGAAAGTATCCAGCAATTTGAAAAGTGCAAAGTTGATCTAGCTAATGCTGCACTTCTGTGTTTTCCAAAACCTGGACTCCCATTATCTCTATGCACAGATGCTTCAGATTGGGCAGTTGGTTCAGTTTTAGAACAATTTGAAGACAACATGTGGAAGCCAATTGGTTTCTATTCGAAAAAACTTAACGAAACTCAGAAAGAGTACAGTACGTATGACCGTGAGTTATTGGGAATCTATCTTTCCATCAAACATTTTAAATACCTTTTGGAAAGTCGCGAATTCACAATTTGGACAGATCATAAGCCTTTAATATTTGCTTTCAAACAGAAAAATGAAAAGGCTTCTCCAAGACAGTTGCGCCAGCTCCAGTACATCTCTTAATTCTCTACCAACATCCAACATATTAGTGGCAAAGATAACGTAGTTGCTGACACCTTGTCCAGAATAGAAACAGTCTGTGTTATCGACTATGATGAAATAGCTCAAGAGCAAAGTAATGATGCAGAATTCAAAGAATTATGTTCTAGTGACACATCTTTGGACTTCAAACCTTACACTCTGGCATCTGGAAAAACATTATGGTGTGATACCTCCCACAACAAGATTCGCCCATATATTCCTCTCAAATTCAGGAGAGAACTCTTTCATCAAATCCATGGCTTGTCACACCCAGGCATAAAATCTACCGTTAAAGAGATGGCTGCCAGGTTCATTTGGCCAGGAATCAACAAGCAAGTAAAAGAATGGGCTCAAACCTGTATTAATTGTCAAAAGACCAAGGTAAATAGACATACCAAATCTAAATTTTCTACTTTTCAAGAACCTGATGAAAGATTTAATGTTGTGCATATTGATTTAATTGGACCTTTGCCTCCATCTAATGGACATATTTATTGTTTAACTTGCATCGATAGATTTTCTTGTTGGACAGAAGTTGTCCCTTTGCCTGAAAATAGTGCTGTAACAGTGAGCAAAGCATTTTATGAACATTGGATTTGAAGATTCGGTGTGCCAGGAACAATCATAACAGATCAAGGTAAACAATTTAAGTCTCAGTTGCTCAAAAACTTAGCAGAAATTTGTGGTGCAAAACTTCGAACATCAACACCATACCATCCACAGTGTCAGGGCAAAGTTGAACGCTTTCACAGAACTTTAAAAACAGCTATTAAAGCACACAACAATGTGAAATGGACTGAAATTTTACCAACAGTGCTTTTAGGACTAAGATCAGTTATCAGAAGTAACACGAATCATTCTGTAGCACAGATGGTTTATGGTACAAATATAAGACTGCCAGGTGAATTTTTTGATAAACCAACAGTCAGTACAGATTCTGACACTTTTGTGACTCAGCTACAGAATTATATGGAGCAATTAAAACCTATGCCTACAAAACAGGCAACACAAAAAACAATATTTGTACATAAGGATTTAAAATCTTGCTCCCAGGTGTTTATTAGGGTAGACCGAGTAAAAAACCGCTAGAACCGGCCTACCAAGGACCCTTTTTGGTAGTCCATAAATATGATAAATATTATACTTTGAAAATAAAAGGCAAAAATGTCAATATTTCAATTGACCGGCTTAAGCCAGCCTATATGTTGACACATGATGAAATTCCAGAGAATACTAACATGCCTAGTCACTCCCATACTCCACAAGTCATTTCTGATGATCAAATATTGCCTTCAACAACACGTTGTGGCAGAAAAGTTAATTTGCCAGTTCGCTTTAAAGATTGATTGTCACTTTTTTTATTCTTGATAAATTTATGATTGTGTTATAATATTTCTTAAATTCTTTTACATATACTTTTTATATTTCTCCTATTCTTGCTTAGTTTATGATATGATTTATAATATTGAATTACATGTTTAAATTAGCATGGTTTCATATAGTATTTAAGTTGAGTAAATAGTCTTCAATTTTAGTAGCCATTAATATTTATAATCTCATAGATTTCAGATAATTTTCTTTTATATGCGATTATTTAAACTTACTACAAGACGTTACTCTGAGTAATAACAATTTTATGATATAATTTATAAATATTACTTTTTTATTATATTCTATATCTTCTATAATTTTTTTTTCTTTTTCTTCCCCCAATGGTGGATAAAGTTGCATTTATAGTTGTTGCATTTATAGTTGTTGCATTTAAATTAATAACAATTCTATACTAGTTTAAAATTAATGTCTCACTGAAAACAGAAATAGATTTTTGTGGATATATACGATTATTATTATTATTTTCATTAAATTATTTCCATTATTATTTTGAAATGTAATTAATTATTCTCTACCATGATTTCTGTTACCGTAACTTAGTTACTGGTAGGGGAGTAATGTCGGGCCATTATATGCCGACAGATGGCGATATTGGTCCAGCAAAAATAACTGGAATCGTAAGCCGTGTCGCATCGCAAATAGTAACTTTTAAAATGATATTCATATTTTCAAATTAAAATGTTTTATAATAATTCTTTGCTAACATAATAATTTAAAATAATGTTTCTTTACTTTAAAATGCATTTCTAATATTTAAATTAGTTTTTGTAAAATAATTTGTATTTTTATATTTCACTTATTTAACTGTGTATTATTTTATTGTACATCTTTTGACTGTAACTGTACCTTCTACCAGTTAACATTTTTTGACCTAATAAATTTTGCGTGCTTGTTCTAAAAACTTAATTTTATCGTTATTTTTATTTAAAAAGTATGTAATGTGAGTTAGTCTTGGTAAAAAGATTACCGCTGTGACGATCGAATAAGATTGGTTTTAAAGATGAGTTATAAAAGTTATTTACTCTTGTTAGCTACATGTACTAAAATCGGTAGCTACAGAACTTTTAAAGTGGTTTTCATTTTATTTTAGTGCCATAGTATTGCATGGCCAGTGGCGTAGCTAAGGGGAGGCAAGGGGGGCGTCCGCGCCGGGCGCCGAGGCCTAGGGGCGCCAAATTGAGAGAAATTGTTATACAGTAAAACCTCGTTACAACAATATTTTAGGGACCAAATAAATATATTGTTGTAGAGGGGTTATTGCTATATCGAGGGCTTACATATTTTGGGCATTTAATAAGGATTTTTTTTTTACTTTCAGGTATATACTGCTTAAATATTTATATTTAGAAGAAAATAGTTAGCAAAGTGTTAATAATAATAGTTAAATAATGTAAAAATAAAGTTTTATAAATTCAGAAAATGAGCAAAAGAATGTTTATATACCTGAAAACTATTTTTATTGAAAATAATCCAATATTTTGTTGGGTTTATTATCTTTTAACAATTAAGTAAACGGAAAAGGTATGCATAGAGCCTAGTACACGAAAATGATCTTCATTTGTCGACTAAAGGCTTAAAAAAAAGTTACTGTAAAGACTTCACAGATTGAAGAGTTTCCTGGGATGATTTTGATGGACATATCCTGTATCACCTAAATAATGATAACATCATTATCCTCTCCTACCACCATCTTGTTGTTTTCTATCTCGTCAGTAGTTTCAGAGAGAATGTCTTCATCAGCATCTCCTGTGAAATCCATAAGGTCGTCATCTGCTGTTTAATACACTGTTAAAAATTTGACCCCTTTCCTGCATCGTCACTCCACTGCTTTTATAGAAAACAATTACTTCAGCCTATTATGGAGTATTCTCATGGGTCAAAAGAGAGAGATTCTATAAAAGCGGGGGAGTGACGATGCAGCTAAAGGGTCAAATGTTTTACAATGTAATCTTCCACGCTAATTCCAGATTTTGTGCCACTTCTTTTATCAATTTAGGATAAAGATTTTTGAATGTTCAAAACACATTCTTGATCATATGAAAGATCTCATTCAATGAAATTTTCATCACAATCAAATTTTTTATTTTCATGACAAAAACCGAACTTTTTCTAACAATTATGGTTGTTTTTCTCTGTTACTTCCCACCAACTTCCAACAATATTGTCACATACTTTCTTCACATTTCAGATTTAAAAGGGTCTTCTATTTTATTTTCAAAATGTAAAAGTAACAGCTCTGCCAACAGTTTTATCTAATATTCCTTAAAACACTTAATTATACCCATATCTCGAGTCTGCAAAATTAAAGCACAATTGGCAAGGAAAAAAATAATTTCTACATTTTGGAAATGAGGCATGAGCGCAACAATTATCTGCAACAAAACGATTTTTTTCTTTCTCTTTTTTATTTCTTTCTGTAATTTTTGTAACCATTCAGAAAAAAATTTATAATTTATTCAAGACTTTTTATTGGTTTTATATTCCACGGAAAGACTTTTCAGGTTCTTAAAGCACCTTGGATACTATGTGTGTCTGTGGTTTAGAACAGTAAATTTCTGTTTCGATTTCTTCCCTCCATAACTCTTCATTTTTGAACGCCTGTGTCCAATCGGTTGGAAGTTGGTAAAACAGCCCAGGTTCCTCTGCGTTAGAAACATCTTCTGGAGCATACTTTTTGTAAGATTTTTTTTCCTCTTGTTTTGCCGCTGTTCAAATGTGTCATTAATCGGGGTAGCCATTTTCTCTCCGTAAACTTCCTGACAAATTATTCCTTGATGATCCCGAAACGCATAAGCCAAACGTTACTACTTTTAAAATTTTCGTGCCTTAGCGTTACTGTAAATTTACATGCTTGTGCACATAACAAGGATCCATTTTTTGGAACATTTGTTGTCTTCACCTCTTGGTACCATTTTAAAAACAGCAGCATCAATGTTTTTATTTGTCCAACTTTCAGTCGTTTTTGCAGTGCGTTCATTGTATTTGAACTTATAATATCTTCGATATGTTTCCTATTCTTTGGGAACATTGTAATAGTAGATTTCGATAATCCATATTTTTTATCTGCATCAACCTGTTTCATTCCCTCATCAATATCGTTGATAATATTCATTTTATCTCGAAAGGATAGTTGTTTTCGCTCAGCCATCTTAAGAGATAATACACTGATGAAAGAAAGAAAATCAAAAATCAAATTTTTCGTTTAAAAATCAAAATTACTAAAGACTTTAAAATCGTTCAACTTTGCACACCTTCTAAAAGCTTCAAATTCTTTTTTTTTAGAATGTCACTTATAATACCTCACTTTTCCTCTTCCTCTAGCAATGAGAAGACGACAAACCAAACGATTTGGCACATGTTCCGTGACAAGGGTCATTTTTCCCCCCATCCATTTCCAAGAATTTTTTACATGGTTTACATTTACATTCCAACAATTTTTACATGGTCCTCACCAATTAAATCTGAACAATAGCCAATCTTACATTATGGAGATATGTTGAAAATCAACAATTAGTTTTCTGTTAACAAAATAGACTGAAAAAGTGACAAAGATGATGAATGACAAAGTTTTTTTAGTATTCAAAAACCAAAATATCGTTATAAAACGAGAAAATAACACTGAATTTTTAAAAGAAAAATCGTTTTACAGGGGTTTATTGTTCTAGAGAATATCGTATTATTGAGGGGAGGCTAACATTAGTTTGTATGCAAGTTCATCGGGACCAGGAAATATTATTGTAGTACAGGGAGTTATTGTTGTATCGGATATCGTTGTAGCGAGAGTTTACTGTATATCTATATTGGGGGGGGGGGCGCAAAATTTCTTGCTGGCCCCGGGCGCCAAAAAACATAGCTACGCTACTGTGCATGGCGACTTTCAAAGCGGATTATTCGTCATTTATATCTATTCCCTTCTTTTCATAGCTCCATTCAGTGACCTCGATTATCCTACGATCTAGCCGATTTTTAGTGGAAAATAGGGTTAAGGCCCCACACTCATATGAGCTCGGACACGCGCAGAGGTGACGCGCGTCCGAGTCAATGTCACGGGTACGCTTGTTATCCTTGTAACACCAAAATGAGAGGAGATACTTCAGAAATATTTTATAAACAGGAATATACATGTTCAAAGAAATTGCTCAAAAGGTCTTCCGCCAGCTGTAATGCACGCTTTACAAACTGACGCCCATTTGCAAAGACCAGTTATTTCCCAAATATCGCCAGCAATAACAGCAATCCTGGCGACTAGATCTATATCGATTTCAATGGGGCACTGGTAGATTAGACTTTTCATACGGCCTTGCAGGAAAAAGTCCAAACACGAGAGATTCGACGATCTTGGTAGCCATGCTGTGGGATCACAACGACCAAGCCATCGGAACAGTGGATAAATACCTTTTAACTTCTAACCGCTTGTTACTGTCACGGAGACAATCACTGACTCTACAATGCCTTCTCGCTTGTGACGTAGTGGAGGCGGTTTCCCTGACAACGATCGCATTCTGAGCTTCGTGGCGATTGTGGAACCAGTAGGGTTGGTGATTTTGCCTCCATTTCATGACGTTTCACGCTTGTCGTCTGCTCAGTGAATAGGCATTGTAGAGGGGGCAGTGAGACAATCGCCTCATCGAGTTCACAGCTGAAATTCCAGAAGTAGTTGAAACTCGATACTCATATTAAAACGCAATCGGTCCACCAACTCAATTCTTGATAGGAAAATCCTGAAAACCCGATTTTAGCAGTTAACTCACAGATTTACCATTCTGTTCTTCTCTTTCCAGTCCTCTATATTTTCGTATTTTTGGGTGCAGGAAATCACAATAATAAACCAACGAGTTAACCGCTGAAATCGGATTTTCAGATGTTTTCCTTTAGGATATGACATGACAGACCGATTGCGTTTTAATATGCGAATCGAGTTTTAACTATTTCTAGAATTTCAGTTACGAAATCGATAAGGTCATTGTCTGTGTCGCCGCCTGCCGATCTTATACATTTTATGACGAAATTTGCTGATGTAGTTCCGTTCTGTCACCCCGTAAGTTTTTGTGTTTTTCTTTAGATACATCCTGTATATAACTGACTTTCATAGCAGTACGTTCTACTTCATTTAAGACTATCCTTTGCTTATTGATCTTATTGTATAACAACATGATCAATTTAACGCATCTAATTTCTGAAATTTCCTATGTATTTTCTGTTCTTATAATATTAATGTTATTTGAAAACTTTCCAATTGTTCTTTGTATGAAGTTAAATATTACGCAAAATGTGGTAAAAGACAGTGATTTGCAGACCTGACTTTGAGGCTCCTGATCTGCAGATTTACTAGTTAAAATTAAATGGGATACAATACACCCCTTTAAGGATTAATATTAATGTACGTGTAGGAAGGCATTTGCAATCTTTCATAAAATTTCTGTCGTAAATCCTTATGTCAGTCATTCATTTTCACATTTAGCAACAGAAGTACTTTGCCCTGAAAGGATTAAAAAGTTATAAGCATGGCATTTTTTCAAACAAATCAATGCGTTTCGGCATCCGTACTTTAGATGTCTGCAACTAAAATTCCTAACGTATAGAGAGCATAAATTTAACACTTGTTGGGTAGTATACATTCAAGCCTAATAAGGATCTATTCATGTGAAAGTATAACAATAATAGACGCTTTCAATCGTGACGTCAGTTACGACAGTTTTGCTTGGAAACTGACTCCAAACAAACGGTTGCTACGCTATATTCTCTAATTCATTTATATATTTTAACTGTATATCACAGACAAGTATTTAACACTTTATATGTAATAATACAAATTTCTACGATTTATATTTAATAAGAAATTTAGCATAGCAACTGTTTGTTTGGAGTCAGTATCCAAGGAAAATGTTATGATTGGCGCCACTCAGAAAGCATTTATTAAATTCCGTGCTTTTGCTTCTGACATATAGCTAATGCAAAAATCGTGAAAAATGCGGCATAGAAACGCCTCCTGTTATATGATTTACCAGAAAATCTGTCCAGCACCAATTTATGTCAAGATGTAGCAGAATATGAAGTTTCATGAAATTCCATGCATTAGTTCTTGAGGTATCACTATCGCTAAAATCGTGTGAAACCTGAAAATAGAGCATGATAGCACCATCTGCTAGACAGTGATTGGGCGATTTATACTTAAATCCAATCAGCAATTATTTATATCAACATATAACTGAATCTGAAGTTTGATGAAAATTCGTGCATTTGTTCTTGAGATAAAGAAGTACAACATAACAGTGCCACCAGTTTCGCGATTCATACCAAAACCTAATCAGCAATAACTTATCCTTATGTCAACATTTAATTGAAAATGAAGTTGAGGAAAATCCGTGCATTAATTCTTGAGATAACAGCTGTTTTGAAAATAGTGAAAAATACAATATAGCAGCGCAACCTGTTCGAAGATTTACATTAAAAACTATTCAGCACCCATTTATATCAAAATCTAACTAAATGTGAAGTGTTATTAAATTCGGTGAATTAGTTATTAAGCTAGAACGTCCATAAAATTTTTATTAGTTACAGACAGAGATTTTCTATAAACAGTCAAATTGTGTTCATTTTTTTGTAAAATGTATAAATGTGTCAAAATTTTTCATGAATCCAGTGCTTTTTTCTTGTAAAGTTAGAAAAAAAAAAAAAAAAAAAAAAAAAAAAAAAAAAAAAAAAAACCCTTACGCTTAAAAAAAAAAAAACTTTTTTTTCCAATTAATAGAGTAATATTAATTAATGTGAGATTATAAATTGAAAAATCGATATACAAAATCCTAAAAAGATAGTTTAAATAATGTTTCCTTTTTAACCCTTTAAAAATGGTTGTTGTTTCTGGTCTAGAATAGACCTTGTGGTGTTTGCATTTAATTTTTTTAATTCTTTTTTACTTCCGTGATCCTTTGGCTTTTCTTTTCGTATTACGACTCTCTAGCAGAAGCCAAGTTCAAAAATCCCGACTCACGTCCCGAATAGTCGAGTCTCTAGCGGAAACCTGATTGCATGTGTTTGTGGGGGGAGGGTGGAATGAAAGTTGAAACCGGACAAGTTTAAAAGGAAAAAATATTAAATCAAAGACATTGAAAAGCGGGAAGGGGGCCTCGGGGCTCTGAAGCTACCGGACGATCGCAACTCCATCGAGCTTATTATTTTAGATGTTTTCCACCAAGATATGACTTGGCAGACCGATTGTGCTTTAATAAATGAATCAAGTTTTCACTAATTCTCAGGTCATGACTATCGCATGGGCACCAGGTGCCCATGCCCTGGGCGCTAAATTTCTGAAGGGCACAATTTTTTTTTTTTTAATTGCATCTAAATTTCCATTAAAAATCATAATCGTGAAAAAAAAGGTGATATTTGAGATAGTAATACGATGAAATGACCAGAATATATCTTAATATGTGGTTAAAAGCACATTTCAATGAATAATAGATTTTTTGAATTGGACCACTTTGTAAATCAGTATGTAATATGTAAAAAAAAAAAATTGGTATCAGTAAATATACCAATATAAGAGGGCATGGAAAAATGAAAGCGCCCTGGGCACAAAAATTTACAAGTCAGGCCCTGCTAATTCTGGAATTTCAGTCATGAACTCGATGAGGTGATTGTGATGATTGCCTTTTAGTCTAAATCACCGCATTGACCGGAAGACGGCAGCACAGAGAATCACTTCATTGAGTTCACAGATGAAATTCTCGGAATAGTTAAATCTCGATTCGCATATTAAAGCAAAATCGGTCTGCCAAAGTCATATCTTGGTGGGAAACACCAGAAAATCCAATTTTATCACTTGTTTCATAAATTTACCATTGTGTTTTTCTGCTCCCAATTCTTCATGCTTTCATATCTTTGGATCCAAGAAAACAGAATGGAAAACCTATGAGTCAACCGATAAAATCAGGCTTTCAAGTGTTTTACAACAAAATATGACTTGTCAGACCGATTGCGTTTTAATATGCGAATCGAGATTTTACTAATCTTAGGATTTCATCCGTGAACTCGATGAGGAGATGGATACCTCTTGGTCAACATCGCATTTTTCGAACAAATTATTGAATTCGGCAGCCATCCATTTAGATGTTTGAAACTAAAATTCGCAACCCAAAGAGCATAAAAGCGATTCCTGGTAAGCAGTACTAGAGGTCTGCACGGGCCGAAATTTCCAGGCCCGAGCCCGGCCCGAAAGTTAAAATTTCGGCCCGGGCCCGGCCCGGCCCGGCCCGAACGAAAGAAATATTGGCCCGACCCGGCCCGGCCCGAACGAAAAAAATATTGGCCCGACCCGGCCCGGCCCGAAAGTTAAAATTTCGGCCCGAGCTCGGCCCGGTTCGGAAAAAAGTTTAAGATTCGGCCCGAACCCGGTCCGGCTCAAGTGAATTTCTACAGAACATTGATCTTTAATCTTATGGAAGAGTTCTGACCAAAAAAAATTATATTAGTCTTTTTTTTTTTTTTTTTCATGTTTATAATCTCCATTTATGCAGAAGTGCCGTAGGCTGCGATATTTACGCTTTTAAATGAATCTTTGTTTGTTGTATGTAAATGTTTCAGTTATCACTAGTATTATTAATCCATATTCCCTGTAATGGAGACAAAAAGTAGAAAAAGCGGTATATGGTAAAATTTCCAAAGACAAAATCGCT
Organism: Maratus speculifer; assembly: GCA_964019185.1. Taxonomy (NCBI): domain Eukaryota; kingdom Metazoa; phylum Arthropoda; class Arachnida; order Araneae; family Salticidae; genus Maratus; species Maratus speculifer. The sequence goes on along the minus strand of OZ025295.1, from coordinate 306,472,142 downwards.
TTGGAACGAAAAAAAAAAAAAAAACATTCCCTTCTTAACAGATGTAAATGTTTAATATATTTTTTTCTCCCGTATTGTTGTATTCATTTTGCATGGATGAACATTTTAAAAGAAACTTTCAGTTTTCAGTTTTAAGAAAAATTCCGTCATAATCATGTTTTTTTTTTTTGTGTGAGTGTGTGTGAGTGTGTGTGTGTGTGTGTGTTTAATTCTACTTTAAAACGCCTAGTAATCTACGATTCTTTAAAAGGAATAAATTCTAATGTTTAATTGTAGAATAATGGCGGCTTAAAAGTATATGCCTTTTTTGCAAACATTTTTGGACAAAGCCAAATATTACTGATTTATAAAAAGTCGAGAAAAGGATTTTCATATAGGAAGATTCAATAGGAACTGATTGTTTTGGTCCATGAAAACTAGGAAGAATGGAATCAGTCTCGGCTTCGTACGGAAAAAAAAGTTAGGCCCGGCCCGTCCAGCAAAAAAATTAAGGCCCGAGCCCGGCCCGGCCCGAAAGATTAGTGACTAGGCCCGGTCCGGCCCGGCCCGAGTCTTCAGAAGTAAGGCCCAAGCCCGGCCTGGCCCGAATGCCATTATTGGAAATCGGCCCGAACCTGGCCCGCGGGCCGGGCCGGGCTCGGGCTTCGGGCCGCGGCTCGGCCCGTGCAGACCTCTAAGCAGTACACACTCAAGCCTATAATAAGAATCTAGTCGCAGAGAAAAACACAGTAACCTTGGTTAAAATTAGTGCTGTATTCAGTTCGATATGAGCATAAATTTATATTGTATTATTGCTATAAAGCATTTTTTTATGTCTAAATAATTCTTTCAGTTTCTGAAAGCCATTTTTTTCCCTTAAATTTTGCCAAATTTGGCGACATTCTTTGATTTGGTGCCAAGTATGCGTTGAGAAAGTTCTATGTACCCTGAGTGACCGAATTCCTTTTTCGAGAACGTTCTATGGACTTTGATTGATTAAATCATGTATCTGAGCTCCCACTGGGAATTTCTAGAAAATTGCATATAACCAATAAAACCATTTTTGATGACCAATTGTGAACAAGCATTTTAGGTGTGTTCGTAATTATGTAAATACGTAGCATTTATAGCTGTTATCTATCTCTCCGTCTACCTGCATATAACAGCGCAAAAGCTACCCAACCGAATGATTTGAAATTTAATATGTATAATCGTTGAATGATTTTGTTGATTCACTTCAAATATTATAGAAATCGAATCAAAGCTTAAGAAGATACGGATAAAAGTTTTCTTTATTCTATTAAATCCTATCATCGTAATTAATTCAATATTATGCCGTGAGAAGTAATGATTCTAGGTTGCCATGGTGATTACGTTCTACTTAAGATGGAGTCATTCTTTCTCTATACTGAATTTAATATATACAGGGTGATTATAAAAAAAAACTATCCTGACATTTGGACCTCTAACTATCATACCATTAGCAGAAACTGAATGAAATTTTGTCAAATGGCATTTTAAGGTATGCGCACAAGAATGATATGGAAAACAAACAGTGTCGCTCAAACAGTTACGGTTACAGTGAGAAAATTAAAAAAAAATCAAATGGCAAAACCCAGTTTTTTGTATTAGAATGTGATCTCTATTGTGAAAAAAAAACCTAAATAGCGTTGGAACGGCAACTGTAGCATGAAAATCACAGGAATTAGGAAAGGGAAAGTAAAAAGGACTTTGCCGTGCACCAAAGCATTAATGTTAGTTTCATTTACGTCACACATCACTCCGTTTCTTCGGCTGATATCCCATCCCGATTAGTTCTCCACAAAACGAGAAGAAGAAACCAAGAAACGCAGATTTCGGGTTCTACGTAAGACACAGTCATGACTGACATCGTCACGCTACATGAATGAAAGAGCTCTGCAAAATGCGAGCCACGTATGTTGTTTTCTGCCATTCCAAACAAGATGCTGCTTTTAGGGAAAGAACTCGGAAAAATAGTAGAAATTTATTACAAGAATGGACAAAGTACCGCGGAGACATAGCGTGTTTACCGCCGCCGCAACCATGGATCACGGCGAGGTCCGTGCACTGCCAATGCTGCACGGGATTTGATTCATAAATTTGAAGAAACTAGTTGCACATGCGATCGACCTCGGTCTGAACGACCTTCCGTTCCAGTGGAAGCTGTTGCAGAAGTCCATCAAACGATAAGCACGGTTCGTTCCGAAATTGCACGCGGTATTTCACGTGTTTTGAATCTGCGGAATTCAACTGTACACAAGATTCTGCGCCCTGTTCTAAACATGTTTCCGTATCGATTCTAGCATATCAAGATGTTGGAAGCGGGAGGCTACCAATTACGGCTGGATTTTGCAAATCATTCCTTATTCGGTGCGATGAAGATAGCAGCTGGCCTTTACGCATTCTGTGGACAGATAAGGCGCATTTCTCGTTAACTGGTAATGTAAATTCGAAAAGTTGTGTGCACTGGGCAGAGAACAATCCACATGATGTGCTTGCACGTCCATTGCACGAGGAAAAAGTGACTTTGTGGTGTGGTATAGCGAGTACGTTCATCCTCGACCCTTACTTTTTTGAAGCGGTTACTGTTGGTAATCTGCAAAAGCGTACAGTAACAAGTGCTCGCTATCTGGACATGTTAACTCGTCACGCCATTCCTTCATTGCAACGGCAAAATGCTATATCTGAAGTTGTGTGAATGCAAGATGGCGGGCCTTCACATGTTGGGTTTTTTGTCAAACGTGTCTTAAGCCAACAGTTTGGTGACAGAGTTATCTCCCGTCATTTCCAGTTTCTGTGGCCACCAAGGTCCCCTGATCTGACACCAATGGATCAAGCTTGTGGGAATATCTGTAATCTAAAGTGCATCAGTTTCGTCCTCAAACTGCATCTGAAAAGGTGCTTTCAGAACTGCGATTCAAGAGATTGCTATTGCCATGGTACGTCGGTACGTGCTGCAGTGCTATCCACCATCTGCGGCATGCAAAGTCTCATCGTGTGTGAAGGAGGTCATGTGGAAAATTTGTGAAACACAGTAAAATGCTTCATTTTATGCTGCTTCTCTGTCCTTATTGGTTGTCCTCACTTTCAGCCTATCTACCGCCGGTGATTTTCATGCTGCAATTACCATTCCAACGCTATATAGGGTTTTTCACAATGGAGATCACATCCCAATACAAAAACTTATTTTTGCCATTTGTTTTTTTTCGAAATTTTCTCACTGTAACCGTAACTGTTTGAATGACGCTTTTGTTTTCCATATCATTTTTGAGCGCATACCTCAAAATACCTTTTGCCAAAGTTTCATTCAGTTTCTGTGAAAGGTATGATGGTTAGAAGACCAAATGTCGGGATAGTTTTTTTTTTATAATCACCCTGTATAAATCGTAATCAATATTGTATTCATACATAAGAGATAAGAGTGCCGCAGTTATTGCACCAAGATTTAAGTCGGACTCTTCTACTACACAGTAGCCCATGGAATGTATTTCCAGAGGATGACTTGGGATTAAATTTAATTACTTTATATTAGCTTATTTGATTAAAATAATTGTTATTAAATAAATAATATAAAATTTATTAGTAGCTAATGTGAATAAAAATTTAATTACTTGTTAATTATCCTATTAATCATGTAACTATAAAATAATTTTTGAAAGCTTAAAACTTTCAACAAAATAAATGAGGTTTTCTACTCCGTTTGTGTCCTTAACAACTTCATCGTTTATAATCCCTAGTGAAAAAAGATTAATGAAGAAATAGTGGCATAAATTTAAATAGAAAATTTCAAAACATGAAAAAAAAAGGAATAAAGTAGAAAGACGTCAAGCTGACACACAGGTTAATTCGGGTAGAAACTAGCATTTATTTTATATAAATCAGTAAAGCTATATTAAAACTAGGACTTCCCTCAGAGGGATTAGTCTGAGCGATATTGCTGAGAATACACATTTAATAACTTGCGATAAGTAAAAAAAATGAGATGTTACCATTAATTGGTCATTCATTGTGATAAAATATGATGAAAATAAGCATACTGAATCATAGAATTACAAATCTTATATATAAATTTGCATATACCATTTTTATAAAAGAAAAGCAAACCATGCATGGATATAAAATTGGAAATATGCAAAATGTTAAAAGTAATACAGAAAATAAAACACCAAATTTTCCTATATTGGAAATATAACTCTTAGAAATGGTGTCATGAGCATAAACAGAAGCTTCGCACCGATTTGAGAAATTATAAATAACATAAACTATTATGTTTGAAGAGAATGGAGTGTATTTTATATGGTGTGAAATCCGTCCGAATAGTTTATAATGTTGAACATCTGTTTTCCACGGATGCAATGAGGTTGTCGATAAGTGTTAAGGAATCATTTTTTAAAAATTTGTCCTAAATGAGCACTTACTGTGATGCCAAAGTTATAGTTTCTGACCCCAACAGTATCTTAAAAATTGCAATATTCTCAATAAATTGGGTTTAAAACTTTTTCTAAAAAAAAATGTTTAATTTGTTAAATTAAATTGTCGAATGTTTTAGAAATCGTTTATAATGAGAATATTATACCTTAAAAATTGCCACAAAAAATAAAAAGATTTTAAATTTTTAGTCATATCAACATCAAACAATTCTCAATTTTAGAACTTTTTTTGCTCGTGCATTGATGGTGATTATTGTTCCTATGCAAAATATAGTATATTTTGCAGAAAAGATGGTTACCAACATTTTTTTACCCACATTATTTTTTAAATCGGCTAGGTACTCCCACTGATAACGAAAAACACACAAACGTTAATGCTTTATAGCATAGAAATACAGAATCAAAAGCTATTTATCTCCTATTATATACACATAAATTATCTAATTAGTGCTAGCAGATGCATTTTTAAATATACATAGATCAATATAATGCTTCATTTTCTTTTATTAGTATTTCTTAGTATTCATTTTTCATTTATTTGTATTATTCAGTAAAAAACTCACTTTCTTAAGCCGGAATTACATCAAACTTTTTATAAAAGCGCCTAAGACCATATAACAGCGAAATATTGTGAAGAGTATTAAATACAAGGTAGTAAGACACTTAGCCAAACACAGGTAATAAATCGCCAAATATTGTTCTTTTCGACCTCTCTCGAAATGCATTTTTACCGTACATTTAAAAAACACGATTTTGAGTCATCTTATTTAAAATTCAAATAAATAAATAAAAGGAAGCAATAATAGCATAAGTCAAAACATTTTATTTCAGCATCAAGGAATTGTATCGTAGTTACACATGTGGAAAAAAGCTGCTTTTGGGCAAAAAACGTTGTCTTCACTAAATATAAATCCGATTAAAAAAAGTAGAGTGATTAATTAAAATGTTATAGGCAGAGCTGCCAAGTCTCCGGCATTTTGGATACCGGTATTTTAATACAGAAAATGTTTTATTAAATTGGAACATTCTGCCAATTTAAAAAATAACTTTTCCTATAAGAAAATTCTGCTATGCAATAAGCGGGGGCTTGGCATCTCTGTATAGAAATATTTCGTAATCTACTTTTTAACCTTAAAAAGAGCAACGACCATTTTTCGGGTACAAAAAGTATTGCTAATTGTTCCATTTTGCATACAAAGTACTGATTGTAATATTGATACATCTATGGTGATAAATTTCCAATAATTTTTCAAATCCCATTTATTTTAAAAATATAAATCCTTTTTTCATTTAGTTTAAAATAAATGGTTTTTAACTAATTTCATAATACTTTTGAAATATCACTTTTCATTGGCCATTTTTTTAAAGCATTTAGAAAATGGTTGTTGTTTTCAGTCAAATATAGACTTTGTCTGTCCGCATTTTATTATTATTATTATTATTATTTATAAATGGTGGAGAAATATTCATACTTAATCCACAACGTACATAATATATGACTCTGTTATTACATAAGTCACCTTTTTATTATCTTTAAAATTATGTTTTTACTGATTTTTATTAACTCAATAGGAAAATTTTTGTGCTTTGAGCAATAAATGTCCGCATTTCATTTATTTATTTATTTTAGCAAAATTCTTTGTACTTAGAAGAATTTTTATTTAAATAGGAAATCCAAATGTCGCTGTTAATAAAGAAGAAAGTTACAAAAAAAAGTTACAAAATGAGTAGACGCATACTATCAAATATGGAAAAACGACGAATCCAAAAAAAAACGTCGTATGAAATATCACCTTTTAAAGCAAAAAAACGAGGTCTGATTATCGAGCCTACTGATTACAAAATGTGCATTACATTAAAAAAAATAATAATAAATAAATAAATAAAAAATACTGCAAATATTGATTTTTTTTTCTTTTGTGCAGTTTTGGCTTCGAAAGGTGCGCTATGTTGCAAAAAGATATAAGCGACTATGAAAACACACTTGGTAAACGTTCATGCTCAATTTTACAAATAAATATGGCACATATATGCCCTATACACACCGAGGTACCTAATTGGTTCCAAAATGGCGTTCAGTTGCCTAACATGCTGGTTATCATATAAATGTTATAATAAATTGTTTGTTCTAAATGTATTATCATTTTTTGATTGTTATTTCTTTTTCTTTCTTTTTTTTAATAACAGAAAATGTTTTGTTTATTCCTTTTTTTTCATTTTGAAATAAATAAATAACGTGTTATTATAGCATGCTATATGTATCTGGTAATCAAAACGATGTTTTCGCCTAATTGGCATAAAAAATCTCGCCAAACCCGGTGCTTATATCTCTATTATATTATCTCAAGTATCTTATTTATGTATACTATAATTGTTTTTACATACCACTTACTTCTTCTTGTATATAAAAATAGGTAATTGTCTCCTTTATGCAGTATAAATTGTATAAATCTTTAAAAAATAGCCCCCGTTGCCCCTTTTTGGATCGAATAAAAAAAAATATCAATGTCTAATTCCAGTATTGCTCCCAGATATGCATACATATTCCAAATTTCAAAGTTGTATGCCAACAGGAAATGGATGAAAAATATGAAAAGATGTCACATATACACCAGGGTACATAATTGGCGTCAAAATGGCATTATTTTACCTGAGATGGTAACCCGGCTTTATTTATTTATTATTTGTTTATTTACTAATAAAATGTTTATTTACTTTCATTTCCTTTTTTTAATTATATAAAATATTTATTTTTATAGTTATTAATTATTATTATTATTTTATTTACTGTAAGTTTTTTTTGAAAATAGAAAATAATTTAAAAATGTGTATGTAAGCGTTATTTGAAAACGGAGTTTTCGCCAAATGGGCTTTGGAAAATATTGCGCCAAATCTGATGCGCGTGTGGCATCCGTGCCGAAAAATTAGTGACCAGAATTGACTTCCACACAGAAACAAAATATAAGTTAAAAGAAAACATGCAATAAAAATAAAAATAAAGGGAAAATCATGTCATAAAAGAAACTTTTTATTTAAAAACGTAATTGTTTCTAATTTTCACACGCGAAATGTATAAAACATTCTTTTAGCGATCAAAAAATGCTATTAAAAGATTATCACAAAATCTCAAAATCAAAGTTTTTATGACATTTTTTTTAATATAAAAAAAGAAGTTTTATTTTCCTGCATGATTAAATTTTAAAATGTTTTATTGCATTCAATATTTCTGAGTGCGTAAATTATTGTCTGAGCGAAGCGAAGTCTTTATACTCAGAGATACGTAACGATATTAAAATTCAAAAAAATTCTTTCGTCAAGCAAATCTCAAAAAGTACTTGTCGGATTTTGATTCTGTTTGCACCAATAGGTACCTATGAAGGTAATCTGGTGAATGCACCTACCTTTAAAAATTAATTCCAAATAGTTTAAAAGTTATATTAAAAAAACTGATAAAAAAGCACAATTTATGTGCATACGTCACAGAAATTTAGTGAGAGTGATTTTCAACGGCTGGACATTTTCGTAGATAACCGAATCAGTACATGGAGTAAATAGTAATCATTTTCGCACTCAGAAATATTGGATGCAATAAAACATTTTAAAATTTAATCATGCAGGAAAATAAAACTGTTATTTTTTTATATTAAAAAATGTCATAAAAACTTTGATTTTGAGATTTTGTGATAATCTCTTAACAGCACTTTTTGATCGCTAAAAGAATGTTTTACATATTTCGCGTGTGAAAATTAGAAACAATTACGTTTTTAAATAAAAAGTTTCTTTTATGACATCATTTTCCCTTTATATTTATTTTAATTGCATGTTTTCTTTTAACTTATATTTTGTTTGTGTATGTCAATTCTCGTCACTAATTTTTCGGCAGGGATACCACAAGCGCATCAGATTTGGCGCAATTTTTTTCAAAGCACATTTGGCGAAAACTCCCTTTTCAAATAACGCTTACATACACATTTTTAAATTATTTTCTATTTTCAAAAAGAACTTACAGTAAATAAAATAATTATAATAATTAATAACTATAAAAAGAAATATTTTATATAATTAAAAGAAAGAAGTGAAAGTAAATAAACATTTTATGAGTAAATAAACAAATAATAAATAAATAAAGCCGGGTTACCATCTCAGGTAAAATAATGCCATTTTGACGCCAATTATGTACCCTGGTGCATATGTGACATTTTTCCCCATTTTTCATCCGTTTCCTGTTGGCATTCAACTTGAGAAATATGGAGTATGTATGCATACCTGGGAGCAATACTGGAATTATACATTGATTTTTTTTTAAATTCGATCCAAAAAGGGGCAACGGGGCTATTTTTTAAAGTTTTATACAATTTATACTGCATAAAGGAGCCACTTACCTATTTCTATATACCAGAAGAAGTAAGTGGTATGTAAAAACAATTATAATATACATAAATAAAATACTTGAGATACTATACTAGACATATGAGCACCAGGTTTGGCGAGATTTTTTATGCCAATTAGGCGAAAACATCGTTTTGATTACCAGATGCATATAGCATGCTATAACAACACGTTATTTATTTATTTCAAAATGAAAAAAAAGGAATAAATGAAACATTTCCTGTTATTAAAAAAGATATAACAATCAATAAATGATAATATTTTTAGAACAAACAATTTATTATAACATTTATATGATAACCAGCATGTTAGGCAACTAAACGCCATTTTGGCACCAATTAGGTACCTCGGTGTACATAGGGCATATATGTGCCATATTTATTTGTAAAACTGAGCATGAAAGTTTACCAGGTGTGTTTTCATAGACGCTTATATCTTTTTGCAACATAGCGCACCTTTCGAAGCTAAAACTGCACAAAAGAAAAAATAATCAATATTTGCAGCATTTTTTTTTTAATGTAATGCACATTTTGTAATCAGTAGGCTCGATAATCAGACCTCGTTTTTTTGCTTTAAAAGATGATATTTCATACGACGTATTTTTGGGATTTGTCGTTTTCCCATATTTGATAGTATGTGTTTACTCGTTTTGTACCCTTTTTTGTAACTTTCTTCTTTATTAACAGCGACATCTGGATTTCCAATTTAAATAAAAATTCTTCGAAATACAAAGAATTTTGTTAAAATAAATAAATAATAGGAAATGCGGACATCTATTGCTCAAAGCACAAAATTTTTCCTATTGAGTTAATAAAAATCAGTAAAAACACAATTTTTATGATAATAAAAAGGTGACTTATGTAATAACAGAGTCATATATTATGTACGTTATGGATTAAGTATGAATATTTCAATGAAAAGTGATATTTCAAAAGTATTATGAAATTAGTTAAAAACCATTTATTTTAAACTAAATGAATAAAAGATTTATATTTTTAATGAAATAAATGGGATTTGAAAAATTATTGGAAATTTATCACCATAGATGTATCAATATTACAATCAGTACCTTGTATGCAATATGGAACAATTAACAATATTTTTTGTACCCGAAAAATTGTCATTGCTTTTTTTAAGGTTAAAAAGTAGATTACGAAATATTCCTATATAGAGATGCCAAACCCTCGCTTATTGCATAGCAGAATTTTCTTATAGGAAAAGTTATTTTTTAAATCCGCAGAATGTTCCAATTTAATAAAAGATTTTCTGTATTAAAATACCGGTACCCAAATGCCGAAGACTTGGCAGCTCTGCCTATAACATTTTAATTAATTACGGTACTTTTTTTAATCGGATTCAAATTTAGTGAAGACAACGTTTTTTGGCCGAAAGCAGCTTTTTTTCCACATGTGTAACTACGATACAATTCCTTGATGTTGACTTATGCTATTATTGCTTCCTCTCATTTATTTATTTGAATTTTAAATAAGATGTGTTTCGTGTTTTTTAAATATACGAAAAACAAAAAAAATGCATTTCGAGAGAGGGCGAAAAGGACAATATTTGGCGATTTATTACCTGCGTTTGGCTAAGTGTCTTACTACCTTGTATTTAATACTCTTCACAATACTTCGCTGTTATATGGACTTAGGCGCTTTTATAAAAAGTTTGACGTAATTCGGGCTTAAGAAAATGAGATTTTTACTGAATAATACAAATAAATGAAAAATGAATACTAAGAAATACTAATAAAAGAAAAATGAAGCATTATATTGATCTATGTATATTTAAAAATTCATCTGCTAGCACTAATTAGATAATTTATGTCTTATGTGTATATAATAGGAGATGAATAGCTTTTAATTCTGTATTTCTATGCTATAAAGCATTAACGCTTGTGTGTTTTTCGTTAGCATTGGGAGTACCTAGCCGATTTAAAAAATAATGTGGGCAAAAAATGTTGGTAACCATCTTTGGTGCAAAATATACTATATTTTGCGTAGGAACAATAATCACCATCAATGCACGAGCAAAAAAGTTCTAAAATTGAGAATTCTTTGATGTTGATATGACCAAATATTTAAAATCTCTTTTTTTTTTTTTGTGGAAACTTTTAAGATATAATATTCTCGTTATGAACGATTTCTAAAACATTCGACAATTTAATTTCACATATTAAACATTTTTTTCTAGAAAAAGTTTTAAACCCAATTTATTGAGAATATTGCAATTTCTAGGATACTGTTGGGGTCAGAAACTATAACTTTGGCATCACAGTAACTTATAAGATGTAAGTGCTCGTTTAGGACAAATTTTTAAAAAAGGATTCCTTAACTCTTATCGACAACCTCATTGCATCCGTAGAAAAAAGATATTCAACATTATAAACTATTCGGACGGATTTCACACCATATAAAATACACTCCATTTCTCTTCAAACATAATAGTTTATGTTATTTTATAGTTTCTCAAATCGGTGCGAAGCTTCTGTTTATGCTCATGACATCATTTCAAAGAGCTATATTTCCAATATAGGGAAATTTGGTGTCTTATTTTCTGTATTACTTTTAACATTTTGCATATTTCCAGTTTTATATCCATGCATGGTTTGCTTTTCTTTTATAAAAATAGTATATGCAACAAGATTTTGTAGTTCTACGATTCGATATGCTTATTTTCATCATTATATTTTATCACAATGAATGACCAATTAAAGGTAACATCTCATTTTCTTTACTTATCGCAAGTTATTAAATGTGTATTCTCAGCAATATCGCTCAGACTAATCCCTCTGAGGGAAGTCCTAGTTATTATTTACTCCATGTGCTGATTCGGTTATCTACGAAAATATCCAACCGCTGAAAATCACGCACACCAAATTTCTGTGACGTATGCAAATAAATTGTGCTTTTTTATCAGTTTTTTTAAATATAACTTTTAAACTATTTGGAATTAATTTTTAAAAGTAGGTGCATTCACCAGATTACCTTCATAGGTACCTTCTGGTACAAGCAGAATCGAAATCCGACAAGTACTTTTTGAGATTTGCTTGACGAAAGAATTTTTTTGACTTTTAATATCGTTACGTACTCTGAGTATAAGACTTCGCTACGCTCAGACAATTATAAAAATATTTTAATTTTAATGTCTGATTTATTTTATGAACTTATGGTAGATTTATTTATACATTTTTTTTTATTCCGTAAAAGAAAAAAAAGTTCATTTTTCAAAGTCGAATAATTTTAAACAATTTTCAGTGGATTTTGTAGCCTCAAATTCATAGGAGTAAAGAATTATATCTTTCCTCCATGCCTCAAACTCTTTAAGTATATCGTCCGTGAAGATAGAATTTTAAGTTTCCGTTTAGGATAATTTAGACATGTCGCAAATTTTATTTATTAAATAAATTAAACGCAATAAAAAATGAAATGACTTGCTTTTTAAAACTTGATTTGTTATGAAATTTTATATTTGATAGCTTTATTGGAAAGGGAGAAATCGGCAGACGATTTTTTTTTTCAGGATTAATTCAACTAAATTTTGATTCTACAATTTGTTCTAATTAATATTTTGCAACAGTTATAGTCTGCCTTTTTATGCGAATTGTTCGAATAATTTCTGTAGAAAAGAATTATCTGATTTGTTTTTAAAGAAGAAATTTTCAAATAAGACATTTCAAAACAGTTTGAATTTTTTTTAATTCATATTTTTGATTTGAAAATTTGGTCTGGTAAATGCTATGCTCAAGCTGTTCGAAAGAGAAAAAGTTCAAGATAGCACATCGTTTTAATTAATCTAAGATTGAAATGAATAAGAATTCTGAAGTTTATCAGAGTTTAAAATCTTTCCAAGTGATTAAAGAAGGAGATAAATCTGATACAATGTTTCGAGATGTGAAAGAAAATATTATTTCTACAGATAATGTCAATTGTTCAAGTTCATTGAACCATGAAGATTCTGAGTCAAGTTTGATAAGTTCTTTTGGATCAGCTGATCGAGAGCATAAAAAAATGCTAATGGTGAAACACCAAAATCCTGATAGTGTTCATCAATTTCAAACATCACCAAAAGATTTCCAGACAATAATTAATGTTACTTGTGAATGTAAGTTTAATGAAAACGGTCAATGCATTAGGGAAAATGGAGAACGATTGGGCAGAATATCAGAAAACAAAGCTGTTATTTCGGAAAATTTAGAAACTGAAAAAGATATTATGCTGACAGAAAAATTGGAATATTTGAGTTTTGATTTGGATGAAAGGAAAAAGAAGACAATATTTGAAACAGATTTGAAAGAAAATGAAGATATTATGAAAAGAAGATATGATCTAAAAGATATCGCATCAGTTAATGAAATTTCGAAAAAAAGTATTCCCGTAGAATTTAATCCTTTAATTGAATTTCCATTCAAGATGGAATCTGGAGAGAGTACAGAAATAGATATATTAGAAAATATTAAAGAAATTGCAGAAGAACCAAATAAAAACATTTTTTCAGTTAAAAAAGTGAATGAAGAAAATGAATTGCTGAAAATGCCTAATGAAGATACTGCTTTTAATTACTTTGATATAACAACCCCTCGAATAGGCAATGCTGTTATTTCGAAGAACTTAGAATATGATCAAAGTGACATATTGACTAAAGAACAAGAAAATTTCAGCTTGTATTCGTCTCGAATAAAAAAGGAGACGATAACAAATTTGAAAAAAGATGAGGATATGAAAAAAAGATTTAATCTGAAAGATGTCGGAACAATTAATGGTGATTTAAAAGAAGATATTCCAGTAGAATGCAATCAGTTTAAGGAATCGCCAATTAAAATGAGTTCAGAAAAGGAAATAGAAAATGATTTTTTATTTAACATTAAAGAAATATTGGAAGAACCCAATAAAAATAGCATTTTGACAGAGGAAAATGCAAGTGAAGAAAATGAATCCCCGAGACTGCCTAATGAAGATGTTGCTTTTTCCAATTACTCTGAAATAACAGTACCACGAATTGGAAATCACGTTTTTCAGAACGAAGAAGGGCCTTTTACAGAGTGTTATGACTTAGCGGTTGAGAGGAATGAAAGAAGATTTAATTGTATGAAGCAAACAGGAATTGATGATGAAATTTTAAAATTGGTAGATGAAGAAGAGAACATGTCTGAAAATGATAAGAAATTGAATAACATTAGAAAACAGCAAGAAAACATAAAAAAGGCATGTTATGTTACAAAACTATGCTCCAAAATTCTGAAAGAGTTACTCAATGGCAATACAGATGAAAGAAAAATAATCCATTACTTGATGCAATTTCTTTATGCAAATGTGACCCCCACTGGCCTACTCTATGTTCCACATTTAGTTCACACTATATCATTTATAAGAGGTAATAAAGCATTCAGCAAAGAACTTCGATTAGCAGCTGATGAATGCTACAATTACTGTCATGCGATGTTTCCCATACCACCTGGTTACAATTTTGAAACTGTATATACATCTGAAATGAGAAAATTTCTGCCTGATAGTTTTGATAAAATGGAAGGTTCTCCACTTGATTATGGCAATATAGATGATATTCTTGAAAATTCTGACAGCGATGGTGACAATGATGGTATAAATGATATGTTTGAGAATTCTGATGGCGATGACGACAATGGTGGTATAAATGATGTGTTTGAGAATTCTGATGGTGATGATGACAATGATGGTATAATTGATATTCTGGAGAATTCCGATGGTGATGATGACGATGGTATCCAAGATGCAATTCTGGTGAATTCTGATAGTGACGATGGCGGTGATAACCAAGATTATGTCAGGGGATTCTGATGGTGAGGAGGATGACGTCTACTCAGATAATTATTCTATAATGTAATACAGTTGTTCTTACATCATAAAGCAGCTCTATATTTTGATATTTATTGTTCTTTGCAGCTACTCTTATAACTTCATACTATCATTTTAATTTAAAACATTTGTTATTCGATTTTTGTAAATGTTATTAATTTATGTTTATATGTAAAAAGGACTTATAGATGTATCAAGCTACATATTATAACAAAATAGTTTAGTTTAATGTTATAAAAATATTTTAGTTGTTAAAAATATTATTTTAGACAAAATGCATTAGCCTTTATAAGAAAAAATTGTTTTATTTATTTTTAATAGTTAATAAGATAATCATTATTTCGTCATGGTTTTTTTTTATTAAAAAAAAGAAAAAAAGATTAATAACAGATTAAAACGTTATCGCTAAGCTATTACATATTAGAGGTTTTTATTTATTTATTTATTTATTTATTGATATTCATTGGTAAATGTAAATAAATATAATATTGAGTAAATATTTAGAAAAAATATTAAATAACATGTTTTTTTAAAGACTTTTTAAATAATTACTACTTATATGCGATTTTCCTTTTCCTAGGTTTATTTTTCATATTCATTGGTAAATGTAAATAAATATAATATTGAATTAATATTCAGAAAAAAGTATTAAATAACATTTTTAAAAGACTCTTTAAATAATTACTACTTATATGCGATTTTCCTTTCTTTGATATTAATTATAAAAATGATTTAAATTTAAAGTTAAAAAAAAAAAAGTTATTTTTACCTTGTAAAAATGGTATTACCGGCATTAAACGTTATTAGTATCTTTTTCAAGGTAATGTTTCAAAATTTCAGATTATATTACTCAGACATATTGAAATTTTTTAAGGAAATTTGAATGTTTCAAAGTATTTCTAATGTCATTTCATAGTGTAACCAAATACTTTTATTTCATTTTATGCCTAATAAAATATTAAAAAACTGAAAAGATCATAGTTTTCCTTTAAATTATAGAATTAATTGTCATTAATAAAATTAGATTTTACAACTTCTATATTAATTAAGTATATCAATATGCTTTAAACGGTATATCGAAAGAACTTTTCTTAGAAAATACTAATTTCTTTGAAAATAAATATTGCCATTTTTTTTTTCATAAAAGCAAAATCAACCAACAACTATTAGTTAATATACTTTTTAAATACTTGTAAAAATAGATGCAAATAATATTTACATCTATTTTTAAATTATAATTTAAATGGTATTTGCAAAAATAGCAATGTATGTGTAATACTACTTCTTCAAAAGTATGACCAGTGTTGAAAATATAAGGCATTTTTGAAATTCAAAATATCTACAATTTTTTTAAAATAGTCCTCTTTGCTTTATTTAGTAAAAAATAACGTACATGCCCCCCCCCCTCCTCACACTATTCAGAAATACTGGTAGGTATCTTGGGAAAAAACAACAACAACAGCAACAACAACCAAAAAAAAAAAAAAAAAAAAAAAAAAAAAAAAAAAAAAAAAAAAACAAGCCGATGAATTTTTAAGGTTGGTTAGCACAGCCTTCAATTTTTAGCTCACAGGCTATCATAGCCTGAGAGCTTATGTGCCCGCCCGTTCTGTATGTATGTTCGTACGTAACGCGATAACTCATGATAAAAATATCCGATCCACTTGAAATTTCGTACATAGGTATATCCTGATAAGGCGCTTCCCTGATTAGTTTTTGGAGTTCATTCGATATGTATAAGAGGGGGACGGGGCTCATGCCCCTTCCCTTAATTGATATAAATTGGTTTTTCATGCAGAATTAAGTTTTCGTTCAAAATTTAGATATAGTATCATTCTGATGGGGCGATTCCGTGACTGTTATTTGGTGTTCATTAAATAAATATAAACAGGGGGAACGGGGGTTGTAATGCCCCTCCCCTTAATTTATATAAATGGGTTTTTCAAGCAGAATTGTCAGATTTGGTTCAAATCTCTGAATAGTTTTGGAAGTTTAATGGTTAAATATAAAAGAGGGGGATAACTCTTTTAAAACTATAGAAATGCTAAATGGGTTTTTATTAAGAATTATCTGATTTGCTCTGAATTTCGGATGTAGATTTTTTATATGATAAAGCATGTCCTTGATAGTTTAGGAGGTTCAATGATCAAGTATAAAAAAAAGGAAAGAGCTGTTTCCCCTTATTAATTTTTTTTCGAACAGAATTAACCCTTGAAAATATAAGGCTGTAATGTACAATCAGTGTGCGTAGCCTGTGAGCTCAATGCCATCAGTTTAACTGGGCAATATTCTTTTTATTTAAAATCCTACTAGTATACCGTATTTATTCGTGTATACCGCGCATGCGTGTATAACGCGCACCCCGTACTTTGCAAGAAAAAATGGCGATTTTTTAAAATCTCGTATATAACGCGAAACCTTAAATGTCATATGCAAATGAATGAATGACCAAATGAATTTCAATGAAGAAAATCGGGAGAAACATTACGTCAGGCCACAAAATAAAACGAAATACATTTTTCGACTTCAGGTAGGGAGTGAATGATGGGGGGTAGGAGTGACTGACGGCACTGAGAATTGCTAATTACCGTTTAAATAGTGTTACTAGCTGTGTTGTATAAAAAAGTGCAAAGAGTAAAATAAAGATGCAGTAATACTTCAATTAAATAAGATTTTCCTAGTTTTAATGTCTTTTTTGAATACATTTCTTGATTCATATATGCGTGATTCTCAAAATAGGGGACAATTTCAAAAGTGAAATCTCAAAAAAATTACTGTTAGCAAAATTTCTGAAAAAAAAAAATAGGTGTTGTTAATATAGTATTAGGTATACTTTACATGTAGTCAGCAGAGCTAAATATTTAAAAATTAACTTAAAAAAAAAATTAGTATTTTTTGAGCCATGCTAATGACAAAACAAATTGCATGGAATAAATATATTAAGAAATTTCTATTTTCTTCTTGTTTAAATATTTTTTTCTATATTTATTAGCCTTCCTTTTCAGTATATGGTTTCCATTTTTACATATATACATATAAGGAGAATAAAAACATTACCAAAGAGCAAACTTTGTTTACATGAGCAACATTCTGACACTAGCAATGTAAGAAGCTGTCTTAGTGATTTTCTGACAGATTTAATGCATATTTTAGAGATAATAAATGTAATACCTAAATTTATATGTAAAATTAAACTTTATAAAAGATGCAATATAAGCAATGGTTACATTTATGCACATAGGAGTCTTTAGCATGGACAGAAAAACCATGCTAATGACACTGATATTTGTCTATGCTAATGACAAATTTTAATTTAAATAAGATTGTGAGCCATAATATAATCACAATGCAATAGTCCTTTCTGGGGCTTTTTAAAACACAAAAATCCTATGCAAATAATTAAAAGAAAAATTTTAATTATAAAATAAACATGAAAATTATTATCCATTCTAATGACATACAATTGATGTACGCCCCTATTATTCAACTTCTATTCTTAAAATACAATACATGCTTCTATTTTCAGGCTGGGGTAAAATGGCTACTTGTTGCCATGGAGAAACTTTATATTTTCAAACTATTGTCATATGTGAAAATGAAATTTTAATTAATAACCCAGCTGTTATAGTATGACCTTGTTTTGAAAATAGAATATGGAGGACAAACTTTAATTCTTTTTTTATGTACTATAATTTTATTTTTAAAAAGAAATTAATTGGATAAATCCTCTCCTTGATTAATTTAAAGAAAGAATAATATTTGTTTTATTTCATAAACATGATATTAACTCTTCAAAAATGTTAGTATATACAAGGCACAGCTGCTATGGACATCCATGCTAATGACATTTTGAACATTTATTCTGTTATTTTAAGGTGTTTTTAACTAAAAAGTGAGTAATTCTTGAGTGCAAATAATGAATAATATTAAGACAAACATATCTAAGTATAAAAACATGACAGAAAACCTCTCAATTTTTTTTTGTATGCTGAAAGACATAAATTGTCCTCTATTTTGAGAATCACCCATATATATTGTGTGATTACATCCAGCAGTAAAAAAAAATATTCCGTGTATAACGCGCATCTATGAGTTTTGCCCTAATTTTTTGAAAAAAAGGTGCGCGTTTTACACGAGTAAATACGGTATATTACCAAATTAAAAAGGAAAAAAAGATGTTACATTATTTTTTTGCAATATTCAAATTAAATGTAATTAATCTCTTATAATACTTACGCAGAAATGCAGTGCCAGAAAATTAGGTCGCCATTTCCAAAAATATATTTATACGACATAAATTTCCGTGATCGAGAGTGAAGAGTTATTGGCTCTGGATCGTGCACACAGGAATTGAAACTGTCCTGTAAAGGTGGCCAATATTTGCAATGGGCTGTAATGATGTATTTAATATTGCTCAGATCAGGTATTTATTTGTTTTTAGAGAATGTTTGAATATTCGTCAGAATATTAAATAATAATAATAATAATAATAATAATAATAATAATAATAATAATAATAATAATAATAAAACCTGTATTTTTTTCTGAGTTAGTCTGTCGCACGTGTTGGAGTATACTTCTTATGTCGCCTAGAAGTATACACTCAAAAGTTTCTGAACCACCACGAGCAATGCCAGAATTATTTGCAATTGTATCAGCTGTTTTTTGTTAATGTTTTTAACATAGTTACTCTGATCAACTTTTTAGTTCGACACGGTGCTTAATTGGCACCGAAGTTCATAGATGCGTAGCTACAGCACTTTGTTATTTTTAGTGAACATTTAAATGTTTGACGGAACACAGCGAAGCTTATATTATAAGCATTGCGTACCGAAGCCAACAGATTCATACAGTCTGAGCAAAAAAAAAAAAAAATAAATAAATAAATAAAATAAAATGAAATAAAAAAAAATAAAAAAATAAAAAATAAAAAAATCTTGACATTTGTGATTTTAGACTTTTTAAAAATATTTAGAAATATACATAAGAAATTATTCTGAAACTCCAGGTGTGAAAAGAAAATAGTACACGTCATATGTTTTCGCGAAGAGTTTCCCCCAAAATCCAACAGGGGACCGTCAACAAATTGAAAAAGAACGAAGATCTTTTGGATAACCCTGTCAAAACTAATGAAGGAAAAAAGTTCAAATTTTAGATTATGATTAAGTGGTTTATTGTAATAAACTGTGTTCAGTTTTATGAATATAGCATGTAAACTCGTAGAGAAATTAAGATTTTTATAAAAATGGTCGCAAATTTTTCCAAGTTTTTTTGCTTATAATTTTCAGAGTTCTTCATAAAACACAATGTTCTTTTCAGAAAATATGAAAATTAACATTGTACACAACACCCTGTAATGAGAATTAAAAAATAATAAAAATTGTACGACTAATGAGCACGTTTACTAAATAATTTTTTACTGCGCATGCGCCAACGCTGTTAAAAATTTATTTGCATTTTATGTTAATCTATACTAATATTATAAAGAGGAAAGATCTGATTGATTGTTTGTTTGTTTGAATTGAATAGGCCCCGAAACTACTTGACGGATTTGAAAAATTCTTTCACCATTGGAAAGCTACACTATTTCCTGTGAACATAGGCTATATTATATTTTCAAAAAAATTAGGGGTCCTTACTAAAATGCCAATAATGTAACCCAAGGTGTAGAAAATGATCTTAAAAAATCCTTACATCGCGTGTGCTGCGAATACCATTCATTATCTATACTAATATTATAAAGAGGAAAGATTTGATTGTTTGTTTGTTTGTCTATATTAATATTATAAAGAGGAAAGATTTGATTGTTTGTTTGTATGAATTGAATAGGCTCCGAAACTACTTGACGGATTTGAAAAATTCTTTCACCGTTGGAAAGCTACACTATTTACTGTGAACATAGGTTATATTATATTTTCAGAAAAATTAGGGGTCCTTAATCCTATTGGATTAAAATGCCAATAATGTAATCCAAGGTGTAGAAAATGATCTTAAAAAATCCTTACATCGCGTGCCCTGCGAATACTATTCATTATCTATACTAATATTATAAAGAGGAAAGATTTGGTTGTTTGTTTGTTTGAATTGAATAGGGTCCGAAACTACTTGACGGATTTGAAAAATTCTTTCACCGTTAGAAAACTGCGCTATTTCCAGTGAACATAGGCTATGTTATATTTTCAAAAAAATTAAGGGTCCTTACTGAAACGCGAATAATTTAACCCAAGGTGTAAAAAAATGACCTTAAAAAATCCTTACATCGCGTTCTCTGCGAATAATATTGATTATAATCTGTATACATAATACAAATACAAAGTCGTGTTAGTTACACTGTCTATAACTCAAGAATTTCGTTTATAACTCGATTTTTATGAAATTTTGTATGGCGGTATCTGACACCTTAGATTAACAACATATAGGCTACTTTTTACCCGACTACCTAAAAGGCGGGTAATGTTTTTAGTATTTGAATTTTGAATGGGATGAAGTGGTAGTAACAATTTGCAGTGTTAGTTGTTTCACGGGACCGGGCGACTTGCTTTACCCGAAGCAAAGCGAGGACGAGCCGCTAGTTAAATATATAGAGCAACTTTTGTGAAAGTCTCGAAAACATAACTTGTAAATTCTGAAAAATTATCGTCGATAGAATAAAATATAAATCCATTATTCCCAAATTAAAGCAAAAAGATAAGGAGCTGTATCCAAATATAGTAGTGCGTGCAATATTGTGTAGGCCCTAATGAATGGAATATGGATACAGCCCCTCATATTTTTGCTTCATTTTGGGAATAACGGATTTTGATCTTATTCTATCGGCGATAATTCTAAGAATTTTCAAGCTATGTTTTTGAGACTTTCACAAAAGTTGCTCGATACATTTAACTAGCATGATGTGCAAATGAAATTTTAAGAGCGTTTATGCATGCGCAGTAAAAAATTATTTAGTAAACCTGTTCATTTGCCATACAATTTTTTAATTCTGATTACAGGGTGTTATGTACAATGTTGATTTTCATATTTTCTGAAAAGAACATTGTGTTTTATGAAGAACTCTGCTAATTATAAGCAAAAAACTTGGAAAAATTTGGAACCATTTTTATAAAAGAACTTAATTTCTCTACGAGTTTACATGCTATATCCATAAAACGTAACACAGTTTATTACAATGAAACCACTTAATTGAGGAGCCCAGAAGCCAAGGGGTACAAGTGACAAAATGTCGATTTGGAGTAAATTGAGTTTAAAGATAATTGGTGTTAAATTGGAACATCAATAACAATTGACTAAATTGAAGTAGGAAACATCTGCTTGTTGCATGCTAATCTTTGAACTCTCATTTCAATAACTGTTAAAAAAATAGAGCAAAATTTTCTTTAAATGTATAATTAATCAATAATGTTTGTTTTTCCAAAAAAGTGGTTTATCTCTATAACTCCCCAAATAATCAGAAAATGGCCTATATTTCTTTACCTGAAATGAAAAAAGCATATTTCCAGATAGCATGTGCACTTATACATACTTATTATACTTCAATTTTTTCAATTTTGTCACTTATACCCCTTGGCTTCTGGAGTCCTCAATTATAATCAGCAGTTTGAATTTTTTTGCTTCATTAGTTTTGACAGGGTAATCCAGAAGATTTTCGTTCTTTTTCAATTTGTTGACGGTCCCCTGTTGGATTTCGGGGAAAACTCTTCACGAAAATATATGACGTGTACTATTTTGCTTACACACCTGGAGTTTCAGAATAATTCTTTATATATATTTCTAGATATTTAACAAAATGTCTAAAATCGGAAGTGTCAAGATTTTTTTTTTTTTTTTTTTTTTTTTTTGTTGAAACTGTACGTACAATGAAATCTTTGGCGTGTAGAAGTTTCTGAAAATTCCTTACTCTTGATTTGAACCTTTTTACGCTGTTCATGTATTAGATTTTTATATATTGGGATAACCACTCGGCCACCGAGGCCCCCATTTTCGACTAGTCCTCGCAGACTGATGTTTTTG
Source organism: Maratus speculifer (assembly GCA_964019185.1). Lineage (NCBI taxonomy): Eukaryota > Metazoa > Arthropoda > Arachnida > Araneae > Salticidae > Maratus > Maratus speculifer. Next base: position 306,449,482 of record OZ025295.1, on the reverse strand, counting down.
TTTGTTTAATCACGGTTATGATTATTGAGTATCTTCAGTATTACTTTATGGAGCTTTGGGAAAGGCTCATTTTTCTAAAAATTAGAGCAAGATAGTTCTTTTCAGTTTTTTTTTACACGAGTTATTTTACGCTTTATCTGTGGTGATTGATAGTAATTTTTGAAACGGTGAGTGATGGACAGAGGCACCATTTCTGTCGTTACCTTCAAAAGATGAATAATCACATTTAGAATCTGAAGACCGATTTCCACAGAAGTATTTGACGGAACAGGGGTATGACGACTCTATTTTTCAAAAAATGACCCTGGAATAGAAATTGCATTTGCACTTATGACATTATTCTTCATTGGAGGTAGGTTTTCAGAAACAAAACTTGGAACTTCATTTGGGATGAAAGGATAGATATCTGTCTCTTTGAAGCCATCCTTAATTGTGGCAAATGTCATATAGTCCAAGAGCCGACAGCACATAAACCTATATTATCAAGAAAAAGAAAACCTTTATTTTATGGAAGAGTAGTAATAAGGAAATCTAATGATCCATGTCTGCCGGAAGTGAAGTGGTGCATAAGCCAAAAATTAATACCGCTAGTGGCTCACTCGTAGATTTGTTTATTGAATAACATACATCTGACTTGTGTGCTCGACATGAAGCCTGCTTATAAGCCATCGTCAATATACAGGGACGAGATAGCACACAAGGAAATATTACAACACAAGAGAAGTACAGCCAGGAGCTCCACACAAAGAGTGTGTGCAATGGAGCCAGTGGGATTCGAACCCACAACCTCACGATTAGCGGCGTGGTGTCTTAACCACTCTTTTACGGAGGCCCCTCACTCGTAGATCTATCATTGTGTTTGCCGTACAATTAAAGGTATGAAAATATGGAGAACTGGGAGATGGAAACCACAATGGTAAACCTACGAGTGAGCCACTAGTCGTATTAATTTTTGGCTTATGCACCACTGCATTTCCGGTAGACATGGATCATTAGATTTCTTTATTACTACTCTTCCATGAAATAAAGGATCTTTTCTTGTGCTCAATAATATCGGCTTTTGTGTTAACGGTTCTTGGATTACACAGTTAAAAATCTGATGCATTTTGCTGTTACGCACTCCGCCGTTTGTATATAATATCTTTATTCCGAGCAATGAGAATGCTCCATAATGCAGTCAAGTAACCGTTTTCTATACAAACGGCGGAGTGCGTAGTAACAAAATGCAGCAGATTTTTAACAGTGTAATAGCTTTGTCCCAAACTGGAGGAAATTTTCATCCATATCGTGCCTTTATAATGTTGGGATGGCTGGTTTGTTCCAAACACAAAAGACCTTATTGGTAATAAAATTAATTCAACAGTTCAAAACAGGGTTTAATCAAAGAAAGCAGATCATTGATTGTACTAGTAGGTAAACAAGTAGAAATATGTCATTTTTTGTCAGCCTCATTCATAATTGCGTTATCCAGATGGGACGTGATCCCATCAAAAATTAAACAAGTTGGAAATTGCACGTGAAGCGTAGCAAATGAGGTGCGTTCGTAAGATAACGAAGTTTTAAAAATATTACTCTCATATATCAATCTCATAAAATTGTAAATAGTGAATTACAATTAAAACGCTCATCAAACAATGTTCTCCCTATACCATTATGTAATGGAATATTTTTGTGTGGCCTTGTAAATCAATAACAAATGTTCTTTGCACCACAAATTATGTAAAATGTACATTATAATATGTATTTTATAGTTGCATAAAAATTTTATTAAGTTCGAATGAGTGTAACACCATTAAAATGCATTTGAAACATTTTTCCTCATTGACCGTAATGTAACGGAATACTTTTGATTGACCCTGTAATTGATCTATGCATCCGATTTTCATAAAATTTGAAATAACTCGACAAAATTATGTAATAATTATGTATTTTAAATTTCAAACGTTTAAAATACATTTGAAACTTTTTCCCCATTGACCATAATGTAATTGAATACTTTTGATTGCCCCTGTAATTGATCTATGCACCCGATTATCAAAATAATTGAAATAACTCAACAAAATTATGTAATAATTATGTATTTTAAATTTCAAACGTATAAAATACTTTTGAAACTTTTCCCCCATTGACCATAATGTAATTGAATACTTTTGATTGCCCCTGTAATTCATCTATGCACCCGATTATCAAAAAAATTGAAATAACTCAACAAAATTATGTAATAATTATGCATTTTAAATTTCAAACGATTAAAATGCATTTGAAAATTTATTCCCCATTGACCGTAATGTAATGGAATCCTTTTGATTGCCCCTGTAATTGATCTATGCATCCGATTTTCATAAAATTTGAAATGACTCGACAAAATTATGTAATAATTATGTATTTTAAATTTCAAACGATTCGGTTCGGTAGTTTTTGCGTTGTTATATTGCGGACAGACAGACGGACGGACTGAACGACCACTATAGGTGCTATGTATTTACATAATTAAGAACGCACCTAAAATCAGCGTCCTTGAGATTTAAATCTTGAAAAAAAAAATGATTGATCCATTTAAAAAAGGTGCATATTGTCACATTTCCTTTCGGTGTCATTTAACATGCAGAACCAACAGATAAATTATCTACCCACTCTGGTTTAATGCTTTTATCTTTACGAGGTGGAACCCGTCGTAGTTCGACGGAAGAAAATCTTTAAGACAGATCTGTTAAATTGATTTATAACAAATTTACAAAATTAGTTACAGTAAAAAATGCATCTTATATTGCTCAGTCTAACTCTCAAACAAATATATTTTTAAGCTAATTGAATATTAACAAAATACTATGAAACTCAATTATCAAAATTATTAAACGAAATAAAACCGAAATTAACCGCATTTTATAGCAGACGATATTTTTGAAATAGTATATGCATTTTAATTTCTTTTTTCAATTTTGAAAGAAAATGGAGTGTTTCTGTTGCCATAGTTACAAAATTGGTACTAAAAATTATTTAAAAAAATTAATCACAAAATTTAATTGAGATACAGCTTTGAAACAAATTGCATTTAAAAGTACATTTTTTTCTCTATAAAACGGTGTAAAAATTAAAAATGTATTATGTTTAGAAGCGTAAAATTTGCAGTAGCGGAAATTTCAAAACCCAAATTGCATGGAAAAGTGTTGCGCATTTTAATTTCTATTTTTTTTCAATTTTAACAGAAAATGTAGTGATTCTGTTGCCACAATTACAAAATTAATACTAAAAACTACAAAAAAAAAAAAAAATATATATATATATATATATATATATCTTAAAAATAAATTGACATACAACTCTTAAACAATTTGCGTTTAAAAGTACATTTTTTTCTCTATACGATGGTGTAAAAATTTAAGTTGTGTGATGTTTAGAAGTGTCAAATTTTCAGTAGCGAAAATTGCAAAACCGAAATTACAGGGGAAAGTGTTGCCATTCGCAATATGACGTATGCGTTACGCAGATATACGTTTGGCCTTTATAATATAGATACAAAATCATCGGAGTTATAACTCCAATTGCACTGCCTCAAGCCAAAATTGTAGCATTTCTGTCATGCTCTTTGACAGCCAAATTCATTCATTTTTTTTAAATCCCTTTTCAGAATAAACAGTTAGATCTTTATACAAACTCAGACGACTCCCTTTTTAATCCGTATTAATGAGGTGCGTTCGTAATTATGTAAATGTAGCACCTATTGTTGTCGCTCAGTCCGTCCGTCTGTCTGTCTGTCTGTCCGTCTGTCTGTCCGCATATAACAACGCAAAAACTACCCAACCGAATCGTTTGAAATTTATAATACATAATTATTACATAATTTTGTCGAGTCATTTCAAATTTTATGAAAATCGGATGCATAGATCAATTACAGGGGCAATCAAAAGTATTCCATTACATTACGGTCAATAAGGGAAAAAGTTTCAAATGCATTTTAATCGTTTGAAATTTAAAATACATAATTATTACATCATTTTGTCGAGTTATTTCAAATTTTTTGAAAATCGGATGCATAGATCAATTACAGGGACGATCAAAAGTATTCCGTTACATTACGGTCAATGGGGAAAAATGTTTCAAATGCACTTTAATGGTGTTACACTCATTCGAAATTAATAAAATTTATATGCAACTATAAAGTACATATTATAATATACATTTTAAATAACTTGTGGTGCACAGAACATTTGTTATTGATTTACAAAGCCACACAAATATATTCCATTACAAAATGGTATAGGGAGAACATTGTTTGATGTGCGTTTTAATTGTAATTCACTATTTGCAATTTTATGAGATTGATATATGAGAGTAATATTTTTATAACTTCGTTATCGTACGAACGCACCTCATTTGCTACGCTTCACGTGCAATTTCCAACTTGTTATTCTTCCTTGGGATGTCATGAGAATATTGTCAATTAAAACTTTTCGTAATTTACTAAAAAATAATAATATATTTATTGAGCTAGCATGATTCATTGGTTGAATTTTTCTCCTTTAAAATTGGTGTTTTTAAAAAATGCAAAAACTACCGGCCAGCCATACTGTTTCTAAATGAAAAATTGTGCGATATATCATTTTCATGCAAAATTTAAAAAATACAGAATTTAATGAATTTTGATGCAACAGGATAATCGACATCAGCAAACATCATCGAAACCTGCTATGATCCAACTTGCAATTTCCACGAATGTTGCAACAATCATTTTCATATGATTATTAATCCCAGTTCTTTCCCATAAAAGAAAGAAACATTGTTTTTTTGCTTGTTTGTTTCTTTTTAATTTTTGAATTCAAACATAAGAAAACGCCGAGAAATAACACTTTGTAACATCATTTATTTTGTCTACAGATAAGTCTGCATCTATTGTTAATATGTGGTGTGTTTTTCGAATATACATATTAATAATATACAGGAAGAAGTTTGTCGACGAGCCTCAGTGAGAATTCTTGCAAACCTATAGCGAGAAGGGATGGGATCTGTTTTTGAGAACTGCAGCAGCTACCAGAGTTAGGGTTGCAAAGAACAGTATCAGCAGAGATGAAATCAAGAAACCTCTGTTAGACTTGGTTGGCCACTGACCTGAAAAATAATCATTGGACAATAAAATTTTGTTTAACCGAGTGAAAATGAAATAAAATGATAGCAAGAATAACAAGAGAATAATTATTTATACTATCCATCAAAGAATATCATGCACTAAACGTAAAATCCCGATATAATGCCTCCTCCCATTTTCACTGACACACACACATACCCTGATTTTAATAGTTTTGATTTATTTTACACTCATAAATTTTTTTTATTTCTTCCACACGTCAAGTAACTCTATTAAAAAATTTTTTATGATAAAAAGTTTATTAAATCCAATTAATTATTTAAATCTCAGATTTTAAAACATTCACCTTTTTATATAAACATTTTAATAAAATTTTTTAATTTTACTTAAGAAAGGTGTTATAATAAAAATAAATGACATTGATATGTTTCGGAACCGTCAAATAAGTTCCATAATCATAATATAAATAAAAATAAAATTTCAAAATATTTCACGGTCAATACAAATGACACGCGACAATGAGATATAAACAACAAAAACCACCAAAAAACCATGCGCTCTATTATTATTTATTATTATTAATTTTATTTTTATTTATATTATGATTATGGAACTTATCTGTCGGTTCCGAAACATGTCAATCTCATTTATTTTTATTATAACACCTTTCTTAAGTAAAATTAAAAATTTTTATTAAAATATTTTTCTATCTACAAATAGAACAGTTTCTGCTACTAGATCACCAGTTCACCAAGTTTTATCCAACCAATCATAATCGTCAATTTGTAGCCTTTATTATGAACCAACCAATCTCATTCGGCCAAACTTTAGGGGCAAACAAAAAATACATGTGGTGTAACTTCAGTTGAAACTGATCTATTTAAAAAAAATGCAATTTAACAATTACAAACGACCATTTTGAAAATTATATTTTCAAAGACTAAAATTTTAGACTTATAAATAAATTCTATATTAAAAATAAATAAATAAATACATAAACATGATTTTTATGATGATCAAAACTACTTACATATAAAGATGGGCCGAAAAAACTTTTTTCGATTTTCGATGATGGGTAGTGCGGAAAAGTTTCTACTGGTGGTACTAAGACCACACAAAAAAATTGAGATTTTTTGGACAATTCTTTACCCTGCCGCAAATGGCTTGAAGTTTTACACAAATGCTGACTTTTGAACATTCTTAGCAAAAATTGTGAAAACATTAAACAGTATTTATTTTAGATAAATTTACTTGAAATGTCATGTTCACTGAACGAAATGTTTAAACTCTGATTATGGATCATTTAATAGTTATGTGTATTTTGAATTAGGGGATTTTTATAATTGTTTCGTGTATAAGTGACCAAAATTTGTAAATATTGTTTGGTATGTTCCCGTCGGTTTCTTTCTTTTGTTTTTATTACGTTCTTCGCTTTTCTTTCTATTTTTCCATGCGTTTAGAGTCACATATTTGGAGGACGGACCACAAAATGTCTTAATAGCGGTAGGAGAGAAGTATATGGAGCAGAAACCAATGAAAACGCAATTTTCATGATGACACAGAAGGAAATTGGGGATGGTAGAAACTGCGAGATGGGATGTTCATTATTTTGCTTAGCTAAAATACAGATATTTCCGGACGATTCAAACTGTAGGAACTTTGAAGTAGGCAGTTCGACTGAATCAGAATTTAAATCAGGGTCTTCAAAAACACACACTCCAAAACACATATCCTATTCTCACACAGCGTTTGTTAAATTTAGTATTGGTATATTAGATAGGGAAGTTGTGTTAAGAACTGCATCCGTACTTCAAGATGCAGGAATAGTAACAACAAAGATACATGAGAAGAAATAGCTTGGAGCATGAAAAAAAAATACAGCCATATTCTTTTATGGGTGAAAAGAAAAAACGATTTACATAGAAAGAAAGCTACAAGCAGTACTGTCGAGAGAATTACGAATCACATATCGCTAAAAACGTGCAAAAATATACGTGTTGCCTTCTATGAGCCTATTCCTGTTTCACGCACATCAGAAATGCAATAAAGGCTGAAGATTTGAGTACTCTATTAATCTAGCTTCCTTGAGTTGGTAAAGGTTTTGCGTCAAGAGGTTCTACCATCTAGTTTATGCAATTGATTTTGGTGTCGCACTGTAAAACATTTGTGTAAGCTTGCCATCATTTATGTGTGTAACGTTCCTCAAATTCTGGAGAAAGTCATTCTGATACTTTAATAAATACAAAGAATACTGCCCAGTTAAACTGATGGCATTGAGCTCACAGGCTACAAATACTAATTGTACATTAAAGCCTTATATTTTCAAGGGTTAATTCCGTTCGAAAAAAAAAATTAAGAAGGGGAAACAGCTCTCCCCTTTCCTCTTTTTTTTATACTTAATCATTGAATCTCCTATACTATCAAAGACATGCTTTATCATATAAAAAATCTATATCCAAAATTCAGAGCAAATTAGATAATTCTTAATAAAAACCCATTTAGCATTTATATAATTTAAAAGGAGTTATCCCCTTCTTTTATACTTAACCATTAAACTTCCAAAACTATTCAGAGATTTGAACGAAATCTGAAAATTCTGCTTGAAAAACCTATTTATATAAATTAAGAGGGCATTAAGAGGGGGGGGGGGCATTAGAACCCCTGTTGCCCCTATTTATACTTATTCAATGAACATTTAATAGCAGTCACGGAATCGCCTCATCAGAATGATCCTAATCTAAATTTTGAACGAAAACTTAATTCTGCATGAAAATCCCATTTATATCAACTAACGGGGGGGGGGGGCATTAGAACCCCTGTTCCCCCTATTTATACTTATTCAATGAACACCTAATAACAGTCACGGAATCGCCTCATCAGAATGATCCTAATCTAAATTTTGAACGAAAACTTAATTCTGCATGAAAATCCCATTTATATCAACTAACGGGGGGGGGGCATTAGAACCCCTGTTCCCCCTATTTATACTTATTTAATGAACACCTAATAACAGTCACGGAATCGCCTCATCAGAATGATCCTAATCTAAATTTTGAACCAAAACTTAATTCTGCATGAAAATCCCATTTATATCAACTAACGGGGGGGGGGGCATTAGAACCCCTGTTTCCCCTATTTATACTTATTCAATGAACACCTAATAACAGTCACGGAATCGCCTCATCAGAATGATCCTAATCTAAATTTTGAACGAAAACTTAATTCTGCATGAAAATCCCATTTATATCAACTAACGGGGGGGGGGGGGCATTAGAACCCCTGTTCCCCCTATTTATACTTATTCAATGAACACCTAATAACAGTCACGGAATCGCCTCATCAGAATGATCCTAATCTAAATTTTGAACGAAAACTTAATTCTGCATGAAAATCCCATTTATATCAACTAACGGGGGGGGGGGGCATTAGAACCCCTGTTCCCCCTATTTATACTTATTTAATGAACACCTAATAACAGTCACGGAATCGCCTCATCAGAATGATCCTAATCTAAATTTTGAACGAAAACTTAATTCTGCATGAAAATCCCATTTATATCAACTAACGGGGGGGGGGGGCATTAGAACCCCTGTTCCCCCTATTTATACTTATTCAATGAACACCTAATAACAGTCACGGAATCGCCTCATCAGAATGATCCTAATCTAAATTTTGAACGAAAACTTAATTCTGCATGAAAATCCCATTTATATCAACTAACGGGGGGGGGGGGATTAGAACCCCTGTTCCCCCTATTTATACTTATTCAATGAACACCTAATAACAGTCACGGAATCGCCTCATCAGAATGATCCTAATCTAAATTTTGAAAACTTAATTCTGCATGAAAATCCCATTTATATCAACTAACGGGGGGCATGAGCCCCCCGTTCCCCCTCTTATACATATCGAATGAACTCCAAAAACTAATCAGGGAAGCGCCTTGTCAGGATATACCTATATACAAAATTTCAAGTGGATCCGATATTTTTATCATGAGTTATCGCGTTACGCACATACGCACATACATACAGAACGGGCGGGCACATAAGCTCTCAGGCAATGATAGCCTGTGAGCTAAAAAACACACAAAACCAGAGGATATTTTCACAGAGGTTCGTGGAACTTTCCACTTGAAGCATGACGTATGATGTAGTACTCCAAGCGCATGCTCAGTGGTAAATGTCGACATAGACGACATGAGGAATTGAGAAGGAAAACATTAAACATATGATCAACATTAACATCTTCCGGCACTATTTACAAGAAAACGAGATATGAAGTAAGTTGTCATTTTCTTAATATTTTATTGATAAAATATTGAGTATTTCAAATATATAAGTTGTTATAATTTAAAGTTTTGAAACCAGTGTCCATTACTGAAATGCTTATTTAACTAATTTCCAGTAATGAACATCCAATGTAGACATTACTAAAAATAATTTAGTAAGTTCATAGTATATAAAATCTTCTCACTTATTTGGAAAAATCTGAAAGTAATTATTTTTAAATTATACTTAAAAAAAACTCATTACTGAAGGAGAGAGTGGAAAGAATAGGACAGCGGGAGGGATGGGACAGTAGGAGGAATGGGACAGTAGATTTTTCTCTTTATGTATATACTAAACATTTCTTCAATCAAACGTAACACGATAGCCCAAGCAATCATAACCAAATCTTCAATTGAAAAAAATAATGGTCAGTATAAACTTGCAGTCGTATAACGGAAAAGATTTATTCAAGAATCAAAAATAAATTCGCTTAATATAATTTATATGCTTTTCGTATATAAATGACTTGTATATGCATAGCTCTGATAGTTTCCTTATTTATGGAACAATATACTGTACGTTATCCATAATTTAAAATAGGCTTAAAAGACCTATTTTTGTTTATACATAAAGTTTAACACAAAACAAGGAAGTGGGGAGGAATGGGACATGGTAATAAAAGGAAGAACTTGCATGTCGACCTGGTGAATTCGACATGTCCAATTCTTTTTTTTTTATAAGATGAATCTAATTTGCTAACATGCAAACATTTTTAGAGGATAATATATTATAACTTTGATTATAAATTAATTTACTTCAAAATGTAAATAAATTGAAATGATGATTTTTTAATGTCATCTACGACTAAAATTCTTGAATTTTTATTCATGATTGTCATTGAATCATAAATCTACAAGAATTTTATGATGTGGCACATACATTATCATCCTACAATGTTTGTTTAATTGTATATTTAGCCGACACTAGCCTATTTATGCTTTATAGGTTTGTTTTATAGCTGTCTCATACCTCCGTGTAAGTGGAGAGGTATGGGGCACATTTTGAAATTTACATTTCTTTAATTATAAAATAAATTTTTATGTTGTGTTTCTATATTGTTCAGGGAGATTAAAAAGTCGTTCACAATGCCCTCTATAAAGTGAAATTTTAGTGTTTGTATCAAACAAAGTTGATTTTCTTACTTTTGTAAATACTTTTGTAACTGTCCCACACCATCCCACTCCCCCTTATGGTTTAATAAAAAGCTTCTTTCAATGTTTTAATTAATGTTATCTAATAAACAATTTTTTCTAAATATTGTAATCAAATCATTATTATTCACATCTCTGCTTCTGATATTTTTTAATGTAGCAAACAATCAAACCAATCGGAAAGTAGACAATATTATATGGGTGATTCTACGATAAGAGGTAATTTGTACGGCAATCCGTTTAAAACAGATGTTTTATTCTATATGTTGCTATTTTTTGCAATGAATCGCATCATCTTAATATACTTTATTAAATAACATCACGATTGAATGCCTAATATAAACAAATTTTTCTGAAATTTCTTACAAAGTCTAAAAAGTCCCCTCCCCTGGCATGTCCCCTTGCCGGTTTCAATTTAACTTTCAAACAATACATATATTTTTTCCGCCAGATGCTTAACTAAAGTATGTTTAATTGGAATTTAAGTAATTATACTTACGTATTATAAAATAAAAAATAAAATAATTTTGTTAATTTCAAATAATTTTTAAAATTAACTTTTGTCCCGCTTTTTTTGTGTCTCTCCCCTGTCAAATTTCGTTCCGCTGAAACAAATATAAATTCAAGGATGGCTATATTGGAAGTAGTGCTTAAGGACATCTATTGGTTTGAAGTTAGCAATACTAAATGCACAAGCCATTTAAGCGTCGCCATTTTTAGTTGTTTCGACGCGACCGTGTTTTGTAGTGGTTTCGCACGGTGATTGTGTATCTCCCCTGGTAAGTCATAAAACTTATAATATTCATTTAATTCAATTGCATTTACTGCCCTAATTAAACAATACTGTAATACTTAAAGTGAAATACACAATTAACCGAAAAACTAATTCAGTCAGTTAAAAAGTTTGAATTTACACGAAAATGTCTCTCCCCTGCCGTACTTCCCCTGGCACGATAACTGCCAGGGCAGCGAGTCACTGACCAGAAAAAGTTATAAAATATGTATAAAGTGACTTGCCCTTATATGAAAAAGTAAATAAACGGGACAAAAATCATAATTTAAAGATTTTTGATCAAACTCAAACTTTTCTTTTTGGCCGAATTCTCTATGTTTTTGAACCTCTTATCGTAGAATCACCCATATAGAGAAAGAAGGGGCTAAAGGGGGATGATCTAGAAACAAATTCAATTGAAAAACGACAATTTTTTAAAACTACACAAAATCTATTTGCTTCTTGAATGTTTGATTATTCATCTATTATGCACATAAAAATTAACATTAAACTATTAAATTTATAGCATAGTATTAAAACAATTTTATTTGGAGATCCGTGGCTTCAAATATCAGTTTTGCAATTTTATTTTGAAATAGTTTTCATGGTATTTATTAAACATCAATAAATCTGTGGTATTTTCATATTTGTAATATTAATTACTTTAATTAATTCATCAATAAACTTAACTGTTAAATGCAAATTATACAACTTCACTCGCCTGCTCTTTTCTTTTTTTTTCTTTTTCTACTAATCCTTCTAACTTTCTTCCATTATTTCTATTTTATAACTGTAATTCTGATATTTGATGTTTTGAATCATCTATTGAAATAATTAAAATAAACGGATAATATATATGAGAAATAGATGTGCCACTATTCGATACCCTTAATGAATTTCTATAAAAAATAATTTTTAATTAATACTATTTATATTACAATTTTTTCAACATTTTATTCATCACTCAACAATTTTTAACCATTCTCATAATGCCATCTCTTCTAAATCAAAATTTAATTGTATTAAGAGAAAAATATCAAAACGCCCACACTCCAGTAATGGATACACCTCAAAATGTAAAAAAAATAGGGGAGACTAGGGATGGTTGACCACGGCGGAGGCTTGACCCATTCAACCATTTTCAAATTTAAATATTTTTCAGACTTTTGTCGCAAGATGTTAACCAAAGCTAAGAAAATTATCAAGCAACAAGCTTCATTTCATGCAGACAATTGAAGCAGGTGAAACACAATCAGATGTGAAGACTTTTTAACAAAGTTGAGTTTTAAAAAAATATTTTTCAAGAGTTTCCCAGTTAAAATATCGTTGAAATTTAAGTTAGTAGGTTTTAATTAATACAGAAATATTGAGCTTTAATTATAGGCATGAATTTTGCACAGGTATATTATATGTTTAAAATAGTTTAAAATATGTTTTTTTCTTTAGAATATAGCTTAGGGAGAGAGGCTTGACCTAGTCAATATGTTGGAGGGTTGACCTTAGTGAAAGCTCCCTTAATTAAATGTTTTTGAAATCTGTTTATTATACTTGGTATACAATAAAAGGTTAATGTTCATATTTGTAAAAGAATGTAAATTTATTCTGCAAATATAAAGGAGCGATACAAAAAATGTTATTTAAAATTAACCTTTAACTGATGTGACATAAATCGGCACTTAACTACTGTAAACCAGTCTGGCACACCGCTCCATCGAAATATTAATAAAAGGGAAGATTAACTTATTGGAAACTGTTTTTGTACTTAACATGTTATAAAGGGCTGTTATAATTTAAATGTACCCATTCAAATGGCACTGGTGATAGTATAAAGTTCCAAAAGAAACAAAATTTCGGTAGTGTTTATAATTAAACAGAATGTTACATGTTAAACTATAAAAATTAAAAAATGCAACGGTCTGTAAGACTTGTAACATCAGTTAAATGTTGAAGATACTTCGGGACTTTGTATCGTTGTAGCTTTGTAAAGATAAAAACTTCGTTACGATATTTTGAGTTTATAAATTATTTTATTTGTTTTAACCTTGTATCTTAAAAATATTCTGTTTTTTTTTTAACTTCTTTTATTTCTTTAAACTTTGTGGCTTAAAGGTATTCTTAGTTTTTTAAATTTTGGGGGGTTTTCAAATTTATTTTATTTGTTCAAATCTTGTAGCTTAACGGTATTCTACGTATTTTTTAAACTTATTTTATTTCTTTAAACCTTACAGTTTATAGGTATTCTAGGTTTAAAATGATTTGAAAATGAGATTTTTAAAATTACTTTATTTGTTTAAACTTGTAAAATAAAGGTATTCTGCATTTCTAAAAATGATTTTATTTGCAGGGATCTCGCTAAGATTTTTTATTGGTGGGGGAGAGAGCCTGAAATTGCCAAGTCAAAACTCAGTATTTGCCAACTCAGTGAAAAGCAAACATAAATACTTCTCGGGGTTTGCCAACTAGTTTTATTACACAGTTTTATATACAGTTATATAATAGCTTTTTTTAATTATCACAATTAGAAAATGTAATATAGCTTTTATTTGTAAAAAAATTAATAATATTTCTAATTATATTGGTGAATTTCGTCCAATTTATCAGAAATAGAAAGTGTATTATAGTTTTTAATTAAAGTTTTGAACTAATTTGCCAATTCAGTTTGTAAATTTGCCAACTGTAACAGCATGTGCAAACATTTGGGGGGAAGGGGTATAGGCTCCCATCTGTATCCCCTCTTAGCGAGGCCCCTGATTATTTGTATATTTCTTTACTTTTGCCTGTATATCTACATAAAATGCAGAGAGTCATGCCTCTTATGAGTGAGGAGCCTTGAAAAATTATTTTTTCATGATTAAAATCTATCTTTCTTCAAATATATTGCACTTATGTCGCTGGTTTATTCTGATAACTGATTGTATAACGAATAAAATAATACATAAAACTTTGTTCAAGGTTCAATATTTAAAAAAGTTAAAAATGATTAAGTTAAAAGTGGGTCAAACATGCCTAATTTCATCTAGTTGTTTTTATGACTGTAATTTGTTCTAGAATTAAATGAAAGTTCTCTAATGAAACAAAATAGCTATTTTTAAATAAATTTCACAATTAGGATACAAAAATTAATAAAATATTTCAGAATTATTTACAATTTAAATTTATTACTGTGATTATCATAATATCAACAGTTTAATTATTTTAGGCAGTGTTTTAAAGTACCAAATGTCATGAAATTACAGTTATCAAATTGTGAGCGTATGAGAGAAAGAGCAAATGTGTAGGAGAGGACTTATCTACTGACTAACTAACTAACCCTTTAAGGGGCAAGGTACCTCCATTCGTAAAATTCTTAAAAGAAACATCGACACCAGAAATTATAAAAAAAAATATTCGATAGTACATAAAAGCTTTCGTTCTTGCCAGGTATCTCCGATGTGCTAGTAAATAATATATTATGTAGTTGAGTGTAAAGATATTTTTTATCTGTTTTTAAAATAATCGGTGGATGTTAGAACGATGTAAAAGGAAATTGAATTCAATTCAAATCATTTTTGAAAATGCTGAATCAAAGGCCCCAAGAAGGTGAGTATAAATCAAAATGCGTCAAAGCCTAATGTGTATATATATATATATATATATGGGAAATCTCCTCCACTATTAGATCTGCATATTATTTTCTACGCATCGCAACTCTGATGAACAGGCTCTCAGTGAGGCAGACGATTTTGAAGAAACTATTAATTCCTAAGAAGCCAGACGATTTAAGCGGTAGAAAAAAGAACTGAACGGAAGAAAGGAGAATGGAATGTTTTTAGTTTTAAGTTGGTGTAAAAAGAACGTAAGATGAAGACGAGTTCCCGTATAAGATGTAATTGATTAATTAGAGTTATGATTGTTTGCTTTGTAAATAGTCTTATGTAAATATCTTTTTTTGTAAATATTAACGTTTAATATAAGTCATTTAAAAGTTTAAAAACGGTGTCAGAATTTAATTTACCTCCGAGTTTATTTACTTATGTGTTCAAAAGAACTTTTTAAAGAAGAATCTCCATAAATTTTGGTCTCAGTAAGTGAGATACAGACGCACGCCCACAGAGATGGAAATATATTTTTTTTAATATCTTGGAAGCCGATATTTTTTAGAACTGTGATGGAATGTCAAGCCTACAAAGCTATTTCAGAAGAGGTATAAATTTGCGACGAAAGTGCTATCAAAGTGTGTGAAGCTGAACGTCTAATTATGAAGTGAGTTTATTATTTTATTTTTCTTTTCAATAATGGAAAAATTAGTTGATTTAAAGGAATTAGAGTTTTCTTTGAAAACTGAAAAATCAGCTAGTATTAAGACATTGCACAAATTAATTTTTGGAGAAATCGGTGACAGAAATAATCGACGTAGAATTCGGAATTTTACTGGGTTTACGTTTGAAGTAGATTCCAATGAATATCAAACTAAATTCAAAGAAATTAAAGATAATTTTTCTGTTAACGACTTAATTACCATTTGCAATGTTTTGTGTATAAATAATTCGGGAACTTTTGATGAAATTGCTGCCAGAATAATTTCTAGTTTATGTGATTTTAATATTTTAAAAATTAATATGATAGCCGATGTAGGTACTCTTAGTGATGACGAAAGTGTCGATGAATTTAATGATGATTTACAAGATAAAACTAAAAATATTTCAACTGTTTTTGAAAATAATATGAGAAATGATTCTGGTAGTTCTAATTGTGAAAGTAATGAAAATCAGAAAATTCTGATTCCTGATTGTTATTAAACCAAGCATTTCTATTAATGATATTGAAAGTATGATTACAATGTTTGAAGGTACTCAAGAACAAAATATTAATAAATGGATTGCCGATTTTGAAGATATTGTTTTATTATTTAACGTTAGTGATTTGCACAAATTGATTTTGGCTAAACGCCGTATGACAGGCAAAGCAAAATTATTTCTTGAAAGTGAAACAAACATTAATTCGTGGTCTAAATTAAAAGCCCTACTCATATCTGAATTTGGTCAAACGTGCAATTCAGCTGAATTACACGAATTGCTGTCCAAAAGAAAAATTAGACCACATGAATCGTTAGATGAATATTTTTTAAATGTGAAACAATTATGCTCAAAAGGCAATATTGAAGATTCTGCCCTTATTCAGTATGTAATAAATGGAATTAATGACCCCATTTCTAAAAAATCTTTTTTGTATGGTTGTCCCAATATTGCTGAATTTAAACAAAAATTAAAGATTTATGAAAAAATAAGATCGGAGTATGAAAATGCAAAATTTCATAAATATGAAGGAGCTAAGCCTAAAATTAAATCCGAAGTTGAAGTTAAGAACAAATTTAAGCCTGTAAAGCCAAATATGCGTTGTTTTAATTGTGGCGGGAATAATTATAAGAGTATTAACTGTGTAAATAAAGATAAAGGGCCGCTTTGTTTTGCTTGTAACGCTTATGGTCATAAATCATTTCAATGTAATAAATCTAAAGATACAAGTGTTAAAAATGCTCAGTCACAAGTAAACATTATTACATCCCAAGATTTAATTCTGAAAGAGATAAAGCTTTATTCTTTGCGTTTAATCTCTTTAATAGATACTGGTAGCCAAAAGACTTTGTTAAAGAAAAGTATTTATGATAATTTGAAGAACTTTGTAGAATTAAAACCTACGAGTATCTCTTTGACCGGTCTAGGAAAAGCCTCAATTAAACCAGAAGGTTGTTTCAATTCAGAAATCGAAGTAGATGGTTCAAAATTTAAAGTTACTATTTTTGTCGTTAAGGACAGTTGCATTAATTTCGATTTAATTATTGGCACTGATGTTATTCATCAAGGTACATTAACTATTTCTGAGAATAAAGTGAAACTGTTTAAAGCTGAAGTTCAGTCTAATGACTTTTTAGTTAATATTGTAAATGTTTTGGATGAGCCTAAAATTGATTTAACTCACATTGCTGACAAAAAATTACGTTCAGAGTTACACTCTTTAATTGAAAATTATGTACCAATTAAAACTAAAACAGTAGATGTTAAAATGAAAATTAATTTAACTGACGAAATCCCAGTTTGTTCTTCTCCTCGAAGATTACCGCCATGCGAGAAAAAAATAGTCGAAAACCAAATTGAGGAGTGGCTAGCTAAGGGAATAATTCGAGAAAGTTCTTCTAATTTTTCTTCGCCGGTTGTGTTAGTCAAGAAAAAAAATAACACAATGAGACTTTGTGTTGATTACAGATGTCTTAACAAAAAGACAGTACGTGAGCATTTCCCCTTGCCAATTATTGATGATGTAATAGACCAGTTACATTCTGCCGAAGTATTTACCACCATAGATTTGAAAAACGGTTTCTTTCATGTAGATGTTGAAGAAGACTCGCGGAAATACACCTCGTTTGTTACTCATGAAGGACAATACGAATTTTTGAAATGTCCATTCGGGTTGACCAATAGCCCTAGTGTTTTTCAAAAGTATATTTATAATGTATTTCGAAACCTATTAAAAGATCACATTGTTGTCACTTATATGGATGATTTAATAATACCTGCTAAAAACGAAGCTGAAGGTCTAGAAAAATTAAAACTTGTACTCGAAACTGCATCGGAATATGGATTAGAATTAAATCTTAAAAAATGCAATTTTTTGAAGCGTGAAATTGATTTCTTGGGGTATAGAATCATAAATGGTAAATTGTATCCCTCTCCACTGAAGACTAAAGCAGTAATAAATTTTCCCGAACCAAAGTGTACCAAAGATGTTCAAAGTTATTTAGGATTGACAGGATACTTTCGAAAATTTATAAGAAATTATTCGGTTATAGCTAAACCGTTAAGTGACCTGCTAAGAAAAGATTCAAAATTTAAATTCGATATAGAAGAACAAAGAGCTTTTAATGAACTCAAACGTATTTTGTCGTCAGAACCAGTACTTTTAATTTACAATCCCAAAAGTGCGACCGAAATCCATTGTGATGCCAGTATTGATGGCTATGGAGCAGTTTTAATGCAACAATCTCCAGTAGATAATCAATTTCATCCAGTTTATTTCGCAAGTAAAAAACCACCGAAGCTGAACGGAAGTACACTAGTTACGAATTAGAAGTTTTAGCTGTAATTGAAGCCCTGAAAAAGTTTAGAGTATATGTGCTAGGTATCCCATTTAAAATTGTAACCGATTGTAATGCATTTAAAATGACTATGGATAAAAAAGAAATGAGTACAAAAATAGCTAGATGGGCAATAATGTTATCCGATTTTGATTATGTTATTGAACATAGACAGGGTAGCAGTATGAGACATGTCGATGCATTAAGTAGGTATCCTATTTGTATGGTAATCCAAGATAGCTTAACTTTAAAAATTATCCAAGCTCAAGAAACCGATGACCATATTAAAACAATAAAAAAAATCCTAAAGGTGAAATCTTATGATGATTATCTAGTTAAAAATGATGTTCTTTATAAATGTGTTAATGGTAATGATTTATTAGTTGTACCGGAAGACATGCAAATGAATATAATCAAGGCCGCTCACGAAAAAGGTCATTACGCAGTTGCAAGAACAGAGAAAAGTTTAGAAAATGATTTTTACATCCCTAAAGTTAAACAAAAAATTGAGAAATGTATAGCAAATTGTGTTCCCTGTATTTTAGTTAATAGAAAATGTGGTAAACAAGAAGGCTTACTTCACCCAATAGAAAAAGAAGAAGCTCCATTACATACGTACCATGTTGATCACTTAAGTCCATTAGAAAGCACTAATAAAAATTACAAACATATCCTTTCGGTCATTGACGCATTCACAAAATTTGTTTGGTTGTATCCCACAAAATCTACCGATGCTGCCGAAGTAATTTCTAAATTAGAAATCCAAAAATCTATCTTTGGAAATCCAGTTCGAATTATATCAGATAAAGGTCCTGCATTTACCTCTAAAGCTTTTGAAGATTATTGCATCAATGAAAATATTAAACATATCCCGATTACCACTGGATTACCCAGGTCTAACGGCCAAGTTGAGCGTCTAAATTCTGTCATAATATCTGTTCTGTCTAAATTGTCTGTAGATAATCCTAAAAAATGGTATACACATGTAAGCAACGTCCAACAAGTGATAAATTCGACTTTTCAGAGAAGTATAAGCACAACTCCTTTTGAATTGATGTTTGGTACTAAAATGAAACTAAAAAATAACATTGAAATTACTAGTCTTCTGAATGCTGAAATACAATCTGATTTTACAAATAATCGCGAAGATATGAGAAAAAATGCTAAAAAACAGATTTTAAAAGTCCAAGAAGAGAACCGTAAAACTTACAACCTCAGACGAAAGAAAGCTAACAAATTTAAGATTAATGATGTGGTTGCTATAAAACGCACACAACAAGGTCCAGGTTTGAAGTTAAAACCAAAATATTTAGGTTCGTACAAAGTCATAAAAGTAAAAAATAATGACACCTACGATGTAAAGAAACTTGGATTCAACGAAGGACCCATGGTCACCAGTACATGTGCAGAGTACATGAAGCCGTGGACGGACGAAGCTTGAAAAAAAAAAAAAGAATTTCACCGATTGTGACACTATACCAACTATGACAAACCTCTGGACTGACAACTAATAGAATTTTAACTTTATTCTCGAAAAGACGTAAGGTAAAAGAAGATGAAAAGACGTATGAAAGAAGAAGACGAAAAGACGTAAGATAAAAGAAGACGGAAGACGTAAGAAAGAAAAGACGAAAAGACGTAAGGTAATAGAAGATGAAAAGACGTATGAAAGAAGAAGACGAAAAGACGTAAGATAAAAGAAGATGAAAGGACGTAAGAAAGAGAAGACGAAAAGACGCGAAAAAAAAATATATGAATTTTTTCAAGAAATAATCTAAGCTTTGATAAACAATTTGAATGATGACTTCTTTTTTTCAATTTAGACTTTGGATGCTGCTGTGTTTTTTTTTCTTTATCTTTTCAGATGATCCAGCTGCTGTTTCCAGCCAACAAGAATACATTCGAGGACGAATGTCTCATCAGTATGGCCGAAATATGGGAAATCTCCTCCACTATTAGATCTGCATATTATTTTCTACGCATCGCAACTCTGATGAACAGGCTCTCAGTGAGGCAGACGATTTTGAAGAAACTATTAATTCCTAAGAAGCCAGACGATTTAAGCGGTAGAAAAAAGAACTGAACGGAAGAAAGGAGAATGGAATGTTTTTAGTTTTAAGTTGGTGTAAAAAGAACGTAAGATGAAGACGAGTTCCCGTATAAGATGTAATTGATTAATTAGAGTTATGATTGTTTGCTTTGTAAATAGTCTTATGTAAATATCTTTTTTTGTAAATATTAACGTTTAATATAAGTCATTTAAAAGTTTAAAAACGGTGTCAGAATTTAATTTACCTCCGAGTTTATTTACTTATGTGTTCAAAAGAACTTTTTAAAGAAGAATCTCCATATATATATATATATATATATTATTAGTTAGAAAAGTTAGCTAATAGGATCATTTTTAAGGGAGCTATAATAAAGGACCCAAAAGGGAACAAATGATAGTTAAAAACTGGACCATAACATCAAAAATGTTAAAATTCCTTTGTACTTAACACTTCATATTTACAATTAGTCAAAAATAAACATAGGTCAAGAATTATTCTTTAGAACAATATTTTAAAGAAATGCATTAAAAAATTGAGTAAATGCTTTAAAAAAAAGCCCTAGGACTCCAATAAAAATATCAGGATGTGGGTCCTGGAAGAAGAGTCCAAAATCTAACTTTAAAGTTACGCACTGAGAAGATGGAAAAGTAAGGGGTGGAAGATGCATGGCGAACAAAACTTCAAGGGTCCTACGGGACGAGGGCCCCAGGCTCTTTAACGGAATGTAAGAAAATGGAAAAAAACTAATTGAAAAAAGGATTTGAAAAAGGAAGATTAAGAGAGGGCAATTTAATAACAATTTAAGGTACAAAACTTCAAGGATCCCTGTGCCATGTTTAAAGAGGCTAAGAACTTCTTTCGCATGTAGATTTTTTTTAATATATATTTATTAAAGTAATGGAAGGACGCTAAAACTATAGAAAATTACATGCAATTCGTGTGGATCATTTTTTAAAAAGTTGCACCAAGGGCCCAAGAACGCGATTAATATTTAAAATTCGTACTAGTTCAAATCTGATTTTTTTTCCGTTCATGTAGTTGATGAAGGACTTAAGAAGTTGTTGAAAAAAAAAAGGGTAATGATTTGGACCATTTATAAAAGAAGTGTAATAGGGGCTCTAAAGAGACCAACTGACAGTTAAAAAGAGGGGCTTAACAGGAAAACATGTTAAAATGTCTTAGTACTTAGCGCAATATACCTACAGTAGTAAAAATTAAGCATAGGATATGAAATATTCGTTAGAATATTATTTTAAAGAAATGCATAAATTGATTGGGTAAATGTTTAAAAAAAGCCCTAGAGCCCGAGTAAGATTGTGATGGTGTTGACTCTGGAAAAAGAGTAAAAGACTCAACTTTAAAATTTTGCTCTGGGATGGTGAGAAATTAAGGGGGTGAAAAATGTTTGGCGTACAAAAAGTTCAAAGGCCCCAGTATTGAAGTCTATTATTCCCTAGGGGGCTCCAGTGCATTATGGAATGTAAAATCTTGAAAATATCTAAATGGAACAGAAATTCCAGAAATGAAGATCGGATTGAATGGAATCAATTTATTACCACAAAAACTTCAAGGGGCCGTGAAAAGGGCCTCAAGGAACCAGCATCAATACTGAAAAATAAAATAGCAAAAATAACTAAGTTGAGAAAAGGTCCCTCAAAATGAAAAAGATTAGATAAAAAGGGGTCACGTTGTTAACAATTTAGTGCATAAAAATGTTAAGGGGCCCAGAGATATTGGCCCTTAAAATATTAAAAGTCTGAGTCTCAGGTGCATCAGGATCTGTCTGAGAATATCTTTACCTAAATTTTCAGACTTCTACGTGCGGTAAATTTTGCTAGCCATCGCAGATATTCACAGAGATTTATTTTATTAGTATATATGTATACCAGTACCGTAAAGTACCCTAAAATTGTTTATAATGGGTATTGATTTATTGTTTTTCATTTGAATTTTCTAGATTGAAAAACAAATACAAATCATTTTTAAAGAAATATCGAACTTCAAAACTGGTCAAAAAAATCTATTTTTTTCTTTAAATTTATATATATATATATATATATATATTAAATATGTATATATATCACTATGTATATATATATACATAAATATGAAAACCTATTTAATTGTAAGTATTTTTATATTTCATTTTTACCCCCCAAAAAATTATATCTCGAGATATTGTAAATACACCCAACACAACTGCCCACAGAAATTAAAACCTTAACCCGGGAGAACGCGCGCTTACCCAAGGTAAAAATGTTTTTAACTTTGTCACCAGCACAATCAAGTTATAACCGTCATTTTATTTAGGCAGAGACAATCCTTATAAATTTTGCGATAAAATAAGTTGAAGATTACTTTTTAAAGATAAGTTATTACAATTGCACAAATCATACGCGCTCTGGGTCAAAAAAGACCCGGCGCGTGTACTCTCGGGTTAAATGACTTTTCTGAACGTTTATATTTTATTACTTTCATGTTCTAAAAATGACAAGGCTTTTTTTCTATTTGAAATAGAGATTTGACCGTTTTTGTACATTTTCTTTATTATACACTTGATAAATATATACATGGAATTAGCATTCAAATTTTCTTTATTATTTTTTTTAAATAAAAGTATATGAAGATGTGTGAAATTCCATTTTTTATTATATATGTTTCAGTGAAAAAAAAGCATTAAATGCAATAGTAGATTTATCTAAAATCCATTTGCAATCTTGTATAGTACTCATTTAAAAATGTTTAAAAATGTAAAAAAAAAATATATATATAAATATTTAAAGTAGTAGAAATCTTAAAAAAATAAATTTTTTTAATAATTTTATTTTTAATATGCAGTTTTTCAGAATGTACTTTTAGTAGAACATCAAAATGGATTGAGTTTATAATTTGAACCATATTATTAAAAAGAAATAAAATTTCTGAAAAAGGTAAACATTCACCTAAATGCATTTAAATGTTCTTTATTGATGATTATTATTTTTTATGCTTAAAGAATAAGAAAAATAAACATAAATCAAAACTTATAAAAGGTACTAAATGACACCTTCCACTAGTAATTTTGTTGAAATACTCATAAACATTTATATCAGACAAAATTACGATTAAAAAAGAAAATTATGTTTTTAATTTTAAAATTTGCTTTTTTTCAATTTTGTTTCAAAGAAATCTAACAGTTGATAACTGTATTTGTCGAGAGATTGTATTTCATGTAGTATCTAGTATATGATGTAGTATTGATCTGATGATTTTCTTTGAAAATTGTATTCGATGTAGATTTGTCGTACATTTTATACTTCCCCCCCCCCGTAAATATTCTTGTATATAATATACTGTTTAAATTATTAGCTCAAGTTAATCACATTGCTATTTTGGGGCCTTCTAACTTTTGAAATTTAATATTTAATCAAAATAAAGTTAATTTAAAGTATATCAAAACTAAACATTTTATTAAGATGCAATGAACTAATTATGATGTTTCATTTAACTAGGTGTCACAAATTTGCGAAGACTGCCGTGGCCATCGCCTTTCATCCTCTGCTATGAAAATTTTTCCAGTGAGTAAAAAAAAATGATAAATGGAGAAATTGAATGATCCAATGAGAGCGAAATATTGTACACGGACAACCCAAATTCTGTGCAAAGAAAGAAAATTGCTATCGCTTTATAGGGCAAATACCCCAGGTTAAGATAATCTTCTGGAGATGGCACGCATGAATGGTAATTTCAAGCAGCCGTCAACTTCCAGGATTTTTCTACAAAATTTTGTAGAAATTACTTGAAACTGTGCCTCCTGAAGGTGAAGTTACAACCAACATATCTTATCATCATATCTAATAAACGTGTATGCATACTTTATAAACGAATTTAAAAGAAGACAAAAAGCTATTGAGTTTTGCTACCCCATAATTTGTTTGCACTTCAGTGTATCAAATTTTTGGTCATGTTATTAAACTTTTATTTTTCTAATAGAGTTTTAATAATGATAGACTTGTATTTTATGTTATATGTCTGCCCCCTCCCCTGTTTTAAATTAATGGTGACTGTACACATTTGTTCAGAATTTTTTTTTGTGTGTGTGGTGTGTAAATTTCCTTAAATTTTAAATAAACAATGCTGATAGCTCGTTTTCATAAATGTAGATGTTTTGTTCAACAACTTGGAAGTCTTTTTTTAAATAAAACACAATGGAATAGAAATTAATGTTAATTTTCTGTATGTGGTGTGAAAATATATTTCAATTTGGAATAACCAATTGTGCAAGCTGCTTTCATAAATGTAGATGTTTTCTTGTTTATTTTTTTGTATATTAAAAATGAAATATTAAACGTGCTGTGTGCTCTAAAAATAAACAGATTTGATATTCATAATTAAGCTGTAGTAAAAACAAGATTTTATGCGGGTACTTTGTGCTGATATTTCAGGATCCCATGAATATCAGTCCAGAGGTACTCTAAACTAACTTATAGAAATTTGAGTGAAATGTGAAAACTTACTGCAATTTCAATTTAGAGGTGCAACGAATATTTGGTTAATAGTAAGAGGATAGAAAGCCAAATATTCTATTCCTTCTTAATATATGACTATTAAATTAAAGCATTAACTAAAAAACGTGTATCAACCATAATAATAAAGAAAATCACATAATGATTAAAACATATAAATTATTTAGAAACAATGAGAAATTTCAGATATAAGTCTTTAAGTTTAAATAATTATGTTATAAAAATTTGCTAAATATTATTTTTTTAAACAAAATATGCTTTTAAATTAGATTCTTCAAATTAACATTTTGTTCATTACTCCTTTTTCACAGTTACAGAAATATTTAAAACTAAAGGCAATCTAATTAAGTTGTTGTTACTTGAATAAATATAATTTTGCAAAATAATTCACTATGATTAATTTTAATAGATATTTAGTATCAGTATTGTTCAAATATTCAATATTTGTCTTAAAGTGATTTTCATTGCATTCTCTATTTTAATGTGTTTGTTAAAAAATGAAATTACAGTATTATTTTCAGTGGAACATTTTTTAACAAATTGTTTTCCACACAGAATTGTCTAACATTTTAATAGGGTATCTGCCCAGTAAGATGGTATGCAGATATTTTTTTGTTACCATCCACTCGGCTACAAGTCTATCGGGGTTATGGAAGATAGCCCTATGCAACTTTTTTTTTCTTAATGGATTCACACTCCATCATCTGGAACCAATCTGGCATTTAAATATATTTCCATCTATCCTAAATCCTTTTAAGCTTTGTTAAAACTAACTTGTCAGCCAGCTTATATGCAGGATGTTGACTCATAACATTATTGGCCTATAAATCCATATGTTGACTGTGGACAAAGACTCTTAATTTACAGGGCAACACAATCTCAAATAGTTGATAAAAGTCAAAGTTGCCTGTTTTAAAAAAAGTCATTTAGATGAAAGTATAATTTCTTAGGTATCCCATAAATATGATATAAATTAAATAATTAATAAAAACAATTTCTCTATTTGAAACAGAACTACAGGAGTCATCTTACAAATATACAGAATGTTCCAAATTCCTTTTTATTTGCTTAAGATATAAAATAAATTATATAACTTTTAAAAAGGGACATTTGTTGATACAAGCAACTGCAATTTCTTGTAACCTGGATCAATTTTCATTAATTGAGATAATATATGTGTTTCTTTCAGCAACACAGATTACGCTGGTTTTTAATTTTAATTAAAAAAAATAATTCATTCAAAAAAAGATTAAAATCATGCAATTGCTTTTTTTCATTAGTAATACTTAGCTGCATTCTAAATCAATGTAATCTTAAAAAGATTGGATTATAAGTTATTTATATCTCCAGTAGCTGGAAATCCTCCAAGTATCTACGACAAACATTTTATGGATAGAAAATAACCTGCTTGTAAAATGTAACAATTGAACAGTTAATTATTCAAAGAATCACTTACTTATACTCTCTTTATGCATTTTGTTAACTTAAATTTATAATAATATTAAGTATTAAGAGCTAAGCAATACTATAAAACCTAAAAAAGGTCTATTCAAAACTAAAATCTGCAAAAGAGAAAAAGATAGCGACATTCCGTTTGCTTTGGGTTCACTGCAAACAAAAAATAAAGGTATATTATCTCAATACACTGTAAAGATGTTCTTTCCTTTTCAATGCGCTCCTTTGCATTTTTTCTGTTGTAGACCCACTGAAGACATAAGAGAGAATTCATATAATGTGATAATAGAGTTATTCCAAAGTAAATACAAAACAAATGAGAATTGTCTTATTTTTAACACCAAAAAACAGGTATTAAATACCTACTATTTAAGCACACATGAAGGAAAGTACTTGAACCAACAATTAAAAGTTTAGAAATGTACTGTTTACTGAATCATAGATAGCATAAGTACAGATTAGCAGTAATTGTAATTTTCTTACTGGCTCAGATATTTTCAGCCAAGGAGAAAAATTACAATTAAAATCATTCAGTCACCATTAAATTGATTGTATTAAAATTATTTTAGTGCAATTGCTTATCCACCATTTACTGAATTAATATTACCCGCAATTTATTCTGTTCAGCTGACCAAATGAATCAATAAGGTTAGCTGGGTGAATTAGGTTTTCCAGATTGATCCAGAAGTAATTGACAGTTTCAGGTAAGAAAGTCAAAGATTAAATTCTGTCTCAAAGATTTTTCAAATTCCAAAACAAAATTAGAAGATTGCAATTAATACAGCTATTTACCAATTAGAATAACTGTGTTAAAATTCTTTTAGTACAGGACAAACCGGATAGATTTTTAACACATAAATAGCAAGTAGAAAATCGGATCCCTTATATACGGATCCCATTTTATAGAAATTGCAAGATCCCAAGACTACAAAAAACTATCATCCTAAGGGATTTATATTATAAAAGAACATTAGTATACAATATGATAGGCTATAAAATTTATATTTTTATTGTACTTCGATCTTTAGACATTTCTGAAAATGTACAATCATGTCCTAACATTTAGTGGCATTCGATATTACACAATTTGTCAAATATCTATATTTATTGAAACGCTCTTGGGGAATTAAAAAGAACATCCTTGAAATCGTGGAATTTAAAATATGATAGTTATTTTTTTTTCAGTGAAGTTTTAATCGCGACGGCAAATAGAGTATAATAAATGGAAATATAGAGTACATCTGCTCATCGATGAAATGGAAAATGCTCAAATTGGTCTATCATTGAAAAAAATGACTATGTGGGTCCTGATTGGTATTCTTGTAAGCATGGCATGCAAATTCAGAAATATGTTATCATTTCTGTGCAAAATAAACAACCAAATTTATACCAAATTTCAAAAGACTTTAAATATAACAGTAAAACGGCATACTTTAATTAAAACAAGAATATTTGGTGAGATATGGGCCTTTTAACAAGTAATTTTCAGTATAAGGAAAATTATAAATTGTTCCACATTTTTCAGGAATAATGAAAAAACTGATCATTTTTAGGATAATATTTTTCTATAGCTAAACAAATAAATCTGGTTTAATCAAACATACAAATACTGTACACACATGTTACGTAACTGTACAAAAATATATAGTGAAATATGGCGATTGCTGTGAAAAGTTAAGGAAGTGTTACATCTCTAAAATGTACTGTGTAACCTTGCTTACATGATGTGAAACTGTAACAGTCAAATGTAATGAATTGTTGCACATAAAAATGGATAACTTTCGAAGAAAGTATGGGGAAAAACTTACTCCTACTAATGTATAAACTTACACGCAATTACCGTGTGACATTACAGAAATATGTGGGGGAAACTTACACCTACAGATGCGTAACCTTACAAACTATTACTGTGGAAGCTTACAAGCAATTGTACTGTGACCTTACTCAGGAATTGTGTTAGGTTTCACAATATTGTCGTGAAACCTAACTTAAAATTACTGTGTAAGAGGACAGACATATTTGGAGTAATCTTACTCAGGAATTTGTGTTATGTTTCACAATATTATGGTGCAAACTTACAAGCAATTGCTGTGTAAGATTATAGAAGAATGTCGTGAAAGCTTATCTCTACAGATGGGAACCTTACACGTAATTACTATGAAAGCTTACAGATAAATGTAGTGTAACCTCACACAGTAATTTGTGTCATGTTTCACAATATTATGGTATAAAATTACACACAGTTAATGTGTAAGGTTACAGACACATGTGGTGTAACCTTACATAGGAATTTATGTTATATTTCATAATATTATGGTGTAACCTTACACGCAATTACTGTGCAAGATTACCGACAAATGTTGTGAAAGCTTACTCCTAAACATGTGTAACCTTACACACAGCTTCTATGTAAGCTTACAGGCAATTGTGGTGTAACCTTACACAGGAATGGTGTAACTTTACTTATAATATAATGTACACTTACACAAGACTTGTGTAATGTTACTCCATTTATATCGGTTACAAACCACCATAAGACTGGAGGCAGCAATGCTGCCACCAGTTTTATGGAGTAACGTTACACCAAATGTTTTACAGTGCGCAGTGGAAACTCGTTTGCATAAAGAATACATATCAAATATTGCATATCTTCATGCAATATTTGATCATACTATTTGATCAATCATGCTCTATTGCAGTTTTTTTTATATTTTTATTTTCTAAAATCGGACTTTATTCTGGCTTTTAAAAAATAATATAATGGTCTCCGCAATGACCAGAAGGAGATGTCAAGTGACCAAATATTTCCATCCATGTTTAGACAACATGGTGATATTTGTTTCGTTGCAGCTTTTCCCATCTCTTATTTCTGCTTCAAGTTTCGGTCTTTTCCACAATTGCTGTCAAGACATGCTATGGTCCGTCGTCCAAATATGCGACTCTAAACGCATACAAAACCAGAAGGAAGAGCGAGGAACATAATAAAGACAGAAGAGAACAAGTACTTCTAACTTTTTCTCTTTCCTCCATCTAATAAAAGACTCTGGACATTTATACTTGTTAAAAAGTTGGAAATTTTAAGTCAAGAGTAGAAAATAATGTGCGTTCGTACTATAACGAAGTTTTAAGAATATTCAGATCATGATGTAATAGTATACAATATAGTGACCGAAATTTTTTGTGTGTCTCTGTAAATACTATTTTCTAAGGAAGTAACTTGCCTTGTAGTAAAACTCAGCAACGTATACCGATTTCATAAAATGCAAAATAGTTTAATAGTATTAAAACGCGCTTCAAACAATGTTCTCCTATAGTATTACGTAATGGAAAAGTTGTGCGTGGCCCTGTAAATTAATAACAAATATTCTTTGCACCACAGATTGTGCAAAATGCATTTTTTAGTATTACCGTATTTACTTGTGTATAGGGCGCACGCGTGTATAAGGCGCACCCCTATTTTAGAAGTAAAAATGGCGATTTCTTAAAATTTCGTATACAACGTGCACCATAAATTTGATACGCTAATGAAGAATGACCAAATGAATTTCAGTAAAAAAAAAGTCGAAACAAATATTACACCAGACCAGAAAACAAGACGAAAATGCATTTTTAGACTTCAAGTTGTAAGAGAATGAAGGGAAATAGGAATGAGTGACGGTAAAGAGAACTGCTAATTAGCGTTTAGATAATGTCATTAGCTCTCTTGTATAAAAAACTGCAAGGAATGAAATAAATATGCAGTAATATTCAATTAAGTAACATTTTCCGAGTTTTAATATCTTCTTTGACTAATTTCTTGTTTCATATGTATATCGTTCGACTGCATCCAACAGTAAAAAATCATTCCGTGTATAAGGCGCACCTACGAGTTTTGCCCTAATTTTTTGGAAAAAAAGTGCGCCTTATACACGAGTAAATACGGTATGTCATAGATGCATATCAATTCTATTATGTTCGAAGGAGTATAACATCATTCAAATTCACTTGAAACTATTTTGCTAATTGACCGTAATGTAACGCAATACTTCTGATTGTCCCTGTAATTGAATTACATATAAAACTATCATAAATTTTGAAACGACTCGACAAAATTATGTAATAATTATATATTTTAAATTTCAAACGATTAGGTTAGGTGGTTTTTGTGTTGTCATTTGCGGACAGACGGACGGACTATACGACGACTATAGGTACTACATATTTACATAATTACGAACGCATCTAAAAACTGATGAACAAACCAAACAATATTCACAATTTTATCTCACTTATACGCGAAAAGGCAATAAAAATCGTCTAATTCAAAATGCCTATAACTTTTAAATAATACACAATCAGAACTTATTTAAACATTTTGTACACTAAACATGACATTTCAAGTAAATTCAGCTAAAATAAATTTAATTTAACATTTTAAAAAATTTTGCTAAATATATTCAAAAGTCAGCATTTGAGCAAAAGTTCAAGCCATTTGAGGCAAGATAACAAATTGTCAAAAAAAAAAAAAAAAAAAAAAAAAATGTATGAGTTGAATGCTATCAGTGGTAACTTTTCCGCACTTCCTATCATCGAAAAAAATAATAATAATTTTCTCATAATAGAAAACATTTGTTCACAAACATATGTTGATCCAAACCTAGGACAAGTAACAATATCTGGCAGTCAAATCGTGTAACTTTGAAAAATTGCTTGCTGGTACAAATTTACAATATTGAATATAATTTGGATTACTTGAGGTTGAAATATGTTCCTTATATAGTAAAATCTCCATAACAGACACTCCCGAATAGCGATCACCTGTATTTAACGGACAGTTTTCCTATGCCCACTCCCAAAACTTGAATTTTTGTATGTTTAACCTCTGAATAACGGACAGTAATTTTGGCAAGAAAGAATGAATTTTTTTTTTTAACACGGGAAAAAAAATAAAAATTTTCTAAATTTATCAGGGCAATGAGTCACAAATTTTGTGATCAGAGATAAATGTAGAGATGAGCTGGGGAAAATCCTCTTTTCCCCTATCTGTGATCACAACCTCCCTCCCCTTCACCCGGAAGATTTGGGATAGTATGCTTTTAAGAAGCCGAAAAATATAGTATACAGTTATACAATGTTTTTGTAGAAAAAGATTATTCAAAAGGATTTAAAACTACTGACACTGTTAAAACTTCAAATTGAAAAACGAATTACATGTAATCGCAAATATAAAAGCAAACTTTTGTAACAAATTTTTTCGTAAGAATGTAATAAACAATGGATAAAGGTATGCACAATTTTATTTCAGTTTTATTGCTTTAAAATTTTTTATAATTTCTGGTTAATCATATAATAGAGGTTTTGCGATATATCAAAATCAATTAATGAAACATTAAGCATTCATAAACAACTTTTCAATCTCTGAAGTTTTCCCAATGGTGGACACCTCCGAAAACAGTTTTTGCGCTCCCGAGGTGTCTGTTATTTAGAGGTTTTACTATATTTGTTTTTCGTTATAGTCTGGTGCTTTAGGTCAATAATTTCTATTTGTATTATAGATGGGAAACAATTAACTTCTTGCAGCTAAATTGAAAAGGGATTCGTGAAAATATCCACTCTTTTTTTATTATCTCGAAAATTATCAAACCTGGCACTGAAGGAATCCCGCAAAATATATAATAAATTTTTGGTACTACACGGTTATCCCGTCGACCAAAAAACTAACGCCAAACTGTAAGATTAAATGCCAATAGTGGATGGCTATGAATGACATTAAACACTATACATATATTTAAAACGTCATGAAGTTATTTTTACTTCTTTTTATTTGTATTTTTATTGCATTGATAAGCTCATCATTTTAGTTTTGTTAAACTAATTTATTTATTTATTTATTTATTTTTGTTATTTAAAATAAAAATTATGGCAACATGTATAATTTGGCTATTAGTTTGCCGATTCGTATAATTTGGTGAAATTGGTCGACGGGATAACCAAGTAGTACCAAATTTTTAAATCTATCATAGTTCGGAGCCTTACTGAATTTAATTGCTAGTTCTTGCATTAATATGAAATCTGTTAATCTTTTTTTCTCCAAAATCAACAAAAAAAAAAAAAAAAGTTGTTTACAAAAGAAGATATATGACATACTAGACTAGGAAAAATACAGTTTTTTTTCTCTGTAATCTTAAATTTGCAAATAAATTATTCAAATGTCCCAAAATATCCATGAGAAAATCTAAATCTCCTAAGGGACTGTGTAAATATAACGTTATCAACTTTTTGGAAATTTTGGATCCCCCTCCCTTTTGATATCAAACGTTATCATGCCTCGATCCCTCCCCCCCTCTTGTAATGATATCGTTATCAAAATGTAATTTTTTTTTAATTTTTAGAATTTATTTCTTTTATTTGGAGTGATATACTTTTGATAAAACTGGTTACATTTTTTTTCGCATAATTTTATTGATTCTAATGAAGAAAAATCAATGAAATATCCCTTTATATCAAATAACATGCAAAAAAATACTTACTACATTTAAAAGCATTTTATAATAGCTTTTTGTTATATAATGCATCCAACAGTAAAACAATGTTTTTGCTTGCGCCCCAAATGGAGGAGGGGTAGGGGACAAATATTCCTATCAACGAAACAAGTGTCTTTATCTTTCTCTTTCACTTATTAATAAACACAAGTTTGATTCAAATATACTTCACATATGGTTTCTCGAACTGCGATTATATATTAATTAAATAATTAAACAATTTTGGAATTTTAATAATAACTTCGTATTTTCATAAAAATTGAAAACCGACTAAAAAGATAACATACTATTTTGAACCAAATATCATATTACAAATAAAAAGAGAAATTTTTGATTAAATCGAAAATGATATCGTTATCAATAAACGAACTCACCCTCTCCGATATCATGCGCCAGACCCCCTCCCCCCCCTAAAATGATAACTTTATATAGGCACAGTCACTCATCTTCATACCTGAGAGGCAAGCACTCACCTGGCAGTTAATTTTTTTCTTCCACATATTTTGAAACACATTCCTTCAAATTCAGAAATATAACCAGTGCACTTTCTTTGGAAAGCCAGTGCACACTATATTTGATTTTTTTTTTTTTTTTAAATAATTCTTTGTGTGCTACTTTTAAGAGCCCATACTACTGACTGAAAAAGACCCGAATGATAATGTTAAGTCTATGGGGGGGGTTCTTTTCAAATATCTCGCTCAAATTTTAATGTTTTTACAAGATTTTTTTACACAGGTTAGCTGAGGACGATCCACAAACGGCCTTGTTTTTACTTTTTGGATTTTGGTTACCGTAATTTCGGGTGTATAAGCCGCAGATCAAACAATTATTTTTCGACCCAGAATTTTTTAAGAAACAAATATAACTAGTTAGATCGCCGTAAATATTTGTCTTCAATCACTAAATAAGATTTCTGGGTCCAAAAAGAATTGTTTGATCCGCGGCTTATTCACCCGAAATTACGGTATATATTTTTTATAATATGATAGTTCAAAAATTAAGGTATATATATATATATATATATATATATATATATATATATATTAATCTAAAGCCAAAATTGAAAAAGTAAAAACTAGCTCGGTTGTGGATCGTCCTCAGCTATCCTATGCAAAAAAAAAAAAAAAAAAAAAAAAAAAAAACATGTAAAAATATTAAAATTTGAGCGAGATATTTGAAAAGAACGCCCCCACAGACTTAGCGTTATCATCTAGGTCTTTTTCAGTCAGTAGTGTGGGTTCTTAAAACTCCGCCGTGCTACACTGTGTCACGCGTGCTGTGGGTTGGCCCCGTATTATATGAACATTTTCCTCTATTTTTACCAACACATTAACAGTTGTATATAAAACATTTGTGGCAATAAAATTACTCATTTGGAGAAATAAGAAACACACATGAAGGACTAATGCATCTGGTTTACTATGTCGAATAAAATAACACTCCTTTGTTCACTTTAAGTGAAATCTGAAATGGTGCTGATCCTTACTAATATTATAAATCGGAAAGTGAGTTTGTTTGTTTGTTTGTTCCGCTTTCACGCCGTAACTACTGAACCTATTGCTTTGAAATTTTGCAGACGTAAAGTTAGAAGTCTGGATTAAATAATAGGGTACTTTTTATCCCGAAAACAATTGATATTCCCGAGGGAAAACAAAAATATAGTTTGCTTGATGGATGGATTGGAGATGGCGCTGTGTGTCGTTTAAAACAAGATAAAATTCTGCAAACGAATGTAAACATGTAAATTTAGAAGCTAAATGATACGATAATGAATTCTCGAAAATGAGGAATTCCCGAGGGATGACGTACTATTTGTTTTATCATCTGAACTGTTTTTTTACATCAACTTATCCTTAAATAACTATAAGTCAACGAATTACTAATTGGTATAAGTATTAGTTACGTTATTTAGTTCTTGAGGTATGCGATAGATGGCGCTGGGTGTTTTTAAAACGTGGTAACGATCTGCAGTAGCTGTATAATAGTTAGGTTAGGTTAGTTTAGTGCTTTTTTTCTAGGTAGATATCTAAAGTAGTTATTGTTTTTTCGATAGGTAATTACATCGCTTTGTTCGTTGTTTAGATTGTTATAGTTTAGTTTGGGATTTTAGTTTAGTTTAGGTTTATAGTTTACTCATATTTTCACAATGCCTCGCAAACGTAAATCTAATTTGTCGAGCACCTCATCTAAAGCTCGGGCAATGAAAATTGCCCGATCTCAAGAATCGTCTCTCCATGCTGAATTAAGAAGGCGCGAACAAGCAGATCGTCAGGCTGCTTCGAGAGCTGCTGAGCTACCATCTCAGCGCCAGCAAAGACTTGAGGAGCAAGCCGCTCGCCAAGCTTCTTTGAGGGCTTCTGAGAATGATATTCGTACTCAAGTCCGTTTATCGCAACAGGCTCAACGTCAGCATGGTCAGCTCTATGTAGCGTGTTCCCGGGTTTCCAGTGCCCAAAATCTGCATGTTTTTGCTCCACAAGGGAAAACATATAATATAGTGTACCATTCAGTTTTGGTTTAACAACTAATCGTATCCAGCGTTACATCGCGCTTCTTACATTTTTCCGTGGAAATGAGAAGTTTTCTTATAGTTGTGCTTTATACCTCAATCAGGGCCTGATTACTATCGGGGCACTCTCCCACCAGGAAAAAGAAATAAAGAATTTTTCCTTATTCATGACAGTAATCTTGTATGAAAAGGGCGTTTAAAGAAGACGAAAATTTCTATAAATTTTTTCTGGTGAGAGAGTGCCCCGTTAGTAATCAGGCTCTGACCTCAATATAACCGAATTCCACGCGGGCGAAGCCGCGGGCGGAAAGCTAGTATTCATATAAGTGATTCTAGTCGTCCCAGTTTATGTAAAATAGCTCAAGACATGTCCCCGGGGACACTAAATGTCCTAATTTTTCTTTTTCATTTCTTTTCGTACCATGCTATTTGTTAATGTGTATCAAATGGGATTTAAGGTAGCCAAAGCTTTAAAAATTGAGACTGTCTATAAAAAAAATTGTAAGGAATCAGCAAAAAAGAATATTTTACAAATTTTTGTGCTAAAATTAAAAAAAATTCTGGTTCTTAGCTATTCGGTTTTTATGTACTTTGTTTGGTAAAGCTTTGTAAACTGAATCTTTTTATAACGGAATTGAATATTAGACGTAAAAAATTCATAGCACCAAAAAAAGGAAAGTATATAATAACTTCTAAGTCGGAAATCTCTCACCAAAATAAGATTTTGTATCTCCCTTAGCCATTACGTTTTCACAAATTTGGCTGTATAAGTTTATCGTGTTTATTTAGTACAGTAAAAAACTTACTAAAACGGTAACGGCAGCAATATATTCCATTTTACTCAGAATTTTGTCTTAACATTTATAATTGTATATTTCCCGAATGGTTCAAAGAATTTATGCATTTCTATGCCCCTATTTAGAAGCAACTGTCCTTCTTTTTTTTGTGATCACGGGCTTGATTTTCCATGCTAGACATAACGTCGCCTGAGAATAATAAGGTTCTATCTGTGTTTTTGAAAATATTGACTTACCGATATAGAAAGTTACTATTTGTATCTATGAAGGCATTTCTGGATTAAAATCATGTCACATTACGATCGTGAGGTCTTATGTAAATTATATATAACATCATTTTGATGCAAAAATGAAGTCATGCATACAAATAGAACCTATCTATATCAATAAATCATTTTTTTTCAAAAACATAGATGGAACTTTATTATTCTCAAGTGACGATAAGTATGAATAGATGAATACCTTTTTCTTTTCCCTGAAGTGTTGTCGTTTCCAGTCTCACCTCTTCGCTGCTACCGATTTTATTTACAGAACTAACGATGACTTGGAACGTCGATCCTGACGGCAGGTTCGTGAGTGTGAACACGGGAACGCGGGCGTTCAGCGAGACTTGTCCGTCCGAGGCGCCTTTCAGCCAGGCCCTGAAGTGGAAGTGCTGGGTGGAGCCGCCGTCGTAGCTCGGCTCGCAAGACACCACGAACGAAGTCTGCGTCCGATTCGAAGATCGGCAGTTCTTCGGAGGGTTGGGGGTTGCTGAAAGAAAGAATGATAAACATGAGACAAAATTATTTCGTTTAATGTCTCATGTTTTTGGATGAAATAATCAAAGGAAAATATTTTTGGCACAGATGTCATAGGGCGTGTTCAGCGCAACTTACCGAAGTAACCAATGTTACCGACCGATTGTAGGGCAGTACGAAAGCGAATTGTGGCACCAATGAAAACTATCCTGTTGAATTGTAGCTGACGTCACACTTCGCCTCGATTTTCATTTCGTACTTGTCTACAACCGGTAAGTGACCGATAAGTTACCGGTAAGTTGTGCTGAACACGCCCATATACGCACCACATTTACACGTGTTTTTCTCCCCGCCAATTTGGCTAAAATTTTGCTTTTGAATACTATAAGTTACAAATTGCATGCAATAACAGGACGTGATTTTTTTTTTATTGCAATATAAAAATAAAATAACGTGAAAAAATGAAAGATTCTAGTATTTAAAAAAAGGAAATAAATAAATGATAGTTTGATATAAATAATTATTGATATAGTATATAATAAAACAATTTAAAGAATTAAAAAAAAAGACAGTAAATAAAAATGAATTTAATAATAATAAAATATGCTTTAAAAAAAATACTAACCGACTTAATCAAGCTTGGCTAAAACTTAGCGCTAACGCATATGAACGCATAGTTTTAATATGTTTATGACTTGAAAACGGTTGCAACAATGAAAGATGATATGCGATAAATCAATATTTTTTTTTTATCAAATCCATATTTTTTCTTAAAAAAAATTTCTAATCATCAGAATTTAATGAAATTAAAATGGTACCACATGAGTATGCTTTCAAACAAAAAAAGAATTATCAAAATCGGTTCATATTTACGAAAGTTATGCATGAACAAGAAATACATACAGGTCGAAATCATAACCTCCTCTTTGAAGTCGGTTAAAAAGGGAAGCAATAAATAAACAGTTATAAATAACAAACTTAATAGGTAACAAACCAGTAAATATAATTTTCACAATAATTAATAAAATTTCATAAATATTAATACTTTTATAGCCATATTGAATGCATACAATTGTGTGTTTAATCAGCACATTTCACTGAAATCTTTAACTTTTCCCATTATATTTCCCTAACAATTGTTATAAACTTATTAAACGGATCTTCTCCTTGGCATACATGTGCAATGCCAAATTGGCGGGAAGAAAAGCACGTGCAAATGTGGTGCGTATATGACATCTATGCCATGTTTTTAAACACTACAAAGCGAGTTTGATGAGTGGAAGAAAGATGGACTATCAAGCATACTTTATTATAACTACTAGCCGACCTTGGCGACTAGTTTGATCTCCCTGAAATGCATACAAAGCATTAAATCATATTGCTTTTATTCATAATTTATTTTAATTGCTCAATTTTTTGTCAAATTAGAAAATTCTGCTAGAGAAATAGACACATATGTGCTATGCGCACCACAATCGCGCAATTGCAACTAAAAAGGCAAATACAGGGTGATTATAAAAAAAAAAACTATCCCGACATTTGAGCTGCTAACTATTATACCATTCACAGAAACTGATTGAAATTTTGGCAAAAGGTATTTTTTGGTATGCGCTCAAGAATGATATGGAAAACATGAGTGTCACTCAAACAGTTATGGTTACAGTAAGAAAATTTCAAAAAAATCAAATGGCAACACCAAGTTTTATGTATTGGAAGGTGATCTCCATTGTGAAAAACCCTAAATAGCGTTGGAATGGCAACTGTAGCATGAAAATCACCGGAACTAGGCAAGGGAAAAGTAAAAAGGACTTTACCGTGCACCAGAACATTAATGTACGTTTCATTTACGTAACATGTCACACCGTTTCTTCGGCTGATATCCCAACCTGATTTGTTTTCCACAAAACGAGAAGAAGAAACCAAGAAACGCAAATTTGGAGTTTACGTAAGACACAGTCATGACTGACGTCGTTACGCTAGGTGAAAGAAAAGGCACTGCGAAATGCCTTCTGCCATTCCAAACAAAATGCTGCTTTCAGGGAAGGAACGTGGGGAAATCTTAAAGATTTATTACCTGAATAGACAAAATGCCGCAGAGACATTGCATGTTTACCGCCGCAATTTACGAGGCCCATGCATTATCAAAGCTGTATGGGACTTGATTCAAAAATTTCAAAAACTGGTTACATATGCGATCACCTCGGTCTGGACGACCTTCCGTTCCTGTGGAAGCTGTTGCAAAAGTTCATCAAATAGTAAGCACAATTCGTCCCGCAACTACACGCGGTGTTTCGCGGGTTCTGAATATGCCGAATTCAACTGTCGCAAGATTCTGCGCTCTGTTCTAAACATGTTTCCGTATCGATCCCAGCGTGTCCAGATGTTCGAAGCAGGAGACTATCAATTACGGCTGGATTTAGCAAATCAATTCCTTATCCTCTATGATGAAGGTAGCAGCTGGCCTTTACGCATTCTGTGTACAGATGAGGCGCATTTTTCGTTAACTGGTAACGTGAATTCAAAAAATTGTGTGCACTGGGCAAAGAATAATCCACATAATGTGCTTGCCCGTCCATTACACGAGGAAAAAGTGACCGTGTGGTGTGATAAAACGAGTACATTCATCCTCGGACCTTACTTTTTCGAAGAGGTTATTGCCGGTAATCTGCAAACGTGTACAGTAACGAGTGATCGTTATCTGGACATGTTAACTCGTTACGTGATTCAGGCACTGCAACGGCAAAATGCTATATCTGAAGTTGTGTGGATGCAAGATGGTGCTCCTCCACATGTCGAGTCTTTTGTCAAACGTGTCTTAAGTCAACAGTTTGGTGACAGAGTTATCTCCCGTCATTTCCCGTTTCTGTGGCCACCAAGGTCTCCTAATTTGACACCAATGGATTTCTAGCTGTGGGGATATCTAAAATCCAAAGTGTATCAGTTTCATCCTCAAACTGCATCTAATTTGAAAGATGCCATCAGAGCTGAGATTCGAGAGATTGCTATTGCCATGGTACGTACTGTAGTGCTATCCACCATCTGCCGCATGCAAAGTCTCATCATGTATGAAGTAGGTCATGTGGAAAATTTGTGAAACCCAATAAAATGCTTTATTTTATGCTGCTTCTCTGTCCTTATCGGTTTTCCTCACTTTTAGCCTATCTACCGCAGCTGATTTTCATGCTGCAGTTGCCATTCCAACGCTATATGGGGTTTTTCACAATGGAGATCACATTCCAATACAAAAAACTGGGTATTGCCATTTGATTTTTACAACATTTTCTCACTGTAACCGTAACTGTTTGAGTGACACCGTTGTTATACATATCATTCTTGAGCGCATACCTCGAAATACCCTTTTCCAAAATTTCATTCTGTTTCTGTGAATGGTATGATAGTTAAGAGCTCAAATGTCGGATAGTTTTTTTATAATCACCCTGTATATGCCTCACATGATAACCCGGCAATTGTTATTTATTCTTTAATAAACTGTTTATTTACTTTTACTTTCCTTTTTAAAATGATATAAATTGTTTTTTTATATAATTATTAACTAAACTTTTATTATTATTATTATTATTTCCTTTTTAAAATAATAGTAAAGAGTTAAAAAATACAGGGGTTGGACAAAAATATGGAAACACCTTTAAAAAAACACCTTTCCTTGCCTGATATGGTGTAAGGTACCCGTTGTTATTCAAAACAGCTTGCAGTCTTCTCGGAATGGATAAATACAGTTTCTGTATGTTTGCCAAGGGAATATTGTACCATTCTTCCTGCAAAATGGGGGCAAGTTTAGATAACTATGTTGGCGGTGGATAGCGAGAACGCACTTTCCGCTCTAAAGTAGACCACAAAGGTTCGATAATATTCGGGTCTGGTGACTGTGGTGGCCAGGGGAGATGCGACAATTCATCCTCGTGCTCAGAAAAACAGTCCTGGACAATGTGATTTGTGTGAACGGGGGCGTTGTCGTTTTAAAAGAGACCATCACCATTGGGGAACAAAGTTTGTACCATTGGATGGACTTGATACGCCAAAATGTTCATATAAGTCTGACCAGTAATACGCCCTGACAGAGTTATCACGGGGCCAGAAGAGAACCACGATATGGCTGCCCAAACCATCACTGAACCCCCGCCATGTTTCACTCTTGGCAACAAGCAGTCTGTATTATAGGCTTGAGATGGCGTTCTCCAGATATAAACTCGGCCAGAAGTGGGAAACAATGTGAAAAAAGACTCATCAGACCATATTACACTCTTCCACTGCTCTATAGTCCAGGCTTTATGAATTAAACACCACTTTTTCCTGTTGCAGACATTAGCATCACTGATGAAAGGCTTTTCAATTGCAGCACGGCCAGCAATTCCCTGTTTATGAAGCTCCCTTCTAATTGTTTTGCTACTCACAGGGTTTGGTAACACGAGATTCGTTTCAGCAGTAACTTTTGCAGCTGTGGTCTTTTTATTTTTCGCGATAACCCTCCTTAATGATTGTCTGTCAGGATAACTCAGCACACAATTTCGTCCGCGGTGTGATTTAGCGGATAATGTTTTTCCGCATTTCAAATATGCGGAATAAATCTTCGACACAGTACCTCTTGAAACACTAAAACCTCGGCTGCCTTGCTTACGGAAGCACCCAACATACGCGCGCCAACAATTTGGCCATGTTCGAAGTCTGTTAACTCTGACATAATGCAATGACAACCTCACATAACAGTGCTCCAACAACGACTGAACGGTGCAGCGATTTTACGAAGTTGTATAGGTGGCGTCAGCAGGCGAAAACGCCAACGCCATCTACATAG
This sequence comes from Maratus speculifer, assembly GCA_964019185.1. Taxonomy (NCBI): domain Eukaryota; kingdom Metazoa; phylum Arthropoda; class Arachnida; order Araneae; family Salticidae; genus Maratus; species Maratus speculifer. The sequence goes on along the minus strand of OZ025295.1, from coordinate 306,407,643 downwards.
TTCATAAAAATCAATCTTTCTTTTCAAACATGCATTTTAAAAGGTGTTTCCATATTTTTGTCCAACCCCTGTATATCTGTAACTGGTATTGAAAACGAAAAATTCGCCAAATTGACACCAGAAAAAAAATCGCACCAATGTGGTTTTTCTTTTCCAGACATCCAGACTTTTCTTTTCTAGACATCTTTTCCGATAAATCAAGCATTCGGTATTTTTATGCTAACTTGGCGCATCGCTAGATATTGTACCCGAGACATTTTTTGTATTTCATTAATTTCCTTTAAAATATATTTAATAATATAATCCTTTCATTCATTTTGTTTATAACTTTAATTTGAAACTGAAACGTATAAAAATCATGGTTTTTATTACTTACCCATCATACGTAGTATAGGGTAGTCTTGCAATCGTTTTGAAAATCGAAAAATTTTTTTTGGCGGATTTACACATTTTAGATAGTGGAGATTCCGAAAAACATATTTTTAGAAAAAAAAAAAAAAAAAAAAAAAATTGCCGTCCGTCTGTCTGTCTGTCTGTAAACGCTCTATCTGCCGAACAAATTGAGATAGAGACTTGAAAATTTGTATGTAGTTAGTATGTAAGAATGGGACGAAGCCTATTTAATATCAGCAATCTCGATTATCCGGAACTATTTTTTTCGGACCCTCGAAAAATTCTTTCTGATGAAAGGTATATAAAAATTTTCGATTTTTTTTTTTTTTTTTTGTTTTAAGGAATGGACGTAAAAGGCAATAAAATAACACACATTTTGCATATAGAACGAAGTCAATCGGATTATTAGTTGCCGAGATATTTGTAATCCTGTTTTCCACATTCTTCGATTTTTCATGACCCTGTATTTCATTCAAATTTCAATTCAGAGGTATATTTTAATTGGAAATGAGACGCTTAATCCGACACAGTTAATTGTTAGTTAATAGAATTATTATTTTTGGAGTTATAAGGATGTTTCTTTTACGCAGTTCGGTACTACTTGAGTAGTTTGGCGTTTTATATAATTTGCCGAAATTGGTACATCAGCAGTTCTTTAATATAGCATTACTATGTATATTAACAATATTTAAATTTTGTTTATGAATTGCAATGCATTGTATAAATAGATTTCGCATGTTTTATTTTCATATGCCTATCCATGATGGGTAAGTATTACGGTGGCCCCCAACGACTAGTTTATTTTTTAAGGCAATAGAATAAAAAAACAAAACAAAAAATAACGATATTTTGATAAAAAGTTAATTAAATCCAATTGATTTTTTAAATCACCAGATTTTAAAACATTCACCTTTTATATAAACATTTTAATAAAAATTTTAGTTTTAGTTAAGAAAGGTGTTATAATAAAAACTAGTCGTTGGGGGCCACCGTAATACTTACCCATCATGGATATGTATATGAAAATAAAACATGTGAAAACTATTTATACAATGCATTGCAATTCATAAACAAAATTTAAATATTGTTAATATACATAGTAATGCTTTATTAAAGAACTGCTGATGTACCAATTTCGACAAATTATATAAAACGCCAAACTACTCAAGTAGTACCGAACTGCGTAAAAGAAACATCCTTATAACTCCAAAAATAATAATTCTATTAACTAACAATTAACTGCGTCGGATTAAGCGTCTCATTTCCAATTAAAATATACCTCTGAATTGAAATTTGAATGAAATACAGGGTCATGAAAAATCGAAGAATGTGGAAAACAGGATTACAAATATCTCGGCAACTAATAATCCGATAGACTTCGTTCTATATGCAAAATGTGTGTTATTTTATTGCCTTTTACGTCCATTTTTTAAAACAAAAAAAAAATTCGAAAATTTTTATATACCTTTCATCAGAACGAATTTTTCGAGAGTCCAAAAAAAATAGTTCCAGATAATCGAGGTTGCTGATATTAAATAGGGTTCGTCCCATTCTTACATACTAACTACATACAAAATTTCAAGTCTCTATCTCAATTTGTTCGGGAGATAGAGCGTTTACAGACAAACAGACTGACAGACAGACTGACAGACAGACGGACGGCAAATTTTTTTTTCTAAAAATATGTTTTTCGGAATCTCCACTACCTAAAACGTGTAAATCCGTCAAAAATTTTTTTTCGATTTTCAAAACGATTGCAAGATTTACCCTATACTACGTATGATGGGTAAGTAATAAATGACATTGACATATTTCAGAACCGTCAAATAAGTTCCATAATCATAATATAAATTTATGATAATCCATAATGATATTGTCGGGATTTGGAACTTATTTCATATTCCTTTCATCCACCACCTGTCAGGAAAAAAACTATTGCGCAATGAAAAACAAGAAACTCTTTTTACTCTCTTACGTAAAGTTGCGGCGCATGCGTCGAACTTTTTTATTTGACTGAGAACATTTTTTGTTTATTAATTTCAATTCTCTTTTTTTTCTGTTTTGTAGTTCAGTTAGAAGTTTTGTTGAACTAAGATGTAATAGTGAAAGTGTCACGGCCATTTGTAAATATTATTGTTGTGTGTGTCTTTTTGTGATTCGTGTTCGTCTTTATTAAAAAGTATGAAAATGAAGAAGATTATTGTTTTTGAGTTAAAGTGGTCTTCAATATTTACGCTGCTGTAGAAGGCTTAGAAGATTTGGACACCCGATACCCCGTCTTTCTCGTAGAATTGGAATTTAGGAGGTAAGAATTTTCATGTCTTACCTAATTTTCATGATATAATTTTTCATAGAATCAATGTGTATGTTGATAATTCTTTGTGTGGCAGCTCTTGCTGTGATTATCTGATTTAGGCAGTCGGAGTTGTCACATAAAAGTGGCATCCCCTGCCGGGATCGGGTGCTCCATAGTTTAGTGAATTAGAAATTAGAAAAAATTTTGATTTAGAATTATGGAAAAATTACGAAAGTTAAGAACGCCAGTGCGTTCAAATTTTACGAAATTAACTAAAGAAATTGAAGACCTTATACAGGCTAATTTTGATGATTTAGATAGCTTGTCTTCAGTTTTGATTAGATTAGAAGCAAAACAAAATGAACTTGTGAATTTAGATAAACAAATTCTTGATAATTTGTCTGAAGACCCAACCTGTAAGCAAGATGCTTTTGATACTGAATATGATTCTATCGATAAGTATAACACGATATTTTATGAAACTAAAAACAAATTATCGCGTTATATACAAAAATTAGAAAAAGGTCTTAATCCAGATAGTTCCGTAATATTAGATGGCATGGCAACAAAAAGAAAATTTAAGTTACCTAAATTAGAGCTCCAGCCTTTCAACGGTGAAATTAAAAACTGGTTAACTTTTTGGGGGCAATTTGAGAAAATTCACGAAGATAATACTATAGCAAATGAAGATAAGATTCAGTACCTTATCATGGCTACACAGAAGGGATCGCGAGCCAGAGAAATAGTGGATTCTTTTCCCCCCACAACCGAGAGCTATCCAGAAGCGGTGCAATCGTTGAAGGCACGGTTTGGTAGGACAGATGTTTTAATTGAAGTATATATACGCGAAGTGTTAGGATTAGTTATTAATAATTCCTTGGGACAAGGGCAAAAATTGTCGCTTGTTAAATTATATGATAAAATCGAAACTTATCTTCGGTCATTGAAAATGTTAGGAGTATCGAGCGAAAATTATTCCTCGATTTTATATCCATTGGTCGAATCGGCATTGCCTTCAGATATTCTTAAATTATGGGAAAGACATCTTGGTACTTTAACTGTTAAGGATAAAGATAAAAATCAGGTAATTAATAAATTAGATGTTTTAATGCAATTTTTACAGATTGAAGTTGAGATGGAGCAAAAGGTTAAATTAGCTAAGAGTGGGTTTTCTTTCGATAAAGATGTTTCAGTAAACAGAGAAACAAAATTCGATCGAAAAGATAAACATTTTTCTCTTCCTACGGCGGCCGAACTGTATAATGCGGATGATAAAAAATCGGAAGAACAGTGCGTTTTTTGCGAAAACAAACACCGTAGTCAAAATTGTAGAGCGGTATGGAAAATGACACTGGCGAAAAGAAAAGATGCTTTATTAAGAAAAGGAGCATGCTTTCGTTGCTTCAATGTCAACCACTTAGCAAAAGTTTGTAAAAGTAAAATTAACTGTTCTCATTGCGGGAAAAATCACCACCAGTTCATGTGCATAGAAAAGAGTAAAATTAATTTAGGCGAAAATTCTAAACAGGATTCAACTGCTAATAAAGATTGTATGCTTGCGAATACAACTTCTAGAAAACGAGTTTTGCTCCAAACATTGGTTGTACGTATATACAATGGGGATATCGTACGAAATGTTAGAATTTTATATGATACGGGTTCGCAGCGATCGTACATATCGAAATTTGCTGCTAAAATGTTAGGATATAGTAGCATAAGTAAAGAGAGAATAGTGCATAGCTTATTTGGGGGGCGACAATATGAAGAACTACACGATAGATATTTGATTAATTTGGGAAATATGGATAATAGTTTCCGATGTAAATTTGAGGTATTAGACCAACAAAAAATTTGCTCTGAAATTTCACGTATACCGGAAGGACCCTTTATTAAGGAAATAAAGCGGTACGGAATAGTTTTGACTGATAGAGTCACTAAAGTTAATGATTTATTATATGAATTTTCTCCTGATGAGATACATGTGTTAATTGGTGCAGATGTCGCCGGGAAATTATTTACCGGACATTTAAAACAATTACAGGGCGGATTGGCTTGCATGGACACTCGTTTAGGTTGGACAATTCTTGGGAAAACTGAAGGTTATGAAAATAAGAATATGAACAATTTAATTTTTTCGCTGCATGTCAAAGAGGCAAAAATTACCGAGTTATGGCAACTTGACACTTTAGGAATTCGCGATCCTGGGGAGAAAAAGAGTAGAGAGGAAATAGAAATAGCCACTAAAGAACATTTTCTCAGTAACATTAGAGTAGATGACGAGGGTAGGTATGAGGTTAGTCTTCCATGGATACAGGGCCACCCTCGTTTACCCAGTTACGAAAATATCGCTCGACGTAGATTAAAAACATGCGTCGATTCATTAAAAAGGGTAGGAAAATTAAGCGATTATAATCAAGTATTCGATGACTGGTTAGATGAGAAAATAATAGAAAAAGTTGATCAGAAAAAAACATTAGGTAGTGAGCATTTCCTTCCTCATAGAGCGGTGTTTAAAGAAAACTCCACTACAAAGGTGCGGCCAGTTTTCGATGGTTCAGCTCGGGAAAAGGATTCGCCGTCTATAAATGACTGTATTGAAAAGGGGCCTAACCTCGTAGAACTGATTCCTTCTATATTAAATAGATTTAGATTAGGAAAAATTGGGGTAATTGCTGACATAAAAAAGGCTTTTTTGCAAATTGGCATTACAGAAAAAGATCGCTCATTCTTGAAATTCCTGTGGTATGAAGAAGGGGACCCTCAAAAAATGATAACTCTTCAACATAGAAGAGTAGTATTTGGCATTTCTTGTAGCCCCTATCTTTTAGGTGCCACGTTAGAATATCATTTAAAAAACGCACCGGAGCAATTTAAAAACACTGCGCTTAAATTGTTAGAATCATTTTATGTAGACAACTGTGTTACGAGTGTTAATAGCACGGAACAACTGAACAGATTTATCGAAGAGTCAAAAACCCTTCTTAGCGATGGAAAATTCGAGCTTCGCGGGTGGGAGCATAGTTTTCGAGAAGTTTTGACTGGGGAAAAAGTCCCTGTTTTGGGTCTAATGTGGGATTTTAGTAGGGACACCTTAGCAGTTGATTTAAAGGAAATTTCCGAAGACGAACGCAAAGTAACCAAAAGAAACATTTTATCGGCTGTACACAAAATATTTGACCCTATCGGATACACGTGTCCTGTAACATTAGAACCTAAAATATTATTACAAGAGTGTTGGAAAGCTAAGGTGACATGGGATACGGAATTACCTATTTCTATCAAGAGAAAATTTGAAAAATGGAAAAAACAATTAGAAAAATTAGGGACTATTGAAATACCTAGGTGTTTTTCTCGGGATGCAGATAAACTGCATTCTTTGCACGTTTTTTGTGACGCTAGCAAAATAGCGTATGCTACGTGTATATTTATACGGTTTGAAGGTGAGAATGACAATTTCTGTCAATTGGTTCAAGCAAGAAGCCGAGTTGCTCCTATGAAAACAATTTCCATTCCGAGGTTGGAATTGTTGGCTTGCAATATTGGGGCTAGATTAGCAAATAGTGTCAAAACGGATTTAAAATTAGATGATATTGACATTTTTTATTGGACTGATTCGGCCAATGCACTTTATTGGATAAAAAGAAATGAAAATTGGGCGCCTTTTGTTTATAACCGTGTATCAGAAATCCGGTCTTTAAGTGATCCTTCAAAATGGCATTTCATTCCCGGCCATTTAAATCCTGCGGACCTGCCTTCAAGGGGTTGTACCGCTGAGGTTTTAGCCCGAGACAAATGGTGGGAGGGACCACAGTGGCTAAAGAAACCAATTAACGAGTGGCCACAATCAGAAATATTTCCAGATTTTGAAATTATAGATGCCGAAAGAAGAAAATCAATTATTAGTGCCAACAATTTAGATATTCACAATGAACAAATTTTTGCAAAATTTTCATCGTATGAAAAATTAGTTAACGTAATAGGATGGATGTATAGATTTTACCAAAACTGCAAGAAAGCTAAAGAAGATAGAGAATATAGTATTTTAACTGTAAAAGAGAAAAATGAAGCTGAAAATAAATTATTGAAATTAGTTCAAGAACAATCGTTTAGTGGCCCCCTAGATAATCGATTAAAATCGTTCCAGATTATCACGGATTCCGCTGGAGTTCTAAGGTTGAAATCGCGTATACTTCTGAGAGAAGATACGATGAATTTTCGATACCCTGTCATACTTCCGCATGACCATCCCGTAGTTGAAAAAATAATTAGATCTAGACACCTAAAACTAGGACATGCCGGGGTACAAACTTTAATGGCTAATTTGAGGGAAGATTTTTGGATCTTAAAATTTCGAAAAACTGTAAGAAAAATCATTAGAAACTGTGTAATATGCAGAAGATACGATATTAAGCCACAAGAAATATCCACTCCTCCCTTACCGGTAGATAGAGTTCGAGAAGCTGCCATTTTTGAAATCGTTGGTCTGGATTATGCCGGCCCGCTTATTCTTAAAGAAAACAGGAAAATATGGCTAGTAATTTACACATGTGCAATTTTCAGAGCAGTTCATTTTGAGTTAGCCACCTCTTTATCAACCGAAAACTTTCTATTAACTTTGAGAAGATTTATTGCCCGTAGAGGTAGGCCTTCTATTATCTACACTGACAATGGGTCAAATTTCGTGGGGGCCGAAAATTTGTTGAAAGAAATAGATTGGATTTCAGTACAAAATCATAGTTTATCTAGAAAAATTACTTGGAAATTTATTCCACCTTCAGCTCCATGGTGGGGAGGGTGGTGGGAGCGACTAATTGGAATGACAAAAAGAATACTAAGAAAAGTTTTAGGAAAAAGTTCGCTAAATTATGAAGAGATGCAAACCGTAATGTGTGACATCGAAAGTATAATCAACAGCCGCCCTCTTACCTACGTTTCCGAAGACAACAATGATCTTGTACCCCTCACTCCATCAATGTTTCTGCAAGAAGTAAAAGGTAGTGGAACACCTGATATAGATATTTTGGATGCTGAATCGTTGAATAAAAGGCATGCCTACCAACAAAAACTAAGAGAAGACCTTCGTAAAAGATTTCGATCAGAGTATCTAGGTCAATTGCGACAACCTAATAAAAGTAAGAAAAATGAGAAACCTTTTGCAATAGGCGACGTCGTAATTGTAACTAGTGACAATAAAAAAAGAATCGATTGGCCTCTGGCCAAAATAACTGAAATTTTCCCATCTAAGGATGGACAAGTACGACTTGTCAAGGTAAAGATGAAAAGTGGTGAATACATCAGAACGACAAGTAGACTAATACCTTTAGAGGTATCACAAAATGATGATCTCATGAAAAGCCATTTCAACGAAATGGAAAATTCACGTTCTTCGGACGAAAACAAAGAACATTCCAATGATCCTCCCAGTGGTTCGGTCAAGAACCGAAATTCAGACTCTCTAGTTCATCGTTCAAGATTTGGACGCATCATCAAACCGATAGTTAAGTGGAAAATTTGAGTTCCAGCTGAACCCCTGAAACTCAAAGGTGGGAGGATGTCGGGATTTGGAACTTATTTCATATTCCTTTCATCCACCACCTGTCAGGAAAAAAACTATTGCGCAATGAAAAACAAGAAACTCTTTTTACTCTCTTACGTAAAGTTGCGGCGCATGCGTCGAACTTTTTTATTTGACTGAGAACATTTTTTGTTTATTAATTTCAATTCTCTTTTTTTTCTGTTTTGTAGTTCAGTTAGAAGTTTTGTTGAACAAAGATGTAATAGTGAAAGTGTCACGGCCATTTGTAAATATTATTGTTGTGTGTGTCTTTTTGTGATTCGTGTTCGTCTTTATTAAAAAGTATGAAAATGAAGAAGATTATTGTTTTTGAGTTAAAGTGGTCTTCAATATTTACGCTGCTGTAGAAGGCTTAGAAGATTTGGACACCCGATACCCCGACTTTCTCGTAGAATTGGAATTTAGGAGGTAAGAATTTTCATGTCTTACCTAATTTTCATGATATAATTTTTCATAGAATCAATGTGTATGTTGATAATTCTTTGTGTGGCAGCTCTTGCTGTGATTATCTGATTTAGGCAGTCGGAGTTGTCACAGATATAGCCCCACCAGTGGCCGAGAGGTTCTGACCCCAAACTGGTAGACGGTAGGTGCTGGGTTCGAACCCAATCGCGACCGTCGGCCCAACCGTTCGAAGTTTTCCGTGGTTTTCTTCGAACCTTGCGTAAATACGGGTTAGGTTCCCTTAGAAAGACCCCCACGGAGGGCAACCCACCCCATAGGGCCTATATCCCATAACGTAGATAATTGGCCGACAAAAATACACCTCCATAATGATATGATAATAAGTTCCTTAATCATAATTTATATTATGATTATGGAACTTATTTGACGGTTCTGAAACATGTCAATGTCATTTATTTTTTATTATAACACCTTTCTTAAGTAAAAATAAAATTTTTATTAAAACGATATTTTGAAGTTCCATAATTGCAGCGAAAGAACTTTGGGCGTTGCCACTAAACAATTAACAAATAACCGTGATTTTTGTGCCACATACATTAGCGTAATATATATGCATTTTTTTGGCAATATCTTTTCAATCTGCCATTGACTTATGTTTTTAAATATTATATTGTAATATTCTATTATATTAGAATAAGTTATGAAAGGACAAATATAATAAGAAATATAATTTAAAGATATGATTACTAAACTAAACGTAACAACTTTTTCCCTCACAATATAGCATAAGGTAATCATTTTAGAATTAACGACTTCAAAAGATTAACGACTGCTTGGCGTGATTTTAAAAAATTGTCAAATTTGCGATCACTTTAAATTACTTGTTTGCATTATTTTCTTAACACTAGAACCGCCATTAGGGGTCAAAATGACCCCTGACATATTGATAACAGTCTATTCTAACCAGAATTTTCATTATAATATATATATAATATATAAAGTGCAAAAATACTCTTTTTAAATAAGTTAAATAGTTTAAAATTAAAATTCTGGTGAGAAATTCTTTTTTGTAAAACTTGAGTAAAATACCCGGCGGTTCTAGTGTTAAATTATTGTTCATACTGTTTGCTACCAATGGCGGATCTAAGGGGGGGGGGGGCGATGGGGCGATCGCCCCCCCCCCCCTTGAGCCCAATGAAGGATTTGCAGAACGACATTAGTTGCCCGCACGGAAAAGTTGTAGGTCCTAAACTCGAGACCCTTATCACTTTCAGAACCGGGTGGGTCGGGTCTTATTTTTTTCTCCAGAGCTCGATCAAGCCACGCTGTTTTTTCCAGGTCGGGTCTGGCGTAGACTTCCTTCCTACTAGAGGTATACACGGGCCAAAATTTTCAAACCCAGGCTCCGTCCGGTATGAAGGCTAAACGCTCGATCTGCGATCAACACAGCCCGTAAGCTGTGGGGGACGCATCATACTGCACGGGGGAGGGTCGATAGAGGAGTGCCGGACTGTCAGGCGGGCTGCAAAGTAGCTGTCACCTTTGGATTAAACCGGATTGGCACATTGGCGTGAATTTGTAAGGAATATGTAAGGGGCATCCATTTTGTAGCCTGGTGGAATTATAGAATTTTAAACAGTTCTTCAAGAAAACAAAATGTGACTGTAGTGAAAAGACTGTAGTGACTGTTTGAAAAGTTTCTAGGAATACAATTTAACAGACATATTGAAAAAATGGGATATATGGGTAGAAGGTAAAAATGATTAAAACCATAATGCGAGTTAATTTACAAGTATGGTTATACAGTCATCTTTTATTGCATTTTCAAAGAATTATTTTCATTTTATTCCTCTGTCGAAGATTGCTAAACGATTTTACGCCTTCCAAGCCATTAAGAGGCTACTTCAGTCAAGCGAAAAGACCCATTCGCTAATGGTAATCCTATAAAATAAATTTATAAAGATATCTCGGTTACATTTCGATGTTTAATTTTTTTTTTCACTGGATAGATGAGATCGATCTATACAAAGAACGTTTTTACTTTTTTGTTTTTGTTTACAGATGTTTTTAATGAGTATACTTTAATTTACTTAAATGATATTTTATTTGAATGAGCATACTTTGATTTTCGAAACCAGTTTCAAATATTAAAGCATTCTCAAAAAAAAAAAAAAAAAAAAAAAAAAAAAAAAAAAAAAAAACAGCAATCGAAATTGAAGAAGTAAAAAAATGTTTTGTGCAGGCCAATTTTTGCTATCCATTGCAAAGTTATATAAAAAATATTGAAATGTAACCGAGATACTTTTGAAAACTTTTCTCATTTAGCATTAGTAAACGAATCTGTTTGGATTCGTGACTAAAAGATTTCGTCCTTAAAAAAACTAGCATACCAAATTTTTAAAAATTCCTGCCGGCTAGGCCTACAGGCGCAGATTAATTTCGAAGTGCTCATTTCAACAATAAAAAATAAAATATGATAGAAAATAACTGAGTTTAACAAGTTTATTTGGCCACTTTTAAAGAATTTTTATTTTATTTTATTTTATTTTATTTTATTTATTTATTTATTTATTTATTTATTCCTTGTCAGAGCTGGTTTTATTAGAATCATCTTATGCGTAATTCGGCTCAAAATCCTCACTTTGACAGCATATTTCGAAATATATTCTGGATTTATCCAACCATCGACCAATACGCATTTGAGAACAAATTCGAAATAAAAATGAGTTAGAAACTAGGCAATTTGTTATTTGAATACATTCTGTATTCTTCAATCATGATCACTTCCAGAAATTCTGTTCAAAACGTCCACTTTGGCAGCATATTTTGAAATATTCTTCAGTTCTTGTAAGTCACAGCAACTTTGGATTTGAAGATCTCTGTCAGACTTTTAGATATGGAGATCAAAAATTTTTTGATCAATTCAGGAACGTATAAGGAATAATTTCCTATACGGGAATTTTGTCTTACGGGGCCGCATAAAAATTTAAATTTCGACACCTCCCCCCCCCCCCCCCCCAATGGAGCTGCAATTAATGTCATCACATTTTGCCGCATTTTTTATGAAACTTTGTTACTGGAAGTAAGTGCCTAGAGGCGATATTAAAGGAGCTAGCCTGTTTTGTTAATTACGACTCACCCTCTCTCGATATTTATATGCTTACATATAGATATATAGATTAATAAAGTTTTTTATTGATTGTAGTTTTGGGGTCTAGGGGTCATAATCGGTGTAGATTTGCAAAAAAAGAAGAAAAAATAAATAAATAAATAAATAAATGCAGAAATTGTAACATAAGAACGATCGCAATAGGTAGTATTCTATACAAAATCTACTTTCTTAATTAATCTTCTTAATAATTTTCGTTTTCACCCATAATCATTTAATTTTAATTTATTTTTTCCAGAAAGAAAACAGGAAAATAAAAACAAGTTTTCTGTTCAACATTTAAGAAATTAAGGAAATTTTAAATGTCACAGTATATACAGGGTGAGTTATAAATATCGAAACAATAGGCTATCTCCTTAAATATAGCCCCTAGACACATGCTTCCAGCTGCAAAAAATGATCAAAAAAGGTGAATTTTTTTATAAATTGCAACTCCATGGGGGGGGGGGGGGGGTCTATTTGAAAAAATACGAAAATTAATTTTTTATACGGCCCCCGTATGGCAAAATTCCCAATTAGAAAATTATTACTTATCCATTCCTAAATTTAGAAAAAAAAAAAAAATTCTCCATATCTAAAAATTTCCAAGAGATATTAAAATCCAAAATTCGTGAATTCTTTTTCATGCCTGAAAACGAAGAGTTTTTAATTCATTTTGAAAGCAAGTGTGGGATCATCCATAAATTATTCGTTATTAAATGTATCGGACGGTAGAGGTCTGCACGGGCCCGGGCCGGCGGAATGGTCCTAAAATTTCTTACGGGCCGGGCCGGGCCGATAAAAAAATTTAACGGGACTACCGGCCCGTTATAAAGATTTAAACAAAACGATAAAATATCAGCTATTTTCATTGAATATGGCTTTAACGAGAATAAATATAAATGTACGTCATGAGCCGATATTAGTTTGACAACATCAATACAGGAATATAACTTGTACATTGTAGAGATCGGCATAAGTCAGTTACTTTGTCTGACCCGAGCTGAATATTTTTTAAGATTGCTCGTGCTGGGCCGAGATGAGGCTTGCATTGTTTTTCTACATATTGTCGAGCTGTGCTGGAACCAGACTTAATTGCTCCCAAGATGTGTAGGAACTTATGTTAACGCAACCTTTGGAAATATATTTTTCATGGTTCTTAAATTCACTTTTCAACAAAGGGAAAGTCTGACACATTTTCTGACTAATTTTTAACTGTAAAGATATAAAATCGAAAACCTGGCTATTGAAGAGATTTGGAATCGAATGGCGTTTTCCATTTTTGGTAAATATGATACTTGTATTTACTTGTTGAGATATAAGAGATTCTTGCACGTGATTGCATCTCCCTTCCCACGCTGACGATTCCGAAATATCGAATCAAAATGCTAACTTTGACAATATTTAAATTGCTTGTATAAAAAAAGATAACGCCGCTCGATTACATAGTTTCTGAATAAAAACACCAGCTAATCTTATGCATTTCAGAAAAGAAATGAATTCAGAAATGCGTCAGAAAGTAGCTCTTTGGATTTTATAAAATGATATATGATAAATGATCTTTAATAAAATGATATAGAAATATTATTATAAATCTACTCTTTATTATATAGCTTCAAAGGCTATGTTTTTAACTTTCTTTCTTTCTTTTTCTTTCTTTTCTTTTTTTTTTTTTTTTTTTTTTTTTTTTTTTTTAATTCTTAACTATATTAATTTTCAATAAATCTTTATTTGAATGTTGAAAGTACAAGAATCTTAAGTAATCATTAATGTTGCTATTGTGTATTTTGTGTAAAATATACTGTAAAATCATACTATAAGTATGTATACAGTACTCTTTAAAAAATCTTATTTGTATGATAAAAATTTGAATTTTTTCTAAATAGTGGAAAATTTGTCGGCTGGGCGGGGCTCGGGCCAAACTTTTGAGTTTTACACCGAGCAAAGCCGAGACTTGGAAATTTCGGCCCGTACAGAACTCTAGTTTAAGCATGCATGTTTCATATGTCATAATGCATACCTACGTGTAATTATAAATATGTAAATATTTGGTGTTTTGATATCGATACATCAGAAGAGAATAATTCTAACTTAATAAATGCTGTAATAATATAAATTTGTTTAATTTGCAAAAAATAAAATAAATAATGTACATATATATCTATATCTATCTATCTATCTATCTATGTATATATATGCGCATGTATAACACTTCGCTCTATTAGCATTAAAAATTCGTACTTGAAAAATAAATTCAATAATAATTCAGTAATTTTCTGTAATATTTTTTATAAGTATATTATTATCACTATACTTTTTCTTTAAGGAGATTTTTAAAAAATATATTTTTCCCCACCTATACTTTATCCCCACTATCAAAAAATGTATAACGCCATTCAATTACATAATTTCTCAATAAAAACACATGCTAATCTTATGAGTTAAAAAAAAAAAAAAAAAAAAAAAAATTATCAGGAAGTAGAGCCTTAAGATTTGGAATATATAATAAAATGATCTAGAAATATTTTCATAAATCTACTTTTATTGTAATGTACATCTACAAAAATTGCAATGTTTTTAACTTTCTTTTTTTCTTACATTCTAAACCATATTAATTTCTTAATTAATCTTTAATTGAACGTTGAAAGTCTAAGAATCTAAGTAATCATTAATGTTTTTAATGTGTATTTCATGCAAAATATACGATAACATCATTCCATAGATATGTACGCAGTATTCTTAAAAAAATCGTAATTACATGAAAAAAATCTGAATGTTTTAGAAATAGTAAAAATTGTGACGGGCCAGAACAGGCCGGGCCTAGAAAGGAAAAATATAAACGGGCCGGGCCGGACCCGTGCCTGGAAATTCAGGCCCGTGCAGACCTTTATCGGACGGTATGCATATAGCGTACCCTCGTCAGTGCTGACTGTGCGGTCAGTGTCAATTGACGACGGTACGCTGTATGCTACCGAAACCGGTCGGCTGTTTATATACAATATTTTGTGCTTTTTAACGTTGCTAGTTATTGTATTCCAATGAGCCTTAGAACCCAAAACTATCCCCAGTTTAACACTTTATACATCTATCTATTTATTTATATAATTCTTTGAAGATCATGATAACTTAAAAAATTCTGCGCAAATGTCTTCCGAACTAATACATAAAATCAATGAGCGGAAAATCTCGGTCAGGTTAGCTTATGTTCAATTTTGGACAAAAAAGACAGAAATAGGGAGGGATTTCGAGACTTTACCTTTCCAGAGTTTTAGTAAGCAAGAGCGCACCTCAGCTCTTGGCAGGGCGCAGGGTTAATGAAGGGCGCCATCATTCACATGACCGTAAATATGCACAAGTCTATCGTAAAGTGTTTGTAAAAATGAACGCCATAACATAATGCAAATGAATCTTACAGCGGTAAACAAAAGTCCACACAGTTCTGGAGTTAAATGCATTAAATTTCAAATTATAAAATTTTCTATGAAAGGATTATCTAAAAATTGAAGGAAGAATAAAATACCAGAAACTTTAACCCATTAGTGCCTAGCGTCCCTTTTTAGGGACGCTTCAAAAGGTGATTTCAGCACTGTTTTATGCACTATGTAATCAAATGACGATAACGTACTCCATCTGACGACATCCATTTTTTGATAGAATCAATTTATGAAAATACTGTGAAAGTTAGCGTTTTGAATAGATTTCCGCAAGTGACCGCAAGGAAGAAATATCTGCAACCATTTGACAAGAATCTCTTATATCTCAAAAAGGTTATATTTTATTTACCAAAAATGAAAAACACTATTCGATTTCAAATTCCAGCCATTCCCGAAAGAAATTTATTTCGACTCGACCCGGTGTCAAAATTAAAAGTTCAGCCCGAGCCTGGCTCGGCCTCTTCATAGCTTCTCAGTTCACGGCCTGTACAAATATCAATGAAAACAGTGCGGGTAAGGCCCAATGTGGACCGACTCAATTTCGACAAAAAATTCAGGCTTTAATTAAAATACAGTTGAGATACATTTAAAGATTATTATTGTGTGTATATATACATATAGACATCATTCAAGATTATATGATGTGGATTAGTTTTCTTGGCTTTTAATTCTTTTTTCTCTGTCCTTGATTTTTACGAAGTAAACCTTCCAAAAGGTAAATTATGCCATCAAAAAGCAATGTATTTTATAGTTATAACTTCAAATAGATGTATATATCTATTTTTTAACTTCAAAAAGATGTACAGTAAAACCTCTAAATAACGGACACCTCGGGAGAGCAGAAAATGTCCGCTATTCGG
The DNA here is from genome assembly GCA_964019185.1 of Maratus speculifer. Taxonomy (NCBI): domain Eukaryota; kingdom Metazoa; phylum Arthropoda; class Arachnida; order Araneae; family Salticidae; genus Maratus; species Maratus speculifer. The sequence goes on along the minus strand of OZ025295.1, from coordinate 306,391,532 downwards.
AGGTGTCCGCTATTGGGAAATCCTCAGCGATTCAAAAATCACTAAGAAATGCTTAATGTTTAATTAATTTACTTTTATATGTCCTAAAACCTCTATTATATAATTAATCAGAAATTAAAATTATTTTTAAGCAATAAAATTGAAATGAAATTGTGGACACTTTTATCCACTGTTTATTATATTCTTGTGAAAAAAAAAAATCTGTTACAAAAGTTTACTTTTGCTTGCGATTATATGTAATTTGTATTTCTATGTGACGTTATTGGACATTGCAGTGTTACGGGCGGAGAGGGGGGAATTGTACTTTTTAATTTCTAAATGCATAAAATCTCAATCTTCTTGGATGACATTTCAATGCTCTGGAAGGTATTTCTCCCGGGCAACCCCCTGAATTTAGCACTGAACGTGTGTGTGTGTGGGGGGGGGGGCGTAATTTTCCCCAGCTCTTTATCTACATTTACCAGTGATCACAAAATTTGTAACAATTTGTCCTGATAAATTTAGAGGTATTTTTGCTCTTTTTTTTTCATTTTTTTTTTCTCTTTAAAAATATTTTTTCATCCTTTATCACCGAATAAAGTGTCCGCTATTCGGAATGTCCGTTATTCAGAGGTTAAACATACAAAAATTTAGATTTTGGGAGTGGGGATCGGAAAACTGTCCCTTAAATAGAGGTGTCCGCTTTTCGGGAGTGTCCGTTATGGAGGTTTTACTGTATATACCTATATATATATATATATATTAGCACTGGGCCGATGTAGGAATTTCTTAAATCGATTTATCACCCATCCTACATCGCGATTTAGGGCTAAATCGCGATTTAGCGAGTTTACCTTTAGACTATGAAAACCCGTTTTTTTTATTTATAGAGACAAAATACAGTATTTATTAACCCTCCACCCCCTTTATCCTTTCTTGTGCCATATAGTATACAGTTATTTTTCTAAATTTTTTGAAAACAGTTATTTACATAATAAACACAAAAAAATTGAATCCCATCCTATTATAGAAATAAGACTCAAATAGATACATTGATAAACATCTTTTATAATAATTTCAATAAATCGATTTTTTTAATAGTAGGAGTATGTAATTTAATTTGAAGTGAAAACATTAGGACTGGGCGATGTAGAGATTTCTTAAATCGATTTATCATCAGTAGTAGGAAAACAACAGTTTAAGGACAGCCGGAGGGGCAGAGGGGCCGTCCCTCCGCATCCCTCCGGCTGTCCCTCCTGCGGCTGTCCCACCGCCACCATCCCTCCCGGTCCCTCCTGCGCCCACCGTGCGTCCCCCTCCACAAACGCCCCCTAGTGGAAGAAAGGAACATTCTACTATAACAGGATAGGTGAACAACCTTCCCTAATTAAAAATATTATCAATCACATCTCAACATGGAATCATACTATAAGATGAAGATTAAATTTATATTTGAATTTTGTACAACCGTAATTTTAATGAGTATTATTAATTAAGCGAAACAATTAAAATCTCAGTTTTTAACCATTTTATTTAGATTTCTTCAACTACAAGATGAGATTATCAATTTAACTCAAGAAAGTTAAACGTATATTTGAATTTTGCTTCATAGACATCTTAATGAGTAGTATTAATTAAGTAAAAACAATAGAAAATATCCAGTTTTATAGAAAAAGACTGATTTCTTACGATTTTTATCAACTATATGATCAATGTAACGACTTAAAAGTTGAAAGTTAAACATGTATCCTAGTTTTTCAACAGCTATAGCCTTAATGAGTATCGTTAATTAAGTAAAAAAAACAATGGAAAATATCAAGTTTTATGGAAAAAGACTGATCTCTTGCGATTTTTATCAACTTAAGAGAGAAAACTTAAACATACATTTCAGTTTTTCAACAGCTATAACCTTAATGAGCATTCATGATTAAGTAAAAAACAATGGAAAATATCAAGTTTTATAGAAAAAGACTGATTTCTTACGATTTTTTCAACTCAAACTTCAGAATATCAATTTGATAGAAAGAAATTTAAGCATGCATTCGAGTTTTGGACAACCATTTCCTTCACGAACATTAATAATTAAGCAAAACAACGGAAAATATTAAATTTTTAACTGATTTCTTCATATTTATTTTATTTTTTTATATATGTATATATATATAAAATCAGAATACACAACTTAAAATAGAAATTTAAACATATTTTTTAGTTTTTGAACAGTCGTTATTTCAAAGAATTTCAATAATTGAACAATTAACAAAGGAAACTAATGATTTTTTAACGAAAAAAGACGAATTAAACGAATTTGGTTAACTTTTACTCTAAATGGAAATTTCATCATACTTTTATATACTAACTAAGTAGAATTTTAATGCATAAACAAACACATTTCAGTAAATATTCATCGCACACACAAATATGAAAACAACACCTGCTTCTTGTGACGTCATATTGAAACCAAAACTTATTCCTTTGAAGTCCCTCACCATGCCTTTTCACCCCCATCACCCCCAATTTTTTACTTCAGGTAGGGAGATGGACAAAGCAATGACCTCGCATTCTTGTATATTTAGAAGTCTGGGAGAAAAAAAGAGACATTTTATGCACTCCAATTTCATAACAGTTACCGCAATATCCCAAAATTTGAATTTTGGAAGACATAGTCAGTATAATTAATTAAACAAAATAATAGAAATATTATTTTTTAAGGGGTAAAGGTGAATTAAGCGAATTTGATTAGTTTTACAATAGTCTTTTGAATCGCAACTATAAACATTTTATTAATATTTTAAACAACTAGATGGACGATAATTCAGAAATCGTTAACTGTAAGATGAAACATATGATAATTTGATTAATACTATGGAGAACTAACTCAAGATTAGTCATGTATACTACATTAAAACTATAAAGATAGTATTTATATTTTAAGCAACTTGATGGATGATAATTCAGAAGTGCGAGATGAAACATCTGATGAATTGATTAAAAATATGAGTAGATTAGTTTTAATACATTAGATGCTTATAGAAGTAAGAAATTTCGTGTAGTAGCAATGCGTATACGATGAAAATCGAATAGAATCAATTGACTTCAACATGCGTATACGATGAAAATCGAATAGAATCAATTGACTTCAACTCTCGTTCCAAGTTAGTATTTATCTCACTTGTGTAATGTGGAAATATAAAAGGTAAATAATCAAGTTTGATGTAAATAAATATTGTGGTATTGGTTTAAAAACTAAAAAAGTATTGAATTTTACTGAATTAGAAAGTATAAAATTTGGTTAAATAATGTTTTATGTATAAAAATTAAGTTTAAATGCGATAAAATTATGAAAATCAGTTTGTAAACTCTCATTTTTATAAGTACTACTATGAAAATATTCTTTTAATATAGAATTTCTGCTTATTGATGAGACTAAAAAAATATTTTTTTGTTAATTTTGAATATTTGTTGAGTGTATGTAATACTAGGATTAAAATCTTGCAAATTCGGTGTTAAATTTTTCAAGAAATTGTGGTTTGTAATCCAGAAAAAGGTGTGATTTTAATAAATTTGTAAATATGTTCATTAATTTTTTTAGTTATTTCTCTAACTTGTCATTCATTTGTTAATTTTTGTAATTTTTGTAGAAAAAATGATTTGGATTTTCAGTAATCTGTACTATTTTTTGTCCAACAGTTGATTTTATTGATTATCAGTATTCTCATTCGGCAGTAATTTCACGTATGAGGTTATTAAATATTAAATATTTATTAATTTTCTTTACTGTTTCATATGATAGTAATATTTCTGAGGAACAGGTGTGATAATTACTAGACTTTGATTGACTTGATTTTCTGATAAACGTTTGAAAAGAGTTGGTAAGTATGTAATGATGAAATATCTATATACTATCGAGAGTCGAGATTGATGTAGATAAGTATTAGAGTAATAGTCCATTCTTTGTTGAATTTCAAGAAATTGTGTGAGAACATGTTTTTTTACATTAAGTTTATGTAATTTCAGTTACAGTTTTTCGACAATCAACCTAAAATTGGATAATTATCATAGTTAAAGGTTATAATGAAAAGATCTAAGCAATATTAATGTTAAAAAGTTCGTCTAATGTTTGCTCTTATGTTGTGAAAATTTCGAATAGTTTGGTTTGAAATATGAAATGTTTGTAAAAATTTAACTTTGTATTCGTGTATGTTTTGCATTATTAAACTGTAAAGATAATATTCATATTTGGAAAATGGTGTTGGGTGTTTTAATAATTTTCTGATAAGTAGATAAAAACAGATGTTAAAATTCTGTGCTATTAAAATATATAGGATCAAGAATAAAGTTTGATGAAAATAAGTATTGTAAAAATTCAGAAATTTTGAAGTGTAAGATGAATCATGTCCTAATTTGATTAATTATATGGGTAGAGTAGTTTTAATATGTCAAGTGTCTAAAGCAGCAAGAAATGATTTTTTAGGTTTTCTAGAATAATAATAATAATAATAATAAAAGTATACTTTTGTTGTAAGATTTCAAATGCAGTCAAGACGTGAAAAATATAAGTATGAACCCTTTGTAAAGACATTCAAACTTTTTAAAAAGTTAGTTTAGTAATATACTGAAAAAATATATGTAAACAAATGTATTTCAAAGTTGAAAATTTGTGTAAAAAATTGTCTTTTCTTGAAAATTGATATTTATTTTTGTTTAATCAATGATACTTAATACATTTTTGTTGTTAAAAACTAAAATATACGTTTTATTCTTCTGTTAAAATTGATATATCCGTGTTGGAGATGAGAAAAAATAGTGTAAAACTAATAAAATTTGTTTAAATTCGTCTTTTTATTCTTAAAATTAATATTTTCTATTGTTTAGAATACGTAATAACTTTTGAGGAACGTATAACCGGAAAATGTTAAAAAATCTTAGAAAATTGGTATTAAAAATATTACATACAGTTGTTCAATGATATCTTTTCGATATGTAAAGTGATTGTAGCATTTAGAAATGTACTTCTGAAGAATGTATAATCGGAAAATGTTAGAAAATGTTAGAAAATTGGTGTTAAAAATATTAAATACAGTTGCTTCAATGATTTCAAAAACAAACTCTGTTAAAAAATTCTGTATGATTTCAAGTGAAAATAAACTGAACCTGAATAACATGGTATTTAAAATACAAAATTCACGATTATGAACTAATGTTGAAAACATGGGTAACATTAAATATACAGCTAATATTTAATTATAGATTAGAAAATTCTTAAAGTGTATCCAAATTTATTAAATATAGTATTGAATACAGTGAATAAGTGAAATATGTGAATAAGTATTGATATTTAAATGTTGCTTTTGAAAATACTAGTGTAAAATTATTCAAATTCGTCTTTTCTTTAAAATTTATATTTATTTTTGTTTAATTAATGATACTTGTTAAGTTTTTGTTGTTAAAATTAAAATATACGTTTAACTCTTCTGTTAGAAATCCATATTTCCAAGTTGCGATTCAAAAGACTATTGTAAAACTAATCAAATTCGCTTAAATTCACCTTTACCCCTTAAAAAATAATATTTCTATTATTTTGTTTAATTAATTATACTGATTATGTCTTCCAAAATTCAAATTTTGGGATATTGCGGTAACTGTTATGAAATTGGAGTGCATAAAATGTATCTTTTTTTCTCCCAGACTTCTAAATATACAAGAATGCGAGTTCATTGCTTTGTCCATCTCCCTACCTGAAGTAAAAAATTGGGGGTGATGGGGGTGAAAAGGCATGGTGAGGGACTTCAAAGGAATAAGTTTTGGTTTCAATATGACGTCACAAGAAGCAGGTATTGTTTTCATATTTGTGTGTGCGATGAATATTTACTGAAATGTGTTCGTTTATGCATTAAAATTCTACTTAGTTAGTATATAAAAGTATGATGAAATTTCCATTTAGAGTAAAAGTTAACCAAATTCGTTTAATTCGTCTTTTTTCGTTAAAAAATCATTAGTTTCCTTTGTTAATTGTTCAATTATTGAAATTCTTTGAGGTAACGACTGTTCAAAAACTAAAAAATATGTTTAAATTTCTATTTTAAGTTGTGTATTCTGATTTTATATATATATATATATATATAAAAATAAAATAAATATGAAGAAATCAGTTAAAAATTTAATATTTTCCGTTGTTTTGCTTAATTATTAATGTTCGTGAAGGAAATGGTTGTCCAAAACTCGAATGCATGCTTAAATTTCTTTCTATCAAATTGATATTCTGAAGTTTGAGTTGAAAAAATCGTAAGAAATCAGTCTTTTTCTATAAAACTTGATATTTTCCATTGTTTTTTACTTAATCATGAATGCTCATTAAGGTTATAGCTGTTGAAAAACTGAAATGTATGTTTAAGTTTTCTCTCTTAAGTTGATAAAAATCGCAAGAGATCAGTCTTTTTCCATAAAACTTGATATTTTCCATTGTTTTTTTTACTTAATTAACGATACTCATTAAGGCTATAGCTGTTGAAAAACTAGGATACATGTTTAACTTTCAACTTTTAAGTCGTTACATTGATCATATAGTTGATAAAAATCGTAAGAAATCAGTCTTTTTCTATAAAACTGGATATTTTCTATTGTTTTTACTTAATTAATACTACTCATTAAGATGTCTATGAAGCAAAATTCAAATATACGTTTAATTTTCTTGAGTTAAATTGATAATCTCATCTTGTAGTTGAAGAAATCTAAATAAAATGGTTAAAAACTGAGATTTTAATTGTTTCGCTTAATTAATAATACTCATTAAAATTACGGTTGTACAAAATTCAAATATAAATTTAATCTTCATCTTATAGTATGATTCCATGTTGAGATGTGATTGATAATATTTTTAATTAGGGAAGGTTGTTCACCTATCCTGTTATAGTAGAATGTTCCTTTTATCCACTAGGGGGCGTTTGTGGAGGGGGACGCACGGTGGGCGCAGGAGGGACCGGGAGGGATGGTGGCGGTGGGACAGCCGCAGGAGGGACAGCCGCAGGGACAGCCGGAGGGATGCGGAGGGACGGCCCCTCTGCCCCTCCGGCTGTCCTTAAACTGTTGTTTTCCTACTACTATCATCCATCTAACATTGCGATTTAGCACAAATTTTACCCTCTATAATACGAAACCTATCATTTAATTTTTAGTAACAAAATACGGGCTTTATGCCCCCCCCCCACACTTGTATTAATTTAGCATTTAATTGTTCAAACAACTAAAAAATATATATTTTACACACACACACACACAAAAACTGAATGCCCTTTTTTTTTTTTTTTTTTTTTTTTTTTTTTAATTAGTGATCTATTTTAATATTTTTTATAAACTCATCCTTAAAGAAATAAAATAAAAAAGGATTTTTTTCATTGTGTCTGACTTGTTTTGAATGCTACAATCTAAATTACTTGAGTAGGGTAGCCTGGGGGCAACTTCCTATAGCACGCTCAAATAGCACTTCATTGCTAATAACATGCATGCACTTGTGTTTTACAGACATTGAGTTAAAAACTTATTGAAGTAAGATAGAAGCAGATTCACTGATAAATTTAGCTGTTCATTTTCCATCAAAAGAATAGTAGTATAAAAAAAGAGGGGGGGGGAAAGGGAGAGATTTGAGAAAAAGGTTGCATTTTTTTTTAAACTTTTAGATAAAAAAAAATGTGTTTAATATAAATGTTGACATTCATATAGTGAATGGAGAAAGATTGAAAGGCCACATTACCAAAGTTGCTGATTTTTTTTAGATCGTTGGCCCCTGTAAGATTAGTAATAAAACATAATCTTATATATATATATATCTTTATAATGACAAAAAAAGTAGAAAACCGCAAATCTACAGAAAAATCCATTGAATGCTTCCTCATTCTGCTGTAAAAAACAAATTACCTAAAACATTACAGAACCCTCTTAAAATATTTTTAATTAATTAAATAGTTAATTAAAACTAAAGTATTCTAATGCTACACAAACATATGAAAAATAATTTTTCATCAAAATAATGCATAAAAATATAAACTAAGAATGGGTTAATTTAGATTTTAACCTTAAGACTTTTTTTTATTTTTCTCAGACATAAATAGTGAATCATTTACAAATAAAACACAATAAAATGTTATTTAGATTTTAATTAATAAATAAATGTATTTTTAATTCACTACACACATCACATACAGTTGGCATCTATACTGGTGAGTGTATTTAGCATCATTAAATAGTATATCTTGGGGGGAAAATAATCCAAGAGCTGAGCATGCAACAGAAGTCGAAAATTGAAGGTACTGAAATGCCCTTGAAATCCATTTGCATCCAGTGTGAAAAAAGGAATAAGTTATTTGAAATGCACGTAGAATCAAAGATGATAAATATATTTTCCAGAATAAAGCTATATTTCTTGAAAAAATAATAAAACTGAATATACTAAAAGCACATGGCAAAAAATCTCCGCAATATTGATAATACAAAAACGTCATCGAAATCTGCTTGCATCCAATAGAAACTAGTTGGATGTGTCAATCCCAAAACTTTCTTCTATCTCATAAGTACATTTTAATATTTAAAAAAAAAAGAAAAAAAAAAAAGAAAACGTGGTGACACCAAAGTTACCCACTATCGAATGATTTGGGTGCTTGAGAGCAAAAATAGATGCATCATGAGTGTGACACTGAGAGACAGAGTGTGAGAATTTAGGGGTAATTAGGAATGAGTAATTATACATACCGATAAGAACGGAAGTGTGAAACGCGAAAAAACAGACCGTTAAATACTCCATTTTCGTACTGCGTTTAAAGATTTTCACCCTCGGAACACATGTCATTTTCTAAATTGAAAAACCCATTAAGAATTCTACTGACAGAACGTTTTTACACGATGGAAAATAACATGATATACGACCCCTGACCTTCGTACGATCCCATGGTGCATGCTATGTGATTCTTATCTTATTTTAAAGGTTGTTTTTAGAACACAGTTCTAAGGATAAATACATGTATGTTTTTTAGTATATCACCGTGTTATATTAGTTGCATACATTGTAATAGTTGCAATAATGAAATGGAATGCAATACATTATTTTCATATAAATTAATGCTTAGTAAACAAGATATCAATATTTTAAGGTAGATGAACGAGATTTTCTAAGCAGTCTTATTTTTCTTATTATTGGAGAGTTGATCAATAAAATTGCAACAATATTAAAATTTAAAATTCTTAAAGTTTTTAAATTTATTTTGCTATTGTAATTTTTAACTGCGTTTCTCAAAAATGCTACTAAAATATGTTAAATTCTATGGAGAGAAAAGAAAAGAAAAAATAAATAATACTATCCGAAATTATGAATAAATAACATTATTTTTAGTTTAAATATGTCGATTTAACGGTTTTCAATTTACGCTTTAAGAAAAAAGTGTAATGTAAAGCAGGGTAATATGATTTAGTTCTACATTTACAAAAAGTTTTATCCAAAAGCTGATATATTTTCATATTATTAATCTGTATGAAATAATATCATTCTAATTCGTTTAAAATGCAAGTAAATATAGAACTGGAAATATCATGCCATGTAAATAACTTGAAATTTAAAGCATGTATTGAATATGTGTACAAGACATATATTAAAGTTTTAGAACAGTAGTTTTTAATGAAAAGTAGGTCAGCCACCTATAGAACTTGACGACAATCGCATGGCCGAATTCGATTAAGGCAGCACTCGAAAACTATTTTCCTTCGAAGACATTTTCTGATTCACTTTAAAATATAAGCACACTTCAGACACAACCATATTCAAGATATTTTTGTAATCAAACAGTTTTTTCCTATAAGTGATTAACATGTGGAATTATAAGTATATAATTCTCTCAGGAAGATGATTTTTTCTCCTTTCTTGCGCTTTCGTCTCTGGAAATTAGGTTCAAAACGCCAAATTTGACTGAGCGTTTGTTCCCCAAAAAGAAAAAAAAAAGTTCGATTGCATCATTTCTGAATAAGGTCATCTGCTAATTTGATACGTTTATGAACAAAAATGAATTCAAAAATGGGTCAGAAAGTAGCCAATTTGCATTTGAAAAAATTCTTAAACGCGAAATAAACAAGCATTAATTTGACAATAATGTAAAACTCTCCAAACTTTTATCCAAAATAGTGCCTACATGTCTCAATTTTCTATAATTGCATCAAAATCACTAGGTGTATTTTTCATTTTATTTATATTGTAAATTCCAAATATTATAAGTTTAGAATAAAAAATTGGATAAAATATATATTTCCGGAGAACAAAATTAAGGCTGTATTGGCTTGTTTGTATAATTTATAGATTTGTCTACTGATCTGAAAATCCCGTTTTTCTAAAATCAATTTATTCATTGCCTGATTTTCTCAAATTTACAATCAATTGGAATATTAATAAATTTTTGAAGTGAAAGTTCTATATTAAAAAGAAAGAAAGAAAAAAATCAATTGTGTTTTTAGAAATTGCATATGCAAATACAATAAACTTTCTGTAATGGGCACTCTGTGTCAGAAGGAAATTCATCCTCGAAAAGATTTTCATGCCCTGTGAATTTATAAACATAAAAGTAAAATTTGTCTAAGGTGAAATATTGTCTACTGTAAAGGGAAAAAAAAAATCCGATTTTGTTCGATTTTGCCTTAGAGAAAGTTTATTCTATTTAAAATCAAAAGTTAAAGTTTAGATAAATAAAAAAAAGCCAACTTAAGAACTAAATATGTAAGTAAATTTCATATGGATTATCAATACCCTCACTCACGCCTCCCTCCTCAAAAAAAAAAAAAAAAAAAAAAAAAAAAAAAAAAAAAAAAAAAACTGAGAATCCTGTTGTACTTTGAAAAAAATTACATACAAAATTGCCAAATATCTTTAAAACTTTAATAACAGCTATAACACACATTCAATTTCCGATAGACTTAGCAAAATTTCCAAATATAATTTGATTTGTCCCCCCCCCCCCTAACCAGTAAAAAGTCTCAGCGATGGCCCTGCATATTCCTGTGGAATAAAATCCTTTAATAATTGTAAAATATCTTTAATAGTATCATATTTCTCTCATATTTCATTTAAAATATTATTTTTTCTATTTTTATCAATTATAGATCAAGTAGGATTCACTTTATTTTAATTTTTTAATTATAAAGATTTACATTTTACTGTACAGATATACATACCGTTTGCTTTCTTATTTTAGATAAATATATTTTCGTTTTCTTTTGTAATATTTCAAACACAATTGCGCAATTAGTTTCTCACATACTCCTGAAGTGTTCAAATATTTTCATAAGATGAATAAAGATTGTTTGTTTGTTTGTATTTATGTCGGCCAATTATCTACGCTGTGGGATATAGGCCCTAAGGGGTGGAATGGCCTCCGTGGGGGGGGGGTCTTTCTGAGGGAACCTAACCCATATTTACGCAATGTTCGAAGAAAACCACGGAAACTCCGAACGGTTAGGACGACGGTCGCGATTGGGTTCGAACCCAGCACCTACCGTTTACCAGTTTGGAAGTCAGAACCTCGCGGCCACTGGTGGGACCTAGATGAATAAAGAATAGAACACCATATTAACGTTGTTGTAAAGGTTGTGTATGCAGGGGTGCAGAAAATTTTCTACTCTCAACATTTCCCCCAATCCGTATGAAAATTTCCCCAAAATTTTACGGCATGTTATAGATAAATGCTGTACTACCATATGTATAGAAAATCAATTTTTCCATTATGTCTGAACTTATGCACAAGTATGTGAGCAAGAGTATTTCTGAGTAAAAAAAAATTCTGAAAATCACACAAAATTTTCTAAAAGGTTACAGTAAAGGGGGGGGGGGAATCCACTCCCAGCATTATTATTATTATTATTATTATTATTTTATTTATTTATTTATTTATTTATTTATTTATTGTAGCCTTTTGACTAAATTCGCTATTTTTAGCGATCGTTTGACGAAATTTGTAGTCTTTGCCTTTTAACAAATGATCTTTTAACAAAACAAAAAATTATCGTTTAGCAAAATTTATTATTGTTTTGTGATCCTTTGTTGGAATTTGCGTTTATTTTGTGATATTTTGACGATATTTGCAATATTTTAACGAAATTTGCAGAATTTTTTTGCCCATTTTTTGGCGAAATATGTGGTCGTTTAAAGATTTTTTTGACGTAAAATGTGGTTTTTTGCGATCTTTTGACAAGATTTGTGTTTTTTTTTTCATTTGTAGGTGAAATTTGCGTTCTTTTTAAATTTTACTTACGAAAATTGCAGTTTTAGCAATCTAATAATGAAATTTGTGGTTGTTTCGCCATTTTTGATGGAATCCTGCGATTTTTCACAAAATTTGTGATTGTTTTGTGTTTGACTAAATCCGCAGTTTTTTTCGCGGTCTTTTGTAGAAATGGGCGCTTATTTTGCAGTCTTTTGACAAAATTTGTGTTCATTTCGTGATTTCTTGACGAAACTTGTAGTTCTTTAGACAAAATTTGCAGTTAATTTGGCGATCTCGTGATGAATTTTTTTTTTTTTTTTTAATTCTTGGAAAAAAGTTTACGGTATTTTTTTGTATCCAAATTTTCAGACTGGTGATTTTTTTTTTTTTTTTTTTTTTTTTTTTTTAATTTTCAGAAAATTTTTAATTGATTCACCTGTCACATATGGTACACATGAATTTTGTGAAGGTCGCCATATGGATCTTTTTGTTTATAGTGAATTTTCTCTGGAATTATGGAATTCGTTGTTAAAATCAAAATCAACTGTATATGTTTCTGCAAAAATTCTCTGGTTGGTTAAAATTTCCCCCCTATCCTAGATCGCCGGATCGGACATATTCTGCACCCCTGTGTGTATGTTGTTTATAATTGATTGCTATAGGAGTATAAAATTTAGGTTATTTTCAAGCTTCAAAAATTATCTAAATCATCAAATTTTCTGTAAAGTGCTGTATAATTATAGAAAAATAAAAAAAAATAAATAAAATCTTAAAATTTTTATTTAAAAAAAAAATCTTTAAAAACCAATTTTATGAGGGTTTTTTTCTGGCTTCTCAGATTTTTTGATGATATGTTTTTTTTAGATTCGATTGTACTCTTTAAGGCTATTCTTAAATTTAAAAGCGCAACTTTATGACATAAATTTTAATTTATATTTGTTCGGATATGCATGAAAATGAGGCTGTTGTTCAAAAACTATGTTATCAAAATATTTTTCTGGTTTATTTGCAAACGCAATAGATCTTTTCAGAAAATAGTGTCTAAATGGGCGTTTTTAACCGAATTTCTGTGAAAAAGAAGAATACACATTCAAGCAAGGTTTAAAAACGTATTTGTCACGTGATCAAAATCGCTATTAACTTAAGAAGTCATTTATTCATCAAAATGGAGATACAGGTCGATTCCGATTCGCTTCCATAGTCAGGCCATCCAGCTTTATGTATTTCTGTTAAAAAAAATATATTGTAAATGTGTTTAAGGTATCTGCCTACATCAAATTGGCTGTTTTGGTGAAATTTTTCGATTTTTTTTTTATTGTTTGATATGAAAGAGCAATCTTTTACGATTCCAAATCTGTTTTAATTTCATTTCTACTATTATTAGAAAAGGAGTTATGGCAATTTTAATAAACATCAAAATGGCCATTTCTGTGAAAAGTTTCGAATTTTTTTTATTGTTTTTTTTTATGAAAGAACAATCTATTATGATTCTAAATCTGTTTCAGTTTATCAGTTTTAATTTATAAATCAGGATATTTAGGACTTTTACCTGTATTCGAACAATTAGGAGTATCAGTTGGACAAAATATGATCATAAACAGTTTTAAAATTGATGATGAGCGAATAAAAAATTTAAAAGTCACTCGCTATCCTCTGCAAATCTTACCAGGAAAATTAAAAGTGCTACTAAGAAGTTAAAAATGGTTAAATATGAAGTTAAAAATGGGTTAGAATATAAATGTGATGCATTTTAAGTGTATAAATTAAATATATTAGATTTTTACAAGAAAATACATGCATGCGATTTCTGGAAAATTACTTTTTTTTTTTTTCATTATTTCTATGTTCGATTAGCTTCATAACAAAAACAAGTTCTAAAGATATTTAAGTGAAATTTGGTAAGTATGTTTTCAATATCACTCACGATGCTCTGAATTATGATCTAAGCTATATGTGATAATTTAATTATTTTATAGGCTCAAATATGAAAAAAGGGTAATTTTTACTTTAAGAAAAGTATTTTTTATATATTTTGAAAATTTTTGGTTATTTTTCAAGATATTGTAAAACTCTTATTTCAGTGCACAGATAAGTGTAATAAAAGTGTGCAGCATAAAGGAAATTGAAATATTTTTATTTGAATTGAGTGTACGCTGTCTGGCGCAAACATGGTATTTTGCTACGAATAAAAAATTCAAATCGTCCCTCGCTTATACACAGAAAAACTTACCAGGAAAACAAAAAGAGTTACTAAGAAGTTAAAAATGGTTAAAAATAAAGTTAAGGAAGTGTTTGAATATAATTGTGATGAATTATAAGCGTTCAAAAATTAAATATTCTAGTTTCTTACCTATAAAAAGAAATCATTAAATGCGATTTCTGGAAAATCATTTTTTTTCGCTATTTCCATGTGCGATAAACTTAATTACATATAAAGATTTAAAGATATTTTAGTGAAATTTTGTAAGAATGTTTTCCATATCACTCACTATGCTCTGATCTAGAATCTAAGCTATATGTGATAATTTAATTATTTTATAGGCACTCGAATATGAAAAAATGGTAATTTTTACTTAAAAAAATGTACTTTTTTACATATTTTGAAATTTTTCGGCTATTTTTGAAGATATTGTAAAACTCCTAGTTAAGTGCACAGATAAGTGTAACACAGAAGTGTGCAGCATAAAGGAAATTGAAATTTATTTATTTGAATAGAATGTAAACGTGAAATTTTGCTAAAAAAACAGTAAAACCCCCCAATTTTTTAAAATATTAAAAAGATATTGCTAGGATTTTATGTTTTCTTATCATTCTGTAATACAATAGAACTAAAAATTATTATATTTTTTCAAAACTGTCATTAAAAAAAAAAAAAAAGTACTCCGCACGTACGCAGATACGTATCGTCTGTATTTCGTAAATTCAAAGAAAAGTATAAATCAAAATAGAGACATTCTATAAAAGCGGTGTAGTAGCAGTGCAGCAAAAGTTAGAAATTTTTAATAATGTGTTTGCATGAAAAGTAGTATTTATGACAATATTCAGTATAGTTTTAAAATCACGAATGCATTAGTAATAAGTTCCGATTTCAGATAACATTTACGTTTGTTTTCTATTCTAAACTAGAGTGTAAAAAACACTGATTTTTTAAAATTACATTTTATTTTTATTTAACTCTGATTTTTTGTTCATTATTATTTATTTAAATCGGATTTTTACAATTTTTCCTCCAGTGTACAAATAATGAATAGTGACCAACAGTTTTGAGTTTCCAAAACAATTAAACCTCAACTTGCAAACACAATATGTGCGTTTATACTTTGATTAATAATATGATAATTAGTAATTACATAAATTGTAAAAACTCCAAATAAGTAGTTTCATTTGTTAGTAGCATGCAGTAATCTAGCATGCAATAATAAACATTTATATTTTGCAATAATTATGTTAAACTACATTAAATACTAGTGATATTTACAATAATCAGAGTAAATATAATGAATAGCCAGTTATAGCTGAAATCCTCAAAACATTAAATAGCAGCATTATGAGCACTTAGTGAGAATTTCCAGCATTCAGTGTTTCAGATATTTTTATCAACTTTTTAATCCATAACATTTTTTTTAATACATATAAATTCAAAAAAATTAATATATATATATAACCATTAATTGTATTACAATATGAACCATTTGAATTTAAAAGAAAAATAAAACCACATTGAACAAGAGGAAAAAATTAAATAAAGAAAGAAAATGAATACAGATGGGATTTGTAGAACCAAAGCAAAATTTTTGGAACTACAAATGAAGGGTGTGGTTTCATCTTCGTATTAGCCATCAAAAAGCAAAATAATACGAATTTGGGGCTACTAACATATATAAAACATAAATAAAGAAATAACATAAAAAAAAAGCACAACAAAATTACTAAACTGGATAGAAAAATTAAAAGGTGTAAAAAATAAAAATAATTATCGTACACGTGATAATAATAAATTAATAAATAAATTAAAAGCAGAGTAATGTGAAATTAGAAAAAATAAACCATACACCATAATTTACCCTATTAAGATATAAAACAAAATCATTTAATTCGACTATGCTATGCTAAACTCAATATCTTAATTTAAGATGATTATATGTATATATATCTAAAAAAGGTTTTCTTTGCTTAAAATTTTATATCAATTGGTTCTTTTTTACGTTTTTTTATTATTATTTTTTTTTTTTAATAATAGCAATGCAGCCGGTGTCATTCTTTCATTCTTCTTTAGCCTCCAGTATTTGCTATAAATTTATTATTGCAAATGTAGAATGAAAAAATAAGATTTTGGCTATTTTATTCTTTTACTTGCAGAAATTTATTATATTTTCTGTGGGTTTTTTTTATATATATAGAAAAGCATGAATAATTTGTTTATTTTAAGGATATTATGACATTGCAAATTATATTACAATTAAATATAATTTTTAATTGAAGTATTTTTGTGTTATGTTAGAAAAAACTAGGCTTTTTACGTACTTGCTGTACCTGAGCTATTTAAGTTATAAATTAATCTTAAAATCAATCAATCAATCAATCTCAATCTCTCTCTCTCTCTCTCTCTCCTTCTCTTTCTTTCTCTGTTTTTAGATAGATTTCGTATGAAATACTTACCTATTGCGATCAACTCTTTATGAGAAGCTGCCTTTCAAAACATGAGATGAGCGAATTTTGGCTCAACTTAAGTTATTTTTTGGCTGACATTTTAAGAAAGTATAAATACATATAAATGTAACTTTTTTATGGACACGATAACTTCTTTAATTCGGCTCAGATCTCTTCCAAACTGCTACATAAAATCAAGGCGCAAAAAATCTCGGTCACGTTCGTTAATGGGCAAAATCGGACCAAGGAAGTTAGGAATAGGGAAGGGTTTTGTGAAAACCGTAAAAACCCCTTAACTTCTTAGTTAAAATATCAAATCAGTTTAAAGTTTATATTATTTCTAAAAAATGAGCCAAAGATTTGTGCATGACAGATTTTTGATAAAATTAAAAATGGGCTTAAAGGGCAAAAAAAAAAAAATAATAAATAAATAAATAAATAAATAAACAAATAAAATAAAAAATAAATAAAATAAAATAAAAATAAAAATAAAAATAAAAAAATAAAAAATAAATTAAAAAAATGGAATTTTTGGAATTAAAAGATCACAACATTGTCGATTCTGAAGATATCAAATCCAACTAATTTTTTTTTTTTTTTATAAATACTCTTAATATTATCGAAAACTTTTGTATTTACAATTTTTGATAGGAGTAATTCTTTTTGCAAAGGAAAATTAAAAACGAAAACAAAAACAATAAGAGGGAAAAAGAAGAAGAAAAAAAAATCAATAACTTCATCAGTTCTTAAGATATCAATTCCAAATAAATTTATTATACATCGTCTTAATAATATCTACAACTTTTATGATGACACGTTTTTGATAGGACCAATTCTTATAGCAAAAATAAATTCAACAATAATAGGAGTTGAAGAAAAAATCCTAAATCCAAACTGCTTACATTCTGACCCATTTTTAAATTCGTTTATAATTTTCGTGATTTTTTTTTTCTAAGCAAGGAATGTGAAAGCTACCTCTTCCTACCAACACTGACCGGAAGGACTTTTTTATTACATCACTTTGTTCTCCTGCATCACTTTAACCTTCAAAAGCATAACTGGACATTTGAATTATTCTATTGCTATCAGTTCTGAAAGGAATCTCATAAAGACCAGCTAATTCATATTTCAGTGTCGGATCTATTTTCTTGCAAATTACTTTTTTATTTCTTTGATGACCAGGCTATTACATTTATATTATGTCTAAGTGGTTCAATAGAGCATATTGTAACTTCTGGTACAAACCAGGAAAATAGTTAAAACTTTTATATATCATTCCTATATGGTTTACATCCTTGATATTTTTATGAAAACAGAATTTGTAGATAAGTCTATTAATGAGGTTTGTTGAAAACCGTTTTCTTCAGCGATAATTCGAATGGTTAAATATTAAGTTCTTCAAAGTATTTACTTGAACATACTTTAAAGCTAGTCAAATAAAGCTTTCAGATCAAATGACACGATTCCATCGTAGAATTTATTGTTCATAACTTTTTTTTATGTAAAAATGTATCATGCAAATTTTACATTAGATGAGATTTAAAAATATGTTCTGATTCATTATGAAACATAAATCATGATATTTGCAGGCATAACCAGAGGCGGATTATTCATTAAACTGAGCAGTCTAAAGTCTAGGGGCCCGAACGAAAAGGGGCCCCAGTACTAAGATTTAACATAGATTGTATTCTGAATACTATCCATTTTTAATTTCTTCTATTTCCACAAAAAGAGAACTTTTTTGACATGCATTTATGATAGTTATACACAGAACCGCGGCAGTCAAGCCAAGATTTTTTAAGCAACTCTACGAATACTATATTTTAAAGACTTTTTAAAGTTTGAATCAAACGGTTTGTCTATTTTCAGCTTTTAATTTTTAGATCACAGCCTATCTAAGCCTGAGAGCTTATGCACCGCCCGTTTTGTATATATGTGTGTAACGCGATAACTCATGATAAAAATGTCTGACTTACTTAAAATTTTGGATATAGGTTTATTCTGATAAGGCGTTACCTTGATTAGATTTTGGGAGTGCACTTTATAAATATAAGAAGGGGAACGGGGACTAATGCCTTCCCCCTTACTTTATATAAATGTGTTTTTCATGCAGAATTATCAGATTTCATTCAAATTTTAGGTACAGGATCATTCTGATAAGGCTTTTCCATGATTACTTTTCGAAGTACATCGAATAAATATAAGGAACAAAGAACGGGGACTAATCCCCCCCCCCCAATAATTTAGATAAATGGGTTTTTCATATAGAAAAACCCATTTTCATTCAAATTTTAGACATAGGATCATTCTGATGAGGGCCCCTCCATGATTATTTTTTGAAGTTCTTTGGATAAGTATTGGGGACGGAATTTACCCCCCCCCCCCTTTTTCAGAAAAATGGGTTTTTTCATACAGAATTACCAAATTTCATTCAAATTTTAGGTATCGGATCATTCTGATGAGGTGCCTCCGAGATTAGTATTGGGTGTTCATTGGATAAGTATAAAGGGGGAATGGAGAGTAACCCCTCGTAATTTAGGTTAATGTGTTTTTCACGCAAAATTTAACTATTAACTTCAAATTTTTTATATAGGTTTATTGTGATAAGACGCTTCCCTGATTTGTTTTTGGAACTCATTGGATAAATATAAAGAGGAGATAGGGGGGACTACGCCTCTTAATTTAGGTATGCAGAATTAACCAATTTGCTTCCATTTTTCAATACAGGTTCAAAGTAAAAAGCTTCCCTGATTAATTCTGGGCTTCTTTTATTAAATATAAAGTAAGTTAAGGACGATTACCCTCTTAAGTTAGCTAAATGGAGTTTTATGCAGAATTATTCGATTTGCTTTAAATTTTGGATGTTGGTTCTTTTTGATAAGTTGAATTTCTCAATAGTTTTGGAGGTTTAATGGTTTTGTATAAAAGAGGGAAAGGGGGATAACTCTTCTTTAATTACATAAATGGGTTTTCATGCAGAAATATCCGACTTGCAACCAAATTTTGGATGCAGGATTATTATATGATAAGGTGCATTACTGATTAGTTTTGAAGTTCAATCATTAAGTGTAAAAAAAAAAAAAAAAAAAAAAAAAAAAAAAAAAAAAAAAAAAAAATGCGAGGCTATTTCCTCTCTTATTTTGTTTTTCGAAGGGCATTATTATATAAGGCTGTAATAGTATTATTATATAATACTACAATCAGTGTGCATAGCCTGTGATCTCAATGTCACCAGTTTAACTGGGCAATATTCTTTTTATTAAATCTCCCCCCCCCCCCCCCCACACACACACTCATCTTTTTAAAGAAAGCCCTGTATTTCAAATTTCTGGATATCTTAAATATGATTATTTTTCTTTAAACGATTTCTGTCCGTTTATTAAAAATTTATGAGTGCTACTATATTGCAAAACTATTACACAAAATTAAAAGAAATTTTATATTTAATGTAACCTAGTCTGATGATTATTGATTATGCACTAATACTTATTAGATTTTGGTTATAATAATGAAGAAAATAACTTCTGCCTGGGAGGAAGATGTACAAGTTGAAAATTGCACGTCAAACGTGGGAAATGAAGTGCGTTCGTACTGTAACTAGTTTTATAAATATTCAGATATTGGTTCAATTATGCAAAAATGCATGAACATGATATTTGATACGATTATACATATTAAATTCAGTAATACGAAACTAATAAGCCTCCATCTTAACTAGGACGTAATCAACATTATAAAGCCAGAATCATAAACTGTCATGGGATATCACTGAATCAATTACGCTATGATTTGGTAGAATAAAGAATACTTTTATTTTTATGTTTCAAGTTCTATGTAAGTCATTTGAAATGACTCGACAAAATTCTCCAACAATTATATAAATTACATTTCAAACCATTCAGTTGTGTAGATTTGCGCTGTTATATGCGGACAGACAAGATGACGATTATAGGTGCAACATATTTACAAAAATACATCTCCCCATAGACCATAATGTATTGGAATACTTTTGAATGTCTCTGTGTAAATAAACTATGAACGTTACGTACTTAATTTTCATTACCGAACATGGCACAGAAAATCTCAATAACACATATGAATTACATGTAATTCATATGTGTTATTGAGATCAGAGCAATCCAACTGTATATACGCAAGTTAAGAATTCAGACACATAGTCGGACAGATAAACTATTTTTTAAGCACTTTCAACTATGTTTATATTGGTTTCGGATAAATTTATAAAAAAGATACTTCACTTTCAAAACTAGTTCTGAAAGTGGAATTATGTTATTAAAAAATCTACAATTCTGATAAGTGGAACAAGCCATATTAGAACTAACATAAGTTATCCTATAGAAAAAAGAAATGTTTGAAAATATTCAAATTTAATTCAGAAATTCGAAAATACCCAGCGCATGGGTTTAGAATCAGTAAGCGGGTGTTTTCAAGTGAGTGAATAGACCACTTAATTGCACAAAGTATGCAAATCAAGTACAGCATCACATTTGTTTTAAAAGATGCTATACATATTAACATAAGAAATTCAATTTTTTTATATTGTCCCTGATTTCTAAACTATTCTCCTCCCTTTACTAAGAACATTTAAAAATATTATATTGTTTTGCGACCAAAACTTATTGAATTTTATTTAAATTTTATGAAAATTCAATTTTTTAGATTATCTAGATCAATCTAGATATCTTAGATTATCTAGAAAATCAATATAACTATAATTTATACAGAAACAGTATACAAATTAAATTTCATGTTTTAATATGCATACAGCTTATTGTAAAACAAATATAATATACATAAAATCTGTACTTAAATTTTATAATCTGATTTATGATATGATCTAAAAGATGTACATTTTGAATCACCCGAAATATATCTCTTTGAATAAATGATAAAGAAGTCCGCAAATATGTCAAGCCTACGGGCTCGTGTGGTCATTAATTCGCCTCTGGCATAACTATTGAATTTTTCATTATCTAAAGATTATTTTAAAATTTATTTTATTATTTATTTATTTATTTTTGATAATTGAATTACATCTTAAGTCATAAATGATTTTTTTTTTCGTGATTACAATATCATGAATAAATTCATCAGTAATTGAACATTTCAAGTCAGTATTTCCCAAATTTTTTTTTAATAAATGGCACAGTTTAGAGTGTTCTCACATCGTGACGTATTATCTTTTGACATATGAAACATTTAATGTGTTCTTTTAATACATGCATAAAATTTTCAGACGGCTCTTGATAATGATATAATGTGTTTAATTTTCTTTCAAGTAAAGCATGTTTCAGATTATGCCATCAATACTGAAATTTAAATGAAATGTTTGAACCGTATGGCAATACTCAAATAAAAACTGACTACTTTGACACATTTTTAGTTCATTTTTGTTCTTAAGCGAAGGAAAGGGGCAGATACTCTTATTCGAAAACTGTGCAATCGAATAGTTTTCTATTCTTGGATAAAGGAAGAAGATATTTCAAAGAATGTTGTCAAGGAACCGCTTTGAATACGGAAAAAGAAAAATCTGCCATCATGAGAAAACAGCTGTTTATAAGTCAAGATATAACTCATTTATCGGGAAACGAAAAATCTTTGCATAACAAATCATTGAATAGTTATGTCTCCAAGTATTGTGTTTTTATGTCTTTAAATGATCCGTTAATGTGCCAGTAACTCTTGTGTTGCATAGAGCAAAGATTTTTTTTTCTTTTTTTAGGGGGTAGGGGGCGAAGGAGAATGGATCACTTTAACAGTCATGAAAAAAATTACATTATAGATGTAATCTGTTGTAACTGAAAATCTTTTATGATATGTGACATTTCTGATCAATTTTTTTAAAACTGATAGAGAATACCGAAAAAGTACACATGTAAGCATAAAGGAAATTTCGCAGCACTGTCAGAACATTCCGCATTATTGAATTGTGAAAGAGAAAAGATGGAAATTGGCAATTATAAAATAAGTTAATACTGATTAAATTAACTTATGATTTTAACACTTTTCGACATAACTGAAATGAAACGTTAATTTCTAATATGCTTGTTTGACATTTCCTTTCAGGATGACAGGTAGAGGCAGTTCCGAATTTTCTAACGGGCTGGACCGACAATAAATAAATAAATTAAAATTAAAAAAAAAAGAAAGAAAGAAAAAGAAAAGAAATTGAACGGGCCTTACGGGCCAGGCCGGGCCAATAAAATATTTAGTGGGCCGGACGATCCGTTAGAAAGATTTATGCAAAAACGATAAAATGTGAACTATTTTTGATGAATACAGCTTTATCGAGAATAAATATAAATGTGCATCACGAACCGATTCTTATTTGGCAACATCAATATAGAGATGTAAGTTTTACAGATCGGCATCGGGCAGTTACATTGTATCTAATCCGGGCTTAATGCTTTTTTAGCAGACTCGTTCCTGGCCGAGATCAGGCTTGCATTGCTTTTCTACATATAGTCGAGCCGGGCCGGAACCAGACTTAATTGCGCTTATGATGTGTAGGGCAGACAACAAGATTTGTAAAAGTTTGAATAGCGATAAAGAATTTATACGTTAATGTAATCTATGGAAATATTACTTCTTAGTAGTTCTTAAATTCATTTCTCAACAATGCGAAAGTCTGTCACTTTTTCTGACTAATTTTTAACTGTAAATTAATATATAAAACCAACAAGCCTGACTGTTAAAAAGATTTAGAATCAAATAGAGTTTTCTATTTTTGATAAATAAGAAAATTGTATACACTTGTTGAGATATAAGAGATTCTTGTCATGTAGTTGGAGATTTTTTCCCCCTTCCCATGGTGTCGCTTCCGGAAATTTGATTCAAAACGCTAACTTTGATAGCATTTTCTTAAACTGCTTATATAAAAAAATGGATAAAGCCATTCGATTACATAGTTTCTAAATAAAAACACTTGGTAATTTTATGCGTTTCCGAAAAAAAAAAAAAAAAAAAAAAAAAAATTAGAAATGTATTAGAAAGTAGCGCCTTCGGATTTGAAAAAATCATTAATAAAATGATATAGAAATATATCCATAAATCTTCTTTTTATTTTGCAGCTTCAAAAGTTGTGATGTTTTTAACTTTCTCTTTTTCTTTTATTCTAAATCTTTTTTTAAATGAATCTTTATTTAAATGTTGAAAGTCTAAGAATATAAATAATCATTAATGTTGCTATTTTGCATTTTCTGTAATATATATACTGTAAAATCATTCCATAAATGCATGCAGTATGTATGCAGTATTCTTTGAAAAAATGTTAATTATATGATAAAAATTTGATTTTTTTAGAAATAGAAATTATGTCGGCAAAATTATTCAAGGGCAAAAATAACTATACGACGCATGTCGCACGTCGCGCTCTTTCTGCTTCAGGAAATGTTCCCTCAATAATAAATAAGGAGGAAATTAACGAGGAAATAACAAAAATCATCAATTTTTAAAAAATAAAAACGTGTATCAATACCTATATTAAAACCTTACTCGTAATTTTTAATATTTGTTAAAGAGAAAAAAAAAATATTTATTAGATCTCATAATTTTTGCTTTTCAAACGGGGGGGGGGGGGGAATTAAAGAATTCTTTTTCGAAAGCCACATCAGCAAAAACTGAATCTTTTTTCTTTTCTTTTTTTTATGTTTGAAATCCATTTCTCTAAAAACAGTTTAAAATAGTAATAATAATAATAATTTGCGCATATATAATTCAGCAATATTGTTTTTTTCCCCTTCAAAAACAGCTTTAAATGAATTTCAATCAAAATATTGCAGAATAATAATTCAGTATATGAAATATTTTTCCAACACTATTTCATTTTTACATTCTATGCAAAAATCCTTTTTAGTTTAAGTGTGAACTAACTTCAACTAATAATGCTGTATAATTAAAAGTTTTATTTATTTATTTATTTATTTTTCTTGTATTGCTGCATGGCATATTTAAAGAAACATTGTAACGTTAGTTGATAAAATGCACAATGTATATATCGCATTTCATGTTATAAACTGAGTGCGACATTTCTACATACAAACTTAAAAAACAGAATATTTGTGTTATTGGGTGGGTAGAAATATTTGTTTGAGAACCGCTTTCAAAAGTAAAGAAGAGATTACACATCTGGACCACTGGTTTCCCAGATGTTCTTGAGTCCAGATAAGATCATCTTTCTTCAGGGACTGACCATTAAATAAATAAAGTAAACATAAAGTGGAAAATGCATGTCTTTCGAAGACGTAATCAATCACCCGGAAAAAAAATCATTCCCGCTGATAAAAAGGGAAAATCAAAGGCAACAAAATGGCGTTAGTTTTAATTTTATCAAAAACAGCAGAAGATTAATCACTTTGTCCCGCCCCTAATTTGTTAACCTGCCGAAAATGTCATCACCTCAAATTAAAAATAATCGATTTTGGCTGTTATGGGAAGAGGCCTATCGAATT
Organism: Maratus speculifer; assembly: GCA_964019185.1. Classification (NCBI taxonomy): domain Eukaryota; kingdom Metazoa; phylum Arthropoda; class Arachnida; order Araneae; family Salticidae; genus Maratus; species Maratus speculifer. Next base: position 306,366,199 of record OZ025295.1, on the reverse strand, counting down.
TCCTCGAACATTTGACCTAGCCTAATGAGATTCTGGTATCCGAAAAGCCTAAAACGCAAAATTTAATTAATATTCTGAGAAAATGAGCTTAGTAGTGCCTCATGTTGGGTAATTTATACTAAAACCTAATAAGCATCTATTTATGTCAAGACCTAACAGAATCTGAAATTTGATGGAATTTCGTCCATTAGTTCTTGAGATATAGTTATAACAAAAAAAATTGCAAAACGTAGCACAGCAACACCGTATCTTGGACAATTTATGCCAAAACGTAAAAAAAGCGCCTTATTATGTTATGGTGTAAAAGAATCTGAAGGTTGATGAAATTCTGTGCATTAGTTCTTGAGATATAGCTAGTTAAAAAAAAACCGTGTAAAATATAGCACAGCAGCACCATTAGTTGAAGGATTTATAACAAAACGTAATTATCGTGTAATTATGTTATATGTCATTTTGTAACAAAATCCGAAGTTTGATGAAATTCTGTGCGTTGGTTGTTGAGATATAGCTATCGGAAAAATTGTGCAAAATGCAGCATAGCTGCACCACCTGTTGCAAGGTTAATACCAAAATGTAATCAGCGTCTAATTATGTTATATATTCTAGTGTAACAGAATCCAAAATTTGATGAAGTTCTCTGCATTTGTTCTTGAGATATAGCTATCGCAAAGTCGTGCAAAATGTAGCATAGCAACGCCACCTATAGGGCAGTTCACACCAAAACCTTATCAGCGACTATGTATCTCAAGGTATCGTGGAATCTGAAGTTTGGGGAAATTCTGTGCATTAGTTCTTGAGATAAATTTATCATGAAAATCAGGAAAAACGTGGCATAGCAGCGCCACCTGCTGGCCAATTTGCACCAAAACTTAATCAGCGTCTATGTATATCAAGGGGTCACAGAATCTGAAGTTTGGTGAAATTCTGTGCATTAGTTCTTGAGATAAAGCAATCTTAAAAATCATGAAAAACGTGGCATAGCAGCGCCACCTGCTGGCCAATTTACACCAAAACTTAATCAGCGTCTATGTATATCAAGGGGTCACAGAATCTGAAGTTTGGTGAAATTCTCTGCATTAGTTCTTGAGATATAGCAATCTTGAAAATCATGAAAAACGTAGTATAGCAGCGCCACCTGCAGACCAATTTTCACCAAAAACCAATAGGCACTAATTCATATTAAGGTCTAACTGAATATAAAATTTTATTAAATTTCGAGCATTAGTTCTTGAGATAGAGCGCCCACAATTTTTTTGTCACATACAGACAGACAGACGCACAGACAGACAGACAGACAGACGGACAGACTCACAGACAGACATTTTCTAAAAATAGTCAAAACGTGTTCAGGACCTTCTAAAACGTATAAATCCGTCGAAATCCGGAAGTCGAAAATTTTCATGAATCCAATACTTTCTTCTTGTAAAGATAGAAGAAAGTAAAAAGAATTAACCAGTTCTCTAATTAGATGTAATTAATATAGATATGCATATTTTAATGAAAAAAACTATTACACTTGGCGATCAATAATTATTATTTTAAATCGTCATTTGGCGAGTGATGACTAGTGTGGCGATCGATGACCAATAAATTACTTGAAATGCATATGGAATCAAATCTGATGAATATATTTTGCAAAATAAAACTGTATTTCTTGAAAAAAACATGCAACTGAAATAGATAAAAGAATGCGGCAAAGAAACGAAATATTGAAAATACAGCCATGTCATTGAAATCTGTTTGCATCCAGTAGGAAAAAGAAATAACCACTTTTCTAATTAGATGTAATTAATGTAGAGATGCATATTTCCATGAAAAAAATTGCATTTCACTTGGCGATTGAAAATAGATCTATTAAATCGCCACTTGGCGAGTGACGACTAGGATGGCGATCGATAGCCAACAAATCAGTGGCGTAGCTAAGGGGGTGCAAGGGGGGCGTCCGCCCCGGGCGCCGAGGCCTAGGGGCGCCAAATTGAGAGAAATTTATATATATCTATATTGGGGTGGGGGCGCAAAATTTCTTGCTGGCCCCGGGCGTCAAAAAACAGCTACGCTACTGCAATAAATTACTTGAAATGTGTGTGGAATCAATGCTGATGAATACATTTTTGCAAAATGAAACTGCATTTCTGGAAAAAATACCAAACTGAACATAGTAAAAGAACTCTACAAAAAACCAAAATATTGAAAATATAGCTATGTCATTGAAATCTGTTTGCATCCAGTAAAAAAAAGAAGAAAACACTTTTCTAATTAGATGTGATCAATGTAGAGATGCAGACTTCTATGACAAAAACTGCATTTCACTGGGCGACCGAAAATAGATTTTTTTTAACCGCCACTTGGCGAATGACGACAAGTGTGGCAAACGAAATTTTTAAATTGCCACTTTTACATTTTTAATAACCACATGGAAGTGACTGCTGCTAATATTAAATCAAATCCTACTAAATAAATTTAACACCAGCTTGCAATGTTTTTCTTAAATAATCTTTTTCTTAAATCGAAAACACTGAGGTTTGTGATGTGTGTTTATATCGGATCCTCTACATCGATTTAACACCAACTTGCTCTGTTTTCTCTAAATCATCTTTTTCTTACATCACCTTTTTCCTAAATTGGAAAGCATTGAGGTTTGCAAAGTTTGCTTAAATCGATTTAACACTAGTTTGACATGCAAGCAGTATATACAACAAAGTAGATAACTCAATTTTCTGATGTTAGCTCTGAATCATTATTTGAAAACTATAAAAAACCAATGGCTAAATCACGATTTAAGACTGACTAAATCGCGATGTAAGGCAATGGCTAAATCGCGATGTAAGGCGATGGCTAAATCGCGATGTATGGCAATGGCTAAATCGCGATTTCCGATGTAGCGATTTAAGAAACTGACTAAATCGCGATTTCCGATGTAAGTTATAAATCGATAGTAGTAAGGAAACGAGAGTTTAAGGACAAGCGCAGGTGGCACTGTGGCACCGTGCCTCCTGCGGCTGTCCCACCGCCACCATCCCTCCTGGTCCCTCCTGCGGTGCCTCCTGCGCCCACCGTGCGTCCCCCTCCACAAACGCCCCCTAGTGGAAAAAAGGAACATTCTATTATAACAGGATAGGTGAACAACCTTCCCTAATTAAAAATATTATCAATCACATCTCAACATTGAAACATACTATAAGATGAAGATTAAATTTGTATTTGAATTTTAAACAACCGTAATTTTAATGAGTATTATTAATTAAGCGAAACAATTAAAATTTCAGTTTTTAACCATTTTATTTAGATTTCTTCAACTACAAGATGAGATTATCAATTTAACTCAAGAAAGTTAAACATATATTTGAATTTTGCTTCATAGACATCTTAATGAGTAGTATTAATTAAGTAAAAACAATAGAAAATATCCAGTTTTATAGAAAAAGACTGATTTCTTACGATTTTTATCAACTATATGATCAATGTAACGACTTAAAAGTTGAAAGTTAAACATGTATCCTAGTTTTTCAACAGCTATAGCCTTAATGAGTATCGTTAATTAAGTAAAAAAAAACAATGGAAAATATCAAGTTTTATGGAAAAAGACTGATCTCTTGCGATTTTTATCAACTTAAGAGAGAAAACTTAAACATACATTTCAGTTTTTCAACAGCTATAACCTTAATGAGCATTCATAATTAAGTAAAAAACAATGGAAAATATCGATTTTTATAGAAAAAGACTGATTTCTTACGATTTTTATCAACTGCAACATCAGTGTATCGACTTACAAGTTGAAAGTTAAACATGCATTCTAGTTTTTCAACAGCTATAATCTTAATGAGTATCGTTAATTAAGTAAAAAACAATGGAAATAAATATCAAGTTTTATAGAAAAAGACTGATTTCTTACGATTTTTTCAACTCAAACTTCAGAATATCAATTTGATAGAAAGAAATTTAAGCATGCATTCGAGTTTTGGACAACCATTTCCTTCACGAACATTAATAATTAAGCAAAACAACGGAAAATATTAAATTTTTAACTGATTTCTTCATATTTATTTTATTTTTTTATATATAAATATATAAAATCAGAATACACAACTTAAAATAGAAATTTAAACATATTTTTTAGTTTTTGAACAGTCGTTACCTCAAAGAATTTCAATAATTGAACAATTAACAAAGGAAACTAATGATTTTTTAACGAAAAAAGACGAATTAAACGAATTTGGTTAACTTTTACTCTAAATGGAAATTTCATCATACTTTTATATACTAACTAAGTAGAATTTTAATGCATAAACGAACACATTTCAGTAAATATTCATCGCACACACAAATATGAAAACAACACCTGCTTCTTGTGACGTCATATTGAAACAAAAACTTATTCCTTTGAAGTCCCTCACCATGCCTTTTCACCCCCATCACCCCCAATTTTTTACTTCAGGTAGGGAGATGGACAAAGCAATGACCTCGCATTCTTGTATATTTAGAAGTCTGGGAGAAAAAAAGAGACATTTTATGCACTCCAATTTCATAACAGTTACCGCAATATCCCAAAATTTGAATTTTGGAAGACATAATCAGTATAATTAATTAAACAAAATAATAGAAATATTATTTTTTAAGGGGTAAAGGTGAATTTAAGCGAATTTGATTAGTTTTACAATAGTCTTTTGAATCGCAACTTGGAAATATGGATTTCTAACAGAAGAGTTAAACGTATATTTTAATTTTAACAACAAAAACTTAACAAGTATCATTAATTAAACAAAAATAAATATAAATTTTAAAGAAAAGACGAATTTGAATAATTTTACATTAGTATTTTCAAAAGCAACATTTAAATATCAATACTTATTCACATATTTCACTTATTCACTGTATTCAATACTATATTTAATAAATTTGGATACACTTTAAGAATTTTCTAATCTATAATTAAATATTAGCTGTATATTTAATGTTACCCATGTTTTCAACATTAGTTCATAATCGTGAATTTTGTATTTTAAATACCATGTTATTCAGGTTCAGTTTATTTTCACTTGAAATCATACAGAATTTTTTAACAGAGTTTGTTTTTGAAATCATTGAAGCAACTGTATTTAATATTTTTAACATCAATTTTCTAACATTTTCCGATTATACATTCTTCAGAAGTACATTTCTAAATGCTACAATCACTTTACATATCGAAAAGATATCATTGAAGCAACTGTATGTAATATTTTTAATACCAATTTTCTAAGATTTTTTAACATTTTCCGGTTATACGTTCCTCAAAAGTTATTATTACGTATTCTAAACAATAGAAAATATTAATTTTAAGAATAAAAAGACGAATTTAAACAAATTTTATTAGTTTTACACTATTTTTTCTCATCTCCAACACGGATATATCAATTTTAACAGAAGAATTAAACGTATATTTTAGTTTTTAACAACAAAAATGTATTAAGTATCATTGATTAAACAAAAATAAATATCAATTTTCAAGAAAAGACAATTTTTTACACAAATTTTCAACTTTGAAATACATTTGTTTACATATATTGTTTCAGTATATTACTAAACTTAAACTTTTTAAAAAGTTTGAATGTCTTTACAAAGGGTTCATACTTATATTTTTCACGCCTTGACTGCATTTGAAATCTTACAACAAAAGTATACTTTTATTATTATTATTATTATTATTCTAGAAAACCTAAAAAATCATTTCTTGCTGCTTTAGACACTTGACATATTAAAACTACTCTACCCATATAATTAATCAAATTAGGACATGATTCATCTTACACTTCAAAATTTCTGAATTTTTACAATACTTATTTTCATCAAACTTTATTCTTGATCCTATATATTTTAATAGCACAGAATTTTAACATCTGTTTTTATCTACTTATCAGAAAATTATTAAAACACCCAACACCATTTTCCAAATATGAATATTATCTTTACAGTTTAATAATGCAAAACATACACGAATACAAAGTTAAATTTTTACAAACATTTCATATTTCAAACCAAACTATTCGAAATTTTCACAACATAAGAGCAAACATTAGACGAACTTTTTAACATTAATATTGCTTAGATCTTTTCATTATAACCTTTAACTATGATAATTATCCAATTTTAGGTTGATTGTCGAAAAACTGTAACTGAAATTACATAAACTTAATGTAAAAAAACATGTTCTCACACAATTTCTTGAAATTCAACAAAGAATGGACTATTACTCTAATACTTATCTACATCAATCTCGACTCTCGATAGTATATAGATATTTCATCATTACATACTTACCAACTCTTTTCAAACGTTTATCAGAAAATCAAGTCAATCAAAGTCAAGTAATTATCACACCTGTTCCTCAGAAATATTACTATCATATGAAACAGTAAAGAAAATTAATAAATATTTAATATTTAATAACCTCATACGTGAAATTACTGCCGAATGAGAATACTGATAATCAATAAAATCAACTGTTGGACAAAAAATAGTACAGATTACTGAAAATCCAAATCATTTTTTCTACAAAAATTACAAAAATTAACAAATGAATGACAAGTTAGAGAAATAACTAAAAAAATTAATGAACATATTTACAAATTTATTAAAATCACACCTTTTTCTGGATTACAAACCACAATTTCTTGAAAAATTTAACACCGAATTTGCAAGATTTTAATCCTAGTATTACATACACTCAACAAATATTCAAAATTAACAAAAAAATATTTTTTTAGTCTCATCAATAAGCAGAAATTCTATATTAAAAGAATATTTTCATAGTAGTACTTATAAAAATGAGAGTTTACAAACTGATTTTCATAATTTTATCACATTTAAACTTAATTTTTATACATAAAACATTATTTAACCAAATTTTATACTTTCTAATTCAGTAAAATTCAATACTTTTTTAGTTTTTAAACCAATACCACAATATTTATTTACATCAAACTTGATTATTTACCTTTTATATTTCCACATTACACAAGTGAGATAAATACTAACTTGGAACGAGAGTTGAAGTCAATTGATTCTATTCGATTTTCATCGTATACGCATGTTGAAGTCAATTGATTCTATTCGATTTTCATCGTATACGCATTTCTACTACACGAAATTTCTTACTTCTATAAGCATCTAAGGTATTAAAACTAATCTACTCATATTTTTAATGAATTCATCAGATGTTTCATCTCGCACTTCTGAATTATCATCCATCAAGTTGCTTAAAATATAAATACTATCTTTATAGTTTTAATGTAGTATACATGACTAATCTTGAGTTAGACCTTCCATAGTATTAATCAAATTATCATATGTTTCATCTTACAGTTAACGATTTCTGAATTATCGTCCATCTAGTTGTTTAAAATATTAATAAAATGTTTATAGTTTTTGATTATACAAAGTATGTATGAATACAATCTTTAATTTTTAACAGTTCATATTTCAAATAACCTATTTTCGAAACCAAACTATGTGAATTTTACCACAATGGTTATCATCATACAGAGATTTGTGTTTCATACTTTTTCTAAAAATTATCAGATATGTACTCCTCAGAGGAATTTCTATCATATGAGTAAATAAAAAAAAAATAATAATTTATATTAAACGTACAACGAAAATTGATTGCAATATACGTGTATTTAATAAAAATAAATAAATAAGCGATTATTTATACATTAAACCTTTACTAAATATATATTTCTTGCGTTATACAGATGTTTCAACAAGATGAACTAAAAGAGCAGCAAACTTCAGAAATTAATGATCTGAATGATTCATCCCTAGCACATGTAGCGTTAATGAGTAATACATATGTAAGTACTTATATGAAAAATACTAGAATTCGTATATGTAACGTAATTAGAGTAATATAAAATGATTTGTCTTACTGCCTACACTTTAACAAATACCTTTTTACCTATATTGTTGAAGATAATCCTAATTGTTTGCATTTATTTCTATTACAGATGTGTTCTATTTGCTACAAACACTTCTTAAGTAAATGAAATTTAACAGAACATACAAAAATCCATACAGGTGAAAAACCTTACACTTGGGAAGATTACCAAATGCGGTTTTCAAGAAGACGTGAATCAAAAATGCACACATCATCATGTAAAGCGTCGTCAGTTATATGCAAACTTAGTGAAGATATTCAAAAATTAGTCAGACGTTTGAAGAATTTAGACATAAAGGAAGATATTTAGACTATATATCCATCATATTTTCATAACACTTACCACAATATCTCAAACTTAAAATTTGGAAGACACACACTGCTGAAAAGTAATTTTGTTACCCGTGATTCTTCTAACCAGCATGAATGTATAGATATTATTTTGCAATGTATTATTTAAATGCTCACAATAAATATTCTTTTATATGCATATATCGTTGTGTTTATTTTTTTAAAACCTATTACATTAATAAAATAGGTTACACACACATACATACACATAACATTTTAAGTGAAACAACACTCTCACAACTTAAAAAATGCATAAGAACAAACAAAAATAAGCAGATGTATGAAAAAATATGCAAGTTTACAAAATAATTTCACTGTTTTATAGAAATACCAACAAAAAATATTTACAATATAAAAAAATTACAAAAGTGAAAAGAAAAAACACAAATGTAAAACAAAAAAATCACAAAGTGAAAAACTCACAACAAAGTTTTAAAAAAAAAATTTACAACAAAAATTTTTTTTACAAAAACCGAAACTTCAAAAAATATTTTTACAAAAAAATTTTTTTCAAAAACATTTTTCACAAATTTTTTTTTTTTTTCAAAATAAGTTTTTACAAAAGTAAAAAATAAAAAATCACAACGTTAAAAAAATGAAAAATTTTAGTTAAAAAAAGTGTAAAAAAAATTGCAAAAAAAGTTGCAAAAATTTCAAAAAAAGTTATGAAAAAAGTATCAAAAATTTTGTTCTTTTTAATAGCAAATACAATGGTTTTACCATTGCATACTGTATTATAAAGAACAAAATTTTTGATACTTTTTTGATAACTTTTTTTGAAATTTTTGCAACTTTTTTTGCAATTTTTTTTACACTTTTTTTAACTAAAATTATTCATTTTTTTAACGTTGTGATTTTTTATTTTTTACTTTTGTAAAAACTTATTTTGAAAAAAAAATTTTTGTGAAAAATGTTTTTGAAAAAATTTTTTTTTGTAAAAATATTTTTTGAAGTTTCGGTTTTTGTAAAAAAAATTTTTGTTGTAAATTTTTTTTTTTAAACTTTGTTGTGAGTTTTTCACTTTGTGATTTTTTTGTTTTACATTTGTGTTTTTTCTTTTCACTTTTGTAATTTTTTTATATTGTAAATATTTTTTGTTGGTATTTCTATAAAACAGTGAAATTATTTTGTAAACTTGCATATTTTTTCATACATCTGCTTATTTTTGTTTGTTCTTATGCATTTTTTAAGTTGTGAGAGTGTTGTTTCACTTAAAATGTTATGTGTATGTATGTGTGTGTAACCTATTTTATTAATGTAATAGGTTTTAAAAAAATAAACACAACGATATATGCATATAAAAGAATATTTATTGTGAGCATTTAAATAATACATTGCAAAATAATATCTATACATTCATGCTGGTTAGAAGAATCACGGGTAACAAAATTACTTTTCAGCAGTGTGTGTCTTCCAAATTTTAAGTTTGAGATATTGTGGTAAGTGTTATGAAAATATGATGGATATATAGTCTAAATATCTTCCTTTATGTCTAAATTCTTCAAACGTCTGACTAATTTTTGAATATCTTCACTAAGTTTGCATATAACTGACGACGCTTTACATGATGATGTGTGCATTTTTGATTCACGTCTTCTTGAAAACCGCATTTGGTAATCTTCCCAAGTGTAAGGTTTTTCACCTGTATGGATTTTTGTATGTTCTGTTAAATTTCATTTACTTAAGAAGTGTTTGTAGCAAATAGAACACATCTGTAATAGAAATAAATGCAAACAATTAGGATTATCTTCAACAATATAGGTAAAAAGGTATTTGTTAAAGTGTAGGCAGTAAGACAAATCATTTTATATTACTCTAATTACGTTACATATACGAATTCTAGTATTTTTCATATAAGTACTTACATATGTATTATTCATTAACGCTACATGTGCTAGGGATGAATCATTCAGATCATTAATTTCTGAAGTTTGCTGCTGTTTTAGTTCATCTTGTTGAAACATCTGTATAACGCAAGAAATATATATTTAGTAAAGGTTTAATGTATAAATAATCGCTTATTTATTTATTTTTATTAAATACATGTATATTGCAATCAATTTTCGTTGTACGTTTAATATAAATTATTTTTTTTTTTTATTTACTCATATGATAGAAATTCCTCTGAGGAGTACATATCTGATAATTTTTAGAAAAAGTATGAAACACAAATCTCTGTATGATGATAACCATTGTGGTAAAATTCACATAGTTTGGTTTCGAAAATAGGTTATTTGAAATATGAACCGTTAAAAATTAAAGATTGTATTCATACATACTTTGTATAATCAAAAACTATAAACATTTTATTAATATTTTAAACAACTAGATGGACGATAATTCAGAAATCGTTAACTGTAAGATGAAACATATGATAATTTGATTAATACTATGGAAGGTCTAACTCAAGATTAGTCATGTATACTACATTAAAACTATAAAGATAGTATTTATATTTTAAGCAACTTGATGGATGATAATTCAGAAGTGCGAGATGAAACATCTGATGAATTCATTAAAAATATGAGTAGATTAGTTTTAATACATTAGATGCTTATAGAAGTAAGAAATTTCGTGTAGTAGAAATGCGTATACGATGAAAATCGAATAGAATCAATTGACTTCAACATGCGTATACGATGAAAATCGAATAGAATCAATTGACTTCAACTCTCGTTCCAAGTTAGTATTTATCTCACTTGTGTAATGCGGAAATATAAAAGGTAAATAATCAAGTTTGATGTAAATAAATATTGTGGTATTGGTTTAAAAACTAAAAAAGTATTGAATTTTACTGAATTAGAAAGTATAAAATTTGGTTAAATAACGTTTTATGTATAAAAATTAAGTTTAAATGTGATAAAATTATGAAAATCAGTTTGTAAACTCTCATTTTTATAAGTACTACTATGAAAATATTCTTTTAATATAGAATTTCTGCTTATTGATGAGAGTAAAAAAATATTTTTTTGTTAATTTTGAATATTTGTTGAGTGTATGTAATACTAGGATTAAAATCTTGCAAATTCGGTGTTAAATTTTTCAAGAAATTGTGGTTTGTAATCCAGAAAAAGGTGTGATTTTAATAAATTTGTAAATATGTTCATTAATTTTTTTAGTTATTTCTCTAACTTGTCATTCATTTGTTAATTTTTGTAATTTTTGTAGAAAAAATGATTTGGATTTTCAGTAATCTGTACTATTTTTTGTCCAACAGTTGATTTTATTGATTATCAGTATTCTCATTCGGCAGTAATTTCACGTATGAGGTTATTAAATATTAAATATTTATTAATTTTCTTTACTGTTTCATATGATAGTAATATTTCTGAGGAACAGGTGTGATAATTACTAGACTTTGATTGACTTGATTTTCTGATAAACGTTTGAAACGAGTTGGTAAGTATGTAATGATGAAATATCTATATACTATCGAGAGTCGAGATTGATGTAGATAAGTATTAGAGTAATAGTCCATTCTTTGTTGAATTTCAAGAAATTGTGTGAGAACATGTTTTTTTACATTAAGTTTATGTAATTTCAGTTACAGTTTTTCGACAATCAACCTAAAATTGGATAATTATCATAGTTAAAGGTTATAATGAAAAGATCTAAACAATATTAATGTTAAAAAGTTCGTCTAATGTTTGCTCTTATGTTGTGAAAATTTCGAATAGTTTGGTTTGAAATATGAAATGTTTGTAAAAATTTAACTTTGTATTCGTGTATGTTTTGCATTATTAAACTGTAAAGATAATATTCATATTTGGAAAATGGTGTTGGGTGTTTTAATAATTTTCCGATAAGTAGATAAAAACAGATGTTAAAATTCTGTGCTATTAAAATATATAGGATCAAGAATAAAGTTTGATGAAAATAAGTATTGTAAAAATTCAGAAATTTTGAAGTGTAAGATGAATCATGTCCTAATTTGATTAATTATATGGGTAGAGTAGTTTTAATATGTCAAGTGTCTAAAGCAGCAAGAAATGATTTTTTAGGTTTTCTAGAATAATAATAATAATAATAATAAAAGTATACTTTTGTTGTAAGATTTCAAATGCAGTCAAGGCGTGAAAAATATAAGTATGAACCCTTTGTAAAGACATTCAAACTTTTTAAAAAGTTTAAGTTTAGTAATATACTGAAAAAATATATGTAAACAAATGTATTTCAAAGTTGAAAATTTGTGTAAAAAATTGTCTTTTCTTGAAAATTGATATTTATTTTTGTTTAATCAATGATACTTAATACATTTTTGTTGTTAAAAACTAAAATATACGTTTAATTCTTCTGTTAAAATTGATATATCCGTGTTGGAGATGAGAAAAAATAGTGTAAAACTAATAAAATTTGTTTAAATTCGTCTTTTTATTCTTAAAATTAATATTTTCTATTGTTTAGAATACGTAATAATAACTTTTCAGGAACGTATAACCGGAAAATGTTAAAAAATCTTAGAAAATTGGTATTAAAAATATTACATACAGTTGCTTCAATGATATCTTTTCGATATGTAAAGTGATTGTAGCATTTAGAAATGTACTTCTGAAGAATGTATAATCGGAAAATGTTAGAAAATTGGTGTTAAAAATATTAAATACAGTTGCTTCAATGATTTCAAAAACAAACTCTGTTAAAAAATTCTGTATGATTTCAAGTGAAAATAAACTGAACCTGAATAACATGGTATTTAAAATACAAAATTCACGATTATGAACTAATGTTGAAAACATGGGTAACATTAAATATACAGCTAATATTTAATTATAGATTAGAAAATTCTTAAAGTGTATCCAAATTTATTAAATATAGTATTGAATACAGTGAATAAGTGAAATATGTGAATAAGTATTGATATTTAAATGTTGCTTTTGAAAATACTAATGTAAAATTATTCAAATTCGTCTTTTCTTTAAAATTTATATTTATTTTTGTTTAATTAATGATACTTGTTAAGTTTTTGTTGTTAAAATTAAAATATACGTTTAACTCTTCTGTTAGAAATCCATATTTCCAAGTTGCGATTCAAAAGACTATTGTAAAACTAATCAAATTCGCTTAAATTCACCTTTACCCCTTAAAAAATAATATTTCTATTATTTTGTTTAATTAATTATACTGATTATGTCTTCCAAAATTCAAATTTTGGGATATTGCGGTAACTGTTATGAAATTGGAGTGCATAAAATGTCTCTTTTTTTCTCCCAGACTTCTAAATATACAAGAATGCGAGGTCATTGCTTTGTCCATCTCCCTACCTGAAGTAAAAAATTGGGGGTGATGGGGGTGAAAAGGCATGGTGAGGGACTTCAAAGGAATAAGTTTTGGTTTCAATATGACGTCACAAGAAGCAGGTGTTGTTTTCATATTTGTGTGTGCGATGAATATTTACTGAAATGTGTTCGTTTATGCATTAAAATTCTACTTAGTTAGTATATAAAAGTATGATGAAATTTCCATTTAGAGTAAAAGTTAACCAAATTCGTTTAATTCGTCTTTTTTCGTTAAAAAATCATTAGTTTCCTTTGTTAATTGTTCAATTATTGAAATTCTTTGAGGTAACGACTGTTCAAAAACTAAAAAATATGTTTAAATTTCTATTTTAAGTTGTGTATTCTGATTTTATATATTTATATATAAAAAAATAAAATAAATATGAAGAAATCAGTTAAAAATTTAATATTTTCCGTTGTTTTGCTTAATTATTAATGTTCGTGAAGGAAATGGTTGTCCAAAACTCGAATGCATGCTTAAATTTCTTTCTATCAAATTGATATTCTGAAGTTTGAGTTGAAAAAATCGTAAGAAATCAGTCTTTTTCTATAAAACTTGATATTTATTTCCATTGTTTTTTACTTAATTAACGATACTCATTAAGATTATAGCTGTTGAAAAACTAGAATGCATGTTTAACTTTCAACTTGTAAGTCGATACACTGATGTTGCAGTTGATAAAAATCGTAAGAAATCAGTCTTTTTCTATAAAAATCGATATTTTCCATAGTTTTTTACTTAATTATGAATGCTCATTAAGGTTATAGCTGTTGAAAAACTGAAATGTATGTTTAAGTTTTCTCTCTTAAGTTGATAAAAATTGCAAGAGATCAGTCTTTTTCCATAAAACTTGATATTTTCCATTGTTTTTTTTTACTTAATTAACGATACTCATTAAGGCTATAGCTGTTGAAAAACTAGGATACATGTTTAACTTTCAACTTTTAAGTCGTTACATTGATCATATAGTTGATAAAAATCGTAAGAAATCAGTCTTTTTCTATAAAACTGGATATTTTCTATTGTTTTTACTTAATTAATACTACTCATTAAGATGTCTATGAAGCAAAATTCAATTATATGTTTAACTTTCTTGAGTTAAATTGATAATCTCATCTTGTAGTTGAAGAAATCTAAATAAAATGGTTAAAAACTGAAATTTTAATTGTTTCGCTTAATTAATAATACTCATTAAAATTACTTTTGTTTAAAATTCAAATACAAATTTAATCTTCATCTTATAGTATGATTCAATGTTGAGATGTGATTGATAATATTTTTAATTAGGGAAGGTTGTTCACCTATCCTGTTATAATAGAATGTTCATTTTTTCCACTAGGGGGCGTTTGTGGAGGGGGATGCACGGTGGGCGCAGGAGGCACCGCAGGAGGGACCAGGAGGGATGGTGGCGGTGGGACAGCCGCAGGAGGCACCGCAGGAGGCACCGCGCCACAGTGCCACCTGCGCTTGTCTTTAAACTCTCGTTTCCTTACTACTATCGATTTAAGAGATAAATCGATTTAAGGCCCAGGCCTAATATATATATATATATATATATATATATATATATATATATATATATATATAACCATTAATATTATTACAATATATGAACATGAACCATTGAATTTAATAAATTATAGTACATTAAACATGGAAGTAAAAAATAAAATATGAATATGAAACAAATGGGATTTGTATTCATAAGTATTTATCAGCATTAAATTAGTATAAGTTAGAAATAATAATAATAAGAAGAAAAGCACAATCTTAGAACATGTATTTTTGACTAATTTACAATAATTATGTTTCGGGAAATAAAAAAAAAATATCTTGAATATATGATTTTTTTTAAATAAGTTACTTCCTTTTAAAATTTATATTTTAAAAATTAATATTAAAAAAATCCTGTAGACTATATTTTTTCATTAAATAAAGGGAAAAGTTTTGAAATTCGTCAAATATTGTTTAGAGTTCAATTTTAAACTACCCCACTTAAAATAATAATAATAATAATCATTTAAATTTTTATAAAAATTTTATGAGAAAGTCCATTACAAGTCCATTACAATGAAGAAAAGAAATATATTAATGATATTTTAATTAAAGCAATATATTAATAATTATTATGTAATAATATAATTATTATATTTATTACATATTATAATACTTAATAATTTAACTAAATATATTTGATAAATTTCTTATCTTAAAAAACACTTAGAAAAATTTCGCGTATAGTAATTTCCGTAAAAACTTTGCAAAAGTGTTTGATTGTAGAAAAAGAAAAAAAAAAAAAGTTAAAACTATTTAAAAAAAAAAAAAAAAAAAAAAAAAAAAAAAAAAAAACACTACATACGCATTTTTTTTAATTGGATTTTTTCCCCCCAAGAACTTTTTTAAATAAACACTATAAATTATTGATTTCAAGGAAATTTTTCAGAGAAGAAAAAATTAACCTTTTTGGCCTGTTGGATTGGATACTGTGATAGTGAAAAGGGGCTATTTGCAGAAGACTAAATTAAATAAATATCCAACAATTGGCTATTTTTATATTTCATTGTAAAAAATTCTTAATGTCGAAAATATTCTTGACAGCTTAAGTTGCAATGCTTCCAATACTATAATATCTTTCACTTTGATTACAGAAAAATACCCCTATTTTCTCCTACTGAATGAACGTCACTATCTTTTAGAATCAACATGATGCGTAAACCTTTACGAAAATAATAGTGAAAAATAAACTTATGGTGAGAAACTATTATCTCAAAAATCTATGAGATGTTACAGGAATAAAAGTTAATAAGTTTCAATGAAAAATTATGGCAGTTACTGAAAAAGCTTAGCTGCCTTATAAGCTAAAAATATATGTTTTTTTAAATAGTGTGTTTTAACTTTTGGACTGTCCCTGTAAATAAAGTAATCATGCTAGAAACTTCATTTTCAAAAGGAATCGTTCTAGGTTAGACATAAGTAATTTCCTAAAATTTCATGGCTCTCCGAGTATATTTACTGGAGTTAGAGCGCGAATAGACGACCAGACAAACCGAAAGCATAAACATTTTAAACTTTGCAGGAAAGTTTTAAAAACCATCCAGGCATCAAAATGGCTGTTGAAATAGGTCCTCTCTAGGCAAACCTACTATTTAAAAGAACGGTTAATCTTTCTTCCTCTAAGCCTCTTCCTGCGAGGTGGGGAAAATCTGATGAATGGTTTTCTTATTGTTTAATAACAATACCCGTGCCCAGCGTTGCAGAATCGTCTAAGGGGTGGGGGAAGGGGGCGAAGGCCCACCCTTTGGCTAATAAAGGGTTTACAAAGTGACGTTATGCATCCTCACGAGAAATAACTTGGGGCGAAGCTCGAGCCCGTCACGGCTTAGCAGGGGTCGCGCCACTAGGTGTAAGTCCACGAGACTTGGACTGGGTAAGGTTTTCTCTAATTTTGAATTGGGTCGTGTCCTGATCTTACTTTTTTTGGAGATTCGGGTGGGGACAGGCTTCTTTTTCTTCCAGACCGAGCCTGGTCACGATTTCATTTTTCCTAGAGGCAATTTCGGATCTAAGGGGGGTGATGGGGCGATCGCCCCCCCCCCCCCCTTGGGACATAATGGTTTTCAAACGAACATGAATTGATTTTCATGGAATAGGACTTAGACTGAAACTCAAGGTCGGCCCGGGTGGGGCGCGCCTATTCATGAATCAGGCAATGGCGGATCTATAAGGTTGGGGAGGAGGGGGAGATGGCGAAATGGCGAAGGGGTGATCGCCCACTCTAAGTTTGGGCTGGGTCAGGTCTTCTGACTTTTAGAGCCGAGCCGTGTCCTGATCTTTATTTTTCTGCCGATTTGGGTCGAGACAGATTTGTTTTTCTTCCATGTCGGGTCCGACCTGGAGTCATTATACCTAAATGTCTGTATTAGAGATGAGACAGTGCTCGGTCTCGGACTAATTTTTTCTGAAACCTATAAATTTTATTTATCACTGAATAGAAAACATTAAAAGAACTCTCCCCCCCCCCCCCCCCTTAAACATTACTTATTCCTTTTCAAATCACTATATTGAACTTTGATTAGAATGAAAGAAAAGCAGAAATTGTGTTTTTTTTAAATTATTATTCTAGCGTTAGAATGCTTTTTTAAGAGTAAATTATTAGTCATTTCTACAAACCTATTTTAGCCATTTCCGACGACGTTCTGGCGCTAACGAAAAGGCGGGAATAATGAATTTGTCTTTAGTTTGATTTTTGTCTGTAGCAGAGCTTGCAATAGAGTTGTTTATTATTGTTATTATTTAGACGTTTAATGCGAAGAGGATACTTTCTTCAATTTTAGTTTGCGGTTGACGCATAATTTAGATTTCTATTGTGCTCAGCGTACACAGGTCGTAATCGCCTTTCATATGGAAATAATTTAAGTGACTGTTTTTTTTTTGTGTGTGTGTGAATTCTGCTGATGCTGAAGTTGTACTCCACAATTTACGAAGTCACTTTTTGTCGTAAGTAAATTTAATTTCCATAATATTCCGATAGAAAGCAATTGAGCAGTGTTTCCTCTATTCCTATAAAAGCATCGGAATTTAAAATTTTTAATTTAATGTTATTGTCTAAGTCTCGAATATCACAAAAGATTGTTATGAGGAATGAAATGGTTATAGTTAAAAATTTATACTTTTTATAGAAAATTGATAAATGTTGTTTGATTCGACAAATAATCGACAGCAATTTCTACAAGTTCCATGCATTTATTCATGAACCTCACTTCATTAACATGTCCATAATATTTTTTTTATTAAAGGAGACAAAATATGAGAATTTTTTTTATATATAAAGTACATTTTTATATTTTATACCAAACTTTTGTTTTGATAATATTAAATTTAAATTTTCGTTTAAGAGTAACATTTCTATGTAAAATGTACTTTAAAAATCATATTTTTTTGGAACATTTGAAAAGTATTGTTATGCATTTTTTTTTCTTCTGCTGTATGCTTTCGTTATTGGGCTTGGGCAAAATGAAGCAAAATGTTTCGATGCAAAATGTTCAGCGGGCTCGGATTTAAAATCGTCGAGCTCGGGTGGGACCTAATTCTGAATAAAGAGCTCGAAATCATGTCTTGCCTGTACTGATCAAAATTTCCAGGTCGGGGTTCGGCCCTGAGTAAAAACTAAACGTTTCTTCCGTGTTCGATCCAGCCTATATGATAAATAAGCATTATTGGCCCGACTGCGATTCGTGCAAAGTGTTGAATTAAGTTTTTTTCGGGAGGGACTTCTGTGACTCTCGGAGGAATACAATAGAGTCCCGGGGGAAAATTACACTTTTTTTTACCACTGAAAACACAAAATTTCCGGGGGGGGGGGGGGGAACACTGCGTGCAATTCTTCACTTCGAGCCCTATTTGGGCTAGCATCTTACTTATTTGTTAGTCATAAAAAATATATTTATGTTGTACATTTGTTTAGCAAAATCTTAAGAAATACATTTTTAAAAATTTATTTTAGCTCGTAGCGTAGAGCTTTACTATTATGATTTATATTATAAGTAGAAGTTAACCCGACCCGCAGCATAAAAGAAGTCAACCGGACCCAAACACAACCCACAGCAAAAAAACATAAGTTAACCCAACCAGCAGCAAAAAAAAAAAAAAAAAAAAAAGTCAATTCAACCTGTAGCAAAATATAGTAGTCAATCGGTCTCAAACCCAACAAGTAGCAAAAGAGTAGAAGTTAACCTGACCCACTGCAAAAAGTAGAAGACAAATGGACATAAATGCGAACCACAGAAAAAGCATTAGTAACAGCGCGGTGCGAAAGGGTGTGGGCGAAGGGGCGGTCGCCTCGGGTCCGGAAATTTAAAGAACATCAAATTTATACTACCAACGTCTTTTTTGGCCTGTCACAAGAAAAGTCGCTTTTTTTTGGGGGGGGGGGTAAACTGAAAGTTTGCCCAGGCGCAGTTTTCTGTTCGCACGTCCATGATTAGTGAACACGACCAGCGGCAAAAAATAGAAATCAACTGGACCCAAACCCGACCCGCTTGAAAAATATAAGTCAACCGGACCCAAACCCGACCCGCAGAAAATGTAGAAGTTAACCGGATTCAAACCCGACCCGCAGTGAAAGTATTAGCCCCGTCCTACGCATAAGATTCTAGTCTCCCAATTTTTAAAATCGCCCCCCCCTTGAGGACTCTCCAGATCCGCCCTTGTTTGCTACATTATTTATTCATGTCGTGCACTGTAAAAAAAAAAGTGTCGATCTACTAAAAAAAATTTAGTGATCCTTGTAATTACTAAACAATTTTTAGTAATCTTAGTCGGTTACTAGAAAATCTGTAAGAATTACTAGAAAAAAGTTAGCAACGAATAGAGTTAATAGTTTTATATTTTTAATAGCTCTTACTAAACCTCAGTTGGTGTGGCCTTGATAGCATAGTGGTTATAGTAACGGACTCCAGGCTAAAAGGTCCCGGGTTCGAAACTTGCCACCGCTTAATACACCCTGAATGTTTGTAGTGTCTCGTTAATAAAGGGATTATGAAAATCCTGACGGAGCAGTTAAGAATTTTTAGTGCTGCCATCTGTTGCGGTTTTGCCGAAAATCTTCCGCTTCAGAACTCTGGATGCAGCTCGAAGGAAGCTCCTCCCCTTCGGTTGCACGTAATGGTTATTAAAAGCAATTTTGGAGCTACTACTAAAATTTGCTTTGTGGCTCATACTAAAAATTTTTAAGTTAGTTATACAAAAAATTCTTTTGTTCAGTTTACAAAAGAAATGCTTGTTTCACTTGCAAAAAAAAAGTTTGTAATGGTTACTAAAAAATTCTGTGGAATACAAATTTACTAAGAAATTTTTAGTAACCTCTTGAATTTTTTTTTTTACAGTGTGGAGATGGAAGCTGTGATTGTCTAAACACATATGATCTTTTTCATTGATCAAATATTTCTTTTATTAAACATATAAAAGATCAACTGTATAAACAATTTAACATAGGGTAAATAAAACATATTAAATACAACATTTGACAGCTGACCAGCATCCGTTCCAAACGCGACACACCATCGATGAGCGTAGTATAGCAAGTGAACGAAGAGTTTCCCGGAGTCCTCTAGCAAGCTATGTTCTCGCCAAAACCATGCTACACATTCGCCAAATAGGAGGATGCTAATGTCCTGTTCCACTCGCTCTCCGCTACAACACTGAACTGAATTATGCTTCAGTTTTCATTTTTCAGATCAGGCGAATTAACGTCGCCACAATGTTATTTGTTTTCATTGGATCTGAATATTTAAGTTAACAGATTTGGCATTTTTTTTTTTCATAACCGCCAAGTCAGATGCGAAGCAATTATTAAATCCGCGGTTAAGCCATAAATACAAATGAGAAGAAAAAAAAATAGCCATGTTTTTACTAAAATTTACAAAAAATGTAGGAAAAATACATATTTTTCGGAAAGTTTTATTCCAAGAACTAGTATAAAGTGCACAATCCATTTACATTAAAATAAAATTTTACTCAAAACACAAAACAGAAAACTATCACCGTTTCCATGGGTACGTAGATAATATCTCTGCCTCTTAGGCTATTTTGCCTATGGTGTGAATTCTGCCAATCGTAGATCTTACAGATGTGGTCTTACAGTACCTGACATCGTTTATGGAACCCTCTCAGATGACTTAGAAATGACTTAAATAATCTAGTCCGGCTTAGTGGCTATTGGCCGAGCAACCCTCCCCCCTCCTCTCTCATATTTTGCTCTGATAAGTATTTTGGCTGAAACAAACGAAACAAAAAATTATCTGTTCACTTACAAGGTTTGAAAACTGTAAAGGTGCACGGCACATGTTGTTCTCCGGCACTGTTATTTGCCCAGCAGAACAAGGATCCGAGATGAATGTCTTTGGTAGGTGTGTACGTCGCTATGCTCTTCAGTCCCCTGCTGATGAAACTGACGTTGTTGTGGTGCACCAGGGTGTTGGCAAAACTCCAGTGGAACGATACCTCAGCCGGTTCCGCTTCCACCTCGCAGCGGATGCTGAGGGTTTCTCCCTGGTGGACGCCGTAAGATACTTGTATGCCGGCCCGACATATTGGCCGATCTGAAATGACAAGAGGGAAAAAAAAGTTGGGAGTCTAATTATAGCGATGAAGAATGCTATAATTAGAACATGCAAAAAGATGTGGAAATGTGATTTCTAAACAAAAAAAGTCAGTCAGTCACAAAAGTCTACAGACATTCATAAAATTACAACAATCTAACAAAGTACTAATATTTTGGTAGAAAACTTTTATTTTAATAAACATTTCAGATATTAACTGATGTCTATTAAAGAAAATTAAAAAATGCTCATTAAAATTTTACAAAATTGTACAAAAATCGATATTATATAGACTCTCAAAAAATTGTCTTCATTTCACGGAAAATCTAATGGCAACAGTGCTGCCAGTATATTTCTTTCAATTGATGAAAATCCGTTTTTTTTTCTTTCCCGTTTCATGAGGTAAAATAAACGTCAACTGAAAAAAGTCGAAAAAAAAAAAAAAAAAAAAAAAGCGGTCGGCGCTAGATTTGAACCATCCACCCCATCGTTACGTTGTTGTTGTTGTTGTATGTATGTCGGCCAATTATCTACACTATGGGATATAGGCCCTAAGGGTAGGGATGCCCTCCGTGGGGGTCTTTCTAAGGGAACCTAACCCGTATTTACGCAAGGTTCGAAGAAAACCACGGAAAACTCCGAACGGTTAGGCCGACGGTCGCGATTGGGTTCGAACCCAGCACCTACCGTCTACCAGTTTGAGGTCAGAACCTCACGGCCACTGGTGGGGCCCCCCATCGTTACGAGGCGAACACGATAGCACGGGGTTGTGGTTGCGCAGCAGTTAAGCGATTTGAAATAAATGTGCTTGCTTCAGATGGGTGTGGTTTGATCAATTTCTTTTAAAAGCTTTAAATTTTGAAGTTAACTCCGGGAAGATTTCGTCTTTAATGAGACTGAAGCTGGTGTTTTTATACTTTAGTATTAATATTGGATAAAAATATGAATTTTAAAAATATTTACTTAGAGTGCTAAAGGTAAAATATGGAGTTTATATATTTATTCGATAAAAGATTTTTTTCTTAGTAATATTGATTTTTTCCATTTAATTCTTTTAATTAAAATTTTGGGTTCGGCAAATGTTTCCGTGCCTATCACAGCCAAAAATATTAAACTTACTCTCATCAGTAAATAACACTGTTTTTCAAAAGTCAAGTCTTATCAATATGGTTAAATGCAAATTCTAGCCTCTTTTGTTGATCCGCAGATGAAATGAAAGATTTCCTTCAGGAAACTCCATCATTAAAGCCTGCCAATCGGAGAATTCCACGAACAGCTTCTGGATGCACATTCTTGCCACTTGCCATCGTAATATGTTTGATTAATTGTGGGGCACTCATTTTAGGGTTTTGCTTTACTTTTCTTACTGTAATTTTTGGATCATGGTCCTTAAGTTATCTTGGACGATCACATCATGATTTGTTGAGCACATTTCCACATAAAATACAACTAGCAGGGGTGACCGAGCTCAACTCGGTCAAAATTAACTTTGTGTTCAACTCGATATAGTATTTTCCTTGAATCATTCACTCTGAATTATTACTGTAAAACATGTTATTAATAATAGTATTATTTACAAAAACAATTAATCAGAAAAGTATGTTTGTATGCACATGTTCATAAATTTTACTTTATTTTAAAATTTACAACGAAAGGACATCAATCCAAATGACTTTTTTAGCTCGATTCTGATTAGTTTAACTATGCATCTCGAATACTATTAAGAATGTATAAGAAATTTCTTCACATTCTGAAAAACTGTATTTTTTGCCAGATATATCCAAATTTGGACACATTCTTTCATTTAGTGCCAAATACGTGTTTTGGTTTCGTAATCTTAATAGTGGATTTTTCGGCCAAAATTAGCAAGTATTTTGTCAAATATCGCTAATTTATTGTATTTCGCCATAGTCTCGTGATACTGACCCTTATTACCCAAATGATCCACTAATCAAATGTGATCAAACATACGACTTAGCTTAATGGTCTTCAGGTAATCAAAAACAGTAGAGTATGAAATGTATCAAAATCGTTTAAGCCATTTCTTAAGTAAAATTAGCTTGACAGCATTCAGCAATGAAGCGATATGACCCACTAATATAATTTTATTTAATATGCAACTCAGCCCAATAGTCTTTTCGTGACAAAAGACGTTTTGTTGCAAAATTTAGGTAAAATTGATTGAGTCGTTGTTATATATAATTAGAATGACCCGAACCCATTAAGACCCAAAACGACCCACTAATTGAATTGTTACGAGCATGTGTCCTAGCTCAATGGTTTTCTCTTGCCCGAAAACGATATAATAGAAAGTATACTCAAAATGGCGAGAACAATTTTCTAGATAAAATTAGCATGACCCTTATATCGAAATCTCTCAAAAATGTGACCTAGCTCATTAATTTTTGCGTGCCGAAAAACGTTAGATAGAAAATTTAGATAAAATCGATTGAGCCATTTTTTAGGTATAAATAGTTTAACCTTGACCCATTATGACCCAAAATGACTCATTAGTCGAATTTTCTCAAACATCTGACCTAATCCAATGATTTTCTTGCGGCCGAAAACGATAGAATATAAAATTTAGTCAAGATTGCGCGAGATTATTGTCTTGATAAAATTAGAATAACCCAAAAGTGACACACTGATCAAAATTTCTCGAACATGTGACCTAGCCCAATGATTTTCTCATGCCAAAAATATGCTGTATACAAAATTTCGTTGAAATCGATTCGCCCGTTCTTTAGATGTAGCTTGACCATGACCCATCATGACCCACAAATGACCCTTATAATCGAAATATCTCTAACATGTGACTTAGCCCATTAGTTTTCTCGTGTATAAATATTGTTACACACAAAATTTCGTTAATATTTAAACTCGATCCTGCCGTTCTTTAAATATAAATAGCTTGACACAGACCCCTTATGACCCAAAATGACCCATTAATCGAAATTTCTCGAACATGTGACCTAGCCCAATGATTTTCTCGTACCAAAAAATGTTCTATACAAAATTTCGTTAAAATTGATCCACATGTTCTTTATATAGAGCTTGATATGACCCATTATGACCCATCAAGGCCCATAAATGACTCTTATAATCGAAATCTCTCAAACATGTGAGATAGCCAATTAATTTTCTCGTGTCAAAAAACTTACATACAAAATTTCATTAAATTTGATACTGTCGTACTTTATATATAAATAGCTTGACCCAGACCTTTTATGACCCAAAAATGACCCAGTAATCGAAATTTCTCGAACTGAGACCTAGCCCAATAGTTTTCTCGTGCCAAAAAAATGTTGTATACAAAATTTCGTTAAAATCGATCCACCTGTTCTTTAGCTATAGCTTGACCATGACCCATTATGACCCATCATGACCCACCAATGACTCTTATAATCGAAATCTCTCGATCGTGTGATTTAGCCCATTAGCTTTCTCGTATCAAAAAACTATTACAGGCAAAATTTCAATGAAATTGATTCTGCGGTTCTTTAAATATAAATAGCTTGACCCAGACCCTTAATGACCCAATATGACCCATTAAAATTTTTTTTCGAACATGTAACCTAGCCCAATGTTTTTCTCGTGCCCGAAAACCATAGAATGCAATTTTTAGTCAAAATTGCGTGAGAAAATCTCTAGATAAAAATAGCATGACCCACAATGACCCCAAAAATGATCCACTAACCGAATTTTCTGGAACATGTTACCTAATCCAATGGTCTTCTTGTAATCCAAAACGATAAAATATAAAATTTGGTCGAAATCGTTAGAGCCGTTTTTTAAATAAAAATAGCTTGACCCACAATGACCCAAAAATGACCCACTAATCAAAATTTTTCGAACATGTGACCCAGCTTAATTGTTTTCTCGTGCCAAAAAACGATTGGATACAAAATTTCCTTAAAATCGATCCAGCCGTTCTCTAGATATAAATAGCTTGATCCTGACCCATTATGACCCAATAATCGAATTTTCTCGAACATGTGACCTAGCCCAATGGTCTTCTCGTGCCCGAAAATGGTAAAATCCAAATTTTTGCGAAAATCGTTAGAGCCGTTTTTGAGATAAAATTTACACACACAGATACACACACACATACACAATTTTTGCTCGCATTATAGTATAAGATTTCTAAGTATAATTTGGACAGCTGCACGACTTTTTCCTATAATTTCTACAATCTTGATATAAGACTTATTTTCGTTTCTTAATTGTACGACTATATTCCGAAGTTTCTTGCCCCACCAGTGGCCGAGAGGTTCGGACCTCTCAACTGGTAGACGGCCAGGACCTGAGTAAGGCAGGGGCATGCGGGGCAACTGCCCCGGGCCCCCCAAGGACAGATATAAGTTTTTCGTTAAAGGAGTATCAAATGATAAAAAGTGACCAAAACTCTTTTTTTTTTTTTTTTTTTTTTTCAAGGGTCTCTCTTTTTTTATCCCACCTTTTTCCGTACCCATTGCCACCTTAAGGCCTCACATTTATCCTCATATTCATGTAATCGAAAAAAAACCTGTATTCTATAATTTCTTAAAGCTGTCTTTCTTTTGCTATTATGTATATAGATGTGAATAGTACTTGGTACGAAATTTATGTACACATACAATAGTTATGAATTTCAATTTTAGTCACTTCAGTATAATTTACGAAAAAAATTAAGATAGAATGGGGCCCTCTTAATAATGTTTGCCCCAGGGCCCCCCACAGTCTAAGTCGGGCTCTGTAGACGGCAAGTGCTGGGTTCGAACCCAATCGTAACTGTCGGCCTAACCGTTCGGAGTTTTCGTGGTTTTCTTCGAAACTTGCGTAAATACGGGTTAGGTTCCCTTAGAAAGACCCCCACGAAAGGCACTCCTCCCTGGGCCTATATCCCTAGCGTAGATAATCGGATGACAAAAATAAAACCAAACCAAAGTTTCTTTTGCCTTACTCATCTATCGCATAATATACATGCATTTTCATACAATTAAACACTCTGACTATCTTGAGTCTGAACACTTTTTAAGAAAAAATTTGTTGCTTAATTAGTGAAAAAGAAAATATTAAAAAATTGGCTGCATGTCGAAGACAATGCAGATTAAATTGTCTAAATGCGTAGGAGATAAAGATGCATGGATCTTTCACAATAAGTAGATATTATTATTGTGTTGCTATTAATTTTGTTAAATTTTATTGAATGTTGTACTACTACACTCACTTCCAAAAGTTAAGCACGGAGAGGAAAATGCTAATTTTTTTAAGCCAATCAGAATTGAAGAGGATGCAAATCCTGCAGAGGTAGATGGATATATGGAAATATGTAAGATAACAGCCAATCACGTTTTCATGTTAAGAAATATGCAAAAAGGCAGTCTTATAAGAAGTCAGGGGTTACAGAGGGGGGGGGGGGAGGAGGGTTACAGAAGTTGATTGTAAGTGCTAATAGAAGGTGTTTAAAACTTTCGTACAGTTTGTTTTGAAGACATATGTGTTTCTATGACTTCCAGAAGACGAATGTAAGATTCTGAGCGCTGGCGTGCTATGGGGCGCATCGAAGCAGGACAGTCGATCACAGATGTTGCTCTTTTCTTCGGCGTTCGTCATTCTGTAATTTCACGTTTATGAAAACAATTCTAAACCACACAGACAGTTTTCTGAAGGCCCCTAGTCGGTTGCCCAAGGGTTACAACCCCCACGGAAGATCGACATATTGCTATTGTAGCCAAGCGGAATCGCAGAGCGACCTACACACGTGTGACATCTATGGTAACAGCGTCCATTGGTAAGGCGATATCTGCAGCTACTCTACGCCGAAGATAGCATATGAGTGGATTGTACTCCCGGGAACCTCGAGTTTGGGTTCCTCTATCTTTCCAATCAAGAGGGACACGATTAAAGTGGTGCCGGGAACATGTCAATTGGACTGTGTCTGACTGGGGCAATGCCATGTTTACTGGTGAGTCAAGATTTGCTCTGCAGCCAGATGACAGGCATATGAGGATATGAAGTAAACAAGGAACACGCAATCAACCCCAAAACATCACCGAACATCACGCATTCCGAGGCGGAAACATTATGGTGTAGGCAGAGAATTCATTAAGATACCGCACCGACCTGAACATCTTTAAACTGGGTTCTGTGACGGCTGTCCGGTATCGTGATGAAGTCCTTGAACCCATTGTGAGATTTTACGCTGCAGCAGTTGGTCCTACTTTTGTTTTAATGGACGATAACGCACGTCCCCATAGAGCTGGCATCGTCAATGACTACCTGAAGAGTGAAGGGATTGCGCGTATGGCGTGGCCAGCATATTCGACCGACCTTAATTTCATTGAAAATCTTTGGGATACTCTCGTCCGTGCTGTATGTTTACGTTTCCCTCCTCCAGCCACTCTTATTGAGCTGGAAACTGCTCTTCAAGAAAAATGGCGATTGCTTAATTCTGCGGTGATTGACGACCTAACTGAAAGTATGGTCACAAGGTTTTAGCTCTGTATACAGATGAAGGGGGATTACATACCCTACTAATGTCTTTTTTTTTTCAGTTTATGCTGTTTATTTTCACTTTATACATAATTCTGTTTAAGTTTCCTGTATGTCATTATCTCATAACTTTTAAAAATTTAATATTGTTTTTATTCCTGTATATAATTACTGATTTTGTTTTATGCATAAATATATATGCTACTTTCCTGCCGAATTTTGTCAATCAAAACAGAATTTGTTGATTTTTTTGCATTTTACATCTTCGTGCTTAACTTTTGGAAGTGAGTGTATTTATTTAATGTAATAAATTAGATTTTTTTTTTAACTAACAAGGAAGGTCCCCATACGGGCATACTCCGAAAAATCTGAAAAAACTACAGAATGTTATTCTCGTGAGTATATATAAGTTTATAAAAAAATTTCGGCTGAACGTCCGAACCCTGTCCGTAAAAAAATAATGAAAATTTCGTTATTTGGCGATTTATCATCGGTTGGCGATGAAAAGCAATTTTAAAAAATGTTTTTTTTAAATGTCAAATGCATTTTAAAGAAAAAAAGTTTCATGTTCAACGTGTTTAGATAAATATCTTTGGTTTTGTCAGCTTAGTTTGTTTTAAGTATAATTTTGTTATATTGATATTTATATGCATTTATATTCAAACTTAACCATCAAAATTTGAGATTTTAAAGCGAAATTCAAATTTAAATTCATAAAAATTGTTTCAAGTTCAAAGTCCACTTGAGCATTGTCAATTCAGTTTTGTTGCTATGGAAACATCTGGCTTTTATTTTCCAATACACACACACACATATATATATATATATATATATATATATGTGTGTGTGTTAAACTCTCTCATTGTTTATGCTTAAATTCATTAAATACCATTTACACGAATTCTAAAAATCCAAAAGATTTCAGTTGCATTAAAATCGTTTTCTTTTGGTGGGGAAAAGTGCTGCTCGCCAAATCGTGTGAAACTTTCGTCTTTTTACGCCAAATATTAGAAAGTATTTTAATTTTTTACATGTCTTCAAAGCAATTCCGCCGCTAATTTTCACGGATCCTTCATTAAATACATAAGTAGCTTAATTAGTATTTAAAAAAAAAAAAATCTGAGTATGCCCAGTATGGAAACCTTCCTTATAAAATGGAAATTTCACAAAAAAAAAAAAAAAAAAAAAAAAAAAAAAATGCTAGCGTAAGATGATAAACTTTATCTTTATGGAATTGAGTTTTTATAACTTACTTTGAAAAAACTGTTTTTGAAATTAATTACACTAGCAGATTTTAAAATTAAATTGCTCAGTTTACATAATTGTTTTCAGACTCTTTAAGTATTGGACTATTATTATTTATGAGAAATTTTTGAAAAATGTAAATAAAACAAATACATTTTGTAAATAATATGGAAATAAGTGAGATGATTATGCTATGATTATGCTCATTTTAAAAGAATTATCTATGTAATTTTAAACAAGATAAATATCTTGACACTGTGTCTTCAAAAACAATTCCACTAGTTTGCGTTACAATTTCAAAAATTAAAATCGTGAGGCTCGAACTCACAACCCCGGAATTTCTCACAAGATCTATTCTATAAGTACCGTGCGGTAACCAATTGCGCCACAGGGTACACATATGGAATGTGCCATTAGGATGTGCAATTCACGTTTACCTGTTACATTCGTATTCATGGAACTTTGTTAAGTGACCTTTTCTATAAAAATAGACTTATTGTTGATTTCATTCGCAACACTTTGCTAAAAATTTTAAAAGCACCCGAAGAAATAACCTTTTATCTTTCTTAAATCATCAAATATCTTCCAGGACTTACAGAAAAGACTTCAAATGGTAAAAGAAGAAATTCCCCTGGTGAGACTCGAACTCACAACCCCGGCATTTCTCACAAGTACTGTTCTATAAGTACCGTGCGCTAACCAATTGCGCCACAGGGAACACACTTACAAGGCGCCATTAGGATGCGCAATTCACGTTTATCTGTTACATTCTTATTCATGGAACTTTCTTTAGAGACTTTTTCTATAAAAATAGACTTATTGTTGATTTTATTCACAACACTTTGCTAAGAATTTTAAAAGCATCCGAAGAAAAAACCTTTTATCTTCCTTAAATCATAAAATATCTTTCAGGACTTACAAAACAGACATCAAATGGTAAAATAAGTAATTCCCCTGGTGAGGATCGAACTCACAACCCCGGCATTTCTCACAAGTACTGTTCTATAAGTACCGTGCGCAACCCAATTGCGCCACAAGGGACACATTTGAACGGCGCCATTAGGATGCGCAATTCACGTTTACCTGTTAAAATCGTAATCATGGAACTTTCTTTAGAGACTTTTTCTATAAAAATAGACTTATTGTTGATTGCATTCACTTGCTAAGAATTTTAAAATCATCGGAAGAAATAACCTTTTATCTTTCTTAAATCAACAAATATCTTTCATTACTTACTGAACAGACATCAAATGGTAAAATGAGAAATTCCCCTGGTGAGGCTCGAACTCAGAACCCCGGTACTTCTGACAAGTACTATTCTATACGTACCGTGCTCTAATCTATTGCGCAACAGTGCACATACTTGAAAGGTGCCATTAGTATGCGCAATTCACGTTTATCTGTTTAATTCGTATTCATGGAACTTTCTTTAGAGACTTTTTCTATAAAAATAGACCTATTGTTGATTTCATTCACAACACTTTTCTAAGAATTTTAAAAGCATCGGAAGAAACAAACTTTTATCTTTCTTAAATCATCAAATATCTTTCAGGACTTAAAGAACAGACAACAAATGGTAAAAGAAGAAATTCCCCTGGTGAGGTTCGAACTCACAACCCCGGCATTTCTCACAAGAACTCTATTATTAGTACCGTGCATTAACCAATTGCGCCACAGGGGACACATTCGAAAGTCGCCGTTAGGATGCGCAATTCACGTTTATCTGCTAAATTCGTATTCATGGAACTTTCTTTAGAGACTTTATCTATAAAAATAGAATTTTTGTTGATTTCATTCACAACATTTTGCTAAGAATTTTAAAAGCATCCGAAGAAATAACCTTTTATCTTCCTTAAATCATAAAATATCTTTCAGGACTTACAGAACAGACATCAAATGGTAAAAGAAGAAATTCCCCTGGTGAGGCTCGAACTCACAACCCCGGCATTTCTCACAAGTACTGTTCTATAAGTACCGTGCGCTAACCAATTGCGCCACAGGGGACACGTTTGAAAGGCGCTCTTAGGATGCGCAATTCACGTTTATCGTTTAAATTCGTATTCATTAAACTTTTTTTAGAGACTTTTTCTATAAAAATAGACGTATTCTTGATTTCATTCACAACACTTTGCTAAGAATTTTAAAAGCATCCGAAGAAATAACCTTTTATCTTCGTTAAATCAAAAAATATATTTCAGAACTTACAGAACAGACTTCAAATGGTAAAAGAAGAAATTCACCAGGTGAGGCTCGAACTCACAACCCCGGCATTTCTCGCAAGCTCTGCTCTATATGTACCGAGCGCTAACCAATTGCACCACACAGGACACATTTAAAGGTGCTGTTAGGATAGGCAATTCACGTTTTTCTGTTAAATTCGTATTCATGCAACTTTATTTAGAGACTTTTTCTAAAAAAAGATACTTTTTGTTGATTTTATTCACAACACTTTGCTAAGAATTTTAAAAATATCCGAAGAAACAAACTTTTATCTTTCTTAAATTATAAAATATCTTTCTGGACTTTCAGAACAGACATCAAACGGTAAAAGAAAAATTTTAAAAGCAACGGAAGAAATAAACTTCTATCTTTCTTAAATCATATTATATCTTTCAGGATTTACAGAAAATACTTCAAATTTTAAAAGAAGAAATTCCCCTGGTGAGGTTCGAACTCACAACCCCCGCATTTCTCACAAGTACTGTTCTATAAGTACCGTGCGCTAACCAATTGCGCCACAGGGGACACATTTGAAAGGTGCCGTTAGGATGCGCAATTCACGTTTATCTGTTAAATTCGTATTCATGGAACTTTCTTTAGAGACTTTGTCTATAAAAATAGACTTATTGTTGATTACATTCTCAACACTTTGCTAAGAATTTTAAAATCATCGGAAG
This sequence comes from Maratus speculifer, assembly GCA_964019185.1. Classification (NCBI taxonomy): domain Eukaryota; kingdom Metazoa; phylum Arthropoda; class Arachnida; order Araneae; family Salticidae; genus Maratus; species Maratus speculifer. The sequence goes on along the minus strand of OZ025295.1, from coordinate 306,333,941 downwards.
AAATAACCTTTTATCTTATACTATAATGCGAGCAAAAATTGTGTGTGTGTGTGTGTGTGTGTGTGTGTGTGGGTAAATTTTATCTCAGAAACGGCTCTAACGATTTTCGCAAAAATTTGGATTTTACCATTTTCGGGCACGAGAAGACCATTGGGCTAGGTCCCATGTTCGGGAAAATTCGATTACTGGGTCATTTTGGGTCACAATGGGTCAGGATCAAGCTATTTATATCTAGAGAACGGCTGGATGGATTTTAAGGCAATTTTGTATCCAATCGTTTTTTGGCACGAGAAAACTATTGGGCTGGGTCACATGTTCGAAAAATTTCGATTAGTGGGTCATTTTGGGGTCATTATGGGTCAAGCCATTTTTATCTAAAAAACGGCTCTAACGATTTTGACCAAATTTTATATTGTATCGTTTTGGATTACAAGAAGACCATTGGATTAGGTAACATGTTCGAGAAAATTCGGTAAGTGGGTCATTCTTGGGGTCATTGTGGGTCATGCTATTTTTATCTAGCGATTTTCTCACGCAATGTTGACTAAAAATTGCATTCTATGGTTTTCGGGCAAGAGAAAAACATTGGGCTAGGTTACATGTTCGAGAAAAAATTTCAATGGGTCATATTGGGTCATTAAGAGTCTGGGTCAAGCTATTTATATTTAAAGAACGGCGTGATGGATTATAACGAAATTTTGTATGTAACAGTTTTTTGACATGAGAAAACTAATGGGCTAAATCACATGTTTGAGAGATTTCGACTATGAGGGTCATTTGTGGGTCATGATGGGTCATAATGGGTCATGGTCAAGCTATATCTAAAGAACAGGTGGATCGATTTTAACGAAATTTTGTATGCAACATTTTTTTGGCACGATAAAATCATTGGACTAGGTTACATGTTCGAAAAATTTCGATTAATGGGTCATTTTGGGTCATTAAGAGTCTGGGTCAAGCTATTTATATTTAAAGAACGGCATGATGGATTATAACGAAATTTTGTATCTAACAGTTTTTTGTCATGAGAAAACTAATGGGCTAAATCACATGTTTGAGAGATTTCGACTATGAGGGTCATTTCTGGGTCATGATGGGTCATAATGGGTCATAGTCAAGCTATACCTAAAGAACAGGTGGATCGATTTAAATGAAATTTTGTGTGCAACATTTTTTTGGTACGATAAAATCATTGGACTAGGTTACATGTTCGAAAAATTTCGATTAATGGGTCATTTTGGATCATAAAGGGTCTGGGTCAAGCTATATATAATTAAAGAACGGCAGGATCAATTTTAACAAAATTCTGTATATAACAATTTTTAGAAACGAGAAAACTAATGGACTAAGTCACATATTCGAGAGCTTCCGATTATAAGGGTCATTTGTGGGTCTTAATGGGTCAAGGTCAAGCTATATGTAAAGAATGGTTGGGTCTATTTTAACGAAATTTTGTATACAACATATTTTTGGCATGAGAAAATCATTGGGGTAGGTCACATGTTCGAGAAATTTCGATTAGTGGGCCACTTCTGGGTCATTCTAATTTTATCTAGACAACGTTTCGCGCAATTTTGACTAAATTTTGTATTTTATCGTTTTCGGGCACAAAAAAATCATTGGGTTATGACAGATTTTTGAGAAAATTCGATCAATGGGTCATTTTGGATCATAAGGAGTCAGGGTCAAACTAACTATATCTAAAAAGCGGCTCAATCGATTTTATCTAAATTTTGTATCTAATGTTTTTCGGCATGCTAAAACTAATGAACTAGGCCACACGTTCGAGAGATTTCGATTATAAGGGTCATTTGTTGGTCATGATGGGTCATGCTAATTTTATATAGAAAATAGTACTCACCATTTTGACTACACTTTATATTATATCGTTTTTGAGCAAGAGAAAACCATTTGGCTTGGACACATGCTCGCGAAAATTCGATTTGTGGGTCATTTTGGGTCTTAATGAGCTAGGGTCATTCTAATTATATATAACAACGACTCAATCAATTTTACCTAAATTTTGAAACAAAACGTTTTTTGTCACGAGAAGACTATTGAGCTGAGTCGCATGTTAAACATAATTATATTAGTGGGTCATTTCGCTTTATTGCTGAATGCTGTCAAGATAATTTTACCTAAAAAATGGCTTAAACGATTTTCATTCAATTTTATATTCTACTGTTTTTGATTACCTGAAGACAATTGAGCTATGTCACATGCTTGATCAAATTTGATTAGTGGCTCATTTTGGGTAATACTGGTCAGGTTCACGAGAATATAGCAAAAGCAAATAACTTGGTGATATTTGAGAAAATATTGGCGACATATGGATAAAAAATCGACTATAAAAATTACGAAAACCAAAACACGTATTTGGAGCCAAATGAAAGAATGCCTCCAAATTTGGCTATATTTAGCAAAAAATATTGTCTTTCAGAATGTAAAGAATTTTTTTATACATTCTCAGAGCTGCCAAGTCTCCGGCTTTTTGGATACCAGTATTATTATACAGAAAATGATGTTTTAAGTAATTGGAGCATTGAGACGATTTAAAAACAGATGATTTTCTCTAAAATAATACTGGTGTGCAAAAAGCCGGAGACTTGCGAGCTCTGCTTTCTTAAGAGGATTCGAGATGGATGGTTAAACCAATCACAGTCGAGCTAATCACAGTCGAGTGATTTAGATCGATGTCCTTTCGTTGTAAATTTTAAAATAAAGTAAAATTTATAAACATGCGCATAAAAACATAGTTTTCTTATTGATTGTTTTTCTAAATAATACTATTATAAACATGTTTTACAGTAATAATACAGAGTTAATGATACAGTGAAAATACTACATCGAGTTGAACACAAAGTTAATTTTGACCGAGCTAAGCTCGGTCTCCCCTGCCAGTCTTTCTTAAATCATCAACTATCTTTAAGGACTTACAGAAGAGACATTAAATGGTAAAAGAAGAAATTCCCTTAGTGAGGTTCGAACTCACGACCACGGCATTTCTCACAAGTACTGTTCTATAAGTACCGTGCGCTAACCAATTGCGCCACAGGGTACACATTTGAAAGGAGCCGTTAGGATGCGCAATTCATGTTTATCTGTTAAATTCGTATCCATGGAAATTTCGTTAGAGACTTTTTCTATAAAAATAGACTTTTTGTTGATTTCTTTCACAACTCTTTGCTAAGAACTTTAAAAGCATCCAAAGAAATAAACTTTTATCTTTCTTAAATCATAAAATATCTTTCAGCACTTACAGAACAGATATCAAACGGTAAAAGTAGAAATTCCCCTGGTGAGGCTCGAACTCACAAACCCGGCATTTCTCACAAGTACTGTTCTACAAATACCGCGCGCTAACCAATTGCGCCACAGTAGACACATTTGAAAGTCGCCGTTAGGATGCGCAATTCACGTTTATCTGTTAAATTCGTATTCATGGAAATTTCCTTAGAGACTTTTTCTATAAAAATAGACTTATAGTTGATTTCATTCACAACACTTTGCTAAGAATTTTAAAAGCAACGGAAGAAATAAACTTTTATCTTTCTTAAATCATAAAATATCTTTCTGGACTTACAGAACAGACTTCAAATGGTAAAAGAAGAAATTCCCCAGGTGAGGCTATAACACACAACCCCGGCATTTCTCGAAGGCAGCTCTATAAGTACCGTGCGCTAACCAATTGCACGACAGAGGACACATCTAAAGGTGCTGTTAGGATAGGCAATTCACGTTTTTCTGTTAAATTCGTATTCATGGAACTTTATTTAGAGACTTTTTCTATAAAAATATACTTTTTGTTGATTTCATTCACAACACTTTGCTAAGAATTTTAAAAATATACGAAGAAACAAACTTTTATCTTTCTTAAATTATAAAATATCTTTCTGGACTTACAGAACAGACATCAAACGGTAAAAGAAAAAATTCCCCTGGTGAGACTCGAACTCACAACCCCGGCGGTTCTCACAAGTACTGTTCTATAAGTACCGTGCGCTAACCAATTGCGCCACAGGGGACACATATAAAAGGTGCCGTTAGGATACGCAATTCACGTTTATCTGTTAAATTCGTATTCATGGAAATTTCCTTAGAGACTTTTTCTATAAAAATAGACTTATAGTTGATTTCATTCACAACACTTTGCTAAGAATTTTAAAAGCAACGGAAGAAATAAACTTTTATCTTTCTTAAATCATCAAATATCTTTCAGGATTTACAGAAAAAACTTCAAATGGTAAAAGAAGAAATTCCCCTGGTCAGGTTCGAACTCACAACGCCGGCATTTCTCACAAGAACTGTTCTATGAGTACCGTGCGCTAACCAATTTCGCCGTTGGGGACACATTTGAAAGGGGCCGTTAGGATGCGTAATTCACGTTTATCGTTTAAATTCGTATTCATGCAACTTTCTTTAGAGACTTTTTCTATAAAAATAGACGTATTCTATATTTAATTCACAACACTTTGCTAAGAATTTTAAAAGCATCCGAAGAAATAACATTTTATCTTCCTTAAATCATAAAATATATTTCAGGACTTACAGAACAGACATCATACTGTAAAAATAGAAATTCCCCTGGTGAGGCTCGAACTCACAAACCCGGCATTTCACACAGGTACTGTTCTACAGATACCGTGCGTTAACCAATTGCGCCACAGGAGACACATTTGGAAGGTGCCTTTAGGATGCGCAATTCACGTTTATCTGTTAAATTCGTATTCATGGAAATTTCGTTAGAGACTTTTTCTATAAAAATAGACTTTTTGTTGATTTCTTTCACAACTCTTTACTAAGAACTTTAAAAGCATCCAAAGAAATAAACTTTTATCTTTCTTAAATCATAAAATATCTTTCAGCACTTACAAAACAGATATCAAAGGGCAAAAGTAGAAATTCCCCTGGTGAGGCTCGAACTCACAAACCCGGAATTTCTCACAAGTACTGTTCTATGAGTACCGTGCGCTAACCAATAGCGCCACAGGGGACACATTTGAAAGGTGCCGTTAGGATGCGCAATTCACGTTTATCTGTTAAATTCGTATTCATGGAAATTTCCTTAGAGACTTTTTCTATAAAAATAGACTTATACTTGATTTTATTCACAACACTTTGCTAAGAATTTTAAAAGCAACGGAAGAAATAAACTTTTATCTTTCTTAAATCATCAATTATCTTTCAGGATTTACAGAAAAGACTTCAAATGGTAAAAGAAGAAATTCCCCTGGTGAGGTTCGAACTCACAACCCCGGCATTTCTCACAAGTACTGTTCTATAAGTACCGTGCGCTAACCAATAGCGCCACAGGGGACACATTTGAAAGGTGCCGTTAGGATGCGCAATTCACGTTTATCTGTTAAATTCGTATTCATGGAAATTTCCTTAGACACTTTTTCTATAAAAATAGACATATAGTTGATTTCATTCACAACACTTTGCTAAGAATTTTAAAAGCATCCGAAGAAAAAACCTTTTATCTTCCTTAAATCATAAAATATATTTCAGGACTTACAGAACAGACATCAAATGGTAAAAGAAGAAATTCCCTTGGTAAGGTTCGAACTCACAACCCCGGCATTTCTCACAAGTACTGTTCTATAAGTACCGTGCGCTAACCAATTTCGCCACAGGGGACACATTTGAAAGGAGCCGTTAGGATGCGCAATTCACGTTTATCGTTTAAATTCGTATTCATGCAACTTTCTTTAGAGACTTTTTCTATAAAAATAGACGTATTCTATATTTCATTCACAACACTTTGCTAAGAATTTTAAAAGCATCCGAAGAAATAACATTTTATCTTCCTTAAATCATAAAATATATTTCAGGACTTACAGAACAGACATCAAACGGTAAAAGTAGAAATTCCCCTGGTGAGGCTCGAACTCACGACCACGGCATTTCTCACAAGTACTGTTCTATAAGTACCGTGCGCTAACCAATTGCGCCACAGGGTACACATTTGAAAGGAGCCGTTAGGATGCGCAATTCATGTTTATCTGTTAAATTCGTATCCATGGAAATTTCGTTAGAGACTTTTTCTATAAAAATAGACTTTTTGTTGATTTCTTTCACAACTCTTTGCTAAGAACTTTAAAAGCATCCAAAGAAATAAACTTTTATCTTTCTTAAATCATAAAATATCTTTCAGCACTTACAGAACAGATATCAAACGGTAAAAGTAGAAATTCCCCTGGTGAGGCTCGAACTCACAAACCCGGCATTTCTCACAAGTACTGTTCTACAAATACCGCGCGCTAACCAATTGCGCCACAGTAGACACATTTGAAAGTCGCCGTTAGGATGCGCAATTCACGTTTATCTGTTAAATTCGTATTCATGGAAATTTCCTTAGAGACTTTTTCTATAAAAATAGACTTATAGTTGATTTCATTCACAACACTTTGCTAAGAATTTTAAAAGCAACGGAAGAAATAAACTTTTATCTTTCTTAAATCATAAAATATCTTTCTGGACTTACAGAACAGACTTCAAATGGTAAAAGAAGAAATTCCCCAGGTGAGGCTATAACACACAACCCCGGCATTTCTCGAAGGCAGCTCTATAAGTACCGTGCGCTAACCAATTGCACGACAGAGGACACATCTAAAGGTGCTGTTAGGATAGGCAATTCACGTTTTTCTGTTAAATTCGTATTCATGGAACTTTATTTAGAGACTTTTTCTATAAAAATATACTTTTTGTTGATTTCATTCACAACACTTTGCTAAGAATTTTAAAAATATACGAAGAAACAAACTTTTATCTTTCTTAAATTATAAAATATCTTTCTGGACTTACAGAACAGACATCAAACGGTAAAAGAAAAAATTCCCCTGGTGAGACTCGAACTCACAACCCCGGCGGTTCTCACAAGTACTGTTCTATAAGTACCGTGCGCTAACCAATTGCGCCACAGGGGACACATATAAAAGGTGCCGTTAGGATACGCAATTCACGTTTATCTGTTAAATTCGTATTCATGGAAATTTCCTTAGAGACTTTTTCTATAAAAATAGACTTATAGTTGATTTCATTCACAACACTTTGCTAAGAATTTTAAAAGCAACGGAAGAAATAAACTTTTATCTTTCTTAAATCATCAAATATCTTTCAGGATTTACAGAAAAAACTTCAAATGGTAAAAGAAGAAATTCCCCTGGTCAGGTTCGAACTCACAACGCCGGCATTTCTCACAAGAACTGTTCTATGAGTACCGTGCGCTAACCAATTTCGCCGTTGGGGACACATTTGAAAGGGGCCGTTAGGATGCGTAATTCACGTTTATCGTTTAAATTCGTATTCATGCAACTTTCTTTAGAGACTTTTTCTATAAAAATAGACGTATTCTATATTTAATTCACAACACTTTGCTAAGAATTTTAAAAGCATCCGAAGAAATAACATTTTATCTTCCTTAAATCATAAAATATATTTCAGGACTTACAGAACAGACATCATACTGTAAAAATAGAAATTCCCCTGGTGAGGCTCGAACTCACAAACCCGGCATTTCACACAGGTACTGTTCTACAGATACCGTGCGTTAACCAATTGCGCCACAGGAGACACATTTGGAAGGTGCCTTTAGGATGCGCAATTCACGTTTATCTGTTAAATTCGTATTCATGGAAATTTCGTTAGAGACTTTTTCTATAAAAATAGACTTTTTGTTGATTTCTTTCACAACTCTTTACTAAGAACTTTAAAAGCATCCAAAGAAATAAACTTTTATCTTTCTTAAATCATAAAATATCTTTCAGCACTTACAAAACAGATATCAAAGGGCAAAAGTAGAAATTCCCCTGGTGAGGCTCGAACTCACAAACCCGGAATTTCTCACAAGTACTGTTCTATGAGTACCGTGCGCTAACCAATAGCGCCACAGGGGACACATTTGAAAGGTGCCGTTAGGATGCGCAATTCACGTTTATCTGTTAAATTCGTATTCATGGAAATTTCCTTAGAGACTTTTTCTATAAAAATAGACTTATACTTGATTTTATTCACAACACTTTGCTAAGAATTTTAAAAGCAACGGAAGAAATAAACTTTTATCTTTCTTAAATCATCAATTATCTTTCAGGATTTACAGAAAAGACTTCAAATGGTAAAAGAAGAAATTCCCCTGGTGAGGTTCGAACTCACAACCCCGGCATTTCTCACAAGTACTGTTCTATAAGTACCGTGCGCTAACCAATAGCGCCACAGGGGACACATTTGAAAGGTGCCGTTAGGATGCGCAATTCACGTTTATCTGTTAAATTCGTATTCATGGAAATTTCCTTAGACACTTTTTCTATAAAAATAGACATATAGTTGATTTCATTCACAACACTTTGCTAAGAATTTTAAAAGCATCCGAAGAAAAAACCTTTTATCTTCCTTAAATCATAAAATATATTTCAGGACTTACAGAACAGACATCAAATGGTAAAAGAAGAAATTCCCTTGGTAAGGTTCGAACTCACAACCCCGGCATTTCTCACAAGTACTGTTCTATAAGTACCGTGCGCTAACCAATTTCGCCACAGGGGACACATTTGAAAGGAGCCGTTAGGATGCGCAATTCACGTTTATCGTTTAAATTCGTATTCATGCAACTTTCTTTAGAGACTTTTTCTATAAAAATAGACGTATTCTATATTTCATTCACAACACTTTGCTAAGAATTTTAAAAGCATCCGAAGAAATAACATTTTATCTTCCTTAAATCATAAAATATATTTCAGGACTTACAGAACAGACATCAAACGGTAAAAGTAGAAATTCCCCTGGTGAGGCTCGAACTCACAAACCCGGCATTTCTCACAGGTACTGTTTTACAAATACCGTGCGCTAACCAATTGCGCCACAGGAGACACATTTGAAAGGGGCCGTTAGGATGCGCAATTCACGTTTATCTGTTAAATTCGTATTCATTGAAATTTCTTTAAAGACTTTTTCTATAAAAATACACTTATTGTTGATTTCATTCACAACATTTTGCTAAGAATTTTAAAAGCAACCGAGCAAATAAACTTTTATCTTTCTTAAATCATAAAACACCTTTCAGGACTTACAGAACAGACATCAAATGGTAAAAGAGGAAATTCCCCTGGTGAGGCTCGAACTCACAATCCCGGCGTTTCTCACAAGTACTGTTCTATAAGTACCGTGCGCTAACCAATTGCGCCACAGAGGACACATATGAAAGGTGCCGTTAGGATGCGCAATTCACGTTTATCTGTTAAATTCGTATTCATGGAAATTTCGTTAGAGACTTTTTCTATAAAAATAGACTTTTTGTTGATTTCTTTCACAACTCTTTACTAAGAACTTTAAAAGCATCCAAAGAAATAAACTTTTATCTTTCTTAAATCATAAAATATCTTTCAGCACTTACAAAACAGATATCAAAGGGCAAAAGTAGAAATTCCCCTGGTGAGGCTCGAACTCACAAACCCGGAATTTCTCACAAGTACTGTTCTATGAGTACCGTGCGCTAACCAATAGCGCCACAGGGGACACATTTGAAAGGTGCCGTTAGGATGCGCAATTCACGTTTATCTGTTAAATTCGTATTCATGGAAATTTCCTTAGAGACTTTTTCTATAAAAATAGACTTATACTTGATTTTATTCACAACACTTTGCTAAGAATTTTAAAAGCAACGGAAGAAATAAACTTTTATCTTTCTTAAATCATCAATTATCTTTCAGGATTTACAGAAAAGACTTCAAATGGTAAAAGAAGAAATTCCCCTGGTGAGGTTCGAACTCACAACCCCGGCATTTCTCACAAGTACTGTTCTATAAGTACCGTGCGCTAACCAATAGCGCCACAGGGGACACATTTGAAAGGTGCCGTTAGGATGCGCAATTCACGTTTATCTGTTAAATTCGTATTCATGGAAATTTCCTTAGACACTTTTTCTATAAAAATAGACATATAGTTGATTTCATTCACAACACTTTGCTAAGAATTTTAAAAGCATCCGAAGAAAAAACCTTTTATCTTCCTTAAATCATAAAATATATTTCAGGACTTACAGAACAGACATCAAATGGTAAAAGAAGAAATTCCCTTGGTAAGGTTCGAACTCACAACCCCGGCATTTCTCACAAGTACTGTTCTATAAGTACCGTGCGCTAACCAATTTCGCCACAGGGGACACATTTGAAAGGAGCCGTTAGGATGCGCAATTCACGTTTATCGTTTAAATTCGTATTCATGCAACTTTCTTTAGAGACTTTTTCTATAAAAATAGACGTATTCTATATTTCATTCACAACACTTTGCTAAGAATTTTAAAAGCATCCGAAGAAATAACATTTTATCTTCCTTAAATCATAAAATATATTTCAGGACTTACAGAACAGACATCAAACGGTAAAAGTAGAAATTCCCCTGGTGAGGCTCGAACTCACAAACCCGGCATTTCTCACAGGTACTGTTTTACAAATACCGTGCGCTAACCAATTGCGCCACAGGAGACACATTTGAAAGGGGCCGTTAGGATGCGCAATTCACGTTTATCTGTTAAATTCGTATTCATTGAAATTTCTTTAAAGACTTTTTCTATAAAAATACACTTATTGTTGATTTCATTCACAACATTTTGCTAAGAATTTTAAAAGCAACCGAGCAAATAAACTTTTATCTTTCTTAAATCATAAAACACCTTTCAGGACTTACAGAACAGACATCAAATGGTAAAAGAGGAAATTCCCCTGGTGAGGCTCGAACTCACAATCCCGGCGTTTCTCACAAGTACTGTTCTATAAGTACCGTGCGCTAACCAATTGCGCCACAGAGGACACATATGAAAGGTGCCGTTAGGATGCGCAATTCACGTTTATCTGTTAAATTCGTATTCATGGAAATTTCGTTAGAGACTTTTTCTATAAAAATAGACTTTTTGTTGATTTCTTTCACAACTCTTTGCTAAGAAATTTAAAAGCATCCAAAGAAATAAACTTTTATCTTTCTTAAATCATAAAACACCTTTCAGGACTTACAGAACAGACGTCAAATGGTAAAAGAGGAAATTCCCCTGGTGAGGCTCGAACTCACAATCCCGGCGTTTCTCACAAGTACTGTTCTATAAGTACCGTGCGCTAACCAATTGCGCCACAGAGGACACACATGAAAGGTGCCGTTAGGATGCGCAATTCACGTTTATCTGTTAAATTCTTATTCATGGAAATTTCGTTAGAGACTTTTTCTATAAAAATAGACTTTTTGTTGATTTCATTCACAACTCTTTGCTAAGAACTTTAAAAGCATCCAAAGAAATAAACTTTTATCTTTCTTAAATCATAAAATATCTTTCAGCACTTACAGAACAGATATCAAACGGTAAAAGTAGTAATTCCCCTGGTGAGGCTCGAACTCACAAACCCGGCATTTCTCACAGGTACTGTTCTACAAACACCGTGCGCTAACCAATTGCGCCACAGGAGACACATTTGAAAGGCGCCGTTAGGATGCGCAATTCACGTTTATCTGTTAAATTCGTATTCATGGAAATTTCGTTAGAGACTTTTTCTATAAAAATAGACTTTTTGTTGATTTCTTTCACAACTCTTTACTAAGAACTTTAACAGCATCCAAAGAAATAAACTTTTATCTTTCTTAAATCATAAAATATCTTTCAGCACTTACAAAACAGATATCAAAGGGCAAAAGTAAAAATTCCACTGGTGAGGCTCGAACTCACAAACCCGGCATTTCTCACAAGTACTGTTCTATGAGTACCGTGCGCTAACCAATAGCGTCACAGGGGACACATTTGAAAGGTGCCGTTAGGATGCGCAATTCACGTTTATCTGTTAAATTCGTATTCATGGAAATTTCCTTAGAGACTTTTTCTATAAAAACAGATTTATAGTTGATTTCATTCACAACACTTTGCTAAGAATTTTAAAAGCAAAGGAAGAAATAAACTTTTATCTTTCTTAAATCATCAAATATCTTTCAGGATATACAGAAAAGACTTCAAATGGTCAAAGAAGAAATTCCCCTGGTGAGGTTCGAACTCACAACCCCGGCATATCTCACAAGTACTGTTCTATAAGTACCGTGCGCTAACCAATAGCGCCACAGGGGACACATTTGAAAGGTGCCGTTAGGATGCGCAATTCACGTTTACCTGTTAAATTCGTATTCATGGAAATTTCCTTAGAGACTTTTTCTATAAAAATAGACTTATAGTTGATTTCATTCACAACACTTTGCTAAGAATTTTAAAAGCATCCGAAGAAAAAACCTTTTATCTTCCTTAAATCATAAAATATATTTCAGGACTTACAGAACAGACATCAAATGGTAAAAGTAGAAATTCCCCTGGTAAGGTTCGAACTCACAACCCCGGCATTTCTCACAAGAACTGTTCTATAAGCACCGTGCGCTAACCAATTGCGCCACAGTGGACACATTTAAAGGCGCTGTTAGGATGCAAAATTCACTTTTATCTGTTAAACTCGTATTCATGGAAATTTCTTTAGAGACTTTTTGTAGAAAAATGGACTTTTTGTTGATTTCATTCACAACACTTTGCTAAGAATTTTAAAAGCATCCGAAGAAAAAACCTTTTATCTTCCTTAAATCATAAAATATATTTCAGGACTTACAGAAAAGACTTCAAATGGTAAAAGAAGAATTTCCCCTGGTGAGGATCGAACTCACAACACCGGCATTTCTCACAAGTACTGTTGTATAAGTACCGTGCGCTAACCAATTGCGCCACAGGGGACACATTTGAAAGGTGCCGTTAGGATACGCAATTCACGTTTATCTGTTAAATTCGTATTCATGGAAATTTCCTTAGAGACTTTTTCTATAAAAATAGACTTATAGTTGATTTCATTCACAACACTTTGCTAAGAATTTTAAAAGCAACGGAAGAAATAAACTTTTATCTTTCTTAAATCATCAAATATCTTTCAGGATTTACAGAAAAAACTTCAAATGGTAAAAGAAGAAATTCCCCAGGTGAGACTATAACTCACAACCCCGGCATTTCTCGCAAGCAGCTCTATAAGTACCGTGCGCTAACCAATTGCACCACAGAGGACACATTTAAAGGTGCTGTTAGGATAGGCAATTCACGTTTTTCTGTTAAATTCGTATTCATGGAACTTTATTTAGAGACTTTTTCTATAAAAAGATACTTTTTGTTTCTTTCATTCACAACACTTTGCTAAGAATTTTAAAAATATCTGAAGAAACAAACTTTTATCTTTCTTAAGTTATAAAATATCTTTCTGGACTTACAGAACAGACATCAAACGGTAAAAGAAAAAATTCCCCTGGTGAGGCTCGAACTCACAACCCCGGCGTTTCTCACAAGTACTGTTCTATAAGTACCGAGCGCTAACCAATTGCGCCACAGGGGACACATTTGAAAGGTGCCGTTAGGATGCGCAATTCACGTTTATCGTTTAAATTCGTATTCATGCAACTTTCTTTAGAGACTTTTTCTATAAAAATAGACGTATTCTATATTTCATTCACAACACTTTGCTAAGAATTTTAAAAGCATCCGAAGAAATAACATTTTATCTTCCTTAAATCATAAAATATATTTCAGGACTTAAAGAACAGACATCAAACGTTAAAAGTAGAAATTCCCCTCGTGAGCCTCGAACTCACAAACCCGGCATTTCTCACAGGTACTGTTCTACAAATACCGTGCGCTAACGAATTGCGCCACAGGCGACACATTTGAAAGGCGCTGTTAGGATGCGCAATTCACGTTTATCTGTTAAATTCGTATTCATTGAAATTTCTTTAAAGACTTTTTCTATAAAAATAGACTTATTGTTGATTTCATTCACAACACTTTGCTAAGAATTTTAAAAGCAACCGAGCAAATAAACTTTTATCTTTCTTAAATCATAAAACACCTTTCAGGACTTACAGAACAGACATCAAATGGTAAAAGATGAAAATCCCCTGGTGAGGCTCGAACACACAATCCCGGCATTTCTCACAAGTACTGTTGTATAAGTACCATGCGCTAACCAATTTCGCCGTAGGGGACACATTTGAAAGGTGCCGTTAGGATGCGCAATTCACGTTTATCGTTTAAATTCGTATTCATGCAACTTTCTTTAGAGACTTTTTCTATAAAAATAGACGTATTCTATATTTTATTCAGAACACTTTGCTAAGAATTTTAAAAGCATCCGAAGAAATAACATTTTATCTTCCTTAAATCATAAAATATATTTCAGGACTTACAGAACAGACATCAAATGGTAAAAGAAGAAATTCCCCTGGTGAGGTTCGAACTCACAACCCTGGCATTTCTCACAAGAACTGTTCTATAAGTACCGTGCGCTAACCAATTGCGCCACAGCGGACACATTCGAATGGCACCGTTAGGATGCGCAATTCACGTTTATCGTTTAAATTAGTATTCATGGAACTTTCTGTAGAGACTTTTTCTATAAAAATAGAATTATTGTTGATTTCATTCACAACACTTTGCTAAGAATTTTAAAAGCATCGGAAAAAATAAACTTTTATCTTTCTTAAATCATCAAATATCTTTCAGGACTCACAGAAAAGACTTCAAATGGTAAAAGAAGAAATTCCCCTGGTGAGGATCGAACTCACAACACCGGCATTTCTCACAAGTACTGTTGTATAAGTACCATGCGCTAACCAATTTCGCCGTAGGGGACACATTTGAAAGGTGCCGTTAGGATGCGCAATTCACGTTTATCGTTTAAATTCGTATTCATGCAACTTTCTTTAGAGACTTTTTCTATAAAAATAGACGTATTCTATATTTTATTCAGAACACTTTGCTAAGAATTTTAAAAGCATCCGAAGAAATAACATTTTATCTTCCTTAAATCATAAAATATATTTCAGGACTTACAGAACAGACATCAAATGGTAAAAGAAGAAATTCCCCTGGTGAGGTTCGAACTCACAACCCTGGCATTTCTCACAAGAACTGTTCTATAAGTACCGCGCGATAACCAATTGCGCCACAGGGGACACATTTGGAAGGTGCCGTTAGGATGCGCAATTCACGTTTATCTGTTAAATTCGTATTCATGGAAATTTCTTTAAAGACTTTTTCTATAAAAATGGACTTTTTGTTGATTTCTTTCACAACACTTTGCTAAGAATTTTAAAAGCAACCGAGCAAATAAACTTTTATCTTTCTTAAATCATAAAACACTTTTCAGGACTTATACAACAGACATCAAATGGTAAAAGATGTTATCCCCTGGTGAGGCTCGAACACACAATCTCGGCGTTTCTCACAAGCACAGTTCTATAAGTACCGTGCGCTAACCAATTGCGCCACAGAGTACATCTTTGAAAGGCGCCGTTAGGATGCACAATTCATGTTTATCGTTTAAATTCGTATTCATGGAACTTTCTTTACAGACTTTTTCTATAAAAAAAAAACGTATTCTAGATTTCATTCACAACACTTTGCTAAGAATTTTAAAAGCATCCGAAGAAATAACATTTTATCTTCCTTAAATCATAAAATATATTTCAGGACAAAAGAACAGACATCAAATGGTAAAAGAAGAAATTCCCATGGTGAGGCTCGAACTCACAACCCCAGCATTTCTCACAAGTACTGTTCTATGAGTACCGTGCGCTAACCAATAGCGCCACAGGGGACACATTTGAAAGGTGCCGTTAGGATGCGCAATTCACGTTTATCTGTTAAATTCGTATTCATGGAAATTTCCTTAGAGACTTTTTCTATAAAAACAGACTTATAGTTGATTTCATTCACAACACTTTGCTAAGAATTTTAAAAGCAACGGAAGAAATAAACTTTTATCTTTCTTAAATCATCAAATATCTTTCAGGATTTACAGAAAAGACTTCAAATGGTAAAAGAAGAAATTCCCCTGGTGAGGTTCGAACTCACAACCCCGGCATTTCTCACAAGTACTGTTCTATAAGTACCGTGCGCTAACCAATAGCGCCACAGGGGACACAATTGAAAGGTGCCGTTAGGATGCGCAATTCACGTTTATCTGTTAAATTCGTATTCATGGAAATTTCCTTAGAGACTTTTTCTATAAAAATAGACTTATAGTTGATTTCATTCACAACACTTTGCTAAGAATTTTAAAAGCAACGGAAGAAATAAACTTTTATCTTTCTTAAATCATCAAATATCTTTCAGGATTTACAGAAAAAACT
Organism: Maratus speculifer; assembly: GCA_964019185.1. NCBI lineage: Eukaryota > Metazoa > Arthropoda > Arachnida > Araneae > Salticidae > Maratus > Maratus speculifer. The sequence continues at coordinate 306,317,762 of OZ025295.1, read as the reverse complement.
TCAAATGGTAAAAGAAGAAATACCCCTGGTCAGGTTCGAACTCACAACCCCGGCATTTCTCACAAGAACTGTTCTATAAGTACCGTGCGCTAACCAATTTCGCCGTACGGGACGCATTTGAAAGGTGCCGTTAGGATGCGCAATTCACGTTTATCGTTTAAATTTGTATTCATGCAACTTTCTTTAGAGACTTTTTCTATAAAAATAGACGTATTCTATATTTAATTCACAACACTTCGCTAAGAATTTTAAAAGCATCCGAAGAAATAACATTTTATCTTCCTTAAATCATAAAATATATTTCAGGACTTACAGAAAAGACATCAAACTGTAAAAGTAGAAATTCCCCTGGTGAGGCTCGAACTCACAAACCCGGCATTTCTCACAGGTACTGTTCTACAGATACCGTGCGTTAACCAATTGCGCCACAGGAGACACATTTAAAAGGCGCCGTTAGGATGCGCAATTCACGTTTATCTGTTAAATTCGTATTCATTGAAATTTCTTTAAAGACTTTTTCTATAAAAAGAGACTTTTTGTTGATTTCATTCACAACACATTGCTAAGAATTTTAAAAGCATCCGAAGAAACAAACTTTTATCTTTCTTAAATCATAAAATATCTTTCTGGACTTACAGAACAGACTTCAAATGGTAAAAGAAGAAATTCCCCAGGTGAGGCTATAACTCACAACCCCGGCATTTCTCGCAAGCAGCTCTATAAGTACCGTGCGCTAACCAATTGCACCACAGAGGACACATTTAAAGGTGCTGTTAGGATAGGCAATTCACGTTTTTCTGTTAAATTCGTATTCATGGAACTTTATTTAGAGACTTTTTCTATAAAAAGATACTTTTTGTTGATTTCATTCACAACACTTTGCTAAGAATTTTAAAAATATCCGAAGAAACAAACTTTTATCTTTCTTAAGTTATAAAATATCTTTCTGGACTTACAGAACAGACATCGAACGGTAAAAGAAGATATTCCCCTGCTGAGGTTCGAACTCACAACCCCGGCGTCTCTCACAAGTACTGTTCTATAAGTACCTTGCGCTAACCAATTGAGCTACAGGGGACACATTTGAAAGGTGCCGTTAGGATACGCAATTCACGTTTATCTGTTAAATTCGTATTCATGGAAATTTCCTTAGAGACTTTTTCTATAAAAATAGACTTATAGTTGATTTCATTCACAACACTTTGCTAAGAATTTTAAAAGCATCCAAAGAAATAACATTTTATCTTCCTTAAATCATAAAATATATTTCAGGACTTACAGAAAATACTTTAAATGGTAAAAGAAGAAATTCCCCTGATGAGGCTCGAATTCACAACCCCGGCATTTCTCAAAAGTACTGTTCTATAAGCACCGTGCGATAACCAATTGCGCCGCAGGGGACACATTTAAAGGCGCTGTTAGGATGCACAATTCACTTTTATCTGTTAAACTCGTATTCATGGAAATTTCTTTAGAGACTTTTTGTAGAAAAATGGACTTTTTGTTGATTTCATTCACAACACTTTGCTAAGAATTTTAAAAGCATCCGAAGAAAAAACCTTTTATCTTCCTTAAATCATAAAATATGTTTCAGGACTTACAGAACAGACATCAAATGGTAAAAGAAGAAATTCCCCTGGTGAGGTTCAAACTCACAACCCCGGCATTTCTCACAAGTACTGTTCTATAAGTACCGTGCGCTAACCAATTTCGCCGTAGAGGACACATTTGGAAGGTGCAGTTAGGATGCGCATTTCACGTTTATCGTTTAAATTCGTATTCATGCAACTTTCTTTAGAGACTTTTTCTATAAAAATAGACGTATTCTATATTTCATTCACAACACTTTGCTAAGAATTTTAAAAGCATCCGAAGAAATAACATTTTATCTTCCTTAAATCATAAAATATATTTCAGGACTTACAGAACAGACATCAAACGGTAAAAGTAGAAATTCCCCTCGAACTCACAAACCCGGCATTTCTCACAGGTACTGTTCAACAAATACCGTGCGCTAACGAATTGCGCCACAGGAGACACATTTGAAAGGCGCCGTTAGGATGCGCAATTCACGTTTATCTGTTAAATTCGTATTCATTGAAATTTCTTTAAAGACTTTTTCTATAAAAATAGAATTATTGTTGATTTCATTCACAACACTTTGCTAAGAATTTTAAAAGCAACCGAGCAAATAAACTTTTATCTTTCTTAAATCATAAAACACCTTTCAGGACTTACAGAACAGACATCAAATGGTAAAAGATGAAAATCCCCTGGTGAGGCTCGAACACACAATCCCGGCGTTCTCACAAGTACTGTTCTATAAGTACCGTACGCTAACCAATTTCGCCGTAGAGGACACATTTGAAAGGCGCCGTTAGGATGCGCAATTCACGTTTATCGTTTAAATTCGTATTCATGGAACTTTCTTTAGAGACTTTTTCTATAAAAATAGACGTATTCTAGATTTCATTCACAACACTTTTCTAAGAATTTTAAAAGCATCCGAAGAAATAACATTTTATCGTCCTTAAATCATAAAATATATTTCAGGACTTACAGTACAGACATCAAATGGTAAAAGAAGAAACTCCCCTGGTGAGGCTCGAACTCACAACCCCGGCATTTCTCACAAGTACTGTTCTACAAGTACCGTGCGCTAACCAATTGCGTCACAGTGGACACATTTGATAACCGCCGTTAGGATGTGCAATTCACGTTTATCTGTTAACCCTTTGACGGTTAAAGCACTTCTTTTCATAAAATACTAAAATGATTGAATGACACCGGAATTTAAAAACAAATCTATTTCATAATATATAAATGTTTTTTTTTTTTTTTTTTTTTTTTTTTTTTTTTTTTTTTTTTTTTTACGTTCTTTGTAAAATTAAAATTTTTATTTAAAAATTCCGGTGTCAGTATGGCATTTCGCAATTCAAATTAAGTGGTATTCTGGGCGCGTATAGCCCCACCAGTGGCCGAGAGGTTCGGACCTCTCACCTGGTAGACGGCAGGTGCTGGGTTCGAACCCAATCGCGGCTGTCGGCCTAACCGTTCGGAGTTTTCGTGGTTTTCTTCGAACCTTGCGTAAATACGGGTTAGGTTCCCTTAGAAAGACCCCCACGAAGGGCACTCCCCCCCTGGTCCTATATCCCTAGCGCAGATAATCGGACTTCAAAAAAAATCAACCATCAATCTGGGCGCGTATACGCGCTTATAACCACGAAAGGGTTAAATTAGTATTCATGGAACTTTCTTTAGAGACTTTTTCTATAAAAATAGAATTATTGTTGATTTCATTCACAACACTTTGCTAAGAATTTTAAAAGCATCGGAAAAAATAAACTTTTATCTTTCTTAAATCCTCAAATATCTTTCAGGACTTACAGAAAAGACTTCAAATGGTAAAAGAAAAACTTCACCTGGTGAGACTCGAACTCACAACCCCGGCATTTCTCACAAGTACTGTTCTATAAGTACCGTGCGCTAACCAATTGCGCCACAGAGGACACATTTGAAAGGCGCCGTTAGGATGCGCAATTCACGTTTATCTGTTAAGGCCCTACATCAGTAACGCTCCGAGATAGAACGGCTAATGTTATTTCAATGGAAGAAATTTATCGCTTTCATTCCTTTGCATTTTGCTCAAATTTAATAATTTTTGTTGTTTTGAAAACCTGTAGGTTTAAACTATGCACGTCATTCTGAAATTTTATTTCTTTTTTTAATTTTAAGGCGATACAAGTGCGTTATTTTATAGTCTTTAAAATTCACTTTTAATGTCTTATTACGAAAAATCTGTTTGACATTTTAAAATTTGGTAAAACAGCATGCAGAGTTTAATTATTTAGCTTTCAGAAAATGTTTTTTATTTTGATTTTTACAAAAATTTAATCTATGCTATTTGTATAAAAAGTTGAAATACTTTGATTTAAAATAGTAGAAAATGGTGTTTAACTCCGCCTTTAAAAGGGAGACGCCTTAAAAGTAATTAGGGTGAAAGACGATATGGGTTTACCTCCAGGGAGTCTTACAGGGACGAAGGTGTAAAATTTTGCCTGTGGCTATTAGTAAAATGTTGTTTGCTGGTTTAGGATAAAAAAATAAAAACATCCTTTCCTGAATGCATGATAGTTCGATCAGCAGAAATGATGTAAATACATGTTGATTTCAAAAAGTTTGTTTAACTAGGCATTCAATCTCAAATGTACTTTAAAAGCATTATTGATTTCGAATTAAAACACATTTAACATTTTTATTATTTTTCTTCCATATATTTAAAGTTTAATTTCTAAAAAAGATTCTTTAATTGCGGACAACATCAAAATGAAATATTCGTTAATTTATAAAAAATAATAGAATTAACTTTTTGTCATCTGCAGACGACAAAGGGAAAAGAAGAAAGGGCAGAAAGAAAATAACAATGGTTCTGACATTAAAAATGAATAGATATATTCGCGAATAAATACATTTGTATTAAATTTTTCTATATCTTTTTTTTGTATCATTCTTTTAGACAATTCTTAATGAATTAGTTTAAATGTTCCTTTTCATAAATATTTCTATTTTAATCAATAAAAGTTTGCAGTATAGCCACTCTAAAATATAAAGTAATTATTATGCAATTCATGATTAGGCCCCACCAGTGGCCGAGAGGGTCTGACCTCTCAACTGGTAGACGGCAGGTGCTGGGTTCGAACCCAATCGCGGCCGTCGGCCTAACCGTTCGGAGTTTTCGTGGTTTTCTTCGAACCTTGCGTAAATACGGGTTAGGTTCCCTTAGAAAGACCCCCACGGAGGGCATCCCTGGCCCTATATCCCTAGCGTAGATAATCGGCCGACACAAAATACAACAACAACAACAACAACAGCAATTCATGATTAAATTGGATAACACTAATTTAAAAGATAGAAATATATTTATTTTGATACTTCTATCGAAAATTATGACTAATTTACAATACTTTAGAAAATATATTCTGTTGCGGTAAAATTCACATCCGTAAATGATATATTTATGCTTAATTGTACATAAATTGTCTTTCCTTTGTTTTTCCCTTTCAGAAAGATAAACGAATGATTTTTAAAGTTCTTATACTATTTTAACTAAATAATGGGCCATTCCACTGTCACGTGCGGGACAATCAGACACCATAATTCTACCAAAATTGTGTTAAAAAGCTTAAGATTTTTCAGAAATAAGAATAAACATATTTTTGTAAGTTTATATTTGATATAACAATATCTCAGGCAGGGAAAGATTTTTCTTAAATGGTTTACTGATTTAGTTATTAATTAATTTGCATGCGTCACGTGCGGGACATCTGAAGTCAACCACTTGTAATTTGCAGTATGATCCAGATAAAATTTCTGCTCTACTAATTTTGCAATTTCAAAACAAAAAATATGTGTTAGAGGCTAAAGGTCTAATGTTCATGAAATAAGCATTCTGATTTGAAAAATAAATTTTTAAATTACTAAAAAAAAATACAACGTATAGTGTCACGTGCGGGACACGGTTGTCACGTGTGGGACATTTGCAAATATCATTCAAGTAACCTTTTCAAAAATCAGAAAATAAAGGAATGCAAAAAAGAAAATGCATGTTATACATTTTACAATACAAAAATATTTATTTTAACTTTTTTTTTTTTTTTTGTACAAAGTAAATGTTCAAATTAACATTTTTAAACATAAAATAAAGTAAATGTATAAACAAAAATTCAAAATTTTTCTAGAAATTTGAAACAACCTCTTTTATTAGCTACAGTGGGAATTGATATCTTTTTTACTATATCTTTAAATGAATATAGAATTTAATCTGGATACTGTGGCCACTTGTAGAAAAAATCGTTTAAGTATCTTTAAAAGTAAAAAGACATATTTATAAAATTCTACTATAGGATTTTGCTTGAATGAAGTAGCTTCTTTATAAAACACCTGTAAACAAAATCAAAAAAGTACAAAAAAGTCTTTGTTCCGAAAGATCACAGCTATCCAATGCCAAAAAAAATCATTTAAAAAAATTAAAATGTAGAAGAGATATTTTTATAAATTCCTACCATTGGATTTCACTTGACTGAAGTAGCTTTTTTAAAATTCTTTTAAACAAAGTCGAAAAAGTACAAAACGGTCTTTGTACTGAAAGATCTGAGATATCGAATGCCAAAAAATAATTTAAAAATATTAAAATGTAGAAGAGATATTTTTATAAATTCCTACCATTCGATTTCACTTGCCTGAAGTATCTTTTTTAAAACATCTGTAAACAAAATTAAAAAAGTACAAAACGGTATTTGTACCGAAAGATCTCAGCTATTCAATGACAAAAAAATCATTTAAAAATATTAAAATGTAGAAGAGATATTTTTATAAATTTCTAGCATTGGATTTCATTTGACTGAAGTAGCATCTTTAAAACAACTGTAAACAAAATCAAAAAAGTACAAAACGGTCTTTGTACCAAAAGATCTGAGATGTCGACTGCCAAATAATGATTTACAAATAGTAAAATTTAGAAGAGATATTTTTATAAATTTCTACCATTGGATTTCACTTCTCTGAAGCGGCTTTTTTAAAATTCCCCTAAACAGAGTCGAAAAAGTACAAAACGGTCTTTGTACCGAAAGATATCAGCTATCCCATGACAAAAAAATCATTTAAAAATATTAAAATGTAGAAGAGATATTTTTAGAAATTTCTAGCATTGGATTTCACTTGACTGAAGTAGCTTTTTTAAAATTCCCCTAGAGAAAGTCGAAAATATAAAAAACGGTCTTTGTACAGAAAGATCTCAGCCATCCCATGACATAAAAATCATTTAAAAATATTAAAATGTAGAAGACATATTTTTATAAATTCCTACCATTGGATTTCACTTGACTGAAGTAGCTTTTTTAAAATTCCCCTAAACAAAGTCGAAAAAGTACAAAACGGTCTTTGTAGAGAAAGATCTAAGCTATCCAATGACAAAAAAATCATTTAAAAATATTAAAATGTAGAAGAGATATTTTATAAATTTCTACCATTGGATTTCACTTGACTGAAGTAGCTTTTTTAAAATTCCCCTAAACAAAGTCGAAAAAGTACAAAACGGTCTTTGTACCGATAGATCTGAGATATCGAATGCCAAAAAATAATTTAAAAATATTAAAATGCAGAAGAGATATTTTTATAAATTTATACCACTGGATTTCACTTGACTGAAGTAGATTTTTTAAAATTTCCCTAAACAAACTCGAAAAAAAAACAAAACGATTTTTGTACCGAAAGATCTCAGCTAACCAATGACAAAAATTCATTTAAAAATATTAAAATGTAGAAGAGATATTTTCATAAATTTCTTCCATTGGATTTCATTTGACTGAAGTAGCTTTTTTAAAATTCCCATAAAGAAGGTCGAAAAAGTACAAAACGGTCCTTGTACCGAAATATCTGAGATATCGAATGCCAAAAAATAATTTAAAAATATAAAAATGTAGAAGAGATATTTTTATAAATTTCTTCCATTGGATTTCACTTGACTGAAGTAGCCTCTTTAAAACACCTGTAAACAAAATCAAAAAAAGTACAAAACGGTTTTTATACCGAAAAATCTCAGCTGTTCAATGCTAAAAAAATCATTTAAAAATATTAAAATACAAACGAGATATCTTAAAAATTTCTATCTTGGAATTTCGCTCTATTGATGTAAGCCACTATAAAATACTCGTAACAAAATCGAAAAAATATAAAACGGTCTTTGTACAGTTCAATGACCTCAGCTATTCAATGCTAAAAAAATCATTTAAAAATATTAAAATGTAGAGGAGATTCTTTGGAAAATGTTTAATGTGCAATCTCTGACATAATAATCACGATCTGTATGTTGTCTTTTAAAATTACATATAAATGATTCAATTTCACTTGAAACTATCTAACAAAAAAGGTCAATGTCGACTTGTTTTAAAACGGATCCGAGTGTTTTGGTCAGAAATTATCTCGAAGAAACTATCCAAATGCACATATCCCTCGGGCTATCAGTATTGAAAAGGTGCTAGAGTTTTTAGCATTTGCTAATGACTTTTTTCTTCCTGGGGTATCTTATCCCCTTTTTATCGCCTTTAGGTAAAGGGTGGCGTGAGATGACCATTTTCTTATTAATTACAAGCTTGGAAAATATCATTGGTCTTTTAAAGTGTCAATCTTTGGGTTCGGGATACGCCTTCCTGGTGGCAACACGCATAGGTTTGTGATAGGATTTTGAGTTTCGGTTTGACTGATGCAGGCTCTTAAATTCCTATTCATGGAAATTTCTTTAGAGACTTTTTCTATAAAAATAGATTTTTGTTGATTTCTTTCACAACACTTTGATAAGAACTTTAAAAGCATCCAAAGAAATAAACTTTTATCTTTCTTAAATCATAAAATATCGTTCAGGACTTACAGAACAGACATCAAACGTTAAAAGAAGAAATTCCCCTGGTGAGGCTCGATCTCAGAACCCCGGCATTTCTCACAAGTACTTTTCTATAAGTACCGTGCGCTAACCAATTGCGCCACAGGGGACAAATTTGAAAGGTGCCGTTAAGATGCGCAATTCACGTTTATCTGTTAAATTCCTATTCATGGAAATTTCTTTAGAGACTTTTTCTATGAAAAGATACTTTTTGTTGATTTCATTCACAACACTTTGCTAAGAATTTTAAAAGCATCCGAAGAAATAACATTTTATCTTCCTTAAATCATAAAATATATTTCAGGACTTACAGAGCAGACATCAAATGGTAAAAGAAGAAATTCCCCTGGTAAGGCTCGAACTCACACTTCCGGCATTTCTCACAAGTACTGTTCTATAAGTACCGTGCGCTAACCAATTGCGCCACAGGGGACACATTCGAAAGGCGCCGTTAGGATGCGCAATTCAGGTTTATCTGTTAAATTCGTATTCATGGAACTTTCTTTAGAGACTTTTTCTATAAAAATAGACGTATTCTTGATTTCATTCACAACACTTTGCTAAGAATTTTAAAAGCATCCGAAGAAATAACATTTTATCTTCCTTAAATCATAAAATATATTTCAGGACTTACAGAGCAGACATCAAATGGTAAAAGAAGAAATTCCCCTGGTGAGGTTCGAACTCACAACCCGGCATTTCTCACAAGTACTGTTCTATAAGTACCGTGCGCTAACCAATTGCGCCACAGCAGAAATATTTGAATGGCGCCGTTACGATGCGCAATTCACGTTTATCTGTTAAATTAGTATTCATGGAACTTTCTTTAGAGACTTTTTCTATAAAAATAGAATTATTGTTGATTTCATTCACAACACTTTGCTAAGAATTTTAAAAGCATCGGAAAAAATAAACTTTTATCTTTCTTAAATCATCAAATATCTTTCAGGACTTACAGAAAAGACTTCAAATGGTAAAAGAAGAAATTCCCCTGGTGAGGCTCGAACTCAGAACCCCGGCATTTCTCACAAGTACTTTTCTATAAGTACCGTGCGCTAACCAATTGCGCCACAGGGTACAAATTTGAAAGGTGCCGTTAAGATGCGCAATTCACGTTTATCTTTTAAATTCGTATTCATGGAAATTTCTTTAGAGACTTTTTCTATAAAAAGATACTTTTTGTTGATTTCATTCACAACACTTTGCTAAGAATTTTAAAAATATCCGAACAAACAAACTTTTATCTTTCTTAAATTATAAAATATTTTTCTGGACTTACAGAACAGACATCAAACGGTAAAAGAAGAAATTCCCCTGGTGAGGATCGAACTCACAACCCGGCATTTCTCACAAGTACTGTTCTATAAGTACCGTGCGCTAACCAATTGCGCCACAGCAGAAATATTTGAATGGCGCCGTTACGATGCGCAATTCACGTTTATCTGTTAAATTAGTATTCATGGAACTTTCTTTAGAGACTTTTTCTAAAAAAATAGAATTATTGTTGATTTCATTCACAACACTTTGCTAAGAATTTTAAAAGCATCGGAAAAAATAAACTTTTATCTTTCTTAAATCATCAAATATCTTTCAGGACTTACAGAAAAGACTTCAAATGGTAAAAGAAGAACTTCACCTGGTGAGACTCGAACTCACAACCCCGGCATTTCTCACAAGTACTGTTCTATAAGTACCGTGCGCTAACCAATTGCGCCACAGGGGACACATTTGAAAGGCGCCGTTAGGATGCGCAATTCACGTTTATCTGTTAAATTCCTATTCATGGAAATTTCTTTAGAGACTTTTTCTATAAAAATAGATTTTTGTTGATTTCTTTCACAACACTTTGATAAGAACTTTAAAAGCATCCAAAGAAATAAACTTTTATCTTTCTTAAATCATAAAATATCTTTCAGGACTTACAGAACAGACATCAAACGTTAAAAGAAGAAATTCCCCTGGTGAGGCTCGAACTCAGAACCCCGGCATTTCTCACAAGTACTTTTCTATAAGTACCGTGCGCTAACCAATTGCGCCACAGGGGACAAATTTGAAAGGTGCCGTTAAGATGCGCAATTCACGTTTATCTGTTAAATTCCTATTCATGGAAATTTCTTTAGAGACTTTTTCTATAAAAAGATACTTTTTGTTGATTTCATTCACAACACTTTGCTAAGAATTTTAAAAATATCCGAAGAAACAAACTTTTATCTTTCTTAAATTATAAAATATTTTTCTGGACTTACAGAGCAGACATCAAACGGTAAAAGAAGAAATTCCCCTGGTGAGGCTCGAACTCACAACCCCGGCATTTCTCACATGTACTGTTCTATAAGTACCGTGCGCTAACCAATTGCGCCAAAGGGGACACATTTGAAAGGTGCCGTTAGGATGCGCAATTCACGTTTATCTGTTAAATTCCTATTCATGGAAATTTCTTTAGAGACTTTTTCTATAAAAATAGATTTTTGTTGATTTCTTTCACAACACTTTGATAAGAACTTTAAAAGCATCCAAAGAAATAAACTTTTATCTTTCTTAAATCATAAAATATCTTTCAGGACTTACAGAACAGACATCAAATGGTAAAAGAAGAAATTCCCATGGTGAGGGTCGAACTCACAATCCCGGCATTTCTCACAAGTACTTTTCTATAAGTACCGTGCGCTAATCAATTGCGCCACAGGGGACAAATTTGAAAGGTGCCGTTAGGATGCGCAATTCACGTTTATCTGTTAAATTCCTATTCATGGAAATTTCTTTAGAGACTTTTTCTATAAAAATAGATTTTTGTTGATTTCTTTCACAACACTTTGATAAGAACTTTAAAAGCATCCAAAGAAATAAACTTTTATCTTTCTTAAATCATAAAATATCTTTCTGGACTTACAGAACAGACATCAAATGGTAAAAGAAGAAATTCCCATGGTGAGGGTCGAACTCACAACCCCGGTATTTCTCACAAGTACTGTTCTATAAGCACCGTGCGCTAACCTATTGCGCCACAGGGGACACATTTGTAAGGTGCCGTAAGGATGCGCAATTCAGGTTTATCTGTTAAATTCGTATTCATGGAACTTTCTTTAGAGACTTTTTCTATAAAAATAGACGTATTCTTGATTTCATTCACAACACTTTGCTAAGAATTTTAAAAGCATCCGAAGAAATAACATTTTATCTTCCTTAAATCATAAAATATATTTCAGGACTTACAGAGCAGACATCAAATGGTAAAAGAAGAAACTCCCCTGGTAAGGCTCGAACTCACAATTCCGGCATTTATCACAAGTACTGTTCTATAAGTACCGTGCGCTAACCAATTGCGCCACAGGGGACACATTTGGAAGGTGCCGTTAGGATGCGCAATTCACGTTTATCTGTTAAATTAGTATTCATGAACTTTCTTTAGAGACTTTTTCTATAAAAATAGAATTATTGTTGATTTAATTCACAAGACTTTGCTATGAATTTTAAAAGCATCGGAATAAATAAACTTTTATCTTTCTTAAATCATCAAATATCTTTCAGGACTTACAGAAAAGACTTCAAATGGTAAAAGAAGAACTTCACCTGGTAAGACTCGAACTTACAACCCCGCATTTCTCACAAGTACTGTTCTATAAGTACCGTGCGCTAACCAATTGCGCCACAGGGGACACATTCGAAAGGCGCCGTTAGGATGCGCAATTCAGGTTTATCTGTTAAATTCGTATTCATGGAACTTTCTTTAGAGACTTTTTCTATAAAAATAGACGTATTCTTGATTTCATTCACAACACTTTGCTAAGAATTTTAAAAGCATCCGAAGAAATAACATTTTATCTTCCTTAAATCATAAAATATATTTCAAGACTTACAGAGCAGACATCAAATGGTAAAAGAAGAAATTCCCCTGGTGAGTCTCGAACTCACCACCCCGGCATTTCTCACAATTACTGTTCTATAAGTACCGTGCGCTAACCAATTGCGCCACAGGGGACACATATGAAAGGTGCCGTTAGGATGCGCAATTCACGTTTATCTGTTAAATTACTATTCATGGAAATTTCTTTAGAGACTTTTTCTATAAAAATAGATTTTTGTTGATTTCTTTCACAACACTTTGATAAGAACTTTAAAAGCATCCAAAGAAATAAACTTTTATCTTTCTTAAATCATAAAATATCTTTCAGGACTTACTGAACAGACATCAAATGGTAAAAGAAGAAATTCCCATGGTGAGGGTCGAACTCACAACCCCGGCATTTCTCACAAGTACTGTTCTATAAGTACCGTGCGCTAACCTATTGCGCCACAGGGGACACATTTGAAAGGTGCCGTAAGGATGCGCAATTCACGTTTATCTGTTAAATTAGTATTCATGGAACTTTCTTTAGAGACTTTTTCTATAAAAATAGAATTATTGTTGACTAGCGGCCTTCGCCCGCTACGCTGGTCGGTTTATCTAAAGAAATCTTGAAGAAGTAGTTAGATAAGGTTCAGACATACATTAAAAAAAAAAAAAAAAGCAAGTCGATCATTCAAAAAACGTTGGGAAATATCAAATATTGACTGTAATTTTTTAAGAAAAACAAAGTTTCGAAAAAAAAAAATTAAATCGAAAAAAAAATTACACTGACATATTAATGCAAGGAAATTTTCCCAGAGAGAAAATTCGCCTTGAATACAATATTTCAAATTCTTTTAATTGCTTATAGGCGTTAATGCCAACATAGTGAAAAAAAATTCCATGCTGGGAATCGAACCCGGGCCATCAGTATGGCGCACTGACGTTCTACCGACTAAACCACATGGAACGACAGCCAGCTTGAAACTTTCTCATACTTAAGTAGACTGGCGAAAACATAACGATAGCGCGTTTTAAAATCGCACAGTGACATCTATTGGATTTTATATGTACTAAAAAACGTTATGTACTAAAAAACGTGAGCAGCGCACCTAATAGTTTCTTTTGTTTCTTTTTGTTACTTTTTTGTCTGTTGTCCGATTTTGATGAAACAAAGCCTATACACTGCCCGGGAGTGTGCATTCTTCATTAGTGAAAACCGCATAAAAATCCATTCAGTAGTTACGAAGATAACCTCGAACAAACAGACAGACAGACAGACAGACAAAAAATTCAAAAAATTTTTTTTTGTGTTTCATTGGTTTTCTTTTATCGCCCTGACTCCATTTTTGTCAATTATCTTCAATGTACAGACACACCGGGTCCTACTGTTTTATTATATGTATAGATTTCATTCACAACACTTTGCTAAGAATTTTAAAAGCATCGGAATAAATAAACTTTTATCTTTCTTAAATCATCAAATATCTTTCAGGACTTACAGAGAAGACTTCAAATGGTAAAAGAAGAACTTCACCTGGTGAGACTCGAACTTACAACCCCGGCATTTCTCACAAGTACTGTTCTATAAGTACCGTGCGCTAACCAATTGCGCCACAGGGGACACATTCGAAAGGCGCCGTTAGGATGCGCAATTCAGGTTTATCTGTTAAATTCGTATTCATGGAACTTTCTTTAGAGACTTTTTCTATAAAAATAGACGTATTCTTGATTTCATTCACAACACTTTGCTAAGAATTTTAAAAGCATCCGAAGAAATAACATTTTATCTTCCTTAAATCATAAAATATATTTCAGGACTTACAGAGCAGACATCAAATGGTAAAAGAAGAAATTCCCCTGGTGAGGCTCGAACTCACAACCCCGGCATTTCTCACAAGTACTGTTCTATAAGTACCGCGCGCTAACCAATTGCGCCACAAGGGACACATTTGAAAGGTGCCGTTAGGATGCGCAATTCACGTTTATCTTTTAAATTCGTATTCATGGAAATTTCTTTAGAGTCTTTTTCTATAAAAAGATACTTTTTGTTGATTTCATTCACAACACTTTGCTAAGAATTTTAAAAATATCCGAAGAAACAAACTTTTATCTTTCTTAAATTATAAAATATTTTTCTGGACTTACAGAACAGACATCAAACGGTAAAAGAAGAAATTCCCCTGGTGAGGATCGAACTCACAACCCCGGCATTTCTCACATGTACTGTTCTATAAGTACCGTGCGCTAACCAATTGCGCCACAGGGGACACATTTGAAAGGTGCCGTTAGGATGCGCAATTCACGTTTATCTGTTAAATTCCTATTCATGGAAATTTCTTTAGAGACTTTTTCTATAAAAATAGATTTTTGTTGATTTCTTTCACAACACTTTGATAAGAACTTTAAAAGCATCCAAAGAAATAAACTTTTATCTTTTTTAAATCATAAAATATCTTTCAGGACTTACAGAACAGACATCAAACGGTAAAAGAAGAAATTCCCCTGGTGAGGCTCGAACTCACAAACCCGGCATTTCTCACAGGTACTGTTCTATAAGCAGGGGCGTAATTTCCGGGGGGGGGGGTTTGGGGGGAGGTGCAGCACTCCCCCTGCGAAAATCAGTCGGAAAGTTTCACTTTTGGTCGGTAAACAATACACTTAATTGAAAAAAAAATGGTACTTATCGATAAAAAAAACCTATAAATTGGAAAAACGAAAAAAATCAGTCGGGAAAATGTAACGTTTAGTCGGGAAAATGTTATCTACTATAAGGCCTTACAAACTGGAAAAACGAAAAAAATCAGTCGGGAAAATTCCTATTCGATTGGGGAAATATACGTTTAGTCGGAAAAATGGTATTTATTCTATAAGGACTTACAAATTGGAAAAATGAAAAAATGAATCGGAAAAATGTACGTTTAGTCGGAAAAATGGTAATTACTATAAGAACTTACAAATTGAAACGAAAATATCAATCAGAAAAATACCCGTTCAGTAGGAAAAATGTACGTTTAGTTGAGAAAATGTCATTTATCTAAAGGAACTTACAAATTGGAAAATGAAAAAATCAGTCGGAAAAATTCCCACTCGTTAAAAAGAAATGTACGTTTAGTCGGAAAAATGGTATTATCTAAAAGGACTTACAAACTGGGAAAACGAAAAAAATCAGTCGTAAAAATTCCCATTCGATAGGAAAAATGTACGTTTAGTCGGAAAAATTGCATTATCTAAAAGGACTTACAAACTGGAAAAAAGAAAAAATCAGTCTGAAAAATTCCCATTCGATAGGGGAAATGTACGTTTAGTCGGAAAAATGGTATTTATCTAAAAGGACTTACAAACTGGAAAAACGAAAAAATCAGTCGGAAAAATTCCCGTTCGATAGGGGGAATGTACGTTTAGTCGGGAAAATGTTATTTACTATAAGAACTTGCAAATAAAAAAAAAAACGAAAAAATCAATCAGAAAAATACCCGTTCGATAGGGAAAATGTACGTTTAGTCGGAAAAATGGTATTTTCTAAAAGGACTTACAAACTGGAAAGACGAAAAAATCAGTCGGAAAAAATCCCATTCGATAGGGGAAATGTACGTTTAGTCGGAAAAATGGTATTTATTTTATAAAGACTTACAAATTGGAAAAATGAAAAAATCAATCGGAAAAATGTACGCTTAGTCGGTAAAATGTTATTTACTATAAGAACTTACAAATTGAAAAAAACGAAAAAATCAATCAGAAAAACACCCGTTCGATAGGGAAAATGTACGTTTAATCGGAAAAATGGTATTTATCTAAAAGGACTTACAAACTGGAAAAACGAAAAAATCAGTCTGAAAAATTCCCATTCGATAGGGGAAATGTACGTTTAGTCGGAAAAATGGTATTTATTCTATAAGGACTTACAAATTGGAAAAAACGAAAAAATCAATCAGAAAAATACCCGCTCGATAGGGAAAATGTACGTTTAGTCGGAAAAATGGTATTAATCTAAAAAGACTTACAAATTGGAAAAATGAAAAAATCAGTCAGAAAAATTCCCATTCGATCGAGAAAATTTTCCTTTAGTCAAAAGCAATATGCATATATTAAGTTATAAAAACTTGTGAATTGGAGAAATTTTTCTACTGTAGTTTTTAATTAGAAGAAAAAGAAAACAAAACAATTTTGAAAAAAGAAAACTTAGGTAAATTTGTTATTAGTCGGAAATATTTCAGATTTTCTTCTTTTGATAAAATCTATGTAGATGAACTTTGATTTGTCGAATACTGTGAACTCAAAAACCTCGATATGACGAAAAAATACTTATATATATATATATGTTCCAGCAATGTTAATTTTATATGAAACCTTGATATTTTTATCAAAAACCTTGATATTCCGAATTTTTTTTACTTCGAGCTATCGAGATTCTATTGTATTGTCGAAAAATTTTTACTTTGGTGTGAAAATTTTAAGATATGCTGATTGAAGTGATAGAACTTCTTCATTTTCTCTAACTTTAAATTTAGTTAGAAATGTGTATCATTGAATTTAGGTGATATCCAATGAAAATTCAAAAATGAATTGCAAATATTTAGTGTTTTTCCTTATCAGTCTGGATATTTTCCAAGTTACACGAATTTAACTTTTAATCAAAAATAATTATGGTTTTATTTTTTCTATTAACTACTTTTTTAATGCTTTTTTAATGTGATTTTTGTTTACTTTGCGTAATTTTAATGAAAATTGAAAACACTCAAGTACTTTGAATTTTTAACATCGAATTAAACTGGATATTTTTCAATCTATCCCAACTTTACTTCGATCAGAAAATATTCGTTCGTTTTCTTTTTCTTTAATCATTGTATTCGATTGTTTTTTTTTTTTTTTTTTTTTTTTTTTTTTTTTTTCCATATTATTATAACTACATTTTGTTTAGTCGGAAAAAACGTAGTTGACACCAAATTTTTACGCAGATTTAAAGTATGTCATTAGAAAGATTTATAAACTTAAATTAAAAAAAAAAAAAAAAAGAAAACTGTATTTTTGACAAGATTTGGTCTTTAAAATAGTACTTGAACAATCAAAGCTCAATTTTACTCATAAAAGAAACGCTAAGAGATTTTAGCTGATTGCTAAAAATTAAAGAGATAAAACATTGTTTCCACTTCCAAGTAATGCGTTGGCACACTCAGACAACTTTAACCTTCCCATGTGTCAATTACAAAACAAAACTACGATTGCGCCACGATGGGCATTCCTACGAATCCCTCACAACCAATCTTCTTAACTTCTAATTCTATTCTGGTTAAACCATTAATATTCTAGCTCATAATCATATAGCACGAAATCGTTAAGGCCGTTAATTGTTATATATGTTGCTTTTCATGAGAATAGTTTTGTATATATATATAATAATTCTATATTTTTTGTATCAATTATGCCACCTCCTAAATGAAAACAACAAAAAATGCAATGCAAGTCGTTCATTGAGACATTGAGTTTTTGTTGAGACATAGTTTTATAGATTAACTGGTCATATTTCTGCCGTCGTTTTAGGTAGGAACGTGAAATTCAAGAAAAATAATCTGATAAACAAATAATTAACAATATATTTTAGTATATTAGAAATTTTCCCCCTAAACAGGTAAAGGAGGTCGAAAATTTTTGAATATTTGGTATATCTCATCAGCCGTTTTAGATAGACGTATGGAATTAATGAAAATAAAAGGTACTACTAGGTTATCCCGTCGACCAAAAAATTATCGCCAAAATATAAGATTAAAGGTCAATAATGGATGATCGTGAATGTCAGAGTCAATAACATTAAATACGATTCACGTGTTTAAAATGTCATTAAGTGATTTTTATTTCGACTTTTTATTAATATTTTTATTAATATTTTACTAATAATTTGTTTTTTCGTTAGATAAAATAAAAATTATGTCAATATGTATAATTTGGTGATTAGTTTGGCGATTTGTATAATTTGGCGAAATTGGTCGACGGGATAACAGAGTAGTACCAAATAAAACTACTAAAAAATAACACAACCCTACAAAATTGAAGTTTTTGAAAAATACAAAAGAAGTTCCAGTTGGCTTTTATGTTATTTGGTGTGCTGATTTTGTAAATAACCTCCATTTTTTCCCATCATGTCAAGATTTTTGTAAAATGTCATCAATATTTTTGCTGAAATCTTATTTAAAAAGGTATTGTCTCGAACAATTTTACATATACTATCTGCAACAGTGGTTTTATCCATTTAAATCTATGTAAAATAATTGTTTCTTAGTGAGGCAAATTGATTTTTCAGAAATCGATTATATTTTATAAGTTTAAACGAGTGAAAATCACTACTGCCAGACCGCATTTCTTTTTGACCTAATGTTGAGTTTTATCACGACTGCCCCACTCACCAATGAAGCATGGGTACTTTGTGTGTTCGCCTTGTTCACCAAGATAACTTTCAAAACGCCGCAAATAGTCCAACCGAAGTCCGCATGTTTTATTTTGTTGAGAACGAGAGCCAAGTTTACTTAACGTTCTTTTAAATGCACCTGTTTACCAACTGGTACAAATACATACTGGCTTCCGTGATTAAAAAAAAACTTTAAGATGAATCTATTAACAGCCTCCATTCATTTTTACCGTAAAGCTGCTATCAGATTCACCAACATTTCGCAAGACTTTTGAGCCAACACTTGATTTCCTCCAACTTTTCGCGAAATATCATCCCAACACCCAGTGTGATAGCAAACAGCAATGTCTCCCCAACTTTTTTCCACAGTTCCAAAAAAGTCAGGGCTAGCCGAAATTTTTCATCCAACATCGAACATTTCAATGAATCAGAGATCAGCGATTGATACGAATAGGAGATAAATATTAACGGCTGGTACTAGTAGGACTGGTTTTCCAGCTTTTCCTACAACTTTTTCAAAGACAATTGTAACCTTTTTCTCTCTTTGAACGGGTAAATGTTGGGGTTAAAATCGGCTGAAAAGTTCGTCGCGCCTAAAGTCCGTGAATCTGATAACAGCTTAAGTAGTAGGAAAAAAACAGTACGGGCTCATGCGGCGGCGGCACTGCGGCACCGTGCCGCCGCCGCACCACGCAGCAACCGTCCCTCCTGCGCCCACCATGCATCCCCCTGCACGAACGCCCCCTAGTGGAAAAAAGGAACATTCTATTATAACATGAGAGGTGAACGACCTTCCCTAATTAAAAATATTATCAATCACATCTCAACACAGAATCATACTATATGATGAAGATTAAATTTATATTTGAATTTTGAAGAACCGTAATTTTAATGAGTATTATTAATTAAGCGAAACAATTAAAATTTCAATTTTCAGCCATTTTATTTAGATTTCTTCAACTACAAGATGAGATTATCAATTTAACACAAGAAAGTTAAACATATATTTGAATTTTGCTTGATAGACATCTTAATGAGTATCGTAAATTAAGTAAAAACAATAGAAAATATCCAGTTTTATAGAAAAATACTGATTTCTTACGATTTTTATCAACTACATGATCAATGTAACGACTTAAAAGTTGAAAGTTAAAGGTACATCCTAGTTTTTCAACTGCTATAACCTTAAAGAGTATCGTTAATTAAGTAAAAACAATTGAAAATATCAAGTTTTATAGAAAAAGACTGATTTCTTACGATTTTTATCAACTGCAACATCAGTGTATCGACTTACAAGTTGAAAGTTAAACATGCATTCTAGTTTTTCAACAGCTATAATCTTAATGAGTATCGTTAATTAAGTAAAAAACAATGGAAAATATCAAATTTTATAGAAAAAGACTGATTTCTTACGATTTTTTCAACTCAAACTTCAGACTATCAATTTGATAGAAAGAAATTTAAGCATGCATTCCAGTTTTGGACAACCATTTCCTTCATGAACATTATTAATTAAGCAAAACAACAGAAAATATTAAATTTTTAACCGATATCTTCATATTTTTTGATTTTTTTTTTTTTTTTTTTTTTTTAATATAAAATCAGAATACACAACTTAAAATAGAAATTTAAACATAGTTTTTAGTTTTTGAACAGTCGTTACCTCAAAGAATTTCGATAATTGAACAATTAACAAAGGAAACTAATGATTTTTTAACGAAAAAAGACGAATTAAACGAATTTGGCTAACTTTTACTCTAATTGGAAATTTCATCGTACTTTATATATACCAACTAAGTAGAATTTTAATACATAAACGAATAATTTAGAGAAAACCTCAACACACAAATGTGAACCTGCAGAGCATTTCTTATTACGTCATATCTAAACTAAAACTTTTTTCTGCAACCCCTCCATGCATGCATTCCAGGTAGGGGAACATAACAAAGAATTTTGACGTCACAACTTACAAAGGTATACAACAAAATGTTTACGTTTAAGAAAAAATATCACATAGAGAGAAAAAAAAGAAGAGATTTAAGCTATTTATCCATTCTAGTTTTATAACAGTTACCACAACATCTCCAAATTAAAATTTGGAAGTCATAATGAGTGTAATTAATTAAGCAAAATAATAGAAATATTAGTTTTTCAGAGGGGAAAAGACGAATTTAAACAAATTTTATTAGTTTTACACTAGTTTAATAATAATTTTAAGAGGAAAAAGACGAATTTAAACTTTTTTTTTTTTTAGTTTTACACTATTTTTTCTCATCTCCAACACGGATATATCAATTTTAACAGAAGAATTAAACGTATATTTTAGTTTTTAACAACAAAATCTTAACAAGTATCATTAATTAAACAAAAATAAATATCAGTTTTAAAGAAAAGACGAATTTGAATAATTTTACACTAGTATTTTCAAAAGCAACATGGAAATATCAATACTTATTCACATATTTCACTTATTCACTGTATTCAATACTATATTTAATAAATTTGGATACACTTTAAGAATTTCCTAATCTATAATTATATATTAGCTGTATATTTAATGTTACCCGTGTTTTCAACATTAGTTCATAATCGTGAATTTTGTATTTTAAATACCATGTATTCAGGTTCAGATTATTTTCACTTGAAATCATACAGAATTTTTTAACAGAGTTTGTTTTTGAAATCATTGAAGCAACTGTATTTAATATTTTTAACACCAATTTTCTAAGATTTTCTAACATTTTCCGATTATACATTCCCCATAAGTACATTTCTAAATGCTATAATCACTTTACATATCGAAAAGATATCATTGAAGCAACTGTATTTAATATTTTTAACACCAATTTTCTAAGATTTTTTAACATTTTCCGGTTATACATTCCTCAAAAGTATATATTCTAAACAATAGAAAATATTAATTTTAAGAATAAAAAGACGAATTTAAACAAATTTTATTAGTTTTACAATATTTTTTCTCATCTCCAACACAGATATATCAATTTTAACAGAATTAAACGCATATTTTAGTTTTTAAGAACAAAAATGTAATAAGTATCATTAATTAAACAAAAAATAAATATCAATTTTCAAGAAAAGACAATTTTTTACACAAATTTTCAACTTTGAAATACATTTGTTTACATATATTGTTACAATATATTACTAAACTTAAACTTTTAAAAAAGTTTGAATGTCTTTACAAAGGATTCATATTTATATTTTTCACGTCTTGACTGCATTCGAAATCTTACAACAAAAGTATACTTTTATTATTTTTATTATTATTATTATTCTAGAAAACCTAAAAAGTCATTTCTTGCTGCTTTAAACACTTGACATATTAAAACTACTCTGAGATATTCTACCCATATAATTAATCAAATTAGGACATGATTCATCTTACACTTCAAAATTTCTGAATTTTTACAATACTTATTTTCATCAAACTTTATTCTTGATCCTATATATTTTAGGAGTACAGAATTTTAACATCTGTTTTTATCTACTTATAAGAAAATTATTAAAACACCCAACAATATTTTCCAAATATGAATATTATCTTTACAGTTTAATAATACAAAACATACACGAATACAAAGTTTAATTTTTACAAACATTTCATATTTCAAACCAAACTTTTCGAAATTTTCACATCATAAGAGCAAACATAAGACGAACTTTTTAACTTTTTAACATTTTTTATTGCTTAGATCTTTTCATCATAACTTTTAATTATGATAATTATCCATTTTTAGGTTGATTGTCGAAAAACTGTAACTGAAATTACATAAACTTAATGTAAAAAAACCATGTTCTCACACAATTTCTTGAAATTCAACAAAGAATTGACTATTACTTATCTATTATTATTCTTATTAAATACTTATCTACATCAATATCGACTCTCGATAGTATATAGATATTTCATCATTACACACTTACAACTCTTTTCAAACGTTTATCAGAAAAATAAGTCAATCAAAGTCTAGTAGTTATCACACCTGTTCCTCAGAAATATTACTATCATATGAAACAGTAAAGAAAATTAATAGATATTTAATATTTAATAACCTCATACGTGAAATTACTGTCGAATGAGAATACTAATAATCTATAAAATCAACTGTTGAACAAAAAAATAGTACAGATTACCGAAAATTAAAATGTTTTTTCTGCAAAAGTTACAAAAATTAACAAATGAATGACAAGTTAGAGAAATAACTAAAAAAGTTAATGAACATATTTACAAATTTATTAAAATCACACCTTTTTCTGGATTACAAACCGCAATTTCTTGAAAAATTTATCACCGAATTTGTAAGATTTTAGTCCTAGTATTACATACACTCAATAAATATTCAAAATTAACAAAAATATAATTTTTTAGTCTCATCAATAAGCAGAAATTCTATATTAAAAGAATATTTTCATAGTAGTACTTATAAAAATGAGAGTTTACAAACTGATTTTCATAATTTTATCACATTTAAACTTAATATTTTACATAAAACATTATTTAATCAAATTTTATGCTTTCTAATTCAGTAAAATTCAATACTTTTTTAGTTTTTAAACCAATACCACAATATTTATTTACATCAAACTTGATTCTTCACCTTTTATATTTCCACATTACACACGTGAGATAAATACTAACTTGGATCAGGAGTTGAAGTCAATTGATTCCATTCGATTTTCATCATGTACGCATTGCTCCTACACGAAATTTCTTACTGCTATAATCATTTAATGTATTAAAACTAATCTACTCATATTTTTAATCAATTCACCAGTTGTTTCATCTCGCACTTCTGAATTATCGTGCATCAAGTTGCTTAAAATATAAATACTATCTTTATAATTTTAATGATATATAGTATACATGGTTTATCTTGAGTTAGCACTTCCATACTATTAATCAAATTATATGTTTCATCTTGCACTTGATCTTAATGATTTCATCTTGCATCTGAATTATCGTCCATCGAGTTTTTTTTTAAATAATAATAATATATTTATAGTTTTTGATTATACATAGCATGTACAAATACAATCTTTAATTTTAACATTTCATATTTCAAATAACCTATTTCCGAAACCAAGCTATGTGAATTTTACCACAATACTTATTATCATAGAATAATTTGTGTTTCACACTTTTCTAAAAATTATCAGATATGTACCCCTCAGAGAAATTACTATCATATGAATAAATGAAGAAAATTTAATTTATATTAAATGTACACGAAATTGATTGCAATATACATGTATTTAATAAAAATAAATAAATAAGCGATTATTTATACATTAAACCTTTACTAAATATATATTTCTTGCGTTATACAGATGTTTCAACAAAATGAACCAAAACAGCAGCAAACTTCAGAAATTAATGATCCGAATGCTTCATCCCTAGCACATGTAGCGTTAACGAATAACACATATGTGAGTACTTATATGAGAAATACTAGAATTCGTATATGAAACGTAATTAGAGTAAATACAAAATGATTTGTCTTACTACCTACACTTTAACAAGTGCTTTTTACCTATATTATTGAAGAGAATCCTAACTGTGTCCATTTATTTCTACTACAGATGTGCTCTATTTGCTACAAACACTTCTTAAGTAAATGGAATTTAACAGAACATACAAAATCTATACAGGTGAAAAACCTTACACTTGGAAAGATTACCATAAATGCTGTTTTCAAGGAGGCGTGAATAAAAAATGCACACATCATCATATAAAGCATCGTCAGATATATGTAAACTTAGCGAAGATATTCAAAAATTAGTCAGACTTTTGTAGAATTTAGAAATAAAGGAAGATATTTAGGCTATTTATCCATCATATTTTCACAACACTTACCACAATATCTCAAACTTAAAATTTGGAAGACATACACACTGCTGAAAAGTAATTTTGTGATTCTTCTAACCAGTATGAATGTATAGATATTATTTTGCAGTGTATTCTTTAAATGCTCACATTAAATATTCTTTTATATGCATATATCGTTGTGTTTATTTTTCTAATACCTATTACATTAATGAAATACATAACATTTTAAGTGAAATAACACTCTCACAACTTAAAAAATGCATAAGAACATACAAAAAATAAGCAGATGTATGAAAAAATATGCAAGTTTACAATATAATTTCATTGTTTTCTAGAAATATTAACAAAAAATATTTACAATATGAAAAAATTGTAAAAGTGAAAAGAAAAAACACAAATGTAAAAACAAAAACCACAAAGTGAAAAACTCATAACAAAGTTTTTGAAAAAAAATATTTACAACAAATTTTTTTTTTTACAAAAACCAAAACTTCCAAAAATATTTTTTTCAAAAAATTTTTTTTTCAAAAACATTTTTTACAAAAAATTTTTTTTTCAAAATAAGTTTTTACAAAAGTAAAAAAAGAAAATCACAACGTTAAAAAAATGAAAAATTTTTGTTAAAAAAAGTGTAAAAAAAATTGCAAAAAAATGTTGCAAAAATTTCAAAAAAGTTATGAAAAAAGCTTCAAAAATTTCGTTGGTTTTAATGCAGTATGCAATGGCGAAACCATTGCATTTGCTATGCTTGATGTACGATAATTCAGAAGTGCGAGATGAAACAACTGGTGAATTGATTAAAAATATGAGTAGATTAGTTTTAATACATTAGATGATTATAGCAGTAAGAAATTTCGTGTAGGAGCAATGCGTACATGATGAAAATCGAATGGAATCAATTGACTTCAACTCCTGATCCAAGTTAGTATTTATCTCACGTGTGTAATGTGGAAATATAAAAGGTGAAGAATCAAGTTTGATGTAAATAAATATTGTGGTATTGGTTTAAAAACTAAAAAAGTATTGAATTTTACTGAATTAGAAAGCATAAAATTTGATTAAATAATGTTTTATGTAAAATATTAAGTTTAAATGTGATAAAATTATGAAAATCAGTTTGTAAACTCTCATTTTTATAAGTACTACTATGAAAATATTCTTTTAATATAGAATTTCTGCTTATTGATGAGACTAAAAAATTATATTTTTGTTAATTTTGAATATTTATTGAGTGTATGTAATACTAGGACTAAAATCTTACAAATTCGGTGATAAATTTTTCAAGAAATTGCGGTTTGTAATCCAGAAAAAGGTGTGATTTTAATAAATTTGTAAATATGTTCATTAACTTTTTTAGTTATTTCTCTAACTTGTCATTCATTTGTTAATTTTTGTAACTTTTGCAGAAAAAACATTTTAATTTTCGGTAATCTGTACTATTTTTTTGTTCAACAGTTGATTTTATAGATTATTAGTATTCTCATTCGACAGTAATTTCACGTATGAGGTTATTAAATATTAAATATCTATTAATTTTCTTTACTGTTTCATATGATAGTAATATTTCTGAGGAACAGGTGTGATAACTACTAGACTTTGATTGACTTATTTTTCTGATAAACGTTTGAAAAGAGTTGTAAGTGTGTAATGATGAAATATCTATATACTATCGAGAGTCGATATTGATGTAGATAAGTATTTAATAAGAATAATAATAGATAAGTAATAGTCAATTCTTTGTTGAATTTCAAGAAATTGTGTGAGAACATGGTTTTTTTACATTAAGTTTATGTAATTTCAGTTACAGTTTTTCGACAATCAACCTAAAAATGGATAATTATCATAATTAAAAGTTATGATGAAAAGATCTAAGCAATAAAAAATGTTAAAAAGTTAAAAAGTTCGTCTTATGTTTGCTCTTATGATGTGAAAATTTCGAAAAGTTTGGTTTGAAATATGAAATGTTTGTAAAAATTAAACTTTGTATTCGTGTATGTTTTGTATTATTAAACTGTAAAGATAATATTCATATTTGGAAAATGTTGTTGGGTGTTTTAATAATTTTCTGATAAGTAGATAAAAACAGATGTTAAAATTCTGTACTCCTAAAATATATAGGATCAAGAATAAAGTTTGATGAAAATAAGTATTGTAAAAATTCAGAAATTTTGAAGTGTAAGATGAATCATGTCCTAATTTGATTAATTATATGGGTAGAATATCTCAGAGTAGTTTTAATATGTCAAGTGTTTAAAGCAGCAAGAAATGACTTTTTAGGTTTTCTAGAATAATAATAATAATAAAAATAATAAAAGTATACTTTTGTTGTAAGATTTCGAATGCAGTCAAGACGTGAAAAATATAAATATGAACCCTTTGTAAAGACATTCAAACTTTTTTAAAAGTTTAAGTTTAGTAATATATTGTAACAATATATGTAAACAAATGTATTTCAAAGTTGAAAATTTGTGTAAAAAATTGTCTTTTCTTGAAAATTGATAGTTATTTTTTGTTTAATTAATGATACTTATTACATTTTTGTTCTTAAAAACTAAAATATGCGTTTAATTCTGTTAAAATTGATATATCTGTGTTGGAGATGAGAAAAAATATTGTAAAACTAATAAAATTTGTTTAAATTCGTCTTTTTATTCTTAAAATTAATATTTTCTATTGTTTAGAATATATACTTTTGAGGAATGTATAACCGGAAAATGTTAAAAAATCTTAGAAAATTGGTGTTAAAAATATTAAATACAGTTGCTTCAATGATATCTTTTCGATATGTAAAGTGATTATAGCATTTAGAAATGTACTTATGGGGAATGTATAATCGGAAAATGTTAGAAAATCTTAGAAAATTGGTGTTAAAAATATTAAATACAGTTGCTTCAATGATTTCAAAAACAAACTCTGTTAAAAAATTCTGTATGATTTCAAGTGAAAATAATCTGAACCTGAATACATGGTATTTAAAATACAAAATTCACGATTATGAACTAATGTTGAAAACACGGGTAACATTAAATATACAGCTAATATATAATTATAGATTAGGAAATTCTTAAAGTGTATCCAAATTTATTAAATATAGTATTGAATACAGTGAATAAGTGAAATATGTGAATAAGTATTGATATTTCCATGTTGCTTTTGAAAATACTAGTGTAAAATTATTCAAATTCGTCTTTTCTTTAAAACTGATATTTATTTTTGTTTAATTAATGATACTTGTTAAGATTTTGTTGTTAAAAACTAAAATATACGTTTAATTTTTCTGTTAAAATTGATATATCCGTGTTGGAGATGAGAAAAAATAGTGTAAAACTAAAAAAAAAAAAAGTTTAAATTCGTCTTTTTCCTCTTAAAATTATTATTAAACTAGTGTAAAACTAATAAAATTTGTTTAAATTCGTCTTTTCCCCTCTGAAAAACTAATATTTCTATTATTTTGCTTAATTAATTACACTCATTATGACTTCCAAATTTTAATTTGGAGATGTTGTGGTAACTGTTATAAAACTAGAATGGATAAATAGCTTAAATCTCTTCTTTTTTTTCTCTCTATGTGATATTTTTTCTTAAACGTAAACATTTTGTTGTATACCTTTGTAAGTTGTGACGTCAAAATTCTTTGTTATGTTCCCCTACCTGGAATGCATGCATGGAGGGGTTGCAGAAAAAAGTTTTAGTTTAGACATGACGTAATAAGAAATGCTCTGCAGGTTCACATTTGTGTGTTGAGGATTTCTCTAAATTATTCGTTTATGTATTAAAATTCTACTTAGTTGGTATATATAAAGTACGATGAAATTTCCAATTAGAGTAAAAGTTAACCAAATTCGTTTAATTCGTCTTTTTTCGTTAAAAAATCATTAGTTTCCTTTGTTAATTGTTCAATTATCGAAATTCTTTGAGGTAACGACTGTTCAAAAACTAAAAACTATGTTTAAATTTCTATTTTAAGTTGTGTATTCTGATTTTATATTAAAAAAAAAAAATCAAAAAATATGAAGAAATCAGTTAAAAATTTAATATTTTCTGTTGTTTTGCTTAATTAATAATGTTCATGAAGGAAATGGTTGTCCAAAACTGGAATGCATGCTTAAATTTCTTTCTATCAAATTGATAGTCTGAAGTTTGAGTTGAAAAAATCGTAAGAAATCAGTCTTTTTCTATAAAACTTGATATTTTCAATTGTTTTTACTTAATTAACGATACTCTTTAAGGTTATAGCAGTTGAAAAACTAGGATGTACCTTTAACTTTCAACTTTTAAGTCGTTACATTGATCATGTAGTTGATAAAAATCGTAAGAAATCAGTATTTTTCTATAAAACTGGATATTTTCTATTGTTTTTACTTAATTTACGATACTCATTAAGATGTCTATCAAGCAAAATTCAAATATATGTTTAACTTTCTTGTGTTAAATTGATAATCTCATCTTGTAGTTGAAGAAATCTAAATAAAATGGCTGAAAATTGAAATTTTAATTGTTTCGCTTAATTAATAATACTCATTAAAATTACGGTTCTTCAAAATTCAAATATAAATTTAATCTTCATCATATAGTATGATTCTGTGTTGAGATGTGATTGATAATATTTTTAATTAGGGAAGGTCGTTCACCTCTCATGTTATAATAGAATGTTCCTCTTTTCCACTAGGGGGCGTTCGTGCAGGGGGATGCATGGTGGGCGCAGGAGGGCGGCGGTGGCACGGTGGGCGCAGGAGGCACCGCAGGGACAGCCGCAGGAGGGACGGTTGCTGCGTGGTGCGGCGGCGGCACGGTGCCGCAGTGCCGCCGCCGCATGAGCCCGTACTGTTATTTTCCTACTACTAGCTTAAGTGATATTAAAATTGCTGTCCAGTCTCCGAAGATCAGAACAATAGGCCAACTTCTCCTCTTCCTCAAACTTCCTTTTCTAATTCCTTAACACATTACTTTCCTAATTTTTTTTTCGATTCCCGTACTAATAGAAACAGGTTTCTTTGGCCAATAAGTTTTTTTAGGTGCGTTCGTAATTATGTAAATACGTAGCACCTATAGTTGTCGCTCAGTCCGTCCGTCCGTCCTCATATAACAACGCAAAAACTACCCAACCGAATCATTTGAAATTTAAAATACATAATTATTACATAATTTTGTCGAGTCATTTCAAGTTTTATGAAAATCGGATAAATAGATAAATTACAAGGATAATCAAAAAGGATTCCGTTACATTGCGGTCAATGGGGGAAAAAGTTTCAAATGCATTTTAATCGTTTGAAATTTAAAACATATAATTATTACATTATTTTGTCGAGTCATTTCAAATGTTATGAAAATCGGATGCATAGATCAATTACAGGGACAATTAAAAGTATTCCGTTACATTACGGTCAATGGAAAAATAAGTTTCAAATGAATTTTAACTGTGTTTCACTCATTTGAACATAATAGAATTGAAATGAATCTGTGAAGTGAATACTAAATCTAAAATATACATTCTGTACAATCTGTAATGCAAATAGCCCCACCAGTGGCCGAGAGGTACGGACCTCTCAACTGGTAGACGGCAGGTGCTGGGTTCGAACCCAATCGCGGCTGTCGGCCTAGCCGTTCGGAGTTTTCGTGGTTTTCTTCGAACCTTGCGTAAATACGGGTTAGGTTCCCTTAGAAAGACCCCCACGAAGGGCACTCCCCCTGGTCCTATATCCCTAGTGTAGATAATCGGACGACAAAAAATACGCCAAATACACTGTGATGCAAATAATATTTATTATTAATTTACAGGGCCACACAAAAGTATTCCTCTACATAATGCTATACGGGGAAACATTGTTTGGGGCATGTTTTAATTATATTAAACTACTTCACATTTTATGAATAAGATATACGTTGCTGAGGTGTAATAAAAATTACTTCCTGCATATTTACAGGAACACAAAGATTTAGACCACTGTACTGTATCCGAAGTACGTTCTTTTATATCAGCAAGATCTGAATATTTTTAAAACTTAGTTATCGTACGAACGCACCTCATTTGCTACGTTTCCAACTTGTTTTCTTTCAATTTAAAGCTTAAATTTAAATTGCCTCTTTCGAAATGCTCAGATCTAGTTAGATCATTAAGTTCAAGTGGAGAGAAGGAGAGAGGAGAATAGCTTCTTAATATTCGGCATCTGATCCTTAAAAGCTGGGCCCCACCAGTGGCCGCGAGGTTCTGACCTCCAATCTGGTAGACGGTAGGTGCTGGGTTCGAACCCAATCGCGACCGTCGGCCTAACCGTTCGAAGTTTTCTGTGGTTTTCTTCGAACCTTGCGTAAATACGGGTTAGGTTCCCTTAGAAAGACCCCCACGGAGGGCAACCCACCCCATAGGGCCTATATCCCACAGCGTAGATAATCGGCCGACAAAAATACACCAATACACCTTAAAAGCTGGATATTCCTAGTCTTAAGACTCTGGTGAGATAATTGACAATTCAATTGAAGATACTAGCACATCAAGTCCATGAGGAATGGGATATATGGTTGATGGAATGTTCATAAAAATCTAAGTAAAACTGATTCTTTTCAAGAAAACGTGACATGATAGAACTTTTTCATTATTATTCTTTAAATTAGCACCAAAAAATACACACGGTTCAGCTATTAGTTCTTTTATATATTTTTTTTCATCGCAGGCTAGTGTTTAAGTACGTATTTCAGGACTTTAGAAATTGCCCTCTAAGTGAATTAAAGGGAGTCAAAAATTCTAAAATATTTGGCCATATTCTGGCGGCAGTTTTAGGTAGGGGCATGGAATTCTAGATATCAAGCTAATTTAAAAGCAATTTTATATGCATTTCAGAGATTTTAGAAAATTTCCCGTCTTTAAGAGGACTAAAGGGAGGATATTGAAATTCTTAGATCATTTTGCAATATACTAAAACATACTTAAACATATATTTTATTGGTTTTGGAAATTCTCAAGTAGATAGGTTTAATGGGATGTTGCTAAGTTTTAGGTCGTTTCACCGTATCTAAACACAAACTTTAGGTAGGAGAGTAAAATTCAGTATAACAAACCTACCAAAAAATTGTTAATTACAGTACGTCAGTGGTTTTAGATCTATTTTGTCTATTCCATCGCCAACATGGACTTTGAAGGGATAATGTAAAATTATACGAATAAGACAACAATAATGGTTAATTTATTAGATGTTAAGAAAATATAATTTTATTTTAATTTTATCTGTGATATTTTTTTTATTCAATAATCTTTTAGGAAAACTGACTAGCGTATCGAGCGAAGGCTGCCAATATATATATATATATATATATATGTATTGCGTGTGTATGTGTGTTATATAAACATTTCATTTCGCAATATTCATCTAAATTATTCTAAATTTCCAGCATATTCTTCATTTCCCTATTTTTTAATAATACCTGTTATTTGTTTCTATTTAATTTACCTTTAATTTTAAAACGCGTATATTATTAAAGATCTCATTCAAAATCTTAATCTAGAGATTTTAGTCCTTTATAAATTTTATCAGCTATCCAATCTATAATATTCTGAGAGAAGCTAGTTACTATTTTCGAATGTTTGAAAAGCCATTTTGTTATTTTTATTTCCAATCGTAATTCCTGTAATCTATGTTCCCAGGCTTTTTCAATGCTAGGATTTTACCTCAAAAACACCACGCTACGAGGTATGAATTCCTTAAGCCACTCCCCCTCTCGAATGATTAGCTTAGCTGCCCATCTCTAGATGTACTCCTTTCACTGATTGGCTCATTTCTGTACTATGTCGATATCTGTCGTCCTCTGCGAATCTAACAAAAAGCAGATGCAGAGATTTGGGAGCTTAGATTTCTGTCTTGTTTGAAGTGTTTCGACATACATTATCTCCTGTCTACGACACTTGTAGTTTTCTACATTTTCTTTTTAAAATAATATAGTATAATATAATGATTCGTACCAAAGAATGAAGGGCTTACGAATTTTTTCATATGTGAGGCCCATTTTAATTTTTCATGTTTGATGAATAAACAATTTAGAAAACAAACTGGCTCCGTTTCTGGTGGAGAAATCTCCGGATTATGGAATCCATTGCCTTGCTACATTTATGCTCTGACCGTATAGATTAGTAGTACGATTGCAAAACAATCACCTTGTATTTTCAATTTCAATTCTCTGATATTAGCTATTATCAAGAATTTCACGCAAGTTGACTAGATTTGTCGACTGCAGAATAACACAATCTTTCATAAACCGCCAGGATTCTATGAAATTAATGCATGGCATTTTATATATATGTATGTATATACAGATACATACATATATGTATGCATATTATAGTCGGTATTTTATTTATCATACTACTCGGAAATTTTCCTTCTTGGTGTCGGAAATTTATGAGTCTACACCCCCCTACGCAACAAGGGTGGTTTACGCCCCTGTCTATATGTACCGTGTGCTAACCAATTGCGCCACTGGCGAACCATTTGAAAGGCGCGGTTAGGATGCGCAATTCACGTTTATCTGTTAAATTCGTATTCATGGAAATTTCTTTAGAGACTTTTTCTATAAAAATAGACTTTTTGTTGATTTCTTTCACAGCACTTTGATAAGAACTTTAAAAGCATCCAAAGAAATAAACTTTTATCTTTCTTAAATCATAAAATATCTTTCAGGACTTACAGAACAGACATCAAACGGTAAAAGAAGAAATTCCCCTGGCGAGGCTCGAACGCACAACCCCGGCATTTCTCACAAGCACTGTTCCATAAGTACCGTGCGCTAACCAATTGCGCCACAGGGGACACATTTGAAAGGCGCCGTTAGGATGCGCAATTCAGGTTTATCTGTTAAATTCGTATTCATGGAACGTTCTTTAGAGACTTTTTCTATACAAATAGACGTATTCTTGATTTCATTCACAACACTTTGCTAAGAATTTTAAAAGCATCCGAAGAAATAACATTTTATGTTCCTTAAATCATAAAATATATTTCAGGACTTAAAGAACAGACATCAAATGGTAAAAGAAGAAATTCCCATGGTGAGGCTCGAACTCACAACCCCAGCATTTCTCACAAGAACTGTTCTATAAGTACCGTGCGCTAACCTATTGCGAAACAGGGGACACATTTGAAAGGCGCCGTTAGGATGCGCAATTCAGGTTTATCTGTTAAATTCGTATTCATGGAACTTTCTTTAGAGACTTTTTCTATAAAAATAGACATATTCTTGATTTCATTCACAACACCTTGCTAAGAATTTTAAAAGCATCCGAAGAAATAACATTTTATCTTCCTTAAATCATAAAATATATTTCAGGACTTACAGAGCAGACATCAAATGGTAAAAGAAGAAAGTCCCCTGGTGAGGCTCGAACTCACAACCCCGGCATTTCTCACAAGTACTGTTCTATAAGTACCGTGCGCTAACCAATTGCGCCACAGTGGACACATTTGAAAGGTGCCGTTAGGATGCGCAATTCACGTTTATCTGTTAAATTCGTATTCATGGAAATTTCTTTAGAGACTTTTTCAATAAAAATAGACTTTTTGTTGATTTCATTCACAACACTTTGCTAAGAATTTTAAAAGCATAGGAAGAAATAAACTTTTATCTTTCTTAAATCATAAAATATCTTTCAGGACTTACAGAAAATACTTCAAATGGTAAAAGAAGAAATTCCCCTGATGAGGCTCGAAATCACAACCCCGGTATTTCTCAAAAGTACTGTTCTATAAACACAGTGCGTTAATCAATTGCGCTTCAGGGGACACATTTAAAGGCGCTGTTAGGATGCGCAATTCACTTTTATCTGTTAAACTCGTATTCATAGAAATTTCTTTAGAGACTTTTTGTAGAAAAATGGACTTTTTGTTGATTTCATTCACAACACTTTGCTAAGAATTTTAAAAGCATCCGAAGAAAAAACCTTTTATCTTCCTTAAATCATAAAATATATTTCAGGACTTACAGAACAGACATCAAATGGTAAAAGAAGAAATTCCCCTGGTTAGGTTCGAACTCACAACACCGGCATTTCTCACAAGTACTGTTCTATAAGTACCGTGCGCTAACCAATTTCGCCGTAAGGGACACATTTGAAATGTGCCGTTAGGATGCGCAATTCACGTTTATCGTTTAAATTCGTATTCATGCAACTTTCTTTAGAGACTTTTTCTATAAAAATAGACGTATTCTATATTTCATTCACAACACTTTGCTAAGAATTTTAAAAGCATCCGAAGAAATAACATTTTATATTCCTTAAATCATAAAACATATTTCAGGACTTACAGAACAGACACCAAATGGTAAAAGAAGAAATTCCCCTGGTGAGGTTCGAACTCACAACCCCGGCATTTCTCACAAGTACTGTTCTATAAGTACCGTGCGCTAACCAACTGCGCTACAGGGTACACATTGGAAAGGCGCCGTTAGGATGCGCAATTCACGTTTATCTGTTAAATTCGTATTCATGGAAATTTCTTTAAAGACTTTTTCTATAAAAATAGACTTTTTGTTGATTTCTTTCACAACACTTTGCTAAGTACTTTAAAAGCATCCAAAGAAATAAACTTTTATCTTTCTTAAATCATAAAATATTTTTCAGGACTTACAGAACAGACATTAAACAGTAAAAGAAGAAATTCCCCTGGTGAGGCTCGAACTCACAAACCCGGCATTTCTTACAGGTACTGTTCTATAAGTACCGTGCGCTAACCAATTGCGCCACAGGCAAAACATCTGACAGGTGCCGTTAGGATGCGCAATTCACGTTTATCTGTTAAATTCGTATTCATGGAAATTTCTTTAGAGACTTTTTCTATAAAAGTAGACTTTTTGTTGATTTCATTCACAACACTTTGCTAAGAATTTTAAAAGCATCCGAAGAAATAAACTTTTATCATTCTTAAATCATAAAATATATTTTTGGATTTACAGAACAGACATCAAATGGTAAAAGAAGAATTTCCCCTGGTGAAGCTCGAACTCACAACCCCGGCATATCGCTCAAGCACTGTTCTATAAGAACCGCGTGCTAACCAATTGCGCCACAGAGAACACATTTAAAGGCGCTGTTAGGATGCGCAATTCACGTTTTTCTGTTAAATTCGTATTCATGGATCTTCCTTTAGAGACTTTTTCTATAAAAATAGACTTATTGTTGATTTCATTCACAACACTTTGCTAAGAATTTTAAAAGCAACCGAGGAAATAAACTTTTATCTTTCTGAAATCATAAAACACCTTTCAGGACTTCCGGAACAGACATCAAATGGTAAAAGAAGAAATTCCCCTGGTGAGGATCGAACTCACAATCCCGGCGTTTCTCACAAGTACTGTTCTATAATTACGGTGCGCTAACCAATTGCGCCACAGAGGACACATTTGAAAGGCGCCGTTAGGATGCGCAATTCACGTTTATCGTTTAAGTTCGTATTCATGGAACTTTCTTTAGAGACTTTTTCTATAAAAATAGACGTATTCTAGATTTCATTCACAACACTTTGCTAAGAATTTTAAAAGCATCCGAAGAAATAACATTTTATCTTAATTAAATCATAAAATATATTTCAGGACTTAAAGAACAGACATCAAATGGTAAAAGAAGAATTTCCCCTCGTGAAGCTCGAACTCACAACCCCGGCATATCGCTCAAGCACTGTGCTAACCGTGTGCTAACCAATTGCGCCACAGAGGACACATCTAAAGGCGCTGTTAGGATGCGCAATTCACCTTTTTCTGTTAAATTCGTATTCATGGAACTTTCTTTAGAGACTTTTTGTATAAAAATAGACTTATTGTTGATTTCATTCACAACACTTTGCTAAGAATTTTAAAAGCAACCGAGGAAATAAACTTTTATCTTTCTGAAATCATAAAACATCTTTCAGGACTTCCAGAACAGACATCAAATGGTAAAAGAAGAAATTCCCCTGGTGAGGATCGAACTCACAATCCCGGCGTTTCTCACAAGTACTGTTCTATAAGTACCGTGCGCTAACCAATTGCGCCACAGAGTAAACATTTGAATTACGCCGTTAGGATGTGCAATTCGCTTTTATCTGTTAAATTCGTATTCATGGAAATTTCTTTAGAGACTTTTTCTATAAAAATGGACTTTTTGTTGATTTCATTCACAACACTTTGCTAAGAATTTTAAAAGCATCCCAAGAAATAACCTTTTATCTTTCTTAAATCATAAAACAACTTTCAGGACTTACACAACAGACATCAAATGATAAAAGAAGAACTTCCCCTGGTGAGACTCGAACTCACAACCCCGGCATTTCTCACAAGTACTGTTCTATAAGTACCGTGCGCTAACCAATTGCGCCACAGGGTACACATTTGAATGGCGCCGTTAGGATGCGCAATTCACGTTTATCTGTTAAATTCGTATTCATGGAAATTTCTTTAGAGACTTTTTCTATAAAAATAGACTTTTTGTTGATTTCATTCACAACACTTTGCTAAGAATTTTAAAAGCATAGGAAGAAATAAACTTTTATCTTTCTTAAATCATAAAATATTTTTCAGGACTTACAGAAAATACTTCAAATGGTAAAAGAAGAAATTCCCCTGGTGAGACTCGTACTCACAACCCCGGCATTTCTCACAAGTACTGTTCTATAAGTACCGTGCGCTAAACAATTGCGCCACAGGGGACACATTGAAAAGGCGCCGTTAGGATGCGCAATTCACGTTTATCTGTTAAATTCGTATTCATGGAAATTTCTTTAAAGACTTTTTCTATAAAAATAGACTTTTTGTTGATTTCTTTCACAACACTTTGCTAAGTATTTTAAAAGCATCCAAAGAAATAAACTTTTATCTTTCTTAAATCATAAAATATTTTTCAGGACTTACAGAACAGACATTAAACAGTAAAAGAAGAAATTAGCCTGGTGAGACTCGTACTCACAACCCCGGCATTTCTCACAAGTACTGTTCTATAAGTACCGTGCGCTAAACAATTGCGCCACAGGGGACACATTGAAAAGGCGCCGTTAGGATGCGCAATTCACGTTTATCTGTTAAATTAGTATTCGTGGAACTTTCTTTAGAGACTTTTTCTATAAAAATAGAATTATTGTTGATTTCATTCACAACACTTTGCTAAGAATTTTAAAAGCAACCGAGGAAATAAACTTTTATTTTTCTGAAATCATAAAACACCTTTCAGGACTTCCAGAACAGACATCAAATGGTTAAAGAAGATATTCCCCTGGTGAGGATCGAACTCACAATCCCGGCGTTTCTCACAAGTACTGTTCTATAAGTACCGTGCGCTAACCAATTACGCCACAGAGGATACATTTGAAAGGCGCCGTTAGGATGCGCAATTCACGTTTATCGTTTAAGTTCGTATTCATGGAACTTTCTTTAGAGACTTTTTCTATAAAAATAGACGTATTCTAGATTTCATTCACAACACTTTGCTAAGAATTTTAAAAGCATCCGAAGAAATAACATTTTATCTTCCTTAAATCATAAAATATATTTCAGGACTTAAAGAACAGACATCAAATGGTAAAAGAAGAAATTCCCCTGGTGAGGTTCGAACTCACAACCCCGGCATTTCTCACATGTACTGTTCTATAAGTACCGTGCGCTAACCAATTGCGCCACAGGGGACACATTTGAAAGGTGCCGTAAGGATGCGCAATTCACGTTTTTCTGTTAAATTCGTATCCATGGAACTTTCTTTAGAGACTTTTTCTATAAAAATGGACTTTTTGTTGATTTCATTCACAACACTTTGCTAAGAATTTTAAAAGCATCCCAAGAAATAACCTTTTATCTTTCTTAAATCATAAAACAACTTTCAGGACTTACACAACAGACATCAAATGATAAAAGAAGAACTTCCCCTGGTAAGACTCGAACTCACAACCCCGGCATTTCTCACAAGTACTGTTCTATAAGTACCGTGCGCTAACCAATTGCGCCACAGGGGAAACATTTGAATGGCGCCGTTAGGATGCGCAATTCACGTTTATCTGTTAAATTCGTATTCATGGAAATTTCTTTAGAGACTTTTTCTATAAAAATAGACTTTTTGTTGATTTCATTCACAACACTTTGCTAAGAATTTTAAAAGCATAGGAAGAAATAAACTTTTATCTTTCTTAAATCATAAAATATCTTTCAGGACTTACAGAAAATACTTCAAATGGTAAAAGAAGAAATTCCCCTGATGAGGCTCGAAATCACAACCCCGGCATTTCTCACAAGTACTGTTCTATAAGTACCGTGCGCTAACCAATTGCGCCACAGGGGACACATTGGAAAGGCGCCGTTAGGATGCGCAATTCACGTTTATCTGTTAAATTCGTATTCATGGAAATTTCTTTAAAGACTTTTTCTGTAAAAATAGACTTTTTGTTGATTTCTTTCACAACACTTTGCTAAGTACTTTAAAAGCATCCAAAGAAATAAACTTTTATCTTTCTTAAATCATAAAATATTTTTCAGGACTTACAGAACAGACATTAAACAGTAAAAGAAGAAATTAGCCTGGTGAGGCTCGTACTCACAAACCCGGCATTTCTTACAGGTACTGTTCTATAAGTACCGTGCGCTAACCAATTGCGCCACAGGCAAAACAACTGAAAGGTGCCGTTAGGATGCGCAATTCACGTTTATCTGTTAAATTCGTATTCATGGAAATTTCTTTAGAGACTTTTTCTATAAAAATAGACTTTTTGTTTATTTCACTCACAACACTTTGCTAAGAATTTTAAAAGCAACCGAGGAAATAAACTTTTATCTTTCTGAAATCATAAAACACCTTTCAGCCCGTAAGACATGGTGACGTCACGGTGACGTCGTTGTGAAGTCACATTGTGACTTTGTGACCGTCGATGTGACGTCACGTGACGTCGATGTGAAGTCACTGTGACTAAAATGTGAAGTCGTTATGGCCGTTTTAGAGCTTGTTTGTGACGTCACATTGTGACCACATTGTGACGTCGCAATGTGACCAATTTGTGAAAAGTGTGTCATTTGTGACGATTTTGTCATTAACATTGTGACGTAATTGTGACGAAAGTGACAATGCTTTCAAGTCACATTGTGACCAAATTGTGAAATACAGGGTGAGTCCAAAATCATGGAACAAACTTTGAGGGGGCGGTAGGACTCACTATAGCAAATAATGATGGCACAGAAATATATGACCGGAAGTGACCCGTCAAGACGCTACACTAGTCACCAAAAAAGACCCGGATGGTAATGTTATGTCTATGGGGGGGGGGGGTGTTGTTTTCAAATATCTTGCTCAAATTTCAATATTTTACATGATATTTTTTCCATAGGATAGCTGAGGACGATCCACAACTAGGCTAATTTTTACTTTTTCGATTTTGGTTATATTTTTTTTATATTACAATAGTTTCAGTTTTAGAACCGGTTTAAACTGGTTCTGAATTATTGTGGGCTCTTAATCTGTAACCAAAATCAAAAAAGTAAAAACCAGCCCAGTTGCAGGTCGTCCTCAGCTATCCTATGGAAAAAAAATATGCGAAAATATTAAAATTTTAGCGAGATATTTGAAAATAGCGCTCCCATACACTTAACATTATAATCCGTGTCTTTTACAGTGACTAGTGTGGCGTTTTAACGCGTCACTTCCAGTCATACATTTCTATGCCATAATTATTTATTATAGTGAGCTCTACCACCTCCCTTAAAGTTTGTCCCATTATTTTAGACTCACGATGCAGATCGTTTGTGACAAAACTTTCGTTAACACTGTGATGATTCTGTGACGATTTAACTTTTCTTAACGATTCTCTAACAATTTAAAAGAAACAGGATCTGCTGAAGCTATAACTCCACGCCATGTTCTGTTAAAATAGGGTTTGAGTCCTAAAATCATATATTGACAATTTATGAACAAATACTGTATAATATATAAAATAGTTACCTGCAGTAAGGAGACTTTCTTCTAAATTAAAGTTAAAAATTCGATTTACCTCACATGCCTTTGGCCACACAATGGCCATAACTGGTACACATAGCAAATTTAAAGCACGTACTAGCACGTAAAGCAAGTAGTTTTGGCCACCCCTACTTTAAGCTGTAAAAATAATTAATTTAAATATGAAATTGCAACAGAGAGAAAGCCTACTTCATAAAGCTTCATAGCAATCTGTTTCAGAACAAATAAAGTTCGATAAATCCCTAATATTGAAAGATTGTGAAAACTTGTTACCTAAGCAAAAACCTTAATATATGTGAGTGCACACTATAGTTTTACACTTTTTTCTTTTTTTTTCTTTTCTTTTTTTTTTTTTTTTTTTTTTTTTTTTGCAAGTCATTTTTTATCAAAAAATAAACAAATGGGATTGAAAATAATAAAAGAGTGTTAGATTAAGGAGTAAGAATGCATATAATTTGTTAAAATCAATTTACAGCCTAAATAGAGGGTAAATCATTCCAATGTGGCCAAAACTTGTGCAGTTGCCAAAACTGGAGCATCTACCCTATATCTTTTAATTATCTTTTGTTGTAATTTTCCAACTGATTGAAAAAGTGTCCAGGTCAGGATTCGAACTAAGCAGTCTTTCGCGCAAATTGTCAATACTTTGTCGACTGAACTATCCTGGAAGAATCTGACGCACACAATTCACACAGTGAATACGAACGCATACTTATCATTATTATATATAACCCTATGTAATAATACTTTAATTTTTTTTCAAACTACTCGTATGATAAATGCATACTATTCGTATGAGTATATAATGATATTTCTCCGGGTGAATTGTGCGTGCTAAGTTGCTCTGTTGGAAGAGCATTGGCAGCATACATCGAGGGTCTCTAGTTCGAATCCTAATCTAAACATTTTTTTACTCATTTTGAAAAATTAATATTCGTTTGATTAATTTACCAATTAAAATCATTCTGTTAAATATAATATAGAATTATCTTTTGATAAAACTACGTGAAGTTTATGCGCAATATTTGTAATATACAGATTTTATTTAAAAATCGAGTACTAATGAAGATGAGGCAATTAGTTCTAGTATTACGCTTAGTTATTTCCTTACTATAGTGGCCTGTGCGCATGTATGATTACACCAAGGTTTAAATTCGTAGTTAAACTCATATATATATATTGTATATGTCATATAGTGTAGATGTGCCGGTAAAGGTCATCCTTATGGAATTTATTTTTAAAAAGTTTCCTCATTAATAGTTATAATTATTAGATTTCATTTTTTTTTCGTATTAGATGAATCTATTAATAGTATTTAAGTATTCTCAGTCTCACTTCCCAATATTAGACAAAATTTTATTGAAAATAATAGAAATACATCAAACACTAAAAATTTCAGTAATGTACATCCCACAAAAAAGTACATGTAATTGTTTTTATGACTATTTAGAACCAGGATTTAATGAACACATACTAATGGAACAAAATTGTTATTTTCAGCACCATTTAACAATTAAGATATCAAAAATTAATAAAATAATGCGATAATTACTCATTTTTTAAAATCAATAATTGTTATTATCACAAAATCAATATCTTAATTATTTTAGATACATGGTTTAAAATAATAAATGTCATGGAATTACAGTTATCAAAATTTTGGGATTATGAGAAATTCAGAAAGGTAATAAAAAAGTTTTAAAAAATTTGTTTTTGCAATATTAGTGCATAAATTAATATTTTTATCACTATTTTCAACAGTTAAACAACCCCAAACTCCTTTATATATTAATTATAACGTTAACTTTTGATTATGCATACATTTTTAAATTTATTAATATGTGATTTTAACCATGTAATTAAAAAAATGTGATTAAAGTGCATTTTAAAAATAATGTTATTAACTATTTTCAAATCGTTGACATGCTGTTCCGTATTTCAACAAAATAAATGTTAAATTTATTGAATTTACTAAGGTAAGTGGATTCAAAAAAGTTAAATTAATATGATACTTATTCCTTTTATAACATGTTTTTTACGAAATTCACAGAAATCATTATAAAAAAAGCATGAAAAATAACATTTTCTTACCTCTTTCTTAACGGCATTATCCTCTAATTCAAGTTTCATAATCCAAATAGCGAAGGTAATTTCGAAGTCGGAATGTCCGAATGAAGTACATTGACATTGGCGCGCTCATATTAACGAAACGCCACTGACAATGTATTTTTTCGGACCGGCATTTTATATAAAATGTCAACTGATCGCATTTCTGCATAACTTTTTAAAAATTTTCAACTTACGTACTAAATATACACGCATAACATCATAACAAAGTTACTAGAGCAGCTGGCCTAATATTCTAAAGAATAAATACACTAGTGTCAACTATTCTGGTTGTTGCCAAACGATATTTTTTAAGCAGGTGATTTTTTGTTATTATTGGTTGTTTGAGCTTCGAAGATTTATAAGTTGAATGCGCATGCGCATTAGTTTTATGAGGGTATCCCTAATTAAAATTTTGAGTTAAATTTTTTTTTCACGCGTTTCTATTTTACTTTCAATTAGTTTCAAAATACAGTGGAACTTTCATTTAACGAAGCGCATATTTAATGAAATTATCTACTTTTTTAATTTTCTGTTGAACCTTCTTTTAGAACGCAATTAACATTTAAATTAATATTCATATTAAAAAAAAATTCTTCTTAGCAAAATTTGTTGCACTTCCGTGCATGCACAATATTCAAAAGGATAGATTGCTGTTAAGATTGATTGGTGAATATATTTCAGCGGATTGTACGAATTGAAATTATGTATTTATTTTATCTTTTAAATAAAAAGGAAAAAATGCGAAAATTTTTCGATATGCTAAGAAAGGGATTCTAGTTCCGCGAAAATATTATAGGTCCATTC
The DNA here is from genome assembly GCA_964019185.1 of Maratus speculifer. Lineage (NCBI taxonomy): Eukaryota > Metazoa > Arthropoda > Arachnida > Araneae > Salticidae > Maratus > Maratus speculifer. The sequence goes on along the minus strand of OZ025295.1, from coordinate 306,274,392 downwards.
TCTGAATACTTAAAAAAGATGCGAAAGTTTTTATGAGTGTATCTTTCATAAGAGATCGCACACAAAGTAATATTCGAATTTTTTTTTTAATTTTTCGATTTGAAATACAAGAGAAAACGAGAATTAGAACGCTGAGATTCAGTTTTTGTTTCCCTTCCTTTATTACGCGGTTTTTTAGATATTATACTAATGATTTTTTTTATGTGGCTATATTGCATAACAAAAAGTACTATCCAAATTAAAACACAGTTTTATAATATTTCCATTTTTATTTGTAGTTTACTATACAAATTTCATGAATTTTCGTGGATTTCTATTCAACGATATTTTTTTCATAACGAAGCATTTAAGTGTAACGAGAAATTTCCTTAAATGGAAGTTTCACTGATAGGTTCATTGCTGGGTGCTTAGTTTCATATGATGGGAGGTTTATCTCATATATGTGATATGACGTACATGTTACATGCAGTGCATGTAATGTGTGACATAAGAGCGATTGCACAATATTCTTCTGCAATGCCAGAAAACACGTTTTTTTACCAGTAAATAACATGGTTTGGAGAATTTTTGTAATTTTCTAAAGTTTTCTAAGAAAGTCACATCTGAGTCACAATGTGACGTCACTGAGAGGTGGCATTTTGGTCACAGATGTGATGTCACATTTCAGTCACCATGTGACGTCACTGAGGGGTGGCATTTTGGTCACAGATGTGACGTCACATTTCAGTCACAATGTGACGTCACTGAGGAGTGGCATTTTGGTCACAGATGTGACGTGACCACAGTGACGTCACTGTGAACATGCATGCTATGTGGGAGGACTTCCAGAACAGACATCAAATGGTAAAAGAAGAAATTCCCCTGGTGAGGATCGAACTCACAATCCCGTCGTTTCTCACAAGTACTGTTCTATAAGTGCCGTGCGCTGACCAATTGCGCCACAGAGGGCACATTTAAAGGCGCTGTTAGGATGCGCAATTCACGTTTTTCTGTTAAATTCGTATTCATGGAACTTTCTTTAGAGACTTTTTCTATAAAAATAGACTTATTGTTGATTTCATTCACAACACTTTGCTAAGAATTTTAAAAGCAACCGAGGAAATAAACTTTTATCTTTCTGAAATCATAAAACATCTTTCAGGACTTCCAGAACAGACATCAAATGGTAAAAGAAGAAATTCCCCTGGTGAGGATCGAACTCACAATCCCGGCGTTTCTCACAAGTACTGTTCTATAAGTACCGTGCGAAAACCAATTGCGCCACAGAGGACACATTTGAAAGGCGCCGTTAGGATGCGCAATTCACGTTTATCGTTTAAGTTCGTATTCATGGAACTTTCTTTAGAGACTTTTTCTATAAAAATAGACGTATTCTAGATTTCATTCACAACACTTTGCTAAGAATTTTAAAAGCATCCGAAGAAATAACATTTTATCTTCCTTAAATCATAAAATATATTTCAGGACTTAAAGAACAGACATCAAATGGTAAAAGAAGAAATTCCCCTGGTGAGGTTCGAACTCACAACCCCGGAATTTCTCACAAGTACTGTTCTATAATTACCGTGCGTTAACCTATTGCGCCACAGGGGACACATTTGAAAGGTGCCGTAAGGATGCGCAATTCACTTTTATCTGTTAAATTAGTATTCGTAGAACTTTCTTTAGAGACTTTTTCTATAAAAATAGAATTATTGTTGATTTCATTTGTTATGTTTGTGCGGAAGTGGAGAAAGCACTTTTTATTTGCCTCTACCCACAATTAGGCCAAAGTGATCGTGATAATGATAGCACATCGCGGAGAATGGTGGCCTGCAAACGACCCACGTGACCATCCTTACTTCACTTAAAAAACAATAAAAATATTCTTTATCCATGATGACATAAAATGTCAAACTTAAAGTTAAAAAAAAAACAAAATTGAAAAGGTAAAAAAAGTTACCTGTCAAGTCCTTGGATGTTGATGACAAATAAATCCAGACAATAGGCACAAAAACTATTATGCACACAAAATTTGAAGAAAACTATTTTTATTTCATGAAGAACTTGTTTTACTTTTTTCATGAATAAATATTTCTTCACATATTTATATTATTTTGACTCGTACATATTAATCTCTCTCTTCATAAGAAAAACCATATCATAATATATGCTAATCACAACAATTGCTATCTCTAAGCAATAAAAATTCTTTGTCAATAATATAATTTAGATATCTCAAAAGGATGTAAATTATAAATTTTTTCATGACATAAAAGGAGAATATAATATTATTTCTTCTTGAAAAAGAGCAACTTTCATAATATGAACTTTCAAAAAAATAAAATGTATTATACTTCATATTGCATAGATACAAACCAATATTTTCTTCACGACGCCCCTTGGGTATTCGAAAATTATATATATAAAATTGGGCAAAATAATGAAGTAAAAACTTTATGAAAATCAAATATCTTCACCTGGTGAAAGAAAACTGTTCACCTCTTAAAGCACACGTTCTTCACCTCTACTTGTTTTTTTTTCAGAGGACTGAGAACATATAAAAGCACAATTGAAGAATTAATCACAAAAATATTTGACGAAAATTTTAGACGAAAAGATGAAGAATAAAACTATTTAGAATAAACATGTCGACAACCTTCTTTAGTTAAACGTGGCATCAATAGAGCAACACATAAAAGGCTTCACGACGTCATCTCATTTAATACGCATATCCAAACAGAGTACACAACAAAAATACTTTCAGGATCCTTTGAAACAAAAGGTTTGCTCCTCGTTGCTTAACAGAAATCAACATCACTTTCCTAGATGCATTTTGAGGGCAGCACTTTTTCTTTGCCGCACTTAAAAATCAGCATCGTAATAATCTCAACATAACAAAAAAAAACCGTTCCATCCTTCGTTAACGGGGGAGCACCTCGGCCCCGAAATTACACTAAAAACTTTCAATCATACGACTGCATCCATCACAGCAGGTGTCTATCGGCGCAACTCACGCAGGTGGCCGCGAGCCCAGGGGAAAAAGAGAAAGGGTTATTGTAAATGCAAAATACGCCAATTTGGCAGTTAGCAACAGAGGGGGTGAGGAAAAACTAAGCCAAATTACAATATACAGTATGAAAAGATATGTAACTAATAAGAATAAAATTGATAACCATCTTAAGAGGGGAGGCCAAAGCCGGTGGCCATGTACTTAACGGCTTGAAATACGTCACCTGTGAAATTTAATTTGATAGGTTAGGGGTGTGTCCGAATAAACGGAAGTTCCACCCAAAAGAACTAGCGAGAATGTTCTCGAACAAATTTAAAACCGGAAGGAATGATTTCAAACAGAATTTTACCGGCTTGGAACATTCGAAAGCTAAGCAAGAAAGAAAACATTACAGGCGACGAAATGAAAATAAGCGAAACCGAAATTAAATTTAAATTGAGAACATTAATAAAAAGGAAGGTGATATGAAATAAAATGGCTAATAAAAATGAATTAAATTAAATATATGGGGGGGTTATGGAGTAACCACCACATATTACCCAGGGTCCCCCAAAAGAAAATATTGGTGAGATGACAATAATGACAATTTTTCATCGAGACAATATTTTCTAACACATGTACAAATATACTAAGTAATTACACAAAATAAATGTATCAGAAATAGTTATAAAAATATACATAATTGTTGTACATGATATTTAAATAATAATAAAAAAAAATAATTACTGTTATGATAGTAATCCTTATGAAAATATACCAACTGTAGTAAATGTTAACATGAAAGGTATATAAAGTTTCTTCCAGAAGTATCTATCATATATATCAAAAAACAAAAAAAATTTAAAGTCTATGTCTATGTGCAACAGTCCTTAACTTTAACGAGTCTCTTGTTAGGCTGTGCAAAATGCACTATAACAGTAGAATGCTTTAGCATATGTCGCAATATGTGATTATACAATAATATGTATATTTATATTCTCAGTTGTGAACAAAAATGAAATATACTATAACTGTATATGAATCATACTATAACTATATATAAAATATATGGTTTCAAATAGCATATAATAAATTAAATGAATTTGTAAGTTGAAAATTGAACAACCATAAAAATATATATATATAAATGGTGCAGAGAGATTAGTTAGGCTCTCATAAAAAAATATTTACTTATATCACCACATAGCCTTTTAAGCTTTCAATAAATCTTAAATGAATAACTTTAGTATTATTCAATAACACATTTTTGCAGAAAATAAAATTAATAAGTTGTAAAAAAAATGTCAACAAAAGCATGATATTATTTTTCAACAAAAATATCTTCAAAATGAATATAATAATTTTCAAAGAGAGAATTTTTACGCTCTCATAAAGGTATATTCTTGAACATTTTCAATATAAATTGACAATAATTGCATAAATACCTTTAATACTATACTTCATTCAAAATAAACATAAAACATAAGATGTTTAATATTCCGAAAAAGGAAGAAATTTATATGAATATGTCAATCTTATATATGACTTGATAATGTCAACTTACAAAGAAAAATCAATTGTGTCAAAATTTCTATATAGAAGATATCTAGAACATATTTACTTGTAATTTTCAAACATTTTTTTAAAAAAATTAAGTAAGTGATCACTTTTGCATTTGTCATAAATCAAGAATTTGCTTTATATAAATATATATAATGACTCATTAAACATCTTTGGATCCAAAGTATAAACACTCAAAAGTATACAAAAAAAAATATTATATACTACTTATGGTGAGTCATTCACTTTCTATATTTCAACAAGAAGAGAAGAAATATTAGTATGAATAAGTTTATCATGCATTTTCTTTTCTCTTTTTCTTTTTTAAAAGAGGTTAAATGTTAAAACATGCATGCATTGTAAAGAGCAGACACAATAGAGAAAATAATTTGATGAGTACTCATATTTATGTTTACCTTATATCAACTACAATTTCACCTTTCTTATTAGAATGCACATTTGTCAAAAATCACCTTAAATACTGACATCATATTCTAACAAAGACAAATTCTTTCTCAATTTTTGCATCAACTATTGTAATTAAAGACTTTATAAAATTTAAAAGTATGGCATACATGAGATTATGTGTAAATATTGTAAAAATTATGACTTATAGATAAATACAGTAACTAATAAAACTATTAAAATTCATACATACATCCCGAGGATGACCGTTGAGTTGTACCAGGGAGAAGAAGACTTAAATAAAATGAAAAAAAAAAATAACAGCTGCCTGCAGCTTGGAGAAAAGAAAAAAAAATTACATAGCGATTCTTCTTGCTGGACAATCAGTGCGGCTAGCTTCGACTGAATATATTACAAAGCAAAAGTCATCCTGTAAAAGGAAAAAGAGAGTTAGTCTATTTTTTATGTAGTTTATGATTGCGAGGACGAAGATCATAACTTCTATATTGAGTGGATTTGCTTTTAGCACCAGTATGAGTGCCATCAGGAGGAGCTTGTGACAGTACCGATTTACTGGAACATGAAGATGTTTGCTGGCATTTAGAAGAAGAAAGAATTTGAGGAGAAGTATTACAAGCTGCATCATGATTTGAAACTTGAATAGAAGAGTGTTGTCTCACAGGAGTGGAGGATGCATTATCAACAGCTGGTTGATCATGTGATGCACCTTTTGAAGAAACTGAAGGATGTTGCAGTGCTTCATTTCTCTTTTGAAGCTTCAAGATTCGATTAGTGTGAATCAACATTGGTGAAGCATGACTATTATTGGGATCTTGAATTTGAATGAGCACAGGAGAAATTATTTTCTTGACCACGTATGGGCCCTGTATCTTTTTGTTAAACACAGTAGGAAATTTTACGTAAACAATGTCATTAACATTGATGTTGGAAAACTTTAATTTTTCTCTGGATTTTTGGTACACCTTTTGTCTAGATGATTCGTTATTCTTGTAAGCTTGATAGTATATTTTTTCAATAACATCCATCAATTTATGAATTTCATATGCAGTGTTGAGAATTTTCCATGAAACTTGAGTTTTATAATTGGAATAAATGTCGTTTATTTCTCTTCCAAAATGAAGAAGATTTGGAGTGAATTTTGTAGCTGGATGAGGTGTAGCATTATATATGGATTGGTGAATTTTGTAGCTGGATGAGGTGTAGCATTATATATGGATTGGTGAATTTTTAGAGCAGTGGGTACATCACATCCTTGTGAAGCCATTGTGTTCACAGACGATTTTATTTGAGAATTGACACGTTCACTTAAACCGTTAGCTTGGGGATGGGCTACAGAACTATGTTCCAACTTAATGCCAAGCTTTTTGTTAAAATATGCAAACATATCACTAGTAAATTGAGAACCATGATCAGTAAGAGTTAATTCAGGTTTTCCATGAGTGGAAATATAATGCAATAAAGCCTTTGTAACTGACTCAGCACTGATATTATTCAAGGCATATAATTCTAAATGACGAGAAAAATGGTCTATCATGGTCAACACATATTGACGATTTCTCAATGGGCCGAGTAAATCCATAGAGACCTTTTGATTGGGAGCTGTTGGGAGTGGTGCAGGTAGGTATGGAGCAGTGTTTTTTTTATGATTCTTATTTACTAAACAAATTTCACAAGAGTTGACATAATTAATGGTATCAGAAACAAGGGTTTTCCAGGTAAATCTTTTCTTTAAATTAACAATGGTTTTATGAATTCCAGTATGAGTAATATGAGCAATTCTTAAGGCCTTTGCTCTAAGTGACACAGGTAAAACAGCTTTGTGTAGCTCGATATCTTCTGAAGAGAAATGACCATTATAGCAAAGTAACTCATTACTTGGATTAATATAGTAGCCATTTAAACTTTTAGATTTTTTGTTATTTTTAAGATCTTCATAAATTTGTTTGATTTTTGGGTCCTTTTGTTGTTCAGAGAAGATGGTGTGATCAAGAATTTCTAATAAAGGATCTTGGTTATTATCCTTAGTTAGAAGTGAAGAGTCACTTTGAAGATGACATGTATGGTGGATTTTGTCGACTAAACCACATGGAAAGTGAGGAATGTCATTATGTAAATCGTTTTGATTATCAACAACAGGTAGAGGTTCTTGTGAAGAAATAAGATCTGGATTATTATTGAGATCTTCAGTAGGAATGTGAGGAGTTCTACTCAGAAAATCTGCCAAGACATTTTCTTTGCCTGGAACATGTTGGAATGTGTACGAGTATTCTGACAGTTCTAACATCCAACGAGTAGTAATATCAGCAGGTGATGTAGCTTTTTTATAATTATTAAGTGGTTTGGCATCAATAGAGCAACACATAAAAGGCTTCACGACGTCATCTCATTTAATACGCATATCCAAACAGAGTACACAACAAAAATACTTTCAGGATCCTTTGAAACAAAAGGTTTGCTCCTCGTTGCTTAACAGAAATCAACATCACTTTCCTAGATGCATTTTGAGGGCAGCACTTTTTCTTTGCCGCACTTAAAAATCAGCATCGTAATAATCTCAACATAACAAAAAAAAACCGTTCCATCCTTCGTTAACGGGGGAGCACCTCGGCCCCGAAATTACACTAAAAACTTTCAATCATACGACTGCATCCATCACAGCAGGTGTCTATCGGCGCAACTCACGCAGGTGGCCGCGAGCCCAGGGGAAAAAGAGAAAGGGTTATTGTAAATGCAAAATACGCCAATTTGGCAGTTAGCAACAGAGGGGGTGAGGAAAAACTAAGCCAAATTATAATATACAGTATGAAAAGATATGTAACTAATAAGAATAAAATTGATAACCATCTTAAGAGGGGAGGCCAAAGCCGGTGGCCATGTACTTAACGGCTTGAAATACGTCACCTGTGAAATTTAATTTGATAGGTTAGGGGTGTGTCCGAATAAACGGAAGTTCCACCCAAAAGAACTAGCGAGAATGTTCTCGAACAAATTTAAAACCGGAAGGAATGATTTCAAACAGAATTTTACCGGCTTGGAACATTCGAAAGCTAAGCAAGAAAGAAAACATTACAGGCGAAGAAATGAAAATAAGCGAAACCGAAATTAAATTTAAATTGAGAACATTAATAAAAAGGAAGGTGATATGAAATAAAATGGCTAATAAAAATGAATTAAATTAAATATATGGGGGGGTTATGGAGTAACCACCACATCATTCACAACACTTTGCTAAGAATTTTAAAAGCATCGGAAAAAATAAACTTTTATCTTTCTTAAATCATCAAATATCTTTCAGGACTTACAGAAAAGACATTAAACAGTAAAAGAAGAAATTCCCCTGGTGAGGCTCGAACTCACAAACCCGGCATTTCTTATAGGTACTGTTCTATAAGTACCGTGCGCTAACCAATTGCGCCACAGGCAAAACATCTGAAAGGTGCCGTTAGGATGCGCAATTCACGTTTATCTGTTAAATTCGTATTCATGGAAATTTCTTTAGAGAGTTTTTCTATAAAAATAGACTTTTTGTTGATTTCATTCACAACACTTTGCTAAGAATTTTAAAAGCATCCGAAGAAATAAACTTTTATCATTCTTAAATCATAAAATATATTTTTGGATTTACAGAACAGACATTAAATGGTAAAAGAAGAATTTCCCCTGGTGAAGCTCGAACTCACAACCCCGGCATATCGCTCAAGCACTGTTCTATAAGAACCGTGTGCTAACCAATTGCGCCACAGAGGACACATTTAAAGGCGCTGTTAGGATGCGCAATTCACGTTTTTCTGTTAAATTCGTATTCATGGAACTTTCTTTAGAGACTTTTTCTATAAAAATAGACTTATTGTTGATTTCATTCACAACACTTTGCTAAGAATTTTAAAAGCATCCCAAGAAATAACCTTTTATCTTTCTTAAATCATAAAACAACTTTCAGGACTTACACAACAGACATCAAATGATAAAAGAAGAACTTCCCCTGGTGAGACTCGAACTCACAACCCCGGCATTTCTCACAAGTACTGTTCTATAAGTACCGTGCGCTAACCAATTGCGCCACAGGAGACACATTGGAAAGGCGCCGTTAGGTTGCGCAATTCACGTTTATCTGTTAAATTCGTATTCATGGAAATTTCTTTAAAGACTTTTTCAATAAAAATAGACTTTTTGTTGATTTCTTTCACAACACTTTGCTAAGTACTTTAAAAGCATCCAAAGAAATAAACTTTTATCTTTCTTAAATCATAAAATATTTTTCAGGACTTACAGAACAGACATTAAACAGTAAAAGAAAAAATTAGCCTGGTGAGGCTCGTACTCACAAACCCGGCATTTCTTTCAGGTACTGTTCTATAAGTACCGTGCGCTAACCAATTGCGCCACAGAGGACACATTGGAAAGGCGCCGTTAGGATGCGCAATTCACGTTTATCGTTTAAGTTCGTATTCATGGAACTTTCTTTAGAGACTTTTTCTATAAAAATAGACGTATTCTAGATTTCATTCACAACACTTTGCTAAGAATTTTAAAAGCATCCGAAGAAATAACATTTTATCTTCCTTAAATCATAAAATATATTTCAGGACTTAAAGAACAGACATCAAATGGTAAAAGAAGAAATTCCCCTGGTGAAGTTCGAAATCACAACCCCGGCATTTCTCACAAGTACTGTTCTATAATTACCGTGCGCTAACCTATTGCGCCACAGGGGACACATTTGAAAGGTGCCGTAAGGATGCGCAATTCACGTTTATCTGTTAAATTCGTATTCATGGAAATTTCTTTAGAGACTTTTTCTATAAAAATAGACTTTTTGTTGATTTCATTCACAACACTTTGCTAAGAATTTTAAAAGCATCCGAAGAAATAAACTTTTATCATTCTTAAATCATAAAATATATTTTTGGATTTACAGAACAGACATCAAATGGTAAAAGAAGAATTTCCCCTGGTGAAGCTCGAACTCACAACCCCGGCATATCGCTCAAGCACTGTTCTATAAGAACCGTGTGCTAACAAATTGCGCCACAGAGGACACATTTAAAGACGCTGTTAGGATGCGCAATTCACGTTTTTCTGTTAAATTCGTATTCATGGAACTTTCTTTAGAGACTTTTTCTATAAAAATAGACTTATTGTTGATTTCATTCACAACACTTTGCTAAGAATTTTAAAAGCAACCGAGGAAATAAACTTTTATCTTTCTGAAATCATAAAACACCTTTCAGGACTTACAGAACAGACATCAAATGGTAAAAGAAGAAATTCCCCTGGTGAGGATCGAACTCACAATCCCGGCGTTTCTCACAAGTACTGTTCTATAAGTACCGTGCGCTAACCAATTGTGCCACAAAGGAAACATTTGAAAGACGCCGTTAGGATGTGCAATTCGCTTTTATCTGTTAAACTCGTATTCATGGAAATTTCTTTAGAGACTTTTTCTATAAAAATGGACTTTTTGTTGATTTCATTCACAACACTTTGCTAAGAATTTTAAAAGCATCCCAAGAAATAACCTTTTATCTTTCTTAAATCATAAAACAACTTTCAGGACTTACACAACAGACATCAAATGATAAACGAAGAACTTGCCCTGGTGAGACTCGAACTCACAACCCCGGCATTTCTCACAAGTACTGTTCTATAAGTACCGTGCGCTAACCAGTTGCGCCACAGGGGACACATTTGAATGGCGCCGTTAGGATGCGCAATTCACGTTTATCTGTTAAATTTGTATTCATGGAACTTTCTTTAGAGACTTTTTCTATAAAAATAGACGTATTCTTGATTTCATTCACAACACTTTGCTAAGAATTTTAAAAGCATCCGAAGAAATAACATTTTATCTTCCTTAAATCATAAAATATATTTCAGGACTTACAGAGCAGACATCAAATGGTAAAAGAAAAAATTCCCCTGGTGAGGCTCGAACTCACAACCCCGGCACTTCTCACAAGTACTGGGCTATAAGTACCGTGCGCTAACCAATTGCGCCACAGGGGACACATTTGAAAGATGCCGTTAGGATGCGCAATTCACGTTTATCTGTTAAATTCGTAATCATGGAAATTTCTTTAGAGACTTTTTCTATAAAAATAGACTTTTTGTTGATTTCTTTCACAACACTTTGATAAGAACTTTAAAAGCATCCAAAGAAATAAACTTTTATCTTTCTTAAATCATAAAATATCTTTCAGGACTTACAGAACAGACATCAAACGGTAAAAGAAGAAATTCCCCTGGTGAGGCTCGAACTCACAAACCCGGCATTTCTCACAGGTACTGTTCTATAAGCTGGGGCGTAAATCCCGGGGGGGTATGGGGGGATCGAGAATTCACAACCCCGGCATTATAAAAAAATTTCGGCGGAACCTCCTTATAACGTCCGTAAAAAAACAATAAAAATTTCGTTTATTTGGCGATTTATCTCTGGTTGGCGAAAAAACGAAATTTTGAAAAATAAGCTTTTACGCTTCGAATACTTTTTAAAGAAAAAACTTTCTATGTTCAATTTATTTAAATAAGTTTAGGTGATTTTAGTTTTGCATTTTTACTTTACTTTAAGTATAATTTTGTCATATACGTTTATATGTACTTATAACAAAATGAAATTAATATATTTTATCATTTAAAACACAATTTAAATTTATTAAAATTGTTCCAAATTGAAAAATACACTGTTAAAAATCTGCTGCATTTTGTTGCAACGCACTCCCTTGCTTGTATAGAAAACGGTTACTTGGCCGTGAAATGGAGCTTTCTCATTGGTTGGAATAGAGATATTTTATACAAGCGGTGGAGTGCGTTGCAGCAAAATGCAGCAGATTTTTAACAGCGTTGCACAAGCTACAACACCGCTAAAAATCTGTACCATTTTCTGCAGCGTCACTCCACCGCTTTTATAGAAAACGGTCAATTCACCGTGCTATGGAGCATTCTCATTGGTCAGAAGAGAGATATTCTATAAAAGTAGTGGAGTGACGTTGCAGTAAATGCTGTAGATTTTTAACAGTGAAATCAATTAAAATCAATTTTCAGATTCGTTAAAATCGTCTGCTTTTGGCGAGGAAATGCACTGCTCGCCAAATCCCGCGTCGCTTTCAGCTTTTCACGCCAATTATTCCAAACTATTTTATTTTTTTTACATATCTAATAATGTAATTCCGCCGCTAATTTTAACTGATCCTTTATTAACTACATGAGTAGTTTAATTCGAATTTTTTTTCAAAAAATTCTGAGTATGCCCCCAATGGAGACCTTCCTTGTCATAAATCGGATAACACCTTGCTGCACCTCAATCGTCGAATTTTGCAGCGCGTACGCCATCCTGTCCTAATATGTACTGCCGCATCATTTGGACGCCACTTTTGATAAGAGCCTCTGCTCTCTACTCCGCAAGCGGTCGCACATGCTCCGATCCCAATCGCATCCCGAGATTTCTCGCTACATTCTCCCATGGCGGAATATGCAAATATTTAATTGTTACGTTTTTATGGCGTTTCGTACCTTTTCATTTAATCACCCCTTGTAAAACAAGAAATTCCCCTGGTGAGGCTCGAACTTTCAACCCCGGCATTTCTCACAAGTACTGTTTTATAAGTACCGCGCGTTAACCAATTGCGCCACAGGGGATACTTTTTAAAGGTGCCATTAGTATGTACAATAGGGTGGATCGATTGTCTATGGCGAAAAAAAAATTACCATTCGTCCAAACCTACCTATGCAGAAAAGATGTTCTATAGTATGGAGATTAAGGGAAAAATAATAAAAAAAATTAATTTTAAAATTTAATACTGCCACAAAAGGGTTGAATTTTCGAAAAAATTTGAAAAAAGGCCGAATTTTGGTTAGATGATTTTTGTCAAAAAGTAATTGTTTTAATAATTTTTAAAATCCAACAATGCGGAAAACATGTTTTATCGTATGGAGGTTAAGTACAAAATAATAATAAATAATAAATTTAAAATTCAATATTGCCACAAAAAAGTTGAAATTTCGATGAAATTTGGAAAAAATGGAAAAAGATCTAATTTTGGTTAGATTTTTTTTTACCGCAAAATAATCATTTTAACATCAATCAAAACCTACCTTTGCGTAAGAGATTCTATATTGCAGTGAGATTAAGTGAAAAAAAATTCGAAATACTAGTGCAAGTGGTTTAAAATTTCGAAAAACTGGCAGTTCCAGTTTTTTCAGTGAAGGATTTGTCTGCTTGTGTATTGTGTAGCTTCGTGTACTTTAAAGATTACTGTACCATGGCTTTAAAATAAAAATATTACATATATATATATATATGAATTTCCCCTTATTTGGCATAGCATATTTACTGGATTTGATATGCCAGTAATTATGCTTCCTATTACAAAAACGTTATAAAATTTATACATTGGTATTTTAAAAATAACCAAAGCAAGGAATCGGTCTATATCCATTTATATCTTGCCAGTGAGAAGGAGTTGCTAATAAGTTAGAAATGATCTGTAAATGAGTTTCAATCTGAATAATTTACCACTGCAGTATTTTAAGAAAAATTAAATTGTCTCACGACAAATATTGCGCCCTTCTTAGTTCTTATAAAACAAAATAAGATTTTGAAAGCTATTATAGTCTTGTGGACCATTTCCGAAAACACTGCCTATTTTTTCAGTTCAATAGATTTGAATATGGATATGAATATTGGGTGGAAACTAAACCGACGTAGTTCGAGCAAACTCACTTTTCTGCGTCATCATCTATCATTGAAAAGCCAAAAAGCTGACGAGATAGGTGTCACACCACCTGCAGTGACGAAAATTAGAATCAGCCAGAATATTGGACAGTTTGGGCATTTCCGACCAAGCAGGCGCTGCCATCGGGTCAGATGCAATTCAAGATATGGGCATTATCTCACAAAACTATCAATCGAATGCTATTGTGAGAAAAAAATTCGGCATGAAAACAAACCAAAGACCACTCTATCGTTTTAGTCATTCCCTTTAGTCATTTGTAAAAGATTATGATCATGGCCGTTTTCTTTAAACTTTTATGAGTGTAAAGACAAGATTACATCACTAGAAGACAACAGAAGAAAAATTATAATGGAAGCAGACTTGAGCTTGATTAAAGAACTTGTTTCCGAATACATGGGCCACATATATGTAAATTCCGGGAGAGTGCCAAACAATTTGAAAACACGACGTACATTTTTTTTGTCATGTGTTAACAATAATATGCATATAACAAAGTTGGTTGCGATTGGTTGTGACGGAATATCTGTTAATATAGATGTTAAAGAATGTGTTATTCGAAATATGGAACTGATCTTCAAGCGTCCACTACAATGGTTTTTGTGATAGTTCCACACCAATGAGAACTTGTTTCCGAATACATGGGCCACATATATGTAAATTCTGGGAGAGTGCCAAACAATTTGAAAACACGACGTACATTTTTTTTTATCATGTGTTAACAATAATATGCATATAACAAAGTTGGTTGCGATTGGTTGTGACGGAATATCTGTTAATATAGATGTTAAAGAATGTGTTATTCGAAATATGGAACTGATCTTCAAGCGTCCACTACAATGGTTTTTGTGATAATTCCACACCAATGAGGTTCCACTAAGTCATCTTTTCGCAGCATGGATGGAACCGCGGTTGAAAACATATGTTTCAATGGTGGAGAAAAAAAAATTGGCTGCATGTGAGAAGTTTTTTGTATTTTCATTTATGTCAGTAGATGAATTCTAAAAGCGCACGAGTGAGATTAAATGGTCTGTAATCCTAATCATTACATTAAAAAATATCTATATTTTCCATTTACCAGCTTTTGACCTTTCGAGACGGATTACATAGATTTTATTAAATAGGAAAATGTGCCGAACCTCCACTAACTGAGGGATTTAGTAACAACATGATTTCAAAAGCAGTAGTAAAACCAGCAATCATTCCAGTGGCAACTATCAATATCAGCCATCTACTATCAATAATATTTATTCACGCAATACTCATGCTACAAAACTAATCATCAAAATAGTCAAGGAAGCATTTTCTGTTGTGTATGGACAATATATAAGAGACGGTTTTATAAAAATTGAATTGAATTACAAAATCTCATGCCGATTTTCAATACCAAACGTCATTATCGCCAATTGTAATGTTGACGATATTTCTTGATTTAATAATAAATAAGCTGTTAAATAAGAAAATAAAGTTTTAATCTTGTAAGCAAATAAATATCCCCTAATTGCAATAAATGTTAAAAAATCTAAAATTCATATTTTATTTTATAAAAAAACATTGATTTTTTACCTTAAAAACGTTCAAATACATAAATTTTTTAATTATTTTTCTCATACTCAGCATATAATGAAACATCTTTTACGCATAGGCAGGTTTTGGATAATTTTTTAAACTATTATTTAGAATGAAAAATCATCTAGCCAAAATTAGGTCTTTTTTCACTTTTTTCCGAAATTCAACCTCATTGTGGCAGTATTAAAATTTAAAATTAATTTTTTTAATTATTTTTCTCTTTATCTTCATTCAAGAGAACATCTTTTCCGCATAGGTAGGTTTTGATACTGTGAAAAAAATTTTTCGATCCACCCTAATGTACAATTCACGTTTATCTGTTAAATTCGTTTTCATGAAACTTTATTTAAAGACTTTTTTTTTTTTTTTTTTTTTTTTTTTTTTATAAAAATAGATTTATTGTTGATTTCTGCGTAACACTTTGCTAAGAGTTTTTTTTTTTGTATCCTTGGGATTTAGTGTTTAATACGAACTATGAAGGGGAACGATTTTTTGTATGTGTTAAGAGTAGTAGCGTTATTTATACTTTAAAAACAATACATATTAAATGTAAAAAAATAAATATGCATATGTATCTTGAAAATCCACTGTGTTGTGTACGTTAATTGTGTTTCATAAGATCAATTCGATAAGAATATTGATCTACACATGGAGTATCTCTTGGTCCAAGTTTTTTCAAGGAAAACTAACCGTTATTTACGTTATGTGCGAAGAATACCATCAAAGTTCCGGATAGCCATCCCGTTGGTCTAACCGTTCGGTATTTCTTCGAGTATAATCTCGAAGCATAAATAGTGTTAGGTTTTCTTAGAAAGACCCCGACGGACGGCACTCTTCCTAGGTCCTATATCCCTCCTGCAGATAATCGATCGTCATACATAACACTGGGTTGCCAACTTGATTTATTTTTGCGGAATAGAATCTAATTCATCATTGCCAAAGCGATTTTGACGGTTAACTACAGCTCATATTCAAAATATTAGAATAATTGAGAAAAAGTAATAAGAAAAAATTATTCGTCATTTATTTATTTTTTATACTAAGTAAATGCAATTAAATTTCTTATAAATTAAATCTGGAATGTTTAGATAAGATTTTAACATTTATAAAATATAAAATACAGCACAATAAATTTGGTATACAGCTTCCTTAAACACACCAGAATATTAGAATAAAATTTAGATTGATTCAAAATATTAGAATATTTTATTTTACGCAACAATATTACCTTATGAATATGAAGTAAATGGTAGTTAATATTTTGTAGCATCCCCTTTAGCTTTCATAACAGCGTACAATCGATCTTGCATACTATATACAAGGTGTTTACAAACATTTCTATCAATATTAGTCCAAATATACTTTATACGTGCCACTAACTCAGTTTTACTTGAAGGAGGATTTTCTTGAAGTTTTTTCTTCATTATACACCATAAGTTTTCGATGGGATTAAGATCTGGTGAATTTGGTGGCCAAGGAAGTACCTTAATGTTCCGTTGGCGGAACCAATTCTTAGTTGACACCGAGGTATGCGGGGACGCTAAATCTTGTTGAAAGATGAAATCATCTTCAAATACATCTTCTGATGATGGAATCATGTAATATTCTAAAATTTCTTGATATATCAGAGAGTTAACCTTTTCGTAGACGATGCATAACTTTCCAGGTCCTTCTGCACTCATACAACCCCAAACCATGATACTAGCAGCAAATTTTACGGAACGTTTAAGGCATTCTTTATCAAATGCTTCTTGCTCCATTCTCCAAACTCGAATACCTTGATTACCATATGAAACACAAAACATACTTTCATCACTAAATAATATATTTTTCCAATCTTCATTGCTCCATAAACGTCTTGATTTACACCAATTCAATCTTATACGCTTTTGTCTTGCAGTCATGAGAGGTTTTGTTTTCGGTACACGAGATTCAAATTTAAATTTATGGAGACGTCTTAATGTTGTCGATGTAGAAACTTCAACTCCTTCTTTCCATTTTCGGTGCAAGAATCGCACACTTTTAAAACGGTTTTTCTTAACTATACGCTTCAGTTTCCTGTCATCTCTAGCAGATGTTTTTGGTTTTCGGCCACCATTTCGGCGATTATTTTGAAATTTTCCAATTTTTGAATATTGTGTTAGTATTTTACTAACGCTCGATTGCGAACAATGTAAATAATTCGCTATAAAACATTGATTTTTACCGTGCCGATACAAATCAACCATACGAAGTTTAGTAGATTCAGGAATATCACTCACACGGCCCATTTTAAGACGAAAAAGAAACAAACTGCAAAAAAGAATACTGTACTGATTTTAAATAAAATAGTCTGAATTTAATCAATGATGCCACCAGTTAAGAATTGGTAATAATTAAAGGAGAATTAAGAATTAATGTGAAATATTCTAATATTTTGAACCACTTGAATAAATATTCTAATATTTTGACTTTTCAAAATAATTTTTTTTTGCAATTAATCTTTTCAAAAATGATATTAAATTTAAGATAACAAGTAAGTTTAATCAACAATAAGTTCTTAATAAAAATATCGTTTGCATATTTTCATTAAAGGACATTAAATTACCAAACGATATTTTCAATTTCTAAAAAAAGGGTAATTATTCTAATATTTTGAATATGAGCTGTAGTATACGTAAACAACTTGGTGAAAAAAACATTAAATACCGTTAGTTACCTTTTTTACCCCTCAATACAATTGTAACAATAAAATTTTATTTTTTGAGGAGCAATCACCTGACAATCTTTCAATCGCCAGTTTGCGGTTGTGAAATATAAAAACATTTCTCTTCCAAAGGAGGTGGGCTGATAAGGGCTATTTTCCGCACATCATATACCCGAAAATAAAAGTTTCGAATTCCGATAACTGTTCAGTGGCTTTGTATAACTAAAAATATGTATTTTTGTTTAGTATAAGTTTTACGTGATAAATAAAATACTAAGTCATGGAAATTATAGCCCGAACATAGAATGTTTTGTTCGACATTTTTGTCGAACAAAAATGAAAACGACCAAAAAACGACATTTTTGTCGTTTTTTGTGTCTTTGAGTTATTTTTTTTTTTTAAGAAGCGCTCGACGAACCCAATTAATTTTTACATGCAATGATACTACTCTTTATAAGCTTTCATAGGATCAATATTTTATTTGGGTTCAGTGTGTGCTTCTACCTTTAAAAGAAAAAAAATGTATCGTGCGGGAAAATCAAATGCAGTGTTATCGAAGCGTTCAGATTTGTTTTGCCGTACTAAAAAAATATTTACGTTGTTGAGCAGTTAGTGCTGTTTTCTGATACTATTTTTGTAAATATTTATTAAAGAAATTACTAGTAAATAATGCTTGGATGTCAGTGTATTGCATTATGTAGTCTGCAATAATTAGCAATATGCAGTGTATAGAAATATTGCTGCAAAGCCTGGTGGAAAATTTTTCGTATGTGTTCTAACAAAAAAGTTATATCGATACTTTGATGCTCGAAAAACTGCGATCTACAGAGTGGTTCTAAGTAGTATTATCAATACAAAAAACCCTGAACAGGTTAAAAGCTTGTGACGCAGCACTTTATCTTACATCTCTAAGAATTTTAAATTTGGGACTTAAAACTAATGATATCAAAATTTATCTGACGCTATGCTATTAATATATATATATATTAAAATTTATTCATTAATGCTTTATCATTTACATCTTTCATAATTTTGAAATATGAATCTTAAAAGTTATGATATCAAAATTTAAGTGACGCCTTGATGAGACTTTAACGATGTTTTAAAATTCCATTTATTTATTTATTTATTATCTAAATACATTTACATATCTAAACAATACTTTTCATTTTCCAATACACTGTTAAATACATCACTTTCACTGAATATATATAATGCACTGAAATGTTTTATTTGAATAAATTGGTTTATCTTTTGTGCTACGCTATCCAAAATCAAAAGTAACATTTAAATAAATATTTTTGCACCATTATTTGCATATACTATTTGCATATTAAACTAAGTTAAATATATGCAAATAGATACAATGACGCAAAAATATTTATTTAACTCATGACAAAATTTGTGTTTTTTTCTGTTATTGATTGACAAAACTTAATATTTTTTTGGCAATTTTTTTTTCGCAATATTTTTTAATAAGTTTGCAATATTTTTTAATGACACATTTTCAAAATTTGGTATGTGCTTCCAATTTTTGACAAAATCCATTATGGATATATCGTGATTTTTTTTCACAAAATTTATAGTTTTCTCAATTATTTACCAGAATTTGTTCTTTTCACCATCATATGCTGAAGTGTGCAATATTTTCCAACAAATAGGCACCATTTGCAATAATTTTCTGGAAAGATTCTACTTTTTATGACATTTGAAATTATTTTTTGCAATAATTTGATAAAATTAGTATTTCAAATTTCAAGATTATCAAAATTCAAGAATTTTTTTCAACATATTTTAAAAAATTGTGAAATGGGGAGTTGTATGGCATGTTTCGTGCATCCAGTGATGTTTTTTCTGTTTTTAATGGGCATGCAATGCTAATACATGCATTAATGACTGCGGCATTGATGAGTTTACTGCATTTTAGAGATTCCTGCACAGTGAGTTTCATCGATCCAATAATGGTTTCTTTGGTTTTAATAAGCACACAGTGCCAGTCCTCTACACGCGAGATTGCAATGTTGACAAGTTTCGTGTATTTCAGTGATTCCTGCATAGCGAATTTCATGGATCTAATGATGGCTTTTAGCGCTCATACACGAAGCTCCGTGTGAAATGGGGGGGTGAAGGGGGAGGTCGCTCCGGGTGCAGAAATTTTGAGTTTTCCAAATTTTTACTACCAAAATTATTTTTAGCCTGTCACAAGAAAAAGTTTGTGGGGTGGGAGGGGGAAGGGGGGCGTCAAATTAAGACTATGCGCTGGCTGCAGTTTTCTCTTTGCACATCCCTGCATACACGCATTAGTGATTGTGGTATTGACGAGTTTCTTGCATTTTAGTGATTCTTGCACAGCAATTTTTGTGGATCGAGTGATGTCTCTTTGGCCTAAACGGGCAAACTGTGTTCATAGACGAATTAATGTTGAAATGACAAAATTTGTGCATTTTAGTGATTCTTGCACAATAATTTTTGTAAATCAAGCGATTTTTTTTATAATGATCACAAAGCAGTTATACACACGTTAGTGATTGTGCCAAAAAAATCCAAGGAGTCTAAAAAATTTTAAGGACTTGCCACTTTTGTTGTTATTTATGTGGCATGCACTTGCACACCCCAATTTTTAATGCCCTATTTGGAGAAAAAAAAAATCAAACAAATTTTTCTCTGTTAGAATCTAATTATTGGTGCTGAAACTGCACAGAATTAATAACCTTGGTTATTTTGTAAGTTCAAATAAAAAAATACACAATTTTCCTATGCAGTGACCAATGGTCATATATATATACACAGAGATCAGTCAAACTGACGTCAAAATCAACTGTAAACATGGGATGAGAAATATTAAAAAATTAATAAAGCATCCCCAAAAGTAAGTACGAAATCTAAATATCGAGGTAGTATCTGATGTAATTATTCCCGACCCAGAGTTGTTAAATTACAACAATTTTTTAGCTGTTTACATTATAAATACATGCTTCCTGACGTATGTAAGGAATTTCTGCAACTTCGTCGGAGACATTCTATTGTTCCAGAAAAAACGCGAATTTCATTAAAATGTCGCTAAAAAGTGCTAATTTTGTCAAAGTGTCGCGGAAAAAGAGCGAATTTCTACAAAAGATCGCGGAAAAAGCACGAATTTTGTCAAAGGTTGCGCAAAAAAAGAATTTCGACAAAGGATCGTTAAAACACGCGAATTTTGACACAAGATCGCTGAAAGCGCGAGTTTTGTCAAAGTGTCGTGGAAAAAGCTCGAATTTCGTCAAAAGGTCGAGGAAAAACCACGAATTTTGTCAAATGTTTGCAAAAAAACGTTAATTTTGTCAAAGTATAGCGAAAAAATAGCAAATTTCGTCAAAAGGTCGTGGAGAAAGCGCTAATTTTGTCAAAGGGTTGGAAAAAGGGAAGGCAAAGTATCACGGAAAAAGTACTAATTTCGACACAGGATCGCTGAAAAACCGTGAACTTCGACATAGGATTGTTGAAAAAGCGCTAATTTTGTCAAAGTTTTGCGAAAAAGCGCTAATTTTGTCAAAGTTTTGCGAAAAAGCGCGAATTTCGTCAAATGATCAAGGAAAAAGCGCGAATTTCATCATAGGGTTGCGGAAAAAATGCGAATTTCGACAGAGGTTCGCGTAAAAAACACGAACTTCGACATAGTATCGCTGAAAAAATGTGATTTTTGTCAAAGTGTTGCGCAAAAAATTTGAATTTTGTCAAAAGTTCGAAGAAAGCGAGCTACTTTTTTCAAAGGGTTGCAAAAAACTGCTAATTTTGTCAAAGTACAGCGAAAAAGTGCGAATCTCGTCAAAAAGTCGCGAAAAAAACACGAATTTTATCAGAGGATCGCATAAAAAACGTGAATTTTATCAGAGGATCGTGTAAAAAACGCGAACTTCGACATAGGATCGCTGAAAAGGCGCGATTTTTGTCAAAATGTCGTGTATAAAACTCGAATTTCGTCAAAAGTTTGCGGAAAGAGCGCTAATTTTTTCAAAAGGTTGCGAAAAGGGAAGGCAAAGGAACTCTGAAAAAATGCGAATTTCGACATAGGATCGCTGAAAAACCGTGAACTTGGACATAGGATTGCTGAAAAAGTGCTAATTTTGTCAAAATATCGCAAAAAAGCGCGAATTTCGTCAAATGATCACGGAAAAAGCGTGAATTACGTCAAAGGGTCAGAAAAAAAACACGAATTTTGACAGAGGATAGCGAAAAAAAAAAGCGCAAACTTTGACGTAGGATCGCTGAAAAGCACGTATTTCGACATAAGATTGCTGAAAAAGCGCATCTTTTTGTCAAAGTGTCACGCAAAAAGCTCGAATTTCGTCTAAAGTTAGCTACTTTTTTCAAAGGGTTGCAAAAAAGTGCTAATTTTGTCAAAGTATAGCGGAAAAGAGCGAATTTCGTCAAAAGGTCGCGAAAAAAGTGCTAATTTTGTCAAAGGGTTTGAAGAAAGGTATGCAAAGAATCGCGGAAAAAGTGTGAATTTCGACATAGGATCGCTGAAAAAGCGCCAACTTCGACATAAGATTGCTGAAAAAGTGCTAATTTTATCAAAGCATTGCGAAAAAGTGCGAATTTCGTCAAAAGGTCGCAGAAAAAGCGCTTATTTTGACATAGGATCGCTGGAAAAGCGTGCATTTTGTCAGTGTTGTGGAAAAAAATTCAATTTCGTCCAAAGGTCGCAGAAAAATGAGCTACTTTTCTCAAAGGGTTGCAAAACATTGCTAATTTTGTCAAAGTATCGCAGAAAAGAGCCAATTTCGTCAAAGGATCGCGGAAAAAACCCGAATTTTGACAGAGTATCACGGGTAAAAAACGCGAGATTCGTCAAAAATGCCAAAAAATGCGAATTCCGTCCAAAGAGTCGCGAAAAGAGCGCGAATTTAGTCAAAAGATCGCAGAAAAAAGCCTATTTCATCGGAAGATTGCGGAAAAGCATTTCATTTGATCATTTATTTAATAATAATTGTACAAGGAGGTACTTCATGAACAGAAATTATGACTATGTTGATTCTATGTTTCTTGGTATCGCCCCCCCCCCTCCGAAAATGATCCTCTGGATCCGCCCCTGTAAACAATATATCATTTTATAAACATATCCAAATTTCCATATTGTCATAACTTTTTATTTAACTTGTGCTGTCTTTAATAATGTGAATTTTTGTTTAATTTCTTTAAAAGATAAACAAAATTGCATTGCTAATTGGTCTCTATTACACAAATGTACTTGAATGGAAAAGGATTATAATCAAGTATTACTGTAAATAAAAACAAGATTGATTGAAAATTTGGTGGGTATCACTTTAATTAAAAACATTCTTAACGTTATTTATATGCGTAACGAAAGAATAAGAGTTGAATATAAGGGGGAGGAGTATAAGTTACATTAGAAATTTCCAAAAATTTTAAAAAGTAAAATTTTGATAAAAATTTAAATACTGAGATGCTTAATTTTATTTAATCTGAAAAGAATGTAAAATCAAAAGTAAGCTATAGGTATGCATATTTCGAAAAAGATGTTATTTTGAGGCAATTTTCGTTAACTTAAATACAAACGATTCACAAATAAATTATTTTACACACGGGATCGGGAACAATTTTCATTTTGTCATACCTTAAATTTAACCTGGATTTTCATTAAAAACGAAAAATTTTGTTTATTTATTTATTCATTTTTTTAAAGAAAACTCAAAATAAAATAGTAAATTGTTTAATTTGTATTGCGCTCCGCATAGACACGTCAGGAAGCATGTATTTATAATGTAAACAGCTAAAAAATTGTCGTAAATAAAAACAACTCTGGGTCGGGAATAATTACATCAGATACTAACTCGATATTTAAGATTTCGTACTTACTTTTGGGGATGCTTTATTATTTTTTTAATATTTCTAATCCCATGTTTACAGTTGATTTTTGACGCCACGCTTAGCTTTCGGAAGCTTTAGCTTACCGCCAGCGAATTCGATTACGATTCAAAACAAAACTATCCAAACGCGTATGAATACATGAAAATCTAATAGCAAATTATTAAAAATTATTTTTGTTTGTAAACTTAAAAAAAAATCATAAGTCGAAAGTATGTTGAATATGTATAATTAAAAAATATTTTCCTATTTTAAAAAAGGATTCAAAATATTTTTTCCACAAAATGCAAAAATATCCAATGTAAGAAACGTAATATTTTCTGCTTTACGAAAAATAAAGGCAATATAAATAGAAATTTGATTTAGTATATATTTATTGAATGTTTTAAAGCACATGATTAGATGTTTTTGTAGTTTAAAAAACATTTATTGCTTCGATTCGGTTGTTTTAACTGTGACCCTAACTACATAAGGCTTGTTGCACCGGCTTTGTCTGCTAACCCATAGAATAACATGTAATCCGCGAGCTAATATAGTCCAATTTTCCAAGACCAATATATAACAAACATGAGTTTTCCTAGAAACTAGGCAAGTCTTATTCACTCTATCTTAAATAGATTCATATTATATATAAGTTTTAATAAAATCTCCCAGGCCGTTTTCTAGATCTCATTATCAGGAACAAACACCATCGATTTCGGTTTAAAAATGGGTATCGAGATCTAAAAATATACGGCACGTAGAAATGTAAAAATTATAGGATAGGATTAGACTGGGAATATAAGACTATATTAAAAAAAATGGTTGGTTGGTTGTATGGGGTTTTATGGCACAAAATCCCGTAGAGGACATGCTGCACCAAAAAAAAAAAATTGGACCATTTTGACCAATATTTGCTGAGTTATTAGATGGCGGCTTTTCAGATTTCCTTTGATGTTGAGTTAGCTGTATGGGAATATAAGACTATATTAAAAAAAAATTGGACCATTCTGACCAATATTTGCTGAGTTATTAGATGGCGGCTTTTCAGATTTCCTTTGATGTTCAGTAAGCTGTATATATGAATTTCCGCATCTACCTTACGTGGATACCTTATGACGATGGCAGGCTTAAAGCTGCGTCACTTGAAGGCTGCCACCTTCTATGATAAATGTAAGTATGTATTTCGTGATCTTCACTCTCGAAATACTTCTATTTCTTCTTCTCATGTAACAATAAGAGATTATACTTTAACGATTACTGCCGACGATACCACAAATGAGAAATTTAATATACATTTATAAATACCTCATTGTAAGTACTCTAACATTTGTTGCATACTATGCAAAGATAAGAACTGCCTCGTTATTGTAGCAAAAGCTATTTAAACTCAAGCCTTTATAGAAACTAGAATCTATATTTCGTCAGGAAAACGATGCTGTAAAACTCATATAACTTAGTCGGACTCTGCAAGATTTATCCTTTGTAAGTGAGAATACATCGATGTATGAAATATATCCTGAAAACATTTAAAACAATGTCAGAAATGTACAAATCAAAAGGCCTCGATTTTGATACACCTAGACACTTTTCCGAAATCGATTATTTTCTCTCATGGATATATCTATGCATCATTTTAGCTATATTTTAAACTAGTAAAGTTCAACTACGTTCCTCAAAAAAAAGAGCTCATCTCGTACTTGCTTTGCAGTGTTATTTGTAAAATTTAGAACTGGTCTCTCTAATGATGTTCTATCCACATTATTCAATATAAAAAAGTAATATCTGCTGTAAAATATGCAAACCAGACATTGATTAAGAACTTTGCCCCACAACACCTTGGAATGGAACACATCACCAGAACACAGGTTATTAAAAAATATACGAGGCCTTTAGAAAAAAGATTATTTATTCCGGATGACGACAATGATACTGTGATGATTATTTTATATAGCATATATATTTATATCCAGAAGAGTGCGAACTAATCCTTTAAGAGAAATTCATTCTAGTTTTACAAAGGAAGACCTTTAGTTAAGCGTATGGTATTCGTCACTACTTCAAATTATATTTTGGATGTCTTCGGCCCTTATTTCACGGATTCAAAGAACAATCATGCTAACGTACTTACACATAGGGGGAACTGGGGTACATTGATACATGGGGCACATTGATACACCCCCTCTACCGCTCACAGGGTCATTACAGGAAGTTTCACAACAGCTCCAAAAGGTGATGCTAGTGTATTCAACTACATACAGAAAATCTTGGAATGATTCAGTAGTTTGATGAAATGGGACGGATGATTTATTGTTTTTGTTGTTCAAAAGTAAATTTGAGTCGTACATTTGAAATGCTATTATACAACTGTTCCAGTATTTTCAACCAAAATGAATACTCTCCCTGGAAAGTACAGCTACTCTTTATCAGTTCCTCATTCTTTATTGTTAGATATATTGTGAAGTGTTGGATTTGAGACTCATTTTATTCAAAATGGCTGTATGGGGCACATTGATACAGCCTAAATCCTTTAATAGTTCATTTTTTCATTACCTTTTATTATTTTTTTTACCATACACTCCTTAATCCAACTTTTTTTCGCGAAAAATTTTTAATATTAGTTTTTATTGAAGTGAAATAGCTCTAATTTCTTTATATTAGAACATTTTATAGTATTTTTGAAAACAGAAGACGTACGAACTTACCCAGCATCTACTGCTAGTAGAAATAACAAAGAAAAAGGACAGCAGCCTGAAAATCTCAAATTTATTTCGGTTCTCCAGAGAAAAAAAATATTTTTGACATAAGAAATGTTAAGTAAGAGAAACAAACTGCAGAACAGAAAATGATAATTATATTATAAACAGAATTTTTAATATAATTATCCTTTATTTTCTGTTTATAAACCTATTTATAAACAGAAAAACTGGTAATTTTTTCATCTTTCATAAGAAATAAGGTAATGCTGGGGTTGAAATGCTAGATATGAGAAAGTTACCACAGCCAACAATCAGACAAGAAACAGCCAGAACATCAGGTCATAATATATTTAAGTTTGATCGCTTTAATATTGCTTAAAAATAAATTGTGGGTGATTTGAATTTCTATAAATAAATATAAAATGGTTTTCTAACTCATTTTCTATGAAAAATATGCATTAGTATTATTTTGTCGTAATTTTTCTCAAACGTATCAATCTGCCCCGGGGATGGGGCACATTGATACAAATGACTTTTTTTGATTTTTTTAAAATTACATGCAAAAATACTATATAAAACAATGATTGTACATTTTTATAACATACTACACAAGTTTTGCTGTCACCTCATGGAAAAAAAACTTGAAATTTCTACTTTTTTCTCACCAAAAAAAATCTTAGAAAAAAACTGTATCAATGTACCCCAGTTCCCCCTATATTAAAAAAGGATCCACATAATATCATAGAGTTTCTGAAGCTAAATGATGTTGGGAGAATTGATAGATTTTTACAGGATTGTTTGGAACTTCTGCAAGAAATGGGTTTCAAACATGACACGCCAAGATTTTTAAATAAGTAGCAACAGTTTTCAACAGAGTATGCTATGGGACACCTCTCGTGACCAAAGTTTGATTGTTCGACACAAAAGTGTCAAAACTATATTTATAATACCTGGATTAAAAAAGAAAAAAACAGCGAAGCAACATCACACAATGGCACTGTCACTGTAAAGTAGCCGCAAGTGTTTTAGAGTACTAGACGCATGTTGTTTCCGTATTACGGTTTCTATTTTACTTGTGCCATAACTCAACCAAAATTAAAGAAACAAGCATTGAATATGCTCAATATACTATCAAATGCGGTCGCTGGATGGTCCAGTAGTGATCTAACCAAAGAGGAAAATAATCTGAAACATATTGCCAAAAGTGTCTGAAACAGTATGATTATATTTTCTGTTATTGATGATTTCCGATATTTCATATATGGAAATAAAAGTCTTAATAAGCTCCATTCATCATAATTTTGCATTTAGTGTTGTATTTACTATTGATTTTTTGGATTAAAACTAATGACAATAGTCATTAATTATAAATAGAAGTTTTCTTATACCTCCATTAAAAACATTTCAAAAATATGCATTGAAATATTTAATTGCTATAAAGGACGTCAAATACTAATAAAAACATTAAAAGATCTTAATAATTTTTACATGTTTCGATTGAATTTACTCAATCATCATCAGAAAAACAAAATACAAATAAACACAAAGATGGAAAATGACAATAAACTATTACAAATGAAATTTAAAATTTTTTTAAAAATAAAAATCACGCGCGCAAGGGCGGCGCCAGAAGGGGGACCGGGGGGGCATATGCCCCCCCGTCGGGCATACCTGGCCCCCCATCGGGGTCAAAATTCAATGTCGTCGGGGAAAATATTTTGACGTTTGAATTTCAGCCCGGTCGGGTTAAATCAAAATATGGAGTTTTTTTTTTTTCTTTCAAAGTCGGATTGACTAAACTATTTCTTTTGGATATGAGTCGGTTTCTGACTGAAATTTGAGTTCAGATAAACCAGATTTTTTTTTTTTTAAATAATAATTTCTTAAATTAAAAATCTACATGGATTACTACACAGGATAATACATGAATAACTTTGTACATGCTTATTTTTCAACAAAAAAAGATAAGATTTATACTGTAGTTATAATCATGCATTATTACTTTTTAACTACATTAAATTGTGGATGAATTTCCGCTGATTGTGGATTTACGGTCCGTTTGACATGAAGAATTTTTGATTCGGGTAAGAGTACGCAAACGAAAATTATTTTGTCGGGGTTGTCTTGGTTGACAAGTAGAATACTGCATCGGGTCGAGCAAACTGAATCTGGCCCGACTCGCAGTCTGGACCGGATCGGGTTGAGCCCAATCTTTTGTCGTTGTGAGTCGGAGTTTTAAAAGAACTAAAATAATAGTAAATGCCTATACAACTACACGGAAAGGCTGGTAACAGTTCGTATTAAATGTAATTTGCGTTATGAATGAGGGAATATTATAAGAATGTTCGTGTTAACGAGATTCGATTATAATGTAAGGACTTTCTCACTGGACTCTGTTCTTGCGCATATATCTGTGTAATATTCTTACACATATTTCAGTGTAATATGCAAAATTCATATAGATACTTGTGTAATATCGGAAATTTGTAAATTACATTAACAGACCATAAAATTTTCCACCATTTACACACTTGTTTGAGTTTTAGAAGGGATAACAAATTACACATTCCCATTAAGCCAATAAACACACATGATTACAAGATGATATGATATTCCAGAACAATTCGTTAAGAATTTCAGTAGGTATTGAACAAAGCGTGTACAATAAATATTAAAAGCGTCCAGTTTCTTACCTTTAAATTTTGAAAATGAATGCTTATTAAATTATTTTACGGATAGAGACATACAATATCAAAACAAATTGCAATATTATCTGAACTGTAATTTATCATTATAAGCGTTTATTTTTACAATTTAAAAATCTTTAAATATGGATAAAATATATAAAAGAAGTGGCTTATGCAATTTCAACAAGTATTTAAAAAAATTATCAGATCTCGAAACAACATCAATTTTCACTGTCGATGGTGCCTTTCGGACTTCTTGAGCTGCGAACAGAGTATATTCTGACTACAGCGATTTGTTTGATTTAGTCAGACTTTTGCTGCTTGGCAACAGATCAGATACCGGCGGAAGCGATCCTGACATGTTTATTATCGTACCACTAGCCAGCTCAGAGAAATGATTTTATGAGTATGAGGCAAGTATCGTCCGAACGCAGCTTCAGAACGCTGCATTCACATTGTAATACTTTCAGTTCAACTGAATTCTTGGAAGAACTTTTTGTATAGAACCGATTTGCATTTTCTTCATAATAGAACGGAGGGGAATGAACAAAAGAATCGGGATATAAGCAATCCACCATACTTGACGGAAAGATTATTCTTTTGCAGACAACCGTCCCTTTCCTGCAAAACCTATTAAAGATAAAAAACACCGCGTCACCACAACAAACTAGCCGACAGGAAGCAAGAAGTGATCAGGTTTGTTTGGGCTTTAAGCTGCGAACTGACGATCCTTCAAACTGTTATCAGTACCGGCTTCTTTTCTTGCGGCGATGTGTTTTCTTTTTCTTTTCCTAAATCTTTAATGACTTTTAGGGGAAGGGGACTGGTGTCCTACAAACAGGAACTTTTCCCTCAAATAGGGTTGAGATTCTTATTTCCTGATCTATTATAGATTCCCCTCATTCTCTTGTGAATAAACTGAAGAACAATCTTGAACAAAAGCTTTCATAGAATACCGGAGAAGGATGATAATAAGCATGTGCCTGCAGCCTTAGACCACGCCCAATTTCATTAGAGGCCACAGAAGTTTTTGCTTGTTAAGGCATAGCTTATGACGGAGTTTATGACGTCAAATCATGTGAACACCGATCTAATCCCGTGAGGAAGCTGTCCTAGCAAAGGGTGTTACAAACAAAAGCTGTGTCTGCCGACTGGATCGGTCTTAACCCTTCACTGTAAGATTTTTTCCATTTTTATGAAAAAATTATTTGAAATCTATAGATCGGTCTTATAATGGGAAAAATAGTTTTAAAAAAATAATTTAAAAGTTTCAGCTAATATTTTACGACGTGTTTCCTATACACACCATTAAGTTTTTTAAATATTGTATTGTTATATTTTGACATTAAATGGGCTTACATTAATTAATTTTATCTGCTTAACACTCTGCAACTTTCTTTACATTAATATTTTTAAGTATACAGTGAAAATAATAAAAGTAAATTTTGCCTTAATAGCTTGATCTAATTTTTTTTTTTTTTTTTTTTTTTTTCCTTGTCTCCCAAGAACAAATTCCAATTTTTTGTCAAATGCAGCCATCTGGCATGGACAAAATAATTCTTATTCCATTTTTTGAGCTGTTCTTGATGAGTTACAGCAATCATATTGGCCAAATTCATGGCATATAATGAGAACAATAGTGTTTTAGGTACAGTAAAACCCCGATAATTCGGATTAATTGGGACCGGACCCAATCCGGATTATCCGAAGAATGAGAAAAAATGAAATAAAATAAAACATACTTACGGAAATCATCCTTATGTTAAACTTATTGAATATTTACAGACAGTAAAAATGTTTACTTTGGTTAATTCTTCCGAAAACATTTCAGAAAAAGTTTTTTTTTTTTTTTTTTTTTTTTTTTTTTTTTTTAAATTCAGAATACGACGATGAAACAAGTTAATGTTATGGAAATTAGCCAATCGCTTCTCAAACTTGAAAAAAAAAAAAATAACCAAACCGATCCGGATTAACGGGGTCCGAATTTGCGGGGTTCTACTGTACTTGCCAGATGTGGCACACGGTGCAGTGAAGGATTAAATCACATGATATGATGTCATGAATTCCGTGATAGTTTCAAATGCCAAGTTCCACGAGCTTTCTAGGTCTCTGAACAAGTTTAGAATACATAAGTAATGCTACTTGTTACTTACGCCTGATTGCAAGCCACAAAGCGTTGCTTTCTCCGGAACCTTCGCTATTCGTCGCTCTGCATCTGTAGCTGCCTTTATGCCATGGTTCCAGGCGTTCTAACACCAGAGTGTGCGTTCCACTTTTGGGGAAATCATCCTGTTTCGGCAGTACAGAAGACTCCTTTACGAAAGACCACTGCACGGGTCCTGCCAAGGGGTTGGACAGGACTCGACATATCAGAGCGACGGTATCACCTTCCGACAAGATGCTGCTGGAGTATGTTTTCAAAGAAAGTGACACCTTCGGTGGAACTAGAAAAATAGAAAGAATATATAGTTGATTTGCATTATAAAGACTAAATAAAATAGATAATATAGTTATTACGAACATTACTCTACAACGTTCTTTAATGCTCTCGTCCTTGTCACGGGGACATATATTCTTGGTTGCATTACTAAATTTAATGAATATATGATGAATATATTTTAAAAATATAATTATATAAGCAAGAAAAAAATGTAACAGCATTGGTTTTAAGCTTTAGAAATGGAATCTTTGTATAACATCAGCAGCACTGAATTAAATAACTTTGATAGAGGGCTGAATTCATTGACCGGACGGCTCAGAATGAGTATCCCCGAAACTTACATGACTCGTGGGTTGTTCGCAACATATTTTTGTTAGTACTTATGCAAAATGAATGAATGATGGTGAAACCTTCAGTTTACGTCATGACGTTGAACGTCAAAGGAAATAGGACATCAGAGACTCTCCTGTTTGATAAAGCATAATCGGTGGCAGACACTGATTCAGCTGACAATCTAATACAATAAAGGTGCAAGGATAATTGTTTCGGAGTGCACAGTTCACCTGACACTATATGAGACTGCGCAGCAAATGCCCCACGCATGTACCTCCGTTGACAAAGCATCATCGTCAACTACTCCTACACTAGGACCTGGGATATCATGATTGGACCATGGATCATTGAAAGAGACTTGCCTGGTCGGATGAATCCCAATTCATCGCCTTCAATGCTTTCAGCGCGCCGAAAGCAGTGTCAAGCTACGCATATTTCCACTCGAACTGTTGCCATCCCTCATACAGCAGGTCATATATTGACCGGTGGCGTATGATATTATTATACTTAAGGGGACGTGCTCATGGGCCTCTGTGGGACCTGTGATTGTAATTAGACCGGAAGTCGGCAGCATAGACAATCACCTCAGCGAGTTCACGATTAAAAATCTAGATTAGTTAAATCTCGATTTGCACATTAAAACGAAATCGGTCTGCCGTCTCACTTGATGGAAAATACCTAAAAACCCGATTTTAGCGGTTGACTCGTAGGTTTACCATTATGTTTTCCTGCTTTGAATCATCCATGTTTTTATACTTTTGGGTGCAAGAAAGCAGAATGGTAAACCTACGAGTCAACTGCTAAAATCAGATTTTTATATGCTTTCCAACAAGATATGACTTGGCAGACCAATTGCGTTTTAATATGCGAATCGACACTTCATTAATCCTGGATTTTTACCCGTGAACTCGACGAGGTGATTGTCTGTGCTGCCGCCTCCCGTCTAAATGGAACAGACCGCGAAGGCCGCCGATTATCTGAACATTATAGTGGAACTGTAGTGTCACCCTTAAGGACCGGACACATAGCACTAACTTCTTGTGGTCAGGCGTCGCTATTTTTTATCTTTCGTGTAGGCGCTTTTATGTAAAATTGTTTTTTCAGTGCACTGAATTTGAACTTCAAGAGAGAAATCGAACTCGAAATCTGTTGATAGCTTTACGACTGAAGATGGAGGAGGTAAACTTTCCCTTCCTTTGTCAATTCAATAGGCTTCCTACCTCAAAAATCATTTAAAGAGATTTCAAAACTAGCAACTTTTTGTTCCGTCCCACCGATAGTCCACTGCTTCTTCAAAGATAGATTTATTGATCTTTTAGTGCAACTTAAAGCAGTGCTGTTTGCGCGCAGCCTTAGGTGGTCCCCATCTGTAAATGTACAGAGACTTCTAACAAAAGGACGGTCCATGTCACAGTGTTCGAAATGTGCTAGTATTAGAGAGAGGGAAAATATGAGCCCCCCTACATTTTAGTGCCACACCTTCCTCCTTTTATTCACTTCTAGCTACGGACCTGATTCAGCCATCTACGAAAGACTTGTGGTATCCATATCAAGGCGGGTTGCAACTTTTTTGAGAGACAAAAGCGAGACATGCGTTAATTAATACAGATTCATGGTGTTTTTGCTTTTCAGTGTTAAAAGCGGAATGGGTGGTGAAATGACCACTGATGGCAAAATGACCATTAAAGTTTTTCCGCTGTATAGACCCCGCCATGCTGGAACTATGCTAAATATGTTTAGTACAAATGCTGGAAATATTGTCTGCGATTTTGAAAAGGAAGGCTACATATTTCTAGTTTTCAACTTATTTTATTGTGTTTCGCATTTTTGATTTTAGACAAGTGATACAATTTCTTGGTTATAGATAAATAATACGCATCAGTGTCATAATTATTTGGTTGTACACTGTTTGATCAGGATGAAATTTCTTTTTTAATTATGTGTGTTTGAAAACGTTAAGCATTGCAGATTAGATTCTAGGCCATATTTTTGGTTTTTGTAATGACGTCATTCCGGAAAAGTGGCCATAAAGACATCAGGCCAAAAGGCCAAATCCTTACTTTGCCCAGAAATGATTTTTTTCATTGTTTACAACAGCACCCTATCCTGTAAAAGAAAGCACCCAGGTCGGGTAATAATTTCTTCAGAGAAAGGCTTGCTTTCGATATTTTGACCAATCAAAATTGACCGATCTACATCTAAATGCTCTCATGATGCTTGAAAAGGACATTTTGAAATGTCTAGGTTTTAGGCGCTGTTGTGAGTACATGTATTTATCTAAAAAAAGAGGTTAGTTAAAATGCTATTCCTCCATTCGGGGTCATTTTGATTACTCATGACTGTTTATTTTATTTTGTAACTATTTAATACTTAAAATATTACAAAACACAAAATTATTCTTAAAGAGTGTTAATTTTATTTTGTGTTGATTAAATACAGTATGTATCTGAAAAAGTGGACAAAATTTTACAGTGATAGAAAGCAGCTGTACTAGCAAATTTCCTCATAAAATGTATATAAATATGTAAAATATACAGAGGTGTGAAAATTATTAGAATAATTATGATTTTTTCAGATTTTCTTGCTTAATACTGCATTTACTTGCAATGTTTCATGAAAGGTAATTTGATTTTTTGATCTAGTCAATTTTGCACTCCTGTAGAATAGTTCCAGGCGTATAGTTTTTTTAAATGTTGCTATTTCTTGAAAAGAAAAATATTTGATCCAAAGTAATCGAATTGTTTGCATTGCATGAAGAATTTGTCAGATTAACAAACAAATTTAAAATGAAATTTTCAAGTAGTCTTCTTGTTGGGCTGGTATTTTCTGTATTTTCTTTAGTTGGTATCTAAATTATTTTATTCTTAAGAATAATATTTTTGCTGTTTTGCATAAATATTATAATCAGTAGCTTTTTTTTTATTGTCAAAGGTTTATTGTGTAAATATGAGTATAGCAAGTGATATTTTACCTAGAAAACTAGCAGTGGTAAAATGTTTCATCGAATAAAATAACTATACACAGCACGAAATCACTAAAAAAGCAAAATTTTTGTGCGTAGAATAATGTGTGCGTAGAATAAAAATATCTTTGGTTTTCAAATGCAAATATGAAAATTCTGGAGTAGGAAAATGGAAGGAAAAATATATTACTGCAAGAACAGAAAGAAAATTAATTAGAATTGATAAAGCTAACAGAAGAGCAACTAATCATGAATTAAAAATCTCTTTGCAAGCGTATAGAGTAAATGTATGTGATTCTTCTATCCGTAGAAAACTTATCTCAGCTGGACTCAGTACACATCTTTTCGAAAAAAGGCTAAAATCCCGTCTGCTATGGCAAAGAAGGGACTTGTTTGGGCAAAAGTTATGCAAGAACAATTCGGAAATGGCTGAATCAAGGTGAAAAATATTAAATTTCATTTAATTAATCAGTTGAACTTAAGTTGTTTCCTTCTTTTCTTGAAATCATGCCTTTTGCATATTGACTAAAGATAAGAACTGTTTAAAAATTTCATTAAAATTTCTTTACAAGAATATTTATCTACAAATTACATACTTTAAGGATTTTTTTTAACCTTTTAGGCATGTTTTTCTCATGAATTAATGTTTACGATATCAAAAGAAAGCTGTCAATATGTCAGCAGAAGTGCGGGTGAAAAATTTTCTGCAAATTGCGTAGCACAAACTGTTACACATCTTACTAGTGTAATAATTTGGAACGTGATGTCTTCTCAAGGTACTGGACGTTTATACATTATAAAAGGCATAATGGACCAGTACCAGTATAAAAAAGTGCTTGAGCAAAGACTAAATCAGAAAATTGAATACTGTTTTTCAAATGAAAAATTCCTATTCATGCACGATGGAGCTCCGTCTCACAAAGTTTCATCTGTGACTAAATATTTAGATAAAAAATACAAAAATCCTTCTATGACCTAAAAACAGTCCAGATATGAATCTAATAAAGAATATTCGAGTCATTGTAAAGAAAAAATTAAAGAAATGCATCATCACAAACAAGAATGATCTATTAGACAGACTCGTCCGAATTTGGCACCATGAAAGCGAAATGCTAATTAAATGCCAAAAGTTCTTACAAAGTTAGCCAAAACGTACCGAATCTTTAATAAAAGTCAGGGGAATACACACTAAATATTAAATGTATCATTATTTTTTAAATAATGTATTATTTCTATAATATAACGAGATTTTATTGTAAATTTCACAATTATTCTAATAATTTTGACACCTCTGTATGTAAAACTACATATAAAAATGTATGGTCGGAACACAAGAGATGAGAAGTTAAAAGATAGTTTCCCACTGTCGTAATTAAAGAACTAACAGAAGAATGAGAGGAGATACTTCAGAAAATATTTTATTAAAAGGAATGTAATTAATGTACATGCTCAAAGAAAAATTGTTCAAAAGATCTTCCGCCAGCTGTAATGCACGCTTCACACCTGCAGGATAGGGACTGATGATATTGACGAAGACACCAGGCATTTCCCAAATATCGCCGCCAACAAAAGCAGTCTTGGCAACGATATCAATATCGGTTTCAATGGGACACTCGTAGATTAAGTTCTTCATATGGTCCTACAGGAAAAAGTCCAAACACGAGAAATTCGACGATCTAGTGACTAAGCTATGGGACCACTTCGACCAATCCATCGCCCTGGTTCAGTGAAAAACTACCTTTTAACTTCTCACCACTTGCATTACGACCATACATTCTATGATGAAATTTGCGTTTATCACCCCGTAAAGTTTTACCCACTTTTTCAGATATACCCTGTATACATTCTGAATCAATTTGATTTGTTCATTTACCTATGCTAACCACTTTATCAACACCATTCTGTCAAAGTGGTTATTTTGTAAATTTTCTTATAAGGTAACGTGTACATCTTAAAATAAATAATAAAAAAAAATTAAAATTGAAATTGAAACGACAGTTATTGTAGTTACTATTAGTATTTGTTTCTAGTAGACCTTCATTAAATAAAAGGCATCCTAAAACTTCATCAAACCTCACTTTAGGTCACTTTATCCTTTCTTCCCCTAATTGTATTAATGGATTTTACTTTTTTCTGTTAAGCTCAGAGGATAGAGTTTAACTCCCCCGTCAGTAAAAAAATAAAATAAAATAAAATAAAAAATAAAATAAAATAAGACTGCTCGCTTAATAAAACGCATTATTATTTTTTTAAATCCATCATCAGAATCTCTGGGGTTCCATTCTTAAGTTTTTTTTAATATAAAAAATGAAGGAATCCTGATTTATTTTTTTCTAAAAATCTACTCTAATTCTTCTTTATTTTTATTTTATTTTATTTATTTATTTATTTATTTTTTTGCGCAAAACTTTTGCACACATTTCGAGAATTTTTAAACATAAAAGGGTGGCACTTTCAGGCATGCCTGTTGAAGAGATTTGGAATAGAATAGTTTTTCATTTTGCAATAAATGAATTACATTTCGAGTTAGAAACGATTCTTATTTCATAGTGACCTTTATTTAACTGTTGCCTCAGGAATTCAATAGCACCAACTTTAATAGCATTTTCTATGACTGGTCCTTTGAATAAATGAGAAAAAAAATGTATATTCGATTTCGTAGTCTAAATAAGAGCATCTGACAATCACATGCAAAACTGAATTCAAGAATGTGTCAGAAGGGAGTCAGTTTGGATTTGAGAACATACCTTAAGTTGTAAGGTATCCTGGGGTAATAACGCCACGTTAAGGTTCTACCAATTTCACGGCTCACTTTTAGTTTGCATTTTTCAAACAAATATATGATTTGATACAGCAACTCATTGACTATCTGTATAAAAAAAAATAATTTAAAAGATATGTATTCATAAAATGTAATGGCGTGATTTCTTGACCAATGCTATTTGACGTTATTACCCACCTATATGGGTAATAACGCCATGCAAACAAAATTATGAAATAAGATGGAATAATTGCATGTAGATTGCCCAATTCTAAAAATACAAACTCTACAAACTTAGAAATTGACAAATTGCATTCTAAGCTATTGAAAATGTTCAATTTTTTGTGAAAGTGTAAAAAAATAAAGGTGTGTGTGTGTGTGTGGGGGGGGGGGGGGGAGGATGAGGCAAAAGAATATCAGACCGTGAGCTTCTTTTTGCTTAAAAAGGACCGCTTAAATAGAATTATTAAAAACATTGCACAGTTTTAACTGTGTTTATTTGAATCAGTATTTAGGATGTAGCTCGGCTACTGTAGGGAATCAACCGGGGTATTAATGCCAAGGATTGGCGTTATTACTAGGGATGGGACGAATAGTGATTTGGCCGAATAGCGGAGTACCGAATATTCGGCCAAACTTTAGGCCGAATACCGAATATTCGGCCGGCCGAATAGTAAAATTTTTTTTCCAATAAAGAAAATAAATTTTGATTATATATAATTTAAAAAATAGGAGCTCATTCATAATTATTACTGTTAAATGTGCTTTTAAATGTATTTTTAAATTTGAAAAACTTATTTTAAACACAAAAAAATTATGAAATTGCATTATACCTTTTATTCTAATGTACATAAAATTGATTTTCAGTAAGTCAAGATGGAAAAATATTTCCATTAAAATATGAAGAATGTACTTCACTTTTACTATCAATTGATACTTCTTGCATCCAAAATCAATAATATTCTTAAACTCTCTCTCTCTCTCAGAACTCACAAAGACATATTTTCTGAAATAACCTTTTTTAATGAAGTAAATTTGATCATTTAGAGTTTGTGTCCCTAGTGATAAGCAAATTTATAAGAATGAGACTGTTTTGAAATCAGATGCCAAGCTTTAAATTGCAAATTACGTTAAAGCAAAAGGTTATGCTTTAAGTAGAATGTTTATATTAACAAAATCTTTGACATTTGAATCGGCACATACAATATTCAACTTATTTAACAAGCATTAAAAGGATAAACAGAAATTGAAAACAACATGAAGGAAGGAAGATTAAATTAAAAATATATACATGATAATGTTACATATTTAAATCAGTAATTATGCAAATAATTATTTAAAAGTGAAAACTATAGAATGAAAAAATTATTTTGTTGAGTATTTAGAATTTATATTAAAATATTTATAAAACCATCTTCATAAAGCAAGTTGTGTCATCTAATGTGTATCGAGTTTGACACCAGTTCTGCTTTCAGATGTACCGTTGTATTTGGAATGGTGATATATTATATTTAATTTTGAAAATGAATCTTCGTTAACACACCTAGTGAATAATTTTTTTCATTTCTTAGTTTAAAGAAAATAAGTTATGAATTTCATAAGAGCCTTATTCATATGTGCATGGAATTTGCAGACATTAATAAATATTTGAGCATTTTAGAATAAGGCAGTGTTTTTACAGTAGACTCCCTCAAATCCGCACAGCTTGGGACCAGAGGTTTTGCGGATTTCTGGTCATTGCTTTGTTTACATTTTTTTTAAAAATAATTTGAATGTAATTAATAATGAAATCAAAAGTATAATGAATGCTTACAATATGCTAAAATATTAAAATATGCAATAAACTAAAATGATAAAAATTTAGATAGTTTTTAAAGTGATAAAAATACTAAAAGCAAAGGTCAAATTAATAATCAATAATGTACAATTAAATATTCATTAGAAGGATGAAATGTGTTTTCCCTAAATTATTCAATGAAACTTGCCTCATAAATGTACATTACTAATTCACATCTAGATCATAAAATAATGAAGCTTTATTTCAGGTTTAGCCAGACTTAATAACAAAAAAAGCTTGATAATACATAAATATATTTGGTAAGATTGTGATTACCAATGATATCAGCAATATCTTTATTCTTTCAGAAATAAATTATTCTTTCTTCATGAAAAAACATGAATTTAATAAGCTTAACAAAAATTACAAATTAAAAAATATATGGAATTAATATAAAACTAAAAAAGTCAAATTTTGCACCGACATCTGAACTGAATGTTTCATTGTTTACATTCGTAAAATATGTGCGGATTTTAGAGAGTTGTGGATTTCAGGAGTGCGGATTTGAGGGAGTCTACTGTATATCTTTAATTGTAATATATCATTCTCTAATGATGACATTTCCCGTACAATTAAATCTCCAACTTGGGCAGCATTTTTTAGAATATCACTAACTTTTATAGGAAATACAGAAAGGCTGTATATTTTTCAGCATCTGAATAACTCTATATTTTGTAAGTAAGAGTGAGAATGACTTCATAAATGAAGTAGCCAATTTGGATTAGAGCAAAAAAAATTGCAAGAATGAAATTCTTTAAATCCAAAATTTATTTGGCAAGATATCTTTCATTATTCGGCTAGATTTTAGCAATATTCGGCACGATATCTCTAAATATTCGGCTACAGGTATTCGGCCGAAGTATTCGGTCAACAAGCCTTCAATATTCGGCCAACCGAATATTCGGCAAAAGGGCCGAATAGGCCGAATACCGAATAGTGGCCGAATATTCGTCCCATCCCTAGTTATTACCCCGTTATAGTTATTGCGCTGTACATTTTAAATTACAAATTATCTCGAAAAGATATCCAAAATCTTCAACAACATTTTGAAAGCCCATGAAATGTATTACAAATTTATGTAATTAACAAAGTATTTTCGGATAAAAAAATAGTCTTCACATCACAAAAACGTATCTCGCAAATTTTAGATCAAGCGTTAATTTTAGTTGCTTGTAAAAACAATAAGACCTAAAAATGAAACAAATTAACTTGAAGCTGTTTTTTGCGATTTATATGACTCAAAATCCTTCTTCGCAGAGCACATGGGTGTCATTTACCAGATTATTTCATAATTATGCAAAATATTAGCACTTGGCGTTATTACCCCGCCTGGCGTTATTACACCAGACCACCTTAGAATGTAAATCTAATTCTACCACTAAGAAAATACATACACCTGCAATTATACTGTTTAGCAAAATAACAAGCATTTTATATGATTACAAGCAGAAATTCAAAACAAATTTAGAAAAATGCATCCTCATTTGGTTAGTTTTACACTCGCCGCTTTCAAGGTTTAAATTAATAGCAATATCGGTATTTAAAATTGTAACTACCTTAATACTAGAATCATTACTTACAAGTGACGTTAAGAGTTACGTTATCCACTGCTATTCTACCAGGTAATTTAGTGTTTTCAGCCCTGCAAGTTATTACATTTCCATGATCGGAAGCCAATGGAATCAGGCTGAGGCTGCTTGAACTCGAATCCCGATCAACAATTCGACCGGTTACATTATAGAGTCTGAAGTTTTTCATCCACCACGTGATTTCAGCTGCTGGTCTCGATCCCCAAGTTCTGCATCGAAAGTCAATCACCGAACCTTCTTTGCACAATCCGTGGCTTGGAGTAATTCTGACGCCAATAGGGCGCACTAAAAGAAAAAATAAATGGGTTATTTTAAAAAAGGTAAATTGAATACATCTAAAAATTTTTAGTCTAACATCTTAAATATATTAGAAGCTTTTAACAAGTTTCGAACCAAAGATTGACACAGGACATATGCGCTGCGTATAGGGTAATACTATCAAAGTGTGGAAGACTTACTAAGGACCTTAGGTAAAAATGCGCGTATTCATTATACGTCATAAAAACGTGTCATTATACGTCATAAAAATCTAAGGTACCGAGCACAAGGGAAAAAAAAAAACGTTATTTTATGGCATAGTATAGTAATAAGAGAATCTAATGACCATATCTGCTGGAAGAGAA
This sequence comes from Maratus speculifer, assembly GCA_964019185.1. NCBI lineage: Eukaryota > Metazoa > Arthropoda > Arachnida > Araneae > Salticidae > Maratus > Maratus speculifer. The sequence continues at coordinate 306,232,673 of OZ025295.1, read as the reverse complement.
ATGGTACATAAGACAAAAAATAATACCACTAGTGGTTTCTTCGTTAATTTAACATTATGTTTGCCGTACAATCATTCCATACCTTTGATTATACGGTAAATATAATGTTAAATCTACAAGTAAATCTCTAGTGGTATTAATTTTTGTCTTATGCACCACTTCATTTCCAGCAGACGTGGATCATTAGATTCCCCTACTGCTATTGCTACTCTTCCATAAAATAGTTTTTTTTGCCTTGTGCTCGGTACCTTAAGTTTTTGTGCTGTCGGCTCTTGGACTAATACAACTCTTAAACAACCGATTTTTTTTCAAATTCCTAATCTCTTTTTCTTAAAATATACACTAAAAATCCTCAAGCCTTAATATTTTTTTCAAAAATCTATGTTGCCAAAAAAAAAAAATAACTTCATCTGAAATTTTTTATAACTTAAAAAAAAAAAAGTTTATAAATCAATCCATCATTGACGGTGCTTACGACTTAGGTAAGGCATTCATATTAGTACATTTAAATGTGCTGAACAGTTGAAGGATTTAGTCAAATGTTTGAACAATTGCAAGTGGATGATTGATAGAGCGATCCAATCTAACGAATTAAGAATTCTCTCGCTATTTACAGAGGCCATATGGCTTTTGTCAAGACAAAAAAAGATTTTTTTGTTTGAGTTACAAATATTGTTTATGGTAAGATCGTGAAAGAAATCGGGTAAGGACGTGCTGATGTTAATGTTGCGGAAAGTGAGAGCGATTCCACCGTTGAAGATGACCTACAAAAAGATCTAAAATGCAATCAGGTAACCAAAAATATTATTTAATCAGTTTAAGTCCGTATCAGCCAAAACTCGGTGCATATCCGATAGAGTTCCACCCCGCAGTACAGACAACGACGTTTCAATAATATTTATTAAAGAGAGTATCCGTTTTTGGAATATAGCTTAAAACACAATGCTAATTTTTGTTTCGTTTGTTGTTTATTTCATGGAAGGATGGAAGTCTTGGTAAAAAGCAAAAAATGTTGGGTTAAGAGTGGTGTAAGAAAAGGCACAAAATAAAGAACGAATGAAAAGAAAAAGAGAGTAAACTCGCGCAATATTTTACTTCACATTGAATAGAGTCAAACTTTCAGATAATTGTCGGTTCATGATGATGCATAATCACGTTGATGTGTTGTTCGACAAGAGGAAGCGCAAACATCTTGTTCTAAAAGATCGAGATTTTTCATTGAATATTGAATTTGTAATAATCTTGATGACACTACGTGAAGCATGAATGTTTGGCATTTAGAGGAAGTGACAAAGACTAAAATGGAAACTTTCGTCAGATTGGAATATTAATTTCCAGACATCATTTAGTACTCAGGAAATGGTTGATGACACACTTTACTGATGCCGTACTATACAATTTAACTGTAAGCGATATTAAAAGAAATACAATTTTATGGAATTATAGCAGATACGAAAGCAGATGCTTCGCACAAGTAACGATTGGCTTTTGGGATGAGGTATGTCGACAAAGTTTGGAAGTTATAGAAGCAGTCAATAAAATCAATGTGGGACTTTCGAGCAAAATATTGCACTTCCTTACGAAGAATGAGCTGGTTATAGATTAGGTAACTTTCCAGAAAACAGTTTTTAAACTGCATCTCTTGTCAGGTCACAGACTCAATACTTTTGTCCGGCATAGCTGCAACGTCAGTAATATTATAGTTGACGTTTTTCTCCGTACTGGAAGAATTTTTTGCGATTTTCACAGCAAATATTAAATGAAACAAGCTATTTAGTGGACAAGATCAAAGAAACAGAAAATTTTCATCTATTGCAGAATCTTTCTAAGACGAAATGAACTACTGGAACGGAATAATTGAAAGCTGTTTAGATCTCATATCAATGTATTATACAACTTTTGAGAGAAATAGTTTATTTTTCTTCTTTTCATTGTAAAACTAAGACCAAGGAACAAGGTTTTATAAAGAAAGTGTTGTCATTCGAGTACATTGCTTGAATGATGTTACTGAAGAACTTTTTGCAGTTAATTACTACAAAACTGAAGTCAAATCTTAACATAATGAACGCTATGAAAATATTGCAGACATATATTAAATCACTGGACATAAGCAACAGAGATGACGAAAACATAAATAGAGATATATAAATGACAATCGAGACAATCTCTTTACTTTCGAACTTTTAACATTCTATCGCATGGATTTTAAGAAGGTACTAGATATTGTTAAAGTGATTATGGCTTATGGTCATAATTCTTGTTTCAGCATAATTACGTCATAGTATAAAATAAGGAATATTTCTATTTCAAAAAAGAAATTAACACTAGAGTTGGTCAAGAAAACGACAAGTTTCCTTTTTTAAAACCTAGACGATTGCTGACATGGAAACATTAAACACAATTGGAAGTTTTGTCAAACTTCTGCGCAGAAGTTGAAACAATGTATGATATTTCTGAGAAATCAGAATCTTAATTAAACATTCTGTCGCTTGCGATCCATGTCGGTCGATTGGTTCTAATTTCTCTAGTCATGCTTCGAATTAAAGAACATTTAATAAATTAAAAATTATGAAGAACTATCTTAGAACAACAGTAATCGATCCACGTCTGAATGCACTTGTGAGGCTTACATATGAGAAGAACATTTTGGAATTCCTAGATTTGGGGCCTGTTGTAAGCAAATGGCTCGTCTAAAAAAACGGCTATTTAAATTTTGCTAATGAACAAAACGACTGTGTAATGAATGAACAAAGATATAATTAATTTAAGTTATTATTTAATCCTTTTTAATGTAAATATGCTGATGTTGCGTAAGTTTTATTAGGATCTAAATATAAATTAGCTGCCTACTTATAACATCCTTTTATACAATATACTTCGCAAGGAACGAATTTCTGAAATAAATTCCGAAATAAATTCTAAAAAAATTCTGAAATTACTTTTTCTGTGAAAAAGAAACAAAAAAAAAAAAAAAAAAAAAAAAACCAAAAAATTAAAATTTCTGACATAAAAAATGAAAATGAGACACTAACATACAGAACAGATCGATCTGTACAGCACGGGCCAGTGCCGGATCATTCGTTGAGTTGAGATGTTTGACGGCCATGCAAGTCACCGGAACCATCCACAAGCTGCGTTTCAAACCCCGAAGGACGTGTTCGTTTCTCGCCCTTCCATTCGGCAAAACATCGAATGAAGAATCGATCAATGTGTCTTGGATCATCCATATCACTAGCATTGGCTCTAAATCCCCTGCGTAAAGAATATATATATTTAGAATACTGTTAGGATTAAAAAAACACTGCAGAAATTCAAAAGTACCATATATATTTATGTATAAGTCGATCCCCCAATTCTTAAACATTTTTTTAAAAAATGTGTTTTCGTGTATAAATCAAGCCACATTTCTGATAGTAGGGCAAGGTGGGTCACCCTGGGACGTTTTTCTGTAAATATATATTTTTTAAATTTTATTAACATTTATTCTTATTTTAGAACCAATCAGATATAAAGAAAAAACCTTTCTGCATAAAATAAACCTCATAGTAATATATTTCATATATTTCACAGAAGAAAGGAGTGAAAGAAAAAAAAAAAAAAAAAAAAAAAACCTTTAAAATGTCTTTACCTGCGCCACCATGTGGGGCAGATTGGAACACTAGTTTTAATCAAAAATACATATAAAAATGTTATACGTAATTGATGAACAAAGCTTTATTTATAAAAAGCTTTTGTTGAACAGGAAATAATTTAAGCATTGGAACACTGTAATAATTTGAATTGTAACGCATGTTTTCCATTAGCAGATCTTGCATTTGATGCGAAAAAAAAATGATGTTCTTCAAATTCTAATAAAACACATTTTTGATTTATATTTTGTTTTTAAAAGTACCAAGATTTAAAAAAATATCTTTTTAAAACACAAATAATCTATCATGTTTATCAGGATTAAAAAAAAAAAGACAACTTTTGATTTTGTTTTCATGGATATCTCATACACTGTAAAAAAAAATTCAAGAGGTTACTAAAAATTTTTTAGTAAATTTGTATTCCACAGCCTTTTTTAGTAACCATTACAAACTTTTTTTTTGCAAGTGAAACAAACATTTTTTTTTTTTTTTTTTGTAAACTGAACAAAAGAATTTTTTGTATAACTAACTTAAAACTTTTTAGTATGAGCCACCAAGCAAATTTTAGTAATAGCTCCAAAATTATTTTTAGTAACCGTTACGTGTGCCGGAAGGACAGGAGCTTCCTTCGAGCTGCATCCAGTGGTGTAAAAAGACAGACTTCTGAAGCGGAAGATTTCCGGCGAAGCCGCAATAGATGACAGCACCAAACATTGCTACCTGCTCTCTTCTGACATGTTTCTAAAGGGGAGGGAAAGTCCAGAGATCATTACCCATTGTAACTGCTACAACAGAATTTTCGTATTCCCTTTATTTAACGAGTACTTACATTGCATACATTCGGTGCATATTTGGTGGCGTCCAACATCGAACCCGGGTACTTTCAGCCTGGAGTTCGGTGCTATGACCACTAGGCTATCACGGCCACACCGAGTGAGTTTTAGTAATAGCTTTTAAAAATGCAAAACTATTAACTCTATTCGTTGCTAGCTTTTTTCTAGTAATTCTTATAGACTCCTTGTAATCGAGTAAGATTACTAAAAATTTTTTAGTAATTATAAAGATCACTAAAATTTTTTTAGTAGATCGACCCTTTTTTTACAGTGTACTTGCTGCTGTGCTCAACATTTTGAACATCCCCAACAAATTCAACAATGCTATGTTTTCTTGCAAACTTTACCAATGCATTCTATCCGACAGTGGCTTTTGCCTGTAACTTTCTGGACTTATCTTGAGTAAGTTTGCAATCTGTAGAAAAATCAGCATCACATGAACAGTTAAATTCCTCACTACTGCCATTACACAAACCATTAATATATTCTTGGGGTAATTTTCACCATTTTTGCTAGTACAACTGCCTCATTCTCACTGCTTGATGAAAATCCTAACTTGTTGGGCATTTTTTTTCTTTCTGTAAGCTGTATTTGGTCTTTTCAACATTTTTGGAATGCTCCAAGGTGCCTACAACTAAGTGTCCCAACTTCTCCCATCTCACACATTAAATAATAAAAACATATACACTGTTAAGCATAGCATTAACAATTTATTTTTACCATTAAGATAACAATAAATCCACGTTTTTTCATCACAACATACTCCCACTTGTATTACCGTAAAAAACATTTATTTTCGCACGTCGTAATTTTCGTGAAAACGAAGATGTCGGTGATTTCATGAAAATTGGCTTGTGCGCACATTTAGCGGTGTTGAAGCCAAACATGAGATAATTTTGAATGGCTTCCAAGAAGCTAGTTTAAAAATTGTAAGTGAATGAGCTGCATTCTATTAGTTGAATTATTGTTTCTAATAATTGTAAGTATTCAAGAACTTTTTGTACTTAATTTTTATTTAAGTAATAATAATCAGCAAATTTTGGAAAAGTGAAAATTTTCTGATTTTTTTTTATTATCTGAGTGAAAAAAAAAAAAAAAAAAAAAATGCGAGGCTTAAATTTTTACGAGTACGACGAGCTCGCGAAAAGCGTGAAAATAAAAACCTTGCGAAAATAAGTACTTTTACAGTATTTCATTTCTTTAGCGAAAAATTTTAATCTTCAAAACACAAATTAATGTTACTAATCTCATTCTCATTCAAAACAAAAATAATGGTATTATTTATTGTGAACACCTGCGATTCCAAAACACACGAGAGAGTAGATTGTAGTATCATATCTTGGCAATTACGTGCGCTAATTTTTAACTGCAAAATAGAGTCTGAAAATTGAGATGTCCCAACATGCCTTACTTTCCTCTATGTTAAAAAATGATGCGTAAACCAGAATGAAGAAAATAATAAATGTTCAGTAAATTAGTAAATTTTTTTCTTAATTTTGCATTTCCAATCAGACTTTTTAAAAAATTTAACGGGTTAAAACTGTATAATTATGTAAAACCGAAGAATCTTAAACTATTTTGAAATCCACTCACATAAATCTAATGAACTTAAAAAGAAAAGATCCTTTCAAAAATCTATTCAAGTTTGATGAAAATCTGTCCATAATTTCTTGTGATATAGATATTGCAGAAATAGTGAAAAAGGCAGCGCTATCTGTTGAGCGATATACACCAAAACTAATCATCTCCAGTTTATATCAAGATGTAACTAAATATAAAGTTTTGTGAAATTCCGTGCTTTAGTTCTTGAAATAGAGCGCCCTCAAAATTTTTTTCACATACAGATCCACAGACTCGCATACTTACAGACAGAGATTTTGTAAAAGCATGTTTTTTTGGAATCTCTGACCCCTGAAGTATATAAATCTGCCGAAAACTGGAATTCCAAAATTTTCGCAAACTTAATACTTTTTTCTTATAATGATAGAAGCAAGTAAAAATGTTTGAAATTCGATTCTTTTATTTTCGGATGAAATTTTCGTGAATTCGGGTGTCAATTCAGCATTGGAGCCCACACAAGTAGTAATAAAAGGCGGGTTTTGGCCCACCGAGGATCCGCGAGGATCCGGGAAGATCCAGGAGGATACCCCATGTTATCTCTATGTAGCTCACCGCGGACATGCACGGAATATTTCCGCCTAAGCTCAGCGTAGAGTACGGAGATAATTTTGTAGAATTTTTTTTTTTTTTTTCCGGAAGATTAAAATTTTTTGCAAACTATAGAATGTGGTCATTTTTTTTTTTTTTTTTTTTTTTTTTTTTTTTTTTTTTTTTTACTGATTAAGAATTTAATCATCCTAAGTAGAGCATATATGTGAGGTTTTGAAATTAGTAACATGGAAGTGAGATAATGTTTTGATTCTGTTTTAGTGTGAAAGGGGGGAGGGCTTAAGTTTTAGGGGGCTTAAATTTTTAGGACGGGCTTAACTATTTTTTTAATGTTTGGAATCAACTTAGAGTAGGAAGAAAATTTTAACATGTTGAAAAATGTGTGGTGATTTAATTTTGTTATAGTATTAGGGAGAGGGCTTAATTTTTTTAGGAGGGGCTTAAATATTTTTTAATGAAATGAATCAACTTAAAGTAGGAAGAAAATTTGAACATGTCGAAAAATGTGTGGTGATTTGATTTTGTTATAGTATTAGGGGGATGGCTTAGTTTTTAGGGGGGGGGGGGCTTATTTTTTTAGGAGGGGCTTGTATGGATTTTTTTTCTTTTAAGATTGGAATCAACTTAAAGTAGGAAGGAAATTTGAAAATGCTGAAAAGTGTGAGGTGGATGTTTTCACTATGTTACAGCGTGAAGATATTTTAGGAAGGGGGAGGGCTTAATTTTTAGGAAACTTATGTTTTATTTTTTATTTATTTAATTATTTATTTATTTTGGGTTTGAAGCTTATAATATCATACTTTAGTAAAGGAGTAACCTCCCTATTTTCCGAACTTCACCCCCTCCCCCCTGAAGATGATTTTGTGCTTCTCTGGTGCGTGTTGTTCGAAATTTTGTTGAAATTTAATATTTTTAAAAAATTGAGTTTTCCAAAGGGTTTTACTGAGATTCGAACCCTTAAAAAAACTTCTTGTATTGATACTTTGTTGTGGATTAATCTAATTAAGCCAAGAAATTCTGGTTTTAACGCGAAAAATTGTTTAACGGTCGGAGAAGCCATGAAAATTTACTTTAGCACTCAGATTTCATCCCCATCCTTCTTTTATACTTAGATTTAATATCCACCGCTCTTGAAATTGTTGAACTAGATTGAATAAGTTTTTATTAGAGTAGAAATTCATGTATTACAACCGAACGGTTACATTTGTTACTTATAGTATCCTATCAACATGTATTCATTGCCCTGCACAAACATTCGATTACAAATCAATTGTAACAGAAACTAACTGATATGAGAATGACAACCACGGAAGTTAGATTATATTTCATTTATTTACAAAAGTCAAGAAAGAGAATCTTGTTTGATATTACAACTAACTAAAGTGCTTACTTTTAAAACGACAATTTAATTCCATTAAACCATTTCATATGTTGTTTCTAAAGGTCCTTTTAGAGGTTTGCAAAAGCCTTTTTTGCTCAATTTGCATTAACATGAGAGCAATAATGGAAATGTTTATCAGAATTTACTATTTTTTAATTAATATTATAAATTGATTTTTTATAAAAGGACACATTTTTTTTTTTTTTTTTTTTTTTTTTTTTTACTTTAGTTTACCTAAATATTGACCATTCAAACACCAACATTTTTCACCATTCAAAATATATAAACTATTTTATTAATAATTATTTTTCAATGTATAGTTCTAATAAATCGATTTTATGTTAAGTGACATGCATCCATTTTAGTAAGTTTGTTTTATTCTCATAAAAATGTTTTTATAGAAGTTATCATCTATTAGCTGGCAATGACAAGTTTAAGCAATATATTACTTTAGTATAATATTGTTTTATCACTATGTCGAAAATAAGTGATTCTTTTCCCATTAATTTACACACGAATTTTATAATCAATTGGTAACATATTATAAAAGCATGATAAACATCAGATAACAACAATGAATAATAATCTACCAAATACCATCTCATTATCAGATTACTTTGTAAACCAATCTTATTATTTTTAAAAAACAGAGGCGTCTCCTAGAATTTAACAGAATTAAATGATTCAGCATAAATTTATCACACTGTTTATTATTTTTGTCATATAAAGACATTAACTGCTGTTCTTGAGTTTAATTTAAGTGAGTACTGTACAAGAAATTTCTTTATTATAAGAGGAATTAAGTCATCCTTACTTAAAGAATATGGAATCAGATTTACCCAGCCAAGAGGTACAAGTTTCGAATAGTGAAAGATTACCATCTTCATCAAGTCAACCATTCTTTTCCTGTAATAAATGTCAAAAATGCTTCTCTAAAAATAGTGCATTAACCAGACATCAAAGATCTCACTTCGATAAAAAGCCCTTTAAATGTGAAATTTGTGATAAAACTTTCATTCAAAATACTGGTTTAAACGACATAGTGTACCTCATTCCAAGACACCCACCACATATAAATGTGATGAATATAGAACAGAATATTCTAGAAAATATTTGTTAAGAATTCACAAGAGATTTCATAAGACATATAAATATGATGAATATAGAACAGCACTTTCTAAAAGGTATTTGTTAAAAATTCACAAGAGATCTCATAAGATGTTTCATGTTTGTGAAAAATGTTCTAACACATTTTTAAGAAAGTCTGCTTTAACTAAACATAAAAAAATTCACCGTCAAAAGGAATATAAATGTAAACACTGTGGAGTTATATTTTACTATGATCTTGATTTTTTTATCTCATAAAAAAGTTCGTTACAGGAAATTTGAATGCAAACACTGTAACAAAACATTTGATGTCGAACACCAAGTTAATTCAACATTTGATTAAAATGCATAAATGAAAAAATGCAAACTTTATCAAATCATGTAAAATATTTGATTTTCTGTACGGTTTATAATTTTTTTTATATTTTTGTAACTATTGAGAATGATGAATGAATAATGTGTAAGTGAAAAAAGCTTTGTCTTTTATTTTTGTTTTAACAATTTATGATTTTTAATAATTATTTCACGATATTATAAAAATTTTACTTAAATTAAATTTTTTTTTTAATTTCTTACCAAATGAAATTAGAGTTCGCATTATTTTATTAATTTTTTATTTTAAAATACTAAATTTGTATTTATACTGAGTTAATTTTAAATACTTTTAATATATTAGAATTGTTTATCAAGTTTAATTTATCACTCATCATTTATATACACAATAGTTATTTACATACTCATGATGAATATTATTTTGTGTTTCCAAACAACTTTTCACAAAGTGAGAAACTGTTAACATTTTGTGTCATTCATTACTTAGATTAAAACTTTTACCTAACGCTGCCACAAAAATTTTCAAAAATAATGAAACTGTTAACATTATGTATCGTGTACTTACTTAGAATCAATCCGTTAACTTGTGTTGCCACAAAATTCTTCAAAAATAGTAAAACCATTGACATAATATATTAACTACCACTTATGTACAAAGACTGTTTTTTAGTTTATTAAAAAATGGTTGACTAAAACAAATTACATTACTAATTTTTTAATGTTTAACTGTAACCGACGCTGATTTTTAACATATATTAGGAGATGTGTTGTTTTTAAGCATTCAGTTTGCAACTGATTTTCGTTTTAACTTCAAATACTGCTATTCTTATTTTTTGAAAATGTATTCTGTAGTAAATTTGTTAGAAAGTCCTCTCTACAGTGTAGTTTCTTCTTCAAAGTATCAACGTTTAGAAGAACAAACCCACTTTTGTGAATGAATTAAACTTCCAAGATTAGAAGTTCCCAATACATTGAACACTATCAATGGGACAATATCGTGTGATTTACCCACTACTGATTATCCGCCGAATGTGAAATCTGAAAATAATATCAATTTTTTTTATGCCTTCACTTGGTGATAATACAACATCTTTTGAGAATTTCTGCCAAGAACCAATTTCTGTCAAAGACTATTTGAATAAATTTTTCAAAGACCTAAATTTTGAATCAGCTTGGACCTCAATTAATAACTTAATTTACCAAGACGAATATTTTCAATAACCCACTACTAGATGTGAGGAGGCTCAGTTACAAGCAAACAACCTTTGTCCAGCAAGTGAGGAAAGCCAATGTACCACTTCATCCAAGAATGTCACTTCACAAACTAAAAGTGGCAAATCCTGTAATCGTGTTATATTTCGAGAAGAACTCAGCGATTGTATCTTCTTAATTTTAAAACTGCATAACAGACAATTTTATAGATATATTCGAGATTTGACGTAGTGGGCTTACTAACGAAGAAATTGTAACGAAAAATGCAATTTTTATGGATGTTAACAGTTGGTATGAATTTTTCAATAAAATTTTTTCATTTAATTTGAAGTCTAAAAGTTCCTCTTTTGTTGCTAATAACATGGTATTAGTGTTAAATTTTAATAATTCTATCATGCGAATTAAACATTTAAAGAATTATTCTCACATTGACTTGGACGAGTATCAATTAGAAAAGTTAAAAGTAAGAGCCCCTGACCTGAATAAAGAACTTCTTCAGCATATATATGTAAAGCATTTACCAAAATTAATAAGACAGAAATGCATCATTAGTGACACACCTTCAGAAAATGAACTCCTCTACCAACATAAACTTATAACATGTACTGAAAATAATATGTCGAGTATATTAAGACCTATTTTTGAATGCAATGGATTAATTTTTAACTATGATTCTGTAACCTTTCATCCCTGTTTGTTACAAAAATTTGAACAAATAGAAGAAATGTTATTAACTCTTATAGATTTCGACTTTGTTTTTTCCTCGTTTTTAAAAGGGGTAGATTGTATTAGTGAAAACTTGTTATCTAAAATTAATGTAGAAACCATTGAAAACGAATTGTTTAAAATAATGAAATAAAATGTTTTGCTATTCTCTTTAATACGTGTGTTTAATTATTTTCAAAATGCATGGTTTTTTTATTTTGCTTTTTCAAACTATTAATAAATTGTTTTAATCTGTAAATGTATAAAAAAAGAAACATTCCTTCATTAATAAAAAATATATAAACTATCTTAAAAATCAAACAAATAATCTTAATGCTTTAATTCATTCTTTTCAAAAATTATTTAAAAAATTAATAAAAATAATTTATTTAAAAAAACTTTATACAAAAATTAATATCAATAAAAAAAAAAGTTTAAAAAATTTTTCAAATGTTTAAAATATATATATATTTTTTTCAAAATTTAAAATGTATTACAACTTATCAAAAATGAGTTTACTGATTTATGTGTGTATGTGTATTATTTTCACGATATTATCTTACGATATTACAATATGGTATTACAATACGTTCATAATTAAACACGCATAAACGTTAAAAAATGTATAAAAGGAATAGATTAATATATTCTCTTGTTTTATTAAAAGATAAAATAATTTTATAAAAAAATGTTTTCAAAATTAAAAGGTAAAAAAAAAAGTTTCAAAAATATTTCATAAGATTTAAAAAAATATTTCATAAATAAAAAAAAATATTACAAAAGTTGACAAAAAAATAATAAATAAATAATAATAATAATAATAATAATAAAAACGAATTTATGAAATAAATATCTGATAAATAGTTTTTCACAGTTATTGAAACTTCTAATTTTTATCCATTTAAAATTGATTAAAAGTATGTAATTTTATCCATAAATAATTTTCTCTTTAAAATGTTAAAATAATACATATCTCTGAAATCAATATCTTAACTTTTGTTTATACTTGGAAGGATATCGCTAATGAATACTGGCACATGTTGATAAATATTAATTTCTTGTAAATGAATCATTATTGAAAATAATTCCAGTGAAACTAACAATTACATTTCCTAGTGCGATGAGTAAACATACCTTAACTTGGTACAAACACAGCGAAATCCAGCACCTTAATCATCGATGATAACGATAACTACTTATGAGATAAAACAAATCAGATTAGTGGAATATAGATACCTTTGCAATGTATGTTGCAAAGTGTAGGTAATGATTATTCACTGTTGATATTCTTATCTGGTAGTTAGTTTTTATGTGAAGTAATTTTATATTGTGTGCTATGGAATATACTAAGGATGTATGACAGGATGATGCAAGTCCCTCTACAAGTCAGGATGATGTGAGCTTTCTCTTTTAATTTGTGTATTCATTATTATACAATGAATAATATCTCAAGTTATGTAATATTAATTGGTTTTCATTTTTTTTAAGCGAAAGATATTATTATGTATTAATTGAACTGTTTGTTTAAAAATTGTGTGAATAATTTGAATAGGTTTTGAATAGGAAATTTGCTTAATAGAAGGATTTTCTAACATGATTAATTAAAATACATCATTTAAATTCTCGATTTTGAACACTTTTCTGTTAAAATTAAAATATTTTTACACCAATGAGAAATTCAATAATTATTTCAATGTACCACGGAATTATGAATTAAATAACCTATTCAAATTATTCACACAATTTTTAAACAAACAGTTCAGTTAATACATAATAATATCTTTCGCTTAAAAAAAATGAAAACCAATTAATATTACATAACTTGAGATATTATTCATTGTATAATAATGAATACACAAATTAAAAGAGAAAGCTCACATCATCCTGACTTGTAGAGGGACTTGCATCATCCTGTCATACATCCTTAGTATATTCCATAGCACACAATATAAAATTACTTCACATAAAAACTAACTACCAGATAAGAATATCAACAGTGAATAATCATTACCTACACTTTGCAACATACATTGCAAAGGTATCTATATTCCACTAATCTGATTTGTTTTATCTCATAAGTAGTTATCGTTATCATCGATGATTAAGGTGCTGGATTTCGCTGTGTTTGTACCAAGTTAAGGTATGTTTACTCATCGCACTAGGAAATGTAATTGTTAGTTTCACTGGAATTATTTTCAATAATGATTCATTTACAAGAAATTAATATTTATCAACATGTGCCAGTATTCATTAGCGATATCCTTCCAAGTATAAACAAAAGTTAAGATATTGATTTCAGAGATATGTATTATTTTAACATTTTAAAGAGAAAATTATTTATGGATAAAATTACATACTTTTAATCAATTTTAAATGGATAAAAATTAGAAGTTTCAATAACTGTGAAAAACTATTTATCAGATATTTATTTCATAAATTCGTTTTTATTATTATTATTATTATTATTATTTATTTATTATTTTTTTGTCAACTTTTGTAATATTTTTTTTTATTTATGAAATATTTTTTTAAATCTTATGAAATATTTTTGAAACTTTTTTTTTTACCTTTTAATTTTGAAAACATTTTTTTATAAAATTATTTTATCTTTTAATAAAACAAGAGAATATATTAATCTATTCCTTTTATACATTTTTTAACGTTTATGCGTGTTTAATTATGAACGTATTGTAATACCATATTGTAATATCGTAAGATAATATCGTGAAAATAATACACATACACACATAAATCAGTAAACTCATTTTTGATAAGTTGTAATACATTTTAAATTTTGAAAAAAATATATATATATTTTAAACATTTGAAAAATTTTTTAAACTTTTTTTTTTATTGATATTAATTTTTGTATAAAGTTTTTTTAAATAAATTATTTTTATTAATTTTTTAAATAATTTTTGAAAAGAATGAATTAAAGCATTAAGATTATTTGTTTGATTTTTAAGATAGTTTATATATTTTTTATTAATGAAGGAATGTTTCTTTTTTTATACATTTACAGATTAAAACAATTTATTAATAGTTTGAAAAAGCAAAATAAAAAAACCATGCATTTTGAAAATAATTAAACACACGTATTAAAGAGAATAGCAAAACATTTTATTTCATTATTTTAAACAATTCGTTTTCAATGGTTTCTACATTAATTTTAGATAACAAGTTTTCACTAATACAATCTACCCCTTTTAAAAACGAGGAAATAACAAAGTCGAAATCTATAAGAGTTAATAACATTTCTTCTATTTGTTCAAATTTTTGTAACAAACAGGGATGAAAGGTTACAGAATCATAGTTAAAAATTAATCCATTGCATTCAAAAATAGGTCTTAATATACTCGACATATTATTTTCAGTACATGTTATAAGTTTATGTTGGTAGAGGAGTTCATTTTCTGAAGGTGTGTCACTAATGATGCATTTCTGTCTTATTAATTTTGGTAAATGCTTTACATATATATGCTGAAGAAGTTGTTTATTCAGGTCAGGGGCTCTTACTTTTAACTTTTCTAATTGATACTCGTCCAAGTCAATGTGAGAATAATTCTTTAAATGTTTAATTCGCATGATAGAATTATTAAAATTTAACACTAATACCATGTTATTAGCAACAAAAGAGGAACTTTTATACTTCAAATTAAATGAAAAAATTTTATTGAAAAATTCATACCAACTGTTAACATCCATAAAAATTGCATTTTTCGTTACAATTTCTTCGTTAGTAAGCCCACTACGTCAAATCTCGAATATATCTATAAAATTGTCTGTTATGCAGTTTTAAAATTAAGAAGATACAATTGCTGAGTTCTTCTCGAAATATAACACGATTACAGGATTTGCCACTTTTAGTTTGTGAAGTGACATTCTTGGATGAAGTGGTACATTGGCTTTCCTCACTTGCTGGACAAAGGTTGTTTGCTTGTAACTGAGCCTCCTCACATCTAGTAGTGGGTTATTGAAAATATTCGTCTTGGTAAATTAAGTTATTAATTGAGGTCCAAGCTGATTCAAAATTTAGGTCTTTGAAAAATTTATTCAAATAGTCTTTGACAGAAATTGGTTCTTGGCAGAAATTCTCAAAAGATGTTGTATTATCACCAAGTGAAGGCATAAAAAAAATTGGTATTATTTTCAGATTTCACATTCGGCGGATAATCAGTAGTGGGTAAATCACACGATATTGTCCCATTGATAGTGTTCAATGTATTGGGAACTTCTAATCTTGGAAGTTTAATTCATTCACAAAAGTGGGTTTGTTCTTCTAAACGTTGATACTTTGAAGAAGAAACTACACTGTAGAGAGGACTTTCTAACAAATTTACTACAGAATACATTTTCAAAAAATAAGAATAGCAGTATTTGAAGTTAAAACGAAAATCAGTTGCAAACTGAATGCTTAAAAACAACACATCTCCTAATATATGTTAAAAATCAGCGTCGGTTACAGTTAAACATTAAAAAATTAGTAATGTAATTTGTTTTAGTCAACCATTTTTTAATAAACTAAAAAACAGTCTTTGTACATAAGTGGTAGTTAATATATTATGTCAATGGTTTTACTATTTTTGAAGAATTTTGTGGCAACACAAGTTAACGGATTGATTCTAAGTAAGTACACGATACATAATGTTAACAGTTTCATTATTTTTTAAAATTTTTGTGGCAGCGTTAGGTAAAAGTTTTAATCTAAGTAATGAATGACACAAAATGTTAACAGTTTCTCACTTTGTGAAAAGTTGTTTGGAAACACAAGATAATATTCATCATGAGTATGTAAATAACTATTGTGTATATAAATGATGAGTGATAAATTAAACTTGATAAACAATTCTAATATATTAAAAGTATTTAAAATTAACTCAGTATAAATACAAATTTAGTATTTTAAAATAAAAAATTAATAAAATAATGCGAACTCTAATTTCATTTGGTAAGAAATTAAAAAAAAATTTAATTTAAGTAAAATTTTTATAATATCGTGAAATAATTATTAAAAATCATAAATTGTTAAAACAAAAGACAAAGCTTTTTTCACTTACACATTATTCATTCATCATTCTCAATAGTTACAAAAATATAAAAAAAATTATAAACCGTACAGAAAATCAAATATTTTACATGATTTGATAAAGTTTGCATTTTTTCATTTATGCATTTTAATCAAATGTTGAATTAACTTGGTGTTCGACATCAAATGTTTTGTTACAGTGTTTGCATTCAAATTTCCTGTAACGAACTTTTTTATGAGATAAAAAAATCAAGATCATAGTAAAATATAACTCCACAGTGTTTACATTTATATTCCTTTTGACGGTGAATTTTTTTATGTTTAGTTAAAGCAGACTTTCTTAAAAATGTGTTAGAACATTTTTCACAAACATGAAACATCTTATGAGATCTCTTGTGAATTTTTAACAAATACCTTTTAGAAAGTGCTGTTCTATATTCATCATATTTATATGTCTTATGAAATCTCTTGTGAATTCTTAACAAATACTTTCTAGAATATTCTGTTCTATATTCATCACATTTATATGTGGTGGGTGTCTTGGAATGAGGTACACTATGTCGTTTAAATCAGTATTTTGAATGAAAGTTTTATCACAAATTTCACATTTAAAGAGCTTTTTATCGAAGTGAGATCTTTGATGTCTGGTTAATGCACTATTTTTAGAGAAGCATTTTTGACATTTATTACAGGAAAAGAATGGTTGACTTGATGAAGATGGTAATCTTTCACTATTCGAAACTTGTACCTCTTGGCTGGGTAAATCTGATTCCATATTCTTTAAGTAAGGATGACTTAATTCCTCTTATAATAAAGAAATTTCTTGTACAGTACTCACTTAAATTAAACTCAAGAACAGCAGTTAATGTCTTTATATGACAAAAACAATAAACAGTGTGATAAATTTATGCTGAATCATTTAATTCTGTTAAATTCTAGGAGACGCCTCTGTTTTTTAAAAATAATAAGATTGGTTTACAAAGTAATCTGATAATGAGGTGGTATTTGGTAGATTATTATTCATTGTTGTTATCTGATGTTTATCATGCTTTTATAATATGTTACCAATTGATTATAAAATTCGTGTGTAAATTAATGGGAAAAGAATCACTTATTTTCGACATAGTGATAAAACAATATTATACTAAAGTACTATATTGCTTAAACTTGTCATTGCCAGCTAATAGATGATAACTTCTATAAAAACATTTTTATGAGAATAAAACAAATTTACTAAAATGGATGCATGTCACTTAACATAAAATCGATTTATTAGAACTATACATTGAAAAATAATTATTAATAAAATAGTTTATATATTTTGAATGGTGAAAAATGTTGGTGTTTGAATTGTCAATATTTAGGTAAACTAAAGTAAAAAAAAAAAAATGTGTCCTTTTATAAAAAATCAATTTATAATATTAATTAAAAAATAGTAAATTCTGATAAACATTTCCATTGTTGCTCTCACGTTAATGCAAATTGAGCAAAAAAGGCTTTTGCAAACCTCTAAAAGGACCTTTAGAAACAACATATGAAATGGTTTAATGGAATTAAATTGTCGTTTTAAAAGTAAGCACTTTAGTTAGTTGTAATATCAAACAAGATTCTCTTTCTTGACTTTTGTAAATAAATGAAATATAATCTAACTTCCGTGGTTGTCATTCTCATATCAGTTAGTTTCTGTTACAATTGATTTGTAATCGAATGTTTGTGCAGGGCAATGAATACATGTTGATAGGATACTATAAGTAACAAATGTAACCGTTCGGTTGTAATACATGAATTTCTACTCTAATAAAAACTTATTCAATCTAGTTCAACAATTTCAAGAGCGGTGGATATTAAATCTAAGTATAAAAGAAGGATGGGGATGAAATCTGAGTGCTAAAGTAAATTTTCATGGCTTCTCCGACCGTTAAACAATTTTTCGCGTTAAAACCAGAATTTCTTGGCTTAATTAGATTAATCCACAACAAAGTATCAATACAAGAAGTTTTTTTACGGGTTCGAATCTCAGTAAAACCCTTTGGAAAACTCAATTTTTTAAAAATATTAAATTTCAACAAAATTTTGAACAACACGCACCAGAGAAGCACAAAATCATCTTCAGGGGGGAGGGGGTGAAGTTCGGAAAATAGGGAGGTTACTCCTTTACTAAAGTATGATATTATAAGCTTCAAACCCAAAATAAATAAATAATTAAATAAATAAAAAATAAAACATAAGTTTCCTAAAAATTAAGCCCTCCCCCTTCCTAAAATATCTTCACGCTGTAACATAGTGAAAACATCCACCTCACACTTTTCAGCATTTTCAAATTTCCTTCCTACTTTAAGTTGATTCCAATCTTAAAAGAAAAAAAAAAAACCATACAAGCCCCTCCTAAAAAAATAAGCCCCCCCCCTAAAAACTAAGCCATCCCCCTAATACTATAACAAAATCAAATCACCACACATTTTTCGACATGTTCAAATTTTCTTCCTACTTTAAGTTGATTCATTTCATTAAAAAATATTTAAGCCCCTCCTAAAAAAATTAAGCCCCCCCAAAAATTAAGCCCTCTCCCTAATACTATAACAAAATTAAATCACCACACATTTTTCAACATGTTAAAATTTTCTTCCTACTCTAAGTTGATTCCAAACATTAAAAAAATAGTTAAGCCCGTCCTAAAAATTTAAGCCCCCTAAAACTTAAGCCCTCCCCCCTTTCACACTAAAACAGAATCAAAACATTATCTCACTTCTATGTTACTAATTTTAAAACCTCACATATATGCTCTACTTAGGATGATTAAATTCTTAATCAGTAAAAAAAAAAAAAAAAAAAAAAAAAAAAGAAAAAAAAATGACCACATTCTATAATTCGCAAAAAATTTTAATCTTCCGGAAAAAAAAAAAATTCTACAAAATTATCTCCGTACTCTACGCTGAGCTTAGGCGGAAATATTCCGTGCACGTCCGCGGTGAGCTACATAGAGATAACATGGGGTATCCTCCTGGATCTTCCCGGATCCTCGCGGATCCTCGGTGGGCCAAAACCCGCCTTTTATTACTACTCACACAAATACTCGCAGTTACAGAACACAATTACTATTAAGAAAATAAAAACGTTTCAAATTTGATTCCTTTATTTTCAGATGAAACTTTTCATAAACTTGCCTGTCACTACAACATTGGAATACGCACAATTACTTGCCCCGAAAAGGGTTAAGGAAAACAAAAATCAAAAGTCGTACCTCCTGTCAGTTCGCAAGCTAAATGCAAATCAGATCCTTCCCTATAAGGACCGGCAACCTCTGGAAGTTCTCTCTCGCCTTCGTAGATTATCAGTTTCGGCGTTAAAGCTAAATGGAAAAAAAGAAATAATTATTCCTCTATTATAATTTATGCGCATAAGAAAAGAAATAATGTGCTTAGTACTTTTTTGACAGTCACTAACAAAAAAACTTTGGATTTTTTTCAAATACTTACTTATGACTTTTTTGTAAGTTATTTTCTTACAAAAATTTTCAAGAGTTTTTTTTCTTCAGTTTACATTCTTACAGATAATTTAATATTCATTTATTTTTTTGTTCCGTCTTAATGGGTAAAGTAAACTTAAGAAGGAAAATTTGTAATGTAACTTTGATGATATTATGATCTTTTCGGTTATTTGTTTAGTTATTAACTGCATCCAATAATTTATTTTATTTTAGATTTTAATTTTTATTCTATATTAAATAAAGGAACAGTAAACAAAATAATAACGATAAAAAATCGGTTTGTTAAATATACAGGACATGCATTAAAGAATATGCCAGCTATAAATTTTATAGTATCAACTGCAAGCATTATGCAGGGTGTCCCAGAATTATTGGGATAAGCTTTAAGGGGAAGTAGGGGACATCAAGGGGATTCAGATTTGCATAGCAACTCATGATCAGAAACGTCATGGGAAAGTAATATGTCAGGTACAAGGGACGAAGAGACACAAGACTGAGACCATCTCTGAAATAATTCCTTGATCGGAGATATTACATGTTCTGTGGCAGATGCAGGGCCGTAGCTAGAAGTGATCTATAGGGGGGCTCAAGAGATTGTAGGGGGGGGGCTCATATTTTTTTTTTCTCATTCTGACGCAGAAAGATAAATTAGCGCATATTCACATTGTAAGTACTATGTTTCTTATTAAACTGATATAATAACTCCATTTTATACTAAAAAAGTATATGATAATGAAAATTTTGAATGTGTAACTGGTGCAAAATTAAACATCATGTTAGCTTCATATGTACAAATAGGATGAGGGAGGTGTTGAAACATTTGTTTTAGATGCAATTTAGTAATTCTGCAAAACTGTGAAAGAGTCTCAAAGCTAAATTAGATTTTTGAACAGAATTTCATTTGAATTTTCGAAGCAGAAATTCATTTAGTGACCTTTGATATTTTCCAGGGGGGGGGGGGGGGGGGGGGCTCAAAATATTTTTTTTGGGGGGGGGGCTGAGCCGCCCCTAGCGCCTTCTTAGCTACGGCCCTGGGCAGATGATATGTGAAAATGTCACAAAAGATGTTCAAAGTTTCCCTCATCGCTAATGATGCATGCGTTATGATGTCGAACCATGGATTGGCGGACTCGCTCAAATATCCTTGGAATTTGTTAGATATCCGCAGCAGCACAGACGAATCTTGCAACCAAATTCATATCGGAATCCACAGGCGCTGCGTACTCAGCATTTTCCAGGGTACCTCAAAAAATAAAAAAAATAAAAGAAAAAAATCTACGCACCGTAAATAAGAAGTCAGTGGTCAGATCTATCCAATATGGCCAATTCATCGGTGACCAAATATCTGATTCAAATGTTCACGAACACATCTGCCATAATGGGGAGCTGCCCCATCATGATTTGTCATATGACATGTAGTGGCATAGTCTCAAGTAAGCTTCGTAACATCACTTGCAAAAAATTGCAAAAATCTGCAGATGTTAGCGATGTTAGAGTCTACAGATGTTAACATCATCTAACAGTTAACGAAGTCGTTTTCGACTATGGGTTACTGTGCAAATCTGAATTCTTGTGATGTCCCCTACCTTTAAATTTTGTCTCAATAATCCTGGGACACCCTATAGATTGTTGCTCGACGATCACAAATAAAGAGTAAATCAAACAGTTTTAATTAAGTGCATGCACGAATACTGCTTTGTTATTTACCTACTTCCAGAATCACATACACAAAATGGTGACTCCTGAGCAAAAGTCACTGGATCCATGTGATTTTCTCCTTTGGAGCTTTATAAAAGATCGTGTCTGTACCGTTACTACCTAATGATTTGCCAGAGTACAGACACATAATTGGAAGAGGTTTATGCTTCCATTATTCCGGACTTGTCAATCGAATTTGGGGAAAATTGTACTTTAGGTCTGATATATGCCGTATAACAAAAGGTGCACATAGAAAGAAAAACTAGGTTAGTTTATTTTTAATTTGATGCATGATTTGTTCAAAGTAGTCGAAAGTAAATACGCGGCTGAAATTCCAGAATTAGTTAAAACTCGATTGCATATTAAAACGCAATCAGTTTGCCAAGTCATATCTTGGTGGAAAACACGATTTTAGTTGATGACTCGTAGATTTACCATTGTGTTTTCCTGCTGCCAGTCCTGCATGCTTTCAAGCCTTTGAATGCAGGAAAATACAGTAAACCTACTAGTCAACCGCTAAAATCGGGTTTTCAGGTGTTTTCCACCGAGATTTGACTTGGCAGACCGATTGCGTTTTAATATGCGAATAGAATTTTAACTAATTCTGAAATTTCCGGCATGAACTTGACGAGGTGATTGATTGTGCTGCCGCCTCCCAATCTACACTGTTAAAAATTAAAAACTTTTGCTGCATCGTCACACCACCGCTTTCATAGAAAACGGTTACTACACTGCATTATGGAGCACTCTGGTTGGTCAAATTAGAGATATTCTATAAAAGCAGTGGAGTGATAATGCAGCAAAAGTTTCAAATTTTTAACAGTGTATATATATGTTTGATAGAATGAGAGACATGGAGAGAAATATATAGTAAAGCAAGTGGCAAAACTTGTTATATCTTACCCAAGACTTTGAGCTGAACCGTAGAAGTCCTTGTTAAAGATCGATACCAGTCTACTCTGCAGGCATACAGTCCGGCATCCTCTTTAGAATGGACTTCCAGGTACAGGACGGCGGGATCGCTGCTCACGTTGAAGTGCGCTCGCTTGCCCAGATCGGACAGCTGGCGGTGCTTGCCATGGTCGATCGAGATGCTGGTGCGGCCGTCCACCATGTAGAAAGGCGTCACCTGGTCATCTTTGTACCAGAAGGCAGCCAGAGACCGGTCGTCTTCTTCCGTGGGCGTGAGTGCTGGACATGGAAGGACAGCTGTCGTTTCGGGACATGTCTCCACCAGTATAGTCTCTGGTTGAAAGAACAAATGAATAAATAAGATACTAGTTAGATGTACCATAATCGTAAGAACTTCTTTCTATATTCTACCTCCTTCAGGGCCCGACTAGGAAGTTTTTATTCCCAGGGCACTTTCAATTTTTCGTGCCCCCTTAGATATGTCAATTTATTGACTCTAGTTTTCTTTATTGCATATTATACACTCATTCAAAAAGTGTCAACTCAAAAAATTAAGTTTTCCTAAAAAATGATAACCTTTTACAGCAATGCAAATATTTTTTTCACTATTTATTGAAATGTGCTTTTCAGCTATCACATTTTTTTCCCAATTATGATTTTTAAAATATAAATTTAGGTTAAAATATGAAACAATTTGTGCCTTTCAGAAATTTTGTGTCTAGGGCATGGGCCCAGATGCCCATGCGATAGTCAGTGCCTGACCTCATTAATGTTAAGCTTTCAGAAAGTAGTTACTAATGTTTATACTTCATTACTGTTAGTTCAATACTATATGGGTCATTGTCTGAAAGCTGGACAATTTCATTCCAAAATTTTTGTTTTTTAAAGTTAATGTATACCAACTACCATACACAATTATATACTATAATATATGGTATTGGTCATCTTTGTACCAGAATGCCGCCAGAGACCGGTCATCTTCTTCCGTGGGCGTGAGTGCTGGACATGGAAGGACAGCAGTCGTTTCGGGACATGTCTCAACCAGTATAGTCTCTGGTTTAAAGAACAAATGAATAAATAATAGTCCAAGAGCCGACAGCACAAAAACCTATGTCATCGAACACAAGAAAAAAAAAACTTTATTTTACGGAAGAGCAGTAACAGGGGAACCTAATGATCCCTGTGTGCCGGAAGTGAAGTGGTGCATAAGCTAAAAATTAATAACACTAGCGGCCCACTCGTAGGTTTAACATTGTGTTTTCCTGCTCCGCAGTTTTCCGTGTTTTCTTATCTTTGATTGTACAGCAAACACATTGTTAAACCTACGAGTAAACCACTAGTGGTATTTATTTATGGCTTACGCACCACTTCACTTCTAGCAGACATGGGCCATTAGATTCCCCTATGACTATTCTTCCATAAAATAAAAGTTTTTTTTCTTGTGCTCGATGACATAGGTTTTTGTGCTGTCGGATCTTTGACTATAAGAAACTAGTTGGATATGCCAATCCCAAAACTTATTTCTTTATTCTACCTCATAAATCTTAAGCTTTCAGAAAGTAGTTACAAATGTTAATACTTCATTATTGTTAGTTCAATACAATATGGATCAATATCTAAAAACTGAACAATTTCATTTCAAAATTTTTGTTTTTTAAAAATAATGTACCAACTACCACATACAGTTATACAGAGAAAGGTGGTGTACCTCGGACCTATTTTGACTTTTTAATTTTTAATTTTAAAAAAATGCCAAAACTAAAAAAAGAAAAGATTTTATAAAACTTTATGATGTTACGCATTACATACATTTGGCTTAAATTTTTATATAGCTAATTTCCAAGAAAAATCTTCAATTAAAAATAAAATGAAAATAGGACCGAGGTACACTACTAGTGGTGTACATTGGTCCCATTACTAAGAATGAAAAAAAAACTTGTTTTTAGCGAATAAAATTAACATTTATTAATCAAGAAGCTACATATATAATTTGTTTATATATTTCATTGTTTATTAGGTTTTAAAAATAAGAGTCTAAATAGACATAAAACTTCAAACTTTTACACTTACTATAATAACAAAAGACATTAAAATTTACTTACATTGGAAATTACATTTATTTTTAGCCAAGATTGTAATTAGAGAAGTCAATTCCAAATGTTAACTTCTTGAGCTGCCTTTCAGATCCATTAGACAATACATAGTGCACCTTGGACACAGCCCAAGGTACAACACTTTTATTAGGTTCAAAGTACACCACTTAGCATTTCAAAACAAAACTACCAATCATGATGTTAAGGTAAAGCCTAAGTTTATTTAAAGCACATAATGTAGTAGCTAGAGCATTGTTTTATTTTGCACTAGCTGACCCGCCCGGCGTTGCCCGGGTCCGTATTAACAATATTAAACGAACTTGAAATTTGTATGATTTTATCATTAACTGGAAGCATGCAGAAATGCATTGTCTGAAATACGTCGCAGCTGACTTTGTGAAAAATCGGTTTTAAAAACAACAACTAATATTAAGATCTAAAAATACTTAAAATGAGCAAGGAGAAACACGGGAGGGAACATGTATCCAACGATTGCGTTAGTTTCGTGTTAAAGTGTTGATATTTACCCGTAAAAATCACTGTTAAAACACGTAACTAATTATTTTTTTCGCATAGAAATCCCAAGTGAAATATTTTGAATTTCAAACTAATTATATTACTCTTAAATCCGACTATACCGTGAATGAAATCGATACGCGATGATAAAAGATTGGTATATAGTATTATAATTTCAGAGCCATTTAACAAAAGTGTATATTTTTATCAAAGCATGCGTAATGTTGACTCTGTGGACAAATTCCTAACCGTAAATTTTTGTACCATAACCATAATCTGTCTGCGACTTAACATTACCCTACCGTAACTTAAATATAACATAAATGTAACCTAGCCGTCACTTTGAAATATCAATATAGAAGCATCATTTAAGATTTTGCTTGAAAAGTTAACATTCTTTCGTTAATGTCTTAAAATCGTCTGCACTCTGAAATCTAGATTTTAGACTAATATTTGTTATTTAAGTTTTCGCGCATGATTTTAAAAGAATGTTTTCATAATTATATTTTATATATTGACATAGAGTTATTAATATATTGTTAAATTAAAAACATTTTTTCATCTACGTTATAAAGTATTAAAAAGTTCTGAAAAAAAAAAGAAAACTTTTAGTAATACAATTTTTAGTTCAAATCAAATGTTTTCAATATTTTATTTAATTTTATTTTTACATTTAATTTTTTCGAATATATCAATTCCAATTATTTTAAAAGCAAACATTTTTTAAAAATAAATGATATAATAGAAAAAAGACCATTTTAAAAAATTACTATTACTTCGTAAAATACGCTTCAGCTGTAATTCATTCCTTTCAATTCGTCTTAATACAAAATCCCTTCCACATGCTTTTGTTTGGGACATTAAAATTTGAGCGATAAATGGTTTAATATTGCGACCCTTTTTCGGTTTACTTCACCACCACCTATCTTTTTCCTCCATGGTTTACAACCGCTGTGATAAAAAATCATCATTTAAACTGACAGTTTGCCAGTCTATGAATTTTAAAGGTCTGTTCCAGCTTTTTTAATTATTTATGCGAAAATTTTATGCAACCAACCAACCATAACTAAATGAAGGGAAAAAAAGAAGAAAAAAGGCGATTTTTTATAAGAGTGATCTTTGGAATTTAATTAATTACTCAGTTAATAAATAGAATTTCGAAATTCTAAAGCTCAGGTGCATCAGGAGAGATATTGGGCTACTCTCATAAAAATTTTGAGCTTCGTACGTCCCATAGATTTTGCTAGCCATCGCAGACACACACACACACACACACACACGCAGACAGAGCGATTTGTTATTTTATTAGTATAGATAATCCTCATTAAAAAAAAAAAAATAGATATGTTTTAGTATAAAAGTAACATAGAAATATCCGAGAAAAAATTACTCTTGAAAGATGAATTTCGTTTTTTAAAAATTGTACAATTAGTTGAGCTTCGAAACAAATGCCAAGAACTTAAATGAGACCTCTGGTGGCAAATATTTAACATACAAATGTTCTTGATTAATGTACTAAACAAGTAAAGCTAGAATTAGCATAGGTACGAGGTACACCATTCTCCCTACTATGATACAAGTTTTGTCACATAAATGGTGTTTTTATCTTAACAGCTGCACAGCTAATCTACTGAATCATTTTGCACACATGTAAATTATTAAATATGCTATGTAGCATTTGTATGTTACACATATAAAGTTGAAATGAGCTTTTTTCATAAATGAAAAATTTATGTATGGGGATTTGAATGGCGCTATAAAAATACTCATCGATATTCAGAACAAAAACCAAATATTTCTAGATATAAAACAAAGAGAAGAACAACTTATCTTCATCCATGGTGGCTAGTTGAATTTTAGTTGCTGTTACAATGAAAATAGTTCTGCCTGTGCAACTTAGTATCTGGTAAACTATGTGTGTTTAGAGGGACTGTGATGATGGTCAACCTCAAGGACAAATATATTTACTGCAATATTTTAATTACAGTCTATATTAATAAAGGAAAATTATATTTTCCTATACTGTAGACATATAGGTTTTAATATATTATAGCAAAAATTAATAATATTTATAGAAATGCTTACAGCATACATTTAATACTGGATATCTGTACCTGGGGACAGAAACTGAAATGATAATTTCCTTTGTTTAAAGCTTAAAATTAATTATTTATGCATCATTATATGTCCATCTATCATTGGTAACTTTTATAACAAATGTTACAATGTATTACATTTTTCATTCTTTGGTTTTAGTAAAATTAATGAAATATTATTAGCAGGGGACGCAAATTATCCAATTTTCAGATATCGACCCACATCAACTTTAACTTTCTTTTTATTAAATGTCTGCCTCAGTGAATTTACTAGCTGCCTCAGTGAATTTACTGGAGTAAAAACAAATTAATCTCGATCATGATACTTATTAAAATCAATAGTTTTTCGTTATTCTGTACTACAATAGCTGTTTGTGAATAGCTGGATGCGAAATTTTTGTCGCTTTATGAGCCGTCGACTTACAATAAAACTACGAAAAAATGAGAAAATTATACAAAAATCGCTATTACAGCAGCCCCTAAGGCGTACTAGTCACAGCCAAAAAACATACACAAAAAATTTGGTTGAATTCTATGCATAAGTTCATACACTTTTCAACAGTGCAACAATGAAATGGCACAAAAATCATTGTTGTATTGCATTCTTTCGGTAAAATATTTCTCAATTGAAAAAGGACCTGGTCATGACTAAAAACATGCACAAAAAATTTGATTCAGATATATGCATAATTCCATCTGCTTTCCAATAGTACAATGGCAACACTTAGAGAGGCAGACATTTTGCATAAACATGTTTTGGGGGATCTCTGACACCTAAATCTTATTAATCCGTCGAAAAGAATTTCCTTTACAATACTTTCTTCTATAAAAGATAGAAGAAAGTAAAAAGCATAATGTTTCAGTTCAGAGCTTGACTATGGACTAGCCAATATAGGCATATGCCTATACCTCGGAATTTTTCTTTTTTTAAGGACAAAATAATTTTGAGAATTGCAATTTAAAATCTTTATATTTTTCTATTTATACAAGATATATTAATCCAAAAGGTTTTAAGAATACAGGGTGTTTCGCTACCAGACCGACAAACTTTGAGGGATGATAGTACACATGAAGACGAACATTATTAAATTGGAAACCATGGGCCGCAAACGTCTTATGTAGGAGCTAGGGGTCATTAAAGTTTAGGGTCCAAAACTTTAAACGATGATAGAAAACGGAAAAAAGGGTCGATTCGTTTGCGGTTCTCACTAAAATCATTCTTTATATTAAGATTTCTTTAGGAAAAAAATTTAAAGGTTACTTTTAAAAATTATCGATAGAGGGCGCTTTAGACTTTAGAGCAATGAACAACTAATTTTTACCGTTATTTTCTGCATGGGGTTGAAATTATTTTAAAGTTTAGAATTTAACTTAAATTTTAATCTCAAAAGCGGAAACATTTGGATCGGGTAACTAGCGAAAATTTAACTGTGAACAAAGGGGTATATTTTAAACGCTCATAAACATTGGACAAACAAATCCATTTTATTGCGGTTTGCGTGTAGATCATTCCCTTGGCAACTATTCTTTCAAAACGACGTACAGCTTTGGTGTCCTCATTTTTTGATACAGGGCGCTTCCGACACATCTCCGACATTTCAATGGCATTACTCCTGGGTGTTTTACTACCAGACCAACATACTTCCAGGAAGTGTTAGGGGTGCAAAGATGATTCGGAATTACATAGGAATGTAACGTTGAAAATGTCTCTTTTGCGAGTTACGGTTAAAATAAGCAGAAAAAAAAGGCAACAGAAACAGCAGAGAAAGAGCAACACGTTATTGTGACAGAAAGCAGTTTATTTAAATGTTTTACAACATTAGGTGTTCGAAATTACGCCCAGAAGTAGATCGGCATGCTTGTCAGCGGCGTCGCATGTAATTCCTCACTCTTTGAAAGATTCCTGGCATCTCTGATAGCTTTCTGGCAAGCTACAGAAATATCAGATGCGAGGTCTTTAACTCATGGTACGGGAGTCTCATACACCCAACTTTTCATTTGTCCCCAGCAGAAGAAGTCGACACATGATAGGTCCGGCGATCCGGCAGACCACCACGACTTATCCACCGTTGCCCAGATGTTACTTTGAAGTGTCGGCAAACGTCATTGGTAAAATGTGGAGGAGCCCCATCAGGCTGCTCATCTCTCAAGTACTTAATTCTGCTACCTTTGGAGTCGGTTCGCGAATTATCACTTCAAAGTGATCGCTGTTCACATGCATTACCGTTTAGAGCCATCTACCGCAAGGAAACCGCAGCGCCATCTACCGTCGCTGTTAAACTTGCCGGACTACTTCTGGTCGTAATTTCGAACACCTTTTGTGGTAAAACCTTTAAATAAACTGTAACGTACCTCTCAACTCCACTATTTTTTCCAGAGCCCAGAGGGCGCTGTGTTCATTGGTTCCTTGCACGGAACACTTTCTTACCCCCTAGTGAGATCTGAGTTAGCCCGACTGAAAACATGTCGCACCGTTGACATGTAAAATGTTCGACACCTTATCCAAGGTGAATGCTTTCATGTATGTGTAAAATCTCATCTGTAATCGTGGTATGTTTTGTGTGTGTTTGTTGCGTTTCGTGAAATAAATGTTTTTGTGACGTTAAGTCTTCGATTCTTCAAATAACCGTCACAAAGAGTGGCGGCCCAACTTGGGGCATAGAACACCACGTTCTTCAAGTACAAGTGATTCTTCATAAAATCTGAAAATAAAATATTTATATTGTCAGTGGGACGTCGATTCTCACGGCAATAGTTTATATATTAAAAAAGCTGCATATGTAAAGCTTCTTACGAATGTCTGATTCAAAACGAAGTAAGTAGTTACGTCATGGATGCATTTTAGAACAAAAATGTTCTAGCAACAATCGTCGAAAATCTATTGAAGAAATGCTGTTTATTCGCCAGAAAATAAAATAAAAATGCAAGCAGTACTTTTGATCTACGATTATTGAATAATCTTTCATGTGAAATAAAATTAAAAGAACAGAATTCTATCATGTTTTCGATTTCATAGTAACACTGATTAATTTTATTCTTTGGTGTTGTGAAATATTTATTTGATTCATTTTCTTTTTATTTTATGTGGTAAAGAAAAAAAGTCATGACATAATTTTATTTTTATTTATTTTATTCTATTTGAAATATCTTTAAAGATTACATGTTTTTTTTACTTTTTTTTTTCATTTTTGTTATTCAAACTGGTACCAGTAAAACGAACGTAACTTAGAAAATTGCTTTATTTCATTATTATTATTATTATTATTGATATGTGTTTAATGATATGATTTATTTAAGTGAATTTATGGGTTATATTAATTGATTTAAAATATATTTATGTGTATAATAATTGAAACGTGATCACGTTAAATTTTACAAAAGGTATTTGAGTTGTAATTACGTAAGTATTTAGTTACATTCGTATTATCAAAATAGATTTATTGCTTTAGTAAGAAAATTGTTTAAATTTTGTTGCAATATTGGTTATGTGTTTATTAGTTATCAAAACAGGTTTATTGCTTTAGTAAGAAGAATTTTTGTTAAAATTTCACTGCAATATTTTTTATATGTTTATTTTGATTATTTTGTTTAACTTTTTGATAAGTGATTTTCCGTACAGGGAACCAAAATTTGTTTCGATTTGTTTTATAATTTGTTGAGTTTTAAATTAAGTTAGGAAAATGGCGTTTTTAGCTAAAGGGAAAAAGGAAGATTTAAAGATTTTGGCTGAGGAATTAGGAGAAACTGTAGACGCGTCGCATAAAATTGTTGATTTACGAACTTTAATAGAGAATAGTCCTAACTATAAAGAAGATTTTGTAAAGGAAATGTTAAATACTATAATAAATACTAGAAAAGAAGAACAGGCTGAAAAAGAACGTCGGTTAGAACAAGAAAGAGCTTTCAAACTTGCGAAAATGAGAATTGAGAATAAAATTGATTCTAGTGCTTCAACTTTGAATACTTCGGATGAGCAAAATCCAGGGGCGTCGCCATGGGGGGGTATGGGGGGGGAGCCTCCCCCCCCAATATATGTGAAGTTGGGAAATTTGAGCTTAGAGTTGGGAAAATTTAGATTTTTGAAAGACTTTCTTTTTTTTTAATAATTACA
The DNA here is from genome assembly GCA_964019185.1 of Maratus speculifer. NCBI lineage: Eukaryota > Metazoa > Arthropoda > Arachnida > Araneae > Salticidae > Maratus > Maratus speculifer. The sequence continues at coordinate 306,201,365 of OZ025295.1, read as the reverse complement.
AGAAATATATGAACTTTTTATTCTTTCGTTGACAATGGTTTAGCAAACAAGTTAAATTATCAAAAGAAATCAACCAGACTCAATTTGTCATTGTATTTCTCTGTTCTATGAAAACATCATACACTTATTAGACCTAAATGTCTCTGCTCCTGTGTATCAATATCTGACTCTAAACAGCTTTCTCCACTCCTTTGTTTCCTCCAAAACTTTCATTTCTGAAAAATTTCAAATTATAGTCCGTGACTTTTATGTTACTTTCGTATGAAAATCCATAATGGCTCATATACTAGAAGTCTGTCCGGGCCTGGGCTTGGTCCAAGGTACTGGCATGGCCCGTGGACCGAGCAGGCAAACTTTCAAACAGAGTGCTTCCACCATTCTGATATAAAAATTTAAAAGAAGCTCATAAAATTTGAATTATTTTCAATAAATATGAGTTTCACAAGAATGCGTATAAATGTGCTGCATGAGCCGATTTTATTTTAACAACACTATTGCAAAAATATATTTTGTCCAAAATGTAGAGAACGTCATCGGATAGTTAATCATGTTTGAGCCTGAGCTTAGCTTTTTTTGCAGACTCGGGCAGGAGCACCGTCAGTTTATTACCCCTCCCCCTTTTTAATCCTCAAACCAGAAAAATTATCAAATCATAGATGCAAAAAAAAGTAAAAATGTCGAATATGAAGTCGCAAAGGACTGATGAAAACTTTCACTTTAGACAGATTTTTATCTTTGGCGGGAAATTTTCAAGCAATTTTTACGTCAGGAGTATGAAAGGAGGACACTGTGCAACATCAAACACCCTACAGTTGGCGGGGGGATTCCCCTCACATCGCCAGGTCCCCCAAAATGGCTTTCCAGATTGTTTATTACCTTGTTCATAGTCATATAATAACAAACATCTTCATTAATCTCTCACATTTTCTTCCGGAAGTTTTTTTTTTTTTTTTTTTTTTTGTAATAGAGGCTGCGATCAAAAATGTCTGTTTTCTTGTGGGGAGGGGATGTCTCCCCTGTCCTTCCCAAATGGCTCTCCTGGACTCGGGTTAGGCCGAGGTAAGGATTATTTTTTTCTGCATAGTTGAGTCGGGACGGAACTGGACTTGGTTGCTCTTGGCATGTGTCGGGCGGACAGTTTTGCTTTGCAAAATAAGTAATAATGATAACGAACTTTTGGTAAGGGGAATCATCGGAAATGTATCTTGAGGTGGTTCTCAAATTCCCTGTTGAATAACACAAAACTTTCTGAAACATTTTCTGACTCATTTTTAAAAGAAAATGCATAACATTGACAGGCCTGAAGTGATTGGATTGAAACGATTTCGAATTGAATAGCGTTTTCCATTTTTCGATAAATAAATTACTTATCCAATTACAGGCGATTATTGTTACACAACGACAGTTTTCTCTTCTTTACTTGCTATGACGTTTTGAAAATCGAATCAAAAACTAATATTTGACAGCCTTTTCTGAAATATATGTTGCTTTCATTCCAAGAAAAAAGAAAGCGCCATTCGATAACATTTTTTCTAAATAAGAACATCTGCCAATTTTATGCGTTTCCGAACAAAAGTGAATTGAGAAATGCGCAAGAAAACAATTATTTTAGATTCTTTTTATCAGCATTCTTTAGAAGAATCTTAATTGTACGTTAAGAAAAATCCGAATTTTTTGTAGCTATCAAATTGGCCCGCGGATCGGGCCTGGTTTAATTGTTTTTTACGCAAGCTGTTCCTGTTTTCAAAGATTTTTGTTCAGGCCGGCCCCTGAACTGTGAAAATATAGATCCGGCTCGAGCCAAAGTTTTAATTTTCAAATCGGGCCGTGCTGGGCCAAAATAGCTTATATGTAGTCGGGACCGTGCTCTGATCTGGAAATTCCAGCCGGAAAAGACATGTATAGCAAAGACAGTAAACAAAAAAGGGAATTTTTAAACAAACTAATGATGGTTGACGAAAGAAAAGAAATCGCAATAGATCTTTAAAAATAAAATTAATAATTCCAATTATAACATATTCTACTGTCAAAATGAAAATAAAACAAGAAAATATTCACATCTTTTCATATTTAACCCGTCGTCGTCGCGTCGCCGGAGAATTTATACAACGGCTTTAGTCGTCGAGTCAATCTAAGCTTAAAAATCTGTAAATTTTATTTCAAAATAGCAATCTATTCTAATATTGTAAAACAAAAATGCAATTTGTATTTCCGTTTTATGCTAATCTCAAATAGTATTAAAAGAACTTGGAATAAGTAACTTTGAAAAAAAAAAAAAATATTAAAAATATTTATTCAGGCGCCAAAAGAAAAAAAAAAAAAAAGAAAAGCTGGAGTCCTAATTTCTATAATAGTAGCTACACCTGCTATATTACGTAACTGGGCAACAATATCCAATGAGTTTTCGCCAGAAAAAATACTGGTAACCCTTTGTCGTCAAGAAAAAATAATCATAAAAGCAAATGTGATTTCAAAAAATTATTGATTCTGATAAATGTGTTCCTTTTTACTTTGTTTGTGTGCGGATAAAAAAACTGCTATATTTTTATCGGTTTATAAAATATGAAACCAAAGCGATATAAAGTTCAATGTTGTAATTGTAAAGCAGTATTTAATAATGACTATAAATCTCAGCATGAAAAAAACAATCATAATGGGAATAGAGTTTCTGTGCAGGAAATTGGAGCCCCTAAAAATCCATTCGATGCTTCAGTACGTAAAAGGAAAAAAGTGGACGATGTGAAATCGGAACAAATATATAAATATGATAGCAGTCCGTCAAATGAAGAAATAATCAGCATAAGTTGCAATACTGATGTGTTGAACTTAAATAAAAAGTCTGAAGAAATAAAAGATTTTTCTTTTCCTATAAACAACACCGAGAGCGAAGATCAACTTCTTCAACAGTGTAATTTGGATTTTTCAAAAGAAAGTGAATTTCTACATGAGGCTACGAATTCCAAAACTCAAAACCAATCTGAAATGGATAATGAATTTCAAAACGAGACTGCAAGCTTCACAAATGAAAACCAAACTAAAGAAGAAAATGAAAATAAGTCGGACTGGGTGTCTTTTATGGGAAAATTTTCTTTTATTCTCGAAAAATTAACTGAGAGCAAAACTATTTTTTCTCAATATAATGAATCTGACATAGTTAACGAGAAATTGGCAATAACTGAGATTGTTAACTTTATCTCTTCAATTAAAGAAACCTGTGATATAGTTCTTGAAGAGGGGTGCAGAGTATTGAATAAACTGAATAATGAGTTAGAATTTTCAATTGAAGACAGTGGAAGTGCCTCTGAAATAGTAAATCATGATCCTGGTCTACGTCCAGATACTTTAAATGAAAATCAGAAAAATTATTTAATTCAGTTAGGTCCACATCAACCTAAATTAGCATGTTTTCCTTCTGATGGAAAAAACCGGTTTAATCCCCACTGGTATACAGAATTTGAATATTTAGAGTACAGTACAGCAAAGCATGCTGCTTTTTGCTTTGTATGTTGTCTTTTTCCTGTTGGTATAGGTCGTGAAAAAAGAGAAGATGCTTGGACTTCAACCGGAGTAAAAGTATGGGGTAAAATGAAAAGTTGCGGAAAAGATAAATTAGGGAAGCTCCAACAACATTTCTCATCTCAAGCTCATAAGTCTGCTCTATATGATTTTTGTAATTTTCTTGTAAAGAAAAAACATATTGATGTCTTAATTGACAAATCAAAAAGGCAAGTTTTAATTCAGGAAGAAAAAGTTCGAATGCACAACAGAGAAGTTATCAAAATTTTAATGGATACTTGTAAAACATTCGGAAAGCAAGGATTAGCATTTCGAGAGTCAAACACCGATGATATTAATAAAGGAAATTTTTGCGAAGTGATACAGCTTATCTCAAGGCACAATACTACAATGAAATGTTGGTTTGAAGATAAAAAATTGAGACCATATCATGTTACATATATGAGTCCAGAATCTCAAAATGAAATGATAAATTTAATAGCATCTGAAATTCGTCAGGTAATCACTTCTGAAATAAAAAATAGTTTATGTTTTGCAGTTTTGGCCGACACAACTCCAGATCTGTCACACAAAGATATAATGTCTATTGTTATCCGAAGTGTAAGTAATGAAGGTGAAATTAGGGAAAGATTGGTCAAAACAATTGAATGTAGTGACAAAACTGGAAAGGGAATGGCAGATTTAATTTTACAGTGCTTAAATGAAATAGAAATTGATTATTCGAAGCTTGCATTCCAGTCTTATGATTTTGCTCAAAATATGTCCGGGAGGTTCAATGGTGTACAAAAACATATATCTGAGATTGTCGGTCACAGTGTTCCTTACATACCTTGTCAAGATCACCGCACTAATACTGCTCTAGAACATGCTTGCAACGTTAGCATATTAATTCAAGATTTGTTTAACATCCTTGAAGAGCTCTATGTCTTTTTCACATCAAGTACAAAAAGATTTAAGCATTATCAGTCAAGTGTAGAGAACATTGATAAAGTAATTCAACTTAAAAATCTATCAAAAACCAGATGGACCGCAAGAGCTGAATCGGTCAAAGCCTTAACTCAATCGTTTGAAATGGTAATAGAACTATTAGAAAATATTTTCAATGAAAAGACTTTTGATTCCTCTACTAGAACAAAAGCATTTGGAATTTATAAAAAAATGAAAACTTTTGATTTTATTGCATCATTTTTTTTCATGAAAAACATCTTAAGCAAAATAAAAATTTTAACTGAAATTCTGGAGACACCTGATTTTAACGTCATTGACTGCATTGCGATAATAAAAAGTACTGTCCAAAGCTTACAAGCAATTAGTGATGATTCCACTGGAATGAATAATCTTATAAAAAGTTCAATTGTATTCGCTGAAAAAATGGGGATAGATGTTGAATCAGACTTCCGAAAACACCATAGAAAAAGGGTTCCACCTAAAAAAATTGATGAAAACAATAGAACAGCAATGGACATAGATTTAAATACTTTTTACAGGAAAGAATTCAAAGAAGTTTTGGACACATTAATAATGGGTTTCAATGACAATGTTTTATATATCAAAGATACTATTGAACCGATACATTCGATTTTTAAGCTACCATTCACCAAAGCAAATTTGAGCATAAGTAATCTAGAAAAAGTTATTAACATGTTTCCTCCTGGATCTGATAAACCTGACATACACGACTTGCAGAGTCAAATGGAAATACTTTTTGACTTGTGTTCAAACAATAATGTTGACTCTCTTAACGGACTTTTCGTTCATGCCAAAAAATTCAAAAATTATTTAGGTCAAGCCTTCAAACTGTGCATTTTAACATTCACAGCAGCTTATGGTGTTGCGTCAAATGAAAGGACATTTAGTCAGCTAAAAATTATAAAAAATGAATTACGAACTACCATGAGCGATGACAGACTGGATAGCTTAATGCTTTTGAAATGTGAAAATAAAATAGCGGACTTACTTAAACTGGACGATGTGATCATTAGGTGGGCTTCTTTGAAGAACAGAAGGATCAGTGTTAAATGAAAAAAATTACAATGTAAGTGTTCATTAGCAATCGTTACAATTTTTCTTTATGTAACATTTTTTGTTTCATATTTCATATATTTATATAATTTTTTTTGAATGTATGCAATGTCTCTAACTTTGAATCTTACATTTATTGCATTATTTGAAATTGTTTCTTTAACCTTTGTGGTAAAAGTATAATCTTTATCTCTTTTTCTTCTGATCTTTATTTTCATGCTGAAAAAATAGCAATAAATCTAGTTTTTTTTTTTTTTTTTTTTTTTTTTTTTTTTGGAAAAGAAATTATTTTTAATGCATAAGTATTGTTATCATTATAAGCACATTGCATTGTATAATTTTAATTGGAAATTAGAACAATATTTTTCAAGTTGGGAAATTTTTAAATTCCCCCCCCCCCAAAAAATATCTGTAGCTACGCCTCTGGCAAAATCTCAAATTTGAATTGCAAAAATTAGTTCCTAAGTTCGATCCAAATAATGACGATATAAGTATTTTTCTATACTCTGTTCCACCTTAACTTGGCAGCACTGTGAAAGGTAGAAACAGTAACATTCCGCCGTGAAAAATAGTTCTCCGATATTTTTTAATCTTGTGATGAAAATACATAGAAATTTACATGGTTATGTTTATAAATTAATAAATTCGAGATTTTGTAACATATATTCAAAGTAATTTCTTTGTTAAAAGTATTTAATTCAAAAGTAATTTCTATTTTAAGCGCACGTATAAAGTAAAAATCTTGGCGTAAAAAATTCTCCTTTGGCGAGGAACAAATCTTCAAGGTTAAATATCTGGCGCGCTTTTTAAGCGTCTGTCAATTGTTTAACTTGTCATTCTCACTTATCGCATTCTTATTGTTTTTATGAAAAGTTCTGAAGTATAAAACTGTATATTAAAATTATGTTACTACTTGGAGAATTAATTGTTTAATAATTATTAAGATGCTACTTCAATCATGAAAAATCCCGTTCGCTAATATTACTTCTACGGAAGAAATTACAAAAAATATCTAATTTGCTTTTCCGTATTTTTAAATTATTAACTTTGCATTTAATAGCTGAGGTCGACAGTGTTGAATTCAGATATTTTTCTCCGGGAGAGATTTCTGCGGCTTCGGGGGGGGGGGGGGGGGATATTTTAAACTACTGGAAAGAAATTGCAATTTTTTGGCCATTGAAAACCCATAATTTCAAAATTTTCGGAGGGGGGGGGGATTTCATTGTTCCAGAAAGGGATTTCCCAATGGACACCTCCTGAATTCGACATTGGAGGTCGAGTTTTTCAACGACCCTTGTTACTTTCTTGTTTTTGTTTTAGGACTTTTTTTGCTAGGATGATTTCACTTTCGATACAAAGTCTGAAAATTGAAACCCTTCCCCCCCCCCCCCCCCGAAAATGAAATCGTACTGACAAAACCTAAAAATTTTAAAAAATTTTAAAAAGGGTCTTTGTAAAGATTGAGCTGAACTATCCAAGCAAGAATAAAAAAAACCTCAATAAAATATTGAAATGCAAACGAGATATTTTTAAAAAATCGTCCATAGTATTGAATTGGAGTGTTTTTGCATGAGTGAAGTAGCCCCTTAATTTTAAGCAGTGTTAGCAATTTAGTGTTAAATGCAGTTTTAAATTATTTTAATAAATGTAAATATCTGTTACATTTAATATAGTTTTCCATAATTATTATAGAATTTTTACGAACATAATGTTGTTGGATATTAATAAATAATGAAATTACTAATTTGCAGTTTATATAATTTTCGAAATTTCTAACTAATAATTATAATTTTTAGAATTAAAGTAACATATTTTATATTAGTAATTAAAGCTGTAATTGTTTATGAAACAAACTCTTTATCAGAAATTATGTATTTTAAAGCAAAGGCGGGGGCGATAACAAAAAATTATAAAATAATTTGATCTTTTAAAAATCATGACGTTTTTACACCCAAATATCTATAATTTTATATGCATTAAAGTTGAGAGATACTTAGCCTGATAGCGTGGTACCTGGCTTTTTCTAGATTTCCCCCAGTGGTTGGGTAAAAATAAAAAAAAAAATCTGTTTTAAATAGATTTTTGGAGAATTTGGCTTTAATGTTTCAACTCAATAAAAATAATGCTTTCCTCTTTTCAATAAAATTTGCTTGCAATTCTATTTTTATTTTTTTTTATTTTTTTAATGTTATTTGTAGAATTTTTTGCTTTTTGAGACTTTTTTTTAACATTTGTAAGAAGTATTAGTTTTTTAAATTTTGAGTATAAATTTAAATTTTGTCCTCTTTCCTCTGCAATTAGAAAAAAAAAAATCACACCCAAGCGAAAAAAATCTCACTGAAAATTCTTAAAAAAAAAAAAAAAAAAAAAAAGTGACATTTATGCATGGAATTCGATTTCAAGTTTTTAGCTTATTCCAGTAAAAATTTCCATCTTTTTCCAGAATTTGTGCAAAGTTTTTAAATTTTTTCGGGATTTTTTGATATTTTTCGCATTTTGTGAGTCGGGCAGATCTAGGGCCTGACTATGAATAATTGGGTCTTGGGACCTTGGGCAAAGATAAATTAGGGGGCCCCTTTCGAATCATTGCAACGGTATTCAAATAGAAATGATGGTCACTCATATGTGCATATGTAATACATAAACATTTCCGCACCTTCGATTAAATAGAAAATTCTAAGGTTTGTCAATTCTAAATTAACTACCTTAATTAATAAATGTACACTTTTTCCCCCTTTAGTACAGAATAAAACTCTTTTATATAACTGTAGCAATTTGTTATATTACTTTAAGATTAGTTTAATAACTTCAACATATGAAAGAGTTGGGATTGGAAAAAGAACAAAAATACTTTATAATTTAATTTATGGATTTGAGGGCCCCTTAAGGTTCGGGACCTATGGGCAAAGTCCCGATTTGCCCATGCAATAATAAGGGCCTGGGCAGATCAACAATAATATGAAACAAAACTGGAAAAAAAATGGTGAAACAAAGAAAAGAATAATAATGATGTTCGTTATTTTAGTAAATGTTTATGTAATAAAATTAATTTCATTAGAACCTCAAAACATATCAATTTTTGCACACGCATTATATTTTCACGCCAAAATGGCGCTGTTCCTTGTTTATTTGCAATCCCGTGCTTTTCCAGCAAACCCTGGTTTCTACGGCAACGGCTGTAATTCGGCTCTTGTAGCATATTCAGTACTGCCAAGTTAAGGTGAAACAGAGTATAACATTGTTTGAACGCCAGCTAAAATTTCTAAAATTTCCGGAAAATATTTGGGTCACACGTTTAATTGGTTCGGTCCCCAGTGATATTGCTAATTTGATAGCCAGGGAACCCGAAGAATTATCTCAAAACTATGCACATATAAAAACAATGCTTTTGAAAAGATTTAAATTGAGTTCGGAAAAATTTAGACAGTTATTCAGCAAACACAGGAAAGCTCAAGAATGCACGTGGAAAGATTTCTATTTTGAGTTGCAAAATTATTTTAATGGCTGGATTTCAGGTCTTAATATTAGTACTTTTGATCAATTACGGGATCTCATGATAGCTGATCAGATCAAAAAAAGGGCTCCACCTGACTTCAGGGACCATTTTTTGGACCAATGGGGTGATATAATATCTCCGGCAGAACTAGCGGAAAAGTTAGATAGTTACGATAGTATTCGGAAAGATTCTAGAAAAGAAACATATTGCAATATCCCTAAAAACAAATACCCGGTTAAAGATTAAATTTACGACAAGCATGATAGATTTAAAGATGATACTTTTAAGCCGAAAAGGGAAAATTTTCAAGATAACAATAGAATGCGTTCGGATCATAGACCCCCTTTAACGTGTTATGGGTGTGGGTATCCTGGGTTCATTCGCGCAAAATGTCCCAAGTGTAATCCTTCGAACAAAAAGGGATCTACAGAAATTAATAGCGTAGTCTTGTATACGTGTGTATCAGACTCTGCCCACCTTGCCATTATAGATGTCCACATAAATGGATTTTATGGAACAGCGTGTACTGACACAGGTGCAAGCAATTCTATTGCGGTAGAAGCTTTGTATAACTTATTAAAATCACAGGGAATTGAATTTAAAACCAAAGTCATTACAATGACTTTAGCTAATGGTAGTACAGTAACTAATGAAGTCTTATATACAGAGGTAACAGTTGAAGTAAAAGGAAAATCTTTCAAGTTAGAAGTCCTTGTTTTACCGAAAGCTAAAGGTAATCGTACTTTGTTAGGTATGGATTTCCTACAAAAGGCAGGAATTGTTCTTGATGTAATGAACCGACAGTGGTATTTTCATGACAGTCCTCGTCAAACTTTTGATTTTTATATGAACAATGACCCATTGACTCCGAAGAACCTGCCTAATGTTTTTAATTCATGCGTGCTACGTGACGAAGAGGGAAATCATCTATCTGAAGACCAAAGAGAAGAATTGAGTGAATTGATCAGAGAATACGAAAATGTGTTCAAACCAGGGGGAGAGCCTACTCCTTATATAGAACATCATATTCCCACAGGGGATCATGCACCAGTAGCAGGACCACCCTACCGAATGTCACCTATGAAAAAAGAGCTGTTGAAGAAAGAATTGGATGCATTACTAGAACAGGGTGTTATAGAAGAATGCGAATCTCCGTATGCAGCTCCTGTTGTCCTTGTAGAGAAACCTAATGGTGATATGCGTCTTTGCATAGACTATAGAAAACTCAACGAGAAGACGACTCCGGACAATTATCCACTTCCTCGACTGGATGATTTATTGCAAGATACTACTCCCACAGCGTACATGTCAACCATTGACTTAAAGTCTGGCTATCATCAAGTTAATGTCTATCCTGCTGATAGAGATAAGACAGCATTCGTTTGTCCATTCGGAACCTTTCGCTACATAAGAATGCCGTTTGGATTGCGCAACGCTCCGGCAACATTTCAAAGGTTAATAGATAAATTCCGCTGCGGACTTAGCAGTGTTAAAATTTTGACATATCTAGATGATATGATTGTTCTGTCATCGACCTTCGAGCAACACCTTTCTGATCTGAGATTAGTATTTGAAAGACTGGCCAAATTTAAACTTCATGCTAACCGTGATAAATGTCATTTTGTTTGTTCACGTGTCAAATATCTGGGTCATTGGATTACAAACAAAGGAATTGAAGTTGACGAAGAAAAAGTGGCATCCATTATGAATATACCTTCCCCAAAGACTGTTAAACAAGTGCAATCTTTTTTACAAACTTGTTCCTGGTATCGCAGGTTTATCTCTAATTTTGCTGAAGTTTCGCGTCCTCTAAGTAATCTTACTAAAAAGAATGTTGAGTGGAAATGGGGACCTGAAGAAGAAAACGCATTTGCCACTCTAAAACAATGTCTGGTCACCGCTCCTATATTACAACAAGCTGATATGTCCAAACCCTTCATTATTCGAACAGACGCCAGCGCATACGTTCTCGGTGCAGTTCTACTCCAAGGCGAAGGATCTGAGGAACATCCCGTCGAGTACGCCAGCCGACTGCTTAATTCTGCTGAGTGTAACTATTCTACTACAGAACGTGAAGCCTTAGCCGTTGTATGGGCTCTAAATAAATTTCGAGGGTATATTGAAGGTTCTGAAATCATCGTAGCCTCAGACCATCAACCACTCCGATGGCTGATGAGCCTAAAATCTCCATCAGGCAGATTGGCCCGATGGGCATTACAGATACAGTCCTACAATCTGAAGATAGAATATATCCCAGGGAAATCAAACGTTGTTGCAGATATGCTATCTCGTCCAGAATATTCTCAAGATTCATGTGAGGTGAATGCTGTTATAGTGGACTTTCCTACTGAAAGTTCTAAAGTCATTCGAGAAGACCAACTAAAAGATCCAGAGCTGAAGAAAATTATTGAATGTTTTGAAAGTAGCCCTCCTGCTACGGACTTGGTTAATTGGACCGAAAGAGGTTATTTAATGAACTAGGGTGTACTGTACAGATATGCCCCTGACTCTGAAGTCGAAGAAGCTCAGTTAGTGGTTCCAGCTCATGATCGTGAACGAATTTTAAAAGAATACCATGATGCTCCGACTGCTGGACATTATGGCGCCGAAGGAACTTTCGGGCGAATTGTTAAAAGGTATTACTGGACAGGTATGAGAAAATTTATAACAGAATATGTCAAATCTTGCCCTGATTGTAACAGGTATAAAGCCTCAAATCAAAAACCTGCAGGACTATTACAAACTCCAATTTATGCTCAAAGAGTGGAAACTCTTTCTATAGATTTATTTGGACCCCTTCCCGAAAGCAAGACAGGAAAACGATGGATTTTCATTGTTGAGGATTGTGCAACACGGTGGGTGGAGCTGTTCGCATTGACACAGGCTACCGCTAGGGAATGTGCATTAACACTTCTAAATGAAATATTTTTACGTTACGGGTTACCTAGACGATTAATTAGTGATAATGGGCCCCAATTTGTGAGCGATGTTATGCAACAATTATGTCACTTATTGGACATTAAACAAAGTTTAATACCCGTTTACCATCCTCAAGCGAACCCTGTTGAGCGGAAAAATCGAGATTTAAAACCCCGACTTGCCATTTTAATAGGAGATGACCATGCCTCCTGGGAAGAACGTTTACCAGCTGTTAGATTCGCAATGAATTCAGCAAAATGTGAGACGACAGGTCAAACTGCTGCGTATTTGCAGTTCGCGCGTGAAATGCGTACACTCGACGATGTAACGTATGATTTACGGACTGTAATAAATAACGATAATTTTGTTCCCGAAATTACCCCGTACCTTAAAAATTTTGCAAAATTTTCATCTAGGGTACACGATTTAGTCGAAGAAAATCAAGATAAGAGGAAATTCTATGCAGATAAAAAGCGCCGACCAGGTCCAAATTATGGTCCTGGAGATCAGGTGTGGGTGACCTTACATCCAGTTAGTAACGCTAAACAAAAACGCAGTGCCAAATTCATGCCGCGCAGAGATGGTCCTTATACCATCTTAACTCAAAGATCCTTAACAACTTATGAGGTTGCTCATCCGAGTAATCCGGACATTCCGGTAGGTACTTATCACACATCCGCACTCAGTCCATATCGAGGTTCTGACGAGCTGCCCGTACAACCCCTACGAAAGCGTGGTAGGCCGCCAAAGGTTTCTGGTTCCTCATCGGGACGTTTTCGGAATCAGAGGTGGAGAATGTAACGTACCTCTCAACTCCACTATTTTTTCCAGAGCCCAGAGGGCGCTGTGTTCATTGGTTCCTTGCACGGAACACTTTCTTACCCCCTAGTGAGATCTGAGTTAGCCCGACTGAAAACATGTCGCACCGTTGACATGTAAAATGTTCGACACCTTATCCAAGGTGAATGCTTTCATGTATGTGTAAAATCTCATCTGTAATCGTGGTATGTTTTGTGTGTGTTTGTTGCGTTTCGTGAAATAAATGTTTTTGTGACGTTAAGTCTTCGATTCTTCAAATAACCGTCACAAAACTGTTTTCTGTAACATTAACGTGTTGCTCTTTCTCAGCTGTTACTGTTGCTATCTTTTCAGCTTCCTTTAACCTTAACTCTCAAAAAAAGCATTTCCAACGTTACATTCCTATATGATTCCGAGTCATCTTTGTGTCCCTAACACTTCCTGGAAGTAAGTTGCTCTGGTAGTAACACACCCAGGAGTAATGCCATTGAAATGTCGGATATATGTCGGAAGCGCCCTCTATCCAAAAATGAGGACACCAAAGCTGTATGTCATTTTGAATAAAATAATTACCAAGCAAATGATTTTCACGCAAACCGCAATAAAATCGATTAGTTTATCTAATGCTTATGAGCACTTAAAATCTTCCCCTCTGTTCACAGTTCAATTTTCCTAAGTTACCCCACCCCAATGTTTTCGATTTTGGGCTTAAAATTTAATTTAAAGTCTAAACTTTAGAATAATTTCAACCCCATGCAAAAAATAACGATAAAAAGTAGTTGTTCATTACTCTAAAGTCTAAAGCGCCCTCTATCGATAATTTTTTAAAGTAACTTTTAAAATTTTTTTCTAAAGAAATCATAATATAAAGAATGATTTTAGTGAAAACCGCAAACGAATCGACTCTTTTATCCGTTTTCTATCATCGTTTAAAGTTTTGGACCCTAAACTTTAATGGCCCCTAGCTCCTACAGAAGATGTTTGCGACCCATGGTTCCCTATTTACTAATGTTTGTTTTCATGTGTACTATTATCCCTCAAAGTTTGTCGGTCTGGTAGCGAAACACCCTGTATTTTAAAACAGCAGCCTTCGTCCGCTATACTGGTCGCTTTCTCTAAAAGAATCTTGAATCAATCGAAATACATTTAGCGAAAAAAAATAATAATAAAAAAAATTTTAAAAATCTAATTTAACAAATTAGAACGACTATTTAGAAAATGATATTTTCAAAGGCTCAAATTCTTAAGACTTATAAATAAATACTATATCTAAATTACTACTATTAATAAACATCACTTTTTAGGATGATTAAGATGAATCATATATTACATACGCGGTGCAACATTAACCCTTTCCGGCACATTGTGCCCGGTCTGGGATACCTAATTTTAATTCCAAACATGTAAACGGCACCAGTAATATTTTAGTAAAATTTTGCTTTTGCAATAAAAGCTTAAATTAAGGAATTCAAAGTATTTGAAAAATTCGTTTGTGAATTCCGTTGTCAGTCGATAATTTCTCATTTTAGCACAGATTTTGCCCGTGCCGGAAAGGGTTAATATTCCGAGACCAATTATATAAAAAAAAAAACCAGTAGATTAAAGATAGACAACTTTAACTCTTTAAAACGTGCATTTTTATTGGATGGAGGTAATCAGACTGACTTTTGAACGCCTCATATTACGTACGACATGAATTAAACATTAATATTCCTGGACCCATCACAAACAAATTAAAAAAAAAAAATTCAGTTTTACAATTTTTAGAACTGAAAAATTTTCAACTTCTTAACATCGCACATTTTAAATTTTTACACCGTTGCTTAGAGAAAAAAATGCACTTCTTTTTATTGAAATTTGTTCAAAATCTCTATCAAATTATTAACTTCTTTAAAAGTGTTTATTACTCTTTTTTGTCATTGTGGCAACAGAAATATTCCATTTTTGGACATTAAACTTGGACCAATCAGGAAACGAATAAAATTAAATTAGTTGCGGAATTCAATCAATAAAAAGATTTAGATATACTTTAGATTTCCCAATTCTCTATCGAGAACAACATCTATTTTTTCCAAATAATTAATAATAATAATAACACCTAAACAATATCCATAATTGTTGTCGTATTCGTATAATCTTACATCATCCGATTCAAGATCGATGTTGACGACATAATGGACAATATAGCTCTAAAATCCCAAAAGTACCTATGCTTAAATATTTTTTTAAGTAGGTTTGTTATTCGCGTTTGTAATGGCCGAAAGGTGGCGTTGTATAGACCTGATAATCGTTTGTTTACGTAGTGCTTGCTGTTTGTTCCATGCTGTAGCATAGCGAATCCCGTTTAAAGAGCTATTTAAAGTGCAGTTTTTTATCTTTTTTATTTAATTATGGGAGATAAATTATAAATATCGACAATTTTAGAATTTCTAGATGCTGGAAAATCTAGTAATTGCTTTAGAGAAGCTGAAGCAATTATTGATTCAAAGAGATTAGTAATGTGCGGCATTAAAGAATACAAAGAAGAAGAAATAGAGATTGTAGGCTCGTATTTACAAACAAGCCAAACAAAAGGAAATCCCCATATTATTTCAGGTTTGCTAGTAAAGGAAAACAAAAATTTGAAAATAAAAATATTTTCTTGCTCTTGCAAAGCTGGAGCAAGCGAATCATGCAAGCATTGTGTTGCTGTCATGTTATTTTGCCATGAGTAAGTCAAATGTACTTTTTTATATTATAGATTTAAACTTTGTGTATAAAATTTTGATTTTAGATAATTTTAATACAAAGAACCCAACGTTGCATGCGTTATAGAGCTGTTTATTTATTTATTTATTATAGAACTGTTTATTTATTTATTTATTATAGAACTGTTTATTTATTTATTTATTATAGAACTGTTTATTTATTTATCGGCCTTTTAAACACTGATTTCAGCGGAAGATGCTCAGGGTATCAGTTCTATTTCGTTTCAGACTTTGTCCGCGAGAGGGCGTCTATTTCATTTCAAACGCAAATCTTCAGCATCCTGCTTCTACCAAAAACTAATGCAGAGATATGGCGAAATGCCCTAAATGTGCGACCACTTCATTAAACACTCTTAGGTGGAATATCTAAAATAGATAAAATATATTAGCCTCCGATGCTATTTCTTTCAGACAAGTTAAAAAATGTCGTCTCATCAGCCCTGAATTTTCTACTCAACCGATTTTGATAATTATTTTTTTAAATGAAAGCTATTTATTTGTAGTTGTGCCCATTTTAGTTATTTTTTTAATTTATTTCCATTTTTATATTTTATTTTTAGTTTTAAATGCTTTTTACGATATTTCTTCAAAATGGTGGCACTCAGTTTAGCTTTTCTCTCGATAATAAAAATTTATTTTCCAAAATGATTGCGTATAATTATGCACTAATTGAGGTAAAAAAAAAATATATTTACTGAGAAATAATATTAATAATGTAAATAAAATAACAGAAAATAATTTATTTTAAAAATTAATGTCTAAAGCAAAGTAAGAAAAATTTCAAATGAGGAAAATGATGTCATTCAGCAACCAGATTGTGAGGGAGTGACCTTTGCATAAAGGCACTCTAGTGTTTCTGAGATCGTGACGTCAATAATTTAACATGTGTAAGCGTAAAAGCGACATCTAAATTTAACATGTGTAAGCGTAAAAGCGACATCTATCCTCTCTTTTACTTTAACTTTCTAGTGTGTGCGTGTCTCTTTCGGATTCTGCAGTTAGCTCGCGGTTATTAGTAATGTGTTAATGTGAAGTATCTCAGTTTGCAGCATATAAAAGCTTGGGTTTGAGTGAATGGAGAGTGTCCCTGGCATTAGCCAGCGAGTGAGAGGATATCTGGCGTTAGTTAGCGAAGTGAATTATTAGTTAGCGAAGTGCTTGCCGATTGAAAGTAGCAGCGGACCTCCAGTGAAGTGTAAAGGAGTTTCGATAGTTGACTTGAGAGTTGGCCGGGGTAAGAAACTTCATAGTAGTTTCATTTTGATTATTTATGAATAAAGAATTACATACAGCCACGGGCTGTCTAATTAAGCTTTATCTAGTAGCTCAGCCAAGAGATAGGGAGAAGTATTAGAAGGTGCCACGATTGAGCTAGGCCGAAGCTTGTGAGTATGTGTTTAGCCTTTTCATAGTATTCTCAGTTGTGTAAAATTAAGACTTGCTCCACTTCCCTTCAGCCCTCATTATTTTAATAAACTTTGTTGTTTTATCTTAAGTACTGAGTATGTCTGCATTTAACTCCCACCACGACCCACCAAACGTTACAAATGACACTCAGCATGCATGTAACGTTACAAGATAAATGGGAATTACAATATTATTACGGATGCCTTTTTCATATTACTAATAACAGTAATTTTTAAAAAACATTTGAA
The DNA here is from genome assembly GCA_964019185.1 of Maratus speculifer. Lineage (NCBI taxonomy): Eukaryota > Metazoa > Arthropoda > Arachnida > Araneae > Salticidae > Maratus > Maratus speculifer. The sequence goes on along the minus strand of OZ025295.1, from coordinate 306,184,212 downwards.
GAGAAAATGACGTCACTATTTAAAACATCGCATTTTTACTCATAACGATATTAGGTACTACTCTGTTATCCCGTCGACCAATTTCGCCAAATTATACAAATCGCCAAACTAATAGCCAAATTACACATATTGACATAATTTTTATTTTAAATAACGAAAAAACAAATAATTAGTAGAATAGTAATAAAAATATTAATAAAAAGTCGAAATAAAAATCACTTAATGACATTTTAAACACATGAGTCGTATTTAATGTCATTGAATGTGACATTCACGATCATCCATTATTGGCATTTAATCTTATGGTTTGGCGATAATTTTTTGGTCGACGAGATAACCTGGTAGTACCCGATATTACATTTCAATATTTTTTTTTTTTTTTTTTCATTATGGACACTGAGATTGAGATTTTACTTTCAGATGACTTCAGTTAGTGAAAATAATGTCACAGTAAAAATGAAATTAGTTTTTTTTAATAAAACTATTTTTCTGTAAGTGCATATAAAATAAAATTTCTGGATTTCGCCGGCACTCAGATTACAATTTTAACTGAAGATGTGCGAATATTTGCATGCAAAATTGTAACTGGGAAACTTGACATTTAGTTTGTAAATATATTTATTATATATTGATTCAATAATGTAATTACATTTGCTTTTTATTAAAGCAAATCGATCGGGTCTTTTAAACATTTCATTCGTCGAATTCGACGGGATTCCACTCATTTTATTGTTAAATTGCATTTCCTTTTACTCAAAGTTTATAAAAAAGCGTTTAAACTAAAGAAAAAATCCGTTTTTGATGAATCTAGTCAATGAAGAAGTAGCACGTCAAATTGTATCCATTTATTATTCCGCAACTCCAATGTCTCAGAGAGAAATTTCTATTCAATTGGGTATTTCACGCCGTTCTATTTGCTATTATATTGATAAACACAAGAAAAATGAAGTTAGTTCATTGCAATCTAAACGGGATCGCCCTTCTAAAAAACCTCTATCGATTTTTTTTTCTAATCGGAGGCGAAACTGAATTCTGCAATGGCAGAATCTACATTCAACTTGTATTTAAGTTTGTTTTAGTAGACTAGTTATCCTAAAATTCATGCTTCTATCTAAAACAGCTGCTGAAGTATGGCGGAATGACCGAAAAGTTTTGTACTTTCCGTTAATCTTTTTGAAAGCGTGTGAGGATTTCCGAATTCGCTGAAATGAATGTTTAATCTTTTGTTAATAGGCTTGTTAGCTTGAATTTCACGTTTCTACCTAAAACTTCTGCTAGGATATGGCTAGTGATGGGCAATTATCGAAAATTTACCAATCGAAAAGAATCGCCATCGTAAATATCACAAGTGATACAAACATCGGTTACTACCGAGAATGTATAATCGAGGTGTTCTATACAATCTATTAACCCATTAGTGCCTAGCGTCCCTTTTTAGGGACGATTATAAAAAAGGCAATAAAGCACTTTTCACACCAGTAAATGCAAAGATAAATAAGCACTATTTTTCACGAGACAAATTCCTCAATAAATTAAGATAAAAAATTATTCGTTTTTTAAAAGTGGTGGGAAAACCAAAATTACATGTTTAATGAAGAAAATAATTTGGGCATTAATGGGTTAGTAAAATAATTGTTTTTCGGATTTTAGTAAATACATGGCAACTAAAACCCGATGGAATTAAATAAACAACAAACCAAAGGGACACTAAGGGAAAAACAATAGTGGAAAAGTTATGTTACGGCTTCCCCTGGATGCAAAAAGTTCAAAAGGCTCAACTAGGTATACAAAAAAATAAGTTTACGTATAAAAAAATTAGAAATTTTCCGCAATTAGCAGCAAATAAGACAAAAGAGAGAGAGAGAGAGAGAGAGAGAGAGAGAGAGAATTAACAGCACCTATCGTGGCAACAACAGAAACTAAAAGGATGGTAAATGGAATTAATATTTTTAATTGATTTTTCAATGTCATTTGAGATCGTTCCACAATTTTCCGATTATTAGAAGACTTGAATATTTTAAACATTTTCCCCGTGAGGGTCAAAATGGGTGGTGAGGGGCAAGAGAAGTGCATAATATGAATAAGTGGTCACATGGCTTTCCGACGATATATAGCATGAGGGGTGTCGACTAAATTTAGATAAGTGCACCCACGAGAGCAAAAGGGGGATGCCAGAGGTTTATAGCATGAAATAGTGTTCACAGAGCTTTCCAGTGATATAACAGGTGTCGGCAAAATTTCGAAAAGCGCCTCGCAGGGTGTCAAATATCACGCTCTCCGAAATACACCCTCCCCCATCTTTTCGAAATTTTCATACATTATAAACAATATTTATCAAAGGGTTCTGTAAAAAAAAAAAAAAAAAAAAAAAAAACAGATCTAAAATGATGAAAACGCCACAATTTCACAGAATTTTAAAAAATCACCGGGGGTTTCAAATGAGGCATAAGGCAAGAAAGGTTCATAATATGAAAGAGTGGTAAGAGTACTTTCTAATAATAGATCACATGGCGGATTCAAAAAAGTTTCAGAATTTTTGTCTCCCTCAATAACTTCCCCTCAAGGGTGTAAGTTTTAAAATTGCTGAAACATATGTTTAATTTTTTTAAATGGATTTATTTTCTGCAATTTCATGTTCCTACTTAAAATGGCTGCTAAAAATGTGCCAAATGGTCTTAAAAGTTCGACCCTCTTTTAACCCTTTCAGTCAGAAAATTTCTAAAGTCAATGATGTACATGTTTAATTACTTTTTTTAGTAGATTTATTTCCTGAATTTTCACGCTCCTACCTAAACTGGTTGCAAGATGTTCGATAATTTTAGGTACCGGTACTCCCCTCATTAACTCCATTAAGGGGAGGGGGATTTTCAATCAAATTTAAGAATAATAAGAAACAACAACAGTTACTCTTTTAAATTGACCACCCTATACTAGCGAAGAAAAGAAAAATGATATAACTTAAATGAAACTAATAAACTTACAACTAATGATGTCAAAATTAGGCATTTGTATTGAAAATTTCCGAGTTTGAAATAATTTCAGTATTTAAAAAATGAAGCTCCAAAAACCTCTTTTTTTCTGTTATAGTTTGAAGATGATTATGGATGAAGTATTTCTCAGTGTTGATGTTAAGTGATGGCCCGGTGGGACATTCATGTCCCCCGAAAGATTGGAGATTTTGTGTTTTCAATGATAAAAAAGTGCTATCCCTTACTCCCGAAATTCTAAATGTTCTTCCCGGATCCACAGAAATATTTGACGGAGAAAAGTGTTTGAATTCAACACTGGATATTCTCTCTCTCTCTCTCTCTCTCTCTCTCTCTCTCTCTCTCTCTCTCCCCCTCTCTCTTTTTTTCTCTATTTGCACACGCAGCTACCGCGCTTATGTTGTCGAAAAAAATTATCCACATGCAATGCGTTAAATAAACAACAATGTAATGTGATTAACAGCTCATGTCATAATACGTTTCCTTTTCCCAACAAAGTTACTTGAGCTGAAAATCGTTTCCTCTGTAGTCACATTTCCCCGCATTTTTTGTGGAAAATTGTGTTGCCATTTCTTTTAAGTAAATCTCGTTCTTAACCACGAGAGAATTTGTTATAAAAAGGACGAATGTAATTAAATTCTTCTTTGCGTTTCTTACGAAACAGCGTATATTTTTGAGAGAAATTCTCTTCATTTTTTTGCAAGAAGAAAAAACATTATTTTTCGGCATTTTGTTTATGAGACTTAATGTCATTTTAAAGAGAAACAGTCTTGAAAATATTATATTTATCCATATGTGGATGCATGTGGTTAAATTAAGGAAATGTAAAATTAAACAAACATTTTCCTGAAGATCGAGTGAGTATTTTAAACTATTACTCAAGTCATTCGTACAGTTTATTTGCGGTAATTTATTTTTACATTACGTAGGTGATTTTGCATCTTCAACATATTCATTAAATGTTACACTATCGGATTTTTGTTTATTTTCTTTCCTTCAAAATTCTTTTTTCAAAAAAGCGTAAATGCTGATAGGGCAAAAGTCTCCAAAAGCAAATATTCGAAAAATTTAGAAAAAAAATATTGAATGTATCCTCATGTAAATACACATAATCATTATTTTTTAATATATTAGGCGAAATTTAAATATTTATCTATTTAAATATTTATCTATATTATAGCTATCCCTTTTCTTCCTCTATTTCACCAAAATTCAGCAAAAAAAATGAGGGGTTGTATCCAAATTTAGTAGTATATGCCATATTGTGGATTCTATATTCACACTAATCAATGGATATATGGATAGAGCCCCTCATCTTTTTGCTTCATTTTGGGAATAACGGATTTTGAGCTTATTCTATCGACGACCACTTTCCGAATTTTCAAGCTATGTTTTTTAGGCTTTCACAAAAGTTGCTCTTTACATTTAGTTAACACAATATGCAAATGAAGTTTTGATAGCGTTCGTGCATGCGCAGTGAAAAGTTATTTAGTAAACCTGCCCGTTTTCATACAATTTTTATTAGTTTTTAATTCTGATTACAGGGTATTGTGCGTACAACATTGTTTGTCATATTTTCGGAAAAGAACATTATTATATATTAAGCACTCTGCAAATTGTAAACATAAAACTTGGCAAAATTTGGGACTTTGTTATAAAAAAAATTAATTTCACTCCGAGTATACATGCTATCCACATAAAAATGAACACAGTTTATTACAGTAAGCCACTTAATCATAATCTACAGTTTGTACGCTTTTGCTATCCAAAAGATATTAGTTCTTTTTCAATATGTTGACGGTCCCCTATGGAAATTCGGGAAAAAAATCTTCACTATAATTCTTCACGGAAAATACCTCATGTATTTTTTCTAGATATTTAACAAAATGTCTAAAATCGCAAGAGGCCAGTCATCTTTGGCCATATAGTGTAGTATGAATGTAGTATGAAACAGAATTAATAAAGTCATGGTGCACTTTTGACTAGTCACAGTAAATCAACGAAACAAGATAGATATATAAAATCTTCACCTAATAAAGAAAAAACTCTCTAATTTTCATACTTGTTCATTACAGTTCTATATGTCTTCCATTTGTTGCTCAACACACATGTAAACGACATTCAAGTTCTTCCCACACACAGTTAAGGGTCCTGTCCCTGCCCGCGAAGACACTCGCGAGCTAATGCGATTCTTATGGGGAGGCATTTTTCTAATAACTCTTTCGCATTTTGACATTTTTAAATATATTTTTTTCATTGGATAGCTGAGGTCCATAGCTCTTTGATTACTTTATTCGATTTTGGTCGCAAGGATTTTCTATAAAGCTACTTTCACTTCCAAAACCGGTTCAGAAAGTGAAAGTAACTTTATAAAAAATACTTGCGACCAAAATCGAAGTGCGCCCCCCCCCTCCTCACACACACACTTTCCTTAGGAAATACCTAGATTTTTAGGTAGATTTCGTATGAAATACTACCTATAACGGTCGCTCTCATGTTGGAATTTCTGAAAAATTTTTGCAGATCTGCGCCGATCATGACCTCTAGACCCCGAATCTACCATCAATAAAAAAGTTTATATCTATCTATCTATCGGTGTATATCACTTTTTTATGGACACGATAACTTTTATAATTCTACTCAGACCTTCTTCAAACTTTTACATAAAATCAAGGGGTATAAAATCTCGGTCAAGTTCGTTAATGGGCAAAATTGGACCAAGGGGGTGGAAATAGGGAGGGTTTTTGTGAAAACAGAAAAAACGGCATAACGTCTTAATTAAAATAGATATAGAATCGGTTTAAAGTTTATATTACTTCTAAAAAATGGGCCAAAAGTTTATGCATGACAGATTTTTTATAAAGTAAAAAATGGGCTCAAGGGCCGAAAAAAACAAGGTTTTAGGGAGAAAAAAATTCGTAACTTCTTCAATTCTCAAAATATCAAATTGAACTAAGTTTTTTAAAAATGTTCTTAAAATTATCTAAAACTTTTGTACCTAAAAGTTTTTGATAAAACTATTTCTTACCGATGAAAAAAAAATAAAAACGATAAAAAGAATACTGCCCAGTTTAACTGAGGGCACTGAGCTCACAGGCTATGCATACTAATTGCACATTGCAGGCTTCTATTTTCAAGGGTTATTTCCGATCGAAAAAAAATCAAAGGAGGGGAAACAGCTCCCCCTTTCCCCCTTTTATACTTAATCATTGAACCTCCTAAACTAATCAGGGACATGCTTTATCATATAAAAAATCTATATCCAAAATTCAGCGCAAATCGGAAAATTCTTAATAAAAACCCATTTATATAATTGAAGAGGAGTTATCCCTTTCTCTTTTATATTTAACCATTAAACTTCCAAAACTATTCAGAGATTTGAACGAAATCTGAATATTCTGCATGAAAAACCCATTTATATCAATTAAAGGGAGGGGCATTAGAACCCCTGTTCCCCCTGTTTACACTTATACAATGAACACCTAATACCAATCACTGAGGCGCCTCATTAGAATGATCTTATACCTAAATTTTGAACGAAAACTGGTAATTCTGAATGAAAAACCCATTTATATCAATTAAGGGGAGGGGCATGAGCCCCCCATTCCCCCTCTTATACTTATCGAATGAACTCCAAAAACTAATCAGGGAAACGCCTTATCAGGATATACCTGCATACAAAATTTCAAGTGAATAGGATACTTTTATCATGAGTTATCGCGTTACGCATGTACGAACGTACATACAGAACGGGCGGGCACATAAGCTCTCAGGCTAAGATAGCCTGTGAGCTAAAAAACAATAAAAAGAATATTGCCCAGTTAAACTGATGGCATTGAGCTCACAGGCTACGCATACTAATTGTACACTACACCCTTATGTTTTCAAGGGTTAATTCCGTTCGCAGAAAAAAATAAGGAGGAGGGAACAGCTCCTCCCTTTCCCCTTTCTATGCTTAATCATTGAATTCTCTAAACTGATCAGGGACATGTTTTATCATTAAAAAATCCATATCCAAAATTCAGAGCAAATCGCATAATTCTTAATAAAAACATATTTATATAATTTAAGAGAAGTTATCCCCCTCTTTTATATACTTAACCATTAAACTTCCAAAACTATTCGGAGATTTGAACGAAATTTGACAATTCTGCATAAAAAAAAACCATTTATATAAATTAAGGGGAGGGACATTAGTATCCCCATTTCCCCTGTTTATATTTATCCAAAGAACACCTAATACCAATCACGGAAGTGCTTCCTCAGAAAGATCCTATGAGTAAATTTTGAACAAAAACTATTATTTCTGCATAAAAAACCCATTTATATCAATTAAGGGGAGGGGCATGAGCCCCCGTTCCCCCTCTTATACATATCGAATGAACTCCAAAAACTAATCAGGGAAGCGCCTTATCAGGATATACCTATATACAAAATTTCAAGTGAATGGGATATTTTTATCATGAGTTATCGCGTTACGCACGTACGAACGTACATACAGAACGGGCGGGCACATAAGCTCTCAGGCTATGATAGCCTGTGAGCTAAAAAGGGGGTGAAAAAAGACAGAAATCCACAACTTCGTCAATTCTTAAACTATCAAATCTAAATAAATTTATATTACTTCTCAATATTACCTACAACTTTTATATTGACAAGTTTTTCATAGGACCGATTCTTATACCAAAAATAAATTAAACAAAAATAGGAGTTGAAGAAAAAACCCCAAATCCAAACTATTTATATTCTGACTTTTTTTTAAATTCATTTTTGATTTTAAACTCATCCAAATGGCAGATTCTCTTATTTAGAAACTATATAATGTGACGCATTAGACAGTGTTTTGGTAAATATAAAATATATTTCAAAAAAGTCTGCCAAAAAGGTATTTTGAACAGAATTCCCCGAAGTGATCGTGATTAAAAATTTGAGAAAGAATTCAAATAACAAATTGCGTTTTTTCTGACTCGTTTTTAAATCCATTTTTGCTCTCAAACAGTTCCAATTTACAGATCGTCTTATTTAGGAATTATATAATGTAATGCATTGGCCAGTTTTTTGATAAAGACAGAATGTATTAAAAAAAAAAAAAAAAAACGCTGCCAAAAAGGGTATTTTGAACAGAAGTCCCCGAAGTGATTGTGATTGAATATTTGAGAAAGTATTCAAATAATAAATTGCATTTTTTCTGACTCATTTTTAAATTCAGTTTTGTGCTCAAACGCATCCAATTGGCAGGTTCTCTTATTTAGGAACTGTATAATGTGCCGTAGTGGTCAGTTTTTTGATAAAGGCTGAATTTTTTTTTAAAAAATGCTGTCAAAGTCACTTCGTATAAAATTTCTTGAAGCGATCATGTTTAGAGAATTTTATTCAAATAACAAATCGGTTATTTTATGACTCATTTTTAAATTTAATTTTGCTTTCAAGCGCATTCAGTGACAGTTTTTTGTTATTTAGGAACTATGTAATGTACTATATTGGTCGATTTTTTAAGTCAGAATATATTTCAATATATGTTGTCAAAATGGGCGTTTGAGCCAAATTTCGCTTAAGATGATTCTGATAAAACCAGTTCTTGCAAAAACTGAAATTAAAACTTTTTCGACAGCGGCCAAATAAATTTGTTAAACTGGGTTTATCTATAATCATTTTTTTTTTTAAATGAACACTTTTTGAAATCTACCTCCGCCTATAGGCCAAGCCGACAGGGATTTTCTTACATTTATTGTAAAACCACCTGATGTATTTTTCCTGAAGCAGACCATCATGTAACATTAAAAACGACCACTAAATAATTAGTTTTTAGCATAACGTTTTAAAAAACTGAAATTTAATTTTCAAAAATCACTCTACAAAAATACAAGTTAAACTGTTATGCATTTTGTCGGACGCTCCTCTCAGTCCACCAAACTTAGAAGAATGTCCTAGGTAGTTTAAGCTGCCACCACCGATATTAATGGGTGATATCGGTCACCTGCTGTGAGGATTGGGTAAAATAACACTGACGCTGTTAATGAACTGAACTAACAGTTTATTTAAGATATAGATATGTACACAAGAAACAATATTTACAACTATCTACAATTACAACTCGGATATAGATGATCCGGTTCAACATTAAATTAACTACACTAAACGTTGGTTGTGTACCGTTCAGCTTACACTTTCTTCCTCACACTCAACGCACGTTCGATACGCTTTATCAGAGATTACTGCAGAATCTCAATACACAAGGGTATTAGGCCTCACTTCTCGGCCTATAACACTATCCACCGGGACGCCTTGTCCCACGCTCAAAATATACACTATCCAACAGGACCACAAATCCTGAGCGACCTATCGGTCTCAACGCCAAGCGAGAACTGTCTCCAACCTCTCAGTCCAGAGTTGACCTTGTCAGAGATCTTCCTTCCCCCAGCAGGGCCTCTTAGAGTTCCTCCATTGGTTAAATTCCGCATACCAACCTTGAGTCATCACATCTCCTGTTTACACATCACTCCAATAGCTATATGACAGCTGAGGCACGCCCCGCGGCCATCACTTTCATTCATCAACGAGTGCGTCATCTGCACACCTGTGTCAACATCTGTCATTCGTTATTATAGAAAAGAAAGAAAGGTATTTCGAGCTTCACGGATACACAACCCACAATACATAAAATATTCAGATAAGAAAATGCCATTCCTTTCTAATTCAGAGCAGAGGTTTTTCTAGGAACCTGACACCCCCCCACCTTAGCGGAAAATATGCCTCTTAGGGGCTAATTTTCCCCAAACATATAATAATATTACGGAAGAGTTCAATAGTCTCTTTGCAGATTTCTTCATTCTAAATATTACATAGGCATTTTCAGGTGTCTGAACATTCTCTACTGACATCTCTACATAACCTTATACTAATACTACTATTGCATAAACAATACACATGCTAATTTACTATTATAAACACAAAACTTAAAAAAAAATATTTACACACACACAAAAAAAAATTAGACATGTGATGACATCCTTTAAGGTTGTCTACTATTTTGACATTGATACTGATGGGCTAGTAACTGGTTGTTCTTCCCAGCTCTTTCTCTGTAGCCTCGAAATTGCATCAGCATTCAAATGTTGAACTCCGGGACGATGAGAAATGCTCAGGTTCCAGCGTTGCAAGGCTAGAGCCCACCTAGTGAGTTTGGGCGACCTTGGGGTTGTTTCCGTGAGAAATTTTAATGGATTATGATCGGTAATGACCTTAATTTGAGATCCATAAGTCCACTTTTCAAACTTCCGCAACCCGAAGAGAACACTCCAAGCCTCTTTCTCTATACTCGGCCAAGCACGCTGAGCCCCTGACAATTTCTGACTGGCAAAAGCTATAGGTTTAAACTGACCCTTTTCATCTTTTTGAGTAAGACAACATCCTACTGCAAGGTCGGAAGCATCGGCGTGAAGCTGATATTCCCGGCCTACGATAGGTGTAGCCAAACTCGTCACTTTACACAACTCATCTTTAAGAGTATTAAATGCTTTTTCTGCCCTTTCATCCCATGGTACAGTATTTTTGACATTTCCTTTGGTTAATTCGGTTAAAGGTATAGCTATCTCAGCATAATTTGGAATATAAGATCGGTAGAATCCCATTAATCCCAAAACTGATCTAACTTCCTTTTTAGTCTTTGGTCTCTTTAAGTCCCTTATTGCTCCGATTTTCTCCTCATCAGGTGCATGAGTTCCACCCCCAATAACATGACCTAAAAACTTAGTCAATTTCTCTCCAAATTTACATTTGTCTAGTCTAATCGTAAAATTTCTATTTTTCAACTCTTCAATGACAGCCCTGACATGCTCACAATGCTCTTCCCAGGTATCGGAGAAAATGATGACATCATCAATATATGCTTCTGCATACCTCCGATGACCTTGGAGAACCTCATTCATGTCTATTTGAAACGTAGCAGCAGCCCCTGATAATCCAAAAGGCATTGTACGCCACTGATAAGTTCCGTTATGCGTCGTAAAAGCTGTCAGAGGTTTACAATCCTCAGCCATTTTAATTTGCCAATAACCCCTCAATAAATCTATTGAAGATAAATATTTAGCCGCCTCTGCGGTATACATAATTTCTTGGGAATCTTTCATCGGGAAGGTGGGAACCTGCGTTACAGAATTTAAAGCTCTGTAATCAATACACATTCTGACAGTTGCATCTTTTTTCGCAACGCAAACAATTGGATGACTAATTTCAGCATTCGACGGTTCGATTAGATTTAATTCTAATAACTCCTGAATCTGCCTATCCACTTCCTCTTTATAAGCTACCGGCACGCTATATAACTTTGGTTTTTTTCCTTTCTACACCGGGTTTCAGATCAATACGATGTTCCCCTACTTCCGCTGGTCGTACAGGACCCATAAACACTTCTTTATTTTCCCTCAAAATGGACTTTAAATCTTGGACTTGACTATTAGATAGCCCTTTTATTTCAAACCTCTCAATATCCCGTTCTATCTCTTGATCCCGGTTCAAAATAGGAATTTCCCCAACTTCTCCAAATTCCTCATCACCTTCGAAAACAATATTAACTATATTACATTTAGCGATAAATTCTCTTATCTTATTTTGGTGCACATGCTTCCTACTCCCGTCGGCTAACTCAACAATAAACGAATGCTGGTTTCGTTTTTCTACAATAGTTGCCAGCCCTTGCCACCTAGAATATAACTTATTAGTCGAATCGGGGATTAACAGTATAACTTTATCGCCTACCTCAAACGTTTTTTCTTTTGACCTTAAATTATAATGATACGCCATTCTATTTTGTTGAACCTCAGACGACAATTTTGCCTCATTTGCGGCTCTTTCTAAGCGGTTCTTAAGTTTATCCAAGTACTCATGAATCGGCGTAGTATCTAACTGCGCTCCCTTATTTTCTCCTGCCCATGACGACTTAAGAATCGATAACGGACCCTCCGGCGCTCTACCATATAATAACTGGAAAGGTGCGATTCCCGTCGTAGAATTTGGGACTTCCCTATACGCCCATAATATTAATGGTATTTGTTCATGCCATTTTTTTTTCCTTCTTCCCTAATCGTATGATGTAGCATACGTTTAAGAGTCTGATTAAATCGTTCCACAAGTCCGTTGGACTGTGGATACTGTGGAGTCGAAAATCTTGGACTAGCACCTAACCTTTTCTCAAATTCTTTCGTTAAGTCGGCAGTAAAATTGGTTCCATTGTCGCAGGCAATTACATTAGGAATTCCTGTTCTCATAAATATTTGAAGTAACGCCTCACACGCGGTTTTAGCAGTCAAACTTTTTAGAGGGATCGCATCCGCCCATCTGGTATGCTGATCAATTAAAGTCAGTATATACCGATGCCCTTGTGAACTTTTAGGATCAATAGGCCCAATTAAATCAACATTAACAACCTGAAATGGAAGTTCCGGCCGCGACACTGGGGAAATAGGAGCTCTATCATTTACTTTAACCCCTCTAGTCAATTGGCACTCTAAACATGATTCACAAAACTATTTAGCTTCTTTTGCCATTCCCTCCCAATAAAAAGAATACCTTATTCTCTGCAACGTTTTCTTGGCTGCATGATGCCCTCCAAATACCGATGAATGCGCTAATTTTAAGATTTCTTCCCTTCTTACCTTGGGTACTACTAATTGCGCTATAGTTTCGCCTAACAATTTCTCTTTATGATACAATAATCCGTTTACAATATAATAATCCCCTTTTTCCTTTTTAGCTAATTCCCAAGCTTTCTCTAATTCTTTACATTCCAACTGGGATTTCTTAAACATATCTGAGTTGCTAACAATAGATTCATTATTTTCCTCCGTTTCAGTTTTTTCTGGATCCTGACTTTGTACATTTTGCGATCTCGCGTCTATTACGTAAACATTACAGCTATCGTTACTTACATCTTCCTTTTCATTCGAGTTATCAATAATAATTTCGGAACTTTTTAATTCTTCGGACTCTATCAATGGCTCCTCAAGATTGACACCTGACAACTCATTAATCACCTCGGGATGTAAAATTACTTGCTCATTAATATTATCAGTTACTGCGCAAAGTACTTCCTGATGAATAATATTAGTTTGCCCGAATTGCGGAATAGCTAGCGGTAGTTTAACTAACGGTGATTTAACAGCTTCACCAAATAACCCTTGTAAATAAATACTACCCGCTCCCTTTAATTTCTCTTCCGGTACTAAATCTTTATGAACAACACTAATCTCACATCCAGAATCAACCAATCCCTTTGCTTTTTGCCCATTAACACTAACTTCAATTTTCTCAAGTTTATTTAATTTCTCACCAATAACATTAGTTTTCTGCTCGGGCTTTTGCCGATATTCTAGCCACAATAGCCCCATTAGGTAACTCTTGATTTTCTTTCACCATAATCTTATGAACACCTGCTTTCTGGTCTCGCCCTTTATTGCCATTATTAGTTCCCTCATTACCCACTTTATTACAAAAACGTTGGTAATGACCTCTCAAACCACACTTAAAACATTTAGGCCCTGAAGCATCATTCGTCTTCTTAAACTCTGTTTTCCTATCCGGAAAAGAATTACACTCATTCCTACCATTCTGCCTCCAACTACCCCTAAATTTATTATCCTCCCTCGGTCTCATTTTTTCATTGTTTATGTACTTATCTTTACCTTTAAAGCTTTTATGCGTAACCGCATAAGACTTATGTTTAGCATCAAAATAATTATCACACTCTTTAGCAATTTTAGGAGCTTCTAACCATTTACCCTGGTGAGTTAAACTAATATATGCTGCAGTATCCTCATCTAGCGTACTCATTAGCTTATCAGTAACTATTAACTGGTTGACCTTTTCATAAGTGTCCGCACCTCTAATCTTACAGTAATTTTCCCACGTCGCTATTAAACGCGATACAAATAATACATGGGTTTCGTTCGGATTTCTCCTAGCTTTCCGGAAATTTTCTAAACATGCCTTCGGGGTTGGCTCATGTTCCCTTAGGACTAACTCCTTTAATTCCTCATAATTCTCCATTTGTTCCTTAGTGGTATAAATTAACAAATTATCCGCCTTATCTCCTAACATATTTAGTAGAATTTCGGCCTGCTGGTTTTCCGGTACATCTTTAGTTTGGAATGCCCTTTCTAAACTGTTGAAAAATAAATTCCATCCCTCAGTCCCTTCTGGTACTTTGATAGATAGAGTTTTAATACTTTTGATCAATTTTTCTATATTACTTTCATTATTAGATTCCCTAACATTAGAATTATTTGCCGAACCTTGAACCCTTAGTCTCTCCATTTCTAATTCATGTTCCATCCTCAATTTCTCCATTTCTAACTTATCGTGTTTTTCTTCGCGCTCTAACCTTTCCTGTTTTTCTAACCTTTCGCGTTCTAATTTTTCCTGTTTTTCTTCACGCTCTAACTTTTCCTGTTTTTCTAACTTTTCGCGTTCTAATTTTTCTTGTTCTAATCGTTCTGCAACAATAGCGTCAGATAATTCCTTAATAACCCCCTCATCATACTCATCACTGTCCATTATCTTTTTCTTAAGCTGAATTCTGGTATCATCTTCCGCGAATTCAACACCCAATTCTTCAGCTATCACCTGAAGATCAACCTTTTTTAGTTTCAATAAGAAAGCCATACCTTCACCGATTGTTATAACCACCCCACAAGAATAGTTAAACCTACCAACTTAATATTTCCTAAATTTCTAACTTAGTACAGATATTTCTCCACTTATTATACTAATTAATACCATTTCAGATAATCCATGCATTTCATTTCTAATTAACCTACTGAATACTCTAATTTTTCTCAACCATTGATATCACACAATTTACTTCCAATAAAACAAAAAAGTAAAACAATAATTCGATTTGACTGCTATGCAATATAGATTCCAATATATACACTTAGATAACAACATACCATTTACATAATCATACTGATACGTTGATATTGAATAGAAGTATTGATGTCAATCAAGAAATCCACATAAAGAAAAATTGTACAACATGCATATATAAATTTCTACAATTATCCTCATAAAATATTTCCGAACTCAATACTGGTTCTCACACTTAAAACAAATATACCGAAAATCTTCACTTTTATTTTTACTCACTATGGCTCTCTTTTGAGCCTTTTTTTTTTCCACTATGGCTCTCTTTTGAGCCTTTTTTTTCTATGGCTCTCTTTTGAGCCTTTTTTTTCACTATGGCTCTCTTTTGAGCCTTTTTTTTTCACTATGGCTCTCTTTTGAGCCTTTTTTTTTTCTCACTAGTATTGGCCAATTAAAATTTTCATTTGCTTAGAATTTTGATAATGCAACTCTTAAAATTTAAACAGTATTGCTTCATTTAACAATTACTTTAACAATAATTTAGATTTAATGCATTAATTTAGTTCACTAATATCATTATAAATAGCATATCATTATCATCTCAAATTATTATGACCTTTCTTTAAAACAATAGCAATATGGTTACTAATTCTTTACACCTATCTGAACACAATTATTTCATTGCACATAAATTACCTAGACAATTTACTTAAATTACTATTAATTATACAACAATACAATTTGGTTCGAGATGTCAGAAGAAATGAATGATCAAAACACCTTACCTTATACTTTCTTTGCTGGATTACTTTTCTAATCACAGGTAGCTCCACGATGTAGCGGTAATATGGCACAACAGTTCAGTTTAGTTCTTTCTAATAAAGATACGCACAACACTTTAGTCCACACTAGACGATATGGCACGATACTTTATCACACACTCGACGATCCGTCACGATACTTTAGCACATACTCGACGATACGGCACAACACTTTACACACATTCGACGCTACGGCACGACACTTTACACACATTCGACGATACGGCACGACACTTTAGCATACAATCGACGATCCGGCACGATGCTTTAGCACATACTCGACGATATGGCACGACCACACAAGAATTCCACTGGATACTCTGGCATTAACAGACTGCAACACGGCTCGCTGGTCACTGGTTTCAGGCGATTCTATCCCACCGCTGCCACCAATTTGTCGGACGCTCCTCTCAGTCCACCAAACTTAGAAGAATGTCCTAGGTAGTTTAAGCTGCCACCACCGATATTAATGGGTGATATCGGTCACCTGCTGTGAGGATTGGGTAAAATAACACTGACGCTGTTAATGAACTGAACTAACAGTTTATTTAAGATATAGATATGTACACAAGAAACAATATTTACAACTATCTACAATTACAACTCGGATATAGATGATCCGGTTCAACATTAAATTAACTACACTAAACGTTGGTTGTGTACCGTTCAGCTTACACTTTCTTCCTCACACTCAACGCACGTTCGATACGCTTTATCAGAGATTACTGCAGAATCTCAATACACAAGGGTATTAGGCCTCACTTCTCGGCCTATAACACTATCCACCGGGACGCCTTGTCCCACGCTCAAAATATACACTATCCAACAGGACCACAAATCCTGAGCGACCTATCGGTCTCAACGCCAAGCGAGAACTGTCTCCAACCTCTCAGTCAAGAGTTGACCTTGTCAGAGATCTTCCTTCCCCCAGCAGGGCCTCTTAGAGTTCCTCCATTGGTTCAATTCCGCATACCAACCTTGAGTCATCACATCTCCTGTTTACACATCACTCCAATAGCTATATGACAGCTGAGGCACGCCCCGCGGCCATCACTTTCATTCATCAACGAGTGCGTCATCTGCACACCTGTGTCAACATCTGTCATTCGTTATTATAGAAAAGAAAGAAAGGTATTTCGAGCTTCACGGATACACAACCCACAATACATAAAATATTCAGATAAGGAAATGCCATTCCTTTCTAATTCAGAGCAGAGGTTTTTCTAGGAACCTGACACATTTAATCACCTCAGTTCTGATACAAATATTACGAGGGACCTCAAAAATCAGTATAAAATCATTCTAAAACGTCTCCACTGATGTATCAGTCTATATATCGGTGCTTATGATATGCATGCATTTATTAAAAAGGTCCAAAGGCGATTTTAACAATTCTAGAAGCGTTTAAATTAATGTAAAAGATGTGCTACAGCTCATATTCAAAATATTAAAATAATTGAGAGAAAATAATAAGAAAAAAATTATTTTTCATTTATTCATTTTTGATACTAAGTAAATGAAATTAATTTTCTTATACATTAAATTAAGTCTAGAATGTTTAGATAAAATTTTGACATTTACAAAATATAAAATACAGTATACAATAAATTAGTTATACAGCTTTCTAAAACACATCAAAATATTAGAATAAAATTTAGATTGATTCAAAATATTGGAATATTTATTTTATGCAACAGTATGAATCTGAACAACCTTATGAATATGAAGTAAATGGTAGTTAATAATTTGTAGCATCCCTTTTAGCTTTCATAACAACGTACAATTGATCTTGAATACTACATACAAGGTTTTTACAAATATTCCTATCAATATTAGTCCAAATAGACTTCGTATGTGCCATTAACTCAGTTTCATTTAAAGGAGGATTTTCTTGCAGTTTTTTCTTCATTATATACACCATAAGTTTTCGATGGGATTAAGATCTGGTGAGTTTGGTGACAAAGTACCTTCATGCTGTGTTGGTGGAACTAATTTTTAGTTGACACCAGTCTTCAATGCAGGGGATGGCCCGGGGGGGGGGACATTCCCCCCGGAGTAATGAAATGTATCCCCCCAGAAAATTTGAGATTTTGAGTTTTCAGTTGTCAAAAAGTGCAACCCCCCCCCCCGGAACTCCATAATGTCCCCACCGGAGTCACAGAAGTCTCTCCCTGAGAAAAGTGTCTGAATTCATCCCTAGTTGACACCGTGGTATGCGGTGATGCTAAATCTTGTTGAAAAATGAAATCATCTTCAAATAAATCTTCTGATGATGGAATTATGTAATATTCGAAAACTTCTTGATATATCTAAGAATTAACCTTTTCGTAGACGATTCATAACTTTCCAGGTCCTTCTACACTCATGCAACCCAATCCATGGCACTAACAGCAAATTTTACATAACATTTTAGGCATTCCTTATCAAATGCTTCTTACTTCATTCTTCAAATTCGAATAAATTGATTGCCATATGAAACACAAAACGTACTTTCTTCATTAAATAATATATTTTTCCGATCTTCTTCGCCCCACAAACGTCTTGATTTACACCAATTTAATCTTATAAGCTTTTGTTTTGCAGTCATGGGAAGTTTTGTTTTCGGTATACAAGACTCAAATTTAGGGAGAGGGCTTAATGTTGTTGATGTAGAAACTTCAACTCCTTCTTCTTTCCATTTTCGGTGCAAGAACCGCACATTTTTAAAATGTTTTTTCTTAACTATACGCTTCAGTTTCCTGTCATCTCTAGCAGATGTTTTTGGTTTACGGCCGCCATTTCGGAGATTATTTTGAAAATTTCCATTTTATTTAAATAATATGTTACTATTTTATAACGCTTGCTTGCAAACAATGTAAATATTTCCCTATATAAAATTGATTTTTACCATGCCGATACAAATCAACCCTACGAAATTTAATCAGGACTATCACTCACACGACCCATTTTAAGATAAAAAGCAAACAAATTGCAAAAAGAATACTGATTTTAAATAAAATCGTCTGAATTTAATCAATGATGCCACCAGTTATGAATTGATGGTAATTAAAGAAGAATTAATGTGAAATATTCTAATATTTTGAACTACTTGAATAAATATCGTAATATTTTGATTTTTCAAAGCAATTTTTTTTTTTTCAATTAATCTTTTCAAAAATTATATTCATTTTAAGATAATAAATAAGTTTAATCAACAATAAGTTCTTAATAAAAATATCATTTGCATATTTGCATTAAAAGACATTAAATTACCAAACGATATTTTCAATTTGTAAAAAAAAGTAATTATTCTAATATTTTAAATATGACATGTATGGTTTGGCGACATATATTATAAGGGCATAGATCTACAATTAAGCAAAAGTGTGCTAAGCATAACTTTTTTTTTTTTTTTTTTTTTTTTTAGATATTGACAAACATATCAAAAAGCTTTCCTGGAAGCCGCCGTTAGTATTTTCTCGCCGCAGCTCAGTAAATCTAAAGTAATAACAGGTTTCCGAAATGATGAAGTTCCGTCTATCAGAGCCTGATTACTAACGGGACACTCTCTCACCAGAAAAAATTTATAGAAATTTTCGTCTTCTTTAAACGCCCTTTTCATACAAGATTACTGTCATGAATAAGGAAAAATTCTTTTTTTCTTTTTCCTGGTGGGAGAGTGCCCCGTTAGTAATCAGGCCCTGCCGTCTATAAATATAACAGAAAAATTACCGAGTCGTTAAAGCAGTTTTTTCACATTATTTTTTTTTCTTCTCAGCTGTTTAAACTCTCTTATGTATCGCTGTTGCCCATCATATTTTCTTTCTTTTTTTCCCGGGTTTGTTTCCACACATGGTTTTTTTTTAATTATGTGTATGTATATGCATGTCCATTATATGCATTATATGCAAAAAGAAAAAAGTCCTCTCTCGAACTCTCATGGATTCTTATTATGTATAACGCAAATGGCACATGTTGTAATTTCGAATGCGCAATGAGATGCTATTTAATCCTTTCTAAGTCACAAGGTCAAAGGATTTCTTTTTTAAATGATCCTAAATGTTTTTTTTTTTTTTAGGAGATGGGATGGGACAAAGAAAGAAAAGGAAAGAACTAGTCGTTGGGGGACACCGTGAGACACTTACACATCATAGCTATGCATACTTTAACATATGAAAATAAAACATGTGTAAACTATTTATAAAATGTTTTGCAATTCCAAAATAAAATTTAAACATATTGATGTGAACGTATATGATATTATATGATACTATGTATATAGGAATGGGGCATAAGGAAAGGAGGCAGTAGTAAAATAAACTAGCAAGAGCCGTGCTTTGTTTGGATTCGCGAAGCATTATTTCATAAGATAAATATTTGAAAGGAACATTACTTTTTTATATTATTTTTGCATCTTTATTTAGCAAAAACGTTATCTCATGCTTTGGCGCATTTAAATTTTAGAAATGTAAATTCAGCCAAATAACTAAGAATTTCCTCGGAATTTTTTATTTATGATATCAGGCTGGTATAAATAAAAATATTTTCGAAACAGAATTTTACAAAATATTTTTTTTTTAAATTTTTAACTAAAAGTTTTAAAGATGTTTTTACATTTTCCAATGGCCAGTAACGGCGTTCGTTCTGGCCAATAAGTGTTATTTTTCTCGACACTTTTTAATTACTAATACATTCCAGAAATTATTTATAAACGTAGTTAATATATTTAATTTGGTTGAATTAAATTATTCTTCAATCAATTAAAATATTCTTAAATTATTCGTTAATCTTTCATTTCGAATACCAGACTTAAGAAACTTACCAAATTTAACAAAATATTCACTTTAAATACCAAATATAAGAATTTTAATTTTACTTGTTTACTATTCTTTTTGTTGCCATTTTACCAAAGTAAATACCTAAATAAATAAATCATAATGTAATTCTTTTAAAATCCGTAAGTATATACTGCGTAAATTATTTTGGCAGAATAATGAAAATACATTTTATTTAATATATTAATTATGATTCTATCTATAATTAGTAACCCCATAGTTTATTTTCCTTCCTAAAATAAAAATATACGGATTCAATTTTTTATTTGCAAACGATTTTGGCGGAATAATGAAAATATATTTTATTTAATTAATTAATCATGATTCTATCTATAATTACTAACCCCATGGTTTATTTTCATTCTGAAAATAAAAAGATACGCGTTCAATTTTTTATTTGCAAAAATGCGTCCATAATAGAAAAACATGTAGAATAAATTATTTATTAAAATAATATTTTTTAAAGGTTATTCCGTAAAAAAAATAACATTCTGCAAATCTACATATCATAATTTATTCTTATGTTTAATTTCAAGTCAAAATACTGAATAGATTTTTTATAAAGTGTACGACAAAATGTAACTTGAGTGGCCTAGTAGAGGATTCGCTTCGCTCATCCTAATAAAAGTTCCAAGATGTTACTATTTCAATTTTTAATTTACAGTTTCTTATTGGATAAATATTTAGTACATATAAATTGACAATTCTTAGGTAATAGAAATATAAAATTAACAAACACATATTAGTGATTAAAGTCAAGCATGCATCGTCAACCGATCCTTTTCGAAGGTTTCTATGCGGGAACTTCGTTCCGGCAAGACACAAGCATACCGGAGCCCATCATCTGCTCTCAATCGCAGCTTCCGGTCATCTCTCCTCCAGTAATCTTCGAACGTTCACACCCTGCATATTGCTCTTACAAGGAAGGTCTCCATACGGGCTTACTCCGAAAAATCTGAAAAAGTACAGAATGTTCTTCTCATGAGGATATATACGTTTACAAATTTTTTTTCGGCAGAACCTCCGTACCCTGTTCGTAAAAAAATAATGTAAATTTCGTTATTTGGCGATTTATCATCGGTTGGCGATGAAAAGCAATTTCTAAAAATGGTTTCTTTTTTATGTCAAATGCATTTTAAAAGAAAAAAATTCATGTTCAACGTGTTAAGATAAATTAAATATCTTTGGTTTTGTCAGTTTTAGTTTCTTTTAAGTATAACTTCGTTATATTGATCTTTATATGTATTTATATTAAAATTTGACCATCAAAATTTGAGATTTAAAACGAAATTTAAATTTAAATTAATTAAATTTGTTTCAAGTTCAAAGTCCAGTTGAGCATTGTCAATTTGATTTTGTTGCTATGGAAATGTCTGGCTTTTATTTTTGAATACACTTAAATGCATGAAAATAATTTTACTGAATAAGAATTTTACATATATGAAAATATTTTTTCCAGAAGTAAATTAAATAACAGCAACAAATAATATATATATATGCAATTTAATATACATATATGTATATAATATACTATGTATAAATGTATAATGTATAACGTATGTATATGTATGTATATGTATGTATATGTAATACTATGTATATATGTATAAATAGATTACAAATATATCGCAACTAATTATTCAATCGGTTTCGTTTTTTATGCAATATTTATATTTTTATTGTCTTTTACATTCACGCCTTAAAATAAAAAAAAATAAAAAATGAAAATCTTTTATATCTTTCATCAGAACGAATATTTCGAGAGTTCGAAAAAAAAAATCAGGATAATCGAGGTTACTGATATCAAATAGGCTTCTTCCCATTATACATAAGAAGTACACAACACATTTCAACTCTCTGTCTCAGTTTGTTTGGGAGTTAGAGCGTTTACAGACAAACACACAGACTGACGGACGGTAATTTTTTTTTTCTAAAAATATGTTTTGCGGAATATCCAGTGTCTGTCAGTGTAAATCCGTCAAAAAATTTTTTGGGATTTTCAAAACGATTGCAAGATTTACCCTGTACTACGTATGATGGATAATTGAAAAGCAATTTTTATATACAGTGGACTCTCTCTATTCTGAACACCCACGGGACCGATCAAAAATGTTCAGAACATAGGGGTGTTCATTATAAAGAAAGATTGGAAATGCATTACTACTGCTACTCTATAGGGTGACCGAACCAGTAGCTGGTGAAATAAGGTCAGTGCTTTGGTGTTTTTATTGTATTTTCATCCTTTTAAGCTTTAGAAGTAGACTAACATGGGTATTTTCTGTTAGCTGGGTGTCAGTGTAATATATGCATCACTGTAAAAAAAATTTAAGAGGTTACTAAAATTTTTTTAGTAAATTTGTATTCCATAGATTTTTTTAGTAACCATTACAAACTTTTCTTTTGCAGGTGAAACAAACATTTCTTTTGTAAACTGAACAAAAGAATTTTTTGTATACCTAACTTAAAACTTTTTAGTATGAGCCACCAAGCAAATTTTAGTAATAGCTCCAAAATTATTTTTAGTTAATTAAAAAATATATTTAGACTTCTGAAGCGGAAGATTTTCGGCAAAACCACAATAGATGGCAGCACCAAACATTGCTACCTGCTCTATTTTGACATGTTTCTAAAGGGGAGGGAAAGTCCACAGATCATTACCCATGGTAACTGCTACGACAGGATTTTCATAATCCCTTTATTTAACGAGCACTGACATTGCAGAAATTCAGTGCAGTCCAGCATCGAACCCGAGTACTTTTAGCCTGGAGTTCGGTGCTAAGACCACTATGCTATCACGGCCACACCAAGTGAGTTTTAATAATAGCTATTAAAAATTTAAAACTATTAACTCAATTCGTTGCTAGCTTTTTTCTAGTCATTCTTACAGATTCCTTGTAACCGAGTAAGATTACTAAAAAATTTTTAATAATTACAAGGATCACAAAATTTTTTTTAGTAGATCGATCCTTTTTTTTTTACAGTGTGTATCTATAGGTTTGGATTTATATATAACACTCGTGCCCGGCTAACCGAAAAGTACCCTAACATTATTCTTACAAAAATTAATGAATATCGTATTATCTGAATAAATGAAATCTGCTAAAATTAAATAGCAACCAATTTATAAGCTTTCTTTAATTGCCATTTTCTCAGTAGTCGATCAATTGAAGAAATCAGTCGAAAATTCCAAAATTAATCTTTAAAACATCATGCTTAAGCTGTGATAAATAATAATTCATATAAAATTATTATTTGAAATAAGAAAAATGGAAGTGGATTATTTTAATTTACTGCAGTTGTCTCCAACTAATCAAAAACAAAATATTTACATTTTCTGATTAAAAAAAAAGTCTTAAAATAGCTTCTTTCACAGTAGGCAGCTGACAAAAATGTGACAACAGGTGCTCAACATTTAACTAAAGATTTTGTCTGAAGTATTCAAACAAACTGCAACTTCTGAAGCACATGCTTAAAATCTAGCAGTGATTTTGTCTGTTTAGTTTTTAATCGAGTTTATTGAAACATTTTATTCTTCTATAAAAGTTTTTTCAGATTTCCATGATCGGAAATCAAAATCAAATTGCAAACACGTGTACAGTTTATAGAGAGGTGGAGTAGAAATGAGAACCAAAAGTAGTGTTCATAATAGTGGGGTGTTCACATTAGAGGGTGTTCAGAATAGAGAGAGTTCATCTTTTCATAAATCTATGGAATTTCGTCACTACCGTCGGATTGTGTTCATAATACTAGGGTGCTCACATTAGGGAGCGTTCAGATAGAGAGAGTCCACTGTATCTGTACTTTTAAATGTTATTTATGATAATTAATTCAAGCTAAAATATTTACGTATAAAAGAAAATGTTGTAAAATGCCATGAAAAATACAGGAATTTATGATGTTATTCCATTTATCTATCAATAGCTGATCCGCCCGTGATAAATAGCTTTAAATCTACCTAAAATCAATGTTAAATGTTTTATAGTTTTAACCGAAATATTTCTAATTGAATCTATTGTTGGGAAACTCACTACCTTTGGCAGCGAATGCCCTTGAATTTATATAAACCTATGTTTCTAAATTAAAATCTGTGCTATTATTACATATTTTTTATAAATATTTTGATGAACAGTTTTCTTATACGTATATTTATAATTATTTTCACTCATCAACCCGTATTTTAATAAAGTAACAAACAGAAAAAATGAGAAAGCTTTGCCCCACCTTGCAGATTACATTTTTTCAAGGATATACACATACAGGGTGTCCAGTAAATGACTGATCCATTTTGAATGTAAATAACTAAAAAACGGTTTGAGATAAAAATGTGCGGTTTGCTGCATTGTTATCAGAAAATCAGTAAATTTTTAGATATGCACTTTCTTAAAATAGTTCGAATTTCGACCAAAAGATGGCGCTGGTGGCTGCATCAGGCTGTCGAAATTCAGATATTACTCTATTTTCATACGCATGAGCTTTTGTAACTCATTTCGCAGAGTCGGATCTCAGTCGACATATTGAATCGACTCTTCACTCACCTACAGACATAGAAATTTTGTTGGATGGAAAGAGATTTTAAATAATATTTATGAATGAATATTGTTTATTATACTTTATAAAAAACAGCAAAAAATACTTTTTGATAATCATTGACTTTTCACACATTTACCGTAAATAAATTGTATTCAAAAAATATTTTTGTAACCGGTTAACTGATTCTCTTTTTACGTACAATAAAATGAAAATATGGCATAAGCACGGTTCTTTTATGTTGAAAAATCTTAATATTTAATTTAAATATTTCTTCCATTAAATAGTATGAAATTGTATTTAAAAAATTTAGTGATGTCAAAAATCTTTAAAGGATTGATCAAACAAAATCGTCTTGCTTGTACGTCGTGTAGTGAAATCAGAAGTTAAAACAGTGGTTACGCAAATAGTGATAGCAAGTTTCCTGTCTAAAATAAAAGCGGGACAGCGACCTATAAATCGGCACATAAAAATATATTAAACCTTAGAATAAAGGTTCGTCTATATTTTGTCTATAAAAAACTGTCTTAAACATAAAAAATTATAGATCACGACGCTGAAAGTAACTTACAAAAATACCTGCTAAGATGGAAACCTGTCAAAACGAACTATTTTTCATTTTTCCGCAAACCATATTCATCTCTATGTTATATTCGTATTTTGGCATTTAACTTATCTGAAAATTTTATTACGAAAGCCACGACAGATTTCAAGATGCTTTTTACACACAACTCTTCCCTCTTCTTCCCCTGACTGAAAACGCATCTACCTGAAACGGAAGAATGCTTAAAAGGGGAAAAAAACGACTTACCTGTTTTTATATCCTGATTCATTGTTTTTAAAATAATGTTCCTTATTTCAAATCACATGTATTTTCAGAATTTTCCTTTACTTATTTTCCTGAGGAAGAAAGGGGGGAGAACGGAAAATATATTTCAGATCTATGATATTCTTTGTAATGAAATTTTGAAAAGGGGTAACTCGCACGATATAAAACAGGTACGATGCTTTTTTCTTGTTAAACATCTTTCCATTTCAGCGTACATGTGTTTTCACTTGGGGGGAGGGGGAAGAGAAAGGTGTGTATAAAAGTAATCTTAAAATCTCTCGTGGGTTTCGTAATAAAATATTTAGATGCGTTAAATGTCAAAATATGAATATAATGTAGGGATGATTTAGGCTTTTGGAAAAATGAACAATGTTTCGTTTTAGGCAGGTTTCTGTCTTAACAACTGGTTATGTATGTTACTTCCTCCGTCGAAATCATTTTTTACGTTTGATACAGGATTTGTTATAAACGGATTCCTTCATTCTCAAGTTTATTATATTTTTATGTGACGATTTGTAAGTCACTGCCCCACTTTGTTTTAGACAGGGAACTTGCCAACACTATTTCCGAACCACTTCCGAATCACTTAACTAATTTTTCACTGCACGACGTAGGCGAAAAGAATTTGCTTGATACATCACTTAAAGCTTTTTCCCACCACTATTTTTTTTAAATACAATTTCATAGTATTTAATGGAAGAAATGTTTAGATTAAATATTATGATTTTTTAACTTAAAAAAGCGGTGCGTATCCCATATTTTCAATTTATTGTACGCAAACAGAGATACAGTTAACCGGCTACAAAGACATTTATTGAATATAATTTATTTATGGTAAATGCGGGAAAAATCAATGCTTATAAAAAGGAAGTTTTGTTGGTTTTTATTAAGTATAATAGACTTTATTCAATCATAAATATTTATGAATCTTTTTCAATAAATAATAAATAATAATAATAATAATTTCAATAATAATTATAATAATTTCAACAAATAATAAATAATAAATAATAATAAATAAATCTCTTTCAATCCAACAAACTCTATTTTTGCAGGTGAGTGGAGAATCAATTCAATATGTGGACTGAGATTTGACTAAGCGAAATGAGCCAAAAAGCTCATGCGTATAAAAATAGAGTAATATCTGAATTTCGACAGCCTGAGGCCAACACCAGCGCCATCTTTTAGTCGAAATTCGAACTATTTTAAGAAAGTGCATATGTAAAATTTTACTAATTTTCTGATAACAATGCAGCAAACCGCACATTTTTATCTCAAACCCTTTTTTAGTTATTTACATTTTAAATGGATCAGTCATTTACTGGACACCCTGTATGTGAATATCCTTGAAATAATGTAATCTGCAAGGTGGGTAGATTTCAACAATAGGGGTAAATTGATGACGAAAATGATGACATTCAGAATGCTAAAAAAATTTCACAATTTTAACAAATAAACATTTGCTATGTTAAGAAATAAACATTCTCAGATCTAATTAGTAAACTTTTATAACATTAAGAAGTCAGATAAGACTTGCTTTTGAAACTACAGAATTATACGTGTATAAGTTTAATCATTATGTGGTGATAAAAGAAGATCTACATTTAAATGAGTCGGTTAAATTTCATTATGTTGCACATTTTCGTGCAACATTTACAAAATTCTGGTTTTTAGGCACAGGCATAACATAAAAAAAGTCACACAGACTTTCCACTGCCCAAAAAACATTTTTCTAACTCTCTTACAGACTTTTGTTCTTCCTTATCAATCTCTAATAGTCAAGTAAAATGAAAAAATAATTAATAAACGCCATAAGTTTTACTATTAGTTTGAGGAAAACTATTTGTAGAATTTGTCATAATTTAAAAGTTGATTCTAACTGGTACACAATACATAACTAACACATATAGATCGGAGCAAGTTTTACACTTTCAAGCTGTTTTTTTACTTGGAAATTTCAATTTTTGACCAAGGGTGATAAACAGGTATTTAAGTCTTGTATTTTTGCATTCGTACCACTGATGTACTACAACAAAATGTCCTAAAGATGTGACAATTGTAGATAATATGAGAAAATACTTACAATCCAACTTTTTACATTTTCTTTTAATATTCTTTTCAAGAACAGGAAAACCGAAGTTTTGAAGGAAAAGAAAAATCATCTTGCTGAAGGTGTCGCTGAAAATCTCACAAGAGGTTAAGCAAGAGGTTTAAACTCACAAAAGGTTTAATCTCACAAGAGGTTTTTGAGAGCATCCGAAGTGAGACATGGCTTTTGAAGAAACGAAAGTTTGTTGTGAAACATACGAGTCTTTTATAAATAATTTCCATTTTAAATAACGTACCGAATGTCCAAAAATTTCAATCGTATTCAAAACTGCATTCAAAAGCTGTTCAGCTTTTATAGGAATGTGTATTCATTTTTCATGTTTAATTCAAATGATTTAGTCTGATTCATTTTCCCTTCAAGTTATTTTCATTCTTGATTG
This sequence comes from Maratus speculifer, assembly GCA_964019185.1. Taxonomy (NCBI): domain Eukaryota; kingdom Metazoa; phylum Arthropoda; class Arachnida; order Araneae; family Salticidae; genus Maratus; species Maratus speculifer. The sequence continues at coordinate 306,155,886 of OZ025295.1, read as the reverse complement.
ACTTTTAATATACATTCATCAAGACGGTGTTCTCTAACAACTCCAGTTTTATCTTAATTCTTTGTCATTTTTTTTTTCAATAGCAGAATAAACGAAATATTGTCTTTCTTCAGCAAAGTTTATAGAGAAAAGTTAAAAGATTATTTTAGCTTTGTTAAAATTCATCACTTTTCAACATCTAACCATTTCTCCTCCATTATCCGTGAATTCTTCAAAATTTTTCTTCACAAAGATACTGTTTGTAATAACGTCATTTCATATAATATTCCCACACTCCGATACAATATCCTTAGTGTTCCGATATGTTTGTTTCGAGACTTTGTTTATACACGCGGACTGTTTTTTGTTTTTGTTTTGTTTTTTATGATTTCTATTTCTAATCAATTATCTTCTTTTATTTTCCTTTGAAAATGAATGCGTGGGCATTCGAAAGATCTCAGGTAAAATAAATATACAGGATGTTTCAGTTAAACGTTTCAGAACTCCTAAGGGAGGTAGGGTGCATCCTGACGACTCGAAATCATACAGCAATGTGGGGTCGGAAATGTTTTCCTGAAGCGGTGATGTACACAGAAACACCATAATGAAAAGACACCGTAAGTGAAAAATCTGCTCGGTCACCCGATTTATCATGTCTTGATTTTTATTTCTGGGGTCATATGAAAACACTGGTTTATGACACCCCTGTTGACAATGCATTGGAGCTGGTTGCAAGAATCGTAGTAGCTGCCGGAGACATTCGAGATATGCCTGGAGTATTTGAGAACGTTCGAATTTCCATGCGCCGGAAATGTGAAGTGTGCATTGTAGTTGGTGGCAGAAATTTCGAACACTTACTTTGACCCATGTACCTTTTGCTTTTTTACATGTATTAAGAAAACGATTTTTCACTTATGGTGTCTTTTCTTTATGGTGATTCTATGTACACCACCGCTTCAGGAAAACATTTCCGACCCCACATTGCTATATAATTTCGAGTCGTCAAGATGCACCCTATCTCTCTTAGGAGTTTTGAAACATTTAACTGAAACACCCTGTATAATATCTATATTTTTGCAACACCTTTTAAGTATTTATTTGTATAATTTCATTTAATAACAAGGTGTAAATTTCCATCAAAGACACTAGTATTAATACAGTAGTTTTGACTCATTCAGAGTTTATATCTTTTCTCTTTTTCTTTTCATAAATCCGTTATGGTTTTCTCCTTTTCTTAGCATGTGAATTATTATCATGAGTTAATAATTAAGACGGGAAAAATATTTTTGTTATTGCCACTTAAAAAAAAACTATTATGTTAATGTATTTTTAATTACCTTTCAAAGGGGAAAAACACGTTTGCAGATATTAGGAAATTTTCTGTGCTTTTGGCAATTTCCACCTAAAATAATAAGGCATTTGAAAATCAGAATTTCACAAAAATGTGCTCTAAAAAAACCCTTAGAATATAATAATTTCAAAAAGGTGTATTGCAGAAAATGGGGTAGAATTATCATTAAAAGAATTAAAGTGACAACGAATTTTAATTAATGAAAATTTTGTGATGTACAAATAATACGGGAGTTTCATCATAAACGTTTCCTCTTTTTTTGTCCTTTTAATAGAATCCCTTTTCTTTCGAGTTGAAACTATTTCAAACATGAGAACCAGAAATGATATGAAATAGCCAGTTAGAAGGAATATAAATGCGGGGGCGACGTCGGTAAGCGTCAATTTTCTGTTAGTAGTTCCATAATCCGGGAAAAATGGTTCCAATCCCATTGAAGACAGAAAATTTCCATCGCTAATATATTTCATATAGAGGCCTGAAGCCATTATTTTGTGTACGAATGAATCCAATAGACTTTTGCAACAGAAGCTTTTTCGTACCATCATTGCAGCCATAGTTTCTTCAAAACGATCTTCTGAGATGAAGATTTTTTTTGCGGGCAGCATATCAATAAATCTTGTATCTAAGATAAAAACAAGATTTTGCTTTTGACTCTCACGAAGAAAATTAAGGCAAGGTCGCCCGTTACTTAACTTGTTCTTAATGATATTGCTTGCGATTATTTCTAAATGTTCCCGTTCCGTGTTCTCCCATTCATGAAAAATCCCATTGTACGCAGAAATACAATGGTAATCTCCCTTTTCCACAGCTAAAGCCAAGTCTGATAGATGCTTGATTTTAGTGACAGGAGGTATCGAGAGAAATGATAAAAATACTGATTCGTAAGACAAGCAGAGAAGCATAGCTCCTACAACCCACGAATAGACAAGAAGTTTCTCCCCGAGAGACGAAAGTGTTAGACATGAATTTTGCTTCATCAGTATTGCGAAAACATCTATAAACATTTTGCTGAAAGTATACTTACTTTTCAGTATGGTGTAACTTACTACAGGCAACGCAATTAATACCGATATGATTGTTAGCCACACAGGTAACGAAAACATTTGAAAAATGCCAGAAACATGTGGTTTATATTCCGGGTTTCGAGTTATAAATGTATAGTCGTGCAACTCGTACGGATAAGAAAAGTCCACTGCATCTCTAGTCTCTTCATCCATAATAAATGGGGTTACTACAACATCTATTTCTGAATGATTGATTTTTTTAATAATTAATTCCAAAGTACCATTCGGCCAAATTCTATTCTGTTCATAATTCATAAAAATATTCATTCTGTCAAAATATTTTGCATATTGTTTAAGGAACTGCATGAATGCAAGAAGTAATCGGCCATGAGGGTTAAGTTTCGATGAGAAATGTTTTAACCTTTCGTCATCAGTTGCATTTGGAAGAGGCTTAAAAATACTGTATGGGAAAGCATTGTATCCAAAGGTAATTGTTTTGTGGGATTTCATATCCATCATTTTCCGTAAATGTATATTACAATATATTTTTAATAAAAAAAATATTTTACTATTTTTAATATTAGAAAATATCAATGAAAGTTAAAAAATTTTCAATCTCATTAAACAATATCAAGTTACTTGCACTTTTCCATTACGGTACCAAACGGTAATTTAAAAAAAAAAGGGTATTTTCTCGTTTATAACTTGGTATTTGAATTAACAAAATACAGCGTTTGAATCATTAAGTGCCTCCTAAAAATCAGTCGTAATAAATCAAAAATAATCAGCGTTCACTGAATTAATCTCAAACGTAATTTATATTTCATTTCATTGAAGTATGAATCAAAATAAGTCATTTTTAAAAAATTCTGCATTTCACAGAACTGTAAATCTTTATATATATATATATATATATATATATATATATATATATATATATATATATATATATATATATATATATATATATATATATATATATAACACAAAATGAGAGCGTCAAGTTTTCTGCGGACACTGTATAACTCAAGTAAGCACTGGCGTATGTATTGCATCAGTCCTCTCTCCATTAGTTAAAGCATAGGGATATTTTGAGCTGGAATATAAGTTTTCCTTCAGATACTATGTAATTCCATTAATTTACAAAAAGTTGCGACTGGCTTCAGAAGGTACTAAAATTGCACGAACAATATTATAATAATGAAGTTTCGATTTTGCAATGCCTTTCTGGGTTAAAATATTATTGAACTTATTTTTTAATACGACTTTTTCTTGGCTAATCATTCTTCTGAATGTCACTTTTTTTTTACGCGTCAATAATCGATAAACAGTGTCATTGATTAATGCATTTCAGATTTTCAAAAACAAACATGAGCTTTAATCTGGAAAAAGATTTGTGTATCGATTGATTTTTAAAAGGAGTTGAATAAAGTAGGCAAAATATACATTCTTGTTTGTTTTATATAGTAGTTTTCAAAAAATTTTTATCTCCTTTATTTGTGTAGCAGTAGCATTGTTTGCAATCGTACCAAATACATACAGCCAAATACAGCCACCATATGCAGCCAAAATAATTGTGCATTCGATTTTAATGAAAAATATTAGGGATGCACCAGATATTGATTTTGCCGGATATCGGATACCGGATATCCGGTATCCGATTTGCCTGCCAGATTCGGATATCCGGTACTAAATATGTTTTTGTTTATGGTGAATGTTTGTTTATTTTTTTATACAATGCCATCTCAAATAATAAATTGCAAACATGTTTCACACACCATTATAACATTTTAAACGTATTGCGATATAATTTACAAAAACTATGTATCTTTAACTATCAGGGCTTGAAATTCAGGTTATCCAGGAGGAGAGAGTTTCCCTTCTAACATTTGTAAATGCAGGAAAGTGAAACTATATGAGATGAAAAAAAAAATATTTTTTAAACCCTATTATTTTTTACATGCCACTTAAATATTTACAATTTATACCGACATGGCAAAATTCCACTGAAAATAATTTAAATCACTAACTCAAGATAATTATCGAAAATGTTTAATTTAATTAAAAAAAGGGAAAATAATGAAGCCTTAATTATATAATATCTATTTTTCAATTTTCACTCAATGTTATGGACAATTAATAATTGAGTTGCTAAATGAATTTTTATTTAGATTTTATTCGATTTTGTGTGGTTTAGAATCTTTTATTAGGTTACATTTTTGACAAACAGAACAGAGCAACTTTTCTAACACATTAAATTATCTGAAAACTTGGTTATGCTTTTTTCATAATTTTTTTTTTCTTAATTTTGTAAAATCTGATGTACATTCGTTTTTAATTTGCTTGCAAGAATAATGCATATAGGTGATTGTATTGTCAATATCCTTCGGTGATTGTATATCACTTAGAGAAATTATCGTCAGTATTGTAATCCCTAGCATTATAGCTAATTGAATTATGTTCTACTATGCATTGGAATTTTAAACCCATATGAAATTCTGAAAAGGACACAGTCAGTAGATTTCTTCTATGACATGAGAAATGGTTTGTTTAAAAAAGTCGTGTCCTAATTTCTGTGAACTATGCACATCAACTATTTATCGTTTTTAAATGTGTTTCCTTGAAGTTCATCAATAAAAAAAAAAAAAAAAAAAAAAAAAAAAAAAATCATTTGGAAAACGGTTGTTGTTATTAGTCGAGAATTGACCTCGTGGTGTCCGCATTTTATTTTGTTTATGATTCGTCCAGGAATATTAATGTTTAATCCATGACATACGTAATATGTGACTCTTATTACATAACTCATGTTTTGATCATCATAAAAATAATGTTTTTACTGATTTTCAATAACTCAATGGGAAACATTGCATTGGGCAATGGATTCCGCGTTTTATTTATTTATTCTACGAAATTCTTTAAATTTAGAAGAATTTTTATTTGTATACGAAATTAAAATGTCATTGTTAATAAAAAAGAGAGTAGAAAAGTTACAAGATGGGCAGGTGCAAATTATCAGATATGGAGAAAAAACAAATCCAAACAGAAACATCGTATGAAAGATCGTCTTTTAAATAAAAAAGAGGTATGATTATTGAGCCCATTGATGACGAAAAGTGTGATAATTTTGAAAAATGGAAAAAAAAAATTAATGTTGAACCATTGATTGTAAAAAAACATGTTTTCTTATTTATTTATTTTTTTTTCCCCAATATGCAACACAAGATTTAATCTCATTTTGTTTAGTGCGAATTCCAGACTCATGTGATAGAGCTCAGATTCTAGTGACCATTACTGCCCTTTTAGTTATTTTTTGCTTCGGCACAGGAAAAAAGTTCTCAAAATACGTAAATCGGCCATAGAAAAAATATCGCTGATTTTGTCCATCATGGCAAAAATAAATTTTTTTAAACTGTCGGCCGATCTGAAAAAAAATTGAACTTTGAGGGAACTTGGGCAGTGAAAACTTGGGCAGCGAAATTCGTCAATCAATTACAGCAAAATATCGTGAAATTTGTTAATCTGTCACAAGGAAATATCATGAAATTCGTCAGCCAATAACAAAGACAAAGCACAAATTTTTCAGCTGGACACAGGAAAATAATAGTTAATTTCATCAGAATGTCACAGAAACAAAAAGGGAAATTTGGTAATCAATCGCAGAATAAAATATCTAAATTTGTCAATTAGTTGAGAGAAATAAATTGTGAAATTTGCCAGTTGGTCTGCAGAAAAAAAAATGCAAAATTTTGTAAGACGAGCAAGCAAAGAAAATTTTGTGAGAAAAATTACAAAACTTTTCAGTCAAAAGAAGAAAAACAATCATGAATTTTGTATAACTGTCGTAAGAGCAAACTGTGAGATTTGTCAGTCGTTAGCGGCAAATATCACGAAAATAGTCAGTCTGTCCTGAGACTTAATCGTCACTTCACAAAGAAAAAAAAATCGAAAAGTGACTTTTTTGGAAACAGAAATGACACAAGATTCTTTAGGACACGAATCCTGCCATTTCTCCCGAAAATCAAACTCTGTATGTATGTATTAATAATGTTGAATAAAAAATGAAATTCAAACATTTAAATACTCTGCTAATTTGTCAATGAACTGCTGAAAATTGCTAATAATTTGTACAATGAAATGTTGATAATTTTTAGAACAAATTTTACACATTTATTAATCTGTCTATAATTGTAAAGTATTTTCACAAAGGAACACATAGCACCCTTTTATAATGTAAACATAAAGTGTCTTACTAATATACCAATGGTTGAAGAGTTATCTCCAAACATAAGTTTTTTTTTTTTTTTTTTTTTTTTTTTTTTTTTTTCATGTTTAGTTATTTAATACCGTTTTACCTTAAGCTATATTTAATTTTATTTTAAGTTAAATCACTTTAAAATTTATAAGAAATAAAAATTATTTTTAATTTTAAATATTTATAATGAAGTCGCGAAAATAACTAGTTGAATGCACCAATCCCAAGATTCTCTTCTATTTCATAGAGCTCAATGTTTCAAAAAATATTTACAGATAGTAATACTACTTTTATATTGTTAGTTCAATATTATACCAACAACGGCGTGCGAAGAGAAAAATGCACCCAGGGCGAAGTTTGAATTTGGCACCTTATATTTTCAAGGGTTAATGCCGCTCGAAAAATAAATTAAGGAGGGAAATAGCTCCCTTCCATTTTCCCTTTTCATATCTAATCATTGAATCCCCTAAACTAATCTGGGATATGCTTTATCACATAAAAAACCTATATCCAAAATTCATAGCAAATCGAATAATTCTTCATAAAAACCCATTTATATAATTTAAGGAGGAGTTATCCCCTTTCTTTATACTTAACCATTAAACTTCCAAAACTATTCAGAGTTTCGCCTTATCAGAAAAAATGTATATCCAAAATTTAAAGCAAATTGGATAATTCTGCATAAAAACTCATTTATCAAATTTAAGAGGGGTTGGGGTAATCGCCCATGTCTCTTTTATGCTTAATAAAAGAACCCCACAGCTAATTAGGGAAGCATCTTATCACTATAAAGCTGTATCCAAATATTAAAGCAAATTGGTTAATTCTGCAAAAAAAAATCATTTGCTTAAATTACGAGGAGTAGTCCCACCGATCCCCATTTATACTTATCAAATGAACTCCCAAAACAAATCAGGGAAGTACCTTAACAGAATGAACCTATATCCGAATTTTGAAGCAAATCGGCAAATTCTGCATGAAAAACCCATTAAAGTAAATTAGGGGGAGGGGGAGTTATCGCCCATTTCCCCTCTTTTAGACTTATCCAATGAACTCACAAAACTGATCATGGTAGTTCGTTCATCAGAATGATCCTATGTCTAAAATTTGAATGAAATCTGATAAATCTGCATGAAAAACCCATTTATCGAAATTAAGGGTGTGGAATTAGCTCCCCGTTTCGCCTCTTTATATTTATCTAATGAGCACCTAATACTAATCACAGAGTCGCCTCATCAGAATGACCCTATGTCTAATTTTGAGCGAAGACTGATAATTCTGGATGAAAAACCCATTGATATAAATTGAGGGGAGGAGCCCCCGTTCTCCGTTTATACTAATCGAATGAACTCCCAAAACAAATCAGAAAAGCACCTTATCATAATATACTTATATCCAAAATTTCAAGTGAATCGGATATTTTTATCCTAAGTTATGACGTTACGCATGTACATACATACTTACAGAATGGGCGCACACATAAGCTCTCAGGCAGAGGCGTAGCTACAGATATTTTTTTTGGGGGGGGAGAATTTAAAAATTTCCCAACTTGAAAAATATTGTTCTAATTTCCAATTAAAATTATACAGTGCAATGTTCTTATAATGATAACAATACTTATGCATTAAAAATAATTTCTTTTCCCAAAAAAAAAAAAAAAAAAAAAAAAAAACTAGATTTATTGCTATTTTTTCAGCATGAAAATAAAGATCAGAAGAAAAAGAGATAAAGATTATACTTTTACCACAAAGGTTAAAGAAACAATTTCAAATAATGCAATAAATGTAAGATTCAAAGTTAGAGACATTGCATACATTCAAAAAAAATTATATAAATATATGAAATATGAAACAAAAAATGTTACATAAAGAAAAATTGTAACGATTGCTAATGAACACTTACATTGTAATTTTTTTCATTTAACACTGATCCTTCTGTTCTTCAAAGAAGCCCACCTAATGATCACATCGTCCAGTTTAAGTAAGTCCGCTATTTTATTTTCACATTTCAAAAGCATTAAGCTATCCAGTCTGTCATCGCTCATGGTAGTTCGTAATTCATTTTTTATAATTTTTAGCTGACTAAATGTCCTTTCATTTGACGCAACACCATAAGCTGCTGTGAATGTTAAAATGCACAGTTTGAAGGCTTGACCTAAATAATTTTTGAATTTTTTGGCATGAACGAAAAGTCCGTTAAGAGAGTCAACATTATTGTTTGAACACAAGTCAAAAAGTATTTCCATTTGACTCTGCAAGTCGTTATGTCAGGTTTATCAGATCCAGGAGGAAACATGTTAATAACTTTTTCTAGATTACTTATGCTCAATTTGCTTTGGTGAATGGTAGCTTAAAAATCGAATGTATCGGTTCAATAGTATCTTTGATATATAAAACATTGTCATTGAAACCCATTATTAATGTGTCCAAAACTTCTTTGAATTCTTTCCTGTAAAAAGTATATAAATCTATGTCCATTGCTGTTCTATTGTTTTCATCAATTTTTTTAGGTGGAACCCTTTTTCTATGGTGTTTTCGGAAGTCTGATTCAACATCTATCCCCATTTTTTCAGCGAATACAATTGAACTTTTTATAAGATTATTCATTCCAGTGGAATCATCACTAATTGCTTGTAAGCTTTGGACAGTACTTTTTATTATCGCAATGCAGTCAATGACGTTAAAATCAGGTGTCTCCAGAATTTCAGTTAAAATTTTTATCTTGCTTAAGATGTTTTTCATGAAAAAAAATGATGCAATAAAATCAAAAGTTTTCATTTTTTTATAAATTCCAAATGCTTTTGTTCTAGTAGAGGAATCAAAAGTCTTTTCATTGAAAATATTTTCTAATAGTTCTATTACCATTTCAAACGATTGAGTTAAGGCTTTGACCGATTCAGCTCTTGCGGTCCATCTGGTTTTTGATAGATTTTTAAGTTGAATTACTTTATCAATGTTCTCTACACTTGACTGATAATGCTTAAATCTTTTTGTACTTGATGTGAAAAAGACATAGAGCTCTTCAAGGATGTTAAACAAATCTTGAATTAATATGCTAACGTTGCAAGCATGTTCTAGAGCAGTATTAGTGCGGTGATCTTGACAAGGTATGTAAGGAACACTGTGACCGACAATCTCAGATATATGTTTTTGTACACCATTGAACCTCCCGGACATATTTTGAGCAAAATCATAAGACTGGAATGCAAGCTTCGAATAATCAATTTCTATTTCATTTAAGCACTGTAAAATTAAATCTGCCATTCCCTTTCCAGTTTTGTCACTACATTCAATTGTTTTGACCAATCTTTCCCTAATTTCACCTTCATTACTTACACTTCGGATAACAATAGACATTATATCTTTGTGTGACAGATCTGGAGTTGTGTCGGCCAAAACTGCAAAACATAAACTATTTTTTATTTCAGAAGTGATTACCTGACGAATTTCAGATGCTATTAAATTTATCATTTCATTTTGAGATTCTGGACTCATATATGTAACATGATATGGTCTCAATTTTTTATCTTCAAACCAACATTTCATTGTAGTATTGTGCCTTGAGATAAGCTGTATCACTTCGCAAAAATTTCCTTTATTAATATCATCGGTGTTTGACTCTCGAAATGCTAATCCTTGCTTTCCGAATGTTTTACAAGTATCCATTAAAGTTTTGATAACTTCTCTGTTGTGCATTCGAACTTTTTCTTCCTGAATTAAAACTTGTCTTTTTGATTTGTCAATTAAGACATCAATATGTTTTTTCTTTACAAGAAAATTACAAAAATCATATAGAGCAGACTTATGAGCTTGAGATGAGAAATGTTGTTGGAGCTTCCCTAATTTATCTTTTCCGCAACTTTTCATTTTACCCCATACTGTTACTCCGGTTGAAGTCCAAGCATCTTCTCTTTTTTCACGACCTATACCAACAGGAAAAAGACAACATACAAAGCAAAAAGCAGCATGCTTTGCTGTACTGTACTCTAAATATTCAAATTCTGTATACCAGTGGGGATTAAACCGGTTTTTTCCATCAGAAGGAAAACATGCTAATTTAGGTTGATGTGGACCTAACGAATTAAATAATTTTTCTGATTTTCATTTAAAGTATCTGGACGTAGACCAGGATCATGATTTACTATTTCAGAGGCACTTCCACTGTCTTCATTTGAAAATTCTAACTCATTATTCAGTTTATTCAATACTCTGCACCCCTCTTCAAGAACTATATCACAGGTTTCTTTAATTGAAGAGATAAAGTTAACAATCTCAGTTATTGCCAATTTCTCGTTAACTATGTCAGATTCATTATATTGAGAAAAAATAGTTTTGCTCTCAGTTAATTTTTCGAGAATAAAAGAAAATTTTCCCATAAAAGACACCCAGTCCGACTTATTTTCATTTTCTTCTTTGGTTTGGTTTTCATTTGTGAAGCTTGCAGTCTTGTTTTGAAATTCATCATCCATTTCAGATTGGTTTTGAGTTTTGGAATTCGTAGCCTCATGTAGAAATTCACTTTCTTTTGAAAAATCCAAATTACACTGTTGAAGAAGTTGATCTTCGCTCTCGGTGTTGTTTATAGGAAAAGAAAAATCTTTTATTTCTTCAGACTTTTTATTTAAGTTCAACACATCAGTATTACAACTTATGCTGATTATTTCTTCATTTGACGGACTGCTGTCATATCCATATATTTGTTCCGATTTCACATCGTCCACTTTTTTCCTTTTACGTACTGAAGCATCGAATGGATTTTTAGGGGCTCCAATTTCCTGCACAGAAACTCTATTCCCATTATGATTGTTTTTTTCATGCTGAGATTTATAGTCATTATTAAATACTGCTTTACAATTACAACATTGAACTTTATATCGCTTTGGTTTCATATTTTATAAACCGGTAAAAATATAGCAGTTTTTTTATCCGCACACAAACAAAGTAAAAAGGAACACATTTATCAGAATCAATAATTTTTTGAAATCACATTTGCTTTTATGATTATTTTTTCTTGACGACAAAGGGTTACTAGTATTTTTTCTGGCGAAAACTCATTGGATATTGTTGCCCAGTTACGTAATATAGCAGGTGTAGCTACTATTATAGAAATTAGGACTCCAGCTTTTTTTTTTTTTTTTCTTTTGGCGCCTGAATAAATATTTTTAATATTTTTTTTTTTTTTCAAAGTTACTTATTCCAAGTTCTTTTAATACTATTTGAGATTAGCATAAAACGGAAATACAAATTGCATTTTTGTTTTACAATATTAGAATAGATTGCTATTTTGAAATAAAATTTACAGATTTTTAAGCTTAGATTGACTCGACGACTAAAGCCGTTGTATAAATTCTCCGGCGACGCGACGACGACGGGTTAAATATGAAAAGATGTGAATATTTTCTTGTTTTATTTTCATTTTGACAGTAGAATATGTTATAATTGGAATTATTAATTTTATTTTTAAAGATCTATTGCGACTTCTTTTCTTTCGTCAACCATCATTAGTTTAAAAATTCCCTTTTTTGTTTACTGTCTTTGCTATACGTGTCTTTTCCGGCTAGAATTTCCAGATCAGAGCACGGTCCCGACTACATATAAGCTATTTTGGCCCAGCACGGCCCGATTTGAAAATTAAAACTTTGGCTCGAGCCGGATCTATATTTTCACAGTTCAGGGGCCGGCCTGAACAAAAATCTTTGAAAACAGGAACAGCTTGCGTAAAAAACAATTAAACCAGGCCCGATCCGGCCCAATTTGATAGCTACAAAAAATTCGGATTTTTCTTAACGTACAATTAAGATTCTTCTAAAGAATGCTGATAAAAAGAATCTAAAATAATTATTTTCTTGCGCATTTCTCAATTCACTTTTGTTCGGAAACGCATAAAATTGGCAGATGTTCTTATTTAGAAAAAATGTTATCGAATGGCGCTTTCTTTTTTCTTGGAATGAAAGCAACATATATTTCAGAAAAGGCTGTCAAATATTAGTTTTTGATTCGATTTTCAAAACGTCATAGCAAGTAAAGAAGAGAAAACTGTCGTTGTGTGACAATAATCGCCTGTAATTGGATAAGTAATTTATTTATCGAAAAATGGAAAACGCTATTCAATTCGAAATCGTTTCAATCCAATCACTTCAGGCCTGTCAATGTTATGCATTTTCTTTTAAAAATGAGTCAGAAAATGTTTCAGAAAGTTTTGTGTTATTCAACAGGGAATTTGAGAACCACCTCAAGATACATTTCCGATGATTCCCCTTACCAAAAGTTCGTTATCATTATTACTTATTTTGCAAAGCAAAACTGTCCGCCCGACACATGCCAAGAGCAACCAAGTCCAGTTCCGTCCCGACTCAACTATGCAGAAAAAAATAATCCTTACCTCGGCCTAACCCGAGTCCAGGAGAGCCATTTGGGGAGGGCAGGGGAGACATCCCCCCCCCCCCACAAGAAAACAGACATTTTTGATCGCAGCCTCTATTACAAAAAAAAAAAAAAAACTTCCGGAAGAAAATGTGAGAGATTAATGAAGATGTTTGTTATTATATGACTATGAACAAGGTAATAAACAATCTGGAAAGCCATTTTGGGGGACCTGGCGATGTGAGGGGAATCCCCCGCCAACTGTAGGGTGTTTGATGTTGCGCAGTGTCCCTCCTTTCATACTCCTGACGTAAAAATTGCTTGAAAATTTCCCGCCAAAGATAAAAATCTGTCTAAAGTGAAAGTTTTCATCAGTCCTTTGCGACTTCATATTCGACATTTTTACTTTTTTTGCATCTATGATTTGATAATTTTTCTGGTTTGAAGATTAAAAAGGGGGAGGGGTAATAAACTGACGGTGCTCCTGCCCGAGTCTGCAAAAAAAGCTAAGCTCAGGCTCAAACATGATTAACTATCCGATGACATTCTCTACATTTTGGACAAAATATATTTTTGCATTAGTGTTGTTAAAATAAAATCGGCTCATGCAGCACATTTATACGCATTCTTGTGAAACTCATATTTATTGAAAATAATTCAAATTTTATGAGCTTCTTTTAAATTTTTACATCAGAATGGTGGAAGCACTCTGTTTGAAAGTTTGCCTGCTCGGTCCACGGGCCATGCCAGTACCTTGGACCAAGCCCAGGCCCGGACAGACTTCTAGTATATGAGCCATTATGGATTTTCATACGAAAGTAACATAAAAGTCACGGACTATAATTTGAAATTTTTCAGAAATGAAAGTTTTGGAGGAAACAAAGGAGTGGTTGATTGATTGATTGATTGATTTTTGACGTCCGATTATCTGCGCTAGGGATATAGGACCAGGGGGGAATGCCCTTCGTGGGGGGTCTTTCTAAGGGAACCTAACCCGTATTTACGCAAGGTTCGAAGAAAACCACGAAAACTCCGAACGGTTAGGCCGACAGCCGCGATTGGGTTCGAACCCAGCACCTGCCGTCTACCAGTTGAGAGGTCCGAACCTCTCGGCCACTGGTGGGGCCACAAAGGAGTGGAGAAAGCTGTTTAGAGTCAGATATTGATACACAGGAGCAGAGACATTTAGGTCTAATAAGTGTATGATGTTTTCATAGAACAGAGAAATACAATGACAAATTGAGTCTGGTTGATTTCTTTTGATAATTTAACTTGTTTGCTAAACCATTGTCACCGAAAGAATAAAAAGTTCATATATTTCTTGTAATTATTAAAAAAAAAGAAAGTCTTTCAAAAATCTAAATTTTCCCAACTCTAAGCTCAAATTTTCCAACTTCACATATATTGGGGGGGGGAGGCTCCCCCCCCATACCCCCCCATGGCGACGCCCCTGCTCTCAGGCTTTGATAGCCTGTGAGCTAAAAGTCATTCTTGCTGTACCATCTTCTGGTGAAATATTTTGAAATTGAAGGAAGATTCTGACAGCCATTCTCAGAAACGTATCTAAAGAAACTTGGTTCAATTCTATGCATAAATTCATACAGTGTTTGATGTAGAATAATGAAAATGGCACAAAAATTGTGATTACAGCACCGCCTTACAGCGAAATGTTTCCATATTGAAGATGGACCTGTTGTCTACACAGTGCTGTAATTGGGTGTGAAGGTGTGGGAGCGCCGTTTCCAGAAATATTTAATTTATTACTGTTAAAAAAAAAAAAAAAAAAAAAAAAAAAAAAAATTGCATATGAGCTTAGCATAATACCATTTTTTTTTTTCAAACAAACTTTTTTTTTTTTTTTGATAGTTTTAAAAAGATTTGTTTCCATTTATCAAGAAAGGAGATATTTCGACCAATAAGATTCTTTAAAACTTGTCGTGCTGCCACCGCCCCTTGAACACTAGGCCTGAGCGCTGACACAAAAATGGCGTCTGCTGAGGACTTATTTTTTTTTTTTTTCTTTAAAGTGTGCATGGGCCCCCTATGTTTTGACTCCAGTATTTTATAAAAGATTCCTAGAACTTGTTTTAATCGGAGAAAAAAGCAAAAAAAAAAAAAAATATTGGTACCAAAACTGCAGGGACCGTACATACTCTGAAAAAAGAATCTGCCTTTAGCAGCCACCTTTTTTTTTTTTTTTTTTTTTTTTTTTGTCAGTGTTAAGGCCTATTTATTCAAGGGGCAGAGGTTCTGAACTGATGTCAGTTGCTCTTTTCTTATCGAATGAAAGCAAATTACATTACTATAAAAACTTCAATATAATAATTATAACTGTTAATTTTTTTTAAAGTCTGCTTTTGGCTAAATATTTCAAATTGGCTTTTAGATTAGCAAAAATCCAGTAGTATCATTAACTATGAAAAGTTGAGTTCCCACAAATATTTTTTTCCAACTACAGCACTGTGGCTACAGCCAAAAACATGCACAAAATTTTTGGTTCATTCTATGTATAACTTCATACACTTTTTGATGGTATGATGGCGACACTGGTACAGACAGAGGTTTTGAATAAACGTGTTTTTTGGGATGTTGGATCCCTAAAACATGTAAATTCGTCGAAAAAATTGATTACATTACTTTCTTTTATTAAGGATGGGAGAAAGTAAAAATATGTCTGTTTAGTTGTTTAACTTAAAAACCAATTAACCAATTGTTTAAATTAAGAGAAAGAAAGAAAATTAATAAAATTATAGTTTAATAAACAATTTCAAATTTTATAAAGACTAAAGAAAGAAAACAAACCTTTAGAAATGTATAAATAATGCATGGAAAGGTAGCAAACAGCCGTTTCGAATCTACTATCATTAGCTCCCGTAATTGATATATAAGCCTGTACTTCTCTGTTGTTTTACTCAGCTTAGCTTTTTCTAGCACGCTGAGTCTTGTACTGATGAAAAATCTCTATAGTAGATTCGAAACGGCTGTTTGCAACATTTTCATGCATTATTTGTGCATTTCTAAATGTTGGTTTCCTATCTTTACACGTTTTTGCAAAAAGGACTTATTTGCTATTTTGACTTCAAATATTGTTTTACTATCTGAAAGTAAAGACATAAACGTAAATTCTTGAATTTATTCTACAGTTTAAATATAAATAGTAAGGAAAGCTGGCAATTATTTAAGCTTTTGGGAATTACCTTTTACTCGTTGATAAAGAGCTTATTATTTAATCTTTTGCATTATAAACAAAAGTTTTTCGGCATTGTTTGTGATCAAACGATTACTGTTATTCATCTATATTTGCTTTGCTGCATTCTGCCAGATATAAGATAGAGAAGTCAGATATCCGGTGATTGTGATTCGGATATCCGATGATATTTCGGATATTGAAAAATCAGCCGGATATGCCGGATAATGGACATTGGCCGGATATTCGGTGCATCCCTAAAGAATATTACATTTTATTCTGCACCTCCTTATAATGATTAGCAATTAAATATTTTTTGAAATGCTTCAAAATCAATTGCCAAACACCTCTTAAATCTATATTGTTTAAACACATTATTAGTGCCACAGTTCTTGTCGTGTTTTTAGACTGATTCAACTTTTTCGCTCTTAATTTTTAACAATTCGATAAAGGATGCAAAACAAACGCTTATAAGTACACAAGATACTGATGCTGTTAATTCAGATGCTGTCAATTTTTTTTTTTTTTTTTTTTGACAATTTTGTCAATTGTTTTTGACAATTGTCAATTTTTATTTTATTCATTTTTTAATAAAAATGAAAGTATAATTTATAATAACATTGAGTGACGCATAAAAAGAAGTCTTCATAAATCGAAATCATTCAAAGTTAATTAAACTATCAATAAACAGAAATGGAACCTTCAAACAGAATATAACTCTTTTTCTTAATATACTGTAAAAAAAAAAAAATCTGTGAAGGTACTAAACATTTTCTAGGAAACTGGGATTCCAAGAACATTTCATGTAACGATAACAAATTCATGTAATCGATTCTGAAACTTGAGTTTTTGCTGTTACCATTACAAGAAAAGTTCTTGGAATCCTAGTTTCCTAGAAAAGGTCTAGTACCTTTGCAGATTTTTTTTACAGTGTAGAGCACTAAATAATTACGAAATTGTTTATTTTTCGATACTAAGGCACAAATATATTTAGTTCATATACGGAAACATGTAAAAAACACAGATGATACTAACACTGAACCAGAAATGTATATGGTTAAAATAAGCAGTATTAAGCTTATAATAACAATAATAATAATAATAAAACAAAATTTACTCATTCAAGAAATGAGCCTTTATTATTCTAAACGTACGCGATCTCGAAATGAAACTGGATTCAGCACTGTAAAACATTTGGCGTAATGTTACTCCATAAAACTGGTGGCAGCATTGATGCCTCCAATCTTATGATGGTTTTTTAACCGATATAAATGGTGTAACATTACACATTTCTTGTGTAAGTGCACATTATATTATGTGTAAAGTTACACTCTTCCTGTGTAAGGTTACACCAGAATTGCCTGTAAGCTTACACAGAAGCTGCGTGTAAGGTTACACATGTGTACACAGTAAAAAAAAAAACTGTGAAAGTACTAAACATTTTCTAGGAACTGGGATTCCAAAAACTTTTCATGTAACGATAACAGGAAAAATTCATGTGATCGATTCCGAAACTTGAATTTTTGCTGTTACCGTTACAGGAAAAGTTCTTGGAATCCCAGTTTTCTAGAAAAGGTTTAGTATCTTTGCAGATTTTTTTTTACAGTGTAGGAGTATGCTTTTACCCCATTTGTCGGTAATCTTGCACAATAATTGCGTGTAAGGTTACTCCATAATATTATGAAATATAACAAAAACTCCTGTGTAAGGTTACACCACATGTGTCTGTAATTTTACACATTAACTCTGCGCAAGAATATACGATAATATTGTGAAACATGACACAAATTACTGTGTGAGATTACACTACAATTATCTGTAAGCTTTCAAAGTAATTGCGTGTAAGGTTACACATCTGTAGGAGTAAGCTTCCACTGCATTTGTCTGTAATCTTACACAGTAATTGCTAGCAAGGTTACACCATAATATTGTGAAACATAACACTAATTCCTG
The DNA here is from genome assembly GCA_964019185.1 of Maratus speculifer. NCBI lineage: Eukaryota > Metazoa > Arthropoda > Arachnida > Araneae > Salticidae > Maratus > Maratus speculifer. Next base: position 306,137,798 of record OZ025295.1, on the reverse strand, counting down.
AGTAAGATTACACTAAATATGTCTGTAATCTTACACAGTAATTGTGCGTTCGGTTTCACCATAATATTAAGAAACATAATACAGGTTACACTAGAATTGTCAGTAAGCTTCCACAGTAATAGTTTGTAAGGTTACATATCTGTAGGAGTAAGTTTTCACCATATATTATTGTAATGTTACATAGTAATTGGGTGTAAGTTTGTACATTAGTAGCAGTAAGTTTTCCCCAAACTTTCCTATAACGTTACCCATTTTTATGTGTAAGTTTTCAATATAATTTGTCTGTGCAATTTCACATCACGTAAGCAAGGTTATACATTGTATTTTAGTAAAATAACACTAATTACCTATAACGTTTCATAATATTCGATATGATATATCACTATATATTCTTTGTATAGTTACGCATGTGTATACAGTTATACAGTTGTAGTCTGTTTGGTTAAATCATATTGATATGCTTAGCTATAGAAAAATGTTACCCTCAAAATTATCAGTTTTTTTTATTTTTTCTAAAAAATGTGGAACAATTTATAATTTTCTGAATGAATTATATAGACTGAAAAATAAATACTTCTTAAAAATGTCCATATCTTGGCAAATATTCTTGTTTTAATCTAATATACCGTTTTACTGTTATGTTTAAAGTCTTATGAAATTTGGTTACAGTAAAGCTCCGATAATATGGATTAATTGGGACCAGACCCAATCCGGATTATCGAAAATCCAGACTATCCGGAGAATTACAAAAAAATTAAATAAAATAAAACATACTTACAGAAAATCACCCTTATGTTAAACTTAATGAATATTTACAGACAGTAAAAATGTTTATTTTGCTTAATTCTTCCGAAAAAATTAAAAAAAAAAATTATTCAGAATACGACGATGAAACAAGTTAATGTTATGGAAATTATCCAATCGCTTCTGTAACTTGAAAAAAAAAGGACCATATTGATCCGGATAAACGAGGTCCGAATTAGCGGAGTTCTACTGTATTTGTATTTTGCACAGAAATGATAACATGTTTCTGAATTTGCGTGCCATACTTACACGAATACTAATCAGAATTCACATAGTCATTTGTTTAAAGATAGACAAATTTGAGCATTTTCCGTTACATAAATGAGCGTATTTACTTTATATTTCCATTTATATGGAAAAAGTGGCAAGTTGCTTTGCTGTTTGTCTAGGAGTTCAAAGAATTGGCCCAGGCGATTCCTTTGGAGAAGAATTTTGAATATTTTAATGGATAACTTTCCTGGCTATTTACATAAGTGTATATACATTGCAGCATAGATATATTACATGTTTGTATAATATGACATATAATGAGAGGCCGTCAGCCCCTCAGAACTTGCTAAATTCAGTGTAGCTGCGGAGATTTCCGCTCACCGCAGGTGCGTCTGCTTATCCCTTTAGCTGGCCTGTCTGGCCCTATTTCCTTCCGAGATGTTCCGGCAGCTTTTAGACCGTCTATCTGCAGCCGAAATCCAGTTAGCATCTGTTCTCCCTTTCCTAAAAATTTACCTAGCTCATCATAATTTTCGTGGTTCGCGAGTCTAAGCTCGTCATCCCGAGCTTCATCATCGAAGGTGCTTATTCAGCAGTGCAGTGTTCAACTTCTGTTGCTGGGTGCCTTGTGGATAGATCCCACATTTATTATACCCTATTTGCCGTCACGATTAAAACGTCACTGAAAAAATTAACTACCATCTTTTATATTCCACAACTTCAAGGATGTTCCTTTTAATTCCTCAAGAGATTTTCAATAAATATAGAAATTTGATAGATTATTTAATATCGAAAGCCACTAAATGTTAGGACATGTTTGTACAATTTGTCAAAAATGCCTGAAGATCAAAGTACAATAAAAATACTAATTTTATAGCTTATCCTATTACATACTAATGCTGATTTATAATACTCTTAGGATTACACTATAAATCCTTAACTATAAATCCTAAGGATACCCTTAGGATTTATAGTTTTTTTTTTTCTAGTCTTGGAATCTTGCAACTTCTATAAAATATAAGAAATCACTTTTCCTACTTGCTATATACAGTCGAGTCTCTCTATAACGAAATTCCATACATCGAATTTCTCTATATAACGAATTTTTAGTAGGGATGGTCCCCTTTTCCCATGATTACATTAAAAACAGTCTCTATATAGCGAAATATCCATCTCCATATAACGAATTTTTCGAATGATCTTTATTTATTCAGTTTTAAGAAAGCTTTGAAAACACATAGAATCAATTTTCCATCACTTATTCCTGATTTATCGTTCGCATCCTTTTCCAAACAGTGACAGTTTTAGAATCTTACACACATAAGAGCGGGATCAATGAGAGAAATTCAAGAAAAAAACAATTTGCAATTTCTCCAAAAAGGCCGAATTTTCTGTACTGGAGGACAATGTGGAATCTGAGGGCGAAGAAGACGTGACTTGTGCAGACTTTAAAAAGAAATAGAAATTAAGGAACGCGAAGATGTCGAAGAAAATGTTTTTCTCTCTGATTTTTTGGGAAAAAATGACAATCTCATTATTGCACAGTATCTTACTGATAGTGGTATTTTAAGCAGGATATAAACATAGCGAGATTGAGATGTTATGGTGAGATTGACAATAAGCATGAGAATGAAAATCTACAGCAAGAGGAAAGAAACCATCACGCAGTAAAAGGATGAGTTCTTTTGTTCTTATTTGGAGAGGACTTCAAATAGAGAAAAATGCTCTCCTATACAATTTTTCATTAATCGCTAAAATTTGAACATTTTTACGAAAGTTTAACAATTTTGAAATCAAAACAACAAAAACAAAAAACATTTCTTCGTCTAAAATTATTGCAAGTCTTCTTTATTTGATTTTCATTAAGCTTTCAAATAAATGTCGGTTCTCATTCTTAAAACTGTTTAAATAAATAAGAAATAGAATATTAGGTTAATATTTAGCGTTTAATATTTCAAATTCTTTATTAAACACATTGAAAATAATATTTGTCCAAAATTTACATATTAAATAGGAATGTAAGCGTCATTCTCTGTACAACGAATTTCTCTATATAACGGAATTTTTACAGAAACAATGGATTTCGTTATATAGAGACTCGACTGTATGTATTAAAAATCTATCCAATTTCAGCTGTACTAAAATAATTTTAACGCAGTTATTCCAATTGGTAATTAGCTATATTAATTGTAATCTTCTAATTTTGTTTTCGAATTTGAAAAACATTTAAGACAGACTTCAATCCTTGAATTTCTTAATTGAAGCTATCAATTACTTCTGTTGAATCTGGAAAATTTAATTTACCCAGCTAACCTTATTGATTATAGTATTTGGTCAGCTTAACAGAATAAGTTGCAGGTAATATAAATCCCGTAAAGGGTGGATAAACAATTACACTAAAATAATTTTAATATAATCATTTTAATGGTGAATGAAATTTTAATTGTAATTTTTCCCCTTGAAAATATCTGTGTCCAGTAAGAAAATTATAATTAATACCAGTCTCTAATTTTGCTACCTAAGGTTCAGTAAACAATAAATTTCTAGCCTTTAATAGTTGGTTCAAGTACTTTGCTTCATGGGTGGGTGCTTAAATAGAAGGTGTTTAATACCTGTTGTTTGGTGATGAAAATAAGACAATTCTCTTTTGTTTTGTATTTACTTTGGGATACCACTTTTATCACATTCAATAAATTCTCTCTTATCTCTTCAGTTTGTCCACAACAGAAAAAAAACAAAGGATTGCGTTGAAAATAAAAGAACATCTTCACAGTGCATTGCAATCATGCACCTTTCTTTTTTTATATATATATAAACTTGGGAGAAGAAAATTCAAGATACAGTGGCGGTCAAAAGTTTCCGGCCAATTAGTTTCTTTGATTTATTTACCAGAAGATTTCAGCAAAGAAGAAGCACAATTGCTTCAAAAGTTAGGAATATGTGAATGCTCTGATCATGTGATCATTTTCTTTGGATACTGAAGACGCTTCATGCAAAGGAGTAGAATTCGAAGTTCTCGTGTGCAAAAGTGTCTGGCCACTAATCATTCCTTAGTTTTTTTTTCTCTCAGTAAAGTGCTTTTTGGTCGTGTTTGTCAATAAATCAACGTGAATAACATAGTTTAAATTAAAAATTGAAAAGTTCAACAATTATTTTCATAAATGAGTGATTAGTTTGTCACTAAAGGACCAATCTTCGCGAGATATTGCGGTAAAGTTATCGATCGGTAAAATCAACTATAAACGATATTAAAAAATATATAAAGATAGCCATGGACTTCAAGACTTTCTGAGGTCCGGCAGACTTCGAAAAATGACTATTCTCGTGGACAGAATTGTCAGGAGAAAAACAATTGATGACCCGCATAAAAATTCCGTTGCAATATACAGCAATTTACGAAATGAAAATATTGTTGAAATAAGTCGGTGTATCATGCCAAGATGCTGACGTGATACAGAACTTTATGAAAGAGTCAGTGTTCAAAAATGTTTCGTAGGTAAAAAATTATCAACGTTCCTGACTAGCGTTTTCCAAAACACACAAAGTCTGGTATATATATAAAAAAAAAGTGGACAAAAGTATTATTTTTGCATCAATCGAATTTGAAACCTTTTAGGAAGTGATGGCAGGCACTACGTCCGATTACCTAACAACAAAAGTTGTGATTCGACATATGTTATTCCTACAATGAAATATGGCGGAGGACACGTTATAATGTGGGGAGTATCTTCTTCAAAAATTCTCGGTCCGTTATTTGAAATCCACGGCAAGATGTATGATGCAATGTATAAGGATATCTTGCAATATTATTTGCTGCCTTATTAGAAGCAAAATTTTGGTCGCAGCTATTTGTTTTAATATGATAACGACATAATGAATGTATGCAAGCCTTGACAAGCAATGGTTTTCACACAAAAAAATTTCGCTTTTTAAATGGCCAGCCCAAACGCTCAACATGAATCTAATAGAAAATCTTTGGAAAAAAGTTGACAAACGTCTGCCGTACGATAAATATTCCAACTCAGCCGAAAATTTTAAAAAGTTGAAACAAATGTGGAAAAAACTTACCATAGAAGATCTTTAACCGTTGATTGTATTAATGTCACGTTACTGCGACGCAGAACTTATTACTGAAGGTAATAAAATACTAATACTATAAAATACTAATTGTAAATGTTGTTCATCGCGGCAGTTTTCTATTACATTACAATTTTTTTTTTAACTTGCAAAAGTGGCCGGAAACTATTGAGAACATGCGTTTTCCTTTGTACTTAATTTTGTCAACTAAATTTATTGATATTTACATCTTATTCCATAAGTAAGTTCCTAACTATTATGTCAATAATATGTATAAGAATCACTTTGAGATTCCTCTTCATATGGGTATCGTTACTAATTAACTGAAAAATTTTTTTTTGGCCGGAAACTTTTGACCGCTACTGTAAGTGACGGATGGAGCAAATTTTTTTTTCTTTTGCAGATTTTTCTTTCCATCGGACCTTTTTTAGGTTCTATAGTATTGCTTAGACCTTAAATACTTAATTTCATTACAAGTTAAAGTTACAAGCATAAAGGCATTGCAAGTAAATAATTGTTTGATTAATTAACTGTTTACTTGTAATATTTTACCAGCATATAATTTCCTACCAATAAAAGGTGTTGCTTATACTTGGATAATTTTCAGCGAATGGATATATCCAAAACATGTAATCTAATTTTTTTAAGACTACCTTGATTAAAAGTATAGTTAAACATTACTAATTGCGGCTTTTTAATCTTTTTTTAATGAAATAATTAAAATTAAAATCAATGTAATCTGTGTTGGAGAATGAAACACATATATTATATTAATTAATGAAAAATGATTCGTTTTACAAGAAATTACATTTGCTTGTGCCAACAAATATTCCTTCTTATAAGTTATATCATTTATTTTATATCTTAAACAAATAAAAACGAATTTGGGAAAATATGTATATTTGTGAGACATATACTCCTGCAGTTCTGTTTCAAATAGAGAAATTGATGTCATTATTTATTTAAATTGTATCAATTTTATGGGAAGACTAAGAAAATTCAGTTTCATCTAAATGTTTTTCAAAAGAGGCAATTTAGAATTTTCCCACCTATTTTAGATTATCTTTCCTTGTTACACACATACTATCCCATTTTTACTACAGCTTAGTTATGAATGTAGAATCTGTTCATATTTAGAACACAGGACAATTATTAGTAATAATCTTCTATTTTTAATCATCAAAAATTTTGATATATATTTATTTTTTTCCCTAATGTGTGTTTTAATGCTTTCAGAGAAAAAAGTTGGTTTGGATTATATTATTTTTGGCAAAGTAGTTAAATAGCAGTAATGCTAAGATATTGTGATTAGTTATTTACAAATACGTAATAACAATTTTGAGATTTAAAACATACGCTAAACTTTATTTACACTGTAAAAAAAATCCGTTAATATGCGCAAATTCTTCGGTAAAATTTTACGGAATATTTTTTTCGAAAAAACAGTATGACTTCCGTTATTGAAATTTTGAGATTATAAATGCAGTAAGTTTTCAATAAATTTTCTGAAAACAGTATTCTATGTAAAAAATCTCGTGGCGTCATCTATATCTAAAATATTATTGCTATAATAATTTTTTTTTTCATTCTATTTTAATATTAGAAAGCCATCATATTTTCACGATATTAAAAAAATAATAAAAATTATAAAATCTTATAATCCTTTTTAAGTTTGAGATAGCTGAAAAAAAAAAAGTAAATTTATTTTCATCGTGATTTTAAAATAATGGTTAATTCATTTATAGCATATTTTTTAAAAAGTGCGTTGGATATTTTAAAATGGAAAAAAATTCTGCTTTTAATTTTAATATATTTTTTTATTCTATTCACTTTAAGAAATTCGCCCATAAAATTTAAAACATTTGATTATATTATGACAATTATATTAACGAAATTATTATAATGTTGACGGTTATATCTAAGTTATAAAAAACAGTAAAGGAAATTGTTTTAATAATCCGTAATAATAATTACTATAAAAGTGTCGTTTATTTCTTACTTTATTTCTTTTCTTTTCTTTTTCTTTTGTAATAAAAATCTATAAGAGAGTTGTTAATTTTAACGATTTAAAAAAAAAATTAAGTTTTATTCATTCTTTTTGTGTGTTTGTAAAAGTTGAAAAGAAAGTGTTACACTTCGCATTTCATTATAATTTTAAAAACATGTTCAACTTGTTATTACTATTATTATTATTATTATTTTAAAAAATCTCTAAAAGGTATTTTAATATGAAAAAATCTATACTTAATTTTAATATTTTTAATATTATTTTAATATTAGTCCATTCACTTTAATAGATTCGCACATAAAACTTAAAACAAGTCCGAAAAATAATAATAAAATTATTATAAAAGTGACGTTTATTAAACTTATCTTCTTAACCTTTACGGAGGGGCTGTGACAGCATCTGTCCAGGCTTACATGTATTCTCAGGTAGACACTGAGCGAGCCCCTGCGTAAAGGTTTAAAAAAGGAATAAAGTAAATTTATTTTAATACCATGTATTAATCCTTTATTTGAGTTTAGAGAAGATCATCTTACAAACAATTTGAAAAAGTGCGTGTGGAGAGGAGGGGGGGGGGGGGATGTTTGTATTCTTGGAAAAATAAATAAATATATAAAAATAAAATTACAATTGAATTATAAAAACCTTAATCAAAAGAAGCAATTATTTCTTATAATGTATTTTTTCATGCATGTAATATTTTTAAAAACTAAAATTTTTCATAAAAATAAAAAACTAAATATTAAAAAAAATATGAAAACTTCAGAAGTGTATATTCAACTGAGAAATACTATTATATCTAAGAAAATAGCTCCCTTTTCAGCATAGCATTACTTAATAAAAAGCATCTGGAATAAGTAACAATATTCGAATAAAGCTGCTCGTGTTCCCCTAGTTTAGAGGTAGAGCGTTACACTGGGATGAAGAGTTCTCTGTTTCGAATCCTGTCTAAGGCAAATGTTGTTTCATTAGTGTTATTTAAATTAAATAGAGATACTGAAATTCGTACAGGTGTAAGTTTCTCGTTGCAAAGTAATGTGGTAAGTTATTTTTTCGGCAAAAATGCACCCACCAAAAACTTGGCATAGGTGTTTAATTCCCGCAGGAAATATTCCACTAGCAACCAGCCAAATCACAAACAACGGGCCATTTGTTAACATAAGTAAAATATACATGGTGCCATGGTATTAACCCTTTCCGGCGCACTACCCTTTAAAGTTGGAATTTAAAGAAAAAAATTTTAAGCAATCTATTTAGGCCTAGAGGAGTCTACAGATATAATTTTGTAAAGATTGCGCAAACCATTTTAATTATACAGCTGTTGCCGAAGTGGTAACTCCCCATAAGCACAGTATTGATAAGCGCAGTGAGAAGAGCATTGCTGTGAAGCGCGCATTAGAGAAAAATATTTTACCTATTATTTAAAAACAGTAGCGTTTGATCTCTGTGGTTCTGTCATCTAGAACTCATAAGAAAGATTTAAAGTAACCATTAGAGTAGTTTTTGAAATATTCACGGAGTTTTTGTGTCTCTAAACAGGGGGAACTTTAGGTGTTGCCGACCCGGCAACACTGGGCCGGAAAGGGTTAAAATACACAAAATAATAAAAATGAAAAACACCTGTTAACAATTTGACAAACGTCTGACTGTCAGAACCAAGAAAAAATAATTAACCAACTTAACAAGACACATACACAATAAAGTAAGATGTAAGAATAAATCATACATGTTCCAAAACAAAACAGAAACTAAAAATATAATAAAACTAATATAAACACCAAGCCTAGCAAAAAAACTAAGTAAAAGTCAGAAAAGTTCAATACAGTTTTAGCTGAGGGTCAAATTTATATACTATGTCACACAACAGAAGCATGCCCAAAGATTTCAAGTTCCCAGTCCTGTCAATAAAACCAAGTTACAACACCAGAATTTGTAACGAATGAATGTAAAGTGTGCATTCAGATCATTATAAATAGCACAAAGTTTCTTATAATTAAAATGCGAAAATAGAACATTTCTGATGTTGAACTCTATTGTTCTATTTCTAATTAGGTTAAACTTGTCTGCTGAAACACAACAACTATCAAATAAATAGTGCGCGACGTCACGGCGTTTGCCACAAATACACTTGCAGTAAAACCCCGATAATTCGGATTAATTGGGACCAGACCCAATCCGGATTATCAAAAATCCGGATTATCCGGAGAATTAGAAAAAAAAAAGGCTTGTGAAACATCTGTTTGTGAGTCTGTCTGTCACTTTGCCACTCTGTGAGTCTGTATGTGAAAAAAAATTTGTGGGCGCTCCATCTCAAGAACTAATTCACGGAATTTCACAAAACTTCAGATTCAGTTAGATCTTGATATAAACTGGAAGCGATTAGTTTTTTTTATGTATATAGCTCAATAGATAGCGCTGCTATGCTGCATTTTTCACTGTTTCTGCAATAGCTATATCTCAAGAACTAATGAATGAATTTTTATAAAACTTCAGATTCCATTAGTCCTTGATATACAATATGGTGCTAATTATCTTTTGGTATGAGTCGCATTACAGGTGATGCTGCTATGCGTTATTATTCATGATTATCGCAGTAGCTCTATCTCAGGAACTAATAGACGAATTTTCGTCAAACTTCAGATTTATTTAGTCTTTGATATAAATTAGTATTCTTTAGTTATTTGAGTAAATCACTCAAGAGGTGGCGCTTTTATTAAGCTTTTTTTACAATTTCTACAATGATTTTATCTCAAAGCCAACGCATGTATTTTCATCAAACTTCAGATTCAGTTAGAACTTGACATAAGTTGTTTTTGATTATATTTTGAGTAAATGATGGTGTTTTGTTTCATTTTTCTGGAAATATTAAAGTATATGAGACAGAAGAAAGTTTTGGGATTGTCAAATCTTGTTTGGCTAGTTTTTATATGAAAGAATAAAATAATAAAATTTAAAGAATACATAATTTTTAAATGAATTTTGAAGATATCAAAATAATAATCAAAAGATTATATTTAACACAGATCCATGTTTGAGTTGTATTTTTGAAAAAATATTGGATTTATTAAAGAAAAAAAAAACACGGCCTTTTTAAATAGAATGTGAAATGACATGTTTTCTTTTTTCACTAAAACAACAATATATGTATGTTTTAAATAGTGAATTAAAACATTATGACTTCGTAACAATTATAGCAAAGATATGCAAGACACCCCATTTTTCCGTACAAGTAATACCTGATAAAATCTATATAAAAGTCAAATTTCGCAGTATAATAAAGATATGGGATTACATCAATATAGAACTAATTAAAAACTTCCGCTATTGCGAGGTTAAATATCTTTAAAATCTCAAATATTAACGAAAATTAGAAAACGCACTTATACGATAGTTTAAAAAAATCTATAAACAATATTACTTTTTTAAAATTCGTTTCTTGATAAATTAAATATATTAGATATTTTTATCAGTTTTAAATATTATACGCGTTTTTCTTCCTTAACTACTGAATTACATCCTAACATTTATCACAAAATCTTCGCGTTTACTGAAGAAAAACTTTCAAAAATTATTATTTAGTAAATAATTGGAAAAATCAGAAATGAAAAAAAAACTCAAAGTCAGGGAAATAAAATATTTTTGAAGAAAACAATTGCTGCATTCTATGCCAAAAGACAGCAAATTCCCAAGAAAGAAAAAATAAATAAATAAATAAATAAATAAATAAATAAAAAAGAAAAAAAGAAAAGCACTTTAATAAGTGATGTAACAAATAAGTTTAATTTTATTTTAGTAAATTAGAAATCAAGTATGCTAATTATTTTTAAAACAATGGTGGTAAAACAATTTATTATTTGAGTGCATTTAAAAAGTAGGAAATTTACAGCATCACTTACCACTTTTAGCTCCCCTAACTAACATCAACACGAATCCAAAACGCAGATAAGGCCAGCACTTGAAGTCCCCAATAATGTTCTTCAACACTAGAAAATGTAGAATGGTTATTGCCATAACAATAACGATAACATTGCCAGAAATTTAAAACAAATAATAACAGCAATTGCGGTAAACATTGAGAACAGAATATTTTACTTTTTATTATTATTCTAAATTTCTAGCAAGGTGAGTTACATACAAAGTGTTAACAAAAAAGTTTAAGAAAAATAAAAATTTTATTTTTGTTGTATTATTACTTTTTATTTTGTTAATTTTTTTTAATACGAATTTTTACATAATTTTTAAGCATTAATTGAATGACTACTAAGAATTGTATGTTTACAGGTAAACAATTAAACCACTTATAAAAAGATAATAGTATGCATAACCAGTACTTTTTCTTTTAGTTCACGAAATTATAATTATTTGTTATGGAAATAATTTAAAAGAAAACTAATAATAATCAGTTTCAGTAACTAGTAGCACAAATAACAGGTCAAACAATAACATCATATAGTTTTATTATATATATATATTTTTTTTTTCATTAGTAACTTACAAAATTTCTTGAATAACATAAATCTAAACAAATACGATACATTGCAAATGCAAATTACTAAACTTGTAACACAAGAAGATTTTTTTTTTTTACTTTTAACATACATTACATATACACATAGTAGGAATAATCAATTATTTCCGAAATCCAAATTAATTTCTCAAAATATTATTTATAGAATTATTATCAGTGAAAACATTCTTTTAACCTCTGTTGATCTGAATGGTATCCAAATCTTTAATTCGTATGAATTTATTTACACTACCTATTGTCACAATTTTTTTTTCACTTTCCTTTAGAACCAATTTGCAGTTATATATCTATATTATAAAGGCCAAACGTATATATGCGTAACGCATTCGTCATTTTGCGAATGGCAACACTTTCACATGGAATTTGTTTTTGCAATTTTCGGTACTGAAAGTTTTATACTTCTAAACATCGCACATTTTTAATTTTTACACCATCGTATAAAGAAAAAGATGTACTTTTGAATGCAATTTGTTTGAAAGCTTTATCTTGATTTATTCTTGACATATTAATTATTTTTATAATTTTTGTAGTGCGAATTTCGTAATTATGGCAACATGCCATTTTCTCTTATTTGCGTATGTAAATTTTGAGAAGATGAAAATTATGGAGGATTTAGATTTCACGTGAAATTCTAAGATCATGTCAATTTGACTTTTTTTCCCATATGCATTTGTACCAAACATAAGAACTTCAATTGATAACTTCATCTTAATAACTGATCTTTATTATATTTAGTTTTATTATTATATTTTTACCTATGAGATTAAAGTTTAATTTTAATAATTTGGACAACTGAGTTTTATAAAAATGGTATTTTCTTTTTTTTAATTTTAGCTTTAAATAATATTTGTTTGAGAGTTAGACTGACCATTGTAAGATACATTTTTTACTGTAGCTAATTTTGCAGGTTTATTATAAATCGATGAAACAGCTACTTCTTAAACATTTACTTTCTTCGAAATTCGACGGGTTCCACCTTGTTTAAAAGTAAAACAAGCAAATAAGAGAATTATTAATAATTCCTTTATTCCAGAGAAATTTGTTATTCCAGTATTTATTTCATATCTTAAAGAATGAATTATGAATGAATTAGGTTTTCTCCCCTTTTGCGTATTATAAAGAAATCCTCGAAAATAAATCTAGTATTTCGGAACCGTCTTTTCAAACTGTTTTTCAAAGCTTTTAAAAATAATTTCTATTTAAGATTTCAGTTTGGAGAGAAAAAAACACAGAGAGAAACGCCATTGTTTATTAGAAATAATAATAATGCTAATTTAAGAGAAACGAAACTTTTAGAGCAAATGGATCAATACAAATATCATTTAAAAACGAGTGTAAATAATTTTTTCTTGAAGATCAAGATGAAAATATCTATTTATTTGTGTTCAGATTTTCATATACAGAAGAGTAAATGTGTTACGCTGTTATTCAAGGAAAAAAAAATTCACGTTTCAACAAAAAGCCCTACGAAAATCTAGAATGTTAGATTGACTACTTTTTATGGCATGAAAGAAATGTCAAGCAATGCTGGGAAAACTTTTACACGGTAATCTGTAAAGTAATAAAGGATATAGGGGCCATTGTAAAGTTTTTATACTTTTAAAGTTCTAGAAACAAGAAAAGATATTAATTATAATAACTTTAGCTTCAATTGCTATATTACGCTTTTAAAAAAGAATTTACTTTAAAATGTACACGTTTCTGTAAAAGAAAAATTACAAAATCGCCATTTTGACTGATTAGATTGAGTAAAGTGACCCAGCATAGGTAAATTAAAAAAAAAAATTATATTGATTCAGGATGTAGATTTTTTTTAAATCAATACGAGCTAAATCATACACACTAAGAATAAATATTATGTTTTGTAATATTTTAAATAAAAAATCATTACAAGATGAAGTAATGAGAATCAATGTGACAAATGGAGAAATATAAGTTCCCCAAGAGGACATGCAGACTTCCAAATGTCTGGCACAGCCAGAATCTGGTTCTGGGGGGGGGGGGGGGGGGGGGGGGGGGGTTGAGTTTCTGATGAAGGTGATTGCCGGTTATTTGAATCGCCGGTTAATAGAATCAGTACTAATTAGAATATTCACTGTATAATACTTAAACTCAAACAGCATCGTGGCAGGAAATCATGGAAATCATCGTTTTTTTCCAGCAAAATGAGTCGCAGAAAAGTAATTTAGTTCAAATAAACAATTTTTATTTAAATAATCCATGTAATATGCACTTTCACAATTTTAAGTAGAATTTTCGCCATTTAGTTGAATCACTTTATTAAATGAAATCTGATTCAGTAAAGCGGCGGATTCCGACATGCACCAAAACATTTAAATATTAAGTTTGGTTTTGATTCATGTAAGCGGCAATTATAGTGACCTTTCTTAGCTCTGGGAGGGGTTTTAACCCTAAAACCACCCCCTTGGCTACGCCACTGCCCGATCTAGTAGCCATCTGGCTATTTTGCCCGATCTCTTCGTGACAACTGTACCCGGAATGATGCCATTACAAAAGCTGTAGTACATCTACTATATAGATTAGTTAGGCTACTTAAAGTTTTCAAGCACAGATAGTTTAAAAGAGGGATGTACAACGTGTGGGCCTCTACAAACAAACGTTACTTATTTATAATGTTACTAAAGATTATACGTTGGACAATTAATTTTCTTAATACCGAATATACTTTTCCCCTGTGTTGGCACGATTTACATCAATCGGTTTCATTCATGGTTTAAAGCAACTGGTTTTTCTAGAAGAAAACATTTTCTCTTTTTTATGCCTAATTTAAGCGTTCCAAATTACTGGATGTAAATAATTTCTAGTTTAAAGACTTTATTTCAGCAATAAACAGCAGATATAGCGGGTTTAGGCCATGTTTATGTTCATGTTTGTGTTCATTAATGTTCTAAAGTAAAAACTTAAAACTTGTGAATTTAACAAAGATAAAATAGATTTTAAATAATCGAAATAAAATACTTTCATTAAAAAAATGCAGATTATTTAAAGCAGTTAATAACATAACACAATGATCTTTCTGATTTTGGTGAACCCGCAAAAGAAAGTATATTTGATTCTGGAGAATATCTTTAAGAATTAAAATCAAGATATGTAGTCAATTAAGAGAGTATTAAAAAATTGGGGGCTAGTTATAGAATTTTAATAATATCAAACTATTTTGTTTCTGTTACCTGTTCAAATTAATGACCAAAAATGTTGACTTCGAATTATCACTCTAAAAACAAAATCCAAGAAGTTTTTTAATTTTTATTTTATTTTACTTTATTTTATTTTATTTATTTCATTAACTATTTTTTTTTAATAACTGTAAAAAAGAATATTATATTCAACAAACTATATCAAATGTTTATTATTAGTAATCAAAAGATTGTTTATAAAGATTTTCAAGATATCAATGTTTCACCGTGTGGAGCAGTTTATTCTTCGAACACAAATCTATTAATAATAATGTTAAATTAAAATATAATTTTTTTTTTCAATTTTCTACACAAATTTACTGCAATTATTTATTTCAAATGAAGTTTATATAACTTTTATTCTAATAATGTCCATTTTTAACAATATTTATGCATGTATTATATATCTAATAAGAAAAAAAAATAAATTTTTTTAGCCAACCTTGTTATTTCTTTACATACTCTGTTTCAAAACTTCAAAGAGAATTTAAGCATCTTGAATATAATATCAAAGATTATATCATAGAAAAATGCAATTAATCTTTTTATTCCATAAAAATTAAATGCTTTTTTTTTTTTTTTTTTTTTTTTTTTTTTTTTTTTTTTTTTTTTTGGACATAAAAGGAAATTTTTTGAAGATTTTGAATACATAAAATTTCTTTGATAAAACGCATTATTTAATTTCACAAATTTTGACCATCGCGTAAATTTTATGCGATATTAATCTAACTTAATACATATTAAAAAATTCTTTAAATTAAAATTCTTATTCAACAAATTGTCTTTTTCCTTCAAAAGTTAATATAAATTGTTTTGTTATACTTAATCTTAAATTCTATATTTAATCTTGGTGTAGCACATTAATTTACTTTTATTGCACATCAAAAGCATTAAATGTCTTAACATATAATATACTTTGTCTTTTTTTTTCTTTTAAGTTTTTGAAATTTAAGATTTTGATATATTTTTGGGGTATACTTTTTAAAAGTTTATATATATATATATATTACAATTTTTCACAGTCGTGCAAAGCTGCTAATCTAACTTCATATGGGAAAAAATAATTATAAATTAAATTTGTAATTCAACAAATTGTCCATTTTCTTCGAAAGTTAATATAAATTATTTTGTATTACTTAATCGTAAATTCTGTATTTAGTCCTGCGTTATGATTTGTTATCACATGTTGGAAACCTTAAATTTCTTGTGATTAAAAATATTTTTTATTTTAAATACAGAATTTCGAAAATTAAAACAGAAATATAAAAGATTTTAAATCTATATTTTTAAAATTTATTAAAATGTATTATTTAATTTCACAAATTTTGACAGTACTGCAAACTTCCCAACCAATTAATCTAACTTCTTGTGAAAAAACTCTAATTCAACTAATTGTATTTTTCATTCGAAACTTTCTAAAAATAATTGTGTATTACTTAAATGTAAATTTTACATTTAGATTTCGTGTCACACAATAATTTTATCACACGAATTTTTTTTTAAATGTCTTTACATATAATATACTTTACCCTCTACTAAAAACATGTTTTTGAAACTTTAAAGAAAATTTTAAGATTTTTTTAAATGTAATTTTAAAAATTGTCTAGAAAAATAAAATTTATAATTTTATTTCACAAATTTTGGAGCTATATATGTACTAAAAATAATTCTTTAATTTAAATTTCTTTTCCAACAAATTATCTATTTCGTTCGCAGATTAACCAATATTTCTCCAGGCATTTCTGAAACATTTTTATATGAATTAATTTTTATAACAAATTAAAAACCTTAAATGTTTCTGCATATAGCATAATTTGCCCTTTTTAAAATACAAGTTTTAGAAACTTTTAAAGATCTTTCTTCAAAAAATAAAATTTACAATTTTACTTCACAAATTTTAACAGTCGTGTGAAAAAAAATTTGGAGCTATTAATGTACTAAAAATAATTGTTTAATATAGATTTATATTTCAACAAATTAGCTATTTCTTTCGTTAGATTAACTAATATTTTTTCTGACATTTGTGAAACATTTTTTGTATGAATCAATTTTTATTAAAAATTAAAAACCTGAAATGTTTTTGCATATAGTATAATTCTGGCATATTTAAAATGGAGTTTTAAAATCTTTTACGATATTTCTTCAAAAAATAATTTTACTTCACAAATTTTGGCAGTCGTGCGAGTTTTTAGCGATATTAATCCAATTAAAATAATTCTATAATTTTATTTTCTAATTTAAAAAATTGGTTTTTTAAGTATTTCCAAAATAAATTGGTTTATATAATAAATTATTTTGTATTATTTACTCATATATTCTATATATAGTCTTGATGTAAAGCGTATATGAGTTGTTATAAAAAACGCTGAACATCTTCACTTTCTTGTTATAGAATTTGCCGCTTTCACAAATGTAACCTTTCAAAACATCGAAGAGAACTTTTAAAAATGTTTAATATAAATTTAAAAATGTTCTCAGAGAAACTTAATTATTTATTACAAAAATCTCATAACTCTATATTTAAACTTGGTGTCACAGAATACTTAAATGTTACTGCTCGTTAAAAACCTTAAATGTCTTTACATATAATGTACTTGGTCTTTTTTTTTCTTTTTTAAATACAAGTTTTTTAAACTTTAAAGGGAAATGTAAGTTATTTTGACTATACTTTTAAAAAAATTTCTTAGAAAAATAAAACTTCTAATTTTGTTTCACAAATTTTGACATACGTACTAATATTTGGAGCATTTAATCTCCTAAAATAATTAAATTTAAATTTTTTACTCAACAAATTAAGTTTTACTTTCGCAAATTAATAAATGTTTATTCTAGTGTTTCTAGAAGAATTTTTTTATTTTACATTATTTTTGTTATTTTTTCATACATTCTATATTTAGCTTGGATATATATATATATATATATATATATATATATATTACACGCTGAAAACCTTAATTTACTGGATACAGTTAATATCAAATACAGCCTTTGAAAACATTAAAAGATTTGAAAAGTTTTTAAATGCAATTTTTAAATATTTCTTAGAAAAATAAAATTGATTATTCTATTTCTAAAATTTTTCTTTCGTCCTAATTTCTTGAATTATCAATCTAACTTCGTATTAAAATATAATTCTTTGTATTTGTAATCCAACAAATTGGGTTTTTCCTTCGCATGTTTATTGATTTTTCTTCCAACTTTTCTAAAACCATTTTTTAATATTATAAACTATTTTATAAAATGTAATCATAAATTCCATAATTATTCTTGCTATAATGAAGTAATTAATTATTATTACACGTTAAAAAATTAATTGTCTTGAAACACAGTATATCTTTCGCTTTTTTTTTAAATACAAGCTTTCAAAACTTTAAAAAATTGAATTTACTTTTAAGTGTTTATGAGAGGTAAAAAATTACTTTGTTTCATAAAGCGTTAAAATGAATTTTAGGAGTTATTTATATAAATTTATGATAAAATAAAATTCTTATGTTTAATGTTTAAAAATTTTTAATTTAAATTTTTAATTCAAAGAAATGTGTTTTTCCTTTTAGAGCAAGATCCCAGGGCCTCCAGCCGTTACTTATTTTCTCACAAGTAAAATGTATTGGATAAAGTAGTGTTAGTACGTGCTATGAGCGTAGTGATACCTGCTAGCTTGGACCGACGGCCAATTTACGGGTACCAGGTACCAAAGGTAGGTAAAAACACTACGAACTTTTCTTATTTTCTCAGTCTTGATTTCTATATATGATGCTCAGGGAGCTATTTCAATACTTTATGTCAGCTCCCAGACCAATTGCATGGGCCAAACATCTTCCCAGACATACAAAAGAAGCGCGTTCAGCTCAACTTACCGAAGTAATCCATTTTAAGATGATAAAGCAAATAAACTGAAAAAAAGAATACTGATTTTAAATAAAATCGTCTGAATTTAATCAATGTTTTTTATTGAATGTCAGTTATGAATTGGTAATACTTAGAGGGGAATTAATTTAAATGTATTTCTATATTTTGAATTACTTGAATAAATATTCTAAAATTTTCACTTTTCAAAATATATATTTTTTAATTAACCTTTTAAAAATGATATCAATTTTAAGGTAACAAATAAGTTTAATCGACAATAAGTTCTTAATAAAAATATCGTTTGCATTTTTGCATTAGAAGATATTACTTGATCAAATGATATTTTCAAATTGTAAAAGAAAGATAATATCACGCTCGTGCTCATACTCATAGCGACACTTTGTGTATGTCTGGGAAGATGTTTGGCCCATGCAATTGGTCTGGGAACTTACATAAAGTATTGAAATAGTTCTCTGAGCATCATACATAAAAATCAAGACTGAGAAAATAAGAAAAGTTCGCAGTGTCTTTACCTACCTTTGGTACTTGGTATCCGTAAATTGGCTGTCGGTCCAATCTAGCAGGTATCACTACGCTCATAGCACGTACTAACACTACTTTATCCAATACATTTTACTTGTGAGAAAATAAGTAACGTCTGGGGGCTCTGGGATCTTGGACTATTTTAATTTAACAAAATATATCTTCCTTCGCAAATTAACCCCTTTTTTCTTCCAGCCTTTCTAAATATATTTATTTATTTATTTTTACAAATTATTCTGCGTCGCATTGTTATGCATTTTACATTTATTCTTGGTGTAATGCAGTTATGAATTGTTATCACATTTTGGAAACCTTAATTTTCTTGACTCCAAATATAATTTGGCCTTTTTAGGTGCGTTCGTTATTATGTAAATGCATACCACCTATAGTCATCGTTCAGTCGTCTGTCCGCATACAAAGAGCAAAATCTACCCAACCGAATCGTTTGAAATTAAAAATATACAATTGTCGTATAATTTTGTCGAGTCATTTAAAATTTGATGAAAAATCGGATGTATAGTTTAACCCCTTCGCGAAGGGAGCCTTTTACGAAATTTTTAATGTATTGTCACCGGTCTTAATAAACAGAAACTTGTTACTTCTTAAATCGAGAAAATGCTCCGATTGTATAAGACAAATTTTTTAGTATAATTTTACCGGTGGGAATAAACGAGGATTCTTAAGCCTTTTTACGGCACGTATACGTGTCGCTCGTCCCCAAGGGGTTAATAATTACAGGGACAATCAAAAGTCTTCCATTATATGACGGCCAATGAGAAAAAATAGTTCCAAGTGCATTTTAATGATGTTACACTCTTTCAAACTTAGTAAAATTGACATGCATCTATGAAGTATATACTAAAATATGCATTCTGTACAATGTGTGGTACAAAGAATATTTGCTATTAATTTTCAGGGCCACACAAAAGTATTTTATTGCATAATGTTTTAAGGGAAAAAAATTGTTTGAGGCGCGTTTTGATTATATTAAACTATTTCATATTTTTCAAAATTGGTATACGTTGCTGAGTTTATGATAAATTACTTTCTATATAAATCAGATAGTATTTACAGGAAAACTCATAAGATTTCGGCTATTATACTGTATCTAAACTATTACACCTTCTATTACACCAAGATCTAAATATTTTTAAAATTTCGTTATAGTACGAACGCACCTTATTTGTTACGCTTGAAGTGTAACTTCCGACTTTTTTAAATTTTGCTTTCAAAGCTTTAAAGAGAATATTACAGATTTTTAAAGACTTTAAAGATTTTCTCAGAAAAAATGAAATTTATTATTTTATTTCACAAAGTTTAACAATCACGCAAATTTTAGAAGTTATTACACTAAACTAACTACTTACACTAAATTCTCTACTTTTTATTTATTTATTTTTTTAAATACTTCTTTAATTTTTAATTCATCAAATTCCTCTTTACTTCATAAATTATATATATTTTTTCTTCAAGCAATTTTTAAAATATTTTTGTTTGTATTATAAATTATTTTGTGTTACTTAATCATACATTCTTTCTTTAATATTCGTGTAATTCAGTTATAAAATGTTATCATGCGTTAGAAACCGTCATTTTCTTGATATAGAAAGTACTTCGCTCTTTTTTACGTACAATACGTACGTAGAAAAAATGCCAAAAAAAAAAAAGAATAAAATTTAAAAATGTTTCTTAGAAAAATTTAATTAGTTATTTTGGTTCATAAAGTTTGATTGTCACATAAATTTAAGAGTTATTAATTCAACTTTATATTTTAAACAATGTTTATTTTGAAATTTTAATTTAACAAATTGTCTTTTTCCTGCAAAAATTAGTCTTTTTTCTCTTTCAGCATTTGTAAAATAGTTTTTACATTATGTATTATTTTGTATTTTTATATTTTTTCTCTATCTTTACTCTCGATGAAATGCAATTTTTTTTTTTTCGTTCAAAATTTTAAAAGTATATATTAAAAAAATATTTTGAATGCAATTACAAAACGAATCGCAACAAAAAATATATTTTAATTCATGAAGTTTAATATTCGTGCGTATTTCAAAAGTTGTGGTACTACTTGATCATCCCGTCGACCAAAACACTGTCGCCGAACTATAAGATTAAAAGCCAGTAATAGATTAACATAAATGTCACATTCACTTGACATTATAGACATTACACGTGCTTGTTACACCATGAAGTGACTTTTAATTAGACATTTAATTTATACTTTCATTAATGCTTTATTAATTTATTTGTTCGCTCGTTATTTAAAATAAAAACTATGGCATTTTCTATAATTTAGGAAGCAGTTGGCGTAATTTAGCAAAATTGGTCGACGGGATGATCAAGTAGAACTAAAGTTCTTAATAATTTCATATTAAAAAAAAAAAAAAAAAACTTTAATTTAAATGTTTAATTTTACCGATTTCTTTTTCCTTTGCAAGCTAACAAATGTTTCTTCTAGGGTTTTTTTTTTTTTTTTTTTTTGTGTGTGTGTGTGTGTGTGTGTTTTCTCCCCCCCCCCTTTTTTTCCATGTGAAAAAAGATAATTTATTGGATAGGTTTACTTTCTTTAACTTTTTCAATTTCAGAACTTTTTGAAAAAGAGAAAAATCGATTAAATATTCAACATTTATTACTTTTATAGAATTGCTAATTACTTTTATAGAAATATTATGTATCGAAGCTAATAAATTGAAGTGCACTTTAAAAAATGCATACTATTTTTATTTTATTTTATTTTTATTTTTATTTTATTTTTGGTTACTAAAAATTTTGGCTTTTTGGCCTTTTTGGCAATTATTAAAAAATATATGAATTAGAAAAGCACGTTTGATTTTTATTTTTGTATTTCTAAAATTTGAGTGTTATGTTATTTAAGTTTATATTTAGTGTAACTGACTTTTTAAATTCATTTTATGTCTTTTCCTCTCCTCTTAAATAAACATAATTTATTGGACAGCATTATCTAAAATAAATTTTCTTTAAGCTTTACAAAAGAAAAAAAAACTAATTCAATGTTAATTACTTTCTAGAAATTATATTTGTGGAAGTTAATAATTTCAAATACATTTCTTAAAATGTATGTATTTTTTCTAGTCATTAAAAAAATTAGATTTTCCAATTCGTAATTAATAAAAATTATGTGGATTAAAAAAAGTATCTGATTTTTTTCTTTTTTCTTTATTACTACTAAAATTTAAGTATACTGTTATATGAGTTAATAATTTGGCGCAATTATCTTTTTAAATGTATTTTATTTCTTTTTCCCTCTGTTCATGCATAAAGATAATTTATTTGGTTGCTTTCTCTAAAATAAACTTTCATCAAGCCTTTTAATTAAAAAAAATAATAATGAAAAATTACATGTTAAATGTCCTTTATAGAAATTATATTTATCGAAGTCAATAATTCGGAGTACATGTTTAAAAAATTATATATTTTTTTTCTAATTATTAAAAAAAATGGACGTTTCGCAATTACTAATTTTAAAAAATCATGTGAATTAGAAAAACGCGTTTGATTTTTTTTTTTTCTAAAATTTGAATGTAATGTTAAAATTAATATTTTGTATAATCAACTTTTTAAATTTTTCGTATAAATGGTAAAGGTTCGTATAAATGGTCGTAAAAAAGTAAAGGAATTATTTGTACTTATTATTAAGTTTTTCATTAGTATAGATATAAATAAAGAATAAAGAACTTTAAAAAAAATTTCCTTCATACTTACGAAAATTCTATAAAACGCTTACAAAATTGCTTCTATTTTATAGCTACACGATCATATGATGGTGGGGAGATATAAAGTTACTGATCTCAAATGTACGATAGCTTTTATAAAATCTCATAATAAATGATGAATTAATAAAAAAAATTTTAATGGAGTAGAAAAATGTAAAAAACTTTCTACTTCGTAGCCGTATGCAGAGTGTGTGTAATGATTGGTTCCATCACAAATTTTAATTGAATAATTCGTCTTATTTAATTGAAAAAATATATTGTAAATTCTGCGATTTAAAAGTTAAATTGAAAACTTCTAATTTGAAATATTGGTGGAAAATTCTACGAAGTGTATGCCCCTTGTGTGTGCCGCTGGATAAAAGGAGCTATAAATTATTTTCTCTCTATATAATCTTTTTTTTTTTTCTTTTTTCCACGAATTTAAGAAAGTTTTTGCAAAATCATACAATAATAACTCAATATATTTTCTTTTCAAATACTTATAACTTACTTCCAAACAGTCGTAGCACCTTTATCCACCAACGGTATTCACCTGTAGATCATTGCGTTTCACTGGTGACTTCTCAAAAAAGAACACAAGCTCCTTTTTCTGAGTCCGAAACGATTATACAAACATCATTATTTTCTATGCTTTATTTATTTATTATTTTATTTTATTTTTTTAATTCGAAAAAGGGGAGTCACTGGAATCCACTTATTTTTTTTATGTCTCACCCCTAAATTAAACTTGTAATCTGGGGAGAGGGAGAATTAGAAAAGTAAAAAAAATCACATGTAGATTGAGAGCCCTAAAACATATTGCCGTATTCCACAATGTCACATGTATAACAATTACTTGGCAATACGCAGACGATAATTTGTGTGAGCAGGTTCGTACGAAAAAGCGAAAAAGAACAGGGGGCGGAAACAGGATGCTCTAATAAAGCATATAAATGTTATTTTCTGCGCGACTTTCTCGCAAACAGAGCAAAAGGAAAAAAAAGTTTTTTTCCCCTTCACCCCCGAAATTTTTTTTAATTTAAACGGATCGAGATTTTTAAAAAAAGTGTGAAAATTACAAGAGTGAACGCAAGCTTCTGGCAACGCTTATAAGCAATGCAAATCAGCCGTTCTCATTGTTTATTGGATGGTGTGATTACAGCTGTACATCGTGCTAGCTGACAAAAACCTAATTATTCAGATTAGTGTTCTATGTTTAAATTTTCTTTCATTTTTTCCTTTGAAAAAAATGTCATATATTTCGTCTTGCGCACTGTGCTGTTAAAGTAAATCCGCAGTTGGAGAAAAGTAGTGTTGGAGAGTGTGTGGAGGTTAGGTGGGAGGGGGGAGGGGGTGTAAAAAGATATTATTATACTTTTCTAAGTCGGCGCGGCGAAAAAGGAATTGTATAATTGTTGAAATGAAAATTTTTGAGAACAAGGGTATAAAAAAAGAAGAATGGGAGGCGTGTTTCTTGCTTTTTATTTAATAAGTTCTTATTATCATGACTGCGAGAAAGTTTTCTTGGCTTTTCTTTTTCTCTTGCAACATTGTGCCATTTTTTATTTATTTTTTAATTTGTATCGACCCTCACTTTACCCCCCTCATTTTATGCAGTTTGAAGATGTTTAAACAGCGTCGTGTAAAAATGAACAGCTAGAAAAAAAAATAAAAAATTAGTCTTTGTGTACATTTGCAGGGGACAATACAATAGGCAATTGGGAGTATGCAAATAGAGGTAAGGAAACAATTAGTCAATTATGCCGATTAATATTCGTAGAAAATTCATTTGTTGTCCTGATTAGAACAATTCTATAAAAGAGAAAAGGGTAAAATAGAGGAGTGGGGATAGTTATTGTTTCCGAACTGATTAGATGGAAAATAATATTGATCAGGATATTCATTTCTGCAAGGGGAGTGTAAAAATTGGAATTTACTTTGGGCGCTGACACATGTTCGAGAAATGAGGTGGGAAAAAAAAAAAGAGGGAAATAGATAAAAGAGTTTGGTTTAAAGTCCCGAGAGGGTTCTTTAAATTCAAAGCTAATCTTAATTTTCCAGTTGGGAGAAGAAAAATTCTGTTACTCATTGTTTAATTTGCTGCATCTTATTTTCACGGCACATTTACGAATTTTAAAATGATAATGAAATGGAAATTGATCGAGGTGCATTCTAATAACTGAAAAAGAAAAAAAAAAGGGGAGGGGGAGGGATATTCTGTGATAATATAACACAAACGAATGCCTCATATTAATTCCAAACGAATAGATGAATTTCGTTGGCCTGAACTATTATCCGAATAAGAACATTTTCTGTAAATTTATGATTGCTGTTTTCGTGTTTGAAATTAATTTGTAGTCAGTCAATTTGGAGGAACGAAATTACAGGTAAATGTCACATGTGAGTATTTTAGTTTTGTGCTTTCTTGCATTTAGCGTGTTAAAGATGGTAATCGATTTTTTTGTCTGCCTGTCTGCCCGTATTCTAGCTCAAGTAATTATAGTCGGGTGTGTATGCAATTGATATACCGTCACCTGAGAATAATAAGGTTCTATCTGTATTTTTGAAAAAAATGATTTATCGATATAAAAATGTTTTATTTGTATCCATGAAGGCATTTCTTGATTAAAATAATGTCATAACATAATCGTTATACCATATGTAAATTATATATAACGTCATTTTGATGCAAAAATGCCTTCATAGATACAAAAATAGAACTTTTCTATATCTTTAAGCCAATTTTTTGAAAAACACAGATGGAACCTTATTATTCTCAGGTGACGATATGTTATTCAGATTCTACAATGGCATGTTAAGTATTAAAAGTAAAAAGTCCAGCATTTATATTTCATTTACAGGGGTTTCAAAATAATTCTATTAAATTGTGGTGTAGAGAGAATAATAGCTGCGGTTTATTTTAATGATGTGATACTATTTAAAACAATTCGAAATTGATATGAATCACAGAGGTGCACATGACAAAAGATTTACTATAGAATAAGTTATGGATATTACACTGTAAAATAAAAAAATCGGAAATTGTATTGGCAATTTGTATTGTGGGGCGCCAGTACAATTTACTGTTTTTTTAACGGGAAAATTTCCGTAGCTTCCAGAAAATAATCCTGACAAAAACAGAAAATTTTCCGTTAAACAACAGAATATTGTACTAGAGTCCCTCTTAGCAGTCAATTTCCGTAAAATCATCTTTTTTTTTTTTTTTTTTTTTTTTTTTTTTTTTTTTTTTTTTACAGTGTCGCATTTATTGTTCATTTATATAGAGAAGCACATAACAGTACTATCTATTAATACAAGTTAATCGAAGTATGTTTTCAATTGTGGTACGTTTTTTAAAAATTTAACCTTTTTTTTTTTTTTCTTATTATTTTGATATGTTTTAAATATATCACATACAGGTAGAAAATTCTCGAATGCATTTTCATTTAATAATGGAAATCGCTAAAACAAAAAAAAACTTCAGTTGTGCTATAAGTTCCCAAACTGAATGAAGTTTTAGCATACTGTGCAGTACATATACAAAACTGTAGATGATATACAGTGGTGCGCGATATAATTCGGATATTATTTCGACTGTAGATGTAAATTTCTGAAATTGGCTTCTCAAATATGTTATGTGTTTTTCAAATTATTTAGTTAAATTTAATCTTTCCCCAGGCTAAGCGCTGCACTGTCGAAAAAGCTCGCCAATCTACACTAAATTATTTGTAATTTTTTAGGATTTCGTTCATATGACGAAACCCAATTGATCTTACTCCTCTGTTTGTCTCGCTATCACAGACTCCGTACACAAAAACTGCATAAGTGTGACACTTCAAATTTTGTGTAATTACAGCTGAGTACCTCGTGTCACACACAAAAAATCATAAAATTTTGAAAAAGTCTACTATTTAAATTAAATCAATTTTATCAATGTCATCCGTTCATTTTTGTGATTTTAAAAGGCAAGCTTAATTTGAACGCTTTGCGTGTAGACATCATGGCTTGGGAGAAAATCATATCGTTAATATAAACAGAAGGTTCTTACAAGGAAGGTTTCCATACGGGCATGTTCCGAAAAATCTGAAAAAAAAATTACAAAATGTTTTATTCATGAGGATATATACATTTATATAAAAAAAAATGGCGGAACCTCTGTACAGCGTCCTTAAAAAATAATGAAAATTTCGTTATTTGGCGATTTATTATCGGTTTGCGGCAGAATGCAGTTTGAAAAAATACTTTTTTATGTCAAATACGCTTTAAGGGGCTCAGGGATTGAAAACTTTTGAAAAAATCGATTTTTTTATGATTTAATTTGATTATTCATTTGATTCTTAACTCTATGCAGAAAACCGCATAAAAATATTTGCATTTTTAACGGAGTTATAAGCATTTATGTATCAACACTTTCATAGCCGCATCCGTATAATTTCAACTTTAAGTCGCGTTTTCTCAAAACTTGATTTTTGACGACTAACACACACAAAAAAAAAAAAAAAAAAAAAAAAAAAAAAAAAAAAAATCTATTTGATAGAATGGCTTATTTTTTTTTTTCATCTATATAACATCATTATCTAGGTTATGAATGAATATATTTTAGATAGTTTAATATTTTGAGTATTTTTAATGAAAAAAAAAGTTGTATTTTTTAGGGGGGGGGGTTAAATTTTCAAATTTAAGAGTTTTTTTTAATTTTTTTTTTTTTTTTTTTTTTTTTTTTTTTTTTGAGGGATTTTTATATCTTTAATTCATTCTCTAGCGTAAAGTTTCCTGATCATTTTAAAGCAAAAATTAGGTTCTTAAGTCAATTCAACGTTAAGATATTTTGGTGTTGGTGATATAGCATATATATATATATATATATATATATTTTTTTTTTTTTTTTTCGAAAATTGTGTTACATACATTTCGCGATATTTTTTATTATATTACATTGAAATACTTCATTTTGTAATTTTATAAGACTACAAACATACCTTTAAAATATCAGAAAGTTTAAATTAATTACATTGAATACTTCTGTTTTTATATGGGCTCGAAGCGAGAGCTCTGTTTACATGTTTTTCCGTATAATGATCAACCCCTGAGCACCCTTAAGGACAAAAAAGTTTCATGTTGAACTTGTTTAGGTAAATATAATTTAAATAACTTTAATTTTTCCAGTTTTAGTTTGTTTTCAGTATAATATTGTTATATCGACATTAATACATATTTATATTCAAATTTAACCGTTAAAATTTGCGATTTAAAACGAAATTCATAATTTAAATTCATTAAAATTGTTTCAAGCTCAAAGTCCAAATGAGCATGTCAAGTCAATTTCGTTGCTATGGAAACATCTGGCTTTTAATTTTGTTTACGCTTAAAAGTATGAAACAATTTTTCTCAATATGAATTTTTTGTATATGAAAATATTTTTCCAGCGATAAACTATAAACTATAGCAACAAACAATATATGTATGCAATACAAGATATATATATATGTGTGTGTGTGTGTGTATAATATATTAAACTCTTTCATTGTTTATGTTTAAATTCATTAAATACTATTTACACGCATTCTAAAAATCTAGCATTCAGTTGCATTAAATCGTTTGCTTTTGGCGAGGAAAAGTGCTTCTCGCCAAATCGTATGGTATTAACGCCAGCTATTCCAAAGATTTTTATTTTTTTACATAATTTCTATTGTGATTCCGCCACTAATTTTGACTGATCCTTTATTACATACATAAGTAGTTTAATTAGCATTTTTGTCAAAAGTTTCTGAGTATGCCCAGTATGCAGACCTTCCTTGTTTGTTTGATCCCCGTTGCGGAGATTTGAAATTTTCATTCTAAGATGGATTTAATAAGAAGAAATTTTGTATTTTTGACCAATGTAAGGGTTTGTATTATTTGGCTTTGCTCATCTGACATTCATATCATAATATCTCTGAAGTTCAATTTTCTTTTTATTTAGAAAATTTTTGCGATTTATCAATGATTCAGCATTTTAAATTTAATTTTAAACAATTTTTTTCGTTTTTAGAAATTAAAAATTTTATTTATATCTCCGTTTATTTTTTTTTTTTCGGATTTTTCAAAAAAATTAGAATTTTGGATTTTAGTTAAATGATTCGTTTTGAACACTTTTAAATTGATTATAATAACTTCTTTTTATAATTATTTTTAAATTAAATTTATTGGTGCTACCATCTATGTAAGAATTTAATAATTTTAAATTAACGATCTGGATTTATTAATTAAAGGATAAGGTTGTTTCGAAAGAAATATTAAACGAAACCCTCTGTGCGATCTACGAACACACTTACCCACTTGTTTAACAAATAATTTCCGTTCTTTAAGAAAACATTGTTTTATCTGTAATTTGTTGTTGTTTGTTTGTTTGTTTGAATAAACCATAAAAATATTGTTATTATTTTTTTTTTTTCAATTTTTCGTTTACAATTTTCATCCGAAATGCATAATAACGTAATAATAACGTCATTAATCCATCTCAATTAGAAAAGTTTTTATTATCCAAAAGTTATGTTAATCCTTTATAGCTAATCCTAATTGACTTATATAGCTATAAGTCAATTAAACAAAATGACGTAAGATAGTTATGGCTACTGCACACGAATTTTAATTTTACAAAAAGAACAAAGTTTTGTTGGAATTACAAATTGAAAATACAAGACTTTAGACTTTTTACAAGACTTACTCAAATAAAATTGTTGAAATTTTGTTAAAATTTCATAAGAGTGTTAACAATATTTTTTTGATCTGGGCAACAAAACGATTTTTAACTTCAACTAAAAAATTCACTCAAAACATCCAAAATGTACTCAACAAAACATGTTTTGTAGTTTTAATCAATTCTTTTTTCTGGATTCTGTGTATTATTTATGACGCCCAATACCTGCACGAGGGACATAGGCCGAAATGTGAGAAAGGGACCCTCTTAGGAACCCAACCCGTATTTACGCAAGGAAATCGAAGGTTCCAGGAAAACCTCGAATGATTAGGCCGACGGGCGCGATTGGGTTCGAATCTAGAACATTCCGTTTACCACCTTTGAGCGCAAAACCTCTCGGCCACTGGTGAGGTAGCACGAATGCAGTTTAGTAACACTAAAATTTGAATTTATTTTTTAAATGAAAAACTAAAAAATCTATAAGTTAAAATTTGTAATTTAATTAAAAAAATAAAAATGTTTTCAAATTTAAAAGCAGATAATAATTACTTTTCTAATTCATTCAAGAATACTGGTATTTCATTTTTTAAAGTTTGACTAAAGTAAAATAAAGTGGAATTTCTAAAGTTCATAAAAAATTCTCATATAAAATATATTTTAAATGAGCACATTTAAAAAATATTGTACTTTAAATATTAAATAAAAAAAATCGATCTTACTCAAAAATGAAAAAAAAATCTTATTGAATAAAAAAATATAATATTCATATTTTACAACTAGCATTCAATTTAAAAATATTTATAATTTATATTTTTATGGTATACAAATACTAAAGCATTAAAACGCCAGTCACAATTTCATTAAAGACAAAATCTTCCCGAAATTAAATTAGCAAAAAATAAAAAAATTAAAAAAAAATTTATCCAAGTCATATGCATATGAAACAAGCATACTTACTTCAAAGAGTTTCGTTTTACTATATGTATAGCATACTCATATAGTGGTTAGCATATATATATAGTGGTTATCATACTCAGCTCATATTTCCAAGACAGTTGGTTCGATTCCATTTCGGCAGCTTTTATGTTTTTTCCCCACTTTCTTCAGTTTATGTATATTATATCTTCTCCTATGGAGAAAAAAGAAACATAGCGGAAAAATCCTGCTTGCACTGCTGCCAGAAAAATTTTCATGAATTCTAGAAGTACCGGGTGATCCTAAGTCAGGACGAACTTTAAAAATGAATAATTCGAAAACGAATCAAGATACAAAGATACTTTTTGCACCAAACGGATGGAAAAGAAACCGAGTTTTGTGTGGCTGCGAAAAAATAGTTCTATCGGCGACCAACAGATGGCGCTGTCGGATTTCTGAACTGCAAGCGCAACAGGCACTCCAGATAGTCACCTTTATGAAAGATGGAGCACCACGTCATATTGCTCTGCCTGTGTAACGCCTGCTACGCTCAATATTTTAGGAGGATCGTGTTATCAGTCGCTACTTTAATCACGCATGGCCTCCAAGATCTCCTGATCTGACACTGTGTGAGCTTTTGGCTGTGGGGATTATTGATGTCAAAAGTGTACCGCGATCAATCGGCATCACTAGCAGCATTGAAAGATGCCATCCGCCAAAATGTGTTTGCCATAACGCAAGAAATGCTACTAAATACTGTGAACGGTGAGGTGCTCGTCGTCTCATAGCTGTAATTCTGAATGATAGACAGCACATTGAGCATTTATTGTAGTACTAATTAACTGTAATTAAGCTGACTTGTAAGTTGTCAACACTTTTTTCATTTGTAAATCATCTTTTGGTGCAATAAAACACTATAGCGCCATCTGTTGGTCGCCAATAGAACTGTTTTTTTTTTCCGTTGCCTAACAAAACCCGGCTTTTTTTTTTTACATCCGTTTGGTGCAAACCGGATCTTTGTATCTTGATTCGCTTTCGAATTATTCATTTTTAAAGTTCGTCCTAACTTTTGGATCACGAGGTATTTTTGACAGTGCGAAACACTTAAAATACTCTGGAAGTGTGACAATTTTTTTCATAACCTATGCTTCAAGCCACGTTATGGTCTACCAATTTCCACGACTTTTTTTTTTTTTAATATAGGATTTTACACAAAAAATTATTGATTATGCATATAAGTAAAAATATTTTAGCAAATATGTATTCATAAAATGTAATGGCCTGATTTCTTAACCAATGCTTTTTTGGTGTGATGTGGGTAATTACGTCATGCAAAACAAAACTATAAAATAATATGAGCAACGACATATAGATTGTGCAGTTTTAAAGATACAAATGCTATAACCCTAGAAGATGATAAATTTTTCTTAACTACCATTAATTGCGATATTAGGATGCAGCAATAATCTTTTGATATTTTATTCTTTTTTACGAGAAAAAATTAAAAGCACTTAGAGAATGCAAATTTCTCTGTATCCTTTTTTAGGTGCTTTCGTAATTATGTAAATACGTAGCACCTATTGTTGTCGTTCAGTCCATCCGTCTGTCCGTCCGTCCGCATATAACAACGCAAAAACTACCCAACCGAATCGTTTGAAGTTTAAAATATATTATTATTACATAATTTTGTCGAGTCCTTTCAAGTTTTATGAAAATCGGATGAATAGATCAATTACAGGGACAATCAAAAGGATTCCGTTACATTACTGTCAATGGGGAAAAAAGTTTCAAACGCATTTTAATTGTTTGAAATTTTAAATACATAATTATTACATAATTTTTTCGAGTTATTTCAAATTTTATCAAAATCGGATGCATAGTTCAATTACAGGGACAATCAAAAGTATTCCGTTACATTACGGTTAATGGGGGGAAATGTTTCAAATGCATTTTAATGGTGTTACACTCATTCGAACGCAATAAAATTGATATGCATCTATAAATTAGATAATATAATATACATTTTGCATAATCTGTGGTGCAAAGAACATTTGTGATTGATTTACAAGGCCACACAAAAGTATTCCATTGCATAATGGTATAGGGAGAACAATGTTTGGTGCAGATTTTAATTGTAATTATTAACAGTTTTATGAGATTGATAGTTTTAAATATTCGTTATCGTACGAACGCACCTCATTTGCTACGCTTCACGTGCAATTTCCAACTTGTTTTTTTTTTTCCAAGAATGACAATAATGTTTGCTCGTGCATAAAATGAAAAATAAATCCTTATTGGATGTAGTTACGAGCGCTGGAAAGAAATAACCTTGGTAATAACACCAGCGCATGGTGTTATTTCTCCAGTATACTTATTGGGCAGTATACATATTTTAAACTGCAAACTATCTCGGGAACACACCCAAAATTTTCCACGAGATTTTTAAAGTACAGTAATCCCTTAAAATTTGCAAGGGTTAGGTTCTTAAAAACATCCGCTAATGTTGAAACTATCTTTCCATACATATAGTGGTGGCCAAAATTGTGGTCACTTTTAGGTAGCTTTAATTACAAAAAGTAAAAAACTACCTATAGCAGCCGTCCGGGAAAAGCCCATCGGTAAATTTTGCTGCATTTTCGTAGATCATAACCCCTAGATCCCAAAACCATCCTCCGTTGAAATGTTGACTTACATATATATATTATAGAGATGTATCCATATATATATATAAATATATATATCTTAATTTTGTCATGCTGTAACTCTCAAATGTATGAACCAATTTGGATGAAATTTTTTATGTGCATAATAGGAGTACTAATATCTCGACCGAGTTTGTTGACTAGCTTCATCCACCATCTTGTTTCAAAACGGCGGGCCCCACCAGTGGCCGAGAGGTTCTGACCTCAAACTGGTAGATGGTAGGTGCTGGGTTCGAACCCAATCGCGACCGTCGGCCTAACCGTTCGGAGTTTTCCGTGGTTTTCTTCGAACCTTGCGTAAATACGGGTTAGGTTCCCTTAGAAAGACCCCCACGGAGGGCATCCCACCCCTTAGGGCCTATATCCCATAGTGTAGATAATTGGCCGACATACATACAACAACAACAACAGTTTCAAAACGGCGGGCATTTAATTCTTTTGAAATTTTTATGTTTTTTAATTTTGTATACTTTTACACTCTAAAAATAAATGTGTAAATTAGCTAATTTTACTCATGTATATGTGTAAATTTCTAAAATTACACACCTGTCGTAAAATGTACACATTTATTTGCATAAATTTACCTGTTTTTATGTGCATTTAGCTTATGAAAGTAAGTGTGTAATTTGTTATCACTTGAAAAAAACCAGACAAGTGTGTAAATGTAGAAAAATACCTATATTTACACGAATTTTTAAGTTATTCTAATTTAAATGTAGTTATAAGTACACAGATAAGTGTGTAAATTTTTAAAAATACATACTTGTCATAAAAATTACACATTTTGGATAAAAAATTTGCCAGATGGGGTATCTAGCTTGTGAAATCAAATGTCCAATTTGTTATCTCTTGATAGATAAACACAGAGATAAGATGTAATATGACATTCACATATAAGATGTAAATGATTATATGAGTTACATAGATGTATTTGGCGTATACATAATGTATCTAGAGTTGGGCAGCGTCGAAAATACATGTATTTGAAATACATTTTCAAAATACATTTGTATTTTGTATTTTAACGCGGCGAAAAGAAAGTATTTGAGTAATGTATTTTGTAATGCTTTTTCCAAGTATTTTGTATTTTCAAAATACTATTTTTTTTATCAAAATACGTTTATGTATTTCAAACTTTGCGGTTTTGTAAACTGAAAATCAGAGAGTCGCCAGAAAGAAATATCGTGTTCTGTTAATTCTTTTCTGGACGTTTATAAACAGATTTTTCAACTAGTGATATGATAAAGATTGCTAATGAACACAGGATGTAGTATAGCTTTCCCACAAGCATTTATGCTGAATGATTACAAAAATAGAGTTATAATCTTACTGCTGGTGCGAGAACTACAAGAAAAGAAAGTTCTATGATAGACAGGAAGTATTATTGTGAGTTTTACTTCTTATTGCTTCTTTTTTATCAGGTACGTTAGAAATGTAATGTTATTATTTATTAGAAGATAGCCCGTCAAAATGACGTGTTTGCATTTTTAAAGGATGTTAAAAAATTACAACAACTGTGGTCAATCATAGCCATTTTAGGCTGAAACAATTTTGATAAATACAGCAAATAAACTTGGAAAAGAAAAAATCTAACCAAAAAAAAATTAACAGAAATTTACATTTAAACTATAGCAAAACTGTCTGGTAGATGAGGGTGGGGATTATAATGAAATTTAAAACGCACCCGCGGTTTGCTTAAATAAAAAGTTTTAATTAAATATTGTTTTTGAAATCGTGAAAAGATTTCAAAGCGAAGTAAAATGTAGTGACGTCATTTACAGCTCTCACTGTAAATCTGACCAATGAGAACGCTCCATTACAACTATGAAACGTTTTCATTGGTGAATGAGTTTCGTTTTGTCGTGGATAGGTTGACCCCGGAATTGTTATACACGGAAGGGTTTTATATATATAATTATAAAGGCTCTGGAATAGTGATGGGCGATTCTGGAAATTTTGAGAATCGATTAAAATCGATATCGTATAAAACAACATCGATCATAATAAGAATCGATTTCTCAGTTCTAGAATCGATATTTCGATATTCAGGCTCACACAGAGAAGATCCAAATTACTAATTCCAAAACTTAGACAATTAGCAGGACCGTAATTACCGCCTCCCACCCCTCCATCCCCATTTAGCAGGGCCGTAACTACCATCGGGGCAGCCGGGGCACTGCCCTGGGGCCTCCAAGACTGAGGGGGCCCCAAACTGATGGTTAAAAAAACTATTGATTTTAGTTTCTAGTCTAACTTGCTATAAAATACCCAGCATCAAGCTAAAAGTTAGCAATTAAAAAAAATCAAAGTGCTAGAGTAAATGTTTTTGCGTGTCCGTCGATATACTTCATAAGCCTCGCATCAAAAGCGGCTTGATTAAGTAAAAAAATCAGACACATAATTTGTGGGCCCCTGAAATTGGTGGACCCGTGCATTAATCAGGGCCTACATGTCATGTCCGCATGTTTTCCGATTCCACCGAAGTTGGTATAAGGAAGAAAACATGGTCTTCTGGGGGGGGGGGGGGGGGAGGCGAGGGATTAGAATGGACGTACTTGAAAAAAAAAAAACCCATAATTAACTAATAACCCAAATAACTGAGCTTCTAAACAAAAATATAGTGTTTAACTTAGAGTTAAATTCATGGGGTGGCCCGCGGGGAACATGCACTCTTTGAAACTATAAAAAGTGCCAAGAGCATGTAAATAAATAGTGAGAGGGGTAGTAACAGAAAAAAACAAGGAGATAAAAGCTTTATAACGATATGTTACATGAGATGGTGTGGAAGAAACAAAAAATATGCCCCCCACCCAGGGGGGGGGGGGGCAAGGTAAATCCCAAACGGACAGAAGGGCGACCCCGGCCCAAATGTATCTTTTGTTGAGGCACCCCGAGAGTGCCGATAGAAGTGAAACCTTGAACAATTACGTGTGTATTTTTTGAATCGTCAGGAAATACTTTTAAATGGATAAAAAAAGGTTCTATAACATTAAAGAACATATTAATATCTATTAAAAAAACCGCGCGATACCATATGTGCAGCTATTGTAGTTAACTCACTATAACTTACTTTCTTACATTTTAAAACGCGATAAATACACCAACCAAAATTAGACCATACTATCGATACCTTAAACCTTATCCAAATAAATCATTTTGTATTCATGCCTATTACAATATCTGTAGATTACTTTTTGAATTATTCAAATCGGACATTCCATTCAAAAGATGTTACGAATTTAAGGGTGTTCTCAACTGCTCCGCTCAACAAGCACAAAACGTTTTGACACATTTACAATGTCATTTTTTAACAAAAAGTTATAAAATTGGAATGTATGACAATGGAAGCGATTTCGAATTGAACTGAATTTTCCATTTTATGATCATTAAATTACCTATCCAGTTCTAAGCTATTTTGATGACGCAATCACCCGTTTTTCTCCTGCTTTTTGACCGGTTTTTCTGCTTTTGTCGGGAAATGTGCTCAAAAACGTCATCTTTGAAGGCTTGTTACAAAAAATCTATTGTCTTTTTTAAAAACAAAAAATTGAGTGCAATTAGACAGGTTCTAAATAACAACACCTGCTAGTTTCATGCATTTCCGAACAGAAATAAATTAAAGCATGTGTCACAAAGTTGCTTTTTGATTTAAGAACACCCTTAAAGATGACAATCTAAAGAAATAATAGTGCTGCTGAGTACTCGGTGGCCAATAAGCTTAGGGATTATGTCTGCAATCAAACGATTGCGGGTTCGAACCCCAATTTCGCTGATATGTATCAATGTTTTTTTTTTTTTTTTCGAAGAAGTTTGAAAAATTAAAATTTTAACACATTATGGTTCCGTAACGTGACCTGAATTGATGGGAGATAATTTCTTATGCTAGATTTGTAATGTATGAAGCATAAGCTTTCAATAGACATATTGTATCAAGAAATGAAAAAAAAACCCTCTGCCCCCCCCCCCAAAAAAAAGGTCCTCTAGGGAAAACCGAGAAACTGGAGCAAAAAGAACGGCGGGAAATGGTTAGCTATACTAGAATTTTTCTCATCACTGTAACTCCTATAGAAGCAAAGTTATAGCCTTTTAAAGATTGGAAAGAAGTGAAGAAATAAGCAAAATTAGATGAGTGATCGACAGGGGGGGGGGGAGGGGTCCATAGCTCTGGGAGTGCCATGTAGCTTAAACTTTTAAGTTAAAATGGTAGAGAATTAAATGAGCGAAATATTAAGGTGTATATTGGGGGAGGGTGCAAGCCCCCCCCCCCTCAATTTTTTTTTTTTTGTTTCTTTTGAAGAAACAAAAAAATATGTCCCCCGGCGGGGCGCGGATAAACCCCAAACGGGTGGAAGGGCGACCCTTTATTTATCTTTTGTCAAGGATTTAAAATGTGGATCTAAAATAAAATAAACTGAGAACTGGACATTTTAAAAACTGTATGCATATTTCGAACGGCCCCTTAAGTTAAAACTGACGCGGAAGGGGGGGGGGGGATTAGAAGAGACGAGCGTGAAAAATAAAACATAATAAACTAATACTTCAAATAACTGGACTTCTAAAGTCTTCTTCTGGAGTCGCAGAAAAATACCTGCGTTCAACACTGATTTAGCCTAGAAAAAATAAAAAAATCGAAATCGAATCTAAAGATCGACATCGAATCTAAAGATCGACATCGAATCTAAAGATCGAAATCGAATCTAAAGATCGACATCGAATCTAAAGATCGAAATCGAATCTAAAGATCGACATCGAATCTAAAGACCGATCTTACGGGCAGAATCGATTTTACATTTTTACTTTCTTTTGTAACTTTACAAGAAGAGAGTATTAGATTCGTGAAAAATTTTGACTCCCCGTTTTCGATGGATTTATTTATTTTAGAAGGTTTTTAACCCCATTTCATGATTTTTAAGAAATATCTGATGTCTGTGTGTGTCTGTCACTCTGTGAGTCTGTATACGACAAAAATTTCTGACCGTTCTATCTCAAGAACAAATGCACGGAATTCCACAAAACTTTAGATTTAGTTTGACCTTGATATAAACTGAATCTAATTAATTTTTGGTGTATATAGCCTAACAGGTGGCGCTGCTATGCTGCATTTTTTGCGATTTGCGCAACAGCTATATCTGAATAACGAATGAACGTATTTTCATCACATTTTAGATCCAGTTAGTCTTTGACATGAATTGATGTTTTTTGCATTTTGATGTATATAGCTTTTCAGATGGCGCTGCTATACTGAATTTTTCACAATTTCCACTCAGCGCCATGTGAAAGGGGGGAGGGTGAAAGGGGGGAGGGAGTTCCGAGACGGAAATTTAGGGGCCGCCAAATTTTTATCACTTCTAGCCTATTACAAGAAAAAGTTAATGGGGGGGGGGGGCTAAGTTGGAACTTTGAACCGGGCGCAGTTCTCTTTTCGCACGCCCATTTCCATTTTAGCTTTATCTCAAGAACTAACGCACGGACTTTTATAAAAATTTAGATTCAATTAGTCCTTGATATTATTTGATGCTAATTACATTTTGGTGGAAATCGCTTAAGAGATGACGCTGCTATACTGCATTATTCATGATTAACGCAATAGCGCTATCTCAAGAACGAATTTTCATCAAAATTCAGATTCAGTAAATCTCTGACATAGATTAGTGTTATTTAGTTCTTGGTGTAAATTGCCCTACAGGTGGCGCTGATATGCTGCATTTTTTATGATTTCGCAGTAGCTGTATCTCGCGCTTTCATGGATTTTCATCAAAATTCAGATTCAGCTGGTACCTAATAAAAATTGATCCTGATCAATTTTTGGTGTACATCACTCAACAAAAAACGCTATTTTGCAGAGGGGGGGGGGGGGTTTCTGAGGTTTCTTTAATTCTTCTATCTTAGAAACTAATACATTGAAATTTTAGAATTGGCGCATCCGTTTATTTCCTTCGACTTTTGAAGGAAAATGAAAATTATATTACCTTCAGAGAAATCGATTAAAAATTTTAAAGTATCGATTAAATCGAGTTGGCCATAATATCGATTAAATCGATTTAAAAAATCGAAATCGCCCATCACTACTCTGGAATAGTTGAATAATACTTTTGACGCTCCCAATGAAAATACAACAATATACCAGGGGAATAATTTAATTGTGATAATACATGGCGTGCAAAAGTAAACAGTAAATATTTCAAAATAATGTCTGCTTATGATAATGTAAATGTTAAGCGATAATATTATTGTATAAAACAAGAAATTCAGTTACATGTAAAATTTTTCAAATTAGAATAAACTTTAAACTCTTTAAAGTTAAGATTTTAGTTTTGAACTGAGAAATTGCATTAATTTGTTATGAATTGATGTAGTTATTTATATGATGAAAGTTCAAAAATCGATATCGTTGTTCATTGTACAGAGAGAGAATTGTGTTTATTATTTGACCTTTAAATGAATCGAAAAAAATATATCAAGAAAATTATCATCGAATGAAATAGTGTATTCATTTTTATGAAAAGAGTATTTCAAATATAACCTAATTGAGAGACCTTACATTTTAGTTTATTAAATACTAGTTAATCCGTCCGGAGTTGCTTGAGCCTGCTATAATAACATAAAATAAACAATAAATTTTTATGATTTTATACCTTTAACATGATTTTGTCGGAATTTATATTTGTGAATGAAAATAAAATATTGTAAAAAAGTATTTATTTTTACTAGTTGATATACTAGAAAAAAGACATTTTCTAGATTTTTCATGTTGGGTCGTTTGATTGCTTTAAAAAAATTCGTGTAATCCGAACTCTACACCGAGTTCTTTGGCCAGTTTTATCCGCCATCTTGTTTCGAAATGGTGGCCATTTATTTATTTATTTTTTTTTTAATTTATAATTTAAAATTAGATGCACAAAAATTAGAAGTTAAAAAAGAATTTTCTTTTATGCGTTTTAGCTTGATACAAAGATTTCAGAGCATTTTTTGTTTTGTCTTATGTCTTTAAAAATGGCTGAGTTATAGTACTTTGAATTTCTAATGTGGCCGACATTTTGAAACGGTCTGATTTTTCTCTCGTGATAACGCGCGTATTTATGAACTGATTTGAGTGTAACTTGGTGTGTAAATAGTATATACCGATGTCCGAACCGAGTTCGTTGGCCAGTTTCATCCGCCATCTTGTTTCGAAAAAGCGGCCATTTTTTTAAATTTAAAATTAGGTATACAAAAATTAGAAGTTAAAGATTTTTCATCTATGT
The DNA here is from genome assembly GCA_964019185.1 of Maratus speculifer. Taxonomy (NCBI): domain Eukaryota; kingdom Metazoa; phylum Arthropoda; class Arachnida; order Araneae; family Salticidae; genus Maratus; species Maratus speculifer. The sequence continues at coordinate 306,097,329 of OZ025295.1, read as the reverse complement.
GTTTGATCTTGGTACAATGATTCCAGAGCATTTTTTGTTTTGTCTATGTCTTTAAAAATGGCTGAGTTATAGTACTTTGAATTTCTAGTGTGGCTGACATTTTGAAACCGTCTAATTTTTGTCACGTGATAACACCAAGGGTGTAGTAAAGGGTATACCGAAGTACACGCCGTATACCCTCTGTTTCCGAAATAAAGCATTGTCGTATACTGTATCCATGAATATTCAAGATTCTAGCGTATACCTTCTGATTATTTTACGACTACAGCACTGGATAACACGCGCATTTATAAAAGATTTGGATGTAATTTGATGTGTACATAGTATATACCGATGTCCGAACTGTGTTCTTTGGCAATTTTCATCTGCCATCATGTTTCAAAATGGTGGCCATTTAAATTCTTTTTAAAAATTTAATATTTGGTGCACAAAATTTAGAAGTTAAAAAAGAATTTTCTTTTTTGTGTTTTATCTTCATAAAAAGATTTCAGAGCATTTTTTGTTTCGTTTGTATCTTAAGTTTGTATCTTGTAACAAGCGCAAAACGTTTTGACATATCTACAAATCCATTTTTTAACGGAGAGATATAAAATTGGAATGCCGAACTATGGAAGCGATTTTGAATCGATCTTATTTGTCCATTTTATGATAATTAAATTACCTATCCAGTTCTAAGCTATTTCGATCGCATGATCACCCGTTTTTCTCCTGCTTTTCGACCGGTTTTTTGCTTTCGTCAGGAAATGTGCTCAAAAACGTTCACTTTGTAGGATTGTTATGAAAGATCTATTGTGTTTTTAAAAAAACAGAAAATTGAGTGCAATTAGACAGTTTCTGCATAACAACACCTGCTATTTTCATGCATTTTCGTACAAAAATAAATTAAAGCATGTGTCACAAAGTTGCCCTTTTTGATTTAAGAACACCCTTAAAAAATGGCTGAGTTATAGCACTTTGAATTTCTAGTATGGCTGACATTTTGAAATATTCTGAATTTTTCTCACGCGATAACACTCGTATATTAATGAACCGATTAGGATGTAATTTGGTGTGTATATAGTACATACAATTGTCTCGATCGAGTTCGTTGGCCAGCATCGTCCCAAATCTTATTTCAAAAAGGTAACCATTATTTTTTTTTAAATATTTAAAATTTAAAATTAAGCGAAAAAAAAATAGGAAATAAAAAACATTTTTCTTCTATGTGTTTGACTTTAACACAAAGATTCCAAAACATTTTTTTTTTTTTTTTTTTTTTAAATTTCTGAGCTATAACACTTTGAATTTCTAAAATGGGTGACATTTTGAAAAATCTATTTACCTGCGACAACACTCTGATACATCAATCGATTTTGATATGAGTGAGCATGTGCACAGGACTTACTAAGATCTCGATCAAGCTCATTGGTTAATTTCACCCATCATTTGTTTTAAGATGGAAAGCACTTCATTACATCGCCGAATTTGGCCATAAAATATAAATCGCTTTAAAAAAACCCGATTGTATAAAGTTGATTAATTTCTCGAAATTCCCATTCATATTCAGTATTGACAGAAACAACCTTGATTGAATCTTCTATTACCATGTTCTACTAATTTGGGCTTTGTATAGTTGAATAATATAACTTGATTTTTTTTTTTTTTTTTTAAGTAAAGAATATGAACTCTACCTCTTCCTCCCGGTACTGTCTGGAAGGACTTTTTTTTTTTTAATTGTATTCGCGAGAACTTTACGGAATTTTTCTAGGTGATGCAAGTCTGGTCTGATGAGATGTTTCAAAATTACTATGCTCAAATACATACATTTAGTTACTTTTAGCATAGAAAAATTGTCGTCTCTGGAAAACGCAAATATTTTAAAAGTGTTAAAATTCGTAATTTTAAAAAAACAATTGCTCCGTCAAAAAAAAAAAAAAAAAAAAATAAAAAAAAAAAATAAATAAAAAAAAAAAAGTTTTGAGCTATATATATACAGATTTTGTTTATCAATACCCTCCCCCCCCCCCCCCCCGCATCCCTGAAACTGAGCCGAAAGTTTGCACTGCCGAAAGGGAATAAAAAACAAAAGTTAAAACGATCATTTTTGAAAATTTTCTTTGTTTTAAATTAAATTAGTTCTCATATAGATTGATTTCTTTCTTTCTTATTCATTTACTAACACTTATTTATTTCAATTTTTAACACATTCCAGCAAAGTTTAGCTTGCAAATTTTGTTTATGAATTCGATTTGCTTGTCTGTCCGTGTTCTAACTCGCGTAAGTATAATCCGATTTTCATGAAATTCAAATGTTACTGGACGTCACTATACAGCATGTTCGTATATATTGGAAATGGAATTTGTAGCATTAACAGTTCATTTACAGGGACATACAAAATTATGGTTATATTACGGTCAACGGAAAAAAAAACGGTTACGGTGTATTCTAATGATTTACTATTTTAAATATATAAAAATTTTAAATTATGTACATAAATTTATATATATCACCGAAGATACTACACGGTGATTATTGTTGAATAGGATATGCACAGAATTTAGCATTCATTTACAGGGATCCATAAAAGAATTTTGCTACAGAAGAAACTGCACAATAATCGATCTTTTTAAGACTATGACACTATGAGCATTAATTGCTGGAAGTGCGCGTTTAGTTATGGGACGTATTTTTAAATTGAATTATTTTTTTTAATATAACTTAGTGTCTATAAATTCTATAGAACCTATACAGATTTGTACAAGAATTATCTAATATAATTCGTTTATTCACGGAAATTGCTGAATGGAAACTTTGAACTGCGTTATTCGTTTCACTAAAATAATTTTTATCGTAAAGTCTATAGGTCGTATACAGAACTGCAGACAAAAAATTGGATATTTTTTCAACTATTGATACTATTGGCAGAAATTGTTTTTTTTTTTTTTTTTTGTTTTTGTTTTTTTTTTTTTTTTGTTTTTTTTCAAATACATTATGACTTTATTTCTTTATTTCAGCATCATTGTTCTCTTTAATAAATTGTAAACTTTTGTTATAGTATTCTGAATGCGTTGGGAAGTGTTTCATAATTTAGCTTGACGCATGACTTTTTGTTCCTGTTTTCCTTATTTTGAATTTCAAAAGCTTAAACAGTTTTGAAAAAAAAAGTTTGTATTTATATAGTAAAACAACCAGCAAAATTTAAAATTTGAAAAAGTATTTTGTATTTTGAATGTATTTTGAAAATACATGTATTTTGTATTTTGAACTTTTTTCTTTTGAAAAGTATTTTGTATTTTGTATTTTAAGCTCTAAAAGCAATGTATTTTGTATTTTGTATCGAAAATGATTTTTCGATGTATTTTGCCCAACTCTGAATGTATCAACGTTTATGTTATAATCATAGTATCAGAGTTGTAGTGATGCTGGCAACAGACATCCAGCCAGATACACTTAAAAAACGAATTATACGCAAAATAGAGTATTGTGCGGTGATGTGTCATATAAACAACTAATGCTCGTTGTTTTTTGTCTTTTTAAAAAAAACCATACAGAGTTGCCAAGGCTCTGGCTCTTTGGATATCAGTATTTTAATGCAGAAAATGTTGCATTATTGAATTGGAGCATTCTGGGGATTAAAAAAGAAACAGCGTTTTCTCTAAGATAATAGAGATGCTCAAAAAGCCGGAGACTCTGACTATATATTAAGATATATTATCATTTTAAATTTATAATTTCATAAATAAAAATGTAATTTTGGCAATCTGTTGTTAAAGTTGCGAAATCTGAAATTTGTCGAAAGTCCGCTTATTAGTATTTGATATTTGTTTTATCTGTATCTGTTTTAAAATTATACTAAAAAAATTATTTTTCCAGCATAATCTTAAACATTCAGTTGGCTCTCGTTAGTTCGAAATCGGATAAATCGAATCTTTGCTTAATTCGAACTAAATATGAATTTCCGAAATTTTCAATGGCAGAATAATGTTAATTTTTTTCATTTATTCGAACTCATTTTTCTCTTGACTTCGTTTACTTCGAACTAACGAGATTCTGATACTTAATTTTTCCTTACTTTCTTCTGGACCCTAGAACTTTATTTCTTTCATTTTTCTCAAAATTCTTCTAAACAAGTGTACATATAGTCCCATACACTGGATATTCGCTTTTTTAATGCCCCGTTTGTCCATCAATGACCCTCAACTCCATCTTCGTTTGTTTTTGTTTCTAATCCTTTAATTAGTTTATGCATTTATATATTTTAATTTTATATTAAGTCATATTCTAATGATACCAGCCGAAATATATTTAAAAAATACTGTAACACTAATTCTTTTGTAATGAATCCCTTTAAACATGATTTATTCTCATACTTTCTATAATTCGAACTCTGGGTAATTCGATCATTTCTTGTGCTCCCGACGAGTTCGAATTAACGAGAGACGACTGCATTTTTATAACGTATAGGAATATAAGCCTTGAGAGTATTAATCATAACTTAATGTTTTAAAACTGAATTGTATTAATTTAAATAATGCTCCTATTGCAATAAAACCTACAGCTCAGTGAACGGATATATCAGTTCGTGGCGGTGAGAAGGTTTAAAGGGGACAGTGGACCTTTATTTGAGCAAAATTGTCTATAGCAAAATCGTCCCAGAAAAGATCTATTTCTGTGGTATAATAGTAGGAAACAGTTTTTTCTTATTAAAATATCGTTTATGAAGATTTTAAGAAGTAAATAATAAAGGTAATTTTTGAAATGCTTCTTGCGACGTAATTTTTGATCAATATTTATGAAATTGATGAGGAAGTATCCTGATATTGTTTAGAAAGAAATTGTGTAAGCTTTTTAAAATTCGTCTTCATTAAATTAGTCAAATTTGATTTTTTATTATTATTATTATTATTATTATTAAAAGACAAAATGTTGATGAAAATCGATATGGAATTTAGAAAAATATCTGTAAAATATTAACTGTTCAAGAGATTAAAAATGATCTTACACAAATTTCTTTATAACAGAGTTTTTAGAGATAAAAATGCAAAAGCAAGAAAATATCTCAAAAATTAACCACAAGGAGCAATTTAAAATTTCGTTTAAAAATTTTTAATTTTTAAAAAAAATTTGAAATTTTAATAAAATTGGAATTTTTTTTGTATTTGTGTGTGTGTTCTATATGCTTTTGGTGAAATGTATATAAGCACAAAATTTCATATTGCTATAAGGAAAATTAAAAAAAAAAAAAAATTAACGTCCACCGTCCTCTTAAAACAGTCACCAGAAACATTTTTACTAAATTTTCTTTTATATACAAGTAGTTAATTTGATAACCGAATTTTTCATTCTTTTTTGTACCTATTAATTAAATGTTCCTGGTGAGTTTATCTGTAAGATCGGAATTTTATTTTTCTTAATTTGTGTGTGTGTGTGAATAGACCTCTAACACATATCCTTTTATAGCAACTCTCTGAAGATATATGAAAAAAAGGGCACACAGACGTGCTATATTCAATCACCAGATATTAAAAGTGAAAAACATGATATTAAGACAATAAAATAACACACAAAAGTGGTGGTTGTGGGGTTATTTATTTTGCTATTGATTGGTGGTTACAATTCTATTTTCAATATGATTTATTTGAGAAAGAAATTCTATATTGAAAAAGATGTTTAGACAGTTATTGTACATAAAATTTGCAATGAGTTTAAATCCTTTTGATTACCAATCTCCATCTCATAAAGCTGATAGATATTGACATACTGTGAATCTTAAGATTTGATTTGCGTAAAATGCTTTGCGTTACAGATGCAGGAAAATTTTCCGAAGAATTTTCTCAGTTTACGGAACTTTTTGTTCTTTTTCAAAACTTGAGAAGTTACACAAACTGGTTCCGATTCACTTATATTTTCGGTTATCTTTTGATTACTTGGTTGTGATTCAATGATATTTTCTGCTGATTTAATTTCATCTGGTTCTGATACTTTGATAATTTCTGTTAAATCTGCTTGAATTGTTTCTATTTCACTGACATTTTCTGTTGATTGTGTATCAATAGATTGCTCTTCTATGGACTTCCTGAGAACTTCGGCTGTTACTGGGTAAGGAAGCCATTCAAAGAGAGTGGGTAAGTATCCTACTTTCGGCAACTTTCGGATTTTCGGGTGGCTACGAGGACGACCTCTATTGAGTGCAGCGATGTAAATTTCTTCTTTTGTTTCCAATCTCGTTCTTCGTTGGCAAAATTTTCCTGATTTGGAAATTCAAAATATGGGGAATTTTCTACTTGATTTGCAGCACTTCTATTCTTTTGAGGAACTGCTGATATTTGACAGCTATTATTGAGTGAAATGTAAGAAGGTATAGGGGAATTCCAAATGCTATTGAATCTATTGTCAGGCAAGTCTAACTCCCACAACACACCTTGTCCAGCTGAGGTGGTAATCGCCGGACTCGAACGACTTGGACAAGAATCATTATCATCTATGTGATGATATTCTTCAAGTCCTAATAAGAATCGCCTGAGAAATCTGTTATAAACAAGATAAGCCAAGGTAAAAGCACCTAAAAACAGTAAAAACGCCATCCTTAGATCAGGGTCTATAATGAGACTAAAGAGAATTTTAAAGTTTTCATTGTTATAAAGAATGTGCATTGTTCTAAAAAGTGTATATTGTTGATTAAACGCAGTAAGTACATAGTTCATTTATACATTTAAAATAACATTGTTGATAATGAATTTAATCAACAATGCATTTTTATCATTTATACATTTACATCAATTCACACTCTTTATAACAATGAAAACTTTAAAATTCTCTTTAATCTCATTATAGACCCTGATTTAACCTTTTGAGCTCTGGGGTATAAATTTCTTCAAAATTCCAAATGTCACACTGGCACCAGTATTTTGCAAAGAAAAAAAACGGTTAACGATAAACACGAAAAAATGCATTAAACCTTTTTGAAGTAAATTTGGTCAAATTTTCTGGTGTCATTGTGACGTTTAGGAATTAAAATTATGTGGTAAAAAATTCTACCAGCAGAGCTCAAGGGGTTAAGGTTTACTGTGCTTAGGTGTTTTTATCTTGAATTATCTTGTTTATAACCGATTTTTCAGGCGATTTTTATTAGGACTTGACGAATATCATCAGATAGATGACGATGATTCTTGTCCATGTTGTTCCAGTCTAGCAATTACCACCTCAGCTGGACGAGTTGTGTTGTGGGAGTTAGACTTACCTGACAATAGATTCAATAGCATTTGGAATTCACCTATACCTTCTTATATTTCACTCAATAATAGCTGTCAAATATCAGCAGTTCCTCAAGAAAACAGAAGTGCCGCAAATCGAGTAAAAAATTCTCCATATTTTGAATTTCAAAATCAGGAAAATTTTGCCAACGAAGAGCGTGATTTGAGAAAAAAAAAGAAGAAATTTACATCGCTACATTAAATAGAGGTCGTCCTCGTGGCCACCCGAAAATCTGAAATTTGCCAAATGTAGGATACTTACCCAGTCTCTTTGAATGGCTTCCTTACCCAGCAACCGCCGAAGTTCTCAGGGAATCTATCTAGAAGAAGTGGAATCTATTTATACACAATCAACAGAAAAAGTCAGGGAAATAGAAACTATTCATGCAGATTTAACAGAAAATATCAAAGTATCAGAATCAGTTGACATAAAAGTTAATAGAAAATATCAGTGAATCACAAGCTAGTCATCCAAAGATAACAGGAAATATCAGCGAAACGGAACCAGTTTGTGCAATATCTCAAGTTTTGAAAAAGAAAAAAAGTTCCGGAAACTGAGAAAAATCTTCGGAAAATTTTTACTGCATCAGTAACGCGAAACATTTTACATAAATAAAATCAAAAGATGCATGGTACATGTCAATATCTGTCAGCTTTATCAGATGAAGATAAGTAATCAGAAGGATTTCAACTCTTTGCAAATCCAATGTACAATAACTGTCTAAACATCTTTTTCAATAAAAATTACAGAATTCCTTACTCAAATGAATCATATTAAAAATAGAATTGTAACCACCAAGCCATAGCCAAGATAAATAATTTCAAAACCACTACTTTTGTGTGTTATTTTAAGTGACTTAATGTGATTTTCAATTTCAATTTCAGGTTGTCAAATAATGCAAGTCTATGCCCTCTTTTCTTAAATTTTTAGAGAGTGTTATATCCGTTAGAGATTTAGGAACAGCTGCCGTATTCGCCCGGAATCCGCTATTTTACTTCTTTATTGGTCACTTATAGTTACTTTATGCTTAATTTTTGAGCAATTCAGAAATAAAACATAAACAGCAACAGATTTTTATACAGAAAATTAGCACTCCAAACATTGTTTGTAAAAAAGGAAAAAAAAAAATAAAGGAAGGGGAGGAGGAATTTATAAATAGAAACGGTAAATACATAAATTTTAAAACAATTAAATAAAGCAAATATTTATTTAAAATATGTATATTCCGAAATTACATTAAAAAATTTTTCAGAGATTAAACATCAAAACAACATCAACAAAAATAAATAAATTATGGAGAAATTAAAAACCGACAAAAAATGGCCACCAACTCTAGGCGAATACGACAGGATAGCATAGATTTATATATAAATTAAAAAAAAAAAAATTTCCAATCTTACAGATACTAGTAGTTTGAACCCGAGTTATATAGTAAATATTAAAACCATTTTTTTTTTTTAATCTAAAACTAATATTTTTTTTTTTTTTACATTTATCATGCTTTTTAGATTGCTAACTCCAAATATGCATTTTTAACTCTTTAAGTGTCCTGCAGGTTTTTTCATTCGTGTTTAATTCATAAAATAATAACTGTGAAAAGCATTGGTGTGAAGATTTGTATTTTGTAACTTTACTTATCTTTTTATCTTATGCAATTCAAAAAATTAACATTAATGTCAATCTTGTGTTAGACATCAGCCTTTAAATAAAAATATTACATGACGGAAAAACACGGTTGGTCCGCTTAAAGGGTCAAACGAAAAATATTAATTGTGGAATCAAATTAAGCTATGAAATTTTTCAAAAGTCATAGTTCCGCATTAGACGCATGTCAGGAGTTAGCAGCAGAAGATTTTGCTACTTAACGCAGCATTTTTGTTTCTGATCATTTCAGTGCTTTGAACGCGTAATACAGTCATATGTTTGCAAAAAAAAAATATTGGTTTTTAAACCTTTTTTGACTGTGTTTTTTTCTGACTACTCACTACTTCTGTTCCCTCTTTTCACTGTCTTTCATTTAATAAATTTTCTATTTAAATTTGAAAGTTTTCATTTTTTTTTTTTTTTTTCACCAACCTGGCTTTGACTAGAGACTCGTCTATTCGGGATGTGGGTCGGGACATTTGAACTTGGGTTCCGATAGAGAGTCACAGTAAGAGAAGAAAAGCTAAAGAATCACGGATTTTAAAAATAAATAAATAAAATGTGGACATCACAAGGCCTATTCTCGACCGAAAACAACAACCATTTTCCAAGTGGTTAAGAAATAGCAAATTTTTATTAAGTTCTCATGGAACATAAAATGGTTCACATTTTCTAGTTTATAATTATCGGCCTAAAAAATAGAGGTAAAAGATTATGGTGCTAAATGATTATGGACTTAAAAGATAATGGTGCTGGAGAGTTTTTTAAATAATACATTTTAAGGACAGCAGGTGTTTATGTATATCCCCCCTTTTTTTATGTTTTGATGTATTTTTCTAAAATTCTATTTTAGGTAAACAGTTGAAACTTTCCAAAATTGGTCAGTTAACTTGTTTCTTTAAAAATATCTATCATTATAAGTCTGAGATAAAATCAATATACAGGGTGTCCCAGAACTTCGTGTACAAACTTTGAGGAGTGGTAGAGAACATCGTTTGGAACCACAATTATATAGCAACGCATGGACGGAAACGTGATCATCACTTGTTAACCCTTTCATAGACAATGGTATGTCTATGAAACTACAAAATTTTTTTTTAAAAAATGAACATTGACACCAGAATTTTAATATGATTTTTCGAATTATTATGTATGTGAATGCATTTTTTTCTTCTTTGCAAGTACATTTTTCCGCTATTTGTGATGTCATTCATATTTTTCCACATTTTATCAATTTCTAATAGCTATTAAGATACTTGATTTTAAAGAAACATAATTTTAAATTTAATATAAAATTAAATCATTTCTTTTACTTTTTTCTTGTGTGGGTGATTCTCAAAATAGGGGACAATTTATGTCTTTCGGCATACAAAAAAAATTGAGAGGTTTTCTGTCATGTTTTTATATTTAGATATGTTTGTCTTAATATTATTCATTATTTGCACTCAAGAATTACTTATTTTTTAGTTAAAAACACATTAAAATAACAGAATAAATGTTCAAAATGTCATTAGCATGGATGTCCACAGCAGCTGTGCCTTGTGTATACTAGCATTTTTCAAGAGTTAATATCATGTTTATAAAATAAAACAAATGTTATTCTTTCTTTAAATTAATCAAGAAGAGGATTTATCCAATAAATTTCTTTTTAAAAATAAAATTATAGTATATAAAAAAATAATTAAAGTTTGTCCTCCATATTCTATTTTCAAAACAAGATCATGCTATAATAGCTGTTTTTTAATCAAAATTTCATTTTCACGTATGACAATAGTTTGAAAATATAAAATTTCTCCATGGCAACAAGTAGCCATTTTATCCCAGCCTGAAAATAGAAGCATGTATTGTATTTTAAGAATATAAGTTGAATATTATGGGCGTACATCAATTGTATGTCATTAGAATGGATAATAATTTTCATGTTTATTTTATAATTAAAATTTTTATTTTACTTATTTGCATAGAACTTTTGTGTTTTAAAAAGCCCCAGAAAGGCCTATTGCATTGTGATTATATTATGGCTCGTAATCTTATTTAAATTAAAATTTGTCATTAGCATGGACAAATATCAGTGTCATTAGCATGGTCTTTCTGTCCATGCTAAAGACTCCTATGTGCATAAATGTAACCAGTGCTTATATTGTATCCTTTATAAAGTTTAATTTTACGTATAAATTTAGGTATTACATTTATTATCCCTAAAATATGCATTAAATCTGTCAGAAAATCACTAAGACAGCTTCTTACAGTGTTAGTGTCAGAATGTTGCTCATGTAAACAAAGTTTGCTCTTTGGTAATGTTTTTATTCTCCTTATATGTATATATGTAAAAATGGAAACCATTTGCTGAAAAGGAAGGCTAATAAATATAGAAAAAATTATTTAAACAGGAAGAAAATAAAAATTTCTTAATATATTTTTTCCATGCAATTTGTTTTGTCATTAGCATGGCTCAAAAAATACTAATTATTTTTTTAAAGTTAATTTTTAAATATTTAGCTCTGCTGACTACATGTAAAGTATACCTAATACTATATTAACAACACCTATTTTTTTTTTCAGAAATTTTGCTAACAGTAATTTTTTTAAGATTTCACTTTTGAAATTGTCCCCTATTTTGAGAATCACCCGTGTAATAAAGCGTTCTACACAGCATTGTGTTATAACTGTGTCTTTGTGTTTCTTTGAGCTTTTTACGGACAAAGCACTTCCATTGCTAAAATGTGAAAATAAAATGACATCAGAAATTGCGGAAAAATGTAATTGCAAAGAAGAAAAGCCAGACATTTCACATACATAATACCGGGTGCCCCAAAAATGACTGATGGATTTTAAAATTCAATAACTTGCAAACGGTGACAGCTATTTTTAAAAAATTTGCAGGCGGGTTATGTATGATGTCAGGAGTTTTTTTACTGTAATTTTTTATTTTAGTTCGAATTTCAAACAATAGGTGGCGCTGACGGCGATTGAAGGCCAGGTCGACGCTTCACTCTGCACTGATCACCTGGCCTTCAATCGCCGTCTGCGCCACCTATTGTTTGAAATTCGAACTAAAATGTAAATTTATGGTAAAAAAAAAAAAAAAAAAAAACTCTTGACATTATACATAACTCTCCTTCAAAAAAATTTTAAATAGCTGTCATCGTTTGCAAGTTATTGAATTTTTAAATCCATCAGTCATTTTTGGGACACCCGGTAAATGGAAAAATCATACTGATATTCTGGTGTCAATGTTCATTTTGTATTAAAAATTTTGTAGCTTCATATACGAACCACTGTCTGTGAAAGGGTTAACAAGAAGTTTCCGCGCATGCTTTCCTATGTAATTATGGTTCCAAACGATGTTCTCTACCACCCCTCAAAGTTTGTACACGAAGTTCTGGAACACCCTGTATAAATAAATAAAAATATAAAATAAATAATGAAAAATATGTTTTTAATTTTTTTTTAAGTTTTTTAGTAAAAGATTTGTAGTTTTTTATTATTTTAAGACTAAATGAAAATCGCTTCTTATTATTCTTAAATAATATGCTCACTGACATCACAACAAATTTTAAGGCGGTGTATTCAACAGTTTTTTAGAAAAGTGTATCGAACCCATATATATTGTTTAAAAAACATGTAAAAAGTTAATTAATTCTTCCAAACTAATTTATGCTTGAAATTTAATCTCCCTCTATTTATATATGGGCTATAATGTGTATATTTACTTTTAAAAATCCTTTATCTCTAATTTTTAATAAAATACATAATGTTAAGTGTTTCGCAAAAACTTTCTATATTCCCTTAGCACTCGTTAGTTTTGGTTTTATCACGCTGCCACCAAAATATTCGAAGCCGAAGGACATGAATTGTGACGTCTTCATTAGTCGATCAACTTCTCACTAGTTTTGGAATTCACATCGGAAAATTTTGAATAGCAATTTCCTTTTATTTTATTTTTGGAATAACTGTCATCTTGTAAGACTATAAAAACTATTTAGAATTACTTGTGAGAATTTGTAATACCCCAATATAAAATCAGTCAAATGCGGCAACACTGTAACATTTATTTAGAGATTCCGAATTTTCACCATTAGGTTTAAATAGTTATTATTGTTTTATAAGATGACAGATGTTCCGCAAATAAAATAAAAGGATATTGCTATTCATATTTTTCCGGGGGGGGGGGGGGGATTTCCAACATGAGTGTGAAGACGGTCGATTAGTGATGACGTCACAGTGTCTGTCCTCTGGCCTTGAGTATTTGGATGGCAGCGGCTATCATCCTTTTTATACCATACTAAGGTATGTTTGTGCATGCCAATAATGTTTTCGATAATTACATTATTCTATTAACATTGTTTAGCTAAATTTGGAATCATACATCACATTATGAATGAAAAATTAATTGAATTGAAAGAAAAGAAAAGAAATCAAAACGTCCTTAAAATTCAACAGTGAACATGAAAATTTTAGTGATGGAAAACCTACAAATAATAATAATAATAATAATAATAAATGTTTGCATCTAATCATAGGCGATAATAAATAAAACAAAATATTAAAATTTAAGATGCAGATATAATTAATTAAATTTTATATAACGTAAGTAATCTATAACAAGCCGGAAATTGCACATCAAGCGTATCAAATGAGATGCATTTGTGCTGTAACGAAGTTAAAAAAATATTCAGATCATGGTATGACAATATACAGTATTTCGGATATGGTATAGTATACGGAATCTTTCGAGTGTCCCCGTAAATACTATCTGCTTTCTATTATATAGGAAGTAAATTGTAGTAAACCTGAGCAACATATATCAATTTCATAAAATGTGAAATAGTTTAATATTATTAAAACACACATCAAACAATGTTTCCCCCTATACCATTATATAATAGAATATTTTTGTGTAATATTGTAAATTAATAACAAAAATTATTTGCACCACAGATTGTACAGAATGTATATTTTAGTATATACTTCATAGATGCATATCAACTTTACTATATTCGAAAGAGTGTAATATCATTACAATGCACATGAAAATATTTATTCTCGTTGGCCGTCGTGTAATGGAATACTTTTGATTGTCCCTGTAATTGAACTATACATCCGATTTTTCTAAAATTTGAAATGACTCGACAAAATTATGCATTAATTATAAATTATAAATCTCAAACGATTCGGTTGGATAGATTTTGCTCTGTTATATGCGTACGAACTAAACGACGACTATAGATGCTACGTATTTACATAATTACGAACGCTTATAATACACTGTAAAAAAAATTCTGCAAAGGTACTAAACTTTTTCTAGGAAACTGGGATTCCAAGAACTTTTCCTGTAAAGGTAACAGCAAAAATTCAAGTTTCAGAATCGGTTACATGAATTTTTCCTGTTATCGTTACATGAAAAGTTCTTGGAATCCCAGTTTCCTAGAAAAAGTTTAGTACCTTTACAGAATTTTTTTTTACAGTGTAGTGTCAAGTTTACGTGATCTATTCTTATCCTAGAGTTTGTAAATGCGCAGTTAATATTACACAACTTTCCCAAGATTTTTGTCATCCTGATGGAAAACAAGTCTTTTTTAGACTTGATGCGCATGTGTATAACTTTCTTTCGGCAAAAAGTAAAATTTTGCAGTAATCTAAAAGGAAAAAAAAATCATCAAACTATCAAAAGTAAGATGTGGTATAAAAACGAAAAAATCGTCGTACGGATAAAATTTAAACGTACACTGTACGACAGTCCTGAAAAAAAATACGAAAAAACGTACAATTTACGGGAAAAGCGTAAAATTTGGCAACCCTAGTACAGAACGATATACGGAGGTCTTTTTTTTTTCTATATTCATAAAATACGTTTTTTGCTGTGGGCCAGTCTGTTTGTTTATTGGCGACGAATAAGGAAATCTACACTATAAAAAAAAAAAAAAAAAAAAAAAAAAATGTGAAATTTTAGAGAATCTACTAATCCATTTTCTTAAGTCTTATGTAACATTACAGAGATTAGAAAAATCGAGATTCTGTTAAATAACTGAGATATTATTCGGTAAATTTACAATAGACACTATAAATTAACATCGTTAAAAATACGCAAGATTCTGTACATTTATTTTTGCGAATGGCAACTTGAAATTTGAAATGAAATTTCGGTTTTGAAATTTTTGCTACTAGAAATTTTTAAATTTCTAAACATCCCACATTTTTAATTTTTACACCATCGTGCACCAATGTGCTTTTAAATGCAATTTGTTTGAAAATTGTACCTTAATTTATTTTTGATATATTAATTTTTTTTGTAGTTTTTAATACTGGTTTTCTAATCGTGACTACAGAAGAACTTCATTTCTATTAAAAGCAAAGGAGAAAAATCCAAAAAAGCAGATTACCGTATTTTTATGTTGCTATTTTCACATGTCGGATTTAGATTTCACGGGAAACAAATTCTATCATTAAATCAAAGTGGAATAAATTTTGCTGTTTTTTCATTTTGGAATACCAAGCATAAAAGAGCCTTAATTAATAACTTTGTCATAATAACATATCTTTATTATATTTTACTAATTACATTACGATTAAAGTTTAATTTTGATAATTCGGACAACTGAGTTTCATAGAAATATTATTTTGTTAACTTTAAAGTAACATGTGTATGAGAGTTAGACAAACCAATATTAGATGCATTTTTATTGTAACTAATTGCGTAGGTTTATTATATGTCAATGAAACAGTTCCTTCATAAATATTTTCTTTCGTCGAAATTCGGCGGGGTTCTACCTTGTATTTTTTAATGAAAACAATTCAATTTAATTTATAAAATCATTGAAATCAGCCTTCGGTGATCTTCAAAGAACTTCACTTTTCCGAGAAAATTTGAATTGCTGTATCATTAAACTTTAACGCAATTTGATTCCAGCCGTCCTGGGGTTTGAACCCGATACAGCCTTATTGTAGAGAATTTCTTACAGAGTAAACTGTAGGAGCTAATCTTATTAAGTAAAAAGTATGTCTTTTCTGATTCAGCGAGAGACATTCCCCATTAAATCAAATGAGATGATTTTTCCTTTTCTAAATTATTCTAAGTTTAAAAAACGAAAAACAATATTTAAACTAAACAGGTGAAAAAAAAATAAGGAAATTTGAAAAATAGAAAATGAAATCAATGATCATGAAAACTTTGGGGACAAACATTAGACAGCATGTAAATATAATTTTATAAAAATAAAGCAAAATTTGTAATATATTTTTAGGGTTCTGTACTTATAAAGTGAAAACGGAACCATTATAAGATCACTCCGGTGTCTGTCTGTCCGTCTGTCACAGCCATTTTACTCATAAACTATGATACGTGGAAATCTCAAATTGGGGGAAATAATAAAGACTGTTGACCCACATAGTTACAGATTATTAAACATTTACAAATACATTTAGAAGGAGGTAGGGGGCTAAATAAGTTACTTGGATGGAAAAAAAATAATTTCTTTGTATATCATGTGGCATGTGGGGTATCTTGTGAAAGCTTTCGTTACGCTGAACTCAACAATATATACATATAAAGATATACATATAAAGACACTTTTAATTTTAGGTGTAATATCAGACGTATCGTCGAAAATGTAGTCAAAAAATGTGCCTCCCCCTCCCATCTAATTCCGAATCTACTGAAACTAAAATTATGAAACGATTAGAGGCTATAGATGTTACTTTAAACCTTGCAGGAAAATTATAGCGATTATTCTAGATTGCATAGTTTTTGAGAAAAGTACGTTTTTCTGTTACACATAAATTTCGATTTGTGGGCGTTGAGAAAATGTGTTGAGGCGCATTGAGGTACCCATCGTAGCAGAAGCATAAAAGCATTATTGATAAATATTTTGATAAAAACCCGCCGGATCCCTTTGTTCTCTTTGGGGATTGCATGGACCTCCGAGATTTTATCGCCAAAAGGGTGCCTTATTTTGGCGATGATCCCTTCTTGGCAATTTTCTGCTTTCATTCTCATGATTAAAAAAAAAAAAAAAAAAAAAAAAAAAAAAAAAAAAAAAACGTAACGCATTTGATAAAGGTCTTGCTGGCTGATGGGATCGGTGGGAGAAACCGGTTTGGCGCTCATTCTCCCCACCATCACGTGATATGGGGAAATAAGTCAATGCGCCAAGAAAAGGTTGCTACTTTTGAGTTCAGTTGTATGAGAAGTCTATGCTGCTGGGCGATTTGATCTCATAATTGTGAGTTTTGTGCTGGTGTGTTATTGGTTATGCTTTCTTTGGCAGGTGATTTAATTTTTTTAATAATTTTCTTTTTGCTTATTTAAAAATCATTTATCAGTTTTATATTTTTCGTGTTAAATAGAAAGCTATTACTAAATCAAGGTTGAGATATCCACATATTACAAAATTTATTTATAATCTACAATGCTGGATGGATTTCAATGGAATTTACACTGTTAGTTAGACGATTTTTCAGAGAAAGTTTTAGTATGCATGTATTTCTTATTTAATGATTGCATATTTTAATACCGTGTGGCTAACAGGCCAAAATATAGAATAAAATATGAGAAACAAACGACATCCAAAATCATGTTAGCATAAGGAAAACACTTATTTATACTTTCAATAGAAAATTTATAAACATTCTAATCATACTTTATTCATTACAAAACTAGAAGACAAACACCAAATATTTTACCTCTTAAAAAAATATGTGTGCAGACATTTTTAGTTAAAAAATTCTATATATTTTACATTTTGTTTTTATAATATTTTCCATATTGATTTTAACACCGATAGCTGCCAGCATCTTCCGCTTTTTTGACACGGAAAAATTTTATAGAAATTTTTACCATCTCAAATCCCCGTAATCTGCAGATTAAAAACGTCAAAAATTTCTATTAAATTTTTTTGGGCCAAAAAATCGGAAGAGTTCGTAGCTATGACACTGTAAAATATACGCGCATACATTATATTTGCATCCTAATCTCAATAAAAACTCACTTCTGAAATTTTCAAAAAAAAAAAAAAAAAAAAAAAATTAAGAAATTATTTTACGTTTACGGATATTTTCGCAGAATGCTTTTTTCAGTTGCTTATAACATTTACATAAAGCACTTCGGAACGATACTTAGAATATTAAAAGGGTTCAAATGTAAAACTTTCTCCCCAAAATATCTCATTTTATCGTATTTAAATAAGTATTTTATCTACACTGTAAAAAAAAAAAAAAATCTGTAAAGGTACTAAACATTTTCTAGGAAACTAGGATTCCAAGAACTTTTCATGTAACGATAACAGGAAAAATCCATGTAACCGATTCTAAAATTTGAGTTTTTGTTGTTACCGTTACAGGAAAAGTTCTTGGAATCCCAGTTTCCTAGATAAAGTATAGTACCTTTACAGATTTTTTTTTTTTTTACAGTGTATATTATAAAGGCCAAACGTATCTGTGCGTAACGCATACGTCATTTTACGAATAGCAACACTTTCCCCAGTAATTTCTGCTTTGCAATTTTCACTACTGCAAATTTTACACTTCTGAACATCGCACATTTTAAATTTTTACACTGCCGTATAGAGAAAAAAGTGTACTTTTAAATGCAATTCGGTTCAAACGTGTGTCTCAATTATTTTTTTAATATTATTTTATTTATATAATTTTTAGTACCAATTTCAACTATGGCAACAGAATCACCCCATTTCACCATTTTCTCTTAAAATTGAAAAAAAAAAAAAAAAAAAGTTAAAATGCGTATATTATTTAAAAAAACATCGTATGTTATAAAATCCGGAGAATTTCGGTTTTATTTCGTTTAATAATTTGGATAATTGAGTTTTATAGTATTTTCTTAATTTTAGCTAAAAATAATATTTGTTTGAGTGTTAGTCTGACCAATATAAGATTAATTTTTTATTGTAACTAATTTTGTAGATTTACTATAAATCAAAATATCAGGTTTTTTTTAAAGGTTTTCTTTCGTCAAATTTCGACGAGTTCCACCTCGTTGTTATGATAGAAATACATGTGGGCCTCCGTGGCTGAGTGGTTAAGACATCACGCCGCTGATCGTGAGGTTGTGGATTCGAATCCCACTGGTTCCATTGCACACACTCTTTGTGTGGAGCTCCTGGTTGTACTTCTCGTGTGTTGTAATATTTCCTTGTGTGCTATCTCGTCCCTGTATATTGACAATGGCTTATAAGCAGGCTTCATGTCGAGCAAACAAGTCAGATGTATGTTGTTCAATAAACAAACAAACAAACAGAAATACATGTGCTTTTGTATTATTAATATAAAAATTTATCTTTAATAAAAATGACATATTTATATTTATTAATAATAATAAAAAGAAATCATAAACCGACTTTTAATCCGCGAAGGATTCGAACCACTACCTTCTGACTTCGAGCTCAACGCTCTAACCATTCGGCTACCGACCTCACAATCATTTGCAACAGATTATCCTTATAATTAACACCGTAATTAATCAAATCCGTGATCTGTTCTTCGCCTGTTATTCAACGCATAACAGTGGCTGTATAGCCACTGCCTCCTCTACAATGCCTTCTCGCTTGTGACGTAGTGGAGGCCGTTTCTCTGACAACGATCGCGTTTTGAGTTTCGTGGCGATTGTGGAACCAGTAGGGTTAGTGATTTCGCCTCCACTTCATGACGTTTCACGCTTGTCGTCTGCTCAGTGAATAGGCATTGTAGAGGGGGCAGTGGTATAGCTCAGGAAAGGGCATGTTTACAAACAAACGGTTCTTTCAACCAATCTACCAACTACATTTTTGTTTTAGCGATCATTACAGGAATCATTATAGCGACGTTGACCAATCATACACCAGAGCTTTTAATCGAAGACAAATCAGACCAATCTTAGACCAATCAGATCGCCTTGACCTCTTGTGTAAAGTAGGAGTCTGACAGACGGGCAGGAAAACTGTGGATCCACAGTAATTTTGCCCACAGTGACGTCAGTTGCCCTTTCTTTGTAGCAAAGTAGTGAGTACTGAACACAGACTTCTCATAAGTAGACTTCCATTGGCAACCTTTTCTTGACGCCGGGATGTTTGCCTTCCGTCACGTGATGGAGGGCTAATTTAGCTCGCCAAACCGGTTTTTCGCCCGCCAAAATCTACTCGGAAACTTTCTCCGCTTCTATGTTTACATTTATTTTATTGCGAGAATGAAATATGAATGTTGCCAATAAAGGGATCACTGCTAAACAACGGTATCCTTTTGTCGATTAAAGTGAAAGAAGTTGGAGTCAAAGTCTGGCCCAAAAGAACAATGGAATATGGCGTCTACTTATATATGAGAAGTCTGTGGTACTGAACGGATATCCCGTCCGCGATAAAGACTCACTCCATGCTTCTGCCTCCTGATCTCGCGTGTGCAGTGCGCATAGTGCCTGAACACAGCCAGTTTCTGGAAACATCTATGGTCATCTCTCACTCTGAAACAAACCAACTAACCAACCAATCAAAATACGTAGAAATTTTGGCCGTGTTCAGCTGTTACGCGCGCTGCACGCACACGCTAGGAGCCACGGACATGGAGTGGATACTTATACTTGGTGGGATGTGCGTTCAGTCCTCGCTACTGTGCCACCAGTTACTGTAACTGTTCGCTCAGTAACAGATGGAGAACAGATCAAGGATGTAATTACTTGTAGTGCCAATTATAAAGATAATCTGTTACAAATGAAAGTGAGCTGGCTGGCCGAATGGTCAGAATGCTGAGCTTGAACCCAGACGATATGGGTTCGAAACCTGCGCGGACCAAAAGTTGGTTGGTGTGTTTTTATTTTTTTTGGTTGCTTTTTATTGATAAATAAGGAAAGGGCATGTTTACAAACAAACACTTCTGTCAACCAATCTACCGCTACATTTTTTGTCATAGCGATCATTGTAGGAATCATCTTGACGACGTAGCCCAATCATATCATATTTACTTATGCAGTGGCAAACTTAGACCAATCAAATTCCTGGATTTCATTCGTACAGTGTCAGTCGTTAAAGGACGGACTGGTTTTTCTCCCTTATCCACAGTAATTCGTCCACAGTGACGTCAGCTGCCCTTTCCTTATAAGACATTTTTATTAAAGGTAAATTTTATATTAATAATACAGAAGCACATGTATTTCTATTATAATAATAAAATACTTATTTAAATATGAGAAAATGAGATTTTTGCGGAGAAAGTTTTAATATTCCAAATTTAGAATATTAAAAGGATAATTAGAACGATATTAATATCGTTCCAAAGTGATTTATATATATATATTAAGAAAATGAAAAAAAAAGTTTTCTGCGAAAATATCCGTATAAGCATAAAATAATTATTAATGTTCTTCTTCTTCTTCTTTTTTTTTTTTTTTTTTTTTTGTTGAAAATTTTATAAGTAATTTTTTATTGAGATTAGGATGCAAATATAATGCATGCGTGGATATTTTACGGTGTTAAAATCAAAATGGAAAATATTATAAAAGCAAAATGTAAAAGATATACATTTTTTTAAATTAAGAATATCTGCATACATATATTTTAAAGAAGTGAAATATTTGGAGTTTGCCTTCTAGTTTTATAATGAATAAAGTATGATTAGAATGTTTATAATTTTTCTATTAAAAGTATAAATAAGTGTTTTGCTTATACTAACATAATTTCGGATGTCGTTTGTTTTTCATATTTTATGACATATTTTGGCCTGTTATCCGCACGGTATTAAAATATACAATCATTAAATAAGAAATATATACATACTAAAACTTCTTCTGAAAAATTATCTAACTAACAATGCAAATTCCATTGAAATCAATCCAGTATTGTAGATTACAAATCAATCTTGTAATATGTGGATACAGGGCCATCGCTAAGACTTTTTATTGGTGGGGGAGAAAACCTTAATATTGTCAAGTCAAATTTTTATACTCGCCAACTCGTTTTATAATTTTGCCAAGTTAACGCACTTTGAAAATGTAATACAATTCTTATTTGTAAAAAAATTAATAATATTCCCAATTAGAGTTGTAACTTTTGCAAATTCTATCAAAAATAGAAAATGTATTGCAGTTTTTATTAAAATTTTAATTAAATTTGACATAAAAGTTTTAAATTTGCAAAGTGTAACAACATTTTTCAATGTTTTGGGAGGGTAGCCCCCCCCCTTAGCTAGTCCCCCGTGTGGATATCTTAACCTTGGTTTATCAACAGCATTCTATTAATTACAACAATAGAATCAACAGTATTCTATTATTTAATACGAAAAGTATAAAGCAACTGATAAATGATTTTTAAATAAATAAAAATAAAATTATTAAAAAAATTAAATCACCAATTGTTAAATTGTATCAGTCAACCTACTAACTTTGACAACAAACAACGTGCAACCAATAACAGATAAGCACAAAACGCACAATCACGTGATCAAATCGCCCATCATTTTTTTTGCGTCGCGCGCGTCAAGGTTTGAGCAGGGTTGATTGTCATTTTTTAAATGCTAATCGGGCTTAATTACATGAAATAGGTCACGTGATACTTTTCCGGAATACTTTTAATTTTATTTGAGTGGTCACAGGTATGTATTTCTGTTACGAAAATCATATTTTGAAAGGATAAAGAGATATGGTATTTGTATTTACCAATTCTGAACCATAAAAATAATACAATAATTGAATAAGTTTAAAAGTCTCTTCTTCGATAGCACCTACTCCAAGCAGAATCTTCTGAGCGCGCGCGCACAAAAAAAGCCGCTTTTGAACACGGCCTTTGATTTTAGCATTTAGCAGTTTCATCTCGAGCTTCATACATTTTAGGAAACAAATAGTATTTCAACTTTTATCGTCATTTCAAAATGTCTATTTTTACGCCTACAAATCAAATCAGGCTGACTAATGTTGCTGTTGTACGCATGAAAAAAGGAGGAAAAAGATTTGAAATTGCGTGTTACAAAAATAAAGTCCTGTCATGGAGAAATAAAGTGTAAGTATATTACGCAGATCATTTCATAAGATATTTTTAGTGGTGTACCGAGTAGTACTTTGGCCGAGTAGTTGTGTAATAAGAAAATAAAACACTGATGTGTGCATAATGTGAGCTTAGGTGTACATACATATGAATATACCTCTGTGTACATCTATAGTAAAATAAATTAACTCATTAAATTTGAAATTTATTTGGGCACCTTTTAAAGTGAATTTTTGGCAGTTCAAAACTAATAAAAAAGGAGAAATGATACATAACAAGTACAATTATTAACCAATATAAAATTAAAACATTCTTTAATCTTCCAATTTATTCCAACCATTGAAATCTGTCTATCAAAAATAAAAATGTCGGTACTTACGTATTGACGCCACCGCCGCTACAGATTTGGCAGTTTTTAACCTTCCGTCTACCAGACGGGTCCATTGGACCCGACAGCAATATTTCTGGTGTCAATGGTAAAATGAGAAATTGTCGATTGACACCGGAATTTATAAAGGACTTGTCTAGATATTACGAATTCCTTAATTTAAGCTTTCATTGTAAAAGCAAAATTATATTAAAATAGTACTGGTGCCATTTGCAAGTTTGGAATTAAAATTAGGTGTCGCCATAGATAAATGGGTGTTTTGTCTGGTAGACGGAAGGTTAAATACCACCAATCTGCACCTAAAATTTTTGCGACAAATCATTACATAAGACTTTATTTGAAATCAAAACACCTTATTTAAAAACAAAGTAATCAATTGGATTTCAGTGGAAAATGAGCCGATATAGAGTTTAACATAGATTCAAAACAGTCTCTTTTACGCAAATCCCAAATATGCATTTTCGTAGCACTAAAAAATGGCATAAAAAAAAAAACCCAGCAAACAACAAGGAAACGAGGAAAAAAAAGATAACTGCGAGCGCATGCGAACAACATTTCTCTTTATTTGCGCATTATCCCAACTTCTGCTGTGGTGCCATGCCATTAATACATTAGCACCAAAATGTCTATTGTTTACTATAACAATTCATTGAATAATGCAAAACATTTCATATTTTATCTTGTAGTCTGTACCTTATTTCCTTTTGATTAAAAAAAAAATGTATTGGCTTTGCAGTTTCTTTTCATTTTTTACGTGTACAGATTAAATTGTTATTTTAAATTTATTATTTTTTAAATATCTCAGTAAAAAGCTAACCTTTTTCAATGAAAGTAATAAATGTGTGAATTACGAATGCCTTAAAAAGCAAGCTCTAGAATTGATGAGTGTAGATGATCTCAGGGTTGGGTTTTTGACGTCAAAAAGGGTTTTTTGACATGATGACGGTTTAAACCGTCAAAAACCCATAGAGTTACAATCTGCTGTGAAATGCACTAGAGTTTGTTGTTAAATTTTAAAACTAGCAACAGTTGCCATACATTATGCTGAAATTTAATTATATTGTAGGAAATTAGCAGGTCTTTAAATATTTCTAATTAATAAAAATTAAGGTAAAAATGATAGATTTCAAATCTCAGAAATTTATCTTGAAATGGGCATACAGAAATATTTGCACAAAAACTATGTTTAAATATCTCATTCATTTATTATTATTTTAATATTTTAAAAATTCTAAAGTTATTTAGTATGCATTTTGTCACAGTTAGTATTTATAAGTGTTAGCAAGTTAAGTGTTATAAATGCAGGATTTTGAAAAGTGTAAAACTTGATACATGTGTTATTATTATTATTATTATTTTATTTTTATTTTATTTTTTATTTTTTAAATGCTATACACATTATATACAGAAGCGTGTAAAGAGAAAATTGTGACAGGGGCAAAGTTAGAATTTGGTGCCCCTCTATCCAACTTTTTCTTGTGACAGGCCAAAAAATAATGTTTGTAGTATAAATTTGGATAGTGCCCCCTAAATTTCTGTGCATGAGGCAGCTGACCCCCCCTTCTCACAGAGCTGATTATATACATAATATCTAGTAGGTTAATTTGAATTTAAATATAAAGCATATAATTTATTATATGTATGATTGTTACACATTATAAACCATTTTTATCTCTACCCCCCACCCCGCCCCACAACACACACACTATTAGTATTAAGAATACAAATAATGCTGATTTTGAAAGTAAGGTAAGACGAGTAGTAATTATTCAACAACTGAATACTTAAGATATTTAACAAAATTTTACAGCATTCAGTAAAAAAAAAGAAAGAAACGAAATAAGAAACTCATAAGTATTTGTATAAGCTAATTTTTCAGCATAGTAAATAAATAGGCTGAATATTGTAAATAGATACTCAGATGTTCTTTATTATCTTTATGTTAGTTATAAATTCAAAAAATGACTGATGATTTAGAATCCAGAATTACTGATTTTTCTGAAAAACTAACTAACAATTGTAAAAGTCAAAACAGAAAAAATCTACAAAATACTTCTAAAACACAAAATATTATGTAGTTTTTTTATTATCTTATAAAATACATAATTAAAAAAAATAATAAAACATTCATTAAATATTTCCAATTAATTTGATTACATAATCTAAATCAATCCAAAGGAAATTATCAAAGTAGAAATTTAGTTCAATAATGCAGTTCATTTGCCCTACTTAGCATACGATAGTGCATAACAAGTTTTGAACAATTTTCTGTTCCTAATCAATTACGGAACTTGTCTAATCTTTTATATTATTTTAAACTATACACTAAGTTTGGTTATAAACAAATTTCTTCATAATATACCTGCATATTTTGAACAACACATTAAAATTTAATAAATAATATTACAAAAGATAAGTTTTCCAAAGTCTGAGATTTTGTTTACTTTTCAAAATATGTTTTTCAAAAATTTAAATTTATTTTTCCTACAACATATTTAGAAACATTTTCTTTATTAAAAGCAAATAAATATTACTTTTTAAATATAGATATATATATATATGTAAATAAATATTTTTATTTACATATAAATATAGGTTTTTGACAGTTTTAGACATTTTTGACAAGGAGGTTTTTGGCATGACGGTTTAAATCATGGTTAAAACCGTCAAAAATTGTCGCATGTCAAAAACTTGCCAACCCTGGACTAGAACTTGAAAATCCACCAAAAAAACAAGAATATACATCATGAGAAAGCTAATGTAGACGAACCAAAAGAGAAAATGCCAGCAGAAGATTCATCTATTTTCTGGCAATATTTTGAGGAAATTTTGAATGAGCAAAAAGATTGTGGCACTAGTATTAGTTGAAAATCTCCACATGAAAAATTAGTACAAAAAGAGGTACAGGCTTTCTTAACAGAAGACTTATGTTAAACTGACACTCCATTTGCATAATGGGGAAAAAATAAAAAATTTCCAATTATGTCCAACTTTGCAAAAAATTCTTATGTGCACCTTCAACAAACTGTTTATTCTGAACGTATATTTTCGGAGGCAGGCCAAATTTATAGTTAGTAAAAGAAATGCCCTGTCTACTGATAATGTAGAACGTTTGGTGTTTTTGCACCATAATTTGAAATATAATAAGTTAATTGGGTGAAATGCAATTTACTCTCCTTTGCCAAGGCGATTTTTTTTTTTTTTTTAGCGATAAATGTTTCAATATGGCAACCCTGCATTTTCATTTTCTCCTCTCGGATCTTCAATATGGCAACCCTAAGGAATGCTCCGGTTTACGTATTCTACCGATTTCTAAGTCGTTTCCTGATTGGACGCTCTTTTTTTGTAAATGCTTTCTCATTGGGCAAAAGAGGAGAACTGAGAGAAATTGCTTCCGGTAGCATTGTTTTTGGGAGTTGAGTCTTGCATTCAACGGGTGAGTTTATGTTTTTGCATTTTCCTCTTTTTATATTTAGTTAGATACCGTTCAGTAACTACTATGGAAGTTGTTGATTGTTTAAATGAGGAAGTAAAGTATTCAAATGGATACTTTATGCTGTTGAAAGTTTGCGGGATAAAGTATATGATTGACCAGTCAATCCGGAGCAAAACAGCGGCTCCGGGGTAAGTAAAAATTCTCCTTTTTTTTGTCTTTAGATTTGTATTTTATGTGCTTTTTGTTTATTTTGATTGCCGCCATCTTGGAAAGTGCATTTTTGCGTAGTGTCTCTTGGAGCAAGTTGCTCCGGGAGACAAGATGCAAGAACATGCCAATATGGCGATTTTTGAAAATCGCGCCAAGAAGGAGAGTAAACTGCATTCGCACCAGTTAATTATTAATTTTTTATTGCATTTTCAGTTTCTTTATCCAAAATAATAGTCTTTCTGTTTTACTACAAATCAAAAAAGTATTTATTTTTATTTGTATAAATGTGAAATTTTATGAGGGTTGTTGTTCTTAACTTTTTCTATATTTTGCAGACAAATTGTTAGATACCAAGTAAATAGTTTTATGAATTACTGCATATATTATACATTTATATTCAAATAACTTTTTACAGATCATTTATAAATTCATATGCTTAAAAAATGAAATTCTTACAACTACTCGGTATTGGCCGAGTACTCGGCAAATTGGCCAAGTACCAAGTATTTACTGAGTACTCGGTGCGGCTCTATCAATTTTACCCACACAGCATCCTTTAGCACAATTTATTTACACCCTAATAATTTCTGAGTTTAGAGTGTGTGAAGCCAAAGTTTGAAAATACTCTCTCAATTGATTCTGAGCTAGCAGGGCTTGATAGCAGAAGCATTGGTAGTTGAGCAAGTTTGGAAGCAGGCCAAATTTTCTGATTTCTGATTTTTTTTTTTCTCGTAAATGATAATATACAATACACTAATAGTGAAATTTTAATATTACATCTAATCTATACATATAATAAAACAGTAGGACCCGGTGTGTCTGTACATTGAAGATAATTGACAAAAATGGAGTCAGGGCGATAAAAGAAAACCAATGAAACACAAAAAAAATTTTTTTGAATTTTTTGTCTGTCTGTCTGTCTGTCTGTCTGTCTGTTTGTTCGAGGTTATCTTCGTAACTACTGAATGGATTTTTATGCGGTTTTCACTAATGAAGAATGCACACTCCCGGGCAGTGTATAGGCTTTGTTTCATCAAAATCGGACAACAGACAAAAAAGTAACAAAAAGAAACAAAAACTATTAGGTGCGCTGCTCACGTTTTTTAGTACATAACGTTTTTTAGTACATATAAAATCCAATAGATGTCACTGTGCGATTTTAAAACGCGCTATCGTTATGTTTTCGCCAGTCTACTTAAGTATGAGAAAGTTTCAAGCTGGCTGTCGTTCCATGTGGTTTAGTCGGTAGAACGTCAGTGCGCCATACTGATGGCCCGGGTTCGATTCCCAGCATGGAATTTTTTTTCACTATGTTGGCATTAACGCCTATAAGCAATTAAAAGAATTTGAAATATTGTATTCAAGGCGAATTTTCTCTCTGGGAAAATTTCCTTGCATTAATATGTCAGTGTAATTTTTTTTTTGATTTAATTTTTTTTTTCGAAACTTTGTTTTTCTTAAAAAATTACAGTAAATATTTGATATTTCCCAACGTTTTTTGAATGATCGACTTGCTTTTTTTTTTTTTTAAATGTATGTCTGAACCTTATCTAACTACTTCTTCAAGATTTCTTTAGATAAACCGACCAGCGTAGCGGGCGAAGGCCGCTAGTGTTGTATATGTGTGACAGATATTTAATGTGAAATTTTACAGATCAGTGTAGTATTTGATGTTTCTGATGAGGTTTTTTGACGTGACAGTTTAAACCGGATAAAACCGCACACTGTCAAAAACTTGCCAACCCTGAAAGTTTCATTGAATAATTTAGGAAAAAATGCATCCATTTTGCATAATAATTCTTTAATTACACATTATTGGTTGTGTACTTGACCTTTGCTTTTAATATTTTTAAAATTATCTTAATTTTTATTTTTTTATTACTTATTTTTTTTAATATTTTACCATATTTATATTGTAAGCATTCATTATAGTTTTGATTAAATTATTAATTAAATTCAAATTACTTTTTAAAAAATGTAAACAAAGCAGTGATGCAATGATCAGAAATCCGCACAACCTTTGGTCCCAAGCTGTGCAGATTTGAAGGAGTCTATTGTACTCATAGGGTGCAGAAAAAGATTTTACTCCCAACATTTCCCCCAATCCATGTGTAAATTTCCCTAAAATTTTACAATATCTTACAGGCTTGCATAAATTCTGTATCATGGAATTTTTTTTTTCTTTTTTTGAGTTAGTGTATATAGCACATTATTCTGGGATATATTTTGTGCAGATCATCATGCACATTTCGTTATTTGTAATGTTTTTTTTTTTTTCTTCCTTTTAGGTAATTATATTATTCATTGTTAAAATCTATTTGTATAGTTTCCTGCAAAATTTTCCCAGTTGGCTAAAATTTCTCCCCGATCCTAGATTGCCAGATCAGACATATTCTGCACCCACGCTATATTAATTTCCCTTATTTTTCTTAATGGCTGTTTTAAAATAAAAAAATATATATAGAAAAACTTTGTTATTGGTAAATTATGCTTTTTTTTTTTTTTTTTTTTTTTTTTTTTTTTTTTCAGTGAAAAAGATATTGATGAAGTTCTTCAAACTCATGTTGTTTTCACTAATGTTTCCAAAGGACAAGTTGCAAAAAAGGAAGATTTAATTAAATGTTTTGGTAAAGATAATCAAACAGAAATCTGTGAAGAGGTATATATATTCTTCTGAAAATGTTTGGAATATCATGTGATAAATTTATCAATTTTTATCTAATTTTTATTTCTATTTTCAAATGTTTGAATTTATATGTCATAAATTTTTACCATAATTATTCAGTTTAAATTATAAGCAATACTGAAAGTAAACAGGGTGGTTTGCTGATTTATAACAAGGACTGTATTATCATTTTCACTTAGATAGCTATTTTATTTTGAAAAAGCAAATATTGCAAACTGTGATTAGGAAGGAAAAGATATAATAAAAAGGTGGTTTAATGTGTTTTTTTTTTTTTTTCTTTTTTTAAAGTTAAAATTAATTTCCTTTGGCAAATTTTTGAAGTTTGATAATTATTAAAATTAAAATATATGGGGAGGTAATGTACACTATCCAAATATATATGAAGAAAACAGATTAATGAAAGTTAAATGATGTAGATGCAGCAGTTTCCTTATCGACTTGCATAAATTACTTTTTTTTTTGTTTTTTTGTATTAATAAAACATCAATTTATTTATTTGTTAATTAACAATTTTTCTTTTAAATTCGGTGTGACTGATTTTATTTAAAATAAATTTGTTAATTGAATAGCCACACATATATCAAGTACTTTAAATGATTATTAAAAGGCTATTTCAACAGGGTTGGCTTTTTCCCCATCCAAAACTTGTTTTTCCCCACCCCACTGGGAAAAACTGGTATATACCGGGAAAAAGTAGTAAATACCAGAGAAAACTTCCAAAATTAAGAAGAATGTAAGAAATATTCTGGCTTTTTGAAAATAATGTGTAAAATTAAAGTTAGAATTTAGGTATGAATTTCCCTTAGGTTTAAAATTATTTTGTAGGAAAATAATATAAATAAATAAGAATTATTGCATAAAATGTTAAATTTGCTCATAATATTTTTTAATAATAATGAATTTCCTGAATAAATATTTTAGAACACAATAAAATTATTAAACTTAAAAATATCAGTATCATAAAAAGAAGCAATGAATAATTTGTATTAAATTTAAATAAAAGTTATTACTTTTTAAGCAGATCTATTAAACACTCTTTTTTTTTTTCAATTTAATAGTTTTAGTTTGGTTATTTATGCAAAATGTTGTTTTACATCACCAGTTCCAGAATCCAGAAGTCCATATTTCTTTACATTTTTTTATATTGTCAGATTCTTGTCTAGTCTGTAATAAAATGCTTGAAGAATCAGTCTTTGGGGATGGAAAGGACCGATTCAGATTTTCTTTTAAAAACCCATCAATCATAAGATCAGGAGGAATCTGTTCATAAATGTTTTCAGACTTTAAATCTAAAATGCTTTCAATACACAATGCAGTTAAAAACAGAAGGTGCATCTTTTCCAAAGACCATTTTTCTCCATTATTCATAATTTTCATTACAAACACTATCTCACTTGCACTAGGGTGGAAGAATTTAAGTAAAACTGGAATAAATGCAGAATTTCTCTTTTTAATGGAACATTCAGGGATGTCCTGCATCATCAGCATCTCTGGGATGTATTTTTACTAATTTTTCATTCATCCGAAACAAGATTAGAATAGACTAAGTTTACAAAAATCCTCTAAATTAGTATTTTGTTATTATTATGCTAAAATCCAATGTGGAAGTGGAAAACAAAGTATATGATTATGATTAGTAAACATTTGGAAATACAGTGATGTGTAAATATTTACATAAATGCACCCTATAGTCCATTTTTGTAGATCTGTCTTTTTCTTTTTTCTTTTACCTTTCAAGTTATTTACTTAGAAATGACATTTTTAAAGGTTGTTTTGAATTTATGTTTATAATAATCAGTTTTTCCCAAATGGAAAAACATAATATTTACCACAATGGTAAATACTAATTTTTACTATGGTATTTACCATGGTAAGAAAAACCTTTCCAACCCTGTATTTCAGTCAAGCACAAAGAACCACTCACTAATGCTAACCCTATGAAAGAAATCTATAAAGATATCTCATTTGCATTTTAATATTTTAAAACTTTTTACATTGTATAGCTGAGATTGATCTGTATAAAGGCTGTTTTTTAATTTTGTTTGCAGGCATTTTTAATAAGGATACTTTTATTTTTGGGACCAGTTTCAAAATTGAAAGCATCTCTAGAAAAAAAATCTGCAATCAAATGAAAATTCTGAAAAAGTAAAAATGGTTTTTGTACAGATCAATCTTACCTATCCAATGCAAAAACAATAAATAAATAAATAAATGATAAAAATATTGGAATGTAACCAAGATATTTTCATAAATTTCTTCCATAGGATTAGCATTAGCTAATGGGTCTTTCGAAGTGAATGAAGTAGCCTCTTAACTCTATTTTATGTTTACTGTATAACATAATAAAACTTGCTAAGGCAGAGTATCACAAAGATGAGAGAAAAAACGCTAAACAGATTTATATATAAAATACAATACCATAAAATATAGAATAAAGTACAGTACCTTTTTCCTAAGATCATATTTTTTTACTATTTGAGGCATTATTTTATTGTAGACAGTTTTTGTTTGCATAAGTTTTAATGTACTGTGTATGTATGTTATGTTTCTCAATCTCTTGTTACTGTATCAATAATAATGCATCTTTTTCCTTTTTTTTTTTTTTTTTTTTTTTTTTTAATATTTAAACCAATTTTAGATCCTTTCGAAAGGTGAACTTCAAATTTCTGAAAAAGAGAGACACGTTCAGTTGGAATCTATGTTTAAAGATGTTGCTAATATAGTTGCAGACAAATGTATTAATCCAGACACCAAAAGACCTTACCCAGTCAGCATAATTGAAAAATCCATGAAAGAAGCTCATGTGTCCATCAAGCCAAATCGAAATTCTAAACAACAAGTAAAAATTGTTTTTTTCATTTTGGTTTAATTCTTATAGTTCTGAAATTAAGCTAGTTATTATGTACCTTGGTACCTTTGGTTAGCCAATGTCAGTATTTTATACCATCATCAACCGTTTCCAACCCACTGCTGGATGTAGGTCTCCCCCAGATTTTTCCAATGTTTTCTGTCTGGTGCTTTCGTCATCCAATTTACGCCAGCCACTTTTCTAGTTTCATCAGTCCACCTTACTTGGGGTCGTCTTCTTGGTCGTTTTACATCTCTGGGATACCACTGTAGTATATTTGTGCTCCATCTATTGTCTTGTCTTTTTGCAATGTGCCCAGCCCATTTCCATTTTAGTTGTTTAACCCTTTATTTCCCATGATAGAACAAGTTCTAGAAATTATGTCATTCAGAAAATCTGATTTTACACCAGAAAAATTCAATGGCTGATTTAGTTTTATTTAAATATGGAGTTTTCTGTTATTAATTAAAGCAAATATTGCTGTTTTAATTTTTTGGTGGGAATTAAGATATACGAATTACAATATCTGAAAATATCTTGAGCGGTTTGGGATCCAGAGGATTAATTCTTTCAATGATGTTAAAAAACTTTGTCTGATTTCTTATCCGAGGTTATCCTCTTTCTGTCTCTTTTAGTTATACCTAACATACATCTTTACATACTTCTCTGTGTTGTTTGTAGTCTTTGTATCATCCATTTTGTTAGTGTCCATGTTTCTGCTCCATAAGTTAGTGCAAGCAAAACACATTGATTAAACTACTTTCTTTTCAAACAAAGAGGCATATTATTCTTCAGAATAATACTGTTCTTCACAAAAGCACTCCACCCATTTCTTAGTCTTCTATTGATTTCATTCATGATACTATTATCTGATGATATTTCCTGTCCAAGGTACACGTAACTTTGCACTTCTTTAATCTCTGCATGGGTGCAAGTTTTCTGTCCTTTAGAAGTTCCCGAGGACGAAAGCGGGACGGGAAAATCTCTCACGCCAACAAATGAAGCATTTTTTGCCAAAAGATCGCGAAAAAAATGCGAGTTTTCGTCAAAAAATTATGAATAAAACTTGATATCTGTCAAAAAAAATCGCAGAAAAAAGCGCTGTTTCATTCAAAAGATCACGAAAAGACGTGTTTTTCGACAAAAAATTGCAGAATAAACATGATTCCTGTCGAAGGATCTCAAGAAAAAAGTTATTTCCATCGAAGAATCGCGAAAATGACGTAGTCTCTGTCAAGGAATCGCGGAAAAGAGACTCGATTTTCCTCAAATGATCATGGAAAAAACACTATTTCTGTCAGAATTGCACAGAAAATGCGATTTTTGTCAAAAGATCGAGGAAAAGGCATTTTTTGTCAAAAGTTTTTGAGAAAAGACACAATTTTTTTCAAAAGATTGCTGATAATATGTGATTTTTGTCAAAAGTTTGCGGGAAAAACACTATTTCTGACAAAAGATTGCAAAAGAAGACGCTTTTTTGTCAAAGAATAGCAAAATAAACACAATTCCTGTCGAAGGATCGCAAAAATGACGCAGTCTCTTTCAAAGAATAGAAAAAAAGATGCTATTTTCGTCAAATGATGGCAGAAAAAAGCTATTTTTTTTGTCAGAATTGCAGAGAAAACGAGATTTTTGGTCAAAGGAGCAAGGAAAAGACGCGACTTTTGTCAAAAGATCGTGGAAAAGATG
This sequence comes from Maratus speculifer, assembly GCA_964019185.1. NCBI lineage: Eukaryota > Metazoa > Arthropoda > Arachnida > Araneae > Salticidae > Maratus > Maratus speculifer. The sequence goes on along the minus strand of OZ025295.1, from coordinate 306,063,237 downwards.
CAAATTTTGTCAAAGGATTGCGAATTTTTGTTCAAGGATCGCTAAAAAGTCGCGAAGTTTTGTCAAAGTATCACAAAATACGCAATTTTTGGTCAAAGGATCGCGATAGAGATGCGATTTCTGTCAAAGGATTGCTAAACAGATGCGATTTCTGTCAAAAGATCATGGGAAGAAGTGAATTTTGTCAAATGGTCATGGAAAAAACATGAATTATGCACGTGCGTATTTGTTCGCTTTGGGGGGGGGGGGGGATGATTCAAAATATTTTCAGTCCTGACAAAATTTCAAACTTGCACCCATGAATATCAGTATTCTTGTAGACAATTTTCGTTTTTGATGTAAATGAATTGAACACCACCTTAGTCTTTTCTAAATTTACTTTTAATCCCACATTAATGCTAGCTTCTGCTAGATCTTTTAGCATATTTTCCAATTCTTCGGGGCTGTTACTGAAAATTACAATGTCATTAGAGAACCAGTGTGTGTGTGCATATATTATATATATATATACACTATATGGCCATTGATTATTGGACACTTGCGATTTTAGACATTTTGTTATATATCTAGAAAAATACATGAGGAATCATCTCGAAACTCTTAGTGTATAAATATAATAGTATAAGTCATACATCTCCGTGAAGATTTTTTCCCGAAACTCCATAGGGGACCGTAAACAAATTAAAAAAGAATGAATATCTTTTGAATAACCCTGTCAAAACTAATGTAGCAAAAGCGCTCAAACTCTAGATTATGATTGAATGACTTATTGTAATATGCCTTGTTCATTTTTATGCAAATAGCATGCATACTCGCAAAGTAATTAAGGTTTTTATAAAAATGGTCCCAAATTTTTCCAAGTTTTTTCCTTATAATTTTCAGAGTTCTTAATATAAAATAATATTTTTTTTCAGAAAATATGACAAACAACATTGCACACAGTACCCTGTAATCAGAATTAAAAAATAATGAAAATTGTACACAAAATGAGTTGGTTTACTAAATAATTTTTTACTGTGCATGCGTTAATGATATAAAAATTTCATTTGCATATTATGTTTGCTAAATGTATAGAGCAACTTTTGTGAAAGTCACAAAATCATAACTTGAAAATTCTGAAAATAATCGTCAATTGAATAAGTCGAAAATCCGTTATTCTCAAAATAAAGCAAAAACAAGAGGGGTTGTATCCATATATTCATTGATTAGTGTCAATATAGAATACACAATACGGGATGTACTACTACATTTGGATAAAATCCCTCGTTTTTTTTGCTTCATTTTGGAAACAACAGATTTTGTCCTTTTTCTATAGACGATTACTTTCAGAATTTTCAAGCTATGATTTTGACCATTTTTATAAAAGCCTTAATTACTCTGCGAGTATGCATGCAATTTGCATAAAAATGAACACAGTGTATTACAATAAGACATTCAATCATAATCTAGAGTTTGAGCGCTTTTGCTACATTAGTTTTGACAGGGTTATTCAAAAGATATTCATTCTTTTTTAATTTGTTGACGGTCCCCTATGGAGTTTCGGTAAAAAATCTTCACGGAGATGTATGACGTATACTATTATATTTATACACTAAGAGTTGCGAGATGATTCCTCATGTATTTTTCTAGATATTTTGTAAAATGTCTAAAATCGCAAGTGTCCAATAATCAATGGCCATATAGTGTATATATATACACATTACACTCCTTCAAATCCACAGAGCTAGGGATCAGAGGTTGTGCAGATTTTAGACTTTTGCAGATATCTGGTCATTGGTGTGTTTACATTTTTAAAACAGTAATTCAATGTAATTAATAATGCAATTGAGATTATAATGAATGTTTAAATATAGTAAAATATTATAATAATTAAGCAAACTAATAAATTTAAAGAATAAAACAAATATATATGTTTTTTAATTGATTAAAATATTAAAAGCAAAGGTCAAGTAAATAATCAATAATGTACATAGTTAAATAATCATTATAAAGATGATGTACATTTTTCCTAAATTATTCAATGAAATTGCCCCATAAAGGTGCACCACTAATTCATATCAAAATCATAAAATAAGGAAGTTTTATTTCAGGTTTAGCCACCCTTAATAATAAAAAAAGCTTGATTAATGCATAAATATGTTTGGCAAAAAGATTGTGATTACTAGTGATATCAGCAATATCTTGAAATTTTTCAGAAATTTATTGTTTTTTCGTGAAAAAGCATGAAATCAGCAATATTAACAAAAATTACAGATTGAAATATATATATACAGTAGACTCCCTCAAATCCGCACTTCTAAAATCTGCAACTCTCTAAAATCCGCACATAATTTACGGATGTAAACAATGAAACATTCAGTTCAGATGTAGGTGCAAAATTTGACTATTTTAGTTTTATATCAATTCCATACATTTGTTAACTTGTAATTTTTTGCTAAGGTTATTGAATTCATGTTTTTTCATGAAGAAAGAATAATTTATTTATAAAAAAAAAATGAAGATATTGGTGATATCATTGGTAATCATAGCCTTACCAAATAAATTTATGCATTAATCAAGCTTTTTTAGTTATCAACTATGGCTAAATCTGAAATAAAGCTTTGATATTTTATGATCATGACGTGAATTAGAAATGTATCTTTATGAGACACGTTTCATTGACTAATTTATGAAAAACACATTTCATCTTTATAATGAATATTTAATTGTATATTATTGATTATTAACTTGGCCTTTGCTTTTTGTACTTTAATCATTTTAAAAATTATCTAAATTTTTATTATTTTAGTTTATTTCTTATTTTAATATTTTAGTATATTGTAAACATTCATTATACTTTCTATTTCATTATTAATTACATTCAAATTACTTTTTAAAAAATGTAAACAAAGCAATGACCAGAAATACGCAAAATTCTAAAATCTGCAAAACCTCTGGTCCCAAGCTGTGTGGATTTGAGGGAGTGTACTGTATTTATTAGATTGATATAAAAATAAAAATGAAATTTTGTCCCTACATCTGGAATGAAAGTTTCATTGTTTACGTCTTATATTATGTGTGGGTTTTAGAGAGTTTCAGATTTTAGGGATGTGGATTTAACCCTTTCTTGTGCAGTGTTGCCGGGTTGGCAACACCTAAAGTTCCCCCTGTTTAGAGACATAGAAACTCCATGACTATTTCAAAAACTGCTCTAATGGCTACTTTAAATCTTTCTTATGAGTTCTAGATCACAGCATTACAGAGATCAAATTTTACTGTTTTTAAATAATAGGTAAAATATTTTACTCTAATACACGCTTCACTGCAAAGCTCTTCTCACTGCGCTTATCAGTGGTGTACTTATGGGGAGTTACCACTTCGGGAACAGCTGTATAATTAAAATGGTTTGTGCAATCTTTACAAAATTATACCTGTGTACTCCCCTAGGCCTAAATAGATTGCCTAATTTTTTTTTCCTTTAAATTCCAACTTTAAAGAGTAGTGCGCCAGAAAGGGTTAAGAGAGACTATCGTATTGAATATTTCCATACATTTGTAAAGGAATAATTTATTTTGTGCTTCAATACTATAATTTTCCTAAAATACTTTTGAATAAAAATCTTTTTTTAATGCTTGATTCTTTTTTGACAGGCATTGGAAGTTATCAAAAAGTTACAAGAAGTTATGCCCATAGCTCGCTCCCAAATGAAACTTAGAGTTTCTATACCTGATGGCAAAAATTATAGAAATAAATTAAAAGAATTGGCTGCTGCAGTTGAATCACAAAATGCAGAGGGCGGTAATTTACAAATGGTAAGATTTTCATATTATAGTTTTGTGATATATTTTCTTAATTGTATGTTTACAAGATAATTTTTATACATATGTATATATTATTTTAATAAATTTTCTGTTTGTATGACAAGTGACTAAATTGTTATATATATATATATTTTCAATCTTTATTAAACTCAGGATTTTTCTTTTCCATATCCATACTCTAAAAATTCTAATTTTTACCTTCAATTTTTTATTGATCTGTATTTATAAAATTTTAAAATTGATGAAGTTGAATATTTTATTTTATTTTTTTTTTTATTATTATTATCATATTGTATTATAATCTTTTACTTATCATTTCAAATCTTGAAAGATTTATAAAAGGAATTTTCCTATTTTCAATTCACTAACATTCCTGTGACCAACTGACAAATTTTATTATATTTTACAACTAGCTGACTTGCCCAGCTTTTCTTAGGCTGATGTTATTCAGTTTTCAAATGTATTATCTATTTTCTAAATGACCCTTAAATGAAACTCAAATTTCTATATTTTTATATCTTTAAATCAATTTTGTCAGAATTTATATTTTTAAATGGAAAAATCGTGAAAATATATTGAACTGAAAGCATTTGCTGTTTGGTATTTTATTTTCTATGTAATTTAAATTTTTTAATCTATGCGAACCGAAAACAAATGACACTGCGACAGCATTTGTAAAAATTTTCACACATTTTATTTTCTAAAAAATCATTCTATCCATATCAACGTTTCAAAATTTTTGTAAGTGATGTAAATCTGAATGCTCTAAAAAGATTGTAAAAATACAGACATTTAGTTATTTTTAGCATAGGAAAAATATACTCTCTATGAGCCAGGATGCGATTCATGTTTGCCTGTGTATTTAAAAGGGTTTAATCTTTTTTGATTGGTGTACCATAGATTATAAAAATGTTTATCTTTAAGAAATATATTTTTGGTTTGTCGGGACCTGAAGAATTCCATCCTGCAGAGGCAAAACCTTAATAAAACGATCTGATCTTTATTTGTCAAATTTTTTGTACATTTTATTTTGTAAAAAATTTTACTCATCTGAACTTTTCAAAATTTTGGTTGGAACTGTGAATCTGATCTGGTAATATGCTTTTAAAAGATTCTGCTGTACATTTAGATGACTTTTAGAGTAGAAAAAATATTCTATCCGTGACTTCCTTTTACTGGTGTATTTGAAAGGGTTAAATCTCATATTTTTTATAACTTATTGTACTATTGATTATAAGAATGTTTAATCTTTAAGAATATATTTCTGATTTATCATCTTCTATAGAATTGCTCCCTGCAGAGACAAAACTGCAATGAAACAATCTGGTTTTTACTGATTTCATCAAATTTTCCGAACATTTTATTTTGTAAAAAAATATTTCTACGCGTCTGAACGTTTTGAAATTTTTGCAGGGGATGTAAATGTGGTACTTTGAGATGCTTTAAAAAGATTGTGTTGAAATATGTGCTAGTGTATTTGAAAGGGTTATAATATTTTTTAAAACCAATTACATCATCGGTTAGAAGAAAGTTTCAATTTTAAGAGCATATTTCTGGTTTGTTGTTTGTTGTGTTCTGGTTGCAAGTTTTAATTTTCTCCATATATTTTGTGAAGAAAAAATAAAAAATCACATTGAATCTTTGTTTTTCTTTCTTTTTGTTCCTTTCCCTCTTTTTTTAATGCTTTTCTTCCAGAACAAAAATAATATCACGACGCGAAACCGAACAAGACGAGAATTTTTTAACCAATAGGCATACTACTTTCAACAGGGTCCAGGCACTCCAGGTTGGGTAACTTTTCATCCGAAGTTGATGGCGAATACGAGTTTTCAACTCTCGGTTAAAAATCCCAACTCGGCGTTACTGGACCCGTGGTTTAACTCTCGGTCGAAGTTCTTCATGAATACAACTGTAAGAGACAATTATCATATCCTCTATTTTGAATCATGTGGTATAAAGCAAAAACATGCCCTATTGTCAGTAATGCTGTTCATTACTCATTTCAACATCTGGACAAGATGACATTTTCATCAATCTGTTGTCAAAACAAAAAGCAGAGAAATATAATATCTGTCAATGTATGTGATTTCTTATGCTGATTACACATAAACATAAGGCTGCCAAAAGTGACTATTTTTTAATTCTATTCTGCACCACTTTTTCAAAATAAAAATCTTTTATATATTCTTTGACTAAATTTTCAAGAGAAATTTAATACAAAATGCATATTTTAAGAATAATGGTGCGAACATAATATAAAAATAGTTGCGACAGACCTACAAACATTTCTGCTCAAAATGTCATCAAACTAGATGATATTTGACAAAATATTACTGAATTTGCCAAAAATAATAAATGTCTCCAAAAACAAATTAATTTGTAAGTTTTTTTTTCTTTTTATGAAACAATGTTTTATAACTATAATATTTATTTTTTTCTTTTGTGGCAGATTATTTTAATTGATCCTGGAAACTTCAGAAAAGTAGATGAAATAGTCACAAATGAAACCAAAGGTAAAGGGCAGTTGGAAGTTATAAGTCTGAAAGAAATTCAAGAAGGTGATGAAGCATTGGAATAATCTCGAAATTATCATTTTTGTTAAATATGATGTGTTGCTTGTTTTAACTGTTGCAGTCTACTCTTGTAAATAAAATTATAATAAAATTGAGTTAAAACGCATTTGTCAAATAGTTTTTGCTTTTAAATAACATAAATGTGTATCCTATAAAATTATATTAGTAAAAAAAAAAAATAATAATAATAATAATAATCAGTTTGCAATATTTAGGAAAATTCTAATGGAAAGATCATAAGCTCACAGAATCCCTCCCCCTAAACAGTTTCAGGAAGGTTTTGTACTCTTCCCGCCCTTTAATTTACAAGGTATCACCTTTCTGCCCCTTCATTTCCAAAATAGCACTCTTCTCACCCCTCTAAAAGAAGATGCACTTCTTGCCATTTGTATTTTATCTTTTTTAAATTTGCAAATTTCATGGACACAATAAAAAAGTGTGTTTAATGAATAAATGCACAAATTACTATTTGTATACTGAAAATTAAAATGCCATTTTTTAAATTTTAAATAAAAGGTGTACCATCTTTAAACTATAATCAATTCATTTCTTATAACAAGCTTCCATGATAGATATGAGCCTGAAAATCTATGTACATTAAAAAATTTATGTCATTATTTTAAAGGTCCAATGCTTTCTATAGGAATAACATAGTTAATATATATATTTACAAATAAATAAAAAAAAAAAAAAAAAAAAAAAAAAACCTCTTAGCATGAGCAGCATTTATTATGACAAATAATCAGTATAATAATCAGTAAAGTTATTTTCATATGAAGAATACTTACGACACATGAACAAGAAAAGGTTAAAAAGCTTGCAAACCTCAAACTAATTTTGGCCTACTAAAAACAAGTACAAAAAAAAAATTCTCTTTCTGTTAGATAATTAACTAAATAAAGGATGGGATTAAAAAATATCCTGTCCAATCGAAAACCCAAGAAAAATAAATTCCTTATTTGTACAAATTTTCTTATAAAACAGCAATCATAAACTGAAATAGAAAAACACTATTTCTGTTTCCCCTTTATTTTGATCCCTATCAAAATGAATAGAAAATAAGTAATTTAAGGGGAGAGGGTCTTTCAATCTTGTGTAGAAAAACGTGAGTAAATAAAATCTTCCTGTTTCTATAGAATGAGCCCAAGCTTGTGTTATCTCTAATGTGTATGAATTAATCTGTGCTCAATATAAGATTTCAAAATTCCTGATAATTTTAGTTATGATTAATCATAATAAAATTACCTTTAAAAATATCAATCTTTGCAAAAGCTATCAAGTTATAAAATGTCAGCAAAAACTGTATTTATATGTTTCTTATTTAAGGGTGTATTTTGATTCAAGCTGCTTATTTTCAGATTTATTTTTGAATTCATTTTTGCTCTCAAATACACCAAACTTTCAAAATCTCTTATTTGGAAAGTACACAAGGTGCCATGATTGTCGATTCTTTGATAAAGGCAGAAAATATTGCAAAAAAAGCAATAAAAAATGGCATTTCGAATCGATTTTTCCCAAGCGAGAGATCTGGGAACGAAAAATAGGGTCATACTGATAAAGAAATTGTTTATAACTCAAATTCTAATGAATGGAGCGTAAAAAGACATCACACGGCACCTCAGACGTCCCTTCAAAAATCCCCCCAGCAAGTTTCATGTTTCTACTTTTAAAAATATGTCTGAAATTGTATCGGAAAATTTCGAGCTGTTGAAGGTGGAAAAACATTTTTTCGAATACACCCTAAAATGAAATTTTAATAAAAAATATATAACAAATTCCAGAAAAATGTAATAAGTTAATTTTTGGCTATTTCTATTGAACAATTGAATTTGTTGCAAATTTTAAATTAGTATAAAATAAATTCACTTGAGCTAAAATTTAAAAATATGTATAATACATTTCTCCCCTCCTATTTTACAATTACAATCAATTTATAAAAGTCTAAAAATGAATATTTCAAATTATTTCTTATTGAGAAATTTGTAAAAGGTCTTTGCTCATAATATAAGTTATATACAGTGTGCCTATTAAATTCTGATGTCATTCCAATAATTTCTGAACGGCAAAAGTTACAATCATAAAAATGGAAATTGCATAGAGTAAAGCATCACTTATATGACGTTTTAGTGTCCCAATTTATTTCCATTCATTTTATTGTCAAAAAAAATCTCCTATATATATATGAAAATTATACAGGGTGTCCATTCTCAACAGTGGCCAATGACTAATTTCTAAACCATTAGTCATAGACATATAGTTCCAATTACAAAAATGCTTTTAAAAAGGTAAAGAATTGTGTTTTAAGCAATTTAGGTCCAAAAAATTTTTTATTAAAACATTATGAAAATTACATTTTTATACATACTGGTCCTATAAATGATATTTAGTAAATTTTTCCGACTACTCTAACAAGTAAGAAAAAAAAAAAAAATCCCATTCATCTAACATTAAAATTGACCGAGTTATAAAACTTTAAATTTCATGACTTAAACCATTTTTCTGTAACTGAAAACAGATGAGTTAGACTGAGCTTTAAGGGAACGTACACTAAGTGCTTAAAGTATTATAAAAGGCGTCCTAAACCATTTGTCACAGACATTTAGTTCCAATTACAAAAATGTTTTAAATGAGGTAAAGAAATATTTTTAAAGAGATTTAACTGAAGGTGTTGCCACCATATAAGTTTCACGGTAGTGTTAATTTTAATTAACTTCTAGATTGGTTAAAATAAATGAAGATGTGAGTTTCAAAATTCTCTTTATCAAGAAAATTAAATTTTAGGAAATCACGAAAAACCTTTAAATGCATCCATTAAAAATTTGAATGTGTTTCATTATAAATTTGGAGCTTGTAGAGTTACATTAGTGCAGATTGGTATAGACGGATAGAAAAAACTAAGGCGAGTTTTGAAATTCACATCCTCAATTGTATTTTTACATATGTTTTATTTTGAAAGGAAATGAAATTGCTTCTTTTCATGATTTTATTTTAAAATGGTGTTCTATTTTGATAAGCTTTTATTTTATTTAAAACGTTCCTATGTTAAAATTTGTATTCAAATTTTAATTCACTTCCAAATATCTTATCGAAGTTCAATCCACATACTTCTTTACAATGTATTATTAATACTATTTTAGGGGCGTACCATTTATTTATTTTATAGGATTACACCAAATTGTATTAGGTAAGTACTCTAATAGAATTTTAAATATGTATCATTTTATAACAAATTGCGACTGTATTGTATGACTGTTGCTTTTCACAATTTAATTTAACAAATTTTTTTTTTTTTTTATTTATATTTTTAGTACAAGTTGTATATTTTGTTTTAATATGTAAACATATATTTAAGAAAAATATAAAAATTATTTTACTCTCAATGTTTAATGTTAAATTTTATATCCGATGTTTATTTTTATTTCCTTTAAATTTGTGATTGACCCCTATTTTGCAGCAAAAAAGATGCTTCAACTTTAAACAGCTATTACTAGGTCAGTTTTAATCACAGAGGAATGGGACTTTTTTGTCTTACTTATTAGAGTAGTGATAAAAATTAACTAAATATCACTTATAGAACCGAGGGACTGTATAAAAATTTAATTTTTGCATTTTTTTCTTAACCTAAATTGCTAAAATACAATTCTTTACCTTTTAAAAAGCATTTTTGCAATTGAAACTATATGTCTATGACTAATAGTTTAGAAATCAGCCATTGGGCACCGTTGAGAGTGGACACCCTGTATGACGCATAAAATTGTTTATTCATCTGTTTTTCGATTTTATACACGTTTATTTTTTTTTATATATTTTAAAAACGAGTAGAATTTGACAGCTATGAATGGACACTACTGCAGTTATCAGTGCACTAACAGTACAGATTTTTTTTTTTTTTGGCTCTTCACTTTTTATACTGTTTGGACCACAACTCTTTTCAGACATCTCTCGAAAATGCGAGTCAATCGTGGTAAAAGAAAAAATTGAAATTTTTAAAGCATTCAGTAGTAAAAGTTGTGATAGCAAAAACTGCCATGAATTGCATTGAAACATTAAGAACTTATTTTGTTTGCCAAAATACCAACAAAAGACTTTTCAGGCCCTTGACTTGTTGCATCTCAACGTCAGTCATCACATCAAACAACCACAGAAATTTTTTCAGTAATGCCAAGTAAAATGATCAAAATAAAAAATAAAAATATGTACATTCAAGTTGCTTACTGTATTTTTCCCCCTTTTTGGTTATTTGTTTGTTTTGGTATTTTTAATTTAGAAATTTATGTAAAGCAACACTTACATTAAAATTTAGTGAAAACAAAATTAATTCTAGTTTTACAAGTGAAAATCGATTATACGACGTTTTTCTGTAGTTCCTTTGGTGTCATATAAAGGATGCTCTATTGTATATTAAAGTAGCTTTAGAGTATCAGTGATTGAGTATGAAAAGACTCCTTGTGGAGATTAATGCGAAGAATAGAAAGGTTAAAATGCACATTTGTTTTCCCATGCTTTCCTGTATTGTGATGTAACAAAATAATCTTAGAAAGAAGAAAACAACTAATTATAAAAAATATACTTTTATTTAAAATGTTCAAACTTCTCACCGTCAGTTGCAATGCACATTTGTCAAAAAGATAATTTCTCCTTCTGTTCAAATTACGTGACGTCAGAAAAAATCTCACACACACACACACACACAAAAACTGGTTTTAACCATTCTATTTTCTGCATTAATGTTCACAGGGTGTCTCTTTCGTACAAATTGATAATGCTCTACAACAGCAGTTCCCAAACTTTCTCGGTACGCGACCCACCTTACAGTGAAAAAAATTTCGCCACCCACCCAAAATAAAGTTGTATATCAGTATAGCTATTTTTTTTTACAATCTCTATACACTCAGCTATCCTATCCTATGAAAAACACAAATTTTTGTACATTATCAACAAAAACAAGAATTTGTAATCTCTCTGTGTATAAGTGAATGTAATTAAAATTAAAACAATGCACAAACTACAAAGAAAACTAAAAATACCTTTAATTATTATGAAAATATAACTTTATAATAAATGAGATTTCTGCTACTGGTGTTTTCCAATTTGTGGAACATACATTAACTCGCAGTTTGTCTTAGTACTTGTCTTTCAAAAGCAGCAAAGTAGAAAAAGCATGTTCTTATAAACACGAAGTTTTGAATTTCATCAAGGACCTCAAAGCTGATTTAAATATTTCTGGATATTCTGAATACTCGTATCCATATTACTCTAGAAGGAAATTAAGGATTTTTCCTTGAAATGTTTTTTCTTGTTGAAATTGTTATCTTTTTAAACAGATGAAATAAAAGATATTTTGATAACAAACTTCGATTGTTCAGCGACCCACCAGTGGCTCGCGACCCATAGATTGGGAATCTCACTCTACAATTTTGTAAATCCCATTTTTTTCCCCTCGTCTCTTTCCGTTTTCAAAATAAGAATGTTAACTCTGCATTTCCTACCAGGTGGTGGCATAGGTAGTTTTGTTTAGTTGCACATGGCAACTTTATTATACGTAAACCCTACTTTTATGACCATAGCTCTTATTCAGAAATTGTGGAGACAATCAGTGGTGTAGTCATAAAAAAAATCAGAAGGTATACCCTCAAAGCAGAAGATAAGGTCTAGCATTTGCTTATATTTTCTTACGGGAGGGGGGGGGGGAGGAGGGAGTACAAAATGACTAAAAATATGCTTGCATAATACTTGAACGGTCCCTGTATATCACCTGGAGAATTATACTGGGTGCGAAACAAGCCGAAACTGAATAATTACTCGCAACTTTATCAATAATGAAGATATTTTAGCAAGATTTGTTTCATATTAATTTTGTTTGTATTAAATATGATGATATTGAAAATGTCTGAATTTTGATCAGTTACACAGTACAAATACTACCAACTAAATTTTGAATAAATGAATGTTGAGCTAGATGAACTATGGACTCATTGTTCTTTTACAATAAATGGTGACATTTTTCAGCATTTCTCATTATATCAATTTTACAGAAATCAAAGCAAGTCAGTTGAAAATATAGTTATGATATCTCCATTGTTGTTAAAGTAACAAACAAGAATCTAAATTTGAGCTCAATAAGTAGATTTAAAATTATGTTTTCAAGAACAAAAATTGTCTGTTTTGATTATCTATTATCAACCCCAAAAGTTTATCCTATTTTGTTTAAAGAATTATTTAGGAAAAAGCAAGAAACGAATATTTACTAAACAAAATTTAATAACTTTCATTTGTACATCATTTATTTCTATGAGAATCTTAATTAATCATCATTTTAATTCTTCTCAAGATTAATTTTCTTAAGTTATACTTTACAAACAGCAGAAAAATAATGTAAAAACATTTTAGTTTATTTAAATAAGATTTATTTTTCTAATTACTTTAAATATATTTATAAACTGACGGTTAAAAGTAAAAAATGTGAAAAGTTTATTAAAATGTATTAAAAGATTTTTTTTAAGTATTCGATTTAGCCAAATGCTTTAATATTCGACCAAACCGAATATTCAGCTTAACCAAATAGGACGATATTCTACTTAATCAAATATTCGGTGCATCCCTATTGTGATATTTCATTCCACTTTCACAAAAAGAATCCACTGTTCTTCTGAATGAATGTAAAACAAGAAGTAATTTAAGCTAGTGCACAGCGTTAGGCAATAAATAGACCTTAGTAATTTGCATGTAACAAATTTTTATTTAAATGCAGTCATATTTAACCTTCCACCAATCGGATGGGTCCAATGGATGCAAATGATTGTTTCTTGCATACGTTCAAAATTATTCATCATGGGAAAAAATATATAGGCTGAAAATTCAACAAAAATATAATTTTTTCTGGAATGTTCTTTCTTTTTATATAAAAAGAGACAGAATTTTCAGTTTTTATTTTTTCCTTCCGAGGAAAATCATGATGAACGTATCTGTCACGTCCATTGGTCCCATCTGATAGGCAGAGGGTTAAATGCGTTAGTTTTATGTAAAAAAATGCATGGTTTCTTTTAAATATGTGCTCATGTTAGCAAAACCTTTTCATCAAGTTATTCATTTCGTTGTTTACTTGCTAAAGGGTTATACAATGAAAGTTCTTAATAGATACCTAAATGCGAAAACTTTGTAGAAAGACAGTGCAGCATTATGAGGAATATAGCGAATTGATTGGCCATGGGTTTTCTAAAGACTGTTTTATTCCTTAGTAAGTTTTGATTAATAGTAGATCAAAATACAGTAGTTTACCATTCTGTTCCATTTCCAATGTAAATTTAATTAGAATCAAGGCTATTAATCTGGGTTAAGAAGATTCAGAGCTTAATTATTGTGCTGTCTTTATAGCCATTGTTTCTAGCAATATAGTTTTATTTTGTTAAGCCAAATTTCTCAAGATCTATAATGATACATATTTACAAAAAAAATTATACGTTAATTTTGTATTATTTATCAATAAATCAAATAACATTCGATTTGATTATATCTGAGCTAGCATGATTTTTGTTTACATTTTCTTGTAGATCTATGTATTTGCCTTGTAATTGCATTTTTATCACTTTTAGCAAGTATTAACATAGTTTAAAGATTTTGAGTGATTTTCATGTTTAATTTTATAACATTTTATCAGTGCTGGATTGAATGTGTGTCATAAGAGAATATTTTTACAGTTTAAATATGAAATATCACTTATAGATGAACTTTTGAATTTTCTTAAACTATACCATAATCAGAAAACAATTCCATCATTTTTGAAGAACAGATATTCATCAATTTGAATTTTACAAATTCTTAATAAGCAATTTGAGTAAAAATGTCTAATATTATATACACTATATGGCCAAAGATGACTGGCCACTTGCCATTTTTGACATTTTGTTAAATATCTAGACAAATACACAAGGAATTATCCTGAAACTAAGTGTGTAAACATACTACAGGTTATACATTTCCGTGAAATTTTTTTCCTCAAACTTCATAGAAAACCGTCAACAAATTGAACAAGTTAGAAATTGCACATGAAGAGTAACAAATGAGGTGCCTTCGTGTGATAACGAAGTTTTAAAAATATTAAAATCTTGCTGTTATAGTAGACAGTACTCCACATACAGTATAGTGGTAAAAATCTTTTCTGTGTTTTTGTAACTATACAATAAAGATATTTTCCAGTATAGGGAGCCTCATGTTTAGGTGAACATAGTTTTATTATTTATGTATTTTCATCATGAAGTTGTAATATATTACCTTCATTACAACATTTATGCAATGTACTGTCTCCACTATCTTGATCTTCAGGCCTTTAAAATGTAGATAATTTATTCATCTCTTATTTAGCAGAATTCTCCAAATTTAAATAAACTTCAATTCATGTAATTTATATATGTTTTTTATACAAACATTTTGCTAATAATGATTCCATCAACAGTACAATAGTAGAAATAAGTGAAGCTTTGGTAAATTGCAAAATGTAGAAAATTTTTTAATGGTGCTTATTTTTATTCTGTTTCAATTGTGAAATACCATGTCATTTCACTTGGACAAAAACTACAATAGGCAATAATGAAATTATTTTGCTTATTTAAAGACAGCATTGAGAAAACACAAATAGAAGTAAGAATAAAAAACACATACACATACTGTTAACAGTGAAATGGAAAGCACAGTTGACAAACAATGCACGGATGATGAGGCCTTAGAGGCCTCAAATTGAATGTATCCATTTTATTCTTACTTAAATTTGTGTTCTCAACATTGTTTTTCTTTGCATTTTAATGCAAGGTATACTCCTCCTCTCCTTTTAGCTTGGCTTATTTTTCTCAAATTGAATGTATCTGTTTTATTCTTACTTAAATTTGTGTTCTCAACATTGTCTTTCTTTGCATTTTAATGCAAGGTATATTCCTCCTCTCCTTTTAGCTTGGCTTATTTTTCTATATTTGTATTGCAATATCTATGGTGTTGTATAGGACTTGCAAGATCACCAAATATGGTAGGCACAGATTTTCATAGTTTAGTATGTTGTAGGGGTGATTAGAGGTCTGCACAGGCCAAAATTTCCAGGCCTGAGCAAAAGAAATATTGGCCCAGTCTGGCCCAAATGAAAAAAAATATTGGCCCAGCCCAGCCCGAAAGTTAAAATATTGGCCCGGCCCGAAAGTTAAAATTTCGGCCCGAATCTGGCTCGGCTGAATTTCTACAGAACATTGATCTTTATTCTAATGGAAGAGTTCAGACAAAAAAAAAAAAAACTTTTCTTAGTCTTTTTTTTTCATGTTTATAATCTCTGTTTATGCAGAAGTGCCATAGGCTGTGATATTTATGCTTTTAATGAACCTTTGTTTGTTGTATGTAAATGTTTCAGTTATCATTAGTATTATTAATACATTAAAAAAATCTAAAAAATGGTATATGGTAAAAGTAAAATCTTAAGACATTGGAAAGAAAAAAATATGTTTCCTTCTTAGCAGATGTAAATGTTTAATATATTTTTTATCTCGCGTATTGTTGTATTCATTTTGCATGAATGAATAGTTTAAAAGAAATTTGCAGATTTCAGTTTAAACGAAAATTCTGTCATAATCATGTTTTATTTTATGTGTTTAATTCTATTTTAAGACGCCTAGTGATCTACGATTCTTTAAAAAGAATAAATTCAAATATTTAATTGTAGAATAATGACTAATTAAAAGTATATGCCTATTTTGCAAAAATTTTTGGACCAAGCCAAACTTTACTGATTTATGAAGACTTTTCCATGTCGAGAAAAGGATTTTCACATGGGAAGATTCAACAGGAACTGATTATTTTGGTCCATAAAGACTATGAAGAACGAAATCAGTTTCGGCTTCGTATGGAAAAAATAAGTTACACTCAGCCCGGCCCGATATTCCAGGGAAAAAAAATTAAGCTCCGAGCCCAGCCCGGAAGATTAGTAAAAAGATTAGTAACTAGGCCCGCCCGACCCGAGTCTTCAGAATCAAGGCCCGAGCCCGAATGCCGTTAATGAAAATCTGCCCGAACCTGGCCCGTGCAGATCTCTAGGGGTGATATCCCTAATTATTCTGGTGAAAAGTTTTCTTTAAATGCAGCTTTGTCTGAGATAGTGGGAGTCAAAGTTCAGCATATGTTTTACACATAGGAGAGAGTGGGGATGAATCTGACAAGGGATGAATGAGACAACAGAAATTTGTATATGTTCCCCAAACATAAATAATTTGAAAATTTAACTGACTGATGGCAATACTGAGGTCATTCAACAGACTGTTTCAAAGCAATATCCATAACAGAAGATTAGCTATTGTACAAAGTGTATTTTTCAAGGACCAAAGTAAGTTTTTCTGTTTAATCTTTCTGGTATTTAATTGATAGTTACCCTTCTCAAAACCTTATAATTTTTTTTTTTTTAATGTTAAAATGATATATCTCTTGTTATACTTATGATGCAAATAAACAATATTGACAGTACTTACTAAGCCTAATCACTGTTTTATATAACCATGTGGCTATGGGGATGAATGGGATAGTCCCATTCATCCCTAGGACTATTCCATAATAAATAAAGAATACTGCCCAGTTAAACTGATGGCATTGAGCTCACAGGCTACAAATACTAATTGCACATTAAAGCCTTATATTTTCAAGGGTTAATTCCGTTCAAAAAAAAAAAAAAAAAAAAAATTAAGAAGGGGAAACAGCTCTCCCCTTTCCTCTTTTTTTATACTTAATCATTGAACCTCCTATACTATCAAAGACATGCTTTATCATATAAAAAATCTATATCCAAAATTCAGAGCAAATTAGATAATTCTTAATAAAAACCCATTTAGCATTTATATAATTTAAAAAGAGTTATCCCCCTCTTTTATACTTAACCATTAAACTTCCAAAACTATTCAGAGATTTGAACGAAATCTGAAAATTCTGCTTGAAAAACCCATTTATATAAATTAAGGGGGGGGGGCATTAGAACCCCTGTTCCCCCTATTTATACTTATTCAATGAACACCTAATAACAGTCACAAAATCGCCTCATCAGAATGATCCTAATCTAAATTTTGAACGAAAACTTAATTCTGCATGAAAATCCCATTTATATCAACTAACCGGGGGGGGGGGGGGGGGGGGGGGCATTAGAACCCCTGTTCCCCCTATTTATACTTATTCAAAGAACACCTAATAAAAGTCACGAAATTGCCTCATCAAAATGATCCTATATCTAAATTTTGAACGAAAACTGTTAATTCTGCATGAAAAACCCATTAAATTAATTAAGGGGAGGGGCATGAGCCCCCCGTTCCCCCTGTTATACATATCGAATGAACTCCAAAAACTAATCAGGGAAGCGCCTTATCAGGATATACCTATATACAAAATTTCAAGTGGATCCGATATTTTTATCATGAGTTATCGCGTTACGTACATACGAACATACATACAGAACGGACGGGCACATAAGCTCTCAGGCTATGATAGCCTGTGAGCTAATAAAATTACATTTTGTCATTACCTAGAAACCAGATGTTAAGAGGAGAAAACAAGGCCATTGTCATTTCCTAACCGATACACCAGAAAAATAATATTTTAAAAGGGAAATTTAAAAAACTAAGAAAAATGAATTGCCTACCTTCAAAAGATATTTTAGTAAAAAGGTGTGGACAGTAATGATGAATTTGACAATTTATCACTTCATGATGTAGATGAAAGTTATTTGAACATGATTTCAAGTGATATGGACCACCAAGTTTGCAGCTTAAATAATATAATAATAGAAGATTACTTTGTTAATGACTTTGTTGACAAATGTTAATCTAATGGAAGACATTTAAACATATCTAGCTTGCAATGCAATATTTTGATTTTATTTATTTTTGCACTGGCTGATAGAAATCCATTTTTACAAAAGGTGATTTTCTACTTTTTGTTTCTTTTGCAGGCTTTCTAAAAAAAGTGATACTTTCACTTTCAAAACCAGTTACGAAAGTAAAAGTATCGTAATTAAAAAAACAACTTGTAAACAAAATCTAAAAATTCTATGTAGAAAAAACTTTGTTAGATCCTTAGAAGAAATATCCCCCCCCCCTTTTTTTAGAGATCCTTTGACGAAATTCTCATTTTTCCTCGTGATCCATTCATGAAATTAATGCTTTTCCTGCAATCCTTTCACAAAAAACACATTCTATAGTGCTTTGAAAGAAAATCATTTTTCCACGATCCTTTGGGGAAATTAGTATTTTTCATGACTCATAAAATTTGCATTATTTTGTAATTATTTCATTAAATTCTTGCTATTTTTTTGGTAAAACTCTTGCCCCTTTTTTTTTTTTTTTCTGCAAATGATTGACAAAAATTAATTTTTGGCGATTTGTCGAAATTTGCAATATTTATTTTTATGTCCGAATTTTCATTAAGATGGCAGACTTTTAAAAATTCAGAACAGAATTTCCTTTGCAATACATATCTTTGCAAGAAAATAAAATATCCATATCCACCACCCTACCAGATGCACTGCATTAAGGATATATTTAATCTTTGAAGTTGTATGCACCGTGGCTCTTCCCAAAATTATGGTAGTAATATTGCAATAGTAATTAGTAAGAGTTACTGCTGTTTAATTACTTTAAGATACTTCAATGCCATACTTTATTTTTTATTATAAAAAGCCACTTGCAATATAAAAATTAAAACCAAATTTTTGTTATTTGCATAATTTTTGTAATGATTTTTTTTTTTTCTTGGCCAATTTGCAGTAGGCATAATGCATCACTCAAAAATTTGGTAAATTTCTGTTACAAATTACGACTAATGACCTTTATTTTTGAATCCTAATCGAAATACAAATTTGAAGATGTTTAGTCAATGGGGCTATACAATATGCAGGTCTGCAGCTTATACACAAGCTTTTACAATACTGCTTGATTTGGGGAGGACTATATATTTGAGGATACAGAAAAAATGGACGATTGGCTCAAAGAACATTTATAAGGTAACAATTTATGCAAAGAAAGGCAATACATTTTTCATACCAAATTTCATTCTGGATTATTCATTTGTTTTCCAGATATTCTCTTCCTTTTAAGATTTGACTGTTACCCCCCCCCCCCCCCCTCCCTTCTTTTTCAGGCAACGAGCCACTACAATCCTATAAAAAGATTGTTTAATTAAAAAGGAAAAACCAATCTGGTTTTTCCATTCCTTTAAAAGATCTGAGCAAGTAGCTGAGTGGGTATCCAGACAACTATCCATTACAACTCGGATTCAAATGTATTGACATATGAATGGTCCAAATTATTACATACCCCACATCCCTCCCCCTCTTCCCAAAACAGTGAGGTAGATTATGTTCTTTAGATCTTGGGATTGAAAATTTGCCATGGCACGAATTCCTGAAAAACAAATCTCATTTTCCGATTATCTGCAAAATTAAAAAAAGTGACAGAAAGCATAATACTCTATATCAAAATCCTACACCCCACCCCCTCCTCACAAAAATGAAATTTACAGAAATATTACATGTTATATGTATATTTACATTCTAAAACAAACTTACAATGGGTAAAATTAAATATTATGGAATTTTTATTGCATGCAAATTTTGCAAAATAGCTTTTTGCCGACTCCTCCCTCCCCATGAGAATAACAGTGTCATCTCTTAAATGTACAATACCTTTTTTTTTTTTTTTTTTTTTTTTTGGTATTAACAAGGGATTTAAAGATACTTATAGGGAAAAAAATTGTATTTACAAAAAATTAAGACATTTAAAAGAAAAATTAATAATTTTTAAAGTTTATAAAATTTTTGTTCCTAAAGCATTTTTTTCCCCAAAATATCATTGAAATCCTACTTAAAATATCAAATCTAAAAATTGGAAATTTAAATTTAAGATCTTATCACATTTTTAAGGACATTCAAGCATTTCTCAAAGCTTTTGCAAAATTTCAAACCATGTTGCTGATGTTAGTACAATAAACTGGTTCTTAAGGGTTTAAATTTTGCTTTTAAGAAGTTTCCCAGTTTCATATTCTAAACATTTTTACAAAGTCTGGAAAATAGTTTAGACATTGTGCAGCTCTAATATAGAAGACAATAGTTTGAGAGAGCGGGAAAGATTATTAATGAACATCATTTTTGAAATTCAAAGTATGGCTCAATATAAAATATTTAAATTTATTATGCAATTTTTAATATGTATTTCCATTATAAAATAAACTGTCTTTGTTCTAATCTAAATTTGATTATGAAAATAGTAAGCTGTTTAATTTAGAATACTATAGACCACGCAATGTTCAATAATGAAAACCTAAAGCCATTAAATTAAAATCAATTTGAAATAAGATTCACAAAGTTCTAATAAGTTTTATTTTAATTCCAACAACACTGAATAAATATAAAAATACCAATTTGTACTTCCATCCAAATTATTCTAGTAACAAAAATCAGTTTTAACATAAAGAAATAAATAACTTGAAAGATGAACAACATGGAAGTTTAAATCACAAGAGATCAAAGTATTCCAATGAAAACTCTGAAAACCAAGTATATCTTTATAGAATAAAAGTGAGACATTGCCTTAAAATTTTTAACATCTGATTTTACATATCATAACTGAATAAGAAAAACTTAAAATGAACCTTATCTGAAGAAAAGAATTTAAAAATTCATATATTTTATTCTCTTTCTTTTCCTACAGAAGAGAGTTCATTCCAGAAAAATAGAGCTTGGTTTTGATTATAAGGCAATATTTCCACTAAAATGTCAAAATTCAGTTGGGGTAGGGACAGCTATATATTATTTAAAATGTAAGGGGTAATACTATAGCGTTTAAGAGGAATGGAATGGAAAGAAGGCAACACATATTTAAAATAAGTTTTTATTACATGATTTAAAAAAAGAAAACTTTTAGAGTATATTTATGTGAGAAGAAAGAAAAAATGAAATTTCATGATGAAATTTTTTTTCTTTTTTTTTTTAATATAAAAAGAACATTTCAAATGTATAACACTAATATTTTTTTTTTTGTTTAGAAATGAACATCTATAAATTAAGTGTACATCAGTGTATTGTATTCTACAAATAATCACTTCATTTATATTATCTACATTTACACATTGGTTTATTTTACCTTAAATTACTTGAGTTACTATGGCAACAGGATTGAGTTTGCAACTCCTGTTGCTATAATAACTAACACAAGAAAAAATAAACCAGTGTAACTACCTTAAGTAACTGGAACATACATTTACGTAATATGTTTTGGTTGTATATTAAAATATACTTCATTCACTTTTAAAATAAATATGCATTAATCAGTTTTTAAAAAGGGACATGAATTATGAAAAATAAGATTAAGCATTTAAAAACAACTAAATTTAAATAACTTTATTTTAAATATAATTCAAAATGAAAGTATTAACTCTTTAAATAACAATAAAATCTAAAATGAAATCTAAAGACATATATATATTTTTTCAATATTATGTTTTTTTAGTGAGACACTTCAGACGGAATGCATAAACCCAATTCTTACAACACTGCATATTATGTCTAGATCAGCTACAGAAAACAGGAATTAGATTTCCCATGAAGTGTACATTCTTTTAGTATGCTTTCTGAATAGCTCACAATGAAAGGCATAATATCAGAGGCCAAGATGAAACTTTTCATATAATACATAACACTTGATCTACAATGCAACGAGCAGTCAAAGTCTGTAATGAGGTGATATTTATTTAAAATATTCAAATAAACGTCACATTTTTTATATTATCCACCAACTAAACAAGGGCAAATCATTTACAAGCCAAAATTTATACAAAATCAAAAACAGATTTAACAAAGAAATATCAACAAGCACATATAAATCTAACAAGATTAAATATTTAAGTTATTCTATCTTTGACTGAAATTTATATTAATTCAGCAAGATAGTTTAATAAAGAAATTATCCTTTGGTAAAATATAAGGAGTGAAACAACTGACCGAAGTACAACTGAAGTTCTGAAGGAATCCATCACCAAGTACCAACAACTTATCCAATATATTAAAAATTTAAGTGCGCCAAAAAGACAGAAGAAAAAATAATTTTGACAAAATCTACAGCAATGAAAGAAAATTATGATCTATTGACAAGATGAAAAATGAGACATCTCAATCCAAGTCCATAATAATCTATGTTATTTTCCACCCTTGTCCAATCAGATTCATTTACATTTAACAAGGTTATAAACATTTAAAGTCACTAGTCTTTGAGTGCTGGCCCGGTACCTGCAGGCTGCTTGATTCCACTAACTGAACTGAAGACTATCTTACTCTTACATACCATATCCTTGATAGCCAGGCATAGGTGACGCATAGGGCTGGTATCCAGCACCAATCATGCCTGGTCCAGCAGTAAGCATTAACTGGGGTTCAGGGGCTGAAAATATAAAAATATTTTTATATAGCAAAAAGCTTACAGATTTCATCTAAGTTTGCATTTTTCACTAAAATGCAATTTGTAAAAAAGTCAATATATATTGGGCAAACTAACAATTATTTACACACATGTTTAAATTACATTGATCTCGTTGATAAACGTAACAATGCAATTTTATTATTATGTTCTTACTTTAATCAATTTTATATTGGGAAAATCAAAAAATATATACATGAATTGAGAGAGAATGTACTTTCATTAAGTGTGCAATTTCATCAGAAATGCAATTGAATGTAGGTTTGGTTATGCATTTACAAAGCAAATGCACAATTTTAAAAATTGCAATGGTTAATATTTGCATTTTTCAAAAATGAATCTGATTTTGAAATGAGAATGTACATAGATCTGTATGGTATTTAGTTTTTTTTTTAGCAGTTTGATTAGAACCGAGGAAAAATTTTAAAACTTGTAAAAATTTTGAAAATCGCAAAACAGCGCATGGATAATAAATTTTTCAATAAGATCAATATAAAATTTTTTAAAACCTTCGGCAGCATTCAAAAGAACAAAATAGTCTAATTTAGTGCAGTCATTTTTTCAGTATTTGTTCAAATTCAACAAGTGCAAAGTTTGCAAAACCAAAAATGGAAAAGAAAATCATAATGCTTTTTAAGCGAATTGAGATTAAAATGTAAAAATGCAAATAAATTTAAGAATGTCATTTGTTTTTCCTTATTTCGTAAGGTTTGGAAAAAAAACTCATTTTGTTTATCTGTTTGTAGACTACCAGAAACTGGAACATCAACAGAATCCCTCACAGATTTTCCAAGTTTTCAACGAGTTTAATGTACAAATGTCCCATGCGGTGACTGCAAGTGCTTTTAGAAAACTTTCAGCACCCATGCGAAGATTTTCTATTAGACTTTTTAGAAATTAAATTTCATTATAAATATAAAAAATGTTTTCTGCAAAATCATTAATATCTGCATCAGCGATCAAAAACCTGTTAAAAACTGATTCAAAACAAGAAAGGTGAAGATTTATTCATGCATGTTTGTAGTTATAGTTTATAAAGTGTAATTATGATGGTTAAAATTTGTCAATAATTGAAAAATATCTTAAATATTCAAGAAGTAACTGAAAAAAGCCCCCCCCCCCCACCTTCATAAAGCCTTTTGAAGACATGTGTGCATGATTTTTTCCCCCTTCTTTTTCTTTTTGCTAGTGTCACATTGGCTGCTTTATACCACTGATAAAAAGGAACCTAGTTTTTCCTTCTTGACTTTTGAAATTTTAGGTCCCAACTTCCCCTCATTTGGAGAGAAAAATTAAAACAGAGCAGAATGATTTCCATCTATGAAAGCACTTCCAGGCTATCTCTCAGAAATCGCCCAGATGAATTGGTTACTATCAGGACTTTGATTTTGTGCATTTTTTTTTTTTTTAATCAAACTAAATTTACACCTTTTACACCTTTAAAATAAGTCTGATCGTATTTTCACATACTGAAGGAAACTTAGCAATAAACTAGATTTGAATGGGCTTTTATTGTCTTTGTTATAGGCGCAATTAAAGTTTCTGGCACCTTATCCTACAAACATTTGAGATAGCCCTTGTGATGTAGAATCACAGTTTTCTTAAATTATACATTTTTCTAAATTACAGTTAAAACTAATCTTTAATTAAATAGCTATTTTATCTTAACGTTTTATTTTGATCACACAATAACTTTCCATTAAAAAGTAAAGAAAGAAAACATATGTGGCATCTGTTTTAGCATTGAAACGGTTCTCAGATAAACAGATTTCCTTTAGATGAATTTTGGCCTTCGCTAAAAATAAAAGAAAGAATAAAGATGTGCTTTGCTTGCAGTCAGTAAATTCACTTTTCCCTCTGCTTAATTGTGATTCTAACTTATTTGTTACGTAATAATCTTTCTTTGTGCATGCGGCATTATTGTGTCTTTCATAAATTCTCCCAAAACAGAGCTATAACGTACAATTTGGCGCGAATTCTTTTTGGCATATTTTTTTTAAGAACTGCCCATTTCTGGTTGCCCTGCATTAAATTCAAAATCATCTTAATTGTTTAAAGCGTAACAGAAAATTTCATGGATATATTCACTTTTCATATGCTCCTTGTCGCCAATTCTATGATGCCAATGTGTGAATTATGAATGAGGAATTCAATTGCCTCGCTCTGGCTTCACGAACTGAGTCATGTAGAGAAGGTCTCTTAAAAAAATGCTTACAGGCACCATCCCTAACTATTTCTGTAAGAAGTGATTTAATTTTTATAACTCTACTTCAAATAAACAAAGTTCTTAAAAAGCATTTATTTTATTATAATGGATCACAGCCTACATCTTTAGCGAATGCGTTTAAAAGGAACCTGGTCAACAATATACTTTAAAGCCCTCTCATTGAAAAATACATAATTTGAAATTTAATACATGTAAATCCAGAACCATAGGAGCCTTTTGTCTACCACTGTAAGAATTGTTTGCATTATGTTAAGATATGCATGTATACTGTGTGATATTACCACATGCTTTTAATTAAAACAATAGTGGTTCCTTAAAGTGCCAAGAGCTTATATGTGCCCCTGCTTACTGAAAGATTGCAAGGCCTGTTTAAATTCAATTCATCAATATTAAAAATGTGAATACAATAAAGAATACTGTAAAGAATTAATTCAAAAGAGTTGGTTTTAATCAAATCTGAAAAAAAAAGAGCAGTCATGAAATATGAAGGTGAAAAAAAATCTTGAAATTTTAATAGAGTAAATTGATGATTCTCATTAATAACCCATTTTAAGTCACCATCAGGTATTTTAACTTTTCATTTGACATGTCTTTATGAATACATTCAAGAAATTTATAAATCATAATGCACATTACTGGAATTTGTCCATATGGTTGTGTACAACAGCAAAAATTTATTTATTAGTTCATAAATTTCAGATTTTCATATTAAATCAATATACTTTTTTTTTTTGCACTTTTTAGCCACTGTCAAATTAAGAATATTAAAAAGATTTTGACATTGAAACATAGAAATTAAATTTTGAAAAACAACCTATATAAATCTGAAAAACACTGTTGCATTTTGCATTCTTGTATATCGAGTATCATAAGTTTTTAAAAACACCCCCCCCCCCCAAAAAAAAAAAATAAAAAAAAATAAAAAAAAATCTTAAAAAAGACTGCCATGATTCAACTTAAAATCATGCAAAAAAAAATAATATCATGAGTTATATGAATCCCAATCCAAAATCAGGTATGATGAAACAAAATGAAACAAAAATTTTAAACTGTGAGCGGTTCACAAAAGTAACTACATAAATTTAGTTAAGCTATTCTTCAGTATTAATTTTCAATAAATTAGATATTGCAACATTTTAACTCAAATAACTAAAATTCAAGAAAATGAACAATAAAATCTAAAGCTTATACTACATTAAACAATGAAGTAAAGGCTTTAAATAAATTAATAAAAACTATAAAGAAGTAAATAGAATTCAGTAAATGTATGTCATTTTTTAAAATTTGATATTTAACAGGTTTTCTAAATAATGGTTAAAAAAGCTGCGTTTTGCCGCAACTATTTCAGTCATAAATAGTATTTTTAAAAGAAAGAAATTTTTTAAAAATAAAATTAAGGGAAAAAATAATTACCATAAACAATAGGTTTTGCTTCATTCTGAGCCAATTCTTCTAATCTTTGTGTTTCTAATTCTTCTAATTTGTCAACCTAAGAGAAAAAAAAAGGGGTGATGTCTTTAAAAACATATATAGCTTGGAATCGAAACTAAGGATTATACTACTTATACACCAATGTGAACAAAAGCTAAAGCAACTGAAAAAAATGCTTAAGATATTGGCCAAGAGCAATTACAAAAGATTCACATACAATGTACTAAAAAAAATTATAAATTAAAAGATTTTGTGCAATTTAATTTTACTTTTTCTAATAATCTCAAACATTTTTATGCTAAAGAGAATAAATTTCAAAGTTCTGCATTTGAAAAGATACTTCATTTGTTAATTACAGCAAATCCTGTCTATTTGCAGAAGAAAGCTGTTAGGATAAACCTTACGAGTAAAGATTCAAAATTGCAAATGATAAAATACTAAAACTTTGTATGATAACATTTAGATTTTCTTCAGTAGATAATTTATCATAAATCGTATTTTCCCCCCATAGCAAAAATTATTACTACAATAATAGAGATACTCCTTTGAAAGTTGAAACCTCCAACTAGACTTAAGAGTTTTCGGTTCAGCATCATAGCCTTCTGTTGACTTTCCTTTTTCCTATAAATTAAAATAGCTAATTTTTATGTTTCGTTCCACTTAAGGTAAATGCTTTGAGCTATTAGTTACTTTTTTTCCTATATTTTCTAAATGACCGTAAAAGTATGAGTTAGCTCTTAACCTTCTATTTATCAAGGTGAGGATTTTTTTGGGGGTAGAATGCTTTCTTTTGAATTATAAATTTCAAGTCCATTAACTAAATTTCTATTATTGCTTAATATTAATAAGGGACACTCATTTTTTAAATTTTGTTTGGAATATCACAAATGGAAATTTCATTAGCAGGCAGAAGAGTATAAATTAGTTATGAATTTTCTTTCTTTTCTACCATATATCTTATTTTAACAGTTAAAAATAAATAGATAAGTTTGAAATGTTTCATTAATAGAGAAACTTTTCTTTCAGATTTACACGACTTTTGAATTATTTGCAACAATGAAGAAAAATGTTAAATTTTATAAGAAAAAAAATGCATGTTGATTATCAATGAAAAACATATTTGTAATTAAGAAAAATACTTGAATAATGTAAATTAAACATTGTGTTACTTCTGTGTTATAATCCACCTATATGCAAAGTCATTTTATTATACATTTAGAACTGGCGACAGGAAAACATTTTCACACTTTATGGAAGGGCAAGTTCCCACAAATAATTGATTCCAACTACATCAATGGATTGCATTATTAAATCCAAGAAATAAATTCAACAAGTCCTTCTATGGTAAAAAAAAAACTAGCCTTAAACAAATCTCCAGGAAAGACTCCTGGAATGATGCTGATGTGTAAGGTTTCCGGAAATAACGTCCGAGTGGACCACACCTTCCATGAGTCGAATAGACCAATCAGGAAAGGGCTCTGTCTATGCTTCGACCAATGAGGAGAGGGATGAATTCCAAAATTGAGTTACACTGTTAAAAATCTGCATTTTGTTGCAACTCACTTTACCGCTTGTATATAATATCTTTATTCCAACCAATGAGAAAGCTCCATTTCACAGCCAAGTAACCGTTTTCTATACAAGCAGGAGAGTGCAACAAAATGCAGCAGATTTTTAACAGTGTATGGAAATTAAGGTATCGCGAAGCGATTCCAACCGGGATTAGAAAGCAATACCAAACGGAATCTCGAAGAGATTCCATGGGGTATTGGCGAGCGCAGTAAGCAGGGGTAGCCTACAACTTGGAATCGCGAAGCGATTACGCGGGGGGGGTTGGTGAGCCTAGCAAGCAGGGGGACCCCCCCTTCCCTAGTTGTATAAAACAAAACTGATACCAACTTATTTTTTCTCTATGGAAAGCCAGCAACTGATTCCAGCTTTTTTCCCCCCATTAATAGAAGTACAAGAAAAAGAAGTTACCTTAGTGATATATTCTCTCATAACTTGTATAAGGTATGGCATAGCAAAATCTAAAATATTATGTCGCCATGAAAGCTCTAAAATAACATCGGGATGTAGAAGATCATAGCACTGGAATAAACAAGCAGCAAAACACTCATGATTCTGTTCATCTAAGAACCAGGATAATAATTCTTCCGCTACTTCAGCCATTTTGGATTCAGCAGCATATTCCATTGCATCCTAGTATTAAAAATATTCAAAAATAATTAAGTGATAATATATTTATTGTATGAAAGTAAATTCTCAAAATTAGCAAAGAAATTAAATTTTATTTCTACTATATAGTTATACATTAGAATACTTTATATATGAAAAGATAACGTTAACCACTTTAAAAAAATTTAATTTAAAATTCAAAAAGTTTAGAATTTAAAGTCCCATCTAATATCTATTTTTAAAAACTTTAATCCTGATGATTAAAAGCATTTTGCCCCTGATTATTTTATCTGCAATACATCTTATTACTTTTTTAAATATCATTTTTGGAGGCTCTAAGATTTAAATAAATAAATAAGTGGATCTAAATAAGATTTAGTTTTTCTAGTTTAGCACAACAAGCCCCAGTTGACATGGCGATCCAATATCATTATAACCAGATCTATTTTAATGAATTAAATAAGATCACCTCCCATTCTTGTAATGTCACAATCTAACAGAAATAATTTAAATTACGGCATTTAAATAGAGAGAAGCATTGATCGTGTGGTTTTTCTATCTCCAAGACTCGCTAAAATAACATCGTAAAAATCCACTAATCAGTTGCAGAATATCCAAGGTCAAGTGATTGTGGATCTGGTATTCAACAGACATTGTGTACGAGAAGGAATTGCAAACCAGATCCTATGAAATAAACTATTATTTTGCCTCCAATTGAACCACAGCCACAATGTGATTGTAAACTATGAAATATACAGCCTGTCAACGCCAAAACTAACGATTGCTGGTTCTGGCTGGTCAACGAATTACAGTCTTTGCCCTGTGCGATGCCGAAAAGCCAACAGAGGGCAATCCCAGACTTCAGTCCTGCAGAATGTGTGCATGTCGTATAGCACTGCATAAAAATTTTTTTAAAAAATAAAGCAAAATAAATATCAATGGGATGGATGGATGGATGGATGGGTAGATGTAAGAGTACAGACAAGAGCAGCGTTGGCTGGATAATATGCAGTTAATTTATTTGAATGGTGAAGGACATTTTATAAATTGAAATAATACATTTTATACCGGATGTAGAATTGACACATATGTGTGAACAATTGTATAGTTATTATATTTATTACATCTATAACTTAATTTTAATGATTAACTTTAACTTTAAACCAAATATGGACATTATCTAAAATATTATATATTACATATTTTATTCTTTGTTTTATCCTCTACTACTATATTAAAGTTTAAGTTAGCAGCGGGTTAGTTTAAGTGGGTCACATCAAATAATTTTAATATTTAATTCAGCTAAAAGTTAGATTCAAATTAATTATTAAATTATATTAATAGATAAAACATACAATTTATGCATACATGTGTGTCAATTCAACATCTGGTATTAAATTTATTATTGCAACTGTCAGATGCCCCTTCACCATTTTTAATAATTTAACCATTGCATATTATCGAGACAACATTCTCTTCTTCATACACTAACATCTGGGTAGTCTTCAGACCCGACCACCCATTTTTTTTTATTTATTTATTTATTATTTTTTTTTTTTTTTTTGGGGGGGGGGGGGTGCTTTTTAAAATTTATTTTTCTATTTGTATGCATTTTTCTTTTTAATTATCTAGACATATTGATTATTTAACTTATTATTATATATTTATTTCTAAAACTAGGGTAGGATGCAAGAATGATTTAATTATTGCTATTTTATAGTTTGGTACATTTAATCAAAGGAAATCAAATTTCTTTGAAAGTGAAATAATCCAAATTTTATAAATAAGACTTAAAATAGTTTTGCAACATCAAAATTATCATTGTAGTATTTAAAACAACATTCCAATTTTTGGGAGAAAAAAAAAAAATCATTAAATCTAGACTTGCACATGAAAAACTTAAAAATCAAATAATTTATATAGATACAGGATGATCAAGAAATGAGTTCAAATTTGAATTACAGATAATTCAAGAAAAAATTAGCACACACACACAAAACCATGCGAAGACTGGAAGCAATAAGTTGCCTACTTCAGAAGACTCTAGAATGTGTTCCATGGATGCAATTGATATCAAATTTGAACTACAGATAGTTCAGATTTGTCTATATATCAAGCCTATATTGTCTATATATATTTGTCTATATATTTAAATATCAAGCACATCATTTGATCTCATTTGGACCAATAGAACACATTCTAGAGTCTTCTGCAGTGGGCAACTTATTTCTTGATTACCCTGTACATTAAAAAATATGAAAAATTTAAAAGTCAAGGTAAGAAATTATATCTAACAGTTCATTAAGCCACAGGGTAAGGCAAGATATAAGGTGGAAACAAATTAAGTAGTAACAAAGAGGGGAGGGGGGAACTTTGAAGGAATTGCCATTTTGCATATAAACATCATGAACTGTGAAATAAAATAGGCTTGATCAAACTTTGATGTTATATTCAACCAAACCAAGATATCTTATTTTTAAATTTTGGTATGCATATTAAGACAAAATAAACAGATTATTATGGAATTTGCCATAAGTTTCTAGACAGTAAGCAATAAGAAACTAATGATTTGTTTGATTTAAAATAATTCTACAACAACAGCTAGAAATGCAGTAAAAATTATAATGTTTCAACACATGAGCAGGAAAAAATTAACTTACTATCAAAATATTGGTACTTACTTTGAATAGTCTGTCTTTTTTGCATAGTTCTACAGACTGCTTCCACCTATTATTACCTTTGTATAAATATGCTGCAATACGACGAAATTCAATAAGTTCATGTTTTTCAAGTCTCTGAGCAAGAGCAATATTGTCAAAATTATCGAAAGCATCAATAGAAGTACGTAGACCTTGAAAATCTTCCTCTTCAATAAGTAACCCATTCAATGCTTCATTTATGGCTTTATTATTGAGACTCTGCACAGATCGCAAATAAGGCTTGACCAAAGGAAGGTGGTTAACCTTGGGAGAGAAAATACATCAAAATATATTTTATCTATTTAGAATGGAAAAGTCGCAATAAAATTATTTTTTAATTTATTGTATAAGAATGCTTAGATTTCATTTTATGGTTTATGATAACAGATCCCAAATGCATAATGCATTACAGTATGAAGGGATTTTAAAAATACACAATTTCGAAGCAGCAAAATTATTTCATTATACACTAAAAACAGCTACATATGCTGCTGAAAAATAAAACATTACTGATTTCACATGTTTTCATGTAACATGTAAATCGTATTAAAATCTACTGAATTCAAAGAAACAAGAGACTCTGCAAAACAGCAATCGCATTAAAACATAGAATCTTCAGAATTAAAAAAGAATGGCAGAAAACTAAGAATCTGGGATATGCTATTTGTAGAACGATTTCAAGTAATGTTAGTTATCAGAATCAAAAGCTAGTGAGCAGTTAGTCAACTAGAAAGAGCACATCACAAAAGACAAGCAACAAATTTCATATGCCAAAAAGTCACTTGTAGATTTTGAAGCTAATTACAAACTACTGGAAATGTTAGTATCAGGTCAAAGTCGCTCTCTTGTACAACAATAGCCAAAAGAACATTCTCGGTTAAAAAAGAAACTAAAGCAGAACAAGAAATGACACTTATCTTCCAAAAGGAAGCATTTCTGGACAAGAGATGAGAAATATTCTTATTAAGCAATAAAAATCCTCAAATGAAATTTGATCAAAAACATTTTTTTCACTTTGTTGAAAATTTTATTTTTACTGGAAATATTTAAAATTTGGGACTTTTTAACTAAGTTGTAAAAGAATTGCATATTTTTCAAATGAACATTATTATAAATTACATTTTGAAAATAGAAAAAAAAAATTCTAACCTTTGTGAAATAGTTGACAGCTCGTGTGTGATCCATTCTCGGTGACAGAACAATGAGTAGATCATTTAACAACATGGGTTTATAATCCATGTAAAACTGAATAGCTTTATAATACAGTTCTATGTTGGCTACTTTTGTGATAATTTCTTTGAAGTGACCTTCACGCCACGCTTCTGTTGGATGATTCATCATTGTTACAACAGCATTGTCATATTCTTCATACTTATCATACAAAAAGACTAACTCTGCCCATAGATGAGCTTGTTCAGCAGCTCTAAGCACCTTAAAATAAAAATTAATGAAATTATTCTTTCATATTTTACGAAATAAAATTAAAAAGAAAGTTATGCAGATTAATACATCTATTACCTTAGGAATATTAACTCTAGACCAGAAAAGTTCTAAGTGTTCTTTCATCTTTGAAGGCTTGTACTTAGAATATAGGATTCCCAATTCTGTAAACATTCCCATATGCGCTCTTTCGAGACCTAAAAGAAAAATTGTATGCATAAGAAATATGGAGAATATAGAATTGGAAAAGATTGCAATTCATATAAAAAATTCTGAAATAATTGTGAAAAAAAATTTCTAAGAAAAACTATACCGAATATACCATACAAGTTTCACAGTGGACTTGAGGATTAGATTTTTTATTAAAGTATTTTAAGTCTACATAAACAAAGGATTTTGAATTACCTAAAGCTGCCTCTAGCAAACTAATGAGTTCTTCAAAATAACCTCGATCTTGGTAGTAATTTATCAAATCTTCCAATTCATCAGCATGTACAACAATATGCAATCCACACATTTGAGCTAGTCTGAATTCTTCATTATCAACACAAGCAAAACAAACCTAAAAGAAATCAATATTCAGAATTATCAAAAACCCATTAAAAATAAAATAGTAATGACAAAATCACATTTATCAAGAAATCTAAATCAGGGCTGTACATAGTGGTGTTCCTTTAAAGGTTTTCTTGGTGCCCTTTGGGTTTCTAGGTATAAGCATTTATTTTTTTATTTTATAATATCATTCCCTTTTAAAGGATGTTTTACTTAAAATCCTTGATATTTCTTAAAAGATTTTTAAAAACGTTTGCAAGTGTATTTTATGCATCAAAAATTAAAACTATAATTAAAAAATATATAATAATAATAATGTTATAGCATTTCTCCACTAAATTCTTTTTCATAAATATTTTGTGGAAATTCTGACAATAGAAATTGGTAAAAATTGACAATAACTTTATGTTAAGAAGTAAAATATAGAAAAGTAAGAACTTTCCTACTGCAACTTTGTGTATGAAAGTTAAAGCTTTTTTGGTTATTAATGATGTTTTACTTTCCCATTGGCTGTTTTATAAAAAAGGCAGGAAAAGGGCTCATTTTCACCTTGAGACCTTTGAAATTTTAATCCTCTTTTCTTAATCAATAAAAATGTGTAGATTTATTTTCATCAATGAAAGTTTTTCTAGGCTCTCTGGAATTACTCAGGGACTTGCCACTATCATACTGGTCTTCATTTCTGTACTTTTTTGTACCCCAAAAATAATTAAGGCATATTTAATTTTTACCTCACTTTTCAACACTTCAAACTATCAGGGAAAAAAAAATATATATATAGCAATTCTTTTACAGATTAAAAACTTAGAATTTGTATGTAAAAGTACAAAAAAATAAATAACTGATCAAGTAGAAAGCAAATTTTCTTTATATATCAGATCGGATTAGATCACTGAACAGAAAGTGCAAGAAAACCAAGCTGGGAATACATGGCTGTAATAGAACCATTAATAATGCTAGCAAAGCTCAGGAGACAAGGTCAACGAACTCACAGATGATGAGGTATCATTGGAAATATACATCAATTTGACAGGAGAATTAATAACTCCCTTTACACTATTTCCAAAATATTCTTTATTTGTATATATATAAACTTAGAGAGCAACCAAAAAAAATTGAAGTAAATAACATTAACAATTACATGAGAAAGAAAAAAAAAAAAAACTTAATCTTTAGTTTTTTTTTTTATTATTATTTATAGTATACATAATATCAAAGTAGGATTTTTTTAAATATTTCTCTTTTGTTACATAATTAATATTTATGAATTAAATTACGAATAAAGGTGCCTTTAATATCGAAAATACTTTTAAACTACTATAATTGCCACATTTTTGAAAAATTTTCAAACAAATGCTAAAAGATTTTTATTCCAACTCCCAAAATTACCCCCCCCCCCCCCCAAAAAAAAAAAAAAAAAAAAAAAATATCCCAAGAGTTTTCTGCATAAAATGTCAGTTACATGGAATGCATTTCAATGTGTTTACAAAGGCATCATTCAAAACTCTTGTGGAAAGGAAAGAGGAAAAATGTTCTTTTGATTTTGTGCATAGAAGAGAAGAAATTGATACGATTCTCATATTTTAGAAATTAGACTTGATAAATGCATTTCATTTTGAGAATGTTGTGATAACAAGGCTTTAGAAAATACTATTATTATTTTCTGTTTTAAATATGAATACTGCAAATGTGTTAATTTAATCAAGCTTTGCAGTCTGTTCTGACATATTTTTAACTTCTGCTCCATTTTTTTATGCCTTCTTTTGATGGCATACCAGGGTATTTACACGATTTAACAGCAAGAGCCAAGAAATAATCACAAAAAAATTCTTTAAAAAATGTAGAAAACAAAGCGACATGCAACATTCACAAAATATCAGTTAATTAAAATTAACCACTTACATGAAAAATTTAGGCTATGCTTTATCACTTATGTTGATTTGGAAATAAAGGTAGAAATGAAAATATGCAAGCTATCTTTAATACTTGCTTGTACAAGTAGTACAATAAAGTAAAATACCAAAAAATTTTTAATGTATCATAGTTGTAAATTAAAATCCATTATAAAAAAGTTAGTCTTTATAGAAAATTCCTGAAACAAATTTCTTCAAACGTTGATCAAACCAAAGATTTCACAAAATTCATCATAAAAGTACTTACAATGTAATACAGTCAAATTCCAAAAAATGAGCAAACAATTTATGTAAACTCACTTCTTTCCATGTTCTAGTGGAATTAGCTTTACGAGCACTATCAACAGCTCCCTGGAATTCTTTAAGATGAACAAGGGTAAAAGCCAATCGAGCAAAGTTTGACACATTATTATATAGCAGCTTAGCAGGTTCATATAATCCATCATCAAAACAACGATCACCAATCTAAATATTAAAAAAATTATAAGTTAGAACTTAGGTTTTATATTTTTAAAATTGATAATTTGAACTTTATTATCATCAAACATTAAAAGAATTGAACCTTCTGAATATCAGCATGATTGGGCCCAGAGATGAATTCTTCCAAATCTGCTAATCTATTTGTTTTGGCATAGGCATATATTAATTCAGATTCTACATAAGATTCTCTAGCTTTTTTCCGTGCCATCTGCAAATAACGTACAAGATCTTCCCAGCTTTCTAAAATTAAGAAAAGTAAAAAAATAATGCAAAACTGTCATACTACAATATGAATTTCCTTCAGAAAGAAGAACAAAGTATAATACTTAAACAGAATAAGACAATAATATTGTACAAGTTTGATTTATAAATAATGAATAAGTTCCTTGCAATAAAGCAATAAATGCAACATTATGCAAATACTTTTATAAACTAAATAGCAATATTCAAGACTTCAGCGTAAGGATTTTTAACCTTTTTGTCTTAAAGTGATTTGCTTCAATTTCTAAATGTTGCACCTCAAACCAATTAATTTAGAAAGCATAGTCTGCATGACTAATTCCTGGATATCCTCCAAAAATAAAAAATTTCCAACTCTATGCCCAAATTTTTCCAAGTTCCTATATCATAACTCAGCAATGTAAAAAGAATTTCTCAAAAATCTAGAATTTCCCAATTCTAAGCTCAAAATTTCAAAGTTCACATATACTAAGGGGCAGCATCCCCCCCCTCTCCCCATGGTGCCTCTGAGTTTGAAATGTACTATTAATTCATTATGCATATACAAATAAATAAAAGTGATTTTTCTTTAGTTCAATATTTTATATCAATCAAGGTAATCAGCAACAAATGCAATGAGGTTAATGAGGAAGTTTAGTGATCATTTGACCAAAAGGGCAGCTTTTTTTTCCCCAGGATCATTTGACCAAAATGGCAGCTTTTACTCCCAGGATCATTTGACCAAAAGGGCAGCTTTTTTTCCCCAGGATCATTTGACCAAAAGGGCAGCTTTTTTTCCCCAGGATCATTTGACCAAAAGGGCAGCTTGTTTTCCCCCAGGATCATTTGACCAAAAGGGCAGCTTTTTTTCCCCAGGATCATTTGACCAAAATGGCAGCTTTTTTTCCCCCAGGATCATTTGACCAAAATGGCAGCTTTTTTTCCCCAGGATCATTTGACCAAAATGGCAGCTTTTTTTCCCCAGGATCATTTGACCAAAATGGCAGCTTTTTTTCCCAGGATCATTTGACTAAAATGACAGCTTTTTTCCCCCAGGATCATTTGACCAAAATGGCAGCTTTTTTCCCCCAGGATCATTTGACCAAAATGGCAGCTTTTTTTCCCCCAGGATCATTTGACCAAAATGGCAGCTTTTTTTCCAGGATCATTTGACCAAAATGACAGCTTTTTTCCCCCAGGATCATTTGACCAAAATGGCAGCTTTATTTCACGATCATTTGACCAAAATTGCAGATCTGCCATTTGACAGAAAAGTGGCATGTGGGAAGGATGGGCTAGGGTTTCTGAAGATACCAAATGACCGCAGCTGTGTCGAGCTTATAATTAAACCATTAGCTGACCATTTGAATTGGATTAACTAATCTGAATTCAGTGAATCTAACATATCAAATTGATTAGAGTTTTATTTTCCAAATTGATGTAATTTGCTAATTTTTAATTTAAAAAAAGGTACAATAATTCAACAAAAATACCTGTTTTATGTGCAGTCTGGACAACATCCATAAATGATGAAGGATCTCCAGCTTTTATGTATGAATCAATGGCTTCTTTCACCATACCTTGTTGCAACTGTGCCTGCGCCAACAAACTCCAAACAGCAGGCTCGTTACATCTTTCAGCAAATTCATAAGCTCTATCCAAATTTTGTATATGCTCAATGAGAACCTGAAAGGGAAGAGGAAGAAATTAAAAA
Source organism: Maratus speculifer (assembly GCA_964019185.1). Taxonomy (NCBI): domain Eukaryota; kingdom Metazoa; phylum Arthropoda; class Arachnida; order Araneae; family Salticidae; genus Maratus; species Maratus speculifer. The sequence goes on along the minus strand of OZ025295.1, from coordinate 306,025,536 downwards.
AACTAAAATTTGTAAAGGAGTAAAGTTAAAAATATCTACACTTTAAAGCAGATATGGCCAATTAAAGAATTGATAAAACTGCAAATAAGAAATTTCATTAATTAGTAGCACAAATAAATATTTGCAGCTCTTTTTGCATTTATACTATTAATCGCCTAAATCTACCATTATTTTTCATAATTTTATTTGATTTGTAATTTGATTTTGGGGGGGGGAGGCATTTTTGCACTATATTTTCTAGGTTCTCTGAAAATATAATACCTAAAATTGAAAGAAATATTTTTTATTTAAGTGCAACAAAAGCTTTCACTAGATACCCGACAGGAAGTCCCCACCCCCCAATTCAAGTAACTTATTTAGACGCCTACCCCCCTTCTATATATATTTGTAAATGTTTAACAGTCTAAATATGTGGTCAATAGTCCTTATTACTTGAACCCAAATTGAGCTTTCCACATTTCATAGTTTATGAAAAAATGACTGACAGATGGCAGGCAGACAGAAGAATGATCTTATAATGGTTTTGTTTTCATTTTATAAGTACGAAACCCTAAAAATGAATTTATTGACACCTAATAAATCTAAGACATTAAATATTATACTAGATATTTAAATTTTTAAAAAAATGATTGACTAAGTAGGTTTTTTAAAAACTGAATAATTTATAGATTAATATAGTGTACAGTACAAAGTCTCAAATCCGGACATCCGAAATTCTCCAAAATCCGGACATTTTTCTAACTAGCGTTTTTTTTTTTTTTTTTTTTCTCTTTGGTACCGTAATTTATGGAATAAACGCTGCGGCGTTTACGAAAATTTTGAGCAAATTATTCAGTGTTTCAAAATAAAAAATAAATAAATCACTTTTCTTTTCCCTTTTCCCCCGTGTTCGCGATGTTACCGATCGTAAATCAACAAATGCAATGCATCATGAATCATCCTTTTCCAAGAAATACGGTGACTGGAATAAACAGGAAGGGACAATAGATGCCTGCTTTTATTGCACTTCGTTGTAGAAACAAAGTATTGGAAACAGGGGCGTGCGAAAAGAAAACTGCCCACGGGGAAAAGTTGCATTTTGGCGCTTCCTTCTCCCAACTTTTTTTTATGACACGCCAAAAATGAAGTTGATAGTATAAATTTGGCGCCCTTTAAATTTTCACGCTCGGGGCGATCGCCCCCCCCCCCCCCTGTAGTGTAGATCTGTATTTTAAAGTATTGCGACCAGGTTCTTTTCAAAAAAATGCATTCGCTAGAGTTGTAGGCTGTGATCAATAAAATAAATGCCTTTTGAGAACTTTGTTTATTTAAGGTAGAGTTATAAAAATTAAATCATTTCTTACTGAAATAATTAGGGATGGTGCCTGTAACCATTTTTCAAGAGACCTTTGTTACATGACTGAGTGCATGAAGCGAGAGAGAGGCAATTGAATTTCTCATTCAGAATTCACACATTGGCATCTTGGAATTGGCGAAAAGGAGCATATGAAAAGTGAATGGTATCATAACCATGAAATTTTTTGTTACACTTCAACAATTAAGATGATTTTGAATGTAATGCAGGGCAACCAGAAATCAGCAGTCCTAAAAAATACGCCAAAAAGAATTCGCGCCAAAAATCGTACGTTATATGTCTGTTTTGGGAGAATGTTATCAATAGACAAAACACAGAGCATTTACATGAAACGTTTTTATGTAATAAAGAAGTTAGGCTCAACATTACGCAGAGAGAAACGATTTTTCGCTAACCGCAAGCAACGGGGTTCTTTATTCTTTCTTTTATTATTTTTACTGAAGGAGAAATTTCATCTAAAGGAAATCTCTTTATCTGAGAACCGTTTTTAATGATACAGCAGTTGTTACATATGTTTTCTTTCTTTACTTTTTAACGGAAAGTTCTTGTGTGATCGAAATACAACGTTAAGATAAAATAGATATTTAATTAAAGATTAGCTTTAACTGTAATTTAGAAAAATGTAAAATTTAAGAAAACTATGTGATTCTACATCACACCCCCTCCCTTTCGCACGGCGCAGATTGGAAAGGTTTTTTTTTTAATTTCACAATTGAAATGTCTCTTTTGTTGGTGCATTTTAGTTCTGTTACAAAAACTACAGTATTTTCAATCCCCTATCAATGCAAGATTTTCTAGTTCTCATTCTTATGATGATTTACATTAAAAAAAATATCTATATTTATCTAATAATAAGAGCGAAATTTTGTAATTTCCTTCTTATGACAACTGATAAGATATATATTGATGCACTTTAATTCATATTCCGTAAACGTATAAAAAAATTTCCAAGAAAGTTTATAAAAATTTTCTAACAGGGGTGATTCTGGATGAAATTTTTTTTTCGGAAATTCGCATCGCATTTTCAAAAGTCGGCGGGGGAGGGGGGAGGGGGGGGGGTCGTGAGTCCCCCCCACCTCCAGCGATCTTCGGACAAAATCGGCGTTTTCCCGCAACCTTCAGATGAAATCAGCAATATTTTAGCAAAATCGGCGATTTATTGCGATCTTTTGCCAAAATCGGCGGACGAAATCGGCGTTTTCCCATTTTTTTTAAGTGAAATCGGCGTTTTTTTCGACGATCTTTAGACAACATTTGCTTTTTTACGCAATTATTTCTCGAAAACGACGTTTTATTCCTGCGATCTTTAGACGAAATCGGCGTTTTTTCCGTGATCTTTTGATGAAATCGGCGTGTTTTTTCAAATATTCTTTTGACAAAATATTTTTAAGCGATCTTTTATCGAAAACGGCATTTTTTCCCGCGGTCTTTTAACGAAATCGGCATTATATCCGCAATCTTTAGACGAAATCGGCGTTTTCCCGCCGTCTTCAGAAGAAATCAGCGTTTTATCTGCGATATTTGGTGAAATTGCCGTTTTTTCCGCGCCGCACAGGAAATTTGCGTTTTTCATCGATCTTTTGACAAAGTTAGTTTACAAAAACATTGTCGAAATCGTCGTTTTTCCACGAAATACTGACGAAATGTATGCTATTTCGGCGATCCTATCAAGAAATTTGCATTTCTACGCAATTGTTTTTTCCGCGCGCAAAACCGTACAAGTTGGCAACTATGCGGAACTGATAACACAATTTCAAATTTTCGGAAGAGGATGCCTTAAATTTTCGGACGAGAGTCACCCGTTTTCTAATAAAGAAAAAAAGTGAGAAATTATTTAAATTCTATTCTTTTATATTTAAAAAGGACCTCGTGAATGTGTCATCAAAACCGCGATGTTTGAGTGTGGAAAAAGAAATTAATGAGCTGCAAACAAGCGGGAAAAAAAAAAAAAAAACAGACACGATAAGCAAAACAGGTTTCTTTTTATTATTAAAAATAAATCGATATCTTCTCTGATAATTTACCGATTACATTCAAATTTTCAGCAAGTTGCAATGATAGTGAATTAGGGTGTGCAATAATTTTTTATTAAAATATAATAAGTTATTCAAAAGTTACAACATCCTACAAAAAGTACGTAGCAACTCCAAAGAAAAACAAGTGCTCTGCAGTTTTTCGAAAGTCAACGTTATCGGAATAAGGCTCCGTTCAGATTGCAATACTCTTCCCTTCAACTGAATCCTTGGAAAAAATGTGGAAGTCCTTTTGTATAGGATCTACTTGCAGTTTCTACATAATAGAAACAAGGGGAATTAACAAAAGAATCGGCAGATAAGCAATCCACCCTACTTGACGGAAAGGTTTTTCTTTTCTCGGACAACCGCTCCTTTCCTGCAAAACTCATTAAGATCAAAAACGCCACGACAAACGAGCCGACACCAAACTTCAAGAAGTGGTAAAATGTGTTTGGGCCTGCAGAAAGGAATTGTGCTTGGATTTTTTTTTTCTTTGTTATTGTTAAAGAAAAAATATTTTTGGTGGCGGGTTTACAAACTGATATACATTTCGAAAAATGAAATATGTTCAAAATTGGGAGCGATGTTTGAGATTTTACAGTATGTATTTAAAATAAGAAAAACAACATATCAAAAAAATTTCAGGAAAAAATTCCGTATCCGGAAGTTCCGGAAAATCGGTTCTGTAATATCCCAGTATTGTAAATGTGTTTCTGGTGTAAATAATTCGTGGGGAAAGGGATTCAATGTGGATATTTATTAATTTTTTTTCATTTAAAAAACTTTTTTTAAGGTTATCTCATTATTATTTAAAATATCTTCTTTAATATTATTTTTCAGTGCTAAAAATTCAATTTTGATATAAATCACGTACTTTTTTTTAGAAAGGGGGGGAGGGGGGTAGATTCTAAAAATGATCTGAAATTCGGAAAAGTCTGAAATTCGGAATCGCCGAGGTCCGGAGGATTCCGGATTTTGGACTTTGTGCTGTATAAAGATTTTAAAAAGGTTTTAATAAACATAGGAAAATTTTAGCGAATTTAATTACTAGTGATTTAAATAAAACTAGATGGTACCCGTCAAGATTTGATGATAAACATGTTAAAAGATTAATTAGAACCTGTAAATAAAGTTTTGAAAACTTATTTATTTGAATGTTATTTATGCGATTCCAACAGATTCAAAGCGTTTCATAATTCTGTCAATTTAACCTATTCAAGTAATCATCTGAAAGAATTTAAGCAGAATCAAGAATTTTAACAGCGCTTGCTTTTTAGCAGAATTATAACTAAAATTAATTGAACCGATATTTGGTGAATTTTATAAGTGTTTAAAAAAATAACAATGTTTAATATTTTCTAATTTTTAAAATCATATTGAAAAGTTTATTAATTTTATTTTTACCAGTCTCATTTTAAATCTCGAAGCTTAAAATTTCATGCTACCAAGTAACTATTTATAATATATTAGAATTATTTGAATTTTTTTATAACGTTTCATACATTATTTAATTATTAAACCATGAGTATCACAATGTAGTCAATTTTAAGGTCTTGCATAACTATTTTTCTTTCCCCCTGTTCTCTCTTCTTAATTTTCATTTTTTCCTCGGAAAAGAATTTACACTTTTCCGTATATGCACACAAACATATCTTCCTTGTAATGCTTATACGAAATAACAAAAATTGTAGATTAGTTTAATATATTTAAAAAATAAAATATTTAAGCTAAAGTATTTTTCATTTAAAGTTAAAATTGTTAAACTATTTCTAAAATATTTTAGCATACTTCACAATTTTAAAGATTCAGCTATCCCTTCATAAAGGCACTCGGGGATTTAGTTAAACAATCATTTAATATATGGTCTAAATTATGTATAACCTTTATTTATATAATTCACGTATATTACAGTTTACAAATGGATTACTTTTTCAAAGCTTCCACGCACATGACAGGAAAGTTGAAAATTGCTGCTACTACCTACCGACAAAATAATGTTTAAATATTTACATTTTTTAGAAAATTAGAATACATTTTTAAAAAATATTGCTAGATGTTAAATTTTACGACATTTTTACAATTTTTATTTGTGTGTATTGTATTTATTTTTCGTTATTTTCTTTTTAAGAATGCAATTTGTAAAGATTTTCAATAGTTTTATTTTTACAAATGTATCTCTAAAGCCCTGAATTGGAAATTGGCTGTTTATATCTAATAGTATGTTTTAATTACTTGAAATACTTTAAAAATAAAGTTATTTAACAAAATCATTGTTAAGTGTTAAATTTTATTTAATTATGAAGCATCAAAATAATAACAAAATAAAAATCATAACTTCCCCTCGTAGTAAAATGTATCATTATTGAAAAAAAAAAAAAAAAAAAAAAGCGTTGGGATTGAACCCTAGTCCTCTACAAAAACTCAGAGCTAGAAATCCGTACCTTAAACCACTGAGCTAACCAGACTTGCTTCGACTTTCCTCTAACTGGAAGGGCTAATAAGTTCAACTTCACGCATGCGCAAAGACTAATTTGAGTTGATCTTGAAGTAGTCTATTGTTTTAATATATATGATGTTATATTTAAGAATGTTTAATTAGAGCCATTTTTTTAGGTTTAAGCATCTGGAATAAATATTAAAATATTTTCATAAATAGCAGGCCTAGGACCGCTGAGTCACTCTTAAAAAAGAGAGAAAAGAGACTAAATCGCAAGAAAAAGAGACTAAAAGAGACCAAAATTTAAAAAAAAGACTAAAAGGAGACCAAATAAAAAACATTTTTTTCTCTTCACTTAAATGTTTTTGGTATATAGACAAGCACTAAGATTTAACACAATATGCGGAATACATTTTCAATGCATTTCAGTCTGTTTTGAAATAATTGCAAATATTGTTGATTGGTTGCAGAAAAATATCTCAAATCGCAACAATTCATCATGAAAGAAAATCAGAAATTCACCAAATGACCACGGGGACAAAATCATGAAATTCCAGGAAATATAGTGAAATTCATCAAATTGTCTCAAAAAACAAATCATAAAATTTGTCGCATGATCTCGGGAAAAAAATTCTCGAAATTAGTCAAATGTTCTTAGGATAAAAACAATCACGAAAATTATCAGATGGCCTTGAAAAAAAAAAATCACGATATTAGTCAAACGGATCTTGAGTTAAACATCGTAAAATTCATCAAATGGGTCTCTAAGAGAAGGATGAATCGCAAAATTCATTAAATGATTGCGAAATTCCAAGAGCTATCATATAAATAATTGCTAATTTTGTCGAAGGTCTTGGAAATAAATAGTGAAATTTATCAACTAGTCGCCAGAAAAATAACGAATTTCATAGAATAAAGCCATAAAAAAAAAATCAAGGATGCCCGTTAATGGGTTACATTAAAATGTGCGAAAATCAGTTACAGTATAAAACAGTGAAGTTTGTCAAATTATCTCAGGAAAAGAATGGCGAAATTTATCAAATGGTGTTGGTGAAAAAAGTAAAATCAGGGGTTGTACTGGTGCCAAGTAATATTTCACACAAACTTTTTTGGATATTTTAGGGCACATTTAACTGGCATATTACATTTCCTTCCAAGACCATTTGACGAAATTAACGATCCCCCCCCCCCGCTACCAATTGCTGCATATTATATGAAAAATGTGATTTTCCCACACTATTGCTTACGGAAGTACACGATTTTTCTTCCACGATTGTTCGCTGACATTTGCAATTTTTTTTCAATGAAATTTGTGATTTTTTTTTTTTTTTTGGCTTTTATTTGCCAAAATTCGCAATTTTTTTGCCATTGTTTGTAAAAATTTACTATTTTTCTGTGTTTATTTAACAAAATTTGTGATTTTTTTCTTGCGATCATTTACAAAATTGCACGGAAAAAAATCATGATTGCAAAGAAAAAAAAATCACGAATTTTGAAAAATGATTGACTGTCAAAATTCGCGATTTTTTTTCTGCGATCATTTAAAAGATGAATTTCGGCAAATAAACGTGAAAGAATTTTGAATTTCGCCAATTGATCGCCGAAAAATCGCAAATTTCGGCAAATGATCGTGGAAAATATGACGAATTTTGTCATATAAACGCAGTAAAAAGCAAATTTCTAAAACAATGGCCCAAAAAATTGTCATTTACTGTATTTTGATAAACAATCACAGAAAAAAAATCGCAAATTTTGACTACCGATCGCGTAAAGAAATCGCAAATTTTTTCGGCGATCCTTTCACAAAATTTGCATTTCTCTGCGATTATTTTTTCTGCTCGCAAAATTGTACAATCCTATTGTTCATTAGTATAACCGTACACTTCGAACAAAATCCATACATTATACTCTTCTGTGCATTGTACTACTGACCATATCGTACTCCATGGCATCTATGAATATCCTTTTCGATTTTACGATCGTTTGACGAAAGCTCGGTCTTATTTCGGGATCGTTTGACGTAAATCTCGAGAGTTTTTCCCCCCGCAATCGTATGGCAGAAATCACAAGTTTATTTCGGGATTGTTTGGGAATAACGATTTTATTTCGGGATCATCTGGTGAAAATCGCGGCTTGATTTTGTGATTGTTTAATGAAAATAGTCTTTTTTCCGGTGATCAATTAATTCAAATCGCAGTTTTGCCAGTGATCATTTTATGAAAATCGCGATTCTTAAAAATTAAAAAACATGAAATTCTGCTGTTTGTTGAAAAAGTGATCCCTGAATATGTAACGACCGAAATAAGACTTTTGAGATTCCTTCCTGCAATCCTCTGACGAATTTCTCACTTGTTTTTCACAAGATCGACTGACAAATTTTGCAATGATTTTGCCATTGATTGACGGATTACATGCTTTTTTTCTCGTGAAAATGACAAAATCGTGATATTCTTCCTGCGACCAAATGACGAAGTTTATGATTTTTAACCCTCGAATGATTATTGAATTTCGCGTTTTTATCTTGCCACAGATTGACCAAATTCACTTTCTTTTCAGTGTCCGACAGAAAAGTTTTGTGATTCTTGCCCGCAAACGATATACTAATTTCGTAATGGTTTTTCACGATAGAGTGACGAAATTTAGAATTTTTTCCCCTGCAAAAGAGAGACAAATTTTGCCATGCAGCAGAATTTTTTTCTACAGTCTGCAACACATAAAAAAACAGTCTGCAGGCCAATCTCTCGCATTACATTATTTGCACTCAAACCTTCAAGTATTTGTGATAGACATAAAAGAAAAATATAAATTAAACAAGAAGTTGCCTTTGTTCTCAGAATTTTTAACGTCTCATACATTGTCCTAAAGAGAAGGGGGGGGGGGTCTCCTCTTTGACAAAATTTGCGTTTTTTGCATTTTGCGAAATTTGCATTTTTTTCGCGATCTATTGACGAAAACTGTCGTTTTCTTGCGATCTCTTGAAGAAATTTGCCGTTTTTTCGCGATCTCTTATAGAAATTTGCCGTTTTTTCGCGATCTCTTATAGAAATTTGCCGTTTTTTCGCGATCTCTTATAGAAATTTGCCGTTTTTTCGCGATCTCTTATAGAAATTTGCCGTTTTTTCGTGATTTTTTGAAGACGTTTGCCTTTTTTCGCTAACTTTGGGAAGAAATGTTACGTTTTTCCGTGATTTTTTGATGAAATTTGCCTTTTTTCGCGATTTTTCGGAGAAATTCGCTGTTGTTTCATGATCATTTTACGAGTTCTTTTGATGAAATTTGCCTTTTTTCACGATCTTTTGAAGAAACTTGCTATTTTTTGTTCGTAATTCTTTGAAGAAAAATGACTTTTTTTTTCGTGATCTTTGAAGAAATTTGCCATTTTTTCGGGTTCTTTTTTAACAAAATTTGCCGTTTTTCGCAATTTATTGAGAAAAATTGCCATTTTTTTCGTGATTTTTTGACGAAAACTGCCGTTTTTTCGTGATCTTTTGAAGAAATTTTCCTTTTTTTTTTTGCGATGTTTTGAAGAAACTTGCCGGTTTTTTCACGATGTTTTGAATGATTTTTTTTTGAGGAAATTTGTCGTTTTTTCGCGATCTTTTGAATAATTCTTGTATTTTTCACGATCTATGACGAAATAGATTTCTTTTCGAAGACTGTTTGTCGAAATTCACGATACACTTTTATGTCCGAATTTTTGGATTTAGGACCGAAATTTTTGCTAAATTTTTAACAGTTGAAAAATAGCTTGTGGACCTTCTAAAAGAGAAAGCGACGTGCATCGCGGCGTTTCGCCGATTCTGCTCCCGGGAAATTTGGTATACTTTTTTTCGCAACTAAGTTTCACTATAGTTCCACGGAATTTCATGGTTTCATCCTAAGACAGATTAACATAATCCACGATTTTCCGCCGGTTTCCAACTGAAAAATTTTGCGATTTTTACCCGCGAACAGTCAACAAATTTAGAGATTTTCCTGCGACAAACTGACAAGTTTTCCGATATTTCCTCACAACAAATTGTTGAATTTCGCGATGTTTTTCCCGCTATCAAATGAGGAAGGTTACGATCTTTTTTCTGCGATCGATCGATGGGTAAGGAACATTAAAAAAAAAAAAAGTGAGAAAAGAGACTAAATTTGAAAGATATAGACTAAAAGAGACAAATGCAAAAAAATAGCGAGAAAAGAGAGTTTAGCGACTCGCTCCGAGGCCTGAAATAGGCTTCTAATATAATAAAGTTAGAATAATCTATATACAGTTGGCTATCATTAATTCGAACTCATCGGGACCACAAGAAATGTTCGAAGTCCGAATTATGGAAAATATGAAATGAAAACATGCTCAATATGGTACTATTACAAAAGGAATAAATGTTAGTGTTTTTTTTTATTTTTTTTGTCTGTTATCATTAGAATGGGACTTGAATTAGAATGTATAAATACATAAAACTAATTAAAAAGATTAGAAACAAGCACGAAGGAAGAAAAATTTAAAGTGTTACTGATGGACAGACAGGACACTAAGAAAGTGGATTTCAATTGCATTGCATTATATGTATACAGGTTACTCTCTGCAATAGTGCAAAACGTGTTTCCCAGCCATATAAATGCTCTAAATTTCATTTTATTTTTATTTATTTTTACTATTATTAGAAGATCTAAAGTTTATTAGGGGCAGGAAGTAAAATTTAAAAATAAACAAATTTAATATTTAAAAATGCAAGACATATCATGCAAATATCATTCCCTCACCTCTCCCCAACCCATACTACCATACTTTACTGCCCGATTTTTCCCATCCAGAAATAAAAATAATTAAAAACACCCTAGGCAAAATAAAGTACTTATTTGGTACTTTACAAAAAATAATAAAAATATTTTTTACAATTTTTATATAGTCTACTCAATCAATTATGTATTTCCCCATATTAGACCATCATTCCCTCACATATTGCTATTATCTCAAATATCCAATCATTAAAGAAGAGCAGCAGTCTAGCATTCTTCACAGAGAGGAAGCTAACTTGAGTACTTGTCAGTCCAGCAACATAAATTGGTGGTGTAAGTTTTGTTAATTTTCTAGAATTTTTTTTCAATCAGAAAATCAGGGAGTATTTTTAATAGCAGTCATTCCCTCACACAGAATGCTGAATTTTTGGTAATTTTCAAAATTTTTAATTTTATCATGTATTATATATTAAGTGTTCTTTAAGGAATCAGTTTGGTTTTTTCCATAATTTTGCATTTTTCAGGGCAATTAATAAAAACGTCTTATTTCATCATTCCCTCACATTTATTGGGAAGGAGGAATGTGTACTTTTGTTTAAAATTTTATAACGATTTCTGCTGCTGTTAAAATCTTCAACAATTGACCAATTACTTGCAATTTATCCAATTTTTAAGAAAATTTACCTATGTAACATTAAAGTCAGACTGCTTGGCCAAATTTGCAGTATCACAAAGAATAACCCATACTCGTTCGGAACACTTTTCACAAAAATCATAGAAAGAAAGTTATTCAAATGATCTGAAATCCGTGAGAAAGAAAAGAAAAATGAAAAATCGGAATTCTCGTTAGTTTGAATTAAATGAAGTCAAGAGAAAATGAGTTCAAATTAATGAATATTTTTAACGTTATTTTACCACTGAAAATTTCTGGACGTCAAGTTTAGTTTGAATTCAGCGAAGATTAGAATTATCCGATTTCGAATTAACGAGAGTTGATTGTTTTAAAAGACCAGGCTGTTTTTTTAGTCATCAGCCCTGAGCTTTCTTTCAGACAGATTGATAATTTTTTTTTAGTGAAAGCTGTTCATATGTAGATATGAACATTCAAGCATTTTTTTAATTTGCATTTTTATATTTTATTTTTAAAATTTTAAAAGCTTTATGAAAGTTTCCTTAAAACAGTGGCAATGAAATTACTTCTATTGATGCAGAGAAAAACAAAGATATTCAGACAACTGGCTTTTTGAACATACATAATTTGCGTTAAATTTTGGTTAAAAATATTTATACACATGTACTTTATTTTGATAAGCAAATAAAAATTACGTTTACTGGGATGTCATGAGAATATTTGCTTATTACGTTTTGTTTATTTTATCTTTATGCATATTTTAATTTTATTAATGCCCTTTTTTTTCTCAGTACAATGAAATAGAAAATATGTTTCTATTTTAATACATGCTGGTTAAGCACAAAGATATGTATTGAAAGTACATTTAAAAAGTTTGTTTCAGTAAAAGTGGCTACATGCTTAGTTTAAAAATTTATTTTTACATTGACACATACAAAGAGAAAAATTGATCTGATGGTGTCAAAATGACAATTTTTACAGATTTTCCATTTTTTGATTGTAAAGATTATAATTTGAAACTTTATTGATTTATGAGATGTTCTCTCTCGCTTAAAAAACAAAAATTTTAGATAAGATAAATTCATTTTTTAATAAAAAATGAAGAAAAGAATTTCAGAAAAATTAAAAATGGTTTTACAAGGGAATTTTTTTTTTAAATAAGGTTTACCATTCTATAGGAATATTTTTTGCAGGTTTATTGTAAATTCAGTTAACAGTTCTTTATTATTGACAAAGTCCTATTTCTTTCATTGTCTAAACAGTAGAATTCTCCGTTATCGTCAAAAAATAATCTATTTTTAAATGACAGTCAAACTCCAATTACAAATTTAGAAATGTATAAACATGGTGAAAAAAAGGACAACAATATTGTTTCCATTTTTACATTACTTCTAAATCTAAATACGGTATAATTTCAAATGTTACATGATAGAACGGGAATTAACTTTAGGATGAAATTTATTTAAAAACAGATTCTAAATTTAACAACATTTTAAATTATTTTCAAACAATTATTTTTAAAATCTCTTTCAACCAACTTAAAAAACAGAGCCCCCTCCTTTCAGTTTCTTTCCTTATTATTAATCACTTTTAACTTCATAATTTTACTTATAAATATGTTTTAATATATAAGACAAAGATATTTTAACAACAACAAATTCTTTTATGAATGTATTTTAAGTTATCATTCAAGTTTACTCATTATTATCAAATAATCCTTATTTAATATTTAGTTTTAACATACATTACAAAATATATTAAATTTAACAACTTTATAGTAATGCATGCTTTAAAATATAGTTTTATTTGTTTTTTACTTACTGCTTTATACTGTTTATTTGATAAATATTTTATGACTGATTATATTTTTACATGTAATTTTTGAAATCTCAATGTTTTAAATTAAACTTTTTTTTTTTTATGTAATGAGTATTAAAAAGCAACATGCAGAAGTTGCTTGCATGTATTATTTCATTAACTTTATTTGTTAAATAAATCAACTTCATTAAAACACTTAATTTGTTTAAGGAATGTGTATTATTTAGAAACAAAGTTATTACTGTTTTAACAAGATTCTTTATTTGAGCAAAATGTTTCAAATGTTGCTATATTAAAAAGGTACATAAGTGTTTTGTAATCATATTGTACTTTTTTTAAAGCTTAAAAAAAGGTTAAAATATACATAAATTTAAAAAGTCATTTTTATAATCTTAATATAAATCATTTTATCAGAAAATAACTAAATTTTTGTGTGAATATACATAACAATTCATTCCATGCATGTGTATTTCAAAAGGTTACATGGAAAAATTAATTTTTTAAAGAACACTTTACAAGAACCATCCTCAGATGTGCACTTCAAAATGCACGAGCCATCGCGAAAAGGTTAAAAATCCGTATAATAGTATTTGCAATTATTTCTTTTTCAGTATTACAGTTTATGATGTATTTGTAATTTCATCTAAAAAATGATAAATGAAAAATTAAGAATATTGAAAACAAAGTTAAATTGAATTCACAAATTATTTTTGAGTAAAAGATGACAAAAATGACAAAAATACAACAAAAATTCAAAAACTTAACACATGTTACACAACTTTCCAACTGAACAAGAGTCCGGTCCTGGTAATTCGCCAAGTCTCTGCCTTCCCTTTCTCTCTGCATGCACATACAATACAAATTACAGGTTCATTTAAGAATATTATTAGAAGACCGAGCAATGTTGGGTAGGGCGGCCAATTGATTTATAAAATTAAAATTTGAAATTGAATTTTTGAAGTTTATTAGTGATAATTTGAAGAAGATAAATAATTTTGAATATTTAAAATATTTTAGAACGGAAAATGTTGCTTTATACTTCATACGATGCAAAAAACCTCACATAACATTTATAGCTGCAGTTACTAAGGCAATATTCATTCACTTAAAAACTTATTTAGCTACCATACAACATTTTTTTTTTTTTTTCAAATTCAAGCTCTTAAAAAAGAAAAGTATCTCAACTTCATAAAAAAATTAAACTGAAAAATATTATAGAATACATTATAAAAGATTATAAAAGATATATTAAAGATTACATTATAGAAAAAAAAAGTTATAACCAAATGATTTCATTGTAAAACTAACAAATTTAAATTCTAGACATTTAAATAAAGTGGCAACTACAGGACCATCTTAAAACTGAAAGCCAATAACACTCAACAATAAAGAAAAAATGGCATTGTGAAATTCAAAACAATTTTAAAAATTCTATTTAAATATTACACAAACAAAAACTATACCTGTATAGCTGAAGTATTAACATCAAACTTCTTAAAAATAGCAAAAGCTTCTTCAAACAATTCACTTCCAATAGCTATATTTGCTATATCCGGAGCATCATAATTATCTAGACGATTAATATATTCCATCACTCTTGTACGATCAGCTTTGATGGCAGTCAATATAAGGAGGTTCTGCAGGTTTCTAAATTAAAATGACCATTAAAAACATTTTACACATTATTACCTTAAACTTTATATTCAATGCATAAAATATCAAACTTAAAAAATACAAATTTAAAAAATGGAGGAGCAGAATAAATGGATCACAAATTCTAAAAACTTTCAAGGCCGTCTTAGAATTTGATCCAAGAACTACATGCAACAGAGAAAGAGGAAATTATTTTTTATGCATCATAGAATAAACAATGGTACAAGAGAATGTACACTCAAGTCATGGAAATAAGAATTTGGCACTTTAAGCAAAGATGTTTCAATTTCCAACAGAAAGCTCAAACATTAACACTTTCGCTGCTAAGTCCAAAAGAATGCTCGGAGTAAAAGATCCGTCTATGTATGCTCAGTCCAAGCACTCTTCGGATTTGATGCAAGTACTTTAAAATCAAATGTTTTATATTAATTGGGAGTAGATTTCATTTGTTTTTGATTATTTATGTTAATTTATCTGTAAAAATTAGATGGGAAGAGAAAATTTGGTAGAATCTGGGAACAGACTTTGAAAAATGGAACAGCAGTCAGTGTTTATGAGAATGACAATATTTCATGACGTTGGATTATTGTAGAAAAATTTATTTTTTTAATTTGCACCGAAAATATTCTATAAAAAGAATAATATTAAAAGATCAGAAAGTAAGAATAAGGAGCAATGTGGAACATAAAAAATTTAATTTTCTACCAGCATACATGTTCATAAAAAAAGCTAAGTTTAATGCAGTTTTTAAAACAAATTTTGCACACTATTAGATTTAAATAAAGATACTTTTAGAAAGAATTTTGTTTAAAAAAAAGTAAATTTCACCAGTTCTCGTTTTGATGGGAGCAAGTATACACCTCCCCCCCCCCCCTTGGCTATGCCACTGCCTTCAAAGAAAACTTTGCTTCTACCCCCCCCCCCCCCCCCAAAAAAAAAAAAAAATTCTCAAATGGCACCCATGAGTGCAAATCTTCTCAAGTGGAATTGTCCATCATACCAGGTGGTCTAACAAAGATTTTACAATTCCTTTATGTAGGAGTAAATAAATATTTTAAAAAGTAAAAGTAACTTATGGGAAAAATGGATGAAACAAAGAAGACCTACACGAAAAATGATAAAATGTGGTGTGCATCTTATGCAAACATTTGTGAGTGGGTAAAAGAAGCTTGGGACAAAGTTTGTGAAAAAAAACTATAAAAAAAGCTTTTAAAAAGGCTAAAGTTGTTTATGAAACCGATTATGACTCACTATGATGAGCAACGATGATTCTGCAAATGATAATGATGCAAATTTATTTTAAGAATTAATAAGACTGTTTCAATGAATTCCAATTTTGATGGATTTATTTAAATTATCTTATTAAAAGTATCTGACTTTATTAAGTCTAGATAAATTATTAAGTATTATTTATATTTATACTGTACAAGTTTGTGATGCAATATAATAATAGGTACATTTCTATTTTCATTGGTATAATAATTTTTTGTAAATATTAAAAACCGTACTTATTAAATCTTAAATTTTTAAATGAAGGCCTTTGATTAAATTAGAACATTTTTCATGTGTTTTAATTTTTTTATCCAAAAATATATTAGTGTATTCTAGGATAATGGATAAATGATTTTCAATATAGTTAAATATAGTTAAATATAGTTTCAATAAATGATTTTCAATTTCTCTTAGTTTGGTAGATGGCACCATCACAGCAACTATTAAAAGTATATATTCATTAAAATCTAATCTTGAAAAAAAAACTAAAGGAATTTATGTTTTATTTAAACATACATTTAAGCAGTTAACTTATTTAATTATAATTTTCATACTAAGTAATAATGTAAACCATAGGTTCCCAACCTTTTATGGGTCACTGACCCCCTTAGAAGAAAAAAATATTCCAACGCCCCCCCATTCTGTATGCAAGAGTAAGCTATTGTAATCTTCATCATTTTCACTACAAAGTTGGCCAAATAAAGTCATGCAAAGAATTGCTTCTAATCTTAATTTACTGTTGTAATAATGTAATAGAGCGACATATGCAGCTGTTCATTCAGATTTTTGGCAATCAAATACTGACGATGAATAACTCAATGTACAGCGAGTATATTTGGTACTGCTTCTTTCAAATATGCTATGAAACGCTTAAAACGCTCCGTCATTGCTGGAGCACCATCAGTAGCTGCTGACAAATTATTTTGAATAGGAATTTCTCTTAGAAGAAACATGTTCATGTTGTTAAATACAGATTCTCCTTTTGTATCAGTTTTCCAAATTTTTAGCAAATAATAACACGACATTTTTTTTTCTTTTATGAATCAGGCATATAGTAAGAGTAGCGTTTCGTTATTTGGTAGTGTTAATTCATGGAGTAGAATGTAAAATTTGCAAATCTTTAAAAAATTGCATAATATTTCAATGGCTTTGGCCATTTCATCTATTCTTCTTTGTACACAATTAATACTCAGAGGAATTTTTTAATGTACCGTAATTTTGGGTTTATAAGCCGTGGATCAAACAATTCTTTTTGGACCCAGAAATCTTATTTAGTGATTGAAGACAAATATTTACAGCGATCTAAGTAGTTACACTTATTTCTTAAAAAATTCTGGGTCGAAAAAGAATTGTTTGACCCGCGGCTTATACACACAAAATTACGGTACTTGACGGTGTTTTAAAATAAAGAACAGTTGTTATTACCTCTTTGATTGCCGGCAAGATTAATCCCTCGCCGACTATATGGTTTTCCTGCTTTTTCCCCCGATTAGCAATGCAATATTATATGAAGCTTGCAGTTCGTAATCTTCTTGTTTAGAAAAGAATCAAAGTTTGATACAGTTCGCATTTTTAAATATTTTTTTCTAGACCTTGAAAATATGATAAATCTTTGTTATTTTTATCAGCATGCATTTTATTAAAATGTTTTTGTAATTTAGAAGGCTTCATGGCTTTATTTGAAAAAACTTTTTCCCAAATTAAACACATGTGTAATTATTGGTTTGTTGGCGAATACGTAAATCCATATTTCAAATATTCAATACTATACTAACGGCATTTCTTCTTAGATTCACACATTTCGAAATACAAAACTTACCACAGTTTAAATAGATTGATTTTAAACATATTTATAGATTATATAAAAATAAAGAATATAAAGTCTTTCATAGCTTTTGCTTGCAATAAACGAATTTTTTGAGCAGATTCAAACTATAGTTTCTTTTCGAAATCTCTATTCAGGCATAAGTCGCCATATTTTCCACATTTTTCAAAATACCAGTTTTTAAAATAAAACTTTAGTTATTAAACTTTTAGTGAGCTTATTTGCAAATTCTGCATTAGTGATAGTGTTAGTATTTTGATCAATTGTTTGTTACTAAATCAGAAGGTTAAATTACATTTTTATATCAAACATGACAAAGTAAAGTTATTCGTCACTGAGAGAATAAAAAAATTACAGCGTTCAGAGCATAAGCTTCCAAAAAGCATACCACCTGATCACAAGTGAAAGGCAAAGAAAGAGTCGCACGCCATTAGTTCGAATAAGTTCTCCTTCTCTGCAAATTGCCACAGGTGAGAGCAGATCCCAAATCTAGGCTCTTTTCATAGATTTTCATTTAAATCTATATTTAAGATTTTTATCATGCCCGGACAAAACCGGAGATGCGGGTCAAATAGTTCCATTATATTAATTTCTTAAATAAGTAGGTATGGCGTGACCGTCCCCCTTGACTGTTTTAACGCCCCCCATTTTCTTCTGGACCCGTCACCGCCCCCCAGGAAGGCTCCAGCGCCCACTGGGGGGGCGGTACCGCCCCCGTTGGGAACCTATGATGTAAACCTTCCAAACTTATTCTTACTTGTGTGTAAGAGAATTGCAAATATCTTTGTACTGATTATTTTTTTAATTATTCATTCATCTATTAGTGTTATATTAAGTAAAAAAGATAAAATTTAAAATATTTTACTCTAGATTCAATAATTTTTCCCCTCATGGGTAAATGTTAGTCTTGTGGATCTTTAATTTTTATGTAAAAATGTTACTAGCAGATTATATGCCGTTGCAGATTATACATTCTTTTTTTTATATAAGTATCATGAAATTGACACCTGCAAATTATATGCTGCCACCGTTTATGGGCAGGAAATTAGGGTAGATTATTATTAAGAACATTTGAAGTTTATAATTTATTTTAATATATTATAAACTTCAAACCTTCCAATTTTGTTTTAATACTAAAAAATACCTAAAACCCTCAAATCCAAAGAAAGGTGAGATCAAAACAGCTCAGACCTGAAAGTGTCAACTTAAGACAAATAACATGCATCTAACCAGAAAGGTTACTTAATAAATTAAATCAAATACATATCTGGTAGGCACAAGAGGCATTTTATTAATTTTTTGGTTCAAAACATGGTTGAAGTCAAAAAATTTTATACAAGATTGGCAGGTCTTATTAAACTCTTCCATTCTAAATAAATTGCAGATTCTTATTTAACAAATACAAGATTTGTGTTCTAAATCATATTTGAGTAAATAATTAGAAATAATGTATTTTAATGCATAAATGAACACAAACTAAAGAGAAATGTTAATTTTCAAATTAAGTTAATAAAGTATAACAAAATTACCTGTGATCGCTGAAAACCGAATTTTCTAGAACAATTTTTTCAAGTAGCTCAATCAATTCATTAGGCAAGTCAGCAGTCATAAAAGCTTTTACTGTAACAGAAATGTCCTCAGGATCTTGAGTTTCTGAAAGAGCAGTTTGTACAACTTGATCAATTAGTGGCCTTCTGTATTGGTTATTTTCATTCAAAACTTCTGCCCATAATTCAGGGTCTCTTCTTTTAACAAGGTAACGTGCTTCACTCTTGAAAAGAGAGTTTTCATTGCAAACTTTGATTAATTCTCTGTCACATTGTCCTCTTTCATACGCTATACAAGCTAGATGAGGGTCCCTTTTTTCACAATATTTCCCAACGACCCTGCTATCATAGTACTGATTCTCCCTAAAAAAAGAAATGCATGAAACAAATTACTAAAAATGTAACAAACTTTGATATTTAGCATCAGGTTTTTAACTTACTCTACCTCGTAAACTACTATTATAATATGAAAATAAAATTATGGAAATTTTAATTAAAAAGATAAAATTTTTATTAGGAATGAAATTAAAAGCAACATACATAAATTTTAATCTTTATGCCTATTGAATATAAAACTTACTCAGTTTAGGAAAAATGTCATTCATAAATTTAGACAATCTTGTTAATGAAAGCCTGCACAACATTAAACGTCACCTTCCTACACAATTCTGGTTAAAAGATGACTTTTCAAATTTATATCGACTTCAATAAAAATTAGGTTTATATATTTTTGCAAAACCCTCCATGATTGACAACTTTAATATAGATAAATTCCAAAAAAAGACACATTGTACGAATTTCGGATTTTTAATCTTGGATTGGATGAAAAATTAATACCATGTTTCTACATTTAAGATGATAATCTTGATTCTGATGGACAGTAGTACATCAAAAAATTCCTGATTTTTCCCTGATCACTTTAAATATTTAAAACTTTTCCCTAGCTTTTTGCCTAAATTTTATAATTCCCAGACTTTTCCTTATTTTCAAAGTTTTCCCTGATCAATAGAAACTATGGAGTCATTTTTTGGTTAACAGTCAGTAAACTGATAAGATTGCATAAATAACTTACCTTTCTTAAGGATGTTTCCGCTCAACAAGCGAAAAATGTTTTTGACACATTTACAAATTCATTTTTTAACAGAAAGATATAAAATTTTAATGCCTGACTATGGGAGCCATTTTGAATTGAACTTATTTTTCCATTTTATGATAATTAAATTACTTATCGAGTTATAAGCTATTTCGATGACGTAATCACCCATTTTTCTCCTCCTTTTCGACCGGTTTTTCTGCTTTCGTCGGGAAATATGCTCAAAAGTGTCAACTTTGAAGGCTTGTTATGAAAAGTCTATTGTGTTTTTTAAGAAATAGAAGATTGAGTGGAATTAGACAGTTTCTGAATAACAACACCTGATAGTTTCATGCATTTCCGAACAAAAATAACGCATGTGCAGGGTTCATACAGAGTTAAAAACGAAAAAATCCAACGAGTACAAAAAAAATCCAAGGAGTCCAAAAAATTTTAAGGAATTGCCACTTTTGTTATTTATGTGGCATGCACTTGCACAGCCCCAATTCTGCAGGGATTCAGCGAGTTATCACCCCCCCCCCCCCCAATGAGATTTGGGGGGGGGAGGGGGTATCCGCAATCTTCAGACAAAATCTGTGCTTTCCCGCGATCTTTAGACAAAATCAGTGATTTATCTGCGCTATTTTAGCAAAATCGGCGATTTATTGCGATCTTTTGTCAAAATCGGCGGTTGTTCTGCGATCTTTTGACAAAATCTGCATTTTTCAGTGTTTCTTTTTTATGAAATCTACGTTTTTTCAACAAAATTTGCATTTTTACACGATTTTTTCTCAAAAATGGTGTTTTATCCTCGCAATCTTTTGACGAAATAAGTGGTTTTTTTTCCATGATCTTTTGATGAAATTAGCGTTTATTTTCCCAATGATCTTTTGACAAAATATTTATAAGCGATATTTTATCAAAAACGGCATTTTTTGTCGCGATCTTTTATTGAAATCGGCATTATATCCTTAATCTTTAGACGAAATCGACGTTTCCCCGTTTCTTCAGATGGGTATTCAAACAGAAATTAGGATTTTATCTGCGATATTTGGTGAAATTGCCATTTTAACCGGGATTCGCACGGGAAATTTGCATTTTTCAGCGATCTTTCGACAAAGTTCGTTGACAAAAACATTGACGAAATCGTTTTTCCACAAAATACTGACAAAATGTGTGCTTTTTTGGCGATCCTTTCACAAAATTTGCATTTCACAGCGATTGTTTTTTCTGCTCGCAAAACCGTACAAGTTAGCAACTATGTGGAACTGATAGCCTAATTTCAAATTTTTGGAAGAGGATGCCTTAAATTTTCAGAAATTTCAGACGAGAATCACCATATCTTTTGAGTAAATTTGCTAATTTCTCTCAAATTTTCAGCAAGTTGAAATAATAGTAAACTAGTCCGTGTAACAAATTTTTATTAGAATACAATCCGTTATTAGAAAGTTACAACACCTACCATCAATGTCCACTTAACAAAAACTGAAAGAAAAAGTAATAAACCATCAGCAGTTTGTGTTCACTCATCTGGCTGTTCAATGAAATCTGAGGAAGTTGAATGTTTACTGAATCCGATATACTTTGGATAATGTCCTTTGCTACGCAGAAAGAAAACATGGGTTGTTTTTAAATTTATTTTTTTTAGCTTAAGATTCTACTTTCGTTTATTCTTTTTATCTAAACATTAAAAAAATGAAATAAAAAATGCAAAAGTATACAATCCAAAATGAGATGTTTATAAAGCTTAGAAAATCATCAAGGCTCTTATCCCCGTCATGCGAAGAGTCCACGTGCTAATGGTAATCCTAGGGGGAGGTTAATTTCTATTATCTCGTTTGCATTTCGACATTTTTATTTTATTTTATTTTATTATTTATTTATTGCAATGAATAGCTGAGATGCATCCTGATATCGCTCCTTTTTTACTTTTTTGTATGCGATGGCAAATATTTTTTGGCAGATGAAGATGCACCCAGCGGCGTTAAAGATGCCAAGGAGAAATTCACGGTTTTAGGTTGCGCAAATGCTGCCGGCACACACAAGTTGAAGCTTTTAGTGATCGGTAAAAGTGCCGAACCATGAGCGTTTAAAAGGGTTAAAACATTCCCCGTGCTTTATAAATCAACTAAACGGGTCTGGATCACAAAAGAAGTTACGACAGATTGGTTTAAGAACCATTTTGTGCCGGAAGCGCGTGCCCATTGTAAATCTGTCGGCCTTCCAGAAGATGCTGAAATATTATTACTTTTGGATAATTGCTGTGTTTCTGGTGTAAATAATTCATGGGGAAAGGGATTCAATGTGGATATTTATTTATTTATTTATTTCCTTTAAAAAACTTCTTTTAAGGTTATCTCATTATCATTTAAAATATCTTCTTTAATATTATTTTTCAGAGCTAAAAATGCAATTTTGATATAAATCACGTACTTTTTTTTTAGAAAGGAGGGGGGGGGGGGGAAGGAGGGGGTAGATTCTAAAAATGATCTGAAATTCGGAATCGCCGAGATCCGGAGGATTCTGGACTTCATACTGTTATTAAAAACATTAAAAAATCCAGATTTAGTATTAAATTATAAAATTTACCAGAACCTTTAATAAAATTAAAAAATTACTTTAAGAATCTCTCTGGATTGTTATTGGAGTCAATGTAGATTTTAGCTAAAGCATTATGAGTGGCAGGTTCAATGCATCCTTCATGAACCCTCGTTTCCAGCCAAGGCAAAAGAAGCTTTAGTCTGTTCCTTTTTTCCACTTCTTCAACAAGCTCATCTGTAGAGAACTGACCTCTGACAACCATTATCAAGGATTTAATGACATCCTCTGAACAATCAACATCTAACAAACCTCCAATAACTACAGGAAGCCGGGATGGATTAACCTAGTTGATAAATTTTAAAATTAAAAAATCTAAATTAATCAACAATACAAATTGACAGGAGCATTTATATTTAAAGAAGATCACCAAATTGATCATATAACATTGACTATTTAAATTTTATATTTCAAGAGAAAAAAGAAAAAAATGCAGAGTGAATAGTTATTATGCTGATTGTGAGCAGGGAGGGAAACACTAAAAATTAAGTCAGGATATTTAAGAAGATTCAAAATAAAATTTAGCCAAAATTTTAAAAACAGTAAGCTAGCATTTCAAAATTCATGTATATAAGAAGGTAAGTAAGATCAAAATTTGAAACAGCTAATCATACAGTATCTTCCAAAAGTGACATACAATTATAATGAAGTAATGAAAAGCATAGCTCAATTATTTTTTAGCTATTAAAAAAGGGGTGGGTTCCAAATTTTGTTAGAGATGCTAAGTAAATTCCACCAAAATTAAAGAAAAATATTTGCTATACATGAGTACACATTTCACAAAACTGTGAATGTCACATTTGTACTTTACACATAGCTAAAGTTTTTTTGTAAATCCAAAGAAAAGTTTGATAAATATAATAAGACAATTATCATGTGGAGAGAAAATCTAAACTGCGAGCGATACAAATAAAACTTACCCTAAAGATAATGCAGTTGTTATTAATATCAGAGACATTTACAGGCAAATAAATGAAATCAGTTTATATCCTATAAAAAGATTATCTACAGAGAATGTAATAAAATAAAAGTGACTGTAAATTCTGGCACTGAATTGTCAATTTTAAATGCATCATCAATACTAGACTTTAAAATCTAAGCTAAAAAGGCAGAATTTTGTTAAAAGTCTGCCTTACAAAAGTATTATTACTAAATGGCAAAATTTTGATTTTCTTCTTCATCTTTAAATTGTTTTGGGATTCAAAGGAGGAAAAAGCAAAAATCTGGGTGGAGGAAACTAAACGACATGATCGATTATTATTTAGCACAAAAAAAGCAATAAGTAAGGTAGATGTCTTATACAAAAATAAAGATTTTAAACTTATTTGTATGTTAGGAGCAGGAAGGAGAGGAACAAAATTTCTTGTATGCTGGGGGAAGGAGGGAGAGGAGCAAATTTTGGAAGCATGACTCTGGGTAATTTAAATGAAGGTTATTTATAGTTATAAAAAACAGTAAACAGGAAATTGGATGTTTGTTTAAAATGAATTTTATAAAATTAGTCTCTTTACTCTTTTACAAAAAACACTTAAGTTTTTGGTGTTCCATTTCAATAAATATCAAGATCTGAATATCAGTGATTAAGTGACATGATTTAAAAAAAGGTGGAAGTAAATGCATAAAATATCTAATAAATTAAAAAATTGGGTTTCTGAATTTTAAAAGTGTTGCAAATCAGATTGTGTATTGCACAATCACAATTTCCCCCCCCCCCCCCCCAATGTTTTCCTTTTAGGAAACAGAATGACATCTAAAATGAAGTTAAGAGGAAATATCGCTGAAAATGAGAAAAGTGCAAATCATGAACAACTGAACTTGTTTGTTTAACTATGTTTACACAATTTTGTATTCAAATTATACTTTAACTATATATTTTAATTTGTGTTTTATACAGTGAAACTTCCATTTAATGAAATCTCATCATTCCACTTAAACACTTTGTTATGAAGAAAATTCAAACAGAAATAAACTTATATTCACAAAATTTTTATTTAAAAACGCATCTATAAAATGAAAATACTGGAAAAATGTCTGGGGGGGGAGGGGGAGGGTAATGTTGACTTGTGTGAAAAATTTTATTAGAATAATGCCTATAAGAACACAGAAACTGAAGCATAGCATTTTTTTCCCATTTATCTTACTATTTCAAATTTTTAAGTCTAATATTACTTCGTACAAGTTTCTAAAAAATACACTGCACATGTAAAATTTTTGCACTATTGTAAATATTTGAACAATTCATTTGCAACACTTTTGTGTACCTGGACTCCCAATCTTATAATGAAGGCTTTTAACATTTCTTCTTTTAAATGGAAGTGATTAAACATAAGTAATTTCATTTTTATAATATCAACTGAAATAAATTCATTCACAATTCACAACAGCAATCTCTCTATTTAAATGGAGATGTTGCACATGTACACACACAGAAGTAGAATAAGCTTAAATATAGAGAATATATTTTTCGCAATATGAAGATTAATTCCTATGCTAATAGAGCTCAAAGTCAAGGTTCAACAGTATATTTTGTTAAGTACAAAACTTCATTAAATAAAGACTTCATTAAAGGGAAGTTTGATTGCATCTGCATTTCATACATACTGCGATATTTATTGGTAAAAACTAGCATAAAACTTCCAAAAAAGCTTAGTTGCTTTCAAGCCCTTTTTCACTTAAAAAAGTTACCCTGATCTCCAAATAGTAGCATTTTAGTTGCAAATGGCAGCGCTGTATGTTTTGAATAGTCCACTAATTTTAAATCTAAACAAAATAATTTGAGAGCTTCATTAAGACATGAACCTACTTTCCAAACCATCATAGCTGACTAAATTAGTTCTGTGAAGAAATTCAATAGAATATTTAAGCAAATATTACACAATTCGTACTGATCCTGTTAACCAAGATAAATAAATTTTCTTGTTTACTTTTAGCTTTGAATGAAGTATAAATTCTTGTTTTCATTGTATACCTGCAGTATTCACATTTTAAATTTATGAGTGGCCAGAAATTTAGAAGCCTCAACAGTATTAAAGTCATTGTGATCAGATAAAATATCCTTATTAAATCTTAGCAATAAATTTAAAAATAAATTTTGGGGAGAAAAGATATTTTTTGCTACCACTGTTTTAAAAATTATATGTTCACATGGTATAGGAGGGAAAATTTTTTCATTCTAATAATGCTAAATAAGATTTTAAAACTCTCCACACATCTCATTTTCTATCCCCACTATTTTTAGAAACAGTCAACAATTTTACATAGTTAAATTTAAGTTTTTCTAAAAATTGTTTTACAGTTCTGTTTTTATTGCAAAACAATTATTTTCAGCATCAATTAAGCATTTAACAGACCTTATGTAAAATTGTTAAATAATAAAACAGATAGGTTGATTGTATATGGTTTTATAACACAAAATTCCTTCACGGTCATGCAGAACCAAACAGGGGGGGGGGGGAGTACTAAAATAATACCCAGCAAAATAAATTAACCAAATTTTGTCAATTTATTATGAAAAAATTCAGGATAGATGAGACAAAAGAGCTTTTAAAAACTGATTTAATTGCATTATCCCTCTAAGCGTTTGGCCCATAATATTCCGTACACTAAGCTCCAGGTTTCACTGCAATATAAGCAATGTTTAATATATTATAATTCTATAAATTTAATGAATTTTCAAAGCACTGAAGAATGATTAAGACTCAAGGATTACATTTATATTCCTAAATAAGATTTTTTATGTAATATTGAAATAATCATACTTTATTAGCATTTAAAACAAAATGCAGAGAAAACAACATTACAATTTTACCCATTTGCTAGACGCTTGGAGGGTTAAAGAACTATGAATTGATATAAATGATGAACCATAATGATTGGATATGTTTAACATTAGAGGAGTAAAGCTGATGTCATGTTGCAGTATTCTTGCCGATATCGAAGTCACTACGATGTCAATATTTCAAGGCGGCTCAATTCGGAGATACTTCACTACTCTGTTTATAAGCATTTCTTTTTCTTTGGCGATATGACGTCATACTTTTATGAATTCCACGCATCTGGAGATAAATGCCTGCATTCCAATTTAAATATTAAGTCATCATACCGATGACGTTTGCTAGTTTCTAATTGGTTGTTTTGTATAACTGCTTGCTTCACTGTTATAGAGAACAGTCTTTATTTCCATGCCATTATCAGATGGTATATATTTAAGAGACTTCATGTTTATATGGCTCGTGTTAACATGCTGTATTCCAGTTATGCATTAGAATTAATGGAAAGCTCGCTAAATGAGCAATATGTTCTTTTGGCCGAAGTTAAGGCTGGTTTTTGCTGTTATAACTAATCATGTTTTTAAATGTTTAATAAAATTCAGTTTAAATTATTCCCTGACTTTTTTTCTACATATGTGTACACCAATCCTTCAAATCTCTGCTTTAAGTAGTTGTGGCTTCTAGGCTTAAATCCATTTTTGCCCTAGCAGACTTTTAAAAGCATCCATCAAAAAATGTCCCATCAACCATCAAAATTTGTCTCGCCCTCTTTGCTAAACAATGTGCAAAGCTTTAAAATTTTCTTATTCAAATGAATATCCTCTTTGTTACTTTCTAGGAACAATGAGCTATCAACATAACTCCCTGGAATATTTCTTCAACTCGCAAAAGGAAATTCTAGACATAAAAAAAGGAATGAGGAAGCAATTTTTAATTTTCATCCCAGTTATCTGCACTTTCAGAGATGCTGTGATTTTGGCTATGGCTGATTTGAAATTGCATTGAGTATTGCAAGTGTTGTGAAAACTGTATTCTGGCAACAGATACCAAACAATTAAAAATGGGGGTTAAAGGTTCTAGAATCAATGTTTCACAAGTCTATTTTGCTAATATTTTCCCCCCATTTGGCTAGCATTTCTTTTTGCTTATTAGCCAACTTGCTTAGAATTACAAAAAACAGCGAGAACTCTAGCTACCAGAACAAAATTAGTTTTGTACAAAACCTTTCTTTCTAAAATACACAAATTGACTGTATACCAGATTATGGAAGAATCCTTTGTTTGATTTTTCAACACTTTTTCAGCCCTTTAGGAGCTCAATTTAGAAAATCACTGTATAAAGAATTTTAAAAAGCTTATTTGTTATGCTGTACATCATCCTACCTAAAAATGCTGTTGAGATATGGTGAAATGACTTAAACTTTTGATACTGCCCCCCCCCCCCTCCCAAACTTAGGAACCTAATTTCAAAATGCCTTAACAGAAAAAGGAGAAATGTCCAATTACAGGGTATTATAAAAAATATTTACTTAAAAATTGTTGAAAAAATGTTTTGTGGAACACAACGCAAGGAAGAAATTGTCAATTTTTCATACATCTATTCATAATTTCAACTACTCATGATATACCAAAAATTATAATTATGGATTTCTTTGTCAAAGTACAAGAACAAAGGAGATTAAACGATAGTTAAAACAAATATAAAAAAATATCATTTAGGCTTACTATTATGGAAAAAGAAATTATAGTACTTACTTTCTGAACATAAATTTCTATATATTTCTGCAAATTATTTCTATATAAATACAGCACCAGATCATGAACAAAATCAAATCTATCGCAAACTATTATAAGTGGCAACTGATCTGTCAATTTAGCTTCTTTTAAGAAATTCTTTACTCTTTCAGGATTGTAGCAATTGCTTTCTCGACATATACGTTCAACTTCTTTAATTTGGCCAGTCTTGCAAGCAGACTAGAAAGAAAAAAATAAGATACTTTTTTAACTACTGAAATCTATTTTACAATTTAGAATACTATCACATATACTGTAGTTTTTATTAATTTTATATAAAAATTTAATTATAAGAAAACACAAAAAACCTACTTGAATATATTTAAAATGAACTTCAGGATCTTGACTGAAATTAACAATGGATCCAAGGAAATAGAATAAACCTGAAACAAAGTACTTAAAATTAAAATGGGACGAAAAAAAGACAAAATCTTAACAACTCAAGTTCATGAAATTTTTCTTTTTATGGATAACAATATACACATGACTATCTAGATTCTGAAAACCAGAAATCCAGGAGATTACTTTTGCAATTCCTTTCTCTCATTCCTGTCTATTTTCATTACTTTACTTTTATTTTTTTTATTTTTTTTTTTTTGGGGGGGGGGGGGTATTTTTTTTTTTTTTTCATTATTGTTATATTTCATTTCTCTCTATTTTGGCATCACTTTAGTCTTCTGCATTTGCTCTTTCAAGTAGCACCATCTGTCGCACTCTTTGCTATTTCACAACCTCTTTCTTTCAATTAATCTTTGACTGCCTGCCGTTACAGACACATGTGTCCTTCAGCTGATAACAAGCTGTATTATTTTAGCTCAAAACACTTTTTTTTCTTTTTTTAAATGGCAATTTTTACAAAGTCTATTCTTAACTATTGCCAGAGTATCTTTGAAATATTGTGCATACATATTTTTAATTATAAATAAAATTATTAATCTACATAAAAGAAGCAGAGTTTCCTCCAGAAGGTTTCAGGGAGGCACCTCGCCCCTCTTGCCCTTTAGTTTAAAAAACAGTGCCCCTCTTGGACCCTCATCCAAAAACTAGCGACCCTCTTGCCACTCATTAAAAATAAATAAAGCCCTTCTTTCCCCTCATTTGAAAAACACCCTTATTGCTGTTGCATCTGTACTAAATGCACACCTGCTAGTTGTCTTCTCATTCATATACTTAATCATGCATTGCAGTAGACAAGTCTTTGATAGGTCAAGGTCGCAAAAGAAATTCCTAGTCGATGGCACACCTTCTGATCCAAAAAGAACATGCACCAATTAAGATTGATTAAACGAGAGGAAAAATGAAAGAAATTTTCTAACCAGAGATGATTTTTGTACGAAATATCCAAAAATTAATAAGAAAATTGAGGCATAAAAAGTATTGCGAATTTCAACAAATGGTCCCAAAAATTTTTGGGAATCATTCACACATACACTAAAAAATGTAAATTTCATCAAGGAATTTTGGGAAAAAACTTATTTCGTTCAAAAATCATGAGAAAAACTAAGTTCGACAAAGAATTGCCGAAAAAGTGTTAATTTCATCAAAATGTAGCAAACAAAAGTTTGAATTTTGGAAAATTTGAAGAATCTGAAAAAACTTCAAATTTTGCCAGTGAGCCATCGAAAGAACACTAATTTTGTCAGAGTACCATGTCTGAAATACAAATTTTGTCAAAGAGCCATGGTAAAAACGCTAATTTTGTTAAATAACTGCCGACAAAAGGCTAATTTTGTCAAATGACTGCAGAAAAAAAAAATGTTCTTTTTCAAAGGGCAGTTGAAGAAATGCAAATTTTTTAAAGTATACAGACAAAAAGCACAAATTTCATCAAAATGCCTCTGAAAAAATGTGAATTTTATCAAAGAGCTGTGGAAGATACCCCCCCCCCCCTCGATCTTTAGAGAAAATTCGAAGTTTTTAACAATTTCTTGACAAAGTTTCCTTTTTTGTGACTCTTTGCAAAATTCACTTTTTTTTTTTATCATGATCCCTGAACGAAATTCATGTTTTCACAATTATCTGTCAGAATTAGTGATCCTATAGCAGAATTTGCGGGTCCCCCCCCCCCCCCCAATAATTTACTCTTTTTTGGACAATCATTTGTTAAAATTTGTGATGCATTTTATGTCCGAATTTTTGATGCATTTTATGTCCAAATTTTTGATGTTTTGACCAATTTTTCTTTTAATTTTTAGCAATGACTGACTCACTTGATTTTGGGAAAAATCAGAAAGAATCACAAAAGGTAATTCTAAGGGGGAGAAAGGAAAAAAATTCACAGAAAACTTTCTGAAAGGATAGAATAGAAGTGGAGGAAAGGGGAGAACAATTCCATTCCCGGCATGAAATTATGTACTTTTTTCTCAAGCACTCCTATTTTAAATTTGCATTTTTTTGCTATCATTTGACAAAATTTACTTTAAAAAGCAAAAAACTTATTTTTACGAAATTTGCTTTTTTCACAATTTTGTAGCAAATTTTGTCGTTTGAGATTTTTGCAAAATTTGCCATTTTTTAACAAAATTTGTTGTTTTTTCACAACTTTAACAAAATGTGCCTTTTTTCACTATTTTTTAACAAAATTTGCCATTTTTTCACGATCTAATAACAAAATTTGCCCCCCCCTTTTTTTTCTTTTAACCTAATTTTTGTATTTTTTTCCCCAATTTTTTAATTAAGTGTCCATTTTTTAATTTTTTTTAACTGTGATTCTTTTTCAACTAATTAAAGATTTTTTTTACACAACTGATTGACAAATTTTCCCCTCAATCAAATAACTTTTTCCTATAATAAAAATGGACAGTGATTTTTATCCCTCTTGCTACTAAAAGAAATGAATGGAACGGCCACACCAAAAAAGGAAGTAAGATTTAACTCTATAAAAGTTCCCTGAAGAATGTAGAAAGTGCCCTTTCCACAACAGCAGCGCTCTGCCCCTTTTTAAACCTGGGAGAAACTCTATAGAAGTATCAACTTTATATGCATAAATAACTACTAATTCAACTACTAACCTTCGTAACTTTTGAATGACTCAAACAGATCGATCAAGGCAGCAGTAGTAAGTTGCTCATGATATTTAGTAGCTACCTGAACACAGATCTGGAGATTTTGCCTGATGTTATGACTTAACATTGCCTTCAAACATTCAAGAGAATCTTCAACTGACAGAGAACCAAAGTAGTTTACAAGCCACTAAATGGGTTAAAGATTGAAAATAATATCAAAATATAACAAAATTATTATACAGTCTAACCTCGTTAACACTAACCTCAAGGGCAATCAAAATTTTGTTCATGTTATCAGTATCAATTCTTTGTATTGGTTTTTATAATGGATAGAAAAAATTAATGTTAAGCATGTTCATGTCAACAAGGTTTGACTGTACATGTATGCATTTACAGTATGCTATAACAAGATATGAAGCTGCACAAATGAATGAAGAAATTATACACAAAACATAATATCTTGCACAGAATTTCCAATACTTTTCTATCAATACCATTGTCACTAAACATGTTAGATGACAAAATACAATTCATGTGAAATGAAACATTTAACATATATAGTTGGTACGAACTTGAGCAATCAAAAATTAAATTTGAAAATTAGAGACTTATGAGCAAACTAAATCGTGAATATAGACTTCATCATTAAAATCAATAGAAATATATACTTAAAACTTAAATATTATACATTCAACATAAATATTATTTAATATGCAAATAAAACTCAATTTAAAAGTTACAAGTATGAAATTGCAAATGTCCCTTAGCTTCACAGTAAACTTTTTTTAAATAAAAATTAATGTCTTCATGGGTTTCTCTCCCCCCCCCCCCTCCCTCCTTAATGTAAAATTTTAAAGTACTGAAAAAAATTATTCTAGCTGCCTCAGCATCAGGTAACTGACAAGTGATAAAATCCATATCAGTATAAATAATTTAAGTTATAATTTAATAACATTTTCATACTGAAAAATAAGAAAAACTTATAAGCACCAAGCACCAAACTTATAAGCACCTTAACTCAGGAGTGCACAACCTGTGGCCCATGGGCACAATGATATCACTATTTTTATGCAGAATAATTTTCCTTATAATAAATGACAAACTTAGCTATTGAATAAAACAAACGTAACTTTTCAAGTATTCTGGTGGCAAACAATTTAATGGCAAAAAAGTTGTGCATCACTACTTTAACTACACTTCATGTTTTATTTCTAAAAATTTCCATTACAATATATTAATTTGTCATGAACACCAAACTCTTATGAAAAAAATCTTGTTACATGTGGTAGAAAACAATTTATTAAAAAATAACATTTGCTATGTTTCTTTTTCAATATAGGGCAACACAAAAGAAAACATTTAAATTATCTTTAGGATTTACTTTTCAATCATCAGGACAGTTTTAACGAGCATTCATTCATGCATTATTAAATCTATTGTTTCAACTTCTAAAAAATTGTAAAATTAAGGAATATTAGGAGATTTATCACATGTGGTGCGGTAAAAGAAATGCCATTAATGAATAAAATTATAGTTGAATTCTAAAAATATTAAAATGGTGTACATTTTCATTGGAAACACAGCAAGGGATACAATTATTAATGTTGTAGCCTATTATCGTATAGTATAGTTGTATGTAAAAGAAAAGCATTCAATTTTCTTACTTTAAATTATTTCAATGACTGAATTGATCATAATAATGTTTGTTCCAATATGCAAATAATCTTAAAAGCTTCCCCCTCTCCCAAGGGGGGAGGGGGTATTTTACAGATAATCTGAAGTGTGATAATATATTGAATTTAAGAAAATTAACCTACAAAATCTGGTTTTGATAAACTTTAAAACAGATTTTCTACAGATACGATTACAGCAACGTGCTCAATATATGATCAAGGATTATAAGTTTTGAAAAATGGTACATAACTGTTAAAAAAGACAATCTGCATTACAAAATAAAAAACCAATTTTTTTTTTTTAATATTTAGAATATGTAATGTTTGAAAAATAAAGTCAGTAGTATTTATGTATCTTAGAGGTTTCATTCACCATGAGATTTAAAATTTAATAATTAGTTCCAGAGTATTTGAACATTGAAAAGTGATCTATTTTCCAGGTCTCCCTCCCTCTCTGTCACTCATGACTGTTTGCACACAATTTATGATATTTGTACAAATTGTATAGACTTATCATTTATAAATCTTAATTAGAACTTTCAATCACCTTGACATTCGAAATTCATTCATCAATTAGTTGCAAAGTTTTTTAATGTTAAAAGATTGGTCCACTGATTCTTGCCACATTTTCTTAAAAACTTTAGATATCTGAATGCAACAAAATGAAGAATATAGCCATATGATATTTAGTGTTATCAAACCTTTTCTGAGTCTATTCCGATTAAAAAATATATATATCTTGTCTAAATAATTAAATGAACTCTAAACAGGGTTGGCAAGTTTCTTCCACAGTGGAAAAAACCAGGGGGAAGAAATAGGTTTCTTCCACAGTAGTGAAAAATTGCCCACTGGCACTTAGATTTTTATATCTCTGCCCATAGATATTTTGAGAAAATAGTCTTTACATCAGCATTCAAATATGCATGCTAGATGCTAACATGAATAACTGAAAATTTGTATAATTACTGTGTTGTACAGTTTTCAATAATGCGTTTTTATATGAAATAAAATTTTTATATGAAAAATAAACATTTTGCGTGTAGTTTTTTTCTCCTTTTTTTTACATAAATGACATACTAATAAATTAAAAAAAAATCATCTTTCTACCTCTAAAGTTATAAAATCCATCAACCATAAATGCCTGCTGAGCCTGAAAGTTAGTCATTTTTTAAAAAAAAAAAACTTAGTTTTCCAAAAATAATATTTTTTAACATTAAATTTTCCAATTTAGATTTCATATAATTATACTTTTAGTTTAATTATTTTACATAGTTAATATACTTTAATTTTGAGAATGTTTTGTTTTCTATTGGTTTCTTCCACTGTCCTGGAAGAAATGGGTTTCTTCCAGAAGAAACCCAACCCTGACTCAAAGATAAGTATGTATGTAATTATTTTTTTTTTCTTTCATTTTTTGTGTTTAGCCAAATTGATGGTTAAACTTGAGTTTCTAAAATTTTAGGTTAAACTTGAGTTTCTAAAATTTTAATCTCTGGCTACACACGCCATACTGCAACATATTCATTTAAAAACCAGCAAAAAAAAAAATTAACATTCTTAAAAACATGTAAAATTAAAAAATATGCAGCAAAAAATGTAATATTTCTTAACAATATTTCCATTATTTGATATATTTTTAAAATGAAAATGGCATTGACATGGCATGACATTGAACTTTAACATAATAATCAGAGTGTATTTATCCTTAACTACAGAGCAGACCATATTTCAGAAAAAAAAATAAAATAAATAAATTTGTAAATAAAAATTGACAATTGTTAGCACTTTAACCCCTTTGGGACGGGAGCCTTTTACGAAATTTTTAATGTTTTGTCACCGGTTTAAAAGAACAGAAATTGTCTTATTGAATCAGGAAATTGCACAGATTTAATAAGGGAAATTTTACAGTATAATTTTACCGGTGGGAATAAAGGAGGAATCTTAAGCCTTTTTGCGGTACGTATACGTGTTGCTCGTCCCCAAGGGGTTAACTATAGTTCAACTAAAATTTGAAATCAAGTGGAATAAATTTGTTCTAGCAAAATTTGTTAAAATTTATACAAATTATTAATTAAAACTATGCAAATACATTATACAAACAAAATAGGCACGATTCATAACTTATTTTTATAAATTGTGAAACAACTGATTTAGCCTTAGTAAAAACTTCTCAAATATCCTTTCTGTATGTTTTACATACATTTTCCAAATTTTCACCAGAAAAAAAAAGGCAATCTAATTCTTGTTTTAAAAGTGTGCTTCTGAAAGTTCTCAGTTTAATTAAGTTTTGTTATTTTCTGTAAAATTAAATTGTGCCTCATAAAGGGATCAGGAATGAAATTAGTATATCTAAACACTGATGTTTTGAGGCAGGTTATAAAAAAGTGCTGAATGTAGTGTAATCACCAAACTTAGTTTTTAAAAGTTAAAGTTTTTGAAGAGTTACTATATCAGACATTTCATTTTGATTTAATAAAAAGATAAATTTGGTACAGTTTGGTGAGCAGCAAACTTAAAATTACAATAGAAATAAAGTTAATTTTCAGAATATATAGAAAATTTGTTCATAATAAATGTTAATAAAACAATAAAATGTAGAATAAAATATGAATTTTCAATTCCCCCCCCCCCCCCAAACCCATCTTTAGTATTTTTATAAACGGCAACATAAAACCAAATAACTTACAAGAACACAAATCTTTATCAGGATCCTTCCCAAATAGAATAGTTCTCTACTGATATACAACAAATACATTTTCTCTGCATTAAACAAGTATTAATTTTACGTCAGTTAATACTCATAAAATATTAAATTTCACAAAAACTTAAAAACATTCAAATTTACAATATTACCTCAGAATTCAATAAGTGAGTATGCACAATCGCCCTTTTGATATCGTACAAGTCTGTATAATGTTCCAAAGCCTGTGAGAAAAAAAGGAAAATATTAACTTTTGAATTGTGGATTTTAAGACTAGAAAAAAAAAAATAATAATAAACACTTACACGTTGTAGAAGGCCAGCCTTTTCACAGAGTTGGGCAACATGTGCTCTATCATAGTGGGTGAACATCTGATTCCCTAAAATAGCATCTGCAACCTAAAAGACAAGAGGGGAAAATTCTATACAAGACAATGAAAATATTATATAAAAATGAAATTGAAAAAGGCATTAACAGGGATGAAAGTGAATTAAAGCGATTTTGGAGCAGCTTAGACACATCAAAAATCTGATTTTGGAGCAGTAAAATCCATTTTTGTAACAGCAAAAATCTGATTTTTCACGATAGACTAAATTAGCACATTATCACCATTTTCTAACAAAATTTGTTAATTTGCAATTTTTCCCACGATATTTTTTGCCACATTCACGTGACTTTTTGCAATCTTTCGATGGAATTTTCAGACTTTTTTTCAGACGGGTGGGGGGAGGGGATTTGTAGTGAAACACCCATGTTTTTCAAGATCCCCTCGCAAGGCCTGACTTGCAAGTTTTTGTGCCCATGGCACTTTATTTTCATGCCCTCTGTTTTTTTTAAACCAATTCCAGTCAAAAAATTAAGTTCAGAAAATTCAAAGAAATCTCCAGGAATACATAAAAAATTTCTATATATTGAAATGTGCTTTTTAACCATATATTGAAACATTGTGATTTCATCGCATTAGTATCACGAATATTACATTTTTAAAAATATTTAATGGAAACTAAAATGAAATTTTGTGCCCCTCAGAAATTTCATGGCCAGGGCATAGGTCTTGGATGCCTGTGCGATAGTCTCCTCGTGAAACACCCATGCTTTTCGCAACCTCCTCGTGAAAGACCCATGCTTTTCGCAATATACTCTTGAAAGACCCCAGAATTCTCATAACTAGACTCCACATCGGCAACCTTTCCTTATAAGCCTTTCCTCTCTGCCTTTCGTCACGTGACTGCCTAACTCCCAAACAAAGTGAAGACCGTTGATTGCAACAACTCAACCACAGACTTCCCATATAAGTAGACGCCACATTCCATTGTTCTCTCACCAAAGTTTCAAAATCCAACATCTTTGATGAAAAGATGCCGTTATTTGGCAGTGAACGCTTTATTGGCAACTTTCAGATTTCACAAAAAGAAAAGCAGAAGTGAAGTCAACTTAAGGCAAACAATGAGAGTTTAGAATGAGAGTTTCGGTGGGAGAAAAAACAGCTTGGCGTGCTAAATCTACCCTCAGTCACGTGATGGAAGGCAAAGATCCCAGCATAAGAAAAGGTTGCCGATGTGGAGTGTAGTTATGAGAAGTCTGCGTGAAAAACCCATGTTTTTTGCGATCTCCGCGTGAAAGACCCATGCTTTTTGCTTCTCCTAGTGAACCACTCATGATTTTGCATTCTCCTCGTGAAAAACCCATGCTTTTCGCATGCTCTTCGTGAAACACCCATGCTTTTCGCATGCTCTTCGTGAAACACCCATGCTTTTCGCATGCTCTTCGTGAAACACCCATGCTTTTCGCATGCTCTTTGTGAAACACCCATGTTTTTTGCTGTCTCTTCACGAACTCCTCAGTTCCGGAGAAAAACTGGTTTGAAATGAGTGTAAAAGTATACAGCTTTAAAAGATCACTATCATTCATTATTTTTCATAGGGAATAGTGATTTTGGCCAAATACCGAATATTCAGACGATAAGTGAACTGTATACCGAATATTCGGCTAGCCGAATAGTAATTGTTGGGCCGAATACCAAATATTCGGCTTTCCAAATACTTTTTATATTTAAAAGTTAAGGGTTTTTTTTTTTTTTTTTTTTTTTTTTTTAACAATTTGACATAATATTTAATAAAAGAAACTTTCATTTTGATAAACAAGAGCTTTTTATAAGAACATTTAGTATTGAAAAAAAAAATTGCCTTGAGTTATTAAGAAGACAATTATGAGACTTTATTCCACCCTTCCCATCATATCCATATTTTACAGAAATCAAAGCATGCAAGTTGAAAATATATTTATTATGATTATGGATTCGTGAACAAAAATTGTCTGCCTTGATAGCTATTACTAATTGCAAAAGTTTTTCTTATTTAAGGACTTTTATAAGGAAAAGCAAAACAGATTTTTTACGGAGAATCCTCAAAAAAAATTTCCCATTTTAATGCTTCGCATGTTAATTTTCTTAAATCATACTTTACAAACAGCAGATAAATAATGTAAAAATATTCAATTTTATTTAAATATGATTTTATTTCTAATTATTTTAAATATATTTATAAATAGACAGTTAAAAGTAGAAATTGTAAAAAGTTTTTTTAAAATGTGTTTTAAAAGGTTTTATTAAGTATTGGATTCGGGTGAATACTTTGATATTCTGCTAAACAGAATATCTGGCTTAACCGAATAGTTTGATATTCAGCCTAACCGAACATTCGATAACATGGCCAAATAGATACCGAATATTCGGTGCATCCTTAATTTTTTATCATTATGAATCAATTCTCACATTTATTTAAAAAGTCTAAAATAAATTTTAACAATTCTAGAAGCATTTAAACTGATTTAAAGGGTATTATTTAGTGTCTACTTCAGGAGACATTAGGACTCAGGAGGTTAAAGCACTCATG
The DNA here is from genome assembly GCA_964019185.1 of Maratus speculifer. Taxonomy (NCBI): domain Eukaryota; kingdom Metazoa; phylum Arthropoda; class Arachnida; order Araneae; family Salticidae; genus Maratus; species Maratus speculifer. The sequence continues at coordinate 305,986,750 of OZ025295.1, read as the reverse complement.
TTTTTTGCGATCTCTTCATGAAATACCCATGTTTGTGATTTTTCAACAAAATGTTTTTCACCCAAGATCTTTTGAGAAAATTTGAGCTTTGACAAACTTTTTGTGTGTGTGTGTGTGTAATGTTTTGACTGTACATTTTTACAAAATAATAGCACTCCTTTGACAAAATTTGCTTTTTTTTTCTTCAATTTTGATGAAATTTGCTTTTTTTTTTAATTATTTTATGACATTTTGTGGAAAATTCATTTTTTTTTGGCAATCCTATTACAAACATTGAATTTTTTTTCTATCTTTTGATGAATTTCACAATTTTTGGATGATATTCATGTATTTTTTGTGATTATTTAATGAAATCTTTTTCATGATTGCTCCTCCATGATTTTTTTTGACAAAATTAACAGCCTGGAAAATGTTAAATATTTAATTTTTCTTTGCTTCTCAGATCAACAAAATGTTAAATTTCATAGCATGATTTGGAGCAAATTTTAAAAAAAAAATGTTATTTTGGCACAAACACGTGCAGCAATTTTATTTCAGCGCAGATGTGCACAAAATGCACAGCACTTGAAATCCAGAATAGGAAAAACAGAAATACAAAATACATGAATAGCTTACAGTTTATAATATTAAATTTAAAAATATTCCTTGGTTACCTGGGGAGCAGTCACAAGATTCATTTCCAAGAGACGAGTTTGCAGGTTTCCTTCAGATGGTCGATTATTTTTCAATGCATCAAGCAGAAAAGCAGTACACTGTTGAACAAGGTTCTGCTCCATGAAAATATCGACTATCTACAAACAAGAAAAAAACTTAAAACAATGCTTTGATTTAAAAAGATAAATTTAGATTTTAACAAAGAACATCCAGTTAATAGCAAAACAAAAATACAAAAAGCTACATAAAATAACTTATGTTTCTTTAACCTACAATTTCAACAATTTAAAAATTTATTGGGAAAGTAAACACAGGTGTACCTAAAAATTAAACTTTGAACATTACATTCACTTCAAACTCTTGACATGTGTTCTTATAAAAATCAGTCCATTTGATAACTTTCTATTTATAAAAGCATGTTCCGCTTATATAGAATATGCCGGGAAAGATGTCATGGAAGAAAACAATATTCCAAGTTTATCCCTTAAAAATGTTTTCAATTTATAGATATTTTTTACAAATATTTCTAAAAAGAAAGACAAAACTGGCAAAAAGGATGTATATTGATTAAAGAAGGGAAGGGGAAGATTAGCTTTAAACTCAAACACAAAAGAAGAGTATCAAATTTTGGAAATAATAGGGGAATATAACCAAGGACCTAACGAAAATTTAAGTAGTGCTTTTAGGGACTTTCAAACAAAATTAAAACAACAATATCTCAAAAATGCCATGAAAATAATTTATTTTTATGTATTTGTAAAGAAATTCTTTTACAAACTTTAAAAAAAAAAAAAAGGATTTTTTTGCATCATAAAACATGAGACTCTCTTGTAGTTTCATTTAGACAAAATAGCTCACTGCAATTTGTAATGTATCGACCATGTTCAATCACATTATGCATTACTCAACAAAATTTATGCATATGTAGCCATACATATAAATTTAAGTTTTATGTACACAAAAAAATAAAAATACATTTTAACAAAAAAAAAAAAAAAAATCTTTTTTAAAAATTTAAGTTTTTTGCTTATATTGAAATTGATAATTTTCTTTATTGAAAAACACCTTCTGTCTTTATTTGGTAACTTTTATGATGCCCTATCTAGTTTTAAATTCTGAACTCATTAATTACAGAAAATAGTAATTTTATAAACCCTTATCACCGATATCAAATTGTACATGACACACTAAGAAGTAGAAAAGAATAAAAGTTTTGAAAGCAAACTATATTTCAGCATTTACTTATATTTATTAAAATACAGAAAGGAGAAATGGCAAACCTGATTGATGTCTGATAAAGGCTCGTCATCTTGAACAAGCATTTGTGCAAAAGATGCACCTTGATCTGGATTGATTCTCATCACTTGCCTTAATAAACCGATGTAATCGGGAGTAAATCCAACTTTTTTGGCATACAGCACAATTTTTTGAAATTGACCAGTTTCAGCAAAGCATTGAATAACCTGAATTTTTAATACATTAATTAGTTTTGTATTAAAATTCATTAATTCAACAATGTATATAATATAATCTACATACCTTATTTGGTACATTGGCACGGAGATATACAGATAAGGCTAATGTAGGATCAACTTGCTTCACTAAATCTCCAAGTTCTTCACTGCATTCCAACTATTAGGGAGAAAAATAGTAAATTCCAAATAAACTACTTTAGAATTATGAACTTAAAGATGTTTAATACAGTATGTGAATACAGTACAGAAAATTTTTTAAATTGCTACATGCCCCCCCCCCCCCAAAAAAAAAGGGGGGGCAGGATGTAAACAATATTAAGGAATGTTCTATGAAAAATTGGCAAACACCAAGTTCTTCAAAATAAATTTTTATGAAAGAAAATTTATTTTTATTTAAATTAGAAGTTTTCTACATAAATACACTAAAAATTGTTTAACAATCCACCAGTGAACAAAAATATAGCTTTAAGTTCATCATATTTTAAAATTTTAGACATTTAAGTAATAATTTGGCCATCAACTATACTATATATAGTAAACTTGTCATCCAACAATGTGAGAAATACTTAACCAATTCAAATCTTAAAGGGCAGTATATTGATTTTGCAAATATCGCAGATGAGTTTGTTAATCAAGTATATCACAATTCCAGTTTGTTTTCAGGTTCATGTAACAGCAAGCATACAAAAATTGCAATTTTGATTAAGTGCAAAATATTGAATCAACTCTAATCGAAAACAGATAGTGTATTGATCTTACAAGTATTTTGTATGAGCCTGTTAAGGCCTCTTATAGTTCATTTAAGATGTCACAAAATTAAAACAATCGTATGTAAAATACTGAACCAAGTCTAACATAATTGGGAAGCATATCGATTTTGCAAGCATCTTTCACAAATTCATTAATAAAGAATATTGATATTTAAGTTTGAATACAGGGACACAAGTTTTTAACAACATTCGTTTAATTGTTAGAATTATTATGAAAGATTGTAGTACACACACTTGCATAAAACCAAAAACTTTCTGCACACGTAAATATTGGGTCAAAAACTGTCTGCAAATTAATGTAATGTTTAATAAAATTACATGTTGTATAATTTTGACACTGTCGAAGTTTGAGGTTTTTTTTTTTTTAGAGCTTTATGGACGAAATTTGCATTTTTTTTAATGAGATTCACGGATGAAATAAGTGTTTTTAGATGGTCTTTAGACGAAATTTGAATTTTTTGTGATGTCCTCTGTCAAATTTCGCGTGGTTCTTTCTCAAATTTTGTGACTATTGTGCAGTCCTTAAAATTAAGTGTTTCTCATACGGTCCTCTGTCAAAATAAGGGTTTTTAGTGCGTCTATATTATACAACTCTGGTAGTATAGGCCAAAATTTCTATTCATTGCATCACAAACTGTATATACTCAGTTTTTACTTTAACATTTTGATTATAGCCTTGAATTATTAGGCCCGCCACACACTACAGAGACATGCGTCAAAAATCATGCAACATGACGCAGTCAAACCGGTTTTTTCTTTGTTATCAGGGTGAAATTGTCTCATGCCGCACGTTTTTTCATTCAATGTTTCACTAGTGTGTGGCGGGCCTTACAAAACTACAAAAATTTTCTTGTGATAATCCGATTTAAATTTTGATAATTATTTTACTAAAAAGAACTGGTAAACACAGATAAATCAACACATGTGAATCTTAGGATCAACCATTAAAACAAAAAAAAAAAAAGCTTACAAGAGAATTTTATAATTTGAAATACTTACTTTATCATCTTTCAACCATTTTTCTAGTAACTGCTTTCTCCCTTGTTGTAAGACAGGTCGACAGAGTTCTAATGACTCAAATTTATTTAGCTGTCCTTGATCAAGCAAAATTCCAAAATATTGAAGAAGGGGTGCACTCTGTCCAGGTTGGGTGGGTACTTGTTGAAACCTCTGAATTGTTTGTGGTGTTCTCAAAATGCCCTAAAAAGTGATATGCAAAGTTATACAACCGACTAAAATCAAAAGAACATGGATTTTAACATATCATGGTTTAATACTCAAAAAATAAAATGCTTTTCACAACTAGAAGATGTAATGTAAACACAAAAAGTAAACAACTGTAGACTTTACTACACTACAATAATTTAATTGAGTCTGTTATTCAAATCACAGTTGTTTAATTATAGCTGCATTACCATCTTAATGTGAATCTTTATTAGCAGTATTAAGTACAAAACTTCAAATATTTACAAAAGACTTTCATAAAGGAGCCTACTTTCTTAAAATATGGTGCTATAGATAAAGCAGGGTTGGAAGAAGATAGCCTATTGTTTCAATATTTATCACTCATCCTGTATAAAGAATGACATATATCCAGCTTCAGAAAATAAATGTTCACTATATTATTTCTTCACCACAGGTGCAAATAAGTTTTTTTTTCCCCTTTTAAAATTTTCATCACCAGTAGTTAAATCATCAATCTAAATAAAAATATCTATACAGTAGATTCCCTTAAATCCGCACAGCTTGGGATCAAAGGTTGTATGAATTTTAGAGATTTCTGGTTATTGCTTTGTTTACATTTTACAGTCATTTGAATGCAATTAATAACGCAATCAAAACTATAATGAATGCTTACAATACAATAAAATAAAAAATGATTAATATAAAAGCAAAAAAGGTCAAATTAATGATCAATAATGTATGATTAAATATTCATTATAAAAATTAAATGTATTTTTCCTAAATTTTTCAATGAAACTTATCATAACATACATATACACATTCGCAACATAAACTACTCATTCACACCAAAATAATAAAATTAATCTTATTTCAGGTTTAGACAGACATGACCAAAAATGCTTGATTAATACATTAATATATTTGGTAAGAAAATTCTGATGACCAACAATATCAGCAATATCTTGATTTTTTTCAAAAATAAATTTATTCTTCCTTCATGAAAATACATGAATTCAGACATTTTAACAAGAATTACAAATTAAAATATGAAATTGAACTAAAAAAAAAAAAAAAAAAATCAAATTTTGTCCCCATTTCCGAACGGATTTTTTCATAGTTTACATTTATAAATTACGTGTGGACTTTAGAGAGTTGCATATTTTAAGAAGTCTACGAAGAAGAATCCTGCATTTTTTTTTCACAATTGCTTTCTTGAAATTTATTCTGTATTTAATAAAAAAAATTAAGTTTTATATTAAAATCAAAATTGATAGGTTGTTAATATTTTTATGCATTCTTGTGATCGAAAATTTATTTTGTACATATTTTAGTAAAATTATTTATTTCTTTTGTATTATTCTATAATAAGGAAAATATTTTAAAAGTATAATCCTGCATTGTTTCATGTATATTTTCCTACGATCTGCATGAAATATTTTTATTCCGATAGGTTTTTTTGTGCGAAATTCATTGAGTACTTATGGTTTAAAAAAGAATAGTTTCATATTTAAAATCCAAATTCATCTAATTGCAGTTTTTATATTTATGGATTTTTTAATGAAAATTTCACCCTTTCCATATTTGAGTAACATAATATGTATTCTATATTTTTTATTATTCTGTAGTTAAAATATTTTAGAAGCCATGTATCAGGTTTAACATCCGATTTCAATGGCAGCTACTTTGATTACGTATCTTCCTAAAATTTATTCACGATTATGTCCTTGGGGGGAGAGGGTAGGTCAAGCTTAAAATCCAAATTCATCTATTTTAGTTCACATTTTTATGCATTATTTTGGTGGAAAATTGATATGTTTGGGTAATTAAGAGGTTTGAGAATATTTTAGTTTTAATTTATTATTTTGTAATTAAAAAATACTTTAATGAAGTTCTGTAACAAGTCAAGTAACTATATTTTTTACAGCAGAATGAAAGAAGGATGAAGCAGGCATTCATTAGATTTATCTGCAGATTTGAGATTATCTGCTTTTTTACATTTTGTGTCCATTAAAGAGATTTGAAGATTATGTCTTGTAAATATTGCAGGATGCTACCCATCATGAAGGGTGAGGGGGATTAGCAATTTTAACAATGTATTTTGAAGCTCCATGGGTGCAAGAAGTTCATTTAAGCCAAGACTGAAAACTTTTCTGAGTATTAAAAATAACCAAAGGAAAATGGGTAACACATTTCTATGTCTTGCATTATGGCTAATAATTGATCTCTTATAATAAAAAAAGGTAAGTTTTTGACAGTAAAATTGCTATAATTTAAGTATATAAAGAAGATTTTATTATCACTCAAAAATCTCCAAGACTGAAATCAGTCCTGAGACTGAAGGTCTTGCACCCACGTGAAGCTCAAAATTTCAATCCTTTGCCTGATGTCTGCATTTATCTCAAATTTTATTAAATTCTAAACGTTAAAAAGAAATAAAATTGCATTTATTTCTCATATCTTCCTTTTTTTAACACTTTTCTTATGGTTGTAAATTAACAGCTAATTTCATCATTGAATCTGCTTCAGTTTTACTCCAATAACTTTAACTCTGTATGTATGAAAAATAGAGGTATGAAAATAGAAGTATGCTAAAATAGAGGTGCTATTTGGTTCGACTTATTCTAACTTTTGATGTATAAAATATACCTCTTTTCAAAAATATTTGAAATTTTTTAAAGCTTGCTACATAATACATGAAGGGGGAAGGCTACCTAAAAACTATTTTGTAACAAAGGTAAGGCTTATATGTTTTAAAAATAGAATCTTAAATCGCAATATTAGATGATAAAGATATAAGAAATTTCTATGTCTCTAATGAAATACTGGATATCTGCAACAAAACACAACTTACTTTGGGTGCATTAGCAGCAACTTTCGCAGCTTCAGCATACTGTCCATTAGCGAAAAGAGTATTGAACTTGCGAACAAAGAGATCTTCAGCACCAGATAGATTATTACGCACAGCCATGCGTAAAGCAAGATCTGGATTTTGTAGAACATTGTTTATGTATGGAATGAAGTTATCTTCTTCTACGCTGACGGACAGCACCTGTTTAAAAAAAAAAAAAAAAATCCCAAATATTTAGGCGATAAATTATTTAAAATTTTAAAGAAAAATAATTAAGCAGCTTTGTGCAAGAAGTTCTTGTCCAATAAACATTTTAAGGTGGTTTTTAACATCAATTTAAAAATGCAGAAAGATTGTAAAACTTCAATTAACTATCAGTCACTGAAAGATCAGTATAATGGAAATAAATAACTAAATACAACCCCCCCCCCCTATACACACACACATCTAACAAAAGCCGAAGATTTAATTTGAGCATATTATTGCTTATTATAGTGATACAAATCAAGACTAGAATTGGAAATTTATTAGCTCTAACTATAATCAAACCCCGTTATAACGAACTTCAAGGGACCAAAGGTTTTGTTCGCTATATCTGGTGGTACGCTATATCCAAACCGCTAAAAAAATGTTAGAGTTCACAAAATGTGTATGATTTTAGCTGCTATTTTATATCTAACAATGATGTATTAAGAAAAAAACAAAATCCATTAAATATGATCATTAATGAATTAAACTGACACAATATTAAATTAAAAATAAAAACAAATAGAAATACAGTAAAGCACCGATTATCCGAAAAAATTTGAGAACCCTCTAGTTTGGATAAGCAAAAGTTACGATAAATGGGCAGACAATTTAAGTAACATTCCCGGTTGTACTATAAGCTTTACACCTTTTTCCAGGCTTGAGATTCCAACATTAGTTATTGCTGGCGTGTTTAAAATCATTTTATTTTATTGTTTTTTGTTTACTTTATCATTTAAAAATTCTTTTTTAACCATCTTCTGAACTCGAGGGATTATAATTTAAGGAAAAAAGCTTTTGCTTATTGCTTGCTTCATAGAAGACATTCTTTTCAATGCTACCATACCTTGAATTATTCTTAAACAAGTTAGTTGAATATGTTAGCATTAAATATGTTACTAAACAGCTATGATGTAAAATGACTGATGGGCAGGCGTGATCACGCGTCCATAATGGCTACCGTAAAAGAGAAAGAATGCAGTACTTTCTATCCTTTAATAAAAATACTTATCGCTAATTTGAACCATGTTTCACAAGACTGCATGCATTTTTGCATTTTCTTATAAAATTAGAGCCAAAATCCTTTTTTCACAACTGAGAAAAATTTAAAAATATATCATGGTCGAATGAAAAAAATTTTCGTTATAACCGATTAAGATTTTGGAGGCTTGCTATAAAAGAATTAGCATTAAATACAAGAGGAAAATGACGGAACCAAAATTTTAGTTCATAACATCCATGAATTCTTTATAAACCGGGTTCGCTAAACGGGGTTCGACTGTAGTATGTAATATATTTTATCTGTATTTTAATGCAATTATAAGAAAGAAAAATTTAATTCTCTAATAATTTTATCTTTTAAACAGAAAATTTAATACACTGATTAATATTCGACTAAAATTATCTACTACAGTCTTAATTTGAAAAAATAGCTATATTTAGTTAGGTTTCAATGACTAAAACCCTGAACTTAAAAAATGATATTTGCAGCTGTCAAGAGTGAGAATTGAAACCATGCTTAATTTTGAAAATAACTTAAGCCTACAACCTTAGGCAGGCTGCACACAGAAAGGAGACTGAAGCAACATGTGCATTTTAGAAAAAGCAAATTAAAAAAAAAAAAAAAAAAAAAAAAGCAACCTCCAATTTTTTCCCCCTTTTTCGTAAGATGCACTTCGTGTTGCTTGTGTCACTTTAGTATTCAACCTGGCTTAAACCACTTTGCTGACTTTTCCTAACTTCACTCTAATACTGAACTGTTCTGCCCATTTCGGTCTTAAATTCTTTTGTATTTCAATATATGTAATGGAGAGGCTCATTACTTTCTTAGATATTATCCTTAAAATTAGTCAAATGTTTAAATAACGCAAATGCACAGACAAATTAGAATCACATTTTTTATTCCCTAAAGATAGATAAATGATGGTCTTAAAATCTGCCCAAATGTTTCAGAGTTTAAGTTTTTATGACTGCATTATCCTGTAAATGTATCTGCAAGTACATGTCAGCAACCGTTTAAATTTTAAAAATCTTACATAAACCTTTTTTCTTGCATAAACCTAGCGATTGTTTAAGGTAGAAAGCAACTACTAAATAAACTTGGGTAGAAACTTTAATTGCTTTTGATAGATATCTGAGCCAGTCTCTGCAGCAGAACTTACCCAGTAATACTTTCAGCAAAATTTGACAACAGAAAAGATGTTGTATTTGCATCACCTGCTTGTCGTAAAACTTATTTGGAGTTTAAGATCTGAACATAAATTTCTGAATAAGAAGCAAATTTAACAAAGCAAATTAGTTTTCAGTATTGGATTTAAAAGTTGGCAGAGGAATTTTAATTATTTTTGAGTTCCCCCCCCCCCCCATATACAATTATTATTGTTCATATTTTATCTTTCTTTGGAAAAAATAATCTATATTAATTAAACAAAAATAAGGAAAAATAACTTTTACCTGTCCTTTTCTATTGACACCAATGATTCCAGATGTGGCTTCATGTGGAGCAGTAACAAAAATAGTATCACCACTGATTCTATTCATATAAATGCAAGTAGCTGTTTCTAAATCATATAAATGTACATAGCCATATTTAGTGATGAGGTATATTATATCATGTTTGGAACTTGTCTGAAACAAAAAATAATTGAAAAATGATCAATATAAATATTACATAAACCATATTTGGGAGAAACAAGTCTTCTAAAATCCAATTACCTGCATAGCTACTGGAAAATCATTTTGGGCTTCAGAAGGGAAATAGACATCCACAGCTTTTTTAGGATAAGGTTGATTACCACTTGGAGGCTGACCTACTTCTATAATATGCAACTAAAAAAAAAAAAACATAGAAAAAAAAAATAAAAATACACATACAAATTATTTTTACATTTTTAAAAAAGTAATCAAATTATAAAACTAAGTACTTTATATAAGAAGTAATTTGTATTTTTACACCGACAAAATAAAAACAATTAAAAATAAACGTGAATATGAAACTAGCTTATAATGAACAATTTCACTTCTTAACATCAACTTAAGGCCATAAGAAAAATAAAATTGTTCAAATTTGAGTTTCTAATTATCAGACAAAAAAAATTGAGCTAAAAGATTATGGTGCTGGAAAGTTTAATATTTAAGCATTGTGGGTATACATATACTGTAAAATCCTTGGGGGAGGTGGGAAAAGGCTTATAATCTGGACTTTTTAGGGAGAAAAAAATTCCTTTGAATTCGATTTACATTAATTCAGAGTTTTAAAGCTAAATAACATGAAAAAGTAAAATTAATACTATAATTTTTATTTTTCCCTATCTTACATTTTAAGTATCTTAACAATTAATTATCATTATATTATTTAAGTAATTATGATTTGATAAGAATAATTTAATCATCGAGATACTATAATATGGTACTATTAATTACAAGAATCATGATTCATCCATATTAAATTTTACATATTAATATTTAATAAATCAATTACTTATTTATTAATGTTTTAAATAAATTTTTTATTTTATTTTATTTATATATCTATTCAGTGTATGCTTAAGACATCTTCCAATAGATAATGCATTTAATTTATAATCAAAATCTATTTTTTGCTACATTATTATAAATGTAACTAATGTCAGGTATGTTTTTTCCTTTTCTAACATTTTAACAATGATTTATTTTTAATCTTTTTTAAATTTTATTTTGGTTTATGTTTGTTGATAACAGCGTCGTACGAAGAGAAAATTGTGCCTGGGGCAAAGTTTCAATATGGCATCCCCCTTTTTTTTTTCTATTATTTTAAAATTGTTTTTTTCCCCACTCAAGACCTATAATAAAACAAGTTTAGCAAAATATTTTTAATATTATTTTTTTTTAGTCTAAACGAATTTTTTTTTTTTTTCAAATAGTATTTTCTAACACCATAACAAATTTTAAAGCGATATTAGTTTCTTTTTAAGGAAAGTACCAAACTGACATTGTCAAAAAAATATCTAAAAAGTTAATCGGTTCTTGAAAACTAATTTGTGCATGAAATCAATTTCTTTTGATTTAAATATGGGTTAAAATATATATTTACTGTTGAAAAATTATATACATAAGTTTGTTATTTATTGGGTTATTATATATTCACTGTAGATGTTAAATGATAGTATTGTATAAATGTTATATATCCTTTATATCTTCAAGTAAAATACATGGTTAATATTTCACAAAAACTGCTTCATTTTACCTGTTGAGATGTTCCAGGTGACTAACTAGAAAATTTAATAAGAAAATATCTGAATAATTTAATAAACTATTGCTTATTAGTCTTAACATTTGAATGAATTCTATTGAATAAGAAATATCTAATAAAACATTCTAAATAATGGACTTTAATTTTTATTTGTAAGAAAAAAAATTAAAAATTTTATTTTTGAAAATTTCATTTTAAGAATAAAAATTTCAAAAAATAACCAATACGTATGTATGGTACACATTCAGAGATTGACTTTGTGAAGTTACCATACAGATCTTTCTATGTGAACATCTTTTCTATTTCAGGGAATTGTGCAGCGATTGTTAAAATTTTATATTTTTCTGCAAAATTTCCCCTGATTTCTAAAATTTCCCCCCCTATCTTAGACTATAAGATCACACATTCTGCAGCCCTGTCAGAGAGTGGCTAACTGTATTCCAGAGTGAAATTAATGTCACGTATTTCTATACTCACTTTTCCCCCCTGAGGTGTCCTAACAGCAAAACAAAATAATGTTGATGGCTCAGGATTACCCTCAACTTTGAATTGAGCAAAAGCAGCAGCATGACCCTCAATAGGTTGACTGACTCGTCTTTCTACAGAATACAGTTGCATTGCTCCAACAACTCGATTTTGCTAATACAAAAAAAAAAAAAAAAGTAAAAAAAATTATTAAACATATGGAAAGGAAAAAAAAAATACAAAATTGACTGTCTGATAAGTTTAATACCTGAGCTGAAATGCCAATCAGAAGTAACCATTGTAATTTGTGATCACACCTATAATTTATGATTTGGCAGCCATTAAGACTGGTGTGTCTGTCGAACATTTTCTGTGGCTGTGACTCTCCTAAAAAAGAAGAAAAAATGAAAGAATTGCATTTTCTCGCACGTGAAATTTCTAATTTGCAAAAATTAAAAATGCTGGGAATATCACAAAAAAATAGAAATCATAAATTGTTTTCTAATCTTTGTGCCATTTAATTTTTGTGGACATATTTGGGAGAGGATTAATAGCCCAGTGGCTAGGTATTTTAATTCGGAATCAAGAAAGAAAGCTTGAAATTGTTTCAATCTTTTCAGTTTAGATCTTGAATAAATGTGCTATGTTCCCCCTTATACTAGGTGAGCATCAGGAAAATATGCAGAGATTTATAGTCAAAAAACTTAATACCTTAATATCTGAAAATAACTATCAAAAACATCGTCAATACAAACATTACACAGCTTAAAATTCTGAGTAAAATTAATACCTAAACTTAATATTTTTGTTGAATATTAAAGTCGCAATACTATTTCAAAAGTTTTAGCTCCATGGTCAGGAGGTTGATGTCCGAATTAATTAGGAGAAAACTGGAAATTATCTTAATCCCTTCAACTTAACCCTCTAATGCACATGCCTTAAGGCAGACTTTACCCCCAAAGCAGAATATGTTTAAAAGTACGACGTATGCTGCAGAACAACGAGCTTCTCTGTAATATATTTTAAATAATCAGTTAAAAAATTCACCAGACAATTGAAGGAAAAATAGAGAAATTCACAGGGGTTCCGAATTTTCTGAAAAATTAACACAGTCAGTTCTGAAACTGAAAAAAACAATCTTATATCCAAAAATATATAGCAAATTTCAACAAAAGATTGCCTTAAAAAATTAATTTCAACAATCATGTGAAGAAAAATCACCAATTTCATCAGAGGATTGAAAAAAAAAAATTTTTTTTGTCAAAAGATTACGAAAAAAAAAAATTCTTTAAAAGATCGCAAAAAGCCAGCAAATTTCATCAAAGGATCATGAAAAACCGACAAATTTCAAAGAATAGAAAAAGGAAAATTCAGGTAAGGGACCATGAGAAAACTAAATTCTTAATCTTCTTAAACTAAATTCTTTGCGACAGGAGTCTTTTACAAAATTTAATATTTTGTCACCAGTTTAAAAACAGAAATTTGTGCCTTATTAAATCAAGAAAATGCTCCAATTAAATAAGGGAAATTTTACAGTAAATTTTTACTTGTGGGTATAAACACCAATTCTTAAGCCTTTTTGCGGCAAATATATGTGTTGCTCATCCTCAAGGGGTTGAAAAATAGCAATAAAATTGTACATTTCACCAAAAGATCGTGGAAAACTGCACATTTCGTCAAAAGATCACTGAAAACCCACAAATTTCGGCAAAAGATTGTGAAAACCCACAAATTTCGTCAAAAGGTCGAGAAGGAAATTCAAATTTCATCAAAAGATCACGTAATAAGTGAATATTTTGTCAAAATAATGCGTGAAAACTGCAAATTTCATCAAGGAGCTGCAAAGAAAAAGCATAATAATTAGTGCTGGGAATAGATTCCACCCACCCTCTGTTGTAATCTTTCATAAAATTTGCTGTTAATTTCAAAATTCTTTTTTAAAACTCAGAATTACTACTGGAAAGTCGTGGCTCAATGGCCAGGAAGAAAAAAAAAATTTAATCATTTATTTTAAAAGTTTGCGAAAAACATCAATTGGTAGTGTACAATTTTTGCAGAACATTTTTGATCAGCTAAATTAAATTTCATTGCAGAACATTGCAAAGTGTTCCACTTTGGGGGACTTTACTAAAATCCTGTTTACAGCTGAAGAAAACAAATTTCAACCCTTACAGAATGCATCTCCCTTTAGGAATTATCAACGCCAACAGACAATAGAGGTGGTCTATGCTCTCACAATTTTGGCTTCCTAGCAACGGTCAGTTAAAGGAAGAATTTGTTGGTATGGACGAAAAATTGATGCATTACAAGGTTAAGATGCCACTCTAGTTCCTCAAAAAGACCCAGATAATGTTAAGTCTATGAGGGTGTTATTTTCAAATATCTCGCTCAAATTTAATATTTTCAATTTTTTTTTTTTGCATAGGGTAACTGAAGATTATCTATAATTGGGCTAGTTTTAACTTTTTCGATTTTGGCTACTTTTTTTTATGTTATTAGGATGTTTCAATTCCAGAACCGGTTCTGAAAGTTTTTTTTTTTTTTTTTTTTTAAATATGACAACAAAATCGAAAAAGTAAAAACTACCCCAGTTGTAGATTGTCCTCAGCTACCCTATGCAAAAAAATTCATGCAAAAACATTAAAATTTGAGCAATATTAAAAAATAATGCCACCACAGACTCAACATTATAATTTTTGTCTTTTGGAGGAACTAGTGTGGGCTCTTAAGTCTAGAACGAACATACTAAGTTTTTCCCTATTGCACTAGGTGAATGTTAGAAAATATGTATTTACAGTCAAAAAACATTTTTATCAATTACCTTAGCAATCTCAAAATAACTCCCAAAACAGCTTCACTGTACCAAAAAATTGTCAATGCAAATGTACAGTTTAAAATTCTGAATAAAATGAATACCTCATTAATACTTTCGTTCAATATTAAGGTGCAATTCTATTGCATTTTGGAAGAAAGTGAGAAAATTCAAATATTTTCTACGACATTGAATAATGCTTAATACCAGCTTTTATTTTATCGATCAGCAGCTGTTTTTTTTTAATTAAAAAACTTATTTTAGCTTTAACATAAGACATTTTTGCAGAACACTGCCTTTCAGTGGAAGAAGGCATATTGAGATGACAGATGTGCAACTTTATAAAACTTCCAATTCAAATATGAGAAAAAAATATATATATATATTATTTACTCCTGTTAAAAGTTTTCAGGAAACTGGTCATTTGGCTGTTTTATAGAAAACTGATAAGTGCATATACTTTATTGGGGGGGGGGGTCTTATTTTTCATTGAAAATTAAAATCACTCCAGTAGTTATCAAGATAAAAAGGCATATAAATGACAATTGTTTTACATGTCATTTCAGTAATGATATCACCAACATTTTGGCCAGATATGCATCGAAGTATTCTAGAATCGAAGTATTCATCGAAGTCTCTTTTTAAAATGATGCACACTACATTTTAACTATTCAAAAATTTCCATTATTTGCTCACACATCTTTGAAGAGCACTTCTTGTTCTTTACATGCTATACTGTGAAAGAGTGGAAATTCCGATCTCCCGAGTCATCCTTTTCTGAGAACCATCTATCAAACAATCTATCAAACTCCCGCTCCTTCGGTGTTCCATTTTTTATTACTTTTTGCCCTAATTCTGGTTCAAAATCTCTTAATCTGCGATGATGTCAACAAATCCTTTTTCAGATTCTCTGATTGGCTCATCGTGCTGAAAATGTAATCCAAGTCTATGACATTTTCAATTTGATTTCAGTTGCTGAATTTTGTCAGACAACAATACTTTGAAAAATTTAATTGGGAAATTTTGTTGCCATTGGACCATAAGGCCCAGCGAGCCTTTCCCATTTGTATTTTAACTATTTCTTCAAAGTTTATTCTGCTACATTATAGAATAACGAATTTAAGTTATTATAGTATACAGATTTAATTTAACTGGAATCATTCAGTTCAAGTTATTTACTACAAATGACAATCTTGCTTCCTGGCAAATTCATCCGGATTATTTACACTAATGGCATTCTTCGATGAAGATATAGCAATGGTTCTAACAGTAATTTGAAATGGAGTGAGGGTTCCATCTAGATGTGAATATACATCAGGCTTCAAGGGATATTTTAGTTGCAACCTATGATGATACAGCTTTGGCAGTTGCAGGCAGTCTCTTTCGTTTCCTTACATGGCTGTGTAGAATACACTCTTTTCCCCCAATTCAAGTCATCTGTCCAATGCTACGATAATGTAATTTTCAGATATATTTGGAAATTTGATAACTTTCAGTACTAACATTGATTGTTTAACTTATAAACTGTTAATCTTCATTTTCATCCTTCATTCCCGTAAGTGGTGTGATTGATTCATCACAAACTTAGCATGATTATCCAGCAATTAAATGTTTTAACATACAGAAAAGAAGTTGGCTGCATTTTATTAAAAGCAAACACGTGGAATAAATTTTAGAACTAAAAAAATATGAGTTATAATTATTTATATAAATAAAGTAAATTATGTATAAGATAAATAAGTATCAGGATTCTTAAAAACATGTTAATTTTTTTATTTCATTAAATATTAATAGTTCAATTATATTCATGGCTTGTCATTTATGTTTCTACATACATTTCGATCTCAAATGAATGATCAAGTTTTATCTATTTTACTTTTGTTAATATATCAGTTAAACAATATCTGATCATAATTAAATATTAACCATCTATAATTATCAAATGCTTCATGAAAAGTTAAATCTTAAAAACTTATTGAATGCAAATATTAAGATAATTTAATAGAGAACGCTTTGTACTTATCCACTATACATATACACCTGTTGTGTTGATTTTGGATGCTGGGATTTATTGGTATTTTGACATATGATTGGTTCAAATATTAATTAATTGGAATTTAAATATTTGTTGGAATATTGTGAACTATTGTATCCAGAGTTTCACATAACACTCCCAAAATTCTTTTGCTATAAATTGTTAGTATAACACAGCCTTTTTAGTAAACTTTGTTTCCATGGGGCATTGTTAATTTAAATTTGTTATGTTGACACAAAATGCAATCAAAATGACGTTTTTGTCTGTTTTTTGCATTTATTATCTTAGTTAAGAAATAGTACCTCATTTTTTTATTATTGTTTTTTCTTATAGAATATGAAAGTGCACTACTAGGACAAACTAAAAATATAAAACTTTATCCAGATGTTACTGGTTTTAGATATAATCAGTTAGATATGCAAAAGTTTCAAGATCTGCAGCATTTCAATTCTGAACTCAAAAAAGCGTCACAGTTTAATAAAACAAAATATATCGTGTAGTAGATGAACATATGTAAAAAAAACATGGAAACAAAAAAGTGGGGTCTCATGATATTTTTCGAACAAAAAATGACAAAATTTATAAAAAGAGCAGTCACTTCTCCTCTATCAGAAAATGATATTCCATTTGTCTGGGATGTTTCATTTTCTGGTAAGGAAGCAATGACACTTTTTTTTTTTTTTTTGTAATCCCCCCCCCCCCCCTGAAAAATTTCATGAAACTCCATTTTTTTTCCATGTTTTGGTACATATGGTCACCTACTTCATGATGTACTTTGTTTTATTCAACTGTGATGCTTTTAAGACATGAGTAATTGAATTATGGCAGATTTTGAAACTTTTGAATATTTAACAGAAGCAATATCTCAGTAAAGTTCTATATTACTTAGCTTGTCCAAGTAGTATTATACTTTCATATTCTATAATAGGGATGCAGAACCTGCGGCCCGCGGGCCAAAAGTAGCCCATGGTGAGGCCCACGAACTTCATCGATTTTACAAGAGGAAAAAATTGCAATTTTTGTGCATATGTAGCAAGAAAATATCCTAAATTTTGTTAATATACCGCGAAAAAAAAATTCGTCAGTCACTTAAGAATCGCAAATTTTGAAGATCGGGCATGGAAAAATTACGAATTTCATTGATCAAGTGAGGGAAATTAGCGAATTTTGCACATGAGGCTCTGAGAAAAATAACGAATTTTGCCGATAAGGGACGAAGAAAGTCGCAAATTTAGCCAACAAGAGACGAAAAGAATTTTCAAATTTAATTGATAAGGCATGGGAAAATCACATTTTTTGCGACGATGCGTGGAAAAATTAAAAATTTCGTGAATTTTGTAAGTTTATCTAGAGAAAAAAATAGAGAGTTTCATCTTGCCGCTTAAAAAAATGCAGATTTCGTCAAATACAGTTAAAGATCAAGAATTGATTGGGCACAGAAAAATGCGTACTTTGTCAATAAAAGACGAAAAAAAGCACAAATTTCGTCGATCAGACACGAAAAAAATAGCGAGTTTCATTAATCGGTTTCCGAAAAATCGCAAATTTCGTTGATCAGACACAGGAATATCGCAAATTTTGTCGATCTCACGCGGGGAAATGCAACCTCGATCAGGCTTAAATAAAATCACTAATTTCTTTTATCGGGTGCGGAAAAAATCCTTAAATTTTGTAGATCATTTGAAGAAAAATCACGAATTTTGTCAAACAGCTCGTAAATATCGCATATTCCGTCAGTCAGCTTCATAAAGATATGAAATTTCGTCTAGATAAAATTCGTAGCAATTACAAATTTCGTCTAGATAAGGTTCGTAGTAATTACAAATTTTGTCAATCAGTTTTGTAAAAAATTTGAATTTAGTCAATCGGTTTCGTAAAATTTGCGTATTTCGGTGATCGGCTTCGTAAAAAATCACTAATTTTGCTGATCCGACGTGGAAGGATCATGAATCTTCTCCATCAGCTTCATAAAAATCGCGAACTTTGTCAATCAGGTGTGGACAAAATCCTGAATTTTCTCAATCGGCTTCGTGAATATCGCGAATTATGTTGATCATGGGAGGAAAAATCGCAAATTTTGTCGATTGGCTTTGTAAAAATCGCAAATTTACGATAGGCTTCGTAAAAATCACAAATTTCTTGTAAAAATTGCGAATTTTGCCGGTCGGCTTTGTAAAAATCGCTAATTTTATTGGTCAATTGTGGTAAAATTGTGAATTTTCATGATCAACTTCGAAAAGAATCTCGAATTTTGTAGATCATGAGAAGAAAAATAATGAATTTCGTCGAGCAGCTTTGTAAAAATCACGCATTTCGTCAGTCGATTCAGAAAAAATCACGAATTCCATCGATCAACTTCATAAAAATCACGAATTTCGTTGATCGGCTTCGTAAAATTCATTTATTGTGTTGATTAGGCACGAAAAAAGTCTATAATTTTGTCGATCAGGCACAGAAAAATCTAAAATTTCGTAGTTCAGCCGCAGAAAGATCGCGAATTTTATCGATTATGTGAGAAAAATCTCCAATTTCATCAATCAGCTTTGTAAAAATGTAGAATTTTGTAGATTGGTTTCGTAAAAATTACGAATTCCGTCGATTGACTTTGTAAAAAATGGCAATTTTCGTAGATCGACTTTGTAAAAATTGTGAATTTTGTTGATCAGGTACAGAAAGATCATGAATTTTGTCGATCGGTTTCGTAAAAATTGTGAATTTTGCCAATCGGTTTCGTAAAAAGCGCAAATTTCGTTTATCAGGGCAGAAAAATCGGGATTTTCACTGACCAGGCACTTAAAAATATTGTGGATTGGCTTTTTTATTCCTTCATTCATAATTTTTTTTTTTTCGGAATCAACCATTTATGTTAGGTTTTTTATCACTTTTAATGAAACAAAATTTACTCTGCTGAATAAAGTCAAGGAATAGTATTATACAATGAAAATAATTCTTGCTATTTTTATTATACATACTAACGTAAAAACTGCTGATATAACCTTACCAACTGAATTAGATATTTTGTCTGGGTAAGCGAACTTAAAAGGGTAGTTCTCACTCTTCTTTGAAACCATATTTTTTTCCGATCATAAGCTACAGATTATCTCCTCGAAATCGAATTCTTACTGTGTTATTGATGTGGCCCTCGACCACCCAGACATATTTGTAAGTGGCCCTTCACTTGAAAAGATTGTGCACCCCTATTCTATAAGAAACTAGTTGGATGTGCTAATCCCAAAACTTTCTTGTATCTCATATGTACATTTTAATATTTTTAAAAAATAGTTACCCATTTTAATGCTTTAATAATTTTAATGTACCATACCAACTTTGATTTTCACCTTAAATTTCAGCTTCAGTCAATTAATCTGAGTAAAAACTAGGGATGCACCGAATATTCGGTATCTATTCGGTATTCGGCCATGTTACCGAATATTCGGTTAGGCTGAATATTAAACTATTCGGTTGAGCCGAATATTCGGCTTGGCCGAATATGAAACTATTCGGCCTGCCGAATATCAACGTATTCGGCCAAATCCAATACTTAATAAAACCTTTTCTCTATTTCTACTTTTAACTGTCAATTTTTTTAATTTATATTTAAAATAATTAGAAACAAAATCATTTTTAAATAAAATAGAATGTTTTTACATTACTTATTTGCTGTTTGTAAAGTATAACTTAAGAAAATTAACCATGAGAAGGATTAAAATGGTGATTTATTAGGATTCTCCTTAGGAATAAATTATGTGCTAATACAAGTTTCTAAATTTTGTTTAGTAAATAATCTGTTTCTTGCTTTTCCCCAAATAAAAGTCCTTTAAAAGAAAAAAAAAACTTTTGAGATTAGTAATAGCTATCAAGGCAAACAATATTTGTTCATAAAACCATAATCAGCTTATTGAGTCATAAGTACACTGTATTTCATCTCACTCTAAGTCAAAACTTGTGTGTTCGTTTATTACATTAACAATGAATAAGATAACATATTTTCAACTCGCATGTTTTGATTTCTGTAAAATATGATATGATGAGAAGGGTGGAAAATACCACCATTCATAAGAAAAGAACTATGATCCAAATATACCTTTATTCAGAATTAAGTTGAAAGTATTTGTATTTTATATTGAAAAAAAATCTGCTTTGAGTTATTTAAAAAGAACAATTATCAGACTGTAAAAATTTTCTTCGGCCATTTTTTCATTATTCGATTTTAAAATGTTTATTTTGATTCGTAGAAAATTTTATTAATTAAAGTTTCATAATTGCGCTTCTTAAATAACTCAAGGCAGATTTTTTTCAATAGTAAATGCTCTTATAAAAAGCCCTTGTTTATCAAAATGTAAGTTTCTTTTATTAAATATTATGTAAAACTATTTTAAAAAGTAACATTTTAATAGCTTTAAATTTTGAAGTATAAAGATTATTTGGGAAGTATTCGGCTCAACAATTACTATTCGGCTAGCCGAATATTCGGTATTCGGTTCACCTGTCGGCCGAATATTCGGCCAAAATCACTATTCGGTGCATCCCTAGTAAAAACAAATTCAGTCTCTGCACGAGCCAAAGGACAATAATGATAGGCACATTTTTTTCCCCCAAAATTCAGGGAGGACCTACTTTCCTTAACAAAAAATAATCCTATACAAAAAATTTAGTTCAGTTCTAGAACTAACTTCATATACTTTTAAGTGGTGCAATATTGAAAATGGCACAAAAATCTCAATTGCAGCGGCCCCTTCTGGCAGATTTTTTTCAAATTCAGGGAGGACCAACTAGCCATAGTCATACACTTACACAAAAAATTTGGTTCAATTCGATGCATAAATTCATATACTTTTGGTCAGTACAATATTGAAAATGGCACAAAAATCAAGATTGCAGCACCCCCTTCATCCAGAATACAATTTCAAAACTGAAGGAGGATCTGCTTGCCACAGCCAAAAACATTTGCAAAAAATTTGGTTCAATTCTGTGCATAACTTCATACACTTTTTGATGGTAGAATGGTGACAGACACACACATTTTGTAAAAACATGTTTTTTTGGAATCTCTGACCCCTAAAATGTGTAAATCCGTCGAAAGCCGGAAGTAAAAAAAAAAATTGGATTACAATACTTTTTTCTATTGAAGAAAGTAAAAATTTGGGGCACTATAGCTTCAATAAAACAATGAATGCAGAAAATGGACAAACACATCATTTTAATTGTATTTTGTGACAACATAATATAAATTAACAGTGTCCCATGGAAACAAGTAAATTTTACGAAGCAGTGTGGGTTACATGAACAGTTTATGACAAAAGAATTTTACGATGCATTTACTTTCTAGGGATATGGCACTCTAAACATGATATTTCATCTTTCATGAAAATTAGCATTCACAAGCATAAACTTACATTTTTTACAAGAAAGGAAAATTATTTCCTGGGCTTCAGAAATGCAGAATATATTATAGCTATCATTCACTTCAACATAAAAAAAATATCAAGGCAAATAAAAAACAATTATCAAAATATCACTTCTGTGAAATTTCAAAATAATGGCTCTTAAGTGTGGATACTCATTTTATTCAGAATTTGAAGCTCTACAATATTTGTATTAGCAATGCTAAATCTAGTTTTTTTTTAGATATTGCAATGGAAAAAAAATCATTTTAGACTATAAATCTGTACATATATTTTCTGACGCCTACTATGAGGGAGAAAACTTCGTACATTCATTCTAGACCTAAACTAAATGGATTAAAAACAATTTCCAATCTTCTGATAATTCCAAATTTGGCTTTATGTTATTTTATTTTATATACCCCTACCACTGAGCTATAAAAACAGCACCTTGATTGTATTTTGAAACACATTTAGGCAAAATTCTAGTTCAAAATTAAAAACAATCAAATACAACTAAAAATACAAAATCATACCTTCCATACTCCAGTGGAAGACTGCAGTTTCTGTAACTAAGGCTATTGTGTTGACATTGATCCACTTCCAGAATACAACATCTTCATTCATTGTATGAGCTTTCATCTTGCTTTTCATTTCAATATTAAATATTTGCAAAGTTCTCATAGCTGATAAATGAAATTTATACTTAAACACATGAAAAGAAAACAACCGATTATAGTTTGACTCAAATTTTTAAGATGAAAATGTGATTTACATTGAATCTCTTGGGGAAGATAAAATTTTTAATATATTTTAGATTTTTACATAATTGAAAAAGAGCAAAATACTATCTTCCCCTAAAATGTGTTGCATCAATTGCTAAGTTTTCAAACCAAGTTAATTTACAATTAGACAAAAATCTTTTCAATAGGAAGCCTCAAAACAATTAGTAAAACAATCTTTACAAAACATTCTAAAGATAAAGTTTGGAACTACATGAAAGTTTTGCAATAGAAAAAATTGGCCATCAAGATAATATTAACTGCAGCCACTTAAATATTAACACTCACTAGATGCATGCAAAATATCTCCTTACTCCTTGTCATGTGACTGCCAGAGCTAGTTAAAACTGCAGTATCTATGTTGACTTAATTGCTAAAGATCTCGCAACAAAATTTCCATGTAACGATTTCAGATTTAAAGTAAGTTTAAATCAGGGTTGGCAAAAAACCTGGTTTTATCGAAAAAAAAAAAAGTTTTTTTCGTTTAAACCAAGTTTTTTTAGTTTAAACTGGGTTTTTTAAAGACATTCTTATTGCATATACATGCATATTTATAGATAAAAATGGACATTGTTGGATTATAAGTAGTGTAACTTCATTTTAAAATAATTTAAATTAGATAGTGATTTTATGCAGAAAATTGAAAAAAATTCATATTTTAATTTAAACAGTATTAGCAAACAGTCTTATACTCAGATAATAAACTGCTCAACAGTGAAACATTGATACTCTGAAAATCTTTACAAACTTTTGATTACTAATAAACATTTGGATGTAGTTTGATAAACATAATACAGTAAAACCTCTATAACGGACACTCCCGAATAGCGGACACCTCTATTTAACGGACAGTTTTCCAATCCCCACTCCCAAAACCTAAATTTTTGTATGTTTAACCTCTGAATAACGGACATTCCGAATAGCGGACACTTTATTCGGCGATAAAGGATGTAAAAATATGTTTTAAAGAGATTTAAAAAAAAAAAGCATAAAGGCCTTTGAATTTATTAGGACAACGTGTCACAAATTTTGTGATCACAGATAAACGTAGATAAAGAGCTGGGGACCCCCCCCCCCCCTCCCACGTTCAGTGCTAAATTCAGGGTGTTGCCCGGGAGTTATATCTCCCAGAGCTTTGAAATGTCACACAAGAATATTTTGAGATTGTATGCTTTTAAAGGTCAAAAAGAGCAATCCTTCCCTTTCCGCCCGGAACTCTACAATGTCCCATAATGTCCAAACAATGTCCATACAATGTCCTACAATGTCCAATATGCATATATATATATATGCACATAGAAAAACAAATTACATTTAACCGCAAGCAAAAGTAAACTTTTATAACAGATTATTTCGTGCGAATATAATAAACAGTGGATAAAAGTGTGCACAAATTTATTTCAATTTTATTGATTAAAAAATAATTTTAATTTGTGACTAATTATATAATAGTGGTTTTAGGACATATAAAAGTAAATTAATGAAACATTAAGCATTTCTTAGTGATTTTTGAATCTCTTAGGTTTTCCCAATAGCGGACACCTCCGAATAGCGGACAATTTCTGCGTTCCCGAGGTGTCCGTTATTTAGAGGTTTTACTGTATTCTTTTCCACAATTATTCAAATAAATTTTAAATACTTCTTGAAATTTTATTTTGAGTGACAATTTGAAATCTAGTGTAGAGATCTACACGGGCCGGGCCTTGGCCTGAAGCCTGAGGCCAGCCCAGCCCTCGGGCCTTGCTTCTGAAGACCTGGACGGGCCTATAGTTGGGGAACGTTCACGTTGACAGTACAGTTTATACTGTGAATGTTATACTTCCGCGACAAGAAAAAGTGCGTTGACTATTTTAATAAAATCACCCTCAGTATCTATTTTTTCTTCAAAGTTTTAATGCAAAAACGATTTATTCACCAAATGGAACTGATTTAAGTTAAAAATTCTCAATATTATGATATGTACCTATAAAATTTATATAAAAATGTATTTATTCGCTTTGGCGAGATTTTGGCGCTAATAAACATGTGTTGTACAAAAATTGCAAACCTTTTACAGATAATGGCTTCCCGCATTTTCCGAATTTCCTGTCAGTTAAGAGATAATTACTTAAAGATCGCGGTACTTAATCTGCAATACATATTTTTTATTTTTGAAACTTTATAAAATACAGAAAAAATTTTTGTGGATTTGAATTTATCGGAAAATTTTACTTGAAATGCATACCAAATATGACAATAAAATATTAAAGTAAAATTAAATAAATGAAAAGGTTTTTATTTAAGTGCTGAGGTTAAGGATCGACTGAAACAGATTTTAAGGTCGAAACTGATACGGACTTTCGGTGATCTTTCTATTTTCGACTGAAAACGAATGTTAAAAAAAAAAAAAAAAAAAAAAAAAAAAAAGTAAGCCATACATGAATGTACATAATTATTTATTAATTATATGTATTTATTAAATATGCATGGTTATTAATTAATTATACATATTTTTAAATATACATAATTATTTTAATTAAATGTATTTATTAAATATGCATAATTATTTATTAACAGTATATATTTATTAATTAATTATACATATTTTTAATTATACACAATTTTTAATTAATTATGTGTGTGACTCAAGTGCACTCGCTGTATCTTAAACCCAACACTTTTTATTTTCATAAAATAGAATATAATTGAACCACGATACAGAAATATTTTATATTATGCCAATTTATTTTATTATTATTTTTTTATATATATAAAATATTTATTTAATTAGTGTTAGGCATACACAGCTCGATTATCTTTTATAACAATTTTTGTAAATGATCGTTTGTTGTGCTAGAGCCTATCTCGAAGAGTATTCGAAGCACTTTTGCAGTTTCAAAATAAAAATTTACTATTACTGTTTGTTAAGTTTTCAGCTTTTAATGAAAACATAAAAATAATCACATATGAATTGCTTGCTTTATAATTCGCATTCACATCTTGAATCAATGATTATTGTAAATAGTAAATTGGATCAATTGTAAACAATGAAGTTCATAGCAATAAATAGTTTCATTTGAGCCTCATTTTTGGTCTTAAGTCTTCATTTTCCCTGGATTTCGTTCTACCGAAATCCATTCAACGAATTGCTATTTATGTTTAGAGGCAATAGTAGAAATAAAAAACATTACATATAATTATGCTAATATAGTATACAAGTTTTAACGTGAATATGGGATTGAATAACAAAAATAAAATAAAATAAATAAAAATAAAATAAAATAAAATAAATAAATAAAAAGAAAAAAAAAATATTGATTATAAAAATAAGCTTAAAAGTTTATTTTACATATTTTTATAGTGTGTACATTCTATAACTTGTTTCCTTTTAGATTTGTTTTCCTTTTTACATTCAATATTTTTAATTGTATCTTAAACGCAATTTTAGAAGGGGTGGCCTTCCCTAACGAAAAAGAAATTGCTGTTTTTTCTTTCTTTCTTTTTATTTTCTCTTTTATTTATTTATCTTGTTAATTGCGGTAAAACCTCGTGTCTTTTTTTTTCTCCTCCCTACATTACATGCTGATGGCACCATTTCGACGAATTGCTATTTATGGCTATGGGCAATAATAATAATAATAAAGCATAATTATGTTAATATAATACAAAAGTTTTAGCGTGAATATGGGATTCCAAATAAAGGAAAAATATTGATAGATAAAAATAAGCTTAAAAGTTTATTTTGCATATTTTTATAATGTAGGGGAAGATGGGGATACTTGAGCCATTTTTTGAATTTTAATTTTTTTAAATTTTTTATAATTTCTTAGAATAAAATAAAATATTGAAAATGAAAATTTAATATTTTTTCTTCAACTGAAAACCACTTTCAATTAATTTTGAACTATTTTTCTATGTATAATAAGTGTTTATTTTTTGTTTTACATCGTGGCTCAAGTATCCCCATGGGGGGGGATACTTGAGCCATAGTGAAAGATACTTGAGCCACGACGGAAAAATACCTACAAAAGTAATTTTTTTCGCTTTATTTTTGCACAAACATTTTACAGAATGATAAATTATGAAACATAAAGTCCTTCAAAACCAATTGAGAAAACAAAGCTAGTAATAAGAGCATTTTTTGTCGTTAGAACTGGCTGTCGAAGGATAATTTCAACTTGACTTATAACGACGGTAGAAGCCTCCTCAGTTCAGAGCCATTTAAATTTGGAATCTGCAATTCATCGGGCAAATTTCATTTTCAAAATATTAAGCACTTATCCAACAAATATTTTTACAGTTTTCTTTCTTGCATATTTTATTAGTAACCAACTATCAATAGAAGGTTTTCTTTTCACATCATCACCATCATTGACAGAATTTTCCTTTGATGATACTGTCAAACTCATGCTTTTAATTTAGTATCTGTCGGAATTTAAGCCAGATGTATCATTTTACTATTTCAAACACTTTTTTGATTTCACAGGAAAAGATTTTGTCTTCCTCTTTGGCTCCAAGCAGGTAAGTTTGAACTGGGATTTTTGTTGCTTTTCTTGTTTTTTGTGCGCCTTTTTTTACTAATTTTTCTTCAATTTTCTTAGTTAAATAAAAAAAAAGTTACAGCAACAGAGGTCACGATTTCAATATAAAATATTAATCTTAATATGTTATATTAAAAAATAAATATTTTAATATGTTGGACTTAACTAATTAAAGTATTAGATATTATAGCCTGTAAAACAGTTTTAAAAAGTTATTTTAATTTAATAAAAGTTAAATTGAAAACTATGCTTACATTTATCTAGACAGGCTATTTTGTTAGTCAAAATGAAAAATAAAATGGATATTTTCATTTAAAATATATACATTTTGAAACATTTTTAGGTCGTTATTTTTTTAAGAAAAAAAAAATAAAATGAAAAATTATTCTCCCTTTTATCCAGAAAAAAATCTATTAGTGAATATAAGGATGGAATTTTATTTTTTGTTTGTTTCACCCATGTTTAATTTCTAGTAGGGGTGGTTGAGACATGGCTCAAGCATCCCCACTCTCACTGGCTCAAGTATCCCCACTACCACTATTTTTGTTTCCTAGAGTTTTACTAAATAAAGCATGCAGCTATTAGAACTATTTTAGATACAAAATACAATTGAAACTATGCTTATTAAATTTATGTATATAGTTGCAACTTTAAACAAAACTTTAATTCCAAAAAAACAAAAAAACCATGCACCCAAATATTTACTTCAGATAGGGAAAAGACAACTATTAATCACTATACTTTCAAAATGGTACCAATATGTGTGATTTCTTTTTTACATGTTCAGAACTATAAATATGTTACCATATTGGCAGTTTTAGAAAGAAAAATTAACCAACTGTAAAGATAATATGGGTGGCTCAAGTATCCCCTATGCTCAAGTATCCCCACTCTCCCCTATACGTGCAATAACTTTATAATGCTTTAAATATGTAGATTCTTTATATAAAATACAAATTTGAATTCATGTGGTTATTCTGCTCAAACATGAATCTTTTTAACGACAAAAACGAGTCCTTTTTAACAAAAACTTAGACATATGCAAGGCAATGAGGGGGGGGGGGGGTGTCAAAAAAAAAAAAAAAAAAAAGACTTGTTGAAAACATTACTGTTTAATACTATTTGCTGATTCACTTTTTTTATTTTCTCTTAAAATCCTGATAGAAATTTATTTCTGAATATTGAATATTATTTAATTGTTAAATTTTTAAGTCACTTTTTACTTAATATTTTTTTCGTGAGGAGGGCAGAAAAATTTATTATTCCGATGAAACCTGGATAAATTTTGGTCATACGAAGTCAAAAGTATGGCAAGACACAACTGTAAAATCATCACAACAAGCATTTTTAAGTGGTCTATCGACTGGACTAAAAGCACCTTCTGGTAAAGGTTCCAGATTAATTATAATTCATGCAGGAAGTGATGATGGCTTTGTTCAAAATGCTTCCGAAGTATTTCAAGCAAAAAAAAGTACTGGTGATTATCATGGGGAAATGAACGGAGAATCATATGAGACTTGGTTCAGAACAAAACGTCTCCCTAATATTAATCCGAACAGTGTAATAGTAATTGATAATGCCCCATATCACAGTGTTTTTAATGAGTACATCCCTAAGACATCTTCCAAAAAAGCCGACATTCAAGAATGGTTGTCAAATAAAAATATTCCATGGGACAAGGATATGCTAAAACATGAATTGTTAAATATTGTGTCATCAATTAAAAAGCAGTACGAAGCGTACAAAATCGATAAAATTGCCGAACAGCATGGACATAAAATTTTAAGATTACCTCCGTATCATTGTGAGTTGAACCCGATTGAACTTGTATGGTCTCAGGTGAAAGGGTATGTGGCCTTAAGAAATCGCTCTTTTAAAATGGATGAAGTAGAAAAACTTACGCAAGAAGCATTTTCACATGTTACACAACATAACTGGCAAAATTATATACAGCATGTAATAAAAGAAGAAGAAAAAATGTGGGAAATGGATAACCTCAGTGAAAATACTGTAGGAAGCCTTTGCATTGAAATCAATAGTGATAGCGATTCTAGCGAGGACGAAAACACTTACAATTAAGGGTATGTGAATCGATTTAATATTTTTTACGTATTATATTTATTTAATAAATTTGTTGCATGTTCTTTCACTCTTGTAATTTTAAATCAGTTTCAGTTTAGATTTGTTTTCCTTTTTATATTCAATATTTTTAAGCACATCTTAGACGGGGTTTCAGAAGGGGTTGCCCTCCCTAACGAGAATGAAATTACTTTCAATTGTCTTTTCTTTTTTGTTTCGATCTTTCTTTTTCTCTATTTTTTTCTTTCCTTTTTTTAAATGCCTGTTAGACATTTATTTTTGAAAATTTAATTTTTTTTCCATGTTACATTTTTTAATTGTTGTCCAAATATTTTAATGTATCTTAAACGGAATTTTAGGAGGGGTGGCCTTCCCTAACGAAAAAGAAATTGCTTTCTTTTCTTTCTTTCTTTTTACTTTTTATTTATTTATTCATATTTGTAATGCCAGTAGAGAAATTCAAGTTTGAATATTTTTTTTTCTTTTTCTACGTTAAATTTTGAAGTTTCTTTTTTTTTTATTGGCATGTTATAAAAAATTTCTTGCGCGGATGTTTTAAATAAATATAAAATAAATAGCTTATCTTATGCCCTCTTTATAGTGAATTTTTTGTAAAAAATAAATTAAATAAAAAAAAGTGATCAAGGCTGCAAATCACAATTATAAATCATATCTCATTCGTTCTAAAATCTTTTTTGTTCTAATAGTATGTTTTCTTGTCTTAATTGAAAATATGAAAAGACTTCATGTAAAATACAAATGTGAATTCGTGTGGTTCTTCAAAATTGCACATTGAACAATGTTAGGTTCCTGGTACAAATTACACACATATCACTTTAAATCTGATTATTAAAAACACATTTATCAAAGAAAAAATCACGATTCTATTGAAAAAAAATATATATAGATGATATTAAATTGTAACAATGTTTGTTTTTAACTTTCAAAACATTTTAATTCTAAAGATTTCTTTCAAAGATAAAAAATTCTTGGAGTATATGTATGTTATTCTAATTTAAATAATGTGCTTTGATAATAAATTGTCAATAACCGATTATATTAATCTTTCAAAAAACGATGGAAAAAAATCTTTGAAATCAGCTTTTTGCAAACACAATTCAAAATTCATATTATGTCGCCGAAAAGAGTGCTATAATGCCAGATATTGCAACCCTGTTAAACCAACGGAGTAAAAAGTCTCTATCAGGCTTGTACACACTCGCTTCTTTCTTGTTCCCTGACTATAGTCACTAATCTTTTTGGGTCGGGCCTTAATTTTTTTTTTTTTTTTTTTTTTTTTTTTTTTTTCCCCTAGAGTATCGGGCCGGACCGAGCCTATCTTATTTTTTCCATACGAAGCCGAGACTGATTCTGTTCTTCGTAGTCTTCACGGACCAAAATAATCAGTTCATGTTGAATCTTCGTATGAAAATCATTTTGTTGACGTGGAAAAATGTTCATAAATCAGTAAAGTTTGGCTTGGTCCAATAATTTTTGCAAAATAGGCATATACTTTTAAGTCGTCATTATTCTACAATTAAACATTAGAATTTTTTCTTTTTAAAGAATCTTAAATCACTAGGAATCTTAATATAGAATTAAACACATAAAAAAAAGATGATTATGAAGTAATTTTCGTTTAAACTGAAAACTGCAAAATTTCTTTTAAACTGTTCATTCATGCAAAATGAATACAACAATACGCAAGAAAAAAAAATATATTAAACATTTACATCTGCTAAGAAGGAAACGTAATTTTTTTTCCAATGTCTTAGAAGATTTTACTTTTACCATATACCATTTTTTTAGATTTTTAATGTAATAATAATAATAACTGAAACATTTGGTCGTAACTCTTCCGTTAGAGAAAAGATCAATGTCCTTAGAAATTCATCCGAACCGGGATGGGTTTGGGCAGAATTTTAAACTTTTTTCTGGGGCGGGCAGAGCCGAGTTCGGGCCAAAATTAACTTTTGGGCCGGGCTGAACCGGGCCAATATTTTTTTCGTTCGGGCTGGGCCAAAATTTTAACTTTCTGCCCGGGCTCGGGCCTGGAAATTTCGGCCCGATCAGACCTCTAATGAAATCAACATTTTCAGTCATTAGATTTAACAGATAACAGCAAAAAGATAAATGCTATAATTTAGTGAATACTCACTTATACAACTTAATATTTTGATTCTTCAAGAAAATCTCATCAAGAAAAATTTCTTTTACAGCTTCAGCAAATTCTTAAAAGATCATCAAGTTATGGTATTAATAGATTTAAATAATCAATTTTTTAAAAATATTTTGTACTAAATATATACATTTTTTAAAATCTATTTTATCTTTGATCAATTAAATGTTTAAAGCTTTTTCTTTAGAACAATAAATATGGTCATCAACGCATACTGATTTTAATCCTATACATAAAAAAAAATGATACCCACTATATCTGACGCTAATTGCTGAAATAAAGTGTTAAAAGTAGAAATCATTTATAATCAAAAATCTTAAATACGTAAATTATAAAAGAAAAAAAAAGAGAATGTCATTAGATATCTAAAAAACAGTTTGTTTAAACCAATTTGTTTAAACCGTGCCAACCCTGGTTTAAATGAAAAAGACTTAAAGTATCGAATGAAATTCAACTTATAAGACACACTTAAATGTGTTTTGAGAATGTAAGCATGGAAAATTAGGTTTCAGAAGATGACAAGCTAAGTGGAAGGCCCTTCCGAAGCATCCTCAAATGAGAAAGCTGAAAAAAGGTTTTTTTTAAAGATAACTACATATTACATATTCTATTTCAGCAGATTCTAAATATCGTATTGGCAGCAACATTAAGTTGCTACACGAAAAACAAGAAAAATTTACAATAGATGGGGACCTCATGAGCTGACAGAAGAGCAAAAGCTGACAAAGAGTGTCAATGCAACAAGAAATGCTGGTGGATTATGAGACCATTAAATATCTTTATGAAGTCTTAACATGAGATGAAACATTGATTTACCAATTTGATCCACAAACTAAACAGAATCTTCAGATTGGATGTTTGAAAATTAACAACTGCTAAATAAAGTCAAATAACTAAAAAAAGGGGCTACATTTACCAAAAAGTGGTGATACAGCCTTGATACATTTAAGATTTAAAAAAGATGTTACTGTGAAACCTTGTGTAACCACCTCCCTGAATGATCTTTTTTCATGAAAAAAAAAAAAAAAATATATTCTCATAGGCTCAATACTAATTTTACCTGATTAAGAGACCATCCCAATTGAAACAAATTCTGTTTTTCTGATCACTTGATAAGGTTTTATCAGAAAAATAATTCCCAAAAGTGCATTTTTCAATTAAACTTCTAAACTAAGTTTGATTTTTTTAATATTATTATTCCAGCAACTTTTAAGTATTTAAACCCCTTTAACTTTTTAGGTAATGAACTTAACTCTGATAAATTAAAAATGGCGGTCAATAAAGTCCCCTGCCCTATACTGTCAGGAAACTTTCAAAGAAAGATAAGATAATGAATTTGTTTACTCCGGCCAAAAAGTACATTCATTTACTGAATTTTGAAATAAAAGTTATGAAAAGATAAAACCATAAAATCAAAGCAAAAAATGTCAATATTCATTTTTTAAACTCTGCAGTATTTAACTTATGCAATAATCAACTTTTATTTTGATACTTAAATTTTTATAATATATATTTTTTCTAATGTGAAAAATAAAGTTAGTAACATTAATTGTTATCTTTCTTCAATAATTAAGATCTAGATTTAAACACGACCTCAATTAAGAGACCACCTTTCTGAATGACCAATTTTTATTGAACAGAACATGGTCTCTCTAGGGAGGTTTTACAATACTGCCATCGGTATACAGAGTTTTGTCTACAAGGTCATTAAAAAGTTACAAGAGCAACTAAGACAGAAAGAAGAGTAATTTTTCTACACCATGACAATGCTTCAACTAATTCTATTTTAACACAAATAAGATCCATTTGGTTGGGCATTCACTTTACAGCCCTGATCTTGCTCCATGTGATTAACTTCACAAAGTTGGAAAAAGCCCATTGTGGTTCAAATTAACAAGTGTGAATATTGCATCAGAACAGTAACCTTCTCCAAAGAAATGAGCTTGAATATATACAGTAGAACCCCATTATAACGAACTTCAAGGGACCGAAGGTTTTATTCGCTATATCTGGTGGTTCGCAACATCCGAACCTTTATAAAAATGTTAGGGTTCACAAAATGTGTACAGTAGAGGACCAGAAGTCTGCACTGTTTGGGAGAGGATGTTGTGCAGATTCCGGGATTTTGCAGATTTCAGGCCATTGAAATAATAAAGATAAAAATAATAATCTAATATTTTAATACTATTAATTTTAAGTTATTTTATTATGAATGAAAAAAAAAAAAAAATCAAAACAATATAAAAACAACTTATTTTTTTAACTTTGAAAACATTTGATCAATAATTGTTTGTTTACAAACTTTAGATTGTTCTAAGTTTTTTTTTTTGCAAGTTATATAGTCATTAATTCCTGTTCAGTAACAATTTTCTTGTTTTAAGAAATTAAGATATTCCCCCCCCCCCCCCCCTAGATTCAAACTTTTAAAAAAACGAAAATTCAAAAAAATTATCGTAAAATAACTTAATGAATAAAATACAAGATCTTGCATGTGATAAAAATGCATGTGCATATCCAATTTTCTTTCCACTTCATAACCAACTTTTGCTGCATTCTTTGTAAAAAATACGCCAGGACCCAGGTAGACTTTGTTAGCGAAAGATGACTAATCAGAAGACTGCATTTTCGAAAACAGCAAAAATTGCCACAAAACGCAGGTTTCTGATTTGTCAAACTCATTTCACTAATCAGCTGAAAATCTGTCTAGTTTCAGTGATCAAAGAAAATGTTCAGAATCTGTCATTTGCTTTGGAAAGACTTCATTATTTCTTTAACTTCCTTCTTTTAGCACCATGGAAGAAAGATGTTTACATCTGCAAGCCTGTGCGGATTTTGGATACTGACAGATTTTAGGTCAGTGGATTTGTGATGCTCTACTGTATATTTTTAGCTGCTATCTTTCTATCCTGTAGTGAAGTATTAAGAAAAAAAAAATGCAAAATCTATTGAATGTGATCCTTAATGAATTAAATTTATTAAAATTGGTTGTATTAAACCAATTTAAAATAAAGACAAAAATACAGTATAGTGCTGATTATATGAACAAGTAGATACCGACTCTAGTTCGGATAAGTAAAAGTTTGAATAAAAGGACAGACAATTTAAGAAATGTTCCCGACTATACTCCAACCTTTACACTTTTTCCAGACTTTGGATTCTAAGTCTTGTTATTGTTAGCGTGTTTAAAAATAGTTGTTTTTTTGTTTACTTTATTATTTAAATTTATCATCTTCTGAACTTCAGAGACTACAATTTAAGGAAAAAAGCTTCTGAGTATTGTTTGCTTCAAAGAAGACTTTATTTCAATGCTGCAATATTTCAAATTATTCTTAAATAAATCCGATATGTTAGCGTTAAATGTGTTACTAAGCAGCTGTGATAGGAATAATGAAAAATGACTGACAAGTGGGAATGATCCCACATACAGAATGGCTACCATAAAAGAGAAAGAATGCATTTCTTCCTACCCTTTAATAAAAAGACTTATTACTAATTTGCACTACATTTTACTGGACGACATGCATTTTTGCACTTTGTTATAAAATAAGAATAATCCTTTTTCACAACTGCAAAAAAGTTTTTTTAAAAAAATCATGGTCAGATAGAAAAAAGTTTGCTATAACTAATTCTTAAGATTTTCAGAGGTTCACTATAAAAGAATAAATAAGCATTAAATACAATAGGAAAATGGCGAGACCAAAATTTTAGTTTGTTATATCCATGGGTTAGTAACATACTGGGTTCGCTATAATGGGATTCAATTGTATATATAAACTGCTTTTAAAGAATTAACTTTTTTAGTGTCAAATACATTTTTCGACATTGGATAAGAGAGCAATGGCATCCTTTGGCAGCATAACAATAAATGTATCAAGTGCAAAAAGTTTTTTTTTTTTTTTTGGTCCTTCCTGGAGAGAAAATTAAAAAATCTTATGTTACAGATTTTTGGTATTGCAAAACTTTCACAGTGATCCTGATAGTAGACTTCAGACTATCCAGGCTAGCGTGATAGAAAGGTAGGCCAGATAATGAAACAAAATCTAGATATCCCAGAGTTCTACAGTCATAGTTTGCCTCCCAACCAATGCAATTAAAAACAGTTTACACAAGAGGCTTGCCTATTCATATTTTAGTATTCTTAATACAGATTACTACTCTGAAAATGGTTGTTATAGATTAAACATTTAAAAAATTTTATTATTACAGCAAATGGATCATGAATACATACATTTTAAAATAAATTTTATTAGAAAAGGATGTGCAATTTAATTGCAGAAACAAAAATTATTTACCCTGGCACAATATACCAATACAGTACATACAGTTTTAAAACAAAACAGCCTAAAACTGAATTTTACAGGGAGAAAAAAAAACTTCTTGTATTATTCTTTAATTAAAATTAAATGTGAAAAGTTAGACTAAAGATAATTCAAAATTGTAGTTTAGATTTTGAAAGAAGATCTTTGGTGAAGAAGTCGTCTGCCTTTTTGGTCTTCCAAGATGGCAAGGACAATCATAAATCTCAGCAGATACTAGAGTATCTAACATGGCAGAGCAATTCTTAATTTTATCATGTTGAATTTTTACTAAGTCAGATAGTCAGAAGTTTACTATACTGTATCTTAAATCAACAAATAAATATTCATTAAATGTAAAATTTACATGCATTCTAACAGATATTGATATTTAAGCATTTGACAAGAAATTCTAAAGAAGATGCTTAAATCATTTTTGTGGCAATAAACTTTTTTTTTTAAGCAAATGATACAGAATTCAATTTAACTGAACTAATTTTTAAAAAATCAAATTGCATAATATGATTTCAATTTCGATTTTAAAATAGATTGCTACTGATTAGAAATTTACCACATTAACACTCAAAAAGGTAAAATGTTAATATGGTAAGAAGGTACCATATTAACACATTCATAATATATTATCGTAGAATTTTATAATTTAGAATATTTTATTGCAATAAAAATGTGTATCTAAGAATTATAGAATATTTTATTGCAATAAAAATGTGTATCTAAGAATTATAATATACATGCTATGTGTATCTAAGAATTATAGAATATTTTATTGCAATAAAAATGTGTATCTAAGAATTATAATATACATGCTAAAATAAGAAAATTTAGTGTAATAGAATTTTGTTTAAAAAGTAATAAAATTCAAACATTAACAAAAAAAAAAAAAGACAGGTCTATACGATAACACAACATGCAGGGTGGATCAACAATGACATAACTACTGAATTAATAAACTAAACAATGATTGGTTGATTTTTGTCGTCCGATTATCTACGCTAATGGGATATAGGACCAGGGGGAGTGCCCTCCGTGGGGGTCTTTCTAAGGGAACCTAACCCGTATTTACGCAAGGTTCGAAGAAAACCACGGAAAACTCCGAACGGTTAGGCCGACAGCCGCGATTGGGTTCGAACCCAGCACCTGCCGTCTACCAGTTGAGAGGTCCGAACCTCTCGGCCACTGGTGGGGCAAACTAAACAATGAACTTTAATTCAATTCAAATGTATCCCAGTAGCAGAAAATTCTCAAGGGTGCAAGAGAGATACTTCAGGAGCAGGGTTGGGTTTTTGCCGGCAGAAAGTGGTTATAACCGGTTTTAACTGGCAACAACTGGCATAAAGACATTCTGTGACATAATCTGATTTTTTTTTTTTAGTAATATTAAATTTATTAAGTAGTTCATCCTTAAATAATTAGTACTTAAATAATTTAGAATAAATATAATGCACACAAATAAAATATTGTGGATAGTTTTAATTAAAAAAAAAATTTGATTTTTGAAAAATTGAGTAATGTAACATTTTTTTTTTTTTTTTTTTTTGTTTTGTTTTTTTTGTTTTGTTTTGTTACACATATGTAATTTATCTTTAAACAATTATTTTAAAATCTCAGTTTAAAAACCAAAATAGAAAACTATATGCAATGCTTATTTTAAATAAAGCACTAAAAAGAAAAAATATATTTTGTTTCTTCAATATTGTAAAATAATTGTACTTAAGATATTTCATTAAATTTTCTTTGTCTGTTATTTTTTGTGCTTCAATTATTTACTTATATATTTTCAAAAAAAATTGCATTATGTTATTTATTTAAAAATAATCTGAAAAGTAATTTGTTTTAAATAAGAACTTTTTGTAAATTTATTTTTAAAAAGAAATAGAAATTCAACTGTAAACAATAATATTAATAATTAAACTTGTACAGTATCAGGTTATTGTTGTGAAAGTTTCTGTTTTTCAAGTGAATGAAAATTAGTGTTTTAAATAAGCAAGGTATGTATTTATATGATCATTTTTAAACGTTTTGATACTTTGAATAACATTCATAATCTTATGTTTTAATTTTTAGCTCAATGGTTTACATATCAAATGTAAGTGTGAATTATGAATCATTGCTGAGTAAAGTTCTTATTTAGTACTGTTTCTTAGTTTCTGCCAGTTTTTGCCACTTACTGGCAGAAACCAGTTTCTGCCATGCCGGTTTTAACCAGTTTCTACCGCTGGTTTTAACCACCCCGGCAGAAACTTGCCAACCCTGTTCAGGAGGCAGAAAGTAATCTGCAAGTAAAATATTTTACAACTGAAGCATTAAACAATCACTTGTAAGCTTTTATGAATTTATTCATTTTTATTAATAAGAGCCAGCCCAAGGTGTACGCGAAGTGCATCACCACCGGGGGGACACTGAGCCAGAGGATAACTTTATAGGTTTTTTTTTTTTTTTAAATATAAACACATTTTCTGTAACAAGGCTGTGACTGGCTCGAGAAACTATTCTTTGTTGCATTTAAAAAGGAATATTCGCATGTAGATCACGATTCTGTTCTTTATATAAATGGAACTGTCCAAGTACTATTAATTTGCAAATTGCTTTGTTATACTGAGAAAGGAAACAATCACGAACCCAAGGAATCACCACCCTTCCCTGCTCCCCTTGCAGGATGCTAGACTTTGAAACATTTATGGCAAACTATCACTTCCAGCTATTTAAGCCAATTATTCAAGAGTCTTCTCAGGGGAGATTCTGGGTGAAAAATTTTTTCAGAAATTCACATCCCATTTTTAGAAATCTGAGGCAGGGAGGAGGGATTCCACGAGTTACTCCCATAAGTTGACTTGCGCTGCAAGAAGAAATTGGGAGATAGCTGATGGCACAAGGCAGCTTATGATTATGGCAGATGCAAGGGAGTGGAAATTATGTCAAGTAATGTCCATATATATCTTTAGCTCCATGATCTACCCATTTAAAAAAGATCGATGTTTGGGAGGTGTCCATTTTAGATATGAAGAACTTGGCAGCTGCCTCGTTTGCTATTTTCTATAAACAAGTGCATCGTATATATCAATATCTCAACCAAATTTGTTGGCCAGTTTCTTCTGCTATCTTCTTTTAAGATAATATTTTTTTTTCTTTATTTTTAAATTGTGACACAAAAGAACAAATTTAAAAAGATTTTTAAATGTGCTCGACCTTTATACAAGGATTTTTTATTTTCCCTTTGCTTTTTAAAAATGGCTGATATTATTAAAATGGTTTGACCTTTGAGGGTGGCTGACATTTTGAAACAATCTGGTTTTTGCCATGCAATAGCACGCATATTTATAAATCAACTTGGATATGACTAACTATAACTAAATAATGTACATAGTAATGTCTTGACCGAGTTTGTTGACCAGCTCCAAGTGCCATTTTGTTAAAAAAAAATAGTCATTCAAACAGCTCACATATAGGTATAATAAAAAAAAAAAAAGCAAATTTTCTCCCCCCCCCCTTTTTTTTTTTTTTTTAAATCTTCCAAGGTAATTTTTTTTCAAAAGGGTGGTAAAAAGCCCTTCTTTGCCTACTTCCCACCCACCGACGCCTGTGGCATGCACTTTCTTATTTGCAAATCTTATAAACCCAAGTTGAGTAGAATTATTTTACCTTGATTTCTCATTAGCAAAAACATCTCTCCCTCCACCTCCTCAAAAAAATTAATAGTGTACATTACAAGAACATAATCCAGAAAGAGGGAAACTTTTTGGAGAGACTCTTTTTGCAGGACTTGAAATTCAATTTTCCAGAGGAGGGGAGTCTCCCTACCACCATTTATAAATGGAGGGGAGTTTAGCTGTTTGGGAGGGAGAAAAAAATCTTTAAAACCTACTGTTATTTTATGTACTATTTAAAAAATTACATGAATACAGACACGACAAAACACCACTAAAGCAATTTTTATCAACAACTCTGAATAATTATGCAAAATGTGTTTTTTAGTTAAAAAAAAAAAGAGTAAATCAATTCCCTCCCATTGCTAATTACTTTTGTTAAAAGGTCTAGTAACAGGTATGAGATTGCAAAAAGTTAAAAAAAGAGGAAAAGCGAGAGAACCGGGAAATGAGAAATTACTTTTAAATAGCGCGCGTTAAAGGCAATTAAAATTATTTTATTTGCAATAATAAAATAATATTTTTTCTTAAATCCTGTTTTATTTTATTTTATTTTTGTTTGTGGAAGGGGGGGGGGGGGTCAGAATGAATCAATTTATGCAAATTCTACTATAAGTGATTCTGAAATGAAAGTATCTATTTTAAGTTCGTATTTCTAATGCAATTTTTGCACAGCAATCTTAGCTAGTTCAGGGCTCCCAACACATTTTAGTTCTCAAAAAGGGGGAAAGGGGACCATTTTTATTTTAAAAGGGGACTTTGGGGGACCATTTTTGTTTAAAAAGGGAACTTTGGGGGACCATTTTTGTTTAAAAAGGGAACTTTGGGGGACCTTTTTTATTTAAAAAGGGAACTTTGGGGGACCGTTTTTGCTTAAAAAGGGGACTTTGGGGAACCAATTTTATTAAAAACGGAAACCAAAAAAAGGATCATATGTGTGTAAAAATATAGCTCAAATTTTCGTAAATAAGAAAGTAAATTTTTAAAATTACCCCAGAAAATATGTTAGATGGTTATCTTTATAAGATTTCATTAAACAATGTTCACAATTTTATTTAAGCACATTTAAATATCGTACTGAAAAAGTATATAAAGCATTCAATATTTCAGCATTCACATTTATTGAAAAAAATTCTCGTTACAGGTAAAAAATAGTGATCAATTAATAAAAACAAGTAAGTGGGTAAGTATGATCACAGATCATTCAGAGGCTTTTATTTAATATTCCTTTCAAAACATTCTAACCTTTAATTAATAAACCAAAATTGTTAATAATTAAATTTGTTAAAAATTAATAACTGCTTATAATAATTAAATCCTTACATATAGATGGGGATGATATAAGGTAATGAGAATGGAAGTAGAGAGAGAGAATAAAGAATAACATTATTCATAACCTGGCCTTTCATTTAAGATATTACATGACATGATTAAATTTTTTGAGAATTTTTTTCAATAACGTCCCCTGGCGACAGAAAAGGATGAAAAGATGCTAATTATTGAGATATGTTGAGATTTTTTTTCCTTAATTTTTTAGAAAATTTGTGAAGTGGTAATGAACGCAATTAAACACTAAAACATCTGCTAGTGGTGAAAAAATGAGTTAAGACGGTGGGAAATGGGTGCTTAGGCCAAGAGTTTTAAAAGGATGTGCGAAAAAAATCAATTTTCCGATTTCCCACCCCACACACACATATGAAGAAATACCCCTAATTGTCTGGAGTTAAAATAGACCCTAGCAAGATGTTGGACTCGATGAGCTACCTCCTTCGGTTAACCCTTCAAATGAGATTGAATCTTGCTGTAGTTTAATTAGGGGTTGAGTTAGAAAATTGCTTAAAATACTTAAGTTAGAGCCTGGAGAAGTAAAAAAGAAACTTAGAAATTTCATCCCACTGCTCCCCCACACACTTCTTAAAATTTTTTGTGTGTTATAAAAAATATCTAAGATTTTAAAATCGATAATTTGATTACTTTTCTTAATTTCTTTTATTTTTCTAAAATTAATATTTGGATTAGTGCTGACTACTACCACTCAGAAATAAAAGGGGTCAATAAGTTCTTCTATATAGCCTATAATAAAAAATCAGACATAAAATAATGATAATTAGAGGAGAAATGCTCAGATTTAAATAACATGTTATACAAAAGCGCTTCTTTTTCTTTCTAAAAAGCAACATTTGAATAAAATAAAATCTTACTTTTTATGAAAATTACACATTCAGAATTAGTGTAAAAAATTAGGCATATATGCATAAGTTTAAAATCTATAAATGCAGTATATGTAAATATTCCATACCCCCAAGAACAATCCTTGTCAAACTAATTGGATGTGGCAATCCCAAAACTTTCTTTTACCTCATACATGTTAATACTTCAAAATTCGCTATCACAGTCCCAAAATTAAATTGCAATCTATGCCCATCATGAGAATTCTAAA
Source organism: Maratus speculifer (assembly GCA_964019185.1). NCBI lineage: Eukaryota > Metazoa > Arthropoda > Arachnida > Araneae > Salticidae > Maratus > Maratus speculifer. Next base: position 305,944,685 of record OZ025295.1, on the reverse strand, counting down.
TTCTAAAGATATGAAATTTTGTGCATTAGTTCTTCAAATATGACTATCGCTAAACTTGTGCAAATCCCACAAAATGCAGCTCAGGAGCACCATCTATTGAAAGATTAACATCAAAACCTAATCAGTAACAATTTGTGTCAACGTCATACTGAATCCTAAATTAGACAAAAATTTATGCATTAAATCAGATACATCTACAGCAAAAATCCTTAAAAAAAAAAAAAAAAAAAAAAAAAAAAAAAAAAAAATTGCATTATAGCAGCGCTACTTGTTAATGAATTTACATCAAAATGTAAAAAACATCAATTCATCTTAAGGACTAACTGAATCTAAAGTTTGATGGAATCCCGTGTAATAATTCTGGATATAGAACTATTGCAGATATTGCAACAAATGCAGATTAACAGTGCCACTTGTTGAGATATGATACCAAAACATAAAAAATGTAAATTCATGTCAAGAACTAACCGAATCTGAAGTTTGATAAAAATCTGTGCATTGATTCTGAAAATTGAGCGATTTCAGAAATCGTGAAAAATGCTGCATAGAAGCACCACATGTCGAGCGATTTACACCAAAAACTAATCAACACCAATTTATAGCAGAGGTCAAAAGTTTCCTTCCAGCATAAAATTTTTTGTTGTTTTGAAAGTACAGTAGACTCCCTTAAATCCACAGAGCTTGGGACCAGAGGTTTTGCGGATTTCCGGTCATTGCTTTGTTTACATTAAAAAAAAAATAATTTGAATGTAATTAATAATGAAATCAAAAGTATAATGAATGCATACAATATACTAAAATATTAAAATAAGTAATAAACTAAAATAATAAAAATTTAGATATTTTTAAAAATGATTAAAATACTAAAAGGAAAGATCAAGTTATAATCAATCATGTACAATTAAATATTCATTATAAAAGAGGAAATGTGTTTTTTCTAAATTATTCAATGAAACTTGCCTCATAAAGGTACGTATCAAATTCACATCAGGATCATAAAATAATGAAACTTTATTTCAAGTTTAGCCAGACTTAATAATTAAAAAAGCTTGATTAATACATAAATATATTTGGTAAGATTGTAATTACCAATGATATTAGCAATATCTTTATTTTTTCAGAAATAAATTATTCTTTCTTCATGAAAAAACATGAATTCAATAACCTTAACAAAAATTATAAATTAAAAAATGTATGGAATCGATATAAAACTGAAAAAATCAATTTTTGCACCTACATGTGAATTGAATGTTTCATTGTTTACATCCGTAAAATATATGCGGATTTTAGAGAGTTGCAGATTTTAGGAGTGCGGATTTGAGGGAGTCTACTGTATATCCATATAAAAAGGAATCTGAAAGTGATACTCATACACTTTATTGACATAATAGTTAGGAATTTATTTATGGAATAACAAATGAATATCAATAAATACAACTGATAAAATTAATTTCAAAAGAAAAATGCATGCTTTCAAAAGTTATCGTCCAACTTGGAAAGTTTAAAAAAAAATTGTGTTATAATAGAAAATCACTGTGATCAACTAGATTCACAATTAGTATGTTGCTGTCACACCTTTAGCAAAATGTATAGAGGCACAGCGACTTGGCATCGATTCAATAAACAGTTGAAAATCGGCTGTGGCACGTTTTTCCGCTCAGCTTGAAATTTTTGTGAAAATTCCGGCCATGCTGAATTGGTGTTTTAATAATTTCAAACATGTTTCTAAAGTTCATTCCAAAGATTTTCTATAGTATTCAGATTGGGTGCTTGGGCTGGACATTTCAAAAGCTAAATATTTTTGTGCGAAAGCCACTGCTTGACAAGCTTTCATGTATGCTTTGGTTTCTTATCATACTGAAACTAATAGTTGAGACCAAAATTTTGCTTCCAATAAGGCAGCAAATTATGTTGCAAAATATCTTTATACATTGCATCATTCATCTTTCCGTGGATTTTAACAGACTGACTTGCACCTTTTCTATAAAATGTCCCCATAATGTAACGTATCTCCCACCATGCTTAGTTGTAAGAATAACACATCTGGAATCATGTCTTTTGTTGTTATGTTAAGTCATCGAGCATACTGCCTGCCATCACTCTTAAAAAGATTAAACTTCAATTCATCAGAAAATTCTACTTTATTCTTACTGATTATGTTGGGTGATTTACACGAAAAAAAAAACTAAGCAACACTAATCTATCTCAGGGAGTAACAAAATCGGAAATTTCATGTATTAGTTTTTGAGATAAACCTATTGCGATACTCATAGATAATGCAGCATGGCAGTGCCACCTGTTAAGCCATTTACATCAAAGGATAATCAACATCAAATTATATTAAGGACTAACAGAATCTGAAGTTTTATAAAAATTCGTGCATTAATTCTTGAGATAGAGCTATTAATGAAATTGTGAATAAATGCAGCATAACAGTGTCACTTGTTGAGCGATATGCACAAAAAACTAATCAGCTTTAGTTTATATGAAGGTCTAAGTGAGTCTAAAGTTTTGTGCATTATTTCTTGAGATACAGTGCCCTCAAAATTTTTGCTTCATACACCCATTTTCTGAAAACCATCAAATTGTGTTCAGGACCTTCTAAAACGTATAAATCCATTGAAAACTGGAAGTCAAAATTATTTCATGAATTCAATATTTTTCAATATTTCAATTTTTGTTAGTTTTAATCGTCTGTTTCCCCATAATTCAATGATTCTTTCCATTAAAAAAAAAAGCTTCATTTTTTTGAGGGGGGGGGGGGGAAGGGGGGGGGGTTGAAGCATGTCAAGGTCCGTTATTGAAGGCTGGCCAAACAGTAGCTTAATATAGTAACTTTCCTGTTCTACAATTTTTTAATTTTTAAGAATTTTAATGAGATTCTTAAAATTTGCCTGATTCTGGGGTGATTTTTTAATATTTAGATTCAGGAAAGAATTTTAGTTACGCTTTTTTATACCCATTATAATGCTTTTTTTATGCCCACTTTAATAAATTTTGTCTTTTTGGATTTTTAAACTTATAGTGAATTTCAGAGCTTTTTATTATTTTGCGGCAATTTTTTTCAGACACAGAAAAGGGGACTTGGGGGACCAAAATACAAAAAAGGGGACTAAAGGGGACCTTTTTCCAAAAAGGGGACTTTTGTGGGAAAAAGGGGACCATTTGGGAGCCCTGCTAGTTGTCCAATTCAAATTTTATCATGTTTTCACTTAAAAGTTCATTTAACAAACATGGGAAGCTAATGTTAAATTTGACTTTTATCTAAAAAAAAAGTTAAAAACATTAAAATTTTAGGTAAATTTTTCGGATTCTCAGATTTTTAAAATTATTCAAAATTATTAAAATTCCAATTATTAAATTAAAGTTAATTATTCAAAATTTATATTTTTCGCGATCTATGGAAGAAAACTGCAATTTTTTCGCGATCTATGGAAGAAAATTGCGGGTTTTTTTCGCGATCTATGGAAGAAAATTGCGGGGGTTTTTCGCGATCTTTCGACGAAAATTACATTTTTCTAGCGATCTTTTGATGAAAGCCGTGTTTCTTCGCGATCCTTAGACGAAAATAGTGTTCTTTCGCAATCTTTTGCCGAAAATAGTGTTCTTTCGCAATCTTTTGCCGAAAATAGTGTTCTTTCGCAATCTTTTGCCGAAAATAGTGTTCTTTCGCAATCTTTTGCCGAAAATAGTGTTCTTTCGCAATCTTTTGCCGAAAATAGTGTTCTTTCGCAATCTTTTGCCGAAAATAGTGTTCTTTCGCAATCTTTTGCCGAAAATAGTGTTCTTTCGCAATCTTTTGCCGAAAATCGTGTCTTTTCGCGATCTTTAGATTTAGTATTTGTTCTTTTTCTTCTTACAGGCCAAAAATGATGTTGGTAGTAGAAAATCGGCGTCCTCTAAATTTCTGCGTCCGGGCCCCCCCTTTTCGCACAGCGCTGTTTATATGGCGATCCTTTCACAAAATTCATATTTATTCAGCGGTGCTTTCATGAAATTCGCGTTTATTTCACAATCATTTCACTAAATATGCGTTTATTCCATGATCCTTTCCCGAAATTAGCGTTTATTCTGCGATCTTAGTGAAGAAATTCCCGTTTTATCGCGATTTTTTTTAAGGATAATCGAATTTTTTAAGAAAAATTTTTTTTTTCCGCGATGCTTTGACAAAATCAAAGTTTCTATCGCGATAATCTAGCAAAATTTTCTGCGTTTTCATTTTCTGCAAACGATTGATGAAATTGATTGCGAAAATATGCAATTCAGCTCGGTTCAAAAGCTATGGAAAATCGGTTGTCAACCCTGAAATTCGGAATAACTACCCAAATTTCCGGGCTGATAAACTGTTTCATAACTTTTGGAATCGAATGCGCTAATTTTTTGGAAAATTCGAAACAGATTTACTCCATTCTCGCGGCGGAAAATTGCATGAAACTTGACGGTCGATCGCGGGGGAAATTTGATGATCGATTGCAGAAAAATATCGTGAAATTCAACGATTTTTGGCTGTAAAAAACTCGCAAAATATGTCACTCAATCGCACGAAAACATCACAAAATATGCAAAAAGAGTTAATCGTAGTTTCAAAATGCAAAATTTTTCAGAAAATTCGTAATTTTTTTTGGGCGGGATTTCAAAATTTGAGTGCGAATCCCGCCATCTCGCCCTGAAATTCAAGCCCTGTTTTGTTAAGCATTTTACTTATTACAAATACAACACATTCTTATTCATGAATTTTTGAACGTTTAGTTATTTTGGGTTACTTAAAATAAATTACTAGATTTGTTTTCTTCTTCTTGTGATACAGATAAAGAAAATTCTGTTTAAAAAAAAGAATCGTTCTAAAAATGTTAAAGAATGAGAATATATATGTTTCAGAGATTAACAAAAGAGAAAATTGGGTATTCCAATTTTTATAAAAGTTTTCATCCTGAAAAAGGCTACCCTTTACAAAATTTATATGTAAATACAAAATTTTTTTGTCCTTCTGACGTACTATACAAACAGAGAGGATCTTTCATACTTGTGACTTATGTGTATTTCTGCTTCTTTAACTGAAGTATTCCAAACAATGTTCATTTATTAAAATTTCTTATTTTAATCCAATACCATGTGTTGGTCTCTTGTTTTACTTTTGAATTGCAATGCTACATACTAAGACAGATAATTACAATAAAATTCAGATTTCCTTTTTGAGACTTGATTTTACAATTTATCGGTATAAAATTAAAAGATGGGATGGAATTTTGAAACTTAACTGTTTTTTTAAACCCTAATTTAATATTGTATATAATTAGTAATAATATGTATAAAAATTATGAATATTTAAAAAAAGAAGTCAAGTATTTTTGTGAATGAAGGGAAGGAGGGGTTCCAATGTGTGCTCACACAGGCACCAAAATACCCTCGGGCTAGCTTTGATAATAATCTTAAGTTTTTGTATCAAATAATAAAGAGCTAAACATGATAGAAAGCAAAATAAAAATTCGGAGGAAAAAAGAATCTGCAAAAAACAAAAGAAAAACTGCCATGTTCGTCTCCCATCTTCAATTTTCTGCTACCTGGAAATGTATTAAAAGACTATTTTTAATGTATTTAACGTATTAAAAATTCGGTAATTTATGCAAGTAACCAATTTCAGGTGATTTACATTCAATCTTATTTTTATCCTTAATTTTAAACTATATATCGCTATAAGTGACACAAATAAAATAACAAACATTATTTTTAAAGTTGTTTAGTAAGTCTAACAGACATAAATAAAATTTATTCTCAATTTAAATTAAAAACAGCAAAAAACTATCCAGATGACACTCATGGTAGACTTGTTTTATTATGTATACCTTTTTTTAGCAATAGATTTTAAGACTACTCAAATAAGACTTATAAAAACAAAGTTAAAAATACTTCATTTTTCAGACAACAAAACACTATCAATGACCTCAATAAATTAATGAAAATCACTGCTCTCTAGACTTAATATTAAGAAGAAATTAAAATATGTTAAATAGATAGCACAATCTAAAACAAATTGCAAGAAATACGAAGCTAAATGTTAACTATGAGAAAAGGATTAGCGTTATTATTTTGAGAATAAGCAAAGTAATTGCATAGGACGATTACAAAACAAAAAGCAATGAACACAAATAAGAAAAATGTAAAATTCACTTACTTCCGGATGAAGCTGCATAGAAAAAGAAAAGATTCAATTCATGCATGCAATAATAAAATTTATCACATAAGAAATTTTACTTACACAAGAAATAATTATGGCACAAAATAAGTGATATTTAAAAAATTTAAAAAGAATTCACTATAATATATTTAACATAACATGCAAACATAGAAAAAAAAATATTAAAAATATCACTTGTGAAACAATAAGTTTTACAATAAATACATTCAATTGCAATGGTAGATGCCATGGTTTAGAAAAACATTTCATGCAAATAAAAGCAGGAGAGTTCCATGAAAATGGAACTTCACAATAAGATGCAAGAACATAAGAGCTTTTTCAATTTTTAAAAAAAGCAAATATTTTCAATATGCAGCAAATTAACAATTTGTTTTTCTGTAAATAAATTTAATTGCATCTCTTAATAAACATATTTAAACTGCAATTGGCAGAAAAATGGATAAAATATTTTTCAGCAAATCAAACCTGGCCTACAAAAATTAAAGATGTCAAATATTTATACTACTCTGTAGGGTTGCCAGTATCCTGTACAAAAAAAAAAAAAAAGGGAAAATTACACAAATTAAAAACACTGAAAAGCAGGAAGAGCCGGGTTCAGGGCGATGAAGCTGCCGAGATATTCTTGCAGATTGAAGCTTATTGAAAAACTTAAAGCACTATAAAACCATAACCAACGTCAATCAAAATCTTGCTTTTTTTTTTCTGACAACCATAGTGCTCAGTGTACAACATACTTACAAATAGTTTAACTTAAAATCAAAAGTGCTTTACAATAATAAAAAATTTCTATTTTTTTCACTTAACACTTTCAATTTTGGATTTTTCTAGGTACTGAAGACAGCCCCCCCCCCCCCCCAATCAAAAGCCAAAAAATTTAAAGGAAAGTAAAAATTATACCTTTTATTTCAAGCACGCAGTACTGAATTCAAAAATAGTAAAATTTTACTGTTTACACACAGTTTTAATAAGAAAAGTGAAAGAAATAATATTAAAGCGTGAAATTAAAGAAAAAATGCACAACAAACTGACCCACACAATTATTGACAATAGATTGTGTCAGGATTACATATGAGCAACTACGAGAAAAGATGGAAAAGTAAAAATCTTAGCCAGAGTGACAGAATTAGTTTCATTCAGAACTAGAGATGCCTCGGGGTAGATGAAAGAGTTTTTCTAACAAAAAAGGGGAGTGAATACCTGGTACGACTAACAACCAAGGCAGAATATGTATTTTCATGAATCTGTTTCACTTTTTTTAATAAACACAATTTTTTAAAGATAAAAATTAGATTTCAAGACTATTTTCACATTGATGCTTTTAAGAATACTTTTAGAAATATTAAATTATTTTATTGTACCAATATGAAATACTATTTTTACAGATAAAATGAAAATGAAATTTTTATACAAAGCAATTGGAATTTGTACTTCTAGTTTATTCCATCGAACAAAAAATTATCGCCAAACTATAAGATTAAATGCCAATAATGGATGATCGTGAATGTCACATTCAATGACATTAAATAAGATTCACTTGTTTAAAATGTCATTAGTGATTTTAATTTAGTTTTTTTATTTGAATTTTTATTAATATTCCACTAATTGTTTTTTCGTTATTTAAAATAAAAATTATGTCAATATGTAAAATTTGGCTATTAGTTTGGTGATTTGTATAATTTGGTGAAATTGTTCGATGGGATAATAGAGAAGTACCTTGGAATTTTATTTTTATATAATGAATTAAAACATTTTAGAGTTTTTCCCAGTTTTAAAAAGGAGCATGGCGCTATTATTCTGAAAAGGTTTTATTTTTTAGGGCACTTTTAAAGAATTTAATTAGTATCTAGTGGTTCAAAAAATCATGGAAATACAGAAATTTCATCAAAGAATCCAGAAAAAAAAAAAAATCTAAAAATGTCATCAAAATAAAGAAAAAGGTAAACTTTGTGAAAAAATGGCAAATATTGTTAAAAATTGCGAAAAAATGACTGATTTTGTTAATAAATTGCAAAAAAATGACAGATTTTGCTAGAAAAATCACGAAAAAAAGACAAGTTTCGTGAAAAGACAAGTTTTGTTAAAAGATCATGAAAAAACAGCAAATATTGTTAAAAAATTGTAGAAAAATGACAGATTTTGTTAATAAATTGCGAAAAAGGACAGATTTTGCTTTAAAAAAAATAAAATTAAAAAAGAAAAAAAGCACCAAAAACGACAAGTTTCTAAAAAAGATCACAAAAAAGGCAAATTTTGTTAAAAGATGAAAATGACAAATTTCTTCAAAAGATCTCTAAAAAACGCCAATTTTGTCACTTTTAAACACGAAAAAACACAAATTTAGGGGCACGAAAAACCGCATAGTTCATAGCGGGAGTGAAATTGCCCCCTCTTTTTTCCCCTAGCAATTTTTCAGAAAATTTGCTGCAAATTTTAATTTGTTTTGCTTAGGATCACCTCTTATTCTGTCAGATTTTTTCCAAAAGAAAAATTAAAGCAGTAAAGTCTAGAGATGGGACGAATATTCGGCCACTATTCGGTATTCGGCCTATTCGGCCCTTTTGCCGAATATTCGGTTGGCCGAATATTGAAGGCTTGTTGACCGAATACTTCGGCCGAATACCTGTAGCCGAATATTTAGAGATATCTCGCCGAATATTGCTAAAATCTGGCCGAATAGTGAAACATATCTTGCGAAAAAAATTTAGGATTTAAAGAATTTCATTTCTTGCAATTTTTTTTTTTCTCTAATCCAAATTGGTTACTTCATTCATGAAATCATTCTCATTCTTACTTACAAAATATACAGTTATTCAGATACTATAAGATATACAGCCTTTCTGTATTTCCTTTAAAAGTTAGCGATATTTTAGAAAATGCTGCCCGTGTTGGATATTTAATTGTACGGGAAATGTCTTTATTAGAGAATTATATATATTACAATTCAAGATATAAAAACACTTAGAGAGAAAAAAAAAACCACTACCTTATTCTAAAACACTCAAATATTTATTAATGTCTCCAAATTCCATGCACATATAAAAAAGGCACTTATGAAATTCATAACTCATTTTCTATAAAGTAAGAAATGAAAAAATTCATTCACTAGGTGTATTTTTCAAAATTAACTATCAAATATCACTATCCCAAATACAACGGTACATTTGAAAACAGAATTGATGTTAAACTAGATATGCATTAGATGACACAACTTGCTTTATGCAGATGGTTTTATAACTATTTAAAAATAAATTCTAAATACTGAACAAAATAAACACATAACTAACACATATACTGAACAAAATATACACAATTTTTTTATTCTACAGTTTCCACTTTTAAATAATTATTTGCATAATTACTGACTTAAATATGTAAATAAGTGAAATATTGAAGTTAAATATTGTATCCACCGATTCAAATGTCAAACATTTTGTTGCATATGCATTCTACTTTAAGTATAACTTTTTGCTTAACCTTTTGTAATTTAAAGCTTGGCAACTGATTTCATTCTTATGAATTTGCTTATCATTAGGGACCCAAACTCAAAATGATTCAATTTCCTTCATTAAAAGTTATTTCAGAAAATATCTCCTCGTGAGTTCTGAGAGAGAAAGATTAAGAATATTATTATTTTGGATGGAAGAAAGAGTAAAAAGTATCATTTGATAGTAAAAGTGAAGTACATTCTTCATATTTTAATGGAAATATCTTACCATCCTGACTTACTGAAAGTCAGTTTGATGTACATTAGAATAAAAGAATATAATGCAATTTCATAATTTTTTTAATGTTAAAATAAGTTTTTCAAATTTAAAAATACATTTAAAAGCACAATTAAGAGTAATAATTATTAATGAGCTCCTATTTTTCAAATTATACATAATCAAAATATATTTTTTTATCTGAAAAAAAAAAGTTGGTATTCGGCCGCCGAATATTCGGTATTCGGCCTAAAATTTGGCCGAGTATTCGGTATTCGGCTATTCGGCCAAATCACTATTCGTCCCATCCCTAGTAAAGTCTATCATAATTCTAAAAATCTTACATAAAATATATCGTAATTCTAAAAATCTTACATAAAATATATCAAATTTTGACAAATAAAAAAAAATAATAAAATCTTTTTTGTAAATTAGTGGGGGGGGGGGAAATCGCCAATTTCGTTATCGGAGTGCAGGGGAAATGCAAATTTTGCCAGAAGATCATGAAGATTCAAATTTTGTTCAAGAATCAGCACTTGACAGCTACATTTTGGTGCAAATAACACTTGCTTCCGAGATCCTTTGTTGAAATTGCCGTTTTTGTTGCGATTTATAAGCTTTTTCCTGTGATTTTTTAATGAAATATGCCTTTTTCCGCGATTCTTTGATAAAACGCATTTTTTTCTGCAAACAATTGATGAAAAATTCTTGCCGACCATTTATTGAAATTCCCGATAATTTTATGCATGAATTTTTCCGATTGATGACCTTTTCAATTTCAGAACAGAATGTCTTGAATTTTTGGAAATTACAGAACAGAATTATCCCTAGTTAGAAAAACAAAATTATTTTTCTTATATTTTTACTCTATTTTAGCCTTTTTTTTAGATGCATGTTTATTTTTTTTTGGATCAGAAGGCATCGTATCATCAACCGGGAATTTGATTATCGCGATCTTGACCTATCAAGACTTGTCTATCACAATTCAAGCTTTGAGAAAAGCACGATCCTAAGCACATTAATGAGAAAACAACTAGCAGGCAAGCATTCAGTATAGATGCAACAGCAGTAATGGCTACTGATGCTGCTGGACTTTAAAAATCCTGGCTCTCCAGAACCCAGGACATCAAAAATACTGGGTTTTTTTTTTTTTTTACAAAAACCTGTTTCTATTAATAAAATTCTTATTTTTAGATGCAAAAATGAAATGCAATAATTATTGTTTTAATAATAAATAAAAAATCAATATTTTTTTTTAACTATTAAGAGAAATTTTCTTTACTTTTTTTAAAATAAATGTGCAAGATACAAATTTGAGAGTAGAAGATAACAAATATCACTATTGTTCGCATTTCTTTTAAAAAGGGACAAGACGAATTAATTGAAAAAGAATTTTTAAAGAAAAATACTTTTGTTGAATGAAGAGTTCTTTTTGTTTAATGAATGGATGCTTTCAGGAGTCATGTTTAGAATGAAATGGACAGTCAAAAACTGATTGTGAACAGAACCATGCAGTAGGGCAGTCGCCCCGGGCATGGAAATTTATGAGGCTCCAAATTTATACTACAAATGTCATTCTTGGGTTGTCACAAGAAAAACTTGAGAAAAGGGGGCGTAAAATTCCAATTATGCCTGGGTGCAATTTTATCTTTGCACGAAAATTGTGAATAAGGAAAATCTACTTTTGGAGCAATAAAAACACAATTTTGAAGCAAGAGAATTAGTTTTTAAAAACAGAAAAATTCACTTCTGGCACTAACTTTTTTTGTGCCCCTTGGACAAAATTTGCAATTTTTTGCAATCTTTTGATGAAATCTGCCCTTTTTTTCAGTATATTTTGATGAATTTTTGCGATTTTTTTTATAGAATTTTTCGTTTTATTGCAATTTTTGGACAAATTTTGCCATTTTTTCCTGATTTTTTGAAAAAAAACTCGTTTTTTCGGGATTTTGAGACGAAATTGGGCACTTTTTTTTTTGCAAATCTTGCTGGAAATTAATCTTTATTTTGCAATTTTCAACGAAATTTGCAATCTTTTCATGCTTTTTTGACGAAATTACATGTTTTGTGGGATACATAAGAGCTATTTTTTGTGTTCAGTCGCCGATTTTTTGTGTAATTTCATGCTGTAGCACATCTGCATCATTGCTGAAGGGCTGTTTTTTTTCAAAAGTGAGGCATGAAGGATGCTTTTTTTGAATGAGCGACAAGAGGGGTGTTAGTTTTTGGATGAGGGACGCTATTTTTTAAACTAAAGGGGGGAGGGCTACCCTGAAATCCTCAACAGAAATTCTGCATTTTTTAATAACTTATCTTATTGATTCTTTAATCCCTTCTGGACAAATTGCAGAATTTTTCAATAGTTTATCACCAGTTTTTCAAAGCAGAAATTTGTCTAATTGAATCAGGGAAAATGATCAGATAAAAAAAAAGACAATTTACAATAAAATTTTACTGCTGAGAATAATTAAGGATCCCAAGACCAATCAAGCATACCAATCACTTGTCCCCAAGGGGTTAACAGATCAAAGAATACAGATATGTACAAAAGACTTATTTTTAATGAAATACCTGATGAAAAATCTAAAAATTTTAATCTTCGCTTTTTTAGACTTCAAATATTTTATTAAGATTTCATGGCAAAAAGAAAAATAGTTTGTTTATGCTATCATTAGTTTTCTTTGATGTTCCAAAACATTTCACATGTTTAAATGCTGCATTTTTTTTTTAAATAGCCTGTATTTTTATAAATATGGAAACAAAACTATTTATGACTATGATATGAAATGAATGAATTACATTACTTCCAATCCTTATCTTTCTAGATTTCAATTTTTACAATTTTTTTTTTAATTCATGCATCATGGTTGAAAACTTAAATTCGCTGCCAGTCACACGCCAGCACGTAATATGACACCAACATTCAGTGGCAACTCACACACCAGCGCGTGATGTACGAAAGCCAGTTCACGTTGTGAAAAAGTGATGTAATCTTGATTTTTTATTAACTCCGACTTTTGCAGATATTCAATTTTTTCTTATATGAATAAAATTTTTGAATACAGATATTCATAATAATGACAAAACTGCAATAATTTCTTTAAACTAGTATCATTTACTTAAAAACTATACTTATGTAAATGGAATGCATATTTTATTTCATTCCAAACTGAAAACATATTGGCTTAGATTTTTACACATTAGGTCAATTGGTAGTTAAACATGTAACTGAAAAATCATTTCAACAGAGATATGATATTAGGGTCATTCCATGTCAAATCAACAAAGAAAAACACACTTTTGAGATTGACATCAAGCAATTTTAATGAAATATGCAGGATTGTTTCTACTCATGAAATAATGCAATAAAATATTTTTGCTAGATTTTTTGCAGCCTTGTTTGGGGGGAGAGGGCTTCATGAAAAAGTGGAAAACATGTAAAAAATGACATTCTGGTAGTTACGAAAATACGATTTTCTCAACTCCTATGATAGGTATAGAGTTTGTCTTGAAGGTCTTTGTGTGGCCTTTCATATGACATATCACTTGACAGGATTTATTAAATTTAATATTTCAAGGTCATCAAATATTGTCTTTGACCTAGAAAATTTTAAAAAGTCCTTTTTTGAAAAATCTGAAAAAAATATTTTTTACTTCTTAATGTGACAGACATTCTGTAAAAATTTCATATTGGGATTGCAATGGGATCACATAAAAATTAAATAAGAAACAACTTACACTACAGGTAATGCCATTTGTTGCTTTGTTGTGGTCATTCTAGTCCTCACTATTTGATTGCAGTTATCCAGACGAATATTGTATTACTATATTTTGCAATTAAATGGGCTTAAATTAATTCATTTTATCTGCTTAACTTTCTGCAACTTTTGTAATATTTATATTATTAAATATTCAGTAAAAATAAAAGTAAATTTTACTTAATAGGTTGATTTTTTTTCCAACCCTTTCACAGGGGAGGAACTTATATCAAGTTTAATGTCTCCTTAGAAGAAAATCACATGGCCCCATATGATTCAGCCATATGTGGAACTAACATTTCAGTGTTGCTTAAAAATAAAGATTTTCTTACACAGAAACAACATACTTAATCTCAGAATAACTCTTATTGTACAAAATTTTAAAAAATTAAGATTTAAAAAAGTTTTATATGAAAAATATAAGTTTATTTTAAATTTCTTGTAACAAAATAAAGAAAATAAACATGACTTGTTAAAATTGAAAATATACTAGAGCATTTTTATTTAAAATATCTAATGCCAGTGCTTTGTTTTGAATGTGAATAAGATTTTTCAACTTAAAAAAAGAAAAAAGCACTGAAAAAATAATATGGATATTGATAACAATAACTTTTCCCAAAATACAGACTTAAAAATATTTATTTGTGGACCAAAAACAGTAACTTCTTTTTAGGCGTGCAAAGCCTGAGCCCTAAATTTCAGTTGATCATGATCCAACAATATTTTTTTTTAATGCGATCCCATTGCAATCCCAATATGAAATTTTTAAAGAATGTCTTTCACAGTAAGAAGTAAAAAAAAAATTTTTTTCAGATTTTTCAAAAATGGACTTTAAAATTTTCAAGGTCAAAGACAATATTTGATGACCTTGAAATATTAAATTTAATAAATCCTGTCAAGTGATATGTCATATGAAAGCCCACATAAAGACCTTCAAAACAATACCAAGATAAACTCTATACATATCATAGGAGTTGAAAATTTGCATTTTTGTAACTACCAGAATGTCATTTTTTACGTGTTTTCCCACTTTTTCATGAAGCTCCCCCCCCCCCCCCCCCAAAAAAAAAGGCTGCAAAAAATATTTTATTGCACTATTACATAAGTAGAGTCAATCCTCTGAATTTCACAAAAATTTGAGATGGTCAGGTAATAGTGCCATCGTTGATTTGACATGGAATGACCCTATAACAAACAGCATTTAATAAAAATTCTTAGGCTGTGGGGGGGGGGGGGGGGGGAAACTAAACTTTAAAAAGCAGGCTTTGCTACTTTATTTTGTAATATAAAGTGAAAATAATTCACTTAATACAAATAAATGGGAAAAAATGTTTAATATTCTCTAAGAATGTAATTTATTTGGGAGAAACAGTCATGAAAAATCAATTTTTCCAACTTTTCTGTTTTTTCCTCCCGAAGAAAACCAGTTTTTTTCCGCCACTTATATTTTTCCGGAAAATTTACATCTCTACTCATAACTATTTTTTATAATCTTTCCAGAAATTTTTAAAAATCCAACAGTCTGTTCTGACAATACTAGATTTTCTAAATAAAATAATCTTTTCATTTCTTAACTGATAAGAACTCTGTATCACTAGATTAGATAGTCATAAAAGGAATTTTCTCGTAAGCTCATCTTAAGCTTTCCTTGAAAATATTAAAACTTTGGCCCATTTTCAATCAGCTGACAAAGCAATTTTTTTAATTAATGGATTTTAGTTATCTATTTTTAACATATTACAAATGATCCATGAATCTTTATATATAAAAATCTTCTGTGCGTGTGTATGTAATTGAACTCCTCCTAAACGACTGGACCGATTTTGATTAAATTTTGCGAGTGCGTTCCAGTAGATTCGAGAATGGTTTAGATTCACATTTCGTCAAAATTGATTTAGTACTTTTTTAGTAATTAGGCAAAAACTAATAGTTAGTGATTTTTCGCTAATTAAAAGTGCTATATATATTAAAGAAAGTCAGGATTTCGTATTAATCATAGCACAAAAAAAATCTACCAAACAAAAAATCTTGAAAATGGGAATACTTATAACATCGAGTGCCGCTAAAAATGGATTTTCGAAAATTTTACCCCTAAGATGAGTAGAAAAAAGAACGAACTTTTAAAAAATTCCTTAAAAATAAGCTTTTGTAGTTATTTTTCAGTTGATAACATTTTAGTGCATTTTTTTCATTCTGAATCGAAGGGTACTAAGCAACTTTGTTTAAATCCAATAGTTCGTGAGATAATTCACATTTTCCTAATTTGGCGATGTCTTCGGCGCAAAAACCTGAAATTTTCAATGGTCATCTTTATATATAAAAATCTTCTGTGCGTGTGTATGTAATTGAACTCCTCCTAAACGACTGGACTGATTTTGATGAAATTTTGTGTGTGTGCGTTCCAGTAGATTCGAGAATGGTTTAGATTCACATTTCGTCGAAATTGATTCAGTACTTTTTTAGTAATTAGGCAAAAACTAATAGTTAGTGATTTTTCGCTAATTAAAAGTGTTGAATAAGTTCGATGAATAGAGTGCGGACGGAATGCCCGAGGGGTCTAAGGCGCCAGATATAAGCTCTGCTTCTCGAAGAAAGAAATCGCATGTTCGAACCCCGCTCCTGTCAAAAGTGTATGCTTTGCAGTAATATAGCCTGTATTATAATTTTGATTAACTAACTTCAGATAATCGTTAACTTTTAATAAAAAAGAGAAAAATAAACTTTTCTATCAAAAATTGAACCGACTTCAAAAAATTCTGAAGAGTGAAAAATATTTCCTTACATAATTGTAATAAGAATTGCGTATTACTATATTTAAGTACATTTATTTGATTTTCTGGTGTCGGTGCCAGGAAGGACAACGTCCGTCGGTGACAGGACAACGTCTGTCGGGTCCGCTAGTAGTTTTATAAAATGAACTAGTATCAGTTTATAGAATTTTATAAACTTATGAATGTGTTTAAAAAGAACAAAAGTTTCATATAAACTTATTTGACCAAAGAGAACAGATTCAAGATATTGCAATTTATAAAATTCTATATAATTACAAGAATACTGCATTTAAGATCACATTTAAACTGAAATTTTGAAAAAAAAAAATTGAAAAAGAATTACAAAAACAAAATTCATAATATATATATATATTTACCTTTCAATGCAATAACTTTTGATGCAGGATTCATGATAGCAGAATCTGCAGAGATAGGTCTTCTAATAGGATTAGTTGGATTGGCCATATCAATGATGACAACTTGGGCAGAATCTCCAACTTTCTCACGGACACAAATGAATTTGTCAGATTCCATAGTGAGATTGTTGAATGTGATGTTAGCTGCATTGATGCCGACAGTTGTGAGCTGTAAAATTAGTTTTTCCTTTAACACATAAATTTTTGCTTTAAAATTTAAAAATATTTAAATAAAACAGGACATTGAAGAAATTTACATCCTACTATTGCATTTTTATTTAAATTGTTTGTTTTTTTTTAACACATTGACGGACAATAAGAACAAGTTCCCAAAGTTTAATTCCCAAAGAGCACAGTGGCACCAGAATGTTTGTAAAAAAAACTTCTATTTATTAAATTCGTAAAATTTAGCTTTTTTCTTATTTATAAATACAATTATTTTCAAATCCCGGTGTCAATCATTAATTTCAACACTTAAAATTTTCGCTTTGACGGCTATAGACGCAAGTGTCCGTCAACGTGTTAACATTTCAATGTCACAATCTCTAACATAACTATAAACTTCATCACAATTCAACAGAATTGTACAAAACAATTGCATTTAAAACAACAATGCTCAGTGTAAGTTAGGCAATTGAACTAAAATTAGGCACAATTTGATTTAACAGGGAAAATTGAAGAATTGTGACAGGGTTCGTTGATTTAAATCAGCTTGATTTTAACCATGATTTAAAACCATTTAAAAAAAATCCATTGATTTAAATCAATTTTTCTTTTAAATTATTTTTAAATAATATTCCCCTGGGTGAAAAAAATATCCACTATTTTGGTTCAAGGGGGCCCTGAAAAAGGGTTGGGCCTTGGGTCCAATATAACCTTAATCTGCCTCTGGTGAAATAAACTTAGAATGTTCCAAAATGCAATCTCTCAACTTATAATTAATGGCAGCATCCAATGCTTTAAAAACTTATCAAATTTATAATAGAACTAAATTTCATTTGTGCCCCCCCCCCCCAAAAAAAAGGAAAGGGAAAGATAAAGAGATTATTAGATTTCTTTAATCATTTACAAAAAAAAACTTAAATCGAAAGTAAAAACAATATCAATTTATGTTTTCAGAAAAATTTGAAAAATCATTAAATAATAGTAATAATACTATGATAAATATTTTCTTAATCTAATCTTCATTTAAAGAGATGTTTTCATACTTATAAAAATGTTACTATTTTAAATTGTTGCCAATTGGCATTGTTTACAAAGTAATGTTGTACAAAATGTAATCTATTATAAATTTCACACATTATCGCTTCACATTTTTAGATTAAATAATAAAAATTTATTCCAGTTTGATGAATATCAATATTTATGTTTGGTACACCATTAGTTTTATTTTTCTCTCCCTTTTCACAAGCAATATTAAATTAACATTACTATTTTTTAAATGAAAATCTTTCCAAACTAACCATATATTGGAGGCATCAATGTCTTTGGCAATATAGGGTAGATTTGTCACTAATAACACCATTCAATGTTTTTGGTTTATAAAAAAATAAAAAATAGTTCCAGTCCCTCCCCCCTCCCCCCATAAATTCACCATTGCATATTTTATAGCTTTGCACCATTGTTGATAATCCTAATGAAACCAATCAAAAATCAGAAAAATTAGAAGTTTCGCTGTTTTTCAGTGAAAATTTTAATAAACATGCTAAGAACTGGCAATATTTAATAAATTTATACAGTAGACTCCCTCAAATCTGCAAACCAGAAATCCGCACATATTTTATGGATGTAAACAATGAAACTTTCAATTCAAATATTGGGACAAAATTTGATTTTTTTAGTTTTGCATCAATTCCATATATATTTTATTTTGTAATTCTGTTAATAATACTCTATTCATGTTTTTTTCATGAAGGAAGAATAATTTTTTTTTGGAAAAAATTCAAGATATTGCTGATATTGCTATTAACACAATCTTCTTACCAAATATATTTATGCATTAATCAAGATTTTTTAGTTATTAAACCTGGCTAAACTTGAAAACAAATCCTTATTTTATGATTTTGATGTGGATTAGTAATATACTTTTATGAGGCAAGTTTTGTTGAATAATTTTGGAAAAATACATCTAATCTTCATAATGAATATTTATTCATACACTTCTGATTATTATTATTATTTTGACCTTTGCTATTAGTACTTTTATCACTTTAAAAACTATCTAAATTTTTATTATTTTAGTTTATTACTTATTTTAATATTTTATTATATTGTAAGCATTCATTATAGTTCTGATTGCACTATTAATTGCACTCAAATTATTGTTTTAAAAATGTAAACAAAGCAATGACCAGAAATCTGCAAAATTCTAAAATCTGCACAACCTCTGGTCCCAAGCTGTGCGGATTTGAGGGAGTCTACTGTACATTATTTTCATGCAAAATTTGCAGCTTTGTTTTGGTAGTAGTAAAAAACTTAGAATTTTATGTACAAATAGCCATATATGAAATTTTCATTCATTTTTAAGAGGTATCCATTAGTAGAATGCTCATTTTTAAGTAATTAACACCCCATGAAGATATTGCTAAAAATGCAATTTTGGTAATGTTTATAGTGTATAAAATATTTTGATTTAATTGAAAACTTAAATAATCAAACTTAATTTTTAAATTAGATTTACAAAAGCGTAACAACACCAAACTTTTATAAATAGCTGTTTAAGTTATTTTAATGTGGTTGATAAAGTTTCAATATTTTAAACTTTTTTTTAATGAATGTAACTGTCTAGATATTTTATATGAAAATCAAACCAGCCAGGAAGCAGAAAATATTGTTTCTTTAAGGGCACAGTCAAAGAAGAGACGATTCGACTTAAACCCTCACCATCTTAACACTTAAATCACAGATGTTAAAAATCTATTTTCAATCTTAAATATTTGTTTATTTCTCTCTGACAGATATTATACACAGTAGACTCCCTGAAATCCACACAGTTTGGGACCAGAGATTGTGCTGATTTCAGAATTTCGTGGATTTCTGGTCATTGTCTTGTTAACATTATTTAAACAGTAATTTGATGCAATTAATAATGCAATTTAAACTAATGAACGCTTACAATATAATAAAATTTTTAAATAAGTAAACTAAAATAAAAATTTAGATAATTTCTAAAATGATTAAAATATTAATAAAAGCAAAAGGTCAATTTAATAATCAATGTGCAATTTTAAACATAAAGATGAAATGTATTTTTCTTAAATTATTCAATGAAAGTTGCCTCAAAGGGTGCATTATTGATTCACACAAACTCATAGAATAAAGATGTTTTATTTCATATTTAGACAGACTTAATAACCAAAAAAGCTTGATTAATATTGGGTAAGAAGAATGATAACCAATGATATCAGCAATATCCAATTTTTTCATAAATTTATTCTTCCTTCATGAAAAAACATGAATTCAGTAATATTAAAAATTAAAATATGCAATTGATATAAAACTAAAAGTCAAATTTTGTACCTATATCGAACTGAATGTTTCATTGTTTACATCTGTAAATTATATGTGGATTTCCGAGTCTACTGTGTGTATACATTTACTAAAAGTTACAGTAAAATCTGGAAATTAGTAAATCAGCTACCTCAAACATCAGTTCTGCAATTTTATTTTGAAATTATTTTATTTAGTATTTAAAATATCCAATTCAAAGTATCATTTCTTTCATATTTATTACAAGTAATGTATAAGAAGTCCCTGGAAGTTTAAAATGTTAAAAAATAGCAAAACTAATACTATACAAGAATACTTCAAAACATTTTATTATTATTATTATCACCTTTTAAATCCTCACTGTCAATTTGATAGTGCTGCAATTGCCCGATATTTAGTATTTTAAACTATTAATCTAAAATAATTAAATTATTGATCTTCAGATTATTACAATAACTGATGCAATCTGAATGATTTTTACAAATATAACATTTTATTAGTTACTGTACTGGTTACTTTTGTTAAATTTAAAATTATTTTGCTTCATTAAATTCTGATTCTAAATAGTCATAAAAATAATTATTACTTTTTATGGGGTGTCAATTACTGGGCCAAAGGATATTTTAATTTTTTTCTATTACTTAAAATTAAATTCATATTGAGAAATGAAGTTATAAGAATAGTTTAATAATGTTCATTCATTTATATGAAAAAGCTGGAATATAATAATTATAATCAGGATCTGACAAAATAAGAAGGACATTAACTTCACAATTTGTTTAGGTTTAATTTTTACAGTAAAAGTAGCAGTATTTTAAAAAATTTCTCATTCTGATTTTTATTGAATAGTTATAACTTTGACCAAGCTCAATTTCTTTTTTACAATTAGTCAAATCAAATGTTCAGCAAAACGAATTTTCAATGGATTCCTAATTAATGAAATGGAAATAGAGACCATTTAGACAGTACAAGTGCTCGGTTTTGAATGTTCCTTATCAACTTAAAGAATCTTCTATTGTGCACAAGTCAGTCTATTTTCAATTAAAAATAAAATTGTTATTGTATATTTGTAATAATGAAGTCTTCATGCTGAGGATGCTGTACATTTCCAAAGTCACTTTCATCCATAAATTAATATAATTATGTTATTCAAATCTAAAACAAATCAGTGTTTCCTCTTTTCCTATAAAAGACTAAGATAATATATTTTAAAAAATTTACACCGATATCACTTTTGAAACAAATTTTTAAATATTATACAATTTTGTTTTGTAAATTTTTGGTATGAGGCTCAGGCAACAAAAAATCTTTCGGGCTTCGACTTAAAATTGTCATGTTCAAATGGGCCTGGGCTCCGAAAAACAAACCCCAACTCATCTCTAATGGACGTCCCATGTAAATACTGCAAAAAATGAGATTTTGGTAACATGTTTATAGCTCATGAAATATTTTGACTTAATTGAAAATTTAAATAACCAAATTTGATTTTTAAAATTATATTTACCAAAATGTAATAACACAGAATCTTGTACTACAGCTGCTTTTAGGTTATTTTAATATGGTTAATAAAATTTTAATATATATTTTAAATGAATATAAGTCTGCCTTACACATTTTATAATTTTGCAATTAAACAAGCTTGGAAGGAGAAAATATTGTTTAAGGGCACAGTCAAGGAGGTACTTCTAGGGCTTAATCCCTTCCCATTTAAATATAAACACTGAAGTTACATAAGTTGTTGAAAATCTGTTTTCTGTTTTAAATTTTTCTTATTCATCTCCGACACATAAAAAAGTATAATGAAAGTTACAGTAATCATGAAACTAGAAAATCTACAGAAGAGTAGTCTAAAATAATTTCTACGGTTTTATTTTGAATTATTTTATTTAGGATTTAAAATATCCAATTCACAGTGTATCATTTTTTTTAAATTTGTAATATTAATTATTACAAGTAATATATCAAGGAGTTTCTGAAAGTTTAATGGTTGAAAATAGTGAGATGAAACAATTCACTTATACTTAAAAATTTTATTATTATCATCATCATTTTCTTATTACAAATATTTATGCAAACAGTGAATGATTATCACAAATATTTGGTATCTTATTTGTTAAATTTATTTGAAACTTTAGTTTCATTAGTAAGCTTTCATTAAATTCTGGTTCCATATACAGTCATAAAAACTATATTTTTTTATGGGGATGTCCATTACTGGGTCATAAAGTTTATTACACTGGGATTTTGGATTTTTTGTTATTTAAAATTAAATTTTTATACATATAAACAAATGCAGCCTATAAGAATGGTTAAATATTGCTGATTAATATAATGATGAAAAATTATTAAATAATATGATTATTAAATAAAAAAATATATTAATTTTAAGAGAAACTCCTTAAGAGTGTCCAGTATTGGCACATCTCTTCTATGTTTGAAAATAGGCAATTTTCCAATTTTTGTAGTTGGAATCTAATTCGACAAAGCTTCTTAGTTGCTTAGCCGAAAGATTTATTTAATAACATTTCATAAGATTTTTATTTTGATGAATTTTTCTAATAAAAAGAAAAATGAACTTTATGAAACTAAACAGATCAAATATAAAATAATGAAATAGGTAAAATACACTTAAATTGTAAAAATCGAAATATGATATTTTATTAAGCTTCATCTTGCCCTATAAACCTTTTTTTAAATAGTAATCAACACTTATTTTTCCAAACATGCTTTTAAAAAACATAAGATTACTCTGTCGTTAAAAAATCGAAAATCTGCAAATTAATGTCATTTTTGTTTACAATTTTAAGATTAATTTCAGAAGGGAAAAATCCCATGTGCAATAAAGCCTGAATAAGCATTATTTAAGATCAGGTTGTTCTTTTATTAAACATAGAAGGTTTAAATTGAACAACATGGAGAGACACGTCTCTCAACATCGAATGTTGAAAAATGAAACAAGAACTATCGATTGAGCAAGGAACCAGTATTTCAAATGAGGCAAGGGAATTTCTTTTTAATCGAGCAATAACTATGAGTTTATTAAATCCCATTATTTAATCTAAATAGATTAAAATAAATAATCTAATGAACTAAATTATAAAGAAAACATCAAGGGGCGTTTCACTCTCACTACGTGTAAACACCACATAGATATATGATATTCAATACAAAAGGGGTAAGCAATATGTGCTTATAAATGTTCAATGCAAATAAACACCCAAAAAATGCGATATAATGAAAGTATTAAGTAGCAATAAATGAGGTTTGGAAAACTGGATCATTATTCGACGTCCGTTTCCCGGTTATTTGATTGCGGTCATCAGCCTCTTTAATAATATTTTGCTTTTAAACTTACCTGCAAATGCTCCTGAAAATGAATCGGTAACCCTTGAGCTGTCATGATGAACGTTTAACGTTCAAAGTAATCTTAAAAAAGGGAAAATGTACTCAAAGTCGAAGGTATTTAAACGTCCAGCAGATTGACATGTAACCACCTACAACCACCTCCGCACCACGGCACAAAATGGCGATACAGCGCGCCGGCTTCTTCTCTGCAAAAAGTAGTTCTGAAATCAGTTTTTATGAAACACCATAAAAAAGTATACTTTTGCATGAAAAATTAATAAGCATTAAATTTAATCATTAAAAAACTTATTGCAGTTTTGATATCTATTTTACTGGATTTTTCTCATTTAGAGTAGAGTAATTTTAGTACAGCTGTGCAAGCTAGGCACATGCACTATCATGCTCCCAGATCCTTAATAACCTCTAATAAATTTGTGCATTTCTGAGATTTACAAATAGTGTCGAGCCCAGTTGAGTGAATCAATTCAATTTTGAATCAATGTAATTTTTATTAAATAAATTTATTGGATTATTAAATGTATGGACTAAATTTTTGGTCCGGCCTGACTCGAACAAAAATTTTTTTGGCCCGGCCGGCAGATTGCAAAATTTAATGTCCTGATCCTCCAAACTCAATTTCTAAAAAAAAATTCCAATTTTCTAAACCTATAATTAATATTCTAGCTAAAGAATAAATACTACACACACAGTGGGATACTCAAGATTTTATGTCGGGGGAGGGGGGGGGGGTGACTTAACTTCCCATAATGTTTGCCATGCTATAAACAAAAATTATTTTTGACAATAAGGGACGTCGGGAAAAAAAGAGGGGAGATTCTGTTCGGAATTATTCGAAAATAGCCATCAATCCGAAAATTTGTACTTAAAAACTATATTGCAATTTTTTATAAATGATCGTTGAAAAAAATCAATTTCATCAATCGTCCACAGAAAAAAGTTTTCAATTTTGTTAAAGGATCACTGAAAAAACCTCGAATTTTGTCAAAAGGCCGTGTATAAAATGTGAATTTTGTCGAAAGTTCAAGGAAAAAAGGTCAAATTTTGTCAACTAATCATGGAGAAAACGTAACTTTCGTCAAATGATTGCGGATAAAAAGCGAATTTCGTCTAATGGCCGCTGAAAAAGACGCGAATTTCGTCATAAGGGCCGAAGAAAAGACATTAATTTCGTCAAAGGGCCGCTAAAAAACGGAAATTTCAACAGAGCATCACGAAAAAAACACATATTCCGTTAAAGACCGCAGAAAAATTCGGAATTTCGTCAGAGGATAGAAAAAATTGGAATATCGTCAAAGACCCGCAGAAAGAAAGATAATTTCGTCAAATGATCGCAGACGAAACGCGAAATTTGGCTAATGACAAAAATGAAAAAACGCAGATTTCCTTCATAAAGGCCACAGGAAAAAATGAGAATTACATCGAAGCGCCACGGAAAAACGCGAATTTCGACAAACAATCGCAAAAAGACAGGTCAGGGATGGGAACTGCAAAAAAGCAAAAAGACTGAAAATACGCGTGAACGAAAAACTGCACCATATTGTATTCACAAGCGCGAATGAAAAATTGCACCACAAGTAAAAGGCTACTTTTTGTTTAATGAATAGGTGTTATCAGAAGTTACATTCACTTTGAAAGATTTGAAACAATAAAAAAAGATTGTGAAGCAGGAAAATATGTTTTTGGAGCAGCAAAAAGAATAATTTGGAAGCAGGAAAGTTAGTTTTTGGAACAGAAAAATTCTGTCCACCAGGCATTAACTTTCTTTTCTTGCCCCTTTGACAAAAATTGCGTTTTTCGACAAAATTTGCCGTTTTTTCGCGATCTTTTGGCGAAATGTGCCGGTTTTTTGCGATCTTTTGACGAAATGTGCCAGTTTTTTCGCGATATTTTGACGAAAGTTACCGTTTATCACGATTTTTTGATGAAAATTGTAGTTTTTCGCGACTCTTTTGACAAAATTTGCCGTTTTATCGCGATTTTTAGACGCAATTTGTCGTTTTCTCGCGATTTTTTGAGGAAATCTGCCTTTTTTTCGGAATTTGCAACAAAATTAGCCATTTTTCCGCGAATCTTTTGACGAAATTTGCGAGAAATTATTCGTTATTTCACTATTTTTTAGTGAAATTTCCTTTTTCCGATTCGTTGATGAAATGCGCCGTTTTTCCGCGATCTTTTGACGAAATGTTCTGTTTTTTTTGCAAACTTTTAAAGAAAATTACCGTTTTTTTGATAAAATTTACCGTTTTTCGCGAATGTTTCGACAAAATTTTCCGTTTTATCACGATTTTTGGACAAAACTTGTCATTTTTTCTAGGAAAACCGACTTTTTTTCGGGATTTTGTAACAAAATTAGCCACTTTTTCACGAATTTTTTGACGAAATTTGCCGGGAATTATTCGTTATTTCGCGATTTTTTAACAAAATTTTCCTTTTCTGCGATTTTTTGACGAAAGTTACGCGTCCTGCGGGACGCGTAAGCCCCATTTTTTAGCGTCTTGTCGCCGATTTTTTGTGTATTTTATGCGCTATAGCGTGTCCGCGGCATCCCTGTTACATATTTCTGAAATCCGCGGAAAAAGCGGAATTTTTGGGGTGAAAAATCTGAAACTTGTCAAAATAACAAAAAAGCGGAAATCCGCGGAATTTCTTAAAATAACAAAAAAGCGGAAAATTCCCATCCCTGCTGGTATTCCGCCAAATGGTCCAGAAAAAAAATTGGAATTTCATCAGAAAAAAATCTTATTTCATGAAAGAGCCGAATAAACGCAAATTTCGCCAAAGGATCGTGAAATAAAACGTTATTTTGGTCAAAAGGCTGGAGAAAAATGGAAATTTCGACAAATGATAGCGATAAAGACACGAATTTTGAAAAAGGATCGTAGAAAAAACTCAAATTTTGTCAAAAGGCTGCGGAAAAATTACAAATTTCAACAAAATATAACAACAAAGGCGAATTTTTGAAATGGCCGCAGAAAATGAGAATATCGTTGAATAATCACAAAAACTCCGAATTACCACAATGAAATGAAATTGAGCTTTCATAAAAAAAGTCACTAAGAAAACGCGAATTACATCAAAAGACCACAGAAAAAATCGAATTTTGACAAAAGATCGCGAAAAAACGTGAATTTCGTCAATTAGCCAAGAAAAATGCAAATTTCGATAAACGGTCACGGATAAAACTCGAATTTCGTCAAAAAAGTTGCTGCAAAGATGTGAATTTCGCCAAAAAGACGCTGTGAAAAAAGAAAATTTAAAAAATCGCGTATTCCATCACGGTGTCGCAGAAAAACGTAAATTTTGTCAAACTATCACAAAAAACGCGAATTTTGTGAAAGAGTAACAAAAAATGCAAATTTCGTCAAAGGATAGCGAAAAAACGGCTATTTCGCCACATAATCGCGGAAATAATGCAAATTTCGTCAAAGAGCCACAGAAAAAGTGAATTTTTTCAAAATATCACAAATTAAACGAATTTCCTCAATAGATTGCAAAAAAAGGTTTTTTTTTTTAAAGTGCCTCAAAAGATAAATTTCGTCAAAGGACTAGAGGTAAAAAAGCAAATTTCGGCAAAATATCGCCAGAAAATCCCGAATAAAAAGTGGATTTCGGAAAAAAAGACGAAAATTTCTTTAAAAAGCAGTGGGAAAATACTTTCGAAAAAGGATTTTGAAAAACTCATATTTTGTCATAAAGTCGCTGAAAACTTGAATTTCGTCAAAGGATAGCCAAAAAACTTGAATTTCTTGAAAGGATCCCAGAAAATCCGGAAATTTCGTCAATAACCCGCATAAAAAACGCGAATGTCGTACAGGGAACGCGGAATAATACGCGAATTTCGGTTAAGAATCGAGATAAAAACACATATTCCGCCAAAAAGCCACTGAAAAAAGTGGATATCGGCAAGGTATCACATTTTGTATGTAGTATGTGCGCTGTTTTCTAAAAGGACCGCTGCGTTTTTTTCTCAATTGTTTGATAAAATTCAGTTTTGTATCACAACCCTTGACGAAATTCGCTTCTTTTCCCCGGCCCTTCGACGAAATTCGTTTGCTTTTTTCGCAATCGTTTGTTGAAATTCGCATTTTTTTCTTCGCTTCTTGGATGATAGTCGCGTTTTCTCTGCATATTCACAGTATCCGCAAAGAAACTCTTCGAGAGGGTTGAATTCTGATAGGGATTGACCGACGCGTTTTCACGTAACTTGGCGATAATTATACTTGGCGAGCGATAGATGCTTCCGTCGAGGAGTTTGATTTCCTTCCGAACCGAGTACAAAGTAACTTTTCTCTTGCAGCATTGCATTGGATGGAACGTGTCTTACTGAAAGCTGTACTCTTTAAAAGTTTTTAAACACAAATTTTTACTTTGTATCCGGTTTACTTTGTACTCGGCTCCGAAGGAAATCAAACTCGACGGAAGCGTCTATGGCTACGCCAAGAATAATTATCGCCAAGTTACGTGAAAACGCGTCGGCCAATCCCTATCAGAATTCAACCGTCCCGAAGAGTTTCTTTGCGGATACTGTGAATATGCATTTTCTCTGCGACCCTTTGACAAATTGCGCAT
Source organism: Maratus speculifer (assembly GCA_964019185.1). NCBI lineage: Eukaryota > Metazoa > Arthropoda > Arachnida > Araneae > Salticidae > Maratus > Maratus speculifer. Next base: position 305,916,419 of record OZ025295.1, on the reverse strand, counting down.
TTTTTGCGATCTTTTATCGAATTTTGCGTTTTTTCCGCAACTTTTTGACGGGGCTCTCGTTTTTTTTCTGCTGCCCTTTTGACAAAATTGTATGTTTTGCTCAATCTTTTGATGAAATTGCGTTTTTCTCCGGACTTTTAGGCAAAATTCGTGTTTTTTCGGGATCCCTTGTTGAAATTTGCGCTATTTTCGCTTTTATGTAACTTTCATTACAAAAAGTAAAAAGCTACCGATTAAGGAAAGGGCAGCTGACATCACTGTGGACAAAATTACTGTGGATCCAAGGTAATTTCATGCCCATCTTTAAGACTCCTATATCACACAAGAAGTCAAGGCAATCTGATTGGTCTAGGATTGGTCTGATTTGTCGGAGATTAAAAGCTCTGTTTTATGATTGATCAACGTCGCTATGATGAATCGTGTGATCATCGCTAAATCAAAAATGTAGGGCTTCCGTGGCTGAGTGGTTAAGCCATCACGCCGCAGATCGTGAGGTTGTGGGTTCGAATCCCACTGGCTCCATTGCACACACTCTTTGTGTGGAGCTCCTGGTTGTATTTCTCTTGTGTTGTAATATTTCCTTTGTGTGCTATCTCGTCCCTGTATATTGACGATGGCTTATAAGCAGGCTTCATGTCGAGCACACAAGTCAGATGTATGTTGTTCAATAAACAAACAAACATAAACAATCAAAAACGTAACTGGTAGATTTTTTGAGTTTTGAGTGAACAATGCTTTGAGGTTTATAGCTACAATGGCTGTTACCTCGAATGATCCATAAACCACAGAAACAAATACAGAACACTTTATTATTACAAGAAATCCATTACATACATTTTAATACACATCACAAGGACAACACCCGCACACCCATGCCGCTAGCTGGACTCGAACCAGGGTCCAGCGGTGTGGGAGGAGCTCACGCTACCGACCACGCCACTGGATCGGCGACTGGTAGATTGGTTGAACGAAGCGTTTGTTTGTAAACATGCCCTTTCCTTATTGCAGCCGTCCGGAAGAAAGCGCTTTTGGAAAAATTTGGTATATTTTCACCGATCATGATCCCCAGACCGCAAAACTACCCTCCGTTCACATGTTGACACACACACACATATACTATATATACTAGCGGACCCGACAGACTTTGTCCCGACACCGACTCCAAAAAATCAAATAAATGTACATAAAAATAATAATACGCATGATCACGCTCTTAATTTAATTTCTTATTACAATTATGTAAGGAAATTATTTTTCACTTTTCAGTAGTTTTTGAAGTCGGTTCAATTTTTGATAGAAAAGTTTATTTTTCTCTTTTTAGTTAAAAGTTAACGATTTTTTGAAGTCGGTTAATTAAAATTATAATGCAGGAAAAATTATTGTAAATCATACATTATGTCAAGAGTGGGGTTCGAACACACTATCTCTTTCCTTGGGAACTAGAGCTTAAACCTGGCGCCTTAGACCACTCAGCCATTCTGTCTGCACTCTACTTAGTGAACTTATTCAACACTTTTAATTAGCAAAAAATCACTAACTTAATTATTTTTTCCCTAATTACTAAAAAATTACTGAAATCAATTTCGATGAAATGTGAATCTAAACCATTCTAGAATCTACTGGAACACACACAAAAAATTTCACTGAAATCAATTCAGTCGTTTAGGAGGAGTTCAGTGACATACACACGCACAGAAGAGTTACATATATAAAGATTTAATTTTAATTTTGAAATTGGTTTGGTTGGCACTGACTCCAAAAAATCAAATAAATATACATAAATATAATAATATGCATGATAAATACTACGCTGAGAGGTCTGCACGGGCCGGAATTTTCAAACCCGGGCCCGGCCCGTAGGAAAATTTTTTCGGCCCGACCCGGCCCGTTGTAAAATTCAAAAGTTCGGCCCGGGCCCGGCCCATTTAAATTTTTATATTTTAGGCCCGGCCCGTACAGAAATCAGTGAAAACAGGCCCGGCCCGGCCCATTTTGGCCCGTTACAATTTCTACGATTTCTAAAAAATTCAGATTTTTTTCATATAATTAAGATTTCTTTAAAGAATACTGCATACATATCTATGGAATGATTTTACAGGAAATACACATTAGCAACATTAGTGATTACTAAGATTCTTAGGCTTTCAACAATCAAATAAAGATTCATCAAAAAATTAATATGGCTTAGAATAAAAGAAAAAAGAAAGTTAAAAACATCGTAACTTTTGAGGCTGTTTAATAAAAGAAGATTTATAAAAATATTTCTATATCATTTTATTAAAGATTTTAAATCCAAATTCCTTCGTTAATTCAAATATGAGCCTTTCTGATACATTTCTAAATTCATTTTTTTTTTTTCTCAGAAACGCATAGCAGGTATCTTTATTCAGAAACTATATAATCAAATGGCATTATCCATTTTTTGATACAAGCAATTTAAGAATACTGAAAAAGAAATAAATTATTGTTATAGTTAGCGTTTTCAATAGAATTTCCGAAAGCGATAGCGGGGGAAAGGAGAAAAACCTGCAACCATTTGAGAAATTATTGTATCTGAACAAGGTTATGCAAGTATTTTATTCATCAAAAATGAAAAATGCTATTCGATTACAAATGCCTTCAATAGTCAGGCTTATCACTTTTATATTTTTACAATTAAGAATTTATCTGAAAATGTGACAAACTTTCGCGTTATTGAGAAATTAATTTAAAAACCATCAAGAAGTATATATATCCAAAGATTAATCTAACATAAGTTTTTTATCGCTGTTAATAATTTTACAAATCATGTTGTCTGCCCTACAGATCTTGAGAACAATTAAGTCTTGTTTCGGTCCGGAAAGTCTATATGTAGAAAAATAATGCAAGCTTGATCTCGGCCCGGTATGAGTCAGCTAAAAAAATATTAAAACGGGTTACACACAATTTAACTGTCCGATGTCGATCTCATACTGTACAAGTTATATTTTTATATTGATGCTGTCAAACTAGTATGGCTCGTGACGCACATTTATATTTATTCTCGTTAAAACCATTTGCGTTGAAAATAGATCATATTTTATCGTTTCTGATGAAATCTTCAAAACTTTTTTATCGGCCCGGCCCGTTTATTTTGCTTGTCGGCCCGGCCCGTTGAAATAACTATTCTGATTCTGCCGGCCCGGCCCGACCCGTTAGAAAATTTGAAATGATTCCGCCGGCCCTGCCCGGGCCTGTGCAGACCTCTAACTACGCTCTTAATTTAATTTCTTATTACAATTATATAAGGAAATTATTTTTCACTTTGGAGTAGTTTTTGAAGTCGGTTCAATTTTTGATAGAAAAGTTTATTTTTCTCTTTTTAGTTAAAAGTTAACGATTTTCTGAAGTCGGTTAATTAAAATTATAATACGGAAAAAAATATTGCAAATCATACACGTACATATATCAGGAGTGGGGTACGAACACACGATCTCTTTCTTCCAGAACCAAGAGCTTATATCTGGTGCCTTAGACCGCTCGGCCATAGCAATACGCATGTTAAACACTACGCTCTTATTTTAATTTCTTATTACAATTATGTAAGGAAATTATTTTTCATTCTTCAGTAATTTTTGAAGTCGGTTCAATTTTTGATAGAAAAGTTTATTTTTCTCTTTTTAGTTAAAAGTTAACGATTTTCTGAAGTCGGTTCATCAAAAGTATTATACAGGAAATATTGTAATAAATTTAACTTTTTCAAAAAAATGTATAACCGACTCCAAAAGAAAAGCGCTAAAAAGAATTAAATAATTCTATAAAAGTCTCTAATGACAAATTGTTATCCAATAACCACACATTGACTATCATGTACCGGTATAAAACGGTTAAATTTAATATATAGAATTTAATATCCACCAAACATAGGTTTTCCAGAGAATATTTTTTACAAGAGATTAATTTACATATTTTTGATTTAATTTTTGAATATATACATATAAAAAGTAAGGAATTACTTTTTGAAGTTGGTGCCAAACAATCATAATTGATAATGATTTCCCCATTTTCTTTATGGTACTAGACATAATATATCCACAATTCTTACTATACTTAAGATAGTTTGGCACCAACTTCAAAAAGTAATTCCTTACTTTTTATATATATATATTCAAAAATTAAATCAAAAATATGTAAATTAATCTCTTGTAAAAAATATTCTCTGGAAAACCTATGTTTGGTGGATATTAAATTCTATATATTAAATTTAACCGTTTTATACCGGTACATGATAGTCAATGTGTGGTTATTGGATAACAATTTGTCATTAGAGACTTTTATAGAATTATTTAATTCTTTTTAGCGCTTTTCTTTTGGAGTCGGTTATACATTTTTTTGAAAAAGTTAAATTTATTTCCTACTTTTTAGTTATTTATACCGTAATGCATAATTATGTGTACTTACATATGATGGCTCTTTGCAACGCATTACTAATGAACGCACTTTGCTGAGTTCTGATGTATTCGCTTTACTTGTAGCTGTTTGATTGTCAACTTTTCAAAAGACACTTACAATATCGGTTAGTATCGTTGTGAATCCTTGGGTTTTCTAGATGTGGTAACTTCTTCAGATCTGGCACGACGAAAAGCTACCGCATTCATGAAATCTTAAAGTCAACATCTAATCGTACGGACATCGGAAGTGGTTATCAAAAGGTGACAATGCCTTAAGTAAAGTGTCCTTACACATAAGCGCGCGGCAAAGCGCTTCCATATATGAGTAAAGAGCAAAATGACTCCATGTATCAATGAATAGTAAAATGCTTTTCTAGTGTAGTCAAAAGTACTCCCCCTTCAGTCAAAAAAAGCAAAAAGAAAGATTTAAAAAAATCGCTCTATGATTCAATAGATAAACAACAACAATCTAATTCCTATAAATGCAGTAAAGGCATCGGAAATGATTCGACGAGGAATCCGAAAATCATAACCTGTACTTGGCTTCATCTATAAGAGAGTGACAGCATTCGATGCCCAAATACTTTTTTCACTTTTGGACCAACTAAAAATTTGAAACTAAATCCACCGCTTTTATAAAAAACGATTATTTCAGCCTATCATGGAGCATTCTCATGGGTCAAAAGACAAATATTTCATAAAAGCGGGGGAGTGACGATGCAGCAAAGGGGCAAAATTTTTTACAGTGTATGTATGAGATATTCCATTAAAGGGATGGAGTGACGATGCAGCAAAAGTTAAATTTTTAACAATGTATCGCAATGCTAGGCATTTTTTATTATAAAATTTGATGATGATTTCCTGGTAGAATTCGATTGTACGCCGAATGATCCTTTATTTCTACACAGACATAAATACATAATCCATATTATTTTACAAATTCGTGGACATACAAGGACAAGATAACACAAGGAAATATTACGATAAAGAAAAATACAACTGGGAGCTACACATAAAGAGTGTGTGGAACGGAGCCAGTGGGATTCGAACCCACAATCTCCTACGCTCTCAAGAGATTAGCAGCGTGGTGTCTTAACCACTCGGCCACAAGGACGACCTTGATGACTCATTTTTGTCCAGAATCTTTTCAATCATTCGTATACTGTGCTCCATGTGTCGTCATATTCACGTAGCGGAATTCTACATGAACAAAATCTGAAATCATTCTGGTGTCTAATCCGGTAACCAAATCTGAATCTAAAGATAATTTTGCTACACATATCTATGCACTTTATTTTGCATTGATATGTAGAGATAATTTTTTCCTCCGGAGCAAAATATATACTAAAGGATTTTCATCTTTTCAACAACTTTAGGATGTCGATTGGTATCGATGTCTATTTCCGCTTTAGTGGATGCGAGAATTTGTCCATTTAAGCTTTAACATTTCGGAAATTTATCGCATCCAGCAAACTTTAAGGCCGCACACTAAGCACAGAAAAAGACCCGGATGATAATGTGAAGTCTATGGGGGCGTTCTTTTCAAATATCTCGCTCAAATTTTAAAATTTTTACGTGTTTTTTTGCATAGGATAGCTGAGGATATTCCGCAACCGACCTAGGTTTTACTTTTTCAATTTTGGTTACAGATTAAAAAAAAAAAAAAAAAAACTATTTTAAATTTCAAAACCGGTTTAAACGGCTCTGAAATTGAAATTATCATTATATAAAACATACATAAGCAAAATCGAAGAAGTAAAAACTAGGCCGTTGTAGATCATCCTCGACTATCCTATGCAAAAAAATCATGTAAATATATTAAAATTTGAGCGAGATATTTGAAAAGAACACACCCATAGTCTTTACACTAACATCAAGGTCTTTTTCTGAGACTAGTGTAGTGCCTTAAGGTCCACATTGAAATCTACAGACTTTGTAAATGGGCATTGAAAAGCTGACAATCCATCAGTACACGTTAAAATTATTCTGAAAAATTACCTTTGTTTTTAAAGACTATCTATTTTCTGACTAATGAGAGCGATCTAAAAACGTCTATGGAGCGTTTTCATTGGTCAAAAAATAGATAGTCTTTAAAAACAGAGGTAATTTTTCAAGATATTTTAAACAGCTAATATATAAATATGTATTCCACCGCTAATATACAAAACGATTACTTCAGCCTATTATGGAGCATTCTCATGGATCAAAAGTGAGATATTCTATAAAAGCGGGGTAGTGACGATGCAGCAAAAGGGTAAAATTTTTTACAGTTTAAAGTACGAGTACACAATCAGAGCGCGTCAAGTTGCTTCTATGATTCAATGCATAGCAAAGTAATTCTAAATGTTCGTATGTATTAAAATACCCCTTCCAGTCATAAAAACTAAAAAGGAAGATATTATCAAAATCACACCATGATTCAACATGCGTCTATATGAAAGTAGCAATATTTGAAGTTAATGTTCTTTGATAAATGCGGTTTCCCAAAGTACAGAAAATTTAAGAATTTTTATTCCTGAACTTGGCGGTAGTCGCCTGAACGAGTTTGTTTTATAGGTGAAAGAAGTTAACTAGCTTAACTTTAATGGTAAGCTTATCAAAATTTTTCGACATTTATATTTGTCCAAATCAAATGTAAATCTAGCACATAGCAATGTACTTTAATCACTTTGTGAATCCGACATAACAAGCACCCTGATACCCAGACACTCTTGCTTTAACGTGTAAGGCTCTTTACAGATGAATTTTCAGCTTTTCGATATCAATTCTCATGTCTGGATCGATGTGGATCTTTCAGTTTGGAGGATATGAGAATACCTGCAGCTAAGATTTCGCACTTTGAAAAAAAACTAGCATCTCTGCAACAGTGGTTACGATCCAGAAGGATTATTCGCTGCTAAGCAAAACAAGATTGACCAATCATAAGCCTTCATTTTTGAGAACATTTCATTTTTCGAAGGAGAGAGTCTGGAATACGTGGAGTGAAAATCTGCTATCGACACTGTAAAAAGTTTGACCCTTTTGCTGCATCGTTACTCCATCGCTTTTATAGAATTTCTTTGTTTTGACCAGTGAGAATGCTCCATAATACAGCAAAGTAATCGTTTCCTCTAAAAGCGATGGAGTGACGATGCAGCAAAAGGGTTCAATTTTTTACAATGCAAGCAGTGCTAAAAATTTGTATCCTTTAAATCTGCAACGATGCTACTGAATTCCAAAGTGTCGATCACAGCGACATCTGCGGCATTTTCGTGATACATTATCTAGACTAGCAATAATTATTGCATTTTTAGAAAATGTCTTGCAGATGCCGCTTCTATCTTTAAATTTCATTAACATTGTTGCACATTTAAAGAATAGAACATTATAGCGCTTTTTTTAAGTGTTACAGAGGGCGTGTTCAGCACAACTTACCGGTTACTTACCGACCACTTACCGATTGTGGACAAGTACGAAATGAAAATCAAAGCGAAGTGTGACGTCAGCTACAATTCAACAGAATAGTTTTCATTGATGCCACAATTTGCTTTCGTACTGCTCTACAATCGGTTGGTAAAATTGGTTACTTTTGTAAGTTGCTCTGAACACGCCCTGAGATAGCCGATTTCCACACTATATCCCCTAAATGCTATATTTCCAGTTTCTTGCATAAGAGAACTTCTCCGGAATCCAGGTAGAATTTGCGCTGTTAGCGAAACCAGATTAACAAATCAGAAGCCTGAATTTAAGTAAATTTTTCAATGTTTTAAATAAGTTTTCTTGTTAATAAATCTCGTTTCGCAAACAGCGCAAAATTTATGTGAATCCTGGCCCTCGTCCAGTTAGGATTTTGCACTTTGAACACTGTTAAAATTTTGAAACTTTCACTTTATCGTCTATCCATCGCTTTTATAGAAAATGATTACTTCATTGCATTATGGTGAATTCTCATTGGTCAAAATAGAGATATTCCATAAAAACGGAGGAGTGACGATGCAGCAAAAACTTCAAACTTTTAACAGTGAAAAGATCATATGTCTATATAAGTGTAACATGAAAGCATGCAAAAAAGAGCACTTCTAATTGGTCGATTGCTTCAAAATGAATTTGAAATTTAAAGTTTTCATTTTTAAAAAAGTTCTAATTATCAGATTTTTATGAAATTCGAATGGGACCACATGGGCCTCATACGCTTTCAAACGAAAAAAGAATTATCAAAATCGGTTCATATTTGCAAAAGTTATGCGTGAACAACAAATACATACAGGTCGAAATCATAACCTCCTCTTTGAAGTCGGTTAAAAAATACAAGTTTGTCAGGAGTGGAGTTCGAACACGCGATCTCTTTCTTCAAGAAGCAGAGCTTAAATCTGGCGCCTTAGACCGCTCGGACATTCCGTCCACCCTCTATTCGTCGAACTTATTCAACACTTTTAATCAGCGAAAAATCACAAACTATTAGTTTTTGCCTAATTACTAAAAAAGTACTGAATAAATTTCGATGAAATGGGAATCTAAACCATTCTCGAATCCGGAACACTCACACAAAATTTCATTAAAATCGTTCCAGTCATTTAGGAGGAGTTCAGTGACAAACACACGCACAGAAGATTTATATATGTAAAGATTAGCATTGGATATTTAATTTTAATTTAAATATTGGTTTGGTTGGCTCCGACTCCAGAAAATCAAATAAATTTACGTAAATATAACAATACGCACGATAAACACTACGCTCTTAATTTAATTTCTTATTACAATTATGTAAGGAAATTATTTTTCACTCTTCAGTATTTTTTTATGTCTGTTCAATTTTTGATAGAAAAGTTTATTTTTCTCTTTTTAGTTAAAAGTTTACGATTTTCTAAAGTTGGTTAATCAAAAGTATTATACAGGAAATTTTATTGTAGAGCATACACGTTTGTCAGGAGTGGGGCTCGAACACGCGATCTCTTTCTTCAAGAAGCAGAGCTTAAATCTGGCGCCTTAAACCGCTCGGACATTCCGTCCACACTCTACTAGTCGAACTTTGTCAACACTTTTAATTAGCGAAAAATCACTAACTATTAGTTTTTGCCTTACTGAAAAAGTACTGAATAAATTTCGATGAAATGTGAATCGAAACCATTCTCGAATCTACTGGAACACACACACAAAATTTCATTAAAATCGGCCCAGTCATTTAGGGATTTAGGAGGAGTTCAGTGACAAACACACGCACAGAAGATTTATATATATAAAGATATATATGTATATATCATACAGCACGATAGTGCTGTATAGTAGAGCTCAGCTGCATCTCTAATGTTAAAGTCCAAAGTTTGCCTGTTAATAACTTTGGAACTAATCATCGGATTGCGACGAAATTGAAAAGGGGAAGTGTCCTAATCTAGATCTCAAAGTATACAAAATTTCATCTAGATCCACCAATTAGTTTCGGAGATCCAGGACCCCTGTTTTGGCACTTTTTGCTCGTGAAACAAGAAAAAAAGAGAAACAACTCAATTATCACCCGAACCAGGAAACATTCAGCGACGGGTGATAGCTTGTTCGAAAGCTTTTAATGTAGGGATGTGCCTTTTGTAGGTCCGGTAAAAAAATATCAAAAATTAAAGAAATGGCACCCATTTAAATTTTAAATAACGCTATACCTTCCATAATTTAACGTTATATAGAAATCTATCCTTTTCAATTGTTAATTCAATCATTTTTTTCGAGTTGCCATCAAGTAAAAATCAACACAATAATTAAAAAAAGAAATGACAACACGTGTTCTTTTTTTTTTTTTTATAGGTCAATAAAAATTCAGATTCTATTGATATATTTTTACATTTTTGGAATTGACGTCATTCGTAACATAAAAAAACGCATTTATAATAAATATATATATATAAGTTGTAACTAAATGTATGTTTAAAAAAATTGACCTTCATTTGAATGTTTTTGAAGTCAAAACAGCTACTATAATACAGATTTTTCAATTACAAAGGGATAAGTAAGGAAAAATATAGTAAAAAAATAGTTTCCTAGGTGTGACGTCATTTTATATTGCCCCCTTTCTAAAAATGTTTCATTCTGAGTGGAAACTCATAATTTTCTGAAATTAATCCTTAATTCTATCATCTGTAAAACTGAAGTTTTATATTTGAGTCATACGAAATAAATTTTCAGTAAATACTATGCCTGGAACGAAGCGAGTCGCCAGTGAGCGCCAATCAAATGCTTGGAAATCCAAATGATGGTAAAGACTCTTCTCGAACAGCCAATGAAAAAACGCAGGCGATTTTCGTCGCTTGCAATTTTTACGTGTAATAGCATTTTAAGTAAAGTCACATTTCGATAAATAAATAGTTTTATTAAAAGATGAAACCTCTTACAATAAAGATTTTTTTTCGTTACTCCATGTATTCTTTTTTTTTTTTTTTTTTTTTTGAAACATAAAACGATAAGTGTGGCATATTTTACGATGAAGTTGACATATGATATTTTTTAAAATGTTGATATTCGAGGGAATGTTATTGTCTAAATCAATACATTTTTTTGTTATGCTTAAACAGATAGTATTTTGAAATATATTATGAAGCAATTATCGTAATTATTAACTAAATGGTAAAAAGTTATAACTTATAAGACGCCCAGTAAAGAGAGAGCTAAGAAATGGAAATTTAGGAAATGGCAAGAAAAAAACAAAGAAGATCGTTTTGTATATTATAGAGTTTGGAAAAAACAGAAGAGAGAAAAACACCGTGCTTCAAAGAAAAAATGGCAGGAAAAAAATGAGGAAAAGCTTTTAGCTTCTGATAAGTACTTGCAAAGGAAAAATTTCTTGGAATTTTCCCACTTTAAATCCAAATGGTACCGGCGGTATATGATTAAGCTGTAGTCTCGAGCCAAATGTATAAAATATAATAAAAGGCAAGAGGAAAAAACAATAAAGCGCCAAAGGTATTGTACAAATTTAATGATAGACCGCCAATATTATTACAGAAAAATTCTTGCATTTATAAATACGGGTCGAAGGGTCGCAAAGCAAAATCTTGCAAAAAATTTACAACCAAATATGTTTAAAAACTCATTATCAAATTTAAAGATTTCTGACAAACATAATAAAAATAAAGCACAGTTCCATATCAAAAAGCTTAAATGTCCTATGAAAACCTCTCTTCACAGCATAAAAAGTTTCAATTTTACCACATAGTGCTTTTAAAGAATGCATTTAGACTTTGGAATACACTGGAATACAATAGTGTATTTTCAAATGCTACGCTTCTATCTAGTAGGTTTATTACTTGAAAAATAAAGCAAAGATTTGATTCACCTTCGATGTCTTTTAATGATAATTTTAATGTCTATTTTTAATAATATTTGATACATGGTGCTTAGGTACAGGAACGTAAAGGAATATGTAGTATTCTCCATTATAATACTTGCTTTTTCAAGCAAAGGTTTTTTTGAAGTCACATTTTTTGTTTTGACATTTTATTGACAATATGACCAATGGCATTTTATTTTTCCTCCTGTATTACGAATATCAGACATGGACTCTCTGTTTAAGCTAATGCATCTGTTGAGTGGTGGGGTATATTTTTACTTGTCAATATAAAGTCAGCTAATGTCATTTGAAGAAAATTTATTGTGAATCTACAGCACAAACGTTGATATACAAATAACAGCTCTGTTGTACGATTTGTCAACATCACCATGAATATTGCTGCATTGATTTCTAAAGGAAAAGTGTAATTGTTAGATTGGTGAAGTAAGCGTTTGCTTGAACACATGCCCTCTTCTTATATTGAATTTAATATGTGACAGCATTACTATATGCCCCGCCCCATGCCATTTGGTAATTATATCCTAAGTACTGAAAAGTATTTTTGCATATAAAAAACAATTTCACATTTGTATTTAAATTGTGGAATTTTATAATGTATTGTTGATTTTATATATTTTATAATGTATTGTTGATTTTATATATTTTATAATGTATTTATAATTTATACAGTATTGTATAGCATTTTCAGTAACTATTTATCTTCTTTCTGCACGAGTCATTTTTAGACATTTTTTTTTTAATTTAAACCCCCATTATAGCCTAAACATAGAAAATTTCACTTTTAACAGTTTATATAAAATTTTAACTCATCCCTTATAACTGTTACTGACCCACGGTTTTGTGGGGTGTTTGAGAGTTGACATAGAATGTTCCGTAGGCCTTTAAGCCAGCGAAGCATAGACATAACAGAAAAGTTCAAGAAATCAGACTATATATAAAGCTTAGACTAAGGACTTGTTTGGAGGCCAGCGCTTGTTAGAATACAGTACGAGGTCTTAATCTTGGGGTTAACAATAAGTATGAGGTCACCAAAACTTTTGACACTGGCGAATCAACGGTTGCTTTAGTTTCTGATTTTGGCAATTGATTAGGCAGGTTGATTGAAGTCATTGGTTGGTTAGGTTGGATGGTTTTTGCTTGGAGCAATTGGTTGGGCCTGTTGAAATAGATTATTATTTGGTCAATTGGAGTGGTTGATTCATTAGTTGAAGTTAGTTGATAAAGTTTCTAAAAGGATCTGAAAAAGTTGTGAAATCATATGAAAAACTGGTGGAACCAGAGATAAAAGTAGAGCTCGATCTAAAAAATGTTACATTTTAAATTCGCAAACAGTTTCAGTCTAAAAAAATGCGTAGAAAAGTAATGGAACCAGATTATCTGTAAAGCTCATGAAATTACCCAAATTTTTGTTGATAGCTGAAAATGTGGACTGAGCTTTACTGGTGCCTTTTTTTTTCAGAATCAAATTATCCACGCAAAATGGCATTACTAGTCAAAGTAGTAAATCGAGTGTAGTATTATGTGAAGCTCAGCTGCACAACGCTAAACAAATATAATTCATGAAGTAATACCCAAATTTCGTGTGTATAAGTCGCAGATCAAACAATTCTTTTTCGACCCAGAATTTTTTAAGAAACAAATATAACTACTTAGATCACCGTAAATATTTGTCTTCGATCACTAAATAAGATGTCTGGGTCCAAAAAGAATTGTTTGACCCGCGGCTTATACACCCGAAATTACGGTAATTAAAGTATAATATTAATATAATCAGGTTGTTGAGGAATTGACGTAGATAACTATTTTGTATATGAATACAAATATTTAGTATACTGTTAAATCGTAAATGATCAGGTTTCGGATATACTTGGATCTTTAAACTTCAATTTATGAAAGACCTTTGGAATACAATTTGGTCCACATTTTGTATTGAATGATTCGTCAGGTTCTCGTTCTTTACCAAATCACCCCGTAACCTATAGTTATGAACCCAAGTTTTCAAACTGGTTATGTATGATTTCAATGTAGAATGTGTAAAAAATGTCACTTTATCCTTGATTAATTTTAAGGCACCAGTAAAGCTCAGTCCACATTTTCAGCTATCAACAAAAATTTGGGTAATTTCATGAGCTTTACAGATAATCTGGTTCCATTACTTTTCTACGCATTTTTTTAGACTGAAACTGTTTGCGAATTTAAAATGTAACATTTTTTAGATCGAGCTCTACTTTTATCTCTGGTTCCACCAGTTTTTCATATGATATATATGTATTCACCATTTTAATGTGGTAATTTTCTATTAAATTCAAATGGTTCACATATTGTAATACAATTAATGGTTATGTATATATATATATGATTTTTGTCATGTTGTAACTGTCGTGTTTATGAACCGATTTGAATGAAACTTAGTGTGTACATAGTAAATACTAATGTCTCGACCGAATTCGTTGGCCAGCTTCATCCGCCATATTGTTTCAAAATGGCAACCATTTTTTTTATTTTAAAATTTAAAACTAAATATAAAATGTAGAAATTGAAAAATATTTTTCTTCTGTGCTACTGACCTTGATACAAAGATTCCAGAGGATTTTTTGTTTTGTCTATGTCTTAAAAAATGACTGAGTTATAGCATTTTGAATTTCTTGAGTGGCTGGCATTTGAAACAATCAAATTTTTGTTGCGTGAAAACCATGGAACAAAGAATATAAACATATATTCATATCATATTCTTTGTTCCATGGTGAAAACAAGCGTATTTATGAACTAGTTTGGATGTAACTTGGTACGTACATAGTATATACCAATGTCTGAACTGAGTTCGTTGGCCAGTTTCATCCGCCATTTTGTTTAAAAATGGCGGCCTTTTAATTTTTTTTAATTTTTACAATTTAAAATTAAGTACAAAAAAGTTAGAAATTGGGAAATATTTTTCTTCTATGTGTTTACCCTTGGTGCAAAGATTTCAGGGCATTTTTTGTTTTGTCTATATCTTAAAAAATGGCTGGGTTACAGCACTTTGAATTTCTAGTGTGGCTGACATTTTGATATGATCTGATTTTTGCCACGTGATACTGATAATGTGAGTATTGATGAACCGATTTGGATGTAACTTGATGTGTGCATAGTGCATACAAATGTCTGGACCGATTTCGTTGGTCTACTTCATACACCATCTTGTTTCAAAATGGAGATTCGATTTTCTTTTTAATTTTAAATTTAAAATAAGGAACACAAAAATTAGAAGTTGAAAAAGATTTTTTCGTATGTGCTCGACCTTGATACAAAGAATTCGGAGCATTTTTTGTTTTGTCTATATCTGAAACAATGGCTGGGTTTTTAGTGTGATTAACTTTTTGAAATGATCTGATTTTTGTCGCGTGATAACATGCACATTTTTTATTAGGAACCGATTAGGATATAACTTACAAGGAAGGTCTCCATACGGGCATACTCAGAAAAATCTGAAAAAATTACAGAATGTTCTTCTCATATAGTTATATATGTTTATAAAAAACATTTCGGCGGAACCTCCTTATAACGTCCGTAAAAAAATAATAAAAATTTCGTTTATTTGGCGATTTATCTCTGGTTGGCGAAAAAACGAAATTTTGAAAAATACGCTTTTACGCTTCGAATACTTTTTAAAGAAAAAACTTTTTATGTTCAATTTATTTAAATAAGTTTAGTTTAAGTAATTTTAGTTTTGTATTTTTACTTTACTTTAAGTGTAATTTTGTCATATACGTTTATATGTACTTATAACAAAATTAAATTAATACATTTTATCATTTAAACACAATTTAAATTGATTAAAATTGTTCCAAATTGAAAAATATACTGTTAAAAATCTGCTGCATTTTGTTGCAACGCACTCCCTTGCTTGTATAGAAAACGGTTACTTGGCCGTGAAATTTAGCTTTCTCATTGATTGGAATAGAGATATTATATACAAGCGGTGGAGTGCGTTGCAACAAAATGCAGCAGATTTTTAACGATGTATGACACGGTCAATTCACGGTGCTATGGAACATTCTCATTGGTCAGAAGAGAGATATTCTATAAAAGTAGTGGAGTGACGTTGCAGTAAATGCTGCAGATTTTTAACAGTGATGTCAATTAAAATCAATTTTCAGATTCGTTAAAATCGTCTGCTTTTGGCGAGGAAATGCACTGCTTGCCAAATCCCGCGTAGCTTTCAGCTTTTCACGCCAATTATTCCAAACTATTTTATTTTTTTACATATCTAATAATGAAATTCCGCCGCTAATTTTCACTGATCCTTTATTACCTACATGACTAGTTTAACTCGTATTTTTTTCAAAAAATTCTGACAAGGAAGGTCTCCATACGGGCATACTCAGAAAAATCTGAAAAAATTACAGAATGTTCTTCTCATATAGTTATATATGTTTATAAAAAAAAATTCGGCGGAACCTCATTATAACGTCCGTAAAAAAGTAAAAAAAAATTCGTTTATTTGGCGATTTATCTCCGGTTGGCGAAAAAACGAAATTTTGAAAAATACGCTTTTACGCTTCGAATACTTTTTAAAGAAAAAACTTTCTATGTTCAATTTATTTAAATAAGTTTAGCTTAAGTAATTTTAGTTTTGCCTTTTTACTTTACTTTAAGTGTAATTTTGTCATATACGTTTATATGTACTTATAACAAAATGAAATTAATATATTTTATCATTTAAAACACAATTTAAATTGATTAAAATTGTTCCAAATTGAAAAATACACTGTTAAAAATCTGCTGCATTTTGTTGCAACGCACTCCCTTGCTTGTATAGAAAACGGTTACTTGGCCGTGAAATGGAGCTTTCTCATTGGTTGGAATAGAGATATTATATACAAGCGGTGGAGTGCGTTGCAACAAAATACAGCAGATTTTTAATAGTGTATGACACGGTCAATTCACCGTGCTATGGAGCATTCTCATTGGTCAGAAGAGAGATATTCTATAAAAGTAGTGGAGTGACGTTGCAGTAAATTCTGCAGATTTTTAACAGTGAAGTCAATTAAAATCAATTTTCAGATTCGTTAAAATCGTCTGCTTTTGGCGAGGAAATGCACTGCTCGGCAAATCCCGCGTCGCTTTCAGCTTTTCACGCCAATTATTTCAAACTATTTTATTTTTTTACATATCTAATAATGTAATTCCGCCGCTAATTTTCACTGATCCTTTATTACCTACATGAGTAGTTTAATTCGTATTTTTTTCAAAAAATTCTGAGTATGCCCCCAATGGAGACCTTCCTTGTTAGTGTGTACATAACACAAACCAATGTCTTGATCGAGTTCATTGGTCAACTTCACTCGTCATCTTGTTTCAAAATGGCGGCCAGTTAAAATTATCAAAAAAAAAAAAAAATTTATAATATAGTACAAAGGAGAAAAAGAAAAAGATTTTTTCTGAAGTATTTGCTCCTGATACAATAATTCCAAAGTATTTTTAGTTTTGTCTTTATTTTAAAAAGTGGCTTATTTATGACAGTTTAAATTTCTAAAGTGGGTGATATTTTTTGAAAAATCTATTTGCCTGCAATAGCACTTGAATATATCAACCGATTTCGATATGAGTGAGCATGTGCACATGATATACTAAGATCTCTACCAAACTCATTGGTTAAGGTTAATTTCACCCATAATGTTGTTTAGAAATGGCAGGCATTTCCTTATACCGCCGAGTTTAGCGAACAAATACAAATCGTTTTAAATAAAACCAGCTTGTACAAAGTAGATTCATTTCTCGAAATCACGATTCATATTCGGTATTGGCAGAAACAAGTATTGAATCTTCTATAATCGTGTTCCACTAATTTGAGTTTCGTATGTTTAAATAATATAACTTGTTTTTCTGTTTGTTTGTTTTGTTTTGTTTTTTTTAAGTAAGAAATATGAAAGCTATACCTCCCGGCACTGGCCGGAAAGACTTTTTTTTTTTTTACTAAATTCACGTTTCTTCCGTGGCCCTTTGACGAAATTCGCTTTTTATTGCTGGTCTTTGGCGAAATTCACGTTTGTTTAGCGGCCGTTTTATGGAATACGTGTTTCATTTTCGATAATTTGTCGAAATTCAAGTTTTTTTTTTCCGAGGCTTCTTGATGAAATGTGGTTGTTTTCTGTAGACCTTTGATGCAATTTGCGTTTTTTTTCAGCTTTCATTAGACGCAATCCGCGTTTTTTCATCTTTCATTAGACGAAATTCGCTCCTCGTATGCGGTTCTTTAACGAAATTCACATTTTTTTTTTTTTTTATCCTTTGTCGAAATTTGCATTTTTTCGACAGCTTTCAAAATTTTTCAAAATTCGCATCTTTTTCCACGCTTTTTTTTCTTTTTTTTTTACGAAATTTGCAGATTTTAATCGGATTTTTGACGAAGCTTACGCTTTTCCCTCGATCATTTGTCATTGTCATTCCGCAGCAGTGTCCAGATTATTTAAAGTTATCTGTTAATGAAAGAGTAAACATAATAAAATGTAACAAGTTATGTTTTAATTGTTTAAATTTACACTCAGTAGCCAACTGTACATCAAAGAGCATTTGTTTCTGCAAGAAACGACATCATAAAACTATTTATTTTCCCAAAACAAATAATAATACATATGTAAAAGAATATGTTTCATCAGAACATAATACACAAGGTAAAATAAATGTAGAAGAATGTTCCAATTCTAGATTAGCAAATTATGGCACATCAATGTTAAACGCTAATGCAGAAGAGTTCGTTCAGAAAACTTTTATTAATAACTATTCGAATAAAAAGAATAAAGTTTTACTTTCAACTGTTATATGTTTTCTAATTGATGAATCGGGATCTAAATATAGAGTAAAGTGTTTGTTAGATGTAGGCAGCGAGTCTAATTTTCTATCCGCCATTTAATAGACATGATGAATTTGAAAAAAGAGAGAACAAACATTTTGATGTCAGGTCTAAATGATGCCACCTTAGTAATAAATCATAAAGTTAATGCATCAATAAGCAATAGAGATGGAAGTTTTGTAAAAAATTTAGATTTCTTGGTAGTTCCAAAAATAACTGCAAATTTAACTCCTTCGCGTCCAGTTGAAATTTCAGCACAGTATTTCCCTAATGTAATATTAGCAGATGAGAGATTTAATATCCCAGAACATGTAGATATGCTTCTTGGAGCAGGAAGTTTCTATGAACTTTTAAAACCGGGACAGATTCGTATTAATAATTCTGATCTTGTTCTGCAAGACACAGTTTTTGGTTTTGTAGTATCTGGAAGTTTTCCAATAGAAAATGAAAATAAAGTTCATTGTGGGTTAATAAAGAAAGAAACTAACCTAGATAAAACACTTCGAAAATATCGAGATAGAAAAACCAAAAAGTAAAGAGACTTTAATTTGTGAGAAACATTTCATAGAAAATTATACCCGAGAAAAAAGCGGCAGATACGTTGTTAAAATGCCCCTAAAACAAGGTCCAACTACATTAGGAAGTTCAAACAGATAGCAATTAAAAAATTGAATTCTTTATGGAATCGCCTAGCAAGGGATCCCGAGTATTTAAGATTATATTCCGATTTTTTAAAAGAATACCAACAATTAGGCCACATGGTCGAAGTTAACGAAAGCGAGGAAGAAAATGGATCCTATTACATTCCCCACCTTGTAGTGTATAGAGGAATAGAAAAAAGTATGTCAACACCTTTGAGAGTATAGTTTTTAACGCCTTTTCTTTAACGACAAAAGGAAACTCACTTAATTCTATTCAGTATAATGGGGGTGTAATACAAAATGATTTATTCTCAATTATCGTGAGATTTAGAAAATATATCATCGCTTTCACTGCAGATATTCAAAAAATGTATAAAGAAATTTCTATTCATCCAGATCAAAGAAAACTACAAAAAATTTTATGGAAAGAAGGTGTTAACGAACCAATAAAGAATTTTGAACTAACAACTGTTACTTATGGTACTGCTAGCGCACCTTTTTTGGCCATGAGAACACTACTTCAATTGTCTACGGATGAAGAAAGCAAGTTTCCTTTAGCAGCACCCGTGCTGAGAGAAGACATGTATATGGATGACATCTTATTTGGATCTGATTCTTTAAGTTCTGCATTAGAACTCCAAAATCAATTAATAGAAATTTTAAACAGCGGAGGAATGTTATTACATAAATGGTGCAGTAATGCTCCACAACTTTACCAAACAAATGACAAGATATACCCCTTTGGTGATTCAGAAGAATCCAAAACATTAGGTGTTTTGTGGAAATCGAGAAAAGATTGTTTAAGTTTCGATGTAAAAATTCATGATGAGGTAAATGTCATTAAAAGACAAGTGTTATCAATTATATCAAGTTTGTTTGATCCTCTTGGATTAGTATCTCCTATTATAATTAAAGCGAAAATATTTATTCAGAAATTATGATTATTGCAATTAAATTGGGATGACTTGTTACCGGAAAAAGAAGCTAAGGAATGGGGAGAGTTTTTAGATAATCTACAGTTAATTAATAAAATTGAAATTAGTAGGTGTATTTTATTGAAAAATGCTATTATAATCGAGTTATATGGTTTCAGCGACGCGTCTGAAGCAGCCTATGGTGCGGTAATTTACTGCAAATCAGTATCAGAATCTGGACATATGTCAGTGAAATTAGTGACAAGTAAATCAAGAGTTTCCCCCTTAACGCAATTAACTGGTCCCAAACTTGAGCTGTGTGCGGCTGTTTTATTATCAAAACTAACTAAATGTGTGATTTCAGCTCTCAAGATCAGTATAAATAAAATCTTCTTATGGTCCGATTCTATGATAGCATTGTCATGGATTAAAAAAGAACCATACATATTAAAAACATTTGTTGCGAACAGAATTTCAACAATACAAGAGCTAACTGAAGGGATGCAGTGGCGACATGTTCCTTCTCAACATAACCCGGCTGATCTTCTAACAAGAGGAATTAATCCTGATAAGCTAATCTCAAATGAATTGTGGTGGAGTGGGCCAATGTTCCTAAAAGAAAAAGACTATCCAAATACAACCATACCTGAAGCAATTGATTCCAATGACTTTTCAAAAGAACTGAAAAACTTTAAAATTAATGACTTTAAAAACATGTCTTTTTTTCAGTTTCTAATAATACCTTTGTGCATGATATAATTGATTTAAGTAATAATTATTGTAAGATAATTCGTATTTTAGGATTTATTTTCAGGTTTCTTAGCATTTGTAAAAAAGAAAGAAAAGAGGGTCCTTTAGACCTCGAGGAGCTCAACAAGGCAGAAACTTTTTTTGCTAAAAAGTGTTCAACGAGAATTTTTTGACAAGGAAATAAAATCCTTGCAAAAATCAGGTGAGGTAAATAATAATAGTCAGATAAGAAATATTCACCCATTTCTTGATAAAGCAGGTCTTCTTAGAGTAGGGGGTAGGTTAGCAAACAGTAACTTAAATGCTAACCAAAAATTTCCAATTTTACTACAAAATAAAAGTAAACTTACTCAAATGATAGTAGAATATTTTCATAAACGATATTTATTTTTAAGTATACAAGTTTTACTTTTTGAGTTTAGGCAGCAGTTTTAGCCTTTAAATGGTCGTGCAATATTAGAGAATCAATTTATAATTGTTGCTTACTTAATGTTATAATTTTTGTAAAAAGTTTTTATATATATTTTTTAATGCAATGTGTTTTATGAGTTATTTTGAGTTATATACAGTTAGTATATAGTTATTTGAGGGTACATATGCAAAATTGAGATATTCTCTATTTAATTGAATATATTAAGTGTTACCAAAGAAAATCCTTCTATAGTAAAAAAAAACTAGCCTTAAAAGGAATGACTCCTGGAATGATGCTGATGTGGAAGATTTCCGGAACTAACGAATCCGGGTTGTCCACTCCTTCCATGAGTCGAATAGACCAATCAGGAAAGGGCTCCGTCTATGCATCGCCATATGGGTTACCATAAAGAGAGGAAAGGTTACCATCGCCAACAATCGCCAAGTTTGTCGCCAACTTGGCGATATATCGCCAAATTTGGCGACCATAATTAGTTGTCAAAAGTGACGCCAACTTGGCGATAACTGTAATATTTCGCCAAATTTTTAATTTCTTTACAACATCAGTCGTTTGATACATCATTTGAGAGGTTTGCAACTGCTTATTCATTTAAAGGATGTCTTGTGTGTTATCCCCCATTCTGCTCCCCAGGGGGGACACATTTTTAATTTCTTTACAACACCAGTCGTGTTACACAAGATTTGAAAGGTCTGCAACTGCTTATTCATATTATGGATGTCTTGTGTGTCACCCCCACACTCTGCTCTCCCTAGGGGGGGGTCACATTTTTAATTTCTTTACAACACCAGTTGTGTGACACATCATTTGAAAGGTCTGCAACTACTTATTCATATTATGGATGTGTTGTGTGTCATCCCCCACTCTGCCCCCCAGGGGGGCACATTTTTAATTTCTCTACAACACTAATTGTGTGACACATCATTTGAGAGGTCTGCAACTGCTTATTCATATTATGGATGTGTTGTGTGTCATCCCCCACTCTGCCCCCCAGGGGGGCACATTTTTAATTTCTTTACAACACCAATTGTGTGACACATCATTTGAGAGGTCTGCAACTGCTTATTCATATTATGGATATCTTGTGTGTAACCCCCCCCCCTCTGCCCTCAGAGGGGGCGCATTTTGTAATTTCTTTACAACACCAATTGTGTGACACATCATTTGAAAGGTCTGCAACTGTTTATTCATTTTATGGATGTCTTGTGTGTCACCCCCACTCTGCCCCCCAGGGGGCACATTTTTAATTTCTTTACAACACCAGTCGTGTGACACATCATTTGAAGGGTCTGCAACTGCTTATTCATACCATGGGATATTGGCGAGCGCAGCAAGCAGGGGTAGCCAATAATTTGGAATCGCGAAGCGATTACGCGGGGGGTTGGCGAGCATAGCGAGCAGGGGGGCGGGGCCCCCCTAGTATTCATATAAAATATGTATTGAGAGTGCATACATGCTATTTTGAGTTAGTCGAATGACATCCATTTTGTTCAGAATGTTAGAGTTTTATTTTGATAAAATATAATTTGTTACCCCTTAAATACTTTAAATAAAGTATTTCTGAGTTAATTTTGAGATAAATTTGAGAAATGAGATAAATTCTTGAATCATTTAGAGTAAATTTAATTTGAGTATTCGATGTCATGAGTGTACATTGTGGTGTATTTAACTGTAACCGCACCTAAGGAAAAAATTTAAATCGAATGTTTTTATGTAAGCGGCAATTGTGTTCTATGCCGATTCCGTGTATCTGTGATCTTCTGCTGTAAATAATGTGTCCGTATTAAATAAGTTCTTTAGTAAGATGAAAGTATTATTCTTCCAAAGTATATATCTCTTGCTGATGATGTTGAAGAATTCTTGTAATCATTTGTCATCGAATCATTCGAATAATAATATTTGTGTTCGTCTCATAAAATCATCCATTTTTTGAACACATACAGTTTATTCTTCACAAAACATATAAACATACACTGAACTTCACAAACATATATTAAATAATAGTTTCTCGGCTTTTCGCCGGATCAAAACAACTTCCATCCAAGCGGGAATCTAAACTATTCTAAACTATTTTTCCCTCGGGACGGGATGACGTCACAACAAAATCCTTATAGGGATCATTTCTTTCCCCTAGGAATGAAGTAGTAACATCCTCCCGCCCCGATGAATACATTCATCAAATTTGGTAGTTTAATCATTATGAAATATGTATAAAATATCACTAATCATTTACTAATACTTATGAATACAATAAAATTACTATAAATCACACTACATTGCAGTTCAATTATTTAGAATTAAGCAACAACAATACTAAATTAATACTAATAATACTAACATAATGGCAAAATAAAATAAAGGCAAAAAATATATAAACAATAAAAACCGAACCAAACTCAAGTTTGATTTGTCAGTCCAGTTCC
Organism: Maratus speculifer; assembly: GCA_964019185.1. NCBI lineage: Eukaryota > Metazoa > Arthropoda > Arachnida > Araneae > Salticidae > Maratus > Maratus speculifer. The sequence continues at coordinate 305,892,708 of OZ025295.1, read as the reverse complement.
ATAGGGAAAACCATTTGGACCGCGCGTTTGAGAATTCCTGTGGCAGTCTTCAGAGTTAAGCTTCTTACTTTTCCATCGCGGCCCTGATGAACTTCTAAGACTTTTCCGATTTTCCACATTTGTCTTGGCAACTTGTCTTCACCTATTAAAACTATGTCATCTACATTAAAACATTTTACAGCATTTACAGGTTTAGAAAAATGTACACTTTTAAGTTGGAGGAGATATTCTCCCTTCCACGTATTCCAAAATTTATTTAACAAAGTTTCGCGATACAAATATCTTTTAAGGAGTAATTTTTTATTACTTTTCATAATTTTATCATCTTTGACAGCCATGGGGGGTAATGTAGTCAACCTCTTTCCTGTAAGGAAATTGGCCGGAGTGAGAGGGAATGGTTCATCCGGTTCATTATAAACATAAGTTAGGGGTCGCGAATTTACTATTGCCTCTATTTCAATAAGAACTGTTTCGAGTTCTTCCCGAGTAACTAGTGCCCGTCCCAAGACCTTTCTTAAAGCACCCTTGGTGATTCGAACCATTCTTTCCCAATATCCACCCCACCATGCTGCACGTTCCACTATAAATTTCCAGGTTATGCCTTTTTTACTAAAATAATTTTGTACAAGTTTAGAAGTTAAATTTGAGTACAATTTCTGAATTTCACGATCATCATTTTAAAAAGATTTGGCATTATCAGAATAAACAGTATTACAAAGTCCTCTTCTTGATATAAATCGTTGAAAAGCTAATAAAAAGTATTCAGTACTTAAGTTGGACACAATTTCCAGATGGATGGCACGAGTCACAGCACAAGTAAATAAGGCAATATACAGATTATTCATATCTTTAGTATATAACGGTCCAGCGAAGTCCGTACCAACGATCTCAAAAGCACTTTCAGCATAAAGTCTGTCCGCAGGCAATGGAGCTACAGTTTGATTACCTGGTTTTACCTTGTAGCGTCTACAGATGAAGCACTTATTGAGGCACGATTTAACTGTCTGTCTGCCCTTCAGAATCCAGAATTTTTCACGAAGTTGGGTAAGTGTATCTGATACACCAGCGTGGCACAAGTTCTGATGCTCCCTCATTATTAATAGCTCAGTGAATTTTAAGTTCCCTGGAATTATTAAAGGATGTCGTTCTGAAAATTGGAAATTAGAATGTTGGAGACGTTCACCCAGAACTATAAGCTTATCAGGAGTCATACTGGGATTTAGACCATAAAGTCTTGAATCGTTGCTGATTGGTGAATTGTTCAACAGTTGCAAATATTCCCTTTCAAATTCAGTTTTTTGAATGAAGTGAATCCAATAATTTAGAGCACCGGCCAATTCTTCTGCAGATACGGGACCTGTCCTTTTCTCAGATTTATACTTACAGTTTCTAATAAAACGAATAATATAAGCAGTGACCCTCAGCATTTTATTAAGGCTACTATACTTGTTAATATCCAACAAGGGATCTCTAGGTTCCTGCGAAATTTGAAGGAGAACTTTAACATCCTTCATTTCTCTTTTAAGTTCCATTATTTCATCATCAGATTTCAGTTTAACTGGTATTTCATCAGAGGGCAATTCGTCCATTTTCAACCAAGCTGGACCTGAAAGCCAGACTTCGTCCTTTACGAGAGTGAAGGAGTGCATACAGCGAGTTAGTTTGTCAGCCGGATTTTCCTTCCCACTGCAATAACGCCAATTAGAAGGGTTAGTTTTTTCTTTGATTTCAACTACTCTATTTCTCACAAACTGTTTTAAGTTTTCAGAAGCACCTCGTATCCAATGCAGACAAATTTGGGAGTCACACCACAAATATACATCGTTCTCCTTAATAATTGGAAAAATATTCCTCAGATAAGATGCTAGTCTGGCCGACATTAAAGCACCTAATAATTCAAGCCTGGGTAAAGTTATTGGTTTCAGGGGAGCAACACGTGATTTAGCTATCACAAATTTTGTCGAAATTTTGGTAGGATATTTTATTCTAAAATATGCAACTGCACCATAAGCCTTTGGGCTCGCATCAGAAAATAAGTGCAGTTCCAAGTTTTCAAATTTAGAGTCATCGAAATAGTGTCGAGGAATAGTCATGGCTTGGGTTTTCATGACTTCGTCAAGCCACTCCTGGAATATAAGGTGAAATTCGTGTTTCAGAGGTTCATCCCAGGGAATTCCAATTTCCCAAAGTTGTTGCATAAGCAACTTTATACGAATTGTAAAAGGGGCAAGAATGCCCAAAGGATCGAATAGCATACCGCAGGCCTTTAGAACAGTTCTTTTAGTTGAAGGGTTCGCACTTATGGCTTTAAAATGCTCCGTGGCAACAGTTATGTTATCGTTCACATTATCCCAAACGATTCCTAACACTTTAATTGGGATTCCTAGTACTTCAGTTGCTTGTTTGCAGTCAATATTTTCTTTTAACCACATATTTCGTAAAATGGGAGAATTAGTTACCCATTTTCTTAAGTTCATAGAAGCTTGATTCATAATGTAAATAGCGTCTTTAGAAATAGAGAAAGCATCTTTAATTGTTTCGCAGCCACTAATAAAATCGTCAACGTATAGATCATTCAACAGCTCTGAAACATCTTTGAACTCGTCTTTGAATTTAGAAAGATGTAATCTGATAGTTGCAGCTAATATAAATGGGCTGCCTTTTACTCCGAAGGGAACTCGAGTGAACTGCAGGACTCTGATATCATTGCGACCCAAACCTAAATTTGTCCCCTGATCCCTTCCCCACAAAAATTGCAAAATTTTCTATCTTGCTCAGCGATACCTATTTCCAAGAATGCTCGTTCAATATCCGCGCAAAATGCAATTGGGTTATATCTAAATTTCAATATAATCTTAAGCAAATCGGGATTCAAATTTGGGCCGCTCTCTAAACAATCATTTAAAGAAATTTCCCCCTTTGCTTTAGAAGAGGCATCGTAACACACCCTGAGTTTAGTAGTTTCTTTCGACTCGCTAACTACTCCGTGATGGGGCATGAAATATGATTGTCTGTTTTCATTCGGATAATAATCTATTTCCTCGATAATATTATCTTTTAACTGATTTTCGATAATATCTTTATATCGCAAATATAAATTTTCATCTCGCTTAAATGTATTATTCAAACTAAATAAACGTTTCCTAGCAATTTCATAATTACTATTTAATTCCGAAAAATCATTTTTCCAGAGCAATCGCGTTTCATATCCTTTATCGTCATACGTTGTATTCTGACTAAATTGTTCTAAAATATCTTCAGTTGTTCGTGAAACATCATTTTTTACATTAATTCCTATCGATTCCAATTCCCACAAGTCTTTAATTCTTTCATAATCCGATTCACTACCCGCATGAGTTATTAAATGATTAACGTGAACTTCCTTGGCATTTGATTCTCTTCCCTTACCTTGTATAACATACCCGAAAATGCTATCTGTCGCTACCAATCTATTACTAAGTCTTAAATTTCTTTCACTTAAAATTTCCCATATTTGATCTGCGCCAATTAAATAATGTATTTCTGTTGTAGTGCCAAGATCAGCCAATTCAATTTCCTTCTCAAGGGCAAGATGTCTTACCCAATTCGAAGGTACTTCAACCTCTCCACACGTAATAGAATCTATGACAACTGCATTTATTTTCTTTCTTTGATCGGGATTAATTCTGCCTTTTAGAACCAATTCTACGATATCATACATCTGTTTTTCGGACTGTTTATTTCCAAACGGATAAATTACAAGTGATTCTCTGTTAATGACTTTTAAATTCAAGAAATCAGCAATTTCCTTTTTTATGAAAGTCCTCGTCGCCCCTCCGTCTATCAAACATCTAATTAATGTTCCATCATTTGACCTACTTTCTACCAACGCGGAAAACGTTTGCAAAAACACTGTATTTGAAATTTTGTTGTTTACTTTTTTCTCTTTACAAAATAAACTATTTTCTATTGCCAAATCATCACGTTTATCGTTTGAGGAAGGGGGGGGGGTTACAATTTGATCACAAATTAAAATGTTATGAGGTAATTTACAATTGCGACACACATTATTTTTCTTCCAACATTTCTTCATTACGTGCCGACGTTGGAAGCAATTAAAACAACGGCCCTGTGTCATTAAAGCTTTTTTTCTTTCTGAAACATTTAAATAACAATTTTCATTCGAATGAGAATTATCGGAACAAAAAATACATTTATTCCCGGCAGTCGCCAGAAAGGCGGAGGTTGTAGACATTGGTTTCTTTTGCGGATTATTACCATATCTGGATCTGTTAAAATTAGTAGGATTGTAAGAATTATTACTCGCTTGTTTTTGTTTCAAATTTTCCAAACCGCTACTCTGTTGATTTGATAGTAAAAGTGATGTTTCACGACAATGAATTTCTTTCCTTAAAAATTCCATTAAATCACTTATATCAAATTGATCTTCTGAATTTCGTTGTCGATTATATTGAAGAGTTATTTCATCGGGAATTTTTTGCAATATTACGGGGCAAAGTAAATTACTGTATGTTCCGGCAGCTACACCTAGCGATTGTAGAGATCTAACTTGAATTTCAATTGCATCATACATTTTCCTGAGGGCCTTAATATTACAAATTAACTTAACTGGTTCAATTAATAACAATTTATTCATATGTGAGCTAGTTATTAGGTCTAAGCGACCAAACCTATTTTTAAGTAACTGAATCGACGAATCATAATTCTCGTTAGTTAAAGCAAATCCTGAAACTGCGGATAAAGCAGTTCCTTTTAAATAAGTTTTCATATACGCGAATTTCTTTATCTTACTTAAGGACTTATTATTATGTATCGCTACTTCAAATGAATTCCAGAAATCTAACCATTCACTACAATCTCCATTAAATACCGGTATATTTAATCGGGGTAAATTAAGTGTTTGGTTTTCATGCGAAACAGGTAGTCTTTCATCATGTCGGTTACTTTCTGTTTGCGGTTTCTTTTCTAAAGATTTTAGACATCTATCTAGTTTTGTTTTAAAGGTTGTACCCATTTCCCGATATTTATCACTACCTGTGATTTCTTTTTTCAGTTCTTTAATTTCAATTTCAGATTCAATCGAACTGTCTAACTCTTTCAATTCTTTAAGTTTTTCATCTAACTGATTTTTTAAATCGTGTAAGTCTTCAATTTTAGCTTCGACTAAATAAGTTTCATTAACTGGATTTTCTAATGTATTATCTATTTTCGTAGTTAATTTAGTGAATAATTCTCTTACCGCGGTTCTTTTTAATTTAGTTCGTTCTATATCCATTTTCAAAATTATTTACAGAATTCAAATTAAATAATTAAAGGGACTTACCTCGATCAGGTCGCACTGACATCAGAGTCGTCGCGTGTAATCAATAATCTTAAATCCAATAAAAAGAATAATAAATCAAGTATTCCAAAGAGCGTGTTCCATCACGTCCGGGTCACCATGAAGAATTCTTGTAATCGTTTGTCATCGAATCATTCGAATAATAATATTTGTGTTCGTCTCATAAAATCATCCATTTTTTGAACACATACAGTTTATTCTTCACAAAACATATAAACATACACTGAACTTCACAAACATATATTAAATAATAGTTTCTCGGCTTTTCGCCGGATCAAAACAACTTCCATCCAAGCGGGAATCAAAAAAACATTCTAAACTATTTTTCCCTCGGGACGGGATGACGTCACAACAAAATCCCCATAGGGATCATTTCTTTCCCCAAGGAATGAAGTCGTAACAGATGTTAAATCGATATTTAGTTCACATATTAAAATAATATGTGATATCTGGCGACGATGTATGGAATAAAAAGTGTCGGATTCACGCTCATTAGATTCAAAGTTTAATAGAACAAAATAAAGTTTTATTAGAGAAATTAACCACTTTTGCCGATCCGAAAACGCAAGAAGCTAGAGTTTCAGTTCAATTTGAAAAATTTGATGAAACGAATGAAGCTTTTGATTCTTTTTTAGAACGTTTCGAAGCTTTCATGGATATTCAAAATGTTCCGGATGGCAAACGTGGGAAAGTTTTTATTTCTAGTTTGTCAGCAAAATTATATAATTTGTTGAAAAACCTTCTAGCTCCTGACAATCCTTCCGATAAAGATTACCTTATTCTAAAAAATACATTAAAAACTCATCTCACTCCGACGCCGCTTATAATTCTTAGTAGGCATGTGTTTCTAAATCGTAAGCAACGGGAGGGAGAAAGTGCCAGTGCTTTTATGGCTGAACTTCGCTCCTTGTCAATTCCTTGTCAATATAAACAAGAAATGTTGAACACGATGTTACGGGATGTTTTCGTAAGCGGGCTAAGGGATAGAGCAATATTAGATAGACTTTTTGAGGAAGATGATATAGATATTGATAATACTTTGAAAACTGCTTTAGCTATGGAGAAAGCTATGAAATGGGCAAATGAGATAATGGGTAAATCTTTAGAAATTAAAGAATTTAGCGTGAGGGAAAATAATGAGCAGTCAAAATTTGTTTCGCAAAAGAAAAACTTTGGAAGACAAAATCTTTCGGGAAAGAAAGTAAAAACGAGCTGTACACGGTGTACAGCAACGGATCACGAAAAATATTCCTGCAGATTTAAATTAGCTAAGTGTCATTTTTGTCAAAAAATCGGGCACATTCGAAAAGCTTGTTTTGCACCGAAAAAAGGGTTAAAAGGGAACACGGTAAAAAAAAAAGCAGGTAGATACCCTGTATTCTAGTGAAAATGTTATCCCAATGAATTCTTTTGACTTGAATTCGCTGAAAGGGGAGGAGCAAAGAAAACCTCCAATTATGTTAACAGTAAATATTGAAAATAAACCTGTGAGTATGGAACTTGATACTGGAGGGGCCGTCTCGGTAATGAACATGAAAAAATTTCGTGACATTTCGAAAAAAAGAATTCAACCCACAAAAGTAGTTTTTAAAACATATAAAGGTGAAATAATGGTACCTTTGGGTTTTGTCACTGTTGATGTTGAATACAAAAATCAAAAATTTAAATTAAATTTGCATATTGTTAAGGAAAATTTGGATACAATTTTTGGCCGCGAATGGCTATATAGTATAAATTTGGACTGGAATTCTATAAAAGCAGTAAGAACATCTTATGACTATAATTTGAGTAAATTGTTAGAAGAGTATAAAGTGCTTTTTGACGATAAGTTAGGGGATATTAATAATTATGAAGTAAAGTTGGAACTTAAATCTGATGCAGTGCCAAAATTTTGTAGAGCTAGACCTGTAACCTTTTCTTTAAAAGACAGGATTGAACAAGAAATTGATAGGCTTGAAAAGGAAGGCATCATAGAGAGAGTAGAGACCTCTGATTGGGCAACACCAGTTGTCCCGGTTGTAAAAACAGATGGGTCTATGCGCCTATGTGCAGATTATTCTGTTACCGTACACCAAAATATTATGGTACAACAACATCCTTTACCAAAATTGGAGGAAATTTTTTTCAAGCTTAAATGGGGGTAAACATTTTTCAAAAATCGATTTTAAACATGCATATTTACAAATGAAAGTACATCCAGATAGTCAGAAGATCTTAACGATAAATACACATAAGGGATTATATGTATGTAAAACACTTATGTATGGTTTAAATTCTGCTCCAGCGATTTGGCAAAGCTATATTGATGGGCTTTTCCAGGGAATGGAAGGAATCAAAGTTTTTATGGATGATGTTAGAGTGACTGGATCAGATGATAAATCACACTCAGAGGCCTTAAGAAATTTTTTCAGAAATATAAGGACCATGGACTAAAATTAAATTTAAATAAGAGTAAATTTTTTCAAAAAGAAATTCAATTTTTAGGGCACAAAATTGATGCAAACGGTATACATAAGACTGATGAGAAATTTTCTGCGATTTCAAAAGCTCTTAGACCCACTAACGTACAGGAAGTACAAAGTTTTTTAGGGCTTGTTAACTTTTATGGAAAATTTTGTCCTAATTTGGCTACAATAGCGAATCCTTTGTATAAACTAACACAGAAAGGTGTGAAATGGGTTTGGTCAAAGGATTGTCAGGAAGCTTTTGAAAAAATTAAAAATGAAATTTGTTCTCCGCGTGTCCTAATGCATTATGATCCATCACTGCCATTGATATTGGCAACTGACGCATCTCCTGTAGGAGTAGGGGCGGTTCTTTCCCACTCTTTACCAGACGGAACGGAAAGACCAATAGCTTTCGCATCCAGAATCCTCACAAGAACTGAGCAAAAATACGCTCAGATTGATAAAGAAGCACTAGCAATTGTATGGGGTGTCAAGAAATTTTATCTTTACCTAAAAGGGAGACGATTCACATTATTAACTGACCACCAACCTTTAGTAGCCATCTTCGGATCGAAGAAAGGTCTTCCAGTTCTGGCAGCGACAAGATTGTTACATTATTCTTTAGTATTACAATATTTCCAGTTTGATATTAACTATCGTCATACAAAAAAACATGGTAACGCTGACTTTCTGTCTAGGCTGCCGTCCACCTCTGAACAGCTAGACATTAAAGATGAAATTGATCTATTTCAGTTAGCACAAATCAAAACTCTTCCTGTCACAGCTAGAGACTTAGCCAAAGAAACTCTGTTGGATGCAGACCTCGCCCCATTGCTTAATATTTTACAAAATGGAGGAATTTTAAGAGGGAGAGAAGCAGAATATAGTCTACAAGATGGTTGTGTCATGTTAGGCCAGCGTGTGTGCGTTCCCAAGAAGTATGAGGCTCAGGTGCTTGAAGAGTTACATCATGGTCATCTGGGTGCTGTTAAGATGAAAGCTGTCGCTAGATCATATGTTTATTGGAAGAACATCGATAAGGATATAGAAAATTACTCAAAGAATTGTGTAGACTGTGCTCGGTTCAAAACCGACCCACAGAGAGTAAAGGTGCATTACTGGGAGTATCCTAGTGCACCATGGCAACTTATTCACATGGATTTTGCTGGGCCTATCTTTGAATATATGTTCCTGATTATAGTAGATGCTCATTCCAAGTGGTTGGAAGCTTATCCAATGAAATCCACCACAGAAACCAAAACCATTGAATGCTTAAGAGATTGTTTCGCTCGATTTGGATTGCCACTCATGCTGGTAAGTGACAACGGTCCACAATTTACATCATTTGAATTTGAGATGTTTATGCGTAATAACGGTATTAAACACAAGACCACTGTGCCATTTAAACCATCTAGCAATGGACAGGCCGAAAGATACGTCTTTACAGTCAAACAATCTCTAAGAACAATACAAAATTATGGTGGTACAATACAACAAAAATTAAGTACGTTCCTTATGCAATACAGAAAAGCTCCAAACCTCACGACACTTCATAGTCCAGCCATGCTCATGTTGAAGAGAGAGATTCGGACGAGAATCGATCTGCTGCGTCCTGATCTTAAGAGCAGGGTGGAAGAAAAAGTTCGTAAAGGAACTTATGAATTCTCGGATAGAGGATTCCAAATTGGCGACAATGTCGCTGTACGAAATTACCGGCAAGGCGACAAGAGATGGAGATTTGGAAAAGTCGTTAGAAAAGATGGACAGCTACATTACACTGTCGATGTAAATGGCCAATTGTGGCGTAGACATGTCGATCAAATACGAGATGGAGGAGACATAGAGGAAAAAGAAAGCGAGCTCCGACGATCATTTTCAAAACCTGCCATTCCTGTGCAAGATGCTGATGTTCCGACAACTAGTGCTGAGTTAGCAAAATCACGCACTAGTGTAGAGGCGGAGACGACTGATGCAACGCCAGTCTCAGTTACTACACCAGAGCATGCTCCACTCAGTGTCCACGGTTCAACTCCAACACCACATCCAGTTCGCCGATCTACAAGAATTCAGAAACCTCCTCAGCGATTGGACTTGTAGAAGAAGTTTTGGAAGGGAGAAGATGTGTTGTATTTAACTGTAACCGCAACTAAGGAAAAAATGTAAATAGAATGTTTTTATGTAAGCGGCAATTGTGTTCTATGCCGATTCCGTGTATCTGTGATCGTCTGCTGTAAATAATGTGTCCGTATTAAATAAGTTCTTTAGTAAGATGAAAGTATTATTCTTCCAAAGTATATATCTCTTGCTGATGATGTTAAATCGATATTTAGTTCACATATTAAAATAATATGTGATATACATCACTATAATGAATGCAGAATTTTAGATGTTTGAAAAACAAAATGTTAAAATAAATGATTTAGTAATTATAAAGGAGGACAATGTTGCTATTTGCAACTGGCCTCTAGGTAGAATTGTAGAGTTATTTCCAGGTAATGATGGAATTATTAGAGAAGTAATAGTGAAAACACAACGAGGGTTTTTTTAAATACCAATATCAAAAATATGTTTATTACCCATGGAAAAGTAATTGTTATTCATTTTAATTTGCTATTTATTGTTTATTAGAATGTGTTGTATTATTTGTTTAAAAATTTCATGCGTAATAATGTATTATAATTGTTGTTGAATGAAAATCATTCAATGGGGGCCGGTATGTTCGGTCGTATTTATTCTGTGTGTTTTTGGCAACGATTTTTATCGTTTGCGTTTGTTTTTATGAGTTCATAGAATGTTTTTAAGAGAACGTAGCCATGAGCGGCTAAGCTGTGTGTTAGTTAAATAAATACAGTTCATAGAGTTTTTTAAATATGAACTTTTATTGAGTTTGTGAGTGTTTTTAATGAGTTATCGACAGAATCCTTGTTAATCCCCACCAGTAAAATTTTACGGCAAAATTTTCCTTATTTAATCGGCGCATTTTCTCGATTTAATAAGACACGAATTTCTGTTTATAAAAACCGGTGACAAAACATTAAAAATTTCGTAAAAAACTCCAATCGCGAAGGGGTTAAATCTAGATTCGCATATTAAAGCGTAATCGGTACTACTACTATTATAAACAAGTTGGAAATTGCACGTGAAGCGTAGCAAATGAGGTGCGTTTGTATGGTAACGAAGTTTTTAAAATATTCTGATCTTGCTGTTATAATAGACAGTATTTCGGATACAGTATAGCGGTCGAAATCTTGCTTATGTTCCTATAAATACACAGGAAGTAATTTTTATTACACCTCAGCAACGTATATCATATTCACAAAATGGGAAATAGTTTAATATAATTAAAACACGCCCCAAACAATGTTTCCCCGTATAGCATTATGCAGTGAAATACTTTCGCGTGGCCCTGTAATTTGATAATAAGTATTCTTTGCATCACAGATTGTCACAGAATGTCTGCATCACAGAATGTATATTTTAGTATATATATACTTCATAGGTTCATGTCAATTTATTATGTTCGAATGCGTGTAACACCATTAAAATGCATTTCAAACTTTTTTTTTCTCCATTGACCGTAATGTAACGGAATACTTTCGACTGTCCCTGTAATTGATCTATGCATCCGATTTCCATAAAATTTGAAATGACTGGACAAAACTATGTAATAATTATATATATTAAATTTCAAACGATTAAAATACATTTGAAACTTTTTTCCCCATTGACCGTAATGTAACGGAATTCTTTTGATAGCCCCTGTAATTGTTCTATGCATGTGATTTTCATAAAATTTGAAATGACTCGACAAAATTATGTAATAATTATGTATTTTAAATTTCAAACGATTTGGTTGGGTAGTTTCTGCGCTGTTATATGCGGACAGAAAGACGGACAGACGGACGGACTGAACGACTACTATAGGCGCTATGTACTTACATAATTACGAACGCACCTAAAAAACTGGTGGAACCAGAGAGAAAAGTAGAGCTCGATTTAAAAAATGTTATAGTAAAAATTGGCAAATATTTTCAATCTAAAAAAGTGTGTAGAAAAGTTATCGAATCAGATTATCTGTAAAGCTCATGAAATTATCCAAGCTTTTGTTGATTGCTGAAAATGTGGACTGAACTTTACTGGTTCTTAAAATCAATCAGAGAAAAAGAGGCACTTTTAAAACACTCACTATGTGAATCATCTATAGCCAATTCAAAAATTTGGCTTCATAAATATAGGTTATAGACTGATATAATAAAGAATGAGAACCTGAACGGTCCGTTCAGCACAAAGTGTTGACAAAATTCCATTCCAGGGTTTTTTGATGAATGGAAGACCAAAGCTCCAAGTAAACTCAAAAGTTTAAACTTATACGATTTAACCATATACTAAATATTTGTGTTCAGAAATATTTATCATCTATTCCTCAACACCTCACTATATTGATATTATACTTTAATTATTACTTTATGGCTTATACACTATATTGCCATTGATTATTGGACACTTGCGATTTTAGACATTTTACTAAATATCTAGAAAAATACATGAGAAATCATCTCGAAACTCTTAGTGTAAAAATATAATAGTATATGTCATACATCTCTGTGAAGATTTTTTACCGAAACTCTATAGGGGACCGTCAACAAATTAAAAAAGAATGAATATCTTTTGAATAACCCTGTCAAAACTAATGAAGCAAAAGCGCTCAAACTCTAGATTATGATTGAATGCCTTTTTGTAATACACTGTGTTCATTTTTATGCAAATAGCATGCATACTCGCAAAGTTATTAAGGTTTTTATAAAAATGGTCCCAAATTTTTCCAAGTTTTTTCCTTATAATTTTCAGAGTTCTTAATATAAAATAATATTTTTTTCAGAAAATATGACAAACAACATTGCACACAGTACCTTGTAATCAGAATTAAAAAATAATGAAAACTGTGTACAAAATGAGTAGGTTTACTAAATAATTTTTTACTGCGCATGCGTCAACGATATCAAAATTTCATTTGCATATTATGTTTGTTAAATGCATAGAGCAACTTTTGTGAAAGTCACAAAATCATAACTTGAAAATTCTGAAAATAATCGTCAATTGAATTAGTTGAAAATCCGTTATTCTCAAAATGAAGCAAAAACAAGAGGGGTTGTATCCATATATTCATTGATTAGTGTCAATATGGAATACACAATACGGGAACATTTGGATAAAATCCCTCATTTTTTTGCTTCATTTTGGAAACAACGGATTTTGTCCTTTTTCTATAGACGATTACTTTCAGAATTTTCAAGCTATGATTTTGAGACTTTTACAAAAGTTTCACTATACATTTAGCTAACATAATATGCAAATGATATTTTGATATCTTTGACGCATGCGCAGTAAAAAATTATTTAGTAAACCTACTCATTTTTCATACAATTTTTATTATTTTTTAATTCTGATTACAGGGTACTGTGTGCAATGTTGTTTGTTCTATTTTCTGAAAAAAATATTATTTTATATTAAGAACTCTGAAAATTATAAGATAAAACTTGGAAAAATTTGGGACCATTTTTATAAAAACCTTAATTACTGTGCGAGTATGCATGCTATTTGCATAAAAATGAACACAGTGTATTACAATAAGGCATTCAATCATAATCTAGAGTTTGAGCACTTTTGCTACATTAGCTTTGACAGGGTTATTCAAAAGATATTCATTCTTTTTTAATTTGTTGACGGTCCCCTATGGAGTTTCGGTAAAAAATCTTCACGGAGATGTATGGTATATACTATTATATTTATACACTAAGAGTTTTGAGATGATTCCTCATGTATTTTTCTAGATATTTAGTAAAATGTCTAAAATCGCAAGTGTCCAATAATCAATGGCAATATAGTGTATTCGTTTAGAGTTGTGGAACTTAGCATAATTTGGGACAACATATCTATACATTCTATTACCTACTTTACTCAGTAATCATTTAGAGGGAATAATAGTATGATTCTGAAAGAAAAGCACCAGTAAAGTTCAGTTCACATTTTCAGCTATCAACAAAAATTTGGATAATTTAATTTCATGAGCTATGAATATCACTAGTGGCTCACTCGTAGGTGTATCATTGTGTTTGCCGTACAATCAAAAGTATGAAAACACGGAAAACTGAGTGCAGAAAAAACATAATGGAGGATATTCCAAATCTGCGTTCGAGGCTGTAAAAAGTCACATGGTACCGGTAATTTACCCAAAGAAGAAGGAAGGCAGCTACTGTTTTCCCCAAAACCTGTTCCATTGGGTGGCGGCGATTGACATTGCGTCTAACGGAGCTTTCCCTTCTTTACGCTAAAAGTTTTTGCCTTAACCACGTGATCATGACGTAGATGGAATATCCTTCATGCTAAGTCTACGAGTGAGCCACTAGTGGTATTCATTTTTGGCTTATGCACCATTTCCGGCAGACATGGATCATTAGATTCCCCTATGACTACTCTTCCATAATATAAAGGATTTTTTCTTATGCTCGATGACTTAGGGTTTTGTGAGGTCGGCTTTTGGGCTATTACAGATAATCTGATTCGATAACTTTCCTTCAGATTGAAAATATTTGCCAATTTTTACTATTAGATTTTTTTTAATCGAGCTCTATTTTTCTCCCTGGTTCCACCAGTTTTTTTTTTTTTTTTATGATTTCACAACTTTTTCAGGAACTTGATCAACAAACTTCAACTAACAAATCTAAACTAATATTAGTGTTAGTTTAAAGCTATTAGTAGACATATTAGTTTGGCAAATATTGGAAATAGCGCCAAGTTGGCGTCACTTTTGGAAATTTTGGTCACCAAATTTGGTGATATATCGCCAAACTGGCGAAAGCATAAGTTAAATTAGGCTCTAAAACTGTAGGGGCAAAAATCTTTAAATGCTTTTGCAAAAATTTATATTCGCACATTTTATGGTTTTAAAGTCTATAGGGACGTTATTTCCAAATATCTCGCACAAATTTTAATATTTTTACATGACTTTTTTGCATAGGAAAGCTGAAGATGATCTTCCGGTTTCAACAGGTTCCGAAAGTTAAAGTAATAAAAAAACCCCGAAACCGAAATTGAAAAAGAAAAAACTAGCCCGATTTTAGATTGTCCTCAGTTATCCTATCCCCCCCCCCCCCCAAAAAAAAAAAAAAAAATCACGTGAAAATATTAAAATTTGAGCGACATATTTGAAAATAACGCCCGAATAGATTTAACGTTATCATCCGGGTCTTTTTGAGTGAATCGAGTGGCCCTCAACAAACGTTGAATTTTCTGACTCATTTAAACGTAAAACCACAAAATTGGCAAGCCTACTGTTGAACCGATCTGGAAACAAATTGAAGATTTCATTTTTCGATAAATGAATAACTTATCGAGTTATAAACGATTTTGGTCGAGTGACAACAGGTTTTTCTCCTGTCTCTGGCTTGTTTCTCTCCTTTAGTGGAGAAATTTGATTGAAAACGTCAATTTTGACTGTATTTTCTGTACGATTCTTCGCAAATGGAAAACAACTTTTAATTACATAGATTTTGAATAATAGCTACTGCTAATTTTATACCGAACAAAAATGCATTAAAAATGAATCATAAATATTCCTCTTTGAATTTGAGAACAAACTTAATAAAACTTTGTAAAAACCTTGGTCTTCCGAAATTTTTTTAACCCCTTCGGGACGAACGTCTTTTACAGAAATTTCCGGGTTGGGTTTTCTGACGTCAGAAACTGGTTTTTGACATAACAACCGTCAAAAACTTGTAATGAACTTTAAAACATTTTTTAAAACAAAAGGGAAACATTGAATAAGTCTTAATGATTTAAGTAATTTTTTTTAATTACTCTAATTTAATAATTACAAAAATATTAAATTACTTTAACTGCAATAAAACATTTTTGTTTTTTAGAATGTTCAAACAGAAGAAAATGATTTTGTACAGTTAATAATCTGGATCAATTTTACCCCACAGCATCCTATAGCACATAATAAATTTAGCACATTTATTTACAACCAAACGATTTCTGAGTTTAGAGTCTATGAATTCAAGTTAAAAAATACTCTCTCAATTGATGCTGAGCAAGCAGGGCTTTATAGCAGAAGCATTGTTAGTTGAGCAAGTTTGTAGGCAGACCAAATTTTCGGATTTATGATAGAATTTTTTCTTCTTTTTTTTCCGGAAATGATAATATACAATACAGTAATAGTGAATTTTTAATATTAGAGCTAATGTTATACATGTGTGTTAGATATTTAATGTGAAATTTTACAGATCAGTGTAGTATTTGAGGTTTCTGACATGACGGTTTAACCGAATAAAAACGCGCACTGTCAAAAACTTGCCAACCCTGAGAAAATTAAACTTTTAATGCCTTTTTTTTTAAAGTACACATTTCTGACATATTAAATCT
Source organism: Maratus speculifer (assembly GCA_964019185.1). Lineage (NCBI taxonomy): Eukaryota > Metazoa > Arthropoda > Arachnida > Araneae > Salticidae > Maratus > Maratus speculifer. The sequence goes on along the minus strand of OZ025295.1, from coordinate 305,876,496 downwards.
CGAAAATGCTTGGATTAAATTAGGCATAATTTGCAATAAAAATTTACAGGAGAAGATTAATCAAAGATTCAAAGCACCTTATGCTGCACGTATTCCGGTCGCTCGTCTGTAAGGGGATAAATGCTGATGATGTTTATGAGACAAGTATCTAAGATAAATAAATTTAACTATTTGCGGGGCAAAGCAATTCCATTGATAAAGTGTTGAATTCAATAAATGACACCGGAATTTGAAAATAAATAAATTTATTTGTAAATAAGAAAAAGCTATATTTCACACTACACATACAAAAACCAAAATTTCTTTTACCAAAATTCTGGTGCCAATGTGGCCTTCAGGAATTAGAATTAAGTGATTTCGTACGCATACCAATGCCTCTCAAGGAGTTAACCCTTTATCTACCGACGGTACTTATGAATACCATTAAAATTACTTCTTATAAAATTCTTTTAGTACGTCAGTTAGTTGTAATATTGTTCAGATTGAGTTACGGATATATTGCTTTATCTTATTCCAAAATCATTATTGATTATAGAAAACAAAAATATTTTTAAAAGGATGATTTCTTTTGCCTTTGTATCGTTTCAGCTTTCTTGGCGCTGAGAGAGAAGGGTGGGGATTTTTCAATTCGGAAATATTTCTATATTTATATTTGTACATTTTATAATTCTACAAAATACTAAGAAAGGAATTTAAAATAAAAGATTTGAGTGGGGTTATAAATATTGCACAAAATCCCTGTAAGTTCAGATTTAATTAATCCTTCTAAATCCTTCAATCCTTGTAAAATCCTTCAAAAATTTATTAAATGATTATCAAAATCTTTTAATTTATTTAAAACAATTTACGTAAAATGCTTTAGAATGCAAAATTTTCATGAAATCATAAAGTGGTAGATAAAGGGGGAAAGCCTTCATTCAGGTATCAACAAATTATAGAAGCTTTTAATAAAAATTCTAGCTAATGTTCTGACAGAATTGATTCAGAAATTTTACTGTATATAGGCCATACAGAACAATTTTATTTTAAGAATTAAACAATTGATATTGTACCTAAACATTGAAATTTTTTTTAATTCAACCTTTTCACAGTATTTCAAAAGCGAAGTAAAACAAGAACAAAATCTTGTACATCGGTTATAGAATTATGTAACATTTCCAGTAATTATTAGAATGCTTGTTAAAAGAAACCACATTTTTTCATTCAATGAAATGAGATATTCAAATAAATAGTTTTAAAAACTCAGTGCTGTTAAAAATCTATTTTCAAGAATCCTTACTCAGGACAGGTTAGTTCATGTTAATTATTTTGTGCCATCGTGTATATGATGGAGAGTGTTTTAAACATACCGCATAGTGAAGTTTAAAAGTCAAATGAGCTGGAAAACGTGTAAAACAATCGAAAGTACATTTTCAAGAAACCCTTCCATAGACGTCAATACGAATGTCGTTTTTAGCTGAATCTGTATTTATATACTTGATACGCATCAAATAATATTCTAAACTTTATTTCAGCTAGAAAACACACAACTCAATTAAAAATGTATTTACATCAATTACTTTGCATAGCTGACAAAATATCTAATTTTTTGATTAAGAATATTGATTTATTGAATTCTACAAGCATCTTTTAGTATAATAAAATATAGCTCAGACGCAAAATGGCAAAAAAATGCTAAAAAATAGGAACATTTTAGGAATTTATGGTCATAAACTGAAATGATTGTGATTTCTTTCGTGCAGTTCTGTATATGAGCTATTAAATTTAAACTGACGATGTAATGCATTGAATTTTTCTTTAATTTTTAAAATGCCCCCAAACAGCCCGAAAACGAATTTAGTGAAATTATGGTTCATAGTCAGTCCTGTAAATGAACTATATATATATGCTGCTTACTTCATATTCTATAGAAAGTATGCTTTCCACCTAAATGGCACATATTAGTTTTAGTGTGTTTGATGTATCGACTATCACTAAAAGGCACTGAATCGCTGTAAACCAACTATAACAGTAACATATTTCATTTTCTATAGGAAATGTGTTATAGTAAGGTTGAATAACATATACTTATAAGTTGAGAAAACCAAATATATTTGTGAGAGTCTAAATGCAGACAAATGCCGCGAAAGACGGTCGAACAAACGGAAGTCATAAATAACTTTTAACTTATATAGGAAAGTGTTAAAAACTGTGCATTGTCTCTCCACTGCTTTTATAGAAAACAATCGCTTCACTGTATTATGGAGAATTCTCGTTGGTCAAAATAGAAATATTCTTTAAAAGCAGTGAAGTGACGATGCAGCAAAAGTTTATATATACACTCTTAAAAATTTGATACTTTTCTGCATCGTCACTCCATTGCTTTTATAGACTACCGCTATTTTAACCAATTAGATTGCTTCATAATACAGTGAAATAATCATTTTCCATAAGGAAAGGTCATGTTTACAAACAAGCACTTCCATCAACCAATCGATCGCTATAATTTTGTTGTCATGATCATTGTATTATGACCATTATTAATGTGGGTTGGCGTCAGCGTCTAGGGATTATATATATAAAACCCCTCCGTGTATAACCTTTCCGGGTTTCACCGATCCATGAGAAAAAGAAACTTATTGCGATTCGGCGTCCACGTTAGGCTTAGGTATTCCGAGCCATTCACAAATATTTTAATCGTTCAACTTATAGAAACATACATGTAAAATATTTATTCATCACTCATTTTCTTTAAAACCTACAAAAACTATCTAATTATACCTATAAAAACTATCTAATTATAATGTTTAAGTTCTAAATAAAACAATCAGCAATTACGAGATAAATAAACGATTTAAGCAAGTTAATGCTGTTGCCATTCAAAAATGACAAATTCCAAACCTATGAAAAATATTGTGAAAAGTTACCTCCAATTTTAAAAGCTATCTATTTCCTGACCAATGAAAACGTTCCACAGTCGTAATGGAGCTTTCTGATTGGTCAGATTTACAGTAGGAGCTGTAAATGACGTCATTACATTTTAATGCACTTTGAAATCCTTTCAGGATTTCAAAAACAATATTTAATTAAAACTGTTTATTTAAGGAAAGCGAAGGTGCGTTTTAATGCAATATTGTTAATTTTTTTTATATTCGGGTTGCTTTAATTTTTTTTCTGCCGTGAATGATTCTTGAGAATGACTCCTTTGTCACATCACGTTTCACGTGCGGATAGCGAAATTTTAAAATGGAGGACCAAATTCACAGTCAAGTAAAATCCAGACACCTCATTGGTCGTGTGGAAAGGGTGAAAATCACGAATTTGTTTCTCCATTTGAAAAAGAAGGAGGGGTAAAGTAATTTTCAAGCGATTGTTACCGTCTGTTCTTATTTACGATAAACCATCGAAATTAACTCAGTTAAGATATTTTGATGACATTTTATAGAACGAGAGTGAAAATTTTTTATTATACATGAAAACAGATCAGATTTACTTCAAAATTGCCTCTACGATTTTTTCTCGGAAAAAGGAGTAAAGCGACATTTCCCCTACCGCTAAGAGATTATTCTCTGAAAAGGACGCGGCTCAATGACCAATAATGCGCTTGGATTTCACCGGACTGTGGTTTTGGCCCTTCATTTTAAAATTTCGCGTGCGCGTATTTACTCTTCACTGTGTTGACATTTGTTTTCGATAGTGTAAAGTGTTTTCTATTAAATATTGGTTATAAAATATAAATTTTATATCGTTCTGTTATTTTTTAATGCAATGAACGTAGACGAAAGTCCTATTGCAAGAAGACGATGCTTGAATAATGCACGGCAAGCAAGGTGGTTATTGTGGCAAAGCCAGGAGTCGCGTGAAAAAATTCGGGCTGCAAATGCCTCATCCTAACAAGTTCAGCACGAAAGAGAGGCATAATTCCAAAACATCGCAAAAAATCTGCAAATTTTTGCAAAAGATTGTGAAAAAACACTAATTTTGCCAATCAAGTGAAAAAAAAAAACATATGCCGGAGTGATTTTTTTTTCCTTTTTGGATTATGTATGATGGTGTTAAAAATTCAACGGATAAAAGTAACTTATTTTTTTTAATTACTTTTCATTTATGTTAATCACAAATACTTGGGATCTTTGATCGCATGTAATGCAATGCGAGAGACTGGCAAGAGCAGTATTGAATTCAGACACATTTCTCTGGGAGGGACATTCGTGGTTCTGGGGATACATTATAGAGTTTCGGGAGGAAAAGATTGCACTTTTTGACCATTGAAAACACAATCTTAAGTTTTCCTGGGGCGGAGGAGGGGGGGGGCATATTCCATCCGGTGACCCCTACATTGAGAAAGAGGACATGTGTCCTTAAGTTCTGCAGACTGTTTTTAATGATTCTGCTTGCATTGCAGATTACAGAAAAAAATTCTGCTTCTGGGCCTTTTAAAAATGCAAACACGTCATTTTGACGGGCTATCTTCTAGTAATGAATAGTCGCTCTCAGTCTTTTGTTAAGGCGAACACATTTAATAAAAAAAACGCACACACACAATTTAAAAAAGATACAGTAACTACAAGATTGTAATACTCATGACACGCGCCTTCTGCATGTCGTTCAGAACAGCAAACATTTTAAAGAACACAAAAGGGTTGCATTCTCACATAACACAGCCGAAAAACCAACTGCCCGCTTTTTACTGTTACGTCACATGACGTCCTCACTCTTCGTCTGTTGCCAGATACATCAGAGTATAGATTGAAACAATGAGAATAAGTTACAGTTATAGTTAAATTACGTACAACAATGATAAAGAAATGAATGATAATAAAGAAATAATAATGACATTTCCCACAGAGATCGGCCATCCTGCGGTTCACTGGCCTCAGGGACACTTTATAATGAAAAACCTTAATATATACAGATATTATAATACACAAAATACAAAAATACTTTACAAGTTACATTTTGATAAATATTTTATCATATTAGCAATTTATCATCTTAATTTTATTGGGGCGTGGAAGTTCGCCAATTTTTCAACTATTACTAAATCTGAGATTTTTTTTTTTTTATAGGGGCCAAAATATTTATCTTTTCTTAGTTTATCACTACTTGATGACTGATGAAATGATACATTATCAGTTCTTATTCTTTCCCGACGTACAGCTGGTGGCCATTTAGAATATCTGCATGAATCAGTTTTTGCAAAAGGCTTTAGTCAAGAATATTCTTGATACATGAAAGTTTATCACCTTTTCTAATACCCAGTAATTCACATATATTGAATATGGTTTTGCATTATTTTCATAAAGTTCTCACATTTACTATATTCATAAGAATATTTATTAAATTGGAAACCATTAAAATCCAAAATGTCTCCAACTACGTCTTGACCGTTTGTTGGCCACTGGAAAAATAAAATTCTGTACAAAGGCCAGACACTCTTTGCTTTCTGAATTCGTTCTCTTAGTTCTGGTATATTTCCAAGTTTACAACCTTGATCTTTTCGAACACCATTCCACCGGAACACGTTAGGCTTAAAAGGGGGTGCATCGGAAGCAATATCATTTCTTCTAAATGATAATCTTCGTGAAACATTTTGCTTCGTAGCTAAATTTTCATTTTTTACATCTGGCTTTCTATTTTGCAGGGATCTGCTTAAATAACTTTTTTCAGATTCTCTGGGAGTGAGGTCAGTCGGGGCGACTTTCACAGAAACTTTGACCGATTCGGTTTCTCTGCTTTTTTTGCACTTATTTGCGTGTCACGAACGGGTTCATTTCAGCTTCATTGCTTAACCCTTTGACGGTTAAAGCACGTCTATTCATAAAATACTAAAATGATTGAATGACACCGGAATTTAAAAACAAATTTATTTCATAATACATATATATATATATATATATATATTTTTTTTTTAACGTTCTTTGTAAAATTAAAATTTTTATTTAAAAATTCCGGTGTCAGTATGGCATTTCGCAATTCAAATTAAGTGGTATTCTGGGCGTGTATACGCGCTTATAACCACGCAAGGGTTAACTCAGATACTTGCAAAAATAGAGCATTTGTCTTCTCATACTTGTAAAACTCAACACCATCTTTACCAAAGTTTAAACTAGCTTGGTCTAAAATGTCCATTCCGATGACTGCTTGGTAATCCAACTGCGATTTCAGAACTACATGCCATGTCAGAGCGTATTTGCTTCCGTCTATTTCTACTTCTTGCTCCATCGATCCCTTTGAATACACTTTAAATGATCATATTCCTGATAATATTAAAGAGTCGTTGGACAGTTTGGGAAGGTTAGGAATTTGTCGATATAAGTCTTCACGGAGAAGGCACACTGAACAACCAGTGTCGACGAGTGCAGGAAAAGTTAGATTATTAAACGAAACTTCTTTTGTTTGAACTTTTTTAAGCGGAACAATGTTACAACTTCTTGCGACATGTGCATCAGAAACCTCTTCATTGGTCTTATTCTTCGTACTTCCGTTTTTTCTCAAAAGTTCGGGACAATATAATCTTATGTAGCCTGTATCCCCACATTCGTAGCATTGGAAAGTTTTTTGTCTGTCAAACTTTTCAGGTTGTCGATTTGAAGTTATTCTTCGGCTAAAATCCTCTGTTCAGGGTACGACCTCACAAACGTCTTCCTATCTTCTTTGCCGTTACTCCCAAAATTTGGCTTTCCAAACAAATTTCTATTCTCTCGGTAAGGGGGTTCTTTTGGCTTTCTATTAAACGTCAGTTTAATGTTTTCATAATCATCTAATTTTTCTGAAATAATGCTCGTTGATTTAAACATCGCCTTTTCATCAAAAAAGTGTTCTTTTACTTCGGGAGGTACCTTCTTTTTAATCTGGTCAGTAACCATTAAGTCGCGCAAATCTTCAAAAGTTGAAATTTCTAAACCACGGACCCACTCGGTAAAATAATTTTTCAACTCATACGCAAAATCTCGCCATGTTATATCAGCTTTTTTACATGTTTAACAAATAACTGTCAAAAATTTTCAGGGGTAAATTTATATCTTTTTAATAATACTTCTTTAACATTGTTGTAACTAGTGGTTACATCTTCACATTCCCTGGCAATTATTTCTGTAATTTCTTCGGGTAGAAGCCCAATGAGGTGAGTCACCCACAACTCTCTTTTGATTTCTGCCCTTCTGGCCCGGCGCTCAAAAAGAATTAAATAAATGCTGATGTCACATGTTTGCGGATCAAATTTTTGAATGATGTCCTGCAACTTTACACGCACCTTCCCACATTCGGATTGACCCTCGTTACTCCCGGTTTCGGCAACTCTTGCATTCTCGAGTCGAATTTTTTCTAACTCGAATTCTAATTGTTGTTTTCTCGTTTCCTCTTCTTTAAGTGCTTCGTCTCTACGCTTTCTCTCCTCAATAACGGTATCTAAATATCCCTTGAAAAATTCTTCTTCATACCCCTCGGCAGCTATGATGGCATTTTTTAACTCAACGATTTTTAAATTTTCCACATTTTGTATTCCTAATTCGGTTGCAATGTGCTGCAAATCCTTTTTGGTACCTTTACTAAGGAAGCACATTTTACTCAGTTTTATGCTACCAACTTTCAGGCCCCAAAAATTAAAATTTGTCAAATCAAAAATCAAAATTAATTCAATAAAAAAATAAAAATTAATTCAATAAAAATTCAAAATTACTCCCATAGAACTATCACTAATAAAAATTCAACTTTTATTAAATCACCATTAAAGAATTCGTTTTTTTTTTTAAATATAAAATCACCGCCAAAAGATTATTTTTTTTTTTTCAAACTAGTAAAAAGAATAGTTTTGATAAAAATATTACGAAAAGCAGGATACTAATCTTAAAAACACGTACGTGAATTATTAGTTGTTAGTATGTTAGTACAAATTTACAAAAATATGCAAATAAGTAAAATAAATTCAAATACCTTTTGATAATTATCAAAGCGAAATAAAGCAAATAAATTCAAAAATATAAATTCAATATACATTCAAATAAATAAATAGAATAACCATTTTTTTTCTTGTGTGCACTCAACTTTAATACCACAATTAAATAAGAAATAATGATAAGAACAATAAATTTAGTTTGCAGACTGCATCCTTTTTATCTCTTAAAACTGCTGAAAAGAACAGAACTTACCATATTTAAATCAAAGCAAAACAAAAATTAAAATGACACTAATAAACATTTAACTTATATACGCATAAGAAAGAAAAAATAAATAAAAATAGATTTGTCTTTCAAATACCACAGTGGATGAATCACTTAACTAAAATAAAAAACAACAACTTTTCTTTCACTCCTAAATAAATGAGATTAACAAAAAAAAAAAAAAAAGCACTTTGTCTCTTCACAATTAATTTTCTTTCTCCTGTCGAAGAAAAGAGATAAACACACTTTCTTTTGTGACAAATGCCGCAATTTTTTTCCAATTTCACAAACGAATCAAAGCCAGAGCGGCCCCTACTTTTCAATTTCACAATGAAGAAAACGTTTTTACAAACAACTGGTGATGCAGGATTTTGAAGATTTCAGGAACAGATGCTGAATCCACGACGAGGCAAAAAAAACAGGACGATTCGGAACCACAGTTGATCGGTGAAGAACATTTCGCAGGATGAATCAGGGTGATTCTAAACAACAGTTGATCGGTAAAGAACATTTTGCAGGATGAATCAGGGTGATTCTAAACGACAGTTGATCGGTGAAGAACATTTCGCAGGATGAATCAGGGTGATTCTAACGGTTTGAGCGGGAGCAAAAATGTTTCGTTATTTCATCATAATACTAATAATCCCGGCCGAGCCCCAAATTTCACTGTGGGTTGGCGTCAGCGTCTAGGGATAATGAATAGTCACTCTCAGTCTTTTGTTGAGACGAACACATTTAATAAAAAAAACGCACACACACAATTTAAAAAAGATACAGTAACTACAAGATTGTAATACTCATGACACGCGCTTTCTGCATGTCTTTCAGAACAGCAAACATTTTAAAGAACACAAAGGGGTTGCATCCTCACATAGCACAGAAAAACCAACTGTCCGCTTTTTACTGTTACGTCACATGACGTCCTCCCTCTTCGTCTGTTGCCAGATACATCAGAGTATAAATTGAAACAATGAGAATTAGTTACAGTTATAGTTAAATTACGTACAACAATGATAAAGAAATAATAATGACATTTCCCACATTAATATGAAAGAGCAATTGAAAACAGTAGTATTTTGGAATATGAAGTGGAATTTAACAAATTTATCTTTAGATCTTATTTTTATGAACACAAAATATTTTATTTTTAAAATAACTTCATGCTTCATAATTTAATCCGCAGAATTTTAATGCTTTTATTTCAACCAAAATATGTGATGTCACATTTCTTCTTACCCCTCCCAACTCCTTGTCACTAACTGAGCACCCCCTCCTTCCTTCAAGCGTGACATAATTTATGGACGGCCCCTTAGACATGTGCAGAGTTATTCAATCCACAGTGACGCCAAAACTGCCCTTTTTTTCTTATAGGCTCTTTGCATTGACGTCACAGCATCTGGAGCCCACACAGAACATCATAACTCCCCATTTTTTGTTTAAAGCACGTGTGGTCTATCTGTTTAATTTTGGTTTTTCTTATTCTTGCATTATTTTTTTAAGTATTTAAAAAATGAAGCACAAATCACTATATTTACAAATGGGAAAACACCACATTGGACCACAAGCATTTCTGACGTCAAAGAACGTCGCGATGGATTATAGCTAATCAGCTTCTCGATTTATCCCACAACCGTTCACCAAAAGCCAATCAAATATCGCAATGCTTATGGGAAACATTGAAAACTTCTCCCAGTGCGAGTGGTCAATTTGCCTTCAGTTTGGGCGCCATATAGACCCTTTACTAATCACATGCTTCATCCGGCGCCCAAATATAAGAAAAATGTGGTGTTTTCACTCTGATTCAATATTTCAATATTTTGGTACAAATCTTAAAAGTTCATTCTAAAAAGTTAATATTCGAAAGTTTACTTACCTTTAGCATAGATATTTACATTAGAGGTCTGCAAGGTCCGGGCCTCGGCCCGAAGCCCGAGCCCGGCCCGGCCCGATTTTCAATAACGGCATTCGGGCCGGGCCGGGCTCGGGCCTTACTTCTGAAGACTCGGGCCGGGCCGGGCCGGGCCGGGCCTAGTCACTAATCCTTTCGGGCCGGGCCGGGCCGGGCCTAGTCACTAATCTTTTCGGGCCAGGCTGGGCTCGGGCCTTAATTTTTCTTGCTGGAGTATCGGGCCGGGCGTAACTTTTTTTTTCCGTACGAAGCCGAGACTGATTCCATTCTTCCCAGTTTTCATGGACATAAATAATCAGTTCCTATTGAATCTTGCAATATGAAAATCCTTTTCTCGACTTTTTATAAATCAGTAATATTTGGCTTTGTCCAAAAATTTCTGCAAAAAAAGCATATACTTTTAAGCCGTCATTATTCTACAATTAAACATTAGAATTTATTCCTTTTAAAGAATCGAAAAAAAAAAAAACATGATTATGACGGATTTTTTTTTTTTTTTTTTTTTTTTTTAACTGAAAACTGAAAGTTTCTTTTAAAATGTTCATCCATGTAAAATTGTGGGGATCTGACATTCACTAACTCAAGGGTTTCAGAAGAGCCCACTCCATTCGTTGACTGCCTGCATCCATGGTTTTGCTAGGATTGACAGTAACTGTAAACTTGACTGAACGGTTCCGGCGATGAGCAGAGCTGCTAGAGCGTTCTAACTTAATGCTGGAATCTGTCGTAAGTTAACAAGCTGCGCCAGCTGGTGGCAGGGGTGCAAATGAATGCGCGGGTTTGACGTAATATATGCGCAGATGCTTATTATCTCCGCATCTCTTGCGCATATTTTCTGAATTTTCACTCAATCATGACAGATTAATAAAATCTGCGAGATTTATTGCAAAATATTTTTGTTACAGCTTGTTTCGATAAAATCATATACATTTAAAAAATAGTCACAACATCATTTTAATTTGGGACAAAAAGTATTAATTAGTACTCATAAGTATCATATAATGCATTTCGTTGCATTATATGGTACTTATGAGTACTAATTAATACTTTTTTCTCCCGAAATTAAAATGATATTGTGGCTATTCTTTTTAAATGTACATGATTTTATCGAAACAAGCTGTAACAAAAATATTTTGCAATAAATCTCGTAGATTTTATTAATCTGTCATAATTGAGAGAATACCTTGAAATTTATGATTGAATTTTTAATATGAATTCTCGAAATAGCTTTGTCTGTTAACAAAAGAAAAAAAAAGTGAGAGAGATAGTCTAATCAACGATTGTAGGAAAATTATTGTTTAGAATTGTAAAATATTTAAACAAATAAATTAACAATATTTCTTTGTTTAACAAAACAACATTTAATACGTACATTTAAAATTAAAGTTATTCCGAATATACGTATAATGAAATAGGTTTTTAAATTAAAAGAATGAAATATTTGCAAGTTAAATAATAAAAGTCGATACGACCAAGAAAACATTGGATTTTTATCGTCTGCAATTCGTAAATGGAAAATGGAGCTAAAGTTGAATATTTTATTTAGTATTAAATTCTATACATTTCTAAACAGTGATAAACATTATATTATCATAGGAAATACTACAGTGTATACAATTTTGTATAACTTAGCTCATCAAGAATTTAGTAAAATGTGACACTACTTCAAAATTCTGCATTTACATATTAAGTACTTACAAAATTTAATGAGTCATATTTCATTACATTAAAAACATAATTAAAATAGAACATATTTTAATCAGCGATATTTGTATCGCATAGTTAAATGATATTTCATCTTAGTATGTTTTATGTTAATATTTAGTCGTACTATACTTATTTATTCTATATTTATTTACAATATTTCAAACCTAAAACTTATTCTACGCAATGTTTTAAAGTAACATTTTATAGAAACAAAAAAGTTTTCTTGCCATTCACACAAAAGAAACTGCAATCTACTTAATAATCCTCTAGTTATGCACCCCTGCCACTAGATGGCATATGCCTTGACCTCGCCTTTAATCTTGCGGACAGCTCTTCCATAGGAGTTGGAACGCTTGAAATATATGCAGTTTTGGCGATGAGCGGGAACGAAATGTATTTTCAGTAGATATTCGGACTGTCGAGCTAGAGGTGAGCTGCTGTTGAATTGTCTGTAACTTTGTATTATTGCACTTTGGTGCGCGACCTGTAATTTGATTTTTAATTAATACATTTTCTTTTGGTTAAGTTTTTCCAAATGTGGCTAAGCTAGTGAATAATTTCACAAATTAATTCAACAACACGTTAGATAATGTTTATGTGAAATTAGGACTATGTTAGGATGAATTAGCATGGTTCTAAAAAATGAGTACAACAATACGGGAGAAAAAAATATATTAAACATTTATATCTGTTAAGAAAGGAATGCATTTTTTTCGTTCCAAAGCGATTTCGTCTTTGGAAATTTTACCATATACCGCTTTTTCGATTTTTTGACTCCATTACAGGGAATATGTATTAATAATACTAGTGATAACTGAAACATTTACATACAACAAACAAAGATTCCTTTAAAAGCATAAATATCGCAGCCTACGGCACTTCTGCATAAATGGAGATTATAATTATGGAAAAAAAACTAATATAATTTTTTTTGGTCAGAACTCTTCCATAAGATTAAAGATCAATGTTCTGTAGAAATTCACTATCCGGGCCAGGTTCGGGCCGAATTTTAAACTTTTTTCCGGACCGGGTCGAGCTCGGGCCGAAATTTAAACTTTCGGGCCGGGCCGGGTCGGGCCATTATTTTTTTCGTTCGGGCCGGGCCGGGCTCGGGCCGACATTTTAACTTTCGGGCCGGGCCGGGTCGGGCCAATATTTCTTTCGTTCGGGCCGGGCCGGGCACGGGGCGAAATTTTAACTTTCGGGCCGGGCCCGGGCCTGGAAATTTCGGCCCGTGCAGACCTCTAATTTACATGATCTTTAGAGTAAAAATTTAATAAGAATTCTCTAAAAAAACAATAATGCATAAACGCGACAGATGAAGTAATTTCTTGCGCATACGCACTGGTGATTCCGCCTTTGCGGATGTTCAATGGACCGCTCCGGATGATCGTGAATGGTTCGTCCGGATTCTGGCGTTCTCCGAACGTCCGAGTTAGGATGCGTAAAGGATCGGATGGTTATAGGACAGTCCGGCTCTATGTAAGACCATATAGGACGTCCGGAGGCAGTTTTTGGCCGTATGGGTAAATATCAATATAATCAAGACACTATTCTCCCTTTGAGTACAGGGCAGTGATTTCAACACTGTTTCCCCGAATCACAAGAATGCAGAATATTTCAAATCTGCGTTCGAGACTGTAAAGAGTCATGTGTTACTGGTAATTTACCCAAATTACTTTTAGCTGAAAAGAAGAGAGGTTTCTACCGCTTTCCCCATGAACTTTTTCATTGGCTGGTGGGAATTTACGTTGCGCCTAATAGAGCTTTCCGAGGAGCTTTCCCTCCTTTACACTAGAAGTTTTTACCTTGACCACGTGATCATGACGTAGATGGAATATCACTACGGCATATAACTATATGAGTTGGGGAACGGATATTGGGAAGTTTCCTCAAAGAAGGTGACTTGATGTCACAAGAATAGGGTCGAGGCTAACGATAAAGACAGGCTACCACGGTTTATTCCAAGTATTTTTTTACAGACTGTTGGAGTCACGTGTAGCTCGAATAGTGTATGAAAAGACATCACGTCATTCTAGCATTCTGAAAAAAAGATAGGCTACTACGGTGCATCTAAAGTATCTGTTTTTTTAGAGACCGCTAGAATGACGTAGAGATACGTGGAATGCACCGCGGTAGCCTGTTTTTCTCGATAGCCTCGTCCATATGAAAATGGCGACACATGTGACACAGCATTTTATCGGTTGAAACGATTCATGCGACCGAATACGCCATCTGTTGGAAAGAAGATATAACTGCTCGCTTCAGGATAGTGCCGTGTAAAGTGCGTTGCATTACATGCATTTTTAATTTGTTTACAATAATTATTCTTTTGCACAGTTCAGATTTCGTGTGACATTTGTGTTCTGTCTTATATGACGAAGTAAAACTTATACGAATTGGAATATCTAAAACTTTTAAGTACATTTACAATAAAAAATTGTTTCAATGGTATTTTAACATTAGTTAAAGGGAAACTAAATAGATTATTATCCTGTAGCGAAGGCTGCTAGCAGCGCCTTGCTGAAGCTCTTTATTGAGGCGAAAAACCATAAAGGTGCGTTTTCACGGGCCGCTCTAACTACCTAAAAAACCTTAGCTAATACCCCGTTCACACCACAAATTTAAGATATCTTAAGATCGCCGTGTTTGAAGTGGACCCTCCCGGAACTGGATGCCTGTTCACATTGAAAAATTTACCTAAGATATCTCAGCGAATGTCACTGTATCTCTGAACTGAACAAATGTAGCCTATGCGCATGCGCTTGAAATAAAGACGGCCACAACAGCCAATTAGTAAAAGCAAAGCTTTGCAGCCAATGAGAGTAGGTGGTTGTTCCTATATCTAACCCGAGAGAATTGAAACTCTCTGAGAGAGTTTGTAGAACTCTCTGAGAGAGTTCCAGGCCTGAGATATCTTAAATATCCGTAGTGTGAACAGGGTATTACCCAAAACCTAACCTAAGAGCGTTTTCACTGGTTACAGATAAATCCTTATGCCAACCAATCAAAGGCAAGTCTTCACTGCGCAAGCGTCTACTTTAGGGCTTGACAGTCTACAGACCGATCAGCTGATATAAAATTATAAACAAATAACTTTTGACAAATAACTTTTGTTTACGTTCATCGTAAATATTTCGTATAAAAAATAATAAAAAGTTTTGACTGTTTTTTCTTACTAAAACAGCTTTAAACAATGCTCCAAATATCATTTTTTATCCAAGTTTCAAAATGAAAATACATAAAAGCACACAGTTACTATGATTAATGTATTAAAAAACACATAAGTAAACTTTCACTTATGAAAAAGTGATGTGTTACACACTTTGATCAGGTTATTTCATGTGCGCAAATGACATAAATTTGTCGAAAATGTTGGGAAAATTGTTCAATTTGTACAAATGGCATAATAATGATTACACTAATTAATATATCTCTATCCATAACATGTCAATAAAACACATTGTGTTAGGTATTTCTTTTCAGTTTGTTTAAAAATTAAACGGTATTACTAAATAAGTATAAAAGTAGAAATATATGTATTTTTTTAACCATTCTTTTATAAAGTTAAAATATTTATAAATATAATGCCTAATTTCAAGACAGTAATTCATGATGGATCAAAAAACTTCTCTTCATTAATTTGGCATGACTCTAATTATGAAAAATTCACCATAATGCCCTGGTAGAAAGCATAAACTGCTGAATTTATTAAAGGAATTATTTTTTCTTTCTTTTTTCTGATATGACAACAGAAAAGGTAAAAAAATAAAAACCATTTTTTAAACTATGAATTCAGAATTTTTAAATTATTTTTTCAAAGTTTAATTATAATTTACTTAATGCTAAATTATTAGTTGATAAAAACAGATACAAAAATTATTTCTTTATTTTTGTAAATAAAAATTATTTCATTATTTTTATTTATGTTTCCTTTCTTGCCTTCAAATTATTTAAAATATTTTGTTGTTACAGTTTCACTGCCAGTTGGCATATTTTAATGGCACGGTTTGATGCACAATTAACTCTGCTTGTTGTTATTGTAACCTTAAAAAATATTTGCTTTTTTAACAAGTGGTTAACAGAAAAATGTTTTAAAATTCACTTATTACTTAAAATAAATTCCTAAAAAAAGAATTGCCGAGAAAAGCAAACAGGTGTAGATTTTTTTTTTTTTTTTTTTTTTTAGCATGTTCTTAGAACAGTCAAGACACTTGATTTTGGCGATTTTTTTAACATGCGCCAAGCACCCATGAGGGCCAACGGAGTTTTCAGCAACTCTGAAATTCTCCCCAATCACAGTGCACATGTTTTGGCTGACAATTAGCGATATGCACAGCTTCAGAGATGACTGCTTTAGTAAAATAAACTTTCACAAATAATGTACAACTAGTTAACTTCTTTTACGATGAATTTTCTCTATGCAAACAGTTTTCTCGATAGTTTTCAATTTTTAAAAATTTGCAGATCTCCATTTTCTGATTTTAAGAATTTTTTTCATGTTTAATTTACAGAACTTTATATACACCAACTTTTTTTTTTTCTAAAACAAAAAAAATACAATAACCATAAAATAATATCAGTTAAAATTCACCTACCTTTGCTTCTTCATTAACATTAAAGAATCTTACAAAAAGAATCTTTTATTTATTCTACTTATTACTTTTATTCAAGAAAACAAATCACATGTTCCAAACTAAAAATCTAGCAAACAAACAAAAAATTCCTTCAGCTTCCAGATATCGTGTCATGCAGCAGATGATTCAGTAATTAAAAAATTTGAAGCTTTTCTCTAAATAAGCTAACATCAATGCGTTGTTTTCATCTAATGTTCAGCATTCTTGTGGAATATGCAAATAAAAAGATAGTAAAACATCAATAAACAATCAGAATTCAGCATTTTTACAAAGCTTTCCATTTTCTAAATGATAAAATTTTCTGACAGGTCAATCTTGTTTTGCCAACAACACAAATTCTATCTAGATCCCGGCCATCAAAACTACTTTTGTTCCTTAAAAAAAAATTAGGATAAAAGAACCATTTAAGCACAATAAAAATTAAAAGAAGTGAATTTTAAAAGCACACTGCGTACATTCATGGGAATTTGTTTAAAATGGGGAATTTTTTATTTATGTAATTTGCAGATATTGTTTATTACAATAAACAGTCACCAAAATAATTGTGAACTTATTGTCTGCATTTGCTAAAGGGAGCAGAAGGCAGTCCCACAGGGTGCAGAAACTAGGGGATGCTAAATTTATACTACCAATGTCGTTTTGAGGGCTTTAGTATCAAGTTAAGGAAAAGGGGGTGGAGGCGAATTTCCGGGTGCAGCTTTCTCTTAGTTTTCTTCGCCCCTGCTTATGGCTAGTGAATATAGTTGTAACGCATTTTGCAAAATAAACAATCAACGATTGAAAGTAACAATCAATAATTTTTAAATATTGATCTTATATCATAATGTTATTTAAACTGCCTTCCTACATCAGAAATAGTTCAACACCTTTTAAGGAAAACACTATACTAATAAAAATCACAGAAAAGGAATTTTTAAATTTTGCCGCTTACATTTGCATAAAGTTATGTAGATTTTATGACTTCTGTTCATGAATTTAATAAATATATTTTATTTCTAAAACTTATTTAGGATATTTATCAAGCATATCAATTTCTATAATTTTAAACTAAAGCACTTACGAGTGTTACATGCCCATTAAAATGAAGTAAAAAATAATCACTGGATGCACAAAATTTGCTGTCCAGCAGTCTCTAAAATGCACGAAATTCATCAAACTCTCATTGACTAACGAAACTAAAATTTAAAAATTCATCTCTGAGTGCACGAAAGTCGCATTGAAGAAGTTTCTAGAATGAGCAAAACTGCAGTTATTAATCACAGCAGATATCAAACTATTAAAATGTCTATAAATTTGTACAAAAATATGCGATAAAATTTTGAAATATTTTTTCTAATATTTATGGTACATAAATATTATGCGGATTTTTTAAGTAAGGAAAAAAGTATTTCTGATATAGGAATTCACTTTCAATAACATCAACACGTCATCTCAATCTTTTAATGTTACGTATTGACAAATCATAATTTAAATCATTGAATATTTATTTTGAGAAAAGCGTACACTCAGTAGATTTGTCTGCCCTACCGCACATATATTACCAAATTTATATTACTATTTATTGAAATAAGCAATATATTTAAAGTGCATGAATAAAAAACTGGAAAATATAGTCATACACATATAATGCAATCTCGTTTTTAAATATAAATAATACAAGACTGACATAATAATGGCATTTCATAAAAGCAAAAGACAAGAAACTGTGCAATCCGATTAAATTGATCCAAATTCCTGATCGAATAACTGTAGACATGTAAAGAACTTAAGAAACAAACGAGTAACAAGAAAAGGCCATTTATCATCTCGCCAAATTCAACGATGCTAAGTGTCACGGGTGTTTTAGGATTCAGCCATTTTTTTAAATTATAAAGTATTCAATAATAAACCAATTATAAAATCCTATCTTTACATACTTAAAGCAAGTTAATTAAAAGAAAGTAAAAAGAAAAAACAAATTCAAAGGATTAATAAAAATACAAACCACACTGATTTTTTGAAATAACAAAATGAAAGCGATAGTGGGGGGGGGGGGGGGGGGTTCAGTATCATACAATCAATATTAAAAAAAATGTGAAAAACATACAATAAAAAAAAAAACACATACTTTTCCTAAGCTAGATTACTTGCTGGTTAATACAGCTTTTCCCATTTTACAGAAAAAAAAATATTGCTTGTAATTAGCGATGCACCGAATATTTGGTATTTGACTATACTACCAAATATCAGCTATTCAACATGTGAAATACTTGGCATGGCCAAATTTAACACACTTCAGTATACCAAATCAGGCCCTGATTAACAAATAGGCACGAGAAGCACATGCTTCCCTTAGAAAATTTTGAAGGGGCCCAGAATTGAAAATTCACGGGGTTTCAAATTTTATATTGAATTAATTACATTCCAAAATTCTAATTTCTTTTCTAATTAACTTTCATAAAAATACCTTACCTAACAAATTAACTTTACATTTTCAATTTCAAACACGTGATCAGAATCCTCCACTTTTTCCATTATCTAAGATGTATGTTTGTTTTATGTGTTGTATTTGAATGTTATTGAATTTGGCTTATGTGCATAACATATAATATTAATAATTTAAACTTTTTCCAGAGTTGAAAGAGCTATTTCTTAATATTGATATTAAATGCTGGTGCTTACATGCTGAATTCAAACATTTTATCCAACTTATATTTTTATACTAATCCCTTTTACATATTTTTCTTCTGTTACAATGTGAACTCAATTGAGCCATTGTTTGGAATAATATTTGTAGCATTGGTGAGTTTCCAGATATGTCGAATTTAGAAAATTCTTTTCGAAAGAAAGGGGGGCCCTGAAATGGCTTTGTGCTTTCATTAGTTTCAAAGCTTAATCAGGCCCTGTACCAAATATGGTATATCAGCCAAACCGTATTCTAAGAAAATATTTTTAAAAACCTTAAAGCAACTTTTAACAACAAATTTAAACATAGAATTATATTTACATAAAAGAGAATGCTTCTTATTTACTATTCGAAAAGTAACCCCAAAGACAATTAACTAATAATGATTTTAGTTTTTTCCTAACAAATAAACAGTATATGACAGTACTTTTTTTTTTTTCAAATTTCTTTAAAATTTCACTTTGATGTCAAAATATTTGTTTCAGAATATGAGAAAATTATATTCATTTGTTTTAATTCACAGAGGAAACTATCCTCTTCTTAAGTAACAATTCAAAGCATAGTTTTTTTTTTCTTGTAAAATTTACTTGTAAAAAGATCTTGTTTATCAATATGGAAGTTTTTATGTTAAATATTATGTAAAATTATTTTAACTTTTTATTATTTTCAAACTCTGAAATTTAAGAGTATTCGGATAAGCCAAACATTCAGTGTTTAGTTTATCTGTTGGTGATGTATGATTAAATATTCATTATAAATATGAAATGTGTTTTTCCTAAATTATTCAATGAAACTTGCCTCATAAAAGTACATTACTAATTTACATCAGGATCATAAAATAAGGAAGCTTTATTTCAGGTTTAGCCAGACTTAATAACTAAAAAAGCTTGATTAATACATAAATATGTATAGTAAGATTGTGAATGTGATTACCAATGATATCAGCGATATCTTAATTTTTTCAGAAATAATTATTCTTTCTTCATGAAAAAACATGAATTCAATAACTTTAACAAAAATTACAAATTACAAAACATATGGCATTGATATAAGATTAAAAAAGTCAAAATTTGTACCTACATCTGAACTGAATGTTTCACTGTTTACATCTGTAAAATATGTGCGGATTTTAGAGAGTTGTGGATTTTAGGGGTGCGGATTTGAGAGAGTCTACTGTATTTGTTTTCACATATTCTGTGCTATGTGACTATGCTAATAAAAATATGCTTTATTTTATTTAATGCTTATCATTTGTATGTTTTCTTAAACAATAATTCAATTTGATATTAAAATTTTTATTTTAATCTAAGTAATTGTTGCAATTTACACAATTTATATTTACTAAATTCCTGTAAAATTAATGCCTTAAATCAAAGAGCATTAAATTGAATTTACACTTATATAAGCAAGAACTTTTAAACAAAGCAATAAAACTCTTTTTTTTTTTTTTTTTTTTTTTTTTAAAGCAATAGGTGGCTTACTTTTCATAAGAGTCAATACAGCAAATGCAATCTTTAGCAAAATAAAAAGAGGAAGTGTGTAGCTTCCAGGAAGAATCCAAATGCAATCTAGCTAGCAAGTTTACATCCCAAAAGGCCAAAGATTATTTCTAACCTATAGCCTTTTGAACGCATTCCAGCTGGCCAATGCAAAAGTATCCAACAAACTGCAAGAGTAGCACTCTATCGCACAACTTTACACCTATTCGTATTATTCTTGTTACATTTCCATCATAACTGTAGCATCCGAAGCAACTAGAAAATTAAAAGAAAGAAACTAATAAAATATGTGCATACATATACATATAAAAGTTCTTGAAAAGCGAATATTTACTAATAACCAATTAACTATTAATCAGCTAAGAAATTTAAGTATGCTTGTTTGAAATATTAAGTTTATTGTACGCATGAAAGACTCGCTTTTAGTTACAAAAATCCTTCTAACATCATAATGAAACATTACTTTACCATTAATTTTCTTAAACATCATTTGCAACATGCCAGCTTGTTTACTTAGATATACAATGTGGCAGTTTGTTTATTTAGGTATGCAATATGACAGTTTATTTTGATAGCTTTTCTTTTGCAAGTTGCATGCTTTATGAATCGCTGTTTTCAATGTAATTTTTTAAAAGATAAACAAAGACTTCACATAATGTTTTCCTTTTTTCTGCATTTTTAAGTATTAACAAAATAGTAAAGATTAAAAAGCAATCGAAACGGTCAAGATTTGACAAACCTTGTTTATAATTCTAAGTTTGCTACTTTCTCATCAAATAAATAAAATGTATATTATAATTTCATAGGGATAACTTTCAGATTCATTAGGACACACTAAGAAAATATCAAACAATTTTAAAACAAAATTAAGGGAGTCTCAATTCTGATCAAAGTTATAGGATTAATGGATAAATTCTAGTGAAATAAAACTAAAACGCCTATCATACTGGACTAACACATGGAAACTTTGCTCAAATAGTAACAAACCATGCATAATACATACAAATCCTTAGAAATAATCGGATAAAAAGAAGCTATACATGATTTAAAATGAAAATTCTATGAGGATTTACAACTTTTTATGCTGTAAATTAAATCTCTAAAGGGATGAAGAGCAAACTATTTTGCAATTAAATATTACTTTCTTAAAATAAAATAGGGAAATATCAAATACAGCGGCTTATTTATTTTAGAGAAAATTCTTTTACATGCCTGCATAAATATGCAAGTATATTAACAAAGCTCGATTGCAGCTAGCATTTAACTAATTTGACGATTTAAAGACTTACAAGGTAGGCTAACCAAATATTCCTTAACATTTATAATTTTTAAATGAACAAACAGATATTTAATTCAAAATCAATTGGAAATACTCTACCAAACAACCGAATATAATCACTGAAGCAAGTAATTAATTTTAAGAAACAAATACTTTTATCCTTTGTACTGTTAACTTTCGATAAAATAATTTTGAGAACAGTACATTATATCTTCATTGCAACTCGAAACGAACTATATAAATTATAAATATTATTTTAATATTATAAAATGCATCTGAATGATTACAAAAGACAGATAGATATGTATATGCATCTACAAAATGAAAAACATTGATAAAACTTACTTTTTTCTTTCAGTCATAAAAAATAATTACTGCTTGACGCAAAAGAATAGTTCGAAATAAAAATAACTATATGTAAAATGAAAATTAAAATTTCATTTTTAATGCTACATTTCTTCACCGCCATTACTTAGCAAAATTCTCTTTTCTGATTGGCTGCGCTTAGGTAGTTAGTGCTTAGGTTTGAACATGAATCGAACCTAAAAAATCGCGTTCTAACTGCGAGATTCTAAAAGATAGTCACGTTTTAGCATTATTGGCGTTAGCTGCATTCTCATTGGTTGTTATCAGTCACGCATCTTAGAAACTGTAGTCATCTTGGCGTGTTAGGTTTGGCGCACTTCTAGACATCGCGGAAATTGTTGATATAAATATCGTTTCTGTTTCATTTTTATAAGGGCAAATAAACATTGACTAAAGGTAAATCTTAATTGATTATTGTCTGAGCGAAGCGAAGTCTTTATACTCAGAGATACGTAACGATATTAAAAGTCAAAAAAATTCTTTCGTCAAGCAAATCTCAAAAAGTACTTGTCGGATTTTGATTCTGTTTGTACCAATAGGTACCTATGAAGGTAATCTGGTGAATGCACTACATACGAAAAATTAGTTCCAAATAGTTTAAAAGTTATATTAAAAAAACTGATAAAAAAGCACAATTTATTTGCATACGTCACAGAAATTTGGTGTGCGTGATTTTCAACAGCTGGATATTTTCGTAGATAACCGAATCAGTACATGGAGTAAGTAGTAATCATTAACGCACTCAAAAATATTGAATGCAATAAAACATTTTAAAATTTAATCATGCAGGAAAATAAAACTGTTATTTTTTTATATTAAAAAATGTCATAAAAACTTTGATTTTGAGATTTTGTGATAATCTCTTAATAGCATTTTTTGATCGCTAAAAGAATGTTTTATATATTTCGCGTGTGAAAATTAGAAACAGTTACGTTTTTAAATAAAAAGTTTCTTTTATGACATCATTTTCCCTTTATATTTATTTTTATTGCATGTTTTCTTTTAACTTATATTTTGTTTGTGTGTGGAAGTCAATTCTGGTCACTAATTTTTCGGCACGGATACCACAAGCGCATCAGATTTGGCGCAATTTTTTTCAAAGTCCATTTGGCGAAAACTCCGTTTTCAAATAACGCTTACATACACATTTTTAAATAATTTTCTATTTTCAAAAAGAACTTACAGTAAATAAAACAATAATAATAATAATAACTATAAAAAGAAATATTTTATATAATTAAAAAAAAGGAAATGAAAGTAAATAAACATTTTATGAGTAAATAAACAAATAATAAATAAATAAAGCCGGGTTACCATCTCAGGTAAAATAATGCCATTTTGACGCCAATTATGTAGCCTGGTGCATATGTGACATCTTTTCCCATTTTTCATCCATTTCCTGTTGGCATACAACTTTGAAATTTGGAATATGTGCGCATACCTGGGAACAATACTGGAATTAGACATTGATTTTTTTTTTTTTTAATTCGATCCAAAAAGGGGCAACGGGGGCTATTTTTTAAAGATTTATACTGCATAAAGAAGCCACTTACCTATTTTTATAGACAAGAAGAAGTAAGTGGTATGTAAAAACAATTATAGTATACATAAATAAAATACTTGAGATAATATACGAGAGATATAAGCACTGGGTTTGGCGAGATATTTTATGCCAATTAAGCGAAAACATCGTTTTGATTACCAGATACATATAGCATGCTATAATAACACGTTATTTATTTATTTCAAAATGAAAAAAAGGAATAAACGAAACATTTTCTGTTATTAAAAAAAAAGAAATAACAATCAATAAATGATAATATTTTTAGAACAAACAATTTATTATAACATTTATATGATAACCAGCATGTTAGGCAACTGAACGCCATTTTGGCACCAATTAGATACCTCGGTGTGTATAGGTCATATATGTGCCATATTTATTTGTAAAACTGAGCATGAACGTTTACCAAGTGTGTTTTCATAGTCGCTTATATCTTTTTGCAACATAGCGCACCTTCCGAAGCCAAAACTGCACAAAAGAAAAAAAAATCAATATTTGCAGTACTTTTTTTTTATGTAATGCACATTTTGTAATCAGTAGGCTCGATAATCAGACCTCGTTTTTTTGCTTTCAAAGATGATATTTCATACGATGTCTTTTTTGGATTCGTCGTTTTTCCATATTTGATAGTATGCGTCTACTCGTTTTGTAACTTTTTTTGTAACTTTCTTCTTTATTAACAACGACAT
This sequence comes from Maratus speculifer, assembly GCA_964019185.1. Lineage (NCBI taxonomy): Eukaryota > Metazoa > Arthropoda > Arachnida > Araneae > Salticidae > Maratus > Maratus speculifer. Next base: position 305,852,040 of record OZ025295.1, on the reverse strand, counting down.
TTGGATTTCCTATTTAAATAAAAAATTTTCTCAATACAAAGAGTTTTGTTAAATTAAATAAATGAATGAAATGCGGTCATCTATTGCTCAAAGCACAAAATTTTTCCTATTGAGTTTATAAAAATCAATAAAAACATAATTTTTATGATAATAAAAAAGTGACTTATGTAATAACAGAGTCATATATTATGTACGTTATGGATTAAGTATGAATATTTCTCCACCATTTATAAATAATAATAATAATAATAAAATAAAATGCGGACAGATCAAAGTCTATATTTGACTGAAAACAACAACCATTTTCTAAATGCTTTAAAAAGATGGCCAATGAAAAGTGATATTTCAAAAGTATTAGGAAATTAGTTAAAAACCATTTATTTTAAACTAAATGAATAAAAGATTTATATTTTTAATGAAATAAATGGGATTTGAAAAATTATTGGAAATTTATCACCATAGATGTATCAATATTACAATCAGTACTTTGTATGCAAAATGGAACAATTAGCAATACTTTTTGAACCCGAAAAATGGTCGTTGCTTTTTTTAAGGTTAAAAAGGAGGTTACGAAATAGTCCTATACAGAGATGCCAAGCCCCCGCTTATTGCACAGCAGAATTTTCTTATAGGAAAAGTTATTTTTTAAATCCGCCGAATGTTCCTATTTAATAAAAGATTTTCTGTATTAAAATACCGATATCCAAAATGCTGGAGACTTGGCAGCTCTGCCTGTAACATTTTAATTAATCACGGTACTTTTTTTAATCGGATTCAAATTTAGTGAAGACAACGTTTTTTGGCCAAAAGCAGCTTTTTTCCACATGTGTAACTACGATACAATTCCTTGATGCTGAAATAAAATGTTTTGACTTATGCTATTATTGCTTCCCCTTATTTATTTATTTGAATTTTAAATAAGATGACTCAAAATCGTGTTTTTTAAATGTACGGAAAAAATGCATTTCGAGAGAGGGCGAAAAGAACAATATTTGGCGATTTATTTCTTGAGTTTGGCTAAGTTTCTTACTACCTTGTATTTAATACTCTTCACAATACTTCGCTGTTATATGGACTTAGGCGCTTTTATAAAAAGTTTGACGTAGTTCGGGCTTAAGAAAGTGAGTATTTTACTGAATAATACAAATAAATGAAAAATGAATACTAAGAAATACTAATAAAAGAAAAATGAAGCGTTATATTGATCTATGGTATATTTAAAAATGCGTCTGCTAGCACTAATTAGATAATTTATGTGTTATAATAGGAGACAAATAGCTTTTGATTCTGTATTTCTATGCTTTAAAGCATTAACGTTTGTGTGTTTTTCATTATCATTGGGAGTACCTAGTCGATTTAAAAAATATTGTGGGCAAAAAATGTTGGTAACTATCTTTGCTGCAAAATATACTATATTTTGCGAAGGAACAATAATCACCATTAATGCACGAGCAAAAAAGTTCTAAAATTGAGAATTCTTTGATGTCGATATGACCAAAAATTTAATTTTTTTTTTTTTTTTTTTTTTTTTTTTTGTGGCAACTTTTAGGATATAATATTCTCGTTATGAATGATTTCTAAAACATTCGACAATTTAATTTCACAAATTAAACATTTTTTTTCTAGAAAAAGTTTTAAACCCAATTTATTCAGAATATTGCAATTTCTAGGATACTGTTGGGGTCAGAAACTATAACTTTGGCATCACAGTAATTTATAAGATGTAAGTGCTCGTTTAGGACAAATTTTTGAAAAAGGATTCCTTAACTCTTATCGACAACCTCATTGCATCCGTGGAAAACAGATATTTAACATTATAAACTATTCGGACGGATTTCACACCGTATAAAATATACTCCATTCTCATCGGTGCGAAGCTTCTGTTTATGCTCATGACATCATTACAAAGAGTTATATTTCCAATATAGGAAAATTTGATGTTTTATTTTCTGTATTACTTTTAACATTTTGCATATTTTCAATTTTATACCCATGCATGGTTTGCTTTTCTTTTATAAAAATAGTATATGCAACTTTATATATAAAATTTTGTAATTCTATGATTCAATATGCTTATTTTCATCATATTTTATCACAATGAATGACCAATTAAAGGTAACATCTCATTTTCTTTACTTATCGCAAGTTATTAAATGTTTATTCTCAGCAATATCGCTCAGACTAATCCCTCTGAGGGAAGTCCTAGTTTTAATAAATTTAATATTAAATCATGCTTTTGTTTTCCATAGAAATTAGTAAATTTTATAAAAAATTTTATGTAAAATATTATGATCGTTTCCATATTTTCAATGTATAAAGAATTGTTAAAAAAAAAAAAAAAAAAAAAAAAAGTTTGATGCTTTTTTTTATGTCATATTGTAAAATGTGTGCTCCATAACAATATTAATATATAATTTAAAATAAATAATACTTTACTTTTAGAACATTAATAAATTATTCATTTTTATGCAAAAATACTTATAGGATAGAAGTAACTGTAAAGCTGCGTTTTCACGGGCCTACCCAAGCGCTAACTTTCCCAACTCTTTACCTAAGCACAAGATTTTAGGTAGTTAGAACGCGATTTTGTAGGTTTGATTCATGTTCAAACCTAAGCAGAAATTACCTAAGCGCAACCAATCAGAGAATAGCTTTCGCTAAATATGGCGGCGAGTTAATATGTCAATTTAGTATTTATGTTTTTAATAGCTTTTTTTTTTTTCTTTTTTAAAATTTAATATTAACTCTGTTTATGTATCAAAATCTCATTTCGTAATTGCAGAAAAATGGTAAGTTTTATTAAACTGTGTTGGATATATCATTTTTAATTAATGTCTTTTCATTTAATATTAATAATAATAAACGGTAAAGATTGTATAAATGTTGCATCTTTGTAGAAGGCAGGATAAATATCTGTTTTTAATAATCATTCATATTCATTTCATTAATGTTTATGTGCTAATTATATAGTTTGTTCAAGGATTTCGTTTCATTATAATAATGATGATATAATACTCTGTTCTCAAAGTTATTTTATTGAAAGTTAACAGTGCAAAGAATAAAAGTATTTTTTTTAAGAATATTTGTTTCTTAAAGTTAATTATTTGCTTAGTTGATTATATTCGATTGTTCTATAGGGTATTTTGATGTATAATCTTTTGATCTGAGTTTTAAAATCGAAAATTAGTTATACTCAAGCTTCAATACAGTTGTTTATAGTTTATAATTATACATATTTATAAAGACATGCAATACAATCATAGTTGAAAATTGTGCAAACAACAAAATTTATTCAAAATGTTATTATTCATAACTTTTGTAATTAATACTAAAATGTCTTTCTGTTTATGAATCATTTCATCTTATATCTTTACTAATTTTATAATTTCCAATGCATATACCTTCATACAGCAGTGTAAAATAAAAATATTTATTGAAATTTGAAGAACTTTTTAAAGCTGTTATCTAAAAATTTACACTTAAAATATCTTTTGCTATTTCTAAATGAACTTAGTAACAAGCTATTAATTTATAGTAAAGTGCTATGAAGCTACATTGAATTATGAAGCCACTTCAGAAGTCAAGGAATTAAGATACAGAAGAAGTCTTCAGTTGGAATATTTGACAGCAGGGTACATTTTCAGGCAGACTTTTCATTTGATTTTTCTGTCTGTTAACGTAACCTGCTAGCTCTTGAGACATCTTTTAAGCCACAGGAAACTTTTCATTGAAGCTGCAACTTGTGTTGATGGATGTTTTTCATAGCACATTAATATGTTGATACTAAGTTCATTTGGGATTTTCAAATGTTATTTTACTTTTACTTTTTTAGATAACAACACTAATAAAATGTTTTGTTTCAGTGTAAATATTTTATATGTTTGTCTGAAAATTTTATATATATTCGAAATGTAAGTGTTTTTCAACTATAGGGACCTTGGTATGAAAAGGAAAATTTATCATACATATTTTCTGCATAAGTTTAACTAGAGGGAGATGTCTATTTATGATAAGCATTGTAATATATTCTAATGCACTTTTTTACCCATGTGAGTTTCATACCAATGTTATACATATCTTTTTAAAAACTAAGGATACAATAAATGCTCTCCGTTTGGTCAGGTCATACTCCCAAATATTGGACCAAATTGAAGATATTCTTACATAACTAATTTTATTGCGTGTCTTTATAAATATGCATAATCATGAACTATTAACAACTGTATTGAAGCTTGAGTATAATTAATTTTCGATTTAAAAACTTATGAGCTACAGTAAACATATTTCTTAGCACTTATAATTATTTTAACTGAGCAAAGAGATATTTAATTCAAAATAGATCAAAAGTACCCTATCAAACAATCGAATATAATCAACTAAGCCAATAATTAACTTTAAGAAACAAATATTTCATACAGAAGATTAATATGTTGAAAATCTCAATAAAATATCTTCATTATTGATAAGGTTATATACAAAAACTCGAGTTCAGCTTGCAGCGAGTCACTGAATATTTTTTATTGACTCTTGTTATATTTCTGGTAGAAAAGTGAATTGCGATACTGTTTTACAGTACAAAAAATGTTTATCTTGATTGCCTTATAAAATTTTATGAATACTCCATATGTTTACAACTTCTGAAAACAATCACCCCCTCTAGTGCATTTGAAAACTTAATATATAAATCAAAAGCAGCAATAAAGATCTTTTGGCTGAGTTTCCACCTTTTTATTGGTTTTTTTTCCTTCCTTTAGTATTTTCTGAAAAATTTACACTTATATGACTATCAATTTTTCTTAAAAGTCTAAAAATATCTTTTTCTTTTCAATTTAAAAATATGATTCAAAAACAAAAGTTTTTAAAAATTATTTTAATTCGTATAAGAAGCTATGGAATTTAACATTTTATTAATTTAAAAGTTTTTAAGACTATTCTCTTCTTGAATAATAAATGAAAGCATATATTCCTTGTTGTGTAATGTTTACTTGTAAAATGAAGTATTTCATGTTGGTATATGGTTATGTATTTTGAAAGGAAGTAAGTTTATAGAAGTATTTGTGCTAAATATGAAATAATATTGCTTTAAGATTTAATAATAAATATATATTTAAACTCTTTAATACTGGAATTGGAATATTTAGCCAGTTAAATATTTTGTGTTTGTATGTCGAATATTCAGTATTCGGCCAAAATGACCAATAGGTGTATACCTATAAATACCTTTTAAATGTGATAGAAATAATTTTAACAAATACTTTGTTTTTATCATTTTTTTTCATTGAAAAAGAAAATAAAACTTTACTTTATTTAGTTTGTGTAAAAATTATTTTAGATAAATGTATTTTCTATGCATGTTCTCTTTAATCAAATCTCTTTCATACTGAATTCTGTTAGATATAATCAAATTTTAAAATAGCATACTACAACTGTAGAATTCAGCATAATTTTACAACAATATGTTGGGGAAAGTGGGGCTGTAGGATTTTCTCCTTGTGTATTCTAAGTATTTCATCAATTACACACTAGATGAACTAATGGCAGCACAATTTTCAGTTGTAAAAAGTTTTTGATCTGCATTAGCTTACAGTTGTATTAAAGTAAACGATAAATTCAAAATTAGACTGTATACCTAGGCATTATTTGTTTCGTATTGTATTGTTTTATAGCTGTCCCATGCCATGCATTTTTTTCTCTATTAGAAAGGTATGGGAGATATTTTGAAACTTTTCTTTAATTAAAAAATTGTTTCTGCAAATTATGTTTTTATATTGTTCAAAGATATTAGAAAGTGTTTCATTTTGTATTGAATTTTTTTTTTTTTTTTTTTTTTTTTTTTTTTTTTTTGACAAATAAAGTTGATTTCCTTATGTTTGTAAAAAAGTATCCCATTCTTCCTCACTTTCCTCTATTATTAAAATTTAAGGATTGAATTTAAAGAAATATATATATTTTTTGAAAATTTGACACTATTTTTAACAATATGTCAGCTTATTTCAACGATATCTCACCATCACAATTTAAAAGTAATGTAATTTTAAGAATTTTATTCATGTAAACATTTGAGATTTTATTGCATAATTATAGAAATATTTCAGTATTGATGAATCCAGTGAATTTTAATCCTTTAAACGGTGCAAAATATTCAATTCATATTTAACAATTCATAAAATAGTATTTATAAAGGGTATTGGTATGAAATTATTTATTTGACAAATTTACATATTTATTTATCTTATTCACTTCAAAAAGTTAATTTTAATATTGATTTTGTGTTAAATCAGCCATTGTTTCTGAAAGTTAAGCTATGGAAAACCCCAATTAAGCCATTTAATGGGTTAAATAAAGGGGAAAATGAAAAGTGTTTGATCGTAGAGTAACCTTCGCATAAAAATATTTTATGGTCATGCACCAAGCTTTTGTTGTGAGTGTGTTATGCTGTTCAGTTCTTTACATGACAACAAAAAAGAAAACTAGTCTGTTTGGATCCAGACTACTTTTCTTTTCACTGTAACAATTGATGTGGTATGGAAATTTCTTTACCGTTTTATGATTTTCATAAGATATCAGGAGATCAGAAGTGATCAGGATGTTTTTGTCAACAAATTAATTTTCATTTATTTGTTTTGTTAATGACCACAAAAAGTTTGGAAAAGAAAGTTAAAAAATTTGTTACGTGGGTTTTTAAACAGTATGGAGTTCATTTTATTTGCTCATCGAAAAAACACTATATGAATTTCAACTGGTCTTTCTTTTACAAGTGATCTGCAGTCATCACGCCCAGTAGCAGAAAATTCTCCGAATGTCTGCGACAGACAGAAAATAATCTGCAGGTAAAATCTTACAAATGAGCCATTAATTAATTAATCGCTTACTTTTAATGTCTCTATGCATTTTACTCATTTTTATAAATAATAAATATCTTAATTTTGTAATAAATAACAAAGATCTAAACTAGGGATGCACCGAATATTCGGTATCTATTCGGTATTCGGCCTATTCGGTTAGGCCGAATATTAAACTATTCGGCTTGGCCGAATATTCGGCTTGGCCGAATATTAAATTATTCGGCCTGCCGAATATTCGGTATGGCCGAATATCAAAGTATTCGGCCATAGTATTCGGCCATTCAATACTTAATAAAAACTTTTACAAACTTTTCACTATTTCTACTTTTAACTGTCAATTTTTTAATTTATATTTAAAATAATTATAAACAAAATCATTTTTAAATAAAATAGAATGTTTTTACATTATTTATTTGCTGTTTGTAAAATATAACTTAAGAAAATTAAACATGAGAAGGATTAAAATGGTGATTTATTAGGATTCTCCTTGGGAATAAATTATGTGCAGATACAAGTTTCTAAATTTTGTTTAGTAAATAATCTGTTTCTTGCTTTCCCCCAAATAAAAGTCCTTTAAAAGAAAAAACAACAACTTTTGAGATTAGTAATAGCTATCAAGGCAGACAATTTTTGTTCATGAAACCATAATCATAATAAACTTATTGAGTCATAAGTACATTGTATTTCATCCCACTCTAGGTCAAAACTTGTGTGTTCGTTTATTATATTAACAATAAATAAGATAACACATTTTCAACTCACATGCTTTGATTTCTGTAAAATATGATATGATGGGAAGGGTGGAAAATACCACCATTCATAAGAAAAGAACTATGAGCCAAACATGCCTTTATTCAAAATTAAGTTGAAAGTATTTGTACTTTATATTGAAAAAAATTTGCCTTGAGTTATTTAAAAAGGACAATTATCAGACTGTAAAATTTTTCTTCGGCCATTTTTTCATTATTTGATTTTAAAATGTTTGTTTTGATTCATAGAAAATTTTATTAACTAAAGTTCATAATCGTGTTTCTTAAATAAGTCAAGGCAGATTTTTTTTTCAATACTAAATGTTCTTATAAAAAGCTCTTGTTTATCAAAATGTAAGTTTCTTTTATTAAATATTATGTAAAACTATTTTAAAAAGTAACATTTTAATACCTTTAAATTTTAAAATATAAAAAGAATTTGGAAAGCCGAATATTCGGTATTCGGCCGAATAGTTAACTATTCGGCTGGCCGAATATTCGGTATTCGGCCCAACAATTACTATTCGGCTAGCCGAATATTCGGTATTCGGTTCACCTGTCGGCCGAATATTCGGTATTCGGCCAAAATCACTATTCGGTGCATCCCTAATCTAAACATAATATAAAGAAGGGAAAATAAAATCTGCGACGCACGTCTACCATCTCGGAACTTTCTGCTACCGGGGTCATCAACAAAAGAAAGAAGTGGAGATGGATATGTCATCAAAGTTCACTGGTATAGTGTGACTTCTAGACATCTGACAAAAGTTGTAAAACATGAAAAGTTTCATGATGAAGAATGATAATCAGTTTGGATCTTAAAGCTCCTAACAAAACTCTTGACATTGAAAGCTTTTATGTGGCCAGGTGGTCCATTTCATATTTTATGACTTTTTATCGATATTGTTGACACATAAATCTCCATCTCTTTCACTGATAACCACAAAATGCTTGGAAAAGAAAAGACGACTGACATATCAGTTTTTTGTAGGGTGAAGCAAATAAAATGACATTGAATGCACCTAAAGAACTTGGGGGGGGGGGGGGGGGCTGTGCACATCACAGAAAATAGTTTTAGTTACACCTATGATTTTCTGACAACCTATTCACCATTTTCTTATATGTAAGAAAATATTTATATTATTAATTAGATGTAAAGAAACTACTTATCTTGCTATATACAAATAAAATATATAAAATTAATAATATACATGGTTCTTTTATACTGACTTTTTTAAAGGAACAAAAGTAGTTTTCATGGCCGGGATCTAGATAGAATTTGTGTTGTTGGCAAAACAAGATTGACCTGTCAGAAAATTTTATCACTTAGAAAATGGAAAGCTTTGTAAAAATGCCGAATTCTGATTGTTTATTGCTGTTTTACTATCTCTTTATTCGCAAATTCCACGAGAATACTGGACATTAAAACAAGGTATTGCTTTTAGCTTATTTCGAGAAAAGCTTCAAATTTTTTAATTACTGAATCATTTGCCACATGATGTGATACCTGGAAGCTGAAGGAATTTTTTGTTTGTTTGCTAGATTTTTAGTTTGGAACATGTGATTTCTTTTCTTGAACAAAAGTAATAAGTAGAATAAATAAAAGATTCTTTTTATAAGATTTTTAATGTTAATGAAGAAGCAAAGGTAGGTGAATTTTAATTGATTTTATTTGATGGTTATTGTATTTTTTTTGTTTTAGAAACTGGTGTATATAAAGTTCTGTATATTTAACATGAAAAAAATTCTTAAAATCAGAAAATAGAGATCTGCAAATTTTAAAAAATTGAAAAATATCGAGAAAACTGTTTGCATAGCAAAAATTTGCGGTAAAAGAAGTTAACTAGTTGTAAATTATTTGTAAAAGTTTATTTTATTAAAGCAGTCATCTCTGAAGCTGTGCATATCGCTAATTGTCTGCCAAAACATGCACGTTGTGATTGGGGAGAATTTCAAAGTTGCTGAAAACTCCGTTGGCGCTCATGGGTGCTTGCCACATGTTAAAAAAATCGCCAAAATCAAGTGCCTTGGCTGTTCTAAGAACACACCAAAAAAAATCTACACCTGTGTGCTTCTCTCAGCAATTCTTTTTTTAGGAATTTATTTTAACCACTTCAACGGCTGCCCCGAGATAAGTTGGGGGTTAAAGCACTGTTTCCCCATACTCATCGCCGGTTAAGTGGTTAAGTAATAAGTGAATTTTAAAACATTTTTCTGTTAACCACTTGTTAAAAAGCAAATATTTTTTAAGGTTACAATAACAACAAGCAGAATTAATTATAAACCAAACTGTGCCATTAAAATATGCCAACTGGCAGTAAAACTGTAACAACAAAATATTTTAAATAATTTGAAGGCAAGAAATGAAACATAAATAAAAATGATGAAATAATTTTTATTTACAAAAATAAAGAAATAATTTTTGTATCTGTTTTTATCAACTAATAATTTAGCATTAAGTAAATTCTATTAAACTTTGAAAAATAATTTAAAAATTCTGAATTCATAGTTTAAAAACTGGTTTTTAGTTTTTTACCTTTTCTATTGTCATATCAGAAAAAAAGAAAGAAAAAATAATTTCTTTAATAAATTCAGCAGTTTATGCTTTCTACCAAGTCATTGTGATGAATTTTTCATAATTAGAGCCATGTCAAATTAATGAAGAGAAGTTTTTTGATCCATCATGAATCACCGTCTTGAAATTAGGCATGATATTTATAAATATTTTAAATTTATGAAAGAATGGTTAAAAGTATTTTTTTTCTACTTTTATATTTATTTAGTAATAACGTTTAATTTTTAAACAAATTGAAAAGAAATACCTAACACAATGTGTTTCATTGACATATTATGGATAGAGATATATTAATTAGTGTAATCATTATTATGCCATTTGTACAAATTGAACAATTTTCCCAACATTTTCGACAAATTTATGACATTTGCGCACATGAAATAACCTGATCAAAGTGTGTAACTTATCACTTTTTCATAAGTGAAAACTTACTTATGTGTTTTTTAATACATTAATCATAGTAACTGTGTGCTTTTGTGTATTTTCATTTTGAAATTTTGATAAAAAATGATTTTTGGAGCATTATTTAAAGCTGTTTTAGTAAGAAAAACAGTCAAAACTTTCTATTATTTTTTATACGAAATATTTACGATTATCACGACGAACGTAAACAAAAGTTATTTGTTTATTATTTTATATCAGCTGATCGGTCTGTAGACTGTTAAAGCCCTAAAGTAGACGCTTGCGCAGTGAAGACTTGCCTTTGATTGGTTGGCATAAGGATTTATCCGTAACCAGTGAAAACGCTCTTAGGTTAGGTTTTGGGTAATTTGGGTAAGTTAGGTAGTTAGAGCGGCCCGTGAAAACGCACCTTAATGGACACCTTTAAAAAATTTCTTTAAAAACTATTTTTTAATTAATAGTTAAAATTATTATATTCCTGTTTCTTTAATATTGCAATAATCTATTTAAATTAGTTACACAAAACAGACTTTCGAACACCGACTGAGAGAGAAATGCATCAAATCTAAACACAAGAAGACGACAACATCTATGATGCACGATTGATAACAGCCAATGAGAAGGCAGCTAAAGCCAATAATGCTAAAACGTGACTATCTTTTAGAATCTTGCGTTCTAACTACCTAAAATCTTGTGCTTAGGTAAAGAGTTGGGAAAGTTAGCGCTTGGGTAGGCCAAAGACGGGTAGGCCCGTGAAAACGCACCTTAAGAAAATAAGCTCAAATGAATCGCAGCAGCGTCGCAAAGCAGTGGCATAGCTGCGTGATATGTTTTATGACAGTTATGATTGCAGTTAGTACTATTTCTGTTTCTAACCTCAAACCGTGCCGGAATCAACGCAATCAACGATCAACGTGTTTGTCGCAGATTAATTGTTCGTACTCATCTTTCTCTATAGTAAGCGTACCCGTTTCGTGTCCCTGAGGCTTAAAAGTAAGAATTTTACGTATTTTTTAGTGTGTACACTTGTTAAGTTGTGGATCGGAGTCTTGTTAATTGTTAAAGTGATATTAGATACGATTAAAAGTTTGAAAGATTCAAACACGTGGCCTGTGCTTAAATCTCCTTTGATATCATTTCATATCCTATCATCTTCATTACTTGGATCCTATTTTTCTCATTACATCTGCAATTATTCTTCGTTTAATTATGCTTGATTGCATGGCAGGCATTGTCGCTTTTTTTTTTTTTGTGATAAGTTGAAACTATGGGTTCCAATTAGTTATGTCCTTTGTGAAAGTTTCATAACTAATCTGATATTCCTTAAGTTGTTGAAAGTAATTCATGTATTTCTTGTAATGAGTCATGACTTTGATCATTGCAGATCGATTATTTTTGTTTGTTATTTTGAGAGAAACTGCAACAGATTGATGTTCTAGTAAAAATGACACACTAAGCAAGATTCGTTAATGCCCTTAATCTGAGGGATCAAGGCCAGATTACTGCGAAAAAAAAAATTCTGCCTGTATTTCAATATAGAAATTCTCACCTTAATTAATCTTGGAATTTTTGTTCTTAATGAATAAATTGTCTGTAAGTTCTATTAAAAATTACTGGCGGAGGTCTTGATGAATTCTTGAGCAAATTTGACTTTCCTATGCACCCCAAAAAATCAAAGGAAAGAAAGAAAAAGGTAAAAACTTTATTTTGCTTCTCTTTATCTCCACCCCCTTTAAAAAAACAGGGATGCCACTTTTCTCCCAAATGGCAGATTTCTGCTTTTTATAATTTTAAAAATTTGCGATTTTTGTTAAGTGATCACAAAATAAAACAGCCTTTTTTGTCAAGTGATCACGTAATATAGCAGCAAATTTCATTAGAAGATCGCAAAACCAAATGGTCCTTTTCGTGAAATGGTGATTTTTGTGAAAAGTCCGCAATGTGAAATGGTGATTTTCATGAAAAGACTGCAATGTGAAACATCTATTTTCATCAAACGATCGCAATGTGGAACAGAGATTTTCTGCAAACAATCGTGATGTAAAATAAAGATTTTTGTCAAACGAATGTGATGTAAAGGGCGATTTTCATCAAACAATCGTGAAGTAAAATGGCTATTTTTGTAAAATGATCACAGGGCTTGAATTTCAGGGTGGGATGGCGGGATTTGCGCCCAAAATTTTGAAATCCCGCCCAAAAGAATAACGTGGACGGGAGGCTCCCGCCCAAAAAATTTTGCATTTTGAAACTGATCAACACGACAGTTTTGTGAATTTTATGATTTTTTGTGCGAGTAATCGACACATTTTGCGAGCTTTTTTACAGTGAAAAATCATTGAAAATCACGATTTTTTCCGTGAATGATTGACAAATTTTGCAATTTTTTTCCTGCAATGATTTGACGAGTTTCGTTGTATTTTCCGCGGCGAAATAGAGGTGATTCTGTTCAGAATTTCCACTCCCCCCCTCCCCCACAAAAAAAAAGAACGCATTCAATTCCAAAAATTATGAAACGGTGATGCCGCGGACGTACTATTGCGTGTAAATTACCCAAAAGATCGGAGATGACACACAAAAGAAACAGCTCTTACATGTTTCACAAGACGCATGATTTCGTAGAAGTTTGCTAAAAAACGGCAAATATTGTTAAAAGATCGCGAAAAAACATCTAATTTCCGGCAAATTTCGTCAAAAGATTCACGAAAGAATGCCTAATTTCGTCACAGAATTCTGTAAAACGGCAGTTTTTGTCAAAAAGGTTGCTAAAAAATGTCAAATTTCGTCCAAAAATCGCGAAAAACGACAAATTTCGACAAAAGATTCACTATAAATGACAAATTTCCCCCAAAATATCACGAAAAACGGCAATTTCCGTAAAAAAAATCGCGATAAAATATCAGATTTCATCAAAAGATTGCGAAAAAACGGCAAATTTCTTCAGAAAATTCACGAAAAAACATCAAATTTCGTCCAAAAATCGCAAAAAACGACAAATTTCGACAAAAGATTCACTATAAACAACAAATTTCCCGAAAATATCGCGAAAAACGGCAATTTTCGTTAAAAAAAATCGCGATAAAACATCAGATTTCATACAAAGATCGCGAAAAAACGGCAATTTCTCTGAAATTTCACGAAAAAACGGCAAATTTCGACAAAAAATCCCGAAAAACGGCAGATTTCGTGAAAAGATCGTAAAAAAAGACAGATTTCATCAAAAGATAGCGAAAAAATGCAACTTTCGTCAAAGGGAACCTCTCCCTCCTTCCTCCCCAAAATAATATAACGGGGAGTTCATTTTTCTGTTCAAAAAACTAATTTTCCTGCTTCAATATATTTTTTTTCTTTGCTACTCTAAAATCAGTTTCTGACAGCTCCAAATCTTTCTGAGTGAGCGCAATTCCTGAAAGCAGTCATATATTAAACAAAAAGTATCCCTTTACTCAACAAAGTATTCATTTTTTAAGAAAATCTTTTCAATGAATTTGACTTGCCCCTTTTTTAAAGAAATGCAAACAATAGTGATACTTCTTATCTTCTACACTCAAATAAGTATTATTTTATGATTAAATTTGAATCTTGCACATTTAAAATACAGAAAAATACCATTATTAATTATAACTATTAATCATTAATTATAAATTAATTAAATTAATTAGAAGTTTTATTAATTATTATTAAAATAATAATTAGACTTGTGACAAAAATAATTAGCACTGGGAGGGAATTTACCACCAGTAAAAACTAAACAGTATAAAAGTTTTTTTTTACACATTTCGCATAATTATTCTGAATTGTTGATAAAAATTGCTTCAGTGATATTTTTTTATGTCTGTATTCTGGTAATTCTTTAAATAGCACATAAAATAATAACGGATTTTAAACATTTTTTCTCCCTCCCAAACAGCCCAACTCCCCTCCATTTATAAATGTTGGTAGGGAGACTCCCCTCCTTCGAAAAATTGAATTTCAAGCCCTGGATCATGATGTGAAATGGCGATTGTCGTCAAATGATCAGGCTGTAAAACAGCAAATTTTTTTTAACAATCGCGATGTAAAACGATTTTTGTCATATGATCACGATGTAAAAGGCTATTTTGTCAAACAATTGTGAAATTACATAGCAAATTTTGACAAACACTCGTGAAATAAGTCTTTTTTGTTAAGCGATTGCGTAATACAACAGATTTTTGTTAAAGGATTCCGAAATCAAAATATAACGGTGATTTTTGTCAAAAAATTGCAAAAAAAAAAAAAAAAAAAAAAAAAATGGCTATTTTCATTAAAATTTCTAGATATAAAACAGCAATTTTCGTCAAACGATCGTGAAACAAAACTAATTTTTGTGAAAAGACAGCTATGTGTAACGGCGATTTTCATCAATCAAGATGCGAAATGCAGCAGTTCTGTTAGATCCAGTGTAATCACCCATGCAAATGAAAACTTAAGGGTTTTCCTCCCTTTTCATAACTTTTATGCTAGTTCAGATAGAGAAATATTTTGCTAGTTCAAATAGAGGTTCAATTTTTTAAATTTGTATATTTAATATTTTTTGTATGGATTTAACATTCAACGTATAGTTATTAAAAATATATATATTATGTTTGTTGAATTTCTTTCATCTTTTAATATACACAAGAATCATATCTAAAATTCCATACATCTAAAAATCTTTGCACAGTTTTATATAGCATATTCATTGAATGTGGGAAAAAAATCTAAACAAAAGTATTCATACTTATAAAAATAGTAAAGATTATTATAAAGTTAAATTTAAAATTAAATTTTAATTTTAAATAGGTTCTAAAAGTTTTTTTTTTTTTAATTTTTAGTATTAAGTAGTGTGCTACATTATTACAGCATTATTCAAAATTAGAGATGGTTTCAAAGGCACAGTGTCTCCTTAAGTTATAAACAAAATTTGATGTAATTTGATATTGGTACTTTGTATCAATAATTTTCAGTGATTTTCACTATCAGCACTGGTAGATTTGTGCAGCATAATCATATGCTGCAATTACAATTATGAAAATTCAATAATTATTGAAATAAGATAAGCTACTATTTTATGAAGATTTATATTATAGTAAATGTCACTTTGATTTAACTAGAGATTGATTTTTTATTTTAGACATGCGTTACGTGGCCGCTTACCTCCTAGCTGCTCTTGGTGGCAACAAGAACCCATCTGTTGCTGATATTGAGAAGATACTTGGAAGTGTTGGTATTGAAGTTGATAAAGAAAGAGCAAAGAAAGTCATCTCTGAACTGAATGGCAAAGATGTCAATGATGTGATTGCAAGTGGTAAGAAAATGTTTATTTAATGAATTTGTCATATGAGATGTTGTCAGTTAGTTATTTTAAACCAGGGTTGGCAAGTTTCTTCCACAATGGGGGGGGGGGGGGGGGAAATTGGCCAGAAAAAATTTTCCAAGTGGAAGAAATCGAAGAAACTCTTATTCTTTAAGAATTTATCATGTAACTTTCAACTTTATAACCTTAAGTAAATTAATTCCATTAGACCTATACAAATTTAATTATAAAATAAATCAATAATTATATGTTTTTTTTTTTAGTGTAGATCACATATCACCTGTCTAAAGATCTCCAAACATCGGGTAAATGAAGAAATTTTATTAAATACACAAAATGAATTAAATTTTATCAGTTTCACTTTAACCAGAACATTTTTAATTATTAAACTTTTGAAATTAGTTTGGATCATTTACCAATGGTGGAATGAAGCTCATTTAAATAAGACTACTATTAATTTATATCAATTTTATTAAGATGAGTAATAGTAAAATAATTACGGTATTGAAGAAAACTAAAAAAAAAAAACCTCATTTTCTTTACTACAATGCAAAAAACAAAATTCTTAGCAGTAGGGTGCTGTCATTGGTTTCTCGGTTTAGAATAGAAAAATGCAAATGATAAAATACTACAAAAACTTCAAAAGAGTTTTTAAAAAAAAATCGACATACCCATAGATATGTTTACAGGTATGGGAATTTTCCGCTTTTTGGCAGATTTCCGCTTTTTTGTTATTTTGATAAGTTTCAGATTTTCACCCCAAAAATTCTGCTTTTTTCCGCAGATTTCAGAAATATGTAACAGGGATTCCAGGGACGCACTATAGCGCGTAAAATACACAAAAAGTGGGCGACGGGACGTGTAATTTTCGTCCAAGAATTGCAATAAAGGCAAATTTTGTTAAAAAAAATCGCGAAATAACGAAATCATTTCTGACAAATTTAGTCAAAAAATTTGTGAAAAAATGGCTAATTTTGTTACAAAATCCTGAAAAAAAGTCTGATTTCCTCGAAAAAATGACAAGTTTTGTCCAAAGATCATGATAAAACGAAAAATTTTGTCGAAACATTCATGAAAAATCGTAAATTTTATCAAAAAACGGTAATTTTCTTTAAAAGATTGCGAAAAAACAAAACATTTCGTCAAAAGATCGCGAAAAAACGGTACATTTCGTCACCGAATCGCAAAAAATAAAATTTCACTAAAAAAATCGTGAAACAACGAATAATTTCCCGCAAATTTCGTCAAAAGATTCGCGACAAAATGGCTAATTTTGTTACAAAATCCCGAAAAAAGACAGATTTTTTTCAAAAAATTGCGATATGACAAATTTCGTCCAAAAATCGCGATAAAACGGTAACTTTCGTCAAAATATCGCAAAAAACCGGCACATTTCGTCAAAAGATCGCGAAAAAATGGCAAATTTCGCCAAAACATCGTGAAAAAAACGGCAATTTTTGTCAAAAAATCACTTTAAAATGCAATTTTCGTCAAATGTTCAAAAAAAGGAAGTAAATGCCTGGTGGATAAATTTTTCTGCTCCAAAAACTATCTTTCCTGCATCCAAATTATTCTTTTTGCTGCTCCAAAAACAGATTTTCCTTCTTCACAATCTTTTTTTTTGATTGTTCCAAATCTCTCTCAGTGAATGTAACTTCTGATAACACATATTCATTAAATAAAAAGTACCCCCCTTACTTGTGGTGCAATTTTTCATTCGTGCATGTGAATACAATATGGTTCAATTTTTCGTTCACGCGTATTTTCAGTCTTTTTGCTTTTTTGCAGTTCCCATCCCTGTGTTTAGGACATATATATAAGTTAAGCGTCTAATTATAAGTTTGTAAAAGGTAAACAGTAACATTTTTGATAGTGTGATTTTGTGCAAAAATTAGTAATGATATGAATGGTAAAATTTTGAATCTGATTTTATACATTGCATAAAAAATGAAAATTGCATGCATTATATTTTATCTAAAAGAGCATAATTTTTAATGTTAAGAATGGCTGGAAAACTTTAATAGAATAAGTCCTGATTTTTAAAACAGCAACCATATACCTTTTAATTGAAAAATAGCTAGAAAATATTTTTTACTAATAAGGTGCTGTGAAATTAGCATTATCATTTTAGGGAAAGGAAAAAGTGGGAGATCTGGCATCTATCTTAAGATATTTAGGGGAGGGTGTTTCTTTTGATATCAATATCATTTTTGATCCAATCTAAATTTTCTTTTTACAGGGGTGATTGTGTTCCAGGTGTAATTCTGGAATTTTATGATTGATCCTCCTGGGCTTAGTGGAAAATACTAACATTTAAAAATATTGAATTTCCAAAAATCATAGGAAAAACACAAATTTCATTGAAGAATAATAGAAAAAACAATTTCTTTAAAGAATTGTGCTAAAAACTAATTTCTGTAATGAATCATACAAAGAAACAGCAAATTTAGTCAAAAAATCACATAAGTTAAATTTTGTGAAGAGATCATGAATAAAACGACAGATTTCGACTGAAAAAGAAAATTGTTGGAATGGAATTTTCTGTTCCAAAAACTGTTTTGCTGCTTTAAAAACTAATTTTTTTTTTAAATCTTTGCTCTCCTGAAAAACTTTTTGCTGCTGTTCCAAATCTTTTTAAATGGATGTGACCTTTGGAATTGGTATAATTTGAATCTATAACTTTCAGGGTTTTTTACTTTTTATCGATTCGATTAATTTTCAGGGCTTTTCATTCTGAGTTGCAATAACCCTTGTTTTTATTTGTAACATGTATAGGTGAAAATTAATGGTTGCCACTCGCCAAGTGAAATGCGCCTTTTTTTCATGGAAATGTGCACCTCAATTAAATCTGATTAACAAATTGCTTTCATTTTTTTTTTTCCATACAGTGGATGCAAGCAGATTTGTACAACTTAGCTGTACTTTCAGTATTTTGGCTTTTCGTCTTGTGCTTGCTCATCAGTTAAATAATTTTTTCAAGAAAGTTTTATTTTGGAAAATATATTCATTAGGATTTCACATGCATTTCAATCGACTTATTTTTTCTTCCACTGGATGGCAGTGAACTTTAAGAACATTTCGTTATTTTTTATATTTTAACTCCTGCCACATATTCTGCAGTTATTTTTCTTGAAGAAATACTGTTTAATCCTATGAAATATGCTCACCAGCATAGATTTCAATTATGTGTGTAGTGTAGTGTGTTAACACATTTACTTATTAAATAAAATCCAAATATCATTTTTATTTTATTTTGTAAGAAAAATGTGTATGTATATGTCCATTTTTAAAGCTGATTCTGCCGACCGCTGACTACTAACTCAGTATCTGTTTTTACCTATAGCAAGATGGTCTTTGGTACAAATTTGCATTTGCAGTCTAATCATTGTCATGTAAAATTAAGAAAAATCCAATGCAGCATTTTTTTTTTTCATCTTTCAATAGATATTACAACATTTTTAAAATATATTATATACCATTTTATATTTGACTGACATTGCCAGAGTTGCCACGCCACCTGGAGAACTAGGAAAACACAGGGAATTTTAAAATCTCCTCCTAAAGCAGGGAATTAAAAAAAAAATCTGGAAAACACGGGGAATTTTCTTTCCCTACTATATCCAAACATAAATTATTTTTTTCAGCTTTTATTTTGAAAGCCGAATATTATCTTATGATATTTTTTAAGATAAAAAATAAACCAGTGCTGTGTATCAAAGTTATTCTATATTTTATGTGTCCTGTATTTTAATATAAATGTTAATTTGAATGCATAAAGTAAGTAGCTTTTCTTTTTTATTTCTGCCTTTTTTGTGATGTTATGTTGAAGATAATTGATTTTTAGGTAAGATTCTTTAAAATTTTATATTTAAATTTTTAGATACAAAGTTTTTCGATATTTTAACATTCATTTACAAATATTTCAAAGTATTTTTTTGCAGAATGTTTGAGTATCGCTTTACTGTTTTTATTCTTATTAATCAGGGATGCCATTTTTCCGCCAAAAGGCAGATTTCCGCTTTTTTTAATTTTTAAGAATTCACGATTTTTGTTAAGCGATCACGAAATAAAATAACGATTTTCGTCAAACGAATGCGAAATAAAGCAGCGATTTTCGCTAAAAGATCACAAAATAGAACAGCCTTTTCCGTCAAGCGATCGCGAAATCTAAAAGCGATTTTCGTTAAAAGATAGCGAAGTATAACAGCGATTTTCGTTAAAAAGATCGAAAAAAAACCGGATATTTTCATCAAACGCCCGCGATATAAAGCAGCAATTTTCATCAAACGCCCGCGAAACGAAACGGTGATTTTTTGTGAAACGAATCGCAATGTGAAACGGTGATTTTCGTCAAAAAAGTCACGTTATAAAACGGCGATTTCCTTCACAAGATCGTGATGTAAAACGGCGATTTCTGTCACACGATCGTGATGTAAAACGGCAATTTTCGTCAAACTATCGCGAATCGAAATGGTGCTTTTTGTGAAACGATCGCAATGTGAAACGGCGATTTTTGTCAAAGGATCGCGATGTGGAACAATGATTTTCGTGAAACTATCATGATGTGAAACGGCGATTTTCGACAAACGATCGCTAAATAAAACGGCCATTTTCGTCAAATGATTGCGATGTAAAACTGTGATTTTTGTGAAACTATCGCAATGTGAAATGGCGATTTTCGTCAAACGATCGCAATGTGGAATGCTGATTTTCATCAAACGATCGCTGCATAAAACGGCGATTTTCGTCAAACGATCATGAAATAAAACAGCTATTTTCGTCCAAAAAATATCCTGCAAAATTTTGCTATTCACTCGTGGAATAATCATCGAATCTATTGCTGGGTTACTTGAATTTGTTTAAAATGATGCGATACATAAAATTCCTCACTGAGCCTGCTGCTGGTTTACTTTAATTGATGTAAAATGCTGTGAACTAAAAAAAAAAATCAATTTTACTTACTCTTATAAATTAAAAGTTTACAACCAAAATAAAAGCTGTAATTCTTTATTTAGTTTATTATAAACAATAAAATTTACAAAATTCACACATAAATGTTGTGAAAAATGTCGTAAACTTTACTTTACACATAATTTCCTCTTTTTTGCTGTTTTCTGAGTGGCATTCCTGTATTAATGTAAAATGTGCGATTCAATAATAAGTGTAGCAACTTTAAAGGGTTTTTTCATTTGTTCATATCATATAATGTATCATATTTGTTCAATTAATTGGGTAATGGTAAATTATAAGATGTCTAATTAGCCTACATACACACATATACTTTTGCACACTCAACATAGAATAAACACATTTCATTACAGGGAAAACTGGGAATTTTTTTTTTTTTTTTTTTTTTTTCAAGATTAGAATGGCAACCCTGATTGCATTATTTATAACCCCCACATTACTGGGCAAGATGCATTTGTTTTCATTTGCAGTCTAATCATTTTGGGGTAAAATTAAAGAATATCTTTAATCGGATATAGCATTTGATTGTGTTGTATCTTTCAATAGATATTACATAACGTTTTCTAATACATTATAAATCATTTTATATTTATGATTGAAATTGCGTTATTTATAACCCCCCACATTACTGGGCAAGATGCATTTATTTTCATTTGCAGTCTAATCATTGTGGGGTAAAATTAAGAAATCTTTAATCGGATATAGCATTCAATTGTGTTGTATCTTTCAAAAGATATTACATAAGATTGTCTTTTTAATATGGCGTACCATTTTATGTTTGACCCATGGGTGTAAGGCCTTCAGTCTCAGGACTGATTTCAGTCTTGGAGAGATTTTTGAGTGATATTAAACTCTTCTTTATATACTTAAATTATAGCAATTTTACTGTCAAACTTTTAACTACTTTTTTATTGTAAGAGATCAAATTTTAGCCATAATGCAAGACATAGAGATATGCTAGCTCATTTCCCTTTGGTTATTTGTAATACACAGAAAAGTTTTCAGTCTTGGTTTAAATGAACTTCTTGCACCTACAATTTAACCACGACATTGCATCATTTATAACTCCACATTACTGGGCAAGATGCATTTGTTCTCATTTGCAGTCTAATCGTTGTGGAGTAAAATTAAGAAATATCTTTAATCGGATATAGTATTGTTTGTGCTATGCCTTTCAATGGATATTACAGAAGAATGTCTTTAATGTATAGTGCACTATTTTACATAATGTTGATTCAAAGTCATTTATCAAAACAGAGTGCTTAGACATCTCCTTTAAACTCTTGCTAAATGCACCTTGTAGTAATTTAATCCTGGTAAAATATTGGAAATTCTAAGGGGCTTTAAACAAATTAGTTCAAAATATTTAAGAAATTTTGAATTATTCATCCAATCTAAAATTTTTGTTATGCAAACTATAATAACATAGTGTTAGTTAAAAAATTGAAATTCATAGCAGCTTGTACTTTTTTTAGCATTTATCTAGATTATAATTTTCATAATAGAGGGTTTTACACAACTGTATATCAGTCAATTTTTCAGAAAGGTTGGGGAAATTTTTTTTATAAAAGCTCAGTGGTAAAACTGAAAAGTCATAAAATATTTTTGATCAGAATTGTGTAAAAATCCTGATGGAGATGCATTCCTTCATTCAAAATGTTGGCGTTACTCATGGGTGTTACTTACCGAAACTATCATTTACAGTGACATTTTATTTTCATACTAGTGAAATTCTGAAATTCAGTCAAACCTTGTTAACATGAACTGTTTTCAGTCTCCTATAAAAACGCTTACAAAAATTTGATACTAATAACATGAATTACTCTTAACAAAATTTTGACTTCTCTTGAGGTTCATGTTAACAAGGTTCGACTGTAGTTAAATATGGATAGTTTCTGTAAAATTAAAAATACTGTGTTACAGAGGAAAACATCTGCATAAGAAAAAGTTTAGTTTTTATAGTATGTAATACTTATTTTTCCCACTTTAAAATAAAACCCCACATTACTGGGCAAGATGCATTTGTGTTCATTTGCAGTCTAATCATTGTGGGGTAAAATTAAGAAATATCTTTAATCGGATATAGCATTTGATTGTGTTGTATCTTTCAATAGATATTACATAACTTTTTAAAATGCATTATGTGCCATTTTATATTTGACTGACATTGCGTTAATTATAACCCCCACATTACTGGGCAAGATGCATTTGTTTTCATTTGCAGTCTAATCATTGTGGGGTAAAATTAAGAAAACTTTAATCGGATATAGCATTCAATTGTGTTGTATCTCTCAAAAGATATTACATAAGATTGTCTTTTTAATATGGCGTACCATTTTATACTTATGACCATTATATTGTATCATTTATAACTCCACATTACTGGGCAAGATGCATTTGTTCTCATTTGCAGTCTAATCATTGTGGAGTAAAATTAAGAAATATCTTTAATCGGATATAGTATTGTTTGTGCTGTATCTTTCAATAGATATTACAGAAGAATCTAATGTATAGTGCATTATTTTACATAGTGTTGACTCTAAGCTGTTTAAAAAAAACGTACAGCATCCAGTGGCCTTTTTTATTGGCTGTTTTACATTTTAAAATTCTTTTTCAGTCATTACAAGCTACTGATTTTTCAAATATTAGTTGCTATTGGGGGTGCAATGAATATCTGATATCTATTCGATTATGCCAAATATTGAATTATTCACTATGACTGGGTATAGAAATATTTTGCCAGACGTAATATTTAAGATCTTTTTCAATTCCTACAAAATTGCACTTAGGTTTTAAAGTATTTGTTTTAGAATATAAAAATTTTGTTCATTTGTTGTAACTAAAAGAGAAATCTATTAAATTTAAAGGAGATAAGTAAAATTTACTTGCAAGAAGTTTAACAAAATGGGTTATGTGTGTTAACTATTATCTAAAATTATTTTAACTCCTTTTAATGCTTTCAAATTCTGTATTTAGCTGAATAGTTTTTATTTGTTAGCCATATATTCAGTATGCAGTGTACCTGTTTGTTGGATATTTGGTATTCAGTGCAGCATGACAAAAAAGATACTGTTATATAACATGGTTCGTACGCTCTGGAAAAACTAGAAAAAGTGCTGGAAAAAAAAAGTCCTCATTTTCAAGGAATGAAAAGTGCTGGAAAAAGAGATTCATTTTCAAGGAATGAAAAGTGCTGGAAAAATTAGAAATAATAAATATTAGTCCTTAAATTTTAAAATTTCTAAAAAAGTAAAAAAAAAAAAACCTTTATACACTTTATTTTAAAACAATTTATTTCAATTGTATATTTGCTTTCCCAATGATTGAGTCACTTGCAGCCAAAGATTTCTTTCTCTGCTCCTAACAACCCTGTTGGCATCTTTCCTTGGCTGTAAAAATCGGATGCATGCGGAAACCGTCGGGGGAAAAAAATAGAACGCAGATTGTGACCCGACGAAATTGTTACTATGCACGCGCTGTTCCGTCTAAGCTGTCGGTAATGCATTTTTTCTATAATAGCCAGGAGTGTGATTTTTCACCAATGTGCTTCTCCTGCCAGATGAGAGGAGAGAAGCAGACACTTATGTCACTGTTTACTATACTATACATTAGCAGCTGGGAAGTTCGACTCGGGACAACGAACAGCGTTCGAAATCCTTGGTGGTTTGCTGGTCCGAGACCACCGATAATTCAATCGGACCACTAATTTAAAAAATTTAGTGGTCCGCAGAACCAGTGCCTTTTTTCAGGCAAATTTCGCCCAAAATAGCGATAAAATGTCAAAATTTGTCAAAAAATCACAAAAAGAGACAAATTTGGTTAAAAAAAATTCGCCAAAATATGGATAATTTCACCCTGAAACCCGAAAAAACGACAGATTTCTTCAATAGATCGCAAAAAAGGCAAATTTCGTCCAAAAATCGCAATAAAACGGCAAATTTTGTCAAAAAATATCGCGAAAAACGGTATATTTCGTCAATAAATCCCGTTGGTTCTCGTTAGTCATGCTTTCTGGATTTTTGACGTCAACAATTTTGTGAAAGTCTCCGTTAGTTTTTGTTTTGCACGTGTCTTTGTTTAATGTGATCTATTCCGTGATTTTACAATATGATTTTTACGATCGGTTTTATTTTTTAATTTCTTTCATCAGTCATATAATCAATAAAGAAATATGGCAGGAAAGTGCGTTTTCAATTATTTATGGATTGAAAAACCGGAATATAACTCATTTTGCTGAATTCTCACCAGAGAATTCAAGAATTGATGAATTATTTTTTGAAACAATGAATAATAGCAAATTTCAAAATTTGTGGAAAGTTGTTGAAATGCTATTACTTCTTAGTCATGGACAGGCTACTGTTGAAAGAGGGTTCAGTATTAATAAAAAAATTGAGACTGAAAACATGAAGGAACAGTCTTATATTTCCCAGAGACTTATATGTGATTACCTAAATGAATGCGGCAATATTCATAATGTAAAAATATCGAATTCAATGCACACTTATGTTTCCAATGCCAGACAACAATATATGAGCTACTTGCAAAACCAAAAATCCACATCTACAAAGAAAAGAAACCTCTGAAGATATAAGGGAATTGATGGTTAAAAAAAGATGTCTGGAAAATGAAATCAAATGTCTAATTAAGTCTGCAGATGAATTTGCAGAAAAAGCAGATGAAAACAATGACCTTCAATCCCTTTGCAAATCCAATAATTTAAGGAGATCTGCTAAAGAAAAAGAAAAGATGCAGGATGTTACTTTAAAAGATTTACAAAGCAAGCATTTAACTCAAATTGACTTTGGACTTATATTTTACTAAGTTTTATTAGCCAAGGACATTTTTTTTTCCTTTAAACTTTACATTTAATCTTAATTTACTTTTTAATTAATATTTTTTATCCTTTAGACTTTACATTTTAATTTTAATTTAAATTTAATCTTAATTTACTTTTTAATTAATATTTTTTATCCTTTTTCTCTTTTTATATTTCATAAATAAAACTTCATTAGATGAAAATTTAGAAAGTATCTTTATTAAGGAATAATTAAACACACATTTAAATACACAGGTAACATGGTGACTATCTCCTTTATGATATATTATTCTAGAGCCATTTTAATGCATGTATTAAAACAGTCCTTGAAAAGTCCTTGAAAAGTGCTTGAATTTTATTTGTTCTCAAGTGTATGAACCATGTATAAAGTCATGTAGTACATAATTTCTGTTTGCATGTAATAGGTAAAAACAAGCTTGCATCTATGCCTGCTGGTGGAGCTGTTGTAGCAAGTGGTGTAACAGCAGCTGCTGCTCCAGCTGCAGGAGGATCTCCAGCTAAAGGTAATTCTCGTTTAAAACACTTTATTATTAAAGTAATTTTTATTAAATTTTAGATAAGTATTTATTTGGAAATATTTTTCTTTCTTGCAGAAGAAAAGAAAGAAGCCAAGAAAGAAGAGTCCGAAGAATCTGATGATGATATGGGCTTTGGACTTTTTGATTAAATAAATTTTATACTCATGTTGTAGATTTTTTTTTCTTATTTGAGTATTTTTTTTTTTTTTTTTTTTTTTCAGGAAAGGCATTTAAGTAACGCAATTTGGTGAATTTAGATAACCTAGTGTATTGATAAGTTTCATTGAAATTCCCAATTGTGATCTTTGGACTAACAGATTATCATTTTTCAGTAGATTCTGCATTAGAAAAAGGGTTTAAGCCTCCTTCCATTCACAACTCTAATAACCCAAAAAAAAAAAACATTTTAAGCCTCTATATTCAGACTAAAATTTTTCTTCCCTTTGCTTCCTGTTAAGTGGTTTTATCTGGATAATTGTGGCTTTGTAATACTTTCTGAAATTAGTGATGGCTCAGTACACAATTGTGTAACAACTTTAAGTATTTATAAATTAGGGATGGGACAAATAGTGATTTGGCCGAATACCGAATATTCGGTGGCCGAATACCAATCTTTTTTTCCAATAAAGAAAATAAATTTTTATTACATATAATTTAAAAAAATAAGAGCTCATTAATAATTATTACTCTTAAATGTGCTTCTAAATGTATTTTTAAATTTGAAACACTTCTTTTAGCACAAAAAAATTATGAAATTGCATTATATTCTTTTATCTTAAAGTACATCAAATTGATTTTCAGTAAGTCAGGGTGATAAGATATTTCCATTAAAATATGAAGAATGTACTTCACTTTTACTATCAAATGATACTTTTACCCTTTCTTGCATCTAAAATTAATTATATTCTTAATCTCTCTCTCAGAACTCACAAGGAGATATTTTCTGAAATAACCTTTAGTGAAATAAATTTGATCATTTAGAGTTTGTGTCCGCAATGATAAGCAAATTCATAAGAATGTGACTGCTCTGAAATCAGTTGCTAAGCTTTAAATTACAAATTATGTCAAAGCAAAAGGCTATGCTTAAAGTAGAGGTCTGCACGGGCCTGGCCCGTACCCGGCCTGGCGGAATTGTTTCGAATTTTCTAACGGGCCGGGCCGGCAGATTTAGAATAGTTTTTTCAACGGGCCGATAAAAAAAATTTTCGGGCCCGTCGGCCCATTCTGAAGATTTAGGCAGGAACGATAAAATACGAGCTATTTTTAACGAAAATGGTTTTAACGAGAATAAGTATAAATGTGGTCATACTAATTTGACAGCATCAAAATAAAAATGCACAGTGTATCGGCATCGGAGAATTACATTATGTGTAACACGTTTTAATATTTTTTTAGCTGACTCATGCCGGTCCGAGATCATGCTTGCATTATTTTTCTACATATAGACTGGCCGGACCAGTACTAGACTTAATTATTGGCAGAAAACATGATTTGTAAAATTATTAACAACGATAAAGAACTTATGTTAGCTTAGTCTTCGGATATATACTTCTTGATGATTTTTAAATTAATTTCTCAATAATGCGAAAGTTTGACACATTTTCTGATTAATTTTAAATTGTAAAAGTATAAAAGTGATAAACCTAACTATTGAAGGGATTTGGAATCGAATAGCGTTTTTCATTTTTGGTAAATAAAATACTTGTATAACCTTGTTGAAATATAATAGTTTCTCAAATGATTGCAGGTTTTTCTCCCTTCCCTTGCTATTGCAGTACCCTTGACAGTATTTTATTTGTTTGCAGTATTCTTAAATTGCTTGTATCAAAAAATGGATAACGCCATTCGATTATATAGTTTCTGAATAAAGATATCTGCTAATCTTATGCGTTTCTGAGGAAAAAAAATGAATTTAGAAATGTATCAGAAAGGAGCTTCTTTGAATTTAAGAATGAATTTGAAATCTATACATATAATAAAACAGTAGGACCCAGTGTGTCTGTACATTGAAGATAATTGACAAAAATGGAGTCAGGGCGATAAAAGAAAACCAATGAAACACAAAAAAAAAATTTTTGAATTTTTTGTCTGTCTGTCTGTCTGTTTGTTCGAGGTTATCTTCGTAACTACTGAATGGATTTTTATGCGGTTTTCACTAATGAAGAATGCACACTCCCGGGCAGTGTATAGGCTTTGTTTCATCAAAATCGGACAACAGACAAAAAAGTAACAAAAAGAAACAAAAACTATTAGGTGCGCTGCTCACGTTTTTTAGTACATAACGTTTTTTAGTACATATAAAATCCAATAGATGTCACTGTGCGATTTTAAAACGCGCTATCGTTATGTTTTCGCCAGTCTACTTAAGTATGAGAAAGTTTCAAGCTGGCTGTCGTTCCATGTGGTTTAGTCGGTAGAACGTCAGTGCGCCATACTGATGGCCCGGGTTCGATTCCCAGCATGGAATTTTTTTTCACTATGTTGGCATTAACGCCTATAAGCAATTAAAAGAATTTGAAATATTGTATTCAAGGCGAATTTTCTCTCTGGGAAAATTTCCTTGCATTAATATGTCAGTGTAATTTTTTTTTAGATTTAATTTTTTTTTTTCGAAACTTTGTTTTTCTTAAAAAATTACAGTAAATATTTGATATTTCCCAACGTTTTTTGAATGATCGACTTGCTTTTTTTTTTTTTTAATGTATGTCTGAACCTTATCTAACTACTTCTTCAAGATTTCTTTAGATAAACCGACCAGCGTAGCGGGCGAAGGCCGCTAGTCTATAATAAAATGTATAGAAATATATTTATAAATCTTCTTTTATTAAACAGCTTCAAAATTAACGATGTTTTTAGCTTTTTTTCTTTTATTCTAAGCCATATTAATTTTTTAATGAATCTTTATTCGAATGTTGAAAGCCTAAGAATCTAAGTAATCATTAATGTTGTTAATGTGTATTTGCTGTAAAATATACTGTAAAATCATACCATAGATATGTATGCAGTATTCTTTAAAGGAATCTTAGTTATATGATAAAAATCTGAATTTTTTAGAAATTGTAACGGGCCGGGCCGAAATAACTTTCCTACGGGCCGGGCCGGGCCTGGAAATTCCGGCCCGTGCAGACATATAGCTTAAAGTAGAATGCATTTGGTAACAAAAACTTTGACATTTGAATTGGCGCATACAATATTCAATTTCAATATTCCACTTATTCAACAAGCATTAAAAGGATAAACAGAATATGATAACATGAATGAAGGACTATGTTAATTAAAAATACATACATAATGTTACATATTTAAGTCAGTAATTATGCAAATAATTATTTAAAAGTGAAAACTATAGAATAAAAAAATTTTGTTCAGCATTTAGAATTTGTTTAAATACTTATAAAACCATCTTCATAAAGCAAGTTGTGTCATCTAATGCGTATCTAGTTTGCCACCAGATCTGTTTTCAGATGTGCCATTGTATTTGGAATAGTGATCTTTGATATCTAACTTTGAAAATTAATCTTCGTTAATACACCTAGTGAATTAATTTTTTCATTTCTTACTTTACAGAAAATAAGTTAAGAATTTCATAAGAGCCTTTTTTATATGTACATGGAATTTGCAGACATTAATAAATATTCAAGTGTTTTAGAGTAAGGCAGTGTTTCTATAAGTGTTTTTATCTCTTGAATTGTAATATGTTCTCTAATGAAGACATTTCCTGTACATTTAAATCTCCAACTTGGGCAGCATTTTCTAAAATATCACCTTTTATAGGAAATACAGAAAGGCTGTGTAGTAGCAATTGAATAACTGTATATTTCGTAAGTAAAGATGAAAATGACTTCATGAATGAAGTAGCCAATTTGGATTAGAAAAAGAAAATTGCAAGAAAGGAAATTCTTTAAATCCTAAATTTATTTGACAAGATATCTTTCACTATTCGGCGAGATTTTAGCAATATTCGGCTAGATATCTCTAAATATTCGGTCAACAAACCTCGAATATTCGGCAAAAGGGCCGAATACAAAGTTTTTATTGATCCTAAATTATTAGAGAGCAATTACAATTGTGAACAAGGGCTGTTTTTGAGTAGATTTTAGCAAGTTTTGTTCAGTCTTTCAATTATCTATTTTAATAACCCACCACACCATTTGGTCATGTGAGGAATGGATAATCAATAATTTACTGTAGTTGCATAACCGACCTGACAAAGTGGTGGACTAAATCAAATTAACTATTATAAATGTTATACGAAGAGGCAGTACCGTACGAAGAACAAGTACCATATACATGGTGTGTGGAATCAATGGAAATAAGGGTTTAAGGATAGTGAAGGAAACAAGGGAGCTTTTTTTGTAACAATGTGTTAAATAATTTGTTTTTTAAGTATAAATTTACTATTGTGTGTGTGCCCCCCTCCAGCCATTTCCCTCCCAAAATTTTTGACAGAAAAATCCCAGCATTATGTTAATTTTTTAAGATCTTTAAATAATCAAAACCTTAGATAATGTTTCAGTTAAATAATTCTAATACTTCGTATATTGGCAGTGTTGTAGTTAAAACACGAGAGTATTTTCTACAAATGTTACCTTCATTTCAGAAACATGGTATCAGGGGTGATTCTCGTCTGAAAATTTAAGGCATCCTCTTCCGAAAATTTGAAATTGGGTTATCAGTTCCGCATAGTTGCCAACTTGTACGGTTTTGCGCGCGGAAAAAACAATTGCGTAGAAATGCAAATTTCGTGATAAGATCCCCGAAATAGCATACATTTCGTTAATATTTAGTGGAAAAACGACGATTTCGTCAATGTTTTTGCAAACGAACTTTGTGAAAAGATCGATGAAAAACGCGAATTTCCTGTGCGGATCGCGGAAAAAACGACAATTTCGTCAAATATCGCAGATAAAACGCTGATTTCTTCTGAAGACGGCGGGAAAACCCCGATTTCGTCCAAAGATTGCGGATATAACGCCGATTTCGTAAAAAAATCGAGGGAAAAAACGCCGTTTTCGAGAAAAAATCGCGTAAAAAAGCAAATTTTGTCTAAAGATCGTCGAAAAAACGCTGATTTCACTTTTAAAAAAACATGGAAAAATACCGATTTCGTCAAAAGATCGCGGAAAAACTGCCGATTTTGCTAAAATATTGCTGATTTCGTCTGAAGATAGCGAGAAAACGCCGATTTTGTCCGAAGATCGCTGGAGGGGGGAATTCACGACCCCCCGCTGATTTCCGAAAATGCGATGAGAATTTCCGAAAAAAAAAAATTTCATCCAGACTTGCCCCTGCATGGTATACAAATCTTAAGAATTCCAGAAGGTATGACATATTGCCATGCTACACTCTAGTGTAGGGGTTCCCAATCTTTTTGATTGGTGCACTTAAGTAGAAAACATAAATATTTGTTCAGCATTAAAAAAAAAATTCAGGGTTAATGAAAAGTCTACTAGATTTTTTACCAAAGCATTAGTTCAATTTGTTTAAAAATTCTAATTGAAATTATGCTAAAGAGAGCAGAGAGAAAAGATAAAGCAAATCACTGTCAGAGCAGTAATAATATAGCAGGCAACACCAAGTCTGTGAACTGACAATTCAAGAAAGAGGAGCGGAGTATTGAACTGTTCTTTTTTTTATTTCGCATGCTGTAATTTTTTTTATGTATTAGTATTGGACTTTCATGTACCAGTAAATGGAGTGTCACGTACCAGTACTGTTACGCATACCAGTTTGAGAACCCCTGCTCTAGTGTCATCAGGAAATACTCTTGCCTTTTTAAAAAATAGATTAAATGTAGTAAAATTTCATCTGTTTGACTCTTCAAATTTAAACTCAATCGCACTTATCACAAAAATCTCAATTTATCAAGAAAAGTACTGACGTTTGAGGTATTGAAAAGCAGAGTGCAGCATCTCATTTTTGTGAAAAATGAATTTGAAGCATCAAAGCATTGTAATCTTGTCATTAATTTTTTAATTATTTAAGCAATAGAATCTGTTTAACAGCTAATCCAATGTAACTTGGATATAAAGTTACCAGTGGATAAGTGGTTCAGTCCACTCTGGCACTGCCCACTTAACTCTCTCCTGCATACAGGCCTCATATGAGGATAGATAACTATTGCATAAGCAAAAAAAAAATGAGCATTCATTTATGGAGATCTGAATATAAGTGAAAAATAATTTATGCATGAGAGTGTTAATTGCAATATTCTGTCTAAAGAAGCTTGGTTTCTGGCATTGTCAGAACCTATTTCATTAGAGGAGTGTGTTATACAAAGAACAAATTTTGTCAAAAAAAAAAAAAAAAATAAATAAATAAATATATATATATATAGCAAATTTCCTTATGTACACATGTTTGGTTGTAGAATCTTTTAAGAATGTATTTAAAAAGATATTTTTCCACCCTCAACAGCTCTAAAATTTCTGATTCAACACATTTTCAGACTCATTTTTAAACACACAAAACTTGCTGAGGTGATTTTTGAAGAGATGTATAAGCAGGGGTCAGAGTTGTCCTATATTTCCTATATATCCTATATTTATAAAATAATCTTCAAAAATGTCCTATATTGTCCTATATATCTTTAACTGCCCTATATTTCCTATATTTACTTTTTCATATATTTCATATTAATATCATTACCTGCTAACATTTACAATTGCTTCTGGGTTTTTTTTTTTTTTTTTTTTTTTTTTTTTTTCTTCTGTATCTCCATGCAACAGCAATAGTTTAATCCTGCACACATTCATAATATTTTCAGTCAGTACATAAAGTACAAATGAGAAGGAGGCTATGGCATAGATTGCTGAATTTTTTAACCTAACTTTGTACCCAGGGAGATTAAACATTGATGTCTCTGCTTAATTTCCTAAGCTTCGGTGTCCATTTTTTTCTCTTTTGGATGTGACATCAACAAAGAAATGTTTTTAAATGACTTGATGTTTTCATGTGCATTGGTTTGCTTACTCAGTTAGTTCTAATATTCAATGTGGTTTTGTGTTTCACTGCAGTGCCATGCAAAAAGGGCAGTTGCCCCGGGTGCAGAAATTTAGGGGGTGCCAAATTTATACTACAAATGTCATTTTTTGGCCTGTCACCAAAAAAAAGTTGGAAAGGGGGGGGGGGGGAGGCGCCAAACTGACACTTTGCTCCGGGTGCAGTTTTCTCTTCGCACATCCCTGTTTCATTGTGATTATTTTAGTTTTTTTATCCTTATCCTGTATTCAGCTGCAATATATTTTTATATATTTTAAATTTTATTTTAATCTAGAAAGTATATTTATTTCATTACATTGACACAATGTGAACATAGATTGATGAAATTCCCTGATGCTTGGATAGATCAGATTGATGGGTATGTAAAAAAAGAAAAAATCGCCGAATTATGCATAAAGGATAAAAATGATTACCATGTCTGGTTCCCATCAGCAACAGTGATTATTCACAGTTAATGCATCATGTCAAAACAATAAAGCACAAAAATAATTCAGAAAAACAAAGTAAATAGTCTTAATTTCACTTCGTGGATTCTACTGATAGAAAAAGCTAAAGTTAATACCAAATTAAAAAAAAAAAAAAAAAGTTGATTGAATACTTGGATTTTAAATGAAGAAGGGATATGTCCTTCCAAGATTTTATAGATAATTTGTATGGCTCTAATTATTAATTTCAGTTATCAGATGGAACACAAAATTCATTTTGTGAAATTTTAAGATTCCTTTTTGCCACAAGGTACACAGTTAAGGTCAAAGAAAGTATCATATGCCATAATTCATGACCTTGGTTCATTTCTTAAAGGAAATAGTAATGATTTCAATCAGGAGACTTAAGAACAACAGTGGAAAAATTCATCTTATATTTGTTTTATAATATTGCATCTTGATTTAATATTGTTAATTAGTGGAAATTTTTAAACTAACATGGATTATGTGTTAAAAAAGTATTATATAGTAAAATATTTTCAATAACATTATTTTCTAAATGTCCTATATTTGTCCTATATTTTTTGCAAAAAATGTCCTATATTTTATGAATTGCTCACTCCTACCCCTGTATAAGAGGCTGTGCTATTTTATTTTTCGCTCATTTCATTAGAATTTTATTTATAAACAATTATTTTTTCAATATAAGTTTTTTGTTTCCAGATTTCTTACATAAGAAAATTAGATTCAAAACATCAACTTCAAGAGCATTTTTTGTAATATTTTTTGCATTCATCGAAAAAATGACCAGCATGGCACGTTATATATAGTTTCTAAATTAAAAGAACTGGCCAGTTTGATGCGTTTGAGAGATAAATTTAAAAATAAAAAAATAAGCAATTTGGATTAGAATACACCATTTAAGATTTGGTCAAAGAAATTGCCAGACAAACTTTGCTGAAAACTTTGTAGCAAGAATATCGGTAGTATAGTTAGTAATACAAAGTTAATGTTATCAGTTAGGTTGAATATTTGTCATCGAAAAAAAATTTTACTCACATCCAAAAAATAAACTTTTGACAGTATAACAATTGTAATGTTATCTCTGGATTTTGTTACAAAATAATTTATTCAATCTTGTACTGCAGTGAAATCTGGTGCTTAGTGAATGTATTAAGATTTGTCCATGTAAGAATTAATATAATTAATTTCAACACAAACTTCTATAGTAAATGTTGAAATGTATTGGAAAGTTTCTTGTTTGGAAATAGTGCATAACAAAATTTTGGTGCCAATTTTTTCAGCAATAAACATTAAACCTTAAAGTAGTGTTAGTTATATACAGTGGAGCATCGTTTATACGAAGCCGAAGGGACTACCGAAAACATCATTTAAACGATAACGACGTATAATCGATTTTTACTTCCAAAACTAGAATTAATTTTGTTTTCAAGTAATTTTAATGTTTAACGTGATGATTTGCATGATTTGTAAATTAAACATACCAAAATAAACAAAAAAACGGGGGGAGGGGGAATTAGTAAGCAATTTAAATATGTGTACCTTTATTTATGTTTCACCGAAAGGTTCCTCACAGTACATCATTTCCTTTCCATTTAAAGTCAAAGATCAAAAACCCTGCGTGGCCAACTAAAAGTCGAAAATACTGACAACAGTTAGAAGGATAGTCTATTTGCAACTTAAAACAGGTCGGGAAAGCTGACCATCCCCGAAAATAGAATGACCCCTCTCAGTGTAATCTGTTACATGTAAGCTGATTTTTCAGACTAATCAAACCCCAGCCCACATTTTTATAATTTGGAGTGCATTTAAACGCGCTCTTTGGTGTCATTCATAGCTGCCTACTTCCGCTCGTTCGTAAAATATACAAGAAAAATAAGCAAAAATAAACCTATACAAAATCGAAAAATCGACGTATAAACGATTTTGGGCGTTGTATAAAAGATATATTTTTACATTAAAAGGAATAGGAATGAATCGGGACCATATTGAAACGTCGTATAAGTGATCGTCATATAAACGATGCTTTACTGTATATATAAAACTAAAGCAGAATTTTAGAATTCTAAAGAAAATTAATTAGGAAGTCTTCTCTTAAATATTTTTTTCAATGCAAAACTTTTTTATTTTTTGTTTACAGAAAAATGGTGCAAATTAAGTTTGGACTAATACTTGATTAATGTTGACAATTAAGAAATGTGTGTACTACTGTAGTACAAATGCATGTAAAATAATTTTGAGAAAATAGCATTTAAAATGTTTAAATCATAAAGACATATTTTGCCTTCCTTGAAATTATATAAAACAGTAATGGTTTATATGCGCATCTTAATCAATAATCCTTATTCATAAAATTATCAGGCAGTAGACAAAAGGTTGACGGTTCACTTGTGACTTGCTGTTTGAGTATAGCTGCTTTTGAATATAGAGTACCTGCCATTTTTATAATTTGTTTATAAGTGTACATAATCAAGTTCATTTACATGATGTATGATTAAAAATTGTTGCAGTCGGTGTATTTTAATAAAGTTGCCAGGGTATCATCCTAAAATTGATTGAACTTATGTCTTCAACATTGAGGTACAATAAAACATTCTTTCAGGAGAATGTAGAGTGATGTTATCTATATTTTAAGTGGAGGGGGGAAAAAGTGCAATATGTCAGGGTTCTCAGTATTGTAGAAATTATGAAAGGATTCTTTCTATTTGCTTTTTCAGTCTTAACCATGGTGTATAGAGATACAAATTATTAAATCAAATATGTAATTTTTACATTGGATTATTTAGAAAGCTGCATTGTTTAGTAATTTTTAAAATTGTTCATATTTAATTCAAAACATTTTAAGCAAGCTCTTTATTCTTATGCATTAAGTATATTTATATATAACAGAAGTATATTTTTCAAAGAAATGTTTCAAAAGGATTTCATACTAATGTGCAATTGAAAAATTTTAAATTATTTTCCAATGGCTTAAAAAAATTGCTGTTATAAAAGTTTATAATTCATCCTTGATCATAAAACAGCATTTATATTTCCAAAACCTTCTTAATTATAATAAAATGTTAATATTCTTGGTTCTTAAAATGAGTTTAAAAAGTAGTGTCGAAAAACACCTCGGTTTTTAAACATCAATTACTGTGATTTTAGTTAAAAGAATTTCTCAATACATTAAAACATTCAATCACCTGTTTGGCATCAAAGACTTCATCAAATAAATTTAATTGTTAGAATTTTAAGTATGAAATTTATTTAGATGCTTCTACCCACTTCCCCAAAAGAGCTGGAAAATGCTAGCAATTATGCATTTAAAAGATTTCATAAGGATGCAATTACTTCCAGTTTCCTATCTGTTTACAGAAATTACCAAAAGTAGAGCTTTTTTTAATATTATCACTTTTATTTATAATTGCATTTGCTCATTACAATGGCAATTTAATTTTAAAAATGACAGGTAAAAATAATTTAACAAGTTATTTATATTCACCGTAAAAGGCTACAACATTTTTATCCGTTTCATGAATCTTTACACAATGCAGCGATTTGTCGGGAAGATTAGATGAAAGTAGTTTCCAAATGTACACGCTTAAGTTTTCAGTTGTGCTAAAGAAGAAAAAAACCTTTTAAGTTAACATGTAAAAAAAAAAAAAATTACATAAATTTAACTTACCTACATTAAACTCTCACAAGGAAGGTCTCGGTAATAGGCATACTAGAATTTTTTGAAAAACAAAAATATATATATTAATTAAACTACTTAATGTATGTAATAAAGGAAAATGTCAAAATTAGCGGCATAATTTCAGAAGGGTATATGTAAAAAAAATAAAATACTTTTGGCATGAAAGGACAAAAGTGTCACACGGTTTGGCAAGCAGCACTTTTTCTTGCCGCAAACGACTTTAACCCTTTAACGATCATAGCATTTTCATTGCTAAGATGTCGAAATAAAGGAATGACACCGGTAATTAAGAACAAATATATTTCTAAATAAGAAAACGTGATTATTCACATACAAAATAAAAGGGATATTTTTAGATAAAAATACCGGTGTCAGTGTTGCGTATCGGAATTAAAATTTTGTGGTTTCATGGCGAAACCAATGAACATTAAAGGGTTAATGAAACTGAAAACTGTTGGATATTTAGAATAAATGTAAACAGTATAGTGTGTTCTCAACTGTTCTGCTCAATAAGTGCAAAACATTTTGACACATAAATTCTTTTTTTTCTTAATGGAAAGATATAAAATTGGATAGTCGGGCTATGTAAGCACTTTCGAATTGAACTCAGATTTCTATTTTATGATAATTAAATTACCTAGCAAGTTATAAGCTATTTTGACTATGTGATCATACGATTTTCTACCTTTCGTTAACATGTTTTTCTGATTTCTTCGTAAAATATGGTTCAAAACATAATTTTTGACAGCTTGTTCTGAAATATCCATTGTGTTTGCACAAAAAAAAAAAATGAGTGCGATTAGATTCTGAATAACAATTATTGCTAGTTTCATGCATTTCTGAACAAAAAGAAATTAAAACTTATGTAACAAAGTTGCCCTTTTTGATTTAAGAACACCCTTAATGAATTTAAAGATAAACAATGCAAGAGTTTAATGTATTGTGTGTATATATATTGTTGCTGTATTATTTAATTTACCACTAGAAAAGATATTGGGAACTAAAACGGCCTATAGAGGCACTGCTCGCAGCCTTTGATACATGATAACTGTCCCTTTAATTTCCCTTTAACTAATGTTAAAGTCCCATTGAAACAATTCTTTATTATAAATGTATTTAAAAGTTTTAGATATTCAAATTCGTATACTATTTACTTCGTCATATAAGATAGAAAACAAATGTCACAGGAAATTTGAAATTGTACAAAAGAATAATTATTCTGAACAAATTTAAAACACATATAATGCAATGAGTTTACACAGCGTTATCCTGAATGGAGACTTTACACCTTTTCTCCACCAGATGGCGTATTCGAGCGCTTGAATCGCCAATTTTCATGCATTTAAGCATATTCAAAAATAAAAGCCAGATGTTTCCATAGCAACAAAATCAAATCGACAATGCCCAATTGGACTTGGAGCTTGAAACAATTTTAATTAATTTAAATTATGAATTTCCTTTAAAATAAAAAATTTTGATGATTAAAATTTAATATAAATGCATATAAATATTGATATAACAAAATTATACTTGAAACAAACTAAAACTGACAAAACTAAAGTTATTTAAATAAAATTTATCTAAAGTTCAACATGAAACTTTTTTTTTTTTTTTTCCAAAGTGTATTTGACATAAAGTATTTTTTGAAATTGCATTCAATTGCCAACCAATAAAAAATCGCCAAATAATAACTCATTTTTTTGTTATGGACGCTGTATGGAAATTCCACCATTTTTTTTATAAACTTGCATATCCTCATGAGAATACATTCTGTAATTTTTCGGATTATGCCGGCATGGAGATCCTTGTTAGAGGTAAGAGTTGTACTATTGTATGTTCAGATACAATTGTAGTTTTGGACAAATCAATGATGGAAGTATACAGTTAAAACTCCTATTGGTTGTAAAATATTTTACAACTGCTTTTTCAGGTTATTTTTTTTTTTCACATTTCAGTAACTGATTAAAATTATCACAGGTTACTTCTATCTAGATATAATGGAAATGATTAAAAAGGTTAGTAACTGTAGAAGTATTTTGTGTGAAAAAAATCGCCACATTATAGAAAAATCTTGCATGTGTTATTTGCCTTAAATAATTTGTCATTTAATAAATTTCTTTTTTAAAAAGGAGTAACAGGCAGTAAACTGGGTTTATTTTCGCAAAAACTTGTATGAACATCAGTAATTAGCAAGTTTTTTAACTGCTGTGTCAGTATTTTCTGGAAAGTGCATTTTAAAAATTTTAATTGAAATAATTAAAACATTAGATATGTTTAAAGAGGGCATAGGCGTAACTAGCGGGGGGGGGGGGGGCGCAGAGGCGGATTACCCATTAGGCTGAGTAGGCTGAAGCCTAGGGGCCCAGAAGAAAAGGGGGCCCAGTGCTAAAATTTTTCTTATATAAAGAACAAGAAAATATTCTTTTACACTGGTCGGACATTAATACAAAAGACAAAAGATGTGCGAAATTCTTTGTCGTAATCTTTTATATTTTAATCATCAATGATTTATGAGTTAATGAAGCAAGCATGTGTTTTAATTTTTCCAGTATATACCACTTTGAAGGAGTGAAAGGGGGCCCTCAGAAAGTCAAGCCTAGGGGCCCGTGTGGTAGTTAATCCGTTTCTGGGGGGGCCGGGTGAGCCGGGCCCACCCCAGACATCCCAGTGCCTCCCCTAGAATTTTAAACTCTTATGGTAAATGTTAGAACGTAAAAATTTTATTTTTTCGAGAGATTACACATGCCTCAGAGTGGGACGCTAAACAAGCTATTTTTTACATTTGTCTTAAGTCTATATTTTTCAGATTTAGTCTCTTTTCACGCTTTTTTACAATTATTTCTTACTCCTCGATCGCCCCAACAGCACGTGGTAACAGTATCAGCTTTTAACGAAAACCGGTCACTCATTTTGAAAGAGGACGCCATTCATTTGTACTATTGGAAATCAGCAGAAGGCTAAAAGGAATGGTCATTTCCTGTCACTGTCTCGGGTTTTTCAACACTGCACCATTGGGGAGGGGGGGTCTTAATTACTTACATCTGTTTCTTTCTCTTTTTTTGGAACCGGAACTGTACTCTCTCGAATACCAGGAAAAACACAAAAACGCATTCTCGTATGCTTTGAAGGTTAGACTTAATTCCAGAAACATTTTTGTTGTAAGTTGCTTTAGTGCTAAGGTATTAGTTTCTTTTATTGAGCGTTCCACTATGACTGATATTAAATCCTCTTCAGAGAAGAAAATTATGAAAAAGATGGATATATGAGTTCATTTTTTTAAATCTTCGAATTCCTTCAAGCTTTCATTAAATCCAGGTATGTTTGGAAAGTTTATAATTCATTTGTATTTATGTTTCTGGAAAGATATTAACTTAAACGTTACAGTTTTCGTATATTATCCTTTTGTTAAGTTTGTTCTCAAATCCACTGGGACTACTTTCAAATAATTTTTAGGTGCGGTAGTAATTATGTAAATACAGAGCACCTATAGTTGTCGTTCAGTCTATTTGTCCGTCCGCATATAACAACATAAAAACTACCTGACCGAATCATTAGAAATTTAAAATGTATAATTATTACATAATTTTTTCGAGTCATTTCAAATTTTGTGAAAATCGGATGCATAGATCAATTACAGGGACAATCAAAAGTATTCTGTTACATTACGGTCAATGGGGAAAAAAATTTCAAATGCATTTTAATCGTTTGAAATTTAAAATATATAATTATTACATAATTATGTCGAGTCATTTCAAATTTTATGAAAATCGGATGGATAGATTAATTACAGGTACAATCAAAAGTATTCCGTTACTTTACGGTCAATGGGGAAAAGTTTCGAATGCATTTTAATGATGATACACTCATTCAAACATAATAAAATCGGTATGCATCTATGAAGTATATATTATAATATACATTTTGCATAATCTGTGGTACAAAGAACATTTGTTATTGATTTACAAGGTCAGACAAAAGTATTATATTACATAATGGTATAGGGAAAACATTGTTTGGTGCACATTTTAATTGTAATTAACTATTTAAAATTTTATGAGGTTGATATATGTTGCTGAAGAATATTACAAGTTATTTTCTGTATAAAAGAAAGCAGAGAGTATTTACAGGGACACACAAAATATTTTGGTTTCTATACTGTATCCAAAATATACTGTGTACTATTATATCAAGATCTGAATAATTTTAAGTGAATCCGTAATTATATATATAAGTAGCACCTATATTCGTCGTTCAGTCTGTCAGTCCATTTATCCGTCCGTCTTTACAATCTATGCACAAAATAATAATAATAATTTACAGGGCCACTCAAAAATATTCCCCTACATAATGGTATACATGGATATATTGTTTGGGACGTCTTTGAACTATATTCAAGTATTTCACATTTTATGAATATGGTATACGCTGCTGAGGTGTAATGCAAGTTGTATGTCCATGTATATTTACAGAACACACACACACACACACACAAAAAAAAAGACCACTATATTTTATCCGAAGTACTGTTACTATAACAGCAAGATCTGCATAATTTTAAAACTTCCTTATCGTACGAACGCACCTCATTTGCTACGCTTCACATGCAATTTCCAACTTGTTTTATTAATTCTTATTTAAGGGTGTTCTTAAATCAAAAAGGGCAACTTTGTGCTAATTTATTTTTGTTCGGAAATGCGTTAAAATAGCATGTGTTATTCAAAAACTGTCTAATTGTACTTAATTTTCTGTTTTTGAAAAAACACAATACATCTTTTATAACAAGCCTTCAAAGTTGACGTTTTTGAACACATTTCCCGACGAAAGCAGAAAAACCGGTCAAAAAGCAAGAGAAAAACGGGTGATCATGTGATCGAAATAGCTTAGAACTGGATAGATAATTTAACTATTATAAAATGGAAAAATAAGTTCGATTCGAAATCGCTTCCATTGTCAAGCATTCTAATTTTACATATTTCCGTTAAAAAATGAGTCTGTAAATGTGTCTAAACATTTTGCGCTTGTTGAGCGGAGCAGTTGAGAACACCCATAAAAAACGCACGAAATAGACAAGTGGGTAAACGGGAAAAAAAGTGACCAGAAAAAAAAAAGCTATCGGAAGAAAATGACATAAACTATAAAAGCGGAAAAAAGTGACTGAGAAAAAAAGTTACCGGAAAAAAAAGTGAAAAGGAATTGATTTTGGGGATTCATTGGTTAAGTATATATGAAGGATCAAAAGAAGGCTCTTAATTTAGGTAAATGTGTTTTTCATGCTGAATTAACTGTTTTGGTTCCCACCCCTCACCCCATCCGCCCTTAATTAGATAAAAGGTGTTTTATGCAGAATTATACAACGTGTCTCATTTTTGGGGTATAAGTTCTTTCTGATAAAGGTTATATATAGTATTTAATGCCTGAAGAGTTTTAAGAGTTTAATGGTTAAGAAAAAAGGGGACGGGGGGAAACCTGTCTTAAATTAATAGTTTTTTACGCAGAGTTATCCGATTTGTTTGGAATTTTAGATTTTTAGCCCCTTAAATTAGATTAATCGGTTTTTATCCAGAATTATCCGATGTATTTCAAATTTTAAATGTAGGTTCTTTCTGATAAGGTAAGTTCCTGAATAGTTTTAAGGGTTTAATGGCTAAATATAAAGGGGGGGGGGGATAATACCTCTTAAGTTAAATAAGTGCCTTTTTACGCAGAATTATTCGATTTACCTCGAATTTTAGACATAGGTTCATTATGATAAGAGGTATCTCTGATTAGTTATGGGGGTTCTTTTTCTTATTAAAAAGAAGAGGGGGCAAGCAATTATTTCCCCCTCAAATTAGATAAGTCGGTTTTTATTCAGAATTATCCGATGTATTTCAAATTTTAAATATAGGTTCTTTCTGATA
Source organism: Maratus speculifer (assembly GCA_964019185.1). Taxonomy (NCBI): domain Eukaryota; kingdom Metazoa; phylum Arthropoda; class Arachnida; order Araneae; family Salticidae; genus Maratus; species Maratus speculifer. The sequence continues at coordinate 305,808,805 of OZ025295.1, read as the reverse complement.
AGGTAAATGCCTGAATATTTCCAAAGGTTTAATGGCTAAGTATAGAGGAAGAAACAGAGGATAACCCCCGTTAAATTAAATAAATGGCTTTTTACGCAGAATTATCCGATTTGCTTCAAATTTTGGATGTACGTTCATTATGCTGAGATGTATCACTAATTTGTTATGAGATTCTTTTGCTAAGTATAGATGGGGGAACAGGCGATTATTGAAAGAAGCTTGCTTTCCCCATTTGGCGGAGGGGGATGTCCGATATATATCGCGGGCGGCTATTATCTTAAGAAATTTGACGATCAAGGGATTTCTCGATAAAGGTTTACCGCAAAAATGCCCAAGTAAAATAAAAAAGCGAGTTAATGCAACTGAACGCAAATAACAAATAAAAAGAAATTTTCTTTATTTTTTAATTTAATGATTGGAAACAATTATACCAGAAAACGTAACACATTTTACTTTTTTCCTTATAATTATAAATTACATTTCATTTTGCATTTAAAACTGGTTTATTTATTTTATTTTATTTTTTTACTTGTGAAAAAAGTAATATGTTAAGTCATTTGTTGTAACTGTCATTTTAATTTACGCCGAATATTTATCATTTAAAACTGGATTTTTACTAATTAATGTCCCATATTATACACCACAAAATATAATATAAAACATTTAAAAAATATATGTTAGACAATTTTAATGTACAAACTATGTTGTATGTCACGAACGTATGAATTAGTGAATTCATTAATTTGTTGTAATAATAATAGTTTTTTATTACTAGCTTATGATAGCAATTAGAAAGTTAATTGTTTTTAACAGTTAGTTAATAACCTGTAGTTCTTAAAAGATCTTCAGGGTTTGAACGCTTAAAAAATTAAAAAAAAAACAAATTTAAATTAAAAAACAGGATTTTAATAAAAACAGGATTTTTTTTTCTTTGTTAGGATATTTATAGAATACTGAAAAATGCTATGCAGAAACATAAACCAGTTTTAAATTCAAACAGCTATTGAGGATATATTAAAAAACCCTTAAAAATTTTCAGGGATTCATTTTATGAGAAAGAACCTATATCCAAAATTTGAAATACATCGGATAATTGTGCATAAAAAACTATTTATCTAATTTAAGGTGGGGTGGGGGGGAATAATCGCCCGCCCTCCCACTTTTTAATTAGCAAAAGAACCCCATAACTAATCAGGGATACCCCTTATCATAATGAACCTACATTCAATTTTTTAAGCAAATAGAATAATTCTGCGTAAAAAGCCATTTATTTAATTTAAGAGAGGTTATCCCCCGTTCTCCCTCCATACTTTACCATTAAACTCTCAAAATTCTTCAGGCATTAAATACTGCGACGGCGTACTAACAACTTTTAATCATGGCAGAAGATAAATAGCGAAGTCCAGGGCCGGCGCTAGACATTTTGCCGCCTGAGGCGAGCCTTATTTTGCCGCCCCTATGACGTCATCTTTTTTCTTTACTACTTCTCAAGCTTTTTTAAAAATAGGTAAATTAATGGCTATAATTTATTTGCATAAATATAATATAAAATGTATTTATATTTAACCTTTTCCGGCACAGGCAAAATCTATTAGTAAAATGAGAAATTACTGACTAACATCGAAATTTAGAAATGACTTTTTTAGAAATTAAAAACTCCTTATTATAAGCTTTCGTTGTAAAAGCAAATTTTTATCAAAATATTACTGGTGCCATTTTCAAATTTGGAATTAAAATTAAGTGTGCCCAGACTGGGCCCAATGGGTTGGAAAAGGCTTTAAAGAATTTTAAAAAATCAAAATGCTTAATTTATTTATATATTTTATTTTATTTCTTTGCATCTTTTTAAAAATAGCAACAGCTAACTTGGAATCAAATTAATAAATCTTATTCTACTAGTATCACAAAAAAAGGAAGTTAAAAAACTTATATCTGAAAGAATAACAGTAACTCTTCGAAATCGCATTTGCTTTGTTTTTCCTTTCAAAAACTCACGCTCGTTATTAAAAAAAAAAAAAAAAAAAAAAAAAAAAACCTATTACAACAAGAAAAGCTTTTAAAATAAATACTATTTTGACAAAATATGTCAAACATTTAAAATCAATCACATTGCGCGTAAAATTTGTGTATGAATTTCAAATAGAAAAATAATGATGTAATATAACAAGTTGTTTATATTTTTAAAATCGTATATACAAAACCAAAACGCATATTGGTAATATTGATAAGGAAAATATTAAAAATAAGACAAAAGTTTAAGAAATGAGTATTTCTCTTGATTTAGCTTTGGCGGTGTCATACATTATAATGTCGAAATCAATACAGTCAAACCTCGTTAACATGAACACTCTTAACGTGAATTACTTTTAACATGAACGGTTTTCAGAATCTCCTATAAAGACGTATACAAAGATTTGATACTGACAACATGAATTACTGTTAACATGAACAAAATTTTGATTCCCCTTGAGGTTCATGTTAACGAGGTTCGACTGTATTATAAAGCGAAAAAATAAAAATAAATAAATAAACTTATTAGAGAAAACTTCGCAATATATTACTGTGATCAGGAAAAATCACATTGTCATGTTAGATGTGTCAAATTAAATATGAAAACATTTAATTTGACACATCTAACATAAAAATTGAATTTAACAGTAAAATATTATTTTCAAAAACACAACTATCAACAATGAAATATTTTGTTCAGAAACATCTTGAATTTTTTTATGAAAATCGTTTTTTATATCACACTAATCAATATAGAAAACAATTACATTATAATTTTTGCTAAAGTAATTAATTTACTCGCACAGCTTACCTGATAGGCGCTACGTTTCCGGGCCGCGTCAAAGTATAGCACAAAACACGAAATCACAATAGAAATAGTGAAATATTTAAAAAAAAATCGTTCAATAAATTCTTATTAAACGTTATAGCAAAGAGAACAAAATAAACTATATTAGACTGGGAGATTGAAAGTGAATTTCTTTTACTTTAACGTTAATTACCGCTTTGGAAATAGTGGTTTAGGAAAATGTTTGAAGCCGATCTCATTTCATTAACGTCAAAAAATTGTCTAAGAAAACAAAAGAAAGATAAAAATTACATTGAAAATCGCAAAACACTGAAATATCACATAGGATAAAATATACTTCAATTAGGCTAAATTTTTTTTAACTGAATTAATTTTTACAAATGTAAAAGAAAAGGGAAAGGCAGTAGACAAAAGCATGCAATGAATCACATTGAAAATAGCTTTAAAAATCCATAAAAATTAAAAAAAAAAAAGAAAGAAACTCGCTGAACAAAACTTACAAGATCAGTAAAAAGTTTGAAACCGAATCCCTATTACGAATATGAATGTCAAAAAATAGCTACGAAAAGAAGAAAAAAAAAATTGCAGAGGATAAAATTTACTTTAGTGGTCTGAAACATTTGTACTTTGAATTACCAAAAATTCAAAAAATGAGGAGGATAAAATTTGTCGTATTACGCTGAAAAGTTTGAAACTTAATTATTTACAAATATAAGAAAAAAAAGATCCCCGCGAAACAGGAGAAAATCCAAAAATCACTAGAAGAATTTGCAACTAGCTTGCGTATTCCTAATAAACTTTATTTTTTTTTAAAAAAAAGGACAATTTATTGCATTGGGCTAAAATATTAAAAGCTGATTTACTTTATTAATCTAAGGGAAAATATTCGGAAACACAAAAAACATCAAATATTGCAGAGGAACAACTTTACTGCAGTGGGCTAAAATATTCTAACTGGAATTATTTCCTGAATGTCAAAAAATTTGGCGCGAAACACAAAAAAATATATTAGAAAAAGAATTTTTTATATTAATCTTATATATTAAAATACATTTTCTTTTACTAATATTAGAAAATCTAGAAATAAATCTTTTAAAAATCACAATGAACAAAATTTATGACAATGAAAGCTAAAGCATTCTAACAGGAATTCATTTCCGAATATTAAAAAAAAAGACATGAAAGTGAAATAATGTAAAAAAATTGCATTGAAAATCACGGAAGACACAATTTAATATGTTAGTCTGAAACAGTTAATATGTTAGTCTGACATCCTTTCTGGATGTCAAAATATCACCGTTAAACGCAAAAAAGGCTAAAAACTGCAAAAAATGTCCAAAATCTACTACATTAGATTAAAAGTTTGAAACATTTTTTACGAATATTGGAAAAATTCCACTAAGAATGCCTTTAAAAATCTCAATAAAAATTACTAAAATGTGGCAGTTTTTAGTATACCAGTTTAAAAGTTTAAAACCTAATCCCTAAATAATAGATTATATATAATGGATTAATATGCATTACAGGTTCAATATAAATTATAGGTAAAATACTTTTTTTTGCCAATTACCAAAATTAGAAAAGTAATTTATTTTGGCACTAGAAATGAAAATACGAGAAATGCTCTCAAAATAAAATTATGATGTTTTAAGAAGCTGAAGGAAGGGTTTTTTAAGCCTGAGAGGGGTGGGGAGAATCAACATTTTTAAAGTAGTTCAAACAGGGTATCCTTTCATATTGAATTTTAAAATTCTAAATCTAATGACACCATCTGCAAGTCAATACCATCATTCATTTCAAAGTTACGGCACAATTTACGAATAAAATGGAAAAAAAATGTACTCTATTCAAATAAAATATGATTTTACAGTAATAACTGGTGTTCACTCACGAAAATTTAAGGAAGAACATTGTTTTGTCATTAGACATGAAAATCCGATGAGTCCTCCAAAAATAAAGCTTTACCATGTCTTTTGTGTGTGTGGGGGGGGGGGGGGGGAGAGATACATCGATCGAGAGGTATATAGATACTTCAACTTTTTTTAATTAGGTGAAGTGACTATTATTTGTTATGTAATTTCAAATTCTGGATCAAATAACATCAATCGCAACGATACGATCATTCTTTAAAAAAGTTATAGTAAGTTTTATAAATATACAATGTTGAAAGTTGTGCTTTTTATTGAGCTCAATACACTTACTCATTTTACGTTCAAAACTTGTCCTTTATATGATATAAAAAATATTAAGCTTTTAAAACGGCCCGAAAACAGTAATAATCAAAATCAGGATCATAAAATTTCTTCAAGGTTAGTTAAGTTGTCAAAATATCCGTGTATTCATAATTTTTTATTCATAAAATCATTCGTGACTTTGTATTCATAAACCTTGCCTAATTTTGTAACGTATGACCGTATCGACTTGCAAAAGTGTCATTTGATTTTGAATTAAAAAATACATAGAAAACGATACCACATGTTAGCTAAAGAAAAAAAAATTGAATTCTCCACCAGAGTAAAAATGCACCCCCCTCCAGCTCTTTCTCCCCAAAATATGATAAAACAGCTTTTTTCGGGTAGGGATGGGGGGCATCGGATCCTCATTTTTATTGGCAAAACAAAACTGTTTTTCAAATTTTCGTGAATGGCTGTCAGTTGATATATTTACTGATATTTTGGTCTATTTTACCTGTACAAATATGCGAGACAAATGCCGCCCTTTTACGGTGCGCCCTGAGGCGGCCGCCTCACTTGCCTCACCCCTGGCGCCGGCCCTGGCAAAGTCTTATTGTGAAAAGGTATGCAGGAATGAAATTATCTTCATTTAAAAGCTGAGAAGGATAGTTGCAATTAACTTCAAGGAGCATGTCTAGAAAATGATTTCACTGGTCTAGTGGCAATGAGCTGAGGGGGATTATTAAGCGTAGAGAGGGAAGGAAGATAGTTGGAAGAGAGACATATGCTGGTAATGTGCTAGAGAGTACATAGATGAAAGGTGGCTTAGATGTGGTAAGCGAAATGTAATATTGGAGTGTGGCTCCTATATAGTTGTAATGCGTTTTATTTATTTTTTTATTAATTGATCTATAGTTCTAAAGAACTTGAGGAACAAAAAATGTATTATTGATGAACTTAACAAATAAACCAACTGAATAAAGAGAAACTGAGGACACCATACTACAATACTATATATAAGCCTTATCAGAAAGAATCTATATCCAAAATTTGGCACACGTTGAAAAATTCTACTTAAGGTTCTTCTCAACTGCTCCGCTCAACAAGCGTAAAACATTTTGACACATTTACAAATTAATTTTTTAATACGAAGATATAAAATTGGAATGCCTGACTATGGAAGCGATTTCAAATCGAACTTAGTTTTCCATTTTATGATTATTAAATTACCTATCGAGTTCTAAGCTATTTTGATCGCGTGATCATCCGTTTTTCCCCTGTTTTTTGACCGGTTTTTCTGCTTTCGTCGGGAAATGTGCTAAAAAGCGTCCACTTTGAAGGCTTGTTATGAAAGATCTATTGGGTTTTTAAAAAAATAGAAAATTGAGTGCAATTAGACAGTTTCTGAATAACAACACCTGCTATTTTTATGTATTTCCAAACAAAAATAAATTAAAGCATGTATCACAACACTTTTTAATTGAAGAACACCCCCTTAAAAACCCATTCATCTTATTTAGGACAGAGGGGGGTGGGGTAATCATCTGTTCTCAAAACTAATCAAACCAGCGTCTTTTCAGTATGAACGTATATCCAAAAATTGAAAAAAAACAAAACAAAAACAGTTAATTTAGCATGAAAAACACGTTTACCTAAATTAAGAGCCTCCCCCCGACCCCCTTTCATACTTAACCAATAAATCCCAAAAATCAATTCCTTGTCACTCTTTTTTTTTTTCCTTGTCCCTTTTTTTCCGGTAACATTTTTCCCGTGTCACTTTTTTTTCGCTTTTTTAGTCTATGTCATTTTTTTCGCTAACTTTTTTTCCGGTCACTTTTTTTCCTAGATTCAAGACTAAAAAGTTATGTAAGTGAGAAATGTACTTCATTCTTTGATAAGATCTTTCAGTAGACGATTCTCACAGTGGATGATTTGAAACGAATTTACGATGTGGTAGCGACAAAAAGGAGGAAAGATGGTTTTCATGTGATCAAAATTGCTAGATGGTTTTCATGTGATCAAAATTGCTTATAACTCATTAACTAACTTATTTATTTATTAAAAAAATGGCGACTCTGTTGTTTATAAGCAACTTTATCCACACACCCCCCCTGGGAGTTGAATTCTGGCTGCGCCACTACATTAAAAAAAAATTTCTCCCTCTTTCCTAGGTACTGTTTTGAATCGAAAACTTGATGTATAAAGCCGCTATCAGATTCACCAACATCTCGAAAGATTTTTGAACCAACACTTGATTTCCACCAACTTTTCGCGAAATATCCTCACAACACCCAGTGTGGTAGCAAACAGCAATGTCTCCCAACTTTTTTCTGCTGTTCCAAAATAGTCTCCGCTAACCGAGACTTTTCATGGAATATCGAGCATTTCAAAAAATCTGAGATAAGCGATTGATAGGAACAGGCGATAAATATTAACGGCTGATACTAGTAGTACTGGTTTTTCTACTATTCCTCCAACTTTTGCGAAAATAATTGTAACCTTTTTCTCTCTTTGAACTGGAAAAAGTTGGGGTTAAAATCGGCTTAAAAGTTTGTTGCTTGTAAAGTTTGTGAATCTGATAGCAGCTAAAGACAGAAGAAAGTTCTATCTTTACGGAAGAAAATATTGGATTCGTGAAAATTTTCGAATTCCGATTTTTGACGGATTTACCCGTTTTAGGGATCAGAGATCCCTAGTTTTTAATAACAAGTTTTTACAAAATGTCTGTCTGTGTATATGTGAATTTGTGTGTCTATATGTGACATAAATTTTGTGGACGCTCTATTTTAACAACTAATGCACGGAATGTAATAAAAATTTATATTCAGGTAGTCCCTAATACAAATTGATACTGATTAGTTTTTGTTGCAAATCAGTCAACAGATGGTGCTTCTATGCTGTTTGTTTACGATTAACGTAACAGCTATATCTGTAGAACTAAGGCACGGATATCAACCAAACTTCAGATTCAGTCAGTACTTAACATGAATTGATGTTGTATTCGTTTCCGTGTAAATCTCTCAATAGATGGCGCTGGTATGCTGCATTTTTCAAGATTTTTGCAATAGCTCTATCTCAAGAACTATCGAACTGAATTTAATTAAAAATTTAATCAGGCAGTTCTTGATTAGATTGATACTGATTAATTTTTGGTGCAAATCGTTTGACAAGTGCGCTGCTATGGTGCATTTTTTACGATTTACGCAACAGCTATATATTCATAATTAATACACGCTTTTCCATTAAATTTCAGATTCAGTTAGTCCTCAACATGAATCTATGTTGTTTGCATTTTGGTGTAAATTGCTCAACAAGTGGAACTGCTATGTTGCATTTTTCACGATTTGTGCAATAGCTCTACCTCAGGTTCTTAGGTGTACGAATTTTCATCAAACTTTAGATTAAGTAAATCCGTGAAATAAACTAGTTTTGTTCATGTTTTGTTGTCAATCTCCCAATTTGTGGCCCTGCTATGCTGAATTTTTCTCAATTCCTGCAATAGCTCTATTTCAAGAACTAATCAGCGAACTTCACCAAACTTCAGATTGAGGTATAGCTTGATAAATATTGTTGCTGTTTATGTTTTGGTATAAATCGCCCAACAGGTGGCGCTTTTATGTTGCATTTTTTCAAATTTCCGCAATAGTCTTATTTTAAGAACTAATGCAAGAATTTCATGTCTTTAAAATCTCCACAATGATCATAAATTGCCATTTAATTTTGGCACTGAGATAGATAATTTTGATGTATTAAGGGTGTATTCGAAAAAAAAAATTTCTCTCTCAGCAGTTCAAAATTTTCCTATACATTTTCAGATTCATTTTTAAAAGTAAAAACATGAAACTTGATGAGATAATTTTTGAAGATATGTTATAAGATACCGTATGACTTCATTTTTCTCTGAATTCAGTAGAATTTGATTTATCGACTATTACTTTCTCTGCATGACCATTTTTGTCGTTCCCAGATCTCCCACTTTGGAGAATTCGGTTCAAAAGACGAATTTGACTGCATTTTTTGTAACATTTTCTGCATTTATCAAAAAATCGCAGTCATGGCACCTAATATAGTTTCTAAATAAGAGAATTTCCCAGTTTAATGCATGGTGCATTTTAGAGCAAAAATGAATCTTAAAATAAATTAGAAAAAGAAAGTTTTGGGATTGCCACATGCGATTAGTTACAAAATACTATTATTGTTTGGAAATTATCAAACAGTTTACTATAAAACAACATTGTTACTCTATTATTGTTTTCCAAACAATAGTAGTTTTTACAATTATTGTTTAAAAATTATCAAATAGATGGGGCCGTGGCCCCCCCTGGAAAAATTCTCTAGTTACGCCTATGAAAGAGGGGAAAAATGACAAAATTTATACCTTACTGTCTCCTTGAAATATGGAACATCTTTATCCAAGAACTTGTGATCCAAAGTTTCCATGATGGTTTTCTACGAGAATAAAATAATCAATATTTGAAAATTTGCAGAACTTGGTTTAAAAGCGGGATACTGTGACAAATACATAAATATTGAAAATATCAGATAAATATATTTTTAAAATATTGGGCTCAGAGGTAAAGTAAAATTTTAAATTTATGGATGGACTGTTATAACCAGAGTATGACAAATCCAAAGTGCCATGTTTTCTGGGCTACTAAAATGAATTCCTTGTGGTAACTGATTTTTTTACCTAACTGTTTATTGTTTATAAATTTAAATGGACCATCTTTAGAGGATTTGAATCCTGAAAAATCATTTGAGAAATGGTATTTCAAATCAAAATCTCAAAGTCATTGTTAATTTATGTAATTTTTTCTTTGGAAATTCAACAGCACAGGAAACAAAAAAAATTGCCATCTTGAGATAAAAATCGCTTATGGCAAAAACTCATTTATTGAAAAATAGTCTGATTACACATCACTTCAATAATCATCCTTTCTATAATCATAATGCTTTTATGTTTAAAATTTAAAAAAAGTCTTAAATTTCTTATAAAATCCCTCATGCCTTACATGATTTTTGTAAGCATGATAGTTCAAAATAATTCTATACACAAGTAAAAGTATTGGAAATTTTCTTTTTAATGGAGGATATTCCAAATCTGCGTTCGAGGCTATAAAAGGTCACATGGTACCGGTAATTTACGCAAAGAACTTCTAACTGATAAGCGGGGAGGCTACTACTGCTTTCCCTATGAACTGTTTCATTAACTGGTGGGGATTTACATTGCATCTAACGAAGCTTTCTCTTCTTTACGCTAGAAGCTTTTGCCTTGACCACGTGATCAAAACGTAAATGAAATATCCTCCATTAAGGCAATTTTTTTGAACAGAAACAGAACCCAAAAATTTCAGACACTAAATTTTTGCCATAATCACTAGACAAAAAATTATTCAGAAAGTTTTGGAACTAAAATTATCCATTTGCGGACAATGAACCATCTTTGTTATACTTTCGAAAAATCATACACTTAAAAGTTCGTCAAAGGAGAAATTAGAAATAAGAGAATGCCCACAAATGGTGACCTTTACTCTCCATATCTTCCAAAGGTCCCTCCCGTCTACAGAATAATTAATACAACTCCCTACTCTATAAGTCTTTCTTGTAATGACAAATTACTGGAAGGTGGCACTTTCCTCACTGTTGCAAGCGGGAATTTTAGGGTTGCTAGAAATTTGGAGAAATCATATCCTGCTGTGCAATTTCATAAATATAATCTTATTTCGAAAAAACAAAAAAGATTGTTGAGGAATATTTTATATCATCTAATGGGGGATATCCCTTATTAAGTTTAAACAGAGAATCATAACAATTTATGGGAAAATTATATAAAAACTAAAAATAAATGCTTTTGTAGTCTAAGTAAAGGCGACAGCACCAGTAGTGCCATCTGTTAATTTTTGCTGGAACCAATGTAAAAAATTTTAAAGTTTATAAAAGGTCATACTTTTCTTTTAGAAATTTAAATCATCTAAAAGAAATAAGTTATCGTCAAAAAAACTTTGTACAAATTACTTGAATAGCAGATATGCAGTTCTGATGTTAAGGGGCTACTTCAGTCACAAGGAAAGATCCATTATATTTCGTTTTTATTTCAATATTTTTAAATTTATTTTACAGTGGATAGCTGAGGTTGATCTGTATGCTAGCTGTCATTTTTTATTTTTTAGATTTTGATTGCAATTTTATTTTCTTTTTTAAATAAGAAATGCTTTTATTTTTTAAACCAGATCTGAAACTGAAAATATCACTAAAAATACCAGTGCACAAAAATGAAAAAAGTAAAAAATGGCCTTTGTACAGATCAATTTCAGCTAGCCAATACAAAAGAAAAAATTTAAATGAAACCGAGATATTATTACTGTAGATTTATATAACGTAAACCTAAAAACGCAAGGTTGTATGTTAAATAGAATTTTGCATTAGATGGATCACATTTCACACATCATCAAATTTACCTCATAAATATAGACAAATATGTCTGAAACATATCGAAATACATTAGAGTATCTTTATACTGCATTCCTTATCTGGAATGGAATATAAATTTTTTTTATTGTATAGATCGTTCCCACATATTGCTAAATATGCTTTTTTAAAATGGACCAAATACATCAGGACCCAAATCATTCATTATATTGCTCGTTTTCAAAAACATTTTTTGTAATAGTAATTTTTTTCTTTAAAAAGTTCTAAATTAAGGCGATAAAACTGAATTAATGCATTAAATTTAGTTTCCAGACAGTAGCATTTTTTACAATCTTGAATTTCAGGTGTTTTTTCATGGCATAATTCATTGTTTATATCCGAAAGGTTGTGCGTTATATGGAGAATTGTGTTATAAAGATCTTCTACTGTACAAATTTCTTCCATACGATTAGCATTAGCAAACGGGTCTTTTTGCTTGACTGAAGTAACCTATTAAGAATATAGTATTAAGAGCATAGGGCAAAATACAAGTGACAATCATGCTTAAATTTCTCAATCGTTAGTCCATTTGATATCAATTCCAGCTGTTAATTCAGATTTAAAGGGAAAAAAAAATACTGACTACTTTCATAATCTATTAATGGTGTATTCGAAAAAACGCTTTTCCACCTTCAACAATTTGAAATTTTCTGATACAATTTCAGACACATTTTTAAAAGTAGAAACATAAAACATGCTAAGGGGATTTTTGAAGAGATGTATAAGGTGCCGTGTGATGTTATTTTACGCTCAATTCATTAGAATTTGATTTATAAACAATTACCTTCTCAGTATGATCCCTTTTTTCCGTTTTCAGATCTCCCGCTTCAGAAAAATTGGTTCAAAATGCTGTTTTTGATTGCTTTTTTTGCAATATTTTCTGTATTTATCAAAGAATCGACAATTACGGTATCTTGTGCACTTTCTAAATAAGACAATTTGTCAGTTTGATTTATATGAGAGTAAAAATGAATTTAAAAATAAATCTGAAAATAAGCAGTTTGAATCGAAATACACCCTTAAAATAATAATTTTTTGTCAGTTATAAAATAGTTTTGTAAAATCCATTTTTGATAATGGAAGTTGGTAGTTATGCACTCATCATTGTACATTATACATTAGACATGGGTCTTTTTTCAAAAAGTATACAGAGGGGGAAATGTTAATGAAGCATTGTTTTGAAAATATTTTTCCATTAAATCACAGAAAAATAAATTGTTACATAAATAGAAATTATTTCAACAGGAGTTTACAACGAGTAATTTTATGTTTTAAAATTAATTTACAAAGTAAAACATCTAACCACATTAATTCTATCTGAATTATTGGTTCATGATTTCAATCAAGATGTATAATTACCTGTATAATATCCTTTAAGTCTGCAATATTCATAACCATACCAGTCTTACTATCTACCTAAAATAAACTTTTTTTAGAAATTGCTTTAATGAAATAATAGATTTAAAAAGAAAAAAAAAAAAAAAAAAAAAAAAAAAAAACATACCTTTCCTTTAACAGTGACTTCCACTGTGAATAGAAAAACATTTTAACAGTAAAAAAAATAAAATTCCATCATTATTTAAAGAGTAATATATATTAATAAAGAAAATATTTAATGAAAATAAAAAGCAAATGGACTTGCCGTAGAGTAAATTAGAATTGTTCTATACTGGGTAATTTAAAGTTGGTGGAAACCTTCAAATTAAAAAAAAAAAAAAAAAAAAAAAAAAAAAAGTAAATCAAATATAGTAGACTCCCTCAAATCTGCAAACCAGAAATCCAGAATTCTGTAAAATCCGCACATATTTTATGGATGTAAACAATGAAACTTTCAATTCAAATATCGGGACAAAATTTGATTTTTTTAGTTTTGTGTCAATTCCATACATTTTTTAATTTGTAATTTTCTTGATAATAGTCTATTCATGTTTTTTTTATGAAGGAAGAATAAATTTTGGGGGAAAAATTCAAGATATTGCTGATATCACTGGTAATCAGAATCTTCTTACCAAATATATTTATGCTTTAATCAAATTTTTTTGGTTATTAAGTCAGGCTAAACTTAAAAAAAAAAAAAAAATCCTTATTTTTTGATTTTGATGTGAATTAGTAATGTATTTTTATGAGGCAAGTTTTGTTGAATAACTTTGGAAAAATACAGTTAATCTTTATAATGAACATATAATCATACACTATTGATTATTAACTTGACCTTTGCTATTAGTACTTTAATCATTTTTAAAATTATCTGCAATGACCAGAAATCTGCAGAATTCTAAAATCCGCACAACTTCTGATCCCAAGCTATGTGGATTTGAGGAAGTCTACTGTATAGTTTTTTAATATGGCACTTGTTTTGCAAGAAGAATAGACATTTTTCTTCTATATTTTGGAAGACAGAATGCAAATGGGGGGGGGGGGGGGAGGATATTAATCTCCAGTTGGACATGTTTTAAAGTATTATTTTGTCACATATATATTCAACAACAGTTTTAACATACTTTCATAAACCAGAAAATATGGTATTTTATAATCAAATTACATTATAAGCAGGGACTGATTTACAAATTTGGGGGCCCTGGGCACAGATGCTTACAGGGGGCCCCCTTACAAAGTTACTAACAGGAAGATTAAGTTAAAAAAAAAAATGAAAAATTTGCTTATTAAGATAATCACTATTGACTTTAATAATCACTTTTAAATACCAATTAAAAATTTTTAATTTATCTTTAAATAACTATTTCACAATCATGAAATTTAAATGAGTAGACGTTGTATAATAAATTGCGTAGTGATGATTATCTTTTCTTATGCAAGTTTATACATCTGAAATGATAAAGTAAGCAACAACTAATCTTAAATTTTCAGCAGTACCAAATTATAATTATTTAGATGATTACGGGGCTTTACAGCCTATGAGCTACACTCATCAAAAATAATCTGACTAAAACAGGAACATAATTAAATAAAAATTATTTATTCATGAAAGATAAAAGAAAATATTCACCATAATAAAGTAATTAAATACGGTTGTTTCAGCCAAAATATATTATACAATGTTCGAAGAATACAATATGAACACGGTAGAATGTAGAATGGAATGTGCAATTAATTACATTAGATTTTTAAGTGCTTGCATTGATTCAGGACAATAGTTGAAAAACCTTCAGCAGCATTTAGGGGCCCCTGGGCCTGTGCCCCGAATGCCCTGCCGTAAATCAGGCACTGATTATAAGTAATAACCAAAAAATGCATGAAAGAAGGCACATAATAAAACATGCAACAATAAAAATTTTAAATAGAAATTTTAATATATTTTTTTATTTTCCAATTTAAAAAAGAATTATGATTTATATGTTTATTTAGAATTTTTTTATTTTTACACTGAAATACTTCCCCTCCCCCTTGTTCCTTCCAGCTACTGGAGATATTGAACAATGATAGATTAAATTCACTACTCAACGCTCAAGTTAGAGTGCATATTTCTTTGGGGAAAAGAGATTTAGAAAACACTGGGATAAATTTCAAAGAAAATTTATTCATTTACAAATGGAAATGCTGTGTTAGCGTACAAAATTAGCATTTTGTTCAATTCTAAAAAGTACCTTATAACCAGATTAAGGCTTTTGCATAGTCTATTATCCTCTTCAGACCTGAGGTACACAAATGTGTACCTCCATTCTTTTCCTCATAAAAACTAAACTGTTCGAATTTTTTGCATTTTTAGTTTACTTCTATACAGCTGAATGTTTTTTGCTTTAAAACAAAACCAATAAATGTCACCACTGATGAATATTATCTTCCAAAATAAATATTTTCATTCCAGTTTCGAAAATACCTTCAAGACATTGTGGCCAAGAGAGTAAAAAATATTCATGAATATTTAACTTAAATGTTTTACAATAAAAAATTCTGAGGATTTGCTGATCATTTACTTGCTTAAAGACCTTAATTTTATTATTGCCTAAATTTATATTACTGATAGTTAAACTGATGTTAAGACCATTAGTACTTTCAGATCCATATTTGCAAACCTAAATTACCAGTCCCCTAAAGTACCGATTTCATAAAAATGGCTCTTTCTGTCATTTCAATTACAAAAAAGCAATAAATATATATTTGTAGAGTTATTTTATGTTCAAGTCTGAAGAGGTTCAGTGGTGACCATCCCCCCCCAAACCCAATGACACAAATCTCCCCCCCCCCAAAAAAAAAAAAAATCTTCATACTTTAACACTGACCCCTGCCCCCTAAACAGAATATCAATTATAAAATATATTCTAGTTATAATCTACTGCACATTCAAAAGATAGCGAGTTGAGCATAGCGGAACGAGTTCTTATTGCCCTTATCTAGAATTTAAAGAAAGAAAACCAGTGCTGTAATTGGAAAAAAATATTTATGGGAACTCAATTTTTCATAGATTATGATGCTACCGAATTTTTGCTAAAAGACAATTTGAAACATTTAACCAAAAGCCTTTTTTTTTTTTTTTTTTTTTTTTTTAATTATTATTAACAGTTATAATTATTGTATTGAAGTTTTTATTGTAATTTGCTTTTATTCAATAAGAATAAGGCAACTAACGTCTGTTCAGAACCTTCGCCACCTTAATACTATACCTCAGCTCTAACAAAAAAAAAAAAAAAAAAAAAAAAAAAAAGAAATGTCGGTTGCTATAGCGAATTTTTTTTCGCGTGTGTATGTTTTTTTTTTTTTTTTTTTTTTTCAACTTTGGTACCAATATTTCTTTTTTTAAAGTTTTTTTGCTTTTTTATCGGAGATTAAAGAAATCTAAGAAATTGTTTATAAAACTACTTGGGTCAAAACTTAGGGAACCGTGCACACATTTAAAACATCCGTTTTCGGCCGCCGCCATTTTTGTGTTAGTGCTCAGGCCTAATATTCAAGGAACGGTGGCAGCACGACGGCTTCAAAGCTTGGTCGAACTATCTGCTTTCTTGTTAACTAGAAACAGATCTTCTTAAAACTTGCAGAAATTAATGTTTTACTTGAAGAAAAAAAAACAGATTGCGCTCGCACGCGATTTTAAAACTAGCAAAAATTAACGTTTTGTTTCAAGGAAAAAAATTGCTCTCGCCAGCGATTTTTTTTTCTTTATAGTGACAAATCCAATATTTCTGGGAACGGCACTCCCACGCATTCCCGCCCAATTACAGCACTGAAGAAAACACAGGAACATTTCTGAAAATTCAATGTTGAAAAAATTTAAAAGTGATATTAAATGAATCAAGATTTACAAAAGATAGCGAGTTGAGTATAGAAATGATTTCTTATTGCCCTTATCTAGAATTTAAATAAAGAAACACAGGAGCATTTTTGGAAATTAAATGTTGAAAAAATGGAAAAGTGATATAAAAAAAAAAAATCAATATTTTTTTTTTAAAAAAAGGTAGTAAAAAAAGGAAATATTAAGAATTTAAAAATCCCCCACCCCAAAAAAAATGTACTTTTTCTCAAATTCCCCCCCCCCCCAAAAAAAAACTAAATTGTATGACCTTGCATCACCAAACCCCTCTCTGGGCATCCCTGAAGAGGTTATAGAAGTTGTAATCATATTATATAGGATTTCATTCGGGATCAAGCATCTGAGTGAGTTATAAGCAAAAGTACATTATATCTCAGGTATTTTATTGCCAGTATGTAATAATGTAACACTTAGAAAATTACCTTTTGAAGATTAATTACATTATGTATGAATTATACGGATTCTGCTATTGTTTTTTTACAGAAGTATTTATATTTAAGTGCAGTTAAAATTTCTGACTCGCCCATAACAAGAATCTGTATACATATTAACATACGAAGTTTTTTATGGTCTTATCAGGGCCGTAGCTAGAAGTGAACTGTAGGGGGAGGGGCTCAATTTTTTTTCTCTTTCTCTCTGATGCAGAAAGATAAATTAGTGCATATTCACATTGTAGGTACAATGTTTCTTATTAAACTGTTACAATAACTTCATTTTATACTAAGAAAAGTATATGATGATGAAAATTTTGACTGTATAACATCATGTTAGCTTTATATGTGCAAATAGGGAGCGAGTGCTGAAACATTTATTTTAATTACAATTTAGTAATTCTTCAAAACTGTGAAAGGGTCTCAAAACTAAATTAGAGTTTTCAAAACAGAAATTCATTTAACGACCTTGTATTTTCCTGGGGGGGGAGGGCCGCCCATAGCTCCCCTCTTAACTATGGCCCTGGGCCTTATTGCCTTTATTTGAAAAAAAAATGGCCTGCGTCTCGTTGGGTCATATAAAAAAATATATATATATTATTTTTCATTGTTTTGTGGTACTAAAAGCATAAAAAAGTAAAGCAGACATTTCCCTGGTCTTATTTAAATAAATGAGCAATATTTATAGAGTTCCTTTTAACACAAATACCATATTAAAAAGCTGTACTTGATTTCTAATTTTTAGAGATTTTTGCCTTGAATTAGCAATAAATATAAATGATTAGTTACAAAGAAAAAAATATCTTCAAAAAAAAAACAAATTCTTTGTATGGGTCAAAATATTGTTGAAAATGAATTTAAAAATTGCGTGAAATAAAGCTTAATTTCAGAGTGTTTTTATCTTACCTTTATAATTGTGTCCATGTCCATTGATGTTATTGCATTTTCCATACAACTGTTTGTTAGTTTCGTCATCCAAATGAGTACTAATAAAAAAGAAAAATTCATTGTTTATAGAAGCATGCTTTAAATAATGTATAAAGAAAATGTTATTTTGTAGTTGAAGGCTAATATCAATGTTTCTTTTAAAAATCATTATATATACATAATATACTATATACAGTTTATATATATATTTTTAAGACATGAGATAATTAGAATTACATTCAACCTGTGGAGTCTATGAGCAGCACTAAACGATTCTATACGAGTCAAATAAACGACCGGCTCCCCCATCATCAAGTTGATTTACAGGATATGAACTAAAATTATCTGTAATGTCATCGCAATCCGAAAATATAGTATAATTAGTTTAGAAAATGTTAAGTTTTATCGGCATAAAGATTGATCAGCTGCGGCCGTAACAGGTGTGACTTTGGTAAACTGCGCCATCTATGAATAGAAGTATGAAATATTTAATCATCCTCTAAAATACGAAGTAAAAAGTACTAGGAGAAAATGAAAATTCGGATATCAATCAAAAGAATAAGTTGACAAAAAAAAGTCACATTTGAGAAAGAAGAAGAGAAAATGGAGATGAGATGAATCTACCATTGAAATTAATAAATTAATTCTAAAAATGTGACATTCCCGTTGAAAGTAATTGACAATTGTGTAAAAAAAAAAAAAAAAAATCTCATAGCTGCCTTTCTATAATTAATTATACATTTCCATTAGTCAGAATATATTTTTCCAACATTGGAAAATATTTTTATGATGGCTTTAATGGGATTCTAAGCAAAATTCTTTCTCTTATTTAACAAACCGAAAATTTGAATTATTATTAAACATAAAAACATGATATTAACAGACATGATTATGGGAGTGGTTTGTAATTGAATTCCCCCCCCCCCCCATTTTCTAATAAATGAATTAGATCTTAAATTACAAGTAATTGTTGACTCAGGATGGCAGTTTTTTTCCCTTCTGAATTGCTGCGACCAAAGATTCGGTTTAAAACTAACATTTTAACAGCATTTTCTAAACAAACTTCTGGATTTAGACACCCCTTCTCCCTCACCATAATATATATATATATTAATTAATAAAAGCATTTGTGAATTTTATAAGTGTTTAAATAAAAAGGAATTAAAAAATGTAAAGGAAAAATTAAAAGGAATTAAAAGTAGCCAGTTTGGATTTGAGAGGAGCCAAAATGCTGATTCGGTGTTTTTGGAATATAATGTGCATAGTTGTGAGCTAGCTTAAAAAAAAATTCTATTTGATTTAAAATAACTTTTCTTTCACGAAATACAATATGCTACTTATAACATTTTTTTTTTTTTTTTTTTTTTTTAATTTAATGAGGAATGGTTATTTTATAAACAATTTAAAAATTAGTTTTTCTGTTTCCTTATAGATGTCGCCACTAAATCATTAAAAAAAATGAAAGGGGAAAATCTATATTCTACTTTCATGATAAAAAAAAAAAAAGAAAATATTACAGAAAACAACAAATTTAACAGATGCACAATGCACACTAATTCCAGCGAATTATATGATTAAAATCAGATCTGTTATCATGTTAAAAGATTTCAGCGCCATGTGAAAAAGGAGGGGGGGGGGGGGTACCCGGGCGCGGAAATTTAAGGGAGGGGCAAAATTATAGTATCAACATCATTTTTGGAACGTTGCAAGAAACGGAGGGGGGGGGGGGGGTTCTACCCTTGCCCCGGGAGTAATTTTCTTTTCGCACGTTCCTGAAAGATTTTTTGGTACTGATGAATTTACGTCAAATCAAGATTAAAAATTTGTCATAAAATGCTGATTTTCCCTTTTTTACTTTCTTCTATCTTCAATAGAAGAAAGTATTGTAATCGAAATTTTTTTCGACTTTCGGTTTTCGACTGATTTACACGTTTTAGGGGTCAGAGATTCCAAAAAACAAGTTTTTACAAAATGTCTGTCTGTCCGTGTGTCTGTGTGTAGTCGCCATTCTACCATCAAAAAGTGTATGAAGTTATGCATAGAATTGAACCAAATTTTTTGTGAATGTTTTTGGCTGTGGCATGCAGGTCCTCCTTCAGTTTTGAAATATTCCGCCGGAAGGGGGCGCTGCAATCGCAATTTTTGTGCCATTTTCAATATTGTACCGACCAAAAGCATATGAAGTTATGCATCGAATTGAAAAAAATTTTGTGTGTAAGTGTACGATTATGGCTAGTTGGTCCTCCCTGAATTTGAAAATAATCCGTCGGAAGGGGGTACTGCAATCGCGATTTTTGTGCCATTTTTAATATTGTACCGACCAAAAGTACATGAAGTTATGGATCGAATTGAACGAAATTTTTTGTGTAAGTGTATGGTTATGGCTAGTTGGATCGCCCTGCATCTGAAAAAAATCCGCCAGAAGGGGGCGCTGCGATAGCGAATATTATGCCATTTTTTATATTGCACCACATAAAAGTGTATGAAGTTAGTTCTAGAACAGAACTAAATTTTTTGTATATGATTATTTTTTGGTAAGGCAAGGAGGTCCTCCCTGAATTTGAGAGAAAAAAAAAATCTGCCTATCATTCTATTGTCCATCGGCTCGTGCAGAGACGGAAGTTCGTTTTTACTCCGAATTATTGATTGAAGCAGAAATTTAAGATGAAAATCAAAGTTGGTATGGTATTGAATTAAAATTATTAAAGCACTGAAATAAGTAAGTATTTTTTTTAAATATTAAAATGTACGTATGAGATAGAAGAAAGTTTTGGGATTGGCACATCCAACCAGTTTCACTGTAAGTTGTTGGGAGGGGTTTTAACCCCAAAACCACTTTGGCTGCGCCACTGCTGAGATCTGATGAGGAAAACACAGATCTATAAGAGGAATATACCATAGATATAGAAGTAACTAGATTACGCATTCAATGTTATTCTCCCAATACCTTTTGATTCTGTTGCGGCTCGGTGGCAACATCCATTAGAGTGGCAAAAAGCAAGTGGAACTTGCTATTCTACCACAGTAATGCATAGCAGATATACGTTATTGTGATTTTGTCTGATGCGTTATTAAGTAATTCAAAGAATTGGATTTTGTTTTTCGTTCTAGTTATTATATCTTAAAGTTGATACAAAATTAAAAAAATTGATACCAAAATTGATACCAAAAATTATAATTTTTTTTAGCTAATTCACTCATTCACACTTTTTATAAAATGTAAATGAACGGATTTATTTATCACTTCATTCATGTTGTATTTTAAAAATACCAAAGATTTATTAAGAATATTGACCTTGGTAAAATATTTCATGCTTTGTCTACCTTTGTTGAGCAATGTTTAGCTAAAAAATAATATAAAAATGTGCATTATTAATGCTTTTTTATTCATTTTTTTAAATTTATTTTTAAAATTTTTTTGACACACACACACAAATAAAAAAAATAGCACAGCTAAAATAAGTATTTTTTTTTATTATTATTATTATTATTATTTTTTTGTATTTAACCTTTTGCACTTTTTAGGGGGGGGGGGGGGGGGGCGAGATGAACGATTAACAACTATGGCTGGGAAAGAAATGTTTTAAGTTTAGTGAGTAAGGAAAATTTGACACAATAATTTATTGTCATTGCAAAGAAACATGGGCAGAAAGGAAGGAGAAAAAATATTTTAAACGTCTGGAAATTTTGAAATATTGTGTGAAGAACAAAATAGAAGTTATTGAATGTAAAAGAGGAGGTTAAAAGTTGCAAAGTGAGGAAAAATTTTACTTTAAACATTATTATAAACTTCCTGGAAAAAGAAAATGAAATCATTTAAAATTGTACATCCATTTTTAAAAATTTTATTTTGCTTAAAGAAAAAAAAATAAAAACAAGTTGGAAATTGCACGTAAAGCGTAGCAAATGAGGTTCGTTCGTACTATAACGAAATTTTAAAAATATTCAAATCTTGCTGTTATAGTAAACAGTATTTTGGATACAGTATAGTGGTCGAAATCTTTTTTGTGTTCCTGTAAATATACAGGAAGTAACTTTTATTACACCTCAGCAAAGTATATCATATTCATAAAATGTAAAATAGTTTAATATAATAAAAACACGCCCCAAACAATGTTTACACGCATAGCATTATGTAGTGGAATACTTTTGTGTGGCCCTGTAATTTAATAATACATATTATTTGAATCGCAGATTGCACAGAATGTATATTTTAGTATACTATATATACCTCATGGGTTCATGTCAATTCTGTTATATTCGAAAGAGTTTAACATCATTAAAATGTACTTGAAACTATTTTTTCTATTTATACACGCTTTTGTGTGGCCCTGTAATTTAATAATAAAAATTCTTTGCATCACAGATTGTACAGAATGCATATTTTAGTATATATATATACTTTATATTTTCATGTCAATTCTATTATATTCGAAAGAGTTTAACATCATTAAAATGTACTTGAAACTATTTTTTCCCATTGATCGTATTGTAATGGAATAACTTTGATTGCCCCTCTAATTAAACTATACATCCGATTTTCATAAAATTTGAAATTACTCGACAAAATTATCTAATAATTGTATATTTTAAATTTAAAACGATTACAATGCATTTGAAACTTTTTTCCCCATTCACCGTAATGTAACGGAATAGTTTTGATTGTCCCTGTAATTGATATATGCATCCGATTTTCATAAAATTTGAAATGACTCAACAAAATTAAGTAATGATTACATATTTTAATTTTCAAACGATTCGGTTGGGTAGTTTTTGTGTTGTTGTATGCGGACGGATCGACAGACAGACAGACGGACTGAACGGCAACTATACGTGCTATGTATTTGCATAATTACGAACGCCCCTAAAAAAGATGCCAATTACTGATTTTGATGCGCATACTGTTTTGTTTAACTACCAGGTTAAAAGGTATTTAAAGATAGTTGTTAAAAAAATTCCATTACTCTTATTTATTTTATTCATAAAAAGTAACTTCGCGATAAAAAGTACTAATTGGTGATTAAAAATCAGATTTAAACTTTGAAATATTCACGAAGGATTAAAATATGTATATGTATATAGATATAAATGCACATTTTCATACATTGATTACTGGATCGCCGGCCATTTGCCACTCTAGTGGAGAAGAATCGTTCGCGCGCGGAGAATCAACTTTCCTCCCCGTGTGCGTAATCTAGTTATTCCTACATCTATGGAATATACACAAACAAGCAGCTCTAAAAACTTTGGTGCTGCCATCTATGAAGAATAACGGGAATACTCTTGCCCACACATCCTCAAATTTCGACTCGTGTCAAAAGTTAGCGTTACACTTTCAAAAAAGAAAATTCATAAAATTTTTAATATGTAGACGACCTACTTACACGCATACACACACACAAAAAAAAAACATTTATATTTGAAAAGAAAACACCATTCTCAGTCGTTGTTCAAAGCCCTTCAAAAACCAGGGCTGCCATAAGCGACTTTTTTTTTTTTTTTCTGTTTTGCACCGCTATCTTAAAAATAAAAAGTTCGGTGTACATTTCCCTTGCAAATGCTGTCGAATTGTACATTAGTAATTTTTGTTTTGAGAAAATGACGCGAGGTAGAATCAAGGGTGTAGTGGAGGGTATATGGAGGTACATGTCCAGGGCTATTAAGGGTGTTCTTAAATCAAAAAGGGCAACTTTGTGACACATGCTTTAATTCATTTTTGTTCGGAAATGCATGAAAATAGCAGGTGTTCTTATTCAAAAACTGTTTAATTGCACTCATTTTTCTGTAAAAAAAAAAAAAAAAAAAAAAAAAAAAAAAAAAAAACACAATAGATCTTTCATAACAAGCCTTCAAAGTTGACACTTTTGAACATATTTCCCGACGAAAGCAGAAAAACCGGTCGAAAAGCAGGGGAAAAACGGGTGATCAAGAAATCGAAATAGCTTAGAACTCGATAGGTGATTTAACTATCATAAAACGGAAAAATAGGTTCAATTCGAAATCGTTTCCATAGTCAGACATTCCAATTTTATGTATTTCTGTTAAAAAATGAATTTGTAAATGTGTCAAAACGTTTTTCGCTTGTTGAGCGGAGCAGTTAAGAACACCCTTAACAAACACAAAACGTTTTGACACATTTACAAATTCATTTTTTAACAGAAGGATATAAAATTGAAAGGCCTGACTATGGAAGCGATTTCGAATGTATGTTAATTTTCCATTTTATGATAATTAAATTACCTATCCAGTTCTAAGCTATTTCGATCACGTGATCACCCGTTTTTCTTCTGCTTTTCGACCGGTGTTTCTGTTTTCGTCGGGAAATGTGTTCAAAAACGTCAACTTTGAAGGCTGGTTATGAAAGAGCTATTGCGTTTATTAAAAAATAGAAAATTGAGTGCAATTAGACAGTTTCTGAATAACAACACCGGCAATTTTTATACATTTGCGAATAAAAATAAATTTAAGCATATGTCACAAAGTTGTCCTCTTTGAATTAAGAACATCCTTAATAGAAGTTAATAATAGAGGGGGGGGATGTTATATATTATCTCTCTCTCTCTCTGACGCAGAAAGATAAATTAGTGCATATTCACACTATAGTTACTATGTTTCTTATTAAACTGTTATAATAACTTCATTTTATACTAAGAAAATAATAGGATGCAGAATGAAAAATTCAAGTGTCTAACTAGTGCGAAATTAAACAATATGTTACCTTCCTTTGCGCAAATAAGATGAGCGAATGTTAAAACACTTATTGTAGTTACAATTTAGTATTTCTGCAAAGTATTTCTGTGAGAGGGCCTCAAAACTATATTAGATTTTTTAACAGAATTTCATTTGGATTTTCGGAACAGAAATTCATTTACTCAACTTGGAATCATTTCCAGGGATGGGTCAAAATGTTTTAGGGGGTATCCCTCCCCCCCCCCCATCCCCAGCTACGGCCTTGTACACGCCAACACGCCGTATACTCTATGAATTTTTTTTTTTTTTTTTTTTTTTGAGAAACTCCGTATTCTGTGTTTCTAAAAAAGAAAGCACTGTCATATGCTGTATCCACGAATGTTTAAATGACTCCAACATACACTTTCTGTATATAGTGTATACTTTCTAATTTTTTTTAGGACTACAACACTGGGTAGAATTAGAAAATATTCGCCTGTGGCAGCCCTTCATAAGCTCAAACTGAGTAACCTCTATTATTCAGTGGAAATTATTTGTCAGTTTTATGAAAGAAACAGCGAGCAATCGTTAGAAGAAAAAAAAAAAAAGGTGTGGCAATAAATAAATATAAAAAATAATAACAATAATAATGTTAGAAAATAAAACACTCTGCCTTACTTGATAAGTAACACATTATATATTTGGCTGCAACTTTGTGTTTTGACAATCAAATCTTCTGACCTCCCTATTAAGGGTGTTCTTAAATAAAAAAGGGCAACTTTGTGACATAAGTTTTCATTTACTTTTGTTCGGAAATGCATGAAACTAGCAGGCATTGTTACTCAGAAACTGTCTAATTGCACTCAATTTTTTTTGTTTTTTTTAAACACAATAGATCTTTCATAACAAGCCTTCAAAAGTTGACGTTTCTGAACGCATTTCCCGACGAAAGCAGAAAAACCGGTCGAAAAGCAGGAGAAAAACGGGTGATCACTTGATCGAAATAGCTTAGAACTCGATAGGTAATTTATTGATCAAAAAATAGAAAACTAAGTTCGATTTGAAATTGTCTCCATAGTCAGGCCTTCCCATTTTATGTCTTTCTGTTAAAAAATGAATTTGTAAATGTGTCAAAACGTTTTGCGCTTGTTGAGCGGAGCAGTTGAGAACAATCTTAAAAAGAGCATGTCCTCGGTGTAAAAGTTGAAAATAAACCTATAAACGCAAACAAAAAACAAACCATTCCTATTCCCAATCATTCAACCCTATTATACAGTATATTGCCAACATCCAATATCAAAAATAATAATATAAAATTTTTTTTTTTTCTCCTATTTATTCTGCCCGCAAGCTTTTCGAGTATTTCGTTGGATGGGAGAATCCTTTTTTTCCGATAGATCGGAAAACAATGTCATCCGTCACAGAAGTGATTCTCTCGGAATTAGTCAACTTGTTTGTTTGTTTTGATTTTCCACTCTCGACCACAGTTTGTTTTTGTTTCAAAGGAGAGGTCAAAACAAATTGTGCATGTGAGGCGGGTATCCGCTTCCCTTAATGTCGACCCCGGAAAATGAATGCCTGTTGACAAATGGAGTGCGAGACTGTTCGATTTTACACAATCCCGGAAAAGGAACGCTCGCCCCCTCTTTCCCATAAGCCAGTTTCCCGAAACGTAATTACTGGTAATGAGTTAAATATCAAACAACAAAGGATTAAGGATCTGTGCGATTTCACTAAACAGTCTCAACTAGTGCATAAATAATCATACAGGATAGGACAGTTACCGTAAAATCTGTAATGACACCATTAACTAATGTCATTATAATGATGAGGAGGGGGAGGGGCAACTAACAGGCTTCCGAAATTAATTATGTACTGTATGGAATTTCTTTACGCTCTGTTCTATACTTTTTACATCTATTCTTTGATTTGATTGCATTCTTTTCGAGGCAGACGATTTTCTTAAAATTGATCATATTGTCCAGGCAATACGGGATTTTACCTAGCAAAATTCATGATGGTTCTAGAAAAAGGATTACTTTATGTTTTTCAAATTTGCTGAATCATAATTTTTAATTTCCCACCAAAATCTCCCTCGGGAACCTCCCCAAATTTTGGTAAAATGCTCACCCCCCCCCCTCCAGGAAAAAAGTCTTTAAAAAAAATTACATTATATTGCCAACATCAAATATCAAAAATAAAAACCTCCTCCCCCTATTTATTCTGTCCGTAAGCTTTTTGAGTACGGACCTTATTCTTCATTTCGGTTCGAGATTATAAATATCTCATTTTTTCTTAATGTGACGTCACACTGTTACTGCTTGTTGTACATAAATCATGCAGATGATTACAGAAAATTTTGTTTACACTAAAAAGAATATCAACAGTTTAGAATTTATTTTTTGCTAATAATCCATTAAAAAATGAGCCTTACTCTTCCTTTCGGTTCCAGGCTATAAAAAATCGCCATTTTGCCAATTGTGACGTCACAGGAATACTGTCTATTTCGTTGGATAGGAGAAGGGGAGGATCCTTTTTTTTCCGGACAGATTGGAGAACAATGTCATCCGTCACAGAAGTGATTCTCTCAGAATTAGCCAAATTGTTTGTTTGTTTTGACTTCCACTCTCGACCACAGTTTGTTTTTGTTTCACAGTTGAGGTCAGACACAAGTTTTGCAGGTGAGGCGGGTATCCGCTTCCCGTAATGTTGACCCCGGAAAAGTGTCTGTCGACAAACGGAGTGCGAAATTGTCCGATTTTACACAATCCCGGAAAAGGAACGCTTGCCCCCTTTTTCCCATGAGCCAGTTTCCAGAAACTTAATGACTAGCAATCAGTTAAATATCAAGTAACAGATTAGATGAGTAATGAATAAATGGATTAAGAATCTGTGCGATTTCATCAAACAGTTTCAGATAGTGCATAGATAAACATACAAGATAGGACAGTTACAGTAAAATCTGTACCGACACCATTATATAACTAGTGCCACTGTAGTGACAGAAAACAATTAAAAGGCTACTTCATTCAAATGGAAATACCCGTTCGCTAATACTAATCCTTTGGAACAAATTTATAAAGCTACCTCAGTTACATTTTATTTTTTTTATTTTTGTTTATTTATTTCTTTATTGCATTTGATAGCTGAAATCGATCTGTATGCAGGCCATTTTTTACTTTTTTTGATTTTGTTTACAGATATTTTTTATGAAGACGCTTCCATTTTCGTAACTGGTTTGGAAAGCGAAAGCACCTACATAAAAAAATATCAATGACCAAAATCGGAAAAATAGAAAATAACTCAGATCCATCTCAGCTATCCAGTGAAAAATAAATAAATAAATAAATAAAAATATTGAAATGCAACCGAGATATCTTTACTTCTATAAGATTATCATTAGCGAACAGGTTTTTTCATTTGACTAAAGATGCCCCTTAACATTTTCCCGCCTTGAAATGATATCCTTTGTTCGTTAAGCTGAAGGTTTCACTCAGTGGCGTAGCTATGTTTTTTGGCGCCCGGGGCCAGCAAGAAATTTTGAGCCCCCACCCCAATATAGATATATAACAATTTCTCTCAATTTGGCGCCCCTAGGCCTCGGCGCCCGGGGCGGACGCCCCCCTTAGCTACGCCACTGAAAGTTTCACTGCAATAGAAGCATTATTTTAATTAATATAATTTTACAAATACAGTCGAGTCTCTCTATAACGAAACTGCATACATCAAATTTCTCCTTATAACGAATTTTTAGTAGGAATGGTCCCCTTTTCGCATAATTACATTAAAAACAGTCTCTATATAGCGAAATATCTATCTCCATACAACGAATTTTTTCATAGATTGGTCTTAATTTATTCAGTTTTAAAAAAGTTTCGAAATCATATGGAATCAGTTTTCCATCACTTATTCTTGATTTATCGTCAGTGCTCAGTTTTACATATATATATATATTACTTCTCTCCTTGTTCTTTAAATCCAACGAATTCATCCCACCTCCTACACATTGTGGCGTAGTGGCAGATGGGCTTGCAATAAATTGTAGAAATTTAATTAAATATTCAAGACTAAATTTTATAAACTCAACAACTATAAAATTTTAATGAGAAATGACAGTTACAAATGCTCTGACTTTTCAGAACGGTTGGTTCGCCGGACACCCGGACTTCAAACCCCGATATTGGGTATAGCAGTGGTCTGAGAGAGCAGAGCTCCCTCCAACGTAATCTCGAGAGATCTATCTCTCGACTGTCCGACCAGCAGCCAAGAAAAAAACGTCCTTCCCTGGTCAACATTCACAAGGGGGGGGGGGGAGGAAAGACCTCTTTCTCAGACTTCTTCCAATCTGGATCCAGGGTCAAGGCGTCCTTCTCACATTCGATATCACAGAGTGCCTCCCCTTGACTGATTTCACAGCCCAAAGAAATCTGTACTTAGCAATAGAAATGCAAGCAAAACACCTGTGTAAGGTGACCTCCACATAAAGCGCGGGGGGGGGGCAGTATTGTTCAGGCATGGCACTAAATCCTCGCACACCACTCAGCTGGAGACAACTTGCCCATCTCCTCACTGTCCACATAAAGTTCAATAATTGCGACCACATTCCGATCCTTGAGGACAAAAGGCACACCTGCGGCAGGAAATGTGAAGATATGACAACTCCTTCCCCCTAAAGAGTTTTCCTGGGCTTGACTAGGAAAGCTCCACAAGGATAGCTCGTTCCCTTCAAACACCCTTTGTGAGGCAAGGCAAGGCAAGGCACATTTAAATGTCCTATCACTTAATTTTAACTACCCTTTTCCGAGAACAATTTTCACATAACACCCACCTTGTCTCACTTGGAAACACAATAATAAATAACAATACATAAGCACAATGTTAAACACTGAAATTAAAAATATGCTAGATAATTAATATTTACAACTTCATAGTTTGTTTAAAGAGGCTAAGGGATGAGTCGGCTCAGACCATCGGCGTTCCCATTTTCTTTTCCTGGCTTATGCTCTATTCTAAATTTGAACTGTTGTAGGCATAAGGCCCAGCGCAATAGCCTCGCATTAGCTCCCATCATTTTTTTAGATACGTGAGAGGATCGTGGTCTGTCTGAATCAGGAATTCCTGGCCATCCAGATAATAAGTTAACTTTTTTACTCCAAAAATGATAGCCGCTAACTCTTTCTCTACCGTACAATAATTTTTCTCAGCCTGACTAAATTTCTTGGACAAATAAACTATGGGATGTTCTTCCCCGTTACTCATTTGGGATAACACAATACCGGCCCCAATTTCGCTCGCATCTGATTGGACAATAAATTCCTTTGAATAATCTGGAGCATAGAGTACAGGTTTACTTACTAACTTTCCCTTTAAATTTTCAAACGCGGATTGACAATTTTGCGTCCATTCTATTTTCTCTTTTTTAACCCTCCCCTTTAACGCGTCGGTGAGAGGAGCCGCGATAACAGAATAATTCGGGATGTACCTACCATAGTACCGCACAATTCCTAAAAATGCTCTAATTTGAGTCTTTGTGCAAGGGGTAGGAAAATCTTTAATTGTTTGTATTTTAGCCTCCCCCGGGGATCTTTTACCCGACCCAATCTCGTGACCTAAGAATTTAACGTGGTCTTGGGCAAATTGACACTTAGAAGGTTTGATGGTAAGGTTTTCTTCCCGTAATTTCTCCAATAATCTCCCCACGTCTTT
The DNA here is from genome assembly GCA_964019185.1 of Maratus speculifer. NCBI lineage: Eukaryota > Metazoa > Arthropoda > Arachnida > Araneae > Salticidae > Maratus > Maratus speculifer. The sequence goes on along the minus strand of OZ025295.1, from coordinate 305,778,343 downwards.
CACGTGACTTTCAAAATCAGGAGAATACACCGCAATGTCGTCGATGTATGGCGACGCAAAAATCTCCATCCCCTGTAAGACCTCTGCCATTAACTTACAAAAATAGAACGGCGCATTGGCTAATCCAAACATCATTTTCTTAGGTATGTACGTGCCAAAGGGGGTCACAAATGCCGCATACCTTTGGGCTTGCTTCGAGAGAGGAATTTGAAAATACCCCTTCGTCAGATCCATAACAGTTATAAATGGAGCGGCGCTCACCTTTTGCAAAACTTCCTCGATATTCGGCAAGGGGAAATACATATGGCGCGTAATCGCGTTCAATTTTCTGTAGTCCACACAAGGCCTAGGATCCTTGCCAGGACTCTCAACTAGAATTATCGGACTTGTATAGTCTGACTGACCGATTTCTATCACCCCCAAATCTAATAATCTCTGAATTTCATCTTGCAAAATTGTAATTTGTCTAGGGGACATCCTGTAAGGCCTTGCCCGCACCTGGGCATCGCTCGTGAGCTCTATGTCCATCTCCACTAATTTAGTATTACCCGGATCTGCAGAAAATACCTTCCCATTCTGTCTTAACATTCTACAGAAGCTATCAATTTGACTTTCCGTAGCGCGCTCCGCTAACCCACTTTCCCGCACAATTTCCCGCAAATCGAACTGAGTCGAATCCGGTGCCGGATAAGGTATCTCTGCGTCCCTTTCAGACTCCTGCGGTTCCTCCGGAATAATCAAATTAACTCGTTCCGGCCTGCGGTAATATGGTTTCATCAGATTTACATGATAAATGGTACTTTTGTCCCTCTTTTCAGGTAAATCAATCAAATAATTTGTATCCGAAATTTTTCCTGTTACAGTTCCTGGCCCCAGCCAATTTACAGCCATTCTATTGGGCTTAGAAGTAGCTAAAACCAACACTTTATCTCCCACATTAAAATTTCTAGACACTGCATTTCTGTCATACCAGACTTTCCTTTTCTCCTGGCATTCGCGCAGTTTCTCGGAAGCCAAATCCTGACATTTTTTAAGTCTGTTGACTAAATCCAAGATGTATTCAACAACCGTTGGATCGGTATCACCAGAATCCATCCAATTCTCAAAAACAATAGTCTGGGGGGTCCTCAGATTCTTCCCTAAAACCAATTCAGAAGGGCTAAACCCTAAACTTTCGTGGGTCACCGTGCGTAACGCAAACAGTGCCGCTGATAGATTCTTCTCCCAATCTTCTCCTGATTCTAAACAAAGCACTTTAAGGACTCTTTTTAATGAAGAATGCCATCTCTCCACCACATGACTCTGCGGGTGACAAACCGAACTATGAGTCACTTTGATTCCAAAGCGTTCAAAAAACTCAGAAGTTAACTCACTGGTGAAGGATTTTCCCAAATCACTCTGGATTTCTTTAGGGAAACCCGTCCTAGAAAATACCAACAACAAGGCATCAATCACACTGACCGACGTGATATCTTCCACCGGTATAGCATCCGGATACCTCGACGCTACACAAATAGCAGTAAGTAAATATCTATTATTCTTATGACTCCTGGGTAATGGACCTACGGCGTCTATATTTATTTTTGAAAACACTTCCGAAATTACAGGCACAATTTTCAAAGGTGCTTTCACTTTATCCCTATTATGACCAACAATCTGACATTCGTGACAGGTTTTAACATATTGTTCAATCTCTTGATAACAGTTCGGCCAAAAATAATGCCTCAAAATTCTGTCTTTAGTCTTTGTGGTTCCCAGGTGTCCTGACAATTCATTATGACAAAGGGCCTTTAAATCCTCCCTAAACTTATCCGGAACGCACAATTGCATTCTCTCTTCCCCCGACTTACTCACAACTATTCGCACAAGACGGTCCTTTACAATTTTAAATTCTTTTTCCTCGGCAGTTCTTGCTCTTTCCCACAAAGGAATTAACGAAGGACATTTCAGCTGTTCCCTTTTGAATTCATCCCCCGAAATCTTAGCTAATATACTTTCCCCATCAGCCTTCGGTAGAAATTCCCCATCCTCTTCATTTAAAGTGAGAGGTTCAGTTTCGGTTTCGGATTCACCCGGAATTTCGACTTCCATTTGTTTACTCTTCCGACTTTGATTACGCGTAATTACAGCACAAACAGGTATAGGAGATTCCTTATGCTTCTCAATTAATTCTGCGGTTTCATTACCCATTAAATAGAATCCCTGATCTAAATCATCCGGTTTAACAGCTGCCTTAGTGACAATAGTTCCAAATTCACCTTGAATTGTGACTTTAGCCAAAGGTAAACAAAAGCAGGTTTTATCTAAAGGTTGACGTACCCAAGTTACTTCACCTAATAAATCTTCCGGATTTACCCAACTTTTTGCTAGCAAATCGATTCCACTACCACTGTCTCTTAAACAATCCCTTTCAACGCCATTAATTCTCACTTTACTGATATATGGATCAAAACTCTCATTTACTTCTACATTTCCGACTAATCGGCACACTATTTTTTCCTCTCTTTTTCTTAAACTGGGGCAGTCCGGGCGTATATGCCCTTTAACATTGCATTGAAAGCAAACGACTTCCCTAGTTTTCTCAAAGCGTTTATTTTTTTCTACCTTAGGTAGTTCCCTATTATTCTGAGGCTCCGGTTTCCTCCGATCTTCCGTCCTTTCCTTAAAATTATTCCCTGTTTTACCCTTTCCAAAAGACCTCCTTTCCCAAGGTTTACTATCCGTTTTTTTTAACGTTTTCTTGACGCTCTCATAATAATCTAGTTTGGTCGCTAATTCAGAAGCTTCGCGAAATTCCTCCCAACTCTCTAGATACCTTTCCTTAATTTCAGGGGGAACCCGTTTTTTCAATTGCTCCGTAAGCATTAATTCCTTCAAAGATTGAAAATCAGTCACCTTTGCGGACTCTAACCAATTATCTAGATAGCCACGCAACTCATAAACCAGATCAGACCAAAACGCACCCGGTTTTTTTTTATGCTCCTCAAATCTTAACCTTAAAGCAACCGTGCTTAGTCTAAACCTAGTCAATAACATACTCTTCATGTGATAATAATCATCTCCCTTATCTGCAGGTTCCTTGACAACTAACTCAGCTATCTCTGCAAGTAACAACGGAATTAATTGCGACACCCATTTTTCCTCCTTAACTTTCTCTTTTGTAGCCTGACGTTCAAAAATCATAAAAAATAAAGTAATATCTAAGATTTTCGGATCAAATTTTGGGACTAAGTCCTTTAACTTAACTTTTCTGGTCCCTTCAGTATTTATGGAAACCGTCGATCCTACACTCGCTGTTTCTACAGCATTAGAAAGCCTTAACCTTTCCAATTCATATTCGCGCTCTTCTTTAGCTATTTTGTCTAACCTTTCTTTTTCCCTCTCCTCTTTGGCTTCCCTAGCTAATCTTTCCTTTTCCGCTTCCTTTAATTCCTCTAAAATACGATCTAAGAAAGCTTCCCCAGTTTCCTCATCATATTCCGTCGATTCCGTTATGCCTTTTATAATATCTTTAATCAGGTCTGAATCCGACACATCAACCTCAAATTCTCTGGCTAACAAAATTAAAGTTTGTTTCTTCTGCCTTTTTAACTTATTTAGAAAAGCCATGATAACAATTAACTAACACTCCTATACACAATTCTAACCTTTCAAAAACAAAGAACCTAATCTTTGAGTTATTTCAACATTAAATAAGATTTCCAAAATTTCAATGAGATTTCAATTTAAATATAGTTTCAAAATTAATTATAATTTCAAAATTATTACATTCCATAACTCTTACATATGCTACTCTTTTCACTTTGCCCCAACATAACATACAAAACAAATATCATTACTCCCTACCTTAACTTAAAATATATATATATATGAATGATAAAATGTTTCCAAATGAGACAAAAATAAATATAATAACACATATAAATAACACACTAGAGAAATGCATATACAACAAAAAGAAACCCTTAAACAAATTTCTACATACAATACACTAACTTATCTCTACCACACCCACATAATCGAACATTCCCAGTTCAAATTAAATTTTAAAAAATTAATTTTTCTAACTTTCTCATTGACCAGTACCTTGCAACACAAAAAGCATTTAAAAGGAACTCACCCCTCTTTTAGGCGACGGAACGGGTACTCCACCAGACAATACCAGGCAATCAGTCAGATGAAACTCCGGAATCCAAAAAATTGTCGAACATGCACACGACTCTGGCGAAAGTCCAATTTCACAAGCGATGAAAGTCCAAAAAATTGTCGAACATGCACACGACTCTGGCGAAAGTCCAATTTCACAAGCGATGAAAGTCCAAAAAATCAACTGAAGAAACGGGTCCAGAGTTTTTAACTTAACTCTCAGATCCACACGCGCTGCCACCAATATAATTTATTTACTTTAGCTGTGGCGTAGTGGCAGATGGGCTTGCAATAAATTGTAGAAATTTAATTAAATATTCAAGACTAAATTTATAAACTCAACAACTATAAAATTTTAATGAGAAATGACAGTTACAAATGCTCTGACTTTTCAGAACGGTTGGTTCGCCGGACACCCGGACTTCAAACCCCGATATTGGGTATAGCAGTGGTCTGAGAGAGCAGAGCTCCCTCCAACGTAATCTCGAGAGATCTATCTCTCGACTGTCCGACCAGCAGCCAAGAAAAAAACGTCCTTCCCTGGTCAACATTCACAAGGGGGGGGGGAGGAAAGACCTCTTTCTCAGACTTCTTCCAATCTGGATCCAGGGGTCAAGGCGTCCTTCTCACATTCGATATCACAGAGTGCCTCCCCTTGACTGATTTCACAGCCCAAAGAAATCTGTACTTAGCAATAGAAATGCAAGCAAAACACCTGTGTAAGGTGACCTCCACATAAAGCGCGGGGGGGGCAGTATTGTTCAGGCATGGCACTAAATCCTCGCACACCACTCAGCTGGAGACAACTTGCCCATCCCCTCACTGTCCACATAAAGTTCAATAATTGCGACCACATTCCGATCCTTGAGGACAAAAGGCACACCTGCGGCAGGAAATGTGAAGATATGACAACATCTTTCCACATCTTTCTCAAAACAGAGTCAATTGGATTGATACACATGTGTAAGAGAGGAATCAATGAGAGCCACATAAGAGAGGCCTTCAAAAAGAGGAAAATGTTAACTACAATTTTCATTCCTTGCTAAAATTTTAGCCTTTTATTTATTTATTTATTTATTTTTTTTTTTTTGAAAGCGTAATAATTTTAAAATCCAAACAACAAAAAAATTACAGATTTTCTTCCTCTGAAATTAATGCAAGTCTTCCTTATTTCATTTTCATTAAGCTTTCAAATAAATGTCTATTCTCTTTTTTGAAACAGCTTAAATAATTAAGAAATAAAATGCTAGGTTAATATTTACTTTTAAACATTTCAAATTCTTAATTCAAAAGATCAAAAATAATAGTTGTTCAAATTTTACACATTGAATACGATTTTTAACATCATTCTCTATTCATCGAATTTCTCTATATAACGAATTTTTTACTGGAACGGTGGATTTCGTTATATAGAGACTCGACTGTATAATGCAGTTTTTAAACATTTTGTTAGGAATAATACTCTCAGGGTTATATTCCTATACGTAATTAAATTTTGTCTGTCATGTTGGAAAAAGTTTACATTTTTAAAAAATATATTAAAAATTATAGAAAAAAAACAACATTACAGTTTTGCCCTTTTGTTCGGCGGTCAGGGGGTTAACAAGCTTCTGAAATTTATTTATGTACTGTAATGGAGCTTCTTTATGTTTTGTTCTATACTTTTAACATCTATTCTTTGATTTGATTGTATTCGTTTCGAGAGAGACGATTCTTTTGTAATTGATCATTGGAATGCGTCGTTGGAATTTAAGTGCCTTTATAGTGCCCAAAATAGTTTGGCAACTTTGTGACACATGCGTTAATTTATTTTTGTTCGGAAATGCATGAAAATAGCAGGTGTTGTTATTCAGGAACTGTCTAATTGCACTCATTTTTTTTTTTTTTTTTTTTTTTTTTTTTTAACACAATAGATTTTTTATAACAAGCCTTCAAAGTTGACACTTTTGAGCCTATTTCCCGACGAAAGCAGAAAAACGTGTGATCACGTCATCGAAATAGCTTATAACTCGATAAGTAATTTAATTATCCTAAAATGGAAAAATAAGTTCGATTCGAAATCGCTTCCATAGTCAGGCATTAAAATTTTATAACTTTCTGTTAAAAAATGAATTTGTAAATGTGTCAAAACGTTTTGCGCTTGTTGAGCGGATCAGTTAGGAAATAATACCATTTTTTTTTTCAATTTTTTTTCTTTTAAATCTTACATATCCCCAGCAGAATCTTGTCTGCAGATGAAACCTAAATTTTCTTTTTTCGCTTTTACTACGAATAACTGACAACTGTGAGTACTTTGCTAATTTTTACTGTCGAATATTACTTGCATGTTTTTAATTATGCAATATTATAATCTATGTAAGCATTTAATAGGGTTTTATGCTTTTCCTGGTGGGTATACAATTAAATAAAATAATCCTATAAGAAATTAAATATCTAATTACTTTTTTATGTATTTAACATGTGAAAATTAAATTATCAATGATATTTTACAACTATAATAATATACATAATCATGATAAATTTGTATATATTCCGATAACCAGGGATGTAGTGGAGGGTATACGCCGGATACCTTCTGGGTTTTTTAAAGGAGTACCGTATGCCCTCTGTTTCTCAAAAAAGCTTATAGTATAAACACTCTGGGGTATACCATTTGCCTTCAGTGTATACCCTCTGCTTAGAGCGTATATCCTCTCTTATTTTTTAGACTTACGAAGCTGCCGATAACACAATTCAAAGTTGGTCATGAAAATTAGCAAAAACAGTATAATATATAAGTTTGATAAAGCGGGAGAGGGAGTACAGAAAGCTATAAATGCCGGTTATTCATCAAGATAATTCTATATATATTCAACATTCAATGTACATAAAATATAATCATTCATTACATTGACCATATTACAATAAGTCTGGATGTTTGGACAAACAGCTGGTTATTTTCTAATTAACCTAATATTTCAAAAGCTGATTTCAATAACCCGTAAAGAAACAAAACAAAAGTTCCAGTCTGATTGCGAAATAAATGGTCGTTTTACAATTTTCCTAACGCTCTTCGCAATTGCTGAATGTGGGAACAGTGATAGAAGAAATTATTGTTAATTTCAGTATTATTCCACAATGTCACTAAGTATAAAATTAGATTAGATCCTACCTGATCACAGTAGATAGTAAACAGAAGGCAATAGTGGAAGACACATTGTACTTGTGTAGAAGGTGGAACAAGAAAATCCAGTTGACACGGATATAACACACTTGAAAATTTATTTCTTGATTATTACACTAAAACAAACAAAATAAAATGTAGTTAGATAAATGTTAAGAACAGTTATATTGAATTTTAAGACAGGTCCTCTCAGTGTATTTTTTTTAGGAAGCTACATTAGCTTTCCTTTGTTACACTAAAGAAAATCACAGAAAGGGAAGGCATGTCTTTCCCTCTGAGGACCTATAACGAGACTAAGGGTCCTTCAAAAGTATCTGAAAGTTCTCAACCTCTTGAAACAAAGGCAATCAGCTGAGCTTGCATTTATATTCATATGTATGGAGATTTTAAATGTTTGGTGCTGCCATCTGGCGCTAGTCTCCATACTTACTGCTCTTGCTTAAAGTTCACTATCATAGTTGGATGTACAGTTGCATGGGACAGCTCTAGTGCTGCCCTCTAGTGAGATGACTCTGAAGGAAAATGGATCAGTGCAATATTTCACATACCTCACAAAGAAAACTCACAATGTTTGTGTATTTGCTGAGAAATCTCATGTTGCCCTATAATCCTACAGCAATAAGCCTAAAAATTATCAGGCTGATTGAGAAACAAATGCTCATATTCTAGTTAGCCTAAAGCTTTATTAAGCTCTTTGCAATCAGCCTGAAAAATATGAGGCAATCTTAGGTATTTTACTATAGCTTCTAAATAAAAAACACAAATAGTTCACAAATATTAAATTTATTCTATCATCCAAACATCGTTCTTTTTTTATATCAGTTATTCATTAATTACTCCTTCTGTCCTTCCTTCAAAACACATTTGTTCCAGTTTTAAAGTATTTTAGAATCCTTTCACACTTTTCCACGCGCGTAGCCAGGGGGGGGGGGCACCCCCTCGCTTGTGCAGATCCAAGATTGATTATTTTAAAAAATCAAAATTTATAAAAGAAAAAGGAAGAAAAATGTAAACAAAGTTAGTTCAATTAGTTAATCAAAACTAACACTCTATGTTTTGAAATGTGATAAAAGAAGATACCTTTTTCTTTTTAAGAAAATTATTTTATTCATCTTTTTTAAAACTAGAATATTTACTAGAATCTGTATTAATCACAGTAAATCAAAAAAGTTGGTTTTATAATCCCAATTTGATGTCGTTTCTTTATGGAATTTTTTAAACACCTTTCTATTGCATGCATATTTCCATAAAAAATTAGAGTAAATTCTCGACAAGGATAGAAACTACTATTTATATATTTGCTTTTGTTATCTAAAGTCTAGATTGGAGCAAAAAAAAAAATGAAAGGAAATACGGATGTGAAACGATAATTTACCATGTGATTAGCCTGGAGAACGGAGGGGGTGGAAGGTTGTACAAATTAGAGATGAGACAGGCTCAGCCCCTGCACAAAAGTCCGAGCCCAAACCCGGGCCCGAAGCAGGCATGAGCTCTATTTTCATTTTAGTGTTCAGGCCCTGGGAGGGGGGGGGGGCTCGGACTCTATTTTCATTTTAGTGTTCGGGCCCGGGGGAGGGGGGGTCTCAGGCTCATTCTTTCTGATAATTAAAAAACATTTATGTGTAGAAGAGATTGAAAGAACTACTATTTTCCTTTTAAAATTATTTATTCTTTTTCAAGTTATTTCAGTGTTATTTTGATCAAAACGAAAGAAAAATAAAAATATTTTTTTTATATATCTCAATAGTTGATTGTTGCTTCAAAAGAAAATTTGTGATGTATGGAGATTTATATCTACTGCATTTCCGTCGACGATTAATTGATAAGGCGCCTATCAAAATAATCATAAATAATAAATTAGCTTCTGGTTGGATTTTCGTTTGAGGCAGAGGATATTTTTTAATTCGATCGTTTATTTATTTATTTTGTTAGAGAATGATTTCTTCGTTTTTGATGCAGACTAGATGCTTGAGGTTTGCAAATTATTTGATTGTGCACGAATCATAATCGTTCTTCATATGATAACAGCATTGTGATTTTTTTTTTCTGTTTGTCATCATGAATTTTGCTTATGCTGATGATTTCCCTTCGTAAGTAAACATATTTTACATGTTATTCCGATTGAAAACATTCGATTAATGTTTCTTCTTTTCCTATAAAAACAACGGAACTTTAAGATACTGTATCAATGTTTTAATGTGCATTGATTTTGAGGTTCTCGTCAGTCATGGGGAATTGTTAAGAGAAGTGAATTGACTATAGATAAATGTACAGGGATGTAGTGGAGGGTATACTGGGGTGTACGCCGTATACATTCTGGATTTTTTTAAAGGAACACCGTATAACCTTCTGTTTCTCATGAAACCATTAGGATGTACTCTCTAGAGTATACTCTGTGCCTTGAGCATATACCCTCTGCGTCGATCGTGTAAGCTGTGGTTTTTTTACGACTACACCCCTGAAGATGTACTCTTTTTGTAGGAAATTGAAAACGTTTTTTGATTCTTCAGCATACAAATAGTAATTTCTATAAACACTATCCATTTATTCATTACACTTCTTTAAAATATTCACCAAATTTTCTTCTTAAAGGACAAGAAATATGGGAATCATTTTAGGTATGAAGGATATTTTTATTTGACACCAAATTGCTCTTTTCATAAGCTTGAATTTAAATTTTTATTTAATAGTAAATTTTATAAGAAATTTTTTAAAATGGGATATCACATTTGAAACAATTTTTAAGTATTATTAAATCTTTTATTTATTTATTTTTGTATACATTTTGTATCGGGCTCGGATGGGCTTGGGCTCCAATGTACTAAAAATCTTTCGGGCGCGGGTTTCAAAAATCGAGCCCGAACTCATCTCTAGTACAAATCTGTGCTTCCTCTGAAAATAAGAAATGATGCTACGCAAAATTCAAATTAATATGGAGGTTGGTTTGATGGTTTGCTAAATTTCGTTTTTTGGGATCATATTTTGACATTCGTAGGGGTTCATTTTTTTAATGGGGAAATTTTATTTATTCACGAGAAGAAAATATAAGAGCTATTTTTCACTTTAAATTGCATACTACAAGTTATTTTAATGCTACTTTGATCAAAATGACGGGGGGAACTAAAGTCGAGCTTATTTATTTTAGTATTTCATTGCTGTTTGAAATGAAAACTTGTGATAATTACAGATTTATATTTACGGATATCTTTATTTTATATCTATCATCTTTTATCTATATTTATATATCTTTTTCTTATCCATTAGCAGCGTCGTGCGAAAGGGGAATCGTAGGGGGCAGCTGCCCCGGCGTGGAACTTTAGGGGGCGCCAAATTTATACTACCAACGTCATTTTTGGGCTGTTACAAGAAAAAGTTGGGTGGAGGGAGCGCCAAATTGTAACTTTGCCCCAGGCGCAGCTTTCTCTTCGTACGCCCCTGTCCATTTGATTTAGTTTTAAGCAACTTTTCATCCTTCTTCACGCAATGAAAAATTGCGTTTCGGTCTTTTTTAAAAGAAGTTCCACACAATTATACCTTCCGCAAAAAACTTGTCTAAAACGGAATTTTGATAGGTTTTATGAGGTTCCGTTTTATTAGGTTTTATTACATAAGATGTTGTTTGTACCCAACATGTTCAGGTTAAAAAATTTGGGCACCCCCCCCCCCGTTCAAAACGCTGGCTACGCCTATGCTTTTCACAACATGCGAATGAATTTCTTTTTCATATTCGACGTTGTTAAAATTAATGTTTTTTTCACCTAACAGTCAAAGACTCCTCAAGCGCGAAATCAAAGAATGTCTAATATGTCAGTCGTCTTTACTAAATTCAGAAAAAGTGTTCTTTTATTTTCATTTATAAAAATGAAATAAATAATAATTATATTAATAATGACAGCTCTCAATATACTTCTCTGGGTGTCATCCGCTTCAAAATTTTCCTTCATTTCAAATAATAAGAATACAAAAACCCAGTGGCGTAGCTAAGGGGGGGCAAGGGGGGCGTCCGCCCCGGGCGCCGAGGCCTAGGGGCGCCAAATTGAGACAAATTGTTATATATCTATATTGGGGTGGGGGCGCAAAATTTCTTGCTGGCCCCGGGCGTCATAGGATAGGTCAAAACATAGCTACGCCACTGCAACCCTGTTTTGTGAGTTGAACAAGCGAGGAAAACGTCCAGACGAACTTTTATCTGTTTAAATTGTTAAATGATAATTTGCCGAAAAGAAATATTTTAAACAGTTTTAAGAAAAAAAAAATCATACATATTTATGATACTCTGGGACTGTATTGTATATTTATTTTGAGTAAAATAAAATTCTAATTATCTTCACTGAAAGATCCGTTCATTAATGCTGATCCTAGGGAAGACATTTATAAATATTTGGTTATACTCGGTTACATTTCAATGTTTTTAAGCATTTTTTTAACAGATTTTCTCAATATTTTTTACAACTTTAGTTTTTTTAATTAAAAAAATAATGTTATTCAATTTTTTTCTTGCTTATTTCTTTGCCAAGTTGTTTCTACAAAAATCTCTATGAATTATGACTATCACTATAACAATATAGCAAATTTACGGGAATGCATTATTTTTTTTCTACGATTTTACGAATGTTTTATTAATTATATTTTAGATTCATGTATTTTAGATCAGAGATATTTTACCGTAGCTTCTAAATAAAAAACACAAATAGTTCACAAATACTAAATTTATTCTATCATTCAAACATCGTTTTTTTTGTATCTGTTATTCACAAATCACTCCTTCTGTCACTTCGAACTTCCTTAAAAATATGCTTGTTCCAGTTTTAAACTATTTTAGAATCTTTTCACAACAACGAACGAAATTCTTTTTCATATTCTAGGCTAAAGAAATGTGTTTCGTTTCGCATAAAAGTCAAAGCCACCTCAAGCGTGAAATCAAAGGATGTCTAGTAATAGTCAGTCGTCTTTTACTAGGTTCAGAAAAAGAGTTTAAAAAGTGAAATAAATAATAATAGTAATAATAATGGCAGTCCCTCAGTACTCGTCTGGATGTCTTCCGCATTAAAAATTTCCTGCATTTCAAATAATGAGAACAAAAACCCTGTTTCGTCAGTTGAACGAGCGAGGAAAATGTCCAGGCGAATTTTTATCCGTTTAAAGTGTTAAATGATAAATTGCAGAAAGGAAATATTTTTTAATGATCTTAAAAAAAAAAATACATTTAGATATTTATGATACTGTGTAACTGTATGCTTCTGCTTCTTTTCAGCACTGTAAACTTCTAATTATCATCACTGTAGTCAAGTGAAAAGATCCATTCGCTAATGGAAGATATTTATAACGATTTGGTTATACTTGGTTGCGTTTCAATATTTTTAAGCATTTTTTTTTTTTTTTTTTTTTTTTTAAGATTTTCCCAACATTTTTTACAATTTTAGTTTTTTTTTTTTTTTAGTTTTTAATTTTTTTAAAAAATAAAATCTGTTAATGTTATTGAGTTGAGTTTTCTTCCCTTGTTTATTTTTTTGCTAACTTGTTTCTACAAAAATCTCTATGAATTAATTATGACTATTACTTAAAATTACAGCAAATTTATAAAAAAATCATTAATTTTTTTCTACGACTTTTCGAATTTTTCATTAATTATATTTTTAATTCAGCTATTTCAGATCTCAGATATTTTACTGTAGCTTCTTAATAAAAAACACAGATATTAAAATCAATTTTACATCTTTTTTTTTTAATATATCAGTTATTCACCAATTACTTCTTCTGTCACTCCGAACTTCTTTTAAGGGTGTTCTCAACTGCTCCGCTCAACAAGCGCAAAACGTTTTGACACATTTACGAATTCATTTTTTAACAGAATGATATAAAATTAGAATGCCTGACTATGGAAGCGAATTCGAATCGAACTTAGTTTTCCATTTTATGATCAATAAATTACCTATCCAGTATTAAGCTATTTAGATCACGTGACCACCCGTTTTTCTCCATCTTTTCGACCGGTTTTTCTACTTTCATCGGGAAATACGTTCAAAAACGTCAACTTTGAAGGCTTGTTATGAAATTTATAACAGAGTCAGTCGTCTTTTACTAAAATCATGGAACAGTTATTCTCTTTTCATTTAAAAATGAAATAAATAATAATTGTAATAGTAATGACAGCTCTCCGTACTGGTCTGGATGTCTTCCGCATCAAAAATTTCCTGCATTTCAAATAATAAGAATACAAAACCCCTGTTTCGTGAGTCGAACAAGTCAGGAAAATGTCCAGTCGAACTTTTATCTGTTTAAGGGTGTTCTTAAATCAAAAAGGGCAACTTTGTGACACATCCTTTAATTTATTTTTGTTCGGAAATACATGAAAAAAGTCCTTCCGGCAATGCCAGGAGGAAGAGGTAGCTTTCATATACTTATTTATTTATTTTAAATTAAGTTATATTATTCAAATATACGAAGTTCAAATTAGTGGAACCCGATTATATAAGATTGAATACTAGTTTTTGTCAATACTGAATAGTAATAGGAATTTTTAGAAATTAGTCATCTTTTATTCAACCTGGTTTTATTTTAAGCGATTTATAAATTCGCCAAATTCCACGATATCATGAAGCGTATGCCATTTTAAAGCAACATGATGGATAAAACAAACCAATGAGCTTGGTCGAAATCTTAATTCATGTGCGCATGCACACTCACATCGAAATCGATTAATATATACGAGTGCTGTCGCGGGCAAATTGATTTTAAAAAACGAAGCTCATATTAATGAAACCCGATTTTATAAGATTGAATACTAGTTTTTGTCAATACTGAATATTAATAGGAATTTTTAGAAATTAGTCATATTTTATTCAACCTGGTTTTATTTTCAGCAATTTAGAGAGTCGCCAAATTCCACGATATCATGAAGTGTATGCCATTTTAAAGCAACATGATGGATAAAACAAACCAATGAGCTTGGTTGAAATCTTACTTCATGTGGACATGCACTCTCATATCCAAATCGATTAATATATACCAGTGCTGTCGCGGGCAAATTGATTTTTTAAAAAATGTCACCCACATTAGAAATTCAAACTGCTATATCTCAGGCGTTTTTTAAGATAAAGACAAAGCAAAAAATACTCCGGAATTCATTATTAAGATAAATACATTCAAAATAATCTTTTTTCAATTTCTAATTTTTTATTTGTACATCATTATACATTTAAAAGGTTTTTTACAAACTTAAATAGCCGCCATTTTGAAACAAGATGATGGATGAAGTTGGCTAGTGAACTCGATCAAGACATTGATATGTACTATGTACACACGGAGTTATATCCAAATCAATTGATAAATATGCGTATTATCGCGTTTAAAAATGTCAACCACACTGGAAATTGAAAGTGCTATAATTCAGCCATTTTTCAAGATATAGATGAAAGAAAAAAATGTCCTGGAATCTTTGTATCAAGGTTAAATACACAAAAGAAAAATCTTTTTCAATTTCTCACATGTTTGTACCTAAGTTTAAATTTTAAATTTTTTTAAAAAATTTAAATGGCCGCCATTTTGTAACAAGATGGCGAATGATGCTGGCTAACGAACACGGTCGAGACATTTGTATGTACTATGTACATACCAAGTTTCATTCAAATCGGTTCATAAATACGTTAGTTACAGCATGACAAAAATCAGATCGTTTTAAAATGTCAGCTATAAGAAAAATTCAAAGTGCTATAACTCAATCTCTTTTAAGATATAGACAAAATAAAAAGTGTTCTGGAATCGTTGTTTTAAGTTCTAACACATTAAAAAAATATGTTTCAACATTTAATTTCTTCGCAATAAATTTTAAATTTTTAAATTTTTTAAATGGCTGCCATTTTGAAACAAGATGGCGGATGATGCTGGCTAACGAACTCGGTCGAGACATTTGTATGTACTATGTACATACCAAGTTTCATTCAAATCGGTTCATAAATACGTTAGTTACAGCATGACAAAAATCAGATCGTTTTAAAATGTCAGCTATAAGAAAAATTCAAAGTGCTATAACTCAATCTTTTTTAAGATATAGACAAAATAAAAAGTGTTCTGGAATCGTTGTTTTAAGTTCTAACACATAAAAAAATATGTTTCAACTTTTAATTTCTTCGCAATAAATTTTAAATTTTTAAATTTTTAAATTTTTTAAATGGCTGCCATTTTGAAACAAGATGGCGGATGATGCTGGCTAACGAACTCGGTCGAGACATTTGTATGTACTATGTACATACCAAGTTTCATTCAAATCGGTTCATAAATACGTTAGTTACAGCATGACAAAAATCAGATCGTTTTAAAATGTCAGCTATAAGAAAAATTCAAAGTGCTATAACTCAATCTTTTTTAAGATATAGACAAAATAAAAAGTGTTCTGGAATCGTTGTTTTAAGTTCTAACACATAAAAAAAATATGTTTCAACTTTTAATTTCTTCGCAATAAATTTTAAATTTTTAAATTTTTTTAAATGGCTGCCATTTTGAAACAAGATGGCGGATGATGCTGGCTAACGAACTCGGTCGAGACATTTGTATGTACTATGTACATACCAAGTTTCATTCAAATCGGTTCATAAATACGTTAGTTACAGCATGACAAAAATCAGATCGTTTTAAAATGTCAGCTATAAGAAAAATTCAAAGTGCTATAACTCAATCATTTTTTAAGATATAAACAAAATAAATATTCTGGAATCGTTGTTTTAAATTATAACACATAAAAGAAAACATTTTTCAATTTTTAATATCTTCGTATTTAATTTTAAATTTTAATTTTTTTAAAATTTTTTAAATGGCCGCCATTTTGAAACAAGATACCGGATGATGCTGTCTAACGAACTCGGTCGAGACATTTGCATGTACTATGTATATACCAAGTTTCATTCAAATCGGTTCATAAATACGATAGTTATCGCATGACAAAAATCAGATATATATATACATACTTTTATAAATACATCCAAAGTTATTCAGACAATACCATTAAATAAACCAATGAAACCAGTATTTTTATAATCATATTATTAAAAACAGTTGAAGTTTTAAGAGAAATAGAAGGCAGATTACCAAATTACTAAGAAATATATGGATAAATGGACATTATATAACCAGAGTAATTCATATATTACCATACAATAAACCAATGAAACCAGTATTTTTACAATCATCTTATTGAAAACAGTTAAAGTTTGAAGTGAAATAGAAGGCAGATTACCAAAATAGTAAATGGATAAAAAGACAGTTGAAGGTTTTTCTATTAAACTACTTCTTCAGGGGTGTATAGTTTAACAAAAAAGCAAAAACATCCAACCAGTTTCTGTTATGAGTCGTGCTGAAAGCTAAGAATTCGACTCACAATACACCCGACTGGCTGGAAGCTATTAACATGACAAATTAGTAGAAAGATACTCATTGAAGAAAATAAAATCAATATGACAAAATAATAATAATATAATATTTCTTTAAAAAAAGGATATATATGTAACGAGAACGGCGACGACGTCGAGATTCCACAACACCGTACAAGCTCCCGTGCATCACCAGGGTTGATACAGCACATTTATTAATATCTAATAATCAGCAGCAAGGTTCTGTAGCCGTAGTGTAAATTTTCAAGCAACGAAGGAGTTTTATTGGGAATTTCCCCGTAAAAAATCAAGCCATTAAGTCTTTGCAATTCATATTTAATAGTCATAAAGCAAACGAAGTCATTCCAGCATTAAGCGTTGCACACATCGAGTACTCCAAACTTCGTGAAATAATCGACATCATTAAATATTCCAATTTATCGGACAAACCAAACGAACGTCTTACTAGTTTTAAAGACAGATGCATTCTCACGCTCTTAAAAAGCCAAATGAAAATGGAATATTTTCACGACAAACTAGCTCCCTCCTACTCCGCGTCAATCAATTTAAAAATCCAATTAGGATTAACTCGAGTCTAAACGTCAAAAGATGATCAGCTCTGATTGGTCTAAGGAGGCGTGTCCTCGGGCAGGATCTATATTCTTCCTCGCAAATAACAAGCCCTTTAACAACGCGCATTAACACCGGTCACGCGATGTTAAATAAAAAATAAAATTAAAATCCCGGGAATATATCAGAAAGTAAAAAGGTTACGAAATACTTCCAGCCTTTTTTAGAAGCAAGCAATAATTTATTAATAAATAAAATAAGAAAAAGAATTTTAGCTGTTACAAGTTAATACATTACGAAACTAAGATTGAAATACGTTCCACAAATTTTAGAATTAAAGTTAAGAGAGAACAGAATGGCGCAATTTTTTTTTATTTTATTACATATATACTAAAATATTTACCATTACCCAATTCCTAGCAAGATTTGTAGTGCAAACAGATACAAACTACATGTGACTTACTAACAGTCAAAGTTATGGTCATAGTATAAATCACATAGATAATAAAATAAAGTTGTAACAATAATTATAAAAATTAGTAGAACATATATTATACTATATAATTCATAATATATTTAGAAAAAAAATAAATGCTACTGTTAGAAGTATTATATTTTTATTTTTAAACAATTATTAATATTACTATATTAATTATTTAACTAGAATATATTACTACAACTTCTAGTAGAAAATTGTTTTAGTGCTGCCATCTATAGGATTAATATATTAATTAAATTATATGCTTATGGTGCTGCCCTCTATTATAGGAAAAAAATAAATTATTTAATAGCTAAGAATTTCCAAGAATAATTTCTATTCTAATATTTTACAAATAATTTCTTTAAGACAAATACAATAGAAAAGCATATCTTATCTCAATACCTTGATCATTTTTAAGTTATGCATATTAGTTTTTATATATGTCAACATTTGAACGGAGGGTGGTTTTGGGGTCTGGGGGTCATGATCGGTGAAAATATACCGAAATTTTCTGGAAGTGCTTTCCTCCGGACGGCTGCAATAGGTAGCTTTTACTTTTTGCAATGAAAGCTATCTAATAGCAGGTGTTGTTATTCAGAAACTGTCTAATTTCACTCAATTTTCTGTTTTTTAAAAAACACAATAGATCTTTCTTCACAAGCCCCCAAAGTTGACGTTTTTGAACACATTTATCGACGAAAGCAGAAAAAACGGTCGAAAAGCAGGGAAAAAACGAGTGATCAAGTGATCGAAATAGCTTAAAACTCGATAGGTAATTTAATGATCATAAAATGGAAAACTAAGTTCGATTCGAAATCGCTCCCATAGTCAGGCATTCCAATTTTATAACTTTCTGTTGAAAAATGAATTTGTAAATGTGTCAAAACGTTTTGCGCTTGTTGAGCGGAGCAGTTGAGAACAAACACCCTTAAGGCTTAGTTGAAAACTAGAAAACAACTTCATCTACAGCTCTTATGTAAAGCTTAAGCCAGCAGAATGTAATTCTGCTGTGTAGGATAAAAAGCAAGAACTGCGGTTAAATGCGGAAAATTAAAATAAATGGGTTCTTCCACGCATAGTCGCGCACAGACTGTATCATTAACGTAAAAAATAAAAT
Organism: Maratus speculifer; assembly: GCA_964019185.1. NCBI lineage: Eukaryota > Metazoa > Arthropoda > Arachnida > Araneae > Salticidae > Maratus > Maratus speculifer. The sequence continues at coordinate 305,759,501 of OZ025295.1, read as the reverse complement.
AAAAAAAATAATAATAAAAAGTAAACCGTCAGTATCATTTGCACTCAACATTTTAAACGCCTTTTCTACGTTTCTGGCACAAAGCAACAAAAGTATTTCGAAATCGTTTCTAAAAGAACAGGAGTTATTTTAAATTTAGAGTAAAATTTTTCCTTAAAGCCATTAAAAAATCATTTGTTGCTGTTGTTATTGTTCTTGGCTCTCTATCATTTAAATGTTAAAACGCATAATAGTTCGTCCGGCCATTTTCCCCCATCCGCATGTCCAACACACGATACAAGGATTTGTTCTTGTTATTAATTCCTAATGCAGGAAATTTTTAAGCGGAAGAGGCATATTCAGACGAGTATACTGTGAGATGACATTATTATTTTTTGACTGAAAAAGAAAAGAAGCCTTTTCTGAATTCAGTAAAGACGAGTATTATTATAGGCATCCTTTGATGTTCATTTCGCGCTTCAAGAAGCTTTGTCAAAACTCTTAAAAGTGTGAATGACTCTCAAATATTTCCAAACTGGAACAGGTCAGTTTTAAGGAAGTTTGAACTGCATGGCCATTTTTTATTTAAATTAAACAACTTGAAGCATTGTTTTCATCATAATCACATTAATTGTTAGTTTGAATTATTAATTATTTTGATAAATGCAGGGTGCTCATATTTAAACGACACTATTTTAAAGTTGTCCACAAACAAAACTATTGTTCGTAAAGTAATGGAATTTTGTGAAAGACATTATTAATAAATGGGAATTTATTAAATAATAATAATAATAATAATAATAATAATAATAATAATAATAATAGTTCAATATTTTGCCACCAGAAGGCGATTTTTAAGAAATTACACGTTTAACATTACAGTAGTTCAGAAATTTTATTTAAGGGTGCCAACAATTAAGAGATATTATTTTGAAGTTGCCTATAGACAAATCTATTGTTCATAAAAATGTGAAATTTTGTGAAAGACATAATAAAGGAATGGAAATTTGTTTAAGCAAAAATAAAATAAAATAAAACAGTTTAAAATTTCGACACCAGAGGACTATTTTTAAGAAATTACACATATGCCCACAATTAAACGACCCAATTTCTAAAGTTGTCTGTTCTTGAACGCATGCAACCTAGCTCATTAGTCTTCTTGAGCCCAGTAACGAAAAATGCAAAATTTAGTCAAAATCATTAGAACCATTTTTTTTTTTTTTTCAGTGACCCCAAAATGACCTATTAATGGAAATTTCTCAAACTTATGATCTAGCCCAATAATCGGAATTTCTGGAACATATGATCTAGCCCAAAAACGGTATCTTACGAATCCTTGTCAAAATCATTTGATTCGTGTCTCAGACATAATTAGCTTGATCCGAACCCATATAGTGATTGAAATTGACTTACTAATCGACTTTTGTCGAACACGCGACATAGCCCAATGGTCTTTTCGATCCTGAAAACGATTAGAAGACTAATTTCAATCAAAATCGTTCAAATCGTTTCCTAGAAAATTAGCTTGACCCATAGTCAGGGCCTTAAATATAAACTTGGGGGCCCCGGGGCAAACTAGTGAGACCCCTTGCGCCCGGGGCAAATTAAAACATTGTCCGGGGTGCAGTTTTTTTCCGCACACACCGATATTTAAACGTGCACAGTATGATAAGCCTAAAAAGATGAAAGAGGGAATTTGTTTTTTTATTTTTTCGATTTTGTGTTTTTATTAATAGATAAGAAGAAAGATTTTCCAGAAGTTTTTAGATGCTTTTTATGTTATTCAACTGATGAGGAGCCCATATTTTTTTCCTTATACTAGCTTCGGTGGGATCGGCAAACATGCTGGCGCGACATGACACATTCTGCTGTCTGCTTTAGAGCTGCTTTTTGCTACGTTTGAGGTGCAATTTCCGATTCGTAGCTTTTTAAGTACTGAATACTAAAAAAAAAAAAAAAAAAAAAAAAAAAAAAAAAAAAGGAAAAAAAAAAGATTTCAGCTCTTCTAAATCAACTAATTTACTGGCACACAAAGTAGGACAACGACCCGAACGAAAACTCAGTCAGGTTCTGTCATCAATAAAAATCATCATATCTTTACTGTTGTTAACTATTCCTAAACTATACACCCTAGGCGACCAATTTCTTCTTCCTTAAATGTATGCTAAGCAATAAATCATGTTATATTTATTCATAATTCAATTTACTTATTCAATATTTCGCCAAAACGGAAGACTCAGATATAGAAATCAAAAGGTCTATTTTTTATGTAGTGTATCGCCAAACATTGTTCCCATTACGTTTTTTTTTTTTTTTTTTGCTTCTTAAAAATTATAATCTGTTCACTCATTTCATTTAAAAATATATTGTACTTTCATTTAAAATGGAAACATCTAAAATTATCGATATTCACATCTTTCTTTCTTTATTTTTTAAATGAAAATCAAAAAACATATTAATGAATGCCTCAAATATTAATATTAATTTCAACTTCAAAGCATTGTTTCATTTTATCATGTGAAAAATAAAAATAAATACAAACTGACAAGTTAAAAAATTGCTATTATTAAGATTTGCATCCGGCCGGCTAACATAAAAGTATCAAGAATTCTTTGCGATCATGGCAATTTTTATGTAGTTTTATTTAAAAAAAGAAAAAAAAAAAAAAAACTTTGATTTTTTAAAGGGAAACTTTGCATTTGAAAAGCGATGGAATCAGCTTGTAGTTGTTAATAACAGTCACATGACTTGGACTATCATAATACATATGAGATGATGGCGATAGAACAATATTTGGCAACTTATCACCTGTGCCTGGCTAACATTAAAGTACCGAAATAGTCGCCTAGCATATAAAAAGTGAAGTGGTCGGCCTGGAACTATTGATGACAGTCACATCATTTAGGCTTTTATTATATAGATTGTAGGATTGAAGGAAGTGTGACGCAGTTTTAAAAGCATGAATCGAAAGTTAGTTCAGTGTATTTAAAGCAAAAAAATCTCTTACTGACACTTTACAGGACTCGTGTTTATTTAAAGCAAAATATTTGCATGAACACTGCGATATAACAAACTAAAGAAAGAGAGATGGGGGGGGGGGGGGAAGGGAATTGTAAAATCCTGGAGTCCGGCTACAAAAAAAATGACCATGTGTCACTTCAGGTGACTCATTTTTATTTAAAACAAAACATTTGCATGAACACTGCGATAGAACAAACTAAAAGAAAGGATAGAAAGAAGAGAGAAAGATATAAAACCTTGGATAGTTAACCAAAAATTGACCATGTGTCATTTCATGTGAATGTGACTCTGATCTCGAACAACTATACTGTGGGAAAATCATTTACCGGGAGTATTTTACTGTGAGTGATATCTTTCTCTGGCAAATCTCTGGAACGTGCAACTCTCCACAAGGAAAAAAAAAAAATCTTAATACGATCTGCTATTTGTACTAAGAGTGCAGTTTAATCAATTGAGTAGTGCTCATCATCGCATTTTATTATTCCGTATCCCTCGACCTCGTGTTATATAAGTAACAAAAAAACAAGACATCACGTCTTCTTTTTATCTAATTTATGTAGCGACTCGCAAACAAAACAGCCGCACAACCAGACACATTTGCAAAATGTATCCTCTTAAGCCATCGAATCCGATGCCTTAAGTTCGTATTTATATGCTCACCCACGTACGCTTTTACAAAGATAGTGAGGCAGTAAGACTGCGCAATCGTTGTACAGAGGTCAAAGTCACCGGCCAATTGCTAAAAGCTCTTTTGAGGCATGATATATGAATAGTTCACCCCTTCTAGAATTACGTGATTTTCTATGGGATAGCACTGTTTTTTGAGAACTCTTTTTATCTTTATTGTACGTTTAATGGGCAACGTTTCGCAGAGGAACTGTTTGTCTTTTCAGTTTGATCCGAGGTCAAGTTCAAAGCCGTAGTAGATCAAAGCCTTAAATACAAGCATTTGCTCTTAGATTAAGTTCACAAAATGGTCAAATGTGTTAAGATAACACCACAACCCGGTTATCTCTAACGTAGAGCAAGGGCACTATAAATGCTTTGAAACTGAACGAAATACTATAAAATAACTGAAAATGAAAACTATGTTCACCAGATTCCGGAAATTTTCGTGATTTCTGCTGAAGTAATCCGTCTAAAATATCATTTTTATGTGGTCGTTTGCGATTCCGTCTTAGCATAATTTATTGTATATCTTCTTTTTGTTTGTTTTACTTTTAATACCAACGTAGAAAACCGTTTAAAACTGAGCGAGGATACCTTTTAAGACTAAATAAGTGAAGAAAATGTAGTGTCTTTCGTCTCTCTGCAGATATTATTTATATTTTACTCCCTGTAGATAAAATTGGCTTTTCAAGATCAAAAGTCTTCTTTTCATTATCCCTTCGTTGGTCACTCTTAGGCCCTTATCTTAGATTAGTAATTTAGTAATGAAGGAAAATTGAAAAGGGGACATTTCTCCTTGAAAAACCGATTTTTCCTACAAGGACTATAGTACCAGTGTCATTACTAGAAGTTCCTACATGCTTTGCCTCCTCTTTTCTTTTAATGTCATCTTTGTTTAAAAAATATTGGTGTTTTGTCAGTCTTGGCCAATGGTAGAAATAATATTTATCAGCGTACTATATGAAGAAAGAATAAAATCAAGAAAGCTTTAGTCAAATACGATTTATGGTCCCTTTTCTAATCTTATCTATATTTATACGCTACGAAAAAATAGGGATTATCCAATTTCATATGTTCTGACATTTATTTCTCCAGTTTAAGTTTTAATTCTTGAAGAAGTGGCGAACTTGGTCGTTGCTGCAGTAGCGTAGCTATGTTTTTTGGCACCCGGGGCCAGCAAGAAATTTTGCGCCCCCACCCCAAAATAGATATATAACAATTTCTCTCAATTTGGCGCCCTAGGCCTCGGCGCCGGGGCGGATGCCCCCCCCCCCTTAGCTACGCCACTGCGTTGCTGAAAAAGATATGAGCGACATTGCTCTATCATGCTTTTTTAACGTGTCAGACAAAATTTGTATTGTTAAATGCCAACTCTTTTATTTGATCATTTATAGGGTTCGGCGAAGAATTTAGGACGATATTCAATATACTGAAACCATCCCCGTAAAAATATCTAACTCACAAAGCAAGTCTGAAAAAATTCCATCCAGTAGAACTTTTATAAAAGGTTGATTTTTCATACTGGTTAAAATGATCATAAGATTTTCTCAATAATTTTGTAACTAAGCCAAGCAGAGCAATATACAATATTCTGAAAAGTAATCTAGCTAACAGTTCAAGTCGTACCGAAATTTGTTTAACAGTTTTCAAGTTATAAATAGCCGGAACGAAATTATCATTTGCATTTTCTATATATAATTGACTAGTAAATGTCATATCACATGTTTATTTTTTTTGTAAAAGTAAAAGATACTTTGACATAAGAGTGCACATTTTATTGTTATTTTCTCTTTTTAAGTGCATTCGTAAAAATATATAGATAGTATCTACACTATATGGCCAAAGGTGACCAGCCACTTGCGATTTTTGATGTTTTGTTAAATAACTAGAAAAATACATGAGGAATTGTCCTGCAACTCCAGCAGGTCATAAAGAGAACAGGTCATATATTTCCGAAAAGATTTTTTTCCCGGAACTTCATTGGGAACCGTCAACAAATTGAAAAATAATGCATATCTTTTGGATAGCCCTGTGAAAACTAATGTAGCAAAAGCGTTCAAACTATAGATTATGATTAAGTAGCTTATTAAAATAAAGTGTGTTTATTTTTATGATAGCATGTATACTCGTAGAGAAATTAAGGTTTTCATGAAAACACTCCCAAATTTTGCAAAATGTTTTGTTATAATTTACAGAATTCTAAAAAAAAATGTTCTTTTAAGAAAACGTGACAAACAGTATTGTACATAATATACTGTGATCAGAAGTACAAAATAATTAAAATTGTAGGAATAATGAGCAGGTTTACTAAATAATTTTTCACTGAGCATGCGTGAAAGCAATCAAAATATAATTTGCACAATGTGTTGGCTAAATGTATAGAGCAAATTTTGTAAAAGGCACAAAAATATAAATTGAAAATTCTAAAAGTTATCGTCGATAGAATAAGCTAAAATTCCGTTGTGCACCAAAAGAAGCAAAAAGGTGAAGGGATGTATCCATATATCCATTCATTAGTGTCAATAATATTGCACATACTACTGTATTTCGATACAACCCCTTATCTTTTTGCTTCATTTTGGGAACAACGGATTTTGTGCTTATTCTATCAACGATCATTTTTAAAATTTTCAAGCTATGTTTTTGAGACTTTCAGGAAAGTTGCTCTATACATTTAGCTAACACAATATGCAAATTATATTTTGATTACATTCACGCAAGCGCAGTGAAACATTATTTAGTAAACCTGGCTCTTTTTTCATACATTTTTTATTATTTTTTAATTCTGATTACAGGGTATTGTGTACAGCAGCGGTTTCCAATCTATGGGTCGCAGAAAAAAACGAAGTTTGTTATCAAAATATTTCTTTTCATAATATTTCAATCGAAAATCCTTATTTTCCTTCTAGATTAATATACGGACAGAATATACAGAAAAATTTAAATCAGGCAGCTTTGCGGTCCTTGTTGAAATTCAACACTTCGTGCTTATGAGAATATGCTTTTCCTATTTCGCTGTTTTTGAAAGACAAGTACTGAGACAAACTACGTGTTAAGAGCACACACTAGTCACGCGGTAAAAGCCGAGCGCTAATGTAAAGTCTATGGGAGCGTTCTTTTCTAATATCTCGCTTAATTTTCAATATTTTTAAATGATTTTTTTTTCTCAGGATAGCTGAAGACATTCTATTACCGGGCTAGTTTGTACTTTTCTGATTTTCGTTGTAGTTTAATTCTGAGGACCCTTTAAATTTTGGATTCAGTGAAATTCGAGGTGTTGTGCCCTTTTTACTCTTATAAAATCTATTTCAGCAAATTTCAGAAAAAATTAAAAACGCTTCACGGAATATTAGTGTTTAAGCTTTCCAATGATATGCTTTCCATATTTCTACTGCAATTAGGCTGAGCAAAATTTGGAAATATTTTGATCAGAAATGGAATAACAAAAGCGTTTTAATTATATGCGCTCCGCCTCTCCTGCCCTTTTGAAAATTACAATTGGTTAACACCAATCCATTTTAGCAAATGAAAGTAACTTTTTTCCTTTCATTGTATTTCCTTTCTGTTATTGGTTTATAGAAACGTGTTAAAATAACCTCCCTTATTTCGAGGTTTTGATTTATTTTTACTTACCCATCATACGTAGTATAGGGTAAGTCTTGCAATCGTTTTGAAAATCGAAAATTTTTTTTTGACGGATTTACACGTTTTAGATAGTGGAGATTCCGAAAAACATATTTTTAGAAAAAAAAATTTGCCGTCCGTCTGTCTGTCTGTCTGTCAGTCTGTCTGTCTGTCAGTCTGTCTGTCTGTAAACGCTCTATCTCCCGAACAAATTGAGATAGAGACTTGAAATTTTGTATGTACTTAGTATGTAAGAATGGGACGAACCCTATTTAATATCAGCAACCTCGATTATCCGGAACTATTTTTTTCGGACTCTCGAAAAATTCGTTCTGATGAAAGGTACATAAAAATTTTCGAATTTTTTTGTTCTAAGGAATGGACGTAAAAGGCAATAAAATAACACACATTTTGCATATAGAATGAAGTCGATCGGATTGTTAGTTGCCGAGATATTTGTAATCTTGTTTTCCACATTCTTCGATTTTTCATGACCCTGTATTTCATTCAAATTTCAATTCAGAAGTATATTTTAATTGGAAATGAGACGCTTAATCCGATGCAGTTAATTGTTAGTTAATGGAATTATTATTTTTGGAGTTATAAGGATGTTTCTTTTACGCAGTTCGGTACCACTTGAGTAGTTTGGCGTTTTATATAATTTTTCGAAATTGGTAATCAGCAGTTCTTTAATATAGCATTACTATGTATATTAACAATATTTAAATGTTGTTTATGAATAGCAGTGCATTGTATAAATAGTTTCACATGTTTTATTTTCATATACATATCCATGATGGGTAAGTATTAAGGTGGTTCCCAACGACTAGTTTCTACAATTATTGATAAATTTTAGCTAAAATGGTCTTGAAAAAAATCAACGACTTCTAATTTTTTGTTTTTATAAAACTAACGCTATTTTACTATTATTATATAACTATAACTAACTTCCAAGGAAGAAAATTATACATTTCTTTGTATATATATATATTTTCAAGTCCATACAAAACAAGGTAGATTTGATACAAATTACAGTAAGCTCCTTTTTAGCAAAAAGGAAATTTTGATAATTTTAAAATATAATTGGAACTTTTGTGAAATACATAGGTAGCATTAAAAGGACAAGAGCTATATTTGGAATTTATAAATTTCCTTATACAGCTTGCAAAATACATGAAACAGGGGGGGGGGGGGGGGGTGCAAAGAGAAAACTGCGCCCGGAGTAAAGTTCAGTTTGGCGCCCCATTCCCTGAACTTTTTCTTGTGACAGACTAAAAATTACGTTAGTAGTAAAAATTTGGCTCCTCCTAAATTTCGATCCCGGGGCAACCACCCCCTTCGTCCCCCTCTTTTTCGCACGGCGCTGCAAGGAGTACATTTTGAGGAGGCTTATTCAACACCGCGCCGTCCGAGGGGGGGGGGCGCCACATTTATACTATCAACATCATTCTTGGGCTGTTACAAGAAAAAGTTGGGAAAGGGGGCGCCAAATTGAAACTTTGCCCCGGGCGCAGTTTTCTCTTCCCTGTGTTTGTTTTTGGTACTATACGATACTAGGCAGCCCAATTTCAGTCCAGTATTATTAAGTAAAACAGTAAAAAAAATAAGCATTTTCAGTTCGAAAAACAGTTTTATCAAAAATAAGCAGAAATTAAAGTTAGAAAGTTTTAAAGATTGGTAATTTTAAAATTGTTGATCAACTTGTTTCAAACTTTAAAGAAATATTTTTTAATATTAATTACTTTTGAGGAAAACGATACACTTTTAACAGTCGTTAAAAATGGGGAATTTATCCTGCGTAATACATTTTATTTTAATATAACATAAAGGTATATTTGCAAAGACAACGAATTGCAAATATTTATCATTATTTATCTATACTAATATTATAAAGAGAAAAGATTTGATTGTTTGTTTGTTTGCATTGAATAGGCTCCGAAACTACTTGACGGATTTGAAAAATTCTTTCGCCGTTGGAAAGCTACACTATTTCCGGTGAACATAGGCTATAGTTGCCGCTTAAAAGGATAAAAATAAAACGCCGGATAAACGAATCAAAAGCAATTTGAGAAACTAAAGGTTACCTGGCCCACTAGACACATAACAATCACTGAAACACATATGAAAATCGTAACTATGCACCCCCTCCTCCCCCCCCCCAAAAAAACAAAAACATTTTAAACTTTTTAGCCCGACCTGATATAAAACCGTGTTTTTTAATTTTTAAAACTATTTAGCAATTACTAAAAAAAGGAAAAGAAATGCTGAAACGCAAATTAATTAAAGTTAAAAATAAATCACGAAACGATTGTTTTGGAGTTTTCAAAAAAGTTATAACAGATAGTAAATATTTTAAAGAGTAGTGAGCATCAAATATGGGGAGGGAGGATTTTTTTTTTTTTTTTTTTAGGAGGAGCAGTCAAATATTTAAAATTGTAACGTTTTCTACAATTTCAAATGCGGACTGTTTCAATAAGCCTAGGGATAAATATTACTTATTTAATTTAATATAAAATTATAAAGAGGAAAGATTTGTTTGTTTGTTTGTTTGAATTGAATTAAATAGGCTCCAAAACTACTTGACGGATTTGAAAAATTCTTTCACCGTATGAAAGCTACACTATTTCCGGTGAACATAGGTTATATTATATTTTCAAAAAAATTATTTCAAATCCTTATTAAAATGCCAATATTGTAACCCAAGGTGTAGAAAAATGAACTTAAAAAATCTTTACATCGCGTGCGTTGCGAATACTATTGATTATAGAACAAAATAATGTACTACGACTTTGTTAACATGTAATTATCTACAAAAAATGTCGCAACAGCATATGTCTAACTGTTATAGTTATGTCACAATAAGTGTTTTTTATTTTAAAAAATAATTAAAATGCCGTTTCTGTAAAAGCTCTTTATTGTTACTTTGGTATTGATTCTTATCAAAATAAATTACTTTAAAATCAAGACTGATTTAATGGTTGCCGTTTACCCCGCTCGACTAGGCTGCATCATAATGTGTGATATAGGCGTCACTGGGGCACGGGAGGAGAGTCAATGTCAGAGACGGCATTTTAATTATTAGGTTATGAGTGTGTGTGTAAAAATTTATAACTTGAAATTTTTCTTAAATATCCGTGAGAAGTCGGGGCGGGCTGCTATAACCTATATACATAAAGCAAAATCGTGTTAGTTACACCATTTATAACTCGAGAACGGATGGATCGATTTTTATGAAATTTTGTATGGAGGTATCTGACACATTAGATTAACATATAAGCTATTTTTTATCCGACTACCTAAAATGAGGGTAATGTTTTTAGTAGTTGAATTTAATGAGATGAAGTGGTAGAAATAATTTGCGGTGTCAGCAGTGGCGGGGGACTGGGCGACTTGCTCTACCCGAAGAAAAGCGAGGGCGGGCGGCTAGTTATAGTATAAAAGTAAAAATAATGAAACTGTAAGGCAAAATATAGCAATTTTTTTAAAGTCTGCTATTCAGCAAATTTTACTCTCTAATACTTTTCAGAATTGTTTCTTCTTTGGAGTTTCTTGTCGACGTTCAACTAATGCAGCTTCTATCGAGCAGAAGGCTTTTGCATGTTCCAAAACATCATAGTACAAAGTATCGTGGACAAGATTTGTCGAGATACTTACAAACTTTACAAGTTTGTATATATTTAATGGGTGACAATTCAATATAACATTGTAAAACTTTTAGACGATTTTGCAGTTTTTAGCAGTTTTTGTTTATCCTGGTACAAGGGCAGATCTGGAGATTCCTCAAAAACGAGGGGGGGGGGGGGACTTTTCAGAAATTTGGAGATTCCAATCGCACCTGCAGCTCGTGTCGGGACATTTTTTTTCATCATGAGTAGGATCGAGGCTAATTTCTTTCGTTGCAGGTCGGGTTTCGGTCCGGTTTACTTTCATTTTTTGCCGTTGTTCTGGTTAAATACTTTTTTTTGCGAGTCGTGTTTGGGTAAGGTTCAATTCTACTTTGCCGCTGCGGGTTGGGTTGGGGTCCGGTTCTCTTTCTTTATTGCTTCTGGTTGGTATTGGGTCTGGTTGATTTCTATTTTGTGTGTGTGTGGGGGGGGGGGGGTAGGTCCGTAGCTAGAAGTGAACAATAGGGGGGCTCAAGTGAATGTAGGGGGGGCTCAAGAGAATGTAAGGGGGGGGCTCATAATTTTTTCTCTTGCATTGCCACAGAAAGATAAAGTTATGCATATTCATATTGTAGGTACTATGTTTCTTATTAAAAAGTGTTCTAATAACTTCATTTTATACTAAGAAAATTATAGGATGATGAAAATTTTGAGTGTATAGCTGATCAAAATTAAACATCATGCTAGCTTCTTATGTGCCAATAGGATGAGGGACGTGTTGAACACACTTATTTTAGATACAATTTAGTAATCCTGCAAAATTGTGAAAGGTGTTCAAGACTAAGTTAGATTTTTGAACAGAATTTCATTTGAATTTTCGGAACAGAAATTCATTGAGTGACCTTGGAATCTTTTCCAGGGGGGGGGCTGAGCCGCCCATAGCGCTCCCTTAGCTACGGCCCTGGGGGGGGGGGTTGAGTTGAGTACTATTTTATTAGCGCTGGTTTGGTTTCGGTCAAGTTGAACTCTTACTTTTTTGCTACTGGTCGAGTGGATTTTTACGTTTTTCTTACGGATAGAGTGGAATTCTACTTTTTATTTGCTTTTCTCTGCATTCTTTTTTGTTCCTGTAGTTGTTTTGGGGTGAAATTAATTTACACTATTTTGGGTTCTGATCTGATTCATAGTGAATTTTCAATCTCGCAAGAAGGATTCGATTCGACCCAATATTTTAAATGAAAGTCTAAATATTTTCTCCGTTATGGACGAAAATAGTTTAAAGAGTATTATAAAAGAAAATATCGAAGATACTATAAAATGAAACTATATAAACGCCATAACAGACATTTCCAAATAGTTAATTATGAATATTTAAGATTTTACATTTCAATTTACATGTTAACACTGCTATTCGCAAGTGTTAACATGTACATTAAAATATCCATACGGAATGTCTCGAATAGAAGATACCTCTATTTAACGAACACTTTTCAACAATTTAGCCATCTTTTTTTGGTTGATTCCGTTATGAGTATATATTAGATATTTATTTTCTATATAAAAGATAAAACTGATATTAGAAATATAAATGTCGACATTTTATAATTCCACTAAAACATGAATTGTTTTTCTTTCATTTCGATTCTAAATTGACAAAAAAAACTTTGGTCGGGTTTTGATTTGATTTCCAATGGTATTTTCGCGTTCGGATCGGAAGCAGGGCAATACTATACGCTCAGGGATCAAATTTTTTTTTTTTTTTTTTTTTTTTTTTGTCGAATATTTGAAAAATGTAGTTATTTTAAGTGCAATTCTTAGAGGAACGCTCTTTTCTTATTCAAGGGGGGAACACGAGAATCCTCAAGGGGAGCGATTTCAAAATTTGGAGGTTCGGGCAGGAGGTGATATTTTTCATTGCTGATGGAGATTATTTCTAAATTTTGCAGTGAGTCGTGTTCGAATCGGCTTGAGATTTTTGCTGTGGGTAGGATTTGGGTCAGTTTGACTTACATTTTTCAAATTCGGTTCTGTTCTCGATAAAATTTCACTTCTCAGAGTAGCACTCAGGTTGATTGGTTGGTTGAATGGGGTTTTATGGCGCAAAGTTACATCAGGATATGTTTCGCAAAGAACAAGGTGGGGATTCGAGTTAATTAGAAAGTTTTGTTAGGGATTTTTTTTTTTTTTTTGAGTTTGTTTTTTGTAGTAGGCCGGATAGATTTATACTTTTTTGCTACGGACCAAGTTTGAGCAGGCTGACTTAGGAATAGGTTTTGCACTAAAGAGCAAATACTAGATTTTTTTTTCTTTATAAATTATAACATTCAAGTTGAAGATGTAAAACACATTTTTTAATTCTATTAAAATACATGAACTTATTTTCTTTCATTTCAATTTCAGGTGTTCGGGTAAGGGCTCGATTTGACATAATTTGTAATTTTTGAGTTCGGATTGATATATTATAGGTCGGGTTGACTTTAAACGTTTCGGATTCGGGACATTTCTTCTTTTGGATTTTGACAAACTCGGATCTAGTATAAACTGTTTGATGACTGGATTTTTCAATAGATCAGACAATTTTTTATATGAAAAACTATATGTTTGAATATTGACGAGTACATTATATATAGATTCATTTTTCTACTTAAACAAAAAAAAATATTGTTATAATTATATGGGATACCTTTCCCAATTTCCTTCAAATATTAGATTGATTTTTTTTCATTTTGGATTTGTTGATCTGTTTTGTATCAGGCTATTCGATACTGAATCAGATTTTTTTTCTTTTATTTATTTATTTATTTATTTATTTTTAGCGAGCTTGGGTTGGGTTAAAATTGAATTGCTTTTTGAGCCTGGGCATGGAAATTTAGGTTCGGGCAGACCTCTAAAAGAACGAAGTTCACGCCAGGCCCGAAGTGGAAGAAAAAATATAGTGTGGTCAAGTTTTGCAGAAAAAAAGTAAGATTTCCGAAAGAGTGAAGACTTGAGTAGAGGTCTGAACGGGCTGGAGTTTCCAGTCTCGCCCCGGCCCGGACCGAATGATTGTTATTTTGGCCCGGCCCGGTATAAAACAAAATATTCGGCCCGAGCCTGGCCCGCTCGTTTACACTTTTACATTTCTAGGCCAGGCCCGGGCCGTACAGAAATCAGTGAAAACAGTCCAGGCCGAAATCGGCCTGCATCTTTTTTTCGAAACAAAATAAGATTTTTATCATACAATTAAGATTTTTTAAAGATTACTGCATTCATATTTATTGGATGATTCTATAGAAAAATTTTACTGACAATACACAATAAGAACATTAATGATTACTTAGGTTCTTAGACTTTCAACATTCAAATAAAGATGCACTAAAAAATTACTATGGTTTAGAATAAAAGAAAAAAAAAAAAAAAAAAAAAAGGAAGTTAAAATTATCATAACTTTTGAAGCTGTGTAATAAAAAGTACATTTATGAAAATACTTCTTTATCATTTTATCAAAGATTTTCTCAAATTTAGAGGAGCTATTTTTTATGCATTTCTAATTTCATTTCATTTTGGAAACACATGAGTTTAACAGGTGTTTTTATTCAGAAACAATGTAATGGAATGGCGTTGTCCATTTTTTGATAAAAGCAAATACAATGCGCAACACACTATATAAAACGCTAATTTTCATGATATTTATGAAAATATTGGGAAAATTAGAGTTTTGAATCGCATTTCCGGAAGCGACAACATGCAAAAGGAGAAAAATCTGAAACCATGTGACAAGAATCTCTTATACCTTAACAAGTATATACAAATATCTTATTTACCAAAAATGAAATATGCTGTTCGATTCCAAATCCCTTCAATAGTCAGGATTGTCAACTTTGTATCTTTATAGTTAAAAATTAGTCAGAAAATGTGTCAAACTTTCGTGTTGTTCAGAAATGAATTTAAAAAACACCAAGGAGTATATTTCCAAAAAGTACTTTAACAGTACGTTAATAGTTTTTATCCCTTTTACATATAATGTTGTCTGCCCTATATGGCTTACGAATAATTAAGTCTAGTTCTGACCCCGACTATATGTAGAAAAACAGTGCAAACCTGATCTTGACCCGGCTCCAGTTTGCCAAAAAATTATTATACCCGTATAGACTCAAAGCAACTGTCCGATGCTGATTTCTACGCTGTACACGTTACATTTATGTATTGATGTTGTTAAACTAGTATCTACTCGTGACGCACATTTATACTTATGGTCGTTAAACCCATATTCATTGAAAATAGACCTCATTTTAGCGTTTTTACCGAAATCTTTATAACACGCCGGCAGGCCCGTTAAACTTTTTTATCGGACTGGCTCATACGGCCTGTTTATTTTTTTTTGCCAGTCTGATACAGGTCGATGCAGATCTCTAGACCTAAGCAAGTCCTAGTCTCATGAGTTAAAACTGGCCCGGCCCAATCCGAGCAGTGACAGCTTCGTCCGGTCCGATCAGGTCGCACCGTTCTCAATCTTAAACACGATTCATTTATCCTATGGACATCTAATATCATTTTGCAGACCCTTCATTGGGCTCAAAGGGAGAGGGGGCGATCGCCCCATCGCTTCTGGTATTCATCATATTGAAATCTTGCTATTGAATCGCATCTTTTTATATGTCGACAGATGGTTCGTGGGAATTATTACATTGTTCTGCAATGAATAATAAATTTTGAAAGAAAACTTAATTGTAAAACACTGTAACATTAATAAAGCTAAACTGAGTGTGCGGTATCTTCCTTTAAAAAAAAAAAAAGGACGGCGGGAAACAGATGACCAATTTTAACAGGTTTATTATGATTATACATAAAATGGAATGTTTTTATGGAAATTCTTTTTAACACAGAGTATACACGAAACAGCATTTCATTGCATTTCATGTTCAAAGTAGTGAACATAATTTAAATACGCTAGGGACAGTTTTTCTCCGAAGAGCTTTTTACAACCGAATTCTTTTGTGTAACTCTGTAATTGAATGGCAAATGTTTTTCGCCAAATATTATACCGCAAGCATTCTTAAGTCCATTTCAGAAGTTCGTATAAATTTCATTGTTTGTAAAAGAGTAACATTATTACAACAATACATCGCGAAATTATTTTTAGACCAGAGTATAATAGATTACTATGGAGATCCTCTGTGTGTATACTGTAAGTGCTATACATGACATATTTTTTTATAATTGTCTTCCAGAGTACCTCTGTAATGTATATGAATTTCACTACTTTTAAATTAGTATAACGCTCCTTGAAACACCGCAAATGATTTATCTACATAGATCATAATGTAGCGGAATAATTTTGAGTGATCCTACACATTTCTTATGTTTCTTCAATTTTTTAAAAAGTGTTTAATTTTTTAAAAGTAATTTTTGCTCCTTAAAAAACTTTGTTAGTGTTATGCAGAATTTGCAAAAAGTCCTTAAAAATATTTAAGTTTTCTGTTTTCTATTAATTGGAGGTGAAAATCTGAGTTCTCTGAAAGTCTGATTTAGAAAAATAATTTATATCATCCTTGCCCCCCCCCGCCTTGTATCAAATATTCGTTCCCGCCTTTTGCTCTCATCACAGCCTTCAATATTATCCCTTCCAGAAGTATCACTTCGCTGTTTTGCTGTCTATCTCACTGTATCCATGTTTACACAATATTGCCACTTTGTTGTAACAATAAAAAATCTATCACAAAAACTCCTCCCCACTAACTAAAAATGAGATTTTTCCCTCTCATCCTATTAGTAAATGCCTAGAATTTATTCATTGAAATTTTCCCACATTTTATTTTTTTAAGCCCATTTGTTAATGTTTTAAAAGGCAAATAAAAGTAAGTCATTTAAAAAACTTCTCCATCCCACATACACACAAAAATAAATAATTAATAAATTGTTTCTCCCCCCCCCCCAGCTCACAAATTTTATACTTTTAAAGTCATCGATTTTTCTAAAACTTTTACTGTAGTAATAAATAATCAAACATAGTTTTACTCTTAACCCCACAAAAATTTATGTTTTCCCGCTATTTCTCCTTACCAAGTACATAAAATTTAGTCTTTAAATCTCTTTATTTTGTGTTTAGCCATATTTGTTAATCTTTAGTCATATAAAGTAAGTCATCTAACAAATTCCCTTCATCCCCCTCCTAAATAAATACTTTTCATTTTTTCCTTCTCAGAAATCTCCAACAATTATATAAAGGAAATTTTAAACCAATTATTTATATGATTTGCGATATTCGAACGAAATGTGGTAATTCAGCATAAAAAACTTTTTCTAAATTTAAAGGGGGGGGGGGCGAGTAGTTAACCTTTCTCCCCTATACTTATTCAATGCATTCTTAAAACTAATCGCCCCCTGGAGGATACCTTCTTTAAATATTCACGGGCTTCCTAACCCAAGCCACCTGAATGATCTTTCTCTTTTCTTTTTCCTCCGATTTCTATTGTCTTCCTTTTTTCTTTGTTTCACTCTCGTTGTGGTTTTTTTTCCCGGAGGTGAGGGCAATTTGTATGAGCCGATATCACTCTGTATATCGATGGAGAATTGTAAACCACCCACGTGTTTGCTGTGTGTAACGTCACGTGTTTGTAGGAAAGAGTAGAAGTTAACCGGATTCAAACGCAACCCACAACAAAAAGTAAAAAATTAAACCCGACCAGCAGCAAAAAATAGAAGCGAACCGGACAACAAATTTTGTAAAATGATCGCGGAGAAAACACGAATTTCTTCAAAATATCGTGAGACAGACGCACATTTTGTACAAAAATTGCAAAAAAGAACGAACATTTTACCAAAGAATTCACCCCAATAAATTCAGGTCAACCCGAACCCTTCTCGATAAAGCAACAAGTAAGAAAAATAACGCGTTAAGCATTGATTATGAAGCACTTTCCAACACTTAATGAAATCTTTAACAAAACTTTGTTATTTAGGGAAATAATAGTGTATAGCCAAATATACCCAAATATGTATTCCAGTACTTTTGAACAGCTCTGTATTTCATATGTCACTTGATATAATGGGAAAATTTAGTTTAGCAAGAAAATACCCAGTAGCTTGAAATTTATTTTTCAGCATTTTCATACTATCAGATGGAAACATACTTGAATACTTTTGTTCAGCCCTGTAGTTTACATTGTATCTTTATTACACGTCAGCATTAGGCTAAAATTTATTGTAAACTAAAACACTTTTAAAACAACTGAAATCACATTCTCATAAATTATCATTCATAGGCGTCCATGTACTGAATTCTTTGCGTGGCCCTGTATATCCTTTTATCTATATTTTGCAAACATTTCTCAGTAAATTCAATGAAGCTCAGCGTGAAAATGCATAGTTTATTTAAGAACCACGTTTAAATAATCTATGCTCATATTCAGTAACGTTGGTGAGCTCTTTTGGGTAGCCCTGTATATCAACTATAACATTTATGCACACCATATAATGTGCATATTTTTAGCGAAATATAAACGCGCATATCATAATTAAAATGCATTTCATCCCTCCATCAGCCATCATCGGACACATATGCGGTACTTCGGAAAGAATATGCTATTTGAAATCTTTTGTATGGCCCTGTAAATGCTATGTACTTCATATTATGCAAGACAGTAGCGTATAATTTATATTAAGCTTCAGTGACATATATCAATTTTATTATACATGAAACAGCTTAATATATTTAAAATATGCCACACACAATTCCCCCTTTTACCATTATCTAATGGAATTCTTTTGTGTGGCCATGTAAATGAATAATAGCTAAATTTTCATCTTATATTTTATAGAATGCATATTTTAATATGTTTGACAGGGTATAACATCTTTAAAATTTTTTTGAAACGATTTTTCCATATAGGCCGTAATGTAATGGGAAACTTTTGATTCGCCCTGTAGATAAACTAATCATGGTAGAAACTTTATTTTCAATAGGGTTCGTGCTAGGGTAAACGTCAATAACGTCCTAAAATTTCATGGCAATTCGAGTATATAAACGATTTTTCCCCATGGGCCGTAATATAAATGAAAACTTTTGATTCTCCTTGCAGATAAACTAATCATGGTAGAAACTTAATTTTCAATAGCGTTCGTGATAGAGTAAACGTCAATAACGTCCTAAACTTTCATGGCAATCCGAGTATATTAACGATTTTTCCCCATAGGCCGTAATGTAATGGAAAACTTTTGATTCGCCCTGTAGATAAACTAGTCATGGTAGAAACTTCATTTTCAATAGCATTCGTGCTAGGGTAAACGTCAATAACGTCCTAAAATTTCATGGCAATCCGAGTATATTAACGATTTTCCCCATACGCCGTAATGTAATGGGAAACTTTTGATTCTCTCTGTAGATAAACTAATTATGGTAGATACTTCATTTTTAATAGGTGTCGTGCTAGGGTAAACATCAACAACGTATAAAAATTTCATAGCAATCCGAGTATATTTACGGGAGTTAGAGCGCGTACAGACAGACAGACGGCCATCTGACCAGACGGACAGACAAACCGAATGCATAAGCACTTTTCAACTTTGTTGGAAAGTGCTAAAAACCAAATCCTAAAGTGTCCCAAATGCGCTAAGCACTGCTAAAAAGTAAAAGTCAACCAGATTAAAAACAAAATGTAGCAGTCAACGAGACCCAAGTCTGAAAAAAAAAAAAAAAAAAAAAAAAAAAAAAAAAAAATCAGAAATTAACTTGAACAACAGCAAAGAGTGGAACTCAACCCGACCCAATCTCGACCCAAGTAGGAATTAACCCAGACAGGAGGAAAAAATGGAAGCCAACTGGACCCAAACCCGACCCACAGCAAAAAAGTAAAAAAAAAAAAAACACGACCCACATAAAAAAATGAGCTCCGACCCGTGCATTACACTGGAGTACCCAAATTTCTAAAATCCTCCCCCCCCCCCCTTGAGGACTCTCAAGATCAGCCCTTGGTCTTCGCCTCCCTTTATATCAAAATTTCGCTTCGCCTTTTGAATCTGTCACTATCTTCTAAATTGCACCTTACAAAAATATCACTTCGTTTTGAAGTCTACTCCACAATACCCATATTTGTAGCATACAAGTCACTTTAGTATATCAATAAACAATCAATCACAAAATTTCCTCCCCCCCTCCCCACGACTGAAATTAGGATTTATCATTTTGTTCCTTTAAGTGCAGAAAATTTAGTTCTTTAAATAATTCCCACTTTTATTATTTTTTTAAACCAATTTATAAATATTTTGAAAGGCAAATAAATAAGTCATCTAATAAACATCTCCCCCCTACACACACACACGGAAATAAATAAATAATGTGCTTATTTCTTTTTTTCCTCAGCTCACAAATTTTAAACAAACACAAATTCCACCATTTTTTGAGGGGGGGCATTGCACTATTTTCTCCCCTACCCATATGTCACTAAATTTAAAATCTTTGAAAGTTTTTTTTGTTTGTTTTTTTTTCATAGGTTTATACATATTTTATTCTAAAAATAAATAATTAATCGTAAACAACCCATAAATATCGTTGTATACCCCCCCCCCCCCTCGTTATTTTGAAGTACACAAAATTAAAAATCTTTAAAACACTTTTAAGTTACATTTTTCGTCCTATTAATAAATATTCAAGAAGGTAAATAAGCTGTCATCTATAAAACTATCCTACTATCTTCCCCCCCCCCCAAAAAAAAAATCCGTTTTTTTCCCTCTACCTCCCCCCCCCCCCCCCACCTTCTCAGCTTACAAAATTAAATTCTTTCTTTTTTCTCTCCATATTTTAATAAAAAAAATAATTAAAACCTGAAATCCTCCTTCTGCACAAATAATTAAGTCTTTAAATATGTTTTATTTTTTTTTTAAGTGCTAATTATAAATCTCTGCTAACTATAATATTAAAAAATTTTTTTTAACTATGTAGGAAAGTGTTAAAAATAAAGCGATAGATATGCATTAAATTCTACACAAAACACATGTTTACATTTTTTGCGTATTGTGTTTGTGCATTTCATACAGTAAAATATATTTAGAGAGATATTTAAATAAAATATTGGGATTTTCACAACAAAAACCATTCTTAACTGACTGTATCATTTAAAAAACAGTTTTCAGAACCCCCCCCCCCCCATCCCTCCTATAGACTTTACTGCTATGTCAGTGCTCAAAATTAAAAATTGTTACAGCTCCTTGCGGCATTTATATAATGCTTGTAAAAATCATCAAGAATCTAAATTTTCTTCCACCTGAAATATTGACAAAATATTTTGCTTTATTGACTTAACATCACACAAAGTTTTTAAAATTTGCTACACTTTTTCTGTCACATTTGTCACTACAAACAATAATAAATTATGTATTATGTCTATAAACGACTAGGCTGGGATTAACACCTATTTCTCCTTTCTTCAAAATTTCTATTTCCTGTTCTCCCTTGCTTGCTTGCTTGCCTTTCCGCAAAAAATAAACAATGTTTAAATATTTACATTTGTCTAGATATTTTTCTCATAATTTTATTAATTCATTCATCAACCTTCAGTTCTATTTATCTTCATAAGTTTCGTATTCTAAAAAGAATCCCCTCCCCTCTTACCCCCCCCCCCAAAAAAAAAAATAGTTATTTAAACTACTTGTACCTGATATCTCCCCCCCCCCCCCTCATTCAATATTAATTTTTTATTTTTATTTTTTATTTTTTTTCTAATTGCGTTAAGTAAATAAAATAGTTTTTATTTTATAGTAATCTATCTAAATTAATCATTCGTTTATTTTCTGAAAATCAAACCATTTTAATTTTGGAACGCTAATCGTAAAGAGATTGAAATTCTTTTGAGCTCCGATTCGAATGCATTTACGCAAAGTACTGGGAAATCAGTTTAAAAAAATCCTTTAAACATGAAATCGGCTGGAATTGCACACCTTTGAAGAGAAAAATCGTCGCAGATAATTGGTTAAGAGCATTCTATTTCCTAATTGGATGATTGCATGTCAATCAAAGTAATTTTAGCCCATCCTTCGAAACCGCTGAAAAAGCGCGTCGCCATCTTGATTTGCCTTGGCGTGTGACTAGTGTGTGCTCTTAATATATGTTCCCATATTGGTAAACTCCAGTACCAGAAATCTCATTGATTATAAAGTTATGTTTTCATAATAATTAAACGTATTTTTAACCATCTTTATAGTTTTTGCATTGTTTTAATTACTATTTACCTACACACACTGAGATTATAGATTCTTGTTTTTGTTGATAATGTATCTTCCGTACGAAAAATTGCGTTTTTCGTAGGATAGGATAGCCGAGCGTATAGAAGTCGTACAAAAATTACTATCCTGATATACATTTTTCTCTTAAGTGTAGTCGTTTTTTTTTTTTTTTTTTTTTTTTTGAAAGGTGGGTAGCGAAAATATTTTTCACTAAAAAGTGGGTCGCGTACCAAGAAAGTTTGGGAACCGCTGGTGTACAGTGTTGTTTATCATATTTTCTGAAAAGAATTTTTTTATATTAACACATTCGCTTCCGATCACGCGCCAGCTCGTGTTATGGAGCCAACGTTGAGGGGCCACTCACGCGCCAGCGCGTGATGTAGGGAGATGTCACAATAGCCAGTCACGCGCTGGCGCGAGAAAATCCTTCACTGATTCTTTGTTATAAAAAGTAAATTGGCTTCCGAGGAAAACCCACTTCTACAGTGCGGCATTAACTATCATCACATCTTCACGTAAGCGGCAGCGGACGTGTTAAGAACTCTGCAAATAATAATTTAAAAACTTGGCAAAATTTGGGACTTTTTTATGAAAACCTTAATTTCTCTAGTGTATACAAGCTGTCCTCATAAAAAAGATCACAGTTTATTACAATAAGCCCGTAATCACAGTCTACATTTTGAACGCTTTTGCTACATTAGTTTTGATAGGGTTATCCAAAAAATATTCGTTCATTTTCAATTTGTTGACGGTCCCTTATGTGGAAAAAAATATCTTCGTAGAAATATATGACCTGTATTATTCTATTTACACAGCTGGAGTTTCAGGATAATTCCTTGTATATTTTTCTAGATTTAACGAAACATCTAAAATCGCAAATGTTGCGCTTTCTATAAAACAGTAAAAAAGATAAAAAACAAATTGAAAAATTGCACGTGAAGCATAGCAAATGAGGTGCGTTCGTATGATAACGAAGTTTTAAAAATATCACTCTCATGTATCAATCTCATAAAATTGTAAATAATTTACAATTAAAATACGCACCACACAATGTTCTTCCTGTATCATTATGTAGTGGAACACTTTTGTGTGGCCTTGTAAATCAATAACAAATGTTTTTTTGCACCACATATTATGCAAAATGTACATTATAATATGTACTTTATAGATGCATATCAATTTTATTATGTTCGAATGAGTGTAACACCATTAAAATACATTTGAAACACATTTCCTCATTGACCGTAATGTAACGGAATACTTTTGATTGTTCCTGTAATTGATATATGCATCCGATTTTCATAAAATATGAAATGACTCGACAAAATTATGTAATAATTATATATTTTAAATTTCAAACGATTAAAATGAATTAAAAACTTTTTTCCCTATTGACCATAATGTAAAGGAATGCTTTTGATTGGCCCTTTAATACATCTATGCATCCGATTTCCATAAAATATGAAATGACTCGACAAAATTATGTAATAACTAGCAGGCTATGCCCGCTGAGCTGGTCAATATTTCAGATCAACCGTGGATGAAACGAACTGGTGAATTTAAATTTGCATTTTAAATAATTTGGACCTCTAGCAGCAACTTGCTCATTGCTGAAAATGTTTTAGACAACATTGTGATTTGAAATTATCTTAAACGTTGGACAAAAATCAGCTATTTAGAAGAAACCATTTTAGTTTATTACTAACAGTGCACATTTGGAAGCCAAATGAGACCATTATGGCAACAGGATTTTCCCTTATCTGAAGAAATATTAATTATTACAGTCGTTACCATGGTACAACTTCTGAAAAATTTCTTCACAACTTTTCATTATGTGAAGCCAGGAAGCCAAAGCTACTCCCACCTAAAAACTTTATATATACATTTTATTTTGTCCGCGCGATAAAAGGCACAATTATGTAAGAATCATCTTCAAACTCGTCAAGTACATTGAGATGGTTGATATCTCAGTGGGAATTGCAAATGAGCAAAATCGAACCAAGGGGTGGTAATTGGGAAGGGTTCAAAAATTTGAATACCACCTTAACATGGCTTTGACAAAACCAGCTTATTCAAAGCAATGGCAGGGAAAAAAAATAAACATTTTTCGTTACAGCAAGTTGCCAACGATAGGAAAAAACACATTAAAATTCTCACTACAACAATTACTTTATTATTGCAAAATTTCTCCTAAAAAATGAAACCAAAATTATTTGCTCTTTCGTATTTAAACATTTTCTCTTTTGTTATTTAAGATAAAGTTACGTAAATTTGTATAATTTGGGGAACGATTTGGCGAAATTGGTTGACGTGATAATCAAGTAATAGCCAATTTACACTTTTCATATTTCACAAAAGATTCCTTCACAGATATCATTACGCAATAGGTTTAGCACGATTTTCTTGCAACTACAATGTGCCAAAATCCTCGTTTTAGAATACCAAAGAAATTTATATATATTTTATTTTCTATCATTTTAAACAGCAATTAACAATGAATAAAAAAGTAACTGTAGAACAAAACAACAAATATCATTTCAAAAAAGAAAATGAAAGTAAATGAACAACTTATCATCAGATAAACAACTATAGCTGGGTTACTATATAAGGCAAATAATGCCATTTTGGCGCCAATGAGACACCTCGAAGAGTATATGACCAAATCTGTGATAAAATTTCCATATTTGGAAAAAACTTTAATCGGTATTTATATTGCATTTTTCCTACTTCTGTATAGTGAAAAAACTTTGACACAGATGTCATGTATGCACCACATTAGCGCAATTTTTTTCTGGCGCCAATTTGGGGAAAACTTGGTTTTTAATTACCAATTTCATAAATATTTTTTAATTATTTTCTATTATTTGAAAAAAAATTAATAAATAAAAAACTTTAATTAATAGCTATAGAACAAAATAATTTATATTATTTAAAAAAACAAAATGAAAGTTAATAAATAGTTTATAAATAAATAAACAACCATAGTCGATTTACCATGTGAGGCATAAAATCGCCATTTTGTTGCAATCGTGCGAATGTAATGCGTATATGACACCTGCGCCAAAACTTTAAAAATTTGCAATTAAATTATTTTACAGTTTGGATGAGGAAGACATTTATACTAAAATTTAAACATTATACGCTTTTTTTTTTTTTTGCTATAACTGCTATTTATATATCTACAATTAACCATAAAAAAATATTCTAAAAATGCTCTCACACATTTAAAAGAATGTGAGAGAATTTAGTAATTGCGAGCATCGCTCCGGCTTATGCCTTCTTGGTATAAAATCGCATTGTTTGATGACAAAAGTAAATTCAAACACCAAAATATATAAATAACATACAATTAACAGATAAAACCATTTTTAAAAGTAATTCTGCTATTTTGTCCTGTAAGACTAATGGTAGAATTAGATTTTAAAAATATTTTTTAAAAAAATAGAAAAATGTTATTTACGTTTTATCTAATAAAATATTTAAAATACATTTTTTTAGTCTGCGCAAAAGAGAATAGCGAAATACTGATTAAAGAAATACTAGCATACGCAGCCCGCTTCGCCGGGCTTAATTTGAAAGTTTATTTAATAATTTATGTGTATGGTACGCTTCTCTCTCAGCTGGCGACGGATCCCCCGGTGACTCTACGCTTCTCTCTCAGCTGGCGACGGATCCCCCGGTGACTCTCCCCGGACCATCGGCACTCCACGTGCGTCGGGTGAGCGTCAGAACAAACTTTCAGCATATACATATGGGTGGTTGTACTTGAATGCACAGACCTGCGCGTTTTTTTCTATCTTGCTTTTATACCTCTGGACCGAGTTGGCGCATTGCCAAGATTTGCTTCCTCTGGACCGAGTTGGCGCATTGCCAAGATTTGCTTCCTCTGGACCGAGTTGGCGCATTGCCAAGATTTGCTTTCCCCTGTGCCTCAATTAATTAATTAATTATCCTCAGAATTCCTTTTATTTATAGAGATTGAAGAGGAAATGGCCAATTAAAAAAGACTTGTAAATTTTATTCAGCGGGAATTTTTATTTCAAAATGTTGAATTTATCTATAGTAATAACGCATAATTTCATAAATTTCCTTTAAATTGCAAAATTTTCCTTTCAGTACTACTTGGTTATACCGTCAACCAATTTCGCCAAATTATACAAATCGCCAACTATAAGCCAGATTATATAGATTAGCATAAATTTTCATTTAAATAACGAAAAGCAAATTAGCAGAGCATATATAAAAGTAGAAATAAAATGTCGAATTAAAAATCACTTGATGACATAATTAATATTTATATTATGTTTAATATCAAGTGAATGTGACATTTACGATCATCTATTATTGACATTTAATCTTGGAATTTGGCGGTAGATTTTTAATCAACGGGATAATCTTTCCTTTTTCAGTTTCTAAATTTTAAAACTGTAATTTTTCCTGTAAGTGAAATTGACGAAATGGAGCAAGAAAAATTAAATTAACAATAAAAACATTTGTAAAAAGAAATAAAAGAGTTAAACTCATATCTATATAATTTACGATTGAATATTAAAATATACTCTAAAAATTATCCTTCACTTGAAAAAAAACAACATTATTGCGACCATTAAGAGCCTAAGTCAGGCATTAAGTCAGTAGTGCATTTTCGGCTGAAAAACACATTCTTTGGCGACAAAATCAAGATGAAAATCGTATAGAAACGAATTAGTAACTCACAACTTACAGTGTCTTTTACAATCAGATCTGCTTTTTTCTGCTGTAAGTTATATTATACGGAAATTCGAAAAAAAAAAGAGAAAGAAGATAATAAAAACTATCATTCAAAATTCATTTAATCAATTTTTGAAATTCATGTTTTTATTCTAACGCCAGGCATAAGTCGCCAAAAGTTGAACCAATTGTTATATTTCGCGTTAATTTATTTTTTAAGCAATACAAATATTTTTTTCATCTTCAAGATAAATATATTTTTATAATATTACGCCTCATTTAAGCGGTCTTTCTTTATTATTATTAATATTATCAGCAGTTATTTTCTGCTATTATTTGCAAGATATCTGTAATATTTCTAATAGATATAGCCATTTTAATTCTTTTAGCAATTATAATTTTCGCCAAAAACAGCTACTGGCAACCCTTTCGTCAAAAATAACCGATAAATACGAAATTTACTACGAAAAATCAGAGTTATCCCTGTAAATTTGAATCATAAACCTTCGGAAAAATATTTCCTATCGAATGATACAATCGGCAAAAAAATCCATCGGGTAGTTTTTGAAAACACTCGTTTGGAAGTGTCAGAACTTCTGCTTTATAATATATATGATATGATAGACAATAACATCCGGGTTGCCATATCAAGAAAAATAATGACACTTTGGCGTCAGTTAATTACCCAGATGTATATATGGCATTGGCGTAAGAGACAAATCGCGCCAATGTAGTGCGTATGAGATATATGTGCCAAAAATTTTTTTTAAAGTTGTAGTAAAATTATTTTACAATATCTATGTATGTGGAAAGACATTTACCCTAAAACTTAAAATATTATTCATTTTTGTGGTATTAACTGCTATATATGTATTTAAGTTAAATGTAAAGTTTTTTTCCTAAAAATGCTCGCACTCATTAAAAGAGATAGAGAGAGAAAATAGTTCTTGCGAACAACGCTCCCTCTTGTGTTTTTTTTTTTTTTTTTTTTTTTTTTTTTGTTTAGAATCGCATTGATTGGCGACAAAAGTAGATTGCAACACCCAATTGAACAAACAACATACAAATAACAATTAGAGACTTTTTTTTTAAAAAAAAATTCATTCTGCGAGTTTCTTCTGTAAAACACATAACGGGAAAATTAGATTTAAAAGAAAGAAAAAAAATACTTATGTTTTACGTAATGAAATTTTTGAGATGTTGTTTTCTTTTAATCTGGCTTGAAATAAATAAATAGACAAATATTGTGTCACTTCAAAACTTTCTTTCACATTGAGTTACTTTTTAAATATTATAAATATTCTTTTTTTTTTTTAACCATTTGAAAAATGGTTGTTGTTTTCGGGAGAATGGACCCGATGATGTTACCACTTTTGAATGATGTTACCACTTTTGAATGATGTTACCACTTTTGAATTTAAATTAAATTCTTTATTTTTAGAAGAATTTTTATTTGAATTTAAATTAAATTCTTTACTTTTAGAAGAATTTTTATTTGAATAGTAAATTAAAATGGTTAAAATCATTGTAATAAAGGAGAAAACTAACAAATTTAAAAATGGGTAGACGGAAATTAACAGATACGGAAAAAGCCGAAGCCAAAGAAATGAATGAACGTGAATATCGCATTCAATGATATTAAACACAGTCAACATGTATAAGTTGCTTATTAGTTTGGCGATTCGTATCATTTGGCGAAATTGGTCGACGGGATAACTGAGTAATACTGTATTTGGTTTGGCGCAAAAACGTCTTTCAATGCAGAAAATGATAAAATCAAAAGATTATTGAGCCGCTGAAAACCAATTACGTGTTGAAAGGCGATCACGAAAAAGGAAGCAATTTAATGCCGAACCGATTAATTGTAAAACATCATGTCGCCAGGGCGACCAATCCACTAGCCATGGCGTTTTACTATCGGTCGGTTCTAACCAGGAAAATTTGAGTGCCAATAGTGATTCTAACAAGCCGGAAAATGTTATAGCTATTACTCTTGATTTTCCACCACCTAAAAAGAAAACTAAAAAGCAATCGGCTTGGGAAAAACTGGGAAAAAACTTTTTTGATTCGATGTCTGATGGACCCATTCACAGATGCATGTGCTGCGATCGATTTTGGTTTAAAACCTCCATCACCAAAATTCTGCTCTGTAAAATCAAACAGTATATGCCAAAGTCTTACAAGTATAACAGTATATGCCAAAGCTGTATTTTAATAATGATTACTTTTGCACCAACAATGTTAAATAGTTTGAAATGTTTCTTTCGTCGCCAACTTTTATGCTTGGCGACAATAGAGTGATATAACTTAAACGAACCGTACCTTCAAATTGCAGCATGTATAAAGTCATTTATAGCAGTGGCACGGATAATACACAATAAAACAACTGGTATTTAGCTTAAAATGATAGATGAATGTATCGAGTGAAACATTTTTCAAATGGTTGGGGTAATTTCTTAAATTACAATTATTATTATTTTTTTTTTTCGTTAAAGATAAATACTTTCCTTTCATAATATTATTATGCATTAAACGGATTTACTTCTTTTCATCATTATTTATTTTAAATCAATGAATTAACAGGGTTTTTTTCGAAATGTTTATATTATTTTTCATTAGGGAAAGCATTTCATTTCTTTTTTGAAATATAATTATCGCCAAAAAATTAGTTCTTGCAACCCTACCGTCAAAAATAACCGAAAAATACGAAATTTAGTACGAAAAATCAGAGTTTTGCCTATATATTTATATCATAAACCTCCGCAAAAATATTTCCTATCGAATGATATAATCTGCAAAAAGATTCATCTAGGCCGTGGGGCGATGAGCATTATCGTTGAACTTCATTGCCACACTGGGGGGCCAACTTAATTCCTGCATGAATATTATAACAATCGTTAAAACTTTCGAAATCACAAAAGTTCTGGATCCGGAAGTTGTCTATTAATTAATAATTACAATAAAAACAGGGAACGCTTTTTTTGATAGGTTTTGTAAAACGATCTGCGATTGGAGCGTTTTTACCCCAACAGCCAATAAAAAGCGATCTCACAAATGTTTCTCCGATGAAAAACGTAAACAAACTGTCGTCGATTAGCCGAAAAGCGAAAACGACTATCAATATTAAAACTGTTGTTAGCTTTTATTCAAAACTAAAACAAAATTACTTCACCTTTTTCATTCACGTATAAAAACATTTCATATTTATTTACTTAGAAGGTGTCAGAAATAAAAATTTAAATTAAAAAGTTGTTGACATGTTTCGGTTCATTTATAAGAACCGTATTCATAACATATTAAAATCAGTAGAAAATTAAATAACACTGGATATAAATATAATTTAAAAATCAAAACAAAACATTGCGACCCCTATGATCGTGAATATAGCCATTGCCATCGCGGCATATAAATATAATAAATTTTGACCATATATTAAAATTAAAATTAATAAAAGTAGAAAA
Organism: Maratus speculifer; assembly: GCA_964019185.1. Lineage (NCBI taxonomy): Eukaryota > Metazoa > Arthropoda > Arachnida > Araneae > Salticidae > Maratus > Maratus speculifer. Next base: position 305,729,233 of record OZ025295.1, on the reverse strand, counting down.
ACTTTCACTTTATCACTTTTTTTTTTTTTTTTTTTTTTTTTTTTTTTTTTTTTTTTCTACTTTTATTAATTTTAATTTTAATATATGGTCAAAATTTATTATATTTATATGCCGCGATGGCAATGGCTATATTCACGATCATAGGGGTCGCAATGTTTTGTTTTGATTTTTAAATTATATTTATATCCAGTGTTATTTAATTTTCTACTGATTTTAATATGTTATGAATACGGTTCTTATAAATGAACCGAAACATGTCAACAACTTTTTAATTTAAATTTTTATTTCTGACACCTTCTAAGTAAATAAATATGAAATGTTTTTATACGACTATCAATATGTTTCTCTTTAAATCTTTATACAATTTATTGATATTCTTAACTTTTAGTTAATACTTATATTTATAAAAACGTATCTAGATGTAGTATACATGTGGAGAAATGAACCTGTTTAAAAAATATGAGACATAGTTGCCAGGTGAAGTATAAAATATGAATGCAAAGTTATGCAGAACAAAATAATTTATTGTGATAAATTCTATGATTACATCTGGCAGTTTCTACTATTTCAAAATAAAGGTGCACTGGTTAGCAATCACCATATGGCAACTGTGGTATAATGACATTAACTGTAACGTGACCTGGTCAAGAACTTTAACTGTAACCAAAATTAACCTAGAACAGGGGCTCAAACTCATGGAGGAAGAAGATAGGTGGAGGTGAACTAAGCCTTAAAAAAGGTTTGCAATGTGAATCCATTTATCGCTCAAATTTTAGTGTACCAAACAAAAGCACGTGGAAAATTGGAAAGCTTCCAAAAAAGGAAGGGATTTTGTATTAATAAGACGAATTGAAAGAAATGAATTACAGCTGGAGCATTTTTTAAGAAGAAATAGGAAATTTTTAAAATGGTCTTTGTTCTATTATTATTTATTAAAAGAAATGTTTACTTTTAAAATAATTGAAATTGGGAAATTATTATTATTATTATTATTATTATTATTATTATTAAATGTCATTATTATTATTAAATGTCATTAATATTATTAAATTTCAAATTAAAATTAAATAAGAAATTGAAAACGTTTGATACGAACTAAAAATTGTATTATTAAAAGTTTTTTTTTTTTTTTTTTTACAGTAATTTTTATTAACACTTTTCAACAAAATTGAACAGTCAAAAGTTTTCGATTATATTAGGGCCAATGGCGAAAAATCGTTTCAAATTAATTTTAAAGGTGTTGCGACCAGACAAACGTATTAACATTTATTTGCATCTGCGAAAAGCACACTAAAATATGCAGCTAAAAGAATAGTTATTCATTTACAGGGCCACACAAAATAATTCTAATACATGATAAAAAAGGAGGAAATTGTTTGCAACATATTTTAGCGATGGTAAACGGTATCATGTGTAATCAAATTGATATACGTCGCTGAGACTTAATATGAGTTATTTTACGCATAATACGAAGTGCATAGCATTTACAGGGACACACAAAAGACTTCAAAAAGCATATTCTATTCGAAGTACTGTATATTACGCATGGTAACTGTTCCATGGATGAAATGCATTTTTAATTATGATATGCGCTTTTAAATGTCACTAAATGTATTCACATTATATGGTATGCATAAATGCTATAATAGTTACACAATTAAGATATACAGGGTTACTCAAAAGAACTCGGAAAAGTTACTGAATGTGAGTGTAATTTACTTAAAGGTTAGTTTTTAAAAAAGTTTTGCATTTTTACGTCGAATCGCATTTAATTTATCGTGAAATATTTGTAGAATAAAGATTAAATGATATACAGGGTCACTCAAAGAACTGGATACATGTTTGTTTAAGGATGATTATTTCTGGAAATATGATTTAAATAGTTTAAAGAGTATTGTTGTTCGATTAACATTTTTTATTTATTTTTTATATAATTAATTTTAGCAAAATACTTTCGTGTAATAAAGGTACTAGGTAAACTGCAGGGCTGAACAAAAGTATTGAAGTATGTTTTGCATCTATTCGTATAAACTGCCAAAAGAAAAATTTCATCCAGCTAGGCATTTTTTTGCTAAACTAAATCTCTCCATGATATAGTATATATATCAACCGACAAATCAAATACAGAGCTGTTCAAAAGTATTGGAATACATATTTGGTTATGGGCAGTAACACCTATTTCCCTGAATAACGAAGTTTTGTTAAAGAATTAAGGAAATTTGGATAGCGTTTTATAATCTATGCTTAACGCAGGATTTTTTTTGTTTGAGACTCCGGTTTGTGTGGCCGAGTTCTAACTCTTGTAAATAAACTCTGATGCTCGTAGCATTTTTTATATGTTATTGACGTGTACTACACCGTGATCGTTATTGAAAAGGAAATGTGTAGAATTTATAGTTCATTTGCATAGACAGTCTGAAGTATTCAGTTACATTATAATCAATGGGAAAAATCGTTTCAAGTTCATTTCAATGACGTTAGACCATTTAAAACATAAAGAAATTGATATGCATTTATAAACGGCAGTATAACAAGCATTTTGTAGAATATGGGGTTTGCTAAACATTTTTTATTTATTTAAAGAGCCACACAAAAGAATTCCGTTTATGGGGATAATGATATATGGTTGGGAGCTTTTAGCGGCCAAAATATGTTACTAAATTATAGTGAAATAGACATAAATTATTCACTGATTCTCCTCAACGCTACATTTCCGCACCCACATTCCTTTACAAATCTGCTCATTAATGTTCCCACTAATTGCCTTTACATTTTTTATGCATAACTTTGAAACACCCTGTATAGGCATATTCAAAATGTGAAGAGTGTAGCTCAATATAGTTTAAAACCGGGCTTTTTCAATATATTTCGTGATGATATAAAATTTCACGCAAATGAAAGTAAGAGTGTTTAAAATGATATAATGTTGCTTAAATTGTAATGTTGAAAAATTATAATATTACAACATTATAAAAAAATGATATTATAATTTTGCTTATTTGCTCAACACTTAAAGCTGCACAAATAAAAATGTATGTTAAATCTGCAGCGAGACTAGATCCTTGAATGGGTCGGGTTGTATTTTAGCTGAACACGAAAATTCTATTCAAATCGGAATCCAACATAAATGTTTTTTATCGATCTGAACCGCTAATATATTTGAATTCGAATCCGACACATAAACAGTATTCCGCCTGAAACAGAGCTAATTTTAATACTTACAACGTTATTAAAAAATTCCAAAACATGTTTTAAAACAAATATTGTTAGCATATAGTCATGCCTTACATTAATAAGAACAATTTTTGACAAATATAAAAATTTTACTTCTTCAAAATAACAGCATTATCAATAAAAAATTTTGAGAAACAATTAATAAACAAGTTGGAAATTACACTTGAAGCGTAACAAATGAGGTGCGTTCATACGATAACGAAGTTTTTAAAATATTCAGATCTTGCTGATATAGTAGACAGTACTTCGTGTACATTATAGTAGTAGAAATCTTTGTGTTCCTGTAAATATACAGGAAGTAATTTTTATTACACCTCAGCAACGTATATCATATTCATAAAATGCTAAATAGTTTAATGTAATTAAAACATGCCCCACAAATAATGTTTCTCCGTATAGCTTTATGTAATGGAATACTTTTGTGTGCTCCTGTAATTTAAAAACAAATATTCTTTGCATCATAGATTGTACAGAATGTATATTTTAGTATATATATACTTCATAGGTTCATGTCAGTTTTATTATGTTTTAATTAGTTTAACACCATTAAAATGCATTTGAAACTTTTTTTCCCATTGGCCGTAATGTCATGGAATATTTTTTATTGTTCCTGTAATTGATTTATGCATCCAATTTCTATAAAATTTAAAATGAAACTAGCTGCACCCGTCGAAACTCGACGGAAAAGAATATATATTAGGTATGATATATGTCACTCTTATATAGACAGTAAAATACTGAGCGAAATAAACAATTGCCACCTCTTAAAATAGGGATAACATAGCTTTTCATGATGAAGATACACAAACTTCAGAAAATAACAAAAAATAAGGAAAACAACTCATAAATCATTATGTTAGACTTAACTTCAGCTACAAATCTTTTTTTAATGCGGTTTCTAAACTTTAAATATTAATTAAATGCCAAATTATTTAGGAAGTTAATATTATACCCCGGAATTCGAATTCAAAAATATCTGCATAGTTTATGTTTTCTCCGTTTAAATATCGCTTGATAACTATACAATAATTATAATATCGATGAAACATTTTAATTATAATAGAAACAGGGACTTACTAAACTGCCTAACCAACCCACTACACATTTACAGCACTTGCAATAAATTTAATTTATTTATTGGTTTGTATCCTCCATGAACTTGTAAAAATAAATTTTATTGTTATGGCAACGAAAAAAAAAACGATATTTATGTTATTAAAAAGAATAAAAATTTTGTATTTGTTGCTGAAATGCAGATTTTTTTTATTTTAAACAATAACTTAATACAATGAAATGATTTTAATTATTTTTTGATATTGTGTAAGATAGAAATATAGTAATACCGGCATATCACAGGTTTTAATCTTGTTTTTTCTAATATGACATCATTTACACCTTCAGAAATACTCATCTTTTCTTAAATAAAAGCGTGATTTATGCAGTTATTTAAGAATTCTTTAGTTTCATAAAATATTCATTATAATTAAACAGAAATGGCGCAGTTTATAGAAATATTTTCATTTGTGCACACCACGGACCTTTAAATTAATAGAAGTTCACTTTATTTAGATGTAGGAATTAAAGTCAGTGAATATGACATCATCACTGACACAGCTATAACAATGTATTTTATATTCATGGAATAAATTTATCTGGTTTCTGTATGACGACATTTTCTCCATCGACAAAATTTCACTTTAGATATTATATTTTATTAATGTTTATCTTCTGTTATTTTATTTACATAATACTTAATAATATTACTCAATAAATAATCTGTGTATTGCAGGGAATAACTATGTGTAATCATTTTATTATCATTAAATTTAACGAAAACCTTTATTTTATATTATTATTATTATTATTATTATTATTGAAATGCGATTATACATTCACCGATAAGATCAAGCTCCTGATTGGTGGAAAATAACGAAACAAAATAAATTTTGAGAAAAGCTTAACCTGTTGCCACTGTTTTGAAGAAATGTCATGAAAAAGCTTTTAAAATTAAAAATAAAATATAAAAATTAAAATAAATAAAAAATTAGCCAGAATGGGCACATCTACATATAAACAGCTTTCATTTAAAAAAATAATTATCAAAATCGGGCCAGTAGAAAGCTCAGGGCTGATGACCAAAAAAACAGCCAGGTGTTTTAAATATATAGATTATGTAATAATACAAAATTATGTAATAATTATTTGTTTTAAATTTCAAATGATTAAAATGCATTTGAAACTCCCCTCCTCCCCCCCCCCTGACCGTAATGTAACGGGATACTTTTGATTGTCCCTGTAATTCATCTAGTGTTTAATAATTGATCTATCTTAAATTTGAAATAACTTGACAAAATTATGTATTAATTATGTATTTTAAACTTCAAACGATTCGGTTGGCTAGTTTTTGCGTTGTTATATGCGAATGGACAGACAGACGGATGGACTGAACGACAACTATATGTGCTACGTATTTACATAATTACGAAAGCACCTAAAAAGAACAGATATAAAGCATAATAAAATTTGAGAGCTGTAAAATAAATGAGCTGATTTTCACGCAATAAAAATTTCGATTCTTATCATGTTTTTAAAATTATTAGAAAATAAATTACACATCTTTTAAGATTAATCGCATTTAAAGGCGAAAAATGAAGCATAAATAGAGGGTTTCGATATCACAAATAGATTTATTCTAAATAAATAATTCAGGGATAAAAAAAAATCAAGATGAATATATATATATATATACAGTGGCTCACAAAAGTGTTCGTACACTTAGGAATTTCAATGAAATAGGGCTCTATCTATTAATTAAAATTAATATTTTAGAATGGGTATTTAAGAGCAAGATCTATGACTCATTATTAACAAAACTATATACAATATTTTAAAAACATAGCAAAACTTTATTTTGAAAAAATCACTAATCAAAAAATAACAAAAAATTTACCTCACAAAAGTCTTCGTACACTTAAAAAAAATCGCTGTATATTTGTAAATATTGTAATACTTCGCTAAAGTTGTACTTAATAGGATATTATTTAGCACCACAAAAGTTTTTTTAAACACCTGGGAATAGATTTAATTAGCGTGTTTGTATTTTTTGCTTGAAAGTTGATGCTTTCATCGAACATTGCTGTTTTTACTTCGCTTTTTGTTTCAATGCTGTGTTTTCGTGTTCTAACTTCCAGTTATCTCCAAATATGTTTTACTGGGTTTAAATTAAGCAACTGGAGGTGATGTTTTCAGAACTTGTGAACAATTATAAAGACGCCAGAGGCGAACGTTAAGAGCCATGTGCCTTGTATCATTATCCTGATAAAAAACAAAGTTGCATCTGTTATCCATATATTGGCCTGATAATTTTAAATTGCCTTTTAAAATATTGGAACAAAGATCGTGATTTATTATGCTATCAATATGTACCAAATTACCTAATCCTGATGCTGATATGTACCCTTATACAAGGACAACTCCACTGACATGCTTAACTGTTCCAACGAAGTTCTTTGAATTAAATTCTTAATTTTTTTTTTCTCCGTAGTATTATGCACTCATTGGACCAAGAATGGCATATTAGATTTCATCTGTAAATAAAACATTATTTTAATACGATTCGGGTTTATTTATCATTGATTTTGCTAAAGAAAGCCTAAGCTTTCAGTTTTTCGCCCTAACAAAAATTTTTCTACGGGCAGAATACCTATATAATGCAGCTTGTTTTACCACTCGTCGAACAGTTTCAGGTGAAAATGAAGTAGAAACTGTTTCATTAAATTCTGTAGCAACTTTTATAGAACTTAAACGGGGATTTTTTAAGACTTTTCTAATTGTAAGTATTTGATCCCATTGCGTGAACTTAGATTGGCGACCTTTTCATACCTAGTTTTCAATCCATTTTTTTTCTACAAAGCCTTTTATCGCATACTTCACCATAGAATGGAATAAATTTACTAATTTTGCAATATTTCGAATTGATTTACTACTATTATGAAGAAAAATAACTAATTTCAAACGCTGTTAGTCGTGACATTACGATTACAAACCGCTTTTAATTAATAAATAGAATATTACGGACCAATTCTGCAAAATATAAAGCCCAGCGATTTTATAAATGTCAATACAATGCAAAAATAAAAATAAAACGACAAACAATATTTTTAATAATGAAATTATCCGAAAATGTTTCTGTGTACGAAGACTTTTGTGGCGTCTTCTTTTTGTAGCATCTTCCTTTTTCATTTTTAGATTTAAAGAAAAAACCCATAATGTTAAACAAAAAGGTTGTGTGTTATTTAGAATAACTTGGAGATAATATAAAAAATTTCTCGACTTCATATACGAATTTAATTTCAGGGAAATTTCTTTTTAGTGCAAATTTTTGAAGTGTACGAACACTTTTGTGAGCCACTGTATATATATATTTAATTCAAGAATTTTAAAACAATTTACTAGAAGTCCAAGGCTGATATATATAATATCTAAAGGTAACTGCTTTTTTACTATAGAGAGCAATACAGATATGGATTTTTTTTAAAAAATCAAAATGCAGAGTGCTTCAATTTTAAATATAAAGCTAATGTTGATCAGCGTCTTTATCCTCCATGAAAGGCGATGAATATAAGAATTTTGTTAAAATAAAATTTTGTATCGTAAGATCAAAAGCAATTATTCAAATGTGAACCAAGCATTTATTGATAATAATTTCAGTCTTGCAGCTAAACTTTTCCAGTCTGATGAACTCATTTTATTTGCAAATAACAATACGCATAAATAATTCAAATATTTCAAAATAATTAATAAATATTCTTTTTTATGGAATGAAATTTTTAAATAGATCTCCATTTTGCCTACATCAATCGCTGCTAATTTACCTAAACATCTTTACTTATTTTTGTTAAAAAGAAATTTGTTTTGTTACATATTAATAATTGCATTTAAATAATATTTAAAATATAATAATGAAAACATTCTTTTAAAATCATGTATGAAAACATAAGTAATAAATATTAATCTAAAATACAGATTTCTGACTGCAAACGATTTTCAGATTAAAAGATTTTCTATTTTGATATTTAAAACACATATAATTAAATAATCAAAGAAATTTTTACCTGTGAAGCGATAAATTTGTATTTATTGTTCGAGTATTACAGCCAATTATCGCACAAACTTCATTGTTTACGAAATTTTAATTCGCTGTCTAATAAAAAATTCGACGATAAAAAACAAGAGCAGTCAAATACGGGTTTTTACTGGTTTGAATTGAGAGGCGAATCAAAGCACGTGGTTTTGTTTGGACTTAATGTGACTTAATGTAGGGTTACATTTTGGCATCACCCAAATCATTATAGTTCACCTCCAGTATATTCTTCCTCCATGGCTCAAACTAGTTTTTATAAATGTTGTGTCGCGTCTCTGTTATGTGTAACCTGGCTAGAATAATATATGTGTGAATAAACTACATGCAAGTATTTCGCTGTATTCATCTTGGAAGCCTTCAACGGTACGCTACAATACTAACATATAATTATAACTATAACAAGTATAAAGCATGGTGGCAGCTGAAAAAAAAAGATGTTTAATACAGTGATATTTTGAAAACGGATCCAAGCTTAAAGTAAGAAGTTTCCTTTTTCTTGCATAGTTATACGACACATTTTTATTTATTTTATTATTATGTAAAATGTCTAAAGAAAAAGAAAAAGAGTTAGAATTTAAAATTGTTATCAGGTTACACCGCCGGAATCATTTAGTTTTTCACGGCCGGCACTTTGGCTAAAATGGAAGCAACGTTTCGAAAGATATCGATTCGCTTCAGGTTTAAAAAATCAATCAGAGATAGAACAAGTAAATTCTCTTATTTATCTCATGGGTGATAAAGCAGAAGATATTTTTATGTCTTTTAATTTGTCAGAAGACGACCAACAGAAATATGATATTGTTATGAAGCATTTTGACGACCATTTTATCGTAAAGAAAAACATAATTTTTGAACGCGCACAGTTTAATCAACGCATTCAAAACGAAGGGGAAAGTGTAAATGATTTTATAACTTCACTTTATTCGTTGGCTGAGCATTGCGATTACGGAGTTCTGCATGATGAACTAATACGCGATAGAATAGTTGTTGGTATTAGAGATAAATCATTAAGTGAGAAGTTACAATTGGATCCAGACCTTTCTTTGAGCAAAGCTATAGATAAAGTTAGGTTATCGGAATCAATTAAAAAGCAACAAGAGATTCTTACTTCTAATAGTGATTCTGTGCATAGAGTTTCGAGTATAAGCAAAACAAAGGTAAATTTTAAGAAAGGGATTACCAGTCAAAATCCACAGTTTAAAGAAACTGATAAAAGGAATAATGGGAAAAAAGAATATAGAAAATCTTTTGATCTTTGCAAATGGTGCGGTAAGTCTATGCATAATAGAAAAGTGTGTCCAGCAAAAGACGCCAAATGTTTGAAATGTTCCAAATTAGGGCATTTTGCCCGTGTTTGTAGAAAAAAGGAAAGTAAATCTGAAATTTCTTTCTTAGGAACAATTAGGGAGACCCGCTCGAATAGTAGTAATGATTCATTATGGTCAGTTCCTATTCAAATACGAGGTAAAACCATTCGTTTCAAAATAGATAGTGGAGCAGATCACACTGTTATTCCAGCTACATCACCAATCTTAAAGGGTTCAAAAATTTTAAAACCAGACAAAAAGCTTTGCGGTCCTGATGGGAAAATACTAAAACACAAGGGAAAACTTGTTGAAGAAATCCAATACATGGAAAAGAAAATAACTGAAGAAATCCATGTAATTGAAGGATTACAGAATTATTTGTTGGGAAAACCTGCAATACTAGCTTTTGGTTTAGGACCAAACATTTTAGAAATTAATGCAGTAAATCCAAAGCAAGATTACCCTGAATTATTCAATGGCCTGGGGCTACTGAAAGGTTGTTATACTATTAAGCTTAAGCCGAATTCCGTCCCGTTTGCTATTTCAACCCCACGAAGGATACCTATTCCGTTGCTGAAGAAAACTGAAATGGAAATTAAGAAGATGATTGCCCAAAAAGTTATAGTTCCTGTGACGAAACCAACGGAATGGTGTTCACCAGTCGTTATCGTTCCTAAAAGTGACGGAACTGTTCGCTTATGTGTTGATCTTGTCCAACTAAACAAATGTGTGGAAAGGGAATTTCATCCATTGCCTTCAGTGGAATATTCATTAAATCTTCTAACAGGTGCTACAATTTTTTCGAAGTTAGATGCTAATTCTGGCTTTTGGCAAATTCCGCTTGATGAATCTTCGTCATTTCTCACGACTTTCATCACTCCCTTTGGAAGATACCGATTTTTAAGATTGCCTTTTGGAATCTCATCTGCTCCAGAACATTTTCAACGCAGAATGTCACAGCTGCTAGAAAATATTCCAGGTACTATTTGTCATATGGACGACATCTTAGTGTGGGGAAAAGATCAATCTGAACATGACCAAACATTGAAAATTGTTCTAAATAAACTTAAGGAAGCTGGCATTACTCTAAATGACAAGAAATGCAAGTTTTCAGTCAAGAGAATCAAATTCTTGGGGCATATTATTGATGACAAGGGGATTCATCCTGACGAAGATAAAGTTAGTGCAGTAAAAGAATATCCACCACCAAAGAATAAAAAGGAATTAAAACAGATGCTAGGCATGGCAAATTTTCTCGCCAGATTTGTTCCAAATTTTGCAGAAATTTTTGCACCGTTAACATCTATGTTAAGTCAAAAGAATGAGTTTGTCTGGGACGAACCTCAAAAACAAGCATTTCAAAAGTGGAAGAATGTCTTAACATCTCAACCAGTTTTAAAAGTTTATAATCCACAGAAAACTTCAATTGTCACTACAGACGCTTCTTCTTATGGAATTGGAGCCACCTTGAGGCAAGAACAAGAGAACGGGGAAATCTCTGTCGTTGCATATGCATCCAGAACTCTTACTCCTACTGAAAAAAGATATGCTCAAATAGAAAAAGAGGCACTTGCTCTAGCATGGAGTTGCGAGAAATTTCGAGATTATCTCACTGGAACTCACTTTAGATTAGAAACAGACCACAAACCTCTAATTCCAATCTTCTCAAAGAAAAACCTCGAAGATTTATCTCCACGGTTACAAAGGTTGAAGATGAGGATGATGCGATATTCTTATTCCATATTCCACATACCAGGAAAGAAACTTTATGCAGCTGATGCCTTATCAAGACAACCTCAAGAAACAAGAGAAAAAGATGAAGAGTTGGAAGAAGAAATTGATGCTTATATTCGTATGATAATATCCACATTACCCGCTTCATGCAACAGATTAGAAGAATTGCGCCAATCACAACAGTCTGATGCAACATGCAAAGAGTTAAAAAATTTAATCCTTAACGGTTGGCCATCAAGAAAACATTTAGAGCCAAGTTGTTTACCTTACTGGAATCATCGATATGAAATATCGATCCAAGATGGACTCATAATGAAGGGCTGTCGAATCATCATTCCTGCAAATCATCGAAGAAAGGTTCTTCAACAAATTCATGAGGGACATTTGGGAATTACGAAATGTCGTGCGAGAGCAAGATCATCGGTATATTGGCCTGGAATTAATAAAGAAATTGAAGAAATGATAAAGAATTGCACATCATGCGTCAAGGAGACCACTAATCGCCATGAATCTCTTATCCCTACCGAATTTCCTGAAAGACGATGGGAAACAGTGGGAATGGATCTTTTTAAGCTTAACGGATTTTGGTACTTGATCGTGACTGATTATTTCTCACGATATCCAGAAATCGCAAAACTGGAAAGATTAACTTCTGAGGAAGTAATTCTCCACTGCAAATCAATCTTTGCCAGACATGGGATTCCTAATGTCGTCAGATCTGATAATGGTCCTCAATTTGAGCCAATTAACTCATCTGAATTTTCAAAATTCTCAAAGTTTTATGGATTTCATCATATCACATCAAGTCCTAGGTACCCACAAAGCAATGGTTTCATTGAAACTTCTGTAAAAACCATCAAATTGCGACTCAAAAAAGCTGAAGATCCTTACCTTGCATTAATGGCATATAGAGCAACACCATTGGAGAATGGCCTTAGTCCTGCAGAACTTCTTATGAATCGTCGTATAAGGACAACTCTGCCAATTGCAAGATCTCAACTAGAGCCAAAAATTGAAAACAGGGATGAACTTCAAAGAAAGGAAGAGAAGAGAATAGAAAGGCAAAGAGACAACTACGACAAAAGTCACGGAGTACGAGACCTCAAAAATCTCGATGTTGGAGATGGAGTGTGGATCACGGACAAGAGAACTACTGGTACAGTTCAGAAGAGATTAGATTCTCCACGATCGTATATTGTCAAATCTGGGAAAAAGCTATATCGACGAAACAGAATGCATCTTGTCCCATCAACTAACTTCCAACCAGAGGCTGATGATATGGATGACCTTGAACCAGACGATTCCCGTGATGAGTTTCCAATATCACAGAGTGTTCCTAGCCCAACCAAGCCAAGCTGTCAGAATCCTCATTCATCCTGTAACAATGGTAAAAATAATTCTATGTCTCCAAAAAGGAACCAGAATCTGTATACCACCAGAAGTGGACGAGTAGTTCGTCCTCCGCAGAAAATGAATCTTTAAAGAAAGGGAGATGTGGTATAATGACATTAACTGTAACGTGACCTGGTCAAGAACTTTAACTGTAACCAAAATTAACCTAGAACAGGGGCTCAAACTAGTTTTTATAAATGTTGTGTCGCGTCTCTGTTATGTGTAACCTGGCTAGAATAATATATGTGTGAATAAACTACATGCAAGTATTTCGCTGTATTCATCTTGGAAGCCTTCAACGGTACGCTACAATACTAACATATAATTATAACTATAACAAGTATAAAGCAGCAACTACATTTTTTTACTGTAGCTCCTGTTTTTTTTTTTATAAATGTGGTAATGTATTTTAATTTTGTAACTGATCGATGAGTATGTTAGATCAAACAAAAATACTTTATGCAAGTCTTCACTGTGAAAATATGGATATATATTCTTTAGTTCTGTGACTTTTTCTGTAATGTCTTTCCTTTCTCCATAATAACCACAGTGTTTACATTCATAATTTTAATTCAATGGATAAATTTTCAGATTATCTGCTACTAAACATTAAAATAGAATGCGCATTTTCAGCATTCTTTAAACAAATAAAACAATGTATGTCTGTATTATAAATCTGATCAAATAATTCCTTGACAATAATCTTTTTTATGATTTTAATGTTATCTTAATGTCATATTAAGCAGAAAGCAAAAATGGCCCGATAAATATCTTATACTATAATGCGAGCAAAAATTGTGTGTGTGTGTGTGTGTGGGGGGGGGGGGGGGTAAATTTTATCTCAAAAACGGCTCTAACGATTTTCGCAAAAATTTGGATTTTACCATTTTCGGGCACGAGAAGACCATTGGGCTAGGTCCCATTTTCGGGAAAATTCGATTACTGGGTCATTTTGGGTCACAATGGGTCAGGATCAAGCTATTTATATCTAGAGAACGGCTGGATGGATTTTAAGGCAATTTTGTATCCAATCGTTTTTTGGCACGAGAAAACTATTGGGCTGGGTCACATGTTCGAAAAATTTCGATTAGTGGGTCATTTTGGGGTCATTATGGGTCAAGCCATTTTTATCTAAAAAACGGCTCTAACGATTTTGACCAAATTTTATATTGTATCGTTTTGGATTACAAGAAGACCATTGGGTTAGGTAACATGTTCGAGAAAATTCGGTAAGTGGGTCATTCTTGGGGTCATTGTGGGTCATGCTATTTTTATCTAGCGATTTTCTCACGCAATTTTGACTAAAAAATTGCATTCTATGGTTTTCGGGCACGAGAAAAACATTGGGCTAGGTTACATGTTCGAGAAAAAATTTCAATGGGTCATATTGGGTCATTAAGAGTCCGGGTCAAGCTATTTATATTTAAAGAATGGCGTGATGGATTATAACGAAATTTTGTATGTGACAGTTTTTTGACATGAGAAAACTAATGGGCTAAATCACATGTTTGAGAGATTTCGACTATGAGGGTCATTTGTGGGTCATGATGGGTCATAATGGGTCATGGTCAACCTATATCTAAAGAACAGGTGGATCGATTTTAACGAAATTTTGTATAGAAAATTTTTTTGGCACGATAAAATCATTGGACTAGGTTACATGTTCGAAAAATTTCGATTAATGGGTCATTTTGGGTCATTAAGAGTCTGGGTCAAGCTATTTATATTTAAAGAACGGCGTGATGGATTATAACGAAATTTTGTATGTGACAGTTTTTTGACATGAGAAAACTAATGGGCTAAATCACATGTTTGAGAGATTTCGACTATGAGGGTCATTTGTGGGTCATGATGGGTCATAATGGGTCATGGTCAAACTATATCTAAAGAACAGGTGGATCGATTTTAATGAAATTTTGTATGCAACATTTTTTTGGCACGATAAAATCATTGGACTAGGTTACATGTTCGAAAAATTTCGATTAATGGGTCATTTTGGATCATAAAGGGTCTGGGTCAAGCTATGTATAATTAAAGAACGGCAGGATCAATTTTAACGAAATTCTGTATGTAACAATTTTTAGAAACGAGAAAACTAATGGACTAAGTCACATATTCGAGAGCTTTCGATTATAAGGGTCATTTGTGGGTCTTAATGGGTCAAGGTCAAGCTATATCTAAAGAATGGGTGGGTCGATTTTAACGAAATTTTGTATACAACATATTTTTGGCATGAGAAAATCATTGGGGTAGGTCACATGTTCGAGAAATTTCGATTGGTGGGCCACTTTTGGGTCATTCTAATTTAATCTTGACAACGTTTCGCGCAATTTTGATTAAATTTTGTATTTTATCATTTTCGGTCACAAGAAAATCATTGGGTTAGGACAGATTTTTGTGAAAATTCGATCAATGGATCATTTTGGATTATAAAGGGTCAGGGTCAAACCAACTATATCTAAAAAACAGCTCAATCGATTTTATCTAAATTTTGTATCTAATGTTTTTCGGCATGCTAAAACTAAAGAGCTAGGCCACACGTTTACGAGATTTCGATTATAAGGGTCATTTGTTGGTCATGATGGGTCATGCTAATTTTATATAGAAAATGGTACTCACCATTTTGACTATACTTTGTATTATATCGTTTTTGAGCAAGAGAAAACCATTTGGCTTGGACACATGCTCGCGAAAATTCTATTAGTGGGTCATTTTGGGTCTTAATGAGCTAGGGTCATTCTAATTATATACAATAACGACTCAATCAATTTTACCTAAATTTTGAAACAAAACGTTTTTTGTCACGAGAAGACTATTGGGCTGAGTCGCATGTTAAACAAAATTATATTAGTGGGTCATTTCGCTTCATTGCTGAATGCTGCCAAGCTAATTTTACCTAAAAAATGGCTTGAACGATTTTGATTCAATTTTATATTCTACTGTTTTTGATTACCTGCAGACGATTGAGCTATGTCACATGCTTGATCAAATTTGATTAGTGGCTCATTTTGGGTAATACGGGTCAGGGTCACGAGAATATGGCAAAAGCCAATAACTTAGTGATATTTGACAAAATATTGGCGACATATGGCCAAAAAATCGACTATAAAAATTACGAAAACCAAAGCACGTATTTGGAGCCAAATGAAAGAATGCCTCCAAATTTGGCTATATCTAGCAAAATATATTGTCTTTCAGAATGTAAAGAATTTTTTTATACATTCTTAAGAGGATTCGAGATGCATGGTTAAACCAATCAGAGTCGAGCTAAAAAAGTGATTTAGATCGATGTCCTTTCGTTGTAAAATTTAAAATAAAATAAAATTTATAAATATGCGCATAAAAACATAGTTTTCTTATTGATTGTTTTTCTAAATAATACTATTATAAACATGTTTTACAGTAATAATACAGAGTTAATGATACAGTGAAAATACTATATCGAGTTGAACACAAAGTTAATTTTGATCGAGCTAAGCTCGGTCTCCCCTGCTAGTTATATTTAAGATAGAATTAAATTTCTAATAAATATTTTGCAACTGAAAAAAAAAAAAAAAAATAAATAAAATCATTCGCTTCATGTAACATGGCTTAAGTTAGCCTTGGCTTAAATTATGCTTTTGTTGTACACAGTATATAAGATTTTTTTTTTTTTTTTTTTTTT
This sequence comes from Maratus speculifer, assembly GCA_964019185.1. NCBI lineage: Eukaryota > Metazoa > Arthropoda > Arachnida > Araneae > Salticidae > Maratus > Maratus speculifer. The sequence goes on along the minus strand of OZ025295.1, from coordinate 305,712,759 downwards.
TTTTTTTTTTTAACTAATGCTTGTTTACAATTATACAGAAGGTGTTTTATTTTCGAATGAAGTAATTTACTATAAAATCTGTTAAATTAAAAATTTTATAATGAAAAGGTTTTGACCAACTTTAAAATCTTTGTAAGTAATCAGAAAATGTGTTGAAAGTTTTTAAAAATGGATGTCAAGTTGAATAAAATTTATAGTTTTCATGCTGCATGAGTATACGAAAAGCTAAATATATATTTTTTTAAATTTCAACCTTATGTATTTATTATACTACGGTATCATTTCTTTTATAGTTGTAATACTAAACACTACTATTAATATACCACATAGTTTTGAGGAGATCAAATATTAAAAATAGTGGGAAATATATGAATCTATGCAAAACTAACTATTGCAATTTTTTTTATTATTACTAGCTGACCCGCCCGGCGTTGCCCGGGTCCGTATTAGCAATATTAAACGAACTTGAAATTTGTATGATTTTATCAATAACTGGAAGCATGCAGAAATGCATTGTCTGAAATACGTCATTTTCATCGTTATAAAGTATTAAAAGGTTCTGAAAAAAAAAGAAAACTTTTAGTAATACAATTTTTAGTTTAAATCAAATGTTTTCAATATTTTATTTAATTTTATTCAAAATGAAAAAAGATTTTCTTAGCAGACGATTTTTTGTGATAAATACATTATCTGTTTTATATTTCTTCTGCTTTATTCCTTTTATTTATAGAGTTCAAAATGAAAAAAGATTTTCTTAGCAGACGATTTTCCTGTGCCTCAATTAATTATCCTCGGAATTCCTTTTATTTATAGAGATTTATTTATAGAGTTCAAAATGAAAAAAGATTTTCTTAGCAGACGATTTTCCTGTGCCTCAATTAATTATCCTCGGAATTCCTTTTATTTATAGAGATTATCCCTCCTTCAACTCTCTCTCAATTTAATTTCTATAGTTCCCTGACATTTAGTAAGTTAAAACATCTAAAATAATTGAAATATTCATAATGTGATAATCGCAATAATTAAGTTGAACAATAAATAATTCTCACAAATGTCTAACTAATTAATTGCTAAATTTATTTGAAAATAACTGTTTTGTTTCATTAGTAAGCTTTCATTAAATTCTGTTACTAAATACAGTTATAAAACAATTTTATTTTTTACTTTTTTGTGTGTGTGGGGGGGGGAGGGGGCATCCATTATTGGAATCTTAATTGTTTCAATATATTTCTATTATTTAAATTAAATTTTGATTAATATTGGAAATGAGACTATGAGAATGAATAGATTAATATGTTGAAAAAAAAAACTGAAATATAATTATTAATTAAAAAAAATATTTTTTAAGAGATTTTTTAAGGATATCCATCGCTGGCATATTTTAAATAAAATTGTCCATCAAATATTAAAGATTTGTAAAATAAAATAAAATAAAATAAAAATAAAAAAAATAAAAATATTTTTTCATATAAAAATACTTTTTTTTCTGCAATATTGTGAAGAATATATGTAAAAAAATCAGATGTACGGTTTGCATAATGGGACATACGGCTGTTTTGATTGATATTAGTACTTAAAGAAGTCACGATAAATAAAATTGAGATGGAAATCCAGAGTAAAATGTTGATAAAATCATCTTTGGTGTACTTTTAAATTGCAAATATGCCATAGCATATGATTTCAAAATTATTTTGTCAAAATATTTCATTTTGGAGCACTGTAAGTTAGTTTTTAAACAAAAAAAGTGAAATTTTCGCTAGTTTTTTACGCTATCCACGGCGAATTCCTAAACGGACGCTTCCGATTGGTTAATACGTAAGCGAAGGGAGAGATTGAACCAATCGACTGTTAGATGTTATGAGAAAATAATTCGTTATATATTTTGTTTATTTTCTTATTAATGAGCAACTTTTACGTCCAGAACTTTGACAATTTCAATGTTTGAGAACATTTCATAGCATAAAAATGTAAAGTTAAGTTGCCCCCCCAAAGTTGCAACGGAAATCTGTTTCTAAGCCTCTTTTCAACGATCGCCCCACGGCCCAATCGGGTAGTTTTTGAAAACACTCGTTTGGAAGTTTCCGAACTTCTGCTTTATAATATATATGATTATATATTTTAAATTTCAAACGATTAAAATGAATTTGAAACTTTTTACTTACCCATCATACGTAGTATAGGGTAAGTCTTGCAATCGTTTTGAAAATCGAAAAATTTTTTTTGACGGATTTACACGTTTCAGACACTGGAGATTACGAAAAACATATTCTTAGAAAAAAAAATTTTGCCGTCCGTCCGTCTGTGTGTCTGTCTGTCTGTCTGTAACCGCTCTATCTCCCGAACAAATTGAGATAGAGACTTGAAATTTTGTATGTTCTTAGTATGTAAGAATGGGACGAAGCCTATTTAATATCAGTAACCTCGATTATCCGGAACTATTTTTTGCGGACTCTCGAAAAATTCGTTCTGATGAAAGGTATATAAAAATTTTCGAATTCTTTTATTTTAAGGAGTGGACGTAAAAGGCAATAAAATAACACAAATTTTACATAAAAAACGAAGTCAATCGGATAATTAGTTGTTGAGATTCTTCTAATCCTATTTTCCACATTCTTTGATTTTTCATGACCCTGTGTTTCATTCGAATTTCAATTCAAAGATATCTTTTAATTGGAAATGAGATACTTAATTCGATGCAAGAAACCGTTAGCGAATATGATTATTATTTTTGGAGTTATAAGGATGTTTCTATTACGCAATTCAGTGCTACTTGAATAGTTTGGCGTTTCATACAATTTATCGAATTTGGGTCATCAGAAATTCATTAATAGAGCATGATTATGTGTTAAAAATACTTAAATATACGTTTATATTTTGTTTTGGAATTGCAATGCATTTTATAAATTGTTTACATGCGTTATGTTTTCATATATTGTGCTATGCATATCCATGATGGGTAAGTATTACGGTGGCCTCCAACGATTAGTTTCCCTATTGACCGTAATGTAACGGTATGCTTTTGATTGCCCCTTTTATTGATCTATGCATCCGATTTTCATAAAATATGAAATTATTCGACAAAATTATGTAATAATTATGCATTTTAAATTTCAAACGATTAAAATGAATTTGAAACTTTTTTCCCTATTGACTGTAATGTAACGGTATGCTTTTGATTGCCCCTTTTATTGATCTATGCATCCGATTTTCATAAAATATGAAATTATTCGTCAAAATTATGTAATAATTATGTATTTTAAATTTCAAACGATTAAAATGAATTTGAAACTTTTTTCCCCATTGACCATAATGTAACGGAATGCTTTTGATTCTTCCTGTAATTGATCTATGCATCCGATTTTCATAAAATTTGAAATGACTCGCCAAAATTATGTAATAATTATATATTTTAAATTTCAAACGATTCATTTGGGTAGTTTTTGCGTTGTCATATACGGACGGACGGATAGACGGACGGACTGAGCGACAACTATAGGTGCTACATATTTACATAATTTACGAACGCTAAAAAAGTATTTTTTATATCGAGTTCGGTGCCCATGTCAAATGAGTGTAATGTTACAGTAATTTTTATGGAAAAAATGCGAATTGGAAAAAAAAAATAAGCGTGTTTTTAAAGATAAACTTTGAAAGCTTAAAAACCTATTTTTACTTTTATACTTATTTCAAACATCATACTTGTAATAGTAACTGTCAGTTAACAAAAGCATTTAAATGATGTGCAATCATTCATACGTGAAAAAGAACACTAAATAAGATTCTTTATTTTGTTGAACTGTTTCAATTTGTACGTAACGAGGAAGAAAAATTAACCAAAAAAAACTGTGAAAAAACTGGATATAAGCGGCCTCGACACCCATGGCAATCAGACCGAAGATCTCAAAATTAATGAAGCGGTATTGCTCTCTCATGCGCATGCGCATGTTAACAAACATTTCACGCCAAAAGACAATGAGCGATATTTATTTTTTCCCATCTCGATTTTTTTTGTGTTCTAATTTAGAGGATTACACACAAAGTCGCTAACCAAGCAAAGAGAAGTGATAAATTTTGTATGTCACGAACTGAATTTTCGTTTTAAAAGGCACCGTAAAGCACGAATTTCTGCTATTCGTGATTAATTTCGAACTTTTTTTTTCACCTTTCGTGATATCTAGAAAATGACTCTGGGTTTTAGTGTAGGTTTTGAACGATAATAGGTACTATTTGATAGCGCATTTGTTTGTATTTGTACGTAGCTCAATTATATCATATAATAGGTTATCCAAATATATGTTTTTTTGCCTGAGATTTAATAATTAGATGTTATTGAAGATAAACGAAGTAATCAGACTTAGATAACAATTCTAGTTGTATATGGATGTTAATTATGTCACCATGCTTTATAGATTATTGAAAATTAAGTCACCAAAATAGATATACAGATGTTTCGATGATTTCAGAGTTACCCAGGAAAAGCCAGGTGGACCAGCTGATATATATCAAGATTCTCTTATCATAAAATATGATAAAGGAGTCTGGATATGTATATATGTATATATATAATTTTGACAATATTTAAATTATAATTTCATCGTTAAAAAATAATTTAAAAAAGTGAAATAGAGTTATTAGAGGTAAAGAGACTTAATGCGCTTTCGGTTAATGGGATTTTCAGTCAATGCGCCTTTATTTATTTATTTATTTATTTATTTATTTATTTAAGAGTTTTATCTATTAGTGCGCGCAAAATTTTGATTAATGTACAAAACACGATCTGGATGATGCTTTTTTCCCGTTACATTGCGCCGGATTTTTAAAAATGAAACTTTAAAATTAAATAAAAATGAAATAAAATTGATGAATTAAAAAAAAATTTTCAAAATGAAAATTCCGTAGAAAGCGCTTGGAAATAAAAATCCAGATATCGACGGAGTTACGAAGTGCATCACCATGGATAATAAAATAAAATTTTGTGTTACCGTAAAATGGGGTGAATCGGAACACTTTTCAACTTTAACGTTAAAAAAAAGCAACAACTGATTTTTTAATTTTTTAATTTTTCTACTAGAAACTTCGGTCTTGTTTTGTTTTTTACTTTTTAAGCAAAAACGAAACATTATTACTGTTTATATAAAAAATATTTAAAATTTTTAATGGTGTTCCGATTCACTCCGCAGATAGGGGTGAATCGGAACAAATGCTATAATCTTTATTTATTCCGATTCAAACTTTAATAGGGTTAATAAAAACAGGTAATAATGATAAAGGAGTAATAGGAACACGTAGTTACTGTGAAACCAAGCCTTTATTTTATATACAAGTAAAGATATGCCTTTTTAAAAATTAGAGAACAACTTTTAAAACAAGAAAAATTAAAATTTAATTTAAGAAATTATATTCGAATTGGAAATGTAGAATTTAATGCAAATTTAGCCCTGATATGTGTTATCCTTTACTAATAGTCATTGGGTAAGTGAATCTATTGAGTAGCCCAATCGCTGCATGTATTAATACGATCTACTTATACGCCTTCATCCCCAGCCCATAGTACTGTTTGCATCCCTCTTTTTTTTAATTGGTTTTTCATTTTGAGATGTTTGTGTAATGTTGTGGATGCCAGAGAATAATTCTGTACAGTTTTTCTAACTAATTTGCTATTTTAAAAGACTTTTATTGTATGTTCCATGTCTGTTGGATTAGGCGTTGACTTTTTTGTCTAACCAAGCAATTTCTTGGCACCCTTAAACTCTTCAAGTAATTAGAACAAACAAAATATTGTTACAATACATATTCATACATATGTTTTCATATATTACATGAAACTATTATTGTATAGAAAAATTAACCATGAGAGAAAACATGTTCCGATTCACCCCGTAAATCTTAAACCTCTGATGTTTCAAGCCATTTTTCATTTTTTTATTATCTAGTTTAGAAATAAGTAGAATTTAATACAGAATATCGTTAACAGGACTATCATTAATTAAAAATCCCCTCTCTTAGGTTCAGAATACGAAAAACACTGTAGTTACATACAAAGTTTTGAAAACGTTGCAAAAATGAGGTTTTTGAGGATCCTCTTGAAGTTTTTTTTATATACCCCAGTAGTTGTGAAAACATGTCAAAACTGAATTTCCCAACTCTTAATGTTATAACCTTCTTATAAAAAATTTGGCAACTAAAAATATCATCACATATATTTATAATGAATTTATTTGTATGACTGGGAAGTTTCGTTCCTATTGACCCCGTTGTTCCTATTCACCCCATTTTACGGTACCAAGAAATTTATATATAAAAAAAATGTGCATTTGGCAATTGAATTGGTTCAATTTTAAACACAAAAGCGCAAAATTGTTGTGCTAACTACAAAAGCAATTTGGAATTGAAATACTTTTTTTTTATACATAAAAAAATTATTTATATAAAAATATTTTTCTATTTTTTGATAAAATAACTAGGGGGGCCCTGCCCCCCTGCTCGCCAACCCCCCGCGTAATCGCTTCGCGATTCCAAATTATTGGCTACCCCTGCTTGCTGCGCTCGCCAATACCCCATGGTATGAATAAGCAGTTGCAGACCTTCCAAATGATGTGTCACACGACTGGTGTTGTAAAGAAATTAAAAATGTGCCCCCCTGGGGGGCAGAGTGGGAGGCGACACAAAAGACATCCATAATATTAATAAGCAGCTGCAGACCTCTCAAATGACATGTCACACGACTAATGTTGTAAAGAAATTAAAAATGTGCCCCCCAGGGGTGCAGCGTGGGGGTGACACACAAGACACCCATAAAATGAATAAACAGTAGGGATGGGACGAATAGTGATTTGGCCGAATAGCCGAATACCGAATATTCGGCCAAATTTTAGGCCGAATACCGAATATTCGGCCGGCCGAATAGTAAAAATTTTTTCCAATAAAGAAAATAAATTTTGATTATATATAATTTAAAAAATAGGAGCTCATTAATAATTATTACTCTTAAATGTGCTTTAAAATATATTTTTAAATTTGAAAAACTTATTTTAACACAAAAAATTATGAAATTGCATTATATCCTTTATTCTAATGTACATCAAATTGATTTTCAGTATGTCAAGATGGGAAAATATTTCTATTAAAATATGAAGAATGTGCTTAACTTTTACTGTCAATTGATACTTCTTGCATCCACAATCAATAATATTCGTAATCTCTCTCTCTCTCAGAACTCACAAGGACATATTTTCTGAAATAACATTTAATGAAGTAAATTTGATCATTTAGAGTTTGTGTCCCTAGTGATAAGCAAATTTGTAAGAATGAGACTGTTCTGAAATCAGATGCCAAGCTTTAAATTACAAATTACGTTAAAGCAAAAGGTTATGCTTAAAGTAGAATGCATATGTTAACAAAATCTTTGACATTTGAATCGGCACATACAATATTCAACTTCAATATTCCACTTATTCAACAAGCATTAAAAGGATAAACAGAAATTGATAACAACATGAAGGAAGGAAGATTAAATTAAAAATATATACATAATAATGTTACATATTTAAGTCAGTAATTATGCAAATAATTATTTAAAAATGAAAATTATAGAATGAAAAAATTTCGTTGAGTATTTAGAATTTATATTAAAATATTTATAAAACCATCTTCATAAAGCAAGCTGTGTCATCAAATGTGTATCGAGTTTGACACCAGTTCTGCTTTCAGACGTACCGTTGTATTTGAAATGGTGATATATTATATTTAATTTTGAAAATGAATCTTCGTTAACACACCTAGTGAATAATTTTTTTCATTTCTTACTTTATAGAAAATAAGTTATGAATTTCATAAGTCTTTTTTATATGTGCATGGAATTTGCAGACATGAATAAATATTCGAGCGTTTTAGAATAAAGCGGTGTTTTTATATCTTGAATTGTAATATATCATTCTCAAATGATGACATTTCCCGTATAACTAAATCTCCAACTTGGGCAACATTTTCTAGAATATCACTAACTTTTATAGGAAATACAGAAAGGCTGTATATCTTTTAGTATCTGAATAACTCTATATTTTGTAAGTAAGAGTGAGAATGACTTCATAAATGAAGTAGCCAATTTGGATTAGGGAAAAAAAAATTGCAAGAATGAAATTCTTTAAATCTGAAATTTATTTGGCAAGATATCTTTCACTATTCGGCAAGATATCTCTAAATATTCAGCTACAGGTATTCGGCCGAAGTATTCGGTCAACAAGCCTTCAATATTCGGCCAACCGAATATTCGGCAAAAGGGCCGAATAGGCCGAATACCGAATAGTGGCCGATGTGTCACACAATTGGTGTTGTAAAGAAATTACAAAATGCGCCCCCTCTGAGGGCAGAGGGGGGAGGGGGTTACACATAAGATATCCATAATATGAATAAGCAGTTGCAGACCTCTCAAATGATGTATCACACAATTGGTGTTGTAAAGAAATTAAAAATGTGCCCCCTGGGGGGCAGAGTGGGGGATGACACACAACACATCCATAATATGAATAAGCAGTTGCAGACCTTTCAAATGATGTGTCACACAACTGGTGTTGTAAAGAAATTAAAAATGTGACCCCCCCCCTGGGGAGAGCAGAGTGTGGGGGTGACACACAAGACATCCATAATACGAATAAGTAGTTGCAGACCTTTCAAATCTTGTGTAACACGACTGGTGTTGTAAAGAAATTAAAAATGTGTCCCCCCTGGAAAGCAGAATGTGGTATAACACACAAGACATCCATTATATGAATAAGCAGTTGCAAACCTCTCAAATGATGTATCAAACGACTGGTGTTGTAAAGAAATTGAAAATTTGGCGAAATATTACAGTTATCGCCAAGTTGGCTTCACTTTTGACAACTAATTTTGGTCGCCAAATTTGGCAATATATTGCCAAGTTGGCGACAAACTTGGCGATTGTTGGCGATGGTAACCTTTCCTCTCTTTATGGTAACCCATACGGCGATGCATAGACGGAGCCCTTTCCTGATTGGTCTATTCGACTCATGGAAGGAGTGGACAACCCGGATTCGTTAGTTCCGGAAATCTTCCACATCAGCATCATTCCAGGAGTCATTCTTTTTAAGGCTAGTTTTTTTTTTACTATAGAAGGATTATTTATAAATTGACTTTTTCCTTTTTTTTTTTTTTTTTTTTTTTTTTTTTTTTTTGATAAATAAATTATTTATCGAATTATAAACCTATTTTGAGTCGCATGACAACCGGTTTTTTTCTCTTCCCTGACTGGTATATTTCGCTTTTCGTCTGAAAATTCTGTTCAAAACACAAGCTTTGACTGTACCTTCGGAAAGATCTTTTGCGTTTACTAAAAAATGAAAAAAAAAAAAATTCAATGTAAAATAATAAAAATTATACAAAGAAAAGGAGAAAGCAAAATACACTTTACTGTTGAGAGCAACAAAAGCCTGTGTTGCTTTGCTATCAGTATTTCCAATTTAGCTGATTTTTTAATTCAGACATCTATCAGAATTTCTGAATAATAAAAATCGCTTTCATTCATAAGTCATTAAGTTAGATGATTTTTATTATGTAAAATTTCTGGCCCATCTCTAAATTAAACAATTAAGAAAAATCATGCATTAAACATAGATTATGAAACACTTTTTGAAATCTTTATCAAAACTTCGTTATTTAGAAAAATAAAGTGTTACTGTCCATAGTGAAATATGTATTCCAATATTTTTGAATAACCGTGTATTGGATCTGCCGGTTGATACATATGCTATATATGGGGAAATTTAGTTTAGGAAGAAAACGCCTAACAGGCTGAAGTTTCTCTGTTAGAAATTTATACTAATAAATGGAAACATACTTGAATACTTTTGTTCAGCCCTATAGTTTAACTGGTACCTTTATAATACGCCAGTATTTAGCTAATATTTAATTCAAACTAAAATACTCTTAAAACTACTGAAATCATATTTCCAGAAATTATCATCCATAGACGACCATGCCTCCAATTCCTTGGGTAGCCCTGTATATCATTTTATCTATATTCTACAAACAATTCTTAGTAAACTGAATGCGGTCCAGTCTAAAAACGCATAACTTATTTCAAAACCACATTTAAATAAATTATGCTCCTATTCAGTAATCTTTATTGGCTCTTTTGTGTAGCCCTGTATATAAACTACAGCATTTATAAACACCATGCAATATGCATAAATTTAGTGAAACTTAAAAGCGCATATTATAATTAAAAAATGCATTTCATTCATCCATCAGCCATCATCGATAATATACAGTACTTCGGATAGAATATACTATTTGAAATCTTTTGTATGTCTCTGTAAATACTATGCATTTCGTGAAATAACTTATATTAAACCTCAGTTACGAATATCTATATTATTATACATGAACTAGTTTAATATAATTTAAACATGTCGCAAACAATTCTCTTTTTTACCCTTATGTAATCGAATTCTTTTGTGTGGCCCTGTAAATGAATAATAACCATTCTTTACACCGCACATTTTACAGAATGCATATTTTAGTGCACTCCGTAAATGTAAATTTTAATATGCTTTTCAGGGTGTAACATCTTTAAAATTAATTTGAAACGATTCCCCCTCCCCAGGTCGTAGTGTAACAGAAAACTTTTGACTGTCCCCGTAAATAAACTAATTATGCTTCATTTGCTATAGGATTCGTGCTAGGGTAAACGTCAATAATTTCAGAAAATTTCATGGCAATCTGAGTATATTTACGAGAGTTAGAGCGAGGACAGACAAATCAAAATCATAAACACTTTTCAACTTTGTTGGAAAGTGCTAAAAATAGGTTAAATTGGCAACACTGGTTGCTACTGCTGAACTGTAAACATGTGTGTAGAAACGTATATGCCGCAGATTTCGCCTTACGTAATCTGCATTCACGTATCTATATTTTCGAGGATTCTGTACATAACTTTTTAGGATGTACCTTATTAGATGAAAGGTAAGATAAACATTTGATAAAACACAGCTAAGTCATCTCCGGGTCGCACTATAGGAAAGTCCATTCGAGCGTCAAATGATAATAAAGATCGCATGCTGATGATGTTTACAAAAGAAATGATCGGTATATCGCGAACAAATATTGCAATGTAAAAACACATCTTGTTTATCGAAATCACTGCTTTATAGCACTAGATATGTAACGAGTGTGTCACTTGAAGGTTTTTTTTTTCTTTTTTTTTTTTACTTTGAATGATTTTACTCTTTTACATGGCTTAGGGGGTCACGCTCTAATATTATTCAATTTTCCAATAATAGTATCTCGCTACGGACAATTAAATGCTCTAATTGTTAGAGCTACTTAATCGAGATATAAAAATGCAGAGGGACAAATCGTGTATCTATGCTTCATTTATTATTTTCTGATGACTTTTTTTATTTTTTATTTATTTATTTTCTTTTTCAAATACACTAGATACAGCGACTCACATAGTGAGTCGTGGTACAATCGAGATTTGCAAAAAAATATATATTTTATTTCATCTGTTTAAAAAATATAACAGATTTAACAGCAAATAATAAATCAAGGGAGATCCTTAATTTCCTTCTGGATGAATATACAAGCAGAATATCCAGAAATATCTAAATCAGCTTTGAATTTCTCCATGGAGTTCAAGATGACATACTGGTAATGCGAACAAGACTTTTCTACTTTTGCTGTTTTTGAAAAAGAAGTACAGAGACAAACTCCATGTAGAAAATGGCTTAAGGGTGTTCTTAAATCAAAAAGGGCAACTTTGTGACATATGCTTTAATTTACTTTTGTTCGGAAATGCATGAAACTAGCTGGTGTTGTTATTCAGAAACTGTCTAATTGCACTCATTGTTATGTTTTTTTAAAAACACAATTGATCTTCCATAACAAGCCTTGAAAATTGACGTTTTTGAACACATTTACCGATAAAGCAGAAAAGCCGGTCGAAAAACAGGAGAAAAACGGGTGATCGATTGATCGAAATACCTTATAACTCGATAGCTAATTTAATTATCATAAAATGGAAAAATAAGTTCGATTCGAAATCGCTTCCATAGTCAGGCATTCCAATTTTATATCTTTCCGTTAAAAAATGAGTTTGTAAATGTGTCAAAATGTTTTCCGCTTGTTGAGCGGAGCAGTTGAGATAAAAATTAAGATAAAACTTAACCCGTTTTAACCTTGATATAGATGTCCTCACCAGTCAAAAAAATTTATCTTTTTCGTTGGTTAGTGTAGCTAAAAGCTTATAGAATTGAAACAATTTTCGTATTGACATACTCCTTATATTAGGCAAGTCGCTTTTTTTTTTTTTTTTTTTTTTTTTTTAACAATTTAAAGGTGGGTTTCGTACCAATAAAGTTTGGGAACCGCTGCACTAGAACATAAAACGTCGAGTAGGGAAAGGAAAAAAAAAACTTTCAAACGCAATTTGTTTGAAAGCAAGACTTTATTTGCCATAAGAATTTTCTTCTATCACGCTGGTATTTCCTATTAGCCTGCGTTAGCGTTAATAATACAGGGTGTCCACTCTATTCCTAAACTGTTAATCATAGTCATACAGTTCCAGTTGCAAAAATTTTTTTAATGAGGTAAAGAAATATTTTAAAAGTGATTTGGGTAAATAAAAAAAATTCTTGAAAAATTACGAAATGTAAATTTTTATATTGTTTCCCGGTCCTACGAATTGTAATTAGTAATATTTTCCTGTTACACTGACAAATAAGGCAAGTAAGACAAAAATAAGTCCCATTATTCTACGATTAAAAATGATCGATAGCAGTTTAAAGTTGGAACATATATTTTTCGGCAAATTAGGGGTCATTCACAAATTTAATAGAAATATGAATCAGATATATTACAAATAGTTTGAGAATAAAATTAATATTACAATGTAAATTTGAAATTTTTAATCATTCTAACATATGAAAGCAAAATATATAATTTGTAATATGCACAGGTTTTTTTGTTAAATAAAATGATGAAAATGAACTGCGTACAAAATGATACATGCTTTAAAATAAATATTATTAGGTAATACTAGACTACAAAAGTTGAGTTACGACAGGTTTTTTAGCTTTTGATAATTGAATCTTATGTATTGAAGAATTGTACCGCTGAATCCGAAATTGGCCTTCATTTTTTACCATCACGGAAAGATTTTTTGCAATGCCTTAATATTAAAGTTAAAAAAAGGGAACATTTCATTTTACAAAATAGATGTGTTTTTTACTTTTGATACTTATTTTTTATGTATTTTTTACCGTAGAAATCGAAAGTGATTTTCATTTTTAATCACCGAGTCAGCATTTTTTGAAAATTGTATATTTCAAAGTTAAAAGTTTAAGAATAAATTTGAATCTCTTACCCCACCTCATCGGATTTCTCAGCTGTTTAGCTGTAAGAATCTTATAGTCCAAGAGCCGAAAGCACAAAAACCTATGCCATCGAGCACCAGAAATTTTTTTTTAATTTTCTGGATGAGTAGCAATAGAGGAGTCTGATGATCCGTGTCTGCCGGAAGTGAAGTGGTGCATAAGCCAAAAATTAATACCACTAGTGGTTGACTTGTAGGCTTAGCACTTAGCATTGTGTTTTCCTGCTCCCAGTTTTAACTGTTTTCATACCTTTGTTTGCAGGACAAGCACAATGATGAACCTACGAGTGAACCACAAGTGGTATTAATTTTAGACTTATGCTATGCACCACTTCACTTCCGGCAGACATGGATCATTAGAGTTCCCTACGACTACTCTGTGCGGTCGGCTCTTCGACCAGTAGTATAAGCCAAAAAATTGAATAAATTATTGAATTAAATAAAATTAAATCCAATAAAAAAAATTACATTTTTTTTATAGTAGTAAATTTTTGCTATATTTTAACTTTGACATTCACGGTTTACTAAAAAAATAAAAATAAATAAATAAATAAAATCTAACCCGATAACCTAAAAAGGAAGGTCATATTCAGTGCTAAAACATACACAAAAATCCAATATCAAAAGTTTAAAAACATAGCCATCTCCTCTATTTTATAGTATCTGTTTTTTGTTATTTTTTAACTATGATAATTTATGATTTACGAAAAGTCCTGGCATGATGGTTAAAATTTCATGTAATTTTCGATTTCAGCGATAAAAAATACATAAAAGTTAAAAAAAAAAAACACAAACATCGCCTTGCGTTATCTAATCTAAAACTTTTTCTTAAACTTCTCGGTAATCTATCCGAAATTTTTTGTATTATCCAGTAAAATAAATATAAATGTGGTAACCAAACCACCGAACAGGGTTGGTATAAAAACCGGCTTTTTTGAAAAAATCAAAAAACCGGGTTTTTTTGGTTTAAACCAGGTTTTTTTGGTTTAAACCGGGTTTTTTTTCAAAACATTGTTTAAATAGCATTTGCAAGAAAAATAATTTGAGTTTTAGAAAGTCATGAGGATTTTTTGTAATTAATAGTTAATTAATGTTAAGCATTCACATTAGTATTTATTTTTTTGATAATTAAATAACTAAAGCATAAAAATTTATAATTAAATTATCTTATAAGTTTAGGTTTCTATAGGGAAATATTCATTGTGTGAAAAAAAATAAACTATTAATTTATTAGTACACTTAAACCTTTTAGATAATAATTTAAGAAATAATTATATGCAGGTTGATAATGAAGAACATAGTAAAGGGCAAACGAACATATTTTACTAAATTAACAGAAATAAGCTGAAATAGAAAACATTTTCTTGTGCATAATTTAGAAATTATTTACAGTATTAACATCAACAAATGATTTTATTAATCTCTTACTACATATATTTACTTAAAAAATATCAATATGCATTTTATTAATGCTAAAAAATACATGTGTATTGACTTACTTGATACATCAACGAATGTAATGCTTACACAAATTGAGACATAGGCTTAGAAAAATTACTTTTTTTTTTCTTTTTTTTTTAATACAAACTTTATTTTTTCCGTTTCTTTGTTCTTCAAAAGGTGAAGATTTAGCATTAAATTTTATTATCTGTGCAAGCATCGAGTTACATGGATATTTTTATTTTGTAAAATTTAATGTATCCTTTTTTTCTTGTTCACATAGTTCACTTTGACTGTATTGTGGTTCAAGCCTGTATACCTAAAAGGGCATGGGTGTTAGGGCTATTTTATACCTGGACTAAAAAACTATGAGACTTCTTTATTTACATTTTTTTTTCTCTTAATATTTTTTGAAGACCTGTCCAATTATAAACTGCATTAGTAATGGAACTTATTACTTTAGATATTATCCAGGGCAACTGCAATAGAATTTAACAGTTTAAACATATCTTCAACATTTCTTTTAAAATAAAAATTAGACAGATACAAGCTTTTGAATATTTTTATCAATAACATTCCTATTTTCTACACAAATTTTAAGTAAAGTGGGGGCAATTTTTAAGGTAAACATCTAAAGCATCTGAAAATGAATCACACCTAGTATTATAAGGAAGAGTTAATTTGACAGCATTTACATTGCGTGCAATTTTTACATTTGGCTCTTAAACATGTTTTTGTTGTATTTCTTATTTCCTCAAATGAAAACCAGATTATATTTTCCTTTCTTCTAGTTTTAGACATTCTTTTATTTCAATATATATAAGTAGCTTTCTTAAAATAAAATACAATACAAAATAACTGGAAACAGAAAAAAATAATGTAAAAACTGCAAATCCAATCTAAGAAAAACCAAAGCTTACTAAAACCAATAGCTATGGAACAGAGAAAATTCATAGCCAATCATTCATTAGCATACAGAACAAGAGTAACCAATGGAAAGAATGACTTATGATTATATCATTATTGATGCTTTGATACATGATACAATCCTTAGTAAATCATAATCAAGCTATCTAAGCAGTAAAATTGCATTTTTGTGTGGCATATGTCATTTTTACATTTTTAAAAAAATAAAAGACTTAAAAAATAATTAAAACTAACTACCTTTTTTTATCCTCCACAGTTCACTGTAGAAAAATATTTTGCCATGTCAATTTATAGCTAGTAAGAAAAATTAGATTGATTAAAGATGTTTGTCATTTTAAAAATTTAATTTGTCTTAAGCTTTGCTTGTAACTACTCCATAACTTTGATTTTGCACATTTTAATAATGTGTAAAATAAATGAAAAAATTAGGAAAAAGGGAAAAAACCAAATAAAAAAAACCCAGCATGGTTTTTTAAAAAAAACCACTTGGTTTAAACCATGGTTTAAACCACGGTTTAAACCAGCGTGGTTTAAACCAAACAACCCTGCCACCGAAAATCATAATATTGTTAGAATTTCCTCGAATTTACGTCAGTATGTAAAATTTAATCTCAATCGGATATTTGAAAATGAGTTAAAGGCCGAGTACAAATTTTAAACTGGAAAAACATACGTTGAAGTTAATAAAAACATATAAGGGTGGTTTTCAAATGTATTGCCGTATTAGATGAAATAAAATTTGAAAAAATAATTTGGTTTAAATATAAAAATTTACCCAGATATGAGTTGCTTATAGTTTACAACATTCTAAGCAGTAGATTATTTGCGAGTTTTTTTATTTAAATTTCAGAAATTTCAAGAAATGTCTTGCCCAGTCACTATTTTTCTAATAAGTGTGACCTCTATAAAACATTCTAATTTTTTTTTTTGCATTAATAATTAATTAAAAAATGGCTTAGGGTTCTTACATACGTATTAATAAATCAAAAATGTATTAGTATTTATTTATTTCATAAATTTAAAGCATTTTAATAGTTGTTTATGCCATGAGTGTTACTTTGCTTCTTAAATAACGGGTATAACTTCTGATTAAAAACAAATTTAATTAAAAATTAATTATTTTCATTGCAGTTATAATAAAGAATTAGAAAGTTCTAATAGACAAAGCAATTAATTTAAGTGAAGTAACAAATGAATTAATAAAATTCTGATTCTTAGTTACAGTAACGTTCATGAAAAGTGGTAACACTCATGACAAGCGATAAGACTCATCTTGCAGCAAACAGCTTTTTTGTAACAATATATGTAAAAAAAGATTTTTAAAAGTTTAAACTATGATTTGTGTAAAATAGATAGTCCTTTGAAAATTATTTATTACGAATTAAAATTTGAATCTTAAATAGCACTTACAAAACATGTGTGCAGACATGAAAATCCTGTTAAAATTTTTAAATAATTATAAATATATATAATATGACAAAATATATCCCTGAATCATGAATCTATTATAATCATAACTTAAATCTTACACATGATTTATAGTTTTAGAATTACTTAACTTCTTTTCTCATGAGTGTTACTTTTTCCAAGTAACACTCATGTAAGGTAACACTCATGTACGGTAACACTCATGACATTTATTAAGGAATTCTTCACTAAAATAAATTCTAACTATTTTATTGAAATTTTAGTTGGGCCTATTTATTCCTGAACAAAAAATACAGCATTCCCTAACTTAACATTTTTATACCTTAAAAAATAATAATAAATGAATGGGTAACACTCTTGTAAGAAAATAAAAATACTCACCATGTTGAAATGAACATTCTGATAAATAACAATTATAGAACAAAATTATCGCGTTCTAAATAATCGCACTGAGTAATTCCATGTGAAATCAACCAATAAAAAAAATATTTTTTTATGTTAATGTTTTAGATTGTTCTGGTTTTTTACCAGTTTATTGTACTTACTTATGAGATTAAAATTGTGAAGTTAAATTTTTTTTCGACAATTCGTTTTAAAGTTATAAATTTTTGAAATTTTGAAAATTTTACAAAATTTGTATAGTCTTGTAATCTTTAATCGGCTATAACTTCCAAACTATTCGATCTAGAGAATTAAAATTTGCATCATTTTTTTCAATTTTTTATGGTGTTTCATAAGATATGTAACATGACCAAATTACTTAATTTTTTAATTTTTTTTTGTAAAAAAATTATATAAATTTTTAAAAAATTCAAAATCGGAATTTTTGATTTTTTTGAAAAAATTATATTATGTTTAAAACCCTTTTAGCAACTTTTATGCCAAATTTTATGATGGAACTCCTATGGTGTCATACAGAAAAAAAATATTTTCTGTATCAATGTTCATGTAAATCTGTAATAAAAAATACTTTAAGGTATGCTGCACAGTTTAGCCCGAAGTGTTACTTACATGGAAGCAAATAAAAATTGGAAAACTTTAATAATAGTTTGTTTTATTAAAAGACAAATAAGAAATTTTAGATATTTAATAAATAAATCTTTTTTCTTAACAAATTACGTACTCAGTTTGGCACAGTGGAGCTCAATTTCTTTGGGTACTGTGATGTTCTGCCTGTTGCAGTGATTGGATGTAGTTTGCATAAAATAAAGTATTTTGGTATTGTCAAAATGTCTGATTTTCTAGGATAAGTGAATGACAGAGATGGTCCGCTTGGATGAAGGAAATAAACTTTAACATCTTCTTCGACCTGATCTTTTGTGAGAACACATGCCACCCACCACTCATTCTCACAGGCACAAGCAACATACCCCACAATTTCTTCAAAGAAGTACCTTTTACTACTTTTACATTTACTTTTAATAATATGTGACTCTCCAATAGATGTTAATGATGTATTCAAATTATCAAAACCAGATTCCACATCCATGAATTCAGGGTCATCCTTACTACAACCTGGTTTTGGATTGTCATCATTTGGAATGTCTGAAAAATTAGTATCAATGTTATTTCCACAATTTGAGGGATACTTTTCCTTACCTAATTGTAAGCGGCAATGAGTGCAGATTTTCACGCCTTTTTCAATGTCATATTTTAATGTTGTCATCCACAATGTAACATTTCTTAAATTTTTACTGACCTAATGTTCTTGCTCTTTGAAAGGATGACAACAAAATTTATTTCATTTTTTATCCATTTTCAGTTTAAAGCCACTTCCCTTTTAATACTTTATAACACAAATCCGCATTCAACTCAATGAAATAATAGTAAAAAAAAACTAAATTGTACAATACAAGTTATAAACAAACAGCAGTTCTCAAGTTATAAACAAACAGACTTGAGATAGTGTGCCACTACAGAAGATTTTAGTGAACACTGGCGATTTCAAAAGCTTTGTAGGAAAGGCATGCATGTTTCAGCAGAAAACAAACATGTTACTGTTTGAGTGTGACTCATTGTGATTGTTAAAGCATTCAACTTCAGGAGCATAATTTGTATTGTTGAACACTTCTTTGAGATTTTCTTTCGTTAACTCATTTATTACCAATTTATTCATTTTTTAAACAAAATTTAATTAAATGTAATATTAAATTAAGAATAATTGAAAAAACATTTTATTTAAATTCCAAGAAAATAAATTAAAAAGTATTTAGCTTGTCATTTACGCAAAATATTAATTATCTTGATTACTTTTAATTTTTACTGTTATGTGTTTAGCAAAATTATAAAACTTAGCGAATTATATACTAAAATTTTATTTGATAATTGAACTTGACTTGCATGAATGAGAAATATGAACATTGGAAACAAAAATAGACTACCTTTTATAGTGAATTTGCTTTTTAACAAAATATAATGAGATTTTTTTACAGAAATTGGCCGATCATTGATATAGAAAATAATTTTTTTCTTTATGATACCATAAGAGTTCCATCATGAAATTTGGCACAAAAGTTGCTAAAAGGGTGGTAAACATAATGTATTTTTTAAAACAAAATCAAAAATTTCGATTTTGAATTTTTAAAAATTTTATATAAATTTTTTACATAAAAAATATTTTTTTAAAAATAATTTGGTCATGTTATATATCCTATGAAACAGCATAAAAAACTGAAAACAATGACTTAAATTTCAACTCTTTAGGTCAAATAGTTCCCAAGTTACATCAAATTAAAAAACACCAAAAAATACAAATTTCATTAAATTTTTAAAATTTCAAAAATTAATAACTCAAAAACAAATGGTTAAAAAAATCTGCAAATTTGCATTTTTTATCTACTATTTTTGTACAACATCTGAGCCAAAAATTAACAAAATCCAAAGACCTGAAATTTTGTCCATTGGTTGGTTTGATCTGGATTGACCCCACTGTAAAGAAGAAACAACATCGTTTTCTCACTACCGTTGCCAACTGTAATATACAAATATTTTGAAAACAAATAATATTAACTTCCCTAAAGTAACACTCATGTTCTGCATATGCGGACATAAAATACATTTAAATTTTTAACTCTTAGATACTAATTTTAAATATATAAACTATCTATTTGTTTAATTAACACAGGATATTTTACTTTTAATCCATATATAAAAATTTTTAAATGTTTGGAAGCATAAAAAAAGATTGAAATTTTGCGAGTTTTTTATTCAGGACAAGTAAATTCCCATTACTTGCTAACTGAAGTACAAAAAAAAGATCACTATTTCACAACTCTGAAAAAATCTAATGAATGCATTGAATTAAGCATAAAAAGATGTGCTACTACCTGATTTTAGAATATCAAAAAATAAATTTATTAATATGAAATTTAGATTTAAACCTCAGGACATCAAACTGGCAGTTCATGTGAAATTCACCCATAAAAAATAACATAATGTTTGTTAAATAAATTTATGAAAAATGTCTCAGATTCCTACAAAATGAAACATAATGTTAAAATGTAATTATTTTAACCAATCTTAAAGTTAATAAAATTTAACTCAATCATAATAC
This sequence comes from Maratus speculifer, assembly GCA_964019185.1. Classification (NCBI taxonomy): domain Eukaryota; kingdom Metazoa; phylum Arthropoda; class Arachnida; order Araneae; family Salticidae; genus Maratus; species Maratus speculifer. The sequence goes on along the minus strand of OZ025295.1, from coordinate 305,692,021 downwards.
TTTGCCTTTCAAAGCGCAGATACACATGAAATAAGTTCTTCGAATACTGTAAATACTTGGTATATGATCCTCAAATCATGATTGAACTCATTTGTTTTCAATGCAGGAAAGTAATATATGTCATGCATTTTTTAAGTTTCATAACTCAATCAATTTTAATGTTACATGAACGAGATTTTTTTTTTTATCTTACTTGTTAGTGTAGGAATAAATTACTAAATATAACGTGTAGGACCGGTAGACCGTATAAAAATTTAAATTTCGTAATTTTTTAAAGAAATTATTTTATTGATCTAAATCATTTTTAAAATATTTCTTTACCTTATTTAAAACATTTTTGAAATTCGAACTGTATGTCCATGACTAACGGTTTAGGAATTAATCATGGCCACCTTTGAGAGTGGATACCCTGTATAGCAATTTGTCAAAACAAGTGATAAATAATTCTTAAAATTAACTTCAAATACTGGAATTTAAGTTCACCAAAACAATCATTCTTGCATAAATAACTTGTTGACACAAATTTTGAAACAATAGAATAAATAAAAGCTACAAGTTTTCTTTGCTATCAATTTGTCAGAAAACAAACCAATGAAATTACGTATTTTCAGTATCATAGCTGATATCAAACATTAGTTACTGCAAGTGGCGTGATTGCATAATATGCGATGCAATTTTACCACTAAAAAAATTATTTATTTCGGGGAATTAATGAATTTTTTCCGAGAATTCTTTATAACTAAGCAACATATCCATTTTATGAATCGTCTGCGGCAGGATTACGAAATTGGGTTCGTGCTGCCCATTGCCTTTTATGATATTTGCGAATGTGGTTTCTGCGTGTTTCCATGACTTATTAGGATTATTTCAGACTATTGTATTAAGATTGTAATTTATTTGAAAAATTTTAAAGATATGAAAAGATTTCGAAAGATAAAGAAATACACACAATGTTTAAGGAGTATCAAAAACTTTCCCCTTGTAAAAAAGTGGCGAAAGCTTAAATTTTGCAATTTTTTGCTTAAAACTAATTTAGATATATCAATGGTATATTCTGAGAAAATTTCGTAAAAATCCTACGATTAAAAATATACCAAAATTGGCTTTTACTGCATCCATTTCCCTTTTAGTGTTTCAGAATTGCATTCCTTCAATTTACTTATTTGTCTTAAATTGTCTTTTTTTTTCTTTTTCAAAATATTATTAAGTTAAAAATTCTAAAATTGCAGTATGTATCTCGATTGAATCAATTCAGGTGAAATGTAAGGCGGGGGAGGGGGGGGGGAGGCGGACCTTTACAAAAAAAACCTCAGTTCATTTTTAGGTGAGTTCGTAATTATATAATACGTTCAGTTCCGTCCGTCTATCCGTCCACATATAACAACCCAAAAACTACCCAACCGAATCGTTTGAAATTTAAAATATATAATTATTACATAATTTTGTCGAGTCATTTCAAAGTTTATGAAAATCGGATGCATAGATCAATTACAGGGGCAATCAAAAGTATTCCATTACATTATGGTCAATGGGGAAAAAAGTTTATAATGCATTTTAATCATTTGAAATTTAAAATACGCAATTATTACATAAATCTGTCGAGTTATTTAAAATTTTCTGATAATCGTGCGCATAGATCAATTACAGGGGCAATCAAAAGTATTCAATTACATTATGGTCAATGGGGAAAAAGTTTCAAATATATTCTATATGTTTGAAATTTAAAATACATAATTATAACATAATTTTGTCGAGTTATTTCAAATTTTATGAAAATCGGATGCATAGATCAATTACAGGGACAATCAAAGGTATTCCGTTACATTACGGTCAATGGGAAAAAAATGTTTCAAATGCATTTTAATCGTGTTACACTCATGCGAACTTAAAATTTACATGCAACAATAAAGTACATATTATAATATACATCTTACATAATTTGTGGTGCAAAGAACATTTGTTATTGATTTACAAGGCCACACAAAAGTATTCCATTACATAATGGTATAGGGAGAACATTGTTTGATGAGTGTTTTAATTGTAATTCACTATTTACAATTTTATGAGATTGATATATGAAAGTAATATTTTTAAAACTTCATTATCGTACGAACGCACCTAATTTGCTACGCTTCACGTACAATTTCCAACTTGTTATCTTAATGTGATTAATATTTAATTATTTGTAAATAATAAACTTTACATGTTTTTCAGTATCATTCGAGATAAAGAAAATTTAGTGAATCAGATTTTAAAATCCTTGGAGAGGAAACGGCTTCGCTGCTTGCATATTCATATCTACTCGGTTCAGATACGACATTGGTATTTCTCTGTATATTTTTCTGGTACGAAATTTTGAATATTCTGAAACACTTTTTAGGTGCGTTCGTAATTATTTAAATACGTAGCACCTATTGTTGTCGCTCAGTCCGTCCGTCTGTCTGTCTGTCCGTCTGTCCGTCCGTCCGCATATAACAACGCAAAAACTACCCAACCGAATCGTTTGAAATTTAAAATACATAATTATAACATAATTTTGTCGAGTCATTTCAAATGTTATGAAAATCGGATGCATAGATCAATTACAGGGACATTCAAAAGAATTCCGTTACATTACGGTCAATAGGGAAAAAAGTTTTGAATGCATTTTAATCGTTTGAAATTTAAAACATATAATTATTGCGTAATTTTGTCGAGTCATTTCAAATGTTGTGAAAATCGGATGCATAGATCAATTACAGGGACAATCAAAAGCATTCCGTTACATTACGGTCAATGGGGAAAAAGTTTCAAATGCATTTTAATGATGTTATACTCATTCGAACATAATAGAATTGGCATGAATCTATGAAATATATACTAAAATATGCATTCTGTACAATCTGTGATGCAAAGAATTTTTATTATTAAATTACAGGGCCACACAAAAGTATTCCACTATATAATGCTATACGGGGAAACATGGTTTGGTACGTGTTTTAATTATATTCGACTATTTCACATTTTATGAATAAGATATACGTTGCTGTGGTGTAATAAAAATTACTTCCTGCATATTTACAGAAACGTAAAGATTTCGACTACTATATTGTATCCGGAGTACGCTCTACTATATCAGCAAGATCTAAATATTTTTAAAACTTCATTATCGTACGAACGCACCTCATTTGCTACGTTCACGTGCAATTTCCAACTTGTTTACTATTTATCTTCATGTAGTAATGATAGCATGGTAATCCTAATGATATTATAAATATGAAAATGTTTTGTTGAAGTCAACATCAAAACGTATGATTAAATAAATGCCTTTGTATTCATTATCGATTCTGTTCATTTTTTTCCAATGTACAAAATTTTCACTGAAATAAATTTTTTATAATACATAGAACAAAAGATATAAAAATAAAACCTACTTTCAATAAAATGAAATAATAGAGCCAAATAATTCCATTACTTATTTTCCTATTGTAGTATTTAAAACAAAAAAAACATTATATACGAAGATTATATATGATAATTGATTTGACATTGCAATAATAACAAGTACACTAATGTTAAACTTGTTGAGAAAAAAAAATCTGATGCGAAAATTTAGAAGAGATTGTGTTGCCAGTTTTTTTTTTAACTTGCTATTTTATACGAACAGCAATATCGCTGTCGGACGTTCCTCTCAGTCCACACAACTTTGAAGAATGTCCGTGGTAGATATAGCTGCCACCACCGATATTACTAGGTGATATCGGTACCCACTGTGAGGTTTGTGTAAATGAAGACTTACGCTTTCAAGTAACTGAATTATCAGTTTATTAAGAATATATGTACACACTAAATACGCTATTTACAAATATATACAATTACAACTCGGATATAGGTGATCCGGTTCAACATTAAATTAGATACAGTAAAGATTGGCTGTGTACTATTCCAATTACACTTTCCACCTCACACTCAATACACGTTAAATTCACTTTGTCGGAGCTCAACCTTGAGTCTCCCAACACAAATATACTAGGTCTGCACTTCTTATCCCCGAGCACTAAACACCAGGACGTCTGTGTCCTTTGCTCACCAGAAAACTCACCGCTTATGCTCTTCCACACAGAGCAACCTCTAGGTCCGAAACCTAGGACTTCCCTGAGACAAACTTGCCCTCTCCAAATCACTGCTTTCCCCAACATAAACCCCTTTGGAGCTTCCTCATTGGACACATACTCCATTCTTTTCTTGCTTAGTGACATGCTGCTAATCTGCTCATAATCCGCATACTTCACTGACAGATGGATATGCCTCTCAGCTATCTCCTTTCTCTAACACACCACCTGCAAAGGATTATCTGGCAATTCCCCTTTCCACAAAGAAGGAATGTCACCTTGGAAATTCTGTACACAACCATACAATACAAAATATTCAAATAGAGAAAGAGTAGACATTACATTCTTTAGCACAGGTGCTATCAGATCCTGACAATCGCCTTATAAATTCTGAGATTAAAAATGGCTAAGATTTGGAAAGATCTATTATGATAATCGAGAAGCAAAATTGATGTGAAAACTTGTATCAGTTATGTTTGTTACATTTCATCAATATTTTCACTGAATAATAAACAATCTTACAAATTTAGTTGAATTTGTAAAACTGTTAAAATAACAAATTAATTCAAAATATCAACTATACTTTTGGAACCGTAAGTTTAATTTTGCTTAATCAATGAAAGTCTGACATTATATATATATATTGAAAACAAAAATACGCTTAGTTTTTAACACTTATTGCTATTGTTGATAATTAAGTTGAAATACCGAAATTTGTAAAGTATTCGGCTTACAATGGAAATATCTGTAATGAAACCTCAATACTGCAGAAATATTGCTATACTTTGTATAACTCTAACGAATTATCATTATTTGGAAAATATTTACTTTATGTAAAAAATATTAATAATGAAATTGCGAAATATATATTAAATTTGTAAAGTATTCGGCTTACAATGGAAATATCTGTAATGAAACCTCAACACCGCAGAAATATATTGCTATACCTTGTATAACTCCAACGAATTATCATTATTGGAAAAAAATATTTACTTTATGCTGAAAATATTAATAATGAAATTGCAAAATATATATTAGGCCAATATTATCCAATTATGTACAATTTGTAAATTGGAAAAAAACTGGCTTACAATTTTGACACTGACTTTAGCCAAACATTTTCATATTTAGATTAATATTATTAAGATTAATATACTATCATTACTAAGTGGATTTAGAAACAAAGATAATTATTAAGATAAAATAATAGTTAATAAAAAGACGTCTTCCTTTAATAGGGTGTTAGACTCCGAGCGAGATAAATAATGCAGTAAATTCCCTCCAATCCGCAACCCTAAAATCCGCACATATTTTACGGATGTAACGAAACATTCAGTTCAGATATATAGACAAAATTTGACTTTTTTAGTTTTATAGCAATTCCATATAAATTTTAATTGGTTATTCTTGTTAATATTACTAAATTCATGTTTTTCCATGAAGGAAAAACATATTTTTGAAAAAATCCAAGATATTACTGGTTTCATTGGTAATCACAATCTTTTTACCAAATACATTTATGTAATAATCAAGCTTTTTGGATTTTTAAGTCTAGCTATACCTGGAAATAAAACTTTCTTATTTTATGATTTTGATGTAAAGTAATAATGTACTTTTATGAGGCAAGTTTCATTGAATAGGTTAGGAAAAAATATATTTCATCTTTATATTTATAATGAATATTTAATCATACATTATTGATTATTAACTTGACCTTTGCTTTTAATAATTTTGAATCATTTTAAAAATTACTTAAATTTTTATTATTTTAGTTTATTACTTATTTTAAAATTTTACTATATTTCAATATTAATTATAGATTTGATTGCATTATTAACTACATTCAAATTACTGTTTAAAAAATGTAAACAAATCAATGACCAGAAATCCACAAAATTCTAAAATCCGCACAACCTGTGCGGATTTCAGTGAGCCTACTGTAATTCCATGCTTCTATGGGATAGCGATTGCCTTTATAAATGTTTCAGAACATTTAAAAATTTGAACCAGAAAAATATACTGAAAAATACCAGAGTCGAATATAACTGAGTAGGTATTGTGAATACACTATCTACCAAAAAGTATTTGTACACTTTCAGTTTTTGACATTTTGTCAAATATTTAAAAATATACTGGTCGGATTCTTCTGGAACTTCAGAAATATAAAGATTATGTTTCACTTTATATTTATTTACATTCATTTGTTAAGCGGATAATTAGGGGGCCGGCAAAAAAACAAAGAATAATAGAAATATTTGGGATCACCCTGTACATGAAAATGCACGAAACGACTTATCACTTTAGAATACAATTATATGAATACAGTAGAATATGTACACTAATTTTTGTGAGAATAGCATGTATATTTATGGCGATAGAGCGATTTTTTTGAAAAATTCAAAAAATTCTGGTATGTTTTTTGTTTATATCATGCTGGGTTTTTGACCAAATTTAACGCGAATTTCAGAAAAATTTGCAAAATGCAGTAGAAAAAATGTAGCGCAATTGGAATATAAATATATTAAATATTTTATGAAATATAAGTAGTTGTATAAAATAATTTTTATCTGCGCATGCGCGAACTAGAAAAACATTTTTTTTACATCATTTAATAGTCAATTCTATGGACTGACTTATAAAAAAAATCCAATCAAATATCGTGAAAATTCAAAAAGATATCATTATTTTAGTGAGATGTTTCTACTCTGCTCTCTAAAAATGGCTGAATCTTAAGGGATTCTCCACAAATTGACATTTTTTAATAACTGACTTTAAAAAAAAAAAAAACTAGTATTGAATTAATACAATATCTAATACAATATTGCTGCTAATAAGTACTTGACAATTGTGATAGAAAAGAAAAAGAGCTTTATTCACATTCAGGGCCAAAACTAAGAGAGGGTTGGGGGAAAAGGGCATGTGCCCCGGGCGCTAGGATGAAAGTGTCCCAAATGTACATTTTGTTTGGCGATTTTTTCCATGTCTATGTTTAGCATGATATTGTCAAAATCGTCCCATTCAAAGCATTTCTCCTATACCAAAGCATAGAAGAATCTAATGATGATGGCATAAAGATCCCGCATAAAGCAGATTTTTTTTTTCGTTTTGATTCGGTTTCACGATTTTAAGGTATCATTTTTTTTAAACAAAGCAGACTACTTTAATCAATATTACATATTTTAAGTTTTAAAATAAGTCGGCTATTAATAAATTAGAAAATTTTTCTTTGCAAATACTTTTGCAGATGCTTTGCAAAGAAGAAAAGGGAGGGGGGGGGGGGGAGTTCACCAAAATTCATTGAAATATAAATATATTAAATATTTTCTAAAATGTTTTATGTCATGCAATATTTTCAACCAAATATAAAGCCACATTCAGAAAAATTCGCAAAATGTAGTAGAAAGAATAAGGTGCTATTGAAATATAAATATATTAAAAGTTTTCTAAAATATGAGTATTTGTATGAAATATTTTTAAATCCAGCGTATGCGTGAACGATAAAATTTATCATTTTACATAATTTAATATTCAACTCTATGGAGCTACCCATAAAAAAATCCGATCGAATTTCGTGGAAATTCAGAAAGTTATTGTGGATAGGAGTGAACTGATTTTCAATTGGTCTCTGAAAGCAGTTGAATGACGTCAGATTTTACGCAAATTGCCAAATCTCCATTTACGTTTTTTACTGGTGATTTACTTCTTTTCTTAGATAATTACCAGAACGAACCTATTTCAGGATAAAAATAATTATAAAAAATCGAAGCATTTGTGTCAAATCTACCCATTGATACATAATTGATAATGGCTCTTATGCAAATTCCGATATCTGCGATCCTGAAATACGTCAAGTTCTCCACTGTTAAATGTGGTGTCGAAAACAACACTGACATCAATCGCATGCATGATGCCAAGAAGAACAGAGCTGTCTGATTTTGAGAAAGGTGTGATCATCGGGTACCACCGAAATGGCCGATCTTTAATCGACATATCTAGCGAGCTTAATTACCCCAAAACGACTGTGGCTTATGTGATTAGAAAATGGAAGCTGAATGGTGATTGTCAGAATGTGGCCAGAGTAGGCAGACCGACGAAACTGGGAGATAGAGACCGACGGGTTCTGTCTAGAGAAATTCGGAAGAACCGCAACCAACCAATGTTACACATACGCCAAGAATTTCAACAAGCTTCAGGATGTGTTGTTTCCATGAATACCATCCGTAAGGAAGCTCATCTGCTTAATTTTTATTGCCGTGCTGCCGCCCATAAGCCTTTAATCACCAAGTCCAACCGCGCAGCTTGGTTAAGTTGGTGCAAAACACGCCAGCAATGGACTGTACAACAATGGAAACAGATTCTCTGGAGTGATGAATCAAGGTTCACCCTCTACCGTTCTGATGGTAGGGTCTGGGTCTGGCGTCTGCCTGGAGAGCGCCTCCTACCAGAATGTATTGTGCCCACAGTTAAATTTGGCGGAGGGGGAATTATGTTCTGGGGTTGTTTTTCCTGGTTCGGACTAGGACCCTTGGTCCCAATTCATGGTAAGCTCAATGCCGATGCCTACTGTAATATACTGGACAACAGTGTACTTCCTACGTTGTGGCAATACTATGGATTGGACCCATGTTATTTCCAGGATGACAACGCAAGCTGCCATGTAGCGAGGTCCAGCATGGATTGGTATGCTGATAATGGAGTGCATCGACTCGAGTGGCCTGCCCAGAGCCCAGACCTGAACCCAATAGAGAACCTCTGGGACGAGTTGGATCGTCGAATTAAGGCAGGTGACACACGCCCAAAATCAGTAAAAGAGCTTACCTGCCTTGTGCAAACAGAGTGGAATAAAATACCATTAAATGTAATACAAGGACTAGTTGAGAGCATGTCCAGGAGAGTCGCAGCTGTAATTGCCTCTCGAGGAGGATCTACAAATTATTAAATGTGAACAGGGCCAAAACCAGTCTTTTTTTCCCGAGGCAAACGTGGATTTTGAAGGTACCCCTTTCCCCCTCCTTCGCAAAACATATTTACAAAGAAAATTTCTCCAATTTATTAATAGCCGACTTATTTTAAAACTTAAAATATGTAATATAAAATAACGTATTCTGCTTTATTAAAATACTCCAATTTGATACTTTAAACCGAATCAAAAAAATTCTACTTTCAACAGGATGTTTAAGGCCCTTGTCCCTGCCCGCGAAGACACTGCTGAGCTAATGCTATTCCTGTGGGGAGGCATTTTTCTAATAACTCTTTCGCATTTTGAAATTTTCATTTTTTTTTTTTTTCAATTTTTTTTTTCAATTTTTTTTTTTTTGCATTGGATAGCGGAAGTCCCTCTCAAAATCGCTCCTTGACTACTTTTTCGATTTGAGTCATAGATATTTTTTATAAAGTTAGTTTCACTTTCAGAACCGCTTTTGGAAGTGAAAGAAACATTATAAAAATATCTACGCCAAAATTGAAAAAGTAATCACGGAGCGATCTTGAAAAGGACTTCCGCTATCCAATGCAAAACATATTATTTAAAAATGTCCAAATGCAAAAGAGTTAGAAAAATGCATCCCCATAGGAATAGCATTAGCTCGTGAGCATCTTCGCGGGTAGGGGCAGGGACCTTAAGCCATCATCATTAGATTTTTTTATGCTTTAGCATAGCCCAGATATAATAATTTTAACAATATTATGCTAAACATAGCCATGAAAAAAATCGCCAAACGAAAGATACATTTGGAACACTTTCATCCTAGTGCCCGGAGCACATGCCTTTCTCCCCCCCCCCCCTCTTAGTTTTGGCCCTGAATGCGAATAAAGCTCTTTTTCTTTTCTATCACAATTGTCAAGTACTTATTAGCAGCAATATTGTATTAATTCAATACTAGTTTTTTTTTTTTTTTTTTAAGTCAGTTATTAAAAAATGTCAATTTGTGGAGAATCCCTTAAGATTCAGCCGTTTTTAGAGAGCAGAGTAAAAACATCTCACTAAAATAATGATATCTTTTTGAATTTTCACGATATTTGATTGGATTTTTTTTATAAGTCACTCCATAGAATTGACTATTAAATGATGTAAAAAAAATGTTTTTCTAGTTCGCGCATGCGCAGATAAAAATTATTTTATACAACTACTCATATTTCATAAAATATTTAATATATTTATATTCCAATTGCGCTACATTTTTTCTACTGCATTTTGCCAATTTTTCTGAAATTTGCGTTAAATTTGGTCAAAAACCCAGCATGATATAAACAAAAAACATACCAGAATTTTTTGAATTTTTCAAAAAAATCGCTCTATCGCCATAAATATACATGCTATTCTCACAAAAATTAGTGTACATATTCTACTGTATTCATATATTTGTATTCTAAAGCGATAAGTCGTTTCGTGCATTTTCATGTACAGGGCGATCCCAAATATTTCTATTATTCTTTGTTTTTTTGCCGGCCCCCTAATTACCCGCTTAACAAATGAATGTAAATAAATATAAAGTGAAACATAATCTTTATATTTCTGAAGTTCCAGAAGAATCCGACCAGTATATTTTTAAATATTTGACAAAATGTCAAAAACTGAAAGTGTACAAATACTTTTTGGTAGATAGTGTATGTTCAGTGCTCCCTTCATATCCCTAGCCGATACCCCTGTAGACAATTATTTCACTTGTAAAAAACTTTCTCGCATCTTGATCCTTTTTCTACCGACGGTACTTATAAGTATCATTAAAATTAGTTATTATAAAATTCTTTTAATACTTCAGTTAGTTGTAATACTGTTTAGAAAGACTTACAGATATACAGGGTGTTTCGCTACCAGACCGACAAACTTTGAGGGGTGATAGTAGACATGAAGACAAACATTATTAAATAGAAAACCATAGAGCGCAAACGTCTTCCGTAGGAGCTAGGAGCCATTAAAGTTTAAGGTCCAAAATTTCAAACGATTATAAAAAACGGAAAAAAGGGTGGATTCGTTTGCGGTTTTCGCTAAAATCATTCTTTATATCACGTTTTGTTTGTGAAAAAATTTTAAAGGTTATGTTCAAAAATTGTCGATAGAGGGCGCTTTAGACTTTAGAGTAACAAACAACTACTTTTTGCCCTTATTTTCTGTACGCGGTTGAAATTATTCTAAAGTTTAGACTTTAACTTAAATTTTAAGCGCAAAATCGGAAACATTGTCGTCGGGTAACTAGCGGAAATTGAACTGTGAACAGAGAAGGGGATTTTGAATGCTCATAAACATTATACAAACTAATCGATTTTATTGCGGTTTGCGTGAAGGTCATTCCCGTGGTAATTATTTTATTCAAAATGACATACAGCATTGGTGTCCCCATTTTTTGTTAGAGGGCGCTTCCGACACATCTCCGAAATTTCAATGGCATTACTCATGGGTGTTTTACTACAAGACCAACATACTTCCAGGAAGTGTTAGGGATGCAAAGACGACTCGGAATCATAATATAATGTAATGTCAAAAATATCTTTTTTACGAGTTAGGGTTAAAAGAAGCAGAGAAAAAACACTTGATATTTCTACAACACGTTCTGTCGGAACTTCATGTAAAAGCACATGTTCCTCATTCGTTGCGCCACTCTATAGCACGATGGGGCTCCTCCGCATGTTCGCAGACACCTCAACGTAACATGTGGACAGCGGTGGATAGGCAGTGGTGGCCAGGTTCGTAGGCCTGCCACATCGTCGCACCTACTTCATTATATCAATTACTTTTTGTAACCTACCTTTATTTTATTACTGTATAATTGTTCTGTATTTTTTTTAAATAAACATTGCTGGGTGGAGCTAGTTGAGCTCAAACTAATTGGTTTGAGCCCACCCCCACCACCTGGCTCAATCTGAATCTGAATCCGTATGGACTTCTTCTGCTGGGATCAAATGAAATGTTGAATGTATGAGACTCCTGTACTATCAGTGGAAGACCAGTCAGCTCGAATTTCTGTAGCTGCCAGAAAGCTGTCCGAGATGCCAGGAATCTTTTAAAGCGTAAGGAATTGCATGCCACGCTGCTGTCAAGCATGCCCGACTACTTCTGGTCGTAATTTCGGATACCTTTTGTAGTAAAACCTTTAACTAAATTGTTTTCTGCCACATTAACGTGTTGCTGTTTCACAACCTGTTTCTGTTGCTTTTTTCTCGTCTTCTTTTAACCACAGCTCCCTAAAAAGGCATTTTCAATGTTACATTCCTATGTGATTCCGAGTCGTTTGCATCCCTAACACTTCCTGGAAGTATGTTGGTCTGGTTTTAAAACACACAGGAGTAATGCCATTGAAATGTCGGAGATGTGTCGGAAGCGCCCTCTATCAAAAAATGGATACACAAGAGCTGTAAATCATTTGAAATAAAATAATTACCAAGGGAATGAACTACACGCAAACCGCAACAAAATCGATCAGTTTGTATAATGTTTATGAATATTTAAAATCCGCCCCTCTGTTCACAGTTAAATTTTCGCCAATTACCCGATCCCACTGTTTCCGATTTTGGGATTAAAATTTAAGTTAAAGTCTAAACTTTAAAATAATTTCGATCCCATGCACAAAATAACGGTTAAAAGTAGTTGTTCGTTACTCTAAAGTCTAAAGCGCCCTCTATCGACAATTTTTGAATGTAACCTTTATAATTTTTTTTTTTTTTTTTTTTTTTTTTTTTTTAAATCGTGTTATAAAGAATGATTTTAGTGAAAATCGCAAATGAATTGACCCTGTTTTTCGTTTTTTATCATCGTTTGAATTTTTGGAGCTTAAACTTTAATGGCCCCTAGCTCCTACAGAAGACGTTTGCGCCCCATGGTTTCCTATTTAATAATGTTTGTCTTCATGTCTACTATCACCCCTCAAAGTTTTTCGGTCTGGTAGCGAAACACCCTGTAAAACTTTATCTTGTTCCAAAAGCATTATTTGTTACACGTAACAAAAATATTTTTAAAAGGATGATTTCGTTTGCCTTTGTATCTTTTCAGCTTTCTTGGCGCTGAGGGAGGGGGATGGGAATTTTTCAATTCGGAAATATTTCTATATTTATATTGTAAGAACATCATATTTGTACATTTTATAATTCTGCAAAATACTAAGGAAACAATTTAAAATAAAATATTTGAATGGGGTCATAAATATTAAAAATCCTAGTAAAAGAAAATCCCTGTAAATTCAAATTTAATTAATCCTTCTAAAATCCTTCAAAAATTTATTAAATGGTTACGTCAGTCTTTTAATTTAGTTTAAACAATTTACATAAAATGCTTTAGAATGTAAAATTTTCATGAATTCATAATTCGGTAGCTAAAGGGTTAATATTAAAATAACTGAAATCAGGGTTACTTAACTGACCCTTGAGGAATGGAAACCTGAACTCAGAATACGTACTTTAAAATGTTTTCGTTTTATTTGAACTATGATATGGGCCATTTGATTCACACAAACAGTTGTAGATGTTGACAAAAATTGGGGTTAAAAAGCCAGAAATTTATTATTTCTCTTACTTTATTTTAAACTAGTCTTTTTTTTTCGAAAAGCTGGCATTTAATTGTCTCCCAGAGTTCATCCAGTCGTAATTATATGTATAATTACGTGAGTTTTCTGTATACAGACAATGCTGAAATCCATTTTCCAGGTTGCTGCCTTTTTGCATATTACATTTAAAAGTCATTTTATTTAAAGTTGTTTTATTCTTTCTCTCTCTCTCTGCAAAATCTAAACATAATTATTTTAACCTGTTCTATTTTCGAAATAAATAAAACACGTTATCCTAAACTAGTCTAAATGTTTTTCCAGTTTTACAATAATATAAAGAAGGAAATTTTAATTTTGTTGTTCATGTTTTTGACCGGCTTCGAAAAGTATTTTGCCCAAAGCACCCATGTATATATATATATATATATATACACTATATGGCTAAAGGCGAAAGTCCGCTTGTGATTTTAGATGTTTGTTAAATATCTAGAAAATTTTATCAGGGATTTTTCTGAAACTCCAAGTGCTTAAACAGAATAGTACAGGTCATATATTTCCGTGAAGATTTTTTTTCCTTTAAATACCACAGGGGACCGTCAATAAATTGAAAAAGAACGAAAATCTTTTGCATAACCCTGTCAAAACTAATGAAGCAAAAGTGCCCAAACTGCAGATTATAATTACGTGGCTTATTGTAATAAACTTTTTATATTTTTATAAGAATACCATGTATACTCGTAGAGAAATTTAGGTTTTTATAAAAACAGTCCCAATTTTTTTTTAGTTTTTTGCTTATTGTGTAATTTGCAGAGTTCTTAATAATAAAAAAATTTTCTTTTCAGAAAATATGACAAATAAAATTTTACGGAATACCTGGTAACCAGAATTAAAAAATAATAAAAATTGTAGGAAACATGAGCAGGGTTACAAAATAATGTTTCACTGTGCTAGCGTCAAGACAATCAAAATGTAATTTGCATAAAGTGTTAGCTAAATGTATAGAGCAACTTTTGTAAAAGCCCTAAAAGCATAACTTGAAAATTCTGATAATGATCGTCGATAGAATAAGCTCAAAATCCATTATTTCCAAAATAAAGCAAAAATGTGAAGGGTTGTTTCCAAATATAGTAGTACATGTAATATTGTGTATGCTACATTGACGCTAATCAATGAATATATGGATGCAGTCCCTCATCTTTTTTGCTTCATTTTGGAAATAACGGATTTATTTATTTATTTATTTTCGTGTGTGTGTGTGTAAACGCAATCAATCTTTTAGAAAATACAATCAAAGTTTGCGTTTTGAACTTAATTTTCAGAAGAAAACAGAAAAACTTGTCAACAAAGGAAGAAACACGTCTTGTCATGTGATTAAAACTGCTCATAACTCGATAGGTAATTTATTTATCAAAAGATGGAAAAGTCATTTCAATTCAAAATTGCTTCCATAGTCAAGTCCGCTAATTTTATAACTTCACGTTTAAAAATGCTACGTCAGAAAGGTTTGTACTTGGTGAACAGTGAACTTGAGAACAGCTTAAAAATAATTATAGGTATGTTTTGTATACCATTCTTTGAAACTGAGCTAGACATTTTCCAAGCACCCTGTATCATTCAAGTAATTTTTTTCCCACGGAACCACACTTCGATTGTTCCAGAGCTGAAACTGACAGCTGATATTGCACATGCCATTTGTGGCACGTGCCACCATTACCAATAATGCATTAGTCCGATTAAGCATTCACTCCTCGTCTCTGGGATTGTCTAAGCGAGCTTCATTGTTCAAACACGCGCAGTTGTTGGAGTTTCTGTACATACCCCGTTATTAAACACAGACGAGAAATCAATAACATATTGAGTTCATTGTTCCTTATTCGACGATTATTTTGACACAGGTATTCGTAATTTAGTTTATTACGTATACCCATCTCCATCATAAGAGTACCAACAAGAGCCATACGAAAATAGTATTGAATATATTTTGTCTGGCTATAGCAACTGAGTAAACTTTATCTATAATGAGTAATTTATAGTATTTTATTCATTTTTTTTAATCATGTATTTTGCAATGAGCAATACAAACATAAGAGAAAATTTGAAAATTAAAGATTCGCAAATAAATTAAGATAGTGAGATAGTCTAAATACAAAATGCGGTTTCGTATCGTTCATTAGTTTAACTGTTTGTTACAATCACAGGCATCCATTGGCTAATACCCCCCCCCCCCCTCCAAAAGCCCAAACAAATATTTTGTTTTATAAATAACTCGTAATCTGTAATATGTATTTTATAGTTAAAATTAAAAAAAAAAATTCCATGTTTTAAAGATTAAGAATACCTCTAATAAAAACTTGACAAAGGAGACTCGAATACTCGAATTGCTGAAAATTCATCAAAAGGCCCCACCAGTGGCCGAGAGATTGTGCTCTTGAAGCTGGAAGACAGGAGGTGCTGGGTTCGAAGCCATCGCGCCCGTTGGCCTAATCGTCCGAAGTTTTCCGTGGTTTTCTCGAACCTTGGATTTCCTTACGTAAATACGAGTTAGATCCTCTTATAAAGACCCCTCACAAAGGGCATTCCCTCTCACAGAATCTATATCTTTCTTGTTGATGATTGGGCGTTATAAACACAGCCACTCAACCAACCATCAAAGGAATTTTGTCGTATAATTCAGTGCATCGGAAATTTCTTTCAGAATGAATTACCTCTTTTTATTATTAAAATATGGAATCAGAAGAGACCTTCGAAAAATAATTATATATTGTAAAACCCCAAATACTAGGCAATATTTCATTCCTCGAAATAATGTGTTCTCACACACACATAAGTGGTCTTCCTCGTGTATGTATTATGTCATATTTATTTGCCTGCTATAACCATTCTTCTTCAAGCAACCTTGAATTTCAGCCTTGATGAACTAATCCCTCATAACGACTATAACTATACATATACATATATCCCTCATTACTACTAGTAATGTGATTGGGTTTGTCTTAGGAGGGAATGTCGAAAGCGATAATTTATCGGCCATTTTTACTTTCTTCTGTCTTTACAAGAAAAAAGAATTAGATTCGTGAAAATTTTCGAATTCCGCTTTTCGTCGGATTTAAACGTTAGGGATCAGAGATTTAAAAAAATATATGTTTTTACAAAATGTCTGTCTGTGAGTCTGTCTGTATGTGACTTAAATTTTGTGGGTGCTCTATCACAATAACAAATGTACGGAATTTTACAAAACTTTAGATTCAGTTATATATTGTTATGAACTGGATCTGATTAGTTTTTTGGTGTATATTGCTCAACAGGTGGCACTGCTATGCTGCTTTTTTCACGATTTCCACAATAGCTATATGCTATATCTCAAGAACTAATGCAGGGATTTTCATAAAACTTCGGATTCTGTTAGCCCTTGATATAATATGATTCTGATTGCGTTTTGGAGTAGATTGCACAAGAGGTGGCGTTGCTATGCGGTATTATTCATGATTATCGCAGTAACTCTACCTCAGGATCTAATGCACGAATTTTTTTCAAACTTCAGATTCAGTTAATCCCTGATATAAATTAGCATTCTTTAGTTTTTGGAGTAAATCGTTGAACAAGTGCGCTGTTTTCCGGTGTTATTCATGATTATAGCAATAATTCTATCTCAGGAACTAATGCACAGATTTTCCCCAAACTTCAAATTCAGTTAGTCTCTGATACAAATTAGTATTCTTTAGTTTTTGGAGTAAATGTCTCAATTGGTGGCGCTTCTATCCAGGTTTTTTTTAAATGATTTCTGCGATAATTTTATCTCAACTACTAATAGACGGATTTTCATCAAATTTCAGATTCAGTTATAGAACTTGAAATAAGTTTTGCAGATTAGATTTTGGTATATTACCGAACCGGTGACCTTACATATGTTTCATTTTTCTGGAAGTAATAACGTGCAGAGATAGAAGAAAGTTTTAGGATTGCCACATCCAACTAGTTTTGAGATGAAGTATTGAAAGTTTTCGATTTTTCTTTTTTATCGCAAAAGATCTGTACCCCTGTTCCCAACATCCCCCACCCTTCTCATTTAGGATAATTTTTAAGCATATGAACGTTAAAGAACATAATATTTTTTTTTCTTTGCACATGGATTCAGAAAGGCAGATTCCCTAACCCCAAATAAAAATTCTCAGTTGCATAGCAGGCAGCTGGGGGATCCAGTATATGAAGTGATGCATTGATGCCTGTTTCCACAAAATCGTCAAACCTAGGCCAGAGCCACGTATATTCCTTTTCTTCTATTAGTGTTTAATTATGTCAAATCAATCGAGAAAAATAAATTTAGCTATTTTTTGTTTTTCGAAATCATCAGAATTAAAAAGAAAATTTAATTGATTAAATTTCAAAATACTGAGGAAGTCATGCATTCGCCCAATGTTGTTGCCCAAGTTGAGATTTTTTTTTTTTTTTTTAATGTAAAATAGCTTTAACTTTTAGAAATGTTCGATTTATTTAAACACGGAATGACTGTCATTAAATAAAAGAAAGATTTCACAAATAGTAGTAGATATTTTGAATGTATTCAGTGTTGAATTCAAAGGGTAGTCCGGAGGAGGTATTCCCCTCCGGAGCAATGAAATGTCCTCCCAGAAATTTTGAGATTTAGTGTTTTCAACGGTCAAAAAGAGCAATGTCCCCCCCCCCCCGGGAACAGTGTCTGAATTCAACACTGAATGTATTCTCCCCCATCCTCCCTGAAGGGCATCTTCCGTAAAAATCGTTCTGTTTAAGGGCGGGGGGGGGGGGCAAATTTCTCATCTAGTTCAATCAGTTTACCTTTTTAATATTTATCTATCACGAGTGTAAAAGAGTTTTGTAGCTGACCGTCATGTTGAGAAATGAATTTTTTACCCGCTTTTTTTCACTTGGACAAATCACTTTCAGAAGCAGTGATTATTTGTGCGGTTATGACGAAATCGTCAGGACGGATTCACAGGCATATTTGTTTCCTTTCTCTCACTTTCGAATTATTCTAAGTCTACAGAAAAAAAAAAATGTTTCATTATAAAAAAAAGATTGAGTTAATCACAAGGAAAGATCATTGGTTTCATCCCTTATCATCCCTTATGCCCATGGACATGGATAACAGACCTTCAAAGAACAATCCTATATTGTGAAAATCCCAATACTGGACATTATTCGATTCACCGAAACACTGTATTCTCACAAACACATAAGTGGTTCTTCTCATTCACGAATTATATCATGCTTATTTTCCACCTTTGCCTGCATAAACCATTCTTCTTCGAGTAACCTTGAATTTCAGCCTTGATGAACATAATCCCTCATAATAATGGGACCGCCTTTTGTCTTAGGAGGCGATGTCGAAAGCGAAAATTGTATTCTCTTTTTATTTTGCTGTAGATCCACTCCTTTATTTGTTAAAATGGTAGCTGGTTCCATGCTATTATTATTTTTTTCTATTCTTTTGCACGCCTGTGTGGTTGTTTTGCGCACGCGATGCTGACCGGAAATGTCTCCCACAGCCTGCTTTTTCATCAGGTGGTGGCGGTCAGCTACCCGGAGAATTGTACTGTAATCCTCATGTAGAGAGAGTGAAATAAGAATGAAAATATGGCCATGACCGCTATAAGTTATTGCATAAAGAATGTCGCAGAGTGGCTGGGAATAAAGGAACAAAAATATTTAAATGTCCCATTCTAAATGAATTAATTGTTCTGTACAGTAACTAGTAAAACCTAAAACAATTAAACCACGATATCCTTTTTATTTATTTTTATTTTAAGAAATGTAGAAAGTCTTTTAACCCTTTCAGGACTATAAGTTTGCTAAGAGTGAATATTAGTATATAACTGTTTATTTAAGTTTGTTTAGCTGTAGAATAAATAAAATTAAGAAATAAACATAGCAATGTGTAGGTTATTATTATTATTATTATTTTATGAGAGATATTTTTCCTAATGAACTATAAAGGTAACAAAAAATATAGTTAGTCTTATAATGGAACGTCTCTTATTTATTGGCTTATTACAAGAAAATATTAATTAAAATACTACTATAATGTTGTAGCAAATGATGTGTTAATTATGATATTCTATGAAACAAATAATGGGCATTGCACATATTACAAATATCCGTCTTATTTTCTATGCAGCGTTTAGCATAATTTGCACATCTTTTACATAATTGCATTCAACATGTGTTTTATTTTGACATACTGTATAAAAAATGCAGATAATTCAATACAAAAATCATCGATTTTAAAATGGGAAAAATATTTCCCTAAGTGTGAAAGAGTTAAGTATCCATGTTTATATCGTCGTAGCGGGGGCGTGCGAAGAGAAAACTGCGCCCGGGACAAAATCTCAATTCGGCGCCTCCATCCCCGAACTTTTTCTTGTGACAGGATAAAAATGATGTTGCTAATATGAATTTGGCGCCCCCTAAATTTCCCCGCCCGGGACAACCGCTCCCTTCGCCTCCCCCCCTCCCTTTCGCACGACGGGCGCTGCATCGTAGAACTTCGTAAATGGCTATGAAACATTCCTGCATGCAGAGAAAGCTGGCATTTTCATTTTGTAAAAAACTACATAGTTATGTCTAAAAATTAAAAAAAAAAAATAATAATAATACTTAACATTTAAGTTGTACGCCTCTCTAATTCTCGACGTTTTCCGATAAACATAAAGAAAAAATATCGATATAACTATTTTACACAAACAAAACCACATCTTTTTTTCACACTTTTTTAATTTTTATTTTTGCCCGTCACAGTATGTAGTCTTTAAAAATTAAGGTACCCCGGGGGTAATAACGCCACATTAAGGTTCTACCAATTTTCACGGCTCAGTTTTAATTTGTATTTTTCAAACAAATATATGATTTGATACAGCAACTCGTTGACTATCTATATATAAAAAAATAATTTAACAGATATGTATTCATAAAATGTAATAGCGTGATTTCTTGACCAATGCTATTTGGCGTTATTACCTACCTATATGTGTAATAACGCCATGCAAACAAAACTATGAAATAAGATGGAATAATTGCATGTAGATTGCCCAATTCTAAAAATACAAACTCTACAAATTTAGAAATTGACAAATTGCGTTCTAAGCTATTGAAAATGTTCAATTTTTTTGTGAAAGTGTAAGAAAAAAAAGGTGGTGTGTGTGTGTGGGGGGGGGGGGGGGAGATGAGGCAAAAGAATATCAGACCGTGAACTTCTTTTTGCTTAAAAAAGGACCGCTTAAATAGAATTATTAGAAACATTGCACAGTTTTAACTGTGTTTATTTGAATCAGTATTTAGGATGTAGCTCGGCCACTGTAGGGAATCAACCGGGGTATTAATGCCAAGGATTGGCGTTATTACCCCGTTTTAGTTATTGCGCTGTACATTTTAAATTACAAATTATCTCGAGAAGATATCCAAAATCCTCAACAACATTTTGAAAGTCCATGAAATGTACTACAAATTTATGTAATTAACAAAGTATTTCCGGATAAAAAAATAGTCTTCACATCACAAAACGTATCTCGCAAATTTTAGATCAAGCTTTAATTTTAGTTGCTTGTAAAAACAATAAGACCTAAAAATGAAACAAATTAACTTGAAGCTGTTTTTGCGATTTATATGACTCAAAACCCTTCTGCGCAAAGCACATGGGTGTCATTTACCAGATTATTTCATAATTATGCAAAATATTAGCACTTGGCGTTATTACCCTGCCTGGCGTTATTACACCAGACCACCTTATTTATAAAAAGATCGTAATTATCTTCTAGTAATTACACGAAATATGTTGATGTATATATTCCATTTTATCGATTAACAATAAAATTAACAAAAATAAGCTTCGAAGTAGTGGCACCGACATAAAATATAGCCTATGTTGGAGAAAGGGTGTAACCATTTTTTTTTCTTTTGAATTAGTTCGTTCGTTATGATCACATAAATGTTACTCCTTTATAATATTAGTTTAGATTAAGAAATGAAAATAAATATTCTTAGAAATTTTTCACAATGAAAGATATTCATACCTAAAGATAAAATTATTATAAAACAAAGTTTAATTAAAAAAAAAAGCATATATTAAAAAAAACTAGTCGTTGGAGGCCACCGTAATACTTACCCATCATTTATATGCATATGAAAATAAAATATGTGAAAACTATTTATACAATGTATTTCAATTCCAAAACTAAATTTAAATGTTGTTAATACACATAGTAATACTATATTAATGAATTGCTGATGCACCAATTTCAACAAATTGTATAAAACGCCAAATTACTCAAGAAGTACCAAACTACGTAAAAGAAACATCCCTATAACTCCAAAAATAATAATCATATTAACTAACAGTTTGCTGCGTCGGATTAAGCGTCTCATTTTCAATTAAAATATACCTTTGAATTGAAATTTGAATGAAATACAGGATCATGAAAAATCGAAGAATGTGGAAAACAGGATTACAAATATCTCGACAACTAATAATCCGATCGACTTTGTTCTTTATGCAAAATTTGTGTTTTTTTATTGCCTTTTACATGCATTCCTTAAAATAAAAATATTCGAAAATTTTTATATACCTTTCATCAGAACGAATTTTTCGAGAATCCGGAAAAATTAGCTCCGGATAATCGAGGTTGCTGATATTCAATAGGCTTCGTCCCATTCTTACATACTAAGTACATACAAAATTTCAAGTCTCTATCTCAATTTGTTCGTGAGATAGAGCGTTTACAGACAGACAGACTGACAGACAGACAGACAGACAGACGAACGGCAATTTTTTTTTCTTCAAAAAATATGTTTTTCGAAATCTCCAGTGTCTAAAACGTAAATCCGTCAATTTTTTTTTTTTTTTTTTCGATTTTCAAAACGATTGCAAGACTTACCCTATACTACGTATGGTGGGTAAGTAATAGATGATTTACGAACTAGGATATGAATTAACATCTTAATTATCAAAAATATATTACAAATGTATGCAAAATAAGTTTTCTAATAAAAGAAATAGTCTGTAATTTTTGAAATTTCTTTGAAAAACGAAGTCCAAGCATATATTCAATTTTTACAGTGTAAAAAATATTTAAGGGTGTTCTTAAATCAAAAACGGGAACTTTATGACATAAGTTTTAATTTATTTTCGTAAATGCATGAAATTAGCAGGTGTTGTTGTTCAGAAACTATTCAATCAAACTCATTGTCCTTTTTTTTTTTTTTTTTTTTTTTTTTTTTCAAACACAATAGATTTTTCAGAAAATAGTATCCAAGTGTTTTGAACCGAAATTCCCTGCTAAAGAAGAATAACTACTCAAACTGGAGTGAAAAAAGAGTTTGTCACGTGATCGAAATCGCTTATAACTCAATAATTAATTTATGGATCAAAGATTGAAAACGCAGATTAAAAATCACTTCCGTAGCCAGGCTTTCCAATTCTATATTTTTCCGTGAAAAAATTAATTTGTAAGTGTGTCAAAACGTTTTGCGCTTGTTGAGCAGAGCAGTTGAGTATAATTTAAGCCTTAAGTATAATTGCAACACTTTGATACAAAAAGTAAGAATGAAAAATAAAAGAAATAAAATATTTCATATTCATCTCGTTTACTCTCCATAATACAAAGATATATACAAAAAATTATAAAAGTAATAACATGTTTTATATTCTCCTTCTTTTCCCTTCATATTAAAAAAATATATACAAAATTAAAATTACGAAAAGTCACCATCTTTTAAATTTATTATGCCGTACAGGGAAGAACCGAGATTCAAGTTGTCGTGTGAAACGTGACAAATATATTCCGTGGCGGCACAGATGTCTAATCTGAAAGAGAAAGAATGTACTCTTGTATAATTACAAATTTACAACATAGAATTTTAATTAACATCTTATTATCGAATACTGGCATACAAATGTCTAAAATTATAACCAATTTTATATTTAATTGAAATAGTTTAAAATTTCGTCGAAAAAAGGCCTGAATTCTTATGAATATTTCAAAATGAAGGCATTTTTCAAAACAAACAATATCATTCCTAACCTACCATTAGTCAGTCCTAAAACAAAGCAGATGTATCATTGTACGGTTAAACAATGATGATCTCTACTGCAATTTTTTAACTTCTAAGCATTACAGATTGTCAAGATTTAAACTTTCGTATAGGACAAAAAAGTATTTTTAACTGAAATTTGTTTAAAAACTGCCTTTCAATTTATTTTTGAGGTATTATTATTATTATTATTATTATTATTATTATTATTTGTAATTTTGTCAAGGCCAGTTAAGGCCATAATTGTAATGGTGGCAAATGATGTACTCCATTTCTGTAGAAAAATGTAAGATAATAGAGAAAGAGAATAGTAGATTACTAATACTTTTTCTTGCTATTTTCTCATAACAACTGTAAAAAATTGTAAGTAAGCGCTATTTTGAAAAAATATAAGTAAATGATTTCTGACAAAGCATGGTATTATTATAAACTATACTTAATTTTAAATATCTATATTATTGTAACAAACAAATTAAGGCATATAAATAATTAGATAGCCGATTTTTTAAATTTATTTAATTTTGATCCAGTTTACGACATCGCCTTTTTCCGAGTTTATATATTATTCCGCGATGGCGATTGTGACGTCATATGCATAGTTTTCTATAGATGTTGTTTAAAACTGAATCGTAAATATTGAATTCTTCAACGGATGCAAATGACATCATTTTATATAAAATGAAAGTATATAGTTTAAATCTTAAAACCAAAATGTGTTTTGTAGAAGTGCATCATTTTCATTTTAGTGGCTTTGAAGTTCTTCACAGGTGGGAAACGCTTCACTTTTGACAATAACACAATTGAAATCGCACTCTGATAAAAGTCAAAGTTTTACAAAAATTTAGAATGTTTTTATAGAAGAGCAGTGATATTTAAGTTAAAATAATATTTATTTGTGAGTTATAGATTAACCAATATAAAATGCATTTTTTATTGTAATTTATAGGTTAATTATAAATAAATGAAACAGTTCCTCCTTAAACATTCCCGTTCATCGAAATTCGACGGGTTCCAGCTCGTAATAATAATTGCATTTTTTTTCCCTCATATGACACTAAATTCTGTAAAGCAGAATTCATGCTTCCTTCTTGAAATATCTTTTTGTTAAGTAATTGAAACGTTTACATGAATTAGAAATAAAAAAACACAAACACCTCAAAAAATTAAAAAAAAAAATAATGATTTTATTCATATTATTCCAATAAGAAATTCTCCAAAGAAGTGTTCTGTATCATAAATTTAATAAATATTAAAAATAAAATAAATTTTTTTTCAAGATTAAAAAAAAGAAAGGAAAAGTTTAGAGTGCTTTATGTATTACAAGTTCAAGAATTTTTTCCCATTTTTTTCACTGTATTACTGAAAAAAAAAAGAAAAAAAAACTTTCTTTCAATTATTATTTTACGTCTTTCTGAAATCAATTATCGATTTTAAAATCATGACAAAATTTTATCAAAAGAATTTTGAGAATAACTTTAGTAGTAAGTGAAATTCTAATATATTGTATTTCTGGCAACAGAAAGAAAAGTCTATTTGTGTTTATCATTTTCAATAATCTAAATGGTTAGAAAACTAAAATAGACATTAGTAACTAAAGTATTCTTTTTTCTTTTTGTGCTACATAAAATCCGCATATATTTCGGTTTAACACAAAGAAAAAATGTATGCCGCAT
The DNA here is from genome assembly GCA_964019185.1 of Maratus speculifer. Classification (NCBI taxonomy): domain Eukaryota; kingdom Metazoa; phylum Arthropoda; class Arachnida; order Araneae; family Salticidae; genus Maratus; species Maratus speculifer. The sequence continues at coordinate 305,666,719 of OZ025295.1, read as the reverse complement.
CTAGCATGTCCTATTTATTTTGCACCTTATACTCGAAAAGTGTTCTGGAATGGAACAGATGGCCAAGTTATCACCTAAATGATCATTCAAGATTCATCTGTGAACGAGATTTCATGAATAAAATTTAAAAAGCAAATGAACTCATCATTCATAAAAATCGTCTGCCTGTTTTTGTGTTCCATATGAAGTGTGTTAATGTGCTCTATGATATGATAATATCAAGTTAGACACAGTAAAAACATTTGATGGAAACTCTTTTCGTAAGATGTTTCCTTTTAAAAAAAAGTTTATTCACATCGATGCACGCCCAAAAAGTGGTGCACTTTAGTTTCTAGTAAATTTGATCTTTGGAATAGTTTTGAAAAAATAAGGTTACAAATTTTTAGACATGCAACAAAGAAAATGACATAAAAAAAAAAAGAAAAAGGAAAATAAGTTCTTGTTACAAAGCCCAAATTTTTTGCGTAATAATGGTGCTAAATAAAATTTATGTGTTAGTGTAAAAATAATTTCTCCCTCTTTATTACACTATATTAAAATTTTCAGGCTTTTCACGAGCTACAAAGATAGGATCACGGTTAATACGAGATAAACATCCATTCATTTCAATGTAATTTTTGGCAGAAATTACATGTAGTATATTAGGAAAGAAATCCTTTTCCAATTTAACATTGTTCTCTCTCAGAAGTAATATTTCTGCATTACACTTATCTGTCAAAATACAGCAATTTAACAGATTTACTAGAAAAAAATATCAACTTTTTAGGCTTTTATACAATTAGTTTCCGAATGTCTGTTGCTAATATTAAGTCTATGGTCGGCGTAGAATACATTTGTATATTTAAAGTATCGCCTTAGGAAATTAATATTTTATTTTTTATTTATTTATTTTTTTAAGTGTACTCTTCTTAAAATATTTTTTTTTCTTACTTCCCCCAAATATTTCTAAAACCTTCATTTCATGTAATATTTTTTATGTGTTAAAAGCTGACGAACTTGAGTAAGATTTTAACATTTCACGAATTAGAGGGGGAGGGGGATCGACTTGTACACGACTGTTATGCGGTAATTAATTTAGAGATCGTACGAGGGCGGAAATCCCTTTAGTTTGGACCAGCGCCCAGAATTTTTTTAGTTTTAGCCCTGGCAGCTGATAATCTATCCAGAAGCATCTGGACGGCTGTAGTCTGGCTCATATTGTTCCACGTGATTCTTAATGACAATTGATCACAATGATCCATTCTGAGACATCACTCGCAGCATCTGATAACAATTGTTCTGAAAGCCGTCTCCCCATTGTGTCTCGGAATTCAATTCCTTACTTATTTATTCATGATAGTATTCAACTCCTTTTATTATTATTATTTTGAGAAAAAAAAAAGATTTATAATACAGATAATGTCACTCTAACACACGTTTTCACTTTTAATCGATGTTTGACGAGACAATAAAATTAAATTTTTATCGTGCCTTCAAAAAGAGGTTTAGAAACTGCCCGCTCTCTCACATATCTCAAAGTACACATGATGCCAGGATTGTCGATTCTTTGATAAATGCAGAAAATATTATAAAAGAAGCAATATAAAACGGCATTTTGAACCGATTTTTCCGAAGCAGGAGATGTGTGAACGAAAAAAAAGGGGGTCATACTGAGAATATAATTGTTTATAAATCAAATTTCAATGAATTGATCATAAAATGACGTCACACGGCACCTTATACGTTTCTTCAAAATTCCCTCAGCAAGTTTCGTGTTTCTACTTTTAAAAATGTGTCTGAAATTGTATCAGAAAATTTCGAGCTGTTGAAGGTGGAAAAGAAATAAGGATTCTTATAAAGAAGAATGAGTTTCGTTCTTATGTTATTGGCGCGCTTATTGAAAAATCATGAAAACAATTAAATGGATAGCAATAGGTAACAACAACCCCCTATCTGTATGTCTATTCACTTTTCTATCTATAATTATTTATCAACATGTGATTTATTTATTGTGACATTTTGAGATAGGAGCCAGTAATATTATTTGTAAGTTTCCCCTTATTATGTCACAGGAGTTGTGGCGAGATAAAAATTAAGTAAAATAATAAATGTAGAAATTTCATTAAATTACACAATTGCTGCTCCAAAGGATTTATTTAAATGAAATCATATGCAGAGGGAAAATGCTCTCCCCTTCCGAAACAACATTCCATAAAATAAATAAAAAAAAAAAAAAAAAAAAAAAAACATTTGTCCTAGCTTTTAAATCGTTCAAACCCGAAACATCGAATAAAAGAATTCCATCTATCTCTGGACCTCTTCATTTAAGTCAATAATAAAAAGCTTCTTGAACTTTCTATAATCTCTAAGTATGATTCTTTTATATAAACAGAATTTAATGTCTAGCGTCGAGGTTAAACATAGCAGTCTCGAATCTTTTTCAGACGATAATTTTTATTTTAAAAGATTATTATTTAACTAATTTATAATCGAAATCAAAATTCGAATATTCTACGGACGATAATTTAACACAAAAAAGAAAAGAAATGAATTTATTGATACGCAATAAATATCAAACGCGAAGAAAAAAGAAAAATAGATAAAAATAATGATATTTTTGAAAAGTATGGTTTTGGAATAATTTTAATAAGATTTTTTTAAAAAAAAGTTGATAAAAACAGGGAAAAATGAGTTTTATTGTGAATTTTAAGAAATAAAGTTTAAATCAGAATATTTTTGATTTAGAGCCATTTTTTTTTAATTTACGCATATTGGAATAAATGTTTTTTAAGGTGAATTAAGAATTTATATCGTTTGTGTAAAGATTAATAGATTAGATCTAGTAACAGGATTTTAATTTAATAAGTTGGAATAAATATGGAATATTGTTAAAAGGAAATTAATATAGTACAAGGTTAATTTTGGCGAAATTTTTTTTTAATTTGTAATATATCGCCCAATCCAAAGTTGCGGGTGTGACATTTACACAACTTAGTTTAGTCACCAGCAAAAACATTTTTGAGCATTGGTTTCAATTTGTATGAATTTCAATGTAGACCACTTACACATACATTTATCCAAATCTGAAAATTGTCCGATGTATCATTTATTTATAAAAAAAAATAATTTCCGCCTGTTGCGGGTGTGACATAAAAAGGACATGCATTTTCATCTTTCAGTGCAAAAATGCAAAACTCTGTGAATTATGACAACTGAGTGAATTGATATTTTTATATATTAGACAGTAATACTTAAATAATTATTCTATGAAAAAATTAAATTACTTACTCAATTCTTGCTTTTGTGGAAAATATTCAAAATTTTCGTTGCAGGTGTGACGCCCTGTTGCGGGTGTGACTTGTATAGCCAATAAAATAATGACATACACAAATATTTTCAAGGCAGATTTTTTTAATTAAAGAATTAATCAATATTACAATTATAATATCTAGAGAGGAAAATAAAAAAAAAATCATTTTCAATCTTGAATTTACAATTTTTGGTGGTGGTAGCTTTTTTTTTTTTTTTTTTACAAAAATGCTCTTTTTTTCCTAGGATGCATCTGACTGACTGGGCCAAATATGCACGTTTTCTTAATTTTTTTTTTAACATTCTAATTCTATATCGTCACCATCCATTTGTCTTATTTGTCCATCAAAGTATTCACTTTTTAAATGTCGAGAATAAAACAATTTCTACAAAATCTCCAACTGCACATTCATCGTTGGATATTACATCCTTGTCAAAGTATGGATACATCTAACTGACTGAGCCAAATATACACATTTTCTTGATTTTTATTCCGATACTCTTATTCTATAATATCCCCATTCATTTGTCTTATTTGTCCATCAAAGTTTTCACCTTTTTTTATGTGGAGAATAAAACAACTTCTACAAAATCTCCAACTGCACTCTTATCATTGGATATTATATTTTTGACAAAATATGGTAACAAACAAATTCTCTTGTGATCCCTTTCCGAAGTTATTGCTACATTAATTGTTCCTACGTCAATAAAAACAACATGATGTATAGATTGAATGTTGGGTTCTGATTGTGCTTGGTGCCGGCATTCATGAAGCATTTTCACAATATCTTCTTAAATTTCACATTCAGCAAAGTTCTTTTATATTTTTTAGGACTTTTTCTACACACATCACAAAATCTGAAGCTGAATTTATAGTTGCAGAGCGTTGCTAGTGTTACCATTTTCTTGGCAACTGCACCAACCCCATCGACAACTCCTTTACCATGAGATGAAATGCAAAAGGATTGCCATCCTTTACCATGATTTTTTAAAATAGTCTCTTCTTTTCTCTCCTTGCTTTGTCTCTTTCCTTCTCTTGTTGTAGATATTCTTCATATTTAAAAGGGTTTTCCTTAATCTTTTTTCAATGATATCGTGATCTTTCTGTACTTTTCATTCTCTGCAAAATAGAAGAAATTAATGTGTAAAACTGAATAAGTCTTGAATACTTCCAGTCCAAAAATATAAGCTTAACAAATTTTTAATAGTTATCCCTTGAAATTTCTAACCTTACATAAAGTTAATTATGTTAAATTTTGGTTAATTTCAAACTGACTATATACATTTTATGCTAACTTAATAAACATTTTAACAGTTTCTATTATTCTTACTTCTACTTTTTATTTAATTTGAATTAAAAGAGAAAAAAAATCTTCCCGTAATATTGATTTACTTATGTTAAAAAACTAAAAAATATATGTAATAAAATAAAAAAAAAAAAAATTTTGCGCCATTTTTTTTTATTCTCTCTTAGCTTCAATTCTAAATTTGTGGAACATATTTCAATCTTAGTTTCGTCTTGTAACAGCTAAAATTCTTTTTCTTACTTTAGTTATTAATAAATTATTTCTTGCTTCTCAAAAAGGCGGGAAGTATTTCGTAAGCTTTTTACTTTCTGGCATATTCCTGCGATTTTAATTTTATTTTTTATTTTTTAACATCGCGTGACAAGTGTTACTACGCGTTGCTAAAGGGCTTAGTGTTCCGAGAAAAAAATATAGTTCTTGCCAGTAGACCGCCTATTACGGCCAATTAGAATTGATCATTTTGTCCGTTAGAGGCTCGAGTCCATCCTGATTGGATTTTTAAAATGATTGACGCGGAGTAGGAGGGCGCTAGTTTTGTCGTGAAAATGATTTTTTCATTTGGTTTTTCAGGAGAGGAGAATGCACCTTTTCTTTAAACTATCAAGACGCGCGTTTTATTGCTCCGCTGCAAATATGCATTTTTCTTAAAAACTACTCGGAAGCCATGTCATGTTTCCCGAGAATGCGATTGACTTTCAAAAATTATTAGGATGCTGTTTCTTCTCTCTCCCCAAAATTCTAACATTGTGGAATGTAGCTTAATCACGGAGTTGGTGAAGTGGAAGTTATTTGATGAGAGTGCCAAGGTGATTGCGTGAAAGAACTTAACTTATTTATGAGTTCTAATAAAATTAATTTAAAGACTGCTTGATTGAACTTTCTTATGGGGAAATAGCCCAATAAACTCATCCACTGCTGGTCAAATTGCCGGAGAGACTGCTCAGCTCGTCCCACTGTTGATTCTTGGTAGTAGTAATCTGTTCTGCCTCATAGATGGTGTGCCACTGGAACTTGTACATTGTTATGGAACATCGATCTCGTCGAATCATTACATATTTATTAGATAAATACTATCAAATAACAAAATTAAAAAAATGTATATAAAAAAAACGAAATTAACAAATTTAAAGAAAATTTCTAAAATATTGTTTCGTAATTTTCTTTTTTTAATTTCTATAAAAATCTTACCTTTTAAATTAATTTCTTAATCATATCACTAATAAAAATATTTTCTTGCAGTAAAGCAACAATTTTATCAATCCAAACTGAATAAATCAACTGCACACAGTGTCACATGCTCACATTATGCAAATTTTTATTGATTAACTGGAATTCCCTCTATTAAATTAAAGGGTATAGTTAAAGCTGCCAAGTACATGTTTTCCAGCGTATTATTCTTTTATAAATTTACGTATAATTTGTTCAAATATGCATTTGTAATCAATTTTAAAAGACGTTGCGGGTGTGACTTTAATTAAATGTCACACCCGCAACAGGGCCATGTCACGCCCGCAACGCTCAATAATTATAATTAAAATATTAATTAATTTCTTTTGTGTTTGTAATTCAAAGTATCTTAATAAACTATTTTTGAATATAAAGTTTCATAACTTTAAATCAAAAATATTTTTCTGCAGAGATATAAATGTAACTTTTTGTTGCGGTTGTGATACAATAATTAAGAGTAATTAAATATGCTTACCTTTTGTAATGAAGATTAGTGAACACTTCTCTGCAGACAAAAACTCTCAATAATAGCTGTCAGATCATATATATCCAAGTTTGGAGATTTTCAGAATGTTTGTTTAGCTGTACGAGACCATGAAATGTAAAGATTTTTGCCGCAGTCTATTTTACAAAGTCATAGTGTCACTTTATTAATTAAAATAAGTATGTTAATCACAAAAATGTAATTCTTTTTTGATAAAATATGAAATAATACACTCTTAACAGTTAATATGCAAAATTTCAATCATATTTAAAGAAATTTAAATTTTCATCCTCATGTCCATTTTTTCGTGGATTGGGCGATATATATTCCGGCATATAACATCAGAAAATATTGTGTATTATTGGCTACCTATTTTAATAATTTAATGTAGTGATATAATAAACTATTTATACTAATGTGCTCTCCCGACTGATTATTTGAACATTTAACATGAGTAACATTAACACCGGTAATTACGAATGAAGAATTTTTACTTTAGGCAACTCCGAAATTTATGTCATTAAATCAAGTAAAAGAATATTATAGGGAGTTCATTGAATGAGAAATTTTAGAATAAAAAAAAGGGCCAAACTGGAAACTTTGAATGTAAACAGTAATTAAGGGTAAACTAAATAATGCATAATAAATTCACATTTAAGAATGTGCCAGACTTTTTCTAAATGAAGCAAAACTAATGATTACTTTGATATAGGCTCAGTTCTTTAAAATATACAAATATGTGCGTTTGTTTTGAAACACATCTATTATTACTAAAATTATGGTATATTATTTATGCATGTTGGGTCAATTTATTCAATTTTTCTCTAAATATACCATTTGATGACTGTAACTTTGGATGACTTCATTTATTTTCCAAATGAATTAACATGTATTTAAAAATTGAAAACATTAGCATGCTAGAGCGCAGATGGAAAGAGATATGAGCAACCTGGTTAGCCTGGAAAATTTTAACCCTTAAGGGTGTTCTTAACTGCTCCGCTCGACAAGCGCAAAACGTTTTGACACATTTACAAATTCATTTTTTAACAGAAAGATATAAAATTAGAATGCCTGACTATGGTAGCGATTTCGAATCGAACTTATTTTTCCATTTTGTGATAATTAAATTACTTATCCAGTTCCAAGCTATTTCGATCACGTGATCACCCGTTTTTCACGTGCTTTTCGATCTGTTTTTCTGCTTTCGTCGGGAAATGTGCTCAAAAGCGTCAATTTTGAAGGCTTGTTATGAAAGATCTATTGTGTTTAAAAAAAAATCCAGAAAATTGAGTGCAATTAGACAGTTTCTGAATAACAACACCTGATAGTTTCATGCATTTCCGAACAAAAATAAATTAAAGCATATGTCACAAAGTTGCTCTTTTTTATTTAAGAACACCCGTAATTGTCCTTAGTGTTTGTAGTCACAGATCGCTGCTTTTATCAGTTTTCACAGTTTGACTTGCAGCAGCTCCAAGTTTTAAAAAATATTGGGTGAACTAATTTTTTTCCCCCTTGAATAAAATGATACATACAATCCCCCATCCCCCCGCACTTAGTCTGAGCATGTGGAGAGAGGAGTCGGAATGGAGCAGATGACTAAAAAAAGATAATTCAAAGTGAAATTATAGTTTTACTAAATAAATTATATAATTATTATAAAATTTTTATAATTTTATAATTTATAAAATTACATTCGCTTTAGTTTTGTTCCCATAAGACACATTAATTTTTATTATAAATAACATAAGCTTTTCTAACTTTCAGAAGTGAAAATAAAATAAATGTCCATCTTAGTCACCTGGGTGCTTTATCAATTCGGAACAAATGGTAAACTATGCAGGAATTTGTTTTCGAGAGAAATTTAACTATACATCTGCTGAAGGTGCTTTCTGTTTTTCTGCAAATCCAATTGTTGTCATTATTGTTTTTCAAGCAAAATTATTTTGAGAACGTCAATAAAAACAAATTTTATTTTTGCAATAAAATAAAGAAATGGATAAATAAGCAACGAAATCAATAAATGAAAAATATGCGGGCGGAGAGATGAAATTATTGTATGAGCTCGCGTCCCAGGAGCCCGTGTAAGCTGGGCGCCGATTTTGACTTTGTACTATCACTAGAAACTTCTGAATGCACGAGTTTTAATCAGTGTTGAATTCAGATGGTGGCCCGGGGGAGGACATGCCCCCCCCCTGGAACTCTAAAATGTCCTCCCCCCGGAACTACAGAAGTCCCTCCCAGAGAAAAGTGTCTGAATTCAACACTGGTTTTAATTATAATAGTTTATATTATCCTATGAGTTAATCGAGCCTGTTATTCATCTTTCGTCCACTCACAGTAGTTAAGTGACAATTTCTGTCAGAGTAGTTAAGTGTTAACTACAGTAGATTGCGGTTAATTGAGATTCATCGCTTCTAGCGCGGTTTGTTCTAGTTAAGTCTAGTCTAGTCTACTACTAAGAATTATCAGCAGTCATGTTAATGATACTTCAATTTTTTTTTTTTTTTCTTAGCATTTTGTCCCAATTAAGCGCTTCCCCCATTAAATGATGTCCCAAATAACCGGAAACTACTGTTATTCGTTACAGATAAGATTTTTAAACTACATAAAATTAGTAAAATGATTGGATTGAAATCACAAATGGACTGATTTAAGATGAATATACCGCATATACTCGATTATAAGTTGACCCTTTAACTTTTGAATACAAATTCTGCAAAAAACTTAAAAAACCTGTGTATAAAACGATCCACTGACTTTTTACTTCAATTTTGCACAAAATCAAACTAATGATACACTTGCCAATGCGAAAAAGTAGTAAGTAAAAAATAAATCACAAAAAAAAGAAGAATTATTGATAAATTGATTAATGATAAATGGGTGGGTGGCATTTTATATATGCCACCCACCCCTCCTCCATTCGAGGCAAGTGCAACAGGATTTTATTATTGTTGAATGCATTATGTTTATGTAACAAAAAGCTGTTATGAAATGCATTTAAATAGTAACTGATTCTTTTAAGTGTTGCTTGATATAAAGTTTTTTCATGTGCAAAGAGAAATTTTATTCACTTCTCTTCATTTGAATCATAAAAGTATGCGAAAAATAAATGTAACCAGTTTTGCATATCACTGTGGAAAATAAAGAAATAAATTGTAAAAAAAAAAAAAAAAAAAAAAAAAAAAAAAACGCTTTGATAACGATATTATTATCTGGGGCAAGAGGGTTCGGGGGATGATAACTTATGATATCGGAGGGGGGGAGGGGGTCCAAAATTACCGAGATATTGTTAACGTTATATATTTGCACAGTCCCATGGATTGTCATTTTACTTTGAAAGCAGACAATTTGATTAATACGGAAAAATATTTCTGTGACCGCGATATATTAGTTTTTTTTCTATTTCATTCATTTATCAGAGCAGCCTAAGAAATCTCCGAAAATATCTATTTCTGTGCTGAAGACGCCACACTTCTGCCTGAAAAAGACTCGGATGATAATGTTAAGTCTATAGGGGTGTTCTTTTCTAATATCATGCTCAAATTTTAATATTTTGACGTATTTTTTTTTTTTTATTTTTTTTTTTTTTAACATAGGATAGCTGAGGACGATCTACAACCGGGCTAGTTTATAGTTTTTCGATTTTGGTTTCAGATTATTATTATTTTTTAAATTCTTTAATTTTCAGAACTGGTTTGAATTGGTTATGAAACTGAAACTATCCTAATATAAAAAAGACTATAAGCAAAATCGAAAAAGTAAAAACTAGCCGAGTTGTAGATCATCCTCAGCTATCCGATGCAAAAAAAAAAAAAAAAAAAAAAAAAAAAAAAATCATTTAAAGATATAAAAATTTGAGCAAGATATTTGAAAAGAACGCCCCCATAGACTCTATATTATCATCCGAGTCTTTTTCACTCACAGTAGTGTGAGTTCTTAATAATAAAAAATATGAAAGTGGAGATTTCTGTATTAAAGCATCTTACCACAAGAAGAAGTATTCTTTTTAAAAGTTTTTTGCCTTTCATTTCCGTCTCTCTGTCCAGAGATATAAAACACGACTCTTAAAACAAAGGACTGGAAACGCTTTTGACAGAACAAATCTTTTAATTTACAATTTCCGCCTTTTTATAGAAGCCATACATTACAAATACACACACTGCAGTCTTTTATTTAAATACCTTTTTGAGTCAATTAAATAGTCATTATTGCTTTATTTCTCTGTTTTTCTTTCACGTTAGCGACCCTGAAGTGCTTTGGCCAGGAACACCCAACCCCATAGTGAACATGGCCGAACCATCTAAACTCTTATGTACATGGATTCGCTCGAGCAATGATGCGAAAATACAAAGTTCACATTTTCTGGTTGCACCCAAAGCTCAAAGAAGAAAGAAAAGAGAGAATCAAAATAATAGTAAAAATGTTTAATGCAAATCATAATAGCTGTACCATCGATTTTTGGGTGTAATTTTGAATGCAGCTGATATGGCAAGCTGAGTTTTTAGATGGAAGGTTACTATTAGCTTATTCAAATGGGTGTATAAGCAAAGGTGATTGCCACAGTAACATCGGCTGATGGGGTTGGTAGGTTTCTCGCGTCATCGTACATGATGCCACTCAGGTAGAAAATAAGAGATCGAAGATAAATGATTCAGAAATTTGATCGTTTCAGTTCGTGCGCACTTGACAATCGCAATCATTTTTGGAAAAATCATCGTTTCAATCGCTGCGATAAATCATTTATTTATTTGGGCGATTTTCTGACGCATCGCAGAAGTATTATATGAGTTAAACTGGCATAAAATTCGTTCGAATGTAACAAAATAAATAATTAATTAAAATGAGATAAAATAGCGAAATTAAGAGAATTTAAAGAGAGAGACTATAAAATAATAACAACAATAATAATAGCGGAATAATAATAAAGAGTAAAATTTGATAATAATAAAAGAGTGATGCATTTTTTTCAGACGAGTCGACAAGAAAAAAATCAAACTGTAGAGAACAAGAAAGAAAAAATCATGCGTCAAGCATAGATTATAAAGCACTTTCTAACACATTCAGAATAATGTAACAAAATTGCGCCGTGTAAAAAATAAAATTACGTCCCATTTCACCATAAGGAAATATTATACGCATTTCAAAACCAAATTTAAGCAGTTCCCATCTACAATCGAAAAATTATCCAAATTTTTTAGCAGCTTTGTATATGATACTATAGAGGTTTGTATCTATTAGCAACATGAATTCCAACATTTAGTACATGTTGGAACCTAACCCTCGCGAATGTTGAGAGATTACTGTAAATAAATAAAAAATTTAAAAAATCTTACTTTGACACCGCAGTGATGATTAATAAATATTTGAATTTATACACTGAACTTATTGTAATCTTTATTAGATAATCTCAAAAAAAAAAAGTTAAATTTTACATACGCGAGATCTGAATATTTTTGTCCTACTCAGTCCCTATTTACAAATATATCCTAAAGTAAAAAAAAAAAAAGTTGCAGTAACATTTACTCTATCCTATTTTAAAATTACAGAGATGTACAAACAACAGATTTTGCATAAAGTGTAACATTTCAAAAAACACTTGTTCCTTTAAAGGGATTTAAATATTTGTATAACACTTTTAAGCTGGTAATAATAAGTGTCAGAGAGTTAAAAAGTACATAAATTACACATGTATCTAATCTGCAGAATCTGCTCTACTTTTTAAGCCACAATTTGAAAAATCAATTTTTCGAAGGCATTCGACGTCCCAAGTTTCCTTAAAATAGAATAATCTCACGTTATTTAATTGGGATTAACTATAAAACGTGGTGATAAGTGCAAAACCTGTAATCCAATCACAGTAAATGACACGCTGACTAATTTAGTATCGACCCAGAAATGTCTAGCAAATCCCCACTCTAAAACGGGAAAGGGAAGAAAAAAATTGAGTTTCAGAGTAAAAGATTTTGAACTGTTTTTAAATTTTAAAAGGATAATAGATTTTTAAATATGAAACATACCTAAGTACAGTCATAGAAAAATAGCTAGTCGAATGTGGCAATCTCAAAACTTTCTTCTATCTCATACATGTTTAATACTTCAAAAATCGCTATCATGATACCAAATGTTAATGGCAATCTCTGTTCAAATTATAAAGGTAAGATACGCAATGCATTAGTTCTTGAAATAGAACTATTACTGATATCGGGAAAAATTAAGACTAAAAGCGCCGTCTGTTAGACGATTTATACCAAAACATAATCAGTAATATTTATGTTTTAGTGTATTATAAATACAATATTTATCAAAGTGTAATGTTTATCAAAGTATACCTAAATCTGAAGTTTGATGAAAACTCATGTATTAGTTCTTGAGATAGACCTATTGCGAGAATCGTAGAAAATGAAGCACAGCAGCGCCACCTGTTGAGTGAATTTACACCAAAACGTAGTAAGCACTTACATATATTAAGGACTAACTGAATCTGAATTTTTATGAAAATCCGTGCATTAGTTCTTGAGATACAGATATTATGGAAATCCTGTATAATGCAGCATAGAAGTGCTATTTTTTGAGCGATGTACACGAAAATTTAACCAGCTTCCATTTATATCAAGGTTTAACTGAATCTAAAGTTTTGTGAAGTTCCGTCTATTACTTCTAGAGATAAAGCGCCCACAAAATTCTTCTCAGATACAGACTCATTAGAGTGACAGCCAGATTCAGAGACAGACATTTTCTAAAAACTATCAAATCGTCTTCAAGATCTTCCAGAATTTGGCGTTCCAGTTCCCTTAAAATAGAATAATGTCACGTTATTTAGTTGGGATTAATTACAAAACGTGGTGATAAGTGCGAAATCTGTAATCCAGTAACAGTAAATTACACCCGGACTAATTTGTATTGAACCAGAAATGTCTGGCAAATCCCCACGCTAAAATGGGAAAGGAAAAAAAATAATTGAGCTTCAGAGTGAAAGATTTTGACCTGTTTTTAATTCTTAAAAGGATAATAGATTTTTAAATATGAAACATACCTAAGTACAGTCATAGAAAAAACTTGTCGGATTTGGCAATTCCAAAACTTTCTTCTATTTCATGTACGTTAATATTTCAAAATTCGCTATCATAGTGCCAAATTTTAACCCTCTAAGTGCTAGAAACGTAATATTCCGTTCACTAAGCTTCAGGATTTACAGCAATTTAAACAATGTTTAAGATAATATAATTCTATAGATTTAATGATCGGTACAATCGGATTAATCGGTACATTTTAGAATGATTAATACTCTCAAGGGTTACACCCATGTTTGTAATTACATTATATATATATAACTATTGTACAATTCAACATCAAAATATGGAATAACTGATTAGACAACAAACAACATCAAACAGAGGAGTTGGCAATAACTGGAACAAAATTGGAAATGTGGTATTTAGCTCGTTATCAAAGGTACTGCTAAATAGACACATTAATTGCGATTAATTTCTGATTAGAAATCAGGATAAACCTAAAATTGATTTCTAAATTACCCGATTAATCGCCAATGCAAAACACAGTTCAATGAAAAATACTAGACACATATTAAAACAATAATAGAATTATCAAATAGATAAACTTACACGATAATTATAATAGTTGGCAAGGTGAGATTGCAAATTTGAATTTATATTTTTTTTCTCTCTCACATGGTGACGATTTGTCGTGTAAGTTTATCTATTTGATAATTCTATTATTGTTTTAATATTTGTCTAGTATTTTTCATTGAACTATGTTTTGCATTGACGATTAATAGGGTAATTTAGAAATCATTTTTAGGTTTATCCTGATTTCTAATCAGAAATTAATCGCAATTAATGTGTCTATTTAGCATTACCTTTGAAAACGAGCTAAATACCACATTTCCAATTTTGTTCCAGTTTTTGCCAACTCTTCTGTTTGATGTAGTTTGTTATTTAATGAGTTATTCCATATTTTGATGTTGAATTGTAGTATTGTATAATAGTTATATATACAACCCTTGGCAAAAAGTTTTCGATCAGTGTTATCAAGTTTATGATTTTTGCATTTCGAAGCATATATTTTGCGATTAATGTGTATAGGGGCGTTTTACCATATGGAAAATAAAAGAACACATATTAAAATATAAATAAAAAGTGAATTCGGTGTAACAATCAAATAATTTATAATTATACTGCACGCGAAAAAGTTTTCTCGTGAGAAAAAAATATCCGATCAAGACGGAAGTTGGAAAATTGTAATCGATCACTGAGGAAAAAGGTTTGAAATTTGCATATTGAAGACCGATAGGCGTGCCTGAACATGCGTACATTATCTGAATCCTATTTAAAAGAAGAAATATTCCAGCTGCGAGATTACAAGCAGCTCTGAAGTACTCAACAATGGCTCGTGTGAATAAACTGTCCAGCGATTTAAAAATTCGCATGATTAAATTGTTGCAAGTGGAAAATTCACAAAGGAAAGTAGCTGTTTTATTGAACTGTGCTCAAAGTTTGCTATGCAAAATTCAAGAAAAATATAGTTGATTAGCAGCGTGGAAAATTTACCTCGATGTGGACGTCCACGAATGAAAATGCCTAAGGAGGACAGAAAACTTAAAAAAATAGCGAAAAGAAAGTGGCGAGCAACTTCAAAACAACTCAATACCGAATGGTCTAAGTATTACGTAAAGGTATGTGAGCCACTGTACGTAATTGTCTAAATGCAGCAGAATTTAAACTCTGTAAAGCTAAAACGAAACCTTACTTGAAAAAGAAACATAGAACAGAACACTTGCAATGGTTAAAAAATACATGTACATTGGTCACTTCATAATGGAATATAGTTATTTTTAGCGATGAATCTCGCATATCTCTGGGAACAGGTGATCACTGTGAAACATTTGTTTGAAGAAGAGTTGATGAGAAGTTCATTGATAAAAGTGTCAATACGAGGACTAAATTTTCCTTTCATTTACTGTTTGGAGTTGATGACATTACAAGGCGTCGGTAAGTTGTGTATTGTGTTACATACAGTAAACTGTGAAGTTTGCATTGACATTTTAGACAATTTTCTGATTCCTAACATCGATCAATGGTCGGGGATCAAAATCACTTCGTATTTCAAGATGACAACACAGCTCCCCAATGCACCAAATCAGTAAAGTAATTTTTACAAACTGTAGGTAATATACCAATTCAAACTATGACTTGGCCACAGGGGCCTCGCTAAGGGGGGGGGGGGACAGGGGGGAGCCTCCCCCCCCAAAACATTCGCAAATGTTGTTACACTTGGCAAATTTAAAACTTTTATGGCAAATTTTATTAAAATTTAATAAAAACTGCAATACATTTCCTATTTTTGGTAGAATTTGCAAAAGTTACAACTCCAATTGGGAATATTATTAAACTGTTTACAAATAAAAACTGTATTACTTTTTCTAAGTGCATTAACTTGGCAAAATTATAAAACGAGTTGGCAAATATGAAAATTTGACTTGGCAATTTAAGGTCTTCTTCCCCACCAATAAAAAGTCCTAGCGATGGCCTTGCTTGGCCACCCAATAGTCCGGAGTCCGGATCTTAATCCCATAGAAAATCTGTGGAAAATATTGAAAAGAAAAATCGATTTTCGACGAATTGCAAATGCCATAGAACTACGTACAGTTATAAGGGAGTGCTGGTGTGAAGTTGCTCCCAATGAGTGCAAAAATCTTATTAAGTCCATTCCATTGAGAATTTTAGCTGTCATCCTAAATAAGAGTGGATGTACGAAATATTGATTACAGTGATCGATTATTTTTTTCCAAATCAAAGCATGATCGGATAATTTTTTCTTTGGTGCTTAAATTTCAATCACAATTTTTCTATTTATAAACTGATGTATAATGATTTCTCTTTATTGCATATTGTTGTTCACTACATATAATACAAATGTATTATCGCTAATAATCGTTTCATTTTTATGCAAATAGAATAAATAATCTTTTCTTATAAAAGGTGAGAGTGCTGATGTACTGATCGAAAACTTTGTGCCAAGGGTTGTATATATATGTAATAAAAAAAAAAATTGCGCCATTTTGTTCTCTCTGAGCTTTTAATTCTAAATTTGTGGAACATATTTTTAATCTTAGTTACGTAATGTATTAATATTTTAACAGCTAAAGTTCTTTTGTAATTTTTGTTTTGCATATCTCACAGCTGAAAGGTTTCTCATTTGTATGCACATGAAGATGTTGTTTCAAGCTAATTTAAGTAGAAAACATTTTGTGGCATATCTCACAGCTGAAAAGTTTATCCTTCGAAATGCACGAAAAGATGTGTCTTCAGATTACTTTTTTGAGAAAAATTTTTTCTTTATCGACAGCATTTCTTTCAACACCAGTGGCATTACTTTGATGACTCATGTTTGTTTAAGGTGAGAATAAACAAAGGCCGAAATTCTAGTAATTAGTTTTAAGCTTGGCGAAAATGGCGCGTACACAAACAGCGTTGTGAAGCCATTCTCAGACAAAGGTTCAGTTGGTAGTTGTTAAGCTCGGTAATTCTTATTAAAAAATCGAACGCCGGTTCATTATAAATCCTACCGGCTTAAATATGTAACGTAAAAATTAAAATTAATCTTTTTGGCGGCATTCCACCTAGAAGATCAACAGCAGGTTCAGCAGCCGTAGTGTAACTTACCAAGCGATAGATTTCGGTCTTTGAGAATTTCCCCGTAAAAAATTACATCGCTCCGTTTTGAATTCATTTTTATTGGAACACATAAAATACGTGAAGTTAGACCAGCAGTCACCTTGGCGCACATCGAATACCCCAAACTTCGTGACTAAGCTACCTCATTCCAGCTTACAATTTATTGGGAAAAATTTAACGGGCGTCCTAGCAGTTTAAGAGACAGATGCATTCTGAATGCTCCAAAAAACTAGAATGAAACTCCAACACTCACACGGAAAAACTAGCCCCTCCTAAGTCTCCATCAGTATATTAAAAATCCAATTAGGAATAACTTCGAGGCTACGCGTCAAAAATCATCACCTCTGATTTGTTATACGAGGCGTGGCCTTCCCGTAGGAACTCAATATTGTCTCGCAAATAGACTAACCTGCTAACATATCTGCGCATTAACACAGAGCAGACGATCTTAATAAAAAATAAAATTAAAATCTCGATAATATTCTAAAAAGGAAAAATATTACGAAATCGTTTCCCGCACTTTTTGAGAAACAAGCAATAGATTATTAATAAGTTAAATAAATAAGAAAAAGAACTTTAGCTGTTAAAATATTAATACATTACGAAACTAAGATTAAAAATATGTTCCACAAATTTAGAATTAAAAGCTCAGAAAGAATAAAATGGCGCAATTTTTTTTTTTAAATTACAAATATACATATATATATACATATAATGTTGAAAGAAATTTTATTTTCTGAGCATTTGAAACAAAATACAGAGAAAACAACATTACAATTTTACTCATTTGCAAGACTCTCAGAGGGTTGGCAATCTATGCGTATCGTAAGGATTCTAAAGGTAACAAATTCCGTGCATTAGTTTTTGAAATAGGACTATTGCTGATATCAAGAAAAATACAGGCTAAAAGTGCCGTCTGTTAGGGGATTTACACCAAGACATAATCAGCAATAATATTTATCAAAGTATGCCTAAATCTGAAGTTTGATGAAAATTCATGCTTTAGTTTTTGAGATAGAGCTATTGCGGGAATCGTGAAAATGTAGTATCAAAAATAAAAAATCGTATCGTAAAAAATGCATCATGCAGCGTCATTTGTTGAGTAAGTTACAGCAAATTTTTTATGAAAATCCATGCATTAATTCTTGAAATAGATTACCTACAAAATTTTTGTTACATACAGACTCATAGTGTGGCAGACTCTTTAGGTTGATCTATCTCTCGACAGATGAACCTAAAGAGCTAGATTTTGACGGTTTTGTCAAATACAAAAAGTCATGAATTTTTCATAAGCAACAATAATAAGTAAAAAAAAACAAAAAAAACAAAAAAAAACAGTTTCCTATATTTTTTATTATGAGATTTTCTTTGGAAAGTACTGTACACATGTTCTGTAACATCATCGGTTCATAAGTATGAATGCTATAGCATGACAAAAGTCATGTATCAACATTTGAACGGGGAGTGGTTTTGAAGTCTAGAAGTCATGATCGGTAAAAATATACCGAAATTTTCTGGAACTGTTTTCCTCCGGTCTTCGGTTAAAGGTAGCTTCATTCATTTTCTAATAGAATCTGCCTTAAAAAAAGAAAACAAAAAATCGGCGAAAAGAATACTATAAAATTATACCTTCTAAAAAGACACAGCAGAATGTTTATTTATTTGTTCTGTCTTTTCGGTTTTACTGTACATACAATACAACATTGCAAGAGTCAGTGTTGGTCCCAAGCAATAAATAAACCAGCAATTGGTTCATTAACCTCCTTCGACAGATGAACCTAAAGAGCTAGATTTTGACGGAAATCCCATAGGATCTCACTCGAATGGTTTGTCACACACAAAAAGTCATGAATGTTTCATGCGCGCCAATAATCATAGTAAGGGAAAAAAAAATACAGTTTCTTATATTCCCTATCATTAGATTTTCGCCGCAAGAAAACTTCCATAATAAGGTATCATTAATTAAAGGGAAGGGAGAAGGTCTTGTCGGCTCTACTAATGTCTTCCTCATCACGATCATTTCTCCTTTAAATTACTGATTTATTGCATGTAATGAAAACTTTATACTCGGGCCTCAGGGGAAACTATACCTTTTATTGATGATTTTATTGACTTTTTTTTTATATAAAACTATGACGGGATGAAAAGATGAGTAGCAGTTTGGACAGTTTAAAAATGAACACTTAAAACCAGGGCTGCGGAGTCGATAGGAAAAATGATCGACTCCGGGCTAGCTAATATGTGGGAATTTCTTCTAAAGTTCAGTTCTTTAAATCATAATTAAATTCACAGACATAAATTCTGATACCGTTAAACTTTTGAAACTTATATTTAAACATTAATTATTTACAAAGATAATATTTACAAAATTCTATTTACAATTTAAACAGTCATAAGTTTTAGTTAATTAGTACACGTCTCACGCGGGAAGTCATCTCCATCGAACATTCTT
Source organism: Maratus speculifer (assembly GCA_964019185.1). Taxonomy (NCBI): domain Eukaryota; kingdom Metazoa; phylum Arthropoda; class Arachnida; order Araneae; family Salticidae; genus Maratus; species Maratus speculifer. The sequence continues at coordinate 305,647,264 of OZ025295.1, read as the reverse complement.
TTTTTCGACCCACAACAAACATTACATCAAACGTTATCTTCATCTCACTTCGGCATTTCGCTTGAATTCGATCTACTCCTTGAATCGTCTGCCTTTCTGAGAGCCGTCTCAGAGTAATGATATGGGGAAGCTACGAGACAAACTGCTGCTTGGTTGTGGGAGAAAGAATTGCTCCCACAGTATTACTAGCATTGCTATTGTTTAAAATTATGAGGGAACACAAGGGAAATAAGGCGAAAATTTCACTATTTCGGTATTAATTCCGTTCTTAGAACTTTGAAAGGAAACAGGAAAACAAAAAATATTCCGTTTTACTAATTTTTCAATTTCGCATCCCTCAAAACCGAAAAATTCAAGTATAGAAATCTAAAGGAGAAAACAAAACTGTAATTTTGCTGTATCAGATTCGTAGACTTGAAAAGGGGTACTTTTTACAATTTTGGTGTTAATCTGTGTTCTCCAGAGTAGAAAATTTCGATAGAAAAGAAAAGAAAGAAAGAAGAAGAAGAAGAAAAAGAGATGAAAATTGTAAAAATATTCTATCACAAATCGTTGACCAGGCACCATTATTATGAAAAATGAAATGGCCTCTGATAGCTTATCATAGCGAGTACAAAATGACTCCATTGATAATAATTCTTCTAAGAAGAAAAAAAAATATGTGAAGTTTAAAAATGGATTCTTCTAATCTAATCATAAATCACACAAGTAATTATCATATACACTTAACAAAAAAGCACTACTCCCTTTCGGTTTTACGGCTAAATGCAACTTCGATTAGAAACCGAAGAAAACTCATTATGAACTTTCACATCCTGTAATTTGATACACCAACATTTACATTTAAATCCACACAATTTTTTGATCCTGAACGATAAATTTCTTCCACAAAAATTCCATCTTCCACCCGCAATCTAATAAAGCGACCAGTTGCTTTTTTTTACTCGAGGCGCATCAAAAAAGACTATAAAAGCGTCCGATTTCATCCATAAGAAAGACGAGCATGATTACAAAACTCAGCCGGTCCGAGGCGTATTATTGGCCTAACTGAGGCAGAAAATGATTTTAATAACGTGGATTATGATGCCGGAGGCAACGGTGCAAACAAAATACGACCATTAATCCGTGAGAATGTTATTCTATCTTACTCTCTTGCCTGGTCTTCATTTATAACTTGAGATTTTTCAGTTGCATTCAACTTCCAACACGAAACTTTTGTGCAAGAAAGGAAGATTTTTCGAGAAAGCCAAAGGCACCGACAAAGAGGGGGAGGGGTGGGTAGATGTAGGGGAATGTCATTGCTCCATACCGGTTTTTAAAATTTAATTTACAACTCTTACTTCTTCTTCTTTTTTTTTTTTTTTTTGTCTAATGATTGTAAAAAGGAAAAACTGTAAAATGTGTTCTTCATAGATTTAAAATAACTTCTATAAGAATGAGAGGGATTCAAAAAACTAGTCGTTGGAGATCACCGTAATACTTAGCCATTATGGATATGCATAATATAAAATATGTAAAAAAAAAAATCATTTTGAATAAAATGAATTTTTTAAATATGGATTTTTTTCTTTTCATGTTGGCATACTTAAACATTGTTTTGCACCTGAAGGATTTTATAAAAAATTCTTAATTTAGTTTATTTCTTTTTTATATTCCTCATCCCAGAAGGAAAAAACATAAAAACAAAAAGCGGCACGGTGCAGGTTGCGTATCACAGGAAAATCTGTTCCAAAAATCTTGCTTCTTCTTGGATTTCGTTCTGCCCGCATACGATATAATTTGAAAACTATGAATGCGAGTTTGCAAGTATTCTATCACTAAACTGTAGTCCAGGCACAATATATGAAAAATAAAATGCCCTCTGATAACTTATCACAGCGAGCACAAAATGACTCTATTGATAATTATTCTTCTAAAAAGAAAAAAAAAAAAACCCTTCTGTGAAGTAAGTTTTAAAATGGATTCTTCTAATCTAATCATAAATCACACAAGTAATTATCATACACTTAACAAAAAGCACAACTCCCTTTCGGTTTACGGCTAAATGCAACTTCGATTAGAAACCGAAGAAAACCCATTATGAACTTTCACATCCTGTAATTTGATACACCAACATTTACATTTAAATCCACACAATTTTTTGATCCTCAAACGATAAATTTCTTCCACAAAAACTCCATCTTCCACCCGCAATCTAATAAAGCGACCAGTTATTTTTTTTTACTCGAGGAGCATAAAAAGAAAAAAAAAAAAAAAAGACTATAAAAGCGTCCGATTTCATCCACAAGAAAGAGGAGCATGATTACAAAAACTTAGCCGGTCCGAGGCGTATTATTGGCCTAACCGATGCAGAAAATGATTTTAATAACGTGGATTATGATGGCCGGAGGCAGCGGTGCAAACAAAATACGACCATTAATCCGTGAGAATGTTATTCTACTTTACTCTCTTCATTTAACTTTGAGATTTTCCATTGCATTCAACTTCCAATTCGAAACTTTTGTGCAACAATTGAAGTTTTTCGAGAAAGCCATAGGCGCCGACAAAGAGGAAGACGGGTGTATGTGTGTGGGGGAAAGCCATTGCTCCTTTCCAGATTTTGAAATTTAAATTACAATTCCTCTTTCTTCCCCCCTTTTTTTTTCTTGTTTGTGTAATGATTTTAAAAAGAATGAGAGAGACAGAAAAAACTAGTCATTTGATGTCACCGTAATACTTACTCATCATGGATATGCATAATATGAAAATAAAACATTTAAGCTTCGCATTAGCTTAATTTTAAGCTTCGCTTAAATGCATCGCAATTCCAAAATAAAATTTAAACGTATATTTAAATATTTCTAATGCATACAAATGCTCCATTACTGAAATGCAGGCAGTACCTGACTACCCCGTCGACCTGTTTCTCCAAATTATATAAATCGCATAACTACTCGTAATTCATACAATTTAGCATAATCATTATTCTAAATAGCGAAAAAACAAATAAATCAGTAAAAGATAAAAAAAATACAAATAAAACGTCGAATTAAAAATCACTTGATGACGTAACAAACACGTTTTATGTTAAGTAAATGCGACATTTATGATAAGCCATTATTGGCATTTAATTTTGTAGTTTGGAGATAGTATTTTGGTCAACGGGATAATCAAGTAATACCTGATTGCGCAAAAGAAACATTCTTATAATTACAAAAATGATAATCATGTTAATAAATAGTTTACTGCGTCGGATTAAGTGTCTCGTTTCTTATTAAAATATATATTTGAATTGAAATTTGAATGAAATATAAGATCATGAAAAATCGAAGAGTATAGAAAATAGGATTACAAATATCTAAGCAACTAATTATCCGATCGACTTGATTCTTTATGCAAAATATATGTCTTTTTATTGGCTTTTACATTCAATTCCTAAAAAAAAGAAAGTAGAAAATTTTTATCTACTTTTGATCGGGACGAAAATTTCGGGAGTCCGAAAAAATAGTTCCGGATAATCGAGGTTATTGATATTCAACAGACTTCTTTCCATTATTACATACTAAGAATACACCAAATTTCAAGTCTGTATGTCAATTTTTTCGGGCGAAAGAACGTTTACAGACAGACGGCAATTTTTTTTTTTTTTTTTCTAAAAATGCTTTTCGCAATCTCCAATGTCTGAAACTTGTGCATTCGTTAGAAAAAGTTTTTCGATTTTCAAAACGATTGCAAGACTTACCCTTTGCTACGCATGATGAATATGTAAAAAACTAAGAATTTTTCGTCCTAAACCGCTGTAAAATTCAATTCCTAATTTTGTTTTTCTTTCATGAGTTCATGTGTTTGAAAAGTACCTTAATTGTGGAGTTCAGAGGGCTCTGCCTCCATTGTTCAAAATGAAAATACCGTTTAAATTTTTCTTTTTGAAGTAACGTGGTAGAAACATATTTTTAAATGTTTAATATTTTTTATTTGTTAAATTTTTCTAATCAATATACTTTAAAAATTACCTTACATGGGATGTTCCGGCAAAACATTCTTGATTTAGCTCATTGCGCGTTTATATTTTCATTTAATAAAAGGAACATCACCCATGCTGTGAACCACTAGTAGAACGTGGATTATGATGCTAGAAGGCAGCGGTGCAAGCAAAATAGGCCATTAATCCGTGAGAATGTAATCCTGCTTAGCTTTCTTGCTTATTCTTCTGGTTTTGATTCAACATTTCCAATTCCATTCAACTCAACACATTTGTGCAATAACTGATTGATAGCGCCAACGAAAGTTTTCCTCTGCTGGAAAGATCAGAACTTTATCAAAAACTTAATTTCTAAAACAAACAAACAAAAAATAAATAAATTAATAAAAATAAATAAAATAAAATAAAAAAAAGACACTGGAGCTTTTACGGTAATAACAATTATGGAGCGTATATATAAATAAAAAATAATGTTTAAAATACAAAACATTTTATTTCTTGTTGCAAACCAGTTTCGGTAGCTATAGTGTACCGTCATCAGGGCAAAATATGATTACTCAGAAAAATAATTTGCCGATATATATGTTGGAGAAGCGGATTCAACTCAACACATTTTTGCAAGAACTGATTGATAGCGCCAACGAAAGTTTTCCTCTGCTGGAAAGATCAAAACTTTATCAAAAACTTAATTTCTAAAATAAATAAATAAATAAATAAATAAATAAAATAAAAAAAAGACACTGGAGCTTTTACGGTAATAACAATTATGGTGCGTATATATAAATAAAAAAATAATGTTTAAAGTACCAAAACATTTTATTTCTTGTTGCAAACCAGTTTCAGTAGCAATAGCGTACCGTCATCAGTGCAAAATATGATTGCTCAGAAAAATAATTTGCCGAAATATATGTTGGAGAAGCTGATTCAATGACAAAGTTCATTAGCCAATAAAATTACAGGAAATCCTATGAATAACCAATGTAAGAGAAGCAGATTCAAAGTTAAAGTTCATCAACCAATAGAGTCGTGGCAAGAAATCCCAGGGAACGGGCCATGCAAGCGAATTCAATGATCAAATTTATTGGCCAATAAAATTTCAGCTAAGTTTAGAGAGCAATCAATAAGATAATGATTAATGAATATAATCTGAAAAACATGCCAGTGGAATTTATCAACACGCGGTTTTTATGTAACTTTTTCAACAATCTGACAACGGAGTAATAGAAAAATCACATTTAACAATATTTTTAAGATTTTTAGAAAACATGGAATGTTGCGAGAAAGTCAAGTTCATGAATAGAAGTGAGTTTTGAGATAATTTTTCTAGAGCTAAAACATGATTCATTTACCAGCAATGTTTAGCATTTACAGATTTATTAATTTCTTCTTAATGAACATATTGCTTGGGCTCGTTAATTCTAAACTTTAAACTGCGCTTGGTTTGTCCAGTATAAGAAAGACCACATTGACAATTTATACTATACGCTTCAGGAATTGGACATCTGAATAAGGTATTTTAGTTTGGAGAGTTAGCAGGTGTGAAAATTAATCCGAAGTCAAATTACCTAAGGATTTTGTTGATGTAAATGCTGAACTGGGGAAAGAAAGGCAAAAAGATGCTATTATTTGTCGAAGGAGATTTGCGTAAAACTTGAGGAATAAGGATGTTGTAATTTATATAAAGAACAGCAGTATCAAACTGGTAATGTATCTACATGTTTTAGACCAAGAAGTGGCAACACAGACAATCACCTCATCGAGTTCACGTAGATGAAAAACTAGGATTAATAGAATATCGATTTGTATACTAAACGCAATCGGTCTGCCAAGTCATATATTGGTGGAAAAGACCTAAAAATACGATTTTAACGATTGACTCGTAGGTTTACCATTGTGCTTTTCTGCATCCAAAAGTATGAAAAAAATGGAGGCTTGGGAGAAGGAAAACATAATGTAAACCTATGAGACAACCGCTAAAATCCGTGTTTTAGGTGTTTTCTACCAAGAAATGACTTGACAGACTGATTGCGTTGTAATACGCGAATTGAAATTTAACTGATCGTAGTTTTTCATCCGTGAACGCGATGAGGTGATTATCTGTGCTGCCACCTTCCGGTTTAGTTATATTCTTTATATTTCACACATTACCTTCAAAATTCAAAGCAGTTTCGCCGTGAGCAAAATAAAAAAAAAATATATTTTGCCTATATCTATGTACATGTAATAAGAGCTTATAAATGAACACGGCAAAAACATCAATATCAGGAATAGGGAATTTTCAGAGAATACTACTCACCGAGTATTCTTTCTATCAAGAAACAATGCACAATTTATAGTGTTGTTTAGGAGGCTGTGGTTGATATTAAATTTACCAAAAACAGAGAAATAAGGATCTGCGCTCCTGTTATATTCGGTGCAAAGTAAGCACCGCGAGGTTCTAAAAAGTGATGAATAAGAATATTTTACGAACACGAAAATTATACAAACATACCGAATATTTTACAAGCACACAAAAGAAAATCTCAAAATTAACTCGAATTGCTCTTAGAAATATGTTTTAATACCTGCTTTCAAAACAGATCTTTCCACCATTTTACTCAAACAGCTTCACTATGTTAAATTACATCAGGATAAGGCTACTAAGCCATACCTCTAAATCTACCGCTATATTTCTTAGAAAAAAAAGAGAAAAAGGAAAAAAATGATTCCGGAATCTAGACTTCGATTTAATTCATCCCACTTAAATTCCCCAAGGAGCATTTGGACTTTACAAGTTTTTTTTTATAATTTGCATCTCAAAACATTGGATGAGCTCGAGAAGATTGTGGTCAATTACTGGAATAAAATCAACCAGAAAAACAATTCTAACTAAGAAACTAAAATGTAAGATGATGCTTTTTTTTCTTTTCTTTTTTTTCTTTTTTTTTCTTTTTTTTCTTTTTTTCTTTTTTTTCTTTTTTTCTTCTTTTTTTTGTTTAAATATCGATTTCTGACATTATTTTATATTTAAAAGACAATTTTTCTCTCTGTAATGCATACAAGCTTGTTTTCATGTAATATATTTCACATAACATTTAAAAAATATATTCGATGTAATATTTAAAAAACATATTCAAAAATTCATTACAATAACGTTTTCTTTCCCATCCGAAACATCTTCAGTTGGTTGCAAAATGATGTTATAAATTGGTATTTAAACAACAAAAATTGAATCGGTCATTTAAAAAATTACATAAGTCAAGATTTTTCCGAATGTACTTTGTTTGCCACAAATGCTTCCTTAAAGGTATAGCTAAGATCTGGATAATAACCATGTAAGTCAATGTATTCCTTCCTTTTCAAACGATACCTTTAAATTTTCGTTCGATACTCAAAAGATATAAGTCAGTGGTTTCAGGGGCGTAAATCCCGGGGGGGGGGTTGGGGGGGTGCGGCACCCCCCCTGAGAAAATCAGTCGGAAAATTTTGCATTTGGTCGGTAAACAATGCACTTAATTGGGAAAAAATGGTACTTATCTATAAAAAAAACCTATAAATTGGAAAAACGAAAAAAAAAAAAACTGTCGGGAAAATGTACGTTTAGTCGGGAAAATGTTATTTACCATCAGGACTTACAAATTGGAAAAACGAAAAAAATCAGTCGGAAAAATTCCCATTCGATGAGGGAAATGTACGATTAGTCGGAAAAATCGCATTTACCTATATAAATTACTTACAAATTGGAAAAATGAAAAAATCAATCGGAAAAATGTACGTTTAGTCGGAAAAATGTTATTTAGTAAAAGAACTTACAAATTGAAAAAAAATCAATCAGTAAAATTCCCTTTCGATAGGAAAAATGTACGTTAAGTCGGAAAAATGGTATTTATCTAAAAGGACTTACAAATTGGAAAATTGAAAAAAACAGTCGGAAAATTTCCCGTTCGATCGATAAAATGTACGTTTAGTCAAAAGCAATATAATATATAAATTAAATTATAAAAACTTGTGAATTGGAGAAATTTTTTTATTGCAGTTTTTAATTAGAAGAAAAAAAATGAAAATTTTGACTAAAGAAAATTTACGTAAATTTGTTCTTAGTCGGAAATGTTTGATTTTCTTCTTTTGATAAAATCTATACAGATGAACTTTGATTTGTCGAATATTGTGAACTCGGCCTCGATATGACGAAAAAAATACTTATAAACTTGTTTCAGCGATGTTAATTTTGTATGAAACCTTGATATTTTTATCAAAAACTTTGATATTACGAATTTTTTTCCGTGCACTTTGACTTTGAGCTATCGAGATTCTGTTGTATTGTCGAAAATTTTTTACTTTGGTGTGTAAAATTTATGATATATTGATTGAAGTGATGAAACTTCTTTGTTTTCTGTAACTTTAAATTTAGTTAAAAATGTGTATCACTGAGTTTAGGTGATATCCAATGAAAATTCAAAAATAAATTGCAAATATTTAGTGCTTTTCCTTATCAGTCTGGATATTTTCCGAATTACGTGGATTTAACTTTTAATCAAAAATAGTTGTGGTTTTATTTTTTCTATTAACTACTTTTTTAATGTGAATTTTGTATACTTGACGTAATTTTAATGAAAATTGATGGATAAAAAAAAAAAAAAAAAAAAAAAAAAAAACAAGTATTTTGAAGATTTACATCGAATTAAACTGGATATTTTACAATCTATATGACTTTACTTCTATCAGAAATAATTCGTTCGTTTTCTTTTTAGGTAGATTTCGTATGAAATACTACCTATTGCATTGTCTCCCATGTTGGAATTTCTGAAAAATTTTTGCGGATCTACACGAATCATGACTCCTAGACTCCAAAACTACCATCAGTAAAAAAGTTTATATATATATCTATCTATCTATCTATCTATCTATCTCTCTATCTATCTATCTATCTATCTATCTATCGGTGTATATCACTTTCTTCTAGACACGATAACTTCCATAATTATGCTCAGATCTTTTTCAAACTTTTACATAAAATCAAGGAGCTTAAAATCTCGGTCGAGTTCGTTAATGGGCAAAATCGGACCAAGGGGGTGGAAATAGGGAGGGTTTTTGTGAAAACAGAAAAAACGCGATAACTTCTTAATTAAAATAGATATAGAATCAGTTTAAAGTTTATATTACTTCTAAGAAATGGGCAAAAAGTTTATACATGACAGATTTTTGATAAAGTTAAAAATGGGATCAAGGGGCGAAAAAAACATGGTTTTTGGGAGAAAAAAATTCATAACTTCGTCAATTCTCAAGATATCAAATCCAACTAAATTTTATATAAATGTACTCAATATTATCTAAAACTTTTGTATTTACAAGTTTTTGATAGGACCAATTTTTACCGATGAAAAAAATTAAAAACGAAAAGAAAAAGGGGGGAGGAAAAAGAAAAAAATCCGTAACTTACTAAATTCTTAAGCAATCAAATCTAATTAAATTTATTTTACATCTTCACAATAATATCTACAACTTTTATATTAACAAGTTTTTCATAGAACCAATTCTTATAGCAAAAATAAATTAAACAAAAATAGGAGTTGGAGAAAAAACCTCAAATCCAAACTGCTTATATTCTGACTCATTTTAAAATTCATTTTTGATTTTAAACGCATCTAAATCACAGATCCTCTTATTTAGGAACTATATAATGCGACGTATTGGCCAATTTTTTGATAAAGGCAAAATATATTTTTAAAAAGGCTGCCAAAAAAGGTATTTTGAACAGATTTCCCGAAGTTATCGTCATTAAAATATCGATTAAGTATAACAAATTGCGTTTTTTCTGAGTCATTTTTAAATTCATTTTTGTTCTCAAACCCTTCCAATTTACAGGTCCTCTTATTTAGGAACTATGTAATGTGACGGATTGGCCAGTTTTTTGATAAAGGCAGAATATATTTTTAAAAAGGCTGCCAAAAAGGGTATTTTGAACAGAATTTCACTAAGTTATCGTGATTGAAATTTGAGGAAATTTAAGAAATTGCGTTTTTACCGAGTCATTTTTTAATCTTTTTTTGTTCTCAAACGCATCCAATTTACAGGTTCTTTTATTTAGGAACTATATAATGTGGCGGAGTGGCCAGTTTTTTGATAAAGGTAGAATATATTTTTAAAAAGGCTGCAAAAATGGGCACTTTGCACAAAATTTCCCAAAGCGATCGTGATTAATGAACTGTGGGTATTCAAATAACAAATTGGTTATTTTATGACTCATTTTTAAATCCAATTTTACTCTGAAACGCATTCAAATGACAGTTTTTTGTTACTTAGGAACTATATAATGTGCGTATTCGTCGATTTTTTGATAAAGGGTGAATATATATTTTTTAAAAGCTGTCAAAGTAAGCACTTCGCAAAAAAATTTCCCAAAGCGATCATGATAAAAGAATTGAGGCTGTATTCAAATAGCAAATTGTTTATTTTATGACTCATTTTTAAATTCAATTTTCCTCTCAAACGCATGCAATTGACAGTTATTTGTTATTTAGGAACTGTGTAATTACTGTGTATTGGTCAGATTTTTGATAAAGGCTAAATATATATTTTAAAAAATCTGTCAAAGTGGGCACTTCGCACAAAATTTGTCAAAGCGATCTTGATTAAAGAATTGTGGATGTATTAAAATAATAAATCGGTTATTTTATGACTCATTTTTAAATTCAATTTTGCTGTCAAACGAATTTAATTAACAGTTTTTTGTTATTTAGGAACTATAATGAGCATATTGGTCAATTATTTTTAAATAAAGTAAGAATATAATTCAAAATATGTTGCCAAAATGGGCATTTGAGTAGAATTTCGTTTAATATGATTTTGATAAAACCAGTTATTACAGAAAAATGAAATTAAAAAAATTTTAAAAGCGAGTTAAACTGGGTTTATCTGTAATCTTTTTTTTTTTTTTTTTTTTTTTTTTTTTGAGATGAAAACTTTTCGAAATCTACCTCCGCCTATAGGCCATGCCGAAAGGGATTTTTCCTTAATCAATTGCATTCGATTGTTTTTACTTTCTTCTATCTTCAATAGAAGAAAGTATTGTAATCGAAATTTTTTTCGACTTCCGGTTTTTGACGGATTTACACGTTTTAGGGGTCAGAGATTCCAAAAAACATATTTTTACAAAATGTCTGTCTGTCCGTGTGTCTGTGTGTGTGTCCGTGTGTGTGTGTGTGTGTGTGTCTGTGTGTCTGTATGTCGCCATTCTACCATCAAAAAGTATATGAAGTTATGCATAGAATTGAACCAAATTTTTTGTGAATGTTTTTGGCTGTGGCAAGCAGGTCCTCCTTCAGTTTTGAAATATTCCGCCGGAAGGGGGCGCTGCAATCGCGATTTTTGTGCAATTTTCAATATTGTACCGACCAAAAGTATATGAAGTTATGCATCGAATTGAACCAAATTTTTTGTGTATGTGTATGACTATGGCTAGTTAGTCCTCCCTGAATTTGAAAAAAATTCGGCGGAAGGGGGCGCTGCAATCGCCATTTTTGTGCCATTTTCAATATTGTGCCGACCAAAAGTATGAGAAGTTATGCATCGAATTGAACCAAATTTTTTGTGTATGTGTATGACTATGGCTAGTTAGTCCTCCCTGAATTTGAAAAAAATTCGGCGGAAGGGGGCGCTGCAATCGCGATTTTTGTGCCATTTTCAATATTGTACCGACCAAAAGTACATGAAGTTATGCATCAAATTGAACGAAATTTTTTGTGTAAGTGTATGGCTATGGCTAGTTGGATCATCCTGAATTTGAAAAAAATCCGCCGGAAGGGGGCGCTGCAATACCGAATTTTATGCCATTTTCAATATTGCACCACATAAAAGTGTATGAAGTTAGTTCTAGAACTGAACTAAACATTTTGTATATGATTATTTTTTGGTAAGGCAAGTAGGTCCTCCCTGAATTTGAAAAAAAAATCTGCTTATTATTCTATTGTCCATCGGCTCCTGCAGAGACGGAAATTCGTTTTTACTCCGATTAATTGATAGGAGCAGAAATTTAAGATGAAAATCAAAGTTGGTAAGGTATTGAATCAAAATTATTAAAGCATTAAAATGAGTAACTATTTTTTTTAATATTATAATGTATGTATGAGATAGAAGAAAGTTTTGGGATTGGCACATCCAACTAGTTTCATATCTATATTATAAAGGCCGCGTAACGCATACATCATTTCGCTAATGGCAATCATTTCCCAATAAATTTCGCTTTTGCAGTTTTTGCTACTACAAACTTTTAAACTTTTAGACATCGCACATTTTCGATCTTTACACCGTCGGATAGAGAAAAAAATGTACTTTTAAATGCAATTTGTTTGAAAGCTATATCTCAATTTATTATTGAGATTTTTTTTTAGTTTTTAGTTTCAATTTTGCAATTGTGGCGACAGAATCACCCCATTTTCTCTTTAAATTGAGGAGAAAAAAAAAATTTAATTAAAATATGCAACACCTATCCATGCAATTTTGGTTTTGCAATTTTCACTATTGTAAATTTTATACTTTTAAACATCGTGCATTTTAACTTTTTGCATCGTCGGCGTCGTATAGAGATTAGAGAAAAAAATGTACAGCTCATATTCAAAATATTAGAATAATTACCTTTTTTTTAGAAATTGAAAATATCGTTTGGTAATTTAATGTCTTTTAATGAAAATATGCAAACGATATTTTTATTAAGAACTTATTGTTGATTAAACTTACTTGTTATCTTAAATTTAATATCATTTTTGAAAAGATTAATTGCAAAAAAAATTATTTTGAAAAGTCAAAATATTAGAATATTTATTCAAGTGGTTCAAAATATTAGAATATTTCACATTAATTCTCCTTTAATTATTACCAATTCTTAACTGGTGGCATCATTGATTAAATTCAGACTATTTTATTTAAAATCAGTATTCTTTTTTGCAGTTTGTTTCTTTTTCGTCTTAAAATGGGCCGTGTGAGTGATATTCCTGAATCTACTAAACTTCGTATGGTTGATTTGTATCAGCACGGTAAAAATCAATGTTTTATAGCGAATTATTTACATTGTTAGCAATCGAGCGTTAGTAAAATACTAACACAATATTCAAAAATTGGAAAATTTCAAAATAATCGCCGAAATGGTGGCCGAAAACCAAAAACATCTGCTAGAGATGACAGGAAACTGAAGCGTATAGTAAAGAAAAACCGTTTTAAAAGTGTGCGATTCTTGCACCGAAAATGGAAAGAAGAAGGAGTTGAAGTTTCTACATCGACAACATTAAGACGTCTCCATAAATTTAAATTTGAATCTCGTGTACCGAAAACAAAACCTCTCATGACTGCAAGACAAAAGCATATAAGATTGAATTGGTGTAAATCAAGACGTTTATGGAGCAATGAAGATTGGAAAAATATATTATTTAGTGATGAAAGTATGTTCTGTGTTTCATATGGTATTCAAGGTATTCGAGTTTGGAGAATGAAGCAAGAAGCATTTGATAAAGAATGCCTTAAACGTTCCCTAAAATTTGCTGCTAGTGTCATGGTTTGGGGTTGTATGAGTGCAGAAGGACCTGGAAAGTTATGCATCGTCTACGAAAAGGTTAACTCTCTGATATATCAAGAAATTTTAGAATATTACATGATTCCATCATCAGAAGATTTATTTGAAGATGATTTCATCTTTCAACAAGATTTAGCGTCCCCGCATACCTCGGTGTCAACTAAGAATTGGTTCCGCCAACGCAACATTAAGGTACTTCCTTGGCCACCAAATTCACCAGATCTTAATCACATCGAAAATTTATGGTGTATAATGAAGAAAAAACTTCAAGAAAATCCTCCTTCAAGTAAAACTGAGTTAGTGGCACGTATAAAGTCTATTTGGGCTAATATTGATAGAAATGTTTGTAAACACCTTGTATATAGTATGCAAGATCGATTGTACGCTGCTATGAAAGCTAAAGGGGATGCTACAAAATATTAACTACCATTTACTTCATATTCATAAGGTAATATTGTTGCGTAAAATAAAATATTCTAATATTTTGAACCAATCTAAATTTTATTCTAATATTCTGGTGTGTTTAAGGAAGCTGTATACCTAATTTATTGTGCTGTATTTTATATTTTATAAATGTTAAAATCTTATCTAATCATTCCAGATTTAATTTATAAGAAATTTAATTGCATTTACTTAGTATAAAAAATAAATAAATGACAAATAATTTTTCCTTATTACTTTTTCTCAATTATTCTAATATTTTGAATATGAGCTGTACTTTTGGATGTAATTTGTTTCAAAGATGTATCTCAATGAAATTTTGTGATATTAATTTTTTTAATGTAATTTTTAGTACCAATTTTGCAATTGTAGTAACAGAAACACACTCTTCTCTTAAAACCCTCTCTAAAAAAGAAAAAGAAAGAAATTAATATGTTTATACTATTTTTAAAATATCGTCTGTTATAAAATCCGGTAATATTCAGTTTCATTTCGTTTAATAATTTCGATAATTGTGTTTTATAGTATTTTGCTAATTTTAGCTTAAAATAATATTTCTTTTAGAATTAGATTGACCAATATAAGATGCATTTTTTACTGTAACTAATTCTGCAGATTTATCATAAATTAAAGAAACAGTTCTTTTTTAAAGATTTTCTTTCATCGAATTTCGATGGGTTCCACCTCGTTTTTATAACTACATTTTGTTTAGTCGGAAAATACGTAACTGACACCAAATCTTTACACAGATTTAATGTATGTCATTAGAAAGAGTTATAAACTTAAATTAAAAAAAAAAAAAAAAAAAAAAAAAAAAAACTGTATTTTTCACAAGTTTTTGGTTTTTAAAATAGTACTTGAGCAATCAAATTTCAATTTTACTCATTACAGAAACGCTAAAAAAATTTTAATTGATTGCTAAAAATTAAAGAGATAAAACATTATTTCCACTTCCAGGTAATGCTTTGGCACACCAAGACAACTTTAACCCTTCCCATGTGTCAGTTACAAACAAAACAAAACTACGATTGGGCCATGGTGGCCATTCCTACGAATCCCTTATAACCAATCTTCTTAATATCTAATTCTATTCAGCTTAAACCATTAGTATTCTAATTCATGATCATGTAGCACGAAATCGTTAAGGCCGTTAATCTTAATATGTTGCTATTCATGAGAATATTTTTGTATATATTAAATAATTCAATATTTTTTGTATCAATTATGTCACCTTCTAAATGAAAACAATAAAGATGCAATGCAAGTCGTGCAATTCGGTTTTGTTGAGACATCGTTTTATAGATCAACTGGCTATATTTCTGTAGTCGTTTTAGGTAGGAATGTGAAATTCAAGAAAAAAAATCTGATAAACGAATAATTAATAACTCATTTTAGTGTATTAGAAATTTTTCTCCTAAACAGGTAAAGGAGGTCGAAAATTTTTTAATATTTGGTATATCTCATCAGCCGTTTTAAATAGAAGTGTGGAATTAATAAAAATAAAACTACTAAAAAATAACACGACCCTGCAAAATTGAAGTTTTTGAAAAATACAAAAGAAGTTTCAATTGGTTTTTATGTTATTTGGTGTGCTGATTTAGTAAATGACCTCCATTTTCCCCCATCATGTCAAAATTTTTTATAAAATTGATATCAATATTTTTGCTGAAATCTTATTTAAAAAGGTATTGTCTCGAACAATTTTACATATACTATCTGCAACAATGGTTTTTATCCATTTAAATCTATGTAAAAAAATTGTTTCTTACTGAGATAAAAATTGGTTTTTCAGAAATCGAATATTTTTAACCGAGGTCGACACATTTTATTTTGTTGTGAACGAGAGCCAAGTTTACTTAGCGTTCTTTTAAATGTACCTATTTACCAACTAGTACAAATACATACTGGCTTCCGTGATAAAGGACAACTTTAAGATGAATCTATCAACAGCCTCCATTCACTTTTACTGTGAGTGATATTAAAATTGCTGTCTAGTTCCCGAACAGCAGAACAATAGATCAACTTCTCGACTTCCAAAAGGAATGTGTATCGACTTTGAAGGGGGATAATGTAAAATTATAGGAATAAGACAACAATAATGGTTAATTTATTGTATGTTAAGAAAATATAGTTTTATTTTAATTTAATCTGTGATATCTTTTTTAATTCAACAATCTTTTAGGAAAACCGACTAGCGTATCGGGCGAAGGCTGTCAGTATGTATATGTGTATGAATGTGTGTGTGTTATATAAAATTTCATTTCGATATATTCATGTAGATTATTCTAAATTTCCGGCATATTCTTTATCTCCCTATTTTTTAATGATAGCTCTTATTTGTTTCTATCTAATTTCCCTTTAATTTTAAAACGCGTATATTAGTAAATATCTCATTCAAAATCTTAATCTAGAGTTTTTAGTCGTTTATAAATTTTATCAGCTATCCGATCTATAATATTCTGAGAGAAGCTAGTTACTATTTCCGAATGTTTGAAAAGTCATTTTGTTATTTTTATTTTCAATCTTAATTCCTGTAATCTATGTTCCCACGCTTTTTCGATGCTAGGCTTTTTACTTCAAAAACACCACGCTACGAGGCTCCTTAAGCCACTTCCCCTCTCGAGTGATTAGCTTAGCTGTCCATCTCTTGATGTACTCCTTCCCCGAGTGGCTCATTTCTGTACTACGTCGATATCTGTCGTTCTCTGCGGATCTAACAAAAAGCAGATGCAGTGACTTCGGAGCTTAGATTTCTGTCTTGTTTGAAGTGTTTCGACATGCATGATCTCCTGTCTACGACATTTGTAGTTTTTTAAATTTTCTTTTTAACATCATATAGTATGACATAATGATTCGTGCCAAAGAATGAAGGGCTTACGAATTTTTTCATATGTAAGATTCATTTTAATTTTTCATGTTTGATGAATAAACAACTTAGAAAACAAACTGGTTCCATTTTTGGTGGAGAAATCACCGGATTATGGAATCCGTTGCCTTGTTACATTTACGCTCTGGCCGTACAGATTAGTAGTACGACTGCAAAACAACTACCTTGTGTTCTCAATTTGAATTCTCTGATATCAACTATTATCAAGAATTTCACACAAGTTGACTAGATTTGTTGACTGCAGAATAAAGCTGCTATCAGATTCACGAACTTTAGGTGCGACAAACTTTTCAGCCGATTTTAACTCAAACTTTTTCCCGTTCAAAGAGAGAGAAAAGTTACAATTGTCTTTGAAAAAGTTAAAGGAAAAGCCAAAAAAAAAGTCCTACTAGTACTGGTCGTTAATATTTATCGCCTATTCGTATCAATCGCTTATCTCTGATTCGTTGAAATGTTCGAAATTGGATGAAAATTCTCGGCTAGCCCAGACTTTTTTGGAAATGTGGGGAAAAGTTGGGGAGACATTGCTGTTTGCTACCACACTGAGTTTTGGGAGGACATTGCGCGAAAAGTTGGAGGAAATCAAGTATTGGCTCAAAAGTCTTTCGAAATGTTGGTGAATCTGATAGCAGCTTAACACAATCTTTCATAAGCCGCCAGGATTCAATGAAATTAATGCATGACATTTTATATATCCGTATTTACTCGTGTGTAAAGCGCACCCCTATTTTACAAAAAAAAAAAAAAAACGGCGATTTTTTTAAATCTCGTATATAACGCGCACCATAAATTTGATAAGCAAATGAATAATTGACTACTTGAATTTCAATAAAGAAAGTCGAAACAAACATTACAACAGGCCCAAAACAAGATAAAAATCAATTTCTAGACTTTGGTTAGGGAGCGAATGAATAGTTGTGAGAATTGCTAATTAGAGTTTATATAATGTTAATGTGTTAAAAACTGCAAGAATGAAGGAGTGAAATAAAGATGCAGTAATACTTCAATTAAATAAGATTTTCTGAGTAATTATGTCTCCTTTGATTCATATGTATATCGTGTGATTACATCCGGCAGTTAAAAAAATTCCGTGCATAGCGCGCACCCAAAAGTTTTGCCCTATTTTTTTGAAAAAAAAGTGCGCGTTATATACAAGTAAATACGGTATATATATGTATATACGAATATATACATATATGTATGCAGTGGTGTAGTCGCAAAAATAAGAGATACGCTCTAAGCAGAGGGTATACGCTCAAGGACAGAAGATATAACTTAGAGTATTTATACTATAGCTTTCTTAAAAAACAGAGGATATACGGTGTTCCTTTAAAAAATCCAGAGGGTACACGGCATATACCCGCGTATACCCTCCACTACATCCCTGTATGTATGTTTATTATAGTCTATATTTTATTTTTCATACTACTCGGAAATTTTCCTTCTTGGAGTCGGAAATTTATGAGTCTACACCCCCCTACGCAAGAAGGGTGGTTTACGCCCCTGAGTGGTTTTTGCAGCAATACCAGACGACGTTACAGCCATAACATTTAATTTTCTGCAAAATCTACCACTTCTACACATACCAATGCAAAACATTTTTTGCTGTATGGCAACTATGGATTCATTGTTTTGGTATAAAAAAATCTTAAATAAGCTAAATTCATATTTTAACATGTATCAAAAAGACATGGCTAGCAAAGGTGCTAAAGAGGTTTGTTCTATGTTGTTAGATTACATTTAAAATAATATTGGACCACATATTAAGCATATATATTATATATGTGATTAAGCATTTATGTAAAAGATTTCACTATGATTCTGATAAAGAAGGCACTATCGTAGCCGAGGAGTTTATTGATGGATCGTTAAGGGTGTCCTTAAATCAAAAAGGGCAACTTTGTGACACATGCGTTAATTTATTTTTGTTCGGAAATGCATGAAAATAGCAGGTGTTGTTATTCAGAAACTGTCTAATTGCACTCATTCTTTTATTTTTTAAAAAACACAATAGATTTTTCATAACAAGCCTTCAAAGTTGACACTTTTGAGCATATTTCCCGACGAAAACTGAAAAACAGGTCGAAAAGGAGGAGAAAAACGGGTGATTGCGTCATCGAAATAGCTTATAACTCGATAAGTAATTTAATGATCATAAAATGGAAAAATAAGTTTAATTCGAAATCGCTTTCATAGTCAGGCATTAAAATTTTATAACTTTCTGTTAAAAAATGAATTTGTAAATGTGCCAAAACGTTTTTCGCTTGTTGAGCGGATCAGTTAAGAACACCCTTAAAGATTTATTTAACCTGTTGAAAAACTTTTAGCCGCTGTGTCCTTTCCGTCAGCCAAAGCCTATGATTGAAAGTGTCAATTACTAGTTTAGGATAGCATTCAGGTAGAGCATATGCCATTTTATCAGAACAAATTTATCTGGCCAACTACCATTGTTGAAGATAATCCAATCAGGAATGATGAAAAGTATAATTACGCAACAAAATGTATAAAAACATAAATGTGTTCAAGTATAAATGTCATCTTCATTAATTTTAATTAAAAATACGTTTAATATGCCTGTTTTGTTCAAATTAAACACCCCTAACCTCGTTTCTTGTTAAAAACAGCATAAGTCAGTAACAGTTTTCTGTTATTATTAATTTTATTATTCATGAATTATAAAAATTATTCGATATTGACAATTATTGAAGTCCAAACTCTATAGTCAGCACAAAAAAATCCATAAAAATTCATTTATTTCTGAATAATTCAGTTTTTTTAAATTTATTAAAAGTTCTGATTATGTGACATATGTAGTTTTTGAAATGACCGATTCAATTATATATGCAGGCATTATAATCTGAAATGTAAATAACTACATTTTTATATGTATCACGATCGTTCAACAAAAAGGCTACCAGTCTGAACATAATACAGTGCTCAGCAAAAGTTTAGACATTGGTGTTATTTAACCTTTAAATAAAACAATACGAAGTCTTGAGTTTTACAAATGACTATATATATTTTTTAATATATTTTAAAAATTTTAGGATAAAAATAATGGTTATAATATAAGATAATATTTAACGTAGCTGAAAAATGTAAAATTTGCATATTGCAAAAGTTTAGACACTTTTTGATTTTTTGCCAACTGTTCACGGAAAAATGCAAATTTCTGAGTTATGATGTCATATGTCTGAAGTATTTAAGTATACCTTGATGTAGCATCAATTAGTGAAGATGATGGGAGCTAAAAATATTCAGTTCTCGCTTTTTCGCTTGTTGAGCGGATCAGTTAAGAACACCCTTAAAGATTTATTTAACCTGTTGAAAAACTTTTAGCCGCTGTGTCCTTTCCGTCAGCCAAAGCCTATGATTGAAAGTGTCATAATTACTAGTTTAGGATAGCATTCAGGTAGAGCATATGCCATTTTATCAGAACAAATTTATCTGGCCAACTACCATTGTTGAAGATAATCCAATCAGGAATGATGAAAAGTATAATTACGCAACAAAATGTATAAAAACATAAATGTGTTCAAGTATAAATGTCATCTTCATTAATTTTAATTAAAAATACGTTTATTTTTGGAGCTTATTTAAGATTTTTTTATACCAAAACAATGAATCCATAGTTGCCATACAGCAAAAAATGTTTTGCATTGGTATGTGTAGAAGTGGTAGATTTTGCAGAAAATTAAATGTTATGGCTGTAACGTCGTCTGGTATTGCTGCAAAAACCACTCAGGGGCGTAAACCACCCTTCTTGCGTAGGGGGGTGTAGACTCATAAATTTCCGACTCCAAGAAGGAAAATTTCCGAGTAGTATGAAAAATAAAATATAGACTATAATAAACATACATACAGGGATGTAGTGGAGGGTATACGCGGGTATATGCCGTGTACCCTCTGGATTTTTTAAAGGAACACCGTATATCCTCTGTTTTTTAAGAAAGCTATAGTATAAATACTCTAGGTTATATCTTCTGTCCTTGAGCGTATACCCTCTGCTTAGAGCGTATCTCTTATTTTTGCGACTACACCACTGCATACATATATGTATATATTCGTATATACATATATATACCGTATTTACTTGTATATAACGCGCACTTTTTTTTCAAAAAAATAGGGCAAAACTTTTGGGTGCGCGCTATGCACGGAATTTTTTTAACTGCCGGATGTAATCACACGATATACATATGAATCAAAGGAGACATAATTACTCAGAAAATCTTATTTAATTGAAGTATTACTGCATCTTTATTTCACCCCTTCATTCTTGCAGTTTTTAACACATTAACATTATATAAACTCTAATTAGCAATTCTCACAACTATTCATTCGCTCCCTAACCAAAGTCTAGAAATTGATTTTTATCTTGTTTTGGGCCTGTTGTAATGTTTGTTTCGACTTTCTTTATTGAAATTCAAGTAGTCAATTATTCATTTGCTTATCAAATTTATGGTGCGCGTTATATACGAGATTTAAAAAAATCGCCGTTTTTTTTTTTTTGTAAAATAGGGGTGCGCTTTACACACGAGTAAATACGGATATATAAAATGTCATGCATTAATTTCATTGAATCCTGGCGGCTTATGAAAGATTGTGTTAAGCTGCTATCAGATTCACCAACATTTCGAAAGACCTTTGAGCCAATACTTGATTTCCTCCAACTTTTCGCGCAATGTCCTCCTAAAACTCAGTGTGGTAGCAAACAGCAATGTCTCCCCAACTTTTCCCCACATTTCCAAAAAAGTCTGGGCTAGCCGAGAATTTTCATCCAATTTCAAACATTTCAACGAATCAGAGATAAGCGATTGATACGAATAGGCGATAAATATTAACGACCAGTACTAGTAGGACTTGTTTTTTTGGCTTTTCCTCCAACTTTTTCAAAGACAATTGTAACTTTTCTCTCTCTTTGAACGGGAAAAAGTTTGAGTTAAAATCGGCTGAAAAGTTTGTCGCACCTAAAGTTCGTGAATCTGATAGCAGCTTTATTCTGCAGTCAACAAATCTAGTCAACTTGTGTGAAATTCTTGATAATAGTTGATATCAGAGAATTCAAATTGAGAACACAGGGTAGTTGTTTTGCAGTCGTACTGAATCGGTCGATTGAATCAATAATTAGAACAAAATATAAATCTGAAAGACCTTGTGTGACCGGTAAATGATATGACAAAAGGATCCATAAACTGGCGGTTGCACAAATGATGATTGCTATTCACATTAAAAGTAAGTCAGGACTTTCTGTGTCGACGGATATGATTCGTAGATGAAGTAACGAAAGTGGTAAATCAATTTACATGAAAATGATAAAACAATCAGCTTTAAAATCTCGCTACAAATTGGTGAGAATGCAATGTACTTGCAAAGGTACGTCACATGGACCCAAATGGTACGCTATGATATCCAGTAACGAAAAAAAGTAAAATTTGAATGCCCCAAACGGGTCGGCATACTATTGGCACGATTTGCGTAAAGAGCCTGGAACTTTCGTCAGTCGACAACAAGGAGATGACTTTTTAATGATTTAGTCACATGGACCCAAATGGTACGCTATGATATCCAGTAACGAAAAAAAGTAAAATTTGAATGCCCCAAACGGGTCGGCATACTATTGGCACGATTTGCGTAAAGAGCCTGGAACTTTCGTCAGTCGACAACAAGGAGATGACTTTTTAATGATTTAGTCCTCACTTTGCTTTAATGTTCGAGTATCTTTGGAGTTATTCAACGGTTGCCTAGCAACATAAAATAACATACATACGTTGCAGATCAATTTGTAGTCATTTGGGGAACTTTTAGTTGGCCCAAAATATGGATTTTAGCAAAATAATACGTCTATTCATGTTGCATACAAAACAAGAACTTCATTTAACTCTGAAAATACTACTGATCTCAACTGGCCGGCGTGTAGCATGGACTGGACCCAATCGAAAAACTTTGTAACATCATATGTCGTAAGGTTTATGCAAATTACTTTTCTATTAATGAGTTTCGAGCTGCTATTGAACATGTTTGGCACAAAATAGACCCCCAAGTGACGCAGCATTTAGTTTCTTCGATGAAAAGTCACATTCCTGCACTAATTACAGACAATGTAGGTGCAACTCGATTTTAATTTGTTGTTATTTTTCTGTAAATATACAAATTGTCTATACTTTTACCACAATGTTAATTTCATTTTTTTTTTTTTTTTTTTTTTTTTTTTTTGTCATCATATATTACGTAAAAGATGAAATTTAAAATTTATTGTTTGTGAATAAAGGATAAGTGACAAGTAATGTATGACAGATGAATTACAAAAATTCGGTTCATACATCTGAATATAGAAGCGTAATCAATCATTGTCTAAACTTTTGCAGAGCACTGTAGATATCAGAAAATATATTTTTTGTACTTGTTTATATATTTATTTTACGAAATCATTACAAAAACATGTGAACACCCTCTGTATCTTCTTCTACAGCCTTTTGTCTGTTTTCAGAGCTGAAAAATCAGTTTCAACTTCGTAACTTCCGGTTTTTGCTTAACAACCTATTTATTACGTCTAAGATGCTGAAACATGAATCCTGCTGTAATTATTACCTGACAAGATCTACTGTGAAGTGGAACTTTATTAATACAGATTTAAACTGTACGGCTCACTTCTTTATTGTACCACGCAGGTAACTGATGAATATCAGGAGTTTCATTATAATGTCTCGATCTAGATCTGCAAATTTGCATTATCTGATCTGCATTCGAAATTCTGTCTCTTTTAAAGAATTTGACAGTCAATCGCCTGTTATTTAAAGGATTTCTATTTAGCGTGGAAGGTTATTTATTTTAAAAAAAAGAACTATTGCATTGCTATTAATGAATTGGAAAGACAAAAGGTCTCCATTTATACATGATAAGCAGTTATTCTTCATGCAATTTTGTGCAGTTATTTAAAGAAACGATACATTTTTAAAGGGATTGTGTCGATTTTCATCATCGACATAAATCTCTGAAGTTTGGTAGAGAATGAGCATTAACATTATTAACAATTCATCATTAACATTTTCATTATTAACAATTTACTCAAAATAATAATAATAATAATAAGTAAATAAATAAAAAAATCCAGACTAATATCCTAATCTAGGTCTGCAAATTAGCTTTATATTTAATCTACATTCGAAATTCTGTCTGTTTTATAGAACTCGATACTAGATCGTCCGCTATCACAAAGATTTTTACTTAATGTAAAAAGTCGGATGATTTAAAAACTGCATTGCTATTAATGAATTGCAATTGCAAAACTTGTCTATTTATGGAAGATATATAGTTATTCTTCATGAAATTTAAAATAATGTTTGGACATTCCAAAAAACTGAGTATATTTTCAACATCAACAAAAATCTAAGTGTAGTGGAGATTGAATATTTATTCCTTATTAACATTTTAATCAGCAAAGTTTGAAGAAAAAAAAAATCTAGACAGTTATCCTAATCTATATTTTCAATTTTGCTTTATCCAAATTGCATTCTAAATTAATGTCTTAATGTAGATCGACAAAATTGCATTATCTGATCTGATTTCAAAATTAAATCTGTTTTAGAACTCGATACTTAATCTCTGCTATCATAAAGATTTTTATTTAGCTTGAAAAGTCATATGATTTAAAAACACGTTTTGCTATTAATGAATTGGAATCACAAAATGTCTCCATTTATGGAAGATAAATGTTATTTTTCATGAAATATTGTGAAGTTATTAATAGTTCAAACATGAAGTAAAGAGAAGTAATTTGGCACGATGACAGAGTAGATTTTCGGTAGTGTTCGAATGTTATCTCACCTCGAGATATTTTGTGCTTTAACAAAACAAGGTAAAACCCGTCAAATTTTGACGAAAGAAAATGTTTAAGAAGGAACTGTTTCATTAACTTATAATAAACCTACAAAATTAGTTATAGTAAAAAATTAATTTTATATTGGTACGTCTAACTCTTAAACAAACAATATTTATCGTCAAATTAACAAAATACTATTTCTATAAAACTCAGTTGTAGAAATTGTTAAAATTAAACTTTAATTGTACATGTAAGCAGTAAAAAATAATAAAGATATGTTATTATGATAAAGTTATCAATTAAGATTCTTATGCAAGTATTCAAAGATGATAAAAAGCAAAATTTATTCAACTTTGACTCATTCATAGAATTTTTTCCCTTGAAATTCTAAACCCGGCATCATTTTCACCATATCAAAATTTCACATCACCCGTACATTTCACATCTGCATTCACGTTTAAAAAAATTGGCATTTTAATTTGATAATTTTGATTCAAAACTTGAAGATCTCAATGCTATAAGCTGATATTAAACTAGATATTAAACTAGATATTAAACTGTTGATATTCTTCTACGTGTAAATCAAATTTTGTAAATAAAGTCAAAATTCACCGGGTTTTTTTTACAGAAGATATTTAAATTTCTTTTTTTTTCCTTTTAATGAGAAAATGGCAACATAAAGATACATCACTCAATTTTTCCCTTTTTTCCTTTACTTTAAATAGAAATGGAGTACTCCTGTTGCCACGATTAGAAAATTGATATTAAAAGCTAAAAAAAAAAAAATAATAATATTTCAAAAACAAATTAAGATACAGCTTTCAAACAAATTTCATTTAAAAGTACATTTTTTTCCTACACGATGGTGTAAAAATTGAAAATGCGCGACATTAAGAAGTTTAAAAACTTTTAGTAGCAAAAATTGCAATACCGAAATTCATTTAAAATTTGAAAGTGTTGCCATGCGCAAAATGACGTATGCGTTACGCACAGATACGTTTGGCCTTTATAATATAGATTTATGAATCTTCAATGATTATGTTACGCACTTTACGAATATGTTTATAGAGTGTATATAATATTGTAGTTGTTGTGCCTTTTCATTAAAAATGTGGCTGTTTAAGCTGTGATTAGTATTTAACCCGAAGAACACCCCTCCCCCCACAAGTATTAATCTGTTTAAAATAATACTTTCGTTATGCTTATAATCAGTAATGTTAGTATTTGTATATGCATTTACTACTATTACTACTAATAATAAATATTTGCTTAATTCTCTTTGCACCGTTTGCGATTCTTTTATTTTAAACGTATATTTATTTCTTTAAATTCAAAATAAAATTTACTTTCCTGAAAGAATCATGTGTAATAAAGCTCAAAAAGTATTAGAAAACTGTAATCTAAGTTAAATCTTCTTGTAACATAATAATTTCTTAACATCTCCAAAAGCTTTTTCTTTATTCTACTATCATATGAATATGAAGTGAATATTATGCAAAACAACAATATTCGTTATATTTCAGACATTGATACAGTCATTAAACGCTAATTAATCTGTTTGGATAGCTAGCGTTAATGTTTTTAACGTATAAGTATTTTTTTCTGAAAACTGAAGAAAAAAATCTTATTCGAAAGGGTTATAGAAATGTTTGGACATTCCAAAGAACTGTGTAGATTTTAAACTTCAACAAAAATCCCTTAAGGGTGTATTTCGATTCAAATTGCTTATTTTCTGATTTATTTTTTAATTTATTTTTGCTCTCAAATGCATCAAATTGACAAATTGTCTTATTTAGAAAGTACACAAGGTGCCGTGATTGTCGATTCTTTGATAAATGCAGAAAATATTGCAAAAAAAGCAATCAAAGTTGGCTTTTTGAACCAATTTTTCCGAAGCGGGATATCGCGGAACGAAAAAAGGGTCATACATAAAAAGTAATTGTTCATAAATCAAATTCAAATGAATTGAGCGCAAAATGACATCACACGGCACCTTATGCACCTCTTTAAAAATCATCTAAGCAAGTTTCAGGTTTCAAAATGAGTCTTAAAAATGAGTCTGAAATTGTATCAGAAAACTTTTAGCTGTTGAAGGTGGAAAAGCATTTTTTCGAATACACCCTTAAGTGTCGTGAAGAATGAATATTTAATTATTATTAACGTTTTAGTCAGCAAAGTTTGAAGAAAAAAATCTAGACTGAAGATCCTAATCTAGACCTTCAAATTTGCTTTATCTAAATTGCATTCTACTTTCTGTCTGTTTTATGGAACTTAACACTCGATCATCTGTTATCGCAAAGATTTTTACTTAACATGAAAGGTCGTATGATTTAAAAACCCTCGTTATTATTGAGGAATTAAAACTACAAAAAATCTCCATTTATGGAAGATAAATAGTTATTCTTCATGAAATTTTATGAAGTTTTCTAAAGAAAAGTTTGGATATTCCAAAGAAATGTGTAGATTTGCATTTCAACAAAAATCTCTAAAGTTTGGTTGAGAATGAACATTTATTCATTATTAAATCCTTTTACAGGTCGAATTCAAATTCAGGTACATTTTATTATTATTATTTTTTTTACATTATGCCTTCTAATGCTTTAGGCTAGTTCCATGGGTTTTGTAGTGTAAGTCACATTACCTTATAATTGCTATGCTTGTTTGCCACCGTTATTTTCGAAAAGTCTGCTTGGCCTTATTCAATTAATGAGAATGTGCCGATAAAATAAATCACATTTTTTCGTACTAAAATACTGGTAGCCAAAAATCGTAGCCTGTGACTTACACTACAAGTACTCATGGAAATAGCCTTTAGTTAAGGGATATTAGTCATTAATATGATGGAAAATTATTCTAATAAATAATTTTCAGAATGTCCCCAATTTTGCACACTATTCACTTCCTGTGGTCATTTTCCGGTGGTCATTGGTCATTTTTATTATTTTCTGTTCATTTCCCCAATAATGATAGGAACGTAACTTCTATTTCAAAACATCAAATTATCTATTTAAAAAAAAACATTTGTATGATTGGTTATTGGTCATTTTTGTGACTTTCTGTACATTTCCATATTAATGATAGGAATGTAATTTTTATTTCAAAACATCAAATCTTCTTTTTAAGCTCATTTTTTCAAGTCATTGAACATTTATTCATTATTAAGATTTTACTCAGAAAAGTCGAAAAAAATTGACTAATATTAGGGTGGAGCTTAAAAGCCATGATTTTTTTATATTATAATTTTTTTAAGTCTCACCCTTTTATTTTGTTCCTTTTGGTACAAAAAACAAAAGAAAAACAGTGTAAGCAATAAATTTTAATATTTAGAGGTATCTCAATCAACTCAAAATTTAAAAAATTCGAAAAAATTAAGAATATTAATAATTATACAAATGACAAATGTATATTTGCATTTTTTTAACGTTTTAATTATAACAATCTATTTTACTGTACAAATTTATAGCTTTTTATTTTATGTTAAAATTTTATTGCCTTTGTATAGGCTAAAACATTTTTGCCTTGCTATTTAGGAACATCTTGCGGTGATCTTCAACAACTTGTAATAGAAATTGTAGTTGAATTTCATCATGAGTTCTCAATCCACTTTATTCCTAAATGAATGTAACCGCGTGCTCATTATGGTCATTTATTAATTGTAGGAATATTATAATCATTTTAGCCGGTCAATAATCCTTGACTCCCACAAGTCAGGATCAATTGCAAGATATCCAACTGGAAATTCCAACCATTGAAACAATATTATTGACATGGCTGTAACAAAATCTTCCATTTTTCATTTTTAAATTAATAAAGAGCAACACGGACTCGATTGGAGTAATTTTGAGCTTGTTTTTCAGAATTACCTTCATTCTGTAAAGCAATAACAGTGCGTCTTATGGTTGATAAACTTACACGGCTCTCAAATGAACTGATCCAACAAGCAGGGCCCGATTATGACTAATTGGGGCCCTGGGCAAAGATAAATTAGGGGGCCCCCTTTCGAATCATTTCAAAGTTATTCAAATAGAACTGAACGTCGTTCATATGTGTATGCGTAATACGTAAAAACATTTTCGCCCCATGGGTATAAATAGAAGAAATGTCTTAGCTCCGTCAATTTTAATTAAATACCTTAATTAATAAAAGAAAACTTTTTTTTCCTTTATACAGAACAAGACTCTTTTATATAACTTCAGCAATTTGTTATATTACTTTAAGATTAATTTGATAACTTCAATTTATGGAATAATTGGATTTGGAAAAAGAAAGTAAATATTTTATAATTTAATGTACGGATTTGGGGGCCCCTTAAGGTCTGGGGCCCATGGGCAAAGTCTCGATTTGCCCATGCGGTAATAAGGGCCTGCCAACAAGTCCTTCTGACAAATGCTACAAGACATTAAATTTAGGTAATGATGACTTGGAAATAGCTGAATGCATTGATGAGTATTCAAGAAGAAATTTTAGCAACAACACTCTCAGAAATGGATACTCAGATTTCAGGAAATTTTCTTCGTTTTTGACGAAACCGTTTCCTGGGAAATGCTCCGAGCGAATATTTCGTCAGAAAGACGAAATGAGTTTCTTTGCTTATTTGACGATAGTAATTTCTTAAAAAGTTTCGTCAAAACAGCGCTGGTGATGCCATCTATCGAAAAATTTAGAAGCACCCGTAATTTTTGACAGTGGGGAAAAAAAGCGTCATCGAGGGGATTCGAACTAACAACCTTCGGTATGACAGCGCGCTGTCTTGCCGTAGGGACATTGAATAATTCTGTTTCGAAAGAGATATAATGGATTTGACTGCGTGTTTATATTTTTTAAAGTAGTTTGTAATTTTATCCATGTTGTTATATATCTTTTAAGTTTTAATAAATAAGGCTAATTTATTGTTATGGTTTTCTTCTGGTTAACGAATAATTATAATATGTCTTAATTAATATAATTTATTAGAGAAATTTTCTTTCCTCAATGAATGGTCAAAATATGGCCTGGTTAATTTATTGCTCTGAAATAACGAATTTTGATGTGCATATTGGGAAGTTTTTTATATGCTATAAGATAATTTATAAGATAAAGCTAAGATTTTAACACTACTCTTTATAAAAGGGAGAGGGATGAGTTATGTACGTTTTCATTTGATTTATTTCTTGGATGGATAGAAGAGATACTAGAATTTTGAAATGTAAGTGACCAAATTTTCTTTTAGAACGATTTTGCATAACACAACAAGTTAGTTCTTTCCGAATTAAACCATACCGAATATCAACAGCAACAATAAATAAATAAACATTTCTAAAAATGTTAACAGCTAAAAAATAACTATTTCAGAAACAATAACTTTCCATATTTCAGTATTTTTTGAAAAGCGCTAAGAAGTACTGTTTTAAAATAAATTATTACAAGACTGACATAAACAACCAAATATCTACTTGCTAAAATCGCAAGAATTGCGGAAATAAGTAGTGCGTCCTTTGACAAACAACTTACCACAACTGTTTCTTTAAAGTGCATTGAATCTGGCCATGATTGACACAACAGTTTCGTCAAATATTTGAGGGTTTATGTTTCGTTAAAAGTCATGTGATTTTGATACAAAATTATCGTCAAAAACGACGAAATATAGCCCAAGGATTCCTGTATCGTTAAAATTGAGAGTTTTATTTCTGAGAGTGAACAGATCATTAAAGGAGTCACATGAAGCTTGAAGGAAGAGATCCAAGAGTCTAAATATACATATATTCTGAAAACATATATACATCATGTACACCTTCTTCCTCTTTTGAAGTGAATTTTAATTAAGCATTGAATATCCAGGTTTTATGACAATGTACCATTTGTGATATCTTCAAATGAAATTTCTGATCGTACTTGTCTCCATCAATGAAATTCCAATATTCTTGAAAGCGTTCAAATAGTTCAACTTCAGATGAAGATTTGACTCATATACATATTTCAAACACGGTACTACACTGGTGTCCAAAATTTAAGCATAATTGGTAATTAAGTAATTATTTTTAAGTAATGAAAGAAATATGAATCGGAATGTGCTGAAACTCCAGATGTGTAAACAAAATAGTACGCGTCACATATTTTCGCGAAGAGTTTTCCCCGAAATCGAACAGGGGACCGTCAACAAATTGAAAAAGAACGAAGATCTTTTGGATAACCCTGTCAAAACTAATGTAGCAAAAGCGTTCAAACTGCACATTATGATTAATTGGCTTATTGTAATGTACTGTGTTAATTTTTACAAGGATAGCATGTATACTCATAGAGAAATTAAGGTTTTTATAAAAACAGTCCTAAGTTTTTTGCTTATAATTTGCAGAGTTCTTAATATAAAATAGTGTTCTTTTTTGAAAAAATGACAAACATCATTGTACACAATACCCTGTCATCAGAATTTTAAAATAATAAAAATTTTATGACAAATGAGCAGGTTTACTAAATAATTTTTTACTGCGCATGCGTGAACGCTATTAAAATTTCATTTGCATATTATGTTAGTTAAATGTATAGAGCAACTTTTGTGAAAGTCTCAATAGCTTAAAAATTCTGAAAATTATCGTTGATAGAATGAGATCAAAATCCTTTATTCCCTAAATGAAGCAAAGCGATGAGGGGCTGTATCCATATTCCATTGTTTAGTGCCTACACAATATTGCACGTACAACTATATTTAGGTAAAACCCCTGATCTTTTTGCTTCCTTTAGGAATAACGGATTTTGAGTTGATTCTATAGGCTCCCATTTTCAGAATTTTCAAGCTATGTTTTTGAAACTTTTACAGAAGTTGCTCTATACATTTAGCTAACACAATATGCAAATGACATTTTGATATCAATGACGCATGCGCAATGAAAAATTATTTACTAAACATACTCATTTTTCATACAATTTTTATTATTTTTAAATTCTGATGACAGGGTATTGTGTACAATGATGTTTGTCATATTTTCAGAAAAGAACATTATTTTATAATAAGAACTCTGCAAATTATAAGCAAAAAACTTGGAAAAATTTAGGACTGTTTTTATAAAAACCTTAATTTCTCTACGAGTATACATGCTATCCTTGTAAAAATTAACACAGTACATTACAATAAGCCAATTAATCATAATGTGCAGTTTGAACGCTTTTGCTACATTAGTTTTGACAGGGTTATCCAAAAGATCTTCGTTCTTTTTTAATTTGTTGACGGTCCCCTGTTCGATTTCGGGGAAAACTCTTCGCGAAAATATGTGACGCGTACTATTTTGTTTACACACCTGGAGTTTCAGCACATTCCGATTCATATTTCTTTCATTACTTAAAAATAATTACTTAATTACCAATTATGCTTAAATTTTGGACACCAGTGTAATTATCAATCCCATTATGTGAGGTCTGCAAGCAAGTAACAAAAGCTCTTTTTTTTTTTTTTTTTTTTTTTTCTATAAAAACATATGCAGCACAATTATAATCACTGTTCGTGCTGGTAATGTCGATGAGAATTGTTTGAATATTATCTGCTATTTCTCAGTCTTGAATTTTCTCAAGTATTCAGATTGAGCTTTTCACAGATATTGAACAGTCCGTAGTTGAGTAAAATCTTTCCCAAAAATTAATACTGGCAATCTATAAACTTTTTTCTTTTCCAGTCAAATCATACATTAATTATCAATTCCAATGAATATCAAAAGTAGTGTTGCTTTGAAACCTAATTTTTAGTTTTTCATATTTCTTAGTTCTCTCAAACATTATTTGTCCACAAATTGCATCTTTGTTAATTATATTTTCTTCTATAAATATATTTTAAAAGATAAAATTAATTTTTTTTTGACATAGCATACAAGCATGCGTATATTTATCATTGCTTATACATTAGAAACTTTACATGTTTATTGAGCTACCTCTAAATATTGTTCAAATGCATTAATATTTTGCCTGATTCATTTTTTCATAAAAAGGAACAAATTTAGAGGGTAAGAAGATTATATTTTCGAACTCAAAAAATAAGCTCCACCCTAACTAATATCCAAATCGAGAATTGCAAATTTTGTTTTGCTAAAAATTTATTTTGGAAAGCAGGGGGAGGAGGCGCTAAAATGCGTGCGTGTTCCGTTTGAAGGAAAATCACAGTTTCAATCGAGGTTTTTTGCGTGTATGTTTGAGTGTAATTTCTAAATTCTTATGCTTTACTGAAACATTCCTTCTATGAAAAATTTTGATAGGTCTCAACATTTCAAAGTTCTTGAATCACCATAGTTACACATCTCCTTTTTAAATACATACTAGATTTCACTGTTGATACATTTTTTTCCAAAAAAGATAGAATTCATTGTTTCAAAGTCATTCTATACTCCATTTCCTCGAAACTCTATACTTTATAGTAATATTCTATATCTTTTACCAATACCTAAATACACTGTCAACTCATGCAAAACTCACTTTTAAAACTTGATAGGAATTTTTTTTGTGCTTTCTTCTTACAATCTGAAAATGTAACCATACTTTACTTTAACATTTTTTTGTTATATTTGTACCTATGAAAAAAAGTGG
Organism: Maratus speculifer; assembly: GCA_964019185.1. NCBI lineage: Eukaryota > Metazoa > Arthropoda > Arachnida > Araneae > Salticidae > Maratus > Maratus speculifer. The sequence continues at coordinate 305,614,065 of OZ025295.1, read as the reverse complement.
TTATCCCTGAGGAAAAAAACATGGTGAGCACGTTCTTTTTTCTTAGTTTTGATAAGAACATTTATTTCTAAATAGAATAAACCCATCTCCGGTTTTGGAGCTCGATTTCGCGCCCTTGAGATGCACGGAATCGAATTGAAAGGCCCCTGAAAATAGGTCTTTGTTCTGAAGAAAGGCGAGAACTCACTTTTAAAAATGTTGACCCATTGTTTGTTTGCTGAATGGTATGAAAACGAAGTCGTCACTTGAGTTTCATAAATAGAAATATAACGACAAGAAGTCTTTTTTCTTTTTAACATAAGCTCATAAATAAAAATTTTGAGGACGCATAGTAAAAGTGGCCGAAATAAAAACCTGCATTTATTTCAAAACGACTCTGAACCACTTTCTCTCCTGTGTACTGTCTAAATGCACTGATGACTTTCTTTTAATCTTTTATTTTTTACTTTTTAGTATCCTTTCCGCGAACGTAGACCTACTTTGAAAGCACAAAATAAACATTGCGTGGATTTCGAATTATTCAGCATCCTTCTCATTCTTATTTTAATAAGCGTTAAATTCTGAACCAACTAAAATATGTTATAGAATCAGAATTATAGAGATTTTGAAAGCTAAAAAAAGTCAAATTGCAGAAAAATGCAAAAAACGGCCAATGCCAACTATTCTAAACTGCTCTATCCTGCTCTAGCCTGCTCTATCTAGGGTCACTGGACTTATAACAGGGTGGCGAGTGGTCAGGGAAAACCGGGAAAAACACTGTCAAGAAAAGAGAAAACTACCAGTATTTTCTTACAGAAAATACTTGAAATAATATAAAGAGATCATATAAACTGAATTTATCTTTAACAAAATAGGGGAGAGTGGGGATACTTGAGCATAGGGGATACTTGAGCCACCCCTATTATCTCTACAGTTGGTTAATTTTTCTTTCTAAAACTGCCAATATGGTAACATATTTATAGTTCTGAACATGTAAAAAAGAAATCACACATCTTGGTACCATTTTGAAAGTATAGTGATTAATAGTTGCCTTTTCCCTATCTGAAGTAAATATTTGGGTGCATGGTTTTTTTGTTTTTTTGTAATTAAAGTTTTGTTTAAAGTTGCAACTATATACATAAATTTAATAAGCATAATTTCAATTGTATTTTGAATCTAAAATAGTTCTAATAGCTGCATGCTTTATTTAGTAAAACTCTAGGAAACAAAAATAGTGGTAGTGGGGATACTTGAGCCAGTGAGAGTGGGGATGCTTGAGCCATGTCTCAACCACCCCTACTAGAAATTAAACATGGGTGAAACAAACAAAAAATAAAATTCCATCCTTATATTCACTAATAGATTTTTTTCTGGATAAAAGGGAGAATAATTTTTCATTTTTTTTTTCCTTAAAAAAATAACGACCTAAAAATGTTCCAAAATGTATATTTTTTAAATGAAAATATCCATTTTATTTTTCGTTTTGACTAACAAAATAGCCTGTCTAGATAAATGTAAACATAGTTTTCAATTTAACTTTTATTAAATTAAAATAAATTTTTAAAACTTTTACAGGCTATAATCTCTAATACTTTAATTAGTTAAGTCCAACATATTAAAATATTTATTTTTTAATATAACATATTAAGATTAATATTTTATATTGAAATCGTAACCTCTGTTGCTGTAACTTTTTTTTTATTTAACTAAGAAAATTGAAGAAAAATTGGTAAAAAAAAAGCGCACAAAAAACAAGAAAAGCAACAAAAATCCCAGTTCAAACTTACGTGCATGGAGCCAAAGAGGAAGACAAAATCTTTTCCAGTGAAATCAAAAAAAGTGTTTGAAATAGTAGAATGATACATCTGGCTTAAATTCCGACAGCTACTAAATTAAAAGCATGAGTTCGACAGTATCATTAAAGGAAAATTCTGTCAATGATGGTGATGATGTGAAAAGAAAATCTTCTATTGATGGTTGGTTACTAATAAAATATGCCAGAAAGAAAACTGTAAAAATATTTGTTGGATAAGTGCTTAATATTTTGAAAATGAAATTTGCCCGATGAATTGCAGATTCCAAATTTAAATGGCTCTGAACTGAGGAGGCTTCTACCGTCGTTATAAGTCAAGTTGAAATTATCCTTCGACAGCCAGTTCTAACGACAAAAAATGATCTTATTACTAGCTTTGTTTTCTCAATTGGTTTTGAAGGACTTTATGTTTCATAATTTATCATTCTGTAAAATGTTTGTGCAAAAATAAAGCGAAAAAAATTACTTTTGTAGGTATTTTTCCGTCGTGGCTCAAGTATCCCTCCCATGGGGATACTTGAGCCACAATGTAAAACAAAAAATAAACACTTATTATACATAGAAAAATAGTTCAAAATTAATTGAAAGTGGTTTTCAGTTGAAGAAAAAATATCAAATTTTCATTTTCAATATTTTATTTTATTCTAAGAAATTATAAAAATTTTTAAAAAATTAAAATTCAAAAAATGGCTCAAGTATCCCCATCTTCCCCTACTGGTATTTATCATCTATATTGACTGTGTTTTTATCTAACCACTCGCCACCTTGTATAAGCTCTAATAAGTTCAAATGCTTAGCGTATTTTTTTTTCCCCAAGCACCTTCGTCGTTCCAAGCCCAAGCTCGCACTCTGATTGGTTGTTGCTCTCCGCACTGTTTTCATGTAACTTGGCGACAATCATACTTGGCCTAGCGATAGATGCTTCCGTCCGTCGAGTTTGATTTCCTTCCGAAACGAGTACAAAGTAACTTTTCTCTTACAGCATTGGATTGGATGGAACGTGTCTTACTGAAAGCTGTACTCTTTAAAAGTTTTTACACACAAGAGCACAAGACCACGAGGATAAGAATGAAGGAAGAATAAGAATGAGTAGGTTAGGTTTTAGGTTTACTCGTTCATTTACGAGCGAAGTATTTTTCGCCAAGTATGGTTATCGCCAAGTTACGTGAAAACAGTGCCGAGAGCAACAACCAATCAGAGTGCGAGCTTGGGCTTGGAACGACGATGGTGCTTGGGAAAAAATTCGCAAATGTTTACTATATTTTTTTAGTGTTTGATGAAACCCGATCTATCTCTGTCCTCTATTTGTCCATCTATCACAGAATCGGGCCTGCGTGGCCGAGTGGTTAAGACGCCGCTTTGCTAGGCTGGAGGTTGTGGGTTCGATTCTCGCTGGCTCCATTGCACACACACTTTGTGTGGAGCTCCTGGTTGTATTTCTCTAGTGATGTAAATTTCCCTGTGCTATCTTGTTCTTGTATATCGACGATGACTTATAAGCAGACTTTAATGTCGAGCACACAAGTCAGTTGTATGTTCAAATAAATAAATCACAGAATCAAGATCTGTACAAGTCAAAGACTTAAAACTTTGCTTACATCTGAATATCTCGTGTCACACGACAAATCATAAAGTTTTGAAAAAGTCTACTATTTAAATTAAATTAATTTTTTCTGTGTAATTTTTTTTATTTAAATTTTAATAGAGAACCTTAATTTTAACGTTTTGCATGCGAATATTATAGTTTGGAGTTAACTAGCAAACACATGGTTCTTAGTTCTAATACCGGTGTTAAAAGTTAAAACTTTATTATCAAGATGGATTTAATTAAAAGAAATTTCGTATTTTTAGGCAATTTAAGGATTTATCTTATTAGGGTTCGGTTCATCTGACATTCATAATATTCTGCGGAATTCAATTGTCTTTCTATTTTTAAACTATTGCGTTGCATTAATGATTCAGCATTTTAAATTTCGTTAAGCATTTTTTTTTCTTCTTTAGAAATTTAAAATTTTATTTATCTGCTATTTTTTTTTTCGAATTTTAAAATAATTTGGAATTTTGGATTTTTTTATAAATAATTTGAACTAAACGCTTCTAATTTGATTAAAACAAATAATTTTCTTTTATGATTATTTTAATACTAAATAAGTTAGTGGTACCATCTATGTATGAATTCAACAGTTATAAATTAACAATTTAGATATATTAATTAAAGGATAAATTCTTTTGAAGGAAATATGAAACGAAATCCTCTATATGATCTGCGATCAAACTTATCCACTTGTTTCAATATCACTGTCGCGAACGTAGACCCACTTTGAAAGCATAAAATAAACATTGCGCAAATTTCGTATAATTCAGTATCATTCTCATTTATATTTTAATAAACGTCAAATTGTGAACCAACTATAAATTTTTTTTTGAATCGAAAATATAGAGATTTTAAAAGCTAAAAGAAGTCAAATTGCAGAAAAATGCAAAAAAGTGCGATACCGCCTATTCTAAACATTAACCCACTCAATTGCAAATCGAAGGGAGAGATCATGGGGGTCATGACGCCCTCCCCCCCATCTTTGGATAAAGAAAGTTTCTAAGGGAAATTAAAAAAATAAATATAAAAAATTAAAATCTTTCAAATTTACCTCTTGCTCAACAAATCCAATCTTTCTGACTGACTATCCGTGAAGTCCTTTTCAATGTTGGATGCAAGAAATTTGTAAGTGCCCTTATTCAGAATAAATGTGAATAATCAGCGCTTTCGAGTTCTCGTAAAGGCAAAAAAAACTTTTGGGAAATCTCGTAAAATGTGAGGTTTTAAACTGAATTTCTGACAACCAATTTTTCAGTAAAAATTGCTAAAAAAAACTTTTTTTTCCTTCTTTTTCTTTCTTTCTTTCTTTCTTTTTTTTAATAGTTACATTCATCTGGTTGTCAAATTAGTGTAAACTAATAAGAAAGTTTTATTTCTATACTTTCGAATCGTGATTCATAAAGGCTTTATAAAGATTTAGTGAATGGCTTATGGTGACTTGATCTTCAGTTTCTTTTTTTATCTCAAGCAAGGATGAATGTAATTTGTTTCTATATAATCAGAATTCATTTAAAGGAAATCATTTACCAACGTTTAATGCGATTATCGCAATGGCATTATTGGCATCTACATTGAGCGAGATAATTAAAATAAAATCGTATAATTTAGCGATTTATTGAATTTATATCAAAACGCCCATTATTGTCTCTACCGTGTGTATAAGGGCGTTCGGGTAACAGGTTTATAACCATCATTAATAGCACGAACGTGTTCTCTCGAATCATTTTATATCCTTTTGTCTCGAAGGTGGTGTAATGGCGGAATAATTAAGATTTGTTTTTTCAATGTTCAATTATCTGTCGCAATAGAACATGGATTAAATAGGCCTCAATTATTATAATTTTTTTACACGCGAATAAAGCTGTGTTTCGTTTATTTTTGTATTCAGTTTTTATTATTATTATTATTATTTATTTATTATTTTTACATCGGAGTTCATGGTTATGTTTCCTTAATTATTTCAATTTAGAAAAAAATTACTTGATTTTTTTTAACGTGTTTATGATAATGCGGATGATAATTAACTCTCACAGAAAACCGTATTAACATTTAGCTTTTAGAAGATGCTTTGATGGGATTGGGCAAGTAAAAGGTTGGGAACCATTATTTCTAGGAATTTCAGTAATACAAAAATAGCATTTGTAGAATGTTTGTTGACCTTGCATCTTATTAGGAACAATAATATCGATAAAAAAAAAAAAAAAAAAAAAAGCCCATGTTGGTATTGGGGCTATATTTTCCGCCATCACTTTTGAACAGTGTTGAATTTACGGGGAGGCCCGGAGGGATATCCCCCCCTCCCCCCGCTAGAAAATTTGAGATTTTGTGTTTTTAATGATCGAAAAATGCAACTTCCCTCCGGAACTCTATAATGTCCACCCGGAGCCACAAAAGGCCCTACAGAGGAAAAGTGTCTGAATTCAACACTGCTTTTAAAATCGTCACGGTATTTCCAGAGATTAGTCCCCACCAACCCACGTTCCGCAAACAAGCATCACTTATAGTATTAGTACAAATCTAATGTAAAAAAAAATTATTTTAAAATTAAAAAAATTACAGAAAATTAAAAAAAAAAAAAAAAAAAAAAAAAAAAAAAAAAAAAAAAGATAGAGCTGTAAAAAGTTAGCGTTCTAGTATTCAAGGAACGATGGTAAGCGAATAAAAAAAAAATTCTCGTATCTTTAAATATATATATATTATATTATATATTATATATATTGTATATATATATATATTATATATATATATATAATATACATATATATATATATATATATATATGTATGTATTTTTTTGCTCTTTTTTTCAAATGTACACATTTAACAATCTTTTAAAAATAGAAAAGTAATTTAAATGGTTGAATGAGTTTTATCATGAGTGAACTCGATAAAAATCTATTTTTTTCCATCTCTTATTTAGCATCATTTAAATTTTCTATCAATAGCAAACATAATTGAAATAATAACGTGCATAATTTAACGCATGGCATATTTTAAGCATACGAAAAGAAGTTCGGTGTTAATTACGCGCATGTAGTTATTGCAAAAAGGACTTGAAAAAAATCAGAAGGCCATTAAAAGAAGAAAAAAAATATGTTCCAGTGGTTAAACATAAATCCATTATAAATGACAGTATCACACATGTTAAAATTTAAATAAAGTCCAATTTTGTCAAAATGTGTGGCAAAATTTATGAATAATTCTTTATTTAAAAAATTGTTTTAGAGATTCTGCATAAAGAGGCAGATTTGAGACGCACTGAAGTGGAAATATGAACTACTTTCTTTTTTGAAAACTATTGCATAAGTGTTTGTTCTAATGTTAAATCAACACAGAAAATTCTTCAGCAGCGAATGCTTTGAAATTTTTATAAGGTCATGAGGGTCAAAGTATGGGGACAAAGAATGGGTATCTTTCTATCAGCTGATGAGTATTCTTGAAGGCTATTGTATTTATGCAGTTTCGATATTAAAAAAATAATATTTGTATGCAGGACCGATTTACAAATTTGGGAACTCTGGGCACAGATGCTTATGGGGGCCCCCTTGTACCGATACTTACAGGGAGATTGACTAAAAAAATGAAAAAAGTAAGAATTATTGACTTTAAAATATTTATTAAAAATAAAATATGATAATCAACAACTTATTTTTAAAGAATTATTTTACAATTATGAAATTTAAATGAGTAGAAGTTTTATAATAAACTGTGCAGTGCTAATTATCTTTTCTTACGCAAGTCTATATATCTGGAATGATAAAGTATGCAATAACAAATAATAAATTCCGAGAACACCAAGCAACAATTATTTAAAATATTAGGTGGCTCTATAGCTTGTAAACTATGCTCACCAACACTCAAATATTTTGGCAATAACAGGTAAAGGATTAGACAAAGATTAAAAATACAATCTAGATTAAAAATACAATCTAGAAGATAGAAGAAAACATTCACGATAATAAAGTAATAAATGGATGTTTCAGACAAAATATAGGTTATAAAAATAGAATACGATAATACAAACATAATAGAATGTAGAATTAAGTGTAAAATTTCATTGGATATTTAAATTACATCATATTTTGGATAATAATTAAAAAACATTCAGCAGCATTTGGGGCCCCCTGAAAATCAGGGGCCCTGGGCCTGTTCCCTGAATGCCCTGCTGGAAATCTGGCATTGTTTGTATGTATCTTAAGCAACAATATTTTTATTTTCTACTTTCAGTTTTTGCACACCAAAAGAATAAATGTGGTCAAATTTTGAAAAAAAAAAAAAAAGTCTATTTTCAAAAATTACATAAATAGATTGAAAACAACAATGAAATTTTGTACTAAAATGCATAAATTTAGTTGGTTAATGTTTTGAAACACTAAAATTAAACTTTTAAAATTATTTTAACAAGTTCTATCATTTTCTCCTCTGTATAATCATAACCCAATTTCAGCAAATGTGAGGGAATGATGAAATTTAATATGGCTGCCTTTTTCAAGTTACACAAAATGGTTGCAAATGATTTATGAATAATTGCTTAATGTATCAGTCATATTGCACAATATTAGCTACACATTTTTTTATTTTTTTTATCTTGAAATGGGTATCCTGCGTGAAGGAATGATGATAAATAAATAAATAAATAAATAAATAAAACACCCATGCACAAATATTTATCTCTTTATTTTATTCTGCATCATAAAATGTCCCCCTCAAACTAAAGTTGCCTAATCAGAAAGGTATCAAAGCAACAAACAAAATGACAAAATATAGGGAACAATGATGCTTTCATGTGGATGAAATTATTATTATTATTTTTTTTTTTTTTTCAAAGTGTGATAGAAAGATTTTAAATTGTGTGAAAATGGTAAATTTTAATTAAAACAACTTTTTAGTTATGTAAAAAATAAGCAATTATAATGTATAAGTATTAGTGTTTATGATTAATATAATTATTTAACTTTGCTAAAATACTTTCATAATAATTATTTGTTAAAATTAAATTCGAGAAAAATAAGTTTAAAGTTACATAGAAAAAGTAGGGAACTCTCTAGTGAGGAAATGACTATCTTACATTAAATTATTAAAAAAAAAATTACAATTAATAAATTATCTTGATGAATTTATTTTAAAAAGAACACTATTGTGGGAATGCACAGATGCAAAAGAACAACAGTTTTTGATAATATTTTTCAAGCTAGAGATAAGGAAATGCAATATTGCCTCTTTACGGAGAATCACTCATTTGCATATCTTGAAAGAAAAAAAAAAAAACTTTTCTGCAATAGGAATGTTTGGTAAAATCTTTACTTTTGCATTAATGTTCACATGAAAAATTTCAAAATTTTCATACACATTGTATTTAAAACTATTAGCTGCAAATTATACTTTTATCTACATAAAGATCATCATTGACATTCTGTTATTATGTCATTTAACACACGAATGCAGTTGCTGCAGACGATTGCTTGGTAATTCTTGGAACATGTTATTGCCACAATGGGTGATTTGATGTTTACAATCGCTTAGATTCTTATGGATTATGTTTGGTAAATGCAGCATGCTGCCTGCTGAATAAGGTTTTACCAAACATTGATCTTTATGTACCTAATGACTTCATTATGAAAATTTCTTTTATTTTTAGCACTTGAATACTACTAGTAGTAGAATAAATTTCTACACCAGGTCAGCTAACCCGATTTACAAGAGCCATGAGTTGGAGCTAATCTTTATTAACCATTAGGAAAATGATTGTTGCTTTCCGTCTAGAGATATTTGAGACAATATCTGAATCCTTGTGACGTCCTGTTTTCCGCCCTGTTTCCTGATTGCTCTATGTTTGATATCCAGAAATGGAATACGATGCTGTTGCCACGATGATAAAAAGTATTAAAAGCTACAAAAAAGTTTGTTTTATAAAATAAGGTGGTGGCTTCTATTTTTAAAATAGCATTCATACTGCAATTTTTTTGACAGAAACTACACTTATTTTTATGTTAAGGGAACAACTTGCCTTTTCAACAATTTTGTTTATCTTAAAATGCATGGTTCAAATGGTGGGTGGAATGGTTACTGCATTGCAGTGTTCAACTAAAAGTATAGCTTGAAAATAAGAATAATAGCTGCATATTCAACCCTGCACTGCACAATTTTTTCTATTTTTATGAAAAAAATATTTGATATATATATACCGGGTGTCCCAAAAATGACTGATGGATTTTAAAATTCAATAACTTGCAAACTAGTCTTGCCTCACAAATAACAAGCCCTTTAACATACGCGCATTAATACAGATCACGCGATGTTAAATAAAAAATAAAATTAAAATCCCGAGAATATTCCAGAAAGTAAAAAGGTTACGAAATACTTCCCGCCTTTTTGAGAAGCAAGCAATAAATTATTAATAAATAAAATAAGAAAAAGAATTTTAGCTGCTACAAATTGATACATTACGAAACTAAGATTGAAATATGTTCCACAAATTTAGAATTGAAGCTAAGAGAGAACAAAATGGCGCAAATTTTTTTTTTATTTTATTACATATGTATATATATATCACTTTAATAATGGTAAAAACTGTAAAAAAAAAATTTAATTTTAAAATTTTCAGCTAAAATTTGTTATTTTATGGCGTGTACTCTATATACATTATTAGGATTTTTAAATATTGTATTCCTATATATTTTAATTAAATGGGCTTAACCCTTTCGGGTCTGGTGTACTATTAATAGTACATGTCTTTTAAAGGAGTATTATTTTGTTTTAAGAAATACTTTTGCTACTATTTACATGTATAGTAATGTCAGTATATGTCTATGCATTTACTGTATGACTTCAAATCTGTTAAAGTATTTAGTAATAATTAAAATTTATTATTATTTGCTTAATTTTCTTTGCGTGGTTTGTAATTCATTCAATTTAAACATATATTTCAGGCTTTAACTTTAAAGTAAAAATTATTTTCCTAAAAGAATTATGTATTATAAAAAGCAAAAAAGTACTAGAATGTTGTAATGTAAGTTAAATCTTATTGTTCTAAACATCTTCAAAAATTCTTCCTTAGCTTATTGTCATGCGAATATTAACTGAATAGTGAGCAAAACAACAACATTCGTTCTGTTTCAGACAATAAAATATTTGTTAAACATTAATTAATCTATTTGGATAGCTAGTGTTATTAACAAAAAACTAATTTTTTCTAAAAATTGAAAAAAAATTCGGACCCAAAAGAGTTACATTAATTGATTTTGCTGGGTGTCCAGCAAATAACACCCTGATTTCAAAGTTCGAAGAACAAAATTCTAACTTTATGTCAAATGCAGCCATTACACTGTAAAAAAAAATTCAAGAGGTTACTAAAAATTTTTTAGTAAATTTGTATTCCACAGAATTTTTAAGTAACCATTACAAACTTTTTTTTTGCAAGTGAAACAAGCATTTCTTTTGTAAACTGAACAAAAGAATTTTTTGTATAACTAACTTAAAAATTTTTAGTATGAGCCACCAAGCAAATTTTAGTAATAGCTCCAAATTTATTTTTAATAACTATTACGTGCGCCCGAAGGGCAGAAGCTTCCTTCGAGCTGCATCCAGACTTCTGAAGCGAAAGATTTTCGGCAAAACCGCAAAAGATGGCAGCACCAAACATTGCTATTTGCTCCGATAGGATTTTCATAATCCCTTTATTAACGAGAACTTACACTACATACATTCGGGCGTAGGCCAGGATCGAACTCGGGACCTTTTAGTCTGGAGTCCGTTACTATAACCACTATGCTATCGAAGCCACGCCAAGTGAGTTTTAGTAATAGCTATTAAAAATATAAAACTATTAACTCTATTCGTTGCTAACTTTTTTCTAGTAATTCTTACAGATTTTCTAGTAACCGACTAAGATTACTAAACATTTTTTAGTAATTACAAGGATTACTAAAGTTTTTTTAGTAGATCGACCCTTTTTTTTTACAGTGTAGATATGGACAAAAGAAGTGTTATTCCATTCTTTGGACTGTTCTTGATCAGTGACAGTGGTCCTACTGGCCAAATTCATGGCGCTTAAGGGTGTATTCGAAAAAACGCTTTTCCACCTTCAACAGCTCGAAATTTTCCGATACAATTTCAGACATATTTTTAAAAGTACAAACATGAAACTTGCTGAGGAGATTCTTGAAGGGACTTATGAGATGCCGTGTGATGTCTTTTTACGCTCAATTCATTAGAATTCGAGTTATAAACAATTACCTTATCAGTATGACCCTTCTTTTCGTTCCCAGATCTCCCGCTTGGGAAAAATCTGTTCGAAATGCCGTTTTCGATTGCTTTTTTTGCAATATTTACTGCATTTATCAAAGAATTGACAATCACGGCACCTTGTGTATTTTTCAAATAAGAGATTTTGAAAGTTTGGTGCATTTGAGAGCAAAAATGAATTCAAAAATAAATCGGAAAATAAGCAGTTTGAATCGAAATACACCGTTAATGAGAATTGCGGTATTTTTAGGTATGTGCCAGATGTAACACACCGTGGATTAAAGGGTTAACCCTCTAAATGTCACTAAGCTTCAGGTTTTACAGCATTATAAGAAATGTTTAGATAATATAATTCTATAGATTTAATGAATTTTTAATGTATTGAAGAGTGATCAATAATGTCAAAGATTATATTCACATTTGTAATTAAGTTTTTTTTTTTATATAATGTTGAAAGAATCATATTTTTTTAGTATTTAAAAAAAATTTCAATTTAAAGAACATTACAATTTTACCCTTTTCCAAAACCATCAGAGGGCTAAAAAAATTTTTAAAAATTGAATTTTTTTTAAATATTTGCTTTTTTTTTTTTTTTTTTTTTTTTTTTTTTAATATTGATATTTTTTGTCCAATTCTTTTTTAAAGATTTTAAAATATGTTTAACACAAGATTTTTGGATACTTCTAATGTACATTTAATATAATTATTTTACGGCTGTATATATTATGAAACCAGAAAATCTAACACATCTTCATGTACTTTTATTTAAAAAAAATAATAATAACAATGAACCTGAAAGCTACTTCCACGCGCAGATTTATCACATAGTAGGACCTCAGAAGCCAAGGGGTACAAGTGTCGAAAATTTGATTTTGAAGTAAGCCTTGAGTTCAAAGATAATTGACGTTAAATTTGAACATCAATAATAATTGGCTGAATTGAAGTAGGAAACTGCCAGTTGTTTCAATGTGGTTTTCAAACTCTCATTGCAATAAATATGAAAAAACTAGTGAGATGTGTCAATCCCAAAACTTTCTTCTATCTCATAAGTACATTTTAATATATATATATATATATATATATATATATAAAACGTGGTGATTCCAAAGTTACCTATTATCGAATTTCCTCGATCATTTGACCTAGCCTAATGAGATTCTGGTATCCGAAAAGCATAAAACACAAAATTTAATTAATATTCTGAGAAAATGAGCTTAGTAGTGACTCATGTTGGGTAATTTATACTAAAACCTAATAAGCATCTATTTATGTCAAAACCTAACAGAATCTGAAATTTGATGGAATTTCGTCCATTAGTTCTTGAGATATAGTTATAATAAAAAATTTGCAAAACGTAGCACAGCAACACCATATCTTGGACAATTTATGCCAAAACGTAAAAAAGCGTCTAATTATGTTATGGTGTAAAAGAATCTGAAGTTTGATAAAATTCTGTGCATTAGTTCTTGAGATATAGCTAGTTTAAAAAAACCGTGTAAAATATAGTACAGCAGCACCATCAGTTGAAGGATTTATAACAAAACGTAATCATCGTGTAATTATGTTATATGTCATTTTGTAACAAAATCTGAAGTTTGATGAAATTCTGTGCGTTGGTTGTTGAGATATAGCTATCGGAAAAATCGTGCAAAATGCAGCATAGCTGCACCACCTGTTGCAAGGTTAATACCAAAATGTAATCAGCGTCTAATTATGTTATATATTCTAGTGTAACAGAATCTAAAATTTGATGAAGTTCTCTGCATTAGTTCTTGAGATATAGCTATCGCAAAAATCGTGCAAAATGTAGCATAGCAGCGCCACCTATAGGGAAGTTCACACCAAAATCTTATCAGCGGCTATGTATCTCAAGGTATCGCGGAATCTGAAGTTTGGTGAAATTCTGTGCATTAGTTCTTGAGATATACCTATCATGAAAATCATGAAAAACGTGGTATAGCAGCACCACCTGCTGACCAATTTACACCAAAACTTAATCAACGTCTATATATATCAAGGGGTCACAGAATCTGAAGTTTGGTGAAATTCTGTGCATTAGTTCTTGAGATATAGCAATCTTGAAAATCATGAAAAACGTAGTATAGCAGCGCCACCTGCAGGCCAATTTTCACCAAAAACCAATAGGCACTAATTCATATCAAGGTCTAACTGAATATAAAATTTTATTAAATTTCGAGCATTAGTTCTTGAGGTAGAGTGCCCACAAATTTTTTGTCACATACAGACAGACAGACGGACAGACTCACAGACAGACATTTTCTTAAAATAGTCAAAACGTGTTCAGGACCTTCTAAAACGTATAAATCCGTCGAAAACCGGAAGTCGAAAATTTTCATGAATCCAATACTTTCTTCTTGTAAAGATAGAAGAAAGTAAAAATAGAGTACAATTCCAGTTAAACATATAATTAACCCATCGCTGCACGATTTTTTCTATTTTTATGAAAAATATTATTTGAAATCTATATAACAGTCTAATAATGGAAAAACTAGTAAAAAAAAAATTCTATTTCAAATTTTCAGCTAAAATTTGATATTTTATGCCGATGTAACCTATGTACACAATTAGGTTTTAAAATATTTTATTTATATATTCTTCAATTAAATGGGCTTAAATTAATTAATTCTATCGGCTTATCACTCTGCAACTTTCCTTATATGAATATTTTTAAGTATTTGGTAAAAATAATAAACGTGAATTTTGCCTTAATAGCTTGTTCCTTTTATTTTCCGAAGAACAAACTGTAGTTTTTTGTCAAATGCATTCATGTGCCGTAAACAAAATAAGTGTTATTCCATTCTTTGGACCTTTTCATGATCAGTTAAAGCGATTATATTGATCAAATTCATTTCACATAATGAGAATTATAGGGTTTTTAAACATGTGCCATAGATGGCACTCGGTGCAGTGAAGGGTTAATTAATATTGGTTGTTATTCGGCAAAAGTGGCTGACCTCTAGAATGCAGTATATAATTAAGAGATCACTTATATTTCATTAACTAAAGAGAAATAAGCATATTTCCTAGTCACCTGTGCAAATAATTATTTCTTTTTTTCAATTTTGTCACTTATTCACTTCAATTTTGTCACCCCTTTGCTTCTGGGGTCCTCATATATAATTATTAACATGTAAAAAAATGTTTAAATCTCTGTCTCAAATGCAAAAAAAGTTTTAGCCTCTTTAAAATATAAAGGTGAACAAAATATGAACATGGAGAAAAAGCCATTTAAAGCATTCTTATATTTAAAATATCTCCTCAGAAAATTAACATTTTTAACTTCTTCTTTCGGCGTTCTCTTCTTAAAGGATGTCACTTTTTTTCTTAGTTTCCAAAATACAGTCGAGTCTCTATATAACGAAATCCATCGTTTCAGTAAAAAATTCGTTATATAGAGAAATTCGATATATAGAAAATGGTGTTAAAAAACGTATTTAATGTGTAAGTTTTGAATAAATATTACTTTTGATGTTTTTAATTAAGAATTTGAAATGTTTAAAAGTAAATATTAAAGTAACATTTTATTTCTGAATTATTTAAGCAATTTCAAAAAAGAGAACAGACATTTATTTGAAAGCTTAATGAAAATCAAATGAGGAAGACTTGCATTACTTTCAGACGAAAAAATCTGTATTTTTGTTGTTTTGATTTTAAAATTGTTATGCTCTCAAAAAAAAAAAAAAAAAAAAAAAAAAAAGGCTCAAATTTTAGCAAGAAATGAAAAAATGTAGTTAACATTTTCCTCCATTTGAAGGCCTCTCTTATGTGCCTCTCATTGATTCCTCTCTAATATGTGTAACAATCTATTTGACTCTGTTTTGAAAAGGATGTTGAAAGGTGTGTGTGGGAGGTGGGATGAATTCGTTAGATTTAAAGAACAAGGAGAGAAGTAATATTGAAAAAAAATCAGCACTGAACGATAAATCAAAAATAAGTGATGGAAAATTGATTCCATATGATTTCGAAGCTTTTTTAAAACTGAATAAAATAAGACCAATTTATGAAAAATTTCGTTATATGGAGGTAGATATTTCGCTATATAAAGACTGCTTTTAATGTAATCCTGCAAAAAGGGGACCGTTCCTACAAAAAATTCGTTATATAGAGAAATTCGATGCATGGAGTTTCGTTATATAGAGACTCGACTGTATTAACAAAATTTACAATATTTCGGGAAGCATAGTAGTATGAGTAAAAATGAGGTTTCAAAATATACACAATTAAATAGAATTTTACTTTGTTTTCTAAAAAAATAAAAATCTATTTTTTGACCCATTTTGGTTTAAACTGCCCCCTTAATACCTAAAATATGTCAAGGTTTTTTGCGATACAATGTATTTCAAATCAAACAATAAAAACACGAGTGAGGTGCTAAATTTCGGTCATAAAAAAGGGGGGAAAGGGGAACTATATATTACACTCACTTGATTGTATCTGGCAAACAAAAAGATTCGATAATCGAAAATACAAACCATTACTGCTTGTTTAAAATTGGGTTTTTAATGGTCTTTTGTTTGCACTTCCAGAGGTCAGAGATTCAACGATAGCCCACAAACTTATTTTAAATAAGACACGATAATGATGTAATATAAATGCATACGGGTTCTGATGGTTGTAGTAATTCCCTTCTTTTTTTCTCGACGAAGAACTAACGGTAAACATCTCAATAAACAATAGAATGTCTGTTCGCTCAATTTTCCATCAGTTGTTTGATTTCAAACGGCATCATTAGATGCGTATATCAAACGGAAAACTGATCAAACAGAGCAATAAGTTAATCTGTTTCTTTTGTCTTACAAATTGAGGATAACAGGTGTAATTGAAAATCATTTTGACCTGTTGCTGAAGAAAAAAAAATTAGTTGTATGTTTCTTTTTTTGCTTTAAACAATTTAACACATTTGTGATGACTGGCGCGAATTCTCGTCTATTTCATTTGTGTAAATCCATCCATGAGCTAAACCCACTATTGCATTTCATCTGCTATTTATTACTAAATAATAAACACAATATTCATAGTCCAGTTCGGCTATCCAAATAACATGCACATTAGCAACAAGTTTGATTTTTTCTGATATTATCTTGTCATGACAAATTCGCAGCAAATCTCCCGCAAGGTAGACCATTACCTACTTGCCGGAGTAGTTTGTTGTGAAATTGATGCAAGACTGTCTTTAATTCACGAAATTGACAAAAGTAAAAATTCCATCTGTTGAGAGAATAGAAAACTTTCGGGACTGCATACATTACACGATTTTTATTCGGTTGGTACCGCATTTTTTAATCACTTAACTTACTAAATATCAAAAAAGATTATAAGTTAAAAGTACATATATTACCTCTATTTATTAATTGTGATAAAAACGGTGAGTATGGACCAATAGAACTGAAGGTGTTAAACTTATATGTAGTACTTTATTCATGACAAAACTAAATTTTCTACTCGTTTATTGTTAATTTGCAACAAATTTGATACAGTAAGAAATTAACTAGCATGACAAGTTAGTTGTTATTTCAAAGTGTGGTGATGTCAACGTTTGCGTTGTTTTGCTGCAGTCCTGTTATAAACTACATGACAGTATTTTCATGAGGAGGTACCAAAACTGTCATTTAACGATAGTCCACAACTTATATCAAATAAGACGCGATGATGATTTAATATAAATGCATACAGGTTTTGATGGTTGTAGTAATTCCCTTCTTTTTTTCCGACGAAGAACTAACAGTAAACATCTCAAAAAATAATAGAATACCTGTTCTCTCATTTTCCACCGGTCGTTTGATTTTAAAAGGCATCATTAAATGCGTACATGAAACGGAAAACTGATCAAACAGAGCAACAAGTTAATCTGTTTCTTTTGTCTTACAAATTGAGGATGACATGCGTAATTGAAAATCATTTTGACCTGCTACTAAAGAAAAAAAATTAGTTGTATGAGGTTTCGCGTTAAGCCTTTTAACAGATTTATGATAATTGGTACGAAATCTCATCTATTACATTTGTGTAACTGCTCCATCCACGAGCTAAACCAACACCGTCCCTAAGTATATATCGAGACGGTGTTGCTTTAGCCGTACGCTCATGCCTTCACAGCAAAATTTTATGACCGTAAGTAGGCTTGTATGTATATATCGAGACGGTGTTGCTCAGCTCCCCCCTAAAATATTTTGATCCTTCCCTGGAAAAGATTCCAAGGTCATTAAATGAATTTATTTTCCAAAAGTAGAAATGAAAATCTGTTCAAAAATCTAATTTAGTTTTGAGGCCCTTTCACAGTTTTGTAGAAACACTAAATTGTAACTAAAATAAGAGTTTTAATAGTCGCTCATCCAATCGTAGATATGAAGCTAAAATAATGTTGAATATTGTTCGAACTAAGAACTCGAATTTTTCATCATCCTATTCTTTCTCTTAGCATAAAATGAAGTTATGACAACAATTTAATAAGAAACATGGTACCTACAGTGTGAATATGCCCTAATTTACTTTTCTGCATCAGAGAGAGAAAAAATATGAGCCCCCCCCCCCCCCTCGATATTCACTTCAAGCTACGGCCCTGCCCTTACATTTTCTTGAGCCCTTCCATTCGCTTCTAGCTACGGCCCTGCTTTGAAGTATAGAATTAAAAGATGCATCTTTTAATTCTATACTTCAAAGCAGGGCACAGTTTTCGCAGTTGCATCCGAACATATCAGCTTCGGTAATCATTAAAGGGCGTTTCTTACTTTTCTAATTTAGAAGTTAATTTATACACTGTGATTTCGCAATCACTTCCTGAATAGCTTTTTCAAAATTCGGGTGGTGTTTATTAGATTCAGTCGGTTTTCTGTTACGTTTATTTCACTTCTCCGCCAGCATTTAAAAAGGATTATTTCGATGAAATTTCGCAATTGGAGGTCATTTAAATGATTGCAACGGTGCTTAAGCAACTTATAGAACATTTAAGAAGTGAATCAATATGTTTTCGTGTACATTTAATATTTTTCTTATTAGCATCTTAATTGAAAGTCAAATGTATGTTTAAACGAAAATATTCACGTACTGAATCTTAGTTTTATTAGAAAAGGAAGGACAAACTTGCTTGGATATTTCGAAATCAATTGCTATTCGAATGCAGCAAGACTTTTATGATTTTTAACTCTACAAAAACTAAAGTCGTTTAAATAATTGTAATTGATATGGATTCATTAATGAGAATTCATTAATAGGTGGTTTTATTAAATGTGGCGAAAAAATTTTAAGGGTTGGGGGCA
Organism: Maratus speculifer; assembly: GCA_964019185.1. NCBI lineage: Eukaryota > Metazoa > Arthropoda > Arachnida > Araneae > Salticidae > Maratus > Maratus speculifer. The sequence goes on along the minus strand of OZ025295.1, from coordinate 305,595,162 downwards.
GAGTTGGCACGGTTTAAACCAACCGGTTTTTTTCTCCAAAAAAAAAAAAAAAAAAAAAAAAAAAAAAAAATTTTTTTTTTTTTAGAAGAAATCTAACGACATTTTCTCTTTTTTTCTTTATAATTTACGTTTTTCAGATTATTGGATATAAGTAATTTCTACTTTTAAAACTTTATTTCAGCAATAAACATTTGATATAATGGGTTTTTCAGTCATATTTTATGTATAGGATTAAAACCAATATGCGTTTATGAACATATCTATTGCTCTTTCAAAACTTTTAAAACTTTATTTCAGCAATAAGCATTTGATATAATGGGTTTTTCAGTCATTTTCTATGCATAGGATTAAAATTAATATGCGTTTATGAACATATCTATTGCTCTTCTAAAACTTTTAAAACTTTATTTTAGCAATAAGCATTTGATATAATGGGTTTTTCAGTCATATTTTATGTATAGGACTAGTATATAACCCTTGTCAAAAATGACAGGATGTTAACTACACATTCAATTTTTGATATAGTTCAACAAATTTAAATGGACAAAACATAAAAAAAAAAAAAAAAAATTGTACAAAAATTTCTGTGAAATGTGTTATCAATGAATTTCTAACACATCACATTGTTAATCATAATGTTATATAAGCAAAATCAAATTGAGTTTCACAAATATTTTAACGATTAAAATTATGTTATTTTAAGTAATTGTTTAGGTTAATAGTAGAATGGTAGGGATGAACCTGTGACCCATGATGGGTTATGTAAGTATGTGGTCTGCAAATTTCTTAAATTTATAATTTAAAAAAATTGCAGATTTTGTCGTGGATGGCAGAAAAAAAAATCATGAATTTCGACATCTTCTCTCATGGCAAAATTGCAAGTTTTATCGAGCCAGTTAAAAATTATGAATTTTGTTATATAGGTAGCCAATACCATAGTTATTTATATAGGAAATTCTTAAGTTGAGAATTTTGTCAGTCACTATTTTAAAAATATTTTAAATATCATCGATCATGCTCACAGAAGACATGAATTTTGTCAATTGCATACAGATAAAAAATGTGAATTTCACTTATCATGCACAGAGAAAATATGAATTTCGTTGATCAAGAACATGAAATTCGTGAGATTTGTTGACTGCCTGTAGAAAAATTCCAAATGTTGTCGATTGAGTGCCAAAAAGTCTTGAAAAACTACCCTCCTTTTGAAATCATGTTTGTTATTTGAAAAAAAAAAAAAAAAAAAAAAAAAAAAAAAAAAAAAAAAAAGACAGTAAAAGCCATTATGTTGATGAAAAAGAGCCTCTGGATATATAAATTAATTAAAAAGGGCTGCCACGCATTATGCCATGCCAAACTTGCCTCAAGTCAACACTACTATATAAATTAGTTTTTTACGGTGAAGTTTCGCAGTTATATTTATAAATATAAAAAGTTTTAAATATAAAATACGACAGCAAATTCATGCTTATGAATTGTATATAGCTTTTCCATGAATAAATCAAAATTATTGTAAATTTTCATATTGGCAAGCATCTATTTAATAGTAGAAGATAAATTTTAATATCTGTTGAGTAACAAAGCATTCCAGTAATAAAATAAAACTTTGATAAAAAAAAAAAAAAAGGGAAAGATAGCATATCTACTATCTGACAAAGTTTACATTCAACATAATACTGGCTATGAAGGAAAAAATTACCTTTTAGTATAAAGTTCAGCAAAAATATTAAACAAAATCAAAATATTAACACATCAAATACAACAGAAAATTCATGCAGCTATACCATAAATAATAACAAATATATTGTAAACTTGATTAATGCAAGTATCTATTTCTCATATGACACCTTTTCCATAAATAAATACAAAAATATTGTAAATTTGAATATTGGCAAGTATATATTTTTTAATTAATAGTAGAATATAAATTTTAACATTTCTTGAATGGCAAAGTGTTGCAACAATGAAATAATACTGTGTATTCATGAGATTTGTTGACTGCCTATAGAAAAATTCCAAATGTTGTCGACTGAGTGCAAAAAAGTCTTGAAAAACTACCCTCCTTTTGAAATCATGTTTGTTATTTGAAAAAATTACAGTAAGGGCCATTATGTACATGAAAAAGAGCCGCTGGATATATTAATTAATTAAAAAGGGCTGCCAAGCACTATGGCATGCCAAGGTTGTGGTAAGTCAACACAAACTACTGTATAAGTTAGTTTTTTATGGTGAAGTTTTGCAGTGATAATATTTTCGCGATTTTCTTCCCTTAAATCCCAATGTTGCTTGTGATTGTCGAGCAAGCCATCTCGATTTTCTTTCGCGCGCTAATCGCCGTCTACGTTCAATCGGCGTTTCGTCATTTTCATCAAGCATTGCTAAAATTATCGTTAAATTACAGAAACAACGATTTACTTGAAAATATATAAACCTACCGCGTGTTCAAAAAGATCAACAAACACACGTGCGTTCTCAAGTACAAATAATTTTGATTGAACGATTCTCAAACGTGATTGATTCACTACATTTTTTGCGAGAAGAATACCACGATCCAGGTTATTTTCGCTGATAGCGAAACGTGACTAACCAATCAGAATTCTGCATTTTAAGAAACAGTGAAAAGTTCTTAAAAATGCATGCTTCTGATTTAGATCTCGGTTAATTATTAGCAAAGTGAAATGTAATTTCTGAAAATTTCACATTAACTTTTTGATATGCTGAACATTAACTCGTGTTTATAACAAAGTTCGATTCTTTATATTATTTGCCAATAGATGATTGCAAAAAGAGTTTTTGACAGTTTTAAACAAAATCAAATTATTTAAACAGTTTAATATGATTTTACAAATTTTTTAAGAACAGAATTAGATAATTGACCTGTATTCTTTTTTTTTAAATAATGCGTTCAAAGAGTCATTCATTTGTTTCAAGATTTGGAAAATCTGAATGGCAACAGAGTTCGTTTGTTTATATCGTAATCTGATGTTTACAATTACTTATTTTTAATTTGGAGCCTAATACATAATTGGATATGATATACATGTTTTATAGAAAAATATGCTGTTTAAACGTTATTTTAAGTAAAAGAAATTATCTTTTAGCTGTCATATGTCTGCATTTGTTTTCCATTAAGCCTAACGTGGCGTATTGCTAGGGTCCATTCACAGATAGGAATGGCGAATCCTGGAACCGTTCTACACAGTTCTAAAGAACGCATTTTATTATAAGTAGATTAAAACCAATATGCGTTTATGAACATATCTATTGCTCTAAACTGAGAGGTTCAAGCGTGTGAATTGATCATAGATTAAATAGATTAGATAAAAAAGATAGAAAAGATAAAATAGATTAGAAATATTAAATATTTAGAATAAAATATTTTAACTTTTTTTAAAAAATGCAGATTCTTTAACGCAAGAATATAACATAACACGATGATCTTTAAGATTTTGCTCAAGCTGTAAAAGAAATTTTTCTTGATTAGATAGATTATCTTGAAGAATTGAAATCAAAATATGAAGTCGAATAAGAGAGTATTCAAAGATTGGGTGCTAGTTATAGAATTTTAATAATAACAATCTTATTATATATATATTTTCCTGTTATCTACTGAAGCTAATGATAAAAAATATTGACTTCAAATTTTCACTCAAAAAACAAAATCCCAAGAAGTATTTGAAATTTGTTATTTGTATAACAGTGGAAAAAAATATTATATTTATCAAACGACATCCGAATGTTTATTATTAGTAATCAAAAGATTGTTCATACAGATTTTCAGAATATCAATGTTTCACTGTGTAGAGAAGTTTAATCTTTGAACTTAAAACTGTTCGCTAACACCGTTTAAAATAAAAAGTGATTTTTTTCCATTTTCTACATAAATTCACTGCAATTATTTAAATTATTTTAAAATGGAGTTACACTACTTATAATCCAACAATGTCTAATTTTATCAAGAAATATGTGTGTATATGTAATTAGAAAAGATGTTTTAAAAAACTCGGTTTAAACCAAAGAAACCCAGGTTTTTTGGTTTAAACCATGTTTTTTTGGTTATTGCAACATTTTTTGCAATAAATGTTTAAAATAATGATTATAATAATTATTGCAATTGTTATATTATGAAGTTATTGCAACAGTTTAATACGAAACATTGTGACAATGTGAATATGCATTAATTTATCTTTTTGCGTCAGAGAGAGAGGGAGAAAAAATATGAGCCCCCCTCCTACTTTTTCTTGAGCTCCCTCTCCTCCTATTATTCACTTCTATAATCTATATACTTCACTTCTATATTAAAACTATGACATTGCCTACCGCTACAATATAATTAAAAACTTTTTTTCCAAGACTAATATGGATTGATTTTCTTACACTTTAGGTTCGGTTTTAAGAGCCCTTATTTTGAAAATCAGGCAAAGTGAGATAGTTGCATTTTTTGATTTGCTAGATTTTTTTATATGTTGATGTATATCTTATTTAATGAATAGTGTGCAATTTTGAAGCCCTGAAAAAATTTCCTCTTTCCTATAGAAAATGTCAAAATTCGAGGCTGTGAATGCCATTTTTATGGAAAATGAAATCCCAATATGTAATGGTATATCTCTGGCAAGCAACAACATCCAAAAAATCTTTTGGCATAAACTTAAAGTATAACACTACCTGCTTATTAAAATTTATTTGTTTCCATGGGGCATTGTTATTTTACATTGTTATGTTGCCACAAAGTATAGTAAAAATGACTTTTTGTCCATTTTCCGCTCTTAATATCTTATTTAAGCTATAATACCCCAAAGTTTTTCTTATAGAATATGAAAGTGCACTACTAGGACAAGCTAAATAATATAGTACTGCACGTAGATATTGTTGCTGTTACTAACTATAACCTGTTAAATATTCAAAATTTCCAAAATCTGCAATATTTACAGTAGTTTATTTCAAAAAAGCGCCACAGTTGGATGAAAAAAAAAAAATAATGACACGCAATAGTTGAACATGTGTACAAAAAACATGGAAAAGAAAAAGAAGTCAGACCTCGTGATATTTTTTAGTAAAAATATGACAAATTTATAAGAAAAGCCAAGGCCCCCTTATCATAATCAGGCCTCGCATTCAGGAGAAAATCTATTGTTGAAATTGTCTCTATAGCTGCCAACATATTAACTGATTTTGTCTCGTATGTAGCGCCATCTCGTGCGTACTACTAGTCATCAAGGCCACTTTCATAATAATAGACTTGGCAATCGCTAAGTTTTCGTGGCCCTAGTAAACTTGGTCAGAAACCTCGTGATTTTTCCCGTTGTTAGCGCCCTCTGTTGTAATAACAAATGTGTAAATTTTATAATTTGTTTTCCACCCGGGCCTTGTTTTCTATACATGCTTTTCCATTTTCTTTTCGATATGCTGTAAGCTTGTATTTTTCAAATGAGATTTGTTATTTTTCCAATTTTCGAAAGTTCGGCAGTTATTATTTTATTTTTTTTTTTGGCATAAAATGTACTTATTTTGAACACAAATGTCTCAGTACCTATAACAACAGTAAAATCATATTGTTTTTTCTTAATTTTAATAAAGTTTATCCTGTCATTATGCCTTTGTGGTATTTTGTTTTACTTTTATACAAGAATAGGTTTTATATACGAATTAATAAATTTGTAGTGATAGAGATTTGAAAATTCAACACCATTTTATTAAATTTTGCGCATTAAATGATAAGTATATACTTATTTTTTATTACTCTTTTAGCAATTCTCAAGAATTAAAGTTCATTATATGGGATTCTTTTGAGAAGTTGTGTATATGACATATAGATTTTTAAATTAAGCTTAATTTAAACCTCAAATTTAAATTAAGCTTATAATATGGGGCTCTGTAAAAGGATACGAGTGTTACATGAACCTTTTATTGTAGGGAAGGTATTATTGTGAATCCCAATAATACATATCAATTTCATTATGCTATAAATATAATATCTATTAAAATGTACTAAAAGTATCACTGTCTATAGCAACAATTGTATATAATTTCATTTGGACCGGGAAGCAGGAGCATAGACAATCACCTTATCGAGGTCATGGATGAAAATCTAGGACTAGTTAAATCTTGATTAGCATATTACAACGCAATCGGTCTGCCAAGGAAAATCTGTGTAGAAAATAAAAAACCCAATTTTAGCAGATGACTCATAAGTTTACGATTTTTTTCCTACTCCCAAACTTCCATGATTTTATACTTTTGGGTGCAGGAAAGCACAATGGTAAACTTATGAGTTAATCACTAAAATAGGGTTTTAGGTGTTTTCACCGAGATATAATTTGGCAGACCGATTGCGTCTTAATATGGGAACCGAGATTTAACTAATCGTATATTTTCATCTGTGAACTCGATGAGATGATTGTCTGTGCTGCCGCCTGCCGGTCTGGTTGTGCGTATACATTCTTCTACCTGACTAATAAATGCTACGCTCAATATTTTCGATTAAAAACATGTTCTCATACCTAAAATTTAAAGTATTCCCCGGTCTTATATTTTAATTCTTTTTAGTCTCCCTGTACAGTTAGCTATATGTATAAACCGGATAAAAATCATAAACATTAAAAAAATGAAAGTTATAAGAAATTTAAAATCACTTAAACTAAACACATCTCAAAGTTTATCCTCAAAAATAAATTCGTTTTGTGCTACGCTTGTGGTGTAAATCTTTATTTGGCACTTCTTTCTTAATTAAACTTACAGCCAATTGGCTCATTAAGCAAGTATAATTGGCGCTAAACTAATTTCATTTTTTAACCGTATACTTAATATCGCATTGTTCTAGAATAATGCTTATTTGCAGATAACTTTAAATGCGAAACCGGAACATATTACAGAAAAATAGCCAATACTGCATTATATAATATTAAATCGATATTTTTTCAAAGTACCTTTCTCAAATAGAGAAAATGGTCTTGGCGAGAAAAGGAAATTTGGCAACATATTTTCTGGAATCCTATTTTCTGTTCTCATAGAGAAGAAATGTTTTGCAATAGTTATGCAATATATTTCATATAAAAAAGTCAATTTTCTATTTTTATGCAAAAACATAAGTAAATTGTACATAAAAACAATAATAATATTCATATAAATTCTTAAAAGACAAACGAAACATTTTACAAGTTTGTTTTCATTACTGTTTACATCATTTGGCAATAAATCATACTTTCTGAAGCCGAAAATTACGCTAAGCTTTAAATATATATATATATATATATATATATATATATATATATATATATAACGCCCATGACTCTACATTAATAAAGTACCATTAATTCTTACTTTTAATTCTTCATTTTCAGTGTATTTTTTACGTATATATTTTAGTGGAATTTGAAAAATATTTTGTATAATATTGTGAATAATATAGTTTGATTTTTCCTATGCAATTAGAATATTACTAGTAATATGCACCAGGTGGCGATACTTACGGTATAAAGTCGGTTTATGAGTTCGCAACTATCCTCATTTTCTCCCATACACTTTTTTCTGATTGTAAGGCCTATTATTATGATAAAGTGGCCTTGCTGAACAATGTATTTGAGCGACAGAGGGCGCTAACAACGTGAATTTTGATCACTTGTACTGCAGACAAAGGAAACTTAGGGAATGACAAGCCTTGTTATTATGATAAGTTAGCCTTGAGAAAAGCAATGACCATCATCACATTTTTTCCCTGAGAGAAAATGAAGCATACCGTTTCTCTTTCGTCTTTCTATGATTTTTCCTTATGAGTAAATGAAAATCCCTTTTTTGTCGCTTCTTCCGAAAGATAAACGGGATGTTCCATTTTCTCTTAGGGAAAAAATGTGATTATGGAGATTGCTTTTCTTATAAATTTTGTCATTTTTTTACTAAAAAATATCACGAGGCCCCACTTCTTTTTCTTTTCCATGTTTTTGTACATATGTTCAACTGTTGCGTGACATATTATTTTTAATCCAACTGTGGCGCTTTTTTGAAATAAACTACTTTAAATATTGCAGATTTTGGAAATTTTGAATATTTAACAGGTTATAGCTACTAACAGCAACAATATCTCCGTGCAGTACTATATTATTTAGCTTATCCTAGTAGTGCACTTTCATATTCTATAAGAAAAACTTTGGGGTATTATAGCTTAAATAAGATATTAAGAGCGGAACATCGGCCAAAACGTCATTTTGACTGTACTTTGTGGCAACATAACAATGTAAAATAAAATGCCTCATGGAAACAAATAAATTTTAATTAGCAGGTAGTGTTATACTATAAGTTTATGTCAAAAGAATTTTGGGATGTTGTTGCCTGCCAGAGATATACCACTCCAAACATATTGGGATTTCATTTTTTATAAAAATGGCATTCACAGCCTCGAACTTTGATATTTTCTATAGGAAAGAGAAAATTTTTTCAGGGCTTCAAAATTGCACACTATTCATTAAATAAGATCTACTTCAATATATAAAAAAATATCAAGGCAATTAAAAAATACACTCTCAAAACATCACTTTTTTGAATTTCAAAATAAGGGCTCTTCAGTATTTAAGGTTCTGGTCAATTTCGAGTTGAAGTATGTCATGTTAGCTTTGTGTTGCTACAACCCGATTCGTGCAGGACCTTAGTAGTAAATATTTCATTAAAAGTGCATTTTAATTTTCGGGATTTCTCGAATAGAAATCATTCATTCATGTCCTTTTGTATTTTGTGAAAGCGTGATAAAAATCACACGAAAAAGGTTTTTCGTTTTCATGTCAAGGATCATTTAAGATTAATCTTTAATGTAAACAGCTACTTTTTAATCCAAATTTTATAATAAATCATTGTTTGCTATCAACCCTAAAGTAATAACTCAAGCTTACGTTTCCCGCGAAATTCTACTTGAGGGTAATCTTGGAGAATGAATGATTTATTAAAGCTCTCAACACAATTGGAAGGTAATAGAGCTTTGTGTGTTTATATATTTATTTATTTATTACTTTCGTCAGTCTTTACAAGAAAAAAGTATTTCATTGTAGTATTCAGTACATTCATTGTAGAAGCAAAATCAAAACGAAATAAATAAATAAAAACAATTAGTTTAGTATTTTTATCAGGAAAAGAATCAAGGTACCCATTTGGATAATTAGGATTGAAGATATTACTTTTTAAAAAAAAAGCCAGAAAATGTGTTTTTCGCAGTTGTTGGAGCAGGGAACTTGAGAACTGTCTTAACCCTCTAGTCGCAGCCATAGTCAATCTGTCGCCCATTGACATATTGTGTGTGGCCCGAAACAGATAATCATTAATTTATATTTATACAATTAATATATTTTCAAGCAAAGATATTATATATAAAAAAAATTATAAAACTGTAATTTAACAAATTACAACGATCTATTTGGAAAATAATGTTTTCAAAGGCTATAATTTTAGATTTATAAATGATTTCTATATTTAAAAAAATAATAATAACATCATTTTTATGATGATCCCAATGCAGCTTACGTAATAATAGAGTCATATTAACGTTCCTGGACATTTAGAATCACGTTAATAAATCTGGACCAGTGATAAACTAATATTAAATAAAATTTCTGTTTAACAATTTTCGGTAATGTAAATTTTTAAATTTCTAAACATTGCGCATTTTTATTTTTTACACCGTCATATACAAAAAAAAAAAAAAAAAAAATTACTTTTAAATGCAACTTGTTTGAAACTCGTATCTAAATCTGTCATTGAGTTATTAATTATTTTGTAGTTTTGATACTTTTTTTGTCATCGTGGCATCAGAAGTATATCATTTCTAAACATTAAGCATGGACCAATCAGAAAACGGATAAAATGAAAAACAGAAGTACTTCATTTTTGGACATTCAACATAGACCAATCAGAAAACGAATAAAATGAAATATGTTGCGGAATTCAACCAATGAAAATATTCAGATATACTTCAGATTTTTCAATTCTCTACCGAGGACAAAACTATTTTCCAAATAGTAATAACAGGATAGTTTTTAGCTGAAAATTATGTTAAAAACCGTTTTATTTAGTCTAAAGTTCTTTTTACATGTAGTCCTATTTGTCAGACAGTGATGTACACATGTCTTAATCTTCAACGATAATTAAACGTCGCATTCAAAATTAAATTTGTACTATATTTGTCTATTTTTTTTTTTTTTTCATTAGCAAAACATGGATTTATTAAAGAAAATCTTTGAAATTCTGCATTGTTATAATATTTCGTTTCATATCTATTAGTTAACTTTTAGGGTTGAATTTTTGTCGCAGAAAAATATTGGCACCGAAAACCTTTTACAATACCAGTTTAAAAAAGTGATGTATGCCGTTTTCCTCAGAAGTACGGGATTGGTCAAAGACATCAAGTTGGAAGGACAGAAGACAGTAACAGCAAACTGATATACCACTAAATGTCTTCCAGAAATTCTAGAAGAAGTGATTGTTAGGGGACTAATGCTTCACCATGACAATGCATCTTCACATACAGCCGGATTGATAGTTTAGTTTCTTAAACAAAAACGAATGAAAGTGACAGAACATCCGCCGTATTCACCTGATCACCTATGTACGACTTTTGGTTATTCTTTATTCTAAAAAAGAACTTACATGGACGTCGTTTTCATTCAGAAGAAGAGTATGTGGCTATAACATAATGCATTATATGCATTATGTGGCTATAAATGCACATAGAAGATGTGGCTATAAATGCATTTTTTTCATCTATTCCAAGAAATGAATGGCTTGAGGCATTTTATCTGTGGAAAATTCGTCTACAAAAGTGCATTGATGCTGTAGGAGACTACTTTGAACGCAGCTAACATTTTGTAGGTATAGCTTTAAAAACCTAGTTGTATCTCAAAAATTTCAGAGTGACCCCCGTATTTCATTTCATATCTATTATATAGCTAGTAACTACTTTTTGGGGTTGAATTTTTGTTCAGAAAAATATTGGTACCGAAAACATTTTACAATAAGCAATTTAAAATAGCGAACTTCGTGGTATATTGCTACAGCATTTGCAATAGAAATCTACTACGGACTTTTTTTTTTTTTTTTTTTTTTGAAAGAGTATTAAATTTTTTTGGTGATATTTCTTGAGCGACAAACTTAGTAATGATATTAACTTTGTTACTTGCATTGTTAAGTTGTTATCAGATTCACCAACTTTACGGGCAACAAACTTTTCAGCCGATTTCAACCTCAACTTTTTTCCATTCAAAGAGAGAAAAGGGTTACAATTGTCTTGGAAAAAGTCGGAGGAAAAGTAGGGAAACCAGTACTACTAGTACCAGCCGTTAAAATTTATCGCCTATTCGTAACACTCGCTTATGATGTTGCGATCGTTGAAATGTTCGATATTGGATGAAACGTCTCGGCTAGGGAGACTATTTTGGAACTGCAGAAAAAAGTTCGGGGACATTGCTGTTTGCTATCACACTGGGTGTTGTGAGGATATTTCGCGAAAAGTTGGAGGAAATCAAGTGTTGGTTCAAAAGTCTCTCAAAATGTTGGTGAATCTGATATCAACTTTAGACTCTTAAGTTATTATAATTAATGTTAAAAAAAGAAAAGAAAAGAAAAGAAAAGAAAAGAAAAGAAAAGAAAAGAAAAGAAAAGAAAAAGCTTTTTATAAGTGTTTTGCGGCCAACCTAAAGTCGAAAACTTATGTTTGCAGCCCGCCTAAAGCCTAAAACTTATGTTTGCATCCCTTTAGAAAAAAAAAAAAAAAAAAAAAAATCGAGTATAACTGCTCTAGTATATAATTTTTTATTTTTTCTTTTAAAAAATATATATATTTGATTCTTTAATGGGCATAGATTAAAGAATAAATACTGAAAAAGTTATCATTCTTGTATTTTTCAGTATTTTAGATTTTTTTTAAATGGTTGCCAAATTGCAACATCATGCATTATTCGCATGCATGCAATATTTGTTGCAAAAAACTTTGCTGAAAATTATTTAAAATAATGTTTAAAAACACATTCTTTTGAAAAAGATTTTTTTAAATGAAATTTTGCATTTTAAATACTTTTTATTTTTGTTAAAAATCCATCTATGGCTAGAAAATAGGAGGCTTCAAAAGTTCCTTTTTATTTGTAATTGATAAACAACCTATGGTATTTTTTAAGAACTAAACCTAAGAATATGGTCAATGTGAATACATAAAGCATAAAGTTGTTAAGAGGTAATGATAAATAACCAATAAGGAAAGAAATTTTAATTTATTACCAAATGACAACATTTTAAACTAGAGGGTTAACGGCACTATTCACTTTCTGGAAAACACCTGTTCACTAATGTTAAACCTATAGACGAGTTGTTTTGCAATTTCTCGTTTAAATTTAAATATTTTTAAATGACTATTATTATTATTATTATTTCATAGGATAACTAAGATTGATCTTTAATTTGGGATTTGTTTATTTTTCCGATTGCAGTTACAGCTTCTTTTAACAAAGGTTTTTTTTTTTTTTTTCTTTTGGAACCAGTTTCGAAAGTGAAAGTACCTTTTATTTTAAAAAAAATCTCCTACCGAGATCGAAAAGGTAAAAAATAGCCCTATTAGATGTCGAACTCAGCTATCCTGGGCGAAAAAATCATTTAAAATATTAAAATTTAATCGAGAAATTCGAAAATAATCTGCAATAACTTGATCATAGGTTTAACATTAGCAACAGTGTGTTTTCAAGTGAATAAAGAGTTCTCTTAAGGTTGTATTCGAAAAAATATTTTTCCACCCAGAACAACTCGGAATTTTCCGTGACATTTCCAGGCTCATTTTTACAAGTAAATGCACGAAACTTGCTGACGTGATTTTTGAAGAGATGTATAAGATGCCGTGTGATTTTATTTTTCGCTCAATTAATCAGAATTTGATTTATAAACGGTTATTTTTGCAGGAAGGCACTTTTTTTTCATTCCCAGATCTCCCGCTTTGGAAAATACGGTTCAAAATTCCCTCTTTAGCGTATTTTGCAATATTTTCTGCTTTTATCAAAAAATCGACAAGCACGGCACATTATGCCGCTTCTTATTAAGAGAATTAGTTGTTCGAGAGCAAAAATAAATTAAAAAATAATTAAGAAAATAAAAAGTTTGGATTGGAATACAACCTTAAGCAGGCACAGAACTTTTAAATATTTTTTTTCTGTTTTTGATTTATTCTGTGTATTTTAAGATTTCTCAACAGTATGCAAAAAAAAAAAAAAAAAAAAAAAAAAAAAAAAAAAAAAAAAAACATTCAAAAATCTGCATTATTGCTGGAGTTATAAATCCTTTATATACGGTCAGTACAAAGTAAAAGTTTCTTCAATATTTGTCTTTGTTTTCCAAACCAAACTATTTTAAACATAATGCATTCAGTAATCAAGGAAAAAACTGAAACGAAAAGCATAAATAAGATTTTTTTTTTCTTTTTAATTTCTTGAAGCTTTTAAGGCAATGATTCAAAGCAGTTATTCATATTTAAAAAAAAAAAAAAAAAAAAAAAAAGACCCCTAGTCACTGTTTAAAATTTTTATAATAGACCAGCCACATAAAAGCAGTTTCGTTTCATTTGTGTTTGAACTCTTCGGTATCAAAACAATGATATATTTCTTTTTTTTTTTTTTTTTTTTTTCTTTTTTAATGTTCGCAACATCAAATAAATACCGAAACGAGAATTTTCATTTCAGGCTATTTTCGCCAAAGACCAGTTTAGGAAATTGTAAGTAGGCTTTTTCTTTTAAAAAATTTTTAATAATTTAACATCAAAGATGGTTGCGTTTTCTCCCGCAGATGTTAACCTGTAATTCTGCCAGAGAATTTAAAAAGTATATACTTCTTGATAGTATACTTTCAGCGATGGGCGCTGAAAGGGACTGCCAAATTTCTCTCTCAACCATTTATTTCAAAGTACATTCGACTCTCGTTAATTCGAAATCGGATAAATCGAATTTTCGCTTAATTCGAACTTTTCCCGCTTAATTCGAAGTCCCGAAATTTTCAACGGCAGAATAACGTTAAATTTTTCATTTATTTGAACTCATTTTTTCTTGATTTCGTTTAATTCGAACTAACGAATTGCGATTTTTCATTTTTCTTTTTCTTTCTCGCGGACTTCGGATCTTTTGAATTACTTCCTTTATTTGATTTTTGTGAGAATTGTTCCGAACGAGTATATATGAGGAGCCCAGAAACCAAGGGGTACAAGTGACAAAATGTCGATTTGGAGCAAATTGAGTTTAAAGATAATTGATGTTAAATTGGAACATCAATAACAATTGACTAAATTGAAATAGGAAACATCTGCTTGTTGCATTCTAATCTTTGAACTCTCATTTCAATAACTGTTAAAAAAATAGAGTACAATTTTCTTTATAAAGATAATTGATGTTAAATTGGAACATCAATAACAATTGACTAAATTGAAATAGGAAACATCTGCTTGTTGCATTCTAATCTTTGAACTCTCATTTCAATAACTGTTAAAAAAATAGAGTACAATTTTCTTTAAATGCATAATTAATCAATATTGTTTGTTTTTCGAAAAAAGTGGTTTAACTCTATAACTCCCCAAATAATCAGAAAATGACCTATATTTCTTTACCTGAAATGAAAAAAGCATATTTCCAGATACCCTGTGCACTTAACTCAATTTTGTCACTTATACCCCTTGGCTTCTGGGGTCCTCATATATAATCCCATGCATTTGATATTTATTTATTTAGTGTCCCGACTGTCCATCAGTGACAGTGTAGTATTCAGTATATTAATTGTAGAAGCAAAAACAAAAATAAATAAATAAATAAAAACAATTAATTTAGCATTTTTATCAAAAAAAGAACACACTGTAGCTTTTTACCATTGTAGCTCAAATTTTTCTTCCATTGTGCTTGTTTCTAACCCCTTAATTCGTTTATATATTTATATATTTTCATTTAATATTAAGTCATATTTTAATGATAACAGACGAAATAAATTTAAAAAAAAACTCTGTAACATAAATTTCTTTGTAATAGTACCATTTTAAGCATGTTTTCTTCTCATACCTTCCATAATTCAAATTTCGGATAATTCGAACATTTCTTGTGGTCCCGAAGAGTTCGAATCAACAAGATCCGACTGTACCAGGTATAGACTAAGCTTTGCTCGGTAGTTTATTAATGGTGTATGTATTCCAATTCAAACTGCTTATTTTCTCATTTATTTTTAAAATCATTTTTACTCTCAAACGCATCAAATTGACAATTTCTGTCATTTAGAAGCTATACATAATGTGCAGTGCTTGTCGATTTTTTGATAAAGTTAGAAAATATTGCAAAAAAAGGTGTCAAAAGAAAGTGCAAAGAAAGCGTTTTGAACGGAATTTTCCGAAGCGGAAAATCTGGGAATGAAAAAAAGGGGTCATCTTGAGAAAACAATTGTTTATATATCAAATTCTGATTAATTGAGCGAAAAACAAAATCACACAGCAGCTTATACATCTCTTCAAAAATCACGTCACCAAGTTTCATGTTTGTTACTTTTAAAAATGAGTCTGAAAATGTCTCAGAAAACTTCGAGCTGTTGAGGGTGGAAAAATACTTTTTTCGAATACATCTTTAAGTATACTCTACCAGAAAAAGCATGTTCCTTCAATATTTGCTTTTTTTTTTTTTTTTTTACCAGATCAAGCTATTTTAAATCTAACACATTCAGTAATCAAGGAATAAACTGAAAAGGAATAGCAGAAATAAGACTTTTTTTTTTTCCTTAACATTTTGAAGCTTTTAAGGTAATGATTCAAAGCAGTTATTCATATTTTAAAAATAAAAGACATCCGGCTACTGTTTAAACCTTTTATAATAATAGAGGAGCCGCATCGAAGCAGTTTCGTTTCATTTGTGTTTGAACTTTTCGGTATCAACAACGACTTTTTTTCTCTTTTTTTTTAAAGGTTCGCAACATCAAAGTCGATCTTCAATGCATACCGAAACCACAATATTCATTTCAGACTGTTTATTCTTAACAGTAGTCAAAGACCAGTTTAGGAATTTGTAAATAGGCTTTTTCTTTTAAATAATTTAACTACAAAGATGGTAGCGTTTTCTCCCGCAGGTGTTAATCCAAAGCTGTAACCAAAGAATTTGAAAAGGATATGTACATTCTTTGGTAATATACCCTTTCAGCAGTGGCGTAGCTAAGGGGGGGCGTCCGCCCCGGGCGCCGAGGCCTAGGGGCGCCAAATTGAGAGAAATTGTTATATATCTATATTGGGGTGGGAGCGCAAAATTTCTTGCTGGCCCCGAGCGCCAAAAAACATAGCTACGCCACTGCCTTTCAGTGTTGGGCTATGTTGGGACTGCCAGATTTCTCTCTCAACCTTTTATTCCAAATTATGAGTTTAACCTTCTCAAAACATTTTTTCATTGCATTACTATGATACATTAGAAGACATGCATATAAAAATAGAAGACTTAATGCTTTTTGGAGTTTTTTTTTTTTTTTAGTTGGTTTTGTTTTGTTAATTACAACTAATTAATAGATATTGTATCTTAAAGTACCGTTGGATCATAACGCTTGGACAAAAATCGAGACTTAAAAAAAAAAAAAAAAAAACTATGTCCAATTTTTACTTTATTCTGCCTTTACAAGAAGAAAGTATTGGATTTGTAAAAACTTTCGACTTCCGGTTTTCGACGGATTTATACGTTTTAGGGGGCAGAGCAGGGCCGTGCTTAGGACTTTGGCGGCCCTGGACGAAATATTTTTTGGCGGCCTGGTCACTGGTCGAGATAATTCGATCTTTCGTAAATAATACTCGGTTTTAAAACAGAGCAAATTAGCTTGTTTTTAGAGTCTCTATAATATCTAATCGGCAGTGGCGCGAGTACTTTTATACGAGGGAATTTCTACGTATTTGTATCATCCTTACTTCCATGGGTGTACCCAAGGATGTGTTGGGGGAGGGGGTGATAGGGCTAAAGCACAGCCCGAAATTTTCGAAAGTTATATGAAAAAAGTACTGATTTTTTTTCTTTCTTTTTGAGAAAAATTTGTAATTTTTTCAAACATACAGTGGATTAGCCATTCTTATTAATCTCATTTTAATCCACATTGCCATGAATAAAGAGAAAGGAAGGGGTGATGGGATTACAGCCCTTCTCTTTTTGAAAATTAAATGAAAAAAAAAATCCTTACTTTTTTAGATAAATCTAAGATCGACATTTTTTTCTTCTGTTTTTCAGCGAAATTTCCATTCCCGTTAACCCCATATTAGTCCACATTGACATACAGCATACCCAAAGATGGGAAGGGGGGGTGATGAAATTAGAGCCCCCTTACCTTGAAATAGTCGATAATAAAATTAAAATTTGTGCAGATTTTTTTTATTTTGTTTGAGACAAATTTCTATTTTTTTCCCCATATCATTCAACGGATTAGCCTTACCTAGAAGTCTGCACGGGCCGGGGTTGGCCCGTACCGGGCCCAGCGGAATCCTTTCGAATTTTATAACGAGCGGGCAGATGTAGAATAGTTTTTTCAACGGATCCGGCCGGGCCGACAAACAACATAAACGGGCCGGGCCGGCAAAGAAAATGAACGGGCCAGACGGGCCGGGCCGATAGTTTTCGGGCCTGTCGGCCCGTTTTGAAGTTTTAAGCAGAGACGATAAAATATGAGCTATTTTCAACGAAAATGGTTTTAACGAGAATAAGTATAAATGTGCGTTATGAGCCATACTAGTTTGACAGCATCAATATAAAAATGTACAGTGTAGAGATCGACATCGGAGAGTTACATTGAGCATAACCCGTTTTAATATTTTTTTTAGCTGACTCATGCAGGGTCGAGATCAAGTGTGCATTATTTTTCTACATTTAGACTGGCCGGACCGGAACTAGACTTAAATGTTCTCAAGATCTGTAAGGCAGAAAACATGATTTGTAAAAATTATTAATAGCGATAAAGAACTTATGTTAGCTTAATCTTTGGATATATACTTTTCTGGATGGTTTTTAAATTAATTTCTCAATAATGCGAAAGTTTGACACATTTTCTGATTAATTTTAAATTGTAAAAGTATAAAAGTGATAAGCTTAACTATTAAAGGGATTTGGAATCGAAAAACGTTTTTTTATTTTTCATAAATAAAATACTTGTATAACTTTGTTGAGGTATAATAGTTTCTCAAATGATTGCAGGCTTTTCTCCCTTCCCATGCTAACGCTTCCGGAAATTCTATTCAAAACGCTAATTATGACAATATTTTATTTGCTTGCAGTATTCTTAAATTGCTTGTATCAAATAATGGATAACGCCATTCGAATATAAAATTTCTGAATAAAGATACCTGTTAATCTTATGCGTTTCTGAGAAAAAAAAAATTAATTTAGAAATGTATCAGAAAGGAGCTTCTTTGAATTTAAGAATGAATTTGGATTTAAAATCTTTAATAAAATGATATAGAAATATTTTTATAAATCTTCTTTTATTAAACAGCTTAAAAAGTAACGATGTTTTTAGCTTTATTTTTTCTTCTTTTATTCTAAGCCATATTAATTTTTTAATGAATCTTTATTCGAATGTTAAAAGCCGAAGAATCTAAGTATTCATTCATGTTGTTAATGTGTATTTCCTGTAAAATATACCGTAAAATCATTCAATAGACATTTATGCAGTATTCTTTAAAGAAATCTTAAATATATGATAAAAATCTGAGTTTTTAAAAAAATTGTAGAAATTGTAACGGGCCAAAACGGGCCGGGCCGAACTGTTGAATTTTAAAACGGGCCGGTCCCGGGCCTGGAATTTCCGGCCCGTGCAGACCTCGAGCCGTCCCTTATCTTTAGTACCATATTAGTGCTCAATGACACCACATTATACTGAAAGAAATGAAAGGGGTTGTTGGGATTACAATCCAATACCACAAAAGTCATTTTTTTTAAGCAAATTTATATTTAAAACCGATTATCAAATACGATAGTCTATTTCAAAACCGAATCTATATTCAAATATTATCCTCTACCGCTCAAAAGACTAGCCGCTCTTTTCTCTTTAGTTCCATGAGGGCAGCTCAATGTTAGTGTCAGAGTTAAAGCTCAATGACACTACATTCTACCCAAAGAAATAAAAGGGATTAATGGGCTTACAGCTCAGGAAATTTTTTGACGGAATATGTGTTTTTTCGCGATATTTTGTCGAAATTCGCGTTTTTCGACAGCTTTTTCATCAAATTCACCTTTTTTTTAAATTCTTTTTTGAAATTATTTTTTTCTGTAGAACTCTGGGGGAATGCCTGTATTTTTTAGAGATATTTTGTCGAAATTAGCATTTTTGCCCCCGCGGCTTTATGAAAATGTTTGCTTTCTTCCGTAGTATTTATACGAAACTTTGTTTTTTCCGGGCTCTTTTCGCAATTCTTTGTCGAATTTCACGATTTTTTCCGCAGCACTTTGATGAAATTAGCTTTTGTCTGCGGCCCTTTGACGAATTCGCATTTTTTTTAAAAATGCTTTGACGAAATTCGCGATTCTTTTGCATGATACTTTGTCGAAATTTGCAAGTTTATCCTCGGCTTTTTGACGAAATTTGCGTTTTTTTTCGCAACCCTTTAACAAAATTTGCGTTTTATTTCGCGACACTTTCTCGAAATTCGTGTTTTTCAGCCGTCATTAGACGAAATTTGAATTTTCTTCGCGATTAGTTGTCGAAATTTGACATTTTCTCCGCAATCCTTTGTCAAAATGCGGATTTTTTTCGCAACCCTTTACGAAATTAGCTTTTTTCCAGTGGTTCATCGACGAAATTCGCATTTTTTACAATTCTTCAACGAAATTAGTTTTTTTTTCTTGGCTCTTTGATGGAACGCGTGTCTTTTTGTGATTTTTTGTTGAAATTCGCGTTTTTTTTTTTTGGGGGGGGGGCTGATCTTTTGTCGAAATTTGCAAATTTTCCGCAGCCATTTGAGGAAATTCGCGGTTTTTTGAGACCCTTTGACGAAATTTGCGTTTTCCCACGATCCTTTGTCGAAATTAGCATTTTCCCCTCGACTTTTTGATGAAATTATCTTTTTTGTCACGATCGTTTATCAAATTTCGCGTTTTTCAGCAGTCATTAGAAGAAAATCGTGTTCATTTAAAGAAATGTGCTTTTTCTCTAATTGACGAAATTTGACTTTTTCCCGCGATCCTTTGACGAGATTCCTGTTTTTTTTACGGCCCTTCGACAAAATTGTGATTTTATCTGCGGTCTTTTAACAAAATCCGACTACTTGCATATTCCTTTTAACCAAATCAGATTTTTTTTCTGCGAATGATTGACGAATTTGATATTTTTCGACAACCATTTGTCGAAAATCGCGATACATTTTTTCAAAGTCCAAACTTCAGACTGATGACGATTGTTTTAAATTTTCGGAAAATTACGGACAAATTTAGCCTTTCCCCTTCTGGCTGCGGCCTTTTTGTCTGAAAGGTTGAATTGCTCACTTGGTCTTGTTTCGTTGGTCTCCCACACCCCATATTCAAGATTCAGACATAAAATTGGTAATTAAACTGAGAAAATTTTCAAAATTGTTGGCAAAATTTTACGGTTATTGAGTCGAATTTTTTTTCATGTATAAAACATGATATTATCGGAATATTCTCTATCAGGAGCACTAATAAAGGTTTCTATTCGGTAATTCCAAGTTCTTTAGAGTAGAAAGTATTTCTCTCTAGTTCATATGTATAGGTGTAACATATGTTGATAAGAACTGAATTCGGCAGGTTACGGTTGGTTTTCTTTTATTACCTCAAATTATCTGCGAAAGATATGAATGCCTAATGACAAGGCGTAATATAAACAAAAGTATAAATCCTAAACAAATGTAAAAATTATAATTTTTTTTGCGGCCCCCCAAATTTTGGCGGCCCTGGGCAAATGTCCGGCTCGACCCCCCCTAAGCACGGCCCTGGGGCAGAGAAACCAAAAAACATGTTTTTACGAAATGCCTGTCTGTGAATCTGTGACTCTATCTGTCTGTCTGTAAGTGACACAAATTTTGTGGGCGCTCATCTCAAGAACTAAAGCACATAATGTAGTTAAAATTTACATTCAGTTAGTTCCTGATCATAAACTGCTTCTGATTAGTTTTGGTGTAAATTTCTCAACAGATTGTGCTGTTGTGCAGCCTTTTTTCACAATTTCTTTAAGGGTGTATTCGAAAAAACGCTTTTCCACCTTCAACAGCTCGAAATTTTCTGATACAGTTTCAGACACATTTTTAAAAGTAGAAACATGAAACTTGCTGAGGGGACTTTTGAAGATATGTATAAGGTGCCATGTGATGTCATTTTACGCTCAAATCATTAGAATTTCATTTATAAACTCTCAGTATGATCCTTTTTTTCGTTCACAGATCTCCCGCTTCTGAAAAATCAGTTCAAAATGCCGTTTTTGATTGGTTTTTTTGCAATATTTTCTGCATTTATCAAAGAATCGACAATTATGGCACTTTGTGTACTTTTTAAATAAGAGAATTTGTCAGTTTGATGCATGACAGCAAAAATGAATTTTTAAAAAAAATCTGAAAATAAGCAGTTGGGAATCGAAATACACCCTTAATAGCTATATCTCAAGAACTAATACGCTTAACTTAATAAAAATTTGCTTTCAGTTAGTCCCTGATATAAATTGTTGCTGATTAGTTTTTGGTTGAAACCGCTTAATAGATGGCGCTGCTTTGCGACATCTTTCACCATATCCGCAATAGCTCCATCTATAGAACTCATACACGAATTTTCATCAATCTTCAGATTCTGTTAGTCCTTGACACGAATTGAAATTTTCAAAATTGTGGTGTGAAAGAGGGAGGGCGTTGTGAAGCCTAGCTGGCAAATAATTCGCAGTTCTTATTTCTGTCAATGCTTAATTTTCTTAAGTCACGAGAGAAAGATAATTAAATTTTTAAATACAGGGAGGGGCAATGCCTATACTCATTGACGCCCCTTAATATGCTTGCGTAGACAAAGTAAGGATTCTGTCCCGCTTATAAAAAACGATCAATCATTTTTTATTCCATGTAATAGATAATACTGTATGGGATGATTGTAACATATATATATATATATATATATATACATATTCAATGTTCTCGTTGATCTTTAAAAAAACAACTAACTAACTTTCCAACAAACAACTAACTTTCTAAACAACAACACCTGCTAGTTTCATGCATTTCCGAACAAAAATAAATTAAAAGTTATAAACTCGCCCTTTTGGACTTCAGAACTGCCTTAAAATCAGATGACCTGGCAACGGTAATTTCTAACTTTCATAGCGAAGCCGATCCACATCTACTTTTCTCAGAAAATGAGGAAAAAGCAAATTCAAACGAAATCAGTTTTCATATACATCCCAGATAATAACTCGCGACATTTAAAAAAATTAATTTCTGAGATTAATTATTTTTTTATTTTTTTATTACAATTCTATAATAACTTCAAATTACTCTATTGTTGACCGAGGAAGCCCGATTCTTGATAAAGACACCTTAGGCTCCACTCAAAGTCATTGAAGACTATTGATAACAAAATAGCATTAGAAGTTTCAAAATATTTAGTTACTTCTATCATTGACGGTCACTTAAGGGTGTTCTTAACTGCTCCGCTCAACAAGCGCAAACGTTTTGACACATTTACGCATTCATTTTCTAACAGAAAGTTTTAAAATTGGAAGGCCTGACTATGAAAGAGATTTTGGATCGAGCATCATTTTCCATTTTATGATAATTAAATTACCTATCCAGTTCTAAGCTATTTCGACCATGTGATCACCCATTTTTCTCCTGCTTTTCGACCGGCTTTTCTGCTTTCATCGGGAAATGTGCTCAAAAACGTCAACTTTGAAGGCTTCTTATGAAAGATCTATTAAGTTTAAAAAAAAAAAAACAACAGAAAATTGAGTGCAATTAGACAGTTTCTGAATAACAACACCTGCTATTTTCCTGCATTTCCGAATAAAAATAAATTAATGCATATGTCACAAAGTTGACTCTTTTGATTTAAGGGGCCGCTTCACTCAAATGAAAAGACCCGTTTGCTAATGCTAATCCTATGAAAGAAATTTATAAAGCTATCTCGGTTGCATTTTAATATTTTTAAATGATTCTTTTTGCATTGGATAGCTGAGATTGATCTGGATGCAGGTCGTTTTGTACTTTTTCGATTTTGTTTACAGATATTTTTTGGGAGAACGTTTTCATTTTCAGAACCGGTTTGGAAAGCGAAATCACCCTCATACAAAATATATGTAAGCAAACTCGAAAAAGTAAAAAACGGCCTGCATTCAGAACAATCTCAGCTATCCAATGCAAAAAGAATCATTTAAAAATATTAAAATGCAACCGAGATAGCTTTGTAAATTTCTTCCATAGGATTAGGATTAGCGAACGGGTCTTTTCATTTGAGTGAAGCGGCCCCTTAAGAACACCCTTAAACCATCATTTTGTCGTTTTCAAGCCTCATTTGAAAACTACTTGGAAGAAAATTTTGAAATTTAGGAATCCATAAAGCTGGACTTAATAAATCTAAACCCATCAAAAAATTGTAGGTTGCAAATCATATTTTTTTCGAATATTAATTTCATAACTCATATAATAAAATTTATGTTTGGGTATTTTAGCATTACTGCTACATAAAAAATAGCACATTAAGAGTATAATTTCAGGAGATATTAAGAAAAATATGAAAATGTAATTAATCTGTTAACTGGTTTGTCCGAACGGCGTTCGGGCAAGACGAATTTGCTTATTTCATCATTTAAAGCTTTTTGATGCCACTATTATTTTTAAGAAAATTTTCATACTATTGAAAGGAGGAAATATTTAGACTAAATTTTACGAATATTTTATTTAAATGATAGCGGTGCAAGTCCGCTATTTTCAATTTATTGAACAGAAAAGAATTAACCAGTTAAGGAGTTAAACATTAGAAGCACAAAATTTTGAATGTTTATAATTCAAAAATTTATCATTCAATCGACTTGAAATTTTGTGTTTAGACATAAATTGAACTAAAGATTTGAAATATCTTTTTGAAATTGGGTATTGATATTGAAAAATATATATAAGTTTTGGTTTGTTTAATATGTAGATGGCCCCCTAAGTAAATTTTATGTATATGATTTAAAGGTAGACATTAAAAAATTTCCAATCGTTTGGTATCAGTAACTTTCTTCTATGATAATTTATTGAGGAATTAGCAGGGGATGTTTACTTTTTTTCCCACGACTGTACATCTTAAGCAGGATTTTCTTCTTATAAAAGATTGCATAAATTTTTTTAAGAATAGGGTAACATCCCCAGTAATTGGCATGCATCAGTGATTGGCACATCCTACAAACATGTCCTAAAATAAGATTTATATCCAGTCTTTTAAAAATGAAAGACCATATACCAGTTATATGTTCATTTACGTTAAAGATTATAACTTTGATTTATGCTACTAGATGACAATAGTGCCTAGGAAAGAGAAACAATTATGGCTTGTTTGAAATTAGCCATTTTTGTTGCAAATGCTTCTTCTTTGGCTTAAGGAAGGCATGCTTTTCAACTCATTATTATATGATTTATAATATATTTTAAATTTTAATTGACAGTTTTGTTTAGTTAAAAAGGGTTGCTTTAATTGTGAAAAACTATTTTCTACACAAATATTTGGAATTTTGAATTAATGATAGATGCCAATTAATGGTGCTTCAATTTTGCTAGTTCCAAGTAATTGGCATCTATTCCAATTACAAGGAATTCGCAAGGAATTTTAGATTAAACCACTTATTTTGGAAGTACTTTTAAAGTTATAGACTAATTTTATCATTTGTTTTTATTTGAAAATTTGAAATATTATCAGTAATGGAATCCATTAAAGTTTCATATGACAATTACTGGGTACAGCATGACAATTACGGGGCATTAATATAAGAATATTGTATTGTTTTAAAGTGTTCACATTTCAGACTAATATGCTGATTTTTTACTCTCAAAAACCCGAAATATGGCATCTTCGTCTACAGTAAATTCATCTAAAGCGATTAAACTCAATGCAAAATGTAAAGCTTTTTTTAAATATAAACTTGTGCTAGTGATGGGCGATTTCGATTTTTTAAATCGATTTAATCGATATTATGGTCAACTCGATTTAATCGATACCATAAAATTTTTAATCGATTTCTCAGAAGATATTATTTTTATTTTGCTTCAAAAGTTGAAGACAAAGCAGTCGGATGTGCCAATCTCAAAAAGTCTTCTATCTCATACATGATAAAACTTCTAAATGCACTAACACATTGTCAATGTCAAATTTAAATTATTTATGCCCATCATGAAGATTTAAAAAGTATAGGTTGAAGTATGAACATTTTAAAAGAAAATAAAAGCATTGCGTTTTCCAAACAAATCGCTGAATTTCGGTCCACCCCCTCTTAGATGTCTGTAACCGAAATATATTCAATTCAAAGAGCATCACAGCGACACCTGTTGTGCAGTATACACTCAAGCCTAATAAGAATCTGTGTGAAAGTTTAACCGAATATGAAATTTGATTAAATTCCATGCATAATTTCTAAGATATAGCTATCACTAATATCGTGAAAAATGCAGTATAGCAGAGCAGTATTATATAACTTACACAAAAACCTAATCAGGAACAACGTATGATAATAGCTAAGAGAATATTAAGTTTGATGAAATTCCGTTCAGGAGCTCTTGAGATATGATCAATAAAAGCTTGTAGATCCTGAAAAAGCGGTTGAATTCAGGGGTTAGCCCGAAGAGGAACATCTCCGCCCCGGAACTTTGAAATGTCTCACGAAAATATTGAAGCTTCAAGTACAAGAGTCCCCCCCCCCTTTCTCTGAAGTATAGAATGCCCCTTCAAGGAGACATAAAAATCCCTCCCAGTGAAAAATATCTGAATTCAACACTGCTCATAAAAGCAGCATAGCAACGCCTCCTGCATAGTTATTTACACTGAAACCTAATAAGCACCAAACTTATGAATGTGAAGCTTGATGAAATTTTCTGAATTAGTTTCTGAGATACAATTATCGCAAAAATCAGGAAAAATAAGGGTCACCAGCCGTTAGATTTAAATCAAAACTTAATCATTAACAATTTACGTTAGTATCAAACCGAATCTGAAGTTTGGCAAAAATACGTGCATTAGTTCTTGAGGTATCTATCTTGCAGTAATCATGAAAAATACAACATAACAGCGCCACCTGTAGAGCGATTTTTATCATAAGTAATCAGCACCAATTTATATGAAAGTCTAGCTGAATCTAAAGTTTCAAGAGGTTCCAGGCATTAGTTCTTGAGATAGAGCGCCCACAAAATTTTGTAAGAGACAAACAAATAGACAGACTGAAAGACAGACAATTTATAAAAACAGTAAAATGTGTTATATTTAACAACATGTTCGAATTTTGTAAGCATTAGGTTATTATTATTTTTTAAATAGCATCATACAAACAAAGAAAAAAAAAAGCAAAGTTTTTTTTTTTTTTTTTTTTTTTTTTTTTTTAAGAAAATAAGCAACATATAATGTCTAGAATTATATATGGGTGTGTAAACATGTTTAATAATCTACATAACCATCTCCCCCCCCCTCCCCCGTTTTTACATAAGTTAATGGGAATTGTCTTTTTTCTGTAATTATCTTCTTCTTTATAGTTTTTCAAAATAATAATAATAATATATATATAATAAAAAAAGGAAGTCTATCAAAATGCAGAAGATTGTCTCCTTTCCTCGCCCCCCCTTCCCCCCACGGAGGGCATCATCTGCCCTTTGTACCTATATCCCTCGTGTTGATAATCGGCTGTCATAAAATAAACCAAACCTTTTCCCGTCTACCCTATTTAAAGCCTCTATCTCCACAGTTTCCTTTTCCCCGCCGAAAATTTTGCCAATCCTTTGAGTCAAAAACAGACGCAAAATCACTGACCAATCACATTACAAGGTGATAAAGCCTAGATGAAAAATCGCAAGACTATTTTTAATGCAAGTAGTAGATCGATCTTTTGTAGTAGATCGAATCAGTACAGAACCTTGTGTAGTAGATCGATGTCGATGTCGATGTCAGAATCGATTTTATTTTGATTTACTAAAATTGAAATCGCATTTTGAAATCTATTCTTAGATACAAGGGGCCGTCCATTAATCATGCGAGGCTCGAGAGGGGGAGGGGGCAGTGGCGTAGCTATGTTTTTTGGCGCCCGGGGCCAGCAAGAAATTTTGCGCCCCCACCCCAATATAGATATATAACAATTTCTCTCAATTTGGCGCCCCTAGGCCCCGGCGCCCGGGGCGGACGCCCCCCTTAGCTACGCCACTGGGAGGGGGGGTCCATAAAAAATCACGAAATATCACAAAGGGGGAGGGGGGGTGTAGTAATATATCACGAGTATTTATTTTTTCGGCAAACGCGCGATACTGAAGCGAAAAGCGGCGTTTCGTGTATTTATTTTTTTCGTCAAACGCTGTCTCTTGAAATTACTCCAACGTATGATGGCTTCGGTAAATTGATCTATGACCTGTATTGCCCTAACCTGCAGAAGGATCGGATACTTTTGGAAACGACATGCCAGCAGTGTGCATTATACTTCTGTACAAAAACAAAAGTTAAAGCACATCTGAATTCTTCTCACAAGCAACTGAATCTGAGCAATAATAATCTAGAGATGCACAATGTCCGTCCTTCTCGCATCCTCACGCGACGAACGAATGGTAGATCAAGAGAGATTCTCTGCGTAGTGTGCGAAAATGATGACGCCGAGTGGCTTGATGAAACCGATGTTAATCTTCAACAAAGCACTACACCTTTAACCAGTTATTGGTGTTGAAGAAAGTCTTGCTAATCCGTGGTCTGAGGACTGTAAATTAAATTATGTTTATGTATTACTACAAAAAAGTTTTTCGCATTTCTTTCATTATTTTTATGTCAGTCTAAAACAACTTACAACCTTTCTGTTTACCTCTTAAGGTTATTATTGTAGTTTTTTTAATTTTCTATAATAAAATTTTATGATACTTGAACCTGCATTTTATAATAAATATTCTAAAAAAAATTAAGATTCTTTGTAAGTACTAAAAAATACACGTGATATAGGGTAGGGGAGGGGGGGGGGTAGTCGTGAACCTCACCATGTATCACCAAGGGGGAGGGGGGGGGTTAAAAATGCCCAAAAAAAAACATCACATGATTAATGGACGGCCCCCAAGTAATGCTGTTACTTTTTTGATATGCTTGAAATCGATCTACGTTTCAGGTTGAATCGATCTTTCTTTTTCTATTGTTTTAATGGTAGCAGTAAAAATTTCAAACTCAAATATTAGGCGAACCGTTCATTTTAGAGGGGTAAGACTTAAGTATGTCAAGATATTCTAAGTTATGGTCAATCGAACAGTGATGACCATTATACCCTAGCAGCACATAGGGGGTGGGGGCCAGGGGGGGGGCAATATTCAATACAGGTATGGATGGGTCATGTGACATATCGTTGCAAAGGTCTTGGCCTGGGCTATCCATATCTGTATATCTCTTCATAATATAGTTCAATTTTCAGACTCCAGGGGGCATTTTTAAGGTTTTTGGGGTTTTTTCCCTTCTCCCACTTTGTAGTGTATCATTTTATAGGTCTTGACTTGTAGACCTCAAATATCTTCAATTGATTGGTAGAACTGATGTAAAATTTCGTATAAGAAAGGATAACCAATTTTTTTTTTCAAACCAGATATTTCTAAAAGTAAAAATTTCAAACTCAAATATTAGGCGAACCGTTGATTTTAGAGGGGTAAGACTTAAATATGTCAAGATATTCTAAGGTATGGCCAATCGAATAGTGATGACCATTATACCCTAGAAGCACATAGGGGGTGGGGGGCAGGGGGGGCAATATTCAATACAGGTATGGGTGGGTCATGTGACATATCATTGCAAAGGTCTTGGCCTGGGCTATCCATATCTGTATACCTCTTCATAATATAGTTCAATTTTCAGACTCCAGGGGGCATTTTTAAGCTTTTTTGGGGTTTTTTCCCTTCTCCCACCTTGTAGTGTATCATTTTATAGGTCTTGACTTGTTGACCTCAAATATCTTCAATTGCTTGGTAGAACTGATGTAAAATTTCGTATAAGAAAGGATTACCATTTTTTTTTTCAAACCAGATATTTCTAAAAGTAAAAATTTCAAACTCAAATATTAGGCGAACAGTTGATTTTAGAAGGGTAAAACTTACTGATGCCAAGATATTCTAAGCTTGGTCAATCGAATAGTGATGACCATTATACCCTAGCAGCACATAGGGGGTGGGGGGGCAGGGGGGGCAATATTCAATACAGGTATGGGTGGGTCATGTGACATATCGTTGCAAAGGTCTTGGTCTGGGCTATCCATATCTGTATATCTCTTCAAATTTTGGATATATTTTCATTCTAATAAGTTGCTTTTCTGATTTGTTCTGGGTATTCATTGGTTATGTAAAAGGATTTGGGGGCTACTCTTCTTAACCGTTTAAACGCCAATGTTCCCAAAAGGAAACATAGTATTATTTGCAATGCAAAACATATATTTTCCAATATAATTACGATGTTCTTATTTTTCCTATAAAATATAAAGTTGATTTTAACTTTTGAAAAAAAAATATGTTTAAGCATTTATCACAGGTATAAAGAGTATGCAAATTCCTTAATTTACATAAAAATATAATTTTTCTCTATATTACTCACATTTGACCACTAGGAATCTAAATGTTTTTGGAATTCGAGAAAATACTCAAGAAGAACATTTTTAAATTTGTATGCATAAATCAAAACATTTGAAGTTGTAATATGAGAAAAACAAAATTATTATTACATTGCGATATTAATTCGGCTTGTAAACAGTTAATTTAGGTTTTTTTTTTTTTTTTTTTTTTTTTTTTGTGCAGAATTAACCGTTTTGTTGCCGATGATAGGTTATGCGCTGCCGGACCATTGAAGGTACAGTTATCCTTTAATCCGAACTTAGGTCGCTTCCAACTTCTTCGGATAATCGACGCTCCGCTGTATTTTTATTTCTTTGTTAACCAGAGAAAAGTATGTTGTTTCACTGTTAATTATTCTTATGAAAACAACATTTTTTTCTGTTAACTGCTGAAAATTTGGTAAACGTTAAAAAAGAATAATATTTTATAAGCTGTAAATGAGATGAGGCGATATATATTTTAAAAGAGAAAAAAAAAGTTTAGTCACATATTTTTTAAGCAGAATTTCTGCTTTTAAATTGGTGGATAATTAATAATTTGCATGTGCTGATTGTGCAATTAAATCATCACAGCTATTTTGAAAGAAAATTTGCAATATTTGCGTTTCCCACACCCTTATAGAAGGTCTTAAAAAGACTGAAAAAAAATTTTTTTGAATAAATTTAGAGCTTTCAAAATTTTATTGATATGCGAATTTTTAAGAAGAATGACGTTTAAAGGAAGTAAGGCTCCATTTGTTTGGTTGTAGGAGTATGTAGAAAATACATGTGTTTCGGATTAATATATATATATATATATATATATATATATATACACAAATCATTTCTCCCTTTTATTTTTTTATCTAACCGAGATCTTTCTCAAAAAAATAAAGTTAAATATAATATAAATTATTATTAAAATTGTATCTAAAAATAATAAAAGATAAATCCTTATTATTCGACTCTAAAAGCTGTAATAGCTTACTTCTGTACCTCCCTAAATGGGAGTGAGGAGTATGAGGTGTTACGGCTCTGCTGATTAGCCAAGTTTTAGAATTACTAATTTTGAGCTCATCTGTGTAAAATCTAAAAATATCGAAATATCGATTTTAGTATCGATTCTAGAATTTAGAAATCGATTCTTATTATAATCGATGTCACTTTATACGATGTCGATTTTAATCGATTCTCAAAATTCCCAGTATCGCCCATCACTAACTTGTGCCAATTACTGGATCACAAGGTGTCATACATTGGTTCTCTAGTGCCAATTACTAGTGATTTCAGCAACTTTTTATAAATATATTTTTATAAAAATACTTTTTCAAATTTTTTTGCTTTTAGTGGGCAAAATAGATGCACAGATATGCATTCTTTGATTTAAAAATATTTCCAAGTAAATGTCTTATTTCTTTGTAATGAAAATTAAAGTAAGTTTGAAGACAAATTCTTAATGTGCCAATTACTGGGGATGTTACCCTACTATTAAAAAGGGATTGATGTTAGTGTTTTTTTTTTTAAATTCATTTCGTCTGTTATCATTAGAATATGACTTATTATTAAATTAGAATGTATAAATACATAAACTAATTAAAAGATTAGAAACAAGCACAATGGAAGAAAAATTTAAATCGTCTCTGATGAACAGACGAGGCACAAAGAAAGTGGATAGCAAATGCATTGGATTCTATGTATACTCGTTCGGAAATCAAAGAAAGAAAGTTATTCAAATGATCTGAAATCCACGAGAAAGAAAAAATAATGAAAAATCGGAATTCTCGTTAGTTCGAATTAAGCGAAGTCAAGAGAGAAGGAGTTCGAATTAATGAAAAATTTTAACGTTATTCTGCCATTGAAAATTTCGGGACTTCATGTTTAGTTCGAATTAACCGAAGATTCGAATTATCTGATTTCGAATTAACGAGAGTCGACTGTATCTCACATTGTACTAAAATGATAGAATCAGATACTACAACATCTTAAATTACAACATCTCGATATTGCAACATCTTAAATAAAATTAAGCCCAAAAATACAAATAAACAACCGTGCCATATAAAACAAGATTAACATAATTTTACGAGTTATACTTCGTCTGCATATTAATAGTTTTACAGTTACAATTATCCCCTATTTTATAGGTCTGTTTTGTTAGAAATAGTCTACTTTGTTTGTCTCCACGTCCACACTACCTCACAGCTTGTTTAAGCCATAACATTTAACCAAACTTAAATTTGAGTCATGTCCCAGCTGACCCAAAGTTCATTATCTGCAGCGAATGCATAAAGCGGGTCAAAACTCAAAAAAGACTGAATAAAAAACCGACCCCACACCGCAACAATAAACCTCGGGCGTATGGGAGAGACACTAGCTATGTTAGTGAGATCATAAAAACGCATTAAAAAGACGGTGTCAAATGGTCATTGTGAGGTAAGAAATGCTGTAAGAAAAAAAAAGGAAGATAAATATTTAGAAACACCATGAAAAGAGCCGACGATTTACTCATTAAAAAAATTTATGTATCCGTGAAAATATTTTCTTCAGCATAAAAAAGCTCAAATAATAAAATATTTAAGTATATGAATTATGACGAAGTCATATTTTGTTTACTCCGTTCATTGTTAGGGTAGTTTTGCTGACCTTTTATTTTAAAATTACTTGGAATACAGTGAATTGTGGCATAGAAATATTTACCGTTGAGTCAAGGATCAAGTGAAAAAGGAGTTAGTAAGGAAAATTTTGCAACACGTGTACTAAGTAAAGCCAACGATCACTAATTATATGAAATTAATTTTGGTGGCCACCTGCGTGCATTAACTGAAAAGTTTTACAACAGAGGTTTTTAATAAAAAAAAACGATGATACATTACACGGAATTAATTTGGGGAACTTCAAACGGCTATTTTGTTGTAAGAAATGCTGTAAAAAGAAAGATAAATATAGTCAGAAAGACCATAGATACAGTCAACGATTTACTCATTAAAAAATGCGTGCATCCGCGAAAATAATTTCATGAACAAAAAGATGTTTATTGAAATATATGAATTATGACGGAATCACACTTGTATACTTCGTTCATTATTGGATAAATTGGCCGACTTTTTATTTAGAAAATATAGGTTACAGCGAAATGTTCCATAAAAATATTTATCAACGAGTCAAAGATCAAATGAAAATGGAATTATTAAGGACATTTTTCAATTAGGTATACTTAATATAAAAGCAACGATTCCAAATTATATTAAATTAATTTCGGGAATCACCTGCATATATTATATTTTATACTAAAGCTTAGATATCATCAATACCGAATTCATCAAATAGACAGAAACGACATAGAGTCGGAAACTATTTATAGAAGGACTTTTTAACTTTCAGAAGTTTGATCCGTGGCCTGAGAAATTCTATTCATTTCCATATTTGACTTGTTGATCGTGTAATATTTCACACTACTCTTGGCGACAGTGGAATAACTTCATACTGAGCGATTGACTTGAGTACAAAGTATGTCTTTTATCATTCAACCGGGAAAAATCTCCACTAAATCTGATGAAATGATTTTTCCTTTTCCAAATTATTCCTTTTTTTAAAACAATTTTTAAACTACTTTAAAAAATATTTCTAATAAAATTGCAAAAGAATTTTATAAGTATGTATTTTGGTTGTTTTAATGACGGTCAATTATCAGTACGAAAGATATAAGCCCTAAGAGGGGAGGGGGAGCATTTCCTTGGGGGGTCTTTCTAAGGGAAGCTAACTCGTATTTACGCATGGAAATCCGAGATTCGAAGGAAACCACGGAAAACTTTCAACGATTAGGCCAACGGACGCGCGAATGGGTTGGAACCTCCTGTCCACTAGTTTCAAGAGCTGAACTTCTCAGCCACTGTTGGAATCAGTGCGTATTTTGTGTTACAAGTTTTAAGAAAGTCAAAAAAATCTTTAAACGAAAACATGGAAATTCCTACACGAAATTAGATGTAAGGGAAATGTCTATAAAATAATGACCGAGAAACTCGATCAAATGCATTTAACCAAGAACTAGTATAAAACAGAAGGTCTCACTTTTATTCTATATTTTAACAGAAATTTTTAATACAGTACACCATAGTAATCCGCCAGTTTCAGGGCCCTTACGTGAAATCCTGTTAAAATGTACTAAGCGTGGCATTTACATAACATTTATACGTTGATACTACTGATTTATACAGGGTTCGTACAGACTTCTTGGACTCCTTAGAAACTACTTAGAAATGAAAACGTTCCCAAGTAGTACTTAGAACTACTTGGATAAACAAAACACTCCTTAGAAACTCCTTAAATTGTATTGCGGTTTTGCACGTGAGCGATATTGCTCCTGGGAAGAAAAAAACAAGTTGGAAATTGCACGTGAACGTAGCAAATGAGGTGCGTTCGTACGATAACGAAGTTTTAAAAATATTAAAATCTTGCTGATATAGTAGAGCGTACTTCGGATACAGTATAGTAGTCGAAATCTTTTTTTGTGTTTCTGTAAATATACAGAAAGTAATTTTTATTACACCTCAGAAACGTATATCTTATTCATAAAGATGTGAAATAGTTGAATATAATTAAAACACGTCCCAAACAATGTTTCCCCGTATAGCATTATGTAGTGGAATACTTTTGTGTGGCCCTGTAATTTAATAATAACATCACAGATTGTACAGAATGCATATTTTAGTATATACTTCATAGATTCATGCCAATTCTATTATGTTCGAATGAGTGTAACATCATAAAAATGCATTTGAAACTTTTTTCCCATTGACCGTAATGTAATGGAATACCTTTGATTGTTCCTGTAAATGATCTATGCATCCGACTTTCATAACATTTGAAATGACTCGACAAAATTACGTAATAATTATATGTTTTAAATTTCAAACGATTAAAATACATTTGAAACTTTTTTCCCCATTGACCGTAATGTAACGGAATCCTTTTGATTCTCCCTGTAATTGATCTATCCATCCGATTTTCATAAAATTTGAAATGACTTGATAAAATTATGTTATAATTATGTATTTTAAATTTCAAACGATTCAGTTGGGTAGTTTTTGCGTTGTTATATGCAAACGGACAGACGGACAGACAGACAGACGGACGGACTGAGCGACAACAATAGGGCTACGTATTTACATAATTACTAACGCACCTAAAAATCGCGATTGTAAAGCGCACAGTAAACCCTTTATGCACATTATTCATCAGAAGCACAGCAGTGACTGATTGGGATCATACTAATAGCCACCAAAGTGATTTACTCTTCATGGCCATAAGGGAAAGAAAAGTGAAAAGAATCATCCAGACACCTCTAAGCTTCTAATTTCAAAAAGTGATTACACTGTTTTATACCTTCATAGCTAGATATACAACTTTGATATCTTCTTAATACGATTCATCATCCTTAATTTTGCTGATAGCGGTTGATTCAGGGGTGATTCTCGTCCGGAAATTTAAGGCATCCTCTTCCAAAAATTTGAAATTGGGTTATCAGTTCCGTATAGTTGTTAACTGGTACTGTTCTGTGCGCGGAAAAAACAATCGCGGAGAAATGCAAATTTCGTGAAAGGATCGCGGAAAAAGCACACATTTCGTCAATATTTCGTGGAAAAAACAATAATTTTGTCAAAAGATCGCTGAAAAACGTGAATTTCCTGTGCGGATCGCGGTTAGAATGGCAATTTCACCAAATATCGCAGATAAAACGCTAATTTCGTTAAAAGACCGCGGGAAAAAACGCCGTTTTCGATAAAATATTGCTTACAAATATTTTGTCGAAAGATCATTGGGGAAAAAAAACGCCGATTTCATCAAAAGATCACAGAAAAAACGCCGATTTCGTCAAAATATCGTGGGTTAAAACGCCGTTTTCAAGAAAAGATCGCGTAAAAATAAAAATTTTGTCTAAAAATCGTAAAAAAAACATTGATTTCATTTTTTTAAAAAACCACAGGAAAACGCCAATTTTGGCCAAAAGATCGCAGAAAAACAGCCAATTTCGACAAAAGATCTCAATAAATCGCCGATTTTGCTAAAATATCGCAGATAAATCGCTGATTTCGTCTGAAGATTGCAGATACCCCCCCCCCCCCTCTCGCGGAATTCCTGCGGAATTGGGGCTGTGTAAGTGCATGCCACATAGATAAAAACAAGGCATGTCCTTAAGGCCCCACACTAGGCACAGAAAAAAACCCGGATGATAATGTGAAGTCTATGGGGGCGTTCTTTTCAAATATCTCTCTCAAGTTTTAATATTTTTACATGATTTTTTTTGCATAGGATAGATGAGGACATTCCACAAATGGCCTAGTTTTTACCTTTTTAATTTTGGTTTCAGATTTTTTTAATTACTTTAAATTTTAAAATTGGTTCTGAAATTGAAACTATCATAATATAAAAAATATATAACCGAAATCTAAAAAGTAAAAACTAGGCCGGTTGTAGATCGTCCTCAGCTGTGCTATGCAAAAAAAAAAAAAAAAAAATCAAGTAAAAATATTAAAATTTGAGCGAGATTTTTGAAAAGAACGCCCCCATAGACTTTACATTATCATCCAGGTCTTTTCTGTGCCTAGTGTGGGGCCTTAAGGTTTTTTGGACTCCTTGAATTTTATGTACTCCTTGGATTTTTTCTTCCGAACTCTGTATGAACTCTGTTTATACTATTGATTTATACTATCGATTTATACTGTTGATTTATAACGTTTTTAAAACGTAAATTATACATTAGAAATAACAAAAAACTCTAGATTTTCGTATTAGCAAAGCTGTTTCAATTTGCGTATATAATAACAATGTTTAAACAGCAGAAATATATAGAAAAGCTATTTCACATGTGACATGAAATGGCCCTTTTTGAAATTATATGATTCTGTGCACATGCAGTAAAATGTTGTAGTTTTATCAATGAAAATGCATGTTTTCAAAGAAGTCTTTTTATAGATAGAAAAATTTCGTGCATTTAAGATTAGCGTAGATTTTCTTTCGAAGTGGGTGGAAAGAGGAATCCCTGAAAAGAATTTCATTTTGACGAGCTTATCAATAAATACTTCAGCCTTATAAATTTAAAATCCATGAATGGCTCTGTTCTTAATGTGGTCTATTACACCCGTAAAAAGATTTATTTATTGAGAGCTCCAAAAATGCCTTTTAACCCTTTCAGGTCAGAGATATATATATATATTTTTTGTTCAGTTTTTTTTATTTTTTATTTTTTTTTATTGTTTTTACGTTAAAGACATTAAGGGTGTATTAGAAAAAATTATTTTCCACCTTCAACAGCTCGAAATTTTCCGATCTATTTTCAGGCTCATTTTTTAAAGTAGAAATATGAAGAGATCAAAGAGATGATCTTGCTGAGAGAATTTCTGGAGTGATGTACAAGGTGCCGTGTGATGTAATTTTTCGCTGAATTAATTAGAATTTGATTTATAAGCAATTATTTCTCAGCATGACCCTTTTTTTTCCGTTCGAAAATCTCCCGCTTCTAAAAATTTGGTCCAAAACGCCGTTTTTGACAGCATTTTTTTGCAACATTTTCTACATTTATCAAAAAATCAACAATCACGGCACCTTGTGTAGTTTCTAAAGAAGAGATTTTGAAAGTTTGGTGCATTTCAGAATAAAAATGAATTTGAAAATAAATCTGAAAATAAGCAGTTTTGATCAGAATACACCCTTAACACTAGCTATATAAATAGATTAATACGAGTGTAACTAATATGTCATCGTCAGAAACATGACGAATGTTTTTGTTTTACGTACTATTCACTTCATATTCATGTGACAATAGACTAAGGAAGAGTTTTCTTCGGAGATGTTTAGAAAATATTACATGTTACGAGAAGATTTAATTGATATTACAACTTACAAATACTTATGCGCTTGATTACACATGATTCTTTCAGGAAAGTAATCTTTATTTTAAATTCAAAGAATGAAATATATGTTTAAAATAAAATAATCGCAAATGGTTCAAAAAGAATTAAGCAAATATTTATTATTATTACTAAGTGCCTAAATATTAATGAAGTCATGTAATAAATGCGCAGACACATACTAACATTACTACAAGGTAAGTAATAACATAAGTATTTGTTAAAAGAAAATAATATTCAATTAA
This sequence comes from Maratus speculifer, assembly GCA_964019185.1. Lineage (NCBI taxonomy): Eukaryota > Metazoa > Arthropoda > Arachnida > Araneae > Salticidae > Maratus > Maratus speculifer. Next base: position 305,557,265 of record OZ025295.1, on the reverse strand, counting down.
AAGACATGTACTATTAATAGTGCATTAGATCCGAAAGGGTTAAATATAAGCATCATCAATTTAAATATTTTTTCTTTTGATTTTATTCAATTTTAATTAGAAAATGCCATTGATATAAATACGATAGTTTCCATTATATATCCTGTCTTGCCATTCGTTTTGAATATCCTTTGGAATAACCAAATTAAAGAATTCGAGATTAGAATAAAAATGTAATAAAAAAAATGTAATATATTATCTCAGGAATTAAATTTTTAAATGCCGCAAGCTACTATAATGGTGTTGGGCCTTTATGAACAGGACTGTTGCTGAGGTTTTTATTGAGTGATTGGGGGAGGGGGGGGGAGAGGGAGGACTTTAAACTGCCGAGTCAAATTTCCGTATTTGCCACTAGTTTTGCATTTATGTCAAATTACCAGAATTAGAAAACGTGACATAGTTCTTATTTGTAAAAAGTTTAATGATGTTTCCAATTACATTTGTAACTTTTGCCACGTCTATCAGAAATAGAGTGATCTTTATGAGGTCTTATAGTTTTTATTAAAATTTTAACCCTTTGGGGACGAACGACCCGTATACGCACCGCATAAGGTGATCGGAATCCTTGATTGCCTTTAAATCCGAGTGTTTTGGCTATGCAATTAGGAACATTTCTGCTTAAAAAACCGGTAATAAAAAATAAAAAATTCTCTAAAAGACGATCGTTCCGAAAGGCTTAAAGAAATTTGTAAACTATGTTTGTAAACTTTTCCAAATGTAATAGCATAACTTTTTTTTTTTTTTTTTTTGGGGGGGGGGGGGGGGATCTTCTTCCGTCCTCCCATTAGCGAGGGTCCTATTTATGAATATTTAATGCTTTCGGTTCTGGTGTACTATTACATAATACATGTATTTTAATTGAATATGTTATTTTACAAGTAGTAATGTTAGTATGCGTCTAATATTTATTATATGACTTCATTAATGTTAAAGGCATTTAGACAATAATAATAATAAAAGTTTGCTTAATTTTCTTTACACTGTTTGCGATTTTTTTTATTTTAAATGTATCTTTGATATTTATTTTTAAAATTGACAAAATTTTCAAATAAACAAAGGTCGATGATCATATTTATTCCCTATCAGGAAATGAAATATCTTATTTATCTTTCCTCTTTCTATGCTTTTTTTCTCTATGAGAAAATGAAATGTTCCTTTTTTGTTACCCCTTCCGAAAGAGAAATGGGATGTTTCATTTTCTCTTAGAGGAAAAATGTGATCATGGGCATTGCGTTTCTTAAAAATTTTATCATTAAAAAAAAAAAAAAAAAAAAAAAAAAAAAAAAAAAAAAATCAAAAGACCCCAGTAATTTTTTTTTTCAATTTTTTCCATATGTTCAACTATTGAGTGACATATTTTGAATTCATTCAGCTGTGGCACTTTTTTGAAATAACACTACTTTATATATTGCAGATTTTGAAAATTTTCAATATTTAACAGGTTATATCTACTAAAAGTAACAATATCTCCTTGCAGTACTATATTATTTCGCTTGTCCTAGTAGTGCACTTTCATAGTCAATAAGAAAAAATTTGGGGTTCTATTGCTTAAATAAGATATTAAGTGCGGAAAAGGGACAAAAACGTCATTTTGACTATACTTTGTGGCAAAATAACAATTTAAAGTAACAATGTCCCATAGAAACAAATAAATTTTAATAAGCAGGTATAGTGTCATACTAATAGTTTATGCCAAAAGAATTTTGGGATGTTGTTGCTTGCCAGAGATATAGCACTCTAAACATACAGGCATTTCATTTTTTATGAAAAAGGCATTCACAACCTTGAACTTTGACATTTTCTTTAGGGAACAGGAATTTTTTTCAGGGCTTCAAAATTGCAGATTATTTATTAGATGCGATTTATTTCAACATAAAAAAATATCAAGTCATTTAAAAAATACAACTATCAAAATATCACTTTTTGGTCTGAATTTCAAAATAATGGTTCTTAAATATCAATACGAAAGTTGGAACGCCGCTTTTCAAACTTCTCGTGTTAAAATTACACTTCATAGTTAAAAGAAAAAAGTTCTGAAATAAAGAATTAAGTGTTTTTTGAACATGGGCATGAGGCCTTTTGTAAGGTACATCCGGCGATGAAACTACCGGATTATACCAGAAACTAATTTAAAGCTTTTTTTTCTTCTTTATTTTTACATGTATACCAGCTGGCACGGAGAGGGGGGGGGGGGACTTCCTCTGAAGCTGTTAAACATCATAAATACATGAAGGTAAGGCATGTAACCATGTACATACATACATAAACTCGTCTCACACTTTCATTCATATTTTTTTTTTTTTTTTTTTAGTTTAAACATGCTGGAATAAAACTAGCCATCTATCTATTGTTGCATTTGCGGTATATTATTTAAAAAATAGAGGTGAGAGGTTCTCAAACTGGTCATTATTAAATAAATTGAACAATTATCTCAGAAGTCTCTAGCGATAATACTAGGGGCTCAAAGCGGAACAAAATGTCACAAGGTTTTGCAGTTAAGGGGACAAGGGACCTTTAAAATCATTTTTTTATATTTTTAAAATTACACTTTAAATATTATTCAAGGGCACATTATATGCATTATAACATGTATTTATTACAAAAAAACTTTTTTTTGTTTGAAAAAAATATGGAAATTTGTGTAATATTTTAGATTTATCGCGAACTTTTCAAAATGTCCCAAGCGCATTCCATATCAATGAAAATCTCCAATATTATTTATACTAGTGTGATTTACATATATAAATAAAACTGTGCATTGAATTTTATATATCTGAATATAAAGGTAAAAAAAAAATATTTTTTAAATTTTTCTGAAATTTTGAGAATTTTGAACCTATTTTTACAATTAACTACATATAACTTTTACAATTATTTTTTTTTCAAAAAACCATGCACAGTTTAATGACATACATTATAATAAATAACTATAAAAAATTTCAAAGCATTCAGGGAAAAAATAATGCGCATGGAACATTTTGAAAAGTTCTCGTTAAATCTAAAATATTACAAAAATTCCCCGATTTTTTTTCCAAAAAAATTTGTTTTACATATTTTATGATAAATATATGCTATAATGCACATAATGTATCCTTCAATAATATTTAAAGTGCAATTTAAAAAATATTTAAAAAAATGATTTTCAAGGTCCCTTGTCTCCTTAAACTAAAAAAGCCACGGTCAATTATTGTCCAAAATCTCATGTAGTTTTAATATTCAATGAAATTTTACATTCTATTATGTTCATATTGCATTTTTATTACGTCGTATATTTTGTCTGAACCATCTATTTTTTACTTTAAGATAGTGACTATTTTCTTTTATCTTTATCATTTTAAAAAATATATCATATTTTTAATTCTTGTTTATTCCTTTTGCTGTTATCGTCATATTATTTGAGTATTGGTGAGCGTAGCTTGCAGACTGTAGAACCCTCTAATATTTTAAATAATTGCAGTTTGTTGTTATCAAAAATTTATTATTAGCTGTTGCATACTTTATCATTTCAGGCATATAGACTTGTATAGGAAAAGATAATCAGCACCACACAGTTTATTATAAAACGTCTTCTCATTAAAATTTCATAATTGTGAAACAATTATTTAAAAAGAAGCTATTGATTATCATATTTATTTTTTGAATGGATATTTTAAAGTCAGCGATAGTTAGTCAATCCCACTGTAAGTATGAGTGCAACAGGGCCCCCGTAAACATCTGTGCCTAGAGCCCCTTAATTTGTAAATAGGATGAATGAAATAATGAAGTGTGAGGGAGGGGGGCGTCAGAGAAGTTCAATCTGTTCGCTCCCTGGACAAACATATGTAGAACTCCGTCCTTTCACTTTTTATTAATGATGTTTATAAATAATTACAATTTCAATCTTAGAATGACATGCTTCGTACAAGGCCGTAGCTAAGGGGCTGCTATGGGTGGCTCAGCCCCCCTAAAATATTTTGATCCCCCCCCCCCCACCCTGGAAAAGATTCCAAGGTCACTCAATGAATTACTGTTCCGAAAACCCGAATTTTTAGTTTTGAGACTTTTTCACTGTTTTGCATTAATACTAAATTGTAACTAAAATAAGTGTTTCAACATTCGCCCATCCTATAGGAAACTAACATTATATTTAATATTGCACCAGTTATACACTCAAAATTTTCCTCATCATCATCCTATACTTTTCTTAGCTTAAAATGAAGACATGATTGATTACAAGAGTTTAATAAGAAACGTAGTACCTACAATGTGAATAGGCACTAATTTATCTGTCTGAGTCAGAGATGGAGAGAAAAAAAAAATGTGAGCCCCCCCCCCCCCTATTGTTCACTTCTAGCTACGGCCCTGTGCTTCGATATCCAAGATTCGAAATAATTCAATTAGATTAAAACACTTGCTCTGAAGTCAAATTTCAGAAGACATAATTCAGTAATAATCAATTATATTGCATTAATACTCAATAGCGAAGAGGTTATGAATTATCCTTAGATTTCGAAAAGTTTTTGTGGAAAGAGAACGGTCCTATGACATCAGAGAATGTAACCATACTTTGCAGCATTTAAATATCGCAAAGTTATTTAGCAATCCTAATCTGAATAAAATAGCAGTATGAGTTAACACAAAGATCCATAACTCAATATCAAACTCATCAAGAACTATTGTTACCATCTGGTAATTGTAAGCAATCTTTTTTGTTGTTTGAGTATCATTATTTTTTTTAATCTCTTTACTTGAAATTCAGTAAGTACAATAAAGATACAGATTGCTTTTTTGAAAAAGTGATATGAAATTCCTTTTTTCATTTTAAAAGAAAACAATAATTCCATCCGTAATAAGTTATAATCCCTATAATATATATATAACTTACAATCCGTAATAAGTTAAAAAAAAATGAATGAAAAACAAAAGTACAACATGCTGTGTTCTGCAGGAAATATGCACTAGAATACGGAAAAGTTTCTGAAATTCACTACCTCATTTCTCCAAGAAAACATCATTGCATTTACCAGATATTAAAAAAAATTCAATAAAAATTCAAATGTATTAAAAAAAATGTTTTTCTGCATTCAATAACGCAACATTTCAAACACATTTCGTGAATCATTTTTAAACGTATCAATATGATACTTCAAAGCATCATGATTATTGGACTCATTTGTATTCGGTGATTTTTTTATCTTTTTACATTTACTGGTAAATGCACATATCTTTACTTATATAAGCCATTATTGTCTCAGGGTGGCAAATTTTGTCCCTTTCCTTCGCAGTGGCGCCCGAAAATTCGGTTCAAAATGCCCAATTTTAAGGCATTTTCTGAAAAAATAACTATGCCTTTATCGAAAAATGAAAATTAAAAAGTTCGATTACATTTCTTGATTAAGCACTTCTGTCAATAATAATAATAATAATAATAATAATAATAAAAAAAAAAAAAAAAAAAAAAAACATAAAGTAAAATAAACTAATATAAAATAAAAACATATAACAAACATAAAATAAATTTTAAACACTATCAAGAGAAACCTATTTTTTCAAATTGATTTAAAATTATTAAATAAAAGCAGTATTGAATTTAGGCACTTATCTCTGGGAGGGATTTCAGTGGCTCCGGGGGGGGGGGGAGGAGATCCATTATACAGTTCCGGGGGGAAATCGTACTTTTTGATCATTGAATACGGAAAATTTAAAATTTTCCGGGGAAAGGACATTTTATTGCTCCGTGGGGAATGTCTCCCCTTCCTTGCCACCCCCTGAATTCAACACTGAATTAAAGTACATTGATTTCAATCTAATATTCGTGCATTTGCTTCTGAAAAAACTTTTTTATAAGTTGATTAAAATAACCTTCTAACAATAACAGAAACACAGGTTAGCAGAACAATTGCAGAAAGGAATTAGAAACAAATATTTTATTATGAACTTGACACTACAAAAATATTGATAGCTCATTAAAATATTTTTACAAAGTAGGTCAAGATTTGTATATTATTTCAGCTAACTGAAAATTTGAAATACGAAACAATGTCAAATTATTGTAGCTTAGAATAATTTTTCTATTTAAGAAAAAGGAAATGAATCTTATTTTTTTTTCAATGTTTTCAAACTGGCATTTTCTGTGTTTTCTTAACAATTGAATTTAATATTGTAAAAATATTATGGAAGATTGTTTTATTCAGTCTTAGTTTTAGCGTTTCTTTCTTTTTTTTCTTTCTTTTTCTTGTTTTTTTTCTTTTCCTTTTTTTTTTTTTTTTTTTTTTGTCAAGCGTTTTAAGTAAAATATTTTTGTAAACAGGATACGATAAATGAATAGAATTCGAAATTGTTTTGTAGGTCAGATCAGAAATACTAGGATAACAATAATTAAAAACAAATATGTAAATAAACTTGACCTATTTTTTGTATGAATATTTTAGCGAAATATATTTTAGCGAAAAGGTATTTTAAAATTTTCAAGTAGTATGTAGACTAGTTAAAACAAAAATTAAAATCACGAAGTTTAATTGCCTGTAAGTGACAATAGATTTCATGTCTTTATTTGCCACGTTCGGACTTTTTTTCTTTTCTTTTTCTTTTTTCTTTTCTTTTCTTTTTTTTTTTTTTTTTTTTTTTTTGTATCGTGTTGTTTAAAAACGTTAGAGTAACATACACACAAAGAAAAAAAAAAAAAAAAAAAAAAAAAAGGCACTCCGGGAGTGCCGACAGAAGTGAAAACTTGAACAATTATGTGTGTATCTTTTTAGTCGTCTGGACATATTTTATTGTGCAGAAAATACTTTTAAATGAAGTGTTTTTTATTCATTATTATAAACTACTGCTACAAAAATTATATTACAATTTTCATTTAATGCGCTATTGTACATGAAAAATAATGCATATTATTTTACATACAAAAATTGCAATCTATTGCTTAAAACATAAATTTACAAATGCATGAAATATGAAATATCGTCAGTTGGTATTCTTTGAAATAAATACCCATAAAACTTATGAATTTTCATCCCCATTTCAACAATTCTTCCATCATCATCATCATCATTATTATCATTATATTCTAGATTTGATATTATAGGTTTATGGTAACTAAAATATATAGCAAACAATTTTGATTCAATTCTATTTAAATATCTTGTAATGACTGCATCAATTGTAATTTTTTATCTCTCTGTGCTAAGATTGCGATGGTTGGTCATTGTTAAATCAAATTTTCTATTTAAAAATTCAATTAATTGTAGATTTTCATCATCCACAAAGTTGATGTTGAAATCCCTACTCAAAATCATCGGCAAATCATCAAATCTCTTTCCAATTCTATCTTGAAGTAATGCAGAAGCCTCTTTAGAACAAATAAATAAATTTTCATACAAAAATTCTCATTTGCACTTAAAGACTTATCCGGTGAAATATAAATGGCAACCAATACAATTAGTTTTTCATTTTCAGAGTGGCAACAACAAACACATATATCACTGATATCAAAAACATTACTACTAAACATACTGATGTACCTCACATGCACATTCATATGAACTGTGGAAATATATGCCCATTACATCAAACAACCTTTTATAAATAGCTACTCCTGCTGCTGGACGACCGTATCTTCTGAAACTTGCAACAAATTGAATAGTAATCAAACAATATAACTTGTTAAACTTTAAATACAATTTTTTAAAAAATGGTTGGAAAGTGCAGCATAATCGATGCACAATATCATGATTTTTCTTTCTTAACTTTTTATTCCATCTGGTAACAGTATATTTTGTTAAACTTTAAATACAATTAAAATTTTTAAAAATGGTTTTGAAATGTAGCATAATTGATGTGCAATGTCATGTTTTTTCTTTCTTAACTTTTTATTCCATTTGGTATCAATTTATGTTGTTACTATTTAAATACAATCAAAAATTTAAAAAAAAAAGAGAGAAAAATGGTTGGAAAGTGCAATGTAATCAATGCGCGATGTCATACTTTTTCTTTCTTAACATTTTATTCCCTCTGGTAACAGTATAAGTTGTTAAGGTTTAAATACAATTACAATTTTTAAAATTGGTTGGAAAGTACTGCATAATCAATGTACAATATCATGTCTTTTCTTTCTTATCATTTTATTCCATTTGATAACAATATAAGTTGTTAAACTTTAAAAACAATTGAATATATATATATATATATAAAAGGTTTAAAAGTGCAGCATAATCGATGTGCAATGTCATGTTTTTCTTTCTTAACTTTTTATACCATTTGGTATCAATTTATGTTGTTACTATTTAAATACAATCAAAAATTAAAAAAAACTGAAAAAAGTGGTTGGAAAGTGCAGCATAATTGATGCACAATGTCATATTTTTTTCTTTCTTAACATTTTATTCCTTCTGGTAACAGTATATGTTGTTAAACTTTAAATACAATTATAATTTTAAAAATTGGTTGAAAAGTGTAGTATAATCGATGAGCAATGTCATGTCTTTTCTTTCTTAACTTTTTATTCAATTTGATAACAATGTAAGTTGTTAAACTTTAAATACAATTGAAAATTTAAGGAATTGAAAAAAATGGTTGGAAAGTGCAGCATAATTGATGTGCAATGTCATGTTTTTTCTTTCTTAACTTTTTATTCCATTTGGTATCAATTTATGTTGTTATTATTTAAATACAATAAAAAATAAAACTTTTAAAAATGGTTTTGAAATGTAGCATAATTGATGTGCAATGTCATGTTTTTTCTTTCTTAACTTTTTATTCCATTTGGTATCAATTTATGTTGTTACTATTTAAATACAATCAAAAATTGAAAAAAAAAAAAGAGAGAAAAATGGTTGGAAAGTGCAATGTAATCAATGCGCGATGTCATACTTTTTCTTTCTTAACATTTTATTCCCTCTGGTAACAGTATAAGTTGTTAAGGTTTAAATACAATTACATTTCTTAAAATTGGTTGGAAAGTACTGCATAATCAATGTACAATATCATGTCTTTTCTTTCTTATCATTTTATTCCATTTGATAACAATATAAGTTGTTAAACTTTAAAAACAATTGAAAATATATATATATGTATATAAAAATGTTTAAAAGTGCAGCATAATCGATGTGCAATGTCATGTTTTTCTTTCTTAACTTTTTATACCATTTGGTATCAATTTATGTTGTTACTATTTAAATACAATTAAAAATTAAAAAAACTGAAAAAAGTGGTTGGAAAGTGCAGCATAATTGATGCACAATGTCATATTTTTTCTTTCTTAACATTTTATTCCTTCTGGTAACAGTATATGTTGTTAAACTTTAAATACAATTATAATTTAAAAAATTGGTTGAAAAGTGTAGTATAATCGATGAGCAATGTCATGTCTTTTCTTTCTTAACTTTTTATTCAATTTGATAACAATGTAAGTTGTTAAACTTTAAATACAATTGAAAATTTAAGGAATTGAAAAAAATGGTTGGAAAGTGCAGCATAATTGATGTGCAATGTCATGTTTTTTCTTTCTTAACTTTTTATTCCATTTGGTATCAATTTATGTTGTTATTATTTAAATACAATAAAAAAAATGAAAAAAAGTAGTTGGAAACTGCAGCATAATCAATGCACAATGTCATACTTTTTCTTTCATAACGTTTTATTCCATCTATTAACAGTATAAGTTGTTAAACTTAAATACAATTATAACTTAAAAAAACACACACGGACATTCGCGCAAGCGCCCTGTGCCGCCTAAACGGAGCAGCACACTCAGGCACGGTAGAAAGAGTGGGAGATACTAGTTCCTCTCCCTTCCCCTCGATCTTACGCTTTTTCGATCAGCATCACGTGACCCTGACGCGAGTTTGGAAGTTTTTACCCATACAAAAAGTGCTCAGTGCCGCTAAAGAAGTTTTCACTTCAAAAAAAAAAAAAAAAAAAAAAAAAAAAACTATATGTATAGGGAAATATGAAGATGAAACCACACATGATTTGTAGTTCCAAAGTATTTCTGGCCTGAAGATTCTGCTTTGGTTCTACAAATTCCATTTGTATTCATTTTAATTATTTATCTTTCCCCTCCTGTTCAATATGATATAAGATATTAAATTCAATGGCTCATACATCAAATACCATTCTCGATTCCATATCATGTTAATAGTTAGGTCTAACAATTTTATGTGTTTACGTTAAACAATGAGTTTGAAAATTTCGCATTACTAAGCAATAGAATTTGAGAACCCTTCTAATGTTGCTCTCAAATCCAAAAAAGATGCTTCTTGACACATTTCTGAATTAATCAAAAACCTTTCAAATCCGCAGGTGTCATTATTCAGAAACTATGTAATCAAAAGACGTTTTTTCCATTTTTTTTTTTTTTTTTTTTTTTTTCTAAAGGCAGAAGATCTATTTAAAAATACTGTCAAATTGTTCGTTTAGAACCTAATTCCTAATATAGCAATGAGATTGAGCGGAAAAAAAAATTTGTCATGTGACAAAAATTGCTTAGACTCGATAAGTGATTTATTCTCGAAAAATGTAAAACGATATTCGATTCCAAATTGATTCACTCTGCCAATTTTATATCTTTATGTTTAAAATGTTTCGAGTTGTTGCGTGGGGAATTTGAGAAGACAAGGCACCTTCAAACTCATGTTTAATACTTTCAAACAAAGTTGAAAGGTGTTTATGGTTTCGATTTGACTGGCCGTCCGGCCGCGTTCTAACTCTCATAAATATACACGGATTGTCATTAAATTTTTGGAAGTTATTGACGTTTACTCTAGCACGAATCCCATTTCAAATAAAATTTCTAGCATAATAAGTTTATTTAGAGGGATAGTCAAAAATATTGCGTTGCATCACGGCCTATAGGAAAAAAATAGTTTCAAATGAATTTTAAAGATATTATATCTTGTCAAATATATTAAAATTTATATGCATTTACGAAGTTCTCTAAAATACGCATTCTGTAAAGTATGCGGTAAAAAGAATAGTTATTATTCATTTACAGGGCCACATAAAATAATTTCATTACATCATGATTAGGGGAGCGGGAGATCGTTTGCGACATATTTTAATTATGTATTTTATCAGTTAATGCAGCTTTTTATTTATCTGTCAGTGAATCTTTCCTTCGGCAAGCAGTCTCAGCAACCGCTTATACTAAATGGGATAATTTCTGTTCCGGTATTCCCCTCGCATTAGCATATTTAAAAAGTGACATTATTAGTGATTCATATGCAGTCGCACAACGAGTGGAAATGAATATTTTCAACCCTTCCCATTGATCTCAGGTTATTGTAGAGAATTTCAAAATGCACTGACAATTTTCAAAATCTTGTAAACATCACGATACATGTGATGACTTCAAAGATTTCGTTGATGCAAACACCAGATTTTTAGTCATCACCAAACCTACCCCGAGACATAAAAGCTACTTTATAACTATCAGTTACACAAGTCAGGTACGGAATACAGTCACAACGAGTCGTGACCCTTTGATCTCATTTTAAACGATGCGTGGTGTCAGATACTTTTAAAGATAAATTTTCAAGATGTAAATGAAAAGAAGTAAAAGAAACAAGTTGGAAATTGCATGCAGCAAATGAGGGGCGAATGTATTATAGTAAAATTTTTAAGCACTATAAGAAGTATTTAAAATATACAGTAATTCGTGTACAATACAGTATCCGAAATATTTTGGTTCAGGACTTTGTGTAACAGTATACTGTACTTCGGATACAGTCGAAGTATTTTGCATATCCCTGTAAACAGTGTTCTCGCTGACATTTGGCTAACGTTAGTAATTTGGCTAATTAAAAATAAAAAACATTCGCCAAATGAAAAAAGTATTAGCCAAATAGATTCGCCGTGTAACACAAAAGAAAATTATCTTTAACTCTTTAATGTACCCCCTTTTTTAATATGTTCTAAAATAACCTAAGTTTTTATAACTGTGACAGTGATTGTTATTAATCTAATTTCAACTATCTGCTACAAATATAAAAAAATATGTGTATATATGTATATTATATATACATATTATATATGTATATTATATATACATATTATATATGTACATTATATATACATGTTACGTATGTATATTATATATATATGAATATGTATGAAAAACGAAAGAGCAAAATTTGAGCACTAGCAATTTGGCGAATCGAATCGCTTGTTTACTCGCCAAATGAAGAATTTAGTCGCAATTTGGCGCATTGGCGAGCGACAGCGAGAACACTGCCTGTAAATACCCAATGCTTTCTATTATACAGGAATTAACTTGTCACAAACCTCAGCAACGTATCTATTTTATAAAATGTGAAATGCAGTTTAATACAATTAAAACGCATCTCAAGTAATTTTTCTCCTTATACCATTATGTAATAGAATAGTTTTCTGTGGCTCTGTGTATTAATAAAAAAAATTCTTTGCACCACAGACTGTATAGAGCGTATATAATGGTATAGATTTCATAGATATACATAATTTATTATGTTCGAAAGAGTGTAACACCTTTAAAATGCACTTGAAACTATTTTTTTCCCAATGGTCATAATGTAGCGGAATAATTTTGATTGTTCCTGTAATTGATCTATGCATCCAACTGTCATAAAATTTGAAACGACTCGACAAAATTATGTACTAATTATATAATTTAAATTTCAAATGATTCGGTTGGGTAGTTTTCGCATTGTTATATACGGACGGACGGAGTGAACGACCACTATAGGTGCTACGTATTTAGATAATTTTGAACGCCCCTAAAAACGATGCTTTTACAGAAATGCACCATAAAAATAATATTGCACTCATGAGGACGGACTTCTCATAGTTTCTAAGATTTTATTATTATTATTGGTGAAAAAGTTTTCAGATATTGCATTGCTGTGAAATTTTTATTAAGCTTTATACGAGACGCATTTAATGCTAAAAAAACACACGTTTCATTTGAAGTTCAAGAAATTCTAAGTAATAGAAACAAAGTAACTAAATAAAACAACCAATTAAATTCCAGCACAATGCACTTACAACAATCAAATGTTAGTTTCTTGGAAAAAAAAAAAAAAATACTGGGGCTCTAATAATTTGGAATAATAAGGATGATAGTGTCTCAGCTCTTGCGCCCCTTTTACCCGCAAAATTATATTTCATACAATATGCAAAAAAGTAATTTCGTCTTCAGCAACAGAAAAATTTTAATATACCTATACTATATATACATATGAACATTTATGTATGTATATCGATATATTTTATATATACGTATGTATATTCATTAATAAGATTTCTAAGAATTTAATTTCAGCTTAATATGTGGTGTGTATAAAAATCTGGATTATACAGGGTATTCAAAAGAATTCAAGTACATTCCCCTCATTTGGTAAGGTTTTACTGAAGGTGAATTTTCAACTGTGCTAGGAGTTTTCATACTAAACTAAATTTTTGTACACTATGCAAAATTTGTACAAATCTCTAAATCATATATAGAACTGTACAAAAATATTGGAGTACATTGTATAGTGATTGTTGAAATCTGGATTTCAAATGTGGTATACATTTTCTAAAATGTTAATTTAGGTATCCTTTTTAATTTTATTAAACTTAGAACTTTTGGAAAGTATTGTATAATCTGTGTTTAATGCTTGATTTGTTTGCTTGTTATCATTATTTTCTTTCTTTCAATAAGGACTTGAATTATAATAATTTATGATATGCTCTGAATTTTCTTGTAAAAAAGTGATTACCAAAATCCCACTTCAAATCCGCTACACGCTTTACAGAGAGTTTCGATCTAATTTCCCAGAACTAATTACCATGCCGGTTAAACGTTATTAGCATCTAATCCCGCTATACTCAGATAAAATTAATCCATGTAAAATTTGTTTACTTAAGTATTTACAATCGAAACAAGAAATTTTATTAAAAATTACTCATATCCTATTTTTTAATAACAGTTAATAGAGGTGAAATTACTTTCGTTTCCTGGTTTCAAAGAATAAGGGAATATTTTAGATTGATGATTGATTGATTCAGTTATTTATTGAAAAACTATTTGTTTAACAGGAAAAAAATAGTATTACATTGTTTTTGCCTTTTTTTCTGATTCATTTATTGTTTTATCAGCAAAACGCATTATTTTATTTTTTAAAATAAATTATACACTATTCGGTCAATTATAATATGTTGCGAAACTTCTGAAACCTCTATAGATTTATTTGAGCGGATAATCATATTAAAATATGTTCTTTATTTGAAATGAAAAAGATTTTGGATTATCTTAAAAAAAAAAATTTAAGGTAATGATAAATATTTTACCCTTTTTAGGTGCGTTCGTAATTATATAAATACGTAGCACCTACAATTGCCGTTCAGTCCGTCCGTCTGTCCGCATATAACAACGCAAAAACTACCCAACCGTATCGTTCGGAATTTAAAATATATAATTATTACATAATTTTGTCGAGTCGTTTCAAATTTTATGAAAATCGGAAGCATAGTTTAATTGCAGGGACAATCAAAAGTATTCCGTTACATTACGGTCAATGGGGAAAAAAAGTTTCATGTGATATTTAATGATGTTGCATTCTTTCGAACATAATAAAATTGATATGTGTCTATGAAGTGTATACCATAATATACATTATGTACAATATGTAGTGCAAAAAACATTTGTTATTGATTCACAGGGCCACACAAAAGTATTTCATTACTTAATGGTATAGGAAAAACATTGGTCGGTACGTGTTTATTTAAATACCACACAATATATTACAATAATTTATGTTATGCTCTGAATTTTCTTGTAAAAAAGTTATTACCAAAATCACACTTCAAATCCGCTTTAATCGCATTACAGAGAGTTTCGATCTAATTTTTCAGAACTAATTGCCATGCTGGTTAAACGTGAACTAGCATCTATAATCCCGTTATCTTCAGCAAATTGAAATGCATGTAAGAAATGTTTACTTAATTATTTACAATCGGGATAAGAAATTTTATTAAAAATTGTTCATATCGTATTATTCGATAATAGTTAATAGAAATCAAATTATTTTCGCTTCCGGGTTTTAAAGAATGAGGGAATGTTTTTAGATTGATGCTTTTTAATTCAACTATTTATTGAAAGACTAGGGTAACATCCCCAGTAATTGGCACTTTAAGAATTTGTCTTTAAACTTACTTCAATTTTCATTACAAAGAAATAAGATATTGGAAATATTTTTAAATCAATGAATGCATATCTGTGCATCTATTTTGCCCACTAAAAGCAAAAAAAAAAAAAAAAAAAAAAATTGGAAAAGTATTTTTATAAAAATATATTTATAAAAAGTTGCTGAAATCACCAGTAATTGGCACCTAGAGCACCAATGTATGACACTTTGTGATCCAGTAATTGGCACAAGTTTATATTTAAAAAAAACTTTACATTTTGCATTGGGCTTAATCGCTTTAAATGAATTTACTGTAGATGAAGATGACATATTTCAGGTTTTTGAGAGTAAGAAATCAGCATATTAGTCTGAAATGTAAACACTTTAAAACAATACAATATACTTATATTAATACCCAGTAATTGTCATGCTGTCCCCTGTAATTGTCATATGAAGCTTTAATGGATTCCAATTACAGATAATATTTCATATTTTCAAATAAAAACAAATGATAAATAAAATTAGTCTATAACTTTAAAAGTACTTCCAAAATAAGTGGTTTAATCTCAAATACCTTGCTAATTCCTTGTAATTGGAATAAGTGTCAATTACTTGGAACTAGCAAAATTGAAGCACCATTAATTGGCATCTATCATTAATTCAGAAATCCAAATATTTGTGTCGAAAATACATTTACACAATTAAAGTAACCCTTTTTAACTAAACAAAACTGTTATCAATTAAAATTTAAAATACATTATAAATCAAATAATAATGAATTGAAAAGCATGCCTTCCTTAAACCAAATAAGAAGCATTTGCAACAAAAATGGCTAATTTCATACAAGCCATAATTGTTTCTCTTTCCTAGGCACTATTGTCATCTAGTAGCATAAATCAAAGTTATAATCTTTAACGTAAATGACAATGAGCATATAACTGGTATATGGTCTTGCATTTTTAAAAGACTGGATATAAATCTTATTTTAGGACATGTTTGTAGGATGTGCCAATTACTGGGGATGTTACCCTATTTGTTTAAGAGGGAAAAAAACAGTATTACATTTTTTCCCTTTATTTATTTATTTTTCTTATTCGTTTATTGTTTATCAGTAAAAAGTATTATTTTGCTTTTCTTTTTCGCAATAAGTTATACAATATTCGATTAATCATAATGTGTTGCGAAAATTTTAAAACTTCTATAGGTTTATTTGAGCGGGTAATCTTATTTAAAAAAATACTTTAATTTGAAATTAAAAAGATTTTGTCGATGATGGCTGATGGATGGATGAAATGCATTTTTAATTATAATATGCACTTTTAACTAAACATATGCATATTATAGTGTGTGTATAAATGTTATAGTTTATACAGTGCTACACAAAAGAGTTCGTAAAGATTACTGGAATATGAGCGTAATTAAAGGTAATTTAAAAATAAGTTATGCATTTTTAAGCTGAAATGCATTCAGTTTAATTAGAAATGTTTGTAGATTATAGATAAAATGATATACAGGGTCACGCAAGGAATTGGATATAGGTAGCCAATGGATGATAATTTCTAGAAATGTGGTTTAAGTAGTTTTAAGAGTGTTTTAGTTTGAACTAAATTTTAGCTACGTACTGGCGTGCAATAAAGGTGCTAGATAAACGACAGACCTGAACAAAAGTATTCAAGTATGTTTCCATGTAATAGTAATAAATAGCTGAAGGAGAAATTTCAACCTGTGATGCGTTTTTTCACTAAACTAAATTTCTCCATTGTATAGTATATACATATCAACCGTCATATCAAATATAGACTTGTTCAAAAATATTGGAATACATATTTTGCTATAGGCAGTAACATCTTATTTCCCTAAATAACGAAGTTTTGTTAAAGATTTCAGGAAGTGTTGAAAAGTGTTTCATAATCTATTCTTAATGCATGATTTTTCTTACTTCTTAATACCTAGACCACTGTTGAATTCCAACGCTTTTACTTAATTTGCCTATGGAAATACGTTTCTGTATGAAAATTTTTTGCAGAATATCTAAATCTATATAGCCCACAAAAAATTTATCTTTAAGATATATCTCACAGTAAACTGGCAGGATTATACATTTCAGTTTAGAAGGTTTGAAAAGGCTTTTTAAAACTGTTTCTAAAAGAGGGAGTGTTATTCTATTGTTAAAAAAATAGCAGTGGAAGGGGGAAAAATCAGTTTTTGTTTGACCCTTTGGCCGCATGAAAAAGAGACCGTTCTGTGTTATATCATTTTCAATAAAATCCGTTAGAACCGGAATTTTGTTGCATAACGTAATGCAGTTCTGTTATATAACATATAAGGGGGAAGCGATTCAAACAGGCAGGTGCCTTCCGTTTGTAATTCTGATCGGATTTTTTTATTCAAAAGTCGCTTAGTCAAAGCAGGTATTGTCGTTATGATACAAGAATAGATTTCCCCCCCCCCCCCTCTGACATCGCCACTCGTGTCTATGCCGCATGGGGTGAGATCAGTTGCAAAACAATGTATGAGAAAGTTTTCCTTGTTTATTTAACAAAGAAGATTCATTCATTTTTATAGGAAAAAGTCAAGCATTAAAAAGGCGTTCCAATCGTGTTAAAGGAGACACGCTTTTTTACTATAGTTTCATTCAAGGATGTAGTCCTGCGAAAAAAAGTGGGGGACGATCATAGTGTTTAACATTAGGATCCGTATCAGGTATCACCCATATAAGGCAAACTTGATTTTGGATCTTGCTTTTTATTTTAAATTCCTCAATGAATATTTGTAAAATTTAACTAAAATTAAAAAAAAAATAGAAATTAATTAAAATTAACTTAATCAGAATTTCTTCTCTGTTAGTCACAAAATAGCTAAAAACCTTTTTTCGTGTCGAAAAATTTCTGGAATAGGAATTAGGATTCAGTAACACTACTTTATGCATAATATAAAAGAACTTTTTTATTTTTTCACTCGTAAACGAAGCAGTTCTACAAATCATTTGCAAAATTGACAGTACTATAGCAAAGTTAAAGAATAAGCATAAAATTTTGTTGCAAACTAAACAAACTTCCAGAGATTAAAATATGGACAGATGGGGGAAAAGTAAGCGATCAGACAGCAAAAACACTTTTCAACTTCGTTGGAAATATCAAAAATCAATGCCTTATTTCATTGTCAATTTTTTTATGTGTTCATCCTTAATAATGATGATGTTGATAATACTAGAAATACTGCGTCCTCCGTGTGTCAGACACCCCCCCCCCCTGAAAATAAAAAAAAGGGGGACACTCTTGATAAAATAAAAAAGTAAGGGAACGCCGTCCACCTGCGTACCCCCTCGACTATAAAACTGGTTACACTTCAGTATATTTTTTGGTATATAATGTTACAAAATGATAGAACTCACTTCTTATCATAAAACTAGACTTGTGTAATCTCTGGTGTTGTTTAAAAGCAATTTTAGGGAAATTTGTGAAAAAATGTATCGTAATTTATACAGCCATGGAAAAAATTATAAGGACACGTTGGAAAATGAATAATATGTGTTAAAGTGTTATATCAACTGTATCAATATGTGTTAAATCAACTGAAAACACAATCAAACGTTATTTATTACTCGTAATTGGCAAACATTATGGACCGATTAATATGAAATTAAATTAGAATAAAATTTATAAAACA
Organism: Maratus speculifer; assembly: GCA_964019185.1. Classification (NCBI taxonomy): domain Eukaryota; kingdom Metazoa; phylum Arthropoda; class Arachnida; order Araneae; family Salticidae; genus Maratus; species Maratus speculifer. The sequence continues at coordinate 305,538,435 of OZ025295.1, read as the reverse complement.
CAGATGAATAGAAATACATGACGTGAATCATGGAAAAAAAATATAAGGCAATGACGAAATATTTGTGGTAGTAACTCATTATTCTATAAAATCACCTTTATTTTCAACGACCCTTATTAATCGTGCAGTCATTGATTCAGAAAGTCCAATTAAATTTTGTTTAGAAATGTTTCTTAATGCTAATTAGGTAACTGATATCAATCTGTCTATATTTGCTTATGGTGTGTCATACTTGCATACTTCTTTGGCTAAAATGCCTCACAGATTCTCTATGAGGTTTAAATCATGTTTTTTTGGTGGCCAGTTCAAAAGTTAGAAAGAATTGGTCGCGAAACATGGACATACACATTTAAAATTTCATTGTCTTTTTGAAACAAATAATCACTATCTGTGATAAGGAGCAATAATTTTTCAGCTAACAAATCCACATATGATTTTGAATTCATATGACCTCGAATGTACAAGATTAGTGAATATTCCATTGGCTGAAAAACTTGCCAACGCAATCACAAAACCCTCTTCCCAATTGGTGTTTTTTTTTTTTTTTTTTTTTTTTTTTTTTTTTTTTTTTTTTTTTGTTTAAAAGAGGTTTATCTTTTTGCAAGTCCTGGCAATAATGAAAAATACCCTCTGGCGCGTCCAAAGTAAACTTTTTTTCGTTTGAAAATACTGTATCTTTCCAGCGAATTTTAAAAGAAACGTGTTTCTAAGCAAATTCTAATCTAAGCTTCTTAGGCAGTTTTGTAAGAGGTAGACGTTACCGTAATTTGACATATTTAACATTGGTATTCTTTTGCAGAACATTATACATACTGTTCAGCTAGTGCATGGTAGATTCATTTCTGTTTTAATTTGAGTAGAACTTGCTGTTTTTTAGGGAAGCTCGAAGCGTAATTCCAAGTTTTTGGCGCATAGTCAGAGAAACTGGTCTACTTGTATACTGCTTTTTGCAATCATTTTTTGGATTCTTCAGCAAATTATGCATTACGGTTTTAGATCTGTTTATATTCCTTGCAATTACGCGTCTGTTCATTCCATATTTTCCTTATACAAAAACGTTTCTCTTTTCAAATTCAGTTGGTGTGTGCTTTTTCGCATGATGAAAAGAGGAGATAAACTGAACAATTTTACTGCGCAACAGTTTTAGGTCACTTTAAACAATCCTATAATATTACCAAAGAGGCAAAAATTTATTTGCGATTTATAAAAAAAATCCCTGTCCTTATCATTTTTTACGAGTAGCAGCCTATTAAAACTTTTTTAATTCATCCTTTTAATGTTTTTTTCAAATTTTTAACTTACATTTTGTTTGAAAACGCTCGATTTCAAGCATTTTTATCATACAAATATTTGCATATTTTTTTTCCTAGCCAAGCGGCTCCTACATTAGAAGATTTTGTGCTTGTCCTTATAATTTTTTCTATGACTGTAGACTATAAGGAGAAACTGCTATACTGCGAAAGCTCTGCACTTGTTGTAAAAGAAGTTTTACAGGAACTTCAAGGCTTTTCCTATCCCATGGAACACGTTTTCCTTTTACCAGTTTTAACTCATTTTCAGTGATTTTTCTTTAAGCAATTATTTTAAAATAACCATCTTTTCTAAGTGGCGATGCAGAGTTATACGAATTAATATTTCCGGTTGTACATAATTCAAGATCATATACAGTTGGCAAAAAAAGTATTTGTACACTGTAAAATTTTTTATTTTTAACTAAATAAAAACAGATATTTTGTCAAAAATAGTTTTAATACAGTCTGTTTACCGTGTGTTTTAAATTACACAACAGAAAATATCGATAAAGATGTAAAATAATTTTCTAATAGGAAAAGTTAAAAAATTTCTTGCAAAAAAAGTATTTGTACATTTCTCCATCCTGATAAGTACTGTGTTTTATAGTGTTTATGGTTCAAAGGACTACTTTTACAGAAGCTGTTAATAATTTTTAACTTCATATCATATTTGTCTGACATTTAATCTAATTTGATCTTGAAGTAATTGAGTATAGAACCTAAAACTAGAGAGGCACCTCTAGATATATGAAATCCTATGATTGAGCATAATAAAAATTTAAATTCGCAACAAGAATTTGTAAAAGCTATTAAATTATCATTTACAAATATTGGATGTATAGTGAGAAACTATGAATAAATTAAAAGTATCGAAATTCAATGAAAACCAGGACTTCTCAGCAAACTAACAATGAGGGAAAAAGGGAGTGTTGTTAAAAAAGCTTTAAAAAATCCTATGCGTTCGGTTCAAAAATTTGCTAGAGACCTTGCAACATCTTCTCGCATCCGAGTAATACCTCAAACAATAAAAAATATTCTTCTCAATGCAGATTTAAAAGGAAGAACCTCAAGGAAAAATCCATTCATCAACGAAACAAATAGGCGAAAATGCATAGTATTCGCTTTCGCATACAGAAGTAAATCATTGGATTTTTGGAAAACAGTAATTTTTTCTGATGAGGGAAAATTCGGAATTTTCTTACCACCAAGCATTCGAAAAAATTGGCCTAAAAATAAAACTGTTCTAGATCCAAAACGTATACTTCAAACTATCAAGCATGTTGGGGGGAATATTATAGTTTTGGGTGTATAGCTTCTAATAGAGCAGAACATTTAAAATTTATTGACAATGGAAGGACAGGTTTAACATACATTGATGTGTCGCGGCATAATTTATTAAACCGTGCCAAGAAATTATGCGTAGAGGAAGCTTTTCACTTTCTGCAGGATAACGACCAAAGCAAACTGCTGTGATTACCAGCACATGGTTACGACAGTACTCGAAGACGACTGGTAACTCCTCTAAAATCTCTAGACTTGAATCCAATAGAAAATTTGCAGATGCTATTGGATGCGAAAATCCGAAAAAAAATATACATCAGTAAAAAAAAAAAAAAAAAAAAAAAAAAAAACAGTTTTAAAGAAGCTCTTATTGTGTCATGGAATAACATTAACCAGACCGTTACAAAAAAGCTGGTAGAATCTATGTCACACCATCTAGAAGTAGTCATAAACGATAAATGAATTCACACAAAATATTAATTTGTATCATTTTACTAAATTTTCCTTAATTATATTACATTAATATAGTGTACAAATACTTTTTTTGCATTATATTTTTGTATATTTGTTTATTATAATGTAAAAAATCGATTCGTTTAATTTTGTTTTTGCTTCTATAATATTATAATGCATTAAATTAATGTATTACAGTATTTTTTGCTTAAATCTTTTGTTTAATTTCATTATAATTAAAAAAAATGAAGTGTACAAATACTTTTTTTGCCAACTGTATATTGTTTTTAGAGACAAAATTACTTTGAAATTAACAATATGAATGAGTAAAGGATATGCATGTACTTAGTACTTAAAGATTTATAATAAAGCTAACAGGAAATATGCTGATAATATTCGGATCTCTAGAAAAAAAGTAAATTTACTCTGCAAATAAATAAGCACTTTGTACTTTTTATAACTATGGCAATCTTTTATTTAAGAAAAAAAAAAGAAAGAAAGAAAAGAAAAGAAAAGAGAAAGAAAGAAAAGAAAAGAAAAGAGAAAGAAAGAAAGAAAAAAGGAAAAAGTATTACTTTTTTACAGCGATAAGAAAAATAACTAGCCGTTTGACGCAATTCTTGTCGCAATGATTTCATTTTTAAATTTTTTGTAGTTTGTTGTCAAAAACCAGTACATTTATTTATTTATTTATTTATTTATTTTTTGGAACGTAGTTTTAAAGGCGAAATATTTATTCATTATTTGTTGGGGATAGCCTTATTAATTTGTAAAATTCATTATATTTTTGTAAAAAATCACAAATTGTAACGAAAGATGAAATTCTGTGGCTCAAACTCAAATCGTGAATTTAATTAGTAAGCTATTTAACCCTTTCCGGCACGGGCAAAATCTGAACTAAAATGAAAAATTATCGACTAACACCGGAATTCACAAACGATTTTTTTAAATATTTTGAATTCCTTAATTGAAGCTTTTATTGTAAAAGCAAAATTTCACTAAAATATTACTGGTGCCGTTTGCAAGTTTGGAAATAAAATTAGGTATCCCAGACCGGGTACAGTGTGCCGGAAAGGGTTAAGTCCTTCTGATAAAGTTTTTCTCTCTGGTAAATTTGCTTTGTTCACAAATTTCACATTTTATAGCTTAAAAAAATAAAAATAATCAATGAAAAGTACTTAATGTTTTTATGAAATGAAACTTTGTAAAAAGGCCTGTTTTATTTTTAAAAAAATTAACACTTTTTAAATTATTTACTAAAAAGTAACTTATTTTTCCAAAAATAATATTTTTAAGATTAATTAAAATTTCCATTTCAGATTTCATCTAATTATATTTTGAGTTTAAGGCTTTTACAGAGCTAATATACTTTAATTTTGTTCTTTCCACTTTCTTTCTCTATTCTAGAAGAAACCCAATCCTACCTACGAGAAATATGCGAGCTTCAAGATTCGTTTCCTCGGAAACTACCCGACAAATTTTGATGTAATTTAGAATACATATACACTGGATTATGTTCACTTTATGACAGACAGTTTTTTTTTTTTTCGACTATTTTTTTTTAAAACTTTTTATGAAGCAATGGCAATTTTCAAATTTTTTTTCCTTTTTCCTTTTTTTTTTTTTCCCTGAAAGTACTACACTATAAAAAAAAAAAATTCCGTTAAAAAACGGAAATAGTACTGGTAATCTAGACGCCAGGTCTACTTCCGTTTTTTAACACAAAAAAATTTCCGTAAATTCCAGAAATAGTTCCTTTTTAGGTGCGTTCGTAATTATGTAAATACGTAGCACCTATTGTTGTCGCTCAGTCCGTCCGTCTGTCTGTCCGTCTGTCCGTCCGCATATAACAACACAAAAACTACCCAACCGAATCGTTTGAAATTTAAAATACATAATTATAACATAATTTTGTCGAGTCATTTCAAATTTTATGAAAATCGGATGGATAGATCAATTACAGGGACAATCAAAAGGATTCCGTTACATTGTGGTCAATGGGGAAAAAAGTTTCAAATGCATTTTAATCGTTTGAAATTTAAAACATATAATTATTGCGTAATTTTGTCGAGTCATTTCATATTTTATGAAAATCGGGTGGATAAATCAGTTACAGGGGCAATCAAAAGGATTCCGTTACATTACGGTCAATGGGGAAAAAAGTTTCAAATGCATTTTAATCGTTTGAAATTTAAAACTCATAATTATTGCGTAATTTTGTCGAGTCCTTTCAAATGTTATGAAAATCGAATGCATAGATCAATTACAGGGATAATCAAAAGGATTCCGTTACATTACGGTCAATGGGGAAAAAAGTTTCAAATGCATTTTAATCGTTTGAAATTTAAAACATATAATTATTACGTAATTTTGTCGAGTCATTTCAAATGTTATGAAAGTCGAATGCATAGATCATTTACAGGGACAATCAAAAGTATTCCATTACATTACGGTCAAAGGGAAAAAAGTTTCGAATGCATTTTAGTGATGCATATTACATTCATTCGAACATAATAGAATTGGCATGAATCTATGAAATATATACTAAAATATGCATTCCGTACAATCTGTGATGCAAATAATTTTTATTATTAAATTACAGGGCCACACAAAAGTATTCCTCTACATAATGCTATACGGGGAAACATTGTTTGGGGCGTGTTTTAATTATATTCAACTATTTCACATTTTATGAATAAGATATACGTTGCTGAATTGTAATAAAAATTACTTCCTGCATATTTACAGAAACACAAAGATTTCGACTACTATACTGTATCCGAAGTATGCTCTACTATATCAGCAAGATCTGAATATTTTCAAAACTTCGTGATCGGACAAACGCACCTCGTTTGCTACGTTCACGTGCAATTTTCAACTTGTTTTTTACAAAATATTTCCGTTTTTTTTATATTTCTTTATATAAAAATTTTCGAAGGACAAACTAACATCTTTGTAATTTTTATTCTTTACTTTTCAAAGACACTTTAACATCAGGGACACATTATATACATTTAATTTAAGCAACAATGAAGAAATGTAACTTACCTTCCATGGGGTTTGATCCCGGGACCTCTCCTGTCGTAGCTTGCAGTGGAATGCCATTACAACTGGATTATTCAAACCACTCTTTCAAATATCTTTAGTTATTTCGGATGCATTTCATAAAGTAAAGATAAGATTTTGAACGCAGGTTTATTTTTGTAGAGATAATATTTTTGTATTGAATGGATAATTCTAAATGTTTTACAGATTTTCTTTCCATAATTTCGAATATTTAGCTTATTAATTTTAGCTTTTTATGTATATAAAAATTAGTCTTTAAAATATTACATGCATGAAAGAATTTATTAAGAGTTTTGTTTCCTTCTTTTTTGGAAAAGTTTTAAAATTCTATTGTAATATTATTGATATTTATTTATTTATTTAAAAAATACTAACATTCTGAAAGAAAAAAAAACGTGCCTTTCAACAAATTATTTTAAGACGATCTAATGTAAACTCAATAAAGATAGTTACAATGGATAATAAAAATAAATTTCAGTCATTGATTTTTTATAACTTATGTAATCGCCAAAATTATGATAATTTCGGTAATATATTTCGATATATTTTTAATTTTATGTGCGAACTTCTTAATTTGAATAAATTAAAAAATTTATATATTAAAATTTAAAGTAGAATTTTTTTCCACTTTTTTAAAAATATCTTACGCACCTAAAAAATATATATATATATATGATATAAATAAACTAAACATTATTTTAAAATCATAATCAACTTTCCCTTTCAGCTATTTCAGACTTAAATAGAATTAATAAAATCTGATTTTTTTATTATTATTTTCTTAATATTATGAAAATTGGTTAGTTTTTTATTATTAAAACAGAATTAAATAGAGAAATGTTCTAGCAAATTGTTTAAAAAACATCATCTCGGTATAATGTTTTTATTTTCCTGATAGATGGCACCACTAAACTCTACTATTTTCGGAAAATTGATGGAACACTTCCGTTATTTATAGGGATTTGTGATTTCAAAATGTCAAATACGGAATTCTACTGTTTTTTCGATAAATGAAACTATTCCGTAAAATTTTACGGAAAAGTTTGTGTATATTAACAGATATTTTTACAGTGTATATATATATATATATATGTATAAACTGTCTACACATATGTCTTTATATTTATACTCTACCACCAAAAAAATTTTTTTTTTATCGAAATCGCTCGAGTACTTTAAGAGTTAATGGGCTTTTTAGCTGAAAAGTACAACTGTTCGAAGAGTTAAATTTTAAACACTTCTAATTTGTGTTAAGCACAGTTTTATCTAACACATGAATTTAAAGTAAATATAAAACATCTGGATAAAATTTCGTTACATATAATAAAAGAGTATAAAATGTTAGAATAAAATTAATGCCAGCGAGCGTGGAGCCTTCGTTGCGTCTTTCCTTAAAAATATTAAATAAGAAATTTGTAGAAAACACTAATATGGGACAATTCTAATTCTGTTCAGTTTTCGGCTCAAAGGTTGATGATCTATACCAGCCATACTCAACCTTTTTTTTACGCGGGACGCAAGCATATGTTTCAGATTTTAGGCGGGAAAATAACATAAGTAATCTAACAATGCAATATAACAAAGTTAATATTTTTACTAGATTTATCGCAGAAGTATCACCAAAGAATTTAATACCATTCTTTCCAAATAATAAACTTCGTTGTAGATTTCTGTTATTAAATGCTGTAGAAATATGCCGCGAAGTTTGCTATTTGAAATATATACAGTAAAGTATTTTCTGTGGCAAAATTAATATTCAACCCTAAAAAGTAATTATTAGCTATATAACATATATGAAACAAAATATTATAACAATGTTGAATTTCCTGGGAGATTTTCTGTAATACATCCATGTTTTTCTCAATATATATATATATATATATATATATATATATAAAATTGTAGTAATGTAAATGTAATTGTAAATGTACAGTGCCAATTTAATTTGTCATGATTTTTTATTATTGTTGAAGATTAAAAAATATGTACATCACTGTAGGACAAATAGGACTTACATGCAAAAGGAACTTGACTAAGCAAACAGCTTTTAACACAATCTTCAGTTAAAATGTGTCCTGTTATACATAATTATCTTCCAATGAAAATATTTAAAACAACGCTGAAGATCATAAACACTTTTTTATCCCCATTTCAATTAATTGTACAAATATGTATTAACGTTTATGTGCCTCAGGCCGCGTATAAAATGTCACCGGGCCGTAGGCTGAGTATGGTTGATTGATCTATACTTATAAGAGTAATATCTGGAGCTGTGCTGTGTAGGACCTTTACCACGAATTATACTATGTCACGAAAGATGTAACAGCTGATAGTTATACTCTATCGCCTCTCAGTGTGACATTTTGTAATGACATTGTGGCGACTGATGACAGCCTTCGCAGGTTCAATTCGTGGAATGATAACAATGACACATGAAATTTGCAGTTGCGTGTCATGTGAAAAACACGATGGGGTATATTGGGCAGCACATTTTTTTTTTTTTTTAACTTTGAGCATTGTCGTCTTTGATCCTTTCCGGCGCGGACAAATTCTGTTAGCAAAATGAGAAATTATCGACTGACACCGGTATTTACAAGCGACTTTTTAAGAAATCAAGAAATCCTTAATTTAAGCTTTTATCTCAAAAGTAAGATTTTATTAAAATATTATTCGTGCCAATTGCAGGTTTGGAATTAAAATTAGGTGTGTCCAGACCGGACACACTGCTCCGGAAAGGGTTAAGGCGGTTTTCAAATCCTCTGTTCAACCACTCGAAACTTTCTGACTTATATACTTCTTTACTCATAAATATATAAATGTAGTAAAATATGTAATTCTATAATAATAATTACATAATATATAAATTATTATATATAAATAATCAAATTATAAATAATATTAAAAAATAAATATAAGAAATAGATTTGGAGTTTGTAGACCATCCCACCAGAAGAACAAAGAAGATTGAATTAAAATAATACATTTAAGTACCTAGTGTTTATATTCTAATTCTTCGTATCTCACAAAATATTTTCATTGAGGCAATGGCAGGTTTTGGAATAACTTTTAAAGACACCCCCTCCCCCCCTCATCTCAGTTCCGAGAGAGCAAAGACGCTCTAATTTCAAAAAATCATCTCAATTTAGTGTTTATATTCTAAGATTAACCATGTGTATTATTATCAGACTTACCTAAATATGTGATTTGTAAAAAGGTGCGCTTTTTTCCGGGACGCTTTGTCCCCTTCTGAGGGCTTCTTTGGTTCATTCACTTAGTTTTATATAAATTGAATATGGTATTTTATGTATAAATAAATACATTTTTATTGAAACTTCCTTGCTGTGGCATCTGCTGATAAATTAACACTGCAAATTCAATAAAGTTTTTTTTTTTTTTTTTTTTTTTTTTTTTTTTTTTTTTTTTACTATTTGGAAAAATAATTGTTGTTCTCGGTAGAGAATTGGAAAATCTGAAGTATATCTGAATCTTTTTATTGATTGAATTTCGCAATTAATTTTAATTTATTTTATTCGTTTCCTGATTGGTTTATGTTTAATGTCCAAAAATGGAATACTCCTGTTTTTATTTTATTCGTTTTCTGATTGGTCCATGTTTAATGTTCAAAAATAGAATACTTTTGTTGCCACAATGACAAAAAAGTATTAAAAAACTACAAAAAAAAAAAAAAAATAAATAAATAAATAAATAAATAAAAAATAATAAAAAAAAATTAATAACTTAAAAAACAAATTGAGATGTAGCTTTCAAACAAATGACATTTAAAAGTACATTTTTTTTTTCTCTATAGGACGTTTTAAAAATTGAAAATGTGTGATTTTTAGAAGTTTAAAAATTTGCAGTTACCGAAAATTGTAAAACTAAAATTTCATTTAAAATTTGTATATGATTAGTACAGGAATATTAATTTTTAATCCATGGCGTATATAATATAGGACACAAACCACGTTTTGATTATGATAAAAATTATGTTTATTATTATTTTTTTAAATATAGAATTTATTTGTAACTCTATAAAAGTTTAGTCTTTGAAAATATAATTTTCCAAATAGTCGTTGTAATTCGTAAAATTACATCTTTTTATTAATTATTTTATTTTATTTTATTTTATTTTTTGACATTTAAACACAATAAAATAACTGTCGGACGTTCCCCTCAGTCCACACAACTTTGAAGAATGTCCGTGGTAGATATAGCTGCCACCACCGATATTACTAGGTGATATCGGTCACCCACTGTGAGATTGGTGTAAATGAAGACTTACGCTAGTAACTGAATTATCAGTTTATTAAGAATATATGTACACACAAAATACGCTATTTACAAATATATACAACTACAACTCGAATATAGGCGATCCGGTTCAACATTAAATTAGATACCGTAAAGATTGGTTGTGTACTATTCCAATTACACTTTCCACCTCACACTCAATACACGTTAAATTCACTTTTTTGAAGCTCAACCTTGAGTCTCCCAACACAAGTATACTGAGCCTGCACTTCTTAGCCCAGAGCACTAAACACCAGGACGTCTGTGTCCTTTGCGCACCAGAAAACGCACACTTTACGCTCTTCCACACAGAGCAACCTCTAGGTACGAAACCTAGGTACCGAATCACTGATCTCAGGCAAACTTGCCCTCTCCAAATCACTGCTTTCCCCCACATGAACCCCTTTGGAGCCTCCTCATTGGACACATATTCCATTCTTTTCTTGCTTAGTGACATGCTGCTAATCTGCTCACCATCCGCATACTTCACTGACAGGTGGACATGCCTCTCAGCTATCTCTTTTCTCTAACACCCCACCTGTAAAGGATTATCTGGCAATTCCCCTTTCCACAAAGAAGGAATGTCACCTTGGAAATTCTGTACACAACCATACAATAAAAAATATTCAAATAGAGAAAGAGTAGACATTGCATTCCTTAGCACAGGTGCTATCAGATCCTGACACCCTCCATCTTAGCGGAAAATATGCCTTTTAGGGGCTAATTTTCCCCAAACATATAATAATATCGCAGAAGAGTTCAATAGTCTCTTTACAGATTTCTTCATTATGCTTATTACATAGGTATTTCCAGGTGTCTGAACACTATCTACTGACATCTCTACTGAACCTTGTACCAATATTAATATTACAAAAACATACACATGTTAATACAATATTATAAACACAAAAAATCAAAAAATATTTACATACACAAGAAAAAAAAAATTAAATGTGTGACGACATCCTTTTAAGGTTGTCCACTATTGGGTCGTTGATGTTGATGGGCTGGGTTGTTCTTCCCAGCTCTTTCTATGTAGCCTAGAAATTGCGTCAGCATTTAAATGTTGCGCTCCTGGTCGATGAGAAATACTCAGGTTCCAGCGTTGCAAGGCAAGAGCCCACCTAGTGAGTTTGGGTGATCTTGGGGTTGTTTCAGTGAGAAATTTTAATGGATTGTGATCTGTAATGATCTCAATTTGAGATCCATGGGTCCACTTTTCAAACTTCCGCAACCCGAAGAGAACACTCCAAGCCTCTTTCTCTATACTCGGCCAAGCACGCTGAGCCCCTGACAATTTCTGACTGGCAAAAGCTATCGGTTTATACTGACCCTTTTCATCTTTTTGAGTAAGACAACATCCTACTGCCAGGTCGGAAGCATCTGCGTGGAGCTGATATTCCCGGCCTACGATAGGTGTAGCCAAACTCGTCACCTTACATAACTCATCCTTAAAAGTATTAAATGCTTTTTCTGCCCTTTCATCCCATGGTACAGTATTTTTAACCTTCCCTTTAGTCAATTCGGTTAAAGGTATAGCAATTTCGGCATAATTTGGAATATAAGATCGGTAAAATCCCATTAATCCCAAAACAGACCTAAATTCCTTTTTAGTTTTTGGTCGCTTTAGATCCCTTATTGCTCCTATTTTTTCCTCATCAGGTGCATGCGTTCCACCCCCAAATTACATGACCTAAAAACTTAGTCAATTTCTCTCCAAATTTACATTTATCTAGCCTAATCGTAAAATTTCTCTTTTTCAACTCTTCAATGACAGCCCTAACATGTTCACAATGCTCTTCCCAGGTGTCGGAGAAAATGATGACATCATCAATATATGCTTCCGCATACCTCCGATGACCTTGAAGAACCTCATTCATATCTTTCTGAAACGTGGCAGCCGCCCCTGATAATCCAAAAGGCATTGTACGCCACTGGTAAGTTCCATTATGCGTCGTAAAAGCTGTCAAGTGTTTACATTCCTCAGCCATTTTAATCTGCCAATAACCCCTCAATAAATCAATAGACGATAAATACTTAGCCGCCCCTGCGGTATACATGATTTCTTGTGAATCTTTCATCGGAAAGGTTGGAACCTGAGTTACCGAATTTAAAGCTCTATAGTCTATACAAAGTCTAACAGTTGCGTCTTTTTTCGCCACACAAACAATTGGATGACTAATTTCAGCATTTGACACTTCGATTAGGTTTAATTCTAATAACTCCTGAATCTGTCTATCTACTTCCTCTTTGTAAGCTACCGGTACACTATATAACTTTGGCTTTTTTCTTTCCACCCTCGGTTTAAGAGCAATACGATGTTCCCCTACATCAGCTGGTCGTACAGGACCCATAAATACCTCTTTATTCTCCCTCAAAATAGACTTTAAATCTTTAACTTCTTTATATTAATAAAATAACAAAACGCTCTGTGTGTGTGTGTGTGTGTGTGTGTGTCTGCGATGGCTAGCAAAATCTACAGCATGTACAAAGTTCAAAAATTTTTTGAGAGTAGCCCCAAATCTCTCCTGATGCACCTGAGCTTCAGAATTTCGAAATTCCAATTATTAACTGAGTAATTAATTAAAATCGAGAGGTCACTCTCATAAAAAATCATCTTTTTCCCAATTTTTTTCTCTTTCGTTTCTTTACGGTTGGTTGGTTGTGTAAAAATTTTAAGAAAGCTGAGACAGAATTAAAGAAACCCATGGAGGAATGAGATAAGAGGAGGTGAAGTAAGCCTCAAAAAAGGTTTGCAATATGAAACCATTTATCGCTCAAATTTTTATGTGCCAAACAAAAGGACGTGGAAGGGATTTTGTATTATAAGACGAATTGAAAGAAACGAATTACAATTGAAGCACATTTTAAGAAGAAATAGCAAATTTTTAAAATGGTCTTTGTTCTATTAATATTTATTAAAGTAAATGTTCGCTTTTAAAATGAAGGAAATTGGAAAATTAGCAATAATTAAATATCAAATTAAAATTAAATAAGATATTGAAACCTTTTGATACGAACTAAAAATTGTATAGCTAAAAGTTTCCTTCATTAATGTAATTTTAAATACTTTATAACGTAGATGAAAAATGTTTATGACTTAATAATTGAATGTAAATAAATATTTAAAGTATAATGATGAAAACATTCTTTTAAAATCATGTATGAAAACTTAAGTAATAAATATTATTCTAAAATATAGATTTCTGACTGCAGACGATTTTAAGATATTAACAAAAGAATGTTATAGTTTCAAGCAAAACGTTTAAATAATTTTCTATATTGATATTTAAAACACATATGATAAAATAATTAATAAATTTTTATTGGTGAAGTGATAGATTAGTTCTTTTTAAGAAACAAGACAAAAAAAAATACGGATTTAAACCCATTTCAATTGATAGGCGTGTCAAAGCACGTGCATTTGTTGGTACTTAATTTGACTTACGTAATGGTAGAGTTACATTTTTAGCATCATCTCCAGAGATAATACTTCCACTCTATTAATTTATTTTTATTCTATGCAAGAAACCAATTTGAGCTTTTACATTTCAAAAGTGACTGTTTTTTTTTTTTCCAAAGACCATTAAAATTCATAGGTTGGCAAAATGTCAGTTTAACTTAGGATTTTATAACACAACTGTTACGTCAGATCGTTGGTACTTCGTATATGTCTGGTTAGCTGTGTGCAGTAAATATATTATATATGTATATACGAAGCTTTTTTAGCAGTTTTTTAAGTCACTGATTAAATTTAATGCATTTTATTTAAGTTAAAATTTTATTATGACTTTAATTTGTTTTTAAAACAAAAATGAAATGGCTGTTGGACGTAAAATTGTTCGAATCGGCAGCTGATTCATACACAACAATAAGCTATCAAATAGCAAAGTAAATTATCTATCAAAAAAGTCACTAAAATAATAGTAGCAAAACATAATGTTTAGGCGTATTAATACATAACCCGATGCCAACCAAAAAAAAGAGACCATACTCCGATCCAAACAAGACAAAAATTCCATGAGCACAAACCCGACCCGAACCTAAAAATTCCGTTTGAAAAAAAAATATGGATTTGATATCTGAACCGAATCAAATCTGAATCCCACAAAAATATTCAAATGAAGCTTACCCCAATCCGATTAAGGAAAAATAATGTTCGTGTATATGCAACCCGACCCGAATCTAAAAATTTTCTTTGAAAAAACCCGAAAAATGACCAGAACGAAACATGAAATTGATAAAAATATTCCAAAGAACTATAACCTGATAAGAGCAAGACAAAATACTTTCCGTGAACATAAACCTGACTCGAACCTAAAAAATTCCATTTGAAAAAAAACCTGAAATTTTATGCAAACTACATCTGAATCCGATCAAAATATCCGAAAGAACCATAACCGGATTCGAATAAGAGAAAATAATTTCCGTGGACATGAACCCGATCCGAACCTAAAATTCCATTTGAAAAAAATTACATGAAATTTGAATCGAACCAAATATGAACCTGACAAAAATATTCTACAGAATCATGCACGGATCCGAACAAGACAAAAAAATTCCATGAGCATGAACGCAATCCGAACCTAAAAAACTGAACTAAATCTGAATCTGACAAAAATATACAGAGAAGCATATCCTTATTCGAACAATACAGAATAATTTCCGTTGATGCGCAACCCAACCTGAACCTAAAAATTCCCTTAAAAAAACGAAATTTGAATTGAACGACATCTGAACCTGAAAAAAATATTCCAAAGACCCAAAACCGGATCCGAGCAAGACAAAATAATTTCCCTGGACATGAATCCGACCAGAATCTTAAAAATCAATTTGAAAAAATATCTGAAATCTGAATCGAACCAAATCTGAATCCGACGAAAATATTCCAAATAACTATAACCAGATACGAACAAGACAATATAATTTCCATGGACTTGAACGCAATCCAAACCAAAAAAATTGTAAAAAAATCCCAAAATTTGAACCAAACCTAATCTGAACCTGACAAAAATATTTCAGTGAAGTATAACCTCATTGGAACAAGGTAAAATAATTTCCATTGAAGTACAACCCGACCCGAACCTAAAAATCCCATTTGAAGGGGAAAAACCCCACGAAATCTGAATTGAACTGAATCTAAACTGAACAAAAATATTCCAAACAACCATAACCGTATCCGAAGAAGACAAAATAACTTCCATGGACATGAATCCAATGCGAACCTAAAATTCGGATGTTCTACAAAACATAATGCGCTCCTTAGCGGTGGAAAGTGAAACTAAGTACTTTGTAGCGCGTGATGATTAAGATATTTCGTTTTTAGTTAGTGTTAAATTAGAACTTGGTTACGGTTAGGTAACAGTTAGGTTGCAATTACGTTCCGGTGAGCCTTATGTTATAATTAATTTTCGGTTAGGTTACAGTTAAGTCATGGTTAAGATACAGTTAGGTTAAGGTTAAGTTACGGTTAGGTTATGGGTAGGTTATGATAAGGTGACGGCCAGGTTACATTTATGGTATATTTAAGTTACAGTTAAGTTACTGTTAAGATACAGTTAGGTTACAGACAAGTTATGATTACAATACAATTAGTTTAAGGTTAGGATTTTGTTCACAGAATGAACATTACGCATGTTTGATAAAAAATATACACCTATTTTTGTAAAATGGCTCAGAAATTATAATACTATTTTCTAACATTTTAGCTAATTATCGACTATCGATTTCATTCACGGTATAGTCGGATTTGAGAGTGATATAATTAGTTTGAAATTCAAAATATTTCACTTGGGATATCTATGTGAAAAAAGTATTTAGTTAAGTCAATGAACAGTACATTTAAGGATAAATATCAACACTTTAACACGAAAACCACACAATCGTTGGACACATATTTCCTCCTGCGTTTCCCATTGCAATCATTTTGGGTATTTTTGCATCTAAATATTAGTTTTTTTTTAAACCGATTTTTGACACAGTCAGGTATTTAATATAATTTACGCTGTAAAAAATTTGACCCTTTTGCTGCATCATCACTCCTCCGCTTTTATAGAATATCTCTCTTTTGACATATGAGAATGCTCCATAATAGGCTGAAGTAATCATTTTCTATAAAAGCGGTGGAGTGACGATGCAGCAGAAGGGTCAAATTTTTAACAGTGTATTTACACATATTTCGAGTTAAAGATAAAATCATAGAAATTTCAGGTTCGTGTAACATTATTATTACGGACCCGGGCAAAGCCGGGCGGGTCAGCTAGTGATAACTATATTACATTTAGCAATAAATTCTCTTATCTTATTTTGGTGCACATGCTTCCTACTACCGTCGGCTAACTCAACTATAAACGAATGCTGATTTCGTTTTTCGACTATGGTTGCCGGCCCTTGCCACCTAGAATATAACTTATTAGTCGAATCGGGGATTAACAATATTACCTTATCACCTACTTCAAAAGTTTTTTCCTTTGACCTTAAATTATAATGATACCCCATCCTATTTTGTTGCACCTCAGACGATAATTTTGCCTCATTTGCGGCTCTTTCTAAACGTCCCCTAAGTTTATTCAGATACTCATGAATCGGCGTAGTATCTAACTGCGCCGCCTTATTTTCTCCTGCCCAGGATGACTTGAGAATCGATAAAGGACCCTCCGGCGCTCTACCATATAATAACTGGAAAGGTGCGATTCCCGTCGTAGAACTTGGGACTTCCCTATACGCCCATAATACAAATGGTATTTGTTCATGCCACTTTTTTCCTTCTTCTCTAATAGTATGATGTAACATACGTTTAAGGGTCTGATTAAATCGTTCCACGAGCCCGTTAGACTGTGGATACTGTGGGGTCGAAAATCTTGGACTAGCACCTAACCTTTTCTCAAATTCTTTTGTTAAGTCGGCAGTGAAATTGGTTCCATTATCGCAGGCGATTATATTTGGAATTCCTGTCCTCATAAATATTTGAAGTAGCGCATCACACGCAGTTTTAGCACTTAAACTTTTTAGAGGGATCGCATCCGCCCACCTGGTATGTTGATCAATTAAGGTTAGTATATACTGATGCCCTTGGGAACTTTTAGGATCAATAGGCCCAATTAAATCAACATTAACTACCTGAAATGGAAGTTCCGGACGCGACACTGGGGAAATAGGAGCTCTATCATTTACTTTAACCCCTCTAGTCAACTGGCACTCTAAACATGACTCACAAAATTGTTTAGTTTCTTTCGCCATCCCCTCCCAATAAAATGAATACCTGATTCTCTGTAAAGTTTTCTTAGCTGCATGATGCCCTACAAATACCGAACTATGCGCTAATTTTAGTATTTCTTCCCTTCTTACTTTGGGTACTACTAATTGCGCTATAATTTCGCCTACTAATTTCTCTTTATGATACAATAAACCATTTACAACATAATAATCCCCCTTATCCATTTTAGCTAATTCCCAAGCTTTCTCTAATTCCTTACATTCTAATTGGGATTTCTTAAACATATCTGAATTGCTAACAATAGCTTTATTATCTTTCTCCACTTCCGTTTTTTGCGTATTCTGAGTTTGTACATTTTGCGAACTCGCTTCTATTGCGTAAACATTACAACTATCATTATTCATACCTTCCCTTTCACTCAAGTTATCAATAATAAATTCCGAATTTTCTAATTCTTGGGCCTCTAGCAATGGCTCCTCGCGGTTGACACCTGACAACTCATTAATCACTTCGGGATGTAAAATTACTTGCTCATTAATATTATCAGTCACTGCGCAAAGTACTTCCTGATGAATTATATTGGTTTGTTCGAACTGCGGAATAGCTAACGGTAGTTTAACCAACGGCGATTTAACAGCTTCACCGAATAACCCTTGTAAATAAATACTACCCGCTCCTTTTAATTTTTCTTCCGGTATCAAATCTTTATGAACAACACTAATTTCACATCCAGAATCAACCAATCCCTTTGCTTTTTGCCCATTTACACTAACTTCAATTTTCTCAAGTTTATTTAATTTCTCACCAATAACATTAGTTCTTTGTTCGGCCTTTGCCGATATTCTCGCCACAATAGCTCCATTAGGTAACTCTTTGCTTTCTTTTACCACAACCTTATGCACACCCGCTTTCGTATCTCGCCCTTTATTACCATTATTTCCCTCATTACCCACTTTATTACAAAAACGTTGGTAATGACCTCTCAAACCACATTTAAAGCATTTAGGAGCTGAAGCATCACTAGGCTTCTTAAAATCTATTTTCCTATCCGAAAAAGAATTAGTCTCATTACTCCCATTTTGCCTCCAATTATTACTAACTTTGTTATCCTCCCTCGGTCTCATTTTTTCATTGTTTACGTGCCTATCTTTACCTTTAAAACTTTTATACGTACCGGCGTAAGACTTATTTTTGTGGTCAAAATAATGGTCACATTCTCTAGCAATTTTAGAAGCTTCTAACCATTTACCTTGATGAGTTAACCCAATATATGACGCGGTATCCACATCTAACGTACTTACTAATTTATCAGTAACTATTAACTGGTTGACTTTTTCATAAGAGTCAGCCTCTCTAATCTTACAATAATTTTCCCATGTCGCTATTAAACGCGATACAAACAATACATGAGTTTCATTCTGGTTTCTCTTAGCTTTCTTAAAATTTTCCAAACATGCCTTCGGTGTCGGCTCATGTTCCCTTAGAACTAACTCCTTTAATTCCTCATAATTCTCCATTTGTTCCGTAGTGGTATAAATTAACAAATTATCTGCCTTATCTCCTAACATATTAAATAGAATTTCGGCCTGCTGGTTTTCCGGTACATTTTTAGTTTTGAATGCCCTTTCTAAACTGTTGAAAAATAAATTCCATCCCTCCGTCCCTTCCGGCACTTTGATAGATAGAGTTTTAACACTTTTGATCAATTTTTCAATGTTACTTTCATTACTAGATTCCCTAGACCCATTGAAATTATTTGCCGATCCTTGAACTCTTAGCCTTTCCATTTCTAATTCATGTTCCATTCTTTCGCGCTCTAATTTTTCCTGTTTTTCTTCACGCTCTAACCTTTCCTGTTTTTCTAACTTTTCGCGTTCTAATTTTTCCTGTTTTTCTAACTTTTCGCGTTCTAGTTTTTCCTGTTCTAATCGTTCTGCAACAATAGCGTCAGATAACTCCTTAATAACCCCCTCGTCATACTCATCACTGTCCATTATCTTTTTCTTAAGCTGAATTCTGGTATCATCTTCCGCGAATTCAACACCCAATTCTTCGGCTACCCCTTGAAGATCAACTTTTTTTAGTTTCAATAAGAAAGCCATACCTTCACCGATTGTTATTACCACCCCACAAGAATAGTTAACCTTCCGTCTACCAGACGGGTCCATTGGACCCGACAGCAATATTTCTGGTGTCAATGGTAAAATGAGAAATTGTCGATTGACACCGGAATTTATAAAGGACTTGTCTAGATATTACGAATTCCTTAATTTAAGCTTTCATTAGCAAAATTATATTAAAATATTACTGGTGCCGTTTGCAAGTTTGGAATTAAAATTAGGTGTTGCCGTAGATAAATGGGTGTTTTGTCTGGTAGACGGAAGGTTAAACATACCAAATTAATATTTCCTAAATTTTTATCTTAGTTCAGATACATCTCCACTTATTTTACTAATTAATACCCTTCAGATAATCGATGCATTTAATTTCTAATTAACCTACTGAATACTCTTATTTTCCTCAACCATTGCTATCACACAATACACTTCCAATAAAACAAAAGGTAAAACAATAATTCGATTTGATTACTATGCAATACAGATTTCAATTTATACACTTAGATAACAACATACAATTTATATAATAATACTGATACGTTGAAATTGAATAGAAGTATTGATGTCAATCAAGAAATCCACATAAAGAAAAATTGTAAACATGCATATATAAATTTCTACAATTATTCTCACTAAAATATTTCCGAATTCAATATTGGTTCTCACACTTGAAACAAATATACCGAAAATCTTCACTTTTATTTTTCCTCACCATGGCTCTCTTTTGAGCCTTTTTTTTCTATGGCTCTCTTTTGGGCCTTTTTTTTCACTATGGCTCTCTCTTGAGCCTTTTTTTTTTTTCTCTACTACTGACCAATTAAAATCCTATGCAAATGTTATTATACACTCTTCAAACTTAAAAAAATGTTGCTTCATTTAAATATTACTTTAACAATAATTTAACTTTAAGTAAATTTAATTATTCCTTCCAACTACTATTACCACAATTAGTAAAAAAAAATTATAGACAATCAATACTAGCTCCAGTTATTATGACCTTTCCTTAAAACAATAGCCAATATGGTTATTAACACTTTATAGGTAGGAGGTATTGATAAAACACATAAATGATATAAACAATTTACTTAAATTACTATTAATTATACAACAACAAATTTTGGTTCGAGATGTCAGCAGAAAGATATGATCAAAACACCTTACCTTATACTTTCTTTGCTGGGGTACTTTTCTAATCACAGGTAGTTCCACGATGTAGCGGTAATATGGCACAACAGTTCAGTTTAGTTCTTTCTAATAAAGATACGCACAACACTTTAGTCCACACTAGACGATATGGCACGATACTTTAGCATACAGTCGACGACCCGGCACGATACTTTAGGACACATTCGACGATACGGCACGACACTTTAGCATACAGTCGACGACCCGGTACGATACTTTAGCACATACTCGACGATACGGCACGGCATTTTACACACCTTCGACGATACGGCACGACCACACAAGAATTCCACTGGATACTCCGGCATTAACAGACTGCAACACGGCTCGCTGGTCACTGGTTTCAGGCGATTCTATCCCGACGCTGCCAACAATTTGTCGGACGTTCCTCTCAGTCCACACAACTTTGAAGAATGTCCGTGGTAGATATAGCTGCCACCACTGATATTACTAGGTGATATCGGTCACCCACTGTGAGATTGGTGTAAATGAAGACTTACGCTAGTAACTGAATTATCAGTTTATTAAGAATATATGTACACACAAAGTACGCTATTTACAAATATATACAACTACAACTCGGATATAGGTGATCCGGTTCAACATTAAATTAGATACCGTAAAGATTGGTTGTGTACTATTCCAATTACACTTTCCACCTCACACTCAATACACGTTAAATTCACTTTTTTGGAGCTCAACCTTGAGTCTCCCAACACAAGTATACTGGGCCTGCACTTCTTAGCCCAGAGCACTAAACACCAGGACGTCTGTGTCCTTTACGCACCAGAAAACGCACACTTTACGCTCTTCCACACAGAGCAACCTCTAGGTACGAAACCTAGGTACCGAATCACTGATCTCAGGCAAACTTGCCCTCTCCAAATCACTGCTTTCCCCCACATAAACCCCTTTGGAGCCTCCTCATTGGACACATGTTCCATTCTTTTCTTGCTTAGTGACATGCTGCTAATCTGCTCACCATCCGCATACTTCACTGACAGGTGGACATGCCTCTCAGCTATCTCTTTTCTCTAACACCCCACCTGTAAAGGATTATCTGGCAATTCCCCTTTCCACAAAGAAGGAATGTCACCTTGGAAATTCTGTACACAACCATACAATAAAAAATATTCAAATAGAGAAAGAGTAGACATTACATTCCTTAGCACAGGTGCTATCAGATCCTGACACTAACTGTTAATATTAAGAGTGTATTTGAAAAAACGCTTTTCCACCTTCAACAGCTCGAAATTTTCTGATACAATTTCAGACACATCTTTAAAGGTACAAACACCAAACTTGCTGGGGGGATTTTTGAAGAGGCGTATAAGGTGCCGTGTGATATCATTTTACGCTCAATTCATTAGAATTTGATTTATAAGCAATTATCTTCTCAGTATGACCCTATATTTCGTTCCCAGATATCCGGCTTCGGAAAAATCAGTTTAAAATGCCTTTTTTGATTGCGTTTTTTGCAATATTTTCTGCATTTATCAAAGAATCGATAATCACGGCACCTGATGTACTTTCTAAATAAGAAAATTTGCCAGCTTGATGCATATGAGAGCAAAAATGAATTTAAATATAAATCGGAAATTAAGCAGTTTGAATCGAAATACACCCTTAACCCATTAACGTCCAGCGTCCTTTTTTGAGGACGGTTACAAAAATGCAAGAAAGCGATTTTCCCACCAGTAAAGAGGAAGATAAATATATACCTTATTTCACGAGACAGAATCCTCGATAAATTTAGATAAAAATTAATTTGCTTTTAAAAGTGGTGGGAAATACAAAATTTAAATTTTAGCGAAGAAAATAATTATGGGTTGATGGCGTTAATGGGTTAAAGAAACAATTTTCGTCACGTTATCCTCAGCAACTAGAACAAAAACAATTAATGTAACATGTTACTTAAAAGATTTTTTGAGAGATTTGATTGTATAAAAGGCATTTCTAAGTAATTGGGACTATTTTCGGACTAAAAAAAAGGTCTGGCCCATAGCAGCCCCGAAATATTAGTTTTCATGTTTGCTTTATGAAAACGTAAACATTTCCTGTCAAAATATAAAGCTACAACTCTTTTTCTTTTTTCACAACTTTTAAGTTTTGAATGCTTTTTTTTTATAACGATGAAAAGTTTTAAATTCTAAATAAAGCTCCCTTTAGACAAATGCATAATTTATTAAGTTTGAGAGTGGAGACAATTTAAAAATATTATTCTATGATCAAAATGAGTGTTTCAATCGTATTGTATAACCTTTATAACGATGAAAAGATTTGAATTCTAAATAAAACTGTCTTCAAACAAATGTGCAATTTATTAAATTTGGGAGTGGATAAAATTTAAAAATATTCTGTGATCAAAATGAGTGTTTCAAGCACATTGTGCAACATTTATAACGATGAAAAGTTTTGAATTATAAATAAAGCTGTCTTCAAATAAATGTGCGATTTATTAAATTTAGGACTGGAGCTAATTTAAAAATATTATTCTGTGCTAAAAATGAATGTTTCAAAGATACTGCAAAGGTACATTTGCATATGCTCCCATTTTGGGCGAATAGACTAAAAATTAATTTAACGTACTTGTCTCTAGTACATTATCTTCTTTATAATTTACGATGTTTTCAATTATGTTTACAAGTAGCTTTTGATCGAACAACACTTGTATCTTTCTCATATAATTATTCTAGTTGATTTTTTTCAATCTTTTTATACAAATCTCCTTTAAATAAGCGCTTTAAATTAATTATTTAACAAATGAATAAATTATCTTTTGTCGTAACCATTAAAATAAATTCTAAAACCTGCAATTAAGTAGCTTGTAATAAACATTTATTGACACTGTTATGTGTCCTTATTGATCGTATCTATATTAATCAGTCTCAAAATCACTTAAAAAATTCGGTATCACAGTATCGGAATTGTGTATATAGTTGCGATATTTGTATATATATTTGTGATAAATTTTTGTTCTCTTTTGTAATGAAATAAAATTATAAAATTGTTCAATGATTTCGTATCCATATTTGAAAACTCTTGCTATTTTTACATTCCCATACCCTAAATCGGATATACTATTTATCATAAAAGCATTTACCTAATGGACTAATTTGATTTTAAAGAAATCAAAATTATAAAATACTGTAGTTTCTACTATATTTAGTTTTTTAATTCACAATATCCGAATATGTTTATGATCAGTCTTTTGATCTCTCCTCCTTTCTAATAAAATGACCTTTCTTATGAACCGTTAAATGCCTCTTTACAATTTTATCGATGTACTCACATCTATAAAGTTACCATTTCTACCTTATCGCCCCCCTCTTTTCAAAATCTTGACAAAGATGTAAAAATGGAAGAGAGGTAGTTTTATGGCGATTTTTTTTTACCGCCGTACCCTCTTACCTCACAGCACAGAAAAATAAATAAACACAAATAAAAACCTCGACAGAGTCGATCTCTTGTGCTGTCGCTTTTCCCCTATTGTTGTTGCTTGAAACGCTTCGCTTGTTTTGCTGTCCCCCCCCCCTCCCCCTTCATCAATTTGCTTGCTACACCCCCCTCCCTGCTGACTCGTTTTTTATTATTATTTGAAGCAGCTTCAGCAACTGGCAAAAGCAACACCCGAGGGCAGGTCAAACCCGGCTCTTCGACTTCCTGTCCCGACCAGCTTTGTGTGTGCTGCAACACATACGTACGGTTTGTGTGGGAAACAAGAATACACAGAGGGACCCGGTTAGCTAGCAGACGATTTTGGCTCAGTTGAGTTCTTCTCTCGCTAGATAGCGGTTGTGTCCAGAGTTTATCTACAAAAGAGAGCTTCAGTGTTTGTGTGTGGCCCGTAATTTTTTTTACTATTTTTTTAACTATAAAAAAATAATAAAAGGACTTATATCTCGCTTTCACGAAGTTCCCATCTGCTGGCTTTTTTGGAATTTTTCTTATCAGCTGGAGAAAAGAGATTTCGAGTGTCTGGTGAGTTTAGTTGTTTGTTTACATTTAGAATGTAGTTTTTAAGAGTTGAGTTTTGAAGTGATAAAATCGGAAATAATATTTGTAATTAAAGATTCATGGTATGATTTAGAATAAATTATTATTATCTGTAATTTAAAATATTTTATTATATTTATAACTGATTTTAAATAACAAAGTTTCTCTTTGGCTAAATGGAAATAGTGTCAGTTTATTCAAAGAGAGTTTCGGTATTTTATGCAGCAAATTTCTACCCTTTTTTCTTAAATCTAACTGTAAATAAATAAGTAGATAAATAAAAAAGATTGCAATCTCTTTTTAACAAAGTTCACATTTTCTGGATTTTTTTTTTAATTAATATTTTATTTTTCATTTTTTTTCTTTTAAATTTTTAAATGTTATTATTTTTATTATTAGAACTTTCAGGAGTAGGTGCTGCAGCAAAGAGCATTTAAATGTTTTGTTTGCTGCAGAAAAGATATTTAAATAGTCTTGTGAGTTTAGTTGTTTGTCTGCATTTAAAGTGGTGTTTTAAACTAGGAATTGAAACTAAATAAGATCCAAAATAAAAGTTTGTAGTAGAAAATAGGTGCCAGATTTCAAAATATTTTTTTTATTATGGATGTTTTATGAATATTAATATTTATACCCACTTTTAAATCTATGTCAAAAAAAAAAAAAAAAAAAAAAAAAAAAAAAAACTATTGCTATAATTTAACATAAATTATTATTTTGTTATTTATGAATAATTTTTAAAAATGCTTTTAATTGATGGCAAGAAGAAAATAGAATCACGAAGTTTTCTACTTTTTTAGGCATCTAAAATTATTATCTAAAATAATTATTTTATTTTATGATTATTTTATTTTATTTTTTATTTATTTCAACTGAAGGAAAGGAAAATAAAGCTACAAAATATCTATTATTTTCAAAGTTTTGTATTTTTATTTAAAAGCGCATTATTTTTATTTGATAACTTTTTTTTATTTTAATTATTTGATAGTCTACTAGATTTTATAAAGTTTTCTATATGTTGAAAACAGTCCACATTAGCTGTTTCTGGATTTTGAAAAATAAAATACCTAACTAAATTTTCTGTAAGACTGGTGATAATTTTTGAAGGAAAAAGTATTCTTACCAAGTGACTTTAATAACTAATTTAAAGAAAAAAAGAATTACCGTATATTCTAGCGAGGAATTTCTGACAGTTTTCGGCAAGCAAATTTGGTAAGGGAGAAGGGGTCAACTTATATTCAATTAAGGTAAAAAAAAAAAATTGAATGCTGCAAAATTTTGGCTTTTTATGTATATGAATAATAAAATAATGCACAAAATATACAAATATTAATTATTTTTTAAAGAATCAATGGTTTGTTTTTGTTTAATTACTATCTTTTCGCATTGGCGAGTGAAATTTTTGGTTTGATTTTGTACAAAATTGAAGTAATATGTTGGGGGTCGACTTATACACTGATTTTTTATTTTTTACATGTTTTTTTATGCTATGGGAATCTTTTCGGTACATTTTTCGCCTGTTTATGGACTGTTTGAAATCTGATTGGATATAAATGATATTCTCCCACTTTCTCGTTTTATATATACTGTTAAACTAACACATTTTTTTTTTTTTTTTTAACTTATATTTTAAACTTTCTATTTTTGTGGCCACCATCCTCGTCTAAACATCCTTCTGTTGCTCTCGATGCACTGAAAATCACTTTTTAGCTCACAGGCTATCATAGCTTGAGAGGTTATGTGCCCGTCCGTTCTGTATGTTCGTGCGTAACGCGATAACTCATGATAAAAACATCCGATCCACTTGAAATTTTGTATGTAGGTATATCCTGACAAGGCGCTTCCCTGATTAGTTTTTGGAGTTCATTCGATATGTATAAAAGGGGGAACGGGGGGCTCATGCCCCTCCCCTTAGTTGATATAAATGGGATTTTCATGCAGAATTAAGTTTTCGTTCAAAATTTAGATTAGGATCATTCGGATGAGGCGATTCCGTGACTGTTATTAGGTGTTCATTGAATAAGTATAAATAGGGGGAACAGGGGTTCTAATGCCCCCCCCCCTTAATTTATATAAATGGGTTTTTCAAGCAGAATTTTCAGATTTCATTCAAATCTCTGAATAGTTTTGGAAGTTTAATGGTTAAGTATAAAAGAGGGGGATAACTCCTTTTAAATTATATAAATGCTAAATGGGTTTTTATTAAGAATTACCTCATTTGCTCTGAATTTTGGATATAGATTTTTTATATGATAAAGCATGTCTTTGATAGTATAGGAGGTTCAATTATTAAGTATAAAAAAAGAGGAAAGGGGAGAGCTGTTTCCCCTTCTTAATTTTCTTTCGAACATAATTAACCCTTGAAAATATAAGGCTTTAATGTACAATTAGTATTTGTAGCCTGTGAGCTCAATGCCATCCGTTTAACTGGACACTATTCTTTATTAATTTCATAACCTGGTGTAAAGTTACTTCCTAATTTAGGAATCCACAGCAAGTGTTGAATGTCAGAAGTTCAGGGGAACGTTTCAGAGGGACATTTCCAACCCAATCAAATCAAAGAAATATCGAAATAAAAAAATAAAAAATCGAAATAATATAAAGAAAATTTAAGATTTTGTGTTTCCAATGGTCATAAAGTGCAATCCCCCGACCGGAACTCTATAATCCCCCCCCCTTACCCAAAGCCACAGCAGTCCCTCCCGGAGAAAAATGTCTGAATCCACAAAACATCCATATTGTTCAATTGTTTGTCTCTCTCCTGTCTGTCTGTCCGACACAGAATCCATACACAAAAACTGCATAAGTCAGAGACTTGAAATTTTATGTACTTACTACTGATCTCGTGTCATGCGACAAATCATAAAGTTTTGAAATGGCCTATTATTTCAATTCAATAATTTTTTTCAATGCTATCCGTTCATTTTTGCGATTTAAATTTTTAAACAGAATCTTAATTTGAACGTTTTCCGTATGAACGTCAGAGCGTGGAGGTAAAGCATCTCGCTAGTTAACAGAAGATTCCTAGTTCAAACCTCGGTGCTGGAAATTGAAATTTTCATATTCAGATAGATTTTATTAAAAGGAATTTCGAATTTTTTTTGCCAATTTAAGAGTTACTGTTATTTGGGTTTCATCCATCTGACATTCATAATATTTTCTGGAATTCAATTTTCTTCCTATTTTAAAAACTATTAACGGTTCAGCATTTTAAATTTACTAATGATTCAGCATTTTAAATTTCGTTTAAACAATTTTTTCATTTTTAGAAATTTAAAATTTTATATTTCCATTAATTATTTATTTATTTTGTTGATCTTCAACTTTTCAACCTCAAAGTGTCTAAAACTCCAGACAATAACCTCTACTTTCATAAACTTTAAGGATACTACTCACTCAGCGGCCGAAATCCCTTCGATAATGTTAAGTCTATGGACGTTCTTATATTCAAAATATCTCCTCGGGGAATTAATGTTTTTAACTTCTTTTTTTCCGTGTTCTATTCTTAAAAGATGTTGCTTTTTTTTTTTTTTTCTTAGTTGTCAAAATATTTCAAAAATTTATCCTCAATTTAATATTTTATGTTTTTAAAACTGACGAACTTGATGTAAAAATTTAACACTTCATATAAAGTTATTCATAGATTTTAGAAATATTTTGAAAACTAAAGAAAAAAGAAACATCCTTCACTAAGAAAGCACTGAAAAAAGTAGTTATTAATTTCCCGAGGAAGTATTTCGAATATAAGAATGCATCAATCACCCATACACTTAACAGTACCGAGAGGAATTCGGCCGCTGAGTAATTAGACTCTTATTGAAAATGGACTGCAAATCACTCTGGCATTAATTTTCTGCAATGTCCTGAAAATGATGATGAAAAACATTAAAAAAATCTAGAGCTAATCTTTATTTTTATTTCCCCTCCCCCCCCCAAAAAAAAAGCTAGAAAACACCCTTTTTTTTGGCCTTCTAGACGGCACCCCCCCTAACCTTCTTAAAAAAGCTCTCAAAATACACATTTGCATTTTTTCCCCTGACTGATTTGAGCATTTTTATGTTCGTATGATAGCGGGCGAACCAGGTACATATATGTAAACCGATGTTGTTTGTTAACCCTTTCAGGGGGAAAGGGGGGGGGACCAAACACTTCCATTCCTGGAATGTTGTTTAAATGAATTAATGACACCAGAGTTTACCGACAAATTTATTTGTAAATAATGAAAAGTTAGCTTTCACATACATAATAAACGTTTTTTTCTTTTTTTTTTTTTTTTTTTTTTTTTTTACTTTGGCAATATGACATTTAGAATTTGTACATTTGGAAAAAGTAAGTGGTTTCATAAACATACCACAGCCCCTGGAAGAGTTGAAAAAAATCTTTAAATATAATGAAGAGAGTATAAAGTAGTCTTATTTACCTTTAATTGTGTATTTGAAAATAAAAAATCAATCCATTTACTAACCAAATAATGTCTTTGAAACGTAAAAGACATTTATGTTATTCCCAATGGCGACACTGACAAAATTCCAGAGCGTCAAGATCGGCGATTTTTCTCCTCTTTTTGTTTTGTTTTCTATCGATGTAAATCTGATAACACCTTGTCAGTTTCGTTTAACCGCATGAAATAATTACCGAATTCCGTTTATTTGTTGACGTAAATTATGTCGATCCTCGTTAGCTAAGAGTATTGCCCGGCAGGGACTTGATTGGATGCGAAACGAGAGAGTTCATATTCGTTCTTTGCTTTGTAATGTGCATTTCGCATCTTAGTAGTAGCATCTTTAATTTTAATTAAAAGGAGGTATTATGTTCGGTTGGGGTTGAATTATGGATGAAGTGAAATTGTATCTTTTGTTTTTCGCATGTAAGATTAAATGTTAGCTTACAGGCTTTCTTAGAGTCAAGGGTATTGGTTATTAGCCGGCTGCTAAGCAAGGAGGTTGTACAATTCGACTGTATAAATTTCGCTTTTGAAGATGGTAATCCGCTTACATGTTTTCTTCGGGTCTCTCTCTCTCTCTCTCTCTCTTTTTTTTTTTTTTTTTTTTTTTTTTTTTTTTTTTTTTTTTAAGGGATGCATGAAAAGATCAAATATATTACCATTTTTGGCAAATTTACTTAATTGATTCTCTTAAAAAAAAAAAAAAATAAAAAATAATTTTATTAAACAAAATGGCTTTGAGGGGAAAAAAATAAAATTGTCTGTATTTAAAGAAAAGATTGTAATAAAATTGCTTTTTTAACATTCGCTACATCGGTAAAAAAAAAAAAAAAAAAAAAAAAAAAAAAATGTAAATAGAATATTAAAGAGTAAAATAAAAGAAGACTATTATTTACAATTTTAAAAACAGGAACACTATCTCTTAAGCCGGTTATAATAATAATAATAATAATTCTGAAATGTTTTAATTTTCCCGAATTTCAAATGGAGACTAAAATTTAAACGTTACTATTTGGGCAAAAATGTATATTTTTGAAATTCTATTAGAAATATTAAAGATAAAAACTTAGTTTATGAAATGCTTTTTTTAAAACTTAGAATAACAAAAAGGGAAAAATCGTCTGCTCTTTTTGTTTTTCTATCGATGTAAATCTGGTAACACCTTATCAGTTTCATTTAACTGCATGAAATAATTACCGAATTTCGTTTATTTGTTGAAGTAAATTATGTCGGTCCTCGCCCGGCAGGGACTTGATTGGATGCGAAACGAGAGAGTTCCTATTCGTTTTTGCTTTGTGTTGTATTTTGCATCCTAGTAGTAGCTTCTTTTATTTTAATTAAAAGGAGGTATTATGTTCAGTTGGGGTTGAATTATGGATGAAATGAAATTGTATCTTTTGTTTTTCTCATGTAAGATTAAATGTTAGCTTAGGCTTTCTAAATTCAAGAGTATTGATTGTTAGTCGGCTACTGCAAAGCAAGAAGGTTATACAATTCGACTGTATAACCGCATTTCTCTTTTGAAAATAGTAATCCGTTCACATGGTTTTTTTTTTTTTTCTTTTTCTTTTCAGGGACGCATGTCAAGTTCAAATGTATTATCATTTTTGGCAAATTTATTTGATTAACTCTCTGAAAGAAACATAAAAAAGATCATTTTACTAAACAAAGTGTTTTTTTTTTTTTTTTTTTTTTTTTTTTTTTTTTTTTTTTGGGGGGGGGGGGAGAAAATTTACTGTATTAAAAATAAAGATTGTAATCAGATTGCTTTACTTCATGTTCGCTACATCGTTAAAAAATGTAAAATATATATCTATCTCAATGCAATGATGTTGCCACTGAACCTTTAAATGTACACTATTAAAAATGCTTGTAGAAACACTGAAAAAAAGCGTGACTCTCTGTAAATTTACACTCGATTAATTTTATTTCCATGTTTTTATTTAAAGATATTTTTATTTTTGTTAAATTTTCGCTTTCAAAATACACACTTTATTTTATTTTGAAATTTTATTAGAAATGTTAAAAATGAAAATTTAGTTTAAAAATAGTTTTTTTTAAAACTTAGAATAACAAAAAAGAGAAAAATCAACTCCTCTTTGTTTTTTCTATCGATGTAAATCTGATAACACCTTGTCAGTTTCGTTTAACCGCATGAAATAATTACCGAATTCCGTTTATTTGTTGACGTAAATTATGTCGATCCAATTCGAAATCGCTTCCATAGTCAGGCATTAAAATTTTATATCTTTCTGTTAAAAAATGAATTTGTAAACGTGTCAAAACGTTTTTCGCTTGTTGAGCGGATCAGTTGAGAACACTCTTAGAAAGATATAAAATTTTAATGCCTGACTATGGGAGCGATTTCGAATTGAACTTATTTTTCCATTTTATGATAATTAAATTACTTATCGAGTTATAAGCTATTTCGATGACGTAATCACCCGTTTTTCTCCTCCTTTTCGACCGGTTTTTCTGCTTTCGTCGGGAAATATGCTCAAAAGTGTCAACTTTGAAGGCTTGTTATAAAAAATCTATTGTGTTAACAGAAAATTGAGTGCAATTAGACAGTTTCTGAATAATAACACATGCTATTTTCATGCATTTCCGAACAAAAATAAATTAAAGCATGTGTCACAAAGAGAAGAGTATATCGCCCGGCAGGAACTTGATTGGATGCGAAACGAGAGTTCATATTCGTTCTTGCTTTGTAATGTGTATTTTGCATCCTAGTAGTAGCATCTTTTATTTTAATTAAAAGGAGGTATTATGTTCGGTTGGGTTTGAATTATGGATGAAGTGAAATTGTATCTTTTGTTTTTCGCATGTAAGAATAAATATTAGCTTATAGGCTTTCTAGACTCAAGGGTATTGGTTATTAGCCGGCTGCTAAGCAAGGAAGCTATACAATTCGACTGTACAAATTTCGCTTTTGAAGATAGTTATCCGCTTACATGTTTTCTTTTCTTTCTTTCTTCCCTTTTTTTTTCTTTTCCGGGACGCATGAAAAAATCAAATATATTATAATTTTTGGCAAATTTATTTGATTAATTTCCTGAAGGAAACATAAAAGATAGCTTTACTAAACAAAGTGTCTTGGTGAGGGGGTGGGGGGAGAAAAAGAAAATTTACTATATTGAGAATAAAGATTGTAATTAGATTGCTTTATTTAACATTCGCTACATCGTTAAAAATGCTAAAAAAAATTAAAAAATAAAATAGAAGAAGAATATAATTTAAAAATTTTAAAACGAACAATATCTCTTAAACCGATAATAATAATAATAATAATAATAATAATAATAATAATAATAATAATAATAATAATAATAATAATAATAATAATAATAATAATAATAATTCTGGAATCATTTCATTTTTACGAATTTCCAATGAAGACAAAAATATTATAAGCGCTATGTTTAAGGACGAGAATGTAATTTGATGCAATTTGAATTATAGCTAAATTTCTAAATCAGTAACAATTCCCTGTGACATGGATGCGTTTATTTTTAAATAAGTTATCTCACTGCAATGGTGTTGCTATTGACCCTTTAAATGTAGTTTAATTTAATTTAATTTAATTTAACTTTAACAATTAGATGTATGACACTGTATGACAAAATACCGTCCATAAGGTTTTAAAAGATAAAAAATTGCAGGTATACTTTTCTTTTGCCTTGAATGAACTGGATTATTATATATGTGTGTGTGTGTGTTTACTGTTTATAAATACAGTTGAGTCTCTCTATAACGAAACTCCATACATCGAATTTCTCTATATAACGAAATTTTAGTAGGAACGGTCCCCTTTTCGCATGATTACATTAAAAACAGTCATATAGCGAAATATCTATCTCCAAAATATAACGAATTTTTTCATAAATTGGTCTTAATTTATTCAGTTTTAAAAAGCTTCGAAATCACATGGAATCAATTTTCCATCATCTATTTTTGATTTATCGTCAGTGCTGAGTTTTTTTTAATATTACTTCTCTCCTTGTTCTTTAAATCCAACGAATTCATCCCACCTCCCACACACCTGTCCACATCCTTCTCAAAACAGTGTCAATTGGATTGATACACATGTAAGAGAGGAATCAATGAGAGGCACATAAGACAGGCCTTCAAATGGAGGAAAATGTTAACTACAATTTTTCATTCCTTGCTAAAATTTGAGCCTTTTTTTTTTTTTTTTTTTTTTTTTTTTTTTTTTTTGAGATCGTGACAATTTTAAAATCAAAACAACAAAAAATTACAGATTTCTTCATCTGAAATTAATGCAAGTCTTCTTTATTTGATTTTCATTAAGCTTTCAAATAAATGTCTGTTCTCTTTTCTGAAACAGCTTAAATACTTAAGAAATAAAATGTTAGGTTAATATTTACTTTTAAACATTTCAAATTTTTAATTCAAAAGATCAAGTATAATATTTTTTCAAATTTCACACATTAAATACGATTTTTAACATCATTCTCTATACATCGAATTTCTCTATATAACGAATTTTTTACTGGAACGGTGGATTTCGTTATATAGAGACTCGACTGTATTAATTTTTAAAAGGTTAAGCAGGTTCAGGACACGTTTTAAAATAAGTTTTATTTATTGAGTTAAAATTTTGAATTTTTTTTGTGATGGTTAACCATATATCATTTCTAAACAAAATCACGCGATGGAACATCTCATAATTTTTTAAAGAAAAAATTTTAAATTTATTAAAAAAGTGTTATAATTTAAAATAGTTATAATCCAAAATATTATTTGTAAGGTTTTTTTTTTTTTTTTTTTTTTTTTTTTTTTTTTTTTTTACATTTAAATAATCAAAAACATCTAAATTTTAATTTTAATTCAGCATTTTTTAAAAAGTCATTTAAAAAATATTTAAATTAAAAATTTGAAAAAAAAAAGATGTGATTTTTATTTTAAAAAAATCATATTTTCAAAAAGTAAGCTCGTTAAATTGTGAAAAAACCCATCATGAAGAACTCCTTCACAAGAATTCCTTTTCTTGACAACCATTGCTTGAAAGCTTGATTTTGAAAACAAATCAAAACAAGAAAATTAATTTTTCCTCTTCTAATTAAAATATAAATATGATTTAAACATCATTTTAAACATTAAAAAAAATAATGCAAATTTTTTTTTTGAAGATTTTTCTACTCTGGATCTTTTTAAGATTTAAATTGTAAAGAAATTTTAATCTAAAACATATTAATAATAGTACAAGTTCATTGATTGTGAAATATTATTCATGATGAGCATTGAAGTTTCCGTATTTGAATTGCAATTTATCAAGATTGCAGACTATACTTTTAAAAGATAATAAACAAAGATTTTTTATTAATACTTCCTTGGGTGGAAACGCAATAAAATTCAATGAAAATAAACGACAAAGTCATACATCAGAAATTATTATAGCCTTATAGCATGTGTTGTTGGAAGCCCCATAGAGTTTCATAAATTAGGTAATACATCAAATCTGTCAATACCTCTAACAATAGGGAGACCCACAAAAGGTCTTTGAAGAGAATATCCTAAAATATCGAATTACGCCGCTCATGAACTTAATTTTTTTTTTTTTTTTTTTTTTTTAGTTATCCGTATAGTTGTGTGCGGCCAAATCGCAACCTGTGAGATCATGTTCTTCGAGAAGAAATTCAGGTTTTCTGCTAAAGTAGCCCCCATCCATCGACTTGAAAACTGGTCAAGGACAATCAAGAGAAGATAAAACAAAGGGAAGATCGCAGACGATAGGGATATTCCCCAATCACTCGCCAGTTAAAATAAAATAAAATAATGTAAAAAAGGACACTCACTCTAGATAGAGTTCTGCGCGGATTGGGTTACACCCAACCCGACTCGAAAATTATTTTTGATGTCAACCCAAAATCCGACCCGAACTCGATAAATTAATTTTCGTCTGCACGAAATCCGACATAAACCCGAGAAAAATAACTAAGATAAACAGATTTTTAAGGCCAAAACGGAAACCAAAACCCACTTTCGGTAATCTTCCTATTTTCTGTTGAAAACAAAACGAAACCGAAAATATTCATTATTTTCTGAGTAATTAATACATAATTATTAGTTACGTATTATGTATGTGTTTATTAAATATACGAATTTTTAACTATGTGCTCTCTGTTGCTCTGTATGCTCAAGTGTACTCTCTGTTCCTCTTACCAAAATCTTTTATTTTTGTATAAAATACTAATATTAATTAACGGCATACAATGATTTTTTAATTATATAAATTTCATTTCGTTGTTTTAAAAAACGAAAATGAAATTAATATTTTAGGAGCACATACCTCGATTTATCTTTCATAATGATATATGTTAAATGATCATCTGTTGTACTAGAATTTTCTTAAAAAGGATTCAAAGCATTTCTGCGGTTTCAAACTACATTTTTTCGATTACTGTTAAGTTTGAAACCTTTAAGGGTGTATTCGAAAAAATCCACCTTCCACCTTCAACATCCTTTTCCACCTTCAACAGCTAAAAATTTTTTGATACAGACTCATTTTTAAAAGCAGAAACATGAAACTTCTTCAGGTGATTTTTGAAGAGATGTATAAGGTGCCGTGTGATGTCATTTTGAACTCAGTTCATTATAATTTGATTTATGAACAATTACTTTCTCAATATCACCTTTTTTTTTCGTTCCAAGAACTTCTGCTTCTGAAAAATCGGTTCAAAAAGCCAACTTTGATTGCATTTTTTGCAATATTTTCTGCATTTATCAAACAATCGACAATCACGGCACCTTGTGTACTTTCTAAATGAGAGAAGTTGTCAGTTTGAAGCATTTGAGAGCAAAAATGAATTAAAAAATAAATCGGAAAATAAGCAATTTGAATCGAAATACACCCTTAATATGCACGTGGAACGTGTTTTCAAAGTTTAGTCATGTATGCGTTGTTTTATAATTTGCACTCACACCTTGGGTTATTCATGACTTACAATTATGAGAAGTGAAAAAGATCATAGCAATAAATAAAGAGTGCTTCTTTTAATCGGATAAAGCTCAAATCAGTGAATAATGTCGAAAATTTCTGACGTTTTCGGCATACAGATTGTTTCCGATAAGGTTCGGTCCAGCCAAATTTCCAGCAGCATTTTGCCGAAAACGAATTTTCGGCGAAACTCAGATTTTGTGCCGAAAATGAAACCGAATTTTCCGTCGATGTCTAAAAATAATATCTGTTTTTTAAATTTCTAAATGAGCGAAAAAATGCTGAAACTCCGTGCCGCAAATTGGCAACTTTTATGTTTATTTAAATTCTCTATTAATTTTGAACGAATTGTACTTACATGGGTTTCAGCTTCATCTGCCCTTATTTAGCTTAAAAAACATAATCTAAAATTAGCTAAAAAAAAACTTATTTAATTAAAAGATATAACATTAATTTATTTTTAAATTTTACTTTTACCAATAAAAGTTAACATTTCGCCAAGGAAAACTAGCGACAGTTTTTCTCATATGTTTAAACCCAGAAAATTAACCATAATAGATAGCAAGTGAAGGTAAAGAATTTTGCGTTTGAAAGAGTCTCTGCTATTAATTTTTAAGTCTAAAATAACAGAATATAGTACTTAAAAAAATAAAAATTAAAAATAAAAGCTTTTTTTTATGCTCAAATAATAAATAAATAAACACAAGAAATATTTCTACGATTATACGAAATTTTTTAACAAATCGCAATTTTCCTGCGATTTCGCGAAGTTATTCAATACAGGTTTATTTGTCCAGTAAAATGTTAATTCCGTCCAATCTTGCAAAAAAATGACAAAAATTGCGACAAATAAGTTTAAGTGTACAAACATTGACCGATAACTTATCTTGCTTCACCATTAGTTGAAGAGCAAATGGCGATGTTGTAATATTCCACTGATTTGTTTTGTGATAAGTGCACGCAAGCGAGCTTTTACCTTTGTGAGACGTTATTTTTAGCTTTTTGTTTTCCACTAGATCGAAATTAACAGGTCCAATGATTCTACTTATAAAAAATCATCCGTTAATGCTGTTACATTATCATAGTAAATAAACTTTTGTTTAGGGGTTGGTACACGCAACAAATCGCATATTTCATTTTTATTTAAATGAAAAACATATTTCAGTTCCATACAAGTATGGTTCGTTCATTTCCAAAGCTTTTTATCTCGAAAAACTGATATTTCCTTTAGCTCGCTAAGCGCGACCTTAGGTCTGTCGGTATATTCTGTATCTTAGAAAAAGTACTTTTCTATAAGTCGGAAATAACAACTTCAAACTACTCGTTTTGTTCACCATAACATTTGAACAAGTTATTTTTTTCAATTATTTCTTTTAGCAACTAACATGAGGCCAGTGACATATCCAAGAGGCCGGCTCATATGATTGCAGTCCCCTCCGAAATTAAGTTTTTTAAAATATAATGAATCTGTTATCTTGTAAAAAGCCAAAAACTTTCTACGTACGTAAATATTGGGTCAATAACTTTCTGTCGATTAATTTAATGCATAATAAAAATTATGTGTTAAATTATTTTGACATGGACGAAATACGAAATTCCCGTTTTTCGTGCGTTCTTTGTCGAAATACACGTTTTTACGCGACTCTTTGTTGAAATGTACGTTTTTTATGCGACTCTCTCTTTTTTTTTTTTTTTATCTGCGGTTTTTTATTTATGTTATTATTATAACTAGCTGTTCTGCCCGGCGTTGCCCGGGTTCATCAAAAAATAGCAAGAAGGCTCTGTTGTAACAAGATCCAACGACGATGTATTTTCTGTTGTAATCATAACATTTCTTTTCATTCAATCTGTGAAGTCTCTGTTCTTCGTTCTCTTCATATAATTTTCTTTTCTTATACTCATCATTTCTGGACAATCGCTCTCGACGCTTTTCTTCTGATTCTTCGCTGAGAATCTTTCGATTTATTAATCTTTGCTTACTTAATCTTTCTCTTCTCTTTTCTTCAGTCTCATCGCTGAGAATCTTTCGATTTATTAATCTTTGCTTACTTAATCTTTCTCTTCTCTTTTCTTCAGTCTCATTTTCTCTTCTTTTTCTATTCTGCTCTCTTTTCTTCGCCAGTCTTTCTTCTCGGTGTTCTGGGGTTTCGTTTGCATATCTTTTTTTATTGTTAATGAAGAGGTCTTCCATTTGTTCTTCCATCTGTTCTTCTTTCTGTTCTTCCATCTGTTCTTCCATTTGTTCTTCCATTTGTTCTTCCATTTGTTCTTCCATTTGTTCTTCCATTTGTTCTTCCATTTGTTCTTCAATTATATTCGACGATTCACTGTTTGAGAGCCTATCTGTCCTTTTATTTATAGAAGTTCAAAATGAAAAAAGATTTTCTTAGCAGACGATTTTTTGTGATAAATACATTATCTGTTTTATATTTCTTCTGCTTTATTCCTTTTATTTATAGAGTTCAAAATGAAAAAAGATTTTCTTAGCAGACGATTTTTTGTGATAAATACATTATCTGTTTTATATTTCTTCTGCGTTTACCTAAGCTGTGTAAAATCTCTATAAATAAAAGGAATAGAGGATGAGAGCCTATCTGTGCCTCAATTAATTATCCAATTAATTATCCTCAGAATTCCTTTTATTTATAGAGATTATTTCTTATGGCCCGCTGACGATAATTTGTATTTTATCCATAATAATTTAATAAAATTAGAGAATTTTTTTTTTTTTTTTTTTTTTACGCAAACGATTGATAAAATTTACTTTCATTTGTCAAAATTCGCGATTTTTACTGTCTGAACTTTCGGACTGATGAATTTTTTAAATTTTTGGCATCGAGTGCCTTAAATTTTTGGAAAATTCGAAAATCTACCCTGCTTTTAATTGTGCGCTATCAATAAGTAACGCTTACGCAAAATTGAATGAATATTTTTAATTTTTTGGTATTCAAAAAGAAAAGTTGCAAAAATAAAAATTGTTTTTTTCCTAAACTTTTTTGCAAAATTCCGAATTTTTCATAAATTTTGCGCGCGTGCGACTATATGATACAATTCTATTACGTTAAAATTCAAATGGAATTAAATAATTTTCCGTTTTAAACAGGTTTTTTTTTAAAAAGTGTCTTAGAAAGTCTCTTTCGCAGAGATCATGGAATTTTCCATTTCAACCAAATTTCTGTTATACACAAGCTCTGTCAACGCATGTTTTATTGCATAAAGCATGTTATATGGTGATTAAAAATACATTATGAAATTTTATTACTTGCTCTTTAACAGTATGAAAGTCTGAGATTTAAAGTAATTCAATTTGCAAAATTCCGAATTTTGCAAAATTTTGGGTGGAACAAATTCAGATATCTTCTGAATATGAACACCAAAGCCTTGAAACTTTTTTTAAAGTTGGCTTAAATGTGGTAGGATGAACACTTTTAAATAATTTTAAATTTGCTGTTTACTTCAGTTTTATTGACTATTTATTGAGATTCCGTCTATAAAAATGCGGTATCAACCATAGAATTGTACTTCCTGAGACAAAAATCTGTCTAAAACACTATTTTTTTCTAATCCCATGGGATTCCATCTTAGCAGGCTTGATTGTTTATATATGCATTACATGCTATGATAAAAAAGCTGTGGAGTTTTTCTAGTTGCTTGTGATTTCATCTTAGGGGTTTTTATTATATTTTAGCTCTCCTTCAATATGATAGGTGATAGGTCTAGATAGATACGCCACTGCGGCACCTATATTTGTTTGGTATCGACCTTGGGCTTTAGAAAGCTGCTGCTACCTGCTATAGACACGGATATCCTGCTGAGGAGAATAAAAGGGGCGGGGGGATCAATAGATTGTCACCATCCACTATTTAGGTGTTTAGATGCGGAACCTTATTCTTTGTTATGCTGGAGTCATCACAGGTGCACGGTTTTACCGTAGACTTCTTGAAAGCAACTGCAGCGATTTCTTTTTCTTTTTCTTTTTTTTTCTTTTTTCTTTCTTTTTTCTTTTCTTTTTTTTTTTTTTTTTGATTCTCTTTTTATTTTATTTTTATTTTTCTTATTCTGTGTACTAATTGAGCAGGGTGGAACAATTTATGATTCTTCTTGCATTAAAGGTGAGGTAGTTGCTTTTTATTTGCTTGTCATAAAAAAGGGCACATAAACGATAATTTTTTTTTCTTCTGCTGTTATTAGGTATATTAATTATACTATTATAATAAGACAAACTACATTTACGTTTTATGATTTCGTTGTCCTATTGTTCGGAAGCTGTAAATTAAGGTGGCGGGCATAAAACCGTGTTTTATTATGCGAAGTTAATTCGTATACTCAATGTTAATTTCAGGGAGTGGCACCCCCCCCCGGAAGATTTGAGATTTTGTGTTTTCAATAGTCAAAAAGTGCAATTCTCCCCCCCCCCCCCCCGGAGCTATAGAAAATCCTTCCAGAGAAAAATTCAGCTCTGCGTATACTGTATCATATTCTTTTTTCTACAAAATACACTGTTTTCTACAAAAGGTCTAACTAAGAGATTTGAAAAAGTTTGTATTAAAATGTAATTACATTGAAGACCATAAATGGTGCAAATGACGTTTTTTACCGCCTCTGCTAAATGTACTTCTAAAAATCAGCTTGGAATACACAATACAGTGTCATATTTCATGTAATGAACAAATGCTAATAAACAAGCATATATAATAAGAAATTCAATATAAATTAATTACGCAAAGTATCTCAGCTGTTATTTATACGGCTAAGATAAACAAAGTTTAATTTTATTTAAGTATCCACAGTAATCAGTGGCGCCAACTTTTGAAAAATACTCGGTGAGTTCGACCATTTTAGAGTAAAATTATGTGTCACAATCCACTATTTAGGTTCTACCACCTATTCTTTGTTATACTGGAGTCATCACAGGTTTTATCGTAGATTTCTTGAAAGCAACTGCTGTGATTTCTTTTTTTTCTTTCTTTTCTTTTCTTTTTTTTATTATTATTGATTCTCTCTTTATTTATTTATTCTTCGTCTTCTTTGTACTAATTGAACAGGGTGGAACAATTTATGATTCTTTTTGCATTAAAGGTGAGGTTGTGCTCGTCATAAAAAAAGAGTACATAAACAACAGATTTTTTTTTCTTTCGAATGTTATTATAATAAGACATAAGCTAAGTCCATGTTTTATGATTTCGTTCTCCTTTTGTTTGAAAGCTGTAAATTAAGATGAAGAGGACATAAAACCGAGTTTTATTATTGGAAGTTAACCCGTATACTCAGCGTTGATTTCAAGGAGAGGCACCCCTCCCCCGGAAGATTTGAGATTTTGTGTTTGCAATAGTCAAATAGTCCTTCCGGCAGTGCCGGGAGGAAGAGGTAGCTTTCATATACTTATATATTCATTTATTTATTTTAAATTAAGTTATATTAGTAGAGCCTGATTATAAGCTTGGTCGAAATCTTAATTCAGGTGCACATGCACACTCATATTGTAATCGATTAATATATATATGCGATAATTCAGCCATTTTGTAAGATACAAACGAGCCAAAAAATGCTCTGAATCTTTGTATCAAGGTCAAATGCATAAAAGAAAAATCTTTTTCAATTTCTCACTTTCTTGTACCTAATTTTAAATTTTAAAATTTATAAAAAAATTTAAATGACTGCCATTTTGAAATAAAATGGCGGATGGAGCTAAGTATCGAACTCGATTCAGGCCTCAGTATATACTATGTACACACCAAGTTAAATCCAAATCGATTCATAAATACGCGTGTTATCACGTGACAAATATCAGATCGTTTCAAAATGTCAGCTATAAGAAAAATTCAAAGTGCTACAACTCAATCATTTTTTAAGATATAGACAAAATAAAAAGTGTTCTGGAATCGTTGTTTTAGGTTCTAACACGTAAAAGAAAAATATTTTTCAACTTTTAATTTTTTCGTATTTAATTTTAAATTTAAAATTTTTTTTAAAAATTAAAATGGTTGCCATTTTGAAACAAAATGGCGGATGATGCTGGCCAACGAACTCGGTTGAGACATTTGTATGTACTATGTACATACCAAGTTTCATTCAAATCGGTTCATAAATACGCGTGTT
Source organism: Maratus speculifer (assembly GCA_964019185.1). Taxonomy (NCBI): domain Eukaryota; kingdom Metazoa; phylum Arthropoda; class Arachnida; order Araneae; family Salticidae; genus Maratus; species Maratus speculifer. The sequence continues at coordinate 305,496,038 of OZ025295.1, read as the reverse complement.
ATCACGTGACAAAAATCAGATCGTTTCAAAATGTCAGCCATAAGAAAAATTCAAAGTGCTATAACTCAATCATTTTTTAAGATATAGACAAAATAAAAAATGTTCTGGAATTGTTGTTTTAGGTTCTAACACGTAAAAGAAAAATATTTTTCAACTTTTTATTTTTTTGTATTTAATTTTAAATTTTAAATTAAAAAAAAAATTAAATGGCCGCCATTTTGAAACAAAATGGCGGATGATGCTGGCCAACGAACTCGGTTGAGACATTTGTATGCACTATGTACATACCAAGTTTCATTCAAGTCCGTTCATAAATAGGCGTGTTATCACGTGACAAAAATCAGATCGTTTCAAAACGTCAGCCGTAAGAAAAATTCAAAGTGCTATAACTCAATCATTTTTTAAGATATAGACAAAATAAAAAGTGTTCTGGAATCGTTGTTTTAAGTTCTAACACATAAAAGAAAAATATGTTTCAACTTTTAATTTTTTCGCATTGAATTTTAAATTTAAATTTTTTAAAAAATTTAAAATGGCCGCCATTTTGAAACAAAATGGCGGATGATGCTGGCCAACGAACTCGGTCGAGAAATTTGTATGTACTATGTACATACCAAGTTTCATTCAAATCGGTTCATAAATACGTTAGTTATCGCATGACAAAAATCAGAGGTTGGATGTTTTTGCTTTTTTGTTGAACTATACACCCCTGATGAAGTAGTTTAATGAAAAAGCCTTCTATTGCTTTTTTATCCATTTATCTTTCATTATTTTGGTAATCTGCCTTCTATTTCACTTCAAACTTCAACTGTTTTCAATAACATGATTGTAAAAATACTGGTTTTATTGGTTTATTGTATGGTAATATATGAATTACTCTGGTTATATAATGTCCATTTATCCACATATTTCTTAGTAATTTGGTAATCTGCCTTCTATTTCTCTTCAAACTTCAACTGTTATTAATAATATGAATGTAAAAATACTGGTTTCATTGGTTCTTTTATTGGTATTGTCTGAATAACTTTGGATGTATTTATAAAAGTATTTATATATATATGGTTATATATATATATGTCAACATTTGAACGGAGGGTGGTTTTGAGGTCTGGGGGTCATGATCGGTGAAAACATACCAAAATTTTCCGGAAGTGCTCTCCTCCGGACGGCTGCAATAGGGTCATTCCATGTCAAATCAACCAAAAAAATTCAATTTTCAACCTGACCATTTCCGATTTCAATGAAACTGCTAGGACAGGGGTGATTCTCGTCCGAAAATTCCGAAATTTCCGAAAATTTAAGGCATCCTCTTCCGAAAATTTGAAATTGGGTTTTCAGTTCTGCATTAGTTGACAACTTGTTACGGTTTTGCGCGCGGAAAAAACAATTGCGTAGAAATGCAAATTTCGTGATAGGATCGCCGAAATAGCATACATTTCGTCAATATTTCGTGGAAAAACGACGATTTCGTCGATGTTTTTGTAAACGAACTTTCTCAAAAGATCGATGAAAAACGCGAATTTCCTGTGCGGATCGCGGAAAAAAACGGAAATTTCACCAAATATCGCAGATAAAACGCTGATTTCTTCTGAAAACGGCGGGAAAACGCCAATTTCGTCTAAAGATTGCGGATATAATGCCGATTTCGTTAAAAAATCGCGGGAAAAAACGCCGTTTTCTATAAAAGATCGCTTTAAAATATTTTGTCAAAAGAATATTTGAAAAAATACGCCGATTTCATCAAAAGATCACGGAAAAAACGCCGATTTCGTCAAAAGATCGCGGGAATAAAACGCCGTTTTCGAGAAAAAATCTCTTAAAAAAGCGAATTTTGTCTAAAGATCGTCGAAAAAACGCCGATTTCATTAAAAAAACATGAGAAAATGCCGATTTCGTCAAAAGATCGTGGAAAAACCGCCGATTTTGGCAAAAGATTGCAATAAATCGCCGATTTTGCTAAAATATTGCTGATTTCGTCTGAAGATAGCGGGAAAACGCCAATTTTGTCCGAAGATCGCTGGGGGGGGGAGGAACTCACGCCCCCCCCCCTCCGCCCCGCCGATTTCCGAAAATGCGATGCGAATTTCCGAAAAAAAATTTTCATCCAGAATCACCCCTGTGCTAGGAATCATTCTCTATGATGATATAAATTAGAGCATATTTTTATTTTGTGTTTATCGCTTTAAATTTTTATACAATTAATTATTTAAATTTTGAAAAATCTTCATTTTTTGACTTGCATAAATATTTTAATTTTTTAATTTCTCAAGTTCTATCAAACATAGAAAATTTTATGACCACTCATTTCAAAGAGAAGTTTATAAGGTTTAATTTGATATGCAAGTCAACTATGTATAATTAAAATAAATAAAATTTAAAATTTTTTTAAATTTTAAATTTGAAAAATTTTTAGATTGTCATTTTTAAAAATTTTGAAAAAATTGTATGTTTGTTGTAATATTGTAAGCTTTAAATTCTGAAATTTTCAGAGTGGGATCTCAATGGGATCAGGAGTTATTAAATAAAAGCAAAAATTATCATTAAAATAGCAATTTAATTCTGTCTATTTTGTTATTTATTTATGATTTGTATGGTAATTTTCAGCTTTTATTTCATAACTCCTGATCCCATTGAGATCCCACTCTAAAAATTTCAGAATTTAAAGCTTATAATATTACAACAAACATACAATTTTTTCAAAATTTTTAAAAATGACTATCTAAAAAATTTTCAAATTTTAAATTAAAAAAAAATTTTAATTTTATTTATTTTAACTATACATAGTCGACTTGCATATCAAATTAAACCTTATAAACTCCTCTTTGAAATGAGTGGTCATAAAATTTTCTATGTTTGATAGAACTATAGAAATTCAAAATTGAAAATATTTATGCAAGTCAAAAAATGATGATTTTTCAAAATTTAAATAATTAATTGTATAAAAATTTAAAGCAATAAACAAAAAATAAAAATATGCTCTAGTTTATATTATTATAGAGAATGATCCCTAGCAGTTTCATTGAAATCGGAAAGGGTCAGGTTGAGTCATTGGTTGATTTGGCATGGAATGACCCAATAGGTAGCTTTTTACTTTTTGTAATGAAAGCTACCTAAAAGTGCAATTTTCCTCCCGGAATCACAGAAATCCCTCTAGAAAAAAGATTCTACACTGCGTGTATCATATGAATGGCTATTTTCTACAGAAGGTCTAAATAATAGGCGAAAATATAAAAAGAGACTTGAAAAAAGTTTTATTAAAGTGTAATTACATTGAAAACCATAGCCGTGTAAATGACGTTTTTTACCGTCTCTAATAAATGTACTTCTAAAAATCAACTTGGAATAGACAATACGGTGTCATATCGTATGTAATAAAGAAATGCTAGTAAGCAAGCATATGTAATAAGAAATTCAGTATAAATTAATTTCGCAAAGTATCTCGGCTATTATTTATACGGCTAAGACAAACAAAGTTCAATTTTTATCCAAAGTAATAAGTGGCGCCAACTTTTGAAAAATAGTGGGTGAGCTCGACCATTTTAGGGTAAAATTATATGTCACCCACCACTATTTAGGTGTTTAGATGTGGAACCTATTCTTTGTTATGCTGGAGTCATCACAGGTGTGCGGTTTTATCGTAGACTTCTTGAAAGCAACTGCAGTGATTTCTTTTTCCTTTTGACTTTCTCTTTTGATTTATTCATTTCTCTTTGTATTAATTGAGCAGGGTGAAACAATTTATGATTCTTTCTGCATTAAAGGTGAGGTAGTTGATTTTTATTTGCTTGTCATAAGTAAAGGGAATATAAACAAGAGAATTTTCTTTTTTTTTTTTCGAATGCTATTATATTTTTTATGTTATTATAATAAGACATAAGCTGCGTCCACGTTTTATGATTTTGTTGTCCTTTTGTTCGAAAACTGTAAATTAAGATGAAGAGGACATAAAACCGAGTTTTATTATAGGAAGTTAACTCGTATACTGCATCATATGGATGACTGTTTTCTACAAAAGGTTTGAAAAAAAGAGTCGAAATTGTAAATAGACATCAGAAATTTTTTTATTAAAATGTAATTGCATTGAAAGTCATAAACGGCGTAAATGACGTTTTTTATTTATCTAATAAATGCACTTCTAAAAATCAAGTTCGAATACACAATACAGTGTCATATCATACGTAATATAGAAATGCTTGTAAACAAGCATATATAATAAGATATTCTAACAATTTAATTTAATTACGCAGAGTATCTCGGCTATTATTTATGCGGCTAAGTTAAACAGGGTTTAATTTTATTTAAGTATCCAAAGTAATAAGGGGACATTCATAAATGATGTCACGCTTGGACGGGGGGAGGGGGGGTTATGATATTGTGACAGTTTGTGACAAGGGGTAAAAAGAAGTGTGGCATCGCACATTTTGATTAAAATAAAAAACATTAAAAGTCAGTAGATTAAATTATGAAATTTGTAGTCATAAAGTAAAGATGATATTTTAATATATATATATATATATATTAAATTCCATTTTAACTTCCAAAATATTACTGTTTTCATTTTTTTTCCACATTAATATTTTATTGTTATTGCATGTTAATTTTGTTTTTTGTTCTAAACATTAATCTTATATCATACAAAAATGTACACGAATCATTTTTATTGTTATGCTCACAAATGTCTATAAAATACGATATATATATATATATTTAGTATAATATTAAATTTCCGATTCCATCACAATGTTGATTAAAATGTCATCCCATATGATACCTATCTCTGATTTTAACCTTTAACTGAAGTTGCCTGTCTCACAGACTGCTGCTTTTTTCAACTTTTATAGTTTAACTTGTAATTTTCAGTTTAACTACTATTAATAATAAGTCAGATCATCCGCCAAAGATTCTGGTTGTCCATTCTGGTTGCTTTTGATTGCAAAAATAATCATATGCGCTTTACAGCTTTATTTATTTATTTATTTATTTTTGACACAACATTTTATTTTGTTTGCTGTTAAATCTAAAATTAAATTACGTTTCAATGTTGTACCCTTTAATTGATCCGTGAAAGTACCGAATCATGATCAAACCTTTCGCTCAGCTATGGTTTCAGAGCTGCAATTACGCTAAAATTTGGTTCAACCTAGCATGAAATTGTTAACAATGGATCACACGAGAAATTAAATTAGCAAATTAAATTAAACACTTTATTATTACATCAATATATATATTCTGTACAGAAACTGTTTTTCTCTAGTACTCACGTAAAGCTCAGAAAACAGTTGTTTATTTATATTCTTTTTTTTCCCGTTGCCTTACTGACCGTTATCATCAGAAGACCCGTTTTCTTGCGGAGCGAGCGGTCTTTGGGCTGACAGGCGAGGTCAGGTGGCGCATAATTTTTGATGTAGTGCCCGTCTCTATCCGCTTCAGCATGTGGCCATAAATCCAACACTGTCTCGCTCGCGTTTGAATGACAATGACAGCCTGGGCGCATTCTGCATTAAATAGTGCATGTAGATCGTTGAAGCTTAGACCAGAAAGATTACTCAACTAGTCACTACACAAATATAAACTAGTCGTTGGGAGCCACCGAAATACTTACCCATCATGGATATGCATATGAAAATAAAACATGTGTAACTTATTTATACAATGCATTGCAATTCCAAAACAAAATTTAAATATTGTTAATATACATAGTAATACTCTATTAATGAATTGCTGATGTGCCGATTTCGACAAACTATATAAAACGCCAAACTACTCAAGTAGTACCGAAAAGCGTAAAAGAAACATCCTTATAACTCCAAAAAAATAATAATAATAACTAACAGTTTACTGCGTAAGATTAAGCGTCTCATTTTCAATTAAAAAGACCTCTGAATTGAAATTTGAATGAAATACAGGGTCATGAAAAATCGAAGAATGTGGAGAACAGGATTACAAATATCTCGGCAACTAATAATCCGATCGACTTCGTTCTTTATGCAAAATTTGTGTTATTTTATTGCCTTTTACGCCCATTCCTTAAAATAAAATATTTCGAAAATTTTTATGTACCTTTCATCAGAACGAAATTTTGGAGAGTCCGAAAAAAATAGTTCCGGATAATCAAGGTTACTGATATTAAATAGGCTTCGTCTCATTCTTACATACTAAGTACATACAAAATTTCAAGTCTCTATCTCAATTTGTTTCGGAGACAGAGCGTTTACAAACAGACAGACGGACGGCAATTTTTTTTTTTTTAATTTTTAAAAAATATGTTTTTTGGAATCGCCACTATCTAAAACGTGTAAATCCGTCATATTATAGGGGACACTGTAGAGTTTTTTAACTGAATGCCATAGAATTTTAGTAAATGCGATTATAAGAGCGCGAAAACCGCATCCATAGCTCTTATTCAAAATATTATAACATACACAAAATCCTAATCGTAACTGGTAATCCTAATGGTAATTGGTAATCCTAATTTTCAAAACAATTAGTAATTTTTATATAAAAATCAAATTAATACTTTATTAGCTCACAGGCCATCATAGCCTAAGAGCTTATGTGCCCGCCCGTTCTGTATGCACGTTCGTACGTGCGTAACGCGATAACTCATGATAAAAATATCCGATTCGCTTGAAATTTTGTATATAGGTATATTCTGATAAGGCGCGTCCCTGATTAGTTTTTGGAGTTCATTCGATATGTATAAGATTGGGAACGGGGGCTCATGCCCCTCCTCTTAATTGATATAAATGGGTTTTTAATGCAGATTTATCAGTTTTCGTTCAAAATTTAGATAGAGGATCATTCTAATGAGGCGCTTCCGTGATTAGTATTAGATATTCATTAGATAAGTATAAATAGGGGGAACGGGGATTCTAATGCCCCTTCCGTTAATTTATATAAATGGATTTTTCGTGCAGAATTATCAGATTTCGTTGAAATCTCTAAATAGTTTTGGAAGTTTAATGGTTTAGCATATAACTCCTCTTAAATTATACAAATGGAATTTTACTAAGAATTATCCGATTTGCTCTGAATTTTGGATATACATTTTTTATATGATAAGCATGTCCCTGATTAGTTTAGGGGGTTCAATGATTAAGTATTAAAAGGGAAAATAGGGGGAGCTGTTTCCTCTACTTAATTTGTTTTTCGAAAGGAATTAACTCTTGAAACTATAAGGCTGTAACGCACATAGCCTGTGAGCTCAATGCCATCAGTTAAACTGGGCAATATACTTTTTATTATAAACTGAAATTTATGTTTTACCTGTTTATTTATTGTATATTTAAAGTTAGAGAAATGTAAACTAATTCATACAATTAAAAATAAAACTAAAATAAGAATTTTTTTTTTTTTTTTTTTTTCTGGGAAAATGGGAACGAAAAGGTAATACAAAATAAATAAATAAATAAGTAAAAATAAAAAATAAAAAAATAAACCATAAACCATAAATAAAAAGCTTTGTTTTGTCAGTTGAAAACTGAAAATATAATTATTTAAAATAATAATTACATTATTACATAAAATTAAAAAATAACCATCCTGTTAGAATGAAATAGCATATGCTTAATTTTATAGCATGCTTTAAAATCTTACTTACAGTTCGTCCTTTTTTAACACAAAATATTAAATTCGGAATACATTTTAGAAATATTTTGAGAATTGTGAAAAAGAGAGAAATCCTTTAAGAAGAGTACTCAGAGAAAATGAGTTAAAAATATTAATTTCCCCAAGAGATATTTTAAATGATTGCATCAAACTCCATAGAATAAACACTTCCGAAGAGAATTGTGAAGTTCATCTTTAATTTTTCAGCAGCAATATTTCCAAATAGAAGCATCTACCTAACTTAGTAGTAGGGATTATGTAATTAAACAAGACATACCAGGGATATGTTTAAGAAAATTTTAGGTCCTTTAAGGGTGTATTCGAAAAAATGATTTTTCACCTTCAACAGCTCGAAATTTTCCGATACATTTTCAGATTCATTTTTAAAAGTAGAAACATGAAACTTGCTGTATAAGATGCCGTGTGATGTAATTTTTCGCTGAATTAATTAGAATTTGATTTATAAACAATTATTTTCTCAGTTCGATCATTTTTTCGTTACCAAATTTTTAGATTTGGAAATTTCTGTTCAAATTGTCAACTTTGACAGCTTTTTTTGCAACATTTTCTAAATTTACCAAAAAATAGACAAACACGGCACATTGTGTAGTTTCTAAATAATTGGTTTTAAAAGTTTGGTGCATTTAGGAGCAAAAATGAATTTAAAAATAAATCTAAAAATATGCAGTTTTGATCGGAATACACCCTTAAAGGACCCTTCACAAAGTAATTTATCTTAAAACAGCCCCCTTCACAAAATTTCCCTTCACAAATTTTTTTATCCCAAAATAAGACCCTTCACAAAATTATTTGCCTCTTAAATAGACCTTTCACGGAATTTTTTCACCTTCAAATTGAACTTTTCACAAATTTAATCATTTAATAGTAAAATCTGGCTTGTAAATAAGCAGTTGGACATATTACTTAGCTTTTTATATATGAAGAATAGAACCTGAAGACATCGATAATTTTAAATTCACAAAATTCTGATTAGAATTTTCACAAATATAAGAAAAAAATTCACTATTTCACAAAAACTGTGAGAAAAGTCTGGACAGACCCCTGGCAGCAATATTTCCAAACAGAAGCATTTATCTAGCTTAATAGCAGGAATTATGTAATTAAATAAGGCATACATTTCTGATAGAAAAAACTGGTAGGAAAAATTAATGATTGTACAATACTCTATCTTTCACATACATATGCGACGGTTGTCGTGAGAGAGTTTTACGGTCAATGTTTAGTTACATTGTTTGCAAATAATGCATAATTCATTATTAATCTTTGTAATCGCCTCAAGGTTGGGAAGAACTAATGCAACACGCATGCATATAGAATTATTATCTTTACGTTTCCCTGAAGCAAATATCGGCAAAAATAAAAATCATTTACACTTTGACAGTGGCCTAACTTGGATGGGTGACATGACATCCGGGGTGGATATAAACGGTGTCACCCCTATCCACAATGGTGTCAGACCCCTCCCCTTCCCCCCCCCCCCATAAAAAAAGAAAAAAAAATCCAGCTTATTTTTTTCAATTGCAATTCTACGTTATAGCAAATAAAATTTCAGCATTTGTTCGAAAACTTTTAAGAATATCATATTAACAAAGTAATAATATTTTCAATATAAATTTTCCTAGAAATTTCATTTTATCTCAGAATTTTTTTTTTTTTTTTTGAAAATCTAAGATTATATAACTATAGTTTTTGCAAAGAAAGATTAGGGCTCTCCACTTAGAGGATGACACCCGGGGAGGACCCCCCCCCCCCCCCTCTAGCTACGCGACTGCACTTTGATTAAAGATCGATCGAATCGCAGAAATTCTAGTAAAATAAAATACAGTCAACACCGTGAAACCCGCACACTTATAAGGACGAAGAATTTTGTGGATTACATATTTTTGTGGATTATAGATTATCCCTTTATTTGCAACTTATTTTTTAAAGTCTGACTATAAATTAGCAACAATTGCTCAAAAAATACAATGGTAAAGTAAAACATAAAATGCAACATTGACTGATTATATTTAATTGTAAAATTAAAGAAAATTTAAATTATATACAATACAAATTTTAAACATTGACTTTCTTGATTGCTTTTTAGTAGCTTCAGCTTTGATTTGTTGTGTATATTTTTTTTTACTATAGTCTATGAATGCTCAATAATTCTTGCGCCGAGATCAAATTTTATTAAAGAAAATTTATACACAAATTATATTTAAATATTTAGTCGTTAGAAAACTGATAACTGAAAAAAATTTAACTTTCTTTACTCATTTTACAAATTCCCCTCCATAATGTAAAGTATACGGGCGTTTGATGCATTCTTATATTTAAAATGTCTCCTCAGAGGAAATTAATATTCTTAACTTCTTCTTTCGCTTTTTTAAAGGATGCCTTTTTTTTTTCCTTAATTTTAAATAATATTTCTGAGATCTATGCATAATTTTACATGAAGTGTTAAAGTTTTATTTCCAGTTCGTCAGTTTTTAAAACATAAAATAATAAATTGAGCATAAATTTTAGAAATATTTTGAAAAGTGAGAAAAAAAGTGACATCCTTTAAGAAGAGATCACCGAAAGAATAAATTTAAAATATTGATTTCCGGAGGAGATATCTTAAATATAAAAATGAATAAAAAGCCTATAGACTTAACATTACGGAGGGGAATTCGGAAAGTGAGTGACCAGCAGCCTTAAGACGCCACACTACTGACTGCAAAATACCCGGATGATAATGTAAAGTCTATGGGGGCGTTCTTTTCCAATATCTCACTCAAATTTTAATATTTTGACGTGATTTTTTTTATTTATTTTTTGCATAGGATAGCTGAGGACGATTTTTTTTAATACTTTAAGTTTTAGAACCGGTTCGAATCGGTTATAAAACTAAAACTATCCAAAAAAAAAAAAAAAAAAAAAAAAAAATAACCAAAATCGAAAAATTAAAAACTAGCCCGCCCGGTTGTGGATCGTCCTCAGCTATCCTATGCAAAAAATAAATAAAAAAAATCACGTCAAAATATTAAAATTTGAGCGAGATATTTGAAAAGAACGCCCCCATATAGACTTTATATTATCATCCGGGTCTCTTTCAGACAGTAGTGTAGGCTTTTAATGAGTTTAACTGTTAATGATAATTTTCGTAGTTTACTTTCCAACATTTTGTGCTGATAATGGACAATTGCGGATTATACATCAACGTGATTCAGAGAGTTGACTGTACATCCAATTCAGGTTTAATTTGAATCCATAGAGTTTAAAAACAAGTATAAGGCCAAAAAATAACTAAAATTACAATCATTTTTAAGGTCTTCTGCTTACATCCTGTATTCTAATAAAATGAGATCCACTCGTATTTATATTCCCAACCTTCTGCAAAGAAAATTGGACAAATTGGCTGGTGTTTTCGTTCTGAACTTGTTTTGAGTATTATTCAGGTATCACAGCGCATCGGTGCTTTTCTTCAAGAGTATTATACGGACAAAGCTTGTGATTAAGAGGCTATTTCATTGAAGTAAAAAGACTCATTTGCTAATACTAATGCTACAAAAGAAATTTATAAAAATATCTCGGTTGCATTTCAATATCTCTAAATGATTTTTTCTTGCATTGAAAAGCTGAGATAGATGCCGTTTTTTACTTTTTTTGATTTTGTTTACAAATATATTTTGCGAGGACGCTTTCATTTTTAGAACCGGTCTGGAAAGTGAATGCACTTTCATAAAAAATATCTACAACCGAAATTGAAAAAGTTAAAAATCAGCCTGCTACCAGACCCAGAAAAAAAAAAGAGTTTATTTAAAGATATTGAAATGCAACCGAGATATCTTTATAAATTTCTTCCATAGGATTAGCATTAGCGAATGGGTCTTTCAATTTGACTGAAGTAGCCACTTAATGGTAATTTTCATAGTTTACTTTCGAACATCTTGTGCTTATAATTGACAGTTGCGGATTATAACATTGGCAGATATCATAGAATTGACTGAACATCCGATTCAGCTTTAATTTAAATCCAAACAAGTATAAGACAAAAATAAATAAATGAATAATAAAACAGCTAAAATTACAATAAATTTTAAGGTCTTCGCGCACATCCTGTATTCTAATAAAATGCGATCCACTCGTATTTATATTCAACCTTCTGCTATGAAAATTGAACAAATTGGCTGATGTTTTCGTTCTGAATTTGTTTTGAGTATTATTCAGGTATCATCGCGCATCGGTGCTTTTCTTCAAGAGTATTATGTGGACAAAGCTTGTGATTAAGGCAAAAACCGCGCAACTTTCTCCTAAAGGGCTCCGGGCAATTTCTGTGGTCTCTGTTTTGCCTACGGAAATATTTTTCTGGTCGTTGCACCTAACATGTAATAAAAATAGGAGAGCTTTATCTGTTTCGGATTCGTTCTGTTTTGAAATAGTTTTGAGAATGTCTTTTGAGTATGATACGAATCCTTGGGGCACAATTTCAACAGATTTAAAGCGAGGTTCGAGTTATAATCCATTTGGTTAAAAACTGCCATGAGATGTAGTTTCTATTCCTGAAATATAGAAATGTATTTTGAGTGTTTTGATGGTTATGATTTTAAAGATATTTTCTTTTTGTGCGATTTAGTTCTTCAAATCAGAATTGTATAGTTTCCAAGCTTAACCTTTTTAAAGGAATTGTGAATTTGATTTTTCGTGATTTATCTCGGATTATTGTGTTGATAGAATGTGGGAATATTCCTGAATTGCTTAGTTATTTATACACCTACCATTATCTGATTTACAGGATGTAGTTTAAAAAGATAAAATTTTAAAATTCCATCTTTGTTTTACGATGTTACATAATCGTTAAGTTACAAGAAAGAAAACAAGTCGGAAATTGCACGCCAAGCGTAGCAAATGAGATGTATTCATACTATACCGAAGTTTAAAAATATTCTGATCTTGGTGTATAATAGTACACAGTACTTCGGATACAGTATAGTGGCCGAAAACTTTATTGTGTCCTTGTAAATACTATCTGCTTTCTATTATACAGCAAGTAACTTGTAATAAACCCCAGCAACGTACATCAATTTCATAAAACGTGAAGTATTTTAACATAATTAAAACGCACCCCAAACAATATGTCACCCTTTATCATTATGTAATGAAATACTTTTGTGTGGCCCTGAAAATTATAATAACAAACATTCTTTGCAGCGCAGACTGTACAAAATGTATATTGTAGTACATAATTCATAGATCAATTATAATAGAACATAATTATCAATTTTATTATGTTCGCAAGAGTGTAACATCATTAAAATTCACTTGAAACTAATTTTTCCCATTGGCCGCAATACTTTTAAATGTCCCTGTAATTAAACCATGCATCCGACTTTTATGAAATTTGAAATGACTCAACAAAAATATGGAACAATTATACATTTTAGAATTTAAACGATTTGATAGGATAGTTATTGCTCTGTCATATGCGGATGGACAGACAGACAGACAGGTGGACGGACGGACTGAACGACGAGTACAGGGACTATGTATTTACATAATTACGAACGCTCCTGAAAAAGAAAAGAAGGAGCAGATAAGAATAAGACGTATAGCTAAATATGTTTTCGTAAACAAGTACAAAGACATTCTTGTGCAATGTGAATCAAATTCTATAGAAAAGCAGTAAAGTTTCGAGTTTAAGATTAGTCCTGTTTGATCTTTACGGCGATTCTAAGAAAAAAAGTCATATTTGATCTTTAAGGAGAATCTAAAAAAGGGGGATTTCTCCATCGTTCAACAATGCGAAACTTTTTTACAGCTTTTTTGATCCACTTTTAAATATAAAAGTATTATACTTGCAGGTATGATTATTGGAGTGATTTGTAATTGACCAGTTTTTGTTTATTTTCGGATAAATGGATGCATTTTGAGTTATAAGTGACTGTTGTTTCAAGATGGGAATTTCTCCCCTTTTTATTCAGTCGCGTCCAGAATTTCAGATTAAAATTCAAACTATTAACTTTGACAGCATTTTCTAAAAGATCTTCTGATGCCAAAAGGAAAAAAAAAAAATTTGAAAAAGTTTGATTAGAGCTCCATTACATAAGATCTTAATGAGATCATCTGCTAATACATAGGTTTGCAAGCAAATGTTAATTTTTATATGTCTTAGAATGTAGCCAGTTTTTAGATTTTAGAAGCTTTCATAACAACATAATAAATTTTACAGAAATGTTAATGATTAAGTTAAATTGTTGATTCGTTAAATCAATAAAAATGAGCTAAAACTATTTAATATTTTGTTATATCTTAAAATTTCTTGCCATTTGAAAGTAGAAAGTTGGAATTTTTATTATTTGTAAGGGAAGAATATATCACTTAATTTTAATTCCCCACTTGCAAATGTCACCCATACTTTCTAATAAAATTTTGCTTTCATAATGTGAAGAAACGAATTTTGAATAAATTTCCTCATAAACTCGGTCGTCACCCAATCGTTTTTAATAGTTTAGCGGCAGATTTAACGGTACTACTTGGTTATTCCGTCGACCAATTTCGACAAATTATATATATTGAGATACTATTTATTTTAAATAACGAAAAAAGAAATAAATTAGTAAAACATTGATAAAAATACAAATAAAAAGTGTGATTAAAAATCATCTGATGACGTTTTAAACACAGGTATCGTATTTAATGTGATTGAATGTGACATTCACGATCATCCATTATTGACATTTAATCTTATAGTTTGGCGATCGTTTTTTGGTCGACGGGCTAACCAAGTAGTACCGATTTAGGTTGCTTCTGAAAAGGAAGCAGGACGTTTCGGTCCCTAGCAATTTCGGTCCCTAGCCGTTTCGGTCCCTAGCCATTTCGGTCCCATGACATTTCGTTCCCTGGCCATTTCGGTCCCAAGACACTTCGGTCCCTTCTCCAGCAAACTAAACTTCTGTGAAATACGACATAATTTTATAGGGAATATTGCAGAGTTTTTAAACTGAAGGCCATAAAATTTTAGTATAATGCGATTATAAGTGCTCAAAAACCGCACACACGTATAACTCTTATACAAAATATTATAATTCACACAAATTTTGTATGGTAATCCTAATCATAATTGGTAATCCTGATTCTCAAAACAGTTAGTACTTTTAATATAAAGATCAAATTAATATTTTATTAAATATATTTATTAATTAATAGCATTACTAATTTACATAATGAATTTTACTTTAAAATAAACTCAATACATATTCCATTTTATATTCAATACATCATTCCTAGTAGTTCTAAACTGAAATTTATCTTTTGCTTGTTTATTTATTGTATATTTAAAATTACAGAAATTTAAAACAATTACTATAGTTAAAAATAAAACTAAAATAAGAATTATTATTACTTTTTCTGGGAAAGTGGGAGCGAAAAGGTAATACAAATAAATAAAAGCTTAGTTTTGTCACTTAAAAATTGAAAATGAAATTATTTAAATTGTTATTATATTACATTTTAATATAATTTATTAAATTATATATTATATTTTATATATAATATTTATTTTATTATATTTATATATAACATTTATATTATTATATTTTAAAATATTATTATATTAATTTTATGTGAATAAAAATGAAAAATAACCATCTTATTAGAATGAAATAGGCCCAGTTTCAATAAAATTAACACACAAAAATTGTCCTCATGGGATGAGAAGACTGCAAAAAAAATGCAATCAATAAATACTATTATTTAAAAAAATCCCTTTCGGCATGGCCTATAGGCGGAGGTAGATTTCGAAAAGTTTTCATCTCAAAAAAAAAAAAAAAAAAAAAAAAAAAAAAAAAAAAAAAAAATGCCTATTTCTACTCAAATGCCCATTTTGGCAATATATTTTGAATTATATTCTTACTTTATTTAAAAAATTGACCAATATGCTCATTATATAGTTCCTAAATAACAAAAAACTGTTAATTAAATTCGTTTGACAGCAAAATTGAATTTAAAAATGAGTCATAAAATAACCAATTTATTATTTTAATACATCCACAATTCTTTAATCAAGATCGCTTTGAGAAATTTTGTGCGAAGTGCCCACTTTGACAGATTTTTTTAAATATATATTTAGCCTTTATCAAAAATCTGACAAATACGGCACATTACACAGTTCCTAAATAACAAATAACTGTCAATTGAATGCGTTTGAGAGCAAAATTGAATTTAAAAATGAGTCATAAAATAAACAATTTGTTATTTGAATACAACCTCAATTCTTTTATCATGATCGCTTTGGGAAATTTTTTTGCGAAGTGCTTACTTTGACAGCTTTTAAAATATATATATTCACCCTTTATCAAAAAATCGACGAATACGCACATTATATAGTTCCTAAGAAACAAAAAACTGTCAATTGAATGCGTGTCAGAGCAAAATTGGATTTAAAAATGAGTCATAAAATAACCAATTTGTTATTTGAATACCCACAGTTCATTAATCATCTCGCTTTGGGAAATTTTGTGCGAAGTGCCCATTTTGGCAGCGTTTTTTGAAATATATTCTGCCTTTATCAAAAAACTGGCCACTCCGTCACATTATATAGTTCCTAAATAAGAGAACCTGTAAATTGGATGCGTTTGAGAACAAAAAAAGATTTAAAAATGACTCGGTAAAAACGCAATTTCTTAAATTTCCTCAAATTTTAATCACGATAACTTCGTGAAATTCTGTTCAAAATACTCTTTTTGGCAGCCTTTTAAAAAGTATATTCTGCCTTTATCAAAAAACTGGCCAATACGTCAAGTTATATAGTTCCTAAATAATAGGACCTGTAAATTGGATGGGTTTGAGAACAAAAATGAATTTAAAAATGACTCATAAAAACGCAATTTGTTATACTTAATGAATTTTTTAATGATGAAAACTTCGGGAAATCTGTTCAAAATACCTTTTTTGGCAGCCTTTTTAAAAATATATTCTGCCTTTATCAAAAAATTGGCCAATACGTCGCATTATATAGTTGCTAAATAAGAGGATCTGTCATTTGGATGCGTTTA
The DNA here is from genome assembly GCA_964019185.1 of Maratus speculifer. Classification (NCBI taxonomy): domain Eukaryota; kingdom Metazoa; phylum Arthropoda; class Arachnida; order Araneae; family Salticidae; genus Maratus; species Maratus speculifer. Next base: position 305,479,392 of record OZ025295.1, on the reverse strand, counting down.
AAATCAAAAATGAATTTTAAAATGAGTCAGAATATAAGCAGTTTGGATTAGAGGTTTTTTCTCCAACTCCTATTTTTGTTTAATTTATTTTTGCTATAAGAATTGGTTCTATGAAAAACTTGTCAGTATAAAAGTTGTAGATATTATTGTGAAGATGTAAAATAAATTTAATTAGATTTAATTGCTTAAGAATTTAGTAAGTTATGGGTTTTTTTCTTTTTCCTCCCCCCTTTTTCTTTTCGTTTTTAATTTTTTTCATCTGTAAAAATTGGTCCTATCAAAAACTTGTAAATACAAAAGTTTTAGATAATATTGAGTACATTTATATAAAATTTAGTTGGATTTGATATCTTGAGAATTGACGAAGTTATGATTTTTTTTCTCCCAAAAACCATGTTTTTTTCGCCCCTTGAGCCCATTTTTAACTTTATCAAAAATCTGTCACGCATAAACTTTTTCCTCATTTTTTAGAAGTAATATACACTTTAAACTGATTCGATATCTATTTTAATTAAAAAGTTATCGCGTTTTTTCTGTTTTCACAAAACCCCTCCTAACTTCCACCCCCTTGGTCCGATTTTGCCCATTAACGAACTTAACCGAGATTTTATGCCCCTTGATTTTATGTAAAAGTTTGATGAAGATCTGAGCATAATTATGGAAGTTATCGTGTCTAGAAGAAAGTGATATACACCGATAGATAGATAGATAGATAGATAGATAGATAGATATAAACTTTTTTACTGATGGTTGTTTTGGGGTCTAGGAGTCATGATCCGTGTAGATCCGCAAAAATTTTTCAGAAATTCCAACATGGGAGACAATGCAATAGGTAGTATTTCATACGAAATCTACCTAAAAATGGCTGAGGCAAATTTTTAAAACAATTTTTTTTTTTTTTTTTTTTTAATAGCATCCCAGTTACGAAATCACTATTGTTTTCGCAATGTTAATAATGGAAAGTAACTTATGAAAACAAATTTATAAGTGCAACTTTGTATTATAAAAATAAGAAAAACAAAAAATTTGTTCTTCAATAGATATATCTCATTTCTGAATTTTCAAAGGAGAGGGTGTAGACGGGTGTTTTGAGGAAATATGTATACATTATAACTTATATTTGTCTAACTGAATTATTAAAGACATTTATTATTAAACTAATTGGAAGAAAAGAAATTAAGCACAGTATTTTTATTATTTAATTAATGCTAATTTAAAGGTTCTAAAAAATGTACGTAAACAGCCAAAAAAATATTTATCGCAGTTTATATAAAATACTTTTTAGTTTATAGTAGTTTATAGAAGTTTATATAAAATACTGATACTAATAATTAATGATAAAATTTAAAATATTTATTCTGATTAATAATAATACTACTAAAATCAAAAGACAATATCACCTAAACTTATATCACATTGTTTAATGAAACAAAGTTTTCAGCTCGCTGTGATTTCATTATCGTGAGTTATAAAAGTTTAATTTATCGGACTCTTATATTCAACTTTTCATAAAACTTGGGGTGGGGGAGGGAAAGGGAGAATTAAAAAAAATTAAAAAAGGCCCGAATAATGTTGAACTTATACCATTTGGCAGGCCCACAAGAATTAGAATCCGACTTATAAGGTAGCGAGCAAAGAAATAACAAGGGACCTAAATGACTAAGAACCGAAATGGCAAGGGATCAAAGTTGCTGGGGACCGAAATGGCCACGGACCGAATTTTTTCGGGGCCGAAATGGCCACGGACTGAAATGTCTCGGGACCGAAATGTCGTGTACCCTCTGAAAAGGTTATTATATAATAACTTGAGGTGTATTGTACAAGACGCCTTATCACGTAGTTTTCATATGTGCTGCAGGAAAGTCCTGCGCCGCTCATTTGTAAAGGGTTCCCTATTGATACTTTAATTTCCGTTTGCGTTCTTTTTACAAATTTTAAGTGGTGCTTTTTTTTTCGTTATTTCGTCTTAAAAATTCTGGTAAGTGTTTAAAATCTTTTACGTGACATCTCTGTTTGCCTATGTAAGTCTAAGTTTAAACACCAGAGAAATAAATTTGATGTTTTTAGAGACTACACTGCCTTTCTGCAACGCAACAAATGAATGCCGGATACAGCTTCTTCATTTCAGTAGTGGTGGCGTGAGTGTGTGTGTGTGTGGGGGGGGGGGGAGACCGAGGTCTTTCCGTTGGCCATTTTACCCATACCTTGAGATAAGATGCCAAAATGTTGGATAAGACAACGAATAAAATTTTCCGTGCTTTCAATAATATCTGTAAAATTAAATATGTTTTAAATCATACATATCAGAGCAAACTTTAGCAAGAAATCAATGAATAACAATTAAAATCAACAGGCGATTTTTAAAACAATTAAATCGAAAAGTACGGCATCTTCACCCAATTTACCCTATATTTTGTCCTGATATTTCTGAATCATCCGGCAGTTATCCTTGCGTGCCGTCTCTCTATGTTGAAGTAAGCAGTAATAAAAGATAAAAGCAATTTTCGAGTAATCATAGAGTACAGTGCGGAAGTTTCAGCCCATAATTTTAAGTTTGACATTAGATTATACTGCATTTGCTCTTTTGTTGGCAAATAAATTGAGAGAAGTAAATCGAGTCATCCGTACTGTTTAAAAGTGTTCACCCAGGAATACTTCCTGCCACTTTTTGTCATCTGGTGGACTCGCGACTGCTTCCGACAAGCCCGCGAATTAAAACCGAGGAAAAGGAATCCCAAACCACACATGAACATCAACCGAGATGACAGGTTTGTCGAGAGAACAATTCACGCGTATAAAATGAAAACGCCCAAAGAGTCCGAATCAGTTTGCGATATCGACTGCCAACAGCTGACTGGTGACAGGTATTTAACCCCTGCTGGATTGGGATGTGTCAGGGCAATGACAACACTTGGTTTCAGAAGTTGGAAGTCATCAAAACAATTGCCTTTTCATTCATTTGTGTGTGAGTTATTCAACAGACACACTCTTCGTTTAATTAAATTCTAACGTTTTCAGTTTCGAAGCCAAAATAATAATACAAATACTTATGAATTAGTTTTTTCCAATCAAAATGACATTGTAAATGACAGAAAAATTATTTTTGAAACTGATCTTTTAGGCACTTAGTAATTTAGGTTCAAAAACATGGATCTGGAATTTCCTTAAACACCAATGTAATAACCATTAACCTAAATCAGCCACAAATTTAATTAAATAAGTAAATAATCTAAAAATCCTCAAAATGTTGAAAATGATTTAAGTTCAATACTAATGAAAATTTATCACTTTCTTGGTCACATTGTATTTTGGCCTTTTTTAGGATTTTGCAAACTCAGATGAAAATAACATCTATTTTATCAGGGGTTCAGCTTAGATGCCAGGCATTTATTCGTTTGCTTTGAATGAAAAAAAAAAAAAAAAAAAATTAACTACTGTATCAGAAATAATGTAGGAGAAAAGAAAAAAAAGAAAGATTTTAGTTTTTTTAAATAAAAGAACAGAGGTTCCCCGAATGGGGACTCAAGAACCGAAGAGGTTATATTGGAACTTTTGTGGGACTTATTTTGGTGATATAGACAGGGCCCAATGAACTCTTCAAACCTGAAATTAGAGGAAAAACAGTATCATTAATCATTTTCTCTTCATTCGCGTGTAGTTTTTTAACCTAAATTCTAGATACTTAAAGCTGAAATTTATTGATTCTATAAGTATTATTCCCGCGAGTGACTTAGCCGAGTTCGTTAAACAGCTTTTCTTTATGTCCCTGAATATATACTTTGGATAGCATATAGTTCCTGTATGTTCAGTTACTTGTGTGATTTCTGTTACCAACACATCTGAAAGTTATATGATTGGTTTGACTACATGTTAATCAAATTCAGATTTCCCGGTTTTAAAAAGTTTTCTGAAGTAGTGTGGATAGTTACTTTCACTGAGCAAGCTTTTCCTTCCAAATAAATAAGTAAATAGATAAAAATGCAACGGAAAAATTTTTAAAAGGGGAAATTAGAGACCCCTTTTTATAGCTAATTTAGTAATAAGTAAATAAAGAAAAATGCAACGAAAAAAAAAATTTATAAGGGGAAATTAGAGACCCCTTTTTATAGCTATTTTAGTATTCCTCTTAAATTTTAAATAGGATCTGGATAAGAGCATTTAGAGATGACTATCCGATTCGCGCGAGAGCACATTTATTCCCATTTATTCTGATCTTCAACTGGACACATTTCAAATAAATCGTCTATCTCGGAAATGCAAGTTAACATTGGTTTTTGAAGTAGACTGATAGTGTTATGTTGAAACTCAATAAAATAACGTTCTGGTGTACCTTCATTTCAAGGATGTATTATATCTAAACTTTTTATTTTCTGATTTACTTTTAAATTCATTTTTTCTCTCAAACGCATAAAACTTGCCAATTCTCTTATTTAGTAACAACATAATGTGCCATACATGTCATTTTTTTTTTTTTTTTTTTTTTTTATATATATAAATGCAGAAAATATTGCAAAAAAATGCTACCAAAGTTGACGTTTTGAATCGAATTTTCCGAAGAAGGAGATCTGGGAACGAAAAAAATGTTCATACTGAGAAAATAATTGTTTATAAATCAAATCCTAATGAATGAAGCGAAAACTAAAATCATACGGTCTCTTATACATCGCTTCAAAAATTACCTCAGCAAGTTTCAGATTTTTACTTTTAAAAATGAATTTAAGAATGGGTCTTAAAATTTTGAGGTATTGAGCGTGAAAAGATATTTTTCGAATACACCCTTAAAATGTTGTTTTACCTAGTCACGCCCTAAGCAGATAGGCAGTTTTTCTTATATATCTCAAAACTTTACTTTTTGCAATAACGAGGTTTCTGAAATAAAACATCAAAATATGACATTTATTGATACTGGTTGTGAATTTCGACCAGGGGTAGCGTTATAAAATATCGTAGTATTTTTGTTGCGAACTTCAATTAATTTTAAACTTTACTGTTTCCTCACGTTATGAGCAGTAATCAATCTTAAAATTTTTGATTAATTTTAAGAATGAATGCATTTATTATACTTTTTTATTTTTGTGATGTCACTTACAGAAAATAATAAATTGTTTGGAGTAATTAAATTTGCAAAGATTAATTGCTCAGCTTTTCTTTTAAACATAAATAAACCTGAATATGTCTTTTCATTCTGCTGGACATATATGGACACCGTAATTAATTATCTGGATTTATTATTTATTCTGTCCAGCATCATTCACAAAACGCCGCCAGCAAACAGTTTTGGTTACATTTAATTTACTTAAAGTAATCATAAATCATGATCGTAATTTGAATAATCGTTCTAGTAGAGGTAAAATAAGCCTTAAAATTAATAATAACCAACGCTCACTTTAAAAGTTAAGAGTATAAATATTACATAAAGTAAAAGAATTTGTTATATATTTTTGATGTCCCTATTCATCTTCTTTGAACTTTCCGCCATAGATAATTATGATTAACATTAACATAAATAATTTATAGAAATTCCTTAAAATTAAATACGCGGGGAAAAGTAAATCAAAAGTAAGTAAAAATAAAAATAAATTTAACCCAATAGAGATTACATACATAGCATGCGGGGCCGGAGCTAAGGGGATGCTATAAGCGGCTCAGCCCCCCCCCCCCCTTTGCTAAAATATTTTCAGTCGCCTCTGGAAAAAAAATCCAAGGTCACTAAATGAATTTATGTTCCGAAAATTCAAACGAAATTCTGCTCAGAAATCTAATTTAGTTTTGAGACCCTTTCACAGTTTTGCAGAGTCACTAAACTGTATCTAAATTAAGTGTTCCTATACGCCCCCATCCTATTTGTGCATATGAAGCTAACATGATGTTTAATTTTGCACCAGTTAAACACTCAAAATTTTCACAATTCTATACTTTTCTTAGATTAACTGAAGTTATTACAACAGTTTAATAAGAAACATAGTACCTACAATGTGAATATGCGCTAATTTATCTTTCTGCGTCAGAGAGAGAGAGAGAGAGAAAAAAAAAATATGGGCTCCCCCTCCTTCCCCCCCACTCTGTTGTTCACTTCTAGCTACGGCCCTGATAGCATGTTGACAAAATTATTACGAAAATAAAAGAAAATAATCGAAATACATTTTTTAAATAAATTTTTCTGCATGTGCTGGATGGAATTTAAATGGAGGTCTTTTAGATAACATTCATGGAGGGGAAATTTTTTGAGTTGTTTCTAAGGTCGGTGTTACTCTTTTCAGAGTTTTTTCACCGCTTCCTATTATACAGCGCTCGGGTTCGGCTAAGATATTATTTTCGATATCTTATACCTTAGACTCCTTGAATCATGCACCTAGCTTGTACGATATCTTTGCGAGATATGTCTGCACCACTGACCACCTAGAACTAGAGATTCGTTCAACTATGCGGGCACAATACAGCTAGCTGCACGTGCAACAATATAGCCGCACGTGCCTGTCCATTATGTGACCATAATCGCCAATAGATTTATGGGATGATGATGATATGATGGAATAAATAGTAGTGTTCATTCTAGGCCATTTTTGAAGGGTGCAGCACCCTGCCCTTTTTCAAATTTACAAAATGCACCCTGTCCTTTTTAAAAGTAGTAAAATGCACCACTGGTTTTACCCAGAGATTTTTAATTAGGGATGCACCGAATATTCGGTATCTATTCGGTATTCGGCCTATTCGGCCATGTTACCGAATATTCGGTTAGGCCGAATATTAAACTGTTCGGTTAAGCCGAATATTCGGCTTGGCCGAATATGAAATTATTCGCCCTGCCGAATATTCGGTATAGCCGAATATCAAAGTATTCGGCCATAGTATTCGGCCATTCAATACTTAATAAAAACTTTTCACTATTTCTACTTTTAACTGTCAATTTTTTAATTTATATTTAAAACAATTAGAAACAAAATCATTTTTAAATAAAATAGAATGTTTTTACATTATTTATTTGCTGTTTGTAAAGTATAACTTAAGAAAATTAAACATGAGAAGGATTAAAATGGTGATTTATTAGGATTCTCCTTAGGAATAAATTATGTGCAGATACAAGTTTCTAAATTTTGTTTAGTAAATAATCTGTTTCTTGCTTTCCCCCAAATGAAAGTCCTTTAAAAGAAAAAAACAACAACTTTTGAGATTAGTAATAGCTATCAAGGCAGACAATTTTTGTTCATGAAACCATAATCATAATCAACTTATTGAATCATAAGTGCATTGTATTTCATCTCACTCTAGGTCAAAACTTGTGTGTTTGTTTATTATATTAACAATAAATAAGATAACATATTTTCAACCCACATGCTTTGATTTCTGTAAAATATGATATGATGGGAAGGGTGGAAAATACCACCATTCATAAGAAAAGAACTATGAGCCAAACATGCCTTTATTCAAAATTAAGTTGAAAGTATTTGTACTTTATATTGAAAAAAAATTTGCCTTGAGTTATTTTAAAAGGACAATTATCAGACTGTAAAATTTTTCTTCGGCCATTTTTTCATTATTTGATTTTAAAATGTTTGTTTTGATTCATAGAAAATTTTATTAATTAAAGTTTCATAATTGTGCTTCTTAAATAACTCAAGGCAGATTTTTTTTCAATACTAAATGTTCTTATAAAAAGCTCTTGTTTATCAAAATGTAAGTTTCTTTTATTAAATATTATGTAAAACTGTTTTAAAAAGTAACATTTTAATACCTTTAAATTTTAAAATATAAAAAGAATTTGGAAAGCCGAATATTCAGTATTCGGCCGAATAGTTAACTATTCGGTTGGCCGAATATTCGGTATTCGGCCCAACAATTACTATTCGGCTAGCCGAATATTCGGTATTCGGTTCACCTGTCGGCCGAATATTCGGCATTCGGTATTCGGCCAAAATCACTATTCGGTGCATCCCTATTTTTAATAAATATTTTTTTTATTCCGTAGTGTTTCTAAATTTGTGTGCCCAAAAATGATAGATTTTTTTCGTTTCTTTAAGAAAAAGAACATAAAACTATTGAATCATGTTTTAATTTAATTGTATTTTTAATTTTTATGTCATAAAATCATTCGAAATTAATGTTACTTGATTTATCATATTTAAAAATTATGTGTTTCATTGCTTTCTTTTTTCCCCTTCTAAAGGCAATAAAAAATTTTTTCTGGCAAAAGTGCCCTTTTCTGCTGCAATAGTGCGTTTTGTAGTGAATAGCACCATGCCCTTTTTATTTCTAGAGTGAACACTATAAATAGTGTGTTTCATGATCAGTGGCGTATTCAGGGGATTGGCTGATGGAATTTCAGAGCCTAGAGGTCTGCACGGGCCGGAATTTTCAGGCCCGGGTCCGGCCCGGTCCGTTATAAAACTCAAAAGTTCGGCCCCTGCGCGGCCCGTACAGAAATGAGTAAAAATAGGCCCGGCCCGTCACGATTGCTACTATTTTTAAAAAATTCAGACTTTTATCATATAATTCAGATTTTTTTAAAAGAGTACTGCATACATATCTATGGGATGATTTTACAGTATATTTTACAGGAAATACACATTAGCAACATTAATGATTACTTAGATTCTTAGGTTTTCTATATTCAAATAAGAATTAATTAAAAAATTAATGTGGCTTTGAATAAAAGAAAAAAAAAATTAAACATCGGAATTTTTGAAGCTGTTTAATAAATATAGATTTATGGAAATATTTCTATCTCATTTTATTAAAGATTCTAAATCCAAATTCGTTCACAAATTCAAAGGAGTTATACTTTCCGATATATTTCTGAATTCATTTTTTTTTTTTTTTCGAAAACGCATTAGATTAGCCGCCTCCTCCGAAAATTGCAAAACACATAAAATGTAATTACGAAAGTTTATCAAAATGCAATAAAATCTGCCAAGATAGAATTTGTAGGGAGTACAACAAAATGCCTTTTTAAGCAGGTCTTCATTAAAAAGGTATTTTTTGCAGAGACCACAAAATAACTATTTCAGCCAAGTTTCTGATCTCTCTTTACACGCCATAAAAATATATTAATTAAGAAGAAAACCTGCTTAAAATGAAATTTTTGCAGACCCATGTGATATAATCTTGGCATGTTCTGTTTAATATACGCATAACCTATTACGATAAAAAAAAAACTGTTTAAAACGGAAAAGTAAACTTTCCTATAGAGAAATTTTTACTATATTTTAGCCCCCTCCGGAATGATAAGTCTACACTGTTCATGATAGCACTTTAACCCTTTATCTACCGCATTATGAATTCATGAAAATTTTGCATTCTAAAGCATTTTACACAAATTATTTAAACTAAATTAAAAGATTTATATAATCATTTAATAAATAGTTAAAAGATTTTAGAAGGATTGAAGGATTTAGAAGGAATAATTAAATTTGAATTTATACGGATTTCGTGTAATTTTTATAACCCCACTCAATTTTTTTTTTTTTTTTTTTTTTTAGTTATTTTCTTAGTATTTTGTAGAATTATAAACTGTACATGTTCTTACAATATAAATATAGAAATATTTTCGCTTTGAAAAATCCCCATCCTCCTCCTTAAAAGAATTTTATAATAAGTTATTTTAATGGTACTTGCTTATAAGTACCGTCAGTAGATAAAGGGTTAACGGCTTCCCTGATTTGCTTGTACATCATACGGGCAATGGGTTTTTGCCAATTATGATTTGCCCATACCACATACGGGGATCCATATTCCAATCGTGATTTATTATTTTCACCAGTAAATTTTGAGTGTCAATTTTACATTACAGTAGAACCTCGATCCGTCGTTTTTCAAGGGGTACGCGGAAAATAGCGATGAATGCGGATTCACTTCAAAATACGAAAAAATAATGCTTATGCGTTATTAAAGCATGCAATGTATACAGTGTACTAGAGGTCTGCACGGGCCGAAATTTCCAGGCCCGGGCCCGGCCCGAAAGTTAAAATTTCGGCCCGGGGCTGGCCCGGCCCGGCCCGAACGAAAGAAATATTGGCCCGACTCGGCCCGGTCCGGAAAAAAGTTTAAAATTCGGCCCGAACCCGGCCCAGCTCGAGTGAATTTCTACAGAACATTGATCTTTAATCTTATGGAAGAGTTCTGAGCAAAAAAAATTATATTAGTCTTTTTTTTTCCATGTTTATAATCTCCATTTATGCAGAAGTGCCATAGGCTGCGCTATTTATGCTTTTAAATGAATCTTTGTTTGTTGTATGTAAATGTTTCAGTTATCGCTAGTACTATTATTAATCCATATTCCCTGTAATGGAGACAAAAAAATCGAAAAAGCGGTATATGGTAAAATTTCCAAAGACGAAATGGCTTTGGAACGAAAAAAAAAAAAAAAAAATGCATTCCCTTCTTAACAGGTGTAAATGTTTAATATATTTTTTTCTCTCGTATTGTTGTATTCATTTTGCATGGATGATCATTTTAAAAGAAACTTTCAGTTTTCAGGTTAAAAAAAAAATTCCGTCATAATCATGTTTTTTTTGTGTGTGTGTGTGTGTGTGTGTGTGTTTAATTCTATTTTAAAACGGCTAGTATTCTACGATTCTTTAAAAGGAATAAATTCCAGTGTTTAATTGTAGAATAATGACGGCTTAAAAGTATATGCTTTTTTTGCAGAAATTATTGGACAAAGCCAAATATTACTGATATATAAAAAGTTGAGAAAAGGATTTTCATATTGGAAGATTCAATAGGAACTGATTATTTTGGTCCATGAAAACTAGGAAGAATGGAATCAGTCTCGGCTTCGTACGGAAAAAAAAGTTAGGCCCGACCCGATACTCCAGCAAAAAAATTAAGGCTCGAGCCCAGCCCGGCCCGAAAAGATTAGTGACTGGGCCCGGCCCGGGTCTTCAGAAGTAAGGCCCGAGCCCGGCCCGGCCCGAATGCCATTATTGGAAATCGGCCCGAGCCCGGCCCGTGCAGACCTCTACAGTGTACTAATAAGCACTAATTTGTTGCTTACTAAACTGTAAAAGAAATAAATCAAAGTTATAGAAAATTGATATTTATTTAAAAAAATCAATAATTTTGTTTGGTTTCTCTTTCATTTTTTTTTAAATCAAACAATAAATTTTCAGGATATACAAAATTTTTCTGGTCATTTTTTGTAATTTCATATACATGTATAAAAGTTCATCTAGTTCTTTATGTGTATGAACGTTATCCTCTTCTTCATTATTATTTAATTTTTTTTTTTTTTTTTTTTTTTTTTGCATTATTGCACATTTTTTCTATGTTTAGGACACCATATGTCACAACATTTTCATCAATGGAAACATAATCGCATCCTCTGTTATATACAGCCACTCTTCATCTGCATTATTTTCGCCATCATCAACACAAACAGCAAAAATTAGTTATTTTAGGATAAAAGAAGAAATTCCAGTTTGTATACCATATGGATTCGCATAACTTTCAATTTCATTTCGGTGAGGAGAAAAATTTTACAACGATGAATTCGGGAAAACGATTTTTTTGAAGAACGATGCTTGCGAGTTTCGTTAACATTATTTAAGTGTAATTTGTGCGGGGACCATAGAAATAAAACGATTAATGGGAAAAACGATGGATGCGGGAACGATAGATCGGGGTTTCACTGTATTCAATCAAGCCCCACCAGTGGCCGCGAGGTTCTGACCTCCAAACTGGTAGACGGTAGGTGCTGGGTTCGAACCCAATCGCGACCGTCGGCCTAACCATTCGAAGTTTTCCGTGGTTTTCTTCGAGCCTTGCGTAAATACGGGTTAGGTTCAATTTGAAAGACCCCCACGGAGGGCAACCCACCCCATAGGGCCTACATCCCATAGCGTAGATAATCGGCCGACAAAAATACACACACACTGTATTCAATCCAAGCATTTTCTGATTCTGTTAGACAAAAACCTCTGTTTTGAAAAACCGGTGAGCAAAGATTAAAAATTCTGTAAAAAACATGAAAATAAAAAAGATATTACGTATTTGAAAGTTTTTTATTTATTTTTTATTTTTTTAAATTGATCAGTTAGATTACGCATTTCGGTTTTTTTCATCTGCAAATACCGCGAAAGGAATAATTAAACATTTTTTTTTAAAGATGTTAAAGCTGTTCTCAACTGCTCTGCTCAACAAGTGCTAAACGTTTCAACACTTTACATATTGATTTTTTTTTAACGAAAAGATATATAATTGGTAAGCTTGACTATAGAAGCGATTTGGAATTGAATTGCGTTGGGCATTTTTTGATCAATAAGTTATACAATTGAGTTATAAGTGATTTTGTTGTCACTTCTGAAACACGTTTTTCTCCCTTTCTTGAGTGGTTATTCTTCTTTCGCGCGGAAATTCTGTTCAAAACTACTACTTTGGCACTATTTTTTGAAAAACCTACAGCTTTTTCCCTCCTCCCCCCCCCCCCCTAATTTTCATATTTAGAAGTTACATGATGTACCGCACTCGTCGATTTTTCGATAAAGGCAGAAAATATTGCAAAAAATAAAGTCAAGGAGGGCATTTTGAACTGAATTTACCGAAAAGGGAGATCCGGAATAGAAAAAAAAATCGTCATCTTGAGAAAATAATTATTTATAAATCAAATTCTAATTAATTGAGCAAAAAAAAAAAAAAAAAAAAAAAAATGAATTCATACGGCATCTTATACATTTCTTCAAACATCGTCTCAACAAGTTTTGTGCTTTTATTTCTAAAAATGTGTCTGAAAATGTCTCAGAAAATTTCGAACTGTCAACAGTTCGAAATTTTAAATTAAAATTAAATATTTTTCCATCCTCAAGGATGGAAAAATATTTTTTCGAATACACCCTTAAGGGGGTCTTTACTCACTTGAAAACACATGCTTGGTAATGTTAAACTTATAGGCAGGTTGCTTTCGAATTTCTCGTTTAAATTTTTCTTTCATTGAATAGCTGAACTTGATCTTTAATATGGCTATTTTTTCCTTTTTCAATTTCTGTCGCAGAATTTTCTTAGGTACTTTCAGTTTCAAAACCGGTTTCGAAAGTGAAAGTGATTTAAAAAAAAAAAATCTGCAACCGAAATCGAAAAAGTAAAAGGTAGCCATGTTAAAAATCAAACTCTAATATTCAATGAAAAAAAAAAAAAAAAAAAAAAAAAAAATCTTTCAACAATTTTCAAATTTAAACGAAAAATTCCAAAATAACCCGCCCATTGTTTTAAGATTACAGAGCGGGTGTTTTCAAGTGTCCCCTAATGTTGAATAAAGTTTATTATTAAACTTTCGCTCGGTTGCCAAAACCTCAAACACTTTTATTATTTCCTTTTTCTTTCTATGTTTGCGTTCGTCATCATTTGAGTTCCGTACGCGTCCGAAGTAATTGGCTATTAGGCTTTGTTTCGCATCTAAAGAAGCAAGAGCAACGGTCTTAGTTGTACGGTTTGATGACCGTGGTGGGAGAAGTGACTATCATCATTTGGGAAATACTACTGCGTTGTTTTGTTTTGTTTTATTATTATTATCATTATTATTTCTTTCATTCCTGCTTGATAAAGGAACCTCTCTTACTCAATCTGCCTCCAGGGTGTAGAAATAAAACAATCATTCGCGTCGAGCTGCTGGATGCTATGTCAACTTCACCAGAAAGGTGCACTTTGTTCTGCCGGGCAGTGTTGCAATTTAGAAGTTAGACTACTTTCAGAAAAAAATAAAAATCAGCATGCTTTATTGCTGCTGCTTTTTTGAAATAGTATAATTCGCATTATTTTAACTATATTTAATATTTTAATACTGCTAGTGACTCAGCATCTGACATCCTCTCCTTAAAGGTGTATTTCGATTCAAACTGCTTATTTTCTGATTTATTTTTAAATTCATTTTTGCTCTCATGTGCATCAAACTGGCAAATTACCTTATTTAGAAAGTACACAAGGTGCCGTGATAGTCGATTCTTTGATAAATGCAGAAAATATTGTAAAAAATAGCAATCAAAAACAGCATTGTGAGCTGATTTTTCCGAAGCGGGCGATCTGTAAACAAAAAAAAAAAAAAAAAAAAAAAAAAAAAAAAAGTCATACTGAGAAGATAATTATTTATAAATCAAGTTCTAATGAATTGAGCTTAAAATGACATCACACGGCACCTTATATGCCTCTTCAAAATTCCCCTCAGCAAGTTTCGTGTTTCTACTTTTAAAAATGTGTCTGAAATTGTATCAGAAAGTTTCGAGCTGTTGAAGGTGGAAAAGCGTTTTTTCGAATACACCCTTAATGTAAAATCTACTGGTGTTTGATGCATTCGCATATTTAAAATAGCTCTCTAAAAAATTGATATTTTAAACATCTATTTTCTCGGTTCTCTTCTTAAAGGATGTCTTTTTTTTTTAGTTCCTCAAAATATTTGTAAAATGTGGGTTTAATTTAATACATTATGTGTTAAAAGCTGACGAACAGCGAGTAAGATTTTAACACTTCATATAAAACTAAGCGTACACTATATTGCCATTGATTATGGGACACTTGCGATTTTAGACATTTTACTAAATATCTAGAAAAATACATGAAGAATCATCTCGAAACTCTTAGTGTATAAATATAATAGTATACGTCATACATCTCCGTGAAGATTTTTTACCGAAACTCCATAGGGGACCGTCAACAAATTAAAAAAGAATGAATATCTTTTGAATAACCCTGTCAAAACTAATGGCGCAAAAGCGCTCAAACTCTAGATTATGATTGAATGCCTTATTGTAATACACTGTGTTCATTTTTATGCAAATAGCATGCATACTCGCAGAGTAATTAAGGTTTTTATAAAAATGGCCCCAAATTTTTCTAAGCTTTTCCCTTATAATTTTCAGAGTTCTTAATATAAAATAATATTTTTTTCAGAAAATATGACAAACAACATTGCACACAGTACCCTGTAATCAGAATTAAAAAATAATAAAAATTATATGAAAAATGAGTAGGTTTACTAAATAATTTTTTACTGCGTATGAGGCAAAGATATCAAAATTTCATTTGCATATTATGTTAGCTAAATGTATAGAGCAACTTTTGTAAAAGTCTCAAAATTATAGCTTGAAAATTCTGAAAGTAATCGTCTATAGAAAAAGGACAAAATCCGTTGTTTCCAAAATGAAGCAAAAAAATGAGGGATTTTATCCAAAAGTAGTCGTAACATCCCGTATTGTGTACTCTATATTGACACTAATCAATGAATATATGGATACAACCCCTCTTGTTTTTGCTTCATTTTGAAAATAACGGATTTTCAACTTATTCAATTGACGATTATTTTCAGAATTTTCAAGTTATGATTTTGTGACTTTCACAAAAGTTGCTCTATACATTTAGCTAACATAATATGCAAATGAAATTTTGATATCGTTGACGCATGCGCAGTAAAAAATTATTTAGTAAACCAACTCATTTTGTATACAATTTTCATTATTTTTTAATTCTGATTACAGGATACTGTGTGCAATGTTGTTTGTCATATTTTCTGAAGAAAATATTATTTTATATTAAGAACTCTGAAAATTATAAGGAAAAAACGTGGAAAAATTTGGGACCATTTTTATAAAAACCCTAATTACTCTGCGAGTATGCATGCTATTTGCATAAAAACGAACACAGTGTATTACAATAAGGCATTCAATCCTAATCTAGAGTTTGAGCGCTTTTGCTACATTAGTTTTGACAGGGTTATTCAAAAGATATTCATTCTTTTTTAATTTGTTGACGGTCCCCTATGGAGTTTCGGTAAAAAATCTTCACGGAGATGTATGACGTATACTATTATATTTATACACTAAGAGTTTCGAGATGATTCCTCATGTATTTTTCTAGATATTTAGTAAAATGTCTAAAATCGCAAGTGTCCCATAATCAATGGCAATATAGTGTATATTTTACAAATAGTCTAAAAGCTAATAAATAAATAAATAAATAAATAAGTACTCTTTAAGAAGAATACCCAGAAATATTAATTAATATTAATTTCCAGAGGTGGTACTGATATACGAATATGGTATATACGAATATATAGGTACATACGAATGCATCAAACGCTCATAGAGTTACATTTTGAGAAGGATAGCTAAGTGCTGACGGCTTTAAGGGTGTTCTTAAATCAAAAAAGGCAACTTTGTGACATAAGTTTTAATTTATTTTTGTTCGGAAATGCATGAAAATAGCGACGTTGTTATTCAGAACCTATCTAATCGCACTCATTTTTCTGTTTTTCGAAAACGCAATAGATTTTTCGGAACATTCCGCCAAATTTAACGTTTTGAACACATTTTCCAGCGAAAGCCTAAAAACCAGTTGACGAAAGGTAGAAAATCATGTGATCACGTGATCAAAACAACTCGGTAGGCAATTTAAGGGTGTTCTTAACTGATCCGCTCAACAAGCGAAAAACATTTTGACACATTTACAAATTCATTTTTTAACAGAAAGTTATAAAATTTTAATGCTTGACTATGAAAACGATTTTGAATTGAACTTATTTTTCCATTTTATGATAATTAAATTACTTATCGAGTTATAAGCTATTTCGCTGACGCAATCACCCGTTTTTCTCCTCCTTTTCGACCGGTTTTTCTGCTTTTGTCGGGAAATATGCTCAAAAGTGTCAACTTTGAAGGCTTGTTATGAAAAATCTATTGTGTTTTTTAAAAACAAAAGAATGAATGAAATTAGACAGTTTCTGAATAACAACACCTGCTAGTTTCATGCATGTCCGAACAAAAATAAATTCACAAGTGTCAAATTCATAGTGTCACAAAGTTGTCCTTTTTGATTTAAGAACACCCTTAATTAACATACAATGTTAAACTCAGTTCGATTCAAAAGTATTTGAAACCAGGGCGTTGTTGTCGAAACTTGTCAACACGAAAATTGAATTCAGGGGGGTGACCCGGAGACAAGGGCGGAGGGGCACTCTATCCCCGAAACATTTGAGATTATATTTATTTTCAATTGTCAAAAAGTGCAATTCCCATGCCCCTTTGGGATCACAGAAATAATTAATAAAGTGTCTGAATTCAGCACCAATTTAAAAAAAGTATGTAACAGCAGTGAGAAACAAACACTCTTGAATTTTTGAAAAAGTGACGAACTAACAGCATATATGCTTGGTATTTCGCGAGAAACGTTCAAAAGTTATCAAATCTTGCTGTTTATAGCACAGCATTGTTTCTGATTCGCTATCGTATAATTTAAATAAAATGTTTTATACGCACAGTAATTCTAAGCCAACAACAACAACAATAATAAAAATAATATGAACAAAGAGAACAACAATATAGAATATAGATAAATAGATATATATTTATGTATGTTTAAATTTTCTTTCTAGATATGTCTAAAAATAAACTACTTCCAAAATGTCGTACTTGTAGGTGCTGAAGCAACCGCCTTCACGCTCATGCATGAAATAATTAACCTTTTCGCATCAGTAATCTTTTACAAAATTTATAATGCTTTGTCACCGATATTTAAAAACAGAAAATTGTGCCTTATTAAATCGAGGAAATGCTCCGATTCTATAAGGCAAATTTTACAGTAAAGTTTTACTGGTGGTGATAAACGTGCATTCTAGCATTTTTGCGGTACGTATACGTGTCCCTCATCCCAAAGGGGTTAAAGAGTCGAAAACTATGACAACCACTGTGTGTGTGAGCGCTTGGAAGAAAATGTCATTATTTCTATCATTAATTACATCAATATCATTATTTTAATTATTAAAATTACATTACTAGATTTCTAACTTCATATTAATAAACTACAATTATTTATAATGATAAATTTATGATGCCGTACAGATAAATTTGAAAAGATATGAAAAACTGTAGCTTTTAAACGCAATGTTTTAAGCCGAATACACTATTTAATTTCGGCAAATATACAATTTTTATTCAATTAGCATAAATTAAATGTCATGCTCTAAATACTATATAGAAATGTTTTAAATACCGATTTTTCCTTTTCTAAGCCCTTTTTTCTTTTTTCTTTTTTTTTTTTTTTGATCTTATATTTAAATAGAATCTGATTAAATGTAATCGGATTTGTATTCCTCGCTAATCCCTTTTTCCCCCTACTATTTTGACTATTTGTTAATCAACGGCGGGTACAGTTAATTGGAGATTACCTCAGAATAAAGTTAAGCAATACAATCAACGCTGTGTGGTCATCCAAAACAAGAGGAAAGGGAACAAATATGAAAAGTAAAAAAAAATCAAATAAATAAAACAGGCGTGTGAAATGTACACAATACAGTGATATCCGGTCTTTTAATCTATTTCTCTAACCTGCACCAGATGTATGGCTAAACATACGTGCTGAAAACATTTTTTCCGCAATGGCGAAGATGGAAAAAAATGGTTTGATATCTCTATTCCTTAAATCAGTGGTAATATCACGATTATTGTTGAACTTACGTCTAAACCTTCTTTAATGGCTGTATCTAGTCTGTTGGTGGTCTTAAGTTATGAATATAATAATCGACAGTAGAAAAAAAAAGCGGAAGATGAAAGAGATCTAATTCTGAAAAGTGAATGTAAAAATGGCAACTAACAACTTTAATAATTAGAATAGTATTTTGGCAACATAATACACTCAATATCTTTTTCACAATACAAGGTAACATCCCCAGTAATTGGCACATTAAGAATTTGTCTTTAAAATTACTTCAATTTTCATTACAAAGGAATAAGATATTTACTTGGAAATATTTTTAAATCAAAGAATGCATATCTGGGCATCTATTTTGCGCACTAAAACAAAAAAATTTGAAAAAGTAATTTTATAAAAATATATTTATAAAAAGTTGCTGAAATCACCAGTAATTGGCACCTAGAGCACCAATGTATGACACCTTGTGATCCAGTAATAGGCACAAGTTTATATTTAAAAAAAACTTTACATTTTGCATTGGGTTTAATCGCTTTAAATGAATTTACTGTAGATGAAGATGACATAGTTCAGGTTTTTGAGAGTAAGAAATCAGCATATTAGTCTGAAATGTGAACACTTTAAAACAATACAATATACTTATATTAATACCCAGTAATTGTCATATGAAGCTTTAATGGATTCCAATTACTGATAATATTTCATATTTTCAAATAAAAACAAATGATAAACAAAATTAGTCTATAACTTTAAAAGTACTTCCAAAATAAGTGGTTTAATCTCAAATTCCTTGCGAATTCCTTGTAATTGGAATAGGTGCCAATTACTTGGAACTAGCAAAATTGAAGCACCATTAATTGGCATCCATCATTAATTCAGAAATCCAAATATTTGTGTCGAAAATACTTTTACACAATTAAAGTAATCCTTTTTAACTAAACAAAACTGTTGGTAATTAAAATTTAAAATATATTATAACTCAGATAATAATGAATTGAAAAGCATGCCTTCTTTAAGCCAAATAAGAAGCATTTGCAACAAAAATGGCTAATTTCATACAAGCCATAATCTTTCCTAGGCACTATTGTCATTTAGTAGCATAAATCAAAGTTATAATCTTTAACGTAAATGAGCATATAACTGGTATATGGTCTTGCATTTTTAAAAGACTGGATATAAATCTTATTTTAGGACATGTCTGTAGGATGTGCCAATCACTGGTGCATGCCAATTACTGGGGATGTTACCCCATTCCACAATATCCTTTCATGATTACTACCTAAAAACTTAAGGCTGTTCTCAAATCCAAATGAGATAGCTATTTTGTAAGCATTACAGAATTCCTTTTGGTTCGGAAATGCATAAAATTGGGATGTATTCTTATTCAGAAGTTATGTAACTGAATGTTCGAATCGTTAGAGAATCGAACTTATAAATTTATGTTTTGTGAGTAATTTATTACTTTTTCAATTTCTTTTCTTTCTTTCTTTTTTCTTTTTTTCTTTTTTTTTTTTTTTTCGTAATTTTAATTTTAATTGCCGGACAGTTTGTAAAATATTTCTTCTAATATCGCCCACAGTGAAAGATAGAAAGAAAAAAGTGGATAATCGGTGCGTAACTCAGAATATACCCCTCTCCCAAATAAATAAATAAATAATAAAATTAATAAGGATTTCATCTGGACTTGGCAAAAACAAAGAGAAAAGAAAGATTTCATGCAAAAACATAGGGGGGGGGGGGAGGGGTATGCGATTCGTTTAATAAATTAAATACTGACACACATACACACACAAATAAATCATTTACCGTGCAACAATCTATTGCGCAATGTAATGTGTTATAATAGGTTGTATAACGTAAAATAAATCGAATGCATTTACAATTTAGACAGCTTGTATCATGTAAAAAATCTAGCCTATCAAAGTTTACAAACTTGCTTTCAATGATTGATTTACCGCTTTTAAGGAGAAACTGACAGATTTATGTTGAAATCGTGCGCTTTATCGCTAAAAAAATGTAATTTTGCCTTATTCTGAAAGGTCAGATCATGATGATAGTTATCTATCTTCTTCTAAATAAAATAAAACTGGACAGGGAAATAGAGAAGTTACGGCATAGGAAAAAATAAGTAAAAGAGGGTGATTTATCATATAGAACAGTAGAGAAATAGGGCAAAAAAAGTTGAGGGAAATTTTGGGATGAAAAATTTATATTTTATAAATACGTTCCATCGCGTATTTAGTAAATGGTATATTTAATGAGTTTTAATTGCATATTAATAAATACACATTTATTTTGCATTACAGTCTATTGTATAATGCAGTGCATGATGCATGAGATTATTATATGGAAAATGACTGATTTTGTTTCTATTTAATTTATTAAACAAATTCGCACTTTTTTCCCTACATATTTGAAGGAAATACATCTCTCTTTGTTTTTAACATTTCTGCATAAACTCTTTATTTTTATTTATTTATTTTGGGGGTGGGGGGAGGGTTTCTGAGTTATGCACCAATTATCTTTTCTTTCTTTTTTTCTCCCCTCTGCGGATTATACTAAGAAAAAATATTTCACAAACATCGGGCAATTAAGATAAGAAAGAAAAAAGAAAGAAAAAAACTTAGGCAATAAATTACTTATAAAATCAAAATTTCTAGGTAACACGATCAGCGGCGTGTGAAGAGAAAATTGCACCCGGGGCAAAGTTTCAATTACTCCCCCCCCCCCCCCCCCACACACACACACACATGCACACCAACATCTGTTAAAATTGGCGTTTTGAAACTATTTTCTCAAAGCGAAAAAAAGCTTTCTTTTTTTCTTTTTCTTTCTCTTTTTCTTTCTTTTTTTTTTTTCTTTAGCATTTTCTACAACTTTTATTTTGAAATATACAGAAATAAGTAATCGCAGATAATGGCAATGAAAAAAAAAATAATAACAACGACAACAACAATAATAATAAAATAGCTGTTACAATCTGTTAATTTTCTCCAGTTGCAATTTTTTTTCGTTATTAAATTAATAATAAAAAAAAAATACATCCCTTTCCACAATTTTTCAATCATTCTAATTGTAATGTGTTATGGAAGTATAACAGTAGTATAATAGTATAATAGTATAATATAGTAGTATATAGTATAAGGTAGTAATAAATAAATAAATAAAAAGGGCTCGGGAATACTGCACTATACCATCGGAATGCCCACAAATTTCGCTAATTTGCAAACATAGTGTTGTATTTAAATTGTTTTAAAATCTACTTTGGTCAAAAACTTCAATTAGTTTAAATGTTCTCAGTCTCTCACTATAGTTTGGATTTTCAGGAAAAGGTATTTTGTGTCCATAAAGCAGTATTTATTACTCTAAAGTCTGCAAAACTACTTTTTCAATAATGACAGCACTAAACACAGAAAAGCAAATCCAGCAATTTTTTAATATGCCGAAAATCTGACCATGATGGAATGACACAACCAAATTAAGTAATCTAAATAAATATCTCTCTATCATCTGAAGTCGCGATTTCCGGATACACATCTCTAATAGTCATAGTCATAGAAAAGAAAATACCCGAGTCATCAGAAGAGAAAAAAAGATTATTGTAATTGAATGGCCATTTCGTTACTCTCTCATTTTAAAAACGCGGAAATGCTAACAGAAAAAGAAAAGAAAAATGTATCGTATATTATAACAACACGTTGCCGTTTAATAGAGTCTTTGTTTGATGTTACCGTACCCACCATTCTGTATCTTGAAAGAAATAATAACGGCTGCATATCATTATGTCAATACACTTCTTATAATGTCACTCAAATCACGACCAATTTTAACTAATTTAACTTATCCAATTATTCAGCTGAATTTCACCACCGTCTATAATGACCACTCATCATTATAGTAATAGCTCTATGTTGCAGTGTTTTAATATTCGTCGCTAAATTATAAATTGAAGGAAAAATTAATAAAGTTTTCTGCATTGTATCTTGTATGTATTTATTTTTAATGTTTTCTTTTCAAGAGCTGCATCAATCTAATAACTGCATGACAAGCCCCCTTATTTACGTTTACATCCACTAATATTCATTTAACAAACAGAAAACCGGGAAAATGGGTCATTAAGTTTAAGTAAATATAATTACCATGTTATTCCAATAGAAAACAATCGAATGATGTTTCTTCTTTTCCTATAAAAGCATCGGATCTTTTAAGATAAAAATGTCCATTTTTTTAATTTATGTTGATTCTCAGGTACCTGTCAATTATCAATTATGGAAAATTGTTATGAGCAAGGAATCAATTATAGTTAAAATTGTACGCTTTTTACAGAAAATTGAAAAAAAAAAAAAAAAAAAAAAAAAAAAAAAAAAACTGCTGTTCGATTTGCTAGCTTACAAATAGTAATTTTTGAAAATTTCATGCATTTATTCATTAAATATAAACGTGCCCATCAAATTTGCTTGTTAAAGGAGGGGGAAAATATCAGAATCCTTTTAAGTATGAAGTAGATTTTTATTTGATGCGGATTTTGCCATGGTTGAATTTAAGTTTTAATTTAGCAATTCTATCTGTGTAAGAAGATTTTAAAAATGATATATCATTTTTGAAACAATTTGTTAAAGGAGGGGGAAAAAAATATGATAATCTCTTTAAGTATGAAGTACATTGTTATTTTATACGGATTTTGATAAGGTTGAATTTAAGTTTTCATTTAACAATTATATCTGTGTAAGAAGTTTTTTAACATCACTTTTGAAACAATTTTTAACAATCATAAGATTTTGTTTTGTATATTTTTGGCATCGGGCTCAGGCGGGCTCGGACTCTGGTGACAAAAAATATTTCGGTCTCGGGCAGGCCTGAGCCCCGAATTCATCTCTACCTGACAAGTACCAAATTAAGTTATCTAAATATAATTCTCTATCATCTGATGCCACGATTTCCGGATACACATCTCTAATAATATGATAGTCACTAAAGAAAATACCCGAGTCATCAGAAGAGAAAAGACGATTATTGTAATTGAATGGCCATTTCGTTATTCTATCATTTTAAAAACACGGAAATGCTAACAGAAGAGAAAAAATTATATCGTATATTACAACAGCACGTTGCCGTTTAATAGAGTCTTTGTTTGATGCTACCGTACCCACCAAGCTGCATCATGAAAGAAATAATAACGGCTGCATATCATTATGTCTATACATTTCTTACAATGTCACTCAAATCACGACTAATTTTACTAATTTAACTTATCCCATTATTCAGCTGAATTTCACCACCGTCTATAATGACCACTCATCATTATTAGAAATAACTGTCCAACTGCAGTGTTTTAATATTCATCGTCAAATTACAAATTGAAGAAAAAGTTAATAGAGTTTTCTGCATTGTATCTTGTATAAGTATTTGCTTTTAATGTTTTCTTTTCAAGAGCTGCATCAATCTAATAACCGCTTGCCGAACCCCCCCTTATTTACGTTTATAACCGCTAATATACATTTAATAAACAGAAAACCGGAAAAATGGGTCTTTAACCCTTTCCGGCACGGGCAAAGTATGTTAGTAAAATGAGGAATTATCGACTGACACCGGAATTCACTAACGAGTTTTTTAGATATTTTGAAACCCCTAATTTAAGTTTCTATTGTAAAAGCAAAATTTTCCTAAAATATTATTGGTGCCGTTCGCAAGTATGGAATTGAAATTAGGTATCCCAGATCGGGCACAGTGTGCCAGAAAGTAAACATAATTACAATGTAATTCCGATAGAAAGTAATCGAACGATGTTTCTTTTTTTCCTATATAAAAGCATTGGATCTTAAAGATAACATATCCATTTTTTTTAACTTACGTTGATTTTCTGGTGCCTTTCAGTCATTGTAGATTGTTATGAGAAAGGAATCGTTAAAAATGTATACTTTTTACAGAAAATTGAAAAAAAGGTACTCGTTTTGCCAATTTACAAATAGAAATTTCAGAACATTTCATGCGTTTATTCATGAAACACAAACGTGCCCATCAAATTTGCTAGTTAAAGATGGGAAAAAATATGAGAATCCTTTTAAGTATGAAGTAGAATTTTATTTTATACAGATTTTGATAAGGTCGAATTTAAATTTTCATTTATACAATTATATCTGTGTAAGAAGTTTTTTTAAAATGAGTTATCACTTTTGAAACAGTTTTTAAATATCACAAAATTTTGTTTTGTATATGTTTGATATCGGGCTCAGGCGGGCTCGGACTCTTGTGAAAAAAAAAAAAAATCTTTCGGGCTCGGACTCTTGTGAAAATAAAAAATCTTTCAGGCCCGGTCTCGGACCTCGAAAAACAAGCCCTAATTCATCTCTACTTGACAACTACCAAACGAAGTACTCTAAATAAAACTCTCTATCATCTGAAGCTGCTATTTGGATATACACATCTCTAATAGTCATAGAAAAGAAAATACCCGAGTCATCAGAATAGAAAAATATATTATTGTAATTGAATGACCATTTCGTTATTCTCTAATTTTAAAAACGCGGAAATGCTAACAGAAGAGAAAAGAAAATTATATCATATATTATAACAACACGTTGCCTTTTAATAGTATCTTTGTTTTATGTTACCGTACCCACAAAACAACCCACCAAGCTGCATCATGAAAGAAATAATAATGGCTGCATATCATTATGTTTATGCACTTCTTACAATGTCACTCAAATCACGACCAATTTTACTAATTTAACTTATCCAATTATTCAGCTGAATTTCACCACCGTCTATAATGACCACTCATCATTAGTAATAACTGTCCAATGGCATTGTTTTAATATTCGTCGCCAAATTACAAATTTAAGAAAAAAGTTAATAAAGTTTTCTGTATTGTATCTTATCTTGTATGTATTTGCTTTTAATGTTTTCTTTTATCTAATAACCATTTGCCAAACCCTCTTATTTACGTTTATATCCACTAATACATATTTAACAAATAGAAAAAACCCGGAAAAATGGGTCATTAAGTTAGAAAATGAATTCCGTGTTATGGCAAGCTTTAAAAACAGTAGTTAGAGAAATTACCGCTATTTGTACCAATAATTTAAGAACGGAGAATACTCTATTAAAGTTTATCACTTATATTACTTATTTGAGAGTGATACTGCTACATGTCACGTGAATAAATGAATAAACAATGCATATTAAATAATATTGTCGTACAACACGCATCTTAAGCATAGTCATTAGGAAACTGTTTTTAATAAATAAAATACAGCAAATTTAAAAGTTTTTTATTTTATATTTATTTGCAAGTTTACGGGTGAATTATTCTGTAGTAAGACATATGATAACGAAATCAATATCCTGTTTTAAAGAACCTATGTTAGTAATGTGAAACGCGAGCAAACTAACATTAACAATATAACAGCCAGTAATTTTACCCAAGTGTTCTAAAATTATTTTATTAAAGAATTTTTATTTAAACTGTTTTTAACTTATTTATCCGTGGTACACTTTAAACTTATTTCTCACAGAAACACGTTTATCAAAATTCTGTTTCTAATCGAAATATTTTCATTTGTCAAAATGACCGCTGCAACGGGTAATTCTGGTGTTAAACGAATGACGTAGTTATTTTAAAAGTTCTGTTCTTATTTGCATTTTAACATTTTTATTATTTACTTGTTTATTTTTTTATTCTTTTATTTATTCTTTTGTTTATTTATTTATTTATTTATTATTTTATTTATTCTTTTATTTATTTATTCTTTTATTTATTTATTTATTTATTTATTTATTTATTTTTCCATATGATATCTAAGATAGATATCGTGGACACTTTCATACTTTTTCGCCTTTGGATGCTCTTTTTTTTTCTAAAGACACTTTTTTTTTCTTTTTTTGCCGTTTTTGACCAGCAAAGAAATTTTCCTCAAATGAGGAGATAAACAAGCGCTGGATCCTCCTCCAATTTTTATCTCCATTCTCTTGCAGCTCGACCCCTATCAAATTAGCTGAGAAAGATACAGAATTCAACCGCATTGATATGGGTTGAATTTAATAATACAATTCTTGCTATGATTCTAATATTTTAATATTTTGTCCGTATAATGAATAGACATTATTTCATGTTCATTTACTTAGAACAAGCCTGTAAATTTAAAAAAAATCATAATAAAAATAAAAAGCAATAAAATATCTCAAATTAACCGAAACATTAAAATTTGTTTTGAAAAGGAAAAAAAATCTCTTTAATAAAGTTAGTTCAAAAGACAAAAAATCATATTGAATATAATAAGAATAAAAAGTATTTTCTAAAAATAAGAAGTGGATTCATTCTTTTTGCATGTTAATTCAGTCAAAACAGATTGAAAAAATGGCTTATCAAAAAGGTGTGTAGTCACTCGCTTCAGCTTTTTTTTTTTTTTTTTTTTTTTTTTTTTTTTTTTTTTTTTTTGAGTGAAAATGCAGAAAAAAGGAATGAAAATAAAAAAGAAGTGAAAACAGCCATTTTACAAAATGGACGAAATTCACTGCTGCATATAGGAATAGGATAAGTGTATTTGCGCATTTTGAATATTGAAAAGAAGTGAAAAAACACTCAGAATTAAAATCACTGGATTTTTTAAGGCTCTTCTAATCGCTCTGCTCAACAAGCGCAAAATGTTTTGACACATTTAAAAGTTAATTTTTTAAAGAAAAGATACAAAATTGGAATGTCTGACTAAGGAAACGATTTCGAATCGAACTTATTTTTTCTATTTTATGATAATCAAATTACCTATTGAGTTATAAGCGATTCCGATCATGTGATCTCACTTTTTTTCTTCCATTATAAGACTGGTTTTTCTGCTTGCGTCGGAAAATGTGCTTCAAAACACCAAATTTGACGGCTTGTTCTAAAATATCTATTGCGTTCGGGGACAAACAAATAAGAAAAAAAAAATTAAGTGCGATTAGATAATTTCTGAACAGCAACACCTGCTAGTTTCATGCATTTTCGAAGAAAAATAAATTAAAACTTATGTCAAAAAGTTTCCCTTTTTGATTTAAGAGGCTACTTCACTCAAATGAAAAGACCAGTTCGCTAATGCTAATCCTATGGGAGAAATTTATAAAAATATCTCGGTTGCATTTCAATATTTTTAGATGATTCTTTTTGCATTGGATAACTCAGATTGATCTGAATGGAGGTCGTTTTTTAGTTTTTCGATTTTGGTTGCAGATATTTTTTATGGGGTTGCTTTCGCTTTCCAAACCGGTTCCAAAAATGAAAGCGTCCTTGTAAAAAATAACTGTAAACAAAATGAGAAAAGTAACTAAAGTCATGCATACAGATCGATCTCAGATATCCAAAGCCAAAAAATCATTTAAAAATATTGAAATGCAACCGAGATATCTGTATAAATTTCTTCCATAGGATTAGCATTAGTGAATGGGTCTTTTCATTTGAATGAAGTAGCCCCTTAAGAGCCCTTAAGAGAATGAACGGATACCTTCTGGTTGAAATTTCGAAAACGTGCCTAATTCTTCATGTGTAAATCGACGATAAATTGTTTCTGTAATCGTAGAAAAGTTGTTAACAATGGAATTTAATCTCTGGTAATCTTCTGTGCACTTAACTTTGTAAATAATTGCTCTCCGTGTATTTAGTATTTAATCCGCAGGTAATTTCCACTGGACCAATTCAATTGATTTATTTCAGCCGTTTTAGTTATTCTGAATGAACTCAATACTGCTTAAGAGATTTGTTAAAAGTCCATAATCTGCTCAACATTAAATCACGAGCAATGATTTATCAAGCAATACATATTTAAAATGCATTTATCAATATTATTTTGTTCGTTCGTGGCTGTTGATTTAGTTTTCAATTTAAAACCTTCGAACTGTATTTCCTATAACTGAATGGAATAATTATATAAGGCGATGAAAATAAATTTATTAGATTTGAATGCAGTCACGTGAATTGATTGGCCAGCACTGAGATATTTATTATCCATTATTTTCTTTGTGTGTGGAAGCGTATATAAATATATACATATGAGTTTAACACCGAAAGTGTGCGCACATTTCAAATTACTAAATGTTGTTATCGGGCTTCGAATCGGAACTGAACCGAAAACCCGAAAAACCCCCTTATTTCTGATAGAGCGAAAATCTTAATTGAACCAAAATTTTTTGCATTCTTAAACTGAACCCCCCCCCCCCTTTTTTTTTTTAAGCAATTGAAAAGTAAAATATTTTATTTTATTTCAACGAATAATATTCTTTTTGTCTCTCTTTTTTTTCTTTTTTTCTTTTTTTTTTTAAAAAAAAGAGTAAAAAGGGAGAAAATAGAGGGAAGATGAAAAAGAAGTGAAAATAACCGCTATACAAAATATGGATGAGATTCACTGCTATAAGAATAGGATAATTACAGTTGAGCATTTTCAATATTGAAAAGAAATGAAAAATCACTCAAACTGAATTAAAATCCCTGGATTTTTTTTTTCAAGGCTATCGAAATTCCGAAAACGTACCTAATTATTCATCTACAAATCAACCACAAATTGTTTTTGTAATCGTAGAAAAGTTGTTTACAATGGAATTTAATCTTTGATCTTCTGTGGACTTAACTTTTTAAATAATCGTTCTCCGTGTACTTAGTATTTAATCCAGTTAATTTCCACTGGACCGATTCAGTTGATCTATTTCAGCCGTTTTAGTTATTCTGAATAAACTCAATACTGCTTAAAGAGCTTTGTTAAAAGTCCATAATCTGCTCAGCAATTCCTGGGAATTAAATCACGAGAAATGATTTATCAAGCAAGATACATATTTAAAATGCATTTATTAATATCATTTTGTTCGTTCGTGGTTGTTGATTTAGTTTTCAATTGAAAACTTTGGACTGTATGTCCTATTATAACTGAATAGAATAATTATATAATGGAAATAAATTTATTTAATTTGAATACAGTCATGTGAGTTGATTGGCCAACATGGAGATATTTATTATCCATTGTTATCTTTGTGTGTGGAAGCGTACATAAATATATACATAAGAGTTTAACGTTTCGAATTACTAAATGATGTTATCAGGCATCGAACAGGATCCGAACCAAAAACCTGATAAAACCCGTTGTTTCGGATAGAACGAAAGTCTTAACTGAACCAAAATTTTTTACATTCCTGAACTGAAACTTTTCTTTTCTTTTTCTTTATTCTTTTTTTGGCTGTTTGGTTTGGAACTGAAGAGTATTATTATTATTATTTCTTTTAAGGAGGCTCAGGGGTTGAAAACTTTTCAAAAAATCGATTTTTTTTTTATGATCTAGTTTGATTATGCAATTAATTCTTAACTCAATGCAAAAAACTGCATAAAAATATTTGCATTTTTAACGGAGTTATAAGTATTTATGTATCAACACTTTCATAGCCGCACCCATATAATTACAATTTTAAGTCGCGTTTTCTCAAAGCTTGATTTTTGATGACTAACACCAAGATTTAAAAAAAAAAAAAAACTATTTGATGGAATGGCTTAATTTTTTTTTTTTTTTTTTTTTTTTTGGCATGCATATAACATTATTATCTATGGAATGAATCAATATATTTTAGATAGTTTAATATTTTGAGTATTTTTAATGAAAAAGATGTTTATTTTTAAGGGTTTTTTAAATGCCATTTCATCAAATAGTTTTTTTTTAAATCTTGGTGTTAGTCGTCAAAAATCAAGTTTTGAGAAAACGCGGCTTAAAGTTGAAACTATATGGGTGCGGCTATGAAAGTGTTGATACATAAACGGTTATAACTCCGGTAAAAATGCAAATATTTTTATGCGGTTTTATGCATTGAGTTCAGAATTAATTGAATAATTAAACTAGAGCATAAAAAAAATCGATTTTTTGGAAAGTTTTTATCCCCTAAACCCCCTTAAAATCATTTTTTTTCATAGTTATTTATAACTAGAACCTGATTAAGGCTTGAAAGTACTAAAATGTTTTTAAATAAAATTAACAATTAATATCTCTATTTGATTATTTTAATCGCCTTTTAAGCATACCTGAACATTTTAAAGTTCATATTACATATTTTATGTTAAAAACAAGATGAAAATTGCGTTCCATCATATGAATAAAAGTTTTAAAACTGTTGTGCGGCGTAGCTCTTCTACGTTGGTACAACATTATTCTTATTGCTTAATCTTATCATTTTTCTCATATTTCTGTTTCCCTCCATTTTAATGAAAAAAAAAAAAAAAAAAAAAAAAACCTGACGCCCGAAAGGAAATAATGTTGCCGTATATAGGAGACGTCAATGAACTGACTCCTTCTTAATTGCTAAACAAACGTGCCTGTCGCAATATTCTGCTTTCGTACCCTATCATGAAAAGCTTGTTAACGTCTTCAATTATCTAAATACAGAGTTCTGGGGTAATTTTCCATGCTTCACCACTTCTCACGTACGGCAAAAAACTGGAAAATAAATTAAGAGCCTGCTACTTAAATATTAAGTTGTGCAAGAAAACCCGAGCTTTGAAACAACCTTGAATATAAATTACCTTATTTTCATAGATGCAAGCAAACCGATACTGCAGAACCATATATCGTCTGACAGTTTTTTTATGTGTGAATTTCGTTACCTTTTCAAGTATTCTAAAAATAGAATTCAGAAAGATCGCAGTCTCGGTTAACCTTTATCTCGCTTGTATCATGTATCTGATATTCCACGTTTACCCTTATATATATAAAGACTCTGGTGATAAGATAAATGTTTTCTAAAAAATTCTTGTGAATATGTTTATTATTTTGTATTTCTGGAAGCTAAAAAATTAATTAACCTCTTTCCGCCCATGTCGTAGCTTTACTTTGGAAGATTTAGAAACTTTTTTTAAATGTAGAAAATGTAGAAATATCGTCTGACAATTTTGTTATGTGTGAATTTCGTTACCTTTTGAAGTAGTCTACAAAACAGAATTCAGAGAGGTTGCGGTCTTAGTTAACCTTCTGCTCGCTTGTCTCATATTTCTGATATTCAACGCTTACCTTATATATAAAGAAAGACTCTATATAGATAAGATAAAGGTTTTCTAAAAAAATTCTGTGAATGTGTATTTCTGGAAGCTGGAAAACTAATTAACCACTTTCCGCCCATGTCGTAGTTTTACTACGAAAGATTTATAAACTTTTTTTTTTTTTTTTTAATGTAGAAATGTTTTTTTTGTAGATTATTATTAATTGAAACTGCTGTAACTTCCATATTTCTCTTAATTAAAAATTTTTGAGGCAAAATTAAAAAAATTTTTTAAGGTTATTCACAATTGCTCTGTTTAACAAGCGCAAAACGTTTTGACACATTTACAAATTCATTTTTTAACAGAAATATATAAAATTGGAAAGCCAGACTATGGAAACGAGTTCGAATCGAACTTAATTTTCCATTTTTTTGTTTTCCATTCCACTCGAAAAGTAATCGAATTACATAACGAGTTTAAGCGATTTCTATCACGTGTTTTCCTCCCCCGCTCCCTTCATTTTAATGAAAAAAAAAAAAAAAAAAAGACACACGAAAGGAAATTATATTTACTTACAGGAGACTCCTGTTAATGATCCTTGTTAATTGCTAAACGTATAATCTGCTACTTAAATATTAAGTTGTGCAAGAAAATTCGAGCTGTGAAACAACCTTGAATATAAATTACCTTATTTTCATAGAGGCAAGCAAACCGATGCTGCAGAACCATATGTCGTTTGGCACCTTTAAAGGTGATGATGATAGTTTTTTTTAACGTGTGAATTTCGTTACCTTTTGAAGCATTCTACAAAACAGAATTCAGAAAGATCGCGGTCTTAGTTAACCTTGTGTTCCTTGACTCATATCTTTAATATTAAACGTTTGCCTTGTATTTATAAAGACTCTGGTGATAAGATAAATGTTTTCTAAAAAAGGAAAAATCCTGTGTGGGAAAAATCTTTCTGATGTCTTTCATTTACATAAATGGGCGATGTTGGCAGGTATGAATATTAATGTGATTTGCCATAGAACTTTTTTTTTTCATTTTCCGATAAACGAATTAAATTTTAAATTATAAGCGATTGTTAATTTAGAATGGCTTCTTTTATTTTTATTTTTCTGGCTGTTGCGTGCAGAAATTTAAAATCAAAATGACAATTTTGACAGCATTTTTTCAAATCTTTTCTGCCTTTACCGAAAAGCAAAACATGCAGTTCGATCACATAATTTCTTTATAAGAGCAGCGGCTCATATGATACGTTTCAAAACAAAAATGAATTTACAAATGCGTCACAAGAGTTTGTTGAATTTCCTTCATTTTTAAGTATACACAAGAGGGAAAAAAAATCATATTATAAAGTCCCATACATCTAAAAATCCACGCACAGTTATATATAGTATATTCAAATGAATGTGAAGAAAAAAAAATGAAGCAAAAATATTCATATTTATAAAAATAGTAAAGATTTTTAAAAAGTTAATTTTTTTAATTAAATTTTAGTAAAATAGGCTGTTCTCTTGGATTTTTTTTTTTTTTTTTTTTTTTTTTTTTAATTTTACTTAATTTCTAATATTAAGTATTCTGCCATCTCATAATATTACAGTATTATTCAAAATTGGAGAAATTGTTTCAAAGGAGCTGTGTCCCTTAGATGGTAACTTGAAATTTCATCAGATTTACACACCGATTTTAACAGGTAAGAAAAATCATGTGTTAAGCATAGATTATGAAACACTTTCCGACGCTTCCTATGAAACCTTTAACAAAACCTCGTTATCTAGGAAAATAAAGTTACTGTATA
This sequence comes from Maratus speculifer, assembly GCA_964019185.1. Classification (NCBI taxonomy): domain Eukaryota; kingdom Metazoa; phylum Arthropoda; class Arachnida; order Araneae; family Salticidae; genus Maratus; species Maratus speculifer. The sequence goes on along the minus strand of OZ025295.1, from coordinate 305,446,210 downwards.
TAGCCCAATATGTATCCCAATACTTTTGAACAGCCCTGTATTAGACCTGTTGGTTGATATATATTACTATATTATCGGGAAATTTAGTTTATCAGGGAAATGCCTAACAGGTTGAAATTTCTCTTTCAGCAATTTATACTAATAGATGGAAACATACTTGAATACTTTTGTTCCGCCCTGCGGCTTACTTAGTATATTTATTACACGCCAATATTTGGTTAAAATTAATTTTAAACTAAAACACTCGTAAAACTATTGAAATCAAATTCTAATAAATTATCATTCATAGGCGTCCAGGTATCTAAATCTTTGCGTGACCCTGAATATCATTTTATCTATATTCTACAAACATTTCTTAGTAAAATGAATAGAGTTCAGCGTAAAAATGCATAAGTTATTTAAAAACCACCTTTAAGTAATTTATGTTCATATTCAGTAACGTTTGCGAGCTCTTTTGTGTAGTCCTGTATATCATCTATAGCATTTATGCACAAGTGCAAAATATGCATAGATTTAATGAAACTTAAAAGCGCATATCATAATTAAAATGCATTTCATCCATCCTGCAGCCATCATTGGATACATATAGAGTACTTCGGAAAGAATATGCTATTTGAAATCTTTTGTGGGACCCTGTAAATGCCGTGCACTTCGTATTACACATGACTATATCGTATAACTTATATTAAGTCTCAGCGACATATATCAATTTTATGATATATGAAATAGTTTAATATTATTAGGATGAGCGAAGCGAATCCTCTACTAGTCCACTCAAATTACATTTTGTCGTACATTTTACAAAAAAACTATTCAATATTTTGACTTGAAATTAAACACAAAAATAAATTATGATCTGTAGATTTGCACAATATTTTTTCTTTTACAGAATAACCTTTAAAAAATTACTATTTTAATTAATTTATTTTACATGTTTTTCCATTACGGACGAAATTTTGGAAATAAAAAATGAAACGTATGTTTTCAGAAGAAAAGAAATCATGGAGTTGCAATTACAAGTAGAATCGTGATTAATTAAATAAATAAAATGTATTTTCTTTATTCCGGCAAAATCGCTTGCGCTGATGACACTTACGCCTATTAAAATAATTATGTTATGATTTTTTTTGTAAAGTGGCAACAAAGGAATAGTAAACAAATAAAATTGTTAAATTCGTTATATAAAGAGTTCTTTGAATTTCAAAGGTTGAAATTTGAACCAAATGAAACACATATTATTATTTTGTTACATGTAGTATTATTTTTAAATATTTCACCGTTTTATGTTAAACAATTTGCCGTTTTAAACAATGGAGTAGTATATTAGCTTTGTTATAAAAAAAATGCCAAGAAAACGTACACTCACTGGTTGAAAAGAACGGGAAATAAGGAGGCAAGAGGCTAGAATTAATGGCTTTAAATTTCGAATATGCACAACGACATTTAAAATTATATTTTTGTAAAATTTGTCATCGTAATTAATTTGGCATGCAGTTTCAATCTGCCGGATCTTGTAAGACTTGCCATGAACGTATAGTAAATAATGAACTAAATATTCTTTTGTAAGAGTTGAGGCAAGAGGCTAGATATCAGCGTAAAAAACGACGACACAGATGTCGTATACACATCACATTGGTGCAATTTTTTCCGACGCCAATTTGGCAAAAACTTCGTTTTCAAATACCAGTTATCATACATATTTTTAAAAAGTGAATACCAATAAATTTAAAAAAGTTTAATTTATATCTATAGAACAAAACATTTTACATTATTTAAAATAAATAAATAAATAAATAAATAAATAAATAAACAATTTATTAATAAATAAGCAACATCAGGGTTACCATGTGAAGCAAAATAACAACATTTTGTTGCCAGTTAAGTACTCCGGTGCGTATATGTCATTGGCGTCTGAAAAGAATATAGCGCCTATGTGACGTATGTGACATTTGTGCCAAAACGACGACATGACGAATCTATTCTGAAAGGGAATGCTTGTGGTCGGAGAAATGCTTTAAATTTCGAATATGCACAACGACATTTAAAATTATATTTTTGTAAAATTTGTCATCGTCATTAATTTGGCATGCATATTCAATCTGCCGGATCTTGTAAAACTTGCTATGAACGTATAGTAAATAATGAAATAAATATTCTTTCTGTAACTAATATTATGGTATGTGGATCCTGGTCCACTTCCCTAAATATTGATGATTTTAACTTTCGTTGAGGAGAAATTAATTGCCCCATTTCATCCAGTTATTACTGTTTATCGAATTAAATTCGTCAGCTTTAATACAGTAGGCATTTCAAGATATTATAGAATTTTGTATTTTATTGCCTCATTCCATTGATACTATATCACAGTGCATTTTTGGGTACTACTTGGTTATTCTATCGACCAAAAATCCTACGCCAAATTTCAGTATTAAATTCCAAGGTACTATTTGGTTATCCCGTAGACCAATTTCGTCAAATTGTACAAATCGTCAAACTGAAAGCCAAATTATACATATTGAGAAAAATTTATTTTCAATAACGAAAAAGCAAATAATTAGTAGAATATTAATAAAAAATACAAATAAAAATAGTCGAAATAGAATCACTTAATGATGTTTCAAACACCTTTAGCTTATTTAATGACATCGAATGAGCCATTCACGGTCATCCAATACTGGTATTTACTCTTATAGTTTGGCGATAATTTTTTGGTCGACGGGATAACCAAGCAGTATCAATTGGTTATCTACTATTAGCTGGTACTCTTTGGTTATCCCGTTAATCAATTTTCGTCAAACTATTCGCTAAATTACACAAATTGGCATAATTTTTATTTTAAATAAGGAAAGAACAAATAAATTAATAAAACATTAATAAGAATACAAATAAAACTTTATATTAAAAAATCACTTGATGACCAGGGATGAACTGGAGGATATACGAGAGTATCAACCGCTTACCTTCTGGATTTTTTAAAGGAACACCGTATACCCTCTGCTGCTCAAGAAAGCTTTGGTGCAAATATTCTAGGGTATATCCTCTGTATTGAGCGTATACCCCCTGTTTCTCTTACAACTTCGCCACTGTATCATGGCGTAACGAACACGTGATACGAGTTTGATGTTATGTGAATGTGACATTTTTATCATCATTATTGGCATTTAATCTTTTAGTTTGGCGGTACCTTTTTTTGGTCGACGGGGTAAATAAGTAGTACAAATAATATTAAAAAATATATTGTTACTTTCAAATAGTTATCTAATGAAATAATGCTTCGCGAATCCAAACAAAGCACGGCTTTTGCTAGTTAAAATATGTCGCACACAATTTCCCTCTTTACCATTATGTAATGGAATTTTTTTTGTGTGTCCCTGTAAATGAATAATAGCTATTTTTTCACCGCATAGTTTACAGAATACATATTTTAGTGCACTTCGTAAATGCATATAAATTTTAATATATTTGACAGAGTATAACATCTTTAAAATTCATTTGAAACGATTTTTCCCCATAGGCCGTAATTTAACGATGAACTTTTGACTGTGCCTGTAAATAAACTAATCAGGCTAGAAATTCCATTTGCAATAGGGTTCGTGCTATGTAAATAACGTCAAAAAATTTCAGGACAATCCGAGTATATTAACGATAGTTAGAGCGCGGACAGATGGACAGACAAACCGAAATCATAAACATTTTTCAACTTTGTTTTAAAATGTTAATAAAAATATACTCTGTTTTAGAGATCTTGACATCTTAACATTTAGAGAACATGGTTAATGTCTTTATTCAGTAGAAAAATAATTCAACATTTATAATCTTAATTAATTTAGCGGTCTCTTCTTAGATGTCATGGGTAGGTTATGGAGTTGATGGAAGACCACAAGGGTCATGTCCGAATTGTATATTGCGGTTTAGAGGTCGAATTTTGTGTAGGTCATAACACATGTGATCTGATCTGGAGGAGTCTGATCCTTCAGGGAAGATGCTACAAATTCTTTGGTCATCTATTTCGATGTTTTCCTTTGAAGTTGGAATTTCGAGAAAATTTCTTAACTGCAAAAAAATTGAATGACTGTATGTAGATTTTGTGCTAGTTTTTGTTTTTCTTTTGGCTTTATGTTCTTTCATATTTTACTTTATGTATGCTACCATTATTCTTTTGCTACTTAAATGCAAAAATAAGGAAAATAAACGAAAACAAAAAGATCTGAAACATAACTTTTTATAAAGTGTTTATTTCTCATTGCCTCTAATTTACAAAATATATAGAAGAAGATTTTTCTACATGCTTTCAAACGTTTTTTTTTTTTTTTTTTTGATAAATCTTGTAGTTTATATTTGTTTTGAACTCCCACTTTCGATATTTTTTGTACATTACGCTGAAAATTCTCATGCACTAAAATAAACACATTTTAGAATACTTTTTGTTCCCAAATTAACAACACCTTAATGTGGTGTAAATTAGAAAATTTCAGATGCGAAATACTTTTTGTGTTGTGTTTGTGTTCTTATACCCATTACCCGCTGGTATTGCATTCACGCAATGGTAAAAATAATGCTGATATTTAAGGGTGTATTCGAAAAAACACTTTTTCACCTTCAACAGCTCGAAATTTTCCGATGCAATTTCAGACACATTTTTAAAAGTAGAAACATGAAACTTGCTGAGGGGATTCTTGAAAAGGCGCATAAGGTGCCGTGTGATGTCATTTTACGCTCCATTCATTAGAATTTGATTTATAAACATTTACCTTCTCGGCATGACCCTTTTTTTCGTTCTCAGATCTCTCGCTTCGGAAAATCTGTTCAAAATGCCGTTTTGATCGCTTTTTTTACAATGTGTTTTACATTTATCAAAGAATTGACAATTACGGCACCTTGTGCACTTTCTAAATAAGAGAATCTGCAAGTTTGTTGCGTTTGAGAGCAAAAGTACATTAAAAAATAAATAGGAAAATAAGCAGTTTGAATCGAAATACACCCTTAAGTTATTTACATACCCACCACTATTTTTCAATTAAAAAAAAAAATAGGTTTTACTTAAAGACAAAATTTTAATATTTTTAAAACAAAATTTATCATTCAGAGTTTGTGGTGGAAAAAAACGTTCAGCAAAAAAGCTGAAATTTTCAACATTATAGTTTTGGCGGTTAATGGGTTTAATATCTTGCAAAAGTGTTGCTATATGGAAATGTGTTCTAAAAATACTGTTGTTAATTGTGTTGACGAAAATTTGTTTTCACAATAGTGTTGTGTTACATAACACTTTGTCGCCAAATTAACAATACTTTGTAAACATCATACAGTTTAGAACATTATAAAAGCAACTCATATAAAGCACTTTTAAAACTTTTTTCTACGTGGTGCCTACAAAAATTACACAATTTTAAAAATAAATGTTTTGAAATATATTTTGGAAACGCATGTTTTCCTCTTGTAATTTTTAACAGCTCTTTTTCAGTAATCTTTTTATTTGACACAACACAGTCGAAAACTATTTTAGTTAGAAGCAGGGCCTGATTAATGCACGGGCCTCCGGGGCCTCGGCCCTGGGCCCAACAATTTCAGGGGCCCACAAATTATGAGGCTAATTTTTTTCCCTTAATCAAATACTTTTCATATAATGTTTTTTTATAAAATATGAAACTTAAAATTTAAATAATTTGAATGACTCAATAAAATTTTTAGAAGCTTTTAACTTAGGCACTTTTTACCCAAACAACTTTGCCAACTCATCAAATAAACCTTCATTTTTTTTCTGAAAGTGTCACCGAAAATGGGTAGGTAAGGGGCCCAACTTTTTAACTGGCCCTGGGCCCAACTTCAGCTTGATCGGGCTCTGGTTAGAAGCGTTAATTATTATGTTAGATTGATTTGTAACACGATTATGCAATCGATAAATGAATTATATCAGGTGTAATATTTCCAAGTGAGGGAAAGAAGTCCGTGCCAGGATTCGAACCAGGGATGTATTGGCTGAATATATTACCAAAGATGTATTACATCTGATGTAAATCATTTACCGATTGTATAATTGTGTTATAAATTAATCTTATATAATTTTGTATGCAGCGTTTTCTGTTCCATATCTTATACCTTCGATTTATTCTGTTGAGCTGATGCAAAGTATCAGACCAGAATGTGTGATCGTTAAAGCTGGTTGGATGAATTAGTCCTCCGGTATTCGTCCGGAATGGCTCAGTTAGAAGAGCCTTGACGACTTCAGCCAATACACTGGCCCGTAGCTAAGGGGGCGCTATGGGCGGCTCAGCCACCCCCCCCTAAAATATTTTGAGCCCTTTCCCCCCCTGGAAAAGATTCCAAGGTCCCTCAATGAATTTCTGTACCGAAAATTCAAATGAAATTCTGTTCCAAAATCTAATTTAGTTTTGAGACCCTTTCACAGTTTTGCACAATTACTAAATTGTATCTAAAATAAGTGTTTCAACACTCCCTCATCCTATTTGTACAAAGGAAGCTAACATGATGTTTAATTTTTCAACAGTTTTACAACCAAAATTTTGATCATCATATACTTTTCTTAGCATAAAATGAAGTTATTATAACAGTTTAATATGAAACATAGTATCTACAATGTGAATATACAATATACAAAAAACATAGTACCCACAATGTGGATATACACTAGTTTATCTTTCTACGTCAGAGAAAAAAAAATTATGAGCCCCCCTACATTGTCTTGAGCCCCCCCCCCCCCCCCTATTGTTCACTTCTAGCTACGACCCTGCCAATACATCCCTGGTTCGAATCCTGCGCAGGACTTTTTTCACTCACTTGGAAATATTACACTTGATAATTATTATATTCAATTATTGTTGCAAAAGGGTTTCACTAATTTGTAGTATACATTACGCAATCAACGTGGTATGTTTTTTTCTTTAAATCTGACATTAAATATTTTTCAAACTTTTTTTTTTAATAATTAGATATTGGAGTTTAATTGTTTAATTTATTCTTTATAATTTTAAAGGACTACCTCATCCGTGACTAACGTGATTTTTTTTTCTTTTGTCCACAATCTAAAGCTGGTTTAATCCTCTAATAAACATAGTACAGTATGTTGTCGAAATTCCATAATTCAGAAAATCTGAAATCATACCAGAAAGAAACACTGGTGATAGTATATATTCCATCATGAGTGTTAGAGGGTTAAAGCGCGCTTCTTTTTCAAATTGTCTGAAGTCGATACTCATTATTTTACATATAAGAAAAATTACGCGAAGTTTTAAAAAATTAAGAGGGTTACTGTTAGCGTTAGTGCGAAACATTTGTAAAATGTCTTTATTTCATTTTAATGATAATTAATTTTTTTTTTTCATAAATATATACAGGACAGTTGCACCATAAAATTTAATTAATAAGAATGTATTTATTAAAATACAACACATTGCTCAGTGGTACACAAAACAAGAATTTTAGTATACATTTGTACAATTAAAATAAAATAAAACTATCAACGTTTCGCGCCGTCTTCTACGGGCGCCAATATGATAACGGAAGGACAAAGTTTGCATCTTGATCGAGAGATAATATTTCTAATAAACTAAAATCTAAAGAATTAAAAGTTTTAAAATGTTGCTACTTACACGTGAGTAAAAATTAAAATATTGCAACGAAATAAAAATTTTAAGATTTTATGATGTTATGCCATATTTTTGGTATTTGTAGGATAAATTATCATTACATGGTTTATTTTCTCGTGCAATGATTTCGATAGATTCTCTTATTTTACCTTGAACTGGATTATTGCATGGAACTATGATTTTGGCCTCATCAAAGTACTATTAAAATTGTATGTAAAAATGGAATTTTGTGATCGATTTTTCTATCATTTGACATCACAACATTTTCATTCACAACCGGCTCGGGCCAGGCCTGGACTCATGCAGACGTTGAACAGACAGACATTTAAAAACATCGTTATAGTACAAATGCACCTCATTCTCTATGCTTGACGTGCTATTTCCAAGTTATTTATTTTATTTTAAATGCTTATTCTATCCGAAATTGTTGTAAGAAATTAAAACAAAGAGAAACACCACCCAATCACCCATTAACTGAGGATTATTTCTCTAATACTTCTTTCCAGCATTAATTTGAATGTTACAGGAAAACACACTAATGGGACAGACTTACAGAAATAATGTGCGTATAATAAATGTTGCATAACTCGTTATCATAAATGTAAATAGAGCTGCTGTTAAGCAAATGTGTTCCTTTCCAGATTACAATCTGCATTAACTTCATTGTCCATTATTTTTTTTTTTTTTTTTTTTTTTTTTTTTTTTTTTAACCCTTTAACTGAAGTTTTATCGCGTGCTGAACGAGGAGGCAGATCTCTTTCCTTCCGATCACAAACCTGTTAACAAGTGCAGCGTGAGGAAAAAAGCATTTAAAACTTTTTTTTTTTATTCCTATCCTAACCTTTCGATAAGAGCAGCTGTTATTGCAGCGTTGGTGTAACATTATTGTCGTCAACTAAAACAGCCGGCGAATAGAAATGACTTCCGTATTTATTTTCCCATATTATCTTTTTTTAATTTCTCTTTCACTACCCCGTTTTACATCTTCTTGTCATGATAATTAAATTTACGGAAGATAAAGGTTTAGTTTTTAAAGAATAAAATTGACTTTTTTTTTTTTCGATTTTCGCTCATATGAATTGAAAAAGGTAGCCAGAAATCGGTAAGTCTAACTGTCAACTATTAAAGGTTTTTTTAACCTTTTTGAGTCTGGTGTACTTACTATTAATAGTACATGTGTTTTTATGGAGTATTATTTTGTCTTAACAAGTACTTAGTTACTTTTGACATAGGGATATAATAGCATCCGGCTATGCCTTTCTTATTATGATTCCATTTATATTTTTCCATTTGGTAATATTAATAATAACAATAAAGTGTACTTAATTCCCTTTGCAGTGTTGGCGATTTCTTTATTTTATACATATATTTCACTCTTTAAATTTAAAATATAAGTTATGTTTCTGACCCAATCGTATGTGATAAAACGCAAAAAATATTAGGAAAATGATAAACCCTCTCAAATCCTGTTGAATTACTTCATTTTCCAAACATCTTCAAAAACTCTTCCTTAGCCTATTATCATATCAATATGAATTGAATAGTACACAAAATAAGTGCATTCGTTAAATTTCAGTCAGTGAGATAATCTCTAAACTTCAGTAAGTCCATTTGGATAGCTACAAATAACATTATTTTAAAAAAAATCTAACTTTGATCTAAAAATGAAAAAAAAAAAAAAAAAAAAAAATTGGATTTAAAAGGATGAAAGTATTTGCCTATCTTCGGGGCACTTTTTTTTGAAAAATGTGAAATTTTTATTACGCACGTTTGTTTTTAGTGAAAATGGGGAACAAAAATATAAATTAAAGTAAATTTTTAATACAATTTTAATTAACTTGTCAAATTTTAGCAAATAATTACGTTTATGCCTTCTATAATGAAATCTATTTATTCTATTTAAACTTTTGTTATTAACAATACACTAGCGTAAGGAAAAAGCATTTAAAACTTTTTTATTATTATTTTTTCTAACCTTTCGATAAGAGCAGCTGTTATTGTCGCGTTGGTGTAACATTATTGTCAACTCATAAGGCGAAAAGAAATGACTTCCGTATTTATTTTCTCATATTCTCTTTTTTAATTTCTCTTTCATTACCCGGTTTTACATTTTGTCATTGTACTTAAATTTACACAAGAAAAGTGTTCAGTTAAAAAAAAAAAAAAAAAAAAAAAAAAAAAAAAACTGATTTTTGTTGTTGTTGTTGTTTGTTTGTTTGTCTGTTTGTTTGTTTGTTTGCTTAAATGAATTGAAAACATAGCCAGAAATCGGTAAGTCTAACTGTCAATTATTAAAGGTTCTTTTAAGGTATGTGCCTTGTAGCTTTATAAAAATTAGTTTTGTAGATTTACACTTTTTTTTTGCACAGAGTACAGATAAATTTTTACTAAGCATACAGATTTATATATATATATATATTTTTTTTTTTTTTTTTTTTTTTTGACATTTTTTTTAAAAAACATTTTACGACATTTATGACTGCATAAATGATATTCCCTCCGACATACTTCAACTTATTTCAGTAAAAACAGAAATTAGTTAATACAATGGTATTATACAATTATTATTCATTTATCTTATAAATTATTCGATGACTTCATGAATTGTTCGCTAATATTAATTAAGTTAATTTACTAGCATTCATGAAAAAACAAATTTTGTTTAAGGAAAATGAGAATAATCGGTAATATTTTTTGAGTTTGAAAGTTCTTTTGCTGGTAATATCGGAGTTACCTGTAAAGTATTTTTATATTAGACCAAATATTTTTCTTTTTCTCTTTAAAACGGAGTTTTCTTCAATACTTCAGCTCCCAAGAGTATAGTTCGAGTATAGTTCATAAAGCGGGGGAGGGGAAGATTTTGTTTTGTAAAGCTACTTATTATTATTTTTTTCTTTTTGCTTAAAAATTAATTGTTCAGTTGTTAATTTGCCCTCAATTTTGATAAACTGTAATAACTTTAGGCAATTGATAACTGTATGCATATGCAATTTTGAACATTTTTATAGGACTATTACCTTAAGGGTGTATTCGAAAAAATGATTTTTCACCTTCGACAGCTTGAAATTTTCCGATACATTTTCAAACTCATTTTTTAAAATAAAAACATGAAACTTGCTGAGGGGATTTTTGAAGTGACGTATAAGGTGCTGTGTGGTGTCATTTTTCGCTGAATTAATTACAATTTCATTTATAAACAATTATTTTCTCAGCGTGACCCTTTTTATCGTTCGCAGATCTTCCGCTTCGGGAAATTTGGTCCAAAACACCATTTTGGACAGCATTTTATTGCAACATTTTCTACATTTATCAAAAAATCGACAATCACGGCGACTTGTATAGTTTCTAAATAAGAGATTTTGAAAGTTTGGTGCATTTGAGAGCAAAAGTGAATTCAAAAATAAATCGGAAAATAAGCAGTTTTGACCGGAATACACCCTTAAAGATATATTGCCGCTCACGCGAAAGCGTGTGATATGGCGCCAACGTTAAGGGTCCACTCACGCGCCAGCGCGTGATGTGGGGTGATGTTCAATAGCCAGTCACGCGCTGGCACGGAAAAATCTTTCACTGATTCTTCGTTATAAAAAGTAAATCGGCTTCTGGGAAAAACCCACTTCTACAGTGCGGCATTAACTATCATCACATGTAAGCGGTGATGAATCAGCCTGCTTATCCCAAGCTATCATCTTCATGTAAGCGGCAGCGAACGTGTTAAATTAGATAGTATAAAATATATCCCACCGCACCACAAGGCGTTTAAAATATGGAATGCTTGCAAGTGGCATTTACTATCATGTATCACATAGGAATAAAACGCAGTGAAAAGTTTAAAAAAATTTAATCTAGTTGTACTTTAAATTTTCATATCACTTATGTTTTCACATAAAACGTATTATCTTTTATGTATTTCTATATCTAAATCTGTTTATATGGGTACTACCAGTATAAATATATTTGCATAGTTCCATTTGTATGCCTACTTTTAAATTCTTCTGTTAAAGTTTTACGAAATTGGCTCGATTTAGTTATTATATTCATGTTTTTCTTTTCTTTTCAGATATATTTACAGAATCTATTGAAAGAAGTTGAAATATCTTAGGTATGTTTATTTTTTGCATATCTAATTTAACTTTTTATACAACTGTGCAGTTATTGAAAATCAACAGTGCAATTATAATGCTGTAATATTTCATAAACTTTCATAATTTTTTCGATTATTGAAAATGTTACACTACTATTGTAAAAAAGAAAACAATATATATTTTTAATTTGCTGCAATTAATGAATAACAGTTTGTGAACTGAAAGTTACCGAAAGAAAAGGAAAAAATATTTTAGTTTTACTGGAATTGTAGAATTTGTAAAATTTAAATGAGGACAAAAAAAAAAAAAAAAAAAAAAAAAAAAAACTTTTCTGGTATCATTTCAAAAATAGCAGTAGTGCAGCTAGAATCTAAATAAAAAGTACAAATTCCAGAAAATTAGCCTTTTATGTGTATGACTTATATATTTCTAGGTTCTACAAAGAAATTAACCCTCCACCTCCCACCAAAATAAACTAATCGTTGGAGGCCACTGTAACGCTCACCCATCATCGATATGCATTACTTAAAATGTGAAAATAAACCATGTATAAACCATTTATAAAAATTTTTGCAATTCCAAAATAAAATTTAAACATATTTTATGTTACATTCATTCTTTAAAATTTTTATGTACGCTTCCATCAGAATGAATATTTCGAAAGTTCTAAAAAATAGTCCCGGATAACTAAGATTACTGAAATTCAACAGGCTTTGTCGCATTATTGCATTTTAAGTTCATACCATATTTCAAGCCTCTATCTCAATTTGTTCGGTTGATATAGTGTTTAAAATCGTAGCTTGTTTCCTTGCATGATAAACTTTAATTCTAAAAACATCCTTAAATATACTCTATTACTGAATTGCGTAAAAGTAACATCTTTATAACTCCAAAAATGATTATCATATTAACTAACAATTTACTTCATCGGATTAAGCGTCTCTTTTCCAATTAAAATATATCTTTATATTGAAATTTGAATGAAGTATAGAGTTATGAAAAATAGAAGAATGTAGAAAATAGGAATACAAATATATCGGCAATTAATTGTCCGATTGGCTTCATTCTTGACGCTTTTTTTTTTGTCTTATATGCATTCTTAAAAACAAACAATTTCGAAAAATTTTATATACCTTTCATCAGAATGAATATTTCGAGAGTCCGAAAAGAATAGTTCCGGATAATCGAGGTTACTGCTATTCAATAGGCTTCTTACCATTGTTACTAACTAAGTACATATCAAATTTCAAGTCCCTTTCTCAATTTATTCGAGAGATAGAGCGTTTACAGACATACAAAGACAGACGGGCGGCATTTTACTTTTTTTTTTCTCTAAAAATATTTCCAGTATCTAAAACGTACAAATCAGCCCCCCCCCCCCTCCCCAAAAAAATCAATTTTTAAAACAATTATGTATGTAGGGTAAGTAATAAATAAATAGAATTCTTTTCTACGATACTATGGACAAGTTTGTCTTGACGAAATTGATGCCTTGATAGGGAAGAATTGAAGAGAAAGTGATCAAAATATTTGTTCAGGTACATGAAATATTCTGAAATTCTAACGAAAATTACTCCCCATTAGCCGTAAGTTGGCATATTGCTGTCAACATGTTAATTACTAGACTGAGTGCATGACAGAAAAGACAGTAATCGATTTGTGTTTGTGTACTTTTTCTTTTTGTGATTAGAAAACTGCACCCGTATGTAAAGGTCTACACGGCGTGAAATTTCCGGGTTCAGGCCGGTTCCAGGCTAGTTTGTTAATAATTTCGCAATTCACGGTAGGATCTGCGTAAAATTCCGACCCGACTCAATTTCTGCATCTCTCAAAACATCATAACTTTTGAAACTGTAAAGAAAAAAAAAAGTAGATTTTAAAAAAATATTTCCCCGTAATTTATTAACTTCTTCGGGAAGAGAATCACGTATACGTGACGTATGAGGTATCCAGAATCCTTGATTATATCACTAACAATTTTTCATAGTAAATTTTGCCTTATTTAATCAAGGAATTGAAACGATTCAATTAGGCAAAATTTTCTGCTCTAAAAAACTGGTGATAAAAGATTAAAAATTTTGTAAAAGACACTCGTCACGAAGGGGGTAACGTATATTTCCAATGAATCCGCTAACAGAAGTTCGTTATCTCTATTGCTATTTTTACCAAACAAGTTGCTTGCCCCACACATCCTGGGCACAATTAAGTCTAGTCTCGGCCCGGGCCGAATCTGCTGAAAAAAAATTAAGCTCAGATTCAGACACAATGTAACTGTCTGATGCCAATCTCTGGGCTTTGCATGTAACATTTCTGTATTGATAAAAGATAAAAAATTCTGAAAAAGACACTCATCACGAAAGGCTAAAATGTATTCAATTAGATCAAGCTAAGTATTGGCTCATGCAGCACATTTATACTTATTCTCGCCTCAATCATGTCCACTGAAAATTGTCCAGAGTTTATCAGCTTAGTTTAGGATGCTTCTAAATTTGTTATATCGGGCCTTCGATCTACTCATTTTTTTATGAGCTCGGCTGCCCTGTTTATTTATTTAGTTATTTTATCTCGGTTCGGCAGCAAAAAAAAAAAAAATAAATAAATAAATAAATAAATAAATAAAATAAAATAAAATAAAAATAAAAATAAATAAATAAATAAAAAGAAAAATATTTTTTTTTAATGTTGGTTTGGCTTTTTTGAAAATTTGCTTTCTTTACGTCGGGCTCAATACGAGCAAAGCTCGAATCCTTTCAAGCTACTACCCTAATCCCAAATTAATGTCAAGATTTTCCAAATATAGAAATTGTGAAGGCCCTGCAGGCAATTTTTTCTAACCAAATTTGTGCGTAAATTCCGGTGTCATTCATTTATTTCAATATTTTAGCAATGGAAAAGAAAGAGTTAAGTGATGATTGTCAAATTTAATTTGAATTTTGTTTTGCTGCCCTTCGATAAAAAGCATTTATTTACGCTCAACCTTCCTTGGATTTTTTTATTTGAGACAAATCAACCAAGACAGACACAGTCGATCATTTTAATGTTTCATTGAACACCGAGTTTTTATTTACAGGCTCTCATAGAATTTACTTTATAAGGATATGTTTACCTCTTCCACCACAATTACAGATAGATGTCTTGGCTCTTTCAATATATATACCTCTTCTCAAAAACAGGAAGTAAAACGTACTTCAACACCGTCCTTCCCCGTGATTTAAATCAATCACCGGTCATTTAAGCCATTTTCTTATTCTCCTTCTTCTCCTGTGATTAACGACTCTTGAAAGAAAAAGAAAAAGGTTTTTATTCATATTTTCATTTTTATACGCAAGGTTATTATCTTGGCGAGATCAGTTCAATACCAAGTATGCAAATAGGGCAAGGTTGTCTCCAGGAAAAGAAGTAAAAAAAAAACTCCCGATCCTTTCACTCTATATTTGGCTCTGGATAGATAATGTTCTTTTTCCCTTTTCTTCACCTGTGCCGAAGTATTCTTTTGCGACGTCCTTGGCCTTTTCTTTTAACAGAAACAAAAAATCTCGCCTGAAGAATAGAACTCAATCCTGCCTCTAAGTTCATTACTCTAGACATCTGCATAAAGGAAAGATACATGCTGATTGCTGTACATGCATTTGATTCGAAGGCGCGTGTTCCTCAGATAACGACGGTAGATGACTCCTATATATAAAAAAAAAGTTGTTCATCTTCCTGAAGCGACAAGGTTTGATGTTATTTAAGGTTGCATCTTCAACGCGATACCGTTAGAATACTACATCAGTTATTATTATTATTATTTGTTGTTGCTGTTATTTAACGTGAAACTCATAAAAAAATGCAGTTGGCGACAGTTAAAAAACAGCTAGTTTGTGAAGCGATTAAGCGAGATAATTTATTTGGGAACGTTCATAAACACAACAAAGTAACCTGCATCATAAAAGCGTTAGGACTTTTTGTTAATTTACCGTGCAGATAGAAATCACTGTTACCTAATAGAATGTTGTTATTTAACGTGAAACTCATAAAAAATGCAGTTGGCGACAATTAAAAATCAGCTGGTCAGTGAAGCTGTTAAACCAGATAATTTATTTTGGGAACGTTCATAAACCCAACAAAACAAAGTAACCTGAACCATAAAAGCATTTGGACTTTTTGTCGATTTACTGTAAAAACAGAAATCACTATTGCCTAATAGAATATTGCCTTTCATCCTCTTAGATAAGAAAAGAAACTCTTCATTACTTTAATTAAAACTATTGCATCTTCAGCGCGATAGCATTAGAATACTACATCAGTTATTATTTATTGCTGTTGTTGTTATTTAACGTGAAACTCATAAAAATGCAGTTGAAGACAGTTAAAAAACAGCTGGTTTGTGAAACGACTAAGCTGGATAATTTATTTTGGGAACGTTCATAAACACAATAAAGTAACCTGCATCATAAAAGCATTACGACTGTTTGTCAATTCACTAGGCAAACAGAAATCACTACTGTCTAATAGAAAGCTTTACATAATCTTAGATAAGAAAAGTAACTCTTCATTACTTTAAATAAAGTTATTGCATCTTCGGTGCAATACAGTTAGAACACTAAACCAATTATTATTATTATTATTCATTGTTGTTATTTAACATAAATTAAAGGTGTATTCGAAAAAGTGCTTTTCCACCTTCAACAGCTCAAAATTTTCCAATACAATTTCAGACACATTTTTAAAAGTAGAAATATGAAACTTGCTGAGGGGATTTTTGAAGAGACGTATAAGGTTCCGTGTGATGTCATTTTGCGCTCAGTTCATTAGAATTTGATTTATAAGCGATTACTTTCTCAGTATCACCCTTTTTTCGTTCCCAGATCTTCCGTTTCTGAAAAATCAGTTCAAAAAGCCAACTTTGATTGCATTTTTTGCAATATTTTCTGCATTTATCAAAGAATCGACAATCACGACACCTTGTGTACTTTCTAAATAAGACAATTTGCCAGTTTGATGCATTTGAAGGCAAAACGAATTTAAAAATAAATCGGAAAATTAGCAGTTTGAATCGAAATACACCCTAAATATACAGTAGACTCTCTATTCTGAACGCTCATGAGACAGACCAAAAATGTTCAAATTATGGGGGTGTTCATTATAGTGCGAGATTGGAAATGCATTACTAAAACAATTATGAAAGATGACCAATACAGTAGTTGATCCAATAAGGTTGGTGCTACGGAGTTTTTGCTTATATTTTCTTCCTTTTAAGTTTTAGAAATAAACTAACATGATCGATACAACCCTTAATGAATGTCCCATCATGGGCAAAAATGAAATTGCTGAAATTATATAGCAACAAGATTATAAGCAAAAAGTTTCTTTAATTGTTATTTTCCCAGTAGTTGATCCACCGAAGAAATCAGTCGAAAATTCCAAAGTTAATCATTAAAATATCATGCTTAAGCTGTGATTAACAATAATTCATAATAAAATATTACTTGAAATAAGCAAAATGGAAATGGATTGTTTTAATTTGCCATAATTGTCTCCAATTAATCAAAAACTAAATTTTTACATTTTCTAAAAAAGAAGAAAAAAAAATCATAAAATGGTTTCTTTTACAGCAGGCAGCTGACAGCAATGTGAGAACAGCTGCTGCAATATTTAATTGAAGATTTTATCTGAAATATTCAAACAAATTTCAACTTCAAGTACATGCTTAAAATCTAGTAGTGATTTTGTCCGTTTATTTTTTCAACGAGTTCGTTGAACCTTTTTAATCTTCTGTAACAGCCTCTCCAAAATTTTATGATGGAGGAATTTGAATTTAAATTACGAACACATATTCAGTTTACAGAGAAGTGGAGTAGAAATGGGGACTAAAAGTAGTGTTCATAAAGTGAGGTGTTCAAATTAAAAGATGTTCAGGATAAAGAGAGTTAATGTTTTGTTAGGTCTATGGAGTTTCGCCGGCACTGTCGGAATGTGTTCATAATATCGGGTGTTCACATTAGAGAGTGTTCAGATACAGAGAGTCCACTGTATCTATCTATATATATATATATATATATATATATATATATATATATATAAAGTAATTGGAGACAGTTAAATAACGGTTTATAAAGAGGTTAAGCTAGATAATTTATTTTGGGAACGATCATAGACACAAATAAAGTAACCAGCGCCAAAAAAACATTAAAAATTTTTATCCAGTTACTGTGCAAACAGAAATCACTATTGCCTAATAAAAAGTTTTACATCATCTTACATTAAAAAAACAAAAGAAAAAAAAACTTCATTACTTTAATTTAAATTATTGAATCTTCCACGCAATATAGTTAGAACCCTACATCAATTATTATTTTTCTTTATTATTGGTTATCTAACGTAAAACTAATAAAAAAAAAGGTAGTTGGCAACAATTTTTAAAAATATGGTTTATGAAGCGGTTAAGCCAGAAAAGGTACTTTGGGAACGTTCATAGACTCAAACATTGGTAAAGTGACATGCAGCATAAAAACATTAGAACCTTTTGTTAACTTACCATACAAAAAAGAAATATGAATTTCCGGATAAAACACTTTAATCACTTTAGATTTGAAAAATTCTTCATTACTTTAATTAAAATAACATTTTTACTTTGTCTTTGCGCTGTGGTAGAAATCTCTGCGTAAAAAGACGCATTCCTTTCTTTCTTTCTTTCTTTTTTTTTTGCAGAGGATAATTTTCTTAATTGATTTCTCGACACAAACGAGTTAAAAAACTATCAAATTCTGAGAATGTACACGATGACCCATTCAAACTATATAACAAGGATAAAAGCCAATTTCTGCGACAGCATCTAGAATCTGTGTGATAAACTCGTGCTATCAAGAGTTTTAATTTTTTTAAATTTATTTTTCGTACTGATTGATAATGTATCATCATAATTAATCATGGGAAGCAGTATTTTGTATATATAAAATGTATTAATATAGGGGAGAGGGGGGAACATTTGAACTGGGGGCACCTTTGAACACTCTAAATATTTTCCTTCAAATAAATTATTTTAAAAAAAATGTATATGGCAATACATTAGACTGCTTCAAGGGAATAATTATACAAAGCTGTTCTATTTTGTATGAACAATACTGTCTAAACAAGATATGTATTTTTCTCCTTCTTGAATCTAAACTTAAGAAAATTAAGTTGTAAGATTTTTGTTTACAAACTTCAATCCCTAAAATTTTAATTTATTGTTCAGTGTTAAACAAATATGTTAGCTTTAGTTTATAAGGTTTGTTTTATTCAAATTCTTCAGCCGAATTGAGTAAACAGTTGTAATGTTGAACATCCTGTGATGGGGCACCATTGAGCAAAAAAGTTGGGGCAGCATTGAATAGTAAAAAACACCGAATAAACTGTTTATAAATAATAATTGAAATAATTTATAGAGAACATTTAAAACTATGAAGTAAAGAGTTGTTAATGTATCTAAATATTATTATTTCTGAATCTTTTTTATATGAAAAGAAGTTAATTAAGAATGTCAAAGAACATGGATTTATATTGCTAACCATTCCCTTTACTGCACACATATACTTTCAACCTCTGTATGTATCAGTGATGGGAAGTTTCAAATCTAAATTGAATCAAATCAAAATTTATTTATTGGATAATTGCAAATCCTGGATACAAAATAATGATTCATGATTTAACAGGTTTCCAAACATTACTTCTGGTTTTCTGTAACGGATAAAACGGAATTTTATATCAGGTCTCTTAAAAAAGAAAAAAAAAAAGCTAATGAAAATTTCCCAGAAGCATCAGATATCACATTGATGTATTTCAAGGATATTGTAAAAAAGTTTTCACAACCAAACACAACTGGAGGGACACTTTGTATTTTATCAACAATGAGTTTTGACATCAACTTTCATAGGTTTAAGTTTGGTTAAATAACAAAAAATTAGTAGTTTCAACAAAATGTAGCTATTTAATTTTATTCATATTACTTTATATTTCTGTAACATATGCAACTTTTTATAAAAACTCTCAATATTTTCATATCGTATTCATTTGTTCAAAGGTGCTCCTTGCTTGTTCAAAAGGTACCCCTACATGGGACAGGTTTGAACAAAAATCTTTCAACTTTTTAAATCCTCACAACTTATTTAATTTCTTTGGAAAATGTTTAATTTATGGTTCATATGATGAAGTAATGCGTTATTTTTATTATGTAATATTTAAAACTCAATAAATATAATTCAAGTAAAGAAATATATTGATTTTCTGAAAAAATGTTCAAAGGTGCCCCCCTCTCCCCTACTTATTATTGTATTATTACCTCGCCTAAAGAGCGATGTTTCACCGAATGAGAAAATTTCACCATTTTTAAATCAATAAATAAAATATTATTCCATTTATAAATTATAAATAAAATTCCATTCAAATCTTTTTCATATATATATCCACATAAAGATTATTTTCAAAACATATATATATATTCAAAATATTTCGAGAATGCACTTAAGGAGTTTTTCCATGTTAGTAGTAGCTGCGGAGCTGACATTTAACATGTAACTAGGTTTTAAGCCTCCCTACTAATTTATATGTAAATAGCAGGAGTATGGCATGTCTAGAAAAAAAAAGTGGTTTATTTTATTAAGAAGCTAAATTTTTTAATTACAAAAATGTTATCTTCCTGTACTGATTTTCCGGTTCAAAATTTGTTTTTATTTTAATAATAATAATAATAATAATAATAATAATAATGACAACTACGGTAAGCTTCGCTTCAAGATAATAGACCAGCGTGTACAATTTTCGAAATCAGCACGATTTCGATAATTTAAATTTTATAGGTTTGATTGATCAGAAATATTATTAAGTATTTTTCCGATCATGTATAGGGTTACATAAAAAACTCGGATATTTTTCCAACTGTTGATGGCAATTGTTGAAACTGCGTTTTCAAAGGCGTTGTATGCTTTCTAAATTGTTTCTTTAGACATCATCTCTCACCTAAGTTTTGTTACATACAATATTGTGAGTGAATATGTTGGAAGGGGTTTCATAATCAATGAGTGATGCATGGCCTTTTTGTTCTTGTTAATTTTATAAACCTGGTGCCACCCGTAAAAAAATATTCTAGAAACTCATAAACTAGATTTTTCTTTTCTTTTCTTTTTTTTTCTTAAGAGAGAAAGAAGAAGAACTTTAATGTTGTTTTCCCTTGAACCTAAAGCATCATCCCATCAGCTTTGATTTAGGTCAATAACATGATTAGCCCTGCGGATATATTCCGTTCGTTTAGCTCAGCGACCAACTCTAAATCAAAAAAAGAAGAAAAAAATCTTAAAAAAAGAAAAAAAAAATGTCTGTCTGTATGTTGGAAAGGGTCAACGAATTTAGAACAAAAAAGTTCTAACAAATGTACTGTATTTATAATCATAGAGGTTAAAAAAAAAGTTTTTTTTTTTAATATTGTATTAAAGGTGATCCTCGAAGTATGTTACTTATTAAATTTCTTTTGACACCATTTTTTTTCCCATAAAAAAATATTACGATGGACTTATGGACTTTTAAACTCTTTATAATGATTTGAGTCTAGCAGCTATTTTTATATTTGGCTCAAACTATTTGGTAACTACACTGACGGAAAAAAAAGTCCCAACACCAAGAAAGACTTGTGTTAGCCAAACGAAATTTTGTAGGCGTGTTTATACATCTGAAAGATGACATTGATTCAAATTTCGGGCTTCGCGCATAAGTGTGGCGCTAGTAGCGCCACTCACAACTTTAAAGTCAGGTTTGCTTTAAACGAGTGCTGTAAAGTTCGTGAGCATTTTTTCTCTTCAAAATTTAACGAATTGAGTTGAGGTTGATCATGAATGCCTTTAAGAAGACGAAGAAGCTATTATCATCAGCTCCCCGAATTGGAAAGAGGTCGTAAAATAGGGCTACGAGAAAGTGGATTTTCTTTCCGCGATTTTGCAGAAAGACTTGGACAGAATGTATCCACTGTGCATGATTGTAGGGAGCAATGGTCAAGGGATGGTATTGCCTCAAGAAGACCAGGTTCCGGGTGTCCACGTGGCACTACTGAGAGGGAAGACCGTCGTATTCGGCGTACGCCTGTGGCTCATCGTATTGTGCCTGCGACAGAAATTTGAGCCGCAGTTGGTACCACAATGACACAACGAACTGTTAGAAATCGGTTACTTCAAAGACAGCTCGATGCAAGGCATGCATTCCACTGACTCTAAGCCATTGCCGTTTGCGACGCCAATGATGTCAAGCCAGAGCTCACTGGAGGAGGAGTGGAGATCTGTTGTGTTTTCTGATGAAAGCATGTTCTGCCTTCGTGCCAGTGATGGCCATGTGCTGGTCAGAAGGAGGCCAGGGGAACGCCTGCAATCAAACTGTCTGCGGCTTAAAAACACTGGATCTACAATCTGGAGTCATGGTCTAAGAAGCAATTTTCTATGACACCAGAAGTACTCTCGGGCTCATCCCAAGCACATTGACTGCAAATTTGTAAGTCAGTACGGTAATTCATCCTGTAGTGCTGTCATTCAAGAAAAGCATTCAAGGGGCCTTTTTCAACAGGATAACGCGCGCCCTCATGCCGCTACTGTAACGCAACGTGCTCTACAGAGTGTCGACCAGTTACCTTGACCAGCGAGATCACCAGATTTGTCTTCCATTGAGCACGTATGGGCTATCATTGGATGAGAACTCCGGTGTCATCCCCAGCCAGCACTGACCATCACAGTATTGACACAGCAAGTACAACAAGCATAGAACTCCATACGAAAAAGTGACATTCGGCACCTGTATGACACAATGCGTGCACGTGTGCAAGTATACATTCAAAATTCTAGAGGTTATAGCGACTTTTAATGTAACAGCATTTCACATTTGAAATGCATTTTCTTGACCTTAAATTAACCTATGATCTCAAAAATCTAATCAATTAAACATTTTAACAATACAAATACACTGTCCAAATTTCATTACTCTATAATAAGTTTTTCTTGGTGTTGGGATTTTTTTTTTTTTCCGCCAGTGTATTTGGCTCAAACCACAATTTTCAAAATAAATAAATAAATAAAAAAAATGGTGATATTTTCTTTTAATGTATCCTAGTATGAGTGGTTATGAGGAACCCTAGTATGAGGAACTTCAGAGATTGTGGTTGGGACGACATATGTCCCAATCCCCTAATCAAAGGATGAAATAAAAAACCCTGATAACATTGTTTTTTTTTTTTTTTTTTTTTTTTTTTTTTACATTTAAGGTTGTTCTTACATCCAAAATAGCTACTTTCTGATACATTTCTAAATTGATTTTTTTTTTTCTGATGTGCATGAAATTAGTAGGAGTTCTAATCAGAAACTAGCTGATTGAAAGACATTTTCCGTTTTTTGGAGAAGGCAGGAAATATCGTTAAATTGGGTGTTTTTCTGATTTTGTTTAGATTTTTTCCCCTAATCGGATAATCCCCTTACGGAATTAGTTAAAAAAAAAATCTTAACAAAAATCAGGAAAAAGTACAAAACATCCTTTGTAGAGATCGACCTCAGCTGTTTAGTGAAAAATGTTATTATGAAAATGCAAACGAAATATTTTTTTAAAAAAATTCTCCTATTGGAATTACATTAGCAATCTGATGTTTCGGGAGAATTGAGTAGCTCTTTAGTTGGGACACGAACAATATCGAAAATATAGAACGCGTTACATATTTAATTTAAATTCAATAATTTTTTATTCCAGTTTCTCACGTTCATTGTGTTTGTATTTTTTTTTTTTTTTTTTTTTTTTTTTTTTTTTTCTATCAGAAGATGACTCGATGAAAAGGATTTTAAACATGTCATTTTTTAATGTATTTTAAATGTTTTATTAATAAAGTAACGTCTTATAAGCAAAATATTCATTTATAAGCTCTTGTGATAAAGATGAAATCTATTAAAATTCGATGGAAAAAATACACTTGGAATACTATAAGTTTCTATAAAACAAAACAAAAGATTTTGCATTACAACTATAGGCGTATCGAACGTATTTAAAATATGTAAAATAAATACCCCCATCCCCCCCTGTGAAAAAAAAAAAAACCTAATACATCTTTTTTATTAAAAATATATAATATAGAAACACTCTTTCCTCTATTCTTATATCTTCACTCAAGATGCATGATGATCAAGATGAATCCATCGGACTACGACCTGCTTTCAGGTGTGTCTATATGTAAACCAGATTACATGACAAAATCAGTTGGGTGAACTGACACTTTCAAAACTCTCAATCATAAATCCAAAAACTGAAACACCAAAGAGATTAAACAGCCGACAAACGACACTGGATGTAACGTCATACCTCCGATTTCTGAAAGTTAACTTGTGAAGTGCTCCTGACTTGAATGCTTTTTCATCAATTCCACGCAATTTCCATCGTTTTGTAGAAGCAAAAATAGTTGAATGACTTACTTTGACAAGTTTTGCGACGGTTTTGATGCTTTTACACTTTTTAAAATGTTCTGTGAATAAATTATGAATGGAATTTTTTTTAACTTTGTAGCGTCTGGCCATGTTCACTTCAAATATAGAAATGTAAACAAATTTACATGAACTAGTAGTAATTTCAAAGTGCAGACGATAAGATTTGACATATAGAGTTCCATTTATTGTAAATAAATAAATAAATAAATAAATAATAAAAAATATCGTCTGTCAAAAAAATTAGTAAATATTTCAAGTGCCAAATTACTTATGTGAGATTGAACACTTTCTTTGTAAATTAATTTTTTGAAAGAAAAAAAAGTTTTGAATTTATTTTTATTACAATATGTAGGTTTTATTATAGGAAAAATAAAGTTTATTTAAAAAAAATTAAATTGATCCTTTAATATTTAGATTATATTTTTTATAAGCAAGTATCCAAAGACAGATGAGAGCCTCTGTATATAATATGGAAACACTCTTTCCTCGATTCTTATATTTTCCCGCAAGATGTATTCATATGAACCCATCGGACTACGACCTGCTTTCAGGTGTGTCTATTTGTAAATCAGATTATGTGACAAAATTAGTTGGGTGAAGTGACACATTCAAAGCTCTCAATCATAAATCCAAAAACTGAAACCCCAAAGAGATTAAACAACCGACAAACGACACTAGACCTAATGTCATTTTAGATCTGGAATGCTGCTTTTGGTCTTAGCGCTAATAGCTTTTTACACGAGTCTTCTGCTCCATGGTTTTCTTCAAACAGTCTTTATAACTGTCCAGTATAATGAAGTCATTCGTTCGCTTTATCAATCTGCCTCTTCAAAAAAGATCTCCCTTGCCACTCCAGTTTTGGGAGACATAAACTTTGCTGCTTATCGAAACTGTCTTATCTCGTTTTTCTTTACGGCACACTTCGCTGTAAACGAAATCTTTTTTTCCATAATTTGTGTGGCAACTGAGATAACTGCTTATTTTATGTCTGTCGGCAAGTGGAAAAGATACACAAACAATTTTCTGAGAAAATGAACTTCACTTTTTTTTTTTGTCCTTTTCTTTAGGTTTTTATTGCTTTTATTTTTTTTTCAGTTTGTTCCTAACTTCTTTATTTCCTGTTTTTCGTGTATAGTGGTATGGGAGAGGGGATATCATGCTAAAGAAAATGTCAGGGATGCCCAGAGAGGGTTTTGGTGAAGCGAAATGCGTCATACAATTTAGTTTGGGGGGGGGGGGGGGGTTGAGAAAAAGTACATTTTGGAGGAGAGATTTTTAAATTCTTAATATTTCCCTTTTTTTTTGTTTACTATTATAAATATTCTTGATTTTTTATAACACTTTTAATTTTTTTCAAGGATTTCCAGAAATGATCCTGCATTTTCTTTCTTTAAATTCTAGATAAGGGCAATAAGAATTCATTCTGCTATGCTGAACCCGCTATATTCTGAAGGTTCAGTATGTTATAAGTAGAATATATTTTACAATTGATATTCTGTTTGGGAGGAGCGGGGGGTCAATGTTAAAGTATGCAGATTTTTTTTTTTTTTTTTGGGGGGGGGGGGGGGAATTTGCGTCATTAGATTTTTTTTTTGGGGGGGGGGGGTCACCACTGGAAAATGTTGCTAGTTTGTTTATGTAATGGTATTTATAGCAACCGGATACAATATATGTCTATTTTTAGAATCCAAGATGCTAAAATAGACTCTAATCATATTAACATTGTTAAAAATTAACTTAAAAAATGAAATGTGTTTTTCTGTACAAGTTTAAGAAAGTGTGATGATCATGTATGTCTTTGTTCAAAAAAGCCAATAAATACTCTTTGAATATAAGAATTTAATTATTAAAAATCCTATTCCAATTCTATAGAACTAAGTCTTTTCTAAAGGTCAAGAGCAACGATTTCCAATTTTTTTTTTTAACACCCCCTTTGACTTACTGAATTTAATGTTTTTTCAGCGATTTCATTAAAAATGCGAAAAATCCATTTACACTAAATATGTATACAGCAAAGCAGAAAACCATATTTTTATTTAGCTGACGTATTAAAAAAAGATGACTTTATAAATGGTAGGTAAAAGCTCGTTTACGCGTGAAAGTTTCTATAAATATAACCTATATCCATGCAGAAGCAATGCAAAATTCTGCATTGCTGCAAAACGCATTCTATAAGCTCATATACAGTTTCGCCAACTTCTGAAAAATATTCGGTCGGCTCAAAAATATTGGATGGGCTAAAAGTATTTTGGAATATGGTACGACCTGTTTGCCCTTTTTTGAAAGGTGAGCAGATGGTGAAAAATGAGAATTTTAAGTCACGTTATCATATTTTAATAAAGTTGACATTTTATTAAATTATATTATCATACGTTTTTCCGTATAAAAATATTATTCATTATTGCAATATCATCATGTCATAAACATGACTACAAATTGAAGTAGCCGAAAATTAAACGAGAACATTTTAGTCATTTGAGGTTTATGGGTGCCACTTGGAGAATTAAAACATGTGGTCATTAACAAAATAAATTTTCTGCTAGGGAAAATAATAATAATAAAAAAAAAATAATAATGAAATAAATAACTGAATAGAACAATGATAATTGGGTACATTAAAATTCAAAATTATTGGGTGAGCTCGGGCCTCATGGTTCCATATAAGTCGGTGTTGGTCATTTAATGTTTTAATTTAATGCCCGTTCATCATCTGGGGGTCACATAAAAATAAATGTGTATAGTGCGTGTGTGAAGATGGCTCGTAATGATAGTCTGGATGGTTTATTCAAGAACACTCCGTTAGCAAAGATGTGGTCGGTCTCTGATATATCGTGTCTAAAATCAAGTAATAAAAAAAAGTATTTCCTGTTGCTTCTCTTGCTCAAAAAAAGAAAAGAAAGAAAGAAAAAAGAATTAGAAAAAAACCTCCATTTTTTTCTTAATCTTTATCAAAACACGTGTTTGGGAGGCTGTAGGCAATTTGAAAGAATCGGAGGTCATCGGCAAAAGCCTGTCGCCCAATAATTGATTCTGATTTTGACCTGGTCCACTTGCGTTCAGCCCGTTCATCAAATTGAGTCTGAGCTGGTAAAAGTTGATATCACTTTGCTTGATGAAGGGGAGATAGTTGTCTTTTATTGTATGTAGGTGCCCGCTACTTTTCCGTTGCCAGTTTTTTTCCGAACTGTTCCGTTCTTTTGTTGTGTATTCACTTGAAGGTAAGAACTTACTATATTTATTGCAGTTTTAATTTAATGTTTTGGGTAATATATATATATATATATTTTTTTTTTTTGTCAATACAGGGCCAGAAGTACTCAGATAAATAGTCTGTGCACTGAGTTAATTTTTTTTCTTTCATTTCAATTTTGTCACTTATACCTCTTGGCTTTGGGGTCCTTATATATAATTTCTGTTACGGGCAAATCTTCCTCAAATTGCACCTGTTGCATTGATATTTTACCCTATTTTCTTCTCAACGTTTATTATTTATCTTTAATGCTAACTGACGGACGGCATGTTTTTTAGGGTGGGTATGGCAACTGCTCCCTCTGAGTTTTAATTCTTTTATTTATCATTATTAACCTGTAATGATATAATAACAGTAAAAAATATTTTTTTGAAAATACAGTGTTACATCGATTATCCGAGCTAACTGATACCCCTATTAACATCGAATATCGGAATTCTCGGTTAACAGAAAGTATGTAAAAAAAAAACTCGTTGTGCTCTTAGAAAATCTAACACCTCTTAGAAAAATAAACAATAGAACGTTTTTTAAATGAAAAAAGTAAACATATATACAGTTATGTTTAACATCTCAGGAAAATTAAAAAGGAAATCAACTGCTAGTAGTGAATTTTAAAAAACAAATTAAGAACTTTTTTTAACTAAACTAAGTTAAATATTGAAAGATGCATTTTCATAAATAAAACAAATCTCAAGAATTTTTTTATTATTATTTAATTACATTAATTTGTTAAATTTGCATTATTTTTTTTAAAAAAACATCAGTGCACTGTCTTTGAAAAATCCCAGATTTTTAGACTCAGACTGCTCACACTAATTTTCGAACAACATAAGATCTTATCGACGTAATATCACTTCTTTTCTCCAAATATTAATAACGGGACACGGACAGTGTCCCGTTAACTAAAATGTGTGGTCTTTTTGAAGGATCATTCACAAAAATCAGACGTTATTATCGGCTCGGTTAACGGAAACCTCGGTTAATCGAGGTTCTACTGTATGTATGGAAAATTAATGCAAGAAAAATATTTAATTTTAAAGAAGACAGTAAATTTAAATTTACTATGCATCCAACGATAGATTTTTAGTCATTACCCGTAAAATCTGTAAAGATACTGCCGGATGCTGAACCTACAGCAAAGCCTTTCCTCTGAGCGTCTTTTCATTTACACTTTCCGCATCTTTCATCAGGTCACTGAAACCGTTATGCTCAGTCTGGAAAAGGAGGAAGTGCATCTTTATCACTGGGATAAGCAGGGCTTTGAACCACAATAAATACAAATAGTATATAGCTTGACTATCGCACCTGTTCACTTAAGAGTGTATTTCGATTCAAACTGCTCTTTTTCCTATTTATTTTTAAATTCATTTTTGCTCTCAAATACATCAAACTGGCAAATTGCCTTATTTAGAAGGTACACAAGGTGCCGTGATAACCGATTCTTTGATAAATGCACAAAATATTGCGAAAAAAGCACTCAAAAATGGCATTTTGAACTGATTTTTCCGGAGCAGGAGACCCGTGAAAGAAAAAAAGGGTCATACTCAGAAGATAATTGTTTATAAATCAAGTTCTAATGAATTAAGTGTAAAAAGACATCACGTGGCACCTTATACGTCTCTTCAAAAATCCCCTCAGCAAGTTTCATGTTTCTACTTTTAAAAATATGTCTGTAATTGTATCGGAAAATTCCGTGTTCTTGAAGGTGGAAAAGCGTTTTTTCGAATACATCCTTAAGGGTGTCATTTTTCGTTCATAAGCAGTTATTTTCTCAATATAATCTTTTTTTTTTTTTTTTATTTCTCGGATCTCCCGCTTCGAAAAATTTGGTTCAAAACGCCATATTTGACAGCCTTTTATTGCAATATTTTCTGCATTTATCAAAAAATTGACAACCACGGCACATTATGTAGGTTCTAAGAAAGAGAACTGGCCAGTTTGATGCGTTTGAGAGCAAAAATGAATTAAAAATAAATGAGAATATAAGCAGTTTTGGATTGGAATCCACCCTTAAGAGGCTACTTCAGTCAAATGAAAAGTCCCATTCGCTAATGCTAATCCTATGGGAAAATTTTATAAAGAGATCTCGGTAGCATTCTAATGTTTTTAAATGATTTACTTTTTTATTATTTATTTATTTATTTATTTTATTTTATTGCATTGAATAGTTGAAATTAATTAGAACGAATGCCGTTTTTTACTTTTTCGATTTTCATTGCAGATTTTTTTTAATGAGGATACTTCTATTTTCAGATTTGGTTTTGAAAGAAAAAGCATCCTCATATTAATACTTTAAGGGGGATAACAATTTTAGATCTTTATTTATGAACCTAAATGACCAGTCTCCTATAATATTAATTTCAGAAAAAGAATTCGCTCTACCATTTATGATGCCATTTTCTTTCTATAAAAGTGATGAATGTGTATTTGTAATGTCATTTTATCTTCAAGTTTGGAGAGGATAAAGATCAGAATAAAAGTTGGGTCATTCGCAATGCTTCTTTCGAAATAATTACAGTGAAACTTCCCTTTAACGAATTCCCTTTTCATCGAAATTTTCTACTCAACGAAATTTTTTCATTGAACTTTTGTTTTGAACGCCACTGACATATAAATTAATCTCCATATTACGAAAAATATATTCTATATAACAAAGTTTGTGCCATGTTCGTACATGTATCGGATTTAAACTTAGAGCTTGAATTTAATTCAGAGGAGGGCATGGAAAACGAAATTATTTATTTATTTAATCATTTCCATTTAAAAGAAAAAATGCTTTAAAAAAAAAAAAAAAAAAACGATTTCGATATAATAAAAAAAAGAATTGCAGTTTCATGAAAATGTTACAGATAAATATTTCAGATACTTACAAAAGTATGAATATTTTAACAACAGTGTATTTTTTATAAAAAATTGGACTAATTTTGCAGACTTTTTACAGTTAAGGATTTGAAATATTGAGAAAAAATAAAAAAGTTACGCTGCACTTCAGTTTTTGTTTGCCTTTCTTTGTTGTGTGTTTTTTTTAAGACATTATTCTAATTAAATTTTCTAATATGTCTACATGTCATTTAAAAAATGTTACTACCCGAATTCAAATACAATTTTCAATAGTTCCATTTTATGTGATTTTTCATGACATGTGTATTTTACTATGCAATTTTCGAGAGTTTGAGTTGATTTCTGTTTAACGAATTTTCTTTTTAATGAAGTGTTTAAGTAGAACGACAAGACTTCGTTAAGAGGCTACTTCAGTCAAATGAGAAGACTTGTTCACTAATGCTAATGCTATGGAAGAAATTTATAAAGATATCTCGATTGCATTTTAATAATTTTATTTTTTTATTTTTATTTATTTATTTATTTATTTATTGCATTGGATAGCTGAGATTAAACTGATTACTTTTTTCAATTTCAGTTGCAGATGTTTTTTATAGAGGTGCTTTCGCTTTCGAAAATGGCTTCGAAAAGGAAAGCGTCCTCATAAAAAAATATCTATAAATAAAATCAAAAAAGTAAAAAAGCAGCATGCGCCATGCACTGAGATCGATCTCAGCTATCCAATGAAAAAAAAAAATCATTTAAAAATATTAAAATGCAATCGAGATAGTTTTATAAATTTCTACCATAGGATTAGTATTAGCGAACGGGTCTTTTCATTTGACTGAAGTAGCCTCTTAAGGCTGCTGGTCACTCATTTTTCGAATTCCTCTCCGTAATGTTAAATCTATGGACGTTTAATACATTCGTATATTCAGAATATCTCCCCAGGAAAATAATACTTTTAACTTCTTTTTTCTGTGTACTCTACTTAAATAATGTGTATTTCAAAATGCCTCCAAAACCTACGCTTAATTTAATTTGGAGTATTAAATTTTCACTCCCACTTTTTCCGTTTTGAAACCATAAAATATTAAATTAAGCATAGATTTTAGAAATTTTTTGAGAAACTAAGAAAACAAAATCACATGCTTTAAGAAGAGAACACTGAAAAAAGAAATTAAGGGTGCATTCGAAAAAATGCTTTTCTACCTTCAACAGCTCAAAATTTTCCAATACAATTTAAGACATAATTTTAAAAGTAGAAACATGATACTTGCTGAGGGGATTTTTGAAGAGACGTATAAGGTGCCGTGTAATGTCATTTTGCGCTCAGTTCATTAGAATTTGATTTATCAAACGATTACTTTCTCTGTATCACCTTTTATTCGTTCCCAGATCTTCCGCTTCTGAAAAATCGGTTCAAAAAGCCAACTTTGATTGCATTTTTTGCAATATTTTCTGCATTTATCGAAGAATCGACAATTACGGCACCTTGTGTACTTTCTAAATAAGACAATTTGCCAGTTTGATGCATTCGAAGGCAAAAATGAATTTAAAAATAAATCGGAAAATAAGAAGTTTGAATCGAAATACAGCCTTAAAGATATTGATTTCTCGAGAAGATATTTTGAATATAAAAATGCATCAAATGCCCGTAGTCTTAATATTACGGATAGAAATTCAGAAAACGAGCGACTAGCAGTCTTAAATTGTGTGTTCATTTATATCTAAATTATGATCGGTCCCGACTTATTCGGATAATCGGCGTTCTACTGTAAATGTCAATAGCATTGTTTCATCTGTAACCTTGGAAAAACAAAACGAACATTTCTGGGGGCGGCTTTTTTTCGGAGTGATTATTCGCACTTTCCGCATCAGTCATCAGGTCACTGCAACCGTTATGTTCCAGTCTGGAAGAGCATCTTTAGCGATGATGAGAGATGACATAAACGTCTAACGATAGAAATTACACTTAGGCTATTTCCATGAGTGAAATTTCTGTTATTTTATAATTAATACTTTCTTCTATCTTCAGTAGAAGAAAGTACTGCAATCGAACTTTTTTACTTCCGGTTTTCGACTGATTTATACTTTTTAGGGTTCAGAGATGCCCCAAAAACGTTTACACAAAATGTCTGTTCGTGTATATGTGTGTAGCCATTGTATCATTGAAAATTACAGGAAGTTATGCATAGAATTGAACCAAATTTTTTGTGTATGTTTTTGAGTATGGCTAGTTTAGGTTATCTTTGAATTTGAAAAGGGAACTGTATAATAGCAATTTTTGTGTCATTTTCATTACCATCCAAAAGTGTCTGAAGTCATGCAAAGAAATGAACCAAATTTCCTACTTATGTTTCTGACTATGCCAAATAGGTTTTCCTTGAATTTGAGATAGAAGGAAGTTTTGATATTGGCGCATCCAACTAGTTATTTTTTCTTTTTTTAGTAAATCAGTGATCCAAACGCTAGCACCCTGTAATCTTTACATTACTTTTAGTACATTAAGGGGTTAAATCGAACGAGAAAAACATATTTTGTACTGTTCGTGACTTTTTATACGACTCAATCAAATAGTCTTTGCCCTCCATCTTTTTTTTTTTTTTTTTTTTTTTTTTTTTTTATCTATGAAGGGTGCATTCAAATCCAAACTGTTTATTTTCTGATTTACTTTTAAATTAATTTTTTCTCTCGAATGCAACAAACTGGCAAATTCTCTTATTTAGAGATTATATAATGCGCCGTACTTGTCAGTTTTTGGATAAATGCAGAAAATTTTGCAAAAAGATGCGGCCAAAATTGCGTTTTGAATCGAATTTTCCGATACGTGAGATCTGTGAACGAAAAAAAAAATGGCCATACTGAAAAAATAATTGTTTAAAAAATCAAATTCTAATTCATAGAGAGAAAAAACTAAATCACACGGCCTCTTACACACATCTTCAAAAGTCACCTCAGCAAGTTTCATGTTTTTACTTCAAAAATGAGTCTGAAAATCTATCGAGCTATTGTGGTTGGAAAAATATTTTAGGTAGCTTTCATTACAAAAAGTAAAAAGCTACCTATTGCAGCCGTCCGGAGGAAAGCACTTCCGGAAAATTTTGGTATATTTTCACCGCTCATGACCCCCAGACCCCAAAACCACCCTCCGTTCAAATGTTGACATATATATATATATATATATATGTAATGATTCGACGAGATCGATGTTCCATAACAATGTACAAGTTCCAGTGGCACACCATCTATGAGGCAGAACAGATTACTACTACCAAGAATCAACAGTGGGACGAGCTGAGCAGTCGCTCCGGCAATTTGACCAGCAGTGGATGAGTTTATTGGGCTATTTCCCCATAAAAAAGTTCAATCAAGCAGTCTTTAAATTAATTTTATTAGAACTCATAAATAAGTTAAGTTCTTTCACGCAATCACCTTGGCACTCTCATCGAATAACTTCCACTTCACCAACTCCGTGATTAAGCTACATTCCACAATATTAGAATTTTGGGGAGAAAGAAGAAACAGCATCCTAATAATTTTTGAAAGTCAATCGCATTCTCGGGAAACATGACATGGCTTCCGAGTAGTTTTTTAAGAAAAAATGCATTCTAATTCAGCGGAGCAATAAAACGCGCGTCTTGATAGTTTAAAGAAAAGGTGCATTCTACTCTCCTGAAAAGCCAAATGAAAAAATCATTTTCACGACAAAACTAGCGCCCTCCTACTCCGCGTCAATCATTTTAAAAATCCAATCAGGATGGACTCGAGCCTCTAACGGACAAAATGATCAATTCTAATTGGCCGTAATAGGCGGTCTATTGGCAAGAACTATATTTTTTCCTCGGAACACTAAGCCCTTTAGCAACGCGTAGTAACACTTGTCACGCGATGTTAAAAAATAAAAAATAAAATTAAAATCGCAGGAATATGCCAGAAAGTAAAAAGCTTACGAAATACTTCCCGCCTTTTTGAGAAGCAAGAAATAATTTATTAATAACTAAAGTAAGAAAAAGAATTTTAGCTGTTACAAGTTACGAAACTAAGATTGAAATATGTTCCACAAATTTAGAATTGAAGCTAAGAAAGAATAAAAAAAAATGGCGCAATTTTTTTTTTTTTTTTTTTTTTTTTTTTTTTATTACATATATATATATATATATATATAACCATATAGATATATATATATATATATATATCTGATTTTTGTCATGCGATAACTAACGTATTTATGAACCGATTCAAATGAAACTTGGTATGTACATAGTACATACAAATGTCTCGACCGAGTTCGTTGGCCAGCATCATCCGCCATTTTGTTTCAAAATGGCGGCCATTTTAAATTTTTTTAAAAATTTTAAATTTTAAATTAAATGCGACAAAATTAAAAGTTGAAAAATATTTTTCTTTTACGTGTTAGAACTTAAAACAAAGATTCCAGAACACTTTTTATTTTGTCTACATCTTAAAAAATGATTGAATTATAGCACTTTGAATTTTTCTTATGGCTGACAATTTGAAACGATCTGATTTTTGTCATGTAATAACACGCGCATTTATGAACCGATTTCAATAAAACTTCATATGTACATAGTACATACAAATTTCTCGACCGAGTTCGTTGGCCAGCATCATCCGCCATTTTGTTTCAAAATGGTGGCCACTTTAAATTTTTAAAAAAATTTAAAATTTAAAATTAAATGCGAAAAAATCAAAATTTGAAAAATATTTTTCTTTTACGTGTTAGAACTTAAAACAACGATTCCAGAACACTTTTTATTTTGTCTATATCTTACAAAATGATTGAGTTATAGCACTTTGAATTTTTCTTATGGCTGGCATTTTAAAACGATCTGATTTTGTCACGTGATAACACGCGTATTTATGAACCGATTTCAATGAAACTTGGTATGTACATAGTAAATACAAATGTCTCGACCGAGTTCGTTGGCCAGCATCATCCACCCTTTTGTTTCAAAATGGTGGCCATTTTAAATTATTTTAAAAATTTTAAATTTAAAATTAAATGCGAAAAAATTTAAAGTTGAAAAATATTTTTCTTTTAGGTGTTAAAACTTAAAACAATGATTCCAGAACACTTTTTGTTTTGTCTATATCTGAAAAAATGATTGAGTTATAGCACTTTGAATTTTGCTTATGGCTGACATATTGAAACGGTCTGATCTGAACGATCCATCATGTTGCTTTAAAATGGCATACACTTTATGATATCGCGGAATTTGGTGACTCTCTAAATCGCTTCAAATATAACCAGGTTGAATAAAAGATGACTAATTTCTAAAAATTCCTATTAATAATTAGTCTTGACAAAAACTAGTATTCAATCGTATAAAATCACTAATTTTATAAGATTATTTTCACTAATTTGAGCTTAGTATTTTTGAACAATGTAACTTATTTTAAAATAAATAAATAAATGTATAAGTAAACGAAAGCTACCTCTTCCTCCCGGCATTGCCGGAAGGACTTTTTTCAAATACACCCTTAACCCCTTGGAGACGAGCGATATGTATAAGTGCTGCAAAAAGGCTTAAGAAACCTTGCTTATCCCCACCAGTAACATTTTACTGAAAATTTTGTTTTATTTAATCGGAGCATTTTCTCGATTTAAAAAGGCACAAATTTCTGTTTTTAAAAACCAGTGACAAAACATTAAAAATTTCCTAAAAAGCTCCCGACGCGAAGAGGTTAATTGTAGTTTTTACTTATTCGAATAAAAGTTGAGCCATT
The DNA here is from genome assembly GCA_964019185.1 of Maratus speculifer. NCBI lineage: Eukaryota > Metazoa > Arthropoda > Arachnida > Araneae > Salticidae > Maratus > Maratus speculifer. The sequence continues at coordinate 305,410,242 of OZ025295.1, read as the reverse complement.
CGCAGTGCCAATTTTGAAGTAGCTGTCAATAACATTGTTTCATCTGTAACCTTGGAAAAACAAAACGAACATTTCTGGGGGCGGCTTTTTCAGAGTGATTATTCACACTTTCCGCATCAGTCATCAGGTCACTGAAACCGTTATGTTCCAGTCTGGAAGAAGAAGGAAGAGCATCTTTAGCGAGCGATGATGAGAGATGACATACTCGTCTAAAGATAGAAACTGTTATTATTTTTTTGTCTCGCTCATTGTACCGAATGTGCGCTGACAGAGATGGTCAAAAGATTCTTGCAAACGTGATTCACGACTCATGACTTGTGGCAAAAAAAAGCCATTTTAATGTCAAGCTGATAAGGAGTTCAAAAAAAGTACAAATGATTTCTTGTTTTATTTTCCTGGTGCTCTTTTCAGATAGGATAAGGCGCTATTGCATAGAGTTACGCATCGTTTCTCGCAATTTCGATCAGTTTGCATTGGATGATTCTTTGTCTTTTGTGCGTTTCGTTGAGCAAAAATAGTCAATTGTAGCATTACAGATCGATCAAAACAGATTTTTTAAGTCGAAACCGAAATCGAATTTCAGTGATCTTCCTGTTTTGGACCGAAACGAAAACTAAAATGTCTTAAAGTCGCGCAACTCGAACCGCCACTCGTAATCTCTATCAAATATCCCGAAATCGAATTTCGGTGATCTTCCTGTTTTCGGCCGAAAACGAAAACTAAAATGTCCAAAAGATGCGCAGCGTGGACCGCCACGCGTAGCCTCCATCTAAATTGAAAAAGGAACATAAACATGAAATTCGAAAGAAAGCATGGGCTAAAAAGGTATAATTTGGAAGCTCTGATGGAGACCGCAAGGTCATGTTGGAAGCATGAGGTTAAATGTAACCTCCAAAAATTAGGGCACATAGGGCATCCTGATAATATTGTGCCCCACAACTCGATGTTCTTTCAACGACTGGCGTAGGTAAATAATGGAGAATGTTAAGGTAGTATGGTAACAACGAGCTCACAAAAGGCATAGCAAAAGGTAGCCAAGCCCGGCTAGCTAAGACAACTCTGCTATATTTAGTGAGCTTTTATATGAGGACCCCAAAAGCCAAAGGGTATACGTGGAAAAAATGAAAAAAAATGAACTAACAATGAAGGTCTCCATACGGGCATACTCAGAAAAATCTGAAAAAATTACAGAATGTTCTTCTCATATAGTTATATTTGTTTATAAAAAACATTTCGTCTGAACCTCCTTATAACGTCCGCAAAAAAATAATAATAAATTCGTATATTTGGCGATTTATCTCTGGTTGGTGAAAAAACGAAATTTTGAAAAATACGCTTTTACGCATCGAATACTTTTTAAAGAAAAAACTTTCTGTGTTCAATTTTTTAAAATAAGTTTAGTTTAAGTAATTTTAGTTTTGCATTTTTACTTTACTTTAAGTGTAATTTTGTCATATACGTTTATATGTACTTATAACAAAATGAAATTAATATATTTTATCATTTAAAACACAATTTAAATTGATTAAAATTGTTCCTAATTGAAAAATACACTGTTAAAAATCTGCTGCATTTTGTTGCAACGCACTCCCTTGCTTGTATAGAAAACGGTTACTTGGCCGTGAAATGGAGCTTTCTCATTGGTTGGAATTGAGATATTATATACAAGCGGCGGAGTGCGTTGCAACAAAATGCAGCAGATTTTTAACAGTGTATGACACGGTCAATTCACAGTGCTATGGAGCATTCTCATTGGTCAGAAGAGAGATATTCTATAAAAGTAGTGGAGTGACGTTGCAGTAAATGCTGCAGATTTTTAACAGTGAAGTCAATTAAAATCAATTTCCAGATTCGTTAAAATCGCCTGCTTTTGGCGAGGAAATGCACTGCTCGCCCAATCCCGCGTCTCTTTCAGCTTTTCACGCCAATTATTCCAAACTATTTTTTTTTTTACATATCTAATAATGTAATTCCGCCGCTAATTTTCATTGATCCTTTATTACCTACATGAGTAGTTTAATTCGTATTTTTTTCAAAAAATTCTGAGTATGCCCCCAATGGAGACCTTCCTTGTAAGTGTACAGATGACCTGGATGAAATGACCTTTGCTTTTCTCTTTTAAGGTAAAGAAATATAAGTGATTTTCTATTTAAGTGCTGCGTTCTAGAGATTAACCGCTTTTTGCCGAATAATAATCAATATTGGGTAATTATAAATTTAAGGAAAATTGTACTCTACTATTTTTACAGTTATTGAAATAAGAGGTAAAAGACCACAGTAAAACAAGCGGCAGTTTCTTTTATTAATTCTGTCAATTATTATCGATGTTCATATTTAATGTCAATTATATTTAAACTCAATTTACTCCAAGTCGGATTTTTGCCATTGTACCCTTGGACTTCCGAGGGCGTCATATATATATTGTCCCAATCGAGAAGATCTCGCCATTTTATTTTTCCTTTGCATTAGTTGCCATTGGCACAGTACACCTGGTAACACTAAATACAACTTACAAGAGTGTCCTTGTTATACCCAAGTGATAACTCCACTTCTGCGAAATCCTACCCAACACAGGGCTCTCTCTTTATTGACTATAACACCGGTTCTTTAGGGCCCTAATCTCCCGCTGCTGAGGGTTGGGCCCTTATCGCCGGTCGGCATCTCTGCGAAGCCGCATAAATTGGGAGGTCCAACTTCATTCATCATCGTCCCTGGCCCACCTTTCTGCTAACTATACCCTGCTGACCATAATTCTTTTGAAGTCATCCCGATTCCACAGTAACCTTAAGATATACGGCGTCGCAACGCAATCCATCTCTCAGGTAACTAACGTCAGGTAAAGTTGAACAGGTTTGGGAAGCGCATTACTTTTTTTTTTATTATTATTATTTGTCCATTTGCCGTTTATTTTGAAGGTATAAAAAACATATGCGTTCGAAATGGATGCACCGAAAAACAGTTTTATAACAAATTATGTTAACAAGAACTATGATAAAAAATTTAAGTAATATACTTTTAAGCGAAAATTTAATGCAATATAATTAACTGTAGTCTTACGGATGATGGGGAGGATGCTAAAGTTGTCCCCTGTTTTTTTCCATAAATTTGATAACTTCCGATATTTTATTGAAATCTGCTAATTCAGATGCTTTTATTTCATTAAAAGGGGGGTCCAAAAACAAAAATCTTCAAATTTTCTAAAAAATATATTGCATTATTTTTTTTTTTCTGCTTAAAATGACGTTTAAATCATCTATCAGTCTTAAGTGGAACAAGAAATATTATTTTTTTTTTCGTTTCGTTTTGTTTTCAAAATCTAGCCTTCAAACAATGGCTGTCATGCAAACGACTTCTTTTGGAAATGCATTTTTCTTCATGATGGGTTTTTTTCACGATTTCTCGCATTTAAAGTGTTATAAGTCAAGAATTGTAAAAGATAAATGTTGAAACTTGGAAAATGTCTTTTTTGATTATTTTACTTTAATTTTAATTCAACAAATTTGAAAAAATATATATAGTTACTTTTGAAAATATTACTTAAAAAAAAGTTACATAATTTTTCTTTTAAATTTTGATTTAAAATATTTTTTATTTTTATTTCAATTAATATTTTTAAAAATGCTGAATCAAAATTAAAACTTATATATTTCTGTTTATTTATATGAAAAAAAAAAAAATTGAAATTCTATAAATAATATTTCCAGCTAGAGTAACATCCCCAGTAATTGACACATTAAGGATTTGTCTTTAAACTTACTTCCATTTTCATTACCAAGAAATAAAATATTAACTTGCAATTATTTTTAAACCAAAGAGTGCATATCTGTGCATCTATTTTGCCCTCTAAAAGCAAAAACATTTGAAAAAGTATTTTTATAAAAATATATTTATAAAAAGTTGCTGTAATCACCAGTAATTGGCACTTAGACTTTTACACTATTAAAGTAACCCTTTTCAACCAAACAAAACTGTTGTCAATTAAAATTTAAAATATACTATAAATCAGATAATAATAAGTTGAAATGCATGCTTTTCTTAAGCCAGAGAAGAAGCATTTGCAAAAAAAAAAAAAAAAAAAAAAAAAAAAAAAAAAAAAAAAAAAAAAAATGGTTAATTTGATACAAGCCATAATTGTTTCTCTTTCCTAGGCACTATTGTCATTTAGTAGCATACATCAAAGTTATAATCTGTAAAGTAAATGAGCATGTAACTGGTATATGGTCTTGCATTTTTAAAAGACTAGATTTAAATCTTATTTTAAGACATTTTTGTAGGATGTGCCAATCACTGGTGCCTGCCAATTACTGGGGGTGTTACCCTATAGCGATTTTAAGTTACCCCACTTTTTCCGTAAATTTTAAATTTATTTATTTATTTATTTATTTATTTATTTATTTTTTAATGCTGAGAAATTTTATCATCTGATTTTGTTTATAAATGATACGTTTAACAATCACAAAAATATTCAGAATTTTAACTCGAAAAATATTTTTTTTAAAATGTGTCCCGGAGAACTTTAATATCGAATATATGGGATAGTCAGTTGCCTAGCCGATATAAGATTTTCGAGATTTGTGAAGGATAGTTGCTGATTCGATTCCGATAGTCCGAATGATGGTATTTTAGGAAAAAGGATAAATTTTAATGGAATCTAGAATTGTGAGTGCAATTGTCTGTAAATGAAATTTTTTGTAGCGTAAGTATGTTTGAAAGTGCAAGCATAAATTACGAGCAGGATTCGATTTAAGCGGTATCGCATCGCAATTTGCGATTCAAATTTTACTAAAATGCGATCCAAGAAATGCATTAAATCGCAATCATTGCGATGCATATTTCCCACACCCTTTGTTATGTCATGTACACTTAAAGTTAGAATTTAAAAATGTTTTTACACGACATACGTTGTGTTTTCACTCTCCCCAAGTGTTTATTTACAATGGAAGTACAGCGAGACGCCATTGCTGGGCGCAGTTTTCCCAGTAAACACATGATTTGTTCCCGCCCTGACGCTGTGATTGATTACTGAATTACTGTTACTCGGTAATCACAGCGATTATAGAAGTTTGACGTGCATGTTGTTGTGGTTCTAAAATGAACACTCACTGTTACGATCCTTTTACTTTATTTATGCATTGAAACAAACAGCGCAGATTCTGACCCCACTTCTTCGCTCCGACCGAACTTCGCTTACCGTACGCATTTGTTGCTTTTGGTTAAATATTGCTTTTAAAAAAATTGTAAATTTTCAGAAGTAAAAGTTTCGTTAGCTATTTTTTACTTGCTATACAAAAATGTCTAACTGCTATTCAAAACTGACTTTGTATAGCAGTTACTGCTATGCAACGTTCTTTTTCTAAATCGACCCCTGATTACGAGCAAGATCATGTGGGAGAAATGTGAATGTAATCATCATCATTAACTGCTGCACACAGCTGAAAACATACCAGTTTTTACAACGCCATTATTTCCGGATACTTGTCTTCACCTTATTTAATCGCAAATTCCTGCTATAAAATAAAGAAAATATTTTCTTTGGTAATAATGGCATTCAAAAATCGGAAAATTTGGCAGTCATACTGGTGCATTGTAATTACTTGTGGTTATTGAATACATAATATGCAATAATGTTCAGTACAGAATAATGTTCAATACATAAGGCTAAATAACGACGCACTATATCAACTTCTATGCACTGTTAAAAACCTTGCCGTGGTTTGAACCAAATTTTGGTGCTCAATAGCTGCTATTAATTTATAGTAAGATGGTGAAATCTTGAACCAATATTTGGAGCTCCTGTTGAAGCATAGTTCCAACAGTTGGAACGAAGTTGCAATGAGAAGCTCCAAATTTTGGTACGAGATTACACCATCTTTATGGTGGCAGCTTCTGGGCACCAAAATTTAGTTCAAACTAACAGTGGCGCAGCCAGTGTTCGGTTCTAGCGGGGGTTTTGAGTTTCTGATAAGGTGATTGCTGGTTATTTGAATCGCCGGTTAATAGAATCAGTGCTATTTAGAATATTTACTGCATAATACTTAAACTCAAAGAGCATCTGTGTGGCAGGAAATCATCATTCGTTAAGCATAATACGTATCAGAAAAGGGATTTAGTTCAAATAACCAATTTTTACTTAACTGATTCATGTAATATGCAATTTCACAATTATAAGTAGAATTTTCGCCATTTAATTGAATCACTTTATTAAATGAAATCTGATTCAATAAAGCGGTTGTTTCCGAAATGTGTCAAAACATTTAAATATTGTTTCGTTTTGATTCATATAACCGGCAATTACAGCGATCTTTCTTAGCTCTGGGAGGGGTTTTAACCACAAAACCACCCCCTTGGCTGCGCCACTGCAAACTAGGACAAGATTTTTAACAGTGTACAAACTAAAATTCGATCCAGGAAAACTTTGGGGTCTATTAAGGAGCCTTTATAAATATCCATTTAATGAAGCAGGCTCCTCCAACAGAAAATTCCGCTTAATAAAACTGGCCCCTTCAGGAAATTATTTTTAATAAACAGGCTTTTTCATAAAATTTCTTTTAATCAAATAGGACGCTTTATAAAACTGGTCCTGTCATGAAATTGTTCTTAATAAAAAAGGCCGCGACACAAAATTCCTCTTAACAAAACAGACCCATTCACAAAAATCCATTCCATAAAAATATACTCGTCATTATTTTTAAAATTAAGTTCCCAAATGTGTAATTTGCAACCAAAAAAAATTTAAGAACAAAAAAGAAAAAAATAGCAAAATAACGAAACGGCTGTTTGCTACTTTTTTATGCATTATTTGTGCATTTTTAAACATTGGTTTTCTACTTTTACAGGTATGTTTATGATACCTACTGTTCAAGTGCATATTTGAGGTGACGTGTTCCCTTTACCCTTTTTACAACATAATTTTGTGGATTATCCGCGATAGCCGCGCCACTCAATTTGTCGAATAATCGGGAGTTTATTGTATTTTTTTTTCTCTTTAATATTTCTTAGTTATCAATTTGTGAATATAAATTCATAACTAAAGTTAAAAAAATGTATGAAAATAAACTCTTGGGGTCTGCAGAGGATAAGTAAAGTAGGTATGACATTGGCAACATATCCAATTTAATTCGTACAACCTCAAGTTATGTTCTAATTATTTTTCCGACAAAAAACCATGTGATGTATGAGCTGCAGAACAAAGTTCAGGCCAACTTTGACCAAAATCTGGGCGTCTTGCAACCTATATCGGGAGTGGCGCAGCTTCTGGAAGTATAAGGTGGAAGGAAGCCTCCTGTAGGGCAGGCTCGTAAACAGGTAACACACCCCTGCAGAGAAAAGAAGATGAAAAAGCAAAGCCGCTGAGAAAGAAGAAAAGAGTATACCTGACCGGTTCTGTTTTCATTTTTTTAATAATATTTTCTTCCTATTCTCCCATCATTTCGGCCCTCCCTTGTTGCTTGTTGTTGCTTATAACGGTTCGACCTGTCGGAAGATCTTTAGACTCTGACCCACTTAAAAACAGGGATTAGTGACATCATTTTGATCAGATAGAACTAACTGCTTTTGGGTTCAGCTTAAACGGTAATTGCTGGCATAAAGCTCTCGAGGCGTTTACGCTGATTAAGTTTTGATGTTCTCTTTCCACGTAAAACCAAATGGTTTTGACAAAGAGGGTTGCTGAAGCTTTTGCATAAAATAAATAGTTAATTAGGCAGTTAAAATGACCTCTGATTTATTTTCTTTTAAGGACGCTTCAACGATCAGCTGATCCATATTAACCAATGGAGAAAAAATAAAAATAGAGGATTATTCTTTACCTAGTCGAATAATTGAAATATAACTTTTATTATCTGAAAGTTGATGTTTGATACGTACTTGCTACGTCTTTTAAAAAGTGACTTTTTAAAATATAAACTTTATAAAATAAAAAAAGTAATTTTTTAAAATGTAAATTAATAATAATCTCTATATAATAAAACACAGTGTAACGCATAGCGCGCCAAACCGATTTTTCTCTCCAAAAACTGTCATTGGAATTGACGCTCTCACAGAGACTGGTATGTCGTCTGTGTACATTCGAAGTTTGACAGCAGAAACAGAAATTTGGCAACAAAAGGGGGAAATGACAATTTTTCTTTTCTTTTTTTCGGCGGGGAGGGGGGGGGGAGTGGAGTAAACCAAAAAAAAGTATGATTTCAAAGTGCTATAAAAAATAGTAATAATTATCAATTATTAGTATTATTTCAATAGTTGCAGTAGACTTTTTTTTAATTACGCAGATTTATTGCATATTTGTTAAAATTTTGTTTTATTAATAAATTTTAATTTTGTCATGGTATATTAGCCCGGTTCACCCAGAAGTATTGTAAATGCTAATGGTGTATTTATTAGAACATAAACTAGCCGAACTTTGCGCATATAAATGTTACCATACTATTTTTATCAGGTTTTTTTTTTTTTTTTTTTTTTTTTTTTTTTTTTTTTTTTTTTTAATTTATATGAAAAACACAATTTTTAACATACCGTCCTTGGACGAGCATCTAGACTAATATTTATAGTAAATGAAAATTTTAGTGCCATTTGTTGTTTTTTTAATTGAAATTAAAAATAATAAAACAGTATTTAAAAAAAATTACATATATATCTGATGTCTGCTTTATGATGCGTCGTAAATTAGGTATAATGTATTAGATAATGAATAGTCATCTTTTTTCCCAAATTATTTACTAAGCCAACATCGGTTACTAACAAGGAAGGTCTCCATACGGGCATACTCAGAAAAATCTGAAAAAATTACAGAATGTTCTTCTCATATAGTTATATATGTTTATAAAAAAAATTTCGGAGGAACCTCCTTATAACGTCCGTAAAAAAAAAATAAAAATTTCGTTTATTTGGCGATTTATTTCCGGTTGGCGAAAAAACGAAATTTTGAAAAATGCGCTTTTACGCTTCGAATACTTTTTAAAGAAAAAACTTTCTATGTTCAATTTATTTAAATACGTTTAGTTTAAGTAATTTTCGTTTTGCATTTTTACTTTACTTTAAGTATAATTTTGTCATATACGTTTATATGTACTTATAACAAAATGAAATTAATATATTTTATCATTTTAAACACAACTTAAATTGATTAAAATTGTTCCAAATTGAAAAATACACTGTTAAAAATCTGCTGCATTTTGTTGCAACGTACTCCCTTGCTTGTATAGAAAACGGTTACTTGGCCGTGAAAAGGAGCTTTCTCATTGGTTGGAATAGAGATATTATATACAAGCGGTGGAGTGCGTTGCAACAAAATGCAGCATATTTTTAACAGTGTATGACAAGGTCAATTCACCATGCTATGGAGCATTCTCATTGGTCATAAGAGAGACATTCTATAAAAGTAGTGGAGTGACGTTGCAGTAAATGTTGCAGATTTTTAACAGTGAAGTCAATTAAAATCAATTTTCAGATTCGTTAAAATCGTCTGCTTTTGGCGAGGAAATGCACTGCTCGCCAAATCCCGCGTCGCTTTCAGCTTTTCACGCCAATTATTCCAAACTATTTTATTTTTTTACATATCTAATAATGTAATTCCGCCCAGGCCCGTAGCCAGGATTTCTTTTCGGGAGGGGCTCAAATCTTGGGTTTTTTCCTGAACCGACAGCAACAGTTTGTCTAATTTAAAGTGTAAATAAAAAAATAAATCAGCATAAACCTAAGGAAATGGAATAGGGTATTTGATCTTGATGTCCAAGTCAAAAATTGTTTCGCATTGTTTCGATTCCTGTGCATAAAGATAGTTAAATATGCGTTTTAAAAAGAACTTACATTGTTAGTAGTAGATGCGTACAAAGAAAAATATATTTGGATGAGCAATATAACGAGGAATTACAATAACTGTAACTAAATAACTTTATATTTTTATAACTAAAAATGTATGCAGTTTTAAATGTAATGGATTTTTTTTAATGTCAATTTTTATTATTATTAGCATTAATTTCTAAAACTCTTTTTAAACTTTCGGGAGGGGCTTCAGCCCCCTTAGCCCCCTCCCTGGCTACGTGCCTGATTCCGCCGCTAATTTTCACTGATTCTTTATTACCTGCATGAGTAGTTTAATTCGTATTTTTTTCAAAAAATTCTGAGTATGCCTCCAATGGAGACCTTCGTTGTAAGCCATCATCTGTTACTTATTTTCTTTCAACATTCTGGATGTGTCGGAAAGTCTTTCGTAATCTATGCTTCACACATGACTTTTATGAAATTGAATCAGAAAGTAAATATAAATTAAAGGGCCATAAATTTCTGATTTAATATACAACAAGTCCATTGAAGTAACTTGGCAAATAGTTTTGCAATGTTTTCCTATGTTTATGAAATGATATCGATTGCAAGCTTCAAATGGATCCTTTTTTGTTTTTCCTGACTGCAAGTTATCAATAAGATATATGCCACATTGCGGACTGTAGGATCAAATCAACCCGCAAAATATTTCAAATAAATTACTCCTGATAAATTTTAGCATGATAAATGCCAGTCCAGTAGTTTTTTCATATTCATAAAGCGTACCCTCTTCATGCAGTATAGAAATATTGATGTGTTGCTACAGTAACTTTAAATGCATTGAAGTAAATATAATAGATACTTTTCTTATTAAATTTTGCATAGTGAAATAACTTACCGTCTATGGAATCTTTTTTATTTAGGACATTCACTAAAATTAACAAAACTTGGCTTTATAAAAACAGGTAAAGTCAAATATGATAAGTACACCGAGTATGCCAAAATTAAGGAAAAAGTGAAGAAATTAACATAGTAGCCGGCACGGAAGGCATAACGGATTTGTATGCTTTTTTTTGGAAATTCTGTTCAATTTTGACGCATTTTTATATGTCGGGGATATTATGTTTCAATTTGTATTAATTTTAAAAACTTCTGTGCGATGTCAAAAAAAAAAAAAAAAAAAAAAAAAAAAAGGCCTCCGTCTTTAATTTTTGCATACCGGTATACATTCATAAAAAAAAAGTAATGATTTTGGTTCGTTATAATTCAATTCTTAATTTTCTTTTGATTCCTTACACAGCAAGGCGAGTCATAAGCTTCCATATCTGAAAGAATAAGCATTTAACCGTTTTTATTTATATAATATGCTTCATTCGCGATCACTAGTCCAAGAACCTACAGCACAAAAACCTATATCATCGAGCACAAGAAAAAACCCTTTATTTTATAGAAGAATAGTCACAAGGGATTCTATGATCCATGTCTGCCGGAAGTGAAGTCGTGCATAAACCAAAAATTAATACCATTAGTAGTTGTCTCGTAGGTTTAGCATTGTGTTTGTTCTACAATCAAAAGTATAAAAACATGGAAAACTGGGTGCAGGAAAACACAACGCTAAATCTACGAGTCAACCACTGGTGGTATTAATTTTTGGCTTATGCACCAATTCGCTTCCGGCAGACATGGATCATTAGATTTCTATGTTACTATTCTTCCATAAAATAAAGGTTTTCTCTTGTGCTCGATACCACTAGTGGTTTATTCGTTAGCTTATTATTGTGTTTGCCGTCCAATAATTTCATACCTTTGATTGTACAGCAAGTACAATGATAAACCTATGAGTAAACCACTAGTGGTATTATTTTTGGCTTATCATTGTATTTGCCGTACAATAATTTCATACCGTTGATTGTACGTCATTACCGTTGATTGTACGGCAAGCACAATGATAAACCTATGAGTAAACCACTGGTGTTATTAATTTTTGGCTTATGCACCGCTTCACTTCCGGCAGACATGGATCATTAGATTCTCATGTTACTATACGCTTACATAAAATAAAGGTTCTTTTTCTTCTGCTCGATACCTTAGGTTTTTGTGCTGTCGGTTCTTGGACTATATCATGAATAGAACTATAAATAAGGTCAAATTTGTGATTTCAAATCATTGCTCTTTTTTCAGAAGCATGTTATTAGTATCTGCAATTTAAAGTTTATAAACATCACTATAGGAGCTATAAACAAAATTATAAGGTCTTATTTAAAACTAATCAGAACAAAAACTCATGCTACCCATCCTGTGCATCATGGTGAAATTAAGAGAAATGAAATCGGAATTGGGGTTATTTCATTTAATCCCTTAACTCATTTGCCCGTACGCCGTTCGGGCAAGACGAATTTACTTAATTCATCATTTAAAGCTTTTTGGCACCACTATTTTTCTAAAAAAATATTTCATACTTTTTAAAGGCAGAAATGTTTAGGACTAATGGTTACGAATATTATATTTAAAAATTGTGGTGTGAATCTGTTATTTTCAATTTATTAAACGGGAAAAGAAAAAAAAATATCTGAAAAGAATAAAAAAGATATCTCGGTTGCATTTTAATATTTTTAAATGATTCTTTTTGCATTGAATAGCTGAGATTGATCTGAATGCAGACCGTTTTTTAACCGACTTCAAGGAGGAGGTTATGATTTCGACCTGTATGTATTTGTTGTTCACGCATAACTTTCGTAAATATGAACCGATTTTGATAATTCTTTTTTTGTTTGAAAGCGTATGGGGCCCATGTGGTCCCATTCAAATTTCATAAAAATCTGTTGATTAGAACTTTAAAAAAAATTAAAACATTAAAATTCAATATCTTTTCGAAGCAATCGACCAATTAGAAACGTTCATTTTTCATGTTTTTAAGTTACACTTACATAGACACACGATCTTTTCAAAGTCTGAAATCCTAACTGGACAAGGTTCACATTTATTAACAGTGTACAATGTAAAAAAATTGACCCTTTTGCTGCATAATCACTCCCCCGTTTTTATAGAATATCTCTCTCTTGACCCATGAGAATTCTCCACGATAGGCTGAAGTAATCGTTTTCTATAAAAGTGGTGGATTGACGATGCAGCAAAAGGGCCAAATTTTTTACAAGTGTACACTGTAAAAATTTTGATCCTTTTGTTGTGTCGTCACTCCCCCGATTTTATAGAATATCTCTCCTTTGACCCATGAGAATGTTTCATGATACATTGTTAAAAATTTGACCCATTTGCTGCAGCGTCACACCACAGCTTTTATAGAATATGTCTTTTATGACCAATGAGAATGCTCCATAACACAGTAAAGTAATCGTTTTCTATAAAAGCGGTGGACTGATGATGCAGCAAAAGGCTCAAAGTTTTTGTAGTGTAATTGGGACAAAAGCGTCTGTAAAAGAAATATTTGGGAATAAAATGCTGTCACTCTCTTATAGAGGCAGCCAGGTATAGGTAATGAGTTTCAGATTCCTCATCGAATACGCCACCGCTCACTTCCGATTACAGTGTCACTGTAAAAAATGTGACCCTTTTGCTGCATCGTCAGTCCCCTGCTTTTGTAGAACATCTCTCTTTCGACCCATGAGAATGCTTCGTAATTGGGTGAAGTAATCGTTTTCTATAAAAGCAATAGAGTGATGATATAGCAAAAGTGTCAAATTTTTTACAGTGTAGGATTCCTCGATATAAATATGACGACACATGTAGCACAGTATATAATTGGTTGAAACGATTCTGTAGAAAAACGAGTCACCAAGCATCTTGTTGAGCGGGCAATTTTCGTCAATCTTGTTAACTTCTCATATGAGTACAATCGAATTCTTCCAGGAAATCACCATCAAATTCCATAATAAAAAATGCCTGGCAATGCAATGCACTGTTAAAAATTTGCAACTTTTGCTGCATCGTCACTCCATCGTTTTTATAGAATATCTTTGTTTTTATCAATGAGAATCCTTCATAATGCATTTAACTAATCGTTTTCTATATAAGCGGTGAAGTGATGATACACTGTTAAAAATCTGCTGCATTTTGTTGCAACGCACTCCGCCGCTTGTATATAATGGCTCTACTGCGACCTATGAGAATGCTCCTTAATACAGTCAAGTAACCGTTTTCTATACAAGCGCTGGAGTGCGTAGCAAAAAAATGCAGCAGAGTTTTAACAGTGTACAGCAAAAGTTTCAAATTTTTAACAGTGTAGTTGGGACAAAAGCGTCTGTAAAGAAATATTTGGGAATCGAATGCTGTCACTCTCTTATAGAGGCAGCCAGGTATAGGTAATGAGTTTCAGATTCCTCATGGAATACGCCACCGCTCACTTCTGATTACAGTGTCACTGTAAAAAATGTGACCCTTTTGCTGCATCGTCAGTCCCCTGCTTTTGTAGAACATCTCTCTTTTGACCCATGAGAATGCTTCGTAATTGGGTGAAGTAATCGTTTTCTATAAAAGCAATAGAGTGATGATATAGCAAAAGTGTCAAATTTTTTACAGTGTAGGATTCCTCGATATAAATATGACGACACATGTAGCACAGTATATAATTGGTTGAAACGATTCTGTAGAAAAACGAGTCACCAAGCATCTTGTTGAGCGGGCAATTTTCGTCAATCTTGTTAACTTCTCATATGAGTACAATCGAATTCTTCCAGGAAATCACCATCAAATTCCATAATAAAAAATGCCTGGCAATGCAATGCACTGTTAAAAATTTGCAACTTTTGCTGCATCGTCACTCCATCGTTTTTATAGAATATCTTTATTTTTATCAATGAGAATCCTTCATAATGCATTTAACTAATCGTTTTCTATATAAGCGGTGAAGTGATGATACACTGTTAAAAATCTGCTGCATTTTGTTGCAACGCACTCCGCCGCTTGTATATAATGGCTCTACTGCGACCTATGAGAATGCTCCTTAATACAGTCAAGTAACCGTTTTCTATACAAGCGCTGGAGTGCGTAGCAAAAAAATGCAGCAGAGTTTTAACAGTGTACAGCAAAAGTTTCAAAATTTTAACAGTGTAGTTGGGACAAAAGCGTCTGTAAAGAAATATTTGGGAATCGAATGCTGTCACTCTCTTATAGAGGCAGCCAGGTATAGGTAATGAGTTTCAGATTCCTCATCGAATACGCCACCGCTCACTTCCGATTACAGTGTCACTGTAAAAAATGTGACCCTTTTGCTGCATCGTCAGTCCCCTGCTTTTGTAGAACATCTCTCTTTTGACCCATGAGAATGCTTCGTAATTGGGTGAAGTAATCGTTTTCTATAAAAGCAATAGAGTGATGATATAGCAAAAGTGTCAAATTTTTTACAGTGTAGGATTCCGCGATATAAATATGACAACACATGTAGCACAGTATATAATTGGTTGAAACGATTCTGTAGAAAAACGAGTCACCAAGCATCTTGTTGAGCGGGCAATTTTCGTCAATCTTGTTAACTTCTCATATGAGTACAATCGAATTCTTCCAGGAAATCACCATCAAATTCCATAATAAAAATGCCTGGCAATGCAATGCACTGTTAAAAATTTGCAACTTTTGCTGCATCGTCACTCCATCGTTTTTATAGAATATCTTTATTTTTATCAATGAGAATCCTTCATAATGCATTTAACTAATCGTTTTCTATATAAGCGGTGAAGTGATGATACACTGTTAAAAATCTGCTGCATTTTGTTGCAACGCACTCCGCCGCTTGTATATAATGGCTCTACTGCGACCTATGAGAATGCTCCTTAATACAGTCAAGTAACCGTTTTCTATACAAGCGCTGGAGTGCGTAGCAAAAAAATGCAGCAGAGTTTTAACAGTGTACAGCAAAAGTTTCAAATTTTTAACAGTGTAGTTGGGACAAAAGCGTCTGTAAAGAAATATTTGGGAATCGAATGCTGTCACTCTCTTATAGAGGCAGCCAGGTATTGGTTATGAGTTTCAGATTCCTCGTCGAATCACCACTGCTCATTTCAGATGCCATTACTGCCTGTATAGGTATTAGATTGTTGCTGTTTATCGATTGAAGCATAGTACGATTTTTGCTAAAATCTTTCTTTTTACTTTTTCTGAGTGAAGGGGGAGTACTTTTGACTGACTACACTAGAAAAGCATTTTACTAAACATTAATATATGAAGTCATTTTGCTGCGTGCTCATATATGGAAGCACTATGTCGCGCTCTTATATGTAAGGACACTTTACTTGATAGATTGTCACCTTTTGATACCCACTTTCGATGACCGTAGGATTCGATGCAGACTAAGATTTCATAAATGCGGTAGCTTTTCGAAGTGGCAGATCTTGTCTGAAGAAGTTACCATACAAAGAAATTCTTAAGATTCACAACGATACTAATCGATATTGTAAGTGGTTTCAGAAAAGTTGACAATCAAACAGTGACAAGTAAACTGAATACATCAGAACTTAGCAAAGTGCGTACATTAGTAATGCATTGCAAAGAGCTATCGTGTGCCAGTACACATAATTATGTATTACGGTATGCATAACTAAAAAGTAGGAAATAAAATAAGCTTTTTAAGAAAAAAATATCAACCGACTTCAAAAAAGCGCTAAAAAGAATTAAATAATTCTTTAAAATTCTCTAATGACAAAACGTTATCCAATAAGCACACATCGGATATCAGGTACCGGCATAAAAAACGGTTAAATTTAATATGTATAATTTAATATCCACCAAACATAGATTTTAGAGATAATATTATTTTACAAGAGATGAATTGACATATTTATGATTTATTTTATGAATATATACATATAAAAAGTAATGAATTACTTTTTGAAGTTGGTGCCAAACTATTTGATGTATATTAAGAATTGTAGCTAAATTATGCCTAGTACCATAATTAAAATGGGGATAATCATTATCGATTGTGATTGTTTGGCACCAACTTCAAAAAGTAATTCATTACTTTTTATATGTATATATTCATAAATTAAATCATAAATATGTCAATTCATCTCTTGTAAAATAATATTATCTCTAAAATCTATGTTTGGTGGATATTAAATTATACATATTAAATTTAACCGTTTTTTATGCCGGTACCTGATATCCGATGTGTGCTTATTGGATAACGTTTTGTCATTAGAGAATTTTAAAGAATTATTTAATTCTTTTTAGCGCTTTTTTGAAGTCGGTTGATATTTTTTTCTTAAAAAGCTTATTTTATTACTTTTTCGATTTTGTTTACGGATGTTTTTTATGAGAGTGATTTCACTTTCCAAACCGGTTCTGAAAATGAAAGCATTCTCGTAAAAAATATCTGTAAACGAAATCAAAAAAGTAAAAAACTACCTGCATTCAGATCAATCTTAGCTATCCAATGCAAAAAGAATCATTTAAAAATATTAAAATGCAACCGAGATATCTTTATAAATTTCTTCCATAGGATTAGCATTAGCGAACGGGTCTTTTCATTCGAGTGAAGCGGCCCCTTAAGAGTGTTCTTAAATCAAAAAGGGCAACTTTGTGACATATGCTTTAATTCATTTTTGTTCGGAAATGCATGAAAATAGCAGGTGTTGTTATTCAGAAACTGTCTAATTGCACTCAATATTCTGTTTTTTTTTTTTTTTTTTTTTTTTTTTTTTTTTTTTAATGCAATAGATCTTTCATAACAAGCCTTCAAAAGCTGACGTTTTTGAGCATATTTCCCAACGGAAGCAGAAAAACCGGTCGAAAAGCATGAGAAAAACGGGTGATTACGGCATCGAAATAGCTAAGAACTGGATAGGTAATTTAATTATCATAAAATGGAAAATTAAGTACGATTCGAAATCGCTTCCATAGTCAGACCTTGCAATTTTATATTTTTCCGTTAAAAAATGAATTTGTAAATGTGTCAACGTTTTACGCTTGTTGAGCGGAGCAGTTGAAAACACCCTTAAGGGGTTAAATCCATCCTACACAAGTTACCTGGCGTATCTCTGTGGATTACAGCATATTTGGCCTTTATATGAGGTATCGCAAAACGTTCAAAGGACTCTGGAACGTTTTGATCGAGGAATAGAACAAAATAAACTTTTTGTTAAACATTAAAAAAAAAAAAAAAAATCAGATTTGGCAAAATTGCTGCGAAAGGAATCAAGTTTTTCACCATATTACAGTTCAAGAGAATAAAAAAAAAGTTATTTTCGAGCTTTCGCATAATGTCTCCCAATTTTGAGATCTTCAATTTAAAAAATTTTCAATTTATTGTTCATATATTGAGATCGGAAATTGATAATCATGTAAACTATTTCCGGAGAGAAAATGTCAAGAGCTATAGTGGGTGTGAATCTTAAAAAGAGAAAGACAATGATGATTTTTATTTATCATTTCCGAATAGCAGCGAGCATCCTAAGAAGATTCGCTTTTTCTTATAGAAATAGTAACACGCAGATTTTTTTTCGAGTATCGATATCCATATCTGTAGCGGCTGTTGAGTTATAACATTTTAAGTGCGAGAAATGGTGAAAAATACATCATGAAGATAAACCCATTTTCCCAGGAAATCGTTATCACGACAACCATTGCTTGAAAGGTAGATTTTGAACACAAATCTAAATAAAAATAAAAATAATAATATTTTCTGTTCTATTTAAGATAGAAACATGACGTAAACATTATTTTAAGCGGAAAAATACAGAAAATTTTTTAGTGCAATAAAATCATTTTAGAAAATTTGAAGATTTTTGTGTCCCAGACCCCCTTATTGGCACAAGGATCGATCTAATTATCGATCTAAAAATTAGAGCTGTAAGATCGATATATATATATATATATATATATATATATATATATATTATACCAAATTATATCAAACAGAGGAGTTGTCAAAATTTGGAATAAAATTGGAAATGTGGTATTTAGTTCGTTATCAAGGGCAATGCTAAATAGCCACATTAATTGCGATGAATTTCTGAATGGAACTCAGGATAGTCCTAAAAATGATTTCCATATTGCCTGCGAGAGAGAGAGAGAGAGAGTCTCTTTTTTCGAAATGTGTTTATTTTATGGCTTTCGTACACTTTTCTAAAATTCTATTTCAGACATACTATTTCCTGAGACAAAAAAAATTTAAAATAATAAAAAGTATGTTCTTAAAATTTTCGAAGTTTTTTATTAAAATACTTTTAGTTTTATTTTTCTTGTAAGCCAAAATGAAAATCACTACTTATCATTCTCAAATAGTATGTTTTCTGACACAAGTGTATTGAACAGACATATGTTATTCAAAAAATTTCTTACAGATATGCAAAATGTTAAATAGTTTTTGAAAATCAATTTACGTGTGAAATTATTTATTTTAATTTAAATATGTTGTATATGTATATATTTACTGAAAGAAAAAAAAAACATTGAAAGTAAAATACATATGTTAAATATTTCACAAAAGCTGCTGCATTTTCCTGGTTGAGATGTTCCATACCCTTAAAAACAATGTAACAGTTTTTTCTTGAAATTGGTCTAACATAATGACCGAAATGTCGATTGTTATAATTTTATTTAACTATTGTTTAGATTTTAGTTTTGCAACATTTTAAACATACCATTTAGAGACTTGTGGATTTTTTTTTTCACTTTAATATTGATTTTATTTTCATCATTATTATTCTAACATGTACAGAATATAGTTGAAAACCCCTTTCTTTTTCTGTCCTTTTTTTTTTTTTTTTTTGAAAACTCTATTTTTTTAGGGTTTTGTTCATCTGACGGAATTTTATTCTTCTCTGTACACTATCTGACCGTCTATCACAGAGTCCGAACACAAAAACTGCATAAGTCAGAAACTTCAAAGTTTGAGTTTGTAATATTTGCAGCTGAATACCTTGTGTCATACGATAAATTATAAAAAATTGAAAAAGTTTATTAGTTTAATTAAATCAATTTTAAGTCTTCAATGCATTAAAAATAATTTGTCATTGTTTTAATCTAAAAATTACAACCATAAAATTACAGATCGGAAGGTGGCAGCAAAGTCAATCAATCACTTCATCGAGTTCACGGATGAAAATCCAAAATTAGTTAAAAATCGATTAGCAAATTAAAATGCAATTGGTCTGCCAAATTATTTCTTGGTTGAAAACCCGAGTTTAGCGGCTGACTTGTAAGTTTACCATTGTGTTTTCCTGCTCCCAGTCCTCCATGTTTTCAAATATTTGGTTAAAAAAAATGACGATGATAAACCTACTAGTTAACTCTATAATCGGATTTTCATGCATTTTTCACTTAGGTATGACTTACAAGTCGATTGCGTTTTAATATGCAAATCGAATTTTATCTAAGTCTGGAATTTCAGCAGTGAACTTAATGAAGTGATTACTATGCCGCTGTCTTCCAGTCTTATAATAACTATAAATCAAAATTTTAAAAAGTGTCATTTGACACTTTAATGTTTCTCCAGTGTTTTTGTTGTTTAATGTTTTTAAAAGCGCATCTAATATTTTCATGTTTAAATTTTCTAGAAACTTTTTTTAATGACCCAAATTTTATACATTAAAGTAAATTTTTTCTATATTTAGAGGTTAAATCGAACAAAGAACATTTTACCTTGCTCATAATCACTGGTATGCATCTCTAAAACAGGATACGATATCATTTTCAAATTATACATTTTTTAATTCGTTCCGTTTCGCATTCTGAAAAAAAATCTAACTACCGATTATATTAAATACTTTTTGTAATTATTTCAGCATTTCATAATGAGCTAACGATTAAATGTTACATCCAGGAAGATGTTTTCCATTATTATATAATGACAATTCGAAGGTTCACTCTTTTCTTTTAATATTTTCATGGTCATTTATGAATATCAGCAGGAAATTCAATTACAGAAAATAATGGAACAGCAATCGACTTTGTATACCGTTATAATAGTTGGGATATCGCGATTATCGTGCAGAACGGGAAAAAAAATTATTATTTGTGTAATCGTTAGTCATGTGTAATTTGCTTGGAGGTCAGGCATGATTGTTGCTTAAATGTTTATTTTTCTACCTTGATATTATGTTTTCATCTATTGTTTCATGAGTTTTTTAACAACGAAATTACCAATTTTATTTTTTCTACTACAAATTGCGTCAGGTTATCCTAATTACACAGATAGCTTCGTTTGAAATGTGAAATAATGAGTCATGCAATTAAAATTTATTTAAATATAGTTACTCTTGTATTTTTCCATTTTAAAATTTAATATTTCTCTCTCCCTTAAAAAAAAATCCTACCATTGAAATCTTTTTTATAAAATTAAAATATTTTTTGGATGATGATTTTGACATTTCTTATCTTATTATTATTTTTTTTTTTTTTTACTTATAATTTAGGTAAATTGTCTGTATTCCTATATGGTTGTTTCCAAAATGTACCTATGTATACGTTTTTTTTTTTTTTTTTTCCCACCTTATTAAATTGTCACTTTTCTATTATTTATAATTTATAATCAGTTTATCATTAAACAAAATTCTCTCTTTTTATTTTTTACTTATAATTTAGATAAATTGTCTTTATTTGAACATGGTTGTTTCCAAGATATAGTATTTATGTGCATGTTATTTTTTTCACCCTATTCAACTGTCATTCTGAATTAATGATAATGTATAATTACTTTATCTCAAAGCAAAATTCTGTATTGTTCAAAAGACGAATCTTTCAGCAACACAATAAAATTCCGGTAGCAGAACAATGCTATACGGATAATATTTGTATTATAGTACTTCTTGGCCAAAATTGGTAATACTGCCATAAAATATAAATGTTAGCCCAACAAGTTGTGTTGCACACGGGCTGCCACAAAAATTATGCATACATAACCAACAGAAAAACTATTTTTTTTAACTAAGTGCCAAACATAATTCTTACGATTTTATTTGCGAATATTAGCAAGAAGTATTTCGAAATTTCTCAGTCAATATTTCGAATTCTAAAGCGATATTTTTAGTATATTGTCGTTTTATTGCATATATTTTCTAGTGTTTCTGTAATAATGTATTTTATTGCAGATTTTAAGCTCAACAAATTTCTTTTATTATTATTATTTTCAATTAATGCATTTTTGGTGCAATATGAGACCTAAAAATAATCAGTGATGATTTATTCCTATGGTTATGTTTCATTTAAGATATCAGTGGACATTCAAAATCACAAAATTTGACAAAAAAATTGATATTTTTTTTTTTTTTTTTTTTTTTTTTCTGAGAATTATGAAATTAGATACTCACATTTATCCGATGCAAAAATAATTTTTCCATTCTGATGCTTCTTCGTAGAGGTAAAAGATTTTTAATTTGTAAAAATTTTATATATTTATGCAGTTTGTTTTACTTAAAATGTTATTTTCTCAAAACTGAAAAATTTGTACATTTATAACCTTTCAAAACGATTATCATATTCTTTTAAAATTTATACTTTATATCCTTTGTACAATAATAAATAAATGTTAGCATAAAAAGCTGTATTTTAAGAATATTTTAATGCTAAAATTTAAGTAAATATGGAAAAATGTAGACTTTTTTTTTTGGGGGGGGGGAGGGGGGGAGATGAACCATAATTATCAAAATATTTTGTTTCTATTTCTATATTCAGCAAACTTTTACAATTCATACTAACTTCCATTGTAATATATAAAAAGTATCTTGTGAATAAATATTGTCTTAATTTATGCAAAAGAAATGCGCATTGGATATTATAAAATATGACAATTATTCGTTATTTTGAAAATTGAATAATTTGAAAACTTTTTATTATTTTATCTGTAAATTTTGAATGTAACTATTTGAGCTTGCCATTAATACTTCTGCATTTTTCAAATGAATCCATTGAAAATAGAGGGATTTGGTTTTTGATGTCATCTGTCCTTTAAGGGTGTCCTTAACTGATCCGCTCAACAAGCGAAAAACGTTTTGACACATTTACAAATTCATTTTTTAACAGAAAGATATAAAATTTTAATGCCTGACTATGGAAGCGATTTCGAATTGAACTTATTTTTCCATTTTATGATAAATAAATTACTTATCGAGTTATAAGCTATTTCGATGACGTAATCACCCGTTTTTCTTCTCCTTTTCGACCGGTTTTCCTGCTTTCGTCGGGAAATATGCTCAAAAGTGTCAACTTTGAAGGCCTGTTATAAAAAATCTATTGTATTTTTTAAAAAAAACAGAAAATTGAGTGCAATTAGACAGTTTCTGAATAATAACACCTGTTAGTTTCATGCATTTCCGAACAAAAATAAATTAAAGCATGTGTCACAAAGTTGCCCTTTTTGATTTAAGAACATCCTTAAGCTTCTTCTTTTTGCGAGAGAATGAATACCAATTCTCTTGCTCATTTCTTGCCTATAAAAATTACTATTCCCAAGTACTTATAATAAAACAAGTAAGGGAGAAAAAGGGAGTCGGTCTGCCCCTTTATATCACCTCCACATTGTACGTAGTGAAAGTAAAACCGAAATTTACATTGTTGTCACGTGGAGGTGAAAGGAAAAGAAGAAGAAAAAAAAGTCCTCACCTGTTAATGCATTCACCTTTCATATCTAAACTCAATCCCACCTTTCCCTCAAGCTGTGAAGTTTTATTTTTTCTTATACAGTTTTTTCCTTCTCTTTTTTAATGTATATTACCCTCTATTCCTTTGTTACACCCTTGACCCAGTGCCGGGTTTATCGTCTGCGTTCGCATCCGAGCTGGGTCAAGAGCTATTCCATATCTGAATTTCCACCCTGTTCACTCCGATGAGAGCAGATGGTGTGACGATGAATGGATTTTTATTTGATATTTTTGATATTTTTATTGCCCGCCAGGGTTCGGGGAAGGGGGGGCTTTTTCTCACGGAGATTACGGAACCGTAGAAAGTTTCTCAAAAGAATGGAACCTTCAGTGTGTTGACATTTCAGAGATCTGTTTTCGACGCAGTTTGATTCATTCAGACGGTTTTGTAGTAGTACTATGTTCGGAGAATATATAAATATAAAAAAAAGAAGCAGAAGATGGTAAAAGGAGATTTTGCTCAGGTTTTAAAAGTACTCTAGTGGAAATAAGCTGGACCCATCTTCGATAACCATCTCTTTTTGAAGCTCACAAACAAGCGAAGTAATGATTCCATCGACGATAAATAGCTGAGGTTATTGCTTTCGAAGAATTGTGTTACAGAAGAAAAAGAAACTTTTTTTATTTTTATTTTTTTTCTGGGGCTTATTTGTATTTTGTAGTATGCTTCAGGTTTGACTCATCTTTTTTTTTTTTTTTTTTTTTTAATTAAGAGAATATTGATTCTCTTGCTCATTTCTTGCCTGCAAAAATTGCGATTTCCCTGTACTTATAATAAAATAAGTAAGGGGGAATTAGGAGGCAGCTGCCCCTTTATAAGTAAACATAAGATTGAAATAAAGAGTTATACAAAATAGCAGTACCTGATATTATTTAGATTTCATATCTCTTTGAAATTTTATTTTACAGACATTCATGCTTTTCTAGTACATACAGCTATACTCATAGATGCCAACATCTCTTAATTAATCCGGAAACCGAATCAACCGAAAATTTTATTTAATAAACGGTTTTAAAATGAAATCTAGTAAGTACCATGCTGAAAGAGGACACATTTTCTTATAGATATTGTTTCCCGGTTTTGAATTTGTTTGTCTTGTACCAGACTCCGGAACAGG
Organism: Maratus speculifer; assembly: GCA_964019185.1. Taxonomy (NCBI): domain Eukaryota; kingdom Metazoa; phylum Arthropoda; class Arachnida; order Araneae; family Salticidae; genus Maratus; species Maratus speculifer. The sequence continues at coordinate 305,385,770 of OZ025295.1, read as the reverse complement.
GCCCCCGCAAAGACTTTTTAATGTTGAGCTAGAGAGCCTTCAATTACCAACTTAAAATTCAGTATTTGCCAGCTCAGTCAAAAACAAACATAAATACTAATCGTTTGCCAACTAGTTTTATAATTTAACCATGTTAACACAATTAGAAAATGTAATAAAGTTTTTATTTGTAAAAAGCTTAGTATTATTTCTAATTATAATGGTAACTTTCGTCAAATCTATCAGAAATAGAAAATATATTAGAGATTTTTATTAAAGTTTTGAAGCAATTTGCCAATTCAGTTTGTAAATTTTAGCCAAGTATAACAGCATTTGCAAAAGTTTCGGGGGGAAGATTTCCCCCTGCCCCCCCCCCTCTTTAGCGAGGCCCCTGCTGTGGTATAATTAAGAGGTGTTGGCATCTATGCTATACCCAACCGTACGTTATATAGTTTTATACGAAGTCTTATTATTTTTTAGCAAAGATTTCTTTCAATAACATAATATATAGTTTATAATTCTTATATTTATTGTACGGAATCCCCAGAGCTTGAGTACTACTCGCACTTGACCGTTTATTTATTTTTTAATCTATAATGCTAGAGAACAAAAATATAAAACAAAAACTTTTGTACGATGAAAATATAAAATTCTAAAAGCATATTTAACAATGATCCGTAAATTTTCTCGAAACCTAAATACATATTTTTATTTTTTCATGTGAATAACCTTATTACAATACGACAACCCTTCCGTATTAAAGAGCTTATATAAACTTTGAAATGTGATGTAAACAGCATCGAAATGTCAGAGTTACATTCTCAAGAAAAACATTTAGGGTTTATTTTTAAGCTTTAAAAATTAGTGGCCCTCTATAGGTTTATTTATCTTTACATTATCGGATATTGGATATCAATTGTGATTATAATTTACTACCTATGTTCCGAGATATTGGCCCTTAATAACGTGTTTCATAATATAAGTTTCCATTTTCTTCTTGTCATCTTTTTACATATATTTTCTTAGTTAATGTATTTTACATTATTGGATGTATGTTTTGATACCGTGTAATGATTACTGGTTGATTTATCTATTGTCAATTTTCCCATCATTTATAATTAATAATTGCAAAAAGTCTTTATTAAAGTTTTTATAATGCTAGGAAGAAGAAATATAGAAAAAAATTTTACACAATGAAAATATTAAATTTTAAAACCATATTTAACAATGATCCTAGAATTTTCTCAAAACCTAAATACATATCTTTATTTTTTCATGTGAATAACCTTATTACAATACGAGAATCCTTCCGTATTAAAGAGCTTATATAAACTCTGAAATGTGATGTAAACAGTATGGAAATGTCAGGGTCACGTTCCCATAGAACTCTGCTGTGAATCATTCTTTCTTTCTTACGTTCTAAAACATAACCATGCGGAAATGATATATTTTTTAATAAAAAGACTTCAATTGAAAAAAAAAAAAAAAAAAAAAAAAAAAAAAAAGGACTTTCTTTTTTTATTTTTGTGGTCCTTGAAATATCCCCTTTGTCTACTTAATCCTCTTTTTCTGCTGTCTTTGTTAGATTCTATTGTACATATGCAATTCACTGAAAGGTGTAAATTCCCAGATATTATTTTGATACGGAAACATTTATAGAGATTATGAAGATAAATAGAAAATCTGTTTTTAGACTTTTATTATTTTTCGAGATTATGTGAAGCTTTTGCATTCATATTTAAGTGATATTTTCTCGGAAATATAGGAACGCATGCTTAGTAAAGATTTATAGCAGGATGTGCTGAATCATATTTAGCTTTTTAATTGTAATGGTAAAAGTAAGAGAAGGGTATAAAAAGTCATAAACAGTAAAAGTTTTTATTTTCTTTTATCTTAAATAGAAGATAGTATAAAAATTTATGGTTTTCTTCTATCTTCAATAGAAGATAGTATAAAAATTTATGGTTTTCTTCTATCTTCAATAGAAGAAAGTATAGAGATAGAAGTAAGTTGTGCTAGATCGAATTATTACGTATTGTTACATATGGATTTTTTACAAAAAAAAAAAAAAAAAAAAAAAAAAAATCCATATGAAACAGTACAAAATTATTCAACCTACCAAAATTGCGGCACGAGTTGCTGAATGGTTTCAAAAAATAGAAATTCAAAATCCAAATAAAATAAAAAATAACGTGCGTCACATAAAAATGGAATGACGGCGCTTAACCCCTTCGCGACAGAAGCCTTTTACGAAATTTTTAATATTTTGTCACCGGTTTTAAATAACATAAATATGTGTTTTATTAAACCTAGAAAATGCCGCAATTAAATAAGGCAAATTTTACAGTAAAATTTTACTGGTGGGGATAAACAAGGATTCTTAAGCCTTTTTGCGGCACGTATAGGTGTCGCTCTTCTCCAAGGTGTTAAGTTTAATGCAAATAAAAGTATAAAATCGAAATAAATGTATCGGAACTGGAACACAAGGGGCTCAATGGTTTCAAAAAATAGAAATTAAAATCCAAGTAAAATAATAAAAAAATAACGTACGTCACATAAAAAATTTAATGATGGTGAAACTTTGGAATATCATTTTTTATTTGCTTTAAATCAACCAAAAAAAAAAAAAAAAAAAAAAAAAAACTATTTTTCTATTTTAAAAACCTTTATAACGCCTTTTTAATATCATTAAAAGGCGCCTTTTAATATCATTAAAAGGCGCCTTTTAATATCATTTTTAATATCATTATGAAATATTACATAGTAACTGAACTGTTTACATTGATTTAAATGCAACGTTTTAATCCTCCATAACCGTGAGCTGCATCCCAGTGTTGAATTCAGACACATTTCTGCGGGGGGTGGGGGGGACATTATGGTGTTCCGGGAAGGGATTGCACTTTTTTTGACAATAAAAAACACTAAATCTAAAGAAATCCCGGGAGGGGAGACATCTCACTGCTCCGGGGGGAATGCCCTCCCGGACCACCCCCTGAATTCAACTCTGCTGCATCCAATAGTTAAAAATTTTTAAAAGCAGGGGAAAAAATCTTTAAAAAATATTTTAAGAACCATTAAAAAAAAAACTGAAAAATTATTCAGCGGTGTAAAAAAAAAAAAAAAAAAAAAAAAAAAAAAAAAAAAAAAAAAAAATGTGATATTAGAAGTTAATCGAAAAAAAGGAAATGTTTTATTTATATCATTGCCTACATAGATAAGACGTCAATGTTTCACACGGCATATTTTTGATTTATAATATAGATACGATGTTTTCTAATGACAAATTAAAATTTCTTTGTTCATTATAAGTATTTTACATACACACACACACACACAAAAAAAAAAAAAAAAAAAAAAAAAAAAAAAAATGTGTTAATGAATTATAATGAAGGACAGATACTCTCTACATGGCTCTTCGAGTTCACCGTATCAACATAAATGATAATTTATATTGGAAAGGAAGTTGATGGGCCACAGCTGTTGTATCCTTGTTGTTTCTACATCTGGGTATTTTTAGCTGGAAATGATTTATCAGAATTTCAGAATCGATGGATATTACAGTAAAACTTTCCATACGGCTGTCTATTATAAAATTATTTTTTTTTTTTTTTTTTTTTTTTTTTTTTAAGTGCAATATAAAAGAATTTTGAACAAGTTATTACATGAATTTGAGAATATATTCGAAAAAATATTTTTCAACACTCAAGAGCTCGAAAATTTCTGAGATGTTTCCAGACTCGCTTTTTAAAGTAAACACACGAAACTTGCTGAAGTGATTTTTGAAGAGATGTGTATAAGACGCTTTTTAATTTCATTTTTCGCTCAATTCATTAGAATTTGATTTATAAACAATTATTTTCTCAGTATGACCATTTTTTTCGTTCTCAGATATCCCGGCTTCGTAAACCTCTGTTCAAAACGCCATCTTTGACTGTATTTTTTTTACAATATTTCCTTAATTTACGAAAAAAATGACAAGCACGGCTCATTATGTAGTTTCTAAATAGAGAATTTGCCAGTTTTATGCGTTTGAGAGCAAAAATAAATTAAAAAATGAATCAGAAAATAAGCAATTTGGGTTGGAATATAACCTTAAATAAAAGCTGAAAAAAAAAAAAAAAAATCAAAGATAGATTTAGATTTTTTTTTTTTTAATAGCAATATTTTGACATGGTAATTTATAAAATAGATAATATCGAGTTAAGCAGCCAGATGAATTATGCCATAAACAGCTAATCGATGCATATTTTTTATTTTAAAAATTTAAGTTACTGTATAGAAGATGTAGTCAGCATATGTTCTTTAATCTTAAAATAAACACTTACAAATTTTAATTTTTGTAATTTAAAACCCGTTTTCGAAATTTAAACGCGTGATTTTGCATGGATATAATAGATAAGGGATATTATGAAATAAACTTTTTATAATTTCAATTTGGAAACTATGATTATAAACAGTAATTTATTCTGTAATATTTAGTTTTTGAGTATAAATTAATCTTGCAAAGGAAAAGGTGCGTGTTCAAAACTCTAATTAAAAACTTACATTCACCCAATGTATGGAATAGTTTAATTTCGGTCAATCTTTTTATCACATTTAAATGAATAACTTTTTATTATTTTATGTTTCTAAATTTCAAAATTATTTTTTCTATATGCTTAAAAACACATTTATGAATACATATTTATGATTTTGATATAAAATAGTTTCCAAATCGGAATTACAAAAAGTTTATTCTTTAATATCCCTTATGATATTATATTTATACAAAATCGCGCATTTAAACTTCGAAAACAGGTTTTAAACTACAAAAATTAAAACTTGCTAGTGTTTATATTCAGATTAAAGGACATATGCCGACAATGCTAGAGCCAATCTACTTATAATTATAACTCTAAACTTCTATTTTCTATTTTTTTTTTTTTTTCCCCCTTACTTGTCTTTTTTCAGAAGAGGGCAAAGAGTTCAGAACTAATTGAAAACGTGGTTTCTTTGAAACTGCTCTTTTTCTTTTTTAAAAGTTTATTTCATAATATCCCTTATCTATTATATCTAAAGAAAATGGCGAATTTAAACTTCGAAATCGAGATTTAAATTACAAAAATTAAAATTTGCAAGTGTTTGTTTTCAAATTAATAAAGAATAAATGCCGATAATGCCAGAGTCATTCTACTTCTAATTATAACTCTAAACTTATATTTTCTATTTTTTTTTCCTTACTTGTTCATTTATGTTTTATTTGATTTATTTATTTTGATGTTTATTTTATAATATCCCTTATCTATTGTAATATCCGTACAAAATCGCACATTTAAACTTCGAAAACGGGTTTTAAATCACAAAATTTAAAACTTGCAAGTGTTTATTTCCAAATTATAGAACATATGCCGACAATGCCAGAGTCAATCTACTTATAATTACAACCCTAAGCTTATATTTTCTATCTATTTTTTCTTACTTGCTCTTTTCCAGAAAAGGGCAAAGAGTTCAGAACTAATTGAAAACGTGGTTTCTTTGAAATTGTTCTCCTTCCCTTTCAAACGTGCTCTGTTTTCTTTTTCCCTTTTTCCACTAAATTTCGCTCTCCAGTTTTCACATGAATTATTATTATTTTCTCCCCCCCCCCTTTTTTTTTTCTTGTGGCATGGTCTCACGATATAACCTAAGTTGTTTTTATTTAACAGTAATTTATGGCGAGTTCATTAAAAAGAAATGAAAAATTAATTCGTGCGTTGGATTATATTGATTTGTTTGCTTCGAATCAAGGATTTTTCAGGCATGATGTTATTTATTCCGTTGTTCTCATTTTACGCAATAAATTGTGTTCATTTGAGTGGAAAAGTAAACGTGACTTTGTTTTTAAAATTTTAATATCTTGCAAAAAAGTGGAACTCTTTTTAAAAATATACTACAAAGGAAAGATAGAATTAATGCTAGATAAATAAAAATTTTAGTAGGAAACTTTACAATTATTTAACATTTAATTAATTAACCACATCGCAAAAAGTGTGCCGTAAACATGTTTTAATATTTTAACATCAATATTTTAAAGCGTAATTTAACTGCAGAAGTTTTGTGGATATATGTAAGGGCCGTGGCATGTAGAATGAATTTTATTGTTTTTAGCAGTACCTTTTATTAATAATCTACAAAAATCATTTTTATAAGATATGCAAAAGGAATATATCATAAAGAAAATTGATAAAAGATACTGGTAGGAATAATAAAACTTGTCCTATATATGCTGCGACCACTGATATAAGCTAAAAATTAATTTGCAAAAAGATTGATAGGGAAAACAGAATTATACGTATAATTTATGGCGAATTGGTTTTTAAAAAATGAAAAAAATATTCGTGAATTGGATTGCATTGATTATTTGCTTCAAATCGAACACTTTTTAGACATGATTCATTGAATGCGTCACTATTGGGAACAGCACAAAATTTGATGTTTTATGTCGCAGAGTTATCACTCATTATGTGCTAATAATGATTTATAATTGAAAGAGCTGTCTTTATTTTTTTTTTTCGCTCTCTCTCTCTCTCTCTAGGCTGTTTTGAGACCTTTTGAGCGGAGTGTGCAAGCATGGGAGAGAAGCGTGGCATGCGAGCTTTGGAGCTGTGGTGTCGGCGAGTGACCGACGGCTACCGGAATGTCCGAGTGAACGATATGTCCACCTCTTGGAAAGATGGACTCGCTTTCTGCGCCCTCATCCACCACTTCAGGCCGGATCTCATGTGAGTTTACATTCGTGTTTCTTCCAGAATTAAAATGCAAATTTATATACAAGTTTGCTTTTTATCTACGAAGATATCTTATTATCTATTTATCCATGTGGGGCTAAAGTTCCGGCCATCTACAGGGGCTAATTTACACATTTTGGGCTCAAACGTTTACCGGGGGCCCTTTTTCACAGATACTTAAAAGGGAGACTGCCTAAAAAAATGAAACAAGTTGAATGTAGATTCTGCCATTGCAGAATCGAGTTTCGCCTCCGATTAGGAAAAAAAAAAAAATCGATAGAGGTTTTTTAGAAGGGCGATCCCGTTTAGATTGCAATTACTAACTTCATTTTTCTTGTGTTTATCAATATAATAGCAAACAGAACGGCGTGAAATACCCAATTGATTAGCAATTTCTCTCTGCGACATCGGAATTGCGGAATAATAAAGAGATACAATTTAACGTGCTGCTTCTTCATTGATTAGATTCATCTAAAACGGATTTTTTCTTTAGCTTAAACGCTTTTTTATAGTCCCAGTAAAAAGAAATGCAATTTAACATTAAAACGAGTGGAATCCCGTCGAATTCGACGAGTGAAATGTTTAAAAACCTGATCGATTTGGTTTTAAAAAAAGCAAAAGTAAATACATTATTGAATCAATATAAGGTACCCTGGGGTAATAACGCCACGTTAAGGTTCTACCAATTTTCACGGCTTAGTTTTAGATTGTATTTTTCAAACAAATATAGGATCTGATACAGCAACTCATTGACTATCTATATAAAATAAAATAATTCAACAGATATGTATTCATAAAATGTAATGGCGTTTTTTCTCGACCAATGCTATTTGGCGTTATTACCCACCTATATGGGTAATAACGCCATGCAAACAAAACTATGAAATAAGATGGAATAATTGCTTGTAGATAGCCCAATTGTAAAAATACAAACTCTACAAACTTAGAAATTGACAAATTGCATTCTAAGCTATTGAAAATGTTCATTTTTTGTGAAAGTGTAAGAAAAATAAAGGTGTGGTGTGGGAGGGGGGGATGAAGCAAAATAATATCAGACCGTGAGCTTCTTTTTGCTTAAAAAGGACCGCTTAAATAGAAATATGAGAAACATTGCACAGTTTTAGCTGTGTTTATTTGAATCAGTATTTAGAATGTAGCTCGGCCACTGTAGGGAATCAACCGGGGTATTAATGTCAAGGATTGGCGTTATTACCCCGGTATAGTTATTGCGCAGTACATTTTAAATTACAAATTATCTCGAGAAGATATCCAAAATATTCAACAACATTTTAAAAGTACATGAAATGCACTACAAATTTATGTAATTAACAAAGTATTTCGGGATAAAAAGATAGTCTTCACATCACAAAACGTATCTCGCAAATTTTAGATCAAGCGTTAATTTTAGTTGTTTGTAAAATCAATAAGACCTAAAAATGAAACAAATTAACTTGAAGCTGTTTTTTGCGATTTATATGACTCAAAACCCTTCTGTGCAGAGCACATGAGTGTCATTTACCTGATTAATTCATAATTATGCAAAATATAAGCACTTGGCGTTATTACCCCGCCTGGCGTTATTACCCCAGGGTACCTTATAATAAATATATTTACAAACTAAATGTCAAATTTGCCAGTTACAATTTTGCATGCAAATATTGGCACATCTTCAGTAAAAACTGTAAGCTGAGTGCCGGCGAAATCAAGAAATTTTATTTTATATGCACTCACAGTAAAATAATTTTATTATTAAAAAAAAAAAAAAAAAAAAAATATTTTTACTGTGACATTATTTTCACTAACAGAAGTCATCTAAAAGTAAAATCTCAATCTCAGTGTCCATAATGAAAAGAAATATTGAAATGTAATATCGGGTACTACTAGGTTATCCCGTCGACCAATAAATTATCGCAAAACTATAAGATTAAATGCCAATAATGGATGATCGTGAATGTCACATTCAATGACATTAAATACGATTCATGTGTTTAAAATGTCATTAAGTGATTTTTATTTCGACTTTTTATTAATATTTTTATTAATATTCTACTAATTATTTGTTTTTTCGTTATTTAAAATAAAAATTATGTCAATATGTATAATTTGGCTGTTGTTTGGCGATTTGTATAATTTGGCGAAATTGGTCGACAGGATAACAGAGTAGTACCTAATATCGTTACGAGTAAAAATGCGATGTTTTAAATAGTGACGTCATTTTATCTTCAAATGTTTTTTAAAAGTTACTGTTATTAATAATATGAAAAAGGCATTCGTAATAATATTGTAATTCCCATTTATCTGGTTGCTGAACGACATCATTTTCCTCATTTGAAATTTTTCTTATTTTGCTTTAAACATTAATTTTTATTATAAATTATGTTCTGTTATTTTATTTACATTATTAATATTATTTCTCAGTAAATATATTTTTTACCTCAATTAGTGCATAATTATACGCAATCATTTTGGAAAATAAATTTTTATTATGAGAAAAAAGCTAACCAGAGTTGCCGCCATTATGAACAAATATCGTAAAAAGCATTTAAAATTAAAAATAAGATATAAAAATGGAAATAAATTAAAAAATAACTAAAATGGGCACAACTACAAATAAATAGATTTCATTTAAAAAAATAATTATCAAAATCGGTTGAGTAGAAAATTCAGGTCTGATGACACGACATTTTTTAGCTTGTCTGAAAGAAATAGCATCGGAGGCTAAAAAGATAGTTATTAAAGTAACCATTATTGACTTTAAAATATCTATTAAAAAATTAAATATGATAATAACAATAACTTACTTTTAAATAATAATTTCACAATTATGATATTTAAGTAGACGTTTTATAATAAACTGCGTGATGATAATTATAATTTCCTATGCAAGTCTATATATCTGGAATGATAAAGTATGCAACAATTAATTATAAATTTTCGATTACACCAAGTTACGATTATTTAAATTTTCAGATGGCTCTTATGGCCTGCAAGCTCCGCTCACCAACATTCAAATAATCTGACGGTTACAGTAAAAGCATTCAACAAGAATTGAAAATACAATAATTTTTTTAAGTGCTGAATATAAAAGAAAATATTCACAATAATAAAGTAATAAATGGATGTTTCAAACAAAATATTACAGTGTTATAAAAATACAATATGAACATAATAGGATGTAGGGTGAAATGTAAAATTTCATTGGATATTAAAACTATACATCAGATTTTGGACACTCATTGAAAAACCTTTAGCAGCATTTGGGGCCCCTGAAAATCAGGGGTCCTAGGCCCACGCCCTAAGTGCCCTACTGTAAATCTGGCACTAGCCATCTATAGATTCGGCGACCATAGAAAATTAAAGGCAACATAGAACGACTATTCTAATAAATCTATGTGGGCATATTCTTAATTCTGCTGGTCACTTATTTTCTGGATTTCCCTCCGTAATGTAAAGTCTATGGACATTTGATGCATTCTTATATTCAAAATCTCTCCTCAGGAAATTAATATTTTTAACTTTTTTGTCTCGGTGTTCTCTTCTTAAAGGATGTCACTTTTTTTTCTTAGTTTTCAAAATATTTTTTAAATCTACGCTTAATTTTATAGGAAGTGTTAAAATTTTACTTCGAGTTCAGAAGTTTTTAAAAAATAAAATGTTAAATTGAGAATAGATTTAAAAAATATTTTGAAAACTAAGAAAAAAAAGTGACATCCTTTAAAAAGAGCATCACAAAAAAAAAAAAAAAAAAAAAAAAAAAAAAATGTTAAAGATATAAATTTCCTGAGGAGATATTTCAAATATACTATGCATCAAACGCCTATTGACTTTACATTATGGAGGGGAATTCAAAAAGTGGGTGACCAGCAGTCTTAAGACGTCTGGTCACTCAGCTTCGGAAAACTTCTCCGCAATGTTAAGGGTGTATTTCGATTCAAACTGCTTATTTTCCGATTTATTTTTAAATTCATTTTTGCTCTCTAACGCATCAAACTGACAAATTGTCTTATTTAGAAAGTACACAAGGTGCCGTGATGGTCGATTCTTAAATAAATGCAGAAAATAGTGCAAAAAATGCAATCAAAGTTGGCTTTTTGAACTGATTTTTCCGAAACGGGAGATCTTGGAACCAAAAGAAAGGTGATACTGAGAAAGTAATTGTTCATAAATCAAATTCTAATGAGCTGAGCGCAAAATGACATCACACGGCACTTTATACACCTCTTCAAAAATCACCTGAAGAAGTTTTATATTTCTACTTTTAAAAATGAGTTTGAAATTGTATCAGAAAATTTCGAGCTGTTGAAGGTGGAAAAGCATTTTTTCGAAAAATCTTTAAGTCTATGAACTTTTGATGCATTCGTATGTTTAAAATGTCTTCCGGGGAAATTCATATTTTTAACATCTTTTTTCTGTGATGCTCTTCTTAAAGAATGTTTCGTTTTTTTTTCTTCTTTTCCTTAATTTTCAAATTATTTTTATAATCTATACTGAATTTTATATTCTATGTATTAAAACAGCTTCGAACTTGTGAGTAATACTTTAACACTTCGTATAAAATTGAGTCTATACTTTAGAAGAAAACTAATAAAAACAGAGACATCTTTCAGGAAGTGTACACAAAAAATATAAATTAAAATTGTTATTTTTTAAGACAGTTTAGGATTAGGAAGAGAAGATATTTTAAATATACCAATGCATCAAATGTCCAGACTTTATAAAAATGAGGGGAAAGCAAAAGCTGAGTGACCAGATCTTTTAAACATGTTTTTAGTAAGGATCGAGCGAAACAGGATTTTAGACAGAAGCTGAATTTTGATAATCTTCCTATTTTCGGTCGAAAACGAAAATGAAAATATCCAAAAAACATTTAAGTGATTAATACATTCATAAATACACAATATTATTAATTAACTATACCTTTGGTCCAAGTCAGCTCTCTGTATATATATTTTTTAACTTTCATATAGGAAAAAAAAAATAATGATTTATGAACAACGTAAAGTGATTTTCTTTATATGAATATCATGTAGTTGAAAAATACCTTAAAATATACTATAAAAGATAAATCGAGGTCGCATACATACCTCGATTTATCTTTTATAATGACTTTGTGATCTTCATCTATTTTACTACCCCTGTTCATAGACAGCATTCGAAACACTTCTGAGGTTTCAAACTACACAATTTCTATTACAGTGAAGTCTGCAGCTTTTAACGCGCTCGTGAATAACGTTTTCAAAGTTTAGTCATATTTGCATTTCTTGCTTTGCAATTTGCACGCACCACGTCCTGATTTCTTGCTTTACGATTTGCACTTACGTCCAGCCATGACTGATATTTATAAATAGTAAAGTTCACAGGGTCTGTGCAAATGTAACGTTATCAACTTTTTGGTAACTTTGAACCCCCTCCGTCCCTTTTGATATTATTCGTTATCATTCCTCCACCCCACCATCCCCATCCGCAGGTAATAATATCGTTATCAAAGTGTAAAAATTTTTCGATTTATAGAATTTATTTCTTTTGTTTGGTAGTGATATACTGAATATATTTATTTTTCGCATACTGTATTGATTCAAATGAAGAGAAGTCAATAAAATACAGTTAAACCTCCATAATGGACACCGCTATTTAACGGACAGTTTTCTAATCCCCACTCCCAAAACCTAAATTTTTGTATGTTTAACCTCTGAATACGGACATTCCGAATAGCGGACACTTTATTCGGCGATAAAGGATGAAAAAATATGTTTTAAAGAGAAAAAAAAATGAAGTAAAAAACCTCTGAATTTATAAGGAGAACGTGTCATAAATTTTGTGATCACAGATAAATGTAGATAAAGAGCTGGGGAACCCCCCCCCCCCACGTTCAGTGCTAAATTCAGGGTGTTGCCCGGGAGGAATATCTCCCAGAGCATTGAAATGTCACCCAAGAATATTTTGAGATTTTATGCTTTTAAAGGTCAAAAAGTGCAAGCCTTCCCTTCCCACCCGGAACTCTACTATATCCATAACGTCACATGGAAAAACAAATTACATGTCATCGCAAGCAAAAGTAAACTTTTGTAACAGATAATTTTACGAGAATGTAATAAACAATGGATAAAAGTGTGCACAAATTTATTTCAATTTTATTGATTAAAAAATAATTTTAATTTCTGATTAATTATGTAATAGAGGTTTTAAACATATAAAAGTAAATTAATGAAACATTACGCATTTCTTAGCGATTTTCGAATCTCTGAGGTTTTCCTAATAGCGGACACCTCCGAATAGCGGACAATTTCTGTGTTCCCGAGGTGTCCGTTATTTAGAGGTTTTACTGTATAACTTTATATCAAATGACACTTAAAAGAAATAGTTACTATTTAAAGGTGTTTTATTACAGTTTTTTGTTACATAATGCATTCAACATTGCATTATTGTTGCACTTTCATCGAACGAAAATGCTATGGGGAGATAAATTCTTAAAAACAAAACAATTGGACAACATTCTTCCTCTTTCTCTTTTATTTATTAATAAACACAAGCTTCATTTCAAATATACTTCACATATAGTTCCTTGAACCGTGATTACATAGGCATACACATCTGAAGAAGAATAGGAATGTCAAACGTTGAGGTATTCCATATTTTAGAATTAAATAATTTTAGAATAACTTAGTTTAATTACAACTTTTTATTTTCATAAAAATAGATAACCGGCTAAAAGAAGTTAACATACTATTTCAAACCAAAGACCGTGTTATAAATAAAAATAGAAAATTTTGATTGGATCAAAAATATCGATAACAAAAGACAAACCCCCTCCCCCCAGAGATATCTTACGATATCATTAGCCAGATTCTCTCCTCCCCCCTAAAATGATAACGTTATATTTGCATAGCCCCATAGCAATAAATAAAGTGTGTCTTATTTGAGCCTATCAATGATTAATGTTGAAAAATTCCTAACTAAAAAACGAGAATTTTTGAATGCAGATAGTTTCGGCCCGACCGAATTTTTGCTGAAAACGAACTTTCGGGAAACTCAGATTTTGGGCCAATGAACAAATACGAAAACGAAACTGAATTTTTTGTCGTTTTATAATTTTTGGCAACAATGTTTTTTATACAAGCGAAAATAATAAATATTCTGCCACTACAGAGAAAAATATATTCAAAATAAATAATAATTTATTTAAAAAAAGGTAATTATTTTGTGAAATAATATTATTCTTTATAGATATCTTCTTTTTTCTAACTTATTTTTGTTTTCTCTCCGTAGCAATTTTGAATCTCTTTCCAAAGAAAATATGCTTTATAATAATGCCCTGGTATGTATTGATTTTTATTGTGTTATTACCTACATCTATGGTATTGTTTTGTTATACTCGTATTTATATAGATATTGTATTTTTATATACACTATATGGCCATTAATGACCGGGGACGTGCGATTTTAGACGTTTTGTTAAACGTTTAGAAAAATACATTATTAATTATTATGAAATTCCAAGTGTGTAAACCAAATAGTACTGGTCATTATTTTGGCGAAGATTTTTTTTTCTCTGAAATCCCACATTAGACCGTCAGCAGATTGAAAAAGAACCAAGATCTTTTGGATAACCCTAAAAAAAGTAGTGAAAGTAGTAAAAGCGTTCAAACTGCAGATTATGATTAAGTGGCTAATTGTAATAAAATTTGTTCATATTCACGAGGACATCAGGTATATCGTAGAGAAATTAAAGTTTTTATAAAAACAATCCCAAATTTTTCCAAGTTTTTTGCTTATAATTTGCAGAGTTCGTAATGTAAAAAAAATTCTTCTTTTCAGAAAATATGACAAACAACATTGTACATAATAATACCCTGTAATCAGAATTTAAAAATAATAAAAATTATATGAAAAAAAGAGCAGGTTTACTAAATAATATTTCACTGCGCATGCGTGAACACAATCAAAATATAATTTGCATAATGTATAGATCTATTCTGTATCCGAAGTAATACCAAGTAATAATTACACCAAGATCTGAATATTTTTAAAACATTATTCTAGCACGAACGCACTTCATTTGCTAGGTTTATCGTGCAATTTCCGACTTGTTTCCTTTTTAAATCTTTATGTTACAACTACAGATTACCAACCTTCACTTTTACCGTCTATAAAAATAAAAATCCAAAAATACCATCTTTATTAAAATCTAAAAGTATCTCTCTCTCGTCCCCTTTTTTTTATGTTTTTATTTAGCCGCTAACTCAACCTTGCGATATTTTTCCCATTCAAGAATTATCGAAATGAGAAATGCCCAAAAAGCTGTGGAAATTTTCCCATGCTTATGCGCAAAACGCTCTTAAAATAGCCACATAAGTAATTAAATACAAGGAACGGAACTTATCACTGCTGTTTTTTGGCTATCATGTGGCAGTTCAGATCACAAAAATACTCCAGATAGTTCTATTAATATTCCTCTTTGAAGGTTTACGCTTTATGCTTTG
Source organism: Maratus speculifer (assembly GCA_964019185.1). Taxonomy (NCBI): domain Eukaryota; kingdom Metazoa; phylum Arthropoda; class Arachnida; order Araneae; family Salticidae; genus Maratus; species Maratus speculifer. Next base: position 305,370,565 of record OZ025295.1, on the reverse strand, counting down.
TTAAACGTCGTCGTAGAATTACGTCGGAATTGAACATAAAGAAAAAGTTGATCACGTTCTCGATTCTGAAACGGTGTGCTGGAGACATACCGTTCTTAATTCCGTGTCGGTTAATGATAAGTGCAATTGATATATAGCCTTGTGTAAGGATTAAAAAAAGAATCAATTTTGATGTAGTGAAGATTAAATATAGGATAAGTGTGGATATTTATAACACGGAAGTTTTTTTTTTTTTAATCACAAGGTACTATTTGATTGCGGACGATAAAAACAACCATGACGGATATCGATTTAGTATACGATTTTTTTTTCTGTGTGATTTTGTTAAGATTAAAAAAATAAAATTACATTGGCATATATCTTGGTAGAAAATATATTTTTATGCTTTTTTAACAACTTTCTTGATGGGTGTTTTGGATATTTCTTTTAATTATTTTCCACCGCTGTTTTTGAACAGTAATTTTTGCTTTTATTTAATCGCTGAAATTTTGTGCTTACATTATGTGGAAAAAATGTTTAAAAAAATGATAGCAAAAATCAGTAGAAAAATCAGCTCCTACCAGATTCAACGCTAGTTCTACAAAAAAAGTCTATATTTTTTAAACTCACGATATTTTTTTTCTTCTTGAATCCTTTTTGGAATTATCATTAAAATACTAATCAAACTCGTGAAAATATACAGGGTTTACCGAAAACATTTACCTCAGTTTTTATTGCTTAAATATGGACATATATTACAAATTACAAAGCTACACGTAAATAATGATGCAGGATTTTATAAATTCGATTAAAATTTTTAAGGGATTAAGTTGAAAATATACATACCAAAATATATACAAAAAAATAAATAAATAAATAAATAAAATAAAATAAAAAGGAAACAAAGAAAAGTCAGTGGGTGAAATGTGTCTTGTTCACCGCAATAAGATCGTATACAAAATTTCAGCATTGTATAGTAGAATGTCGCAGAGATATAAAAGTACACAAATGCTAACTTAAACCATATTTTGATACCTGGTTTTTATAAAAACAGTATCAAATTTTGCTAAAGTTTTTTGCTTGGAATTTCCAGAGTTTTTAATATAAAAAAAATGTTATTTTCAGAAAATTTGGCAAACAACATTGTACACAATACCCTGTAATCAGAATTAAAAAATAATAACATTGTATGAATAATGAGCAGGCTTACTAAATATTGTTTCACTCGCATGCGTGAACGCAAACAAAATATTATATGCTTAAGCTCATGAGTTCTGAGACAAATTTTACGTGGGGCTACTAAAACCAATTTAATTCTTTATCTACCGACGATACTTATAAGTACCATAAAAATGTCTTATTAAAATTCTTTTGATACGTCAATTAGTTGTAATGCTGTTTAGAATGAGTTACAGATACATTACTTTATCGTGTTCCAAAAGCATTATTGGTTATAGAAAAAAAAAAAAAAAAAAAGGGATACTTTTAAAGGATGATTTCTTTTGCCTTTGTATCTTTTCAGCTTTCTTGGCGCTGAGGGAGGGAGGGGAGGGGGGATTTTTCGATTCGGAAATGTTTCTATATGTATATTGTAAGAACATCATACATTTGTAAATTTTATAATTCTACAAAATACTAAGAAAGGAATTTAAAATAAAAGATTTGAGTGGGGTTGTAAATATTGCACAAAATCCCTGTAAATTCAAATTTGATTAATCCTTCAATCCTTCTAAAATCCTTCCAATATTTATTAAATGATTATGTAAAATCTTTTAATTTAGTTTAAACAATCTACGTAAAATGCTTTACGTAGTAGAGCATTTAGAAAAAAATACTTTAGAAAGTAAAATTTTCATGAATTCATAATTCGGTAGATAAAGGGTTAAAATTACTGCAAAACATCTACAAAAATGTATCAGTCAACATATCGATGCCTATGATATGCATGCATTTATTAAAAAAATTTAAAAGTAATTTTAATAACTCTAGAAGGATTTAAATTTGTTTAAAGGAGATGTTATTTAGTGTTTCCTGCAGGAGACATCACTACTGAAGATGATAATGTACTAGCTAAATGTATAGAGCAACTTTTGTGAAAGTCTCAAAAAGATAGCTGAAAATTCTGAAAATTATTGTCTATAGAATAGGCTCAAAATCCATTATTCCTAAAAGGAAGCAAAAAGATGATGACTGTTTCCATACATCCATTGATTAGTGTCAATATAGCAGATACTTCTATATTTGGATAGAGTCTCTCATCTTTTTACTTCCTTTTGGGAACAACGGATTTTGATCTTATTCTATTGATGATAATTTTCAGATATGCACCTTGATTTTATATATCAGTTTGGAAGAGATATGAGCACATTTGTGGAAGTTATGGTGTCCACAAAAAAAGTGATAGATAGATAGATAAATAGATAGATAAATTGATAAACATTTAATTAGTGGACATATTTAGGGTCAAAGTGTTATAATCGATGTAGTTCGGTAAAAGTATCGGTAAAATCGGTAAAAGTCTTTCAGAAATTCCAACATAGAGGACAACGCAGTATGTAATGTCTCAAACAAAATCTATCTAATTATAAGTATCGAAAAACTTTGAGTAAGAGAATAAGCAAACCCTTTTTTGGATTTGATATCATTCAAAATAAAATTTATTCGGAAATTGATATTGTAAGATAGGATTCTCATCCTCATATACAAGATTCAAGTGAGCGAGGATATTAAAAGTACACTTCGCATATCATGACGAAAATTGGCTCAAAAAGCAAAACTGTTTAAAAGCAAAACCATTCTCCTGTAATTTATCCCTCTGTTAATTGACTCATAGATAACCACGAATTCAGGTGAATCACCTTCGAAAAAATATTTTATTGCTCGGTAAATAATGGGTCCTCTAGTCATTCGGAAAAGATCAATAAAAAAAAAAAAAACCGAAATATTGAATGACGTCTTGACTAAAATTGTTCCGGTTTATGATGAATGATGACATGTAATAGATCATCAGATTATATGGTTTGATTTATTTGTTTTATAAATTGCTCTCTAATCCGAAATTTTCAGTTGATTTCTCTGTTAATCATTTTCCAATCATCTGTATGGTTGATTATTTGTTGTTTAATGCATTTGGGAAAAAGCGACTTTCAACAGAGAACTGTTTAAAAAAAACAGACATTTCTACAAAAAAATCACGTAAAAATCAGGCATTTCATTAAAGAATAGCATAAAAAACGAAAATTTCGACAAAGGACCGCACGGAAAACGCAAAATTCATTCAAATATCACGTAAAAAACGCAAAATTCGTCCAAAGATCGCGCAAAAAAGGCGAATTTCATCCATGAATCACGTAAAAAGCACGAATTTCGTCCAAGTCAAAATAATATAACACGTAATTTTATGAAACATTACATTAATTTGCAGAAAGTTTTAGGTTTTTATATAAGTCTGCTACCTCGTATACACGAGGTATACACAACCCGCCCATTTCCAACTGAAATATTTTGTCTTAAATTTCTCGACTTGTACACGAGAGTATACGGCAGTCGGAAATTGACATTGTAAGATAAGATCCTCATATACAAAATTTAAAGCTAGAGTATTCAAAAAATACTTTGCATATCATGACGAAAATCAACTCAAAAAGCAAAACTGTTTAGTATGAATTCATTCTCTTGTAATTTATCCCTCTGTTAATTAACTCATAGATAAACACGAATTCAGGTGAATCACCTTCGAAAAAATATTTTATTGCTCGGTAAATAATGCGTCGTCTAGACATTCGGAAAAGACAACGAAATATTAAATGACGTCTTGACTCAGAAAAACCATCAGTGTCCCGGTTTATGATGAATGATGACACGGTAGTAGATCATCAGATTACGTAGTTTGATTTATTTGTTTACAAATTACCCTCTAATCCGAGATATTTCAGCTGAATTTCTTTGTTAAATATTCACAAATCATCTGTATGGCTGATTAGAGGTTGTTTAATATGCGTCTGGGAATAAAAGAAGCAAAAAAATTGAAAACACGTTTTTCTAAAGCAGAAAATTATTTTATGTGTTTACCATTTACTATTTGTTTATTGCGTATATTTTCCATTATTGTTTATATTTGACATTTTACTATCAAAAGAACAGAGGTTTTTGAACTCTGCTTATTAAAACATTTTAGATTTGTATGAGTTTTGAAAAATAAATTTCAGTTTATTAATATGAAGTAGTTTTTAATAATATATATATATTGTAAACCGTTTACAAGTTTCACACAATTTGGAAAAGCGTCGAATATTTTAGTAGGTTTAAGGCTGTTCTCAACTGCTCTGCTCAACAAGCGCAACTGAAATATATAAAATTGCAAAGCCTGACGATGGAAGCGATTTGGAATCGAACTGAGTTTTGTATTTCTGGATCCATAAATTATCTATTGAGTTATAAGCATTTTTGATCACGTGAAAAACACGTTTCTCACCCCTGTTAGAGTTGTTATTCTTCTTCCGACGGGAAATTGAATACGATTCGATAGTTTCTGAGCAACAATATTTGCTAGTTTTATGCATTTCCGAACAAAAATAAATTAAAACTTATGTCATAAAATCGCCGTTTTTGATTTAAGAATAGCCTTAAGAAATAATTTGTAATTGATCCTTCTTTTCTACGTAAAATGTAATTTAAAATGAGAAGCTCGAAATTTTGAATTTTTATGATTCAAAAACTTATGATCAAAATGACTTGAAATTTCGTTTTTTAGAATGAATTAAAGAAAGCTTTAAACTCCTAATTAGCTATCCCAGTTATTTATAGAACAGCTTTTTTAAAAGTTATTTTATTTGTTCATGTTTTTGTTTTATTTTTATTTATTTCAGAAATTTTAGCTCTTAAATACACATTTCTGAGAGAATGAATGACTCATACACATTGATGATACTCTAACTTAACTGTACTTTTTTCTTTTCATTACGAAAAGTAAAAGAAAAAGGCAGGAAATGTTAACGAATGTGTAGTATGCGGGTGCGAAGTTGACAATGCATATGATTACCTGCGACGCATGACCTTTTCAATCAACCTTTTCGAAACTATGACCAGCTCTATATGAACCATTCTTATTCCTTATTGTGTTACCGCACTCAACTGAGGCAGAAATATTTCCTAACACATATTTCCGTTTGGCTAAATGACTAATGCTAAAAAAATGATTCAATGTTTAATTTTGTTTAGTTTAACTTAAATTAATTGAGCTTTAATTGCGTGTGTTTTTGAGAGTTTATTTTTTTCTTTAATGTTGTTTGTGAGCTCAACGACCTCTCGGTTCCGTTCGACATATAAACTACTTTATTATTGTAATCAGAGTGTTGGTGCTTGGAAAAAAGAAAAAAAAAAAAAAAAAAAGAATAACTAATAATAAATGTTAATAAAAATAGTAAGATTAAATACGAAATTTATATTATGAAGCAAAATTGCCTCCGTGAGTAACGCTGGTGTCATAGTGACTGCGTTAATTACTTAAGCGTGTATTCGAAAAAATATTTTTCTGCCGTCAACAGCTCGAAATTTTCTGAGATATTTTCAGACTCATTTTTAAAAATAAAAACATGAAATTTTCTAAAGATGATTTTGAAGAGATGTATAAGAGACCGTGTGATTTTATTTTTCGCTCCCTTAATTAGAATTTGATTTATAAACAATTATTTTCTCAATATGACTTTTTTTTTTTATTTGCAGATCTCAAGCTTCGAAAAATTTGGTTCACAACGCCATCTTTTACAATTATTTTCTGCCTTTATCAAAAAATCGACAAGTACGGCACATTATGCAGCTTCTAAATAAGGAAATTTGTAGTGTAATAAGCTTGAGAGAAAAAATGAATTTAGAAATAAATAAGAAAATTAGCAGTTTGGATTGGAATACAACCTTAACATCTAAAGATCGCACAGTTTCAATTTTTACACCATTGAATAATGGCAAAATGTTATTTCAAATGAACTGTATGTTTATTTACTGATTTTTATAGTTTTAAATGTAATTTTCAAGCATGATTTAAGAAGAAATCTATTGCGTGTAGCCCGATTATAAAAGATTTACTGTTAGCACTTAAAATTTTTAAGTAGTTCAGCATTTGTTTTACCCAGTAATTAACAATTGAATTAAAGCTTTATTAATAAAGAAATAAATAAATAATATAATACAAATAACATAAAATTAATACACATGTAATCGATTTATCCACTTATTAATTCATTGAAATTATCGCAATAAAAAAAACCCTGCTATAAATAATGAAATCGTTGGCTTTTTCCTCAGCTGTTATCTCTTCGCATACTGTTAATTCGAAACTATCGCTTTTAATAATTTTCAAAACATGATTATAATATTTTGTATAAAAATGCTTTTAGGTGTTGATAGCGGACAATGATAAAATGTAAAAAACAATGTGTGGGCGTGTCCAATTGAAAAAAGAAGGCATGAATTGCATGCCGGTTTTCCTGCGTTATTAGATACGTAAAAATAACAAACAAAAAACTCTTTCTAAATATGTAATGCTAGTTCTATAAACCCTCTCTTAGCATAGGTAGGACATATTTTATTATTATAAACAGGATGTTATTTTCTTAATTCCTAAAAAAAATAATAATAAAATAATAAAAATAAATAAATAAAATAAATAAATAAATAAAAATTGCGATAGTTAGATAAATAAATAATAACGAAAAAAATATGAATTATAAATAAAAATACATAAAAACTATATCTATGGCAGCGGAATGAACGATGAGAAACGAATGAAATAAGCGATGAGAAATTCATAAAATGTTAATTTCTGTTACGTTTGTTTTGAAAAATTGTGATTAGTTCAATGTTATTTTAATACTATGTACTTAGTATTCAATTATATAATACTCCATCTTTCCTAATATAGCTCATATTTTTCTTTAATCTTTCTGTAAGTGGCTTACAGTTGCATTTTATGAATTACCGCAAGGACTTCTTATGTAGCTATAAAAGTAACATTTTATCCTATTTATATCGTTTTGAGTAAACCATTAACCTTTTTCCTTTATTACTTGTTTGTTCCTTTCATTAATCGATCGCTCTGCCTTGTAAAAAAAAGTTCTTTTATTTTTTTTCTCTAAATTTTAGAACATACTGCAGCATTGACGGATTGGCGTTACGCTTAACCGGCAGAGCTTGGCATAGGCTATGTAATCGGAGGTTTTTCTTGTCTACTTGAAATTGCAAATGCTTCCTTATCGTATACACAACTTCTTTTTTTTTTTTTTTTTTTTTTACGTTTCCCTCGGGTCAGATACCTTTTTATGAAACAGTCTTTTTACAAATGAACAATTTGAGCTGCACTACAAATCTTTCAAACGAATGAGTATAGAGCTACGGCTAGGTATTGTTTGAAATAACATTATCCATGTCGAGGATGCGTAGGTTGTAATAATTCCGTTTATAGAGGCCCCACCAGTGGCCGAGAGGTACAGACCTCTCAACTGGTAGACGGCAGGTGCTGGGTTCGAACCCAGTCGCGGCTGTCGGCCTAACCGTTCGGAGTTTTCGTGGTTTTCTTCGAACCTTGCGTAAATACGGGTTAAGTTCCCTTAGAAAGACCCCCACGAAGGGCACATCCCCTCTGGTCCTATATCCCTAGCGCAGATAATCGGACGACAAAAGTACACCATACACCGTTTATAGAGCCCAAAGCGAATGAAATAGCAAGTTTTTTGTCAATCTGTGAAACAGAAGGCCCCACCAATGGCCGAGAGTACCTCTCAACTAATAGACCGTAGGTGCTGGGTTCGAACCCAATTGCAGCCGTCGGCCTAACCGTTCGGAGTTTTCCGTGGTTATATTCGATCTTTGGATTTCCTTGCGTAAATACGGGTTAGGTTCCCTTAGAAAGACCCTCCCCCACGTAGGGCATCCCATCCCTTTAGGGTCTATATCCCACGTTGTTGATAGTCGGCCGTCATAAAATAAACCAAACCAAACCTGTGAAACAGAAAGAAAAAAAAAATACAATCTTAAAGTTTTGCATTGAGGCTTGCACATGACCATACACCGAAAAAGATGCGTTTTCAAAATTGAGTAAAATGTACTCACTTTTAAATGTGTCACACACTCAAAAAAACTCCTATCTAAATATATACTCAAAATTTAAAAACACATGCATTCATTTTTAGGTGCGTTCGTAATTATGTAAATAGGTAGCACCTATAGTCGTCGTTCAGTCCGTCCGTCCGTCTGTTCGCATATAAAAGGGCAAAAACTAATTAACCGAATCGTTTGAAATTTAAAATATGTAATTGTTGCATAATTTTGATAAAGACATTTCAAATTTTATGAAAATAAGGTGTATAGTTTAATTATGGAGACAATCAAAATTATTCGGTTATATTATGGCCAATGGGAAAAAATAGTTTCAAGTACATTTTAATGATGTCACACTCTTCCAAACACAATAAATTTGATATGAATCTTTAAAACTAATCTATGAAATCTAATAAAAACATTTTCTTGATTCAACTATAGAAAATTTTCGTTTTAAGGGTGTGTTCGAAAACAAATTTTGAATCCTTCAACGGCTCGAAATTTTCTGATACATTTTCAGAAGTAGAAACATGAAACTTGCTGAGAGGATTTTCGAAGAAATGTATAAGGTGCCGTGTGATTTCATTTTTTCGCTCAATTCATTAAAATTTGATTTATAAACAATTACTTTCTCAGTATGATGACTTTTTTCCGTTCCCAGATCTCTCGCTTCAAAAAATTCAGTGCAAAACGTTAACTTTGACAGCATTTTTTTACAACATTTTCTGCATTTATCAAAAAATGGACAATCACGGCACCTTGTGTAGTTTCTCAATAAGGGAATTGGTCCGTTTGGTGCTTTTGAGAGTAAAAATTAATCTAAAAATAAATCGGAAAATAAGCAGTTTGGATTGGAATACACCCTTAAGGTGCATTCCGATCCAAATTGCTTATTTTCTGTTTCATTTTTGCTCTCAAATGCACCAAACTGGCCAATTCCCTTATTGAGAAGCTACACAAGGTGCCGTGATTGTCCATTTTTTGATAAACGCAGAAAATGTTGTAAAAAAAAAAAAAATGCTGTCAAAAACGGCTTTTTGTACCAAATTTTTCGAAGCGGGAGATCTGCGAACGAAAAAAAGTCATCATACTGAGAAAGTAATTGTTTATAAATCAATTTTTTATTAAAAATTAAGCAAAGGGCTCTCGTCGCGAAAGATTCAAAAAATCTTGACCTTTCTTAGATTTCATTTTGCCAAGTGATAGGAAATTACCGCATTTCTCTTTACTTGTGCAAAGTACGACTTTTCTGGTGTTTCCACTTTCATAATTTCCGTGTTAAAGCCAATTTTACTTTTCCTGATATTCTCCAGCCTTCTTATTCGTTGTATTTATATTAAGTCTTTTATTATACGAAATCGTAAAACCACCCTCATTTTTACTCTTTGCTCTATTGTTCTTGCACATCTTCCGTTTCTCGTAATTTCAAATCTACGGTCTTTTAGAGTAAAAAAAACCAAGAGAAGGGTGTTGTTAGTTTAAGCTTCACAATAAGTTAATCGTAAATTACATTTTACTGAGAGACGTTAACTCGATTTTTTTTTTCGACTCGTTTGTCCTACATTTCAATTCATTTTTTCGCCCATCTATCGACTCCTTCTAAAAGAAAAAAAAAAAAAAAAAAAAAAAAAATCAAAACCCACTTTTATTATGAAACTAGCTTTCTTTTGTACCAACTGGCAATAGTTGCATTTCAACCAACCAAACACAATATCTTCTTATTTGAGGAGTTACTACTACTTTACAACTCCGAGGCAGCGTTTCTTTTGTGTGTGTTTGGGCCATTGGGCTTACTACTCATTTGCAACTAGGCCACCGTAACTTGATTGTGAACTTTTAGCCTACAAAAAAAAAAAAAAAAAAAAAAAAAAAAAAAAAAGTGACGGAGATGATAGGGTTGTTGGAACACCACCTCGCCTAAGCGAAAGTAGGAAGGTCTTTTTATGAATGCAGAATTTAATAGAAACAAGCGCTTATTCATTTTCTGCCTGACAGGGGATTAATAGTTATGAGCTAGGCGGTAATTTTTTTCAAGATGTTTTCTTATTACTTTTTATCTTTCGAAAGTTTATACAATGTAGCAGATGCTTATAAAGATTGCGACTTCCAGGTTACATGCTGAATCACTTCTGCAAACGGCAACTCTTTTAAAATATGTATGTCACGGGGCACGTGTTTAATCATTTATCAAAAAAAAAAAAAAAAAATTAAATTTTTAAATTTATAATTACGAAACTCGTTGGACTTGTTCATATTTTCTACGCAGATTTACTCCGGTCAAAATTTCGCGCAATTGCCTTGTCGGAATATAGTTTATTAAATTTATATCTTACGGGGTGCCCGGAAATAGATTTAATAAATTTTATTTCTGTGTTAGGATTTTTAAGATTGTTCTATAATAAATTTTCATCCCTTTATTGGAATTAAAATTTATTAAATCTGTAATTTTCAATTGCTAGACGATGAGATTTAGTAAACTGTATGGGGTGTTTCTAAATAAATATCGGGGTTTTAACGCTAGGTATTATTTATTACATAAAACTTAAAATTACAATTAATACGTAAAATGAAAGAGCAACTAAAACACTTTTACCTACAAGCTTACAATTGTTCAATGTTAACAGCCTTCGTCACACGGCACACATCAAGTCGATAGATCAGTTCTTCCCAAATCTTGATTAGTAAAAAAGTTCTGTTCAGACGCTCACCCGATTTGACGCCATGGGATTTTTACGTGTGGAGGTTCATTAAAAGTATCGTGTGTATGTGCCTCCACTACCAGATGACCATTGCAACTGTTGTAACAATAACCCCACAAACACTAATCAACGTTTGGGAAGAACTGAGCTTGTGAGGGAGTGACCTTTGTAATAAAGGCACTCTAGTATTTTTGAGATCGTGACGTCAATGATTTAACACGTGTAAGCGTGAAAGCGACACCTATCCTCTCTTTTACTTTAACTTTCTAGAGCGCATGTGTCTTTCTCGGATTCTACAGTTATGTCGCGGTTAGAAGTAATATGTAAATTTGTAGTATCTCAGTTTGCAGCATATAAAAGCTTGGAGTTTGAGTGTGTGTAGCGTGCCTAGGCGGCCTTGGTCGACTAGGTGTGTCTAACGGCATTCGCCAGCTAGTAGTGAATCTAGAGCAAGCGATATCAAGTATTAGCGAGCCTCCAGTGAGTTGACAAGGAGTTTTGGAATTCGATTCGAGAAGTTGGCCGGTGGTAAGAAGTTAATAGTAACTAGGTTGACTATTTCAAAGTTAATAAAGAATATATATACAGCCACGGGCTATCTAGCAGCTTAGCCGAAGTTTAAAGGAGAAGTAATCTGAAGTGCCCCGATTGAGTTAGTGCCGGAGCTGTGAGTATGAGTTTAATCTTTTAGCATTGTTACCAGTTATTAAAATTAAGAACTGCTCCACTGCCCTTCAGCCCTAACCGGTTTAAATAAACTTTTTTTTTATCTTAGTTCCTGAGTTATGTCTGCATTTAAACCCCAGTACGAGCACCCAACCGTTACAAATGGCGCCCAACGTGTGTTAACCGTTACAAGCTATCGACTTGATGTGAGCCGTATGACGAAAGGTGCACACATTGAATACTTGTAAGCTTGTCGGAAAAACTATTTGAGTTGCTCTTTCGTTTTAGATATTAATTGTAATTTTAAGTTTTATGTAACAAATACTACCAAGTGTTAAATCCCCTATATTCATTTAAAAACATTCCGTATTACTCTGTTAGAATTAAATCTATTAAATCTGTAATTTCAATATTGTTGTAGATATGTTAATAAATGTTTCAATTAAAGGATATCATTTTGTAAATTTTCTTTTCGTAAATCAATAGATTAATTTACAAAACAAATAGATTGATTTCCAAAGATATCATTTTTTCTGCTGCAATGAAAATGTCGCTACAGATGGTGGTTAATATATTTTGTTCCTTTACGGGAATAGAAATTTATTAAATATGCAACTATTTATTGTTTTAGATAGATTTGATTCCTTTATTAAATAAATAATTTTCTAATTTGATATTGCCGAAAAACAAATTAACAAATTGTGTTTACTCGTTCGAATGAAAGTTTATTAAATCCGTAGCTTCGTATTGTTTCAGTAACTTTTACCAATTAAAAGATTTCATTAAAATAAATCAGTCAATTTGTTTTGCTAGAGCACCAATATAGCTTCAAATGATTGGAAGATAGATTTAATACGTTGTGTTATTTTATTAGAATAAAAATTTATACATAAACAATCATTTAACTAAATTTTACAGCGAATCGAGAAAATTTTATTTCTTATTACACAGGGCTGATACGCTTCGTTTCAGGGACTTTCCAGACCAGGAAATTCTTTGATACCAATATTTTCTTATAGAAAATTTCTGCTCAGAAAAGGTGACTTTAACTTAAATACTGATAAATGAAATATTTAAAATTATATACTAAAATACTGAAACTATCTGGAAGATTTTCTGAAGAGTGCCAACACTATATTAAGGCTACTGGTCATTCACTTTTCGAATTCCTCTCCGTAATGTTAAGTGGTTTGATGCATTCTTATATTTAAAATATCGCCTTAAAAAAAATCAAAATTTTTTACTTTTTTCGGATTTCTCTTCTAAAAGGATGTCACTTTTTTTCTAAGTTTTCAAAATATTTCTAAATTCTATGCTTAATTTAATTTTTTTATGTGTTAAAAATTGACGAAGTGGAAGTAAAATTTTAACCATTCTTATAAAATTAAGCATAGCTTTTTAGAAATATTTTGAAAACTTAGAAAAAAAAGTGACATCCTTTTGGAAGAGAAATCCGAAAGAAGTTAAAAATATTAATTTTTTTTAAGGCGATATTTTAAATATAAAAATGCATCGAACGCCCATAGACTTAACATTACGGAGGGGAATTCGCGAAGTAAGTGACCAGAGCCTTTACCTTTTATCTATTGACGGTACTCACAAGTACCATAAAAATTTCTTATTGTAAAATTCTTTTGATATGTCACTTAGTTTTAATACTGTTTAGAATGAGTTACAGATACATTACTTTATTTTGTTCCAAAAGCATTATTGGTTATACAAAACAAAAATATTTTTAAAAGGATGATTTCTTTTGCTTTTGCATCTTTTCAGCTTTTTTTAGCGCTGAGAGAGGGTGATGGGGATTTTTCTATGCGGAAATATTTCCATATTTATAGTGTAAAAACATAATATTTGTGCATTTTATAATTCTACAAAATACTAAAAAATAAGAAACCAATTTAAAATAAAAGATTTGAGTGGGGTTATAAATATTGCTCAAAATCCCTGTAAATTCAAATTTAATTAAATCCTTCTAAATCCTTCAATCCTTCTAAAATTCTTCAAAAATTTATTAAATGATTATGTAAATCTTTTAATTTAGTTCAAACAATTTACGTAAAATGCTTTAGAATGTAAAATTTTCATGAATTCATAATGCGGTAGATAAAGGGTTAAGATGTTTTTCAATAATATTCCTACTGACGACCAAGAAAATTTTTTTTTATGCTAAAGCCTGTAGCCAGTGTGTATATTTAAGAAAAGACGATGCATTGCATTTTAGCATCGAATGAATATAATGATGGAGATCATTTAAAATATCCATTTTCCTCCATTTTCAGGCTTTCCAAGTAGCAGAGGAACGCCTCGGTATCCCAGCTTTATTAGATGCCGAAGACATGGTGAAATACGATGAACCAGACACACTCAGCATCGCCACATACGTATCACAGTTCTACCAATTCTTTGAGAATGGTGCTTCCCACAAACGTAAGTTGTTTTCAGTCTTTCTTCTTTCCTCACTGTAAAAAAAGATAAAATGTACAAAAATACAGGATGTGTCCGAAATCAACCGATATATTTGGAGGGGTGAAACGCTGTTGAGAAATTTATGCTATTTTGAACCAAAATTTTTTCTTTGTAGTCACTACCATGGGATGGTAAAATCTCGTTCCATGATTTGGAATTTCGGTTGAACTATAATTTTTTGTTTGTGCTTATATTGCGTTTTTCTTGATGAAGAATAATTTTTTATTATATATTTTTTTTTACAATGTGCATAAATATTTAATTATCCATTTATCCGCTATAATAAAATGTTAAAATGTTCTTATTTCATTCTTAAAATAGAAAGGGAGATAAAAACTGAAAAGAACAGAACTTAGAAAAGATTGTTTAGTACGCTGAGAAAATTGTTTAAAAATTAGACGTTTTGAGTTTCCAAAAATTGTTACCATATTTCCTCACATGAAAAATTCATAATGAGTCAGTCAGAATTAATGCAAGACACACAAAAGAGTACTACTTTTTATAGCAATAAAATTGATTTTGTAATTATTTTGCAACATTTTATTTGTATCCAATATGAATATACTCAAGATTTCCAAAAAATCAGGCAAAATGAAAGATAAGAAAAATTACAGTTAAAACATTCTTTCAGACGAGCATTTTACTTAGTGCTTATAACTTACAACCATTTAAAAATAATGGTGCCTCACATTAAGCCCCATAGCTGTCTCATTACCTCCATAGCCGTCTCATTAGCCCCATTTGGTATGAATAAGACGCAACACTAGGCACAGAAAAAGACCCGGATGATAATGTAAAGTCTATGGGGCCGTTCTTTTCAAATATTTCGACCAAATTTTAATATTTTTACATGATTTTTTTGCAAGAAATAGCTGAGGACGATCCACAACCGGCCTAGTTTTTACTTTTTCAGTTTTAGTTTCAGATTTTTTTTTTTTTTTTTTTAATTACTTTAACTTTCCAAACCGGTTTTGATATTAAAACTATCATAATATAAAAAATATATAAGCAAAATCGAAAAAGTAAAAACTAGGTCGGTTGTGGATCGTCCTCAGCTATCTTGTGAAAAAAAAAAAAAATATGTAAAAATATTAAAATTTGAGCAAGATCTTTGAAAAGAACGCTCCCATAGACTTTACATTATCATCCGGGTCATTTTTGTGCTTAGTGTGGGGCCTTAACATGACATATGAGACAGGATTTATTTTACTATTTTTATTTTCATAAAATGAGGGGGGGGGGGGTATATACATAAATAGATAGTAAAAGCAAAACACAAAATACAGTTTTTTTTCGCCCCCTAGGTTTTAAAGGTGGAAGAAAAAGTTTAGAATTGTGTCTCATATTAGCCCCTATTGTTTCTAAGTCAAAATATTTTTTTTATTGAAATTTTTTTTTTTTTTTTTCAAATGCTTTTTTTAGAACATTAATTTTTTTATTTTATACTAGTTATAAGTTTTGCTGTAAATACAGAATTTTTACAATAATGACGTTTTTTTTTGGGGGGGGGGGTAACTTTACCATTAACACTGCCCCATTTATATCAATGTATTTACATTTAAATCATAATTGTATCCTTTGAACTTTACAACTACATAAATATCATGTTTGCACAACTATTAATTAAGGGATGAATTTCGACGAATAAATATTTTTCTAAACATTGGGGGTGAGGCAATGACTTTAAAATAAAAATATAGAATAACAGAAAGAAAAATCACACTTTCTTGCTATCAAAAGTTCACAATTTCTTGCTATCAAAATAATAATTATAATTATTATTATTATTATAGTATATTAATAATTATTGTTATTATCATAGTATAATCATTTTGAATTCCACACATAAATTCAAGTGAAACTTTTTTTTAAGGTTTTTTTTTTTTTTTTAATTTATCTTCAGATGAACGTTTAGAAAAACTTTAATTACCGTATATACTCGTGTATAAATCGAGGGATCGTTGACAATTTTCGGCAAGCAAATTAGATCGAATTATACACGAGTAATTAAAATAATAGAAAAGAAACAGCTTCGAATACTGCAAAATTCTGGCTTTTTTCTTATATATGTATAATAAAATAACATGTAAATTGTACAAACATTGAAAATTTATCTTTTTCCTCCTTTTTTTCAATATATTTTTTCTTAACTTACTACTTTTCCGCATTGACAAGTGGCATCTTTGGTTTGGTGCTGTGCAAAATTGAAGGAAAAGTTAAAGAATCGTCTTATACACCTTTTTTTTTTTTTTTTTTTTGCAGAGTTTGCATTTGAAAGTTATGGGGTCGACTTATACACAAGTATGTACGGTAATTAAAAGTTTTGATAATTTCTTTAGAAAACATTTTATTTTCTAAATTTCCAACTGTCTAATTATCGATGTAATGATAATTCTGATTTTTAAGATTATTTTATATTCTTCGAAATATTGATTCACTTAGTATAAATATTGCACTTCTCATGTCATGGTAATTGTGATTTTTAAGATATTGTTTATTCTGCAAAATACCCATAGAATCCATTTTCAGAAGAAATGTGCCTGAATTGTTTTCTTTTCTTTTTTTCAGTTGGCATCCCTGCATCGAAATCTGTGAGCAGTCATGTTTCCCCCCTTCCTTGTAGTCGAGCTCCTACTACGAGTATCCATACGGGGCCTTTAAATAAGGTATTATAACTGCAAATTTTGCTTCTCTTTTTATAATTTGTGGAAAAATAAAAACACTTAGGACTGACTCTAAAAAAAACTTTCCATTAATAATAATGCTTGATAGTCCAAGAGAAGACAGCACAAAAACCTAAAGGCTGCAAGCGAACAGCACTAGTTTTTATTACACTAAAAGAGCAATCAATCAATCTTTGTTTAAGAAGGGAACAAAGGTAAAACCTGTTTAAATTATTTTTGAGGGACTGACCCTACCAAATTGACAAAGGAAGGGGAACTTTATCTACCCAATCTTCAGTCGTAAAGCTGTCAACTGATTTCGAGTTCAATTTCTCTCTTGAAGTTTAAAAAAGTTCACTGAAAAAGCACTTTATACATCAAAGTGCCGACACGAAAGATCAAAAATAGCGACACCTGACCGCAAGAAGTTAGTGCTATGTGCGTGGACCTTAAGATATCGAGCACAAGAAGAAAACCTTTATTTTATGGAAGAGTAGTAATAGACGAGTCTAATGATCTATTTCTGCCGGAAATGAAGTGGGGCATAAGCCAAAAATGAATACCACTAGTAGTATTATTGGTTTGTCATTGTGTTTGTTCTACAATCAAAGGCATGAAAACGTGGAGAACTGGTAGCAAGAAAACATAATGATAAACCTACGAGGCAACCACTAGTAGTACTATTAATTTTTGGCTTTGGCACCCCTTCACTTTCGGCAGACACGAAGCATTTGATTCTCCTATTACTACTCTTCCATAAATAATTTTTTTTCTTGTGCTCCATGACATAGGTTTTTCTGCGGTCGGCTCTTGTACTGTAACTAATGTAATTTATATTCAAGAGAATGATTGCATAATATACAGTAGACTACCTTAAATCCGCAACTCTCTAAAATCCACACATATTTTACAAATGTAAACAATGAAACTTTCAGCTCAGATGTAGAGACTTTTTAATATCAATTCTATATAAATTTTATCAGTAATTTTCGTTAATATGACTGAATCCATTCTTTTTCAGAAAGGAAGAATAAATTCATTTAAAAAAAAAATTCAAAATATTGCTGACATCACTAGTAATCACAATCTTTTTTGCCAAATGTATTTATCATTTATCAAGCTTTTTTTATTATTAAGTCTAAATAACATGAAATAAAACTTCCTTATTTTCTGATTTTGTTGTGAATTAGTAGTGTACCTTTATGAGACAAGTTTCATGGAATAATTTAGGAAAAATGCATCTCATCTTTATAATGAATATTTAACAATACATTATTGATTATTTTCTTGACTTTTGCTTTTACAGTTTTAATCATTTTTAAAAAATTATCTAATTTTTTATTATTTTAGTGTATTGTTTTTCTTAAATATTATAATATTTTGCTACATTGTAAGCATTCATTATAATCTCAACTGCATTAATTATTACATTTAAATTACTGTTTTAAAATGTAAACAAAACAATGACCAGAAATCCACAAAATTCTAAAATCCGCAGAACTTTTGGTTTCAAGCTGTGTGGATTTGAGGGAGTGTACTGTATATATACTATTATTGAATAAAATTTGACTACGGACAATCAATGACTGTAATATGTTTTTAAAATTCATAAATAAAATCACATAAATTACTTACAATAACGTAATACAATTTTAATGCTATTGCTTAGGACAATTAAAAATCTGTTCACCCTCAAGTTATAGCATCCGGAGAACCTAACAAACTTTAAAAAATATATTTTGTATATACTGATTGGTTGTAGTCATACTTTACTCAAAAACAGCATATCTATATTGTATAATTATTTCTTTAAAGTAAATTACATTAGTTAAGCGTTCTTATTTGAAAAGTTTAATCAAAGTCATATTAAGGTACCCTGGGGTAATAACGCCACGTTAAGGTTCTACCAATTTTCACGGCTCAGTTTTAGATTGTATTTTTCAAACAAATATATGATTTGATACAGTAACTCATTGACTATCTACATAAAAAAAATAATTTAACAGATATGTATTCATAAAATGAATGGCGGGACTTCTTGACCAATGCTATTTGGCGTTTATTACCCACCTATATGGGTAATAACGCCATGCAAACAAAACTATGAAATAAGATGAAATAATTGCATGTAGATGGCCCAATTCTAAAAATACAAACTCTACAAACTTAGAAATTGACAAACTGCATTCTAAGCTATTGAAAATGTTCATTTTTTTTTGTGAAAGTGTAAGAAAAATAAAGGTATGGTGTGGGGTGGGAGGATGAGGCAAAAGAATATCAGACCGTAAGCTTCTTTTTGCTTAAAAAGGACCGCTAAAATAGAATTATTAGAAACATTGCACAGTTTTAACTGTATTTATTTGAATCAGTATTTAGGATGTAGCTCGGCCACTGTAGGATTACCCCGCTATAGTTATTGCGCTGTACATTTTAAATTACAAATTATCTCGAGACGATATCCAAAATCTTCAACAACATTTTGAAAGTCCATGAAATGTACTACAAATTTATGTAAATAAAGTATTTCCGGATTAAAAAAAAAAAAAAAAAAAAAAAAATAGTCCACATCACAAAACGTATCTCGTAAATTTTAGATCAAGCGTTAATTTTAGTTGCTTGTAAAAACAATAAGACCTAAAAATGAAACAAATTAACTTGAAGCTGTTTTTTGCGATTTATATGACTCAAAACCCTTCTGCGCAGAGCACATGGGTGTCATTTACCAGATTGTTTCATAATTATGCATAATATTAGCACTTGGCGTTATTACACCAGACCACCTTATATTCATTAAAATGCAATGTAATAAGTCCTTTTATAAATTACTATATTGTTATTATAATATTAACGTGAAAATAAAAAAATAAATCATACATTCATTGAATTGTGTACGCAGAATGTTGTAAAGTTAAAAATTAAACAAACATTAAATTAAAATTTTAACAATCGTCATTTCGATCACCATCTATGATCATCTTCAGGAAAGAGTTATTGCACTGCTTAGTAAACTTGTGATTTGTTTTATTTTCATGTTAATATTATAATTTTTCATGGTATAAATCTATAGCTTTATTTGTAATATTATTATTATATTGCTTTTCATTTTGCAATAAACAATCAATCCACAATAATCTCTAAACATTTACATAGTACTAATAATCAATTATTATATTATTGTTAGTGTCTAATTTTATCAATCGAAACATAATTTCGGTTCTTTTGCCATGTAAGCATTGACCAAAAATGAAATTTAAACTCTTTGAGTAGGAAATTTTAAGCTAATATTTTATATGCAAAATATTACTCATTGATTATTTAATTACATGCATACTTATTTAACTTGAATGTTATTTCAGTATAAATCTTCCCCCCCCCCCCCCCCCCGAATAAAAGCAATAAAATAAATCTGTAAGTGTATAAAAATGTATCCTTCTTTTAATGTTGATTTAAAATCGATAAGTATAAACATTAATTTATCAATATTTGTGCAGTTATTAATGATGATATAAAAATGCATAAAAAATATTTCGCCTTTTATCTCGTATGTCGGGAGACAAGAAAAAACCGTGATATATAAGGGCACAAAAGAGAGAAAAATGGAAAATTCAATGAAAGTTTCATGGGAAATTTGTTTAGATTTAAAAACTCAGCGTCATTTCAAGTCAAAAAAATCCATAAACATTTTGCTTATTTTAACCCTTTCCGGCAAGGGCAAAATCTGTGCTAAGATGAGAAATTATCGAATGACACCGGAATTCACAAACGAATTTTTTAAATATTTTGAATTCCTTAATTTAAGCATTTATTGTAAAAGTAAAATTTTACTAAAATATTACTGGTGCCGTTTGCAAGTTTGGAATTAAAATTAGGTATCCCAGACCGGGCACAGTGTGCCGGAAAGGGTTAAACCCCTTCGGCCCTGATGTTTTATTTATAGGAAATGTTTTTCATAAAATATTATTTTATTTAAAAAATATTTTTGTTAATTCTCCTAGCAGTGATAGCACATGTCTATACATTGACTTGTATGACTCCGCTTATGTTACAGCATTTATTGATAATAATAAAAGTTTTCTTAATTGTTAGCGAACCGTTGGCCTTTCTTCTATTTAAATATATGTTAAACTCTTTAAAATGAAATAAGGGCCCCGTTATCCAAATAAATAATTTGCGATAAAAAATAAAGAAAATTACTAGTCAATTTTTGGGTTTCTTTAATCGGATTGTAATATGGACATTTTCCAAACGTCTTCAAAAACTCTTCCTTAGAGTACTGTTGCATGAAAAACACTCAAAATAAATACATTCGTTAAATTTCAGTAAATCGTAATTTCTGTGATTTCGATAGCTACTTTTAATTTTGTCAGCGTAAAAATAGTTCTTTCCTAAAATTGGCAAATAAATAAATAAATAAATAAAATTAATTAAATAAATAAATAAGTAAATAAAAAATCCGGGCCGTGTATTTTTAATCTTTTCTAAATCTGTTTGAAACCAGTGGCGTCAACTTACCTGGGCCCATAGGGTCCGAGCCCACCCAATAATTTAGAAATCCTAGCATGCCCAATTTTCATTATTCTATTTAGTTATTTATTTCAAAATTTTATAATTATTATTTTCTCCCTAGAATAAAAATTATTTTGTAAATGACCATGTGTTTTAATACCCCATTCTGACATCCATAAATCCCAACTGACTCAAATGTCCACTTTCTGCCATTTCAATTTGTAGTCATGTTCATGCCATGATGATATTACAATTAATATGAGTGTCTTTATAAAGAAAAACGCATGAGAACATAATTTAATAAAATCACAACTTCATTAAAACATGATAACTTGATTTAAAATGTTCATCTTTCATTATCTGCCAACCCTTTAAAGGAAAACAAACTGTCGCACCATTTTGCCAAAATATTTTTGAACCCACCCAATATTTTTGAGCCAACCCAATATTTTTCAAAAGTTGGCGCCACTATTTGAAACAGCTAACTTACAACAGAATTTATAAACGAATTTATTAGAAAATATATACTTAATTATTTTCAGGTATGTTGTAAAAGGAAAATTTTAATTACAAATTCTGGATGCAAATAAAATTGAAATTAGGTGTCCTTCTTTTAAGGATATCGCCCGTGAAAGGGTTAAAATGTTTTAGATTTCAGTAAATATAACTGCATTATTTATTCGACTTTAATTAATCGATGAACCAATCCTGTGCATATTTATTAAATCTGTTTTTCTTTTCTTTACAGCGCTGATTCTACTATCATTCGAATAACGTGAAACATTGCTCATCAGTTATTCATTTTTTTCTTTAAATTGATAGATGCATCTTTTTCATCAATCAAGATAGCTTTTTTTTATTTAGTTGTGTATTTTTTATAGTTTTGCAGTGTATTTCATAAAGCCTATTCTCTAGCTCATGTTTTTTATGAAAGACACTTTTATTGTAATGTCATGTTTTTTTTAATATTGTTTTCTTCTAAATTGTCTGTATAGTGAAATGTTATGTAACTTTGTATTTAATTGAAACTATACGTTGATTTTTTTTTTTTTTTTTTTTTTTTTTTTTTTTTGTGAAAACATTTTTAATCTAGAGTCTTACCTAGTCTCTATATTTTTCTATTATTATTAGTTTTTAAACACGGTGTAAAAATTCAGCACAATCTCATGAAAGCATGTGTGTGTAAACAAGTTTTTAAAATAAAGCTAAAATAAATACATGGTATATCAGTGAAAAGGTAGTTTTGCAGAAAAAATAAAGAACCTAAATATAAAAGGGAAACATGTGTAGAAACTATAAGCATGAAATAATTGTGTTAAAAAATAAATAAATGATTAAAAATTTTTAATATAAAATTTAATTTAAATAATGCATAGTTTATTAAGTTTTAAATTTAATTTTGAAAATATACATTTTAAATACACATTGCAATTTGATGTTGCAGAACTTTTGCACCAAGCCATAAAAATAATCATTATTATTATTAAATTGAAAAACACCAAGAAACTTTCTTCTTAATTGGTTATTTATTATTAATGTCACAGAAATATTTAACTCCTATATATAAATTCGAAATGAGAAAAAACTTCTATATATCTTTTTTTAATGACTTCTGTAAAATTTTGCCTGTACCAAAGTTGTTCGAAATGCAGAAAGTTTATTTCCAGAAAATTATTTTATAGGCAATTTTTGTAACTCATATGAAATTTCTTGAAATTAATATTTAAAAATGATGTATTTTTAAATATTTTATTTTATTAAATCCTGTTTCTTGCCTTAAAAAATGTATCATTATTTAAACTTGTTGAATTTGTATTTGATTGCTTAGCCATTTTAAATTTTTTCTATGTAAATAAAATATGGCAGAGAAAAGAAAAATGTATTTTTCTACATTTGAAAATCTAGTATTTTTTAAAAAATGCCCCTGTAAAAAAAATTGCAGAAAATTGTAATGATGTATCGGAAACGTTTACAAAAAATTTATGTAAAATTTACGCAAATTATTATATGTATAGATAACTTTTAAGGCTTTTTAAGCATGCATCATAAAAACATATATCAAAATGATTTTAAAAAAGGCTGTATAATTCAGTTGCAGGAAAGCAAAGTGTTGCTTGAATAATTACAAAACCAATTCAATCTATGCAGCATAGTGAAATTATTTTCTTTTTGTTACCATTTATATACAAGCTTTTAAGATGTGTGCTTAAATTGATTTAAAACTCATTTGTACACTTGATAATTCTTAAGCTTAAGGCAAACTAATTCTCTTTAATTTTGTTTATTGTTGTCAATCGTGTTCAAAACGGTTGTTCAATGTATTTGTACATTTAATAAATGCATAAAATCATTAGAGATGATAAGTAACATTAAAAAAAAAAAAAACTAAAATAATAAAATATATATATTTTTATTAAGTACATGAGGTCAAGTTGACATTTTTAGAAATAAATAATATTAATTATAGTAATTTATTTTCAGCGGTTTATTATGCAACTCTTAATAAATCTAAATATATTATATTAATGAGAATAATATATTACATCTAAATATATGCTATATCATATTATATAATTGTTAGGATGTAAATACTTCTATCACTGCCTTTAATAAGGGCAAGAAAGTGCTGCAACAGCAATTACAGATTGCAACCACTAAATTTTAACAGTATTCCTTGACATGTTTAATGTCAGGATGTTAGATATTTAATAAGGTAAATAATACTATTACAATTAAATGGTGAAAAACAACAATTTATGATGCAGCCCTTTCTTCGCTGCCTTTAATATAACAACTGACAACTATATAATATTAACTATACACTTAAAATAGTTAAAATAAATAAATAAATAAAAGGTAAATAATTGATATCTTCAGTATCATTATTGGCAATATGAATATTATCTGGTCTGGATAATATATAGGTACCGATTCTTCTCTAAATGATTTCTAGAGGTAAGATGAAAATTTATGGAATCATAGATATCAAAGAAAGTTATTCTAAATTTTTACAAACGTTTCTCCTACACACATGAAATGTTTCTGTATTTTTTTAGGGCGAAGAATGTTAAACCTATGTTTATTTATTATTATTGATGATACCAATTTTTTAATATGTGCTTAACAGTATTATTCAGATAGAGTGTTTGCCATTGCACAACATGGTAATAGTTTATGTTTTGTATTAATAAATACCATTAGTTTATCAATAGAGATTACATAGTTGTATCTCAGATTTGATTCTACATGTTATTATGTACAATCAAAGTAGAATTCTTTGAATTTCATTTTTTGTATTTTATGTGTCTTTTATGTTTTATATATATTTTTTTATTTTATGTTACTTCTCTTTGTAAATAGCTTTTCAATAAATTGTTCCTCCATACAATTGAGACTGTATAAATAAAATTCATTTCTTATCATAAGTGTTGTTGATTTTTTTTTTCTTTTACATTACATCATGTGTTACAAAAGCATATGCATCATATTCTCAAAAAAAAAACAAATTTGGGGCTAGAGTCTTCCCGACCGACCCGATTTTCACGGAATCCAACAATTTATTTATTTATTTGTTTTAATTAATTTATTTATTTTGTAAGTCATGTTGACTTTAAAGAGATTCTTCATTCCCTTGAAAACGCTTGCTTTGGCAATGTTAAACCAATGGTTAATCTTTGGCAATGTTGTTCTCATATTTCTCATTTAAATTTTATATTTAAAAAAAAAAAAAAAAATTACACATAATAGTTGGGGTAAATCTTTAATATAGCTAATTTTTACTTTTTCAATTTCGGTTGCAGATTTTCTTTTTTTTTTTTTTTTAAGGTTTTTTTAGTTTCAAAACTGGTTTCGAAAATAAAAGTGTCACATAATAAATACAAAAGAAGAAAAAAAATATTAAATGTAAAATTCCATACATTTAAAATCCATGCACAGGTTTATATAAGGTTAGCTGGGGCAACTGGGTCATAGGCTGTTTTACAAGGTTTGCACAATCCTTGGAATTTCCAAGGACTCTGGCACCACTATTAAAAGTAAGAACATTTACATTTAATTTTTAAACCACAACCTTCGTAATCCCCACCTTCATTCACAGATTTTACAATATTTTTCTGCAGTGAAACACTTCAAAAATATTCTTAAAATTTAGTGGTAGAGCTGTGCGAACCCTGGTTTTATAAAAAGCCGTTGATGCCTTTTAAGTTTTAACTTTTGTGAATAATGCCCCCTAATCTCTACTTCTTAAAACAATGTGCATAAAATCAGTCATAATTCAGTCTTTGCTGTGATTGGTTATCGAAAATTTCGGTTTCTTTTTTTAAAACCAACGCCAGTTTTGATGAACTGCATCGACTTTTCTTTACAATACTGTATGTACTTTAATTAAGCAATCAATTGTTTAAACACTAGACACAGACATAATAACTCTATTAATATTATTAAGTAATCTATACATATTTATTTCATGTTTCAAATGTCGGTGTCCCAGTTATCCATTAATTTTTCAAGAATGGAGTAACAAGAAAATACTGAGTCCAGTTACCCCAAAAATTATAAAATTAATCCATTGTTTTCATTTCTCTTTTTTCTTATAATAAAAAAAATTATATGTATCATTAAAATTACATTATAAAATTTCTAAAAAGCATATTGTGGGTATCAAACCGGATTTCTTAAATGAGATAGCCAAACTTTGAAATTTTACGATATAAATGAAGAGGTATACATAATACCTAGGGATTGTTCAAATATTACGTAAACATATTTTTAGTCCTTTTGTACCATTTTCTCTCCCTTGTAAAGAAAAACAAGCAAATGCTAGACCAAAAAATCATCCAAAATGCTAGAAAATTATCTACTAATGGTACTTATTTACTAAAGGCAACTGAAACATTTACATACAACAAACAAAGATTTATTAAAAGCATAAATATCGCAGCCTACAGCACTTTTGCATAAATGGACACTATAAACATGAAAAAAAAAGTCTAAGATAAATTTTTTTGGTCATAACTTTGGTCAATGTTCTGTAGAAATTCACTCGAGGTGGACTGGGCTCGGGCTGAAAATTTAACTTTTTTTCCGGCCGGCCCGAGCTTGGGCCTTGTTTTAGCTCGGACCTTTAAATTTCCTTTAAAGGCCGGGCCGGAACAATATTTTTTTTCATTCTGTCCGCGCCAAATTTTTTGTTTTTCCAGGCTTGGCCCTGGAAATTTCTAGTCGAACTTCGGTCTAGTCTTTCGAACTAGACCTCTAGTTCGGATACCTTATAATACTACTTTACCTCATTTAAAATATTTTTGTAATTGGAACTATGTGTTTATTCCTGACAATTTAGGAATTAATCATTGGACAGCATTGAAGATGGATATAGTTGAGTGGAATCCTGCATAAGTAAACAGTTATAAAGAAACAATTACATTACTTGATTTTTACCCAAAGGATCAATAAAATGTTTTGAAAATGAAGTAAAAATATTTTTTCAGCATTTTTATAAAGCAAAAAGAATTTTTAAATAATTATCTAATATTATCACATTTTATTGCCAGCTATTGTATGCAGAATAAATTATGAAGGATGATGAAATTACTGAAATGTTTATTCTCATAAAATATCAACTATGTTGAGCCGGAATTTTAAATGATAAAAAAAAAAAAAAAAAAAAAAAAAAAAAAAAAAAAAAATGTATAAATAACATGTATAATTTGCTTTGAAGTTAATAAAGAGAATTTCTAGAAATATGATGAAATTATACATTCATACAAATATAGAGTAGGGGAGGAAAAATTCTGTTTATTTTTATCTGTGCAAAAAATGCCAGTGTTATTCTTTATTATACTTTTTGTTTTTGAAAGGAATTTAAAAAATATGCATAAATTTAAAAACATTTGTTTTCTATGAATTTCAAGATTTTATGATTAATTTAAGCCTAATAAATAAAAACTTTGTAATTTAACTCGCGATTTCATCAAGTTTGAATCTCTTCAATACCACTATATTTTATTTGTATTACTTTGCTTTGAAAAAAATGAAAAATATTATGTTTTTTTTTTTAGATGTATAAGCATTACGAAACTGAATGGTTCACAAAAATACATAATTTTAACTTTTCAGTGCATTATTTTTTTAATAGTTCTGATTGATTACTATTTTATGAAACATATAGGGAAGAGACGGTGAACCAATGGCATGCATGGTCAAAGAATAATTTTGGAACAGTGTTATTGATGTTTTAAATAAAAAGACTGTGATATAGACAACAAAATACATGATTTAGATGAGCTGATCGTGATTAAATTTGGTAGGCTGGAAATTGGAGAAATTTAGTACGTTTATTAAATTTAAATTTAGTTCAGTAACATGTTCAAAAATTTATTAAAATTCATATTTAAATATTAATGAAAGGGAAGATTATTACGCAATATATGTGAAAATGCTGATGGTAAAATATGGCAACTTGCATTATTATTCTTCAGCTTTCTAAAGAAGCTGCCGGCGTTTACCATTTTAACAATTGTAATGTCTATCTGTGCCTGAAATTTGTTATTTCCACAAATGAATATCGTAAAAATATTAATTAGAAAGCATTTGTCTTATAATTCCAGAACTTTTTGCATTCTATTTAAGGGTCCCGGTTAGGACTCTATGCCAACGTAATATCCTGGTCTTTACTAGCTATAAGCATAATCATTGAATGACCTAATGATGATTCACTTGTATATTTTCCGGGTGTATTTCAATTCAAACTGCTTATTTTCCGATTTATTTTTTAATTCATTTTTGCTCTCATATGCATCAAACTAGCAAATTGTCTCATTTAAAAAGTACACAAGGTGTGGTGATTGTCGATTCTTTGATAAATGCAGAAAATATTGCAAAAAAGGCAATCAAAAACGGCATTTTGAACCGATTTTTCCGAAGCGGGAGATCTGGAAACGAAAAAGAGGGTCTTACTGAGACGATAATTGTTTATAAACCAAATTCTAATTAATCGAGCGTAAAATGACATCACACGGCACCTTATACATCATGTTGTTACTTTTAAAATTGCGTCTGAAATTGTATCAGAAAATTTCGAGCTGTTGAAGGTGGAAAAGCGTTTATTCGAATACACCCTTAAGGGTGTTCCTAACTGCTCAGCTCAACAAGCAAAAAACGTTTTGACACATTTACAAATTCATTTTTTAACAGAAAGTTATAAAATTGGAATGCCTGACTACGGAAGCGATTTCGAATCGAACTTATTTTTCCATTTTATGATAATTAAATTACCTATCGAGTTATAAGCAATTTCGACCACTTGATCGCCCGTTTTTCTCCTGCTTTTCGACCGGTTTTTCTGCTTTCGTCGGGAAATGTGCTCAAAAGTTTCAACTTTGAAGGCTTGTTATGAAAAATCTATTGTGTTTTTAAAAAAAACAGAAAATTGAGTGCAATTAGACAGTTTCTGAATAATAACACCTGCTATTTTCATGCATTTTGGAACAAAAATAAATTAAAGCATGTGTCACAAAGTTGCCCTTTTTGATTTAAGAACACCCTTAATGACTATAAATCAGAGAAAGATATAGGTAAATGATAGTTTGGATTTGAAAAAAAATTACAAACATACAAATTCTCTGTTCAAAATACGCGAAACTTTCTGACACATTTTCTGACTCATTTTTGCACAAAATTGGCAGGGCTGACTGTTGAAGCGATTTGAAATCGAAATATGTTTTCCATTCTTTGATAAATAAATTACTTATCGAATTATGAGCGATTTTTTTCAGGGAAAAGATCTACAGGTATTGGTATAACAGGTGATTTTATTTGATTGGTCATGACACATCGTTCTGGGTTTATCAGCCTTTCTTGCGAATGCCACTGATGCAATAATTTATAATATATACATATATATATATATATATATATATGTAAAATTTTAATAATTAATTATTATAATAATTAACATATCACGCACTTGAATGACAAAACCTGAAAATATGAAAGAAATGAATTCAAGAATGAAAATGATTTTATAAATGCATTAGACTAGCGGTTCCCAAACTATGATCATGGTCCATGATCGATGTTACGGTGACCTCTTCAAATATATATTATTAATTTTATCTGCTGAAAAAAGAAAAAAAAAACCATACGCATTTTGTTCTATTATGAAAAAGAAAATAATAATAAATAAATAAATAAATATAAACACTTTTGTGAAAAGTCGCTGTTTTGCTAAACTTTGCAGACAGACAACTTGATGCAAAAATTAATAAGTTTCAACCCTGCTGTCAGAGGTAAAAATTTTGCAGCGTTTCTACTTTTGAATACCACTGTTTTCGGCAAATAATCTCGGCTTTATATTATGACAGAAATTCTGAGATTAAATAAATTGGAGATTACTATTCGGGAATAGTTATTCTAAAAATTAGGAACTGACTGAGCCTTCTGTATATTTTCCACTTCAGGTACAATACAGTGTCATAAATCGCAAGCAAAACTTTTTTTTTTCTTTTTACTTTCTTCTATCTTCAATAGAAGAAAGT
Source organism: Maratus speculifer (assembly GCA_964019185.1). Lineage (NCBI taxonomy): Eukaryota > Metazoa > Arthropoda > Arachnida > Araneae > Salticidae > Maratus > Maratus speculifer. Next base: position 305,340,955 of record OZ025295.1, on the reverse strand, counting down.
ATTGTAATCGAGATTTTTTCGACTTCTGGTTTGCGACGGATTTACACGTTTTAGGGGTCAGAGATTCCAAAAAACATGTTTTTACAAAATGTCTGTCTGTCCGTGTGTCTGTGTGTGTGTGTGTGTGTGTCTGTATGTCGCCACTCTACCATCAAAAAGTGTATGAAGTTATGCATAGAATTGAACCAAATTTTTTGTGAATGTTTTTGACTGTGGCAAGCAGGTCCTCCTTCAGTTTTGAAATATTCCGCCGGAAGGAGGCGCTGCAATCGCGATTTTTGTGCCATTTTCAATATTGTACCGACCAAAAGTATATGAAGTTATGCATCGAATTGAACCAAATTTTTTATGTATGTGTATGACTATGTCTAGTTGGTCCTCCCTGAATTAAAAAAAATCCGCCGGAAGGGGGCGCTGCAATCGCCATTTTTGTGCCATTTTCAATATTGTACCAGCCAAAAGTATATGAAGTTATGCATCGAATTGAACCAAATTTTTTGTGTATGTGTATGACTATGGCTAGTTGGTCCTCCCTGAATTTGAAAAAAATCCGTCTGAAGGGGGCGCCGCAATCGCGATTTTTGTGCCATTTTCAATATTGTACCGACCAAAAGTATATGAAGTTATGCATCGAATTGAACCAAATTTTTTGTGTATGTGTATGACTATGGCTAGTTAGACCTCCCTGAATTTGAAAAAAATCCGCCGGAAGGGGGCGCTGCAATCGCGAATTATGTGCCATTTTCAATATTGTACCGACCAAAAGTATATAAAATTATGTATCGAATTGAACCAATTTTTTTTTGTATCTGTATGACTATGGCTAGTTGGTCCTCCCTGAATTTGAAAAAAATCCGTCTGAAGGGGGCGCTGCAATCGCGATTTTTGTGCCATTTTCAATATTGTACCGACCAAAAGTATATGAAGTTATGTATCGAATTGAACCAATTTTTTTTTTTTTTTTTTTTTTTTTTTTTATCTGTATGACTATGACTAGTTGGTCCTCCCTGAATTTAAAAAAAATCCGTCGGAAGGGGGCGCTGCAATCGCGATTTTTGTACCATTTTCAATATTGTACCGACCAAAAGTACATGAAGTTATGCATCGAATTGAACGAAATTTTTTGTGTACGTGTATGGCTATGGCTAGTTGGATCGCCCTGAATCTGAAAAAAATCCGCCGGAAGGGGGCGCTGCATTACCGAATTGTATGCCATTTTCAATATTGCACCACATAAAAGTGTATGAAGTTAGTTCTAGAACTGAACTAAACATTTTGTATATGATTATTTTTTGGTAAGGCAAGTAGGTCCTCCCTAAATTTGAAAAAAAAATCTGCTTATCATTCTATTGTCCATCGGCTCGTGCAGAGACGGAAATTCGTTTTTACTCCGATTAATTGATTGAAGCAGAAATGTAAGATGAAAATCAAAGTTGGTAAGGTATTGAATTAAAATTATTAAAGCATTAAAATGAGTAACTATTTTTTTTTTAATATTAAAATGTATGTATGAGATAGAAGAAAGTTTTGGGATTGGCACATCCAACTATTTTTGTTGTTGTTGTTTTCAAATCTAAAAGGGCTACTTTATGGAATAAGTTTTAATTCTTTTTTGTTCGGAAACGCATGAAATTGCCAAGTATTGTTATCAAGCACCGATTATGACTTATTGGGGCCCTGGACAAAGATAAATTAGGAGGCCTCTTTCGAATCATTGCAATGTTATTCAAATAGAACTGATAGTCACTTGTATGTGTAATGCATAAACATATTTTCACACTTTGGTTATAAGCAGAAGAAAATTCTTAGCTCCGCCAATTCCAAATTCAATATCTTAATTAATAAAAATACACCTCGCCCCCCCCCCCCTCCCTTCTTAGTGCAGAACAAAACTCTTAACTTTAGAAATTTGTTTTATTAAATTTTAAGATGAATTTAATAACTTCAACATATGGAAGAGTTGAAATTGGAAAAAGAAAGTAAATATTTGATAATTCAATGTATGGATTTAGGGGCCCCTTAAGGTCCAGCGCCCATGGGCAAAGTCCCGATTTGCCCTTGCGGTAATAAGCCTGATTGTTATTCGGAAACTATGTAATCGAAAGACGTTTTTAACTTTTTTTTTTTTTTTTTTTTTTTTTTTTTTTTTTTTAATGCAAATGAATTTTTATGAAATACTAGTGACCGCTTTCAATAGAATTTTAAACACGACCCGCTGAAAGATGAAAAACTGGTCGTCACGTAACTAATTTTTTTTTTTTTTTAAATTCAGTAAGTTAACTTATTTATCAAAAAATGGGAAACTCATTTCGATACTTTAGGCTTTTACGTTTAAAAAAAATTCAGAAATTTCGCACTTTTGAGCAGGGGATTTTAGAACAGCCTTAATAAATCGATTTTTCTGAACTCAGTAAAAGAAGATTGTGGTATTTTTATTATAATATATATTTGCCGAAACGTCAGTGAAGGCTTACTTTGGAGACACGAAATTTTTTTGTGTCTGTCTGTCTGTCTGTCAGTCAGTCTGTCTGTTCCGCGATAACTTCCGTAAAAAGAATCCGATTGGCTTGAAATTAAGTGGGTATGTTAGTGAGGCAATGGGATTAAGCTGTATAGTTTTTTGTAAGATTTGGTTTATTCGTTCGAAAAATATAGAATATTTTATTTTGCGCAATAATGCTTTTCTATGGCAAATCCAATGATTTCCATTTTTTTTTTTTTTTTTTTTTTTTCTTGAGAGGAAATGTCACATTATGATAAATGGATGCTGAAATTTACCGGTTAAATTATTCGTATTGTTTTGAAATTTTGTGTATTCATTTGTCAGATTTTTAAAATTATTACTGTAAATTTTGGAGATTTTTTATAAATGTATTCCAATTCGCGTTTGTAATGACCGAAAGGTGGCGTTGTATAGACCTGATAATCGTTTGTTTACGCAGTGCTGTTTGTTCCATGCTGTAGCAGCGAAACCCGTTTAAAGAGCTTTTAAAGTGCAGTTTTTTATCTTTTTTATTTAATTATGGGAGATAAATTACAAATATCGACAATTTTAGAATTTCTAGATGCTGGAAAATCTAGTAATTGCTTTAGAGAAGCTGAAGCATGCAAGCATTGTGTTGCTGTCATGTTATTTTGGCATGAGTAAGTCAAATGTACTTTTTTATATTATAGATCTAAACTTTGTGTATAAAATTTTGATTTTAGATAATTTTAATACAAAGAACCCAACGCTGCACGCGTTATAGAACTGTTTATTTATTTATCGGCCTTTTAAACACTGATTTCATGCTCACGGTATCAGTTCTATTTCGTTTCAGACTTTGTCCGCGAGAGGGCGTCTATTTCATTTCAAACCAGAGCTGCTAGAGCGTACCAACTTAATGCTGGAATCTGTCGTAAGCAAAAGGCGGGGTCAAGGCATATGCCATCTAGCGGCAGGGGTGCATAACTAGAGGATGACGTGGGTTTGACGTCATATATGCGCAGATGTTTATTATCTCCATATCTTTTGCGCATATTTTCTGAATTTTCTCTCAGTCATGACAAATTAATCAAGTCTACGAGGTTTATTGCAAAACATTTTTGTTATAGTTTGTTTCGATAAAGTCATGTACATTTTAAAAAATAGTCACAATATCATTTTAATTTTATTTTGGGAGAAAAAGTACTAATCAGTACTCATAAGTACCATATCATGCTACGAAAAATATTGACTTTTACCCTAAAATTAAAATAATAATGAGACTTTTTTTAAATACACATATTTTTAATAAAAAAGATGTGTTTTTTAAAAAAGTCTCATTGTCATTTTAATTTTAGGGTAAAAGTCAATATTTTTCGTAGCATGATATGGTACTTATGAGTACTAATTAGTACTTTTTCTCCCAAAATAAAATTAAAATGATATTGTGACAATTTTTTTAGATGTACATGACTTTACCGAAACAAACTATAGCAAAAATATTGTGCAATAAACCTCGTAGACTTGATTAATCTGTCATGATTGAGAGAATAGCTTGAAATTTATGAATGAATTTTTAATATGAAATCTCAAAATGGCTTTGTCTGTTAAAAAAAAAAAAAAAAAAAAAAAAAAAAAAAAAAAAAAAAAAAAAAAGAGTCTGAGCAATGATTTTAGGAAAATTATTGTCTAGAACGTTAAATATTTAAACAAATAAATTAACAATATTTCTTTGTTTAACAAAACACCATTTAATACATACATTTAAAATTAAAGTTATTCCGAATATACGTATAATAAAATAGGTTTTTAAATTAAAAGAATGAAAAGTTTGCAAGTTAAATAATAAAAGTCGATACGACCAAGAAAACATTGGATTTTTATCGTCTGAAATTGGTAAATAAAAAATGCAGCTTGTTGTAAATAAAAGTTGAATATTTTATTTAGTATTAAATTCTATACATTTTTAAATATTGATAAATATTATATTATCATATGAAATACTACGGTGTATATCATTTTGTATAATTTAGATCATCAAAAAATTACTAAAATGTGACACTATTTCAAAATTCTGCATTTATATAATAAGTACTTACAAAATTTAATGAGTCATCTTTCATTACATTAAAAGCGTAATTAAAATCGAACATATTTTAATCAGCAATATTTGTATCGCATAGTTAAATGATATTTCATCTTAGTATATTTTATGTTAATATTTAGTCGTACTACACTTATTTATTCTATTTTTATTTACAATATTTCAAACCTAAAACTTATTCTACGAAATATTTTGAAGTAACATTTTATAGAAACAAAAAAGTTTTGTTGCCATTCACACAAAAGAAACTGCCATAATCCTCTAGTTATGCACCCCTGCCGCTAGATGGCATATGCCTTGACCCCGCCTTTAATCTTGCGGACAGCTCTTCCATAGCAGTTGGAACGCTTGAATATATATGCAGTTTTGTTTCAAACGCGAATAATATAAACGAATTTGTTTTAGAGATTTCCTTATTTCAAATGTTTTTATTTCATTTTCTTTATTTTCTCTTAATGGTTGCTAAGAAACCATTCATCCTAATCCTTATTTTTATAATGTTATAAATTTGAATGCGTGTAATTATTGAACGGGAAAATTTAAATGAAGTCAACGTTAAAACTTATGAATTAATTAATGTCTTTTTATCTTTGTGTATAACATAGCCCAGAAAAGAACATAGGCTATGTTTTATTGATTTTATTCACATATTTTCCTTAATAATTCAAAATTTCCTTCTTTTTCATGCAGAAGCAATAGCGATCTTTTAGATAAAATTTAACCAATTTCCTTTATCGTTGCCAAAAAAAAAAAAATTCAAAAGCTGGAATAATTTGTCAACGGCAATAAGTTTCAATTGAGCAAGTTCCATTCCAAAAATTAAACTAAGAAAAAATAAATATGACGTCAGAATTAAAATAAAAATAAATATAGTACTTTGTTAAATATTAAACACGGAAATTTGTTTCGTTAGTAAGAATTTTTCTGACAAAAATGGAGGCATAATTAGAAGTAAAAGAAATAAAAAAAAAATTATATTTTTAACAAATATTTCACCTGATAAAATTTGACGTCATAATTGAAATAAAACAGGTATTTTATAGTAGTCGTTAAAAATATAAGAAACATGGATAGCAATAACTCATGAATAATGACGTCATTGTCGAAACTTCAGTGAAGGCTTATTTTGGCGACACAAAATTTATTGTTTTACACCTGTCAGTCTGTCTAACCGCGATATCTGCCACAAAATGCAATCAAAACTTCTTTTTTTTTTCGGAAACAAAATTGTAAAACCCTAGATTACTGAGTTTACACTTTCAAAAGTTCCTGATACATCAGATTTAGGTGTGGGCAGGCAGGGCCGTGCTTAGGACTTTGGCGGCCCTGGGCGAAATACATTTTTGGCGGCCTTTTTTCTGAAACCTTTTAAATGTATATAAAATGCTATAAATTGTACAAAATGCATCATAAGAGTGATATTAGTATGCACTTAGGTGTAAAAAAGACATCATAAAAATTATTAAAAATACTGCCCCTTACATATTTAGAGTAAACTTCAGATCCTCTGAAATTCTCAAGTTTTAACATCATAAATCTTACATAATATAATGGTAGATGTTTTGCCACATACATTTACATATATTCTATAAACTGAACTTCATTTCTGCCCAGGCATTCAAAATCAAAATAAAGTAATTGCACAACAGAATTTGTATAACTCTTTTTATGAATGAAACTTGTGGAATATACAAAATCAGCTACTTATGCATCATAAAGAAATTTTTCTTGCTTTTTTAGCAACAAAATAATCTATTAATTTTGAAAAAAAAAAAAAAAAAAAACGCCAAATCGTTTTTAATCGATATAAGAACGAGAGCAGAGAGAGTGATCTTATATAAGCCTTTACAAATTTTAACTTTGAAAAAGAAAGTTCTGCTAATGCAGTGATTACAGGAATAGTGAATAAAATTTCCAATGCAATGACACTATTCAGCACAATTCCTGAAATCTATGGCCGAACAAATATTTCATGGTTTCCAATATTGAATTTACATCACTTGAACTAATATCATCAACTTCTTATGGGGACTTATCTCGCGGGGAAAAAGCAGAGGAGAATCCCGTGTTACCTTATGGGAAAATTACTTATTCATTAAAATAGCAAATAAAGCCTTTGTGCACAAATGTTTAAAGGTAGAAAACCAACGAATATAAATGCACAAATAAAGTATGAGAAGGTAGCAAATAGCTATTTCGAATCTACTAACGAGATTCTTCATCAGTGCAAAACTCAGCGAGCTAAAAGTAGCAAAACTGAGCAAAGAGACAGAGAGACGCAAGCTTATATACCCGCTATGGGAACAATCCCGCCTAAAGAAAAGCAACGAATGAAAAGAAAGCAGCCGAAACCAACTGAGTGGACAAGTATCGACATCTATCGGAAAACAAGCAAAACAAAAACTAAAAAGCGAGTGAAAAAAAAAAGTATTAAATTAAAGATTTCCAAATACTTGGAAAATAAGGAATACTAGATAAGTCATTGACTAAGGAGTGCGAATTTTTTTATGATGTGGTAAGCTTCCCAAAAATCAAGATCAAGAATAAAAGGACATTTATGGATGATGGTGGCTGAAGAAAAGTTAAACTTATGTTGAGAAGACCAACAATGTTCAGCAATAGAGGAACGTTTAAGCTCCTGATTTTTGACATACCTTTTATGTTCCATTAAACGAAATCTGAGAGCACGTTTAGTCTGACCAATATAAGAAAGACCACATTGGCAAGAAATTTGGTAAATACCCCAGTTATCTAAGTTAGCAATGGGGTTCTTAAGATTTGAAAAAGCAATTTTATTAACAGGAGAAAAAATAACATTGAAATCGAACCTTTTTAAAATTTTAGCAACTTGCTGACTGGTTATTCTCCAAATATTATAGATTCTATTCATAGAAAATTGACAAAATCCACACAATCTGAAAGTAAGAACTTTAATTCGAACTCCAATGCTTTGGTTGTTTTGCCTTTTTTCCCCAAAATCAGTCAGCAAGTTGCTAAAATTTTAAAAAGGTTCGATTTCAATGTTATTTTTTCTCCCGTTAATAAAATTGCTTTTTCAAATCTAATGAACCCCATTGCTCACTTAGACAACTGGGGTATTTACCAAATTTGTTGCCAATGTGGTCTTTCTTATATTGGTCAGACTAAACGTGCTCTCAGATTTCGTTTAATGGAACATAAAAGGTATGTCAAAAATCAGGAGCTTAAACGTTCCTCTATTGCTCAACATTGTTGGTCTTCTCAACATAAGTTTAACTTTTCTTCAGCCACCATCATCCATAAATGTCCTTCTATTCTTGATCTTGATTTTTGGGAAGCTTACCACATCATAAAAAATTCTCACTCCTTAGTCAATGACTTATCTAGTACTCCTTATTTTCCAAGTATTTGGAAATCTTTAATTTAATACTTTTTTTTTCACTCGCTTTTTAGTTTTTGTTTTGCTTGTTCTCCGATAGATGTCGCTACTTGTCCACTCAGTTGGTTTTGGCTGCTTTCTTCTCATTCGTTGCTTTTCTTTAGGCGGGATTGTTCCCATAGCGGGTATATAAGCTTGCGTCTCTTTGTCTCTTTGCTCAGTTTTGCTACTTTTAGCTCGCTGACTTTTGCACTGATGAAGAATCTCGTTAGTAGATTCGAAATAGCTATTTGCTACCTTCTCATACTTTATTTGTGCATTTATATTCGTTGGTTTTCTACCTTTAATTACTTATTCTTCTTCTTCATTCAAATTTGAAACTTTCAAAAATAATTTTTTCAGCACTTAGATAAGGTTTTTTTTCTATATCTCTGTAAACTCCAAATTTCTATATATTTTTTCTAGCCATAAGTTACAAACGAGTAAAGAATACTTTTTTTGTTTTTTGGAATTTTTAAAATTTTAGCACAAATTTTAAAATATTTTTAGCTTACAGAGCGATAAAGAATCTTTCTATCTAAGCGCAGAAAAAAATAGTGTTGAAATTTCCAAATTTGAATAAACAAGAAGGATAAGTATTTTTCTCATAGGATAACATGTGATACCACTTTGTTTCTACCCCTTCAAATAAGTCCCCTTAAAAAAAATTTTAAAGCTTTTTCTGCGAAGTGATAATGATACACATAGAAAAGTCATTTCTCCAACATTCAACTCATGCTCTTCAAATAGTTCACTTGCTGAAATTTGAGCATTATTTTCTTTATAGTCTTTTAAAATTTGAAGCACATTCAATATTAATTACAAAGTATAGTCAATTTTCATACCGGAACGTTGTACTGCTTTTCTAACAAGTCTCAATTGTGACAAAATGTTGTCTGAAAGACATAGTGTCGTAAGACATTGAAAACTTTTTTTTCCCAATGAAGCTGTTTTTCTTCGACTTTTTATGTCATTTAAAGCTTCAGAAACTTCTACTAACATCACATAACTAATTTTCAAATCAGAGATAGATCTTGCATAATAAATCACGAAAACAGCCACTAGGTGTCGCGAGAGCATTGTATGCGGACTTAAACCGAAAAATCCCTCAGGCAATATTCAACAAGAAATGAATGGAAAGCCGATTACAGAAAATCGCTACTAATCGACATACGGCTACGCCACTAATCTTTGCCCCAGAAAAAGTTGATTGAAACATTGCCCATTCCATCTTATCTCGTTTCGATGGTCCTAATCCTAAGTTGTGTGCCTTCCACATCCCCCATTCAAGCTCCAGTCGGCAAATTTAGAACAGATAAATCTGCAATTAAACCAGGAAAATTTTGGAAATTGTTGGGAAATCTTGAAAATTGTTGGCAAAAAATTTACAGTAATCAAGTCGAAAATTTCTAAATTTACAAAAGTGATCTAACTGTCCTATTCTTTATTAAAAGAACGTAGAAAGATACATATCCAATAAGAAATTCCAAGTTCTTTAGAGTAGTAAGCAGTTTTCTCGAATCCCTATGTGTAGGTGAAGCATCTATAATATAACTAAGTTTAGCTCTGTCTGCGTGTGTGTGCGATGACTAGCACAACCCAAGGCACATACGAGGCTGAAAAATTTTGTGGGGCTAGGTCAAAGTGTCTCATGACGCACCTGAAACTCAGCATTTTTAAATTCTTATAATTAGTTGAGTTGTTAATTAACAACAAACTCACTGTAATTAAAAACTCATCTCGGTGCAGTCGTCTGACAAGGGAAAAGTTATGGCGCATGTTCTAAAGTCTTATTTACGAGTCAATTCAAACTGAAGAACAGAAAAAGGAGATTTCGGATGAGTTTTGTCATCATTTATCAACTAATATATCATCCAAACCGCGTAATAAACTTTAAAACGAAAGACATATTCTGACAAATCATACTATTGCATCTCAAATGCCGCAATGAATTAAAAAATATATATCGCATTTAAACCTATTGAATCCTTATTATTAATTATTTGGAAAATAGTTGTATATATACCTTACAGCTGAAATTTTCTAATCGATGGCGCCATCAGTTTTAAAATAGTATATGAATTTTAATCTTTTCAATACACCGACGAAGCAGGTCACATCGCACCAAACGGAAACGATATTTTCTACGCTAAAAGTAATTAAACGTCCGCATATTAATACAATCTTTTTAGAGCATTTCAATAAACACGATTTACATCACCTACTAAAACTTTGCAAAGTTTGGACGAATTGAAATATTTTTTACAAAATAAAGTATGGGAAATTTCGAAGAAATCGGTAATAAACTGGGGATTTCGTCGCGGTTTCGCTCCCTTTCTGTGTGCAAGGACTCCAGAAATCAAATAACGTAGAAAATAAAATAAAAAATAACGCACTTTCAAATCAATATTTTTTCATGCAAAAATATAAATTCAGATTAAATGGATTCTTAAGCTATAAAATCATACAAATTTGAGGTTAATGTAAGGTTCATTCATGGGCGCGATGAGTGCCGCACTGGCCAGTTAGTATCTACATAAAAACTGGTGAAATGTAAAAACATCATTGATTTTTGCGGCCCCAAATTTTGGCGGCCCTGGGCAAATGTCCGGCTCGCCCCCCCTTAAGCACGGCCCTGTGGGCAGGTATATAGAAGTATGAGGATAATGAAAAATGCTTATTAAACTGTTACTTATCCTTATAAATCAAAATGTATAAAGAAATACAAGATATACGATAAACATTAGAAAATTGATAGAAAGTTACAAATTTAAGTTTAATGAGACTACGGGGGGTTCAGGGGGGCGGAGCCCCCCTGAAGATATCTACTATGTTATAATAAAAAAACAAAAATGATAGATCATGAAAAATTCAGAATATCCTAACGTAACTAAATCTTTAATTTAACGCTTTTGTTGGCTGAAAACTTCTTATTCTTATTTTATTCTTATAAATACTTGCGTAATTCGAAAATTTTAAATTACAGTTTCCAGGAAGTTGAATATTACCCAAAGTGTGTTTTAAAAAAGAAATAATGTGAAAAGCTGACGTTGAGGCTCTTGATCTGCAGATTTACTAGTTATTATCATTTCCGCGACTATTCATATTAGAAATATTTGTTTCTATTTCAGAATCACTTTCTTAGCTTTTTTGCCGAAACGTAAGTGAAGGCTTACTTTGGAGACACGAAATTTTTTGGTTTCCGTCTGTCAGTCTGTCAGTCAGTCAGTCTGTCTGTTCCGCGATAACTAACGCAAAAAACATCCGATTGGCTTGAAATTAAGTGGGTATGTTAGTGAGGCACTGACATTAAGCTGTATAGTTTTTTGTTAGATTTGATTCATTCGTTCCGAAAATATAGAATATTTTATTTTGCGCAATAATGCTTTTCTATGGCAAATCCAATGATTTTCATTTTTTTTTCCTTGAGAGAAAATGACACATTTCATTAATGGAATTCAATGATAAATGGATACTGAAATTTACCAGTTAAATTATTCGAATTGTTTTGAAATTTCGTCTCTGCATTTGTCAGATTTTTAAAGTTATTACTGCAAATTTTGGAGATTTTTTATAAATGTGTTATAGTAATATAAACTAATTTGGTTTAGAGATTTACTTATTTAAAATGTATTTATTTCATTTTCTTTATTTTCTCTTAATGGTTGCTAAGCAACCATTCATCCTAATCCTTATTATATTTTAATGCTATAAATTTGAAAGCGTGGACGAAAATTTAAATTGAGTCAACGTCAAAACTGATGAATTAATTAATGGCTTTTTATCTTTCCGGATAAATATAACATAGCCCAGAAAATAATATAGGCTATATTTTATTAATTTTATTCAAATATTTTCCTTAATAATTCAAAATTTCCCTTTTTTTCATACAGAATCAAGAGCGATTCTTTAGATAAAATTTAACCAATTTCCTTTATCGTTGCCAAAAAAAAAAAAAAAAAAAAATCTGGAATAATTTTTCAACGGCAATAAGTTTCAATTGAGCAATTTCCATTCGAAAAACCAAACTAAAAAAAAAAATAAATATGAAGTCAGAATTAAGATAAAAATAAATATAGTACTTTGTTAAATATTAAACACGGAAATTTGTTTCGTTAGTAAGAATTTTTCTGACAAAAATGGATGCATAATTAGAAGTAAAAGAAATAAAAAAAATTTATATTTTTAACAAATATTTCACCTGATAAAATTTGACGTCATAATTGAAATAAAACAGGTATTTTATAGTAGTCGTTAAAAATATAAGAAACATGGATAGCAATAACTCATGAATAATGACGTCATTGTCGAAACTTCAGTGAAGGCTTATTTTGGCGACACAAAATTTATTGTTTTACCCCTGTCAGTCTGTTCTGTCTGTCTGTCTGTCTAACCGCGATATCTGCCACAAAATGCAATCAAAACTTCTTTTTTTTTCGGAAACAAAATTGTAAAACCCTAGATTACTGAGTTTACACTTTCAAAAGTTCCTGATACATCAGATTTAGGTGTGGACAGGTATATAGAAGTATGAGGATAATGAAAAATGCTTATTAAACTGTTACTTATCCTTATAAATCAAAATGTATAAAGAAATACAAGATATACGATAACCATTAGCAAATTGATAGAAAGTTACAAATTTAAGTTTAATGAGACTACGGGGGGTTCAGGGGGGCGGAGCCCCCCTGAAGATATCTACTATGTTATAATAAAAAAACAAAAATGATAGATCATGAAAAATTCAGAATATCCTAATTCAGAATATCCTATCATTGCCGAAACTTCGGCGAAGGCTTATTTTGGCGACGCAAAATTTATTGTTTTCCATCTCTCAGTCTGTTCTTGTGTCTATCTGTCAGTCCCCGATAACTGCCACAAAATGCAATCAAAACTTCTTATTTTTTCATAAACAAAATTGTAAAACTCTAGATTACTGAGTTTACACTTTCAAAAGTTCCTGATACATCAGATTTAGGTGTTTTTGGTGGGCAGGTATCTAGAAGTATGAGGATAATGAAAAATGCTTATTAAAACTGTCACTTATCCTTATAAATCAAAATGTAGAAAAAAAATACAAGCTATACGATAACCATTAGCAGATTGATAGAAGGTTAGAAATTTAAATTTAATGAGATTACGGGGGGTTCAGGGGAGCGGAGCCCCCCTGAAGAAATCTTCTGTGGTATAATAAAAAAACAAAATTAATAGATCATGAATTTTTCAGAATATCCTAACATAACTAAATCTTTAATTTAACGGCTTTTGATGGCTTCAAATTTCTTATTCTTATTTTATTCTTATAAATAATTACGTAATTCGAAAATTTTAAATTACAGTTTCCAGGAAGTTGAATATTACGCTAAGTGTGTTTAAAAAAAAAAAGAAGTGAAAAGCTGACGTTGAGGCTCTTGATCTGCAGATTTACAAGTTATGAACCTTTTGTTTAGTCTTTTTTGTAGAACAGATTATCCAAACACCTCTATAGACTTCCACACTAGAAGGTCGCGAAGATTTCCAAAACTCTATATGGGTCGCGTAGAAATATAATACAATTTATGAACCACTCTGTTAGAATTTTTCTTGTTGTCGAACAGAACAAATGAAAATTAGTTTCGCTTTGTAAACTTCTAGTGTTCCATAACTTATTTATTTATTATGCGATTCCTCGTTAAAAAGCATTTCTAAACTTGTAGCAAGTTCTCTCTCTCTCTCTCTCTCTCTCTCTTTTTTTTTTTTTTTTTTTTTTTTTTTTTTTTTTTTTTTTTTTAATGGCAACATTTGGACACAATTCTAAAAACTGCAAATTTAAATTTGAAATGTAAAGATGTACGTTAGAGATTCTAATTTATAAATATTGCAATTTTTTTCAATAAATGCTTCTAAAAATATTACGTATGCTCATAACTAAAAAATAAAGAAATAAAAGATTTAACAGCCAATACATTTCATCAATATTCCTTACAGAAGATTTTTGTTTAACTTCAGACGATAAAAAAAATAAAGGAATGTCACAAAAACAATCGTAATTTTTATACGATTTTTACTAAAAGAAATTAAAAAATAAAAAATAAACAAAATTCAATTAAAATTAATACCAGATTTTTTTCCAATTAAGAATTTCAATGGGTGAAATAACTAAAAATAGTGCTGCCATCTATTGCTATAAATTTTAACTCCAACTTAACTAAAAGATTATTATTTAAGAAAAAACTTGTAACATTCCAATTTATTTTTTAATAGGTCTGAAAAATCAATAAAAAATGATTTTATGAAAAAATAAATAAAGATCTGTTTTTTTTTTATTTAAAGAATCCATTAATTAATTAATTTATTTATTTTACCTAAAAATCGTCTGCTCATCAATTCGAAAGTTATTTACCTCAACTATTTTTTTCATTATCTGTTCATTACATTCTTCTCTTGAAATAAGGAAAATTCTTATATTTAAACTGCTCAAAATATATAAAACAAGGTTTTTATTATTTGTTAGTATGGCATGGATTTCAAATAATTATGGATTTGAAAGCGAATCCGATGTATTTCTTCAGAAGGTTTCAATACATCAACTGTCTCCTGAGCTTAGTCAAGTATTGATTGTTGGGACAGTTATAGCAAAACAAGGTGTTAGACGTATAATGAGCAAGAAACGTAAGTATTTATGCTTTGTTATAATTTATTCCGAAACATATAATATTTTTCATTTCAAATTAGCCTTAGACCTAATATTTTATTCGTCCTGTGATTATTTCTGATATCAAATTAACTTAATATGCTATGTAAAATAATTTAAAATTCATCAATGAATGTCAGATTTTTTTTTTTTTTTTTGAGTGGATTTTTTTATGCATAAATAATTTCTAAAACTTATAATTATTTATTTGCTTATTTTAATGGCTCCAACATAAATGTGCAGTGGCGTAGCTAAGGGGGGGGGGAGGGCAAGGGGGGCGTCCGCCCCGGGCGCCGAGGCCTACGGGCGCCAAATTCAGAGAAATTGTTATATATCTATATTGGGGGGGGGGGGGGCACAAAATTTCTTGCTGGCCCCGGGCGCCAAAAAACATAGCTACGCTACTGTAAATGTGAGTTAGTTTCTAAACGATATCCTAATCCGCAGTTTATGCGAAAGTGAAGCCAATAAAGTCTTATGCACTGAATATAACTTATTTCTACATAAGTATAGAATGGATTAGGAGTTAGATGTTTTCTTTTATTATATAAAAGTTTTTTAACATTATTTTGATGACTTTTATAATGAAATATAGCAGAACTCAAATATAGTAGAAACTCAGCAACTCTGATATGAAAAATATTTATTCAGATGTTGGAATGCATCGTTGTAAGAATACTTTTTAAAAAGTTATTTTTAAAAAAATATTACATAAAATTAAAAAATATTGACTAAAAGGTGTTTTTCAAAGCTGCAATAAACAGAAAATTACATATTTATCATAAATAATGTAAATTTTGCAATACAAAAAAAATCCCTGTCGGCTGGGCCTATAGGCGGAGGTAGATTTCGAAGAGTGCTCATTTCAACAAAAAAAGAAAAAAAAAAAGAAAAAAAAAAAGAAAAGAAAAAAAATATGATTAGAGTTAAACCCAGTTCAATAACTTCATTTGGCCGTTTATGAAAATTTTTTAATTTCATTTTTCTGCAAAAACTGGTTTTATCAGAATCATCTTAAGAAACATTCAGCTCAAATGCCCATTATGACAACATATTTTGAAATAGATTCTAAATTTATTAAAAAATCGATCAAATCAGTACATTATACAGTTCCTAAATAACAAAAAACTGTCAGTTGAAAGCATTTGAGAAAAAAATTGAATTTAAAAATGAGTCATAAAATAACCGATTTGTTGTTTGAATACATCCTTAAATCTTTAATCATGATTGCTTCGGAAAATTTTGTGCGAAATACTCACTTTGACAGCATTTTTAAAAATATATTCTATCTCTATCAAAAAACTGGCCAATGCGACACAGTATATAGTTCCTAAATAAGAGGATCTGTAAATTGGATGCGTTTGAGAGCGAAAATGGATTTTAAAACGAGTCATAGGAAACGCAATTTGCTATGTGAAAACTTTAAACTTTCAAATCTCGAAGACTTCGGGAAATTCTGTTCAAAATACCCTTTTTGGTAGCCTTTTTCAAAATATATTCTGTCTTTATCGAAAAACCGATCAATGCATCACATTGTATAGTTCCTAAATAAGAGGATCTGTAAATTGGATGCATTTGAGAGCAAAAATGGATTTAAAAACGAGTCAGAAAAAAATGCAATTTCTTATTTGAACACTTCCTTAAATTTTCATTCACGATGATTTCTGAAAATTCTGTTCAAAATACCCTTTTTGGTAGCCTTTTTTGATATATATTCCGTCTTTATCAAAAAACTGACCAGTGCATCACATTATATAGTTCCTAAATAAGAGGATCTGTAAATTGGAAGCGTTTGAGATCAAAAATGGATTTAAAAACGAGTCAGAAAAAAACGCAATTTCTTATTTGAATACTTCCTTCAATTTTCAGTCCCGATGACTTTCGGAAATTCTGTTCAAAATATCCTTTTTGGTAGCCTTTTTTGAAATATATTCTGTCTTTATCAGAAAATTGACCAATGCGACACTTTATACAGTTTCTAAATAAGAGGATCTACCATTTGGATGCGTTTAAAATCAAAAATGAATTTAAAAATGAGTCAGAATATAAGCCGTTTGGATTTGAGGTTTTTTCTCCAACTCCTATTTTTGTTTAATTTCTTTTGCTATACGAATTGGTCCTATGAAAAACTTGTCAGTATAAAAGTTGTAGATATTTTTGAGAAGATGTAAAATAAATTTAATCAGATTTGATATCTTAAAAATTGACGGAGTTATGGATTTTTCTCTTTTTTCAGCGCCCTTTTTGTTTTCGTTTTTAATTTTTTTCATCGGTAAAAGTTGGTCCTATCAAAAACTTGTAAATACAAAAGTTTTAGATAATTTTAAGAACATTTATAAAAAATTTAGTTGAACTTGATATCTTGAAAATTGACGAAGTTATGAATTTTTTTCTCTCAAAATACCTGTTTTTTTCGCCCCTTGAGCCCACTTCTAAATTTATCAAAAATCTGTCATGTATATACTTTTGGTCCATTTTTAAGAAGTAATATAAACTTTAAACCGATTCGATATCTACTTTAATTAAGAAGTTATGGCGTTTTTTCGGTTTTCACAAAAACGCCCCCTATTCCGACCCCCTTGGTCCGATTTTGCCCATTAACGAACTCAGCCAAGATTTTATCCCCATTGATTTTATGTACAAGTTTAATGGAGATTGGTGAAGAATTATAGAAGTTATCGTGTCCATAAAAAAGTGAGATATATATATATATATAGATAGATAGATAGATAGATAGATATATAAACTGGTGCGATTGCAATAGGTAGTATTTCTTACGAAATCTACCTAAAAAGTGAAGTATATAAACTTAAATTCGATTTTTGGACATATCCAGCCGTCTTCATTTTACAAAATTTATGAAGATTATTTTATAACGCTGTGAAATTGCCCAAATGATGAATAAATCTTTGGTATGAAAAATTTATTTAGTATCGACCTCTGTTGAGAATTCTATGAGCAACTTTTAGTAACATCTATGTTGGAAGATAACAGCAATGAATGAAATAATTTTTTAAAGTCCACTGTATAAGCAACATTGACAATTAACTTTTGGATACCTTGCAAATTTGCAACATGGTGATACAAACTGTTAAAAGTTTCATATGTGGAATTTATGTATAAACTCGATCGTATGAATTCAAAAAGTAATAACATGAAAAGAAAATGAATGATAAGTAGGTAAATATTTTTAAATTCAAAAATATATAACAATAAATTTGAAGCAAGTTTCGTGTTTCTACTTTTTAAAATGTGTCTGAAATTGTATCAGAAAATTTCAAACTGTTGAAGGTGGAAAAGCGTGTTTACTTTTATTTTATTTTATTTTATTTATTTATTTATTTTTTTAATACACCCCTAAACAGGTATGATCAAAACTTTGTTTATTATATTTTTTAATCTTTTTTTTCACTTACTTATAGCTCCTGTCCCCGTCAGACGAAGTGCTCGCGAAATGATGCTAATCCTATGGGGAGGTTATGTGCTAATCTCGTTTACATTTTGACATTTTAAAATCTTTTATTTATTTATTTATTTTTATTTTATTTTATTTTTTTTTATTTGTTGGATTGGGTAGCTAAGGTGCATGTCTACACCGTTTTTACTTTTTGGATATGGGATGCGGATATTTTTTAGAATGACACTTTCATTTTCAGAACCGGTTTCGATAGTGATAATAACTTTATAAAAAAAAAAAAAATCTGCAATTAAAATTAAAAAAGTAAAAAAAGAACCATAATGTAGAGAGGCACCTCAGCTATCATTAAATAAATAAATGAAAATGTTGAAATATGCATACGAAAAATGAGCAAATAACCTTCCCACAGGATTAGCATTAGCTCGCAAGCGCTTTCGATTCATCCATAATTCCTATCTCTAGCTATGATTTACTTATGAAATTGTTCAATGATTTGAAGTCAGAAGGGGGAACTTTTGTAATATATATATACAGTAAAACCTCTAAATAACGGACACCTCGGGAACGCAGAAATTGTCCGCTATTCGGAGGTGTCCGCTATTGGGAAAACCTCAGAGATTTAAAAACCCCTAAGAAATGCTTAATGTTTCATTAATTTACTTTTATATGTCCTAAACCTCTATTATATAATTAACCAGAAATTAAAATTATTTTTTAAGCAATAAAATTGAAATAAAATTGTGCATACTCTTATCCACTGTTTATTATATTATTGTGAAAAAAAAATCTGTTACAAAAGTATATTTTTGCTTGCGATTACATGTAATTTGTTTTTCTGTGTGATGTTATTGGACATAGTAGAGTTCCGGGTGAGGAGAGGGGGGATTGCATTTTTTGATCTTTAAAAGCATAAAATCTCAAAATATTCTTAAATGACATTTCAATAGTCTGGGAGATTATTTCTCCCGGGCAACCCCTGAATTTAGCACTGAATGTTGGGGGTGGATTTTCCCAGCTCTTTATCTGCATTTAACTGTGATCACAAAATCTGTGGCACGTTGTCCTGATAAATTAAGAAGCTTTTTTACTTTTTCTCATTTTTTTCCCTGTTTAAAAAATTCTTTTTCATCCTTTATCGCCGAATAAAGTGTCCGCTATTTGGAATGTCCGTTATTTAGAGGTTAAACATACAAAAATTTAAGTTTTGGGAGTGGGGATTAGAAAACTGTCCGTTAAATAGAGGTGTCCGCTATTCGGGAGTGTCCGTTATGGAGGTTTTACTGTATATATATATATATATATATATATATATATATATCCGATTGTCCGATCCGATTGTCCGATGTATATATCCATTGATCCGATCTTGTCACCGTCAATAGAAAGTCTGAAAACATTATGTCCGCGTTTGCGCGGACATAATGTGCTTTATAATATAGACTTTACGACACAAAAACTGGGAAAAAAAAAGAGATATCATTTAACCTGTTTTACGTCCATGCCCTTCAACATACTCTTTCTTTATATTACATCAGCAGTGGTGCAACTATAGAATAACTAATTTGATAAATATTAAAGCATCTCAGCTTTAAAAAGTCGAGAGGTGTATTAAAAAATTAGCTTGTATTTTATTTAATCATATACCATTATTTCCGAAAAATACGTGACAATAATATTAGTCTAGTATTAAATAAAGTCAACATTACTGTTCGGAAATTTATATATTAGATTTCTGAACAAAAAAATCTTAAAACGGCAACATTGGCCCCTAGGCTTAGATATATGACTCAGACGCTAATTAATTATTTGTATTTTGTTGATAGAATGTTGTTTTAAATGGTTATGCAAATACGTATTACTTATTAAAAGGTAATTTTTCAACAAGTTGATTTTCTTATATCATATGTATCTCGGTATATTATATCTCGGATTAAAATTCTCACCGGGAGCTACAGACTTTTTCTGCGAACCTGACAAAAATTTAATATTAAATTGTGATGACATCCTGAGGATATTATTATTGCGTGATTGGGACACAAAAAATGATTCTTCTACAAAAAAACATATATTTCTTTTAATGTTAAATTAAACACGATCACGTGTTGCTTAAAATAAATATTTTTCCACCTTCGACAGGTCGAAATTTTTTGATACATTATTTCTGATAAGACTCATTTTTAAAAGTAGAAACATGAAACTTGCTGAGGTGATTTTTGAAGAGATATATAAGATGCCGTGTGATTTCATTTTTCGCTCAATTCATTAAAATTTGATTTATAAACAATTACTTTCTGAGTATGACCATTTTTTTCGTTCCCAGATTTCCTGCTCCAAAAAGTAGGTGCAAAACGTTAACTTTCGCAGCGGTTTTTTTTTTTTTTTTTTTTTTTTTTTTTTTTTTTTTTTTCAGTATTTTCTGCATTTATCAAAAAATTGACAAGCACGGCACATTGAGCTCTTTTTAAGTAAGAGAATTGGCCAGTTTGGTGCGTCTAAGAACAAAAATAATTTTTTTTTTTTTTTTTAATTAAAAAATAAGCAGTTTGGATTGGAATACATCCTTTAAGTTGTACCCGATTGAACTTAAAATGCATGTTCTTTGAAACTGATACTGATATTTTCTTGTAATTTCAGAACCTGGTTCCGAGCGTTATGTTTTAAATTTTACCATTCGAGATTCACCGACAGATACAATAAATGCAGTTTGCTGGGGAGACGAAGCCGGTGTCAAGAAAATGAGCAGTGGCTTTACCATCGGGGATGTTGGTAAGGAACTACTTTCTTTTCTCAACTGTAAATCTAAAACCTAAGTATGCCTGCGCAGAAATGAAAAGAAAAACTATCTTTTCTTTGGGGAAAAAAAAAAAAAAAAAAAAAAAAAAAAAAAAAAAAAAACCATACGCATCTATGGTTTCCAATTCGATCACTATTTTTAGGAGAAAAGCAGAAGTTTAGATAACACTGCTATCAGACAATTATTTGAAACTAAGAAATTCAACCTGAGCCCCCTAAGTTACAGAACATTGATAAAAATCATTTTTTTAAATTGAAAAATCTAATAGATGCCTGCACGCGAAAGGGAAAAAATATTTTAAATGCAATTTGAATCATGAATTGCAAACATGATTAACACTAGAACCGCCGGGTATTTTACTCAAGTGTTATAAAAATTATTTTTCACCAGAATTTTAATTTTAAACTAATTAACTTATTTATTTAGTCTATTTTCCTGCTGCATGCATTAAACATATCTTACGAAGAAAATTCTGGTTCGAATCGACTATTATCAATCTAGCAGGGGTCATTTTGACCCCTAATGGCGGTTCTAGTGTTAAGAATTATTTTTTAAACTATAAAAAATCAGTAAACTTTGATAGCTTTCAAACAAAATGCATTTAAAATAACAATTTTCCCCTATTCGACAATGTAAAATTTTAAAATGTGTCGTGTTGAGAAATTAAAAAATTGCAATAAAATCGAAATTTAACCGCCAACGTCAAAATGACTTTAGAGTTACCCACGAATATGTCTGTTTTTTATTGGGGACAATATATTATGAGGACCCCAGAAGCCAAGGGGTACAAGTGACAAAATTTCGATTTGGAGTAAATTGAGTTTAAAGATAATTGATGTTAATTTGGAACATCAATAACAATTGAGTGGATTGAAATAGGAAACTGGTCTTTGAACTCTTATTTCAATAACTGTTAAAAAATAAAATACAATTTTCTTTAAATGTATAATTAATCAATATTGTTTGTTTTTCGAAAAAAGTGGTTTGCCTCTATAACTCAGCAAATAATAAGAAAATCACTTATATTTCTTTATCTGAAATGAAAAAGCATATTTTTAGGTCGTCTGTGTATTTAGTTTATTTTTTTTCAATTTTGTCACTTATATTCCTTGGCTTCTGGGGTCCTCATATAGTTTGGAAGTGATTTTGTACTATTCATCTTCAATCATAAATCTGAGTTCTGTAGTATATATTTCTGTAGTAAAATATTTTTATAAATTCGTCTTGCTAGCTTTTCCCATAAATTGTCGACAGGGTTTCGATCAGAACTTCTAGGTCGGGGGAGCTTTGCAAGACTTCAATATTTTTCTTCAGGAATCCGAATTTTGTCTGATGGCTTGTGTGGATAGGCGTATCTTACTGATAAATCCATTTTCCTCATTCCAGAAATGTTCAATAAATGGTCAAAAAGCTTTATTAAATGTGCTTTTGAATTGCTTTTTTTCTGAAAGAAATACAAGTGACCTCAGCCGTTAAACTAAAAGCTAGTGATGGGAGATAACGAGTTTTTCTCGATTTTCTCGATTGTATGAACATCTCGATAACTTTCGATTGTGTAAAATTTTTCTCGATGACTCCAGTTTGCAATTGCTTTTATACCATACAGCAGGGCTGTCCAACCTTTGACTAAGCAGAGGCGCATCTCAGCTTTTGGCAAGCAATGAAGGGCGCCATTATTAAAATGGCTCAAAACATGCAAGAAAATCATCTTTTAATATTAGCAGCAGTACATATAGGCAAATGCATAATACTGTAGACACATAATGTATGGATCTAAAGTGCCATGCAAAAAAAGAAAAAAATTTAAAATTACTGTAAATTGTAAAAAAATTCGAATAATACATTTTTCTGCGAGGGATTATATTAAATATTTTTGAATTGGAAGGAGTCAGAAAATGAAATATCACCTATTATTAAAATAAAACATAATTAGATATATTGTTACTCTGTAATAATTACGTACTGTGTAATAACTGTATTTTTTTTCTTTTTGAGGTAAAAATTTCCCATTATAAAAAGTACAGTAACAAAGTCGTAGTTGATTCCAAAGAGAGAGCCTGAAAGAGTTTTCATTTGTGGAAATCTTTTCGCATGATTTTATAGAATTTTTTTCTAAACAAAGTCATAAAAATTACCTCAAGTTTCAAAGATGTGGGACACAAAAATACAGCCTTTATCTGTCTTATAAAACAGCCAAATGGCCAATGAAACAACGTCAATAACGATAGTAAACATGCTGAATTTCCATTCATAAAGGAGGAGGAGGATCGCTTATTTTTTTTTACATTTTATTTCTTAACATATTAAAAAATATATTGCCGACATTTATTAATTTCTATTGGCATAATTTCCATAAAGATACACAAAAAGTATAACTAGAAATTGGTAAAAAAACACGACAGCACATGATTTGTTTCTTGAAACACTAATTATGTGCTATTGACTTCATTTTAATACATTGCGTACTTTATAATTGTTGAGGCGTGAAATACACCTGTACAAATTTTTAAAACATCCCGCAAGAGAGTATCAAGGATTTTAAATAAAGAATCCTTTACAAGGGAATTTTAAATATAAAAAAAAAGATTAGTAACTGGAAACCTTTAAAAGGGCGCCAAGAAACCCTGCAAAGGGCGCCATGGCGCCCGCGGGCGCCGCGTTGGACAGCCCTGCCATACAGGATTCAATTTTATCAAGAGTCTACTACAGGTAAATGAATCGGTGTTAATAAAGACACGACGGATTCACTCGCTAGTGAGACCCTCCTTTCATTGGTGTCTCTAATTTATACGCAATCTTGTAATATGAAATCTCGAACTGGGTCCTCGTTGTACACGGCATCATATACCAAACGCGGTGTGCAAGCACAGCAAAATCTTGTAAACAACAACAACAACAAAATTCGAATTGAACGAACAACCGAACGTAATCTCGAATTGAACATTAAATTTTGAAAACTGCCTCCCTCCCCAAGGTAACGCAGTGTGTGTGTGTGGGGCGGGGGATATATAAAATCGAGGTGCATAAGATCAATAAGTGGTCACTTGCCAAACAACAACAACTTCCTGCTTTTCTAAATTCCATGTATATTATAAATATTATTTATTGCAAAATCCGTAAAAAAAAAAAAAAAAAAAAAAAAAAAAAAAAAAAAAAAAAAAAAAATTTGGGATTGCCTACAGAAATTAAAACTTGAACAATTAATTACGTGTGTATTTTTTAATCGCCAGGAAATATTTTATTGTGCAGAAAATACAAGGACTAAGTAACCGCGGTAAATTAACGCCTACATGCAAGAGGCCAGAGTCCCAGCAGTGGTGAACAATATTTATATGATACAGATGTCATACACGCACCACATTAGCACGATGTTTTCCAAATGCCGATTTAGCGAAAACTTCGAAGAAGTTTGAGAAATTTAACTTTCAATCCATTATGGGTCCGTAACGTGACCCAGATTGACGGGAGAAACTTTTTTATGCTAAATTGGTAATGTATGAAACATAAGCTTTCAATAAACATATTACATCAAAAAATGAAAAATGCCCCCCTCTCCCCCCCCCCCCAAAAAAAACCCCGGTGCTATGGGGGAAACCGTAAAACTGCAAAAAGAGCGGCGACGGAAAGTTAGCTATGCTATAATTTTTCTCGCCGCTGTAGCTCCCATACAAGCAAAGTTATAGCCTTTTAAAAATTGAAATGAAGTGAAGAAATGAGCAAAATTATGTTGGTGAATAACCAACAGGGGGGGGGGGGGGTCAATAGCCCCGCTTGTGCCATATAGCTTAAACTTTTAAGTTAAAATTGGTAGAGAAAAAAATGAGCAATATTTTAAAGTGTATGTTGGGGGGGGGGGGGGGTCAAGCCCCTCACCTTTGGAAGAGGTCCTCAAAGAGGAACTTTAAAACAATGTGCCTAGGTTACAGTAACAATGTGGCTAGTTCAATGGTATTTTTCCATCTCAAAAAAATTTCGAATACGCCTAAGGACGTTTTCAATTAAAAAATTTGATCTAAAACGATAAAAACGCAAAAAGCTTCGAAAACTGCCAACCCCCCTCCCCCCACCTCGCTGTGGAAACCAAATTCGGAAGGGGGGTGTAAGAAAGCATCATAATATGAAAGAGTAATTCGAGATCTTCAAGATGATATACAATATGACGGGTTTAAAAAAGTGAAAATTGTTCCTCTCCCCTGCCCCCCGTCAGTCCAACCTTTCGCCCCCAATTTCCTGCAGCAGACATTTTAATTTTTTTACATTTGATAAATAACATTTACCGAATGATTCGATGAAAAAAAAAACACACTTAAATTGATAGATATTGTAGAAATCGCTACAGTTTTAAGGGGGGCTTCTTTTTTTTTCAAAGAGGGGGCTCTCTCCAGCCTCCTCTTTGAAAAAATTTTTAAATAAATATTTATGGGTACGTGACAACATGGTAACCTTGATCCATACCAGAAACTTTGAAAATTAGGTCTTCATTTCACAAGTTATGCCATATTCCCATGCTTCTTTCTGTACCTCGTTTTTCGATAAAACTTTTCATTTCACAAAGCTTCATCGACAAAAAACGCTCCTCGATAAAGCTGCTCATCTCTAGAACGAGAACGAAAATCATCTTTATCGAAAAAGGCATTCATCAGCAAACCACAAGCTTCTCGAAGTGCCGCTTTTATCAAGGTTAAATTTCATCTCGAAGTTACAAGTCCTTCGATAAACCTATTTCAATCGAGGTTAATTTTCAGCGCTAAGAAATGATTTTTTCGAAATCATTTTATCGGGATGAGATTTCATCGGGTTGAGATTTGCTGAAATGAGAGGCATACACGAAAGCGCTTTTAATCATATGAATCATATAATATTATGAATCTTTCTACTTTTGGAGCTGAATTTTAAGGGGCGGGAGGAGAGGAGGGGAGGGGAGGGGGGAGCGATGAGGGGGCGAATTTTTTAAATCGTAGCTATTTCGACAATAAATGTTATTTTTGGTGTGGATTTTTTATGGAACTCTCCGGTAAATATTATTTATTAAATATAAAGATTTTAAAATGGGTTCTGCATCATTTTTAGATGTATTCTAGGAAAAATAAGTGAACCCACGGGTGACATGTAAATTTCAAACCTTTTTTTTTTTAACCCGTCATGTTACATATACATCATCGGAATGTTTTGGCTCCTGCCTTTCATTTTACGAATCTTTCTCCTCCTGGAGTTGAATTTCAGAAGAGGCGGGGGGGGGGGGGGAGGAGAAAAAGCGATAAGAGGGTGAATTTTTTAAATCGTAGCTATTTCGACAATAAATATCATTTTAGATGTGGAGTTTTTTTTTAATGGAACTCTTCGGTAAATATAACTTATTAAATATAAAGATTTTAAAGTGGGGGGTGCGTCATTTTTAGGTGTATCCTTGGAAAAATGAGTGAACCCACAGATGACATGTAAATTTCAACCTCTTTTTTGGACCCATCGTGTTATATATATATCATAGGAATTTTTTCGCACCTCTCTTTCATTTTATGAATATTTCTCCTCCTGGAGTTGAATTTCAGGAGGGGGAGGGGTAGAAATAAGAGGGTGATTTTATTTTATTTTATTTTATTTTTATTATTTTTTTTAAAAAATCTTAGCTACTTCAACAATGAATATCATTTTAGATGTGGTTTTCAGAGGATCGCTCCTGTAAATATTATTTCATAAATACAAAAGTTTAAAATGGGGACTGCCTGATTTCCTGGTGCATTCTGGGAAGAAAAAGTAACATTACGGCCACGGGTGAGGAGTAAATTTCAAACTTTTTTTGGATCCGTTATGTGATATGTCATAGGAAAGGTTTCGGAATACTCTTTCATATTATGGACCTTTCTCTTCCTGCAGTTTAATTTCAGGACGGGGGGGGGGGGGCGACGGGGAGTGAATTTTTTTAATCGTAGCTATTTCGAGAATAACTATCATTTTAGAAGTGGTTTCTTGATGGAACCTTCTAATAAAAATTACTAATTATAAACATTTTAAAGTGGGGGATGCGTGATTTCCGGGTGTATTCTGTTAAGAAAAAGTAAACCTGCGGGTGAGGAGTAAATTCTAAACTTTTTTAGGACTCTTCATGTGATTATTGGAATGTTTTTCGAACCACTCTTTCACATTATGAACATTTCTCCTCCTGGGGTTGAATTTCCGAAGGGGGAAGGAGAGCGATGAGGGGTGAATTTTTTAAATCGTAGCTATTTTGAGAATAAATTTCATTTTAAATATGATTTTTTGATGGAGCCCTTTGGTAAAAATATTTTATTAAATATAAACATTTTAAAGCGAGGTTGCGTGATTTCCGGATGTATTCAGGGAAGAAAAAAAATAGTGGAGCAGTGAGGAGTAAATTTGAAGCTTTTTATGAACTCGTCATATGATATATCAACGGAAAGTTTTCAAACCACTCTTTCATATTATGAATCTTTCTTCTCTTTTCCTCAATTTGGCTTCCTTACAGAAGCGCTTTTCAAACTTTTTTGAAATCATTTCGTTTTTGTGAATTCAGACCTGATTTTTTTTATGGAGACTTCCAATATATAATTTATAATGTATGAAAAAATCACAAACTGTGAGGATAGGCTGTATTCCGGGTGTTGCAATATTTGGAATTCTAAGGGGAGTGTTTTTATATCTTTTGTTGACTCCTCTTTCGTGATATATCATTAGAAAGCTCTGTAATTGCCATTTTATTTTATATAACTCCCGCACTCATCCCTCCTCACTTTGTCCCCGCGGGAAACTCTTTAATAAATTTAACCGACATCCATCATACGATGTATTGTTGGAAAGCCTAATGACCATTTACTTATATTATGCATTTTCATTGCTCCTGCACTACTTTGCCCCCCGAATGGTCCGTTTAATGAATTTCAATAGAGAGTCTTCTAATAATGGGAGAATTGTAGATCGTATCTCAATTGATGTACAAAAATCAATAAAAGATTTTGATCACATTTAATATCCTTTTAGTTTATGTTCTTTCACTAAGAGTGTTTTTGATTATTTTTTCTTTGGCCATTTTGCTACTCGCGACTTTACAACTTTTTGAAACCAAGGAACGCCGTTACATGACTTTTCTACTATAGCGGCTCCATTATAGCATCCTTTTGGTTTGTTGTTGTTTTTTAAATTCATTTGTTTTCAGTTATCATATATTTATTAAATTATGCTTTTTAAACATGTAATAACAAAGATTTTAATAATCGATTGTAAAAACATCTCGATTGTAGATTCTTGAAATTAATCGATGACTTTATCGAATGTGCTTTTTTACGATTACGATTTTTATCGAATAGGAAATTTTCGAGAATCGCCCATCACTACTAAAAGCAGCCCCATATCCCAGATAGCATGCACATGAGCATTTTAATTTTTTTTTTTTTTTTTTTTTTTTTTTTTTTTTTTTACGATATTACCCTGCCGTGACAAATTTGACTTGACAAATTTTCAGCGAATCTTTCGCAAGGCAGATTTTGATCCACTTGCATGAGTTTTGTTGTGAAATTGATGCAAGACTGTCTTTAATTCACGAAAGAGACGAAAGCAAAAAAGCCCTCTGTTGAGAGAATATACAACATTCAGGACTGCATCCTTACAAAAATTTCATTCGGTTGGCACCATTTTTTTAAAACGCTTCACTTATCAAATACCAAAAATTAAGACTCTAATTCATAAGTACAAATGTCACCTTTATTTTTTAATGGTGATAAAAAGAGTGCATGCACTATCTGACGGTATGTGCATCAGTAGACTAGCAGGGGTTACGCTTATAGTGTGACAGTTGTAAGCGGATAGTGTGGCATCACAAGATTACTTTGCTCTAAGTTTGCAGTATTTTTAATAAAATAAAACTAATTTACCTACTAGCTTGCAAAGAATTTGTAATATTTTTGTCATTACAGAACTAAATTTTCTACTTGTTTACAGTTAGTTTGCAATAAATTTGATATAACAAGAGATTAACTTGCATGACAAGTTAACTGCAAGTTCAAAGTGCGGTGACTTCGGCCTTTGCGTTATCTTGCTGCAATCTTGTTATAAAGTTTGTCTTGTCATGCCGAACTTGGTACAACTTTGAAAGTTTGTAAAGAAAGATTGCTGAAAATTTACTGAAAATTAAAATTGCTATGTGGGACATGACTGACGTTATTATTATTTTTTTTTTTTTTTCTCAGACCATTCCAATAATATTTCCAGCGATGAGGACCATCTAAGTTCCATTTCTTTTCATTAGAGAAAATAAAATAACCTGCAATCATTTGTTGTCCCAAAGTAATCACTTGTTTTGAAAACTGTAAACACAGCTCGTATGGGTCCTGGAATTTCAAGATCAGGAAATTCTTTGGTAACAATATTTTTTGTGAAAAATCTATGTTTGAATAAGGCGAAATTTTGAGCAATTGAACTAGATTTATTTTTTTATTTAAAAACAAAACAAAAAAAACTGGTATTTGACCTGGAAAACCTGGAAAACTTACGGTACTTGTAAGAACCCTGGTAAATTTATTTAATAAAATTTAAACCTGGTAAGAACCCTGGTTTACACAATTTTGGTATGCACTGAAAATTCTCCGATCGATTGACTGTGCTTCAAATTGTTTTCTTTTTTTGTTCACTTTAAACCCAGACTCTTTTAAAATGTGTTCATTTGACTATTTTGGAGTTGATTCTAACTTTAAAATCTCTCCTTTCATCATTGGGTGACAAGACTTTTAACCTGCCTCCAGGGTTTTTTTTCTCCCAATATTCATTTTTAGGTACGTTCATAATTATGTAAATACGTAGCACCTATTGTTGTCGCTCAGTCCGTCCGTCTGTCCGTCTGTCTGTCCGTCCGCATACAACAACGCAAAAACTACCCAACCGAATCTTTTGAAATTTAAAATATATAATTATAATATAATTTTGTCGAGTCATTTCAAATTTTATGAAAATCGGATGGATAGATCAATTACAGGGACAATCAAAAGGATTCCGTTACATTACGGTCAATGGGGAAAAAAGTTTCAAATGCATTTTAATCGTTTGACATTTAAAACATATAATTATTGTGTAATTTTGTCCAGTCATTTCAAATGTTATGAAAATCGGATGTATAGATCAATTACAGGGGCAATCAAAAGAATGCATTACGGTCAATGGGGTAAAAAGTTTAAAATGCATTTTAATAGTTCGAAATTTAAAACGTATATTTATTGCATAATTTTGTCGAGTCATTTCAAATGTTATGAAAGTCGGATGCATAGATCACTTACAGGGACAATCAAAAGGATTCCGTTACATTACGGTCAATGAAGAAAAAAGTTTCAAATGCATTTTAATAGTTTGAAATTTAAAACATATAATTATTGCGTAATTTTGTCGAGTCATTTCAAATGTTATGAAAGTCGGATGCATAGATCATTTACAGGGACAATCAAAAGTACTCCACTACATTACGGTCAATGGGAAAAAAGTTTCAAATGCATTTTAATGATGTTACACTCATTTGAACATAATAGAATTGGCATGAATCTATGAAATATATACTAAAATATGCATTCTGTACTATCTGTGATGCAAAGAATTTTTATTATTAAATTACAGAGCCACACAAAAGTATTCCACTACATAATGCTATACGGGGAAATATTGTTTGGGGCGTGTTTTAATTATATTCAACTATTTCACATTTTATGAATAAGATATACGTTGCTGATGTGTAATAAAAATTACTTCCTGCATATTTACAGAAACACAAAGATTTCGACTACTATACTGTATCCGAAGTACGCTGTACTATATCAGCAAGATCTGAATATTTTTAAAACTTCGTTATCGTACGAACGCACCTCATTTGCTACGTTCACGTGCAATTTCCAACTTGTTTAACTTGGAAAAATATCGATGAAAGTTTTAGATCTTCATGTCTTTTTTGCAATAGATCTAAAACACATTCCTAACGATACAAAAGATTCAACAGGACCTTTTAAAAATTCAGTCAGTTTACTTGTTTTTGGCATTGTTACTCTTAACAGAAATTTAATAAAAGAGATGGCTACAGCTCATATTCAAAATATTAGAATAATTACCTTTTTTTTAGAAATTGAAAATATCGTTTGGTAATTTAATGTCTTTTAATGAAAATATGCAAACGATATTTTTATTAAGAACTTATTGTTGATTAAACTTACTTGTTATCTTAAATTTAATATCATTTTTGAAAAGATTAATTGCAAAAAAAATTATTTTGAAAAGTCAAAATATTAGAATATTTATTCAAGTGGTTCAAAATATTAGAATATTTCATATTAATTCTCCTTTAATTATTACCAATTCTTAACTGGTGGCATCATTGATTAAATTCAGACTATTTTATTTAAAATCAGTATTCTTTTTTGCAGTTTGTTTCTTTTTCGTCTTAAAATGGGCCGTGTGAGTGATATTCCTGAATCTACTAAACTTCCTATGGTTGATTTGTATCGGCACGGTAAAAATCAATGTTTTATAGCGAATTATTTACATTGTTCGCAATCGAGCGTTAGTAAAATACTAACACAATATTCAAAAATTGGAAAATTTCAAAATAATCGCGGAAATGGTGGCCGAAAACCAAAAACATCTGCTAGAGATGACAGGAAACTGAAGCGTATAGTTAAGAAAAACCGTTTTAAAAGTGTGAGATTCTTGCACCGAAAATAGAAAGAAGAAGGAGTTGAAGTTTCTACATCGACAACATTAAGACGTCTCCATAAATTTAAATTTGAATCTCGTGTATCGAAAACAAAACCTCTCATGACTGCAAGACAAAAGCGTATAAGATTGAATTGGTGTAAATCAAGACGTTTATGGAGCAATGAAGATTGGAAAAATATATTATTTAGTGATGAAAGTATGTTTTGTGTTTCATATGGTAATCAAGGTATTCGAGTTTGGAGAATGAAGCAAGAAGCATTTGATAAAGTATGCCTTAAACGTTCCGTAAAATTTGCTGCTAGTGTCATGGTTTGGGGTTGTATGAGTGCAGAAGGACCTGGAAAGTTATGCATCGTCTACGGAAAGGTTAACTCTCTGATATATCAAGAAATTTTAGAATATTACATGATTCCATCATCAGAAGATTTATTTGAAGATGATTTCATCTTTCAACAAGATTTAGCGTCCCCGCATACCTTGGTGTCAACTAAGAATTGGTTCCGCCAACGCAACATTAAGGTACTTCCTTGGCCACCAAATTCACCAGATTTTAATCCCATCGAAAACTTATGGTGTATAATGAAGAAAAAACTTCAAGAAAATCCTCCTTCAAGTAAAATTGAGTTAGTGGCACGTATAAAGTCTATTTGGGCTAATACTGATAGAAATGTTTGTAAACACCTTGTATATAGTATGCAAGATCGATTGTACGCTGTTATGAAAGCTAAAGGGGATGCTACAAAATATTAACTACCATTTACTTCATATTCATAAGGTAATATTGTTGCGTAAAATAAAATATTCTAATATTTTGAACCAATCTAAATTTTATTCTAATATTCTGGTGTGTTTAAGGAAGCTGTATACCTAATTCATTGTGCTGTATTTTATATTTTATAAATGTTAAAATCTTATCTAAACATTCCAGATTTAATTTATAAGAAATTTAATTGCATTTACTTAGTATAACTAGTTGGATGTGTCAATCCCGAAACTTTCTTCTATCTCATAAGTACATTTTAATAAAAAAAAAAAAAAAAAAAAAAAAAAAAAAACGTGGTGACCCCAAAGTTACCCACTATCGAATTTCCTCGAACATTTGACCTAGCCTAATGAGATTCTGGTATCCGAAAAGCCAAATTTAATTAATATTCTGAGAAAAGGAGCTTAGTTGTGCCTCATCTTGGGTAATTTGTACTAAAACCTAATAAGCATCTATTGATATCAAGACCTAACAGAATCTGAAATTTGATGGAATTTCGTCCATTAGTTCTTGAGATATAATTATAAGAAAAAATTTGCAAAACGTAGCACAGCAACACCATATCTTGGACAATTTATGCCAAAATGTAAAAAAAAAAAAAGTCTAATTATGTTATGGTGTAAAAGAATCTGAAGTTTGATGAAATTCTGTGCATTAGTTCGTGAGATATAGCTAGTTTAAAAAAAAAAAAAAAAAAAAAAACGTGTAAATTATAGCACAGCAGCACGATCAGTTGAAGGATTTATAACAAAACATAATCATCGTGTAATTATGTTATACATCATTTTGTAACAAAATCTGAAGTTTTATGAAATTCTGTGCTTTGGTTGTTGAGATATAGCTATCGGAAAAATCGTGCAAAATGCAGCATAGCTGCACCACCTGTTGCAAGGTTAATACCAAAATGTAATCAGCGTCTAATTATGTTATATATTCTTGTGTAACAGAATCTAAAATTTGATGAAGTTCTCTGCATTACTTCTTGAGATATAGCAATCGCAAAAACCGTGCAAAATGTAGCATAGCAGCGCCACCTATAGGGCAGTTCACACCAAAACCTTATCAGCGGCTATGTATCTCAAGGTATCGCGGAATCTGAAGTTTGGTGAAATTCTGTGCATTAGTTTTTGAGATATAGCTATCATGAAAAACATGAAAAACGTGGCATAGCAGCGCCACCTGCTGGCCAATTTACACCAAAACTTAATCAGCGTCTATGTACATCAAGGGGTCACAGAATCTGAAGTTTGGTGAAATTCTGTGCATTAGTTCTTGAGATATAGCAATCTTGAAAATCATGAAAAACGTAGTATAGCAGCGCCACCTGCAGGCCAATTTTCCCCAAAAACCAATAGGCACTAATTCATATCAAGGTCTAACTGAATATAAAATTTTATTAAATTTCGAGCATTAGTTCTTGAGATAGAGCGCCCACAAATTTTTTGTCACATACAGACAGACAGACTCACAGACAGACACACAGACTCACAGACAGACGGACAGACTCACAGACAGACATTTTCTAAAAATAGTCAAAACGTGTTCAGGACCTTCTAAAACGTATAAATCCGTCGAAAACCGGAAGTCGAAAATTTTCATGAATCCAATACTTTCTTCTTGTAAAGATAGAAGAAAGTAAAAAATAAATAAATGACAAATAATTTTTTCTTATTACTTTTTCTCAATTATTCTAATATTTTGAATGTGAGCTGTATAATCGAGATCGAATAAAGAAAAATCGCCATACAAAATAGTTTGTAACATGTAAGTGGATAATAACTATATGCAATATGTATATATATTTAAATAGTGGTATCCACAAGTTTTTACACCGGCGCTTATTTGCATTATTATTATTATTTTGTATTATTATTTGCATTATTTTTGACTGATACATTTGTCATATTTTATTTTGGTATTTCCACTTTATAATCAAAATTAAATTACCATCTATATATTTAAAAGACCTGCCTGTTTTTTTAGTCATCAGCCCTGAGCTTTCTACTGGCCTGATTTTGATAATTGTTTTTTTTAAATGAAAGCTGTTTATGTGTAGATGTGCACATTCTGGCTAATTTTTAATTTATTTTTATTTTTATATTTTATTTTTAATTTTAAAAGCTTTTTCGTGACATTTCTTCAAAACAGTGGCAACAGGTTAAGCTTTTCTCACTATAATAAAAATTTATTTTGCTTTATTACTTTCCACCAATCAGGAGCTTGATCTCATCGGTGAATGTGTAATTGCATTTCAAAAAATTAAAATAATGGTTTTCGTAATATTTAATCCTAATAAAATGATTTTACATAATTATTCACTGTTTGCGGTACATTACACAGATTATTTACCAAGTAATATTATTAAGTATTATGTAAATAAAATAACAGAAAATAAACTTTAATAAATTGTAATATCTAAAGCAAAAGTTTGTCGATGGAGAATATGTCGTCATTCAGAAACCAGATAAATTTGATCCATGAATATAATATACATTGTTATAGCTGTGTCAGTGATGATGTCATATTCACTAACTTTTATTCCTGCATCTAAATAAAATGAACTTCTATTTATTTAAAAGTCCGTGGTGTACACAAATGAAAATATTTCTATAAATTGCGCCATTTTTTTTAATTATATTAAATATTTTTTTAAACTAAAGAATTTTTAAATAACGGCATAAATCACGCTTTTATTTCGGAAAAAATAAGTGTTTCTGGAGGTGTAATGATGTCATATTAGAAAAAAAGGTTAAAACCTGTGATATGCCGGTTATTACGATATTTCTATTTTACATACTATCAAAAATTAATTAAAATTATTTCGTTCTATTAAGTTATTATTTAAAATAAATGTAAATAAAATGTTTTCTGCGTAACAGCAACAAACACAAACATTTTATTATTTTTAATAACAAAGATATCGTTTGTCTTTTCGTTACCATAGCAATAAATTTAATTTTGACAAGTTCATGGAGGCTATAAACCAATAAAAAATTTAAAATTATTGCAAGTGCTGTAAATGTGTAGTGGGTTGGTTATGCAATTTAGTAACTCTCTGTGTCTATTATAATTAAAATGTTTCATTGATATTATAATTATTGTACAATTACCAAGCAATATTTAAACGGAGAAAAAATAAACTATGCAGATATTTTTGAATTCGTCTTCTGAGGTATTATATAAACTTCCTAAATAATATTGCATTTAAATAATGTTTAAGGCTTAGAAACCGCATTAAAAAAGATTTATAGCTGAAGTTAAGTCCAGCAAAATAATTTATGAGTTGTTTTCCTTATTTTTTGTTATTTTCTGAAGTTTGTGTATTTTCATCGTGAAAAGTTATGTTATCCCTATTTTAAGAGGTGGCTTGTTTGTTGTTTATTTCGCTCAGTATCTTATTGTTTATATAAGACTGATATATATCATATCTAATATATATTCTTTTCCGTTGAATTTCGACGGGTGCAGCTAGTTTTAATTATCGCACTTCAAATTTATTAAAATTTTTACAAGTTTTTGCTGTTTCTGAAGTTTTTACATGCATTGTATAACTGCAACTAATGAAATAAGAGATAACAATAGATTAATCTCTAAAATATGCAATACACGATATAAATAATGATTACGTAATTTTTTATTAATACAAACTTCCTTTTGAATTGTGAAATGGAACTACAATAATGAGCGTTTTATAAAATTAAAGCCGGTATTCAAACTTATGGCCATTCTGGTCCAGAAACTGCTGATAACGGGAAGTAATGGAATCACAAACCGACCTGTCGTCTTTGCCATGTTTGTTCATGACCGTGTATCCTCGGATATTGCTTATGAACCTTTTGAATAGTTTTATCTGCCAAACTCATTTTTAATTTTAGCGCTTGTAAGTCACCAAGCACCAAGGGAGTGTTTGACTGAAATTTTCTTCCTCTGCATTTCAGCAATGTTTTCGAATTTCTAATAACACTTTAGCATAAATTTTATTTGCTCAAAACTTAGGCAGAATTTCAGCTATTTTATTCTAGTTAGTTTAAACCTAAAAATGACAATTTACTTAACAGTTTTAAAAAATAAACTACGAGGGTTGTTCAATAATTATTCTTTTTAGTGTGTATAAAACACTTGTACGGCGATGGTTGATGTGGAATATGGAAGCCTAATGTCTTAGTTGCCTATATGCTCAATTTCAGAGCCTTATCTGCTGTATTAAAAAAAATTTTTGTACAAGGGTCGGAAGGGTGGGGAGTAGGGGTGAAAGGCTGGTTTGGTGCTTATGAGGCTAGATTTATGACAGTGGGTGAAACGTGGCTGGTGTTGTTCGGATTCGGGATCATAGTGATGCAGCTACACTGTAAAAAAAAAGGGTCGATCTACTAAAAAAACTTTAGTAATCCTTGTAATTACTAAAAAATGTTTAGTAATCTTAGTCGGTTACTAGAAAATCTGTAAGAATTACTAGAAAAAAGTTAGCAACGAATAGAGTTAATAGTTTTATATTTTTAATAGCTATTACTAAAACTCACTTGGCGTGGCCTCGATAGCATAGTGGTTATAGTAACGGACTCCAGGCTAAAAGG
Organism: Maratus speculifer; assembly: GCA_964019185.1. Classification (NCBI taxonomy): domain Eukaryota; kingdom Metazoa; phylum Arthropoda; class Arachnida; order Araneae; family Salticidae; genus Maratus; species Maratus speculifer. The sequence goes on along the minus strand of OZ025295.1, from coordinate 305,304,067 downwards.
TCCCGGGTTCAATACTGGACAGCGCCAAGTACGCCCCGAATGTATGTAGTGTAAGTACTCTATAATAAAGGGGTTATGAATTTCCTGTTGGAGCTGGTCGCAATGTTTGGTGCTGCCATCTATTGCGTTTTTGCCGAAAATCTATCGCTTCAGAAGTCTGGATGGAGCTCGAAGGAAGCTCCTGCCCTTCGGACGCACGTAATTGTTATTAAAAATAATTTTGGAGCTATTACTAAAATTTGCTTGGTGACTCATACTAAAAAATTTTAAGTTAGTTATACAAAATATTCTTTTGTTCAGTTTACAAAAGAAATGCTTGTTTCACTTGCAAAAAAAAAGTTTGTAATGGTTACTAAAAAATTCTGTGGAATACAAATTTACTAAAAAATTTTTAGTAACCTCTTGAATTTTTTTTTACAGTGTACGTCTCATCCACTGTCACAAATCCAATCCCGTAAGTTCCAAATCAGCCTTCCTTCCTTACCCTGCTCCCTTTAAAAACCTTTTAATAATAGGTCTTTAAAACTTCACCCCTCCCTCCAAAAATGTATTAATACAGCAGCTATGGTTTCGAAATTGAGCATTTAGGCATCTAAAACATAGGCTTCGATATTCCACACAAGCCATCGCAGAACAAATATTTTATGTACACCAGGGACAGCAATCGTTGAACCACCCACGTATTTATATTACTGAAAATTCGATTCCTAGTTTTATTAAATGTACCTTAAGAAACACAAACCGAAAAAAAAATAACAAAGACTACATTTCTGGTAAATTTAAGAAAAAACAGGTGTAATAAACAGCCTTTTTCACATATTTATAATCATTTTTACCTAACTTCTCAAAAATATACAAGAGATGTGTCAAGATTTATTTTAAGTAAAAATAGGAAAATTGATATTTTTGTCATATTTCGCTTAGTGAAGGATACAGAGTAACCTGATTGAAAATCATAATTCTGAAGCCATATATATATATATATAAATATTTTTTAAAAAATATATTTTTTAAATGTGCCAAAAAAACATTTTTTGGCACATTTTAAAAATATTTCTCTGTAATTAAATGAAATTGAATTTTTAAAATTCCGTTCAGCAAATATATTTTTTCACAATTATTTAAAAAATAAATAACAAATTCTAACTCTACACCACCAGAAACAGTGAACTGCTGACCCGACCCGACTCGAATCTAATCAAAGAAAATGGGTCGGACCCAAAGCATATACTCTCAAGTCTAATACAGCCGCACCAGAATCACCTACGTTTCAGAAGAACGTCAATCTTCAGGCCGGTGGGAAGCCTGTAAAACTAGTTTTACCGCAATATCATTACTGTTGTGCGAAAAAATACACTGTGACATGTCATAAAATTATAACTGAATTACAAAATACGAATGAAGATACAAATTTTTTTAAATCCATTTGCAATTTCACTTGGGTGCAAAGCGTTGTCGTTTTTAGGTGCATTCGTAATTATGTAAAGTAGCACCTATGATCGTTGTTCAATCCGTCCGTAAGTCTCTCCGCATATGACAGAACAAAAACTAACCAACCAAATTATTTTAAAATTTAAAATATATAATTCTTGCATAATTTTGTCGAGTTATTTTAATTTCCATGAAAATCGGATACTTAGTTTAATTGCAAGGAAAATCAAAAGTATTCCGTTGCATTACGGCCAAAGTGAAAAAATAGTTTTAAGTGCATTTAATGATGTTACACTCTTTCGAACATAATAAAAATGATGTGCATCTATGAAATGTATAGTAAAATATACATTCTGTACAATCTGTGGTGCAAAGAATATTTGTTATTAATTTATAGGGCCACACAAAAGTATGCCATTATATAATGGTATAAGAGAAAACAATCTTTGGAGCATGTTTTAATTATATTAAACTATTGTCACATTTTATGAAATTGATATACATTGCTGAGGTTTATTACAAGTTATATTCTGTACAATAGGAAGCAGATAGTATTTACACGGAGACACAAAAGATTTCGACTACTATACTGTATCCAAAGTATTGTATGCATACTATTGTACCAAGATCTGAATATTTTAAAACATCGTTATAGTACGAACGCAGCTCATTTGCTACGCTTGAAGTGCAATTTTCGACCTGTTTCATTTATTGACATACTAGTCAACTTATGAAATATTCAACAGACTTATCAAATAAAATTCTTACATTAAAATATTTCTTTGGTTTGATCAATTGAGAAATTTCCTACCAATGGAAAACCAATTAATTCATTTAAAAATTTCGGAGTATAAAGAGAAGCCTACTTTTAAAATAACTACTCCAGAAGTCCTTCTGAATAAATTAGTTTAAAATGATGTGTGCCTTGGATTCGCTTATAACTGATTCATTCTCTAGTTGATTCAGTCAAATTCATGAAATTTAAATTTCGTATAAAAATGTAAAAGAATGATAACTATTTTCACCCAAATGGATTGCAGTGCGATGAAAAACAATATTTAAAACATCTTTGCAAATAGAATTACTATATCGCTAAAACTAATGATTTAAGAATTATCTATTGGTCAACTATGAAATACCCTGTATTTGAGTAAGTATGTGTAAAATGAGTCTAACACAGATGTATATATATCTAGTGAAATGTAATGAAACATTTAAAATTCAATACTGAAGTAATGTAAAAATTAAAAATTAGTATTAATTTTAATTATATTCCAATGCGTAAATAAAATCTGACAAAATTGCCATTAAAAAAATATTTTGTTTCATTCATTCGAACTAAAAACTTTAATGCTTAAAAGTAATTTAATAAATATTACAGTAATACCTCATATTTTCAAAAGAAAAAAAATCTGTTTTTTCTTTTCATTTTCTAGTCAAAATAAGAAATCCTCAAATTATTGAAAAGCAAACTGAACTTCAAGATGATAAATTCAATCCTCCAGCAAGTAGGTAAGATAGCAATATTTTGACCTAGTGTAAATTTGAACAGTAAACACGTACATGTGTATACATACATATCTATAAAGAATTTAAGCATAGAATAAGTAAAAAATTATCTGAAATTAATGATTCATTGTTTAGTACTATACAGGGCGTCCACTCTCAAAGGTGGCTAATGGCTAATTTCTAAACCGTTTGTCATAGACATATAGTTCCAATTGCAAAAAAATGCTTTTAAAAAGGTAAAGAATTGTTTTTTAAGCGATTTAGGTCAAAAAAATATTAAAAAATTACGAAAATTAAATTTTTATACCGTCTCCCGGTCCAATAAGTGATATTTAGTAAATTTTCACCACTACTCAAAAGCGTAAGACAAAAAAGTCCCTTTTTTCTGCGATTAAAACTGACCGAGTAATAGCTGTTTAAAATTGAAGCATATTTTTTACTGCAAAATAGGGATCAGTCACAAATTTACTGGAAAGAAAAATAAACGTCAGATATAAAATTTAACGTTAAACATTGAGAATAAAATAATTCTTGCAACATTTTTTTTTTTTTTTTTTTTTTTTTTTTAAATTTATGTTGATGGTTACATATTAAAGCAAAATGTACAACTTGTACTAAAAATATAAGTAAAAAAAATAATAGAAATTTTTTTAAATTAAATTATGAAAAGCAACAGTCACAATTCGTTACAAAATGATACACATTTAAAATTAAAATAGATTACTTAACCTAATAGAGTTTGACGTAGTCCTATGAAATATGTAAATGGCATGCACCTACAATCGCATTAATATTACATTGTCATTGGATATAAATAATTATGCGAATTGAATCTCGATCGGATATTTGGAAGTGACTTAAAATTTGAACACAAATTTTGAACTAGGAAAACATACATACGAACGTTATAAGTAAAATTAAAGCTTACAAAAAATACACACCTTTTTAAAATAAAATCATGAAAAGAAACAGCTTCATTTTCTTATAAAATAAATCATATGTAAAAATACAATTGAGGATGTGAATTTCGAAACTCGCCTTATCGCTTTTGCTTTCTCTATCAGTCTATACCATTCTGCACTAATGTAACACTATAATCTCCAAATTTTTAATGAGAACTAATGGACACATTTAAAGGTTTTTCGCGATTTCACTAAATTTGATTTTTTCGATAAAGAGAATTTTGAAACTCACGTCTTGAATTATTTTAACAAATCTAAAAGTTAATTAATAAAAATTAACACTACGTAAAACTTATACGGTGGCAGCATCTTCACTTAAATTGCTTCAAAAATGTTTCTTTACCTCATTTAAAACATTTTTGTAATAGGAACTATATGTCTGTGACAAATGGTTTAGGAATTAGCCATTTGATAGCGTTGGAAATGGACACTCTTTATAATATTTTAAACACTTAGTGTACGTTCCTTAAAAATTAGGTCAACTCATCCGTTTTCAGTTACAGAAAAGTGGTTTAAGTCATGAAATTTTAAGTTTCATAACTCGGTCAATTTTAATGATAGATGAATGGGACCTTTTTTGTATTGTTTGTTAGAGTGATGGAAAATTTTTACTAAATATCACTTATAGGACCGGGGGACTGTATAAAAATTTAATTTTCCTATTTTTTTAAATATTTTACGAAAATCGTTTAAAAAACAATTTTTCACTATTTTAAAACCATTTTTGCAATTGGAACTATATGTCTATGATTAAAGGTTTAGAAATTCGCCATTGGCCACCATCGAGAGTGGACACACTGTATATTACTATACAGTACTATATATATTTTTAACATAATAACAGAAATCACAGATCATTCTTATGGAACTTCGCTAATTTAAAGGAATTTGAAAATAGCGCACTGATATGCTGTATACAATTTTAACACTTAATTTGGTGTAAACTTTCTACAACACTTTAAAGGTGTAGAATTACACAATTTTTAATATATTAAACCACTTAAAAATGTGTTAAATGAAAGAACCACCAGAAGGGGTGGATATTTAAACTTAATGATTAATTTTACAAACCCAAATTAAATATAATAATACTCCTTTTTTTACAGTGGAAAAAAAAATAAGCTGACTCTTTTTATTTATTTCGTAAAGAACATGCTTTTTTAAAATTTTTCTACAAGTATTACACCTTCGAAAGTTTTGATTTTTACTTATTTTGCTTCTAATCTTTAAAGCTAATAATTATTAAAATAACATTTCAATGTATTAAAATTTATTCGGAATTGTTTTTATCTAAAACATACAAATAAAATAGCATCATAAATCAAAATATGTTGAAAGCTGTCATTTGTTATCAGTAAAAATACCGTAGACAATAAATTTTTTCACATTTAAAAAAGACTTTGAGGAATTTTAAGGTCTTTCGCTTTAGCTGATTTTCGGATAAACGGGATTTGGATAACCGGGGTTTTACTCTATATGCTTCCTTTTGTATTTTGTATGTTAAAATATTAGTGAAGCTGACATACTGTGAGTAAGATTATAACACTTCAAACAAAATCAAGCATTTATTTTAGGAACATTTTATCAACTAAAATAGAAAAAGGCTTTCTTTAACCGTTTTTTGCCCGTACGTCATACATATTCCTATCATGATTTATTATTCTCACCAGTAAATTTTTATTGTAAATTTTGAATTATTTAATCCGAGCCGTTTTCTGATTCAATTAGCCCAACATTTCTGTTTTGAAAAACCGATGATAAAGGATTAAAAATTCTGCAAAAGACACTAATAAAATAGGCATTATTTGAAAGTTTTTTTTTTTTTTTTTTTCAGAAATATTGATTAGTTAAGTTATTAAGACGAATATACAGAGAAAACAGTTTAAAACATTCAATTTCCGAGGATTTTTTTTTTTTTTTTTTTTTTTTTTTTTTTATGAGAATATATATTCAAAGAATTCAGATTGAAGACAGGAATTCAAGATCTGACTCAGCAACAGCCTTAGTACTTTGCAGGATGTTCTTAAATCAAAAAGGGCAACTTTGTGACACATGCTTTAATTTATTTTTGTTCGGAAATGCATGAAAATTGCAGGTGCAATCAGAAACTTTCTAATTGCAGAATTTTTTTTTTTTTTTTAGATCTTTTATAACAAGCCTTCAAAGTTGACGCTTTTGAGCACATTTTCTGACGAAAGCAGAAAAACCGGTCGAAAATCAGGAGAAAAGCGAGTGATCACGTGATCGAAATTGCTTAGAACTGGATAGGTACTTTAGTTATCATAAAATGGGAAAACTAAGTTCGATTCAAAATCGCTTCCTTAGTCAGGCATTCCAATTTTATAACTTTCTGTTAAAAAATGAATTTGTAAATGTGTCAAAACGTTTTGCGCTTGTTGAGCAGAGCAGTTAAGAACACCCTTAAAACATTCGATTTATTTTGCAACGGAATTTCCAGAAATCATAACTTTTAACAGCTTCATAGTTTATGTAACTCGAAGTGGGAAAATATTGATTTTCTATGATGCGATTTAGTTAAATTCGATTTTTTACTTAGTCTTATTGTAATAAATGTTTTTTGAAGATTATATAGTAACTTAAACATTCTTTAAGATGATGACTTTCAAAAGTTTAGAACACATTTTATTTTTATTTATTTAGTTATTTTTTATTTTTCAGCCAGTTTATTTTAAATCTCAGTTCATTGTACAGTGAAGTAATTATCAGCCCAGAAGAAAGCGAGTATGCAAAGCTGATAAATTGTCCAATGCATAACTCTTCTAATCTCATTAGCTTAGCTGATGTGATTTATAATTGTCAAAATAATGCTGACGGATTGACCATAAACCTACTGGTGGCTGTAAAAGATGTGAGTATAATCGTTTTAACATGCCGATAAATGAATTTTACTAAGTTTTATATTTTTATTTCTAAAAAGAGGTGTGGAAAAGGAGTTTAATACTTTTTCATTCCAGTAAAAACAATTTTTTTAGTCTTATAAATTGTTCATAAAAGCAATTATTTTCTGTCTTTAACTCTAGAATCTCCGAGAGCAGTCAACTTGTGTTGTTTTACTCAAACAGCTTTTGTTTTTGCACTTCAGTGCAAATTTACTATTAGACTTTTTTGGATAATGTTTACCATTACCATATTTTAGTTCTTTAGCAACTAAAGACACTTTTCTTTTCTTGCTGGACATATCAAAACAGACGATGCTTTAGCCGGTGGTCGACCCTTTTTCTTGAAGTTCGAAGTTGAGGTTTAAGCTGCTTGCAATGCTACTTTTGAACTCTAATAAATCATTAGTAGTTCTTCCATCTTTTCTCCAAAGAAGCTAGGCATTTACAACAGCAACATTTAAAAGATGAAAAAAAAAATGCGCATATACCAACATACATTTCTTTGAAAGTGAAGATAAAGTGCCACAAGTGAATCCATCAAGTCCATACCTCCCATATGCTTGTTATATATTTGCTCTGAGTGTGATCTATCTATTTCTATAATGGACTTAGTTGCAGAATTAAAACGTTTTGCTTTATCTGTTGGTTCAACTCCAGCAAAAGGTGACACTACATGCACAATACCTTTATCAACTGATCGAGTCACTGTTATGCTGTCTTCAGAGGTAGTCACAGAAACTGATCTCCTTCCATCTTTCACAGGAGATTTGGCATTTTCTAACTTTTTCCTCTGCGCTCTTCATTCTGTTAATTCGAATAGTTCCAACAAAATAAATTGTCGTGTTACTTATAACATACACCTCTACTAGGCCACTCAAATTACATTTTGTCGTAAACTTTACAAAAAAAAACTATTCAGTATTTTAACTTCAAATTAAACACAAAAATAAATTATGATCTGTAGATTTGCACAATGTAATTTTTTTACAATAAAACGTTTAAAAAATTATTATTTTAATTAATTTATTTTGCATGCATTTCCAATACGGACGCATTTTAGCAAATAAATAAAAAATGAAACGCGTACATTTTCAGAAAAAAAAAATATATAAATCATGGAGTAAGTAATTATAGATAGAATCATGATTAATTTAATAAATAAAATATGTTTTCATTATTCCGCAAAATCGTTTGCACAGATGACACTTAAACATTTTAAAAGAATTGTATTATGGATTTTTTTTTCTTGTAAAGTGGCAACAAAATAATTGTAAACAAATAAAATTAATTGTTAAAAATGTTATATAAATGAAAAATTAAAAGAATTGCGTGAAGTTGTTGCTTCGATTCAAGCTCTTCATAAATGTACTAAAGCAAAGTTGGCCGATTCAGAAACGACAAGTGCACTTTAACCATTTCTTACTTTATCATTTGGATCTAAAGTAATGCTACCTTCTTATTTGTGGACCGAAAAAGGTTTAGTGAACGGGACTTTAGACTTTGTTGCGCGTATTAAAGAAAATCACAAGCCACCAAACCAGATATCGCAAATAATCATGGATAAATTTGAATACTACAGTAATTTAACTTATAAGAATTGGTGCGTACCAATTCCTCCAATAATTAAATTCTGGAAAAATGGAAGCATAAATTGATCAAGAAAAGAATTTCTTCTGCAGTTAGCTTTTGCTGTTACAATTCATAAATCCCAAGGTTTAACATTAGATGAAGCAGTTGTAAATATTGAGGATATATAAACACCAGTTGGCTTAAAAACGTACGTAACGTTGTCGAGCGTGAAAATCCTCCAAAATTAAGCATTCAATAGAAATTTTCCTTAAGAAAAATTCTACAATATCAAAAATTCTCATACGCTAGCATGTATAAAAACGAAGAAATTCGAATAAAAAGTTTTACAATTAAAAATTCGTAGTATCAACGAGAGTAGATTTCAAATGTTTTTTCAAAAAATAGGATTTTGAAGAAGTAACTTTCTTCAAGCTCTCTTCAAATATGATATTCTAAAATAGCTATCAAAGATTATTTGATGTTAATCACAAAGATTGGAAACATGCATATTTCAAACAACTTTAAAAAACACCAGTGGCTACTGGAAATTGTAAAAACATCTTTAAAAAAGAGCATTTAGTTGAAAATTAAAAAATATTTTGTAAAAGTTTACTTCGAAAATATTTTATTATGCCTGTCTTACATCATAAATAAAAAATTAAAATGCGCCAAAACATAAAATAACGTTTTTTTTTTTTTTTTTTTTTTTTTAAATAAAGATGCAAAATAAAGATGCAAAAATAATATTAAAAAAATATTGTTACTTTCAAATATCTGTTTTATAAAATAATGTTTCGCGAATCCAAACAAAGCATGGCTTTTGCTAGTATATACATAATTTTCACTTTAAAAATTAATAGCATTGCCTTTTTTATAGTTTTTTGCTTTTGAAATAAATTTGCATGTTCAGCCTCAAATGAGGTTTGCATGCAGGGATAGCTGTAAATGCTACAACAGCATGGAAGCCTCATTTGAGGTTTCAAACTAAAACACCCTTCAATTCCTCCAAAACATATTTAAATCTCACATTTTTTTTTTTTTTTTTTTTTTTTTGTTATTGTAATTAAAATGATGTGAGAAATATGAGTCATATATTTTAACTGACTTAGTCTCCTGAATATTTTTTACAAAAATAGCACTAGAAAAATAAATGTATTACAAAGATTTTGAGATGTTTTTACAATTAAAATAAAAATTTTCCAACAGTCTTAAATTATTTATTCGATTTTTCAATAAATTTATCGATACGTTGACATAATAATAATGTGCAGAATGTGTTTTTTGCTTATTCAATTGTTGTTTTTTATTGAATGTTGAAAAATTTCTCCATCCAAATTGTTAACCTTTTAATTAATGTTACTGGTCTCACAAACCACTTCTTTTTTTCAATTTTTATAGTTTAACTTGCAATTTTTAATTTAACTACAAACACTATCGAAATTCTGTTTCATTTGGAACTTTAATACTATCACCAGAGACCTTTAAATAAGTGAATGTCAACTACAATAATATTGTATAAAAAGTTTAGTGCAAAAACACCATCCTATGTGTTAATCATGCCCTTTATTCATCTTTCGATTTTGCGATCTCACAAACTGATTCATACTTGTTACGTTACAATTTCTGTCATATCAATTGAAGGTTCATACGCAGAAAATTCTGAAGATCTTCCACGGGATTCCAATCAGGCTGTCCGTTAATCCGTCCCTGGGATTCCGATCTATAGTGCACGTCAAATAAGTAGGGGGGGGGGGGATAACGCAATTTAGGCGCAAACAAAAAGTTAATTTTGTAGACGTACGCCAATCAGTGAAAATTTTCTATGATTATATCCTTATTACATATCACACAACTGTTTTATAACAGGTGTTTTTGTTATCAGGACAAGAACATGGTCCCATTTTTACTGATTAAAAGATTACAAACTTTTTTTGCATAAAAGTTTGTTATGAAGTTTACTAAAGGTTAACTAATTCATGTATTTTTGCGTTAACATATCACATATTATTAGAAAATATAAAAAAGAAAATCTCCACCAAAAAAGCTTTTATTTACTCTCACGATACAAATGGATATTTTCTTTTTCAGATTAAGGGGCTGCAAACTCTAAAGACAAAGACTGGAAAAGAAATCAAGAAGATGATGCTCATAGTATTCGATCAAACGCATTCGGCGTTTCCCGTCGTCATGTATGAAGATTATTATTCATATTATTTATCTTACCCAAAATTTAATTTAATACTAGCTAATATTAGCATAATTTAAAGTGCTGAACATTCAAATGTAAAATATTGCTAAAATTAATTATGTTGAAGCAAAGAGGTAATTACACCTCAGCCCAAATAATCCACTTAGGTTCATAAAATAAAATTATAGTAGAGCGCCGATTATCGGAACTCTAACTAACCGAACTTCCAATTATCCGAACAGCATATTTCTCTCTCTCTCTCTCACACACACACAAAAGAAAAAAAAAATTAAACCGAATGTACAATTATCAAAAAAAAAAAAAAAAAAAAGAAAAGAAAAGAAAAAAGAAAAAAGAAACCAATTTTCAATAGATATGAATTGGCTCGAATGGCACAATAATGCTCTTCCTATTCAACTAAAGCTGTTATCAGATTCACGGACTTTAGGCGAGACAAACTTTTTAGCCGATTTTAATCCCAACATTTTCCCTTTCAAAGAGAGAAAAAGGTTGCAATTGTCTTTGAAAAAACTGGAGGAAAAGCCGGAAAACCAGTCCTACTAGTACCAGGCGTTAATATTTATCTCCTATTCGTATCAATCGCTTATCTCTGATTCGTTGAAATGTTCGGTGCCGGATGAAAAATCTAGGATAGCCCAGACTTTTTTTGGAACTGTGGAAAAAATTTGGGGAGACATTACAGTTTGCTATCACACGGGCTGTTGGGAGGATATTTCGCTAAAAGTTGGAGGAAATCAAGTGTTGGCTCAAAAGTCTTACGAAATGTTGGTGAATCTGATAGCAGCTTAACACACACTATATGGCCATTAAGGACCGGACACTTGAGATTTTAAACGTTTTGTTAAATGTCTAGATACATGCATGAGGAATTATTATGAGACTCCGGGTATTTAAACAAAATAGAACAAGTCATATATTTCCGCGAAGATTTTTTTTTCCGAAATCCCATACGGGAACGTCAACAAATCGGAAAAGAACAAAGATCTTTTGGATAACCATGCCAAAACTAATGTAGCGAAAGCGTTCAAACTGAAGATTATGATTAAGTGGATTATTGTAATAAACTGTGTTCATTTGTATGAGGATAGCATGTACACGCGTAGAGAAATTAATGTTTTTATAAAAACAGTCCCGTGAACGCAATCAAAATATAATTTGCATAATGTGTTAGATAAATGTATAGAGCAATTTTTGTGAAAGTCCCAAAAACATAGCTTGGAAGTTTTGAAACTTATCACCAATAAAATAAGCTCAAAATCCGTTGTTCGCAAAATGAAGCAAAAAGATGAGGGGCTGTATCCAAATATAGTAGTACGTGCAATATTGTGTATGCTATATTGACACTAATCAATGGATGTATGAATACAGCCCTTTATCTTTTTGCTTCATTTTGTGAATAACTGATTTTGTGTCCATTCTATCGACGATAATTTTCAGAAGCTATGTTTTTTAGACTTTAACAAACGTTGCTCTACATATTTATCTAACACATTGTGCAAATTATATTTTGATTGAATTCACACATGCGCAGTGAAATATTATTTAGTAAAACTGCTCATTTTTGATACAATTTTTAGTATTTTTTAATTCTGATTACAGGATATAATATACAATGTTGTTTGTCATATTTTCTGAAAAGAACATTTTTTACTTTCTTCTATCTTTGATAAAATAAAATATTGTAATCAAAATTTTTCTCGACTTTTAGTTTTTGACCTATTTACAAGTTCTAGAGGTCAGAGATTCCAAAAACATGCTTTTACAAAATGTATGTCTATACGTGTGTGTCATATGTCCGTATGTCTATATGTCGGTGTGTCGCCATTGTACAATCAAAAAGTGAATTAAAATATGCATAGAATTGAATAATTTTTTTTGTGTATATTTTTGGCTGTAACAAGCAGGCTTCAATTTTGAAATATTCTGCCGGATAGAGGCGCCGTGATAGCAATTTTTGTGCCATTTTTAATATTGTACCACCTAAAAGTGTATGAAGTTATGGATAGAATTGAACCAAATTTTTTGTGTAAGTGTTTGGCTATGATTAGGAAGTCTCTATGGTTAGTCTCTTGTTCCCCAGTCAGACGAAGCGCTCACGAACTAATGCTAACCCTATGAGGAGGTTATTTGCTAATGTCTCAATAAAATATATATATTACATTGGATAGCTGGGGTGCATCTCTATAATAATGACCCTTTTTTACTTTTTTGATTTTGGTTACAGATATTTTTAGAATGACACTTTCATTTTCGGAATTGGTTTCGAAAGTGGAAATTTATAAAAAATATCTGCAACCAAAATCTAAAAAAATAAAATAGGAGCAATGCAAACATGGACCTCAGCTATATAACGCAAAAACCTTAAATAAAAAAATGGCTAAATCTAAATGAAATATCAGTAAATAAACTCCCCATAGGATTAATATTAACTCGCAAGTGCTTCGCCTAACAGAGATAGAAACTTTAAGGATAAACTTTATTCCTAAGTTATAATCAGAAAAAAAAAAAAAAAAAAAAAAAGAAAGAAAAAGAAAAAGAAAAATCAGAAAATATATAGATAGTCATCCCTCTTGCATTTTGTAAATTCCCGTCTTGAAGGCAAACCTTTTTTTAAAAAAATTTAATGAATAAATCTTATTTTCAAAAATTTTCCTCTTTGAGTCCTCTATTCCACACAAAAAACGATATATCTGCTGAAAGGAAGGGGAGGGGGGAGGGATTTTTAATGGGGGTTCTATCCCCTTGTCGTTCTCTCTCTGCGCTATTCATTATTATAATAGACACTTGGCTTTAGATTAGAACTTGTTAACGTGCTGCCTTGCATATAGCTCTCAATAAGTTTAATTACAGTCCTACTCTGTGACTTTCTGAAAAAGAAAAAGATGCTTTACAAGTAATTCAACACTTTGATAAGACTAGATATTTTAAAGTTAAAAATAGCAGCTATTAATATTGAAATCAGAATGATTTCTACAGTATTAGTATTTTTTTTTAAATCTTTTTAGTATTTTAATGAATTTCAAATCTTTTGACTTATCTCCCCTTCTCTCTCTTTCTCTCTGTGTGTATGTCTATCATGTCGCGTATGTTTTGATATCAGAATTAATTAATGTGTACGTGCTTACCTGACGTCGTTTAAAAAGTTGAAACGTGCCTTAATGTTTCGTGCTGGGGATAAGTGAGACAATATAAATTAAAAAAGCATTCAAAATAAGATTTGTTAATAGATTTGTACTATCTTTATTATTATTTTTTTTTAAAGTTTTTATTTCTTTAAAAATATTTATAAGATTTACGTAGATAAAATTAGTAAATTGTAAACTTTTTCATTTAGCGGAAACAAAATCATAAAAAATGCATATTTGCATCTTTAAAATTGAATAAGATATTCTTGATTGAAAACTGATTATAGTGAGAAGAATGATATATGGGTCCTTCTGACGAAAAGCTAAAGACAGAAATAGTCCGAGAGCCGACAGCACAAAAACCTAAGATATCGAGGACAAGAAAAAAAAAACCCTTTATTTTATGGAAGAGTAGAAATATTCATGTCTGCCGGAAGCAGAATACCAATCGTGGTTTACGCGTAGGTTTAGTTTTGTGTTTGCCATGCAATGAAAAGTATGAAATGATGCTAGTCTTCCATAAAAAAAAAAAAAAGGTTTCTTTCTTATGCTTGATGTTTCATGTTTTTGTGCGGTTGGCTCTTGCACTAGAAGAAAAAAAAAAAAAAAAACCTAAAAACTGCCTCGATTTTTTCATTTATACTTGATAAATAATCTTATATTAGTGATCCAGTTTTCTGTTTTACTTTTCAGAAGTTTGTGATTTCTTGAAATTCCGACATGGCCACGAAGGCCACGAAAAGAGACATTTGCATTTAAAAAATTTAAACTAAGACATAATTGAGTAATTATTGGGTGTAGTTGGTACATATTTATATTTTATATTTAAACTGTTAAAAGTCATGCAGACAGAAAAGGAAAAAAAAAATGATTAAAAAATTTGTTTTAAACTTTTAATTTTAGAGAATGTAATTTTCTGGAAAACAAATCGCATTAGGATTTCAATATTTTTCAATTTTCTCTTTGTATTTGATTCCGCCGTCTGCACACAATATTTGATAAATGATAGATTAATTGGAAAATATCATGAGAATATACGAAGTTTACAGAGTAGATAAAAATTAAGTTTTTAATTTTTAATTTTTTTAATTTTCAGCTTCTTAATATATGGTGTATATATTTTGTAAAAGCTTTCTAAAATTTGTATCATAATTATAAATCAGCTTTTTCTCAACTTATTTGTTATGAACACGCAGTCACATTGAAAACGTTGCCAAACTTTAAATAGAACTGATAAACTAGAAAATATTCAATAATTTCACAATAGAACAAATAGTTATATCGAAAAAGCAAAAAGTTTTCTTACTCCTAAACTATCTAATGATGATTTGGCATATACTGTTTTAGTATTTTAATTTGAATTTTCAGTGGCCACGTAGGGAGACTAGTTTGGCCAAGGATAAAGTTTAAAAATAAATTCCTTAGTAAAATGAAAATCATTTTTTAAAAAAATGTTATGTTAAAACTTAAGTAAAGACGTTTAATTAGTTATTACTGAAACAAAGCTGTACAAAAAATAAAATAAAATGAAATAAATAAATAGTTTACTCGCCAGTGAAATGAAAGTTGTTTGTAAGATATAGGGACGTCCACAGAAGAGACGTTCGACTGTATTTATTAAAAAAGTAAATTATTCATCAAAAAGTATGTAATAACTTATTTAAAAAATAAGTACACGTATGAATGAAAATATTAGAAAGTTTGCCACATATGCTAACAATACCCTTATAATATATCCATATCCTAATAATGACACAATCCCTTTGGAACTGTAAATTGTACATTTTCATGAGAACAGGACCGCAGCTAAGGGAGCGCTATGGGCGGCTCAGCCCCCCCCCTTAAAGTATTTTGAGCCCCCCCCCCCCCTCCTGGAAAAGACTCCAATGTCACTAAATAAATTTCTGTTCGTGTTTCAACACTCCCTCATCTTATTTGTACATAGAAAGCTAACATGATGCTTGATTTTGCACCAGTTATATATCAAAGTTTTCATCATTATATACTTTTCTTAACATAAAATGAAGTTATTATAACAGTTTAATAAGAAACAGAGTACCTATAATGTGAATATGCACTAATTTATCTTTCTGCATCAGAGAGAGAAAAAAAAATTATGACCCTCCCCCCCTCCCCTATTGCTCCCTCCTAACTACGGCCCTGCATGAGAATGACTCATATCAAATTAGAATTGTAAATCTGACAGCTATTGTAAGAAAGGAGAAATACGCGCGACAATACATACGCAGAAAAGAGTAATCGCTGTTTGGAATAATATCAGTGTCGAAATCTTTACAGGATTACTGGTAGATGAACTCAAGCAATAAATTTAAGAATATTTTCTTAATTGCTGCATCTGAATTTCATTTCTAGGATATAAAATTACATTTGTCTCTTTACATGATCGTAGCTTTATTTAGATGTACATGCGATACAGTTTCTTCTCATATTTGCTAATTTATTTATTTATTTATTTATTTATTTATTTTAATCTAAATAATACCACTAGCAAAAGCCATGCTTTGTTTGGATTCGCGAAGTATTATTTGATAAGATAAATATTTGAAAGTAACAATATGTTTTTTAAATTACTATTGCATCTTTATCTAAGGAAAAAGATATTTTATGTTTTGGCTCATTTTAATTTTACAAATGTAAATTCAGCTAACTAAATAAGAACCTCCTCGGAATTTTTTATTTATTCTATAAGGCTGGTATAAATAAAAATATTTTAGAAGCAAAATTATAGAAAATATTAATTAATTTTATTTGATTACAATTCTTTTATTGCCACTTCCCACACACACACACACACAAAAAAAAAAAAATCATAATATAATTTTTTTTAAACATAAATATCGTCTGCATTTCACAAAATAAGAATAAATTGTGTATTTTAATTCGTAACACTGAAAAATAATTTTTTAATCGAATGTAAACAATTGAATTTTCACAAATTTTAATTCATTAAAAAGCTATAGTTTTCCTAAAAAAAATGATATTTTAACAATTTCATAGAAGAAATCTTGAAACTATTACAAGATTAAAAGGAATGAGCATAGTTTGAAAATCTGAAAGCACTTTTGCTATAGTTTAGCAGAATAATAAAAATATTTTTTATTTATTTATTTAATCTTGATTCTATCTATAATTACTGACACCGTGATTTTTTTCTATTTATTTTTTTCTAAAAATGTACGTTTTTCATTTTTTATTTCAAAAATGCGTCCATAATGGAAAAACATGTAAAATAAATAAATTAAAATAATGAATTTTTTAAGGTTACTCCGTAAAAAAAATTATATTGTGCAATTCTGTAAATCACAATTGATTTTTAAGTTTAATTTCAAGTCAAAACATTAATTTTTTTTTTTTTTTTTTTTTTTTTTTTTTTTTTTGTAAAGTGTACGACAAAATGTAATTTATGTAGCCTAATAGAGGATTCGCTTCGCTCATCCTAATTATTGGTTTGTGAATGATCCGTATTTTTACTCATGAGACAGCATTTAAGTAACATGAAAAAATGGTGTGTCAACTTTTTACTTTATCTTAATTTAATTAATTTTAAATATACAAGTATTTTGATCTTTTTAATAATCTATTTGGTGAAAAAAAAATCAAATGAACCAATTTTGTCAAGGGGGATTGTATAAAAAAAATTAAATATGTAGAATTAAAAAAATAAAAATATATAAATAATAATAATAATAATTATGGGAGATCTTTTTTTTGAACATAATCTTATCTACTACCTCATTTTGAATGCTTTTACATGCCTACTTATCTCTAAGAGATTTTTCTAAAAGCTCGTTTCAACTTTTTTTTAAATGCCCTCTATATAAATACTCGCATATATATTATTCCAGATGGGATGAAGAAACAGCAAACTTTATATCAAAATACTGCACCCGGAGAACCGGTAAGTCTCATGAATTTTTCTTCCAAACTCTAGGATTTAGGATTTGAAAAATAAAAAAATTAATTCTCACTGTCAATTTTTTTATATAATGACTTTTACTTAAAACAAGGAAAGAAAAAGAAAATAAATAAATAAAAAATGAAGGTAACCACCATAAAATTGCATCTTTGGGCTCTTTTGATTTTTTCAAAATTATTTTGAACAAATTAGGGTTATGTATAGATACAGGATGTCCAGCAAAGGACTTCCTGATTTTAAAAGTAAATACTAAGATTGATGGAAAAAGGAAACAAGTCATATGTTTATTTTGAAAGCCATAAAAATCTTATACTAGTACAATAGTTTCAAAATTATTTACAAATTTTGCTGATAGGTGTGTTGTAGTGAATAAGAGATCCCTAAATATAGTATTCTGAAGGATACGATGATCAATCTTCTTACTGAAGAAAAATAATAATTTTATCTATTCTGTGAGGAAACGTGCTTTTCAAGTACTCGAATATCGCCGGTTAAATCTCATTCCTAGCAGAAAAGTGCAGTTTTTAATCGCAATCTAAAGTTGCAAAAGATTCTGATAAGAAAACAAATTGTAAACATGTCGAGAAATTTCAGTAAACAGGCAGAATGGATGATGATTTGAACGACTGCTTGCAAAGGGCAGTCTGCAATCTTTTTCTCTAACTCTGTAATGCAACTTTTCTCTAGAGCGCAAGAAAGTAATGCAAAAAAAGTAAAGTTGGGCAATGAAGACCACTATCCTTAAGGGTGTATTCACACCCAAGCTGCTTATTTTATTACTTATTTTTAAATTCATTTTTGCTCTCAAACATATCAAATTGGCAAGTCCTCTTATTGAGAAGTTATATTATGGACCGTGTTTAACGACTTTTTGATAAAGGCAGAAAAGGTTGCAAAAAAATGCTGTAAAAAGGGCGTTTTGAACCGAATTTTCCGTAGCGGGAGATTTGGGAATGAAAAAAAGGGTCATCCTGAGGAAAATGATTGTGTATAAATCAAATTCTACCGAACTGAGTGAAAAACAAAGTCATGCGTCATCTTATACATCTTTTCAAAAACCACGTCAGCAAGTTTCATGTTTTTATTCTTAAAAAGGAGCCTAAAAATGTCTCAGAAAATTCCGAGCTGTTGAGAGTAGAAAAATATTTTTTCGAATACACCCTTAATAAATCATAACTCCACGTTTTTTTTTTTTTTTTTTTTTTTTTTTTTTTCCAAGACTCTGAGCTGGTGAAGAAATTAACCTTGAGTATTTGATGAATATTGAAACATTTAAAAAAAATAACATTTTTACTAACCTGAAATAGGTATGATATGGAAGTTTTCCAATGATTTAAAAGTACGCTTTATAAAATAGTAAAGAACTCTTCAGGGCGAAATGAGTGGTATATTTATTGCGGATGTTATCCGACTATAGTGGCAGCCAGTCGTAATCAGAATGTAATTGATTTTATTTTGTTGTGGCTACGTCAATAAGTGAATTTTTAAAGCACTGACAAAGTGAAAATCATCCACACCTATTTCAGGTGAGTAAGAAAAATCGTTTTTTAAATGTTTCAATCTTCATCCAATACTTAAGACTGCTCTCAAATTCAAAATGGTCAGTTTCTGACACATTCTTAAATTTAATTTTATTCGTAAACACAAATAATTTGCAGGTGTCTTTATTCAGATAATGTGAAATCAAACTTCGTTTTTCGATCTTTCGTCAAAACATTGGATGTTTCAAAAAGTACTGCTAAAGTTGGTATTTTGAACTCAATTCGCGAGAAATGTTGCCTTTCAAAATCAATCGCTGATTATTCAAAATGTAAAGCATTTATTGAAAATGAAAACGTTATATTACTCAAAGTCATTTCTGCTAATGGCATGTTTTTTTTTTCTTTCATAAGTCTTTAAAAATAAATTCATGAACATGTGTGAAAGTTTGAAGTTGTTATAAGTCGGGAAAATATTTTTTTGAGAACCGTGTTAAGCAATTTTCTTCAACAGTTCTCGGTTTATGATGATGAAACTTAGGATTAAAATTATGCCATAAATTATAATATTGTCAAATATCGAAAATCTGAGTTTGAACGTCTCATAAGAAGTAAGTTTATATATAAAAAAAAAAAGACCTAAATAAAGTATTATACTCATTTTAATAAAAACTAGCATACCCAGCCCGCTTCGCCGGGCTTAATTTGAAGGTTTATTTAATAATTTATGTGTATGGTACGCTTCTCTCTCAGCTCGCGACGGATCCCCCGGTGACTCTCCCCGGACCATCGGCACTCCACGTGCGTCGGGTGAGCGTCAGAACAAACTTTCAGCATATACATATGGGTGGTTGTACTTGAATGCACAGACCTGCGCGTTTTTTTCTATCTTGCTTTTATACCTCTGGACCGAGTTGGCGCATTGCCAAGATTTGCTTCCTCTGGACCGAGTTGGCGCATTGCCAAGATTTGCTTTCGCCTGTGCCTCAATTATCCTCAGAATTCCTTTTATATATATAGATTTTAATTTAAAGTTTTAATGGTCTATATTTTAATTTAATTTTTTGCAATAGAGCGCGTGTTTTTTGTTATTTATATCTCATTGTCGCGTGTTATTTGTCACCGAGAAATATTTTGAAATTTTGTTTTATTTATATTATGACTATGGAACTCATTTGACGGTTCCGAAACATGTCAATGTATTTTATTATTATTTTTATTATAACACCTTTCTTAAGAAAAATTAAAAATAAATAAAATTTTTATTAAAATGCTTATATAAAAGGTGAATGTTTTAAAAGCTGATGATTTAAAATATCAATTGGATTTAATTAACTTTTTATCGAAGTATTATACTTATAAGAACTACATTATTATAATATATATATATATAGAATTTATAAAGTATATTACTCTATTTTTTAAATAATTAATTTGTTCTTGTTTCAGAAAAAATGAAAACAAATAATGAATTAATTAAGAAAATAAATATTTCAGTATTCTTTTTCACAATTAATTTGTAGCTAATGATATTGCACTTAGCTTTATAATATTACACTGATAATGTTTTATTTATTTATAATTTTAAATATCATTTTAGTAATACTTATAACTGATATCAGAGTGAGTTACAATGCTTTCATGAAGGAAATTGCTGCAACTGCTGGAAGTACAACAGTGTTTACCCCAAATCCAGGTACAATTTCACAAGTACAAATATATCTATAACTCACAAAAGAGACAGATACCTTTAAAATGATTACCTTTAAACCAAAAAATCTATTTAAAATTTACTCATATGAAGTTTAATTAATTCGTATTATTTAAAGAAAAAATCATATTTAAAAAAAAAAAAAGTCGTATCTAAAATTTTGTGTTAAGAAGAAAGAATACATATATATATATATATTGGACAGAATGTGTGTTACCGTCATACACATCGCAAGAAATGTTCAACTTTAAAGTCCTTTTAATATAAACAATTATTTTGTAACTTGAACCACGATTTGGGAAAATTTTCTTGTTGAATTTTTGTGAAATTTTAATATTTTGTTTGGTAAATGATTGCTCAAAAAAGACCCAAAATTTTATCCTTTACTAATTTTTCTTTAACTATACGGTTTGGTTCTGTTTCTAAGAAGATTTAAAATTTTATAATTTTTATTAGATGTCTGTTTTATTATTCAAAGAATATAAGTGATGATTCGATAATTAATCATTCTAAGTAAATACTACACTGAGAAACTTTTGTGGAAACGTTACTCCGTAAGATTGGTGGCAGCATTGCTGCCTCCAGTTTTATGGAGTATTTTAACCGTTAAAACTGGTGTAACATTGTCATGTTACACCAGTAATATATGTTTAAATTACACCATTGCATATGTGAAAACAATTACTTCATGAAACTGGAGGCAGCATTTGCCACCACTTTTACACCAGTTGTATGGAGTAACGTTTCCACAAATGTTTTACAGTGTACATACTTAAGTATTGCAAAAAGAAGGAGCTCATACGGCTGATTAGGTGATTTTTACCTGCACTTACAGATAATATTTTTTTTCCCTTTAAAAAAATATGCATCGATTTATGACTTTAAGAAAAGAAAAAATAAAGCAAAATATTTCAAAAGACTAGGGTTGATTATTATATAGAACAAATTTCTGTAAGAATGTTACACATACACTATATGGCCAATGGTAACTGGTCACTTGCGATTTTAGACGTTTTGTTAAATATCTAGAAATACATGAGGAATTATCCTGAAATTTCAGGTGAGTAAACAAAATAGTATATACCACATATTTTTGTGAAGATTTTTTTTTTTTTCGAAATTCCTGGGAACCGTTTTCAAATTGAAAGTTTGTGTACTCTTAGAGAAATTAAAGTTTTTATAAAAACAGAGAATTTTTAATATAAAAATATGTTTTTTTTTTCCCCATAAACTATGACAAATAATATTGCACACAGTACCCTGCAATCATAATTAAAAAATAATAAAAATTGGAGAAAAAAGTGAACAGGTTTACTAAGTAATGTTTCACTGCGCAATTACAAACGCAATCTACTAAATATAATGTGCATAATGTATTCGCTAAATATATCGAGAACACGTACTAATTTTGCGCTGTCTGCTATAAATGGATTTCCTTCGCTTTGGGAACAATGGATTTCTAGCTAATTCTATCGACAATAATTGTCAGAATTTTCAAGCTTTATTTTTTAGACTTTCACAAAAGTTGCTCTGTATATTTAGCTAATACATTATACACATTATATTGTGATTGCATTCGCGCATGCGCAGTTAAACACATTACTTAGTAAACCTGCTCATTTTTCATCCAAGTTTTATTTTTTTTTTAATTATGATTGCATAGGTTTTATAAAAACCTTAATTTCTCAACGAGTATGCATGTTGTCCTTATAAAATTAAACACAGTTTATTACAATAAGCTTCTTAATCATTCGCTACAATTTGAGCGTTTTTTCTACAGTTGCTTTTACTGTGTTATCTAAAAAACTTCATTTTTTTTTATTTTTTTTTATATTTTTTTTTATTTTTTTTTTTCTTAACGGTCTCCTATGGGGTTTCGGGAAAAAAATTTCTCGGAAATACATATATTATCTATACTATTCTGTTACACACCTGGAGTTTCAATATAATTCCTCATGTATTTTTTTAGATATTTAACATAACATCTAAAATCACAAATGACCGATTATCATTGGCCATATAGTCAACATCCCTTTAAAGGTAATGTACGTGAGTATTATGTGTATAATAAAAAAAAAAAA
Organism: Maratus speculifer; assembly: GCA_964019185.1. NCBI lineage: Eukaryota > Metazoa > Arthropoda > Arachnida > Araneae > Salticidae > Maratus > Maratus speculifer. Next base: position 305,281,155 of record OZ025295.1, on the reverse strand, counting down.
AAAAAAAAAAAAAAAAAAAAAAAAAAAAAAGCTTTTTTTTCTATTTATTAAAAATTAAAAGATACCTGGCCTCTTGACTAATGAAAATTCTCTAAATATTTTTAAACGCTAATATTTTTCTGTTTATTACATGCAGACGTTCCCGAAAGAAGAGTTTTGTACCAATACGCAATGAAAATGGTGATGGCTAATGAAAACAATACTCTTAAACAATCAGGTAAATTTTATCTGCATGTTCATACATAAATATGCAGATATCGTTATAATATTTAAGCATTTTTGTCATTTATTCAATGCCATCCGAATTCTTTTAGGAAATCTGCTTAAAAGAATGAAGAATTGATGTAATTTTTTAGGTGCTACTTGATTATTCCGTCGACCGATTTTGGCAAATTTTATAAATCACCAAACTACTCTTCAAATTAAACAAATTGGTGTATTTTTTATTTGAAATAATGAAAGAACAAATAAATTTGCAAAACTTTCATAAAAATACAAATTAAACGTCAAATTAAAAATAACTTTATGACATAGCAAACATGTGCAATGTGTTTAATGTTAAATGTATGAGACAATTACGAATATCCATTATTGATATTTAATCTTATAGTTTGACGATAGTTTTTTGGCCGACGGCTTAATCAAGTAGTACATTTTTTATGTATGTTCGGACTTGTAAATCTAATAAAATATAGTAATACCACTTTGTATAAATTGATCAGTCTACTGCTTCTCTTGAAGTTTGAACATATGCAACCACACATCATTAAGAAGTATTCGTAACATCTCCTAAAATATCCTGAAAAAATTCTATTGGAGAAAAAGATTAGTAAGTTGTTTTTAGAGGCATTTGCAGACCTATTAGAACATGTATATCTATATATCATAATTAACTTTGATTGTATACATTAAAGTACAGTAAATTTCTTATTAATATTAAAATTACCAATTAAATTAGTAAAGTTTCTAAATTTCTAATTTCTATAATATAATAATTTTTATTTAAGAAAAATTAACAAATGATTTCTAACAATCCTGAAACCAAGAAATGCATTATCGAATATTCCTGAAATTAGGGAAAATATCTTACAAACGATCAAATTTGATTATTACTAATATTTAATAAAAAGAATATTGCCCAGTTAAACAGATGCAGTAAACTCACAGGCTATTCACATTAATTATATATACAGGCTTATTTTTTCAACGAACAATGCCCCTCGAACAACAAATAAAGAAGGGATTAGTTCTCCGATTTCCCCCATTTATACTTAATAATTGAACCCCCAAAACTAATCAGGGATACGCCTTATCATAATGAGCCTATATCCAAAATTCGAAGCAAATTGGATAATTCTGATTAAAAACCCATTTATTTAATTTAAGAGGGGATCAACCCTTGGTCCCCCTAGAACTATTCAGGGATTCGCCTTATCAGAAAGAACCTATACCCAAAACTTCAACCAAATCGGATACTACTGCACAAAAACCTATTTATCTAATTTAAGGAGATAATCGTTCTCCCTTTATACGTAACAAAAGAATCCCAAAACTAATTAGAGAAGAGTTTTATCAGTATGAAACTATATTTAAAAACTGAAGCAAATCAGTTAATTCTTCATGAAAAACCCATTTACCTAAATTGAAAGGAGTAGTTTCCAGATACCCCCTTTATACTTAACCAATGAATCCCCATAACAAATCAGGGTAACGCCTTATCAAAATGTACCTATATCCAAAATTTGAAGCAAATCGGTAAATTCTGTATAAAAAACTCATTTACCTAAATTAAGGGGGTTCACCCTTTATCCCTTCCCCTTTTTATACTTAACCTATAAGCACCCAAAATTAATCAGGGAGGTACCTCATTAGAATAATTCTATACCTAACATTTTAGTGAAATCTGATCTTCAGTGTCTAGTCCATAATATTTTTACCTTTAAAGCACTGCTTATTTGAAGAGTGAAAATTATTAACCGACTTCCAAAAAGGAGAGGATGTTATCAATTCAACGCGTATGTATTTTTTTTTTTTTAATGTATGTTCACCGATTACTCCGAAACAATGCAACCGATTTCTATTATTTTTGTTTTAAATGAAAGATAATGCTCTCGAATTGGTACCACTTCCGTTTGATCGAAAATGGTTCAGTACTTTTTTAGTAATTAGGCAAAAACTAATAAAATTAGTGATTTTTCGCTTGTTAAAAGTGTTGAATAAGTTGGCCAAACATCGAGCAGACAGAATGGCCGAGCGGTCTAAGGCGCCGGATTTAAGCTCTGGTTCTCGAAAAAGATAGTATGGGTTCGAACCCCACTCCTGCCATAATTTACATCAATGTATAATTTATAATAATATTTTCGTATTACAATTTTTATTAGTAACCCGCTTCAGAAAAAGGAAGAGGAAGTTATCAATTCGACGCGTATGTATTTTTTTTTTCTATGTATGTTCACCGATTAATCTTAAACTATCCAATCTATTAACTTGGTTTTTGTGTTAAATTAAAAGAGGCTACTCTTGAATTGGTACCACTTCCATTTCATTGATTCAGTACATTTTTAGTAATTAAGCAAAAACTAATAAAATTGGTGATTTTTCGAAAATTAAAAGTAACATGGACTTTGAATAAGTTCACCGACTAGAGCGCAGTCAGGATGGCCAAGCGGTCTAAGGCGCTAGATTTAAGCTCTGGTTCTCGAAAGAGAGCATGGGTTCGAACCCCACGTCTGACATAATTTACATCTATGTATAATTTACAATATTTTTCCCGTATTATAATTTTTATTACTAACCGACTTCAGAAAAGGAAGAGGAAGTTATCAATTCGACGCGTATGTATATTTTTTCTATGTATGTTCACCGATTACTCCGAAACTATCCAACCGATTAATTTGATTTTTGTGTTAAATAAAAGAGCGTACTCTGTAATTGGTACCACTTCCATTTCATTGATTGGTTCAGTACATTTTTAGTGATTTGGCAAAAACTAATAAAATTGGTGATTTTTCGCAAATTAAAAGTAATATGGGCTTTAATAAGCTCGCCGACTGGCGTGCAGTCAGGATGACCGAGCGGTCTAAGGAGCTAGATTTAAGCTCTGGTTCTGGAAATAGAACTTGCGTTCGAGTCCCACTCCTGACAAAATTTACATCCATGTTTAATTTACAATATTTTTTCCGTATTATAGCTTTTATTAACCGACTTCAAAAAATCGTTAATTTTTAACTAAAAATAGATAAATAAAATTTTCTACCAAAAATTGAACCGACTTCAAAAACTACTGCAAAGTTAAAAATAATTTTTGTACATAATAGTAATAAGAAATTAAATTAAGAGCGTAGTATTTACCACGCGTATTATTATATTTATGTGCATTAATTTGAGTTTTTGGAGCCATGCCAATTTCAAAATTAAAATTAAATATCCAATGCAAATCGTAAACGCATATAGTTGCATTTTTAACTAAATATTAAATCGTAAAAAACTGGTAAATACTTGCATGTGTGTCTATTGGAAAATAACATGTAACTTGGCTTGGCTGGCACCGACTCCAAAAAATCAAATTAATGCACATAAATATAATAATGCGTATGGTAAATACTACGCTCTTAATTTAATTTCTTATTACTATTATGTATAAAAATTATTTTTCACTTTGCAGTAGTTTTTGAAATCGGTTCAATTTTTGGTAGAAATGTTTATTTATCTATTTTGAAAGTTGATAATAATATAAGAACTGATTACTTAAAAAAAGGGCGGGGGGGGGGGGAATATAATAATTTTTCATCACAACAAACAATAAGCAATTAATTCTAAATTTAATTGCAACAAATTATTTATTTTTTCTTTCGATTTCAGATCCTTCAAAAGTTTACAAAGTGAGTGAAATAAATAACATAATGGATTCTTCAGAAATGGAAGTAGAAGAATTTGAAGGGACTGTGTGTGCTGCATTGACATCATTCGACATTGATGGTCATAGCAGAATATTTTCTTTAAGATGGTAAGATATGGTCCAAGACTTTTTTTTTTTTTTTACTATTCTTTAGAAAATATAATACAGATGTGGGTCATTCTGTCAAAAAGCGTAAGATTTCATTTTTACTTTCTTCTATCTTCAATGGAAGAAAGTATTGTAATCGAAATTTTTTCGACTTCCGGTTTTCAACGGATTTACACGTTTTAGGGGTCAGAGATTCCAAAAAACATGTTTTTACAAAATGTCTGTCTGTCCGTGTGTCTGTGTGTCTGTATGTCGCCATTCTACCATTAAAAGGTGTATGAAGTTATGCATAGAATTGAACCAAATTTTTTGTGAATGTTTTTGGCTGTGGCAAGCAGGTCCTCCTTCAGTTTTGAAATATTTCGCCGGAAGGGGGCGCTGCAATCGCGATTTTTGTGCCATTTTCAATATTGTACCGACCAAAAGTATATGAAGTTATGTATCGAATTGAACCAATTTTTTTTTTTTTTTTTTTTTTTTTTTTTTTTTTTTTTTGTATCTGTATGACTATGAGTAGTTGGTCCTCCTTGAATTTAAAAAAAATCCGTCGGAAGGGGGCGCTGCAATCGCGATTTTTGTACCATTTTCAATATTGTACCGACCAAAAGTACATGAAGTTATGCATCGAATTGAACGAAATTATTTGTGTATGTATATGGCTATGGCTAGTTGGATCGCCCTGAATCTGAAAAAAATTCGCCAGAAGGGGGTGCTGCAATACCGAATTTTATGCCATTTTCAATATTGCACCACATAAAAGTGTATGAAGTTAGTTCTAGAACTGAGCTAAACATTTTGTATAGGATTATTTTTTGGTAAGGCAAGTAGGTCCTCCCTGAATTTGAAAAAAAAAAAATCTGCTTATCATTCTATTGTCCATCGGCTCGTGCAGAGACGGAAATTTGTTTTTACTCCGATTAATTGATTGAAGCAGAAATTTAAAAGGAAAATCAAAGTTGGTTAGGTATTGAATTAAAATTATTAAAGCATTAAAATGAGTAACTATTTTTTTTTAATATTAAAATGTATGTATGAGATAGAAGAAAGTTTTGGGATTGGCACATCTAACTAGTTTTTTTCTTTTAAATAAATGCAAAACAGAAAAATGTTTTTATAGCCAGTATTTTCCAGCTAGAAATCTTTTATTTAAATTGCATTTTTTAACATTATATTTATGTTATGTTCGTAACCATAATATTCACAAACCCAACTTTTTTTTTTTTTTTTTTTTTGTCATAAATTATTTGTAATGCTACTATGAAATTGAGTTAAATAACGTTACTGAATTAAATTTTATGTAATTATTATTACCTGTTATTCTGTTTTATTTAATATTTTAAAATCCCTATTTGTTTTTATCTTGTCCACGGAATGTATAATGTGATTTTTATAAATAATTATTACGATTTTTATGTTCATGATTTTTTATTTTTCAGAGTTATATATTTTTTATTATTATTTTAAACAGATAACTCTAGCAACAAATAATTATACAGATAACTTTGGCTAAAAAAATTAATCTGAAAGATAATTTTACATTAAGATTTCATTTCAGTTACTTGTTGAACTGTTTAAAATTATTTAAAAATACTTTTATTTTTTTTACCACATGACTTTCTAAAATAGTTGTTTGTCAAATAAAACTATTAATAATCAATATTACGTTTTGAAATTGAACCCGACATTAGCTGATCTTTTAGCAACTGAATTATAAACAAAACTAGTCTGATGAGGCAATCCCAAAACTTTCTTCTATCTAATACATATGTTAATATTTCCTGAAAAATGCAGTATAGCAGTGACACAAGTTAGATGATTTATACCAAAATCTAATCAGCAGCAACTTATGTTAACTTGTAACTCAATCTGAAGTTTGATGAAAATATGAACATTTACCTTTTGAGTTTAGAGCTATTGCTGAAATTGAGAAAAAAATCTGCATAGCAGCATTACCTGTTGGGCGATTTAAACCAAAAGCTAATCCTATCAGTTATGTCAGAAACTATTTCAATCGGAAGTTTGATGAAAATTCATGGATTAGTTCTTGATATACAACTATTAAGGAAATTGTGAAAAATGCAGCATAGCAGGGCCACCTACTGGGCGATTAACACCAAAAGTTAAAGACGCTAATTTATATCACAAACTAACTGAATCTAATATTTTATGAAGTTCCATTCATTATTTTTAGAGATATAGCGCCTATAAAATTTGGGTCACATTCAGATAGGCAGAACCACAGACTCGAATATAGACATTTTGTAAAAATATGTTTTTGGGGTATCTCTGACTCCTAAAACGTGTTAATCCGTCGAAAAGTGGAATTCGAATATTTTAACGAATCCAATACTTTCGTCTTGTAAAGATAAAAGTAAAAATTGATTAAAAAAAAAAAAAAAAGAATCTTAAAGAAACCAATTTTACAGACTTTGTAAGTCGTACAAACTAAAGATACGATACATTACGTATGTCATTTGTCAAGCTCAGTAAACTCTCCTTTTATATGAAAACTAGCAGACTTCGCCCGCTACGCTGGTCAGTTTTTCTAAAGAAACATTGAATCAAACGAAATTTTCATATCATATTAATTTTTAGTTTTATATCATATTTTAGACTGTCTGTCATCAGTGAAAAGTCAGTCATCTAAACGGAAAGTTCGATGTTAGTCACCGATGAATGAAGTAACGGTCAACGTGTTAACACTTTTAATCACATAAAAATTCATTCAGCGGAACCTTTAAAATAAAGCCACCTTTTGTGATTGGGTACATCTGATTTCAAACATCCCCATAACTAAAATATGTTATGAGTTGAAAAATAACTAAAAAATCCGATTTTTAAGGAATTTTTTAAAAGTTCGGTCTTTTTTTTTAACCCCCTTAGTGGGTGGAATTTTCGAAAATTTCTTCTTAGCGGCACTCGACGTTATAAGAAGTATTTTTACCCCAATTTTCAAGATTGTTGGTTCGGTAGATTTTTTTGTGCTGTGATTAATACGAAATCCAGACTTTCTTTTATATATATAGATAAGGATTGAAAAATTTGAGGTTTTGGCGCCGAAGACATCGCCAAATTAGGAAAATTTGAAGTATCTCACGAACTACTGGGTTTTAAATAATTTGCTTAGTACCATTCGATTCAGCATGAAAAATTGCACTTAAATTTGTTATCAGTTGAAAAATAACTACAAAATCCGATTTCTAAGGAATTTTTTAAAAGTTCGTTCTTTTTTTTATTCTCCTTTGGGGTGGAATTTTCGAAAATCCCTTCTTAGCGGCACTCGACGTTATAAGAAGTATTTTTACTCCAATTTTCAAGATTGTTGGTTCGGTAGATTTTTTTGTGCTGTGATTAATACGAAATCCAGACTTTCTTTTATATATATAGATTGAATATTTATTATTAAGCTATTGCGTGTATTCTTCTGTTATACCACACCATATTTCCATAATAGCTTTTTTTTAAAACACTTTCCAACAAAGTTGAAAAGTGTTTATGCATTCGGTTTGTCTAGCCGTCTGGCCGCGCTCTAACTCCCGTAAATATACTCGGATTGCTCTGAAATTTTTATATGTTATTGATGTTTATCCTAGCACGAACCCTATTGAAAATGAAGTTTCTGCTATGATTAGTTTATTTACAGGGATAGTCAAAAATTTTCCGATACATTACGGCCAATGGGAAAAAATCGTTTCAAATGAATTTTAAAGGTGTAACACCCTGTTAAACTTACTCAAATTTACATGGATTCGCAAAGTGCACTAAAATACGTATTCTTAAAATATGCTGTCAAAATAATAGTTGTTATTCATTTACAGGGCCACTCAAAAGAATTCCATTACACAATAACAAAAAAGGGAATTGTTTGCGATATATTTTAATAATCTTAAATGGTTTCAAGTATCATAAAATTGATATACCCCGCTAAAACTTAATATTTAACGCATAATGTGAAGTGCATAGCTTTTACAGGGACACACAAAATATTTCAAATCTTATATTTTTATCCGAAATACTGTGTATTACCGATGATAGCTGATGGATTGTTGAAATGCATTTTCAATTATGATATGCGCTTTTAAGTTTTAAAAATGTAAATGTCTGCAAATTATATGATGTATATAAATGTTATAGTTGATATACAGGGTTACACAAAAGCGCACATAAGGGTTACTGAATATGAGAGTAATTAACTTAAAGGTGGTAGTTATGCATTTTTACGTTGAACTGTTTTCAGTTTACTAAGAAATGTTTGTAGAATATGGATAAAATGATATACAAGGTCACGCAAAGAATTAGATACATGGTTACCCATAGGTAATAATTTCTGGAAATGTGATTTAAGTAGCTTTAAGAATGTGTTTGTTTGAACTAAATTTTAACAAAATACTGGCGTGTAGTAAAGATACTGGATAAATTACAGGGCTGAACAAAAGTATTGGAGTATTTTCCATCTATTAGAATAAAGTGCTGCCTGAGAAATTTCAGCCAGTTAGGCATTTTCTTGCTAAACTAAATTTTCCCATTATATTATATTATATATATATATCAACCGACCGATCAAATACAGGGCTGTTCAAAAGTATTTCAATACATATTTGTCTATGGACAGTAGCTACTTATTTCCCTAAATGACAAAATTTTGTTAAAGATTTCAGGAAGCGTTGGAAAGTGTTTCATAATCTATGCTTAACGCATGATTTTTCTTACTTGTTTCTCTTGGAATTATTTTTATAAAGGGCCAAACGATCCAACCGAGGATTCCCCGGGTCCACATGCCCAATATGCAGAACGTTGGCGAAAATCTTCTTTTTAACTTTAATCACTTTTTATATTTGATCACTATATGATTATTTGATCACTAAATTTCTTAATAAAATTATTAATGTTGTAAGGAAACCACGAAGTTTAAATAAAGCAAATAATTTTAGCATTATTTTATAAGCGACTTTTGTCGTATTTATTTATTTATTATTATTATTTTGCTTATTTATAGCTATTTATTCCTGTATTAATTTCCTCATTTCAGTCCGGGATGTTATGTGATTTTAGAAAAACCTGAAGATAAGTGTACAAACGGTGCCTGTGAAATAGGAAGCGGGATGAAATGTTCACCCCCTGAAGAAATGTACGATATCGCGATATCATTGACTGATGAAACTGCCAATCTGGATAAATGTTTATTAAGTGGACAAGTGGCTGAAAACCTGCTGGGAGTAAATGTAATTATATTTCATTATTACTACTTATCGGTACTTGATATACTGTAATAAAGAAAAAGTGGTACAGTAGAACCCCGCTAATACGGACCCCGTTAATCTGGATCGGCTTGGTAATTCTTTTTCATCTTTGAGAAGCGATTAGCTAATTTCCATAACATTAATTTGTTTCATCGTCGTATTCTGAATAAAAAAACCTTTTTATGAAATTTTTTTGAAAGAGTACCTTAAGGGTGTTCTTAAATCAAAAAGGACAGCTTTGTGACACATGCTTTAATTTATTTTTTGTTCGGAAATGCATGAAACTAGCATGTGTTATTATTCAGAAACTGTCTAATTGCACTCAATTTTTTGTTTAAAAAAAAAAAAACACACACAATAGATTTTTTATAACAGGCCTTCAAAGTTGACACTTTTGAGCATATTTCCCGACGAAAGCAGAAAAAACGGTCAAAAAGGAGGAGAAAAACGGGTGATTGCGTCATCGAAATAGCTTATAACTCGATAAGTAATTTTACTATCATAAAATGGAAAAATAAGTTCAATTCGAAATCGCTTCCATAGTCAGGCATTCAAATTTTATATCTTTCTGTTAAAATATGAATTTGTAAATGTGTCAAAACGTTTTTCGCTTGTTGAGCGGATCAGTTAAGAACACCCTTAAGCTTTCTTATTTAACCTTTTTTTTAAACTACACTCAACGAATTACCTATGCTCAAGCGGATGCGCGACCGTACGGCTCGCAAAAAGTATAGAAAATTACAAACTTTTTTATTACAACGTAAACAGATCCCAATGCCTGTAAATATTCAATAAGTTTAACATAAAGGTGATTTTCTGTAAGTATGTTTTATTTTATTTTATTTTTTTCTAATTCTCCGGATAATCCGGATTGGGTCTGGCCCCAATTAAACCGAATTATCGGGGTTTTACTGTATTTCTTAATTCTTCTACCGACCAAAAAACAATCCCCAAACTTTAAAATTAACCGCTACCCTGTTTTGCCGGTACGACGTACGGGCAACTTGTTTTTGCCAATCATGATTTTCCCATCCATGTACGGACATCCATATTCCAATCATAATTTATTATTCGCATCAATAAAATTTTTTTTGTAAATTTTGCTTTATTTAATCCGACAATTTTTCTGATTCAATTAGGCAAAAATATCTGTTTTGAAAAACCGGTGACAAAAGATTAAAAGTTCTGTAAAAAATATGAAAAAAAAAAAAAAGAAAAAAAGAAAGAAAGAAAGAAACAGATTGTCGCTTATTTCCCATTCACTTCATATTAAACACGATATACGTGTTTAAGTCATCAAGTTACTTTTAATCAACTTTTTATTTGTATATTTATTAATTTATTTGTTTTTTTTTTTTTTTTCGTTATTTAAAATAAATTACGTCAATTTGTATAATTTCGCGAATGTGGTCCACGGCATAATCAAGTAGTACCTAAAAGTTCTATCCCTCAAATGCTCATTTTTGTCCTGGGCCTTGTTAGATTACCTTCTATCAACTTTTCCCTTTTTCAAGACACATTTTTAAAAGAATTTTATGGCATTAAACAAATGACAAAAATACTTAAATATTATTACATTATTATTATATGTCATATAAAATATTATTGTAACAAGTATTTATTAATGATGTGTAGTTGTATATGTTGCAGTTTCAAGGGAAGCCGTTGACTGATCAACTTATACAAAGCTGGTGTTAATATATTTTATTACACTCACAGGTCCGTCTATACATTAAAAAAAAAAAAAAAAAAAAAATTGCTTGATTAACCCGTCGACCAAAAACATATCGCCAAACTATATGACTAAATACTACTAACAGATGTATGTTCGTAAATGCCACATTCACCTGACACTAAACGCATTGCACTTATTTGCTATGTCATCAAGTTATTTTTAATTCAGCGTTTTATTTGTATTTTTATAAATGTTTGCTAATTTTAAATAATTTATTTGTCCTATTATTATTTAAAATAAAAATTATGCCAGTTTGTATAATTTGGCGAAATTGGTCAATGAGATTAATCAGAATGAAAAGTTCAGACAGAAATTAACGTAAATCATATTTATATACTGTAGCAAAAATGAATAATTTAAAAATACCATACGCATTAAAAAAATCGATCATGATAAAATATATTTAAACGTGATTAATTAATGTGGTGGTAAATTGGGATAGGTGATATTACTCGATAAGACGAACCATTTCGTTCAGAAAACCAGGATAGTAATCCACTAATTCTCTCAAAATACAGAATGCCCGGTCTTTCAATCGATTACACATTTTCGTCTTTAACTTTAACAACAATGAAGATAATTTAGCCTTTTCCAGCGCGGAATAAAACTGCTTCAAATAATCAACTTCCACCAGAATTTATAAACGAACTTATTAGAAAATAGAAACTTGCTAATTTGCAGATATGTTTGCAAAATAAAAATATTAATTAAATAGTTTGGTGCTAGTAAAATTAAAATTCGATGTCCATTTTTAGGAACACTGCGCCGAAAAGGGTTAATAAAAATTTCAAAGAACTTATTTCGTTTTGCGTATAAGATAACATTATAAAATGGGTGTTCTTAACCCTTTCGTGGTTATAAGCGCGTATACGCGCCCAGAATACCACTTAATTTGAATTGCGAAATACCATACTGACACCAGAATTTTTAAATGAAAATTTTAATTTTACAAAGAACGTAAAAAAAACATTTATGTAATATGAAATAAATTTGTTTTTAAATTCCGGTGTCATTCAATCATTTTAGTATTTTATGAATAGAAGTGCTTTAACCGTCAAAGGGTTAAATCAAAAAGGGCAACTTTGTGACACATGCATTAATTTATTTTTGTTCGGAAATGCATGAAAATAGCAGGTGTTGTTATTCAGAAACTCTCTAATTGCACTCATTCTTTCGTTTTAAAAAAAAACACAATAGATTTTTCATAAAAAGCCTTCAAAGTTGACACTTTTGAGCATACTTCCCGACGAAAGCAGAAAAACCGGTCGAAAAGGAGGAGAAAAACGGGTGATTGCGTCATCGAAATAGCTTATAACTCGATAAGTAATTTAATTATCATAAAATGGAAAAATAAATTCAATTCGAAATCGCTTTCATAGTTAGGCATTAAAATTTTATAACTTTCTGTTAAAAAATGAATTTGTAAATGTGTCAAAACGTTTTTCGCTTGTTGAGCGGATCAGTTAAGAACACCCTTAAGTGACACAGCACACACTCTGAACCTTATTTGGAAATGTAGAATATTTTAACTTGACTTTCTTTATTTTGCCCGAAATGTGCTAATGTTGTATCAATATCAAATACAAGTTCACCAGAAATAAATGTCCCAATCTGAAAATTTAATAATTCATTAACTAAAATAAATATTAATATGAAATGATTGACATTTACATCGAGAGGCTTTTAAATTTCATGTACTGTACATGTAAAGATGTTTGAATTTCCATCAATAGATGGCGCTACACCGTTTCAAACATTAAGAATGCTCAGATAAATTAAAAAAAAAAAAAAAAAAAAAAAAAAAAAAAATTCTTTTGCGTTATGATCGCAGAATAAATACAGTAAAACCCCGATAATTCTGATTAGTTGGGATCAGACCCAATCCGGTTTATCCGGAGAATTAGAAAAAAAATGAAATAAAATAAAGCTTACTTACAGAAAATCACCTTTATGTTTAACTTACTGATTATTTACAGACAGTAAAAATGTTTACTTTGTAATAAAAAAGTTTGTAATTTTTTGCTGTGCCAATTTTCTATACCTTTTGCGAGCCATACGGTCACGCATCCGCTTGAGCATAAGTAGTTCGTTGGCTGTAGTTTATATAAGAGTTTAAATAAGAAAAAGCTTAAGGTATTCTCCCGAAAAGATTTCAGAAAAAAGTTTTTTTTTTTTTTTTTTCAGAATACGACGATGATATAAGTTAATATTATAGAAATTAGACAAATCGCTTCTCAAACTTGAAAAAAAAAAATGACTAAACCGATCCGGATTAACGGGGTCCGAATTAGCGGGGTTCTACTGTAATACAACTTGAGATTTTTTCAAAATGCAATTTAGCTGATTTACATGCTAGTTTAAGCATTATTATAGTTTGAAATGGTGCAGCGCCATCTAATGATGTAAAGTTGAACTATTTTTACATTTACAGTACATGAAATTTAAGACCCATCAGATTTAAATGTCTTACATTTCACATTCATACATTGTATAGTTAATGAATTATTCAATTTTCAAATTGTGACGTTTATGTTTGGTTGCCCTGTATGTGGACACCATCTGTGTACAAAATGCACTGACCTCGAGATATTTTATATTTAAAAATATTTCTGATACAGTGTACTTTGTCACTTATCTAATGCTAAAAACTTTCATAGGATTTCGTATTAAAAAAAATCCTTGCATTGATATGTTTATTTATTTTTTTGGTCATTATATTAAGTGAATATAGATAAATATAAAATGCATGGATGGATATTTTTTCCTCAGAATATTTTGCAGTTAAAATATTACTTCCTACCTACGCATCATAACAGTGTTTAATTATTGTTATTATTACTATTGTTGTTGTTATCATTATTATTATTAAGAATTGATTTATTTCTTTTTTCAAATAGGTTAAAGGTTTCAATGGATTATCTTCTGAAGAAAAAACAGCAATTAAATGGAAGTTTCTATTTCAACGATTTTATGTCCACTTTAAAGTAATCTTTATTAATTATCTTTAATACATTTAATTTGAATTTTCTAATCTAAAGTTTACTCACTTAAATCTCTTGATATTCTCTTATTAAATTACTGGTGTCTTAGTACTCGGGATACATTGAATATTATTTTTAAAAAAATTCTTGTTTCAGTCAGTATCTGCACGTTGAAATGATACTATATGTCTATAAATTTATGAATTCATTTATGTTTTAGATTTAATAGAGAAGAAGGTCTAAATATGGACTACATGTTTAAATTGCTGTCGGATCAAATCAACTTATGCTTATTACTTTCAAGATGTTAATGAGCCTAAAACATCAAAGAATTAAGACAGGAATGCGAAAAATGCTTACAATATTTTGTGTATTTTACATCAATTTAAGTCCCCAGTCAGGGGCGTATTTAAGTAGAATTCATTAGGGGGGCGTAAATGATAATTTTGCCGACTAACTTAAAATATATATGTTTATATCTTTAAAAGTATGTTTCTGTATTTGTATATATGCATCGACCGGATGTCCTAAAATTGACTGACTGATTTTAAAACTCAGTAACTTGCAAATTGTGGTAGCTGTAAAATTAAATTCCTACAAGAGTGTTATGTAAGAATGTAAGATAGCAGGAGTTTTTTACCGCGATTCTCCATCTATGTATATAAAAGAAAGTCTGGATTTCGTATTAATCACAGCATAAAAAAATCTACCGAACCTATAATCTTGAAAATTGGGGTAAAAATACTTCTGATAACATCGAGTGCCGCTAAGAAGGGATTTTCGAAAATTCCACCCCTAAGGGGGTTAAATAAAGGAACGAACTTTAAAAAAATTCCTTAAAAATCGGCTTTTGTAGTTATTTTTCAACTGTTAACATATTTTAGTGTATTTTTTCATGCTGAATCGAATGGTACCAAGCAAATTCCTTTAAGTTCAGTAGTTCGCGAGATACTTCACATTTTCCTGATTTGGCGGTGTCTTCGGCGCAAAAACCTAAAATTTTCAATCCTTATCTATATATATAAAAGAAAGTCTGTATTTCGTATTAATCACAGCATAAAAAAAATCTGCCGAACCTATAATCTTGAAAATTGGGGTAAAAATACTTCTGATAACATCGAGTGCCGCTAAGAAGGGATTTTCGGAAATTCCACCCCTAAGGGGGTTAAAAAAAAGAACGAACTTTTAAGAAATTCCTTAAAAATTGGCTTTCGTAGTTATTTTTCAACTGATAACATATTTTAGTGTACTTTATCATGCAGAATCGAATGGTACCAAGCAAATTCCTTTAAGTTCAGTAGTTCGCGAGATACTTCACATTTTCCTGATTTGGCGGTGTCTTCGGCGCAAAAACCTGAAATATTCAATCCTTATCTATATATATAAAAGAAAGTCTGGATTTCGTATTAATCACAGCATAAAAAAATCTACCGAACCTATAATCTTGAAAATTGGGGTAAAAATACTTCTGATAACATCGAGTGCCGCTAAGAAGGCATTTTCGAAAATTCCACCCCTAAGGGGGTTAAAAAAAAAAAAAAACTTTTAAGAAATTCCTTAAAAATTGGCTTTTGTAGTTATTTTTCAACTGATAACATATTTCAGTGTATTTTTTCATGCTGAATCGAATGGTACTAAGCAAATTCTTTTAAGTTCAGTAGTTCGCCAGATACTTCACATTTTCCTGATTTAGCGGTGTCTTCGGCGCAAAAACCTAAAATTTTCAATCCTTATCTATATATATAAAAGAAAGTCTGTATTTCGTATTAATCACAGCATAAAAAAAAATCTGCCGAACCTATAATCTTGAAAATTGGGGTAAAAATACTTCTGATAACATCGAGTGCCGCTAAGAAGGGATTTTCGAAAATTCCACCCCTAAGGGGGTTAAATAAAGGAACGAACTTTTAAAAAATTCCTTAAAAATCGGCTTTCGTAGTTATTTTTCAACTGATAACATATTTTAGTGCATTTTTTCATGCTGAATCGAATGGTACCAAGCAAATTATTTTAAGTTCAGTAGTTCGCGAGATACTTCACATTTTCCTGATTTGGCGGTGTCTTCGGCGCAAAAACCTAAAATTTTCAATCCTTATCTATACTAATAAAAGAACAAAACGCTCTGTCTGTGTGTGTGTCTGTGTGTGTGTCTGCGATGGCTAGCAAAATCTACAGCACGTACAAAGCTCAAAATTTTTTTGAGAGTAGCCCAATATCTCTCCTGATGCACCTGAGCTTCAGAATTTCAAAATTCCAATTATTAACTGAGTAATTAATTAAAATCAAGAGGTCACTCTCATAAAAAATCATCTTTTTCCCAATTTTTTTCTCTTTCATTTGTTTACGGTTGGTTGGTTGTGTAAAAATTTTCGCAGAAGTAATAAGAAAGCTGAGACAGAATTAAAGAAACCCATGGAGGAATAAGATAAGTGGAGGTGAAGTAAGCTCAAAAAAGGTTTGCGATATGAAACCATTTATCGCTCAAATTTAATGTGGCAAACAAAAGGACGTGGAAGAGATTTTGTATTATAAGACGAATTGAAAGAAATGAATTACAGTTGAAGCATATTTCAAGAGGAAATAGCAAATTTTTAAAATGGTCTTCGTTCTATTATTATTTATTAGAATAAATATTCGCTTTTAAAATGAAGGAAATTGGAAAATAGCAATAATTAAATATCAAATTAAAATTAAATAAGATATTGAAAACATTTAATACGAATTAAAAATTGTATAACTAAAAGTTTTCTTCATTAATGTAATTTTCAATACTTTATAACGTAGATGAAAAATGTTTATGACTTAATAATTGCATGTAAATAAATATTTAAAATATAATGATGAAAACATTCTTTTAAAATCATGTATGAAAACTTAAGTAATAAATATTAATCTAAAATATAAATTTCTGACTGCAGACGATTTTAATGTACTAACAAAATAATGTTATATTTTCAAGCAAAACGTTAAAATAATTTTCTATATTGATATTTAAAACACATATGATAAAATAATTAATAAATTTTTACCGGTGAAGCGATAAATTAGTTCTTTTTTTAAAAACGAGAGAAAAAAAAATACAGGTTTAAACCTGTTTCAATTGATAGCGAAATTTTAAAATGGAGGGCCAAAATCACAGTCCGGTGAAATCCAAACACCTCATTGGTCATTGAGCCGCGTCCTTTTCAGGGAACAATCTCTTAGCAGTTGGGTAAATGTTGTCATACTCCTTTTTCCGAGAAAAAATTGAAGTAAATCTTATCTCTTTTCATTTATAATCTAAATTTTTCACTCTCATTTTATAAAATGGCATCAAAATATCTTAATTGAGTTAATTTCGATGGTTTATCTTAAATAAGAACAGACGGTAACAATCGCTTAAAAAATACTTTCCCCCTCACCTTTTTCAAATGGAGAAACAAGTTCGTGATTTTCACCCTTACCACTCGACCAATGGGGTGGCTGGATTTCACTTGACTGTGATTTTGGCCCTTCATTTTAAAATTTCGCCAATTGATAGGCGTGTCAAAGCACGTGCTTTTGTTGGTACTTAATTGGACTTAATGTAGGGTTACATCTTAAGCATCATCTCCAGAGATAATACCTCCACTCTATTAATTTCTTTTTACTCTATGAAAGAAACCAATTTGAGATTTTGACATTTCAAAAGTGACTGTTTTTTTCCCAAAGACCTTTTAAAATTCATAGACTGGCAAAATGTCAGTTTAACTTAGGATTTTTGAACATAGCTATTACGTCAGATCGTTGGTACTTCGTACATTAGAATGTATTTGTGGTTGGCTATGTTGCAGTTAATATATGTATATGTATATATGAGGCTTTTTTAGCAGTTTTTTTAAATCATTCATTAAATTTGAATGCATTTATTTAAGTTAAAATTTTATTAAGACTTTAATTTGTTTTTAAAACAAAAATGAAATGGCTCTTTGACGTACAATTTTTCGAATAGGCAGACGATTCATACACAGTAATAAATTATCAAATAGCAAAATAAATTATATATAAAAAATAGTCACTAAAAGAATAGTAGCAAAACATAATGTTTAGGCGTATTAACACATAACCCGATCCCAACCAGAAAAAAACAGACTATACTCCGATCCAAGCAAGACAAAAATTTCATGAGCATAAACGCGACCCGAACCTAAAAATTCCATTTGAAAAAAAACTATGGATTTGATATTTGACCCGAATCAAATCTGAATCCCACAAAAATATTCAAATGAAGCATACCCCAATTCGATCAAAGAAAAATAATGTTCGTGTATATGCAACCCGAACCCGAACCTAAAATTTTTCTCTGAAAAAACCCAAAAAATGACCAGAACGAAACCTGAAATCGATAAAAATATTCCAAAGAACTATAACCTGATAAGAGCAAGACAAAAAAACTTCCATGAACATAAACCTGACTCGAACCTAAAAAATTCCATTTGAAAAAAAAGCCTGAAGTTTTATGCAAACTACATCTGAATCCGATCAAAATATTCGAAAAAACCATAACCGGATTCAAATAAGAGAAAATAATTTTCGTGGACATGAAACCGATCGGAACCTAAAATTCCATTTGAAAAAAATACCTGAAATTTGAATCGACAAAAATATTCCACAGAACCATACCCGGACCTGAACAAGACAAAAAAATTTCCATGAACATGAACCCAATCCGAACCTAAAAAATGAACTAAATCTGAATCTGACAAAAATATTCCAGAGAAGCATATCCTTATTCGAACAATGCAGAATAATTTCCGTTGATGCGCAACCCAACCTGAACCTAAAAATTCCATTAAAAAGCCGAAATCTGAATTGAACGACATCTGAACCCGAAAAAAATATTCCAAAGAACCAAAACCCGATCCGAGCAAGACAAAATAATTTCCCTGGACATGAATCCAACCAGAACCTTAAAAATCAATTTAAAAAAAAAATACCTGAAATCTGAATCGAACCAAATCTGAATCCGACGAAAATAGTCCAAATAACTATAACCAGATACGAACAAGACAATATAATTTCCATGGACATAATCCCCATTCCAAACCAAAAAATTTGTAAAAAAAAGAAAAAAAAATCCCGAAATTTGAACCAAACTTAATCTGAACCTAACAAAAATATTTCAGTGAAGTATAACCTCATTGGAACTAGGTAAAATAATTTCCATATAAGTACAACCCGACCCGAACTTTAAAATCCCATTTGAAGGGGAAAAAAAAACCCCACGAAATCTGAATTGAACCGAATCTAAACTGAACACAAATATTTCACACAATCATAACCGTATCCGAAGAAGACAAAATAATTTCCATGAACATGAATCCAATCCGAACCTAAAATTCGGATGTTCTACAAAACATAATGCGCTCCGTAGCGGTGGAAAGTGAAACTAAGTACTTAGCGCGAGATGGTTAAAATATTTTGTTTATAGTTAATGTTAAATTAGAACTAGGTTACGGTTAGATAACAGTTAGGTTGCAATTACGTTCCGGTGACCCTTTTGTTATTTTATTTTCCGGTTAGGTTACAATTAGGTCATGGTTAAGTTACAGTTAGGTTAAGGTTAATTTGCGGTTAGGTTGTGGTTAGATTATGGGTAGGTTATGATTAGGTGACGGCCAAGTTACATTTATGGTATATTTAACTTGCAGTTAGGTTACTGTTAAGATACAGCTAAGTTACAGACAAGTTATGATTCCGATACAATTAGGTTACGGTTAGGATTTTGTTCATAGAATGAACATTACGCATGTTTGATAAAAAATATACACCTATTTTTGTAAAATGGCTCTGAATTTATAATATTATATACTAACCTTTTAGCGAATCATCGAGAATCGATTTCATTCACGGTATAGTCAGATTTAAGAGTGATATATAATTAGTTTGAAATTCAAAATATTTCACTTGGGATATCTATGTGAAAAAAGTATTTAGTTAAGTCACTTAACAGTAATTTTAAGGATAAATATCAACACGAAATCGTTGGACACATATTCCCTCCTGCGTTTCCCATTGCAGTCATTTTAGGTATTTTTGCAGCTAAATATTAGTTTTTTAAAAAACCAATTTTTGACACAGTCAGGGGGCACGTATTTAATATAATGTACACTGTAAAAAATTTGACCCTTTTGCTGTATCATCACTCCCCCGCTTTTATAGAATATATCTCTTTTGACCTATGACAATGCTCCAAAATAGGCTGAAGTAATCATTTTCTATAAAAGCGGTGGAGTGACGATGCAGCAAAAGGGTCAAATTCTTAACAGTGTATTAACACATATTTTGAGTTGAAGATAAAATCATAAAAATTTCAAGTTCGTTTAACATTATTATAACGGACCCGGGCAACGCCGGGCGGGTCAGCTAGTTTTAATTTAAAATAGCGGGGATAGATGGTACTGTTAGCAACAGGCGCTAAATCTGAGCCCTTTTGGCCTCTTTTCTCAATTCTGGTGTGAAAGAAAAAGATTAAATATATGCAGTGGACTCCTAATAACAAAATTACATTGGTAACGGAGAGTCATTTCATATATTTAATCTCCTTTTGTCGGAACAAGACTGAGAGTGAAGAGAAACAAAATATCGGCCCCCAATTTAACAACCATTGCTAGCAATGTCATGTATTTCTTCTATTTTAAACTTAAGTCGAGAAACGCTGTAAAAAACACTTCTCACATCTTGCCTAACCCTTCTGCAAATATTTTTTAAATAGCTGCGACCATTTGTAAGTTATTGAATTTTTAAATCAGTTAATTCATTTTAAGACACCCTGTATGTTCTATATAAAATTCAACATTATTAACCCACCGAGATTAACTCATTAGTGCCTAGCGTCCCTTTTTAGGGACAATTACAAAAAAGACAAAAAAGCACTTTTCACACCAGCAAATAGAAAGATAAATAAGTACTATTTTTTAAGAGATCTCAATAAATTAAGATCAAAGTTATTCTTCTTTTAAAAGTGGTGGAAAACCCAAAAATTTCATTTTTATTGAAGAAAATAATTTGGGCATTAATAGATTAAATTTTTCACTTTAAAACATCGAATATTTTACACTTATTGAGGAGACTATAAGATATATTTAAAGATGGACATTCTATACTACCCCTTACGTTATATTGCTATAAATATTCCAGTTGCGTATTTTCATATTAATGAAAATTTGTTTACTTTATTGCTGATAGTACAGCAGGAAATTCGAATCCAAATTAATTAAACAAGTTGAAATTTTTTAGTAAGAAGTTACTTGGAATTTATTTACAGTAAACTTATTTATATTAAAAAGGATTAAATCAAAATTTATTTTATTACTCTTCCTAGGTCGGGCTGGGAGAGGGACTTACTTTTTTTCCTGAAAGATCGGACCAGGCCGGGCCTAATTTATTTTTTCCGTACCGAGTCGGGACTGATTTCATTCTTCTTAGCCTTCACGGGCCAAAATATTTTGTCCCAGTTTTGAGCCAGCCTATATGAAAATCATTGTCTCGGCGTAGCCAGGTCTGTTGAAAGATCAGTAAAATTTGGCCTGAGCCAAAAATTTTTGCAAAAAAAGCATACAGTTTAAAATCGCCTTTATTCTTCAATTAAATATAAAAATTTATTCTTTTTAAAGAATCGTAGATTTCTAAACTCATTAAAATGTAGTAAAATGTATAAAAAAGTATTTGCCTATGGCAGAATAATGTTTTAAATTGAAAATTGCGTTTCATCCATACAAAATTAATGCAATAATATGTGAGGGTAAAATATAATACATTTTTATACCTGCTAAGAAGGAAACATGTCTATAACGATTTTTTTCTTTCCTATGCGATTCCGTTTTAGAAGATTTTACTGTATACCATTTTAAAGATATTTATATCTCCAATACATGGAATACGGATCAATAGTATTAAGGATAACTGAAACATTTACATACAACAAACAGCGGTTCATTTTTAACATAAACTACGTCATTTCTATATAAATGAAGATCATAAACGTTAGAAAAATTCTAAGGTATTTTTTTTTAATCAGAACTTCTCCATTCAAGTAAAAATCACTATTTAGTAGAAATTCAATCGGACTGAGTTGGAATTTTGAGGCCGGTTTCGGGTGAAATTCCAACTTCTTTTTAGGGCCGGGGCAAGATTTTTTTCAAACAGGTCGAGCCTGAAAATTATGGCCCGTGTGGATCTCTATCTCTAGTCTCTAAAAGGGATAAAAAAAAGCATTTTATCCAACAGACAGGTCAATTTTTCAATAATCGGCTTTAGACGTAAATAATCGACTAAATGATTCAATTATTCAACCCATTTCATTGAACTTTACCTATGTCACATCAGCTGCGGATATCTAGAAAATAAACAAACACCATCAGACTGAGAATCAGCTGCACGGATCATCACCACATCGAATTGACGGCTGAATTTTCAATATTCGCATGTTAAAATGCAACTGGTCTGCCAAAGTCATTCTTAGTGCCACCTGCAGACCTGATTTTCGTCAATGATCGATAAGTTTGGTCCGTTTATATTTATAGTACACAGCCCCGCCCTGCGCGATCTAGCCCAATTCAATTTCTGTAAGAGAAAAAAATCACAATTTTGTCTTAACTACAATTAAGATTCCTTTAACAATATTGCATAAAATATTATATAATATTTATGCAATATTATATAATAAATTTACAGTATATCTTACAGTATATACAGTATATTACGATGCGTTCGCACGACAGAAAGTACATAAAAGCAACATTAATGGCTACTTTTCCTAGTTGTTTTAACATTCAAATAAGGATTCATAATAAATAAATAATAAAAATAATAATAATTTAATTTAGAATACTTTTGAAGCTGTCTAATAAAAAGTAGATTTGTGAAAATATTTCTCCGACATTTATTAAAGTTTTCCCAAAACAAAAGGGCTATTTTTGGACACACTTCTGAATTCATTTATTTTCGGAAATGCATAAGATTGGCAGGTGTTCTCATTAGAAACTATTCAATCGAATGACGTTATTTATTTTTTGGTAAAGGCAATGCATCTTAGATAAAATAGTGTTAAAGAGAGCGTTTTGAAACGAATTTCAAGTTCCGACATCACGAAAAAGGAGAAAAACCTGAAGCCGTAACAAGAATCTTTTATTGTCAACCTTATATATATATATATATATATATATATATATATATATATATAAATTACTATTGGATTCAAAATCGCTTCAACAGTCAGGCTTGTCAGTTTTAAGTCTTTACAGTTAAAAGTAGTTTAAAAATGTGCTGTTTAGCAATACATTTGACCACCTTACGATATATTTCCAAAGATTACTTTAACGGAACATTATCGTTTTTAATATTTTTACAAAACATGTTGTCTGCGCTATACATCCTAAGAACAATTAAGTACAGTTCCAGCCCGTCTCGACTTCACTGAGAAAAAAAGCAAGCTTGATTTCAGCACTACACGAGTCTGCTAAAGAAAAAAGAAACTCAGCTCAGACACCATGCCTGATGCCGACTTCTATGGTGGACATGCAACATTTCTGTATTGATTTATCAAACTAGCATCGGTTCATGACGAACATTTACACTTATTCTCCCGAAAATCATATTCATTGAAACTAGCCAATATTTTACCGGTTTTGCTTACTCTTTTAGATCGGGCCGGCAGGCCCACTAATTTTTTTTTTACCGGCCTAGCTGGTCCGTTTAATTTATTTGCTGGCATGGCCCGTATTTTTCGTTTATCAGCCCGTTGATAAAAATGTCTTAATTCTGCCGACCCGACCCGTTTGAAAATTGTCTTTATTTCGACTGGCCGACTGCGGGCCTCGGATCAAGCCCGGGCCCGTGCAAGTCCCTATCTTGTACCCTAAGATATGAAAAACATAGACGACTGGGAGCAGGAAAACACAGTGATAAA
The DNA here is from genome assembly GCA_964019185.1 of Maratus speculifer. NCBI lineage: Eukaryota > Metazoa > Arthropoda > Arachnida > Araneae > Salticidae > Maratus > Maratus speculifer. Next base: position 305,257,265 of record OZ025295.1, on the reverse strand, counting down.
TCTTCCAATTGACCACTAAAATAGAGTTTTTGACAGTTGTTTCCAGCAAGTTATGGCTTTGGCAGATCAGTTGCATTTTAATATGATAATCGAGTTCTGTCCAATCCTAGAATTTTAGCCACAAACTCAATGAGGCCTGTATAGTGGCTTTCCTGTCCAATAAGAATGAAGAACATTTTTACTCAACTTTCCTTTCGTCCAATAAACAGTCTTTTTCGGACGGTACATAGTCGCCGAAGTGTGATTGTTGCCACTCCTGGGTTATGTCCATGCGCACGAAAAAATATGAATATCTTCACCGAAGTCGTCATCATCTTTAATGCTAGTTAATCTACTATTTTTTTTTTTTTTTTTATAGATCTCTCCTCATCTACTGCAAATTCTCAAAAAAACTAGTCTTTCCCGAATTTTTTTTTTTTTTTTTTTTTTTTTTTTTCAAATTATTTTCAGCAGTCACGAGAAGTCGAAAAATGGTGAGGCAAACTTCGGAGTTTCGGAAGAAATCCTTTAGAAAAATACTAAGGAATGGTGTTTTTTAGTGTATGTTTTAAGTAAAAACATGTAAAATTGGAAAAAAAAAACGGGTGTTTTACAGTTGTATCGATTAATACTGACTACCTAGAATTTGCCGACTGTCATCGAAGTTGCCGACATTAGGGGGGCGAGACGCCCCCCTACGCCCCCCAGTAGCTACGCCCCTATCCCCAGTCCCTGCTCGCGAAGACACTCGTGAGCTAATGCTATTCCTATGGCGAGGCATTTTTCTAATAACTCTTTTGTATTTTGACATTTTTAAATAATTTTTTTTTTTTTTTTTTTTTTTTTTTTTTTGCATTGGGTAGCTGAGGTCTGTCTTTATAGCGCACCTTTTTTATTTTGTCGATTTTGGGCACAGATATTTTCTATAAAGTTACTTTCACTTTTAGAACCGGTTTTGAAAGTGAAACGAACTTTATAAAAAATATCTGCATCCAAAATCGATAAAATAAAAAAGGTGCGCTATAAAGACAGACCTCAGCTATCCAATTCAAAAAAAAAAAAAAAAAAAAAAAAAAAAAATTTAAAAATGTCAAAATACAAAAGAGTTATTAGAAAAATGCTTCCCCATAGCAATAGCACTAGCTCGTGAGAGTCTTTACGAGCAGGGACAGGGGCCTTAAGTGGAAAAGCATTAAAATCAGTATAGTTTTTCAATTGGTAGTTATGAGGGGTCTGAATAGAAGACCCCATAATGATAACATTTGTGTAAAAATATAGAAAACAATAATAAAAACAAGCAACAATCTTAAAAAAGCCACTTAAAAAAAAAAAAAAAAAAAAAAAAATTAGTTATAAAATTTTGATTTTATTTGTAGTAATTGCACATGCACTTTTCTACCTGCCTTCATTCTGTGTGTGCCCACATTTGGTGCCAAAAACATTGAACCATGTTTTTTCTTCTTGTGCTTCAGAGAGCGAATTCCTTCATAGAAGATGAAAATTGACTATTGAAGCAAAGAAAAATTAAAGAAGGGGGGGAAGAAAAATCATAAATATGCAAATTCACAAAATACCAAATCCGCTTGAATTTATTATAAATCTTTTTAATATTATCTACAACTTTTATACTGACAAGCTTTTGATATCATTAAGTCTTATAGTAAATAAATAAATAAATAATAGGGGTTTGAAAAAATTTCTGCATTAATATGATTCTGATAAAAGCTCTTACTGGAAAATTAATTTTAAAACTCATCAAAAGCGATCAGATAAAATTGTTAAAATGGGTTTATCTTTAATCTTGATTTAATGTTTGTTGTTTAAATTAGTACTTAACTTTGAAATTCACTGTGCCAGGGTTCCAGTTTTTACCAAAGCCCAAAAAAAGCCAGACGGCTTTTTTTTTTTATTATTATTATTTGGTTTTAACCACTTAAAAAAAAACGTGTTTTATTTTTTTAAAGTTAGTTTGCAACTACTTCATTTTAAACTTAAAATAATTTCTTTATACATTTATAAATATTTTCTACTAAAATCATTATAAATTTCTATAAAATTTGTCAAATAAAAGCCTTTATAACCTCTGGAAAAGAACTATGGAGGTATTATGAGTGAAATATGCATACATATTTCTGGATTTAATATTTACTGCTTGTTTCAAGCATGATATTCAACTGTGAATTGTATTCGACATATCCAACACATTTAAAGATTATATTTAACTAAACAATGGCAAAATGTAATCATCAAAATGGAAACATTCTTACATATTCATATGGAAAGATTAAGCTGTATTATATGATCATTAAATGAACAATATTAAAGAGAAATTATTAGGAAGGATATAATATTTGAGAAGAGTTTAATACATAAGTGGATAAAATAAAAGGAGCAATTAAGAAAAAAAATGTTCACCAAATAAAATTTGTTGAATTGAAATAGTGAAAAGCTACATAAAAAAGTACATATACATGCATATGCTATTTATAATAGTTTATAATAGTGAGAAATAGTATTTTTATTATATGACTTTATGTACGATTTTAAATGTTTATGAGAAATTAAAAAAAAATTGTATATTAATAGCTGTTAAAATTATTTAAATAATAAAACAGTAACTAAAATTTTATAAAGGAGTAAAAATGGAGGGAAGGTGGTATTAAGGGTACAGTGGACTCTCAAAACTAATTTTTTTTAATTTTCAATGAATTTTTTTAAAAATTTCTGAAAATAGTCATATTATATATATACCTCTTATTTCACATTTTTTTAAAAAAATATATATTCAATAGTTTTTGAGATACAGGTTTTTTTTTCTTTAAATTAACAAAAAATGGCAATAATTCAAAATGTTCCATGCGAAACCAGTTTTCACATACTTGTTCAAAAAATTTTCCTAGTAATCCTTTCATACATACAAATAAATGTTACTAAGCATTTTTAGCATATTACTTGTAAAACATAAAAAAAATTTTAACTTAATTTTTTTATTTTTCGTTAAAAAATAATTAAAAGTTCCATATAACTGAAATTTTAAAAGTTTAAATGTGTCTAAACAAGTTTATTTCTAGTAACATTTGTTAACACATACATAGAGAGCATTAAAAAAAAATCAGAAAAATTGGGCATTAAGAATTTTGCATGGAGCATTTTGAAGTCATGAAAACGACGAAAATATTCATTCTGAGAAAAAAAAGGTTTTAGTAACTACAATGGTTATAATTGCTTAATATTTTCCTACGGACAAAGTCTCAATTATATATAAGGGAAATAATATCATTTCTAGTTTATATGTAAGCAGGGCCATCGCTAAGACTTTTTATTGAGGGGGGAGACGGGAGAGGACCTAAAATTGCCAAGTCAAATTTTAATATTTGCCAACTCATTTTACAATTTTGCCAACTTACCACAATTAGAAAATGTAATATAGCCCCTATTTGTTAAAAGGTTAATAATATTCCCAATTAGTTTTGTAATTTTTGCCAATTCTATCAAAAATTGAAAATATATTATAGTTTTTATTAAAATTTTAAAGAAAATTTGCCAACTAAGTTTGTGAATTTGCCAAGTTTAACAACATTCACGAATGTTTGGGGGGGAGGCTCCCCCCATCCCCCCCTTAGCGAGGCCCCTGTATGTAAGTGTTTTGTTTTTATGGTAAATTCACATAAAATGTGTGGCTTCGACAGTAATTCATGCAAAGGACGTAGTATCTGAATTTTAAAAAATCTTATCAAAACTCACATTTTTTATTTTCTGATGAATTTTTTTAAATTTATCTGGAAATACTCATGGTATAAATACCTGTTATTGTACAAATTTTTGTTGAATAAATTAAATAGTTATTGAGAAATAGAATTTTTTTATTTTACACTAAAAAGTTCGGGGACAAAAAGCAATTCCTCTAAATAAATTGAAAACAAACGCTAAAAGAAACAGTTAAAAGTTACAGTTAAAGTATTGTTTTGCGAAATCACAAAATTAATAAGTATTCAGTGCAAAATAATAACATTGAGTAATGTAAAACGAAAAGCTAGGATAAATTATACGGCTGTGAATCGGCGAAAAAGTAAACAATGTGGCATGGCAGAATCAGCTGACTGGACAAAAATGCTTGTAACTCCAGTAAAAGTAGTTGAAATTGAAAAATTCTTTTTGCATTCAATAGCAGGGAGTTCATATATTATTATTATGCTAAAAATGAAAATTCGACAATTTGATGATTTTTTGCAATATTGAAAGTCTACACTACCCTTTTTAAAGGTCGATAAAAACGAGATAAAGCATTTGGTATGACCAATTGAAATTTAGCTGATGTATTTGAACATATAATTCTGATTAGCAGTTTCACTCACGTGTTATTCGCAAACAATCCCCCCCCCCTCTCCTCCGTCTATTCTTATGTAATGAAATTCTTTTGCATGGCTCTGTAAATGAATAATAACCATTATTTTCATTGCATATTTTACAGAATTCATATTTTAGTGCATTTCATAAATGCATATAAATTTGAGAATGTTTGACAGGGCGTAACATTTTAAAAATTTATTTGAAAAGATTTTTTCCCATAGGCCGTAATGTAACGGAAAATTTTTGACTGTCCCTGTAAATAAACTAATCATGGTAGAAACTTCATTTGCAATAGGGTTCGTGCTAGGGTAAAAAAAGCAAATAACTTCCAAAAATTTTATGGCAATCAGAGTATATTTACGAGAGTTAAAGCATGGCCAGACAAACCTAAAACATAAACACTTTGTTGGAAAATGTTAAAAACCACCAGCTTTTTTTTTTTTTTTTTTTTTTTTTTTTTCCCAATTTTAGGTGATTTTTTTGTAACCCTGAGATTTATTTATTTATTTATGTAATAGAATAGTATTGGGTATCACGACATTAAACTTGGACATTTGCATAAGTAAAAAAATCTAATTTTTTAAAATCGTTTTAAAAACTTAAAAATCATTCACTTTCATTTTCCATTAGAAAGCAAATAATTTTTTTTTTTTTTTTTTTTTACATATAGACTCACTTTTTGACAGCTAGAGTGTTCTAAATTGAATTCAACAATTCTCATTTGATAGTGTTGAACATGACGCATTTCAACACAAAAACCTAAAGTTAAAATTTCATTTTAATCCTTTGTGGCTGCTCGAGGTTTCAGCAATTTAATTCATCCTCCTTATGGAACCCCATTGGCTCCTGAAGTCAATTCCTTGTTGGCTTTTTCTCAAATTCTATTTTTTCTTCAGTATTTTATATATACAGTAGACTCCCTGAAATCCGCACAGCTTGGGACCAGATGTTGTGCGAATTTTAGAATTTTACAGATTTCTGGTCATTGCTTTGTTTACATGTTTTAAATCAGTAATTTGAATGTAATTAATAATACAATCTAAATTGTAATGAATGCTTACAATACAATGCATTATAACATTAAAATAAGTAATAAACTAAAATAATAAAAATTTAGATAATTTTTAAAATGATTAAAATATTAAAAACAAAGGTCTAATTAATAATGTATGATTGAGTGTTCATTATAAAGATGAAATGTATTTTTTCTAAGTTATTCATTAAAACTTGCCTCATAAATAATATACAATATTAATTCACATCAAAATAACAAAATTAGGGCGTTTTATTTCAGGCTTAGTGTGTCTTAATAACCAAAAAAGCTTGATTAATACAAAAATATATTCAGTAAGGAGATTATGATTATCATTAATATCAGCAATATCTTGAATTTTTTCAGAAATAAAGTTATTCTTCCTTCACGAAAAACATTAAGTCAGCAATAATAACAAAAATTACACATTAAAATACACATGAAATTGATATAAAACTAAAAAAGTCAAATTTTCTCCATATATCTGAACTGAATGTTTCATTGTTTACATTTGTAAATTATGTGCGGATTTTAGAGAGTTGCAGTTTTTAGGTTTGCAGATTTGAGGGAGTCTACTGTATATAGTTTTATTTTATTCTTTAAGTTATTATTGTGTACAACTTTAATTAAAAAATGAAAAGAAAATGTATGGCTCTAGAATTTATGTGCAAATTACAAAAATATGTTTAACCCTTTCGGGTCCAAATTTATTTCTATTTTGAAAACAAAATTAGATTTTTTTAATAACTTTAATCGTAGCTATCCAAATACTCTTACTGAAGTTTAAAGATTATCTCCTTGTCTGAAATGTAACGAATGTACTCACTGTGTTTTTTGTATACAATTCAATTGCCAATTCATATTTATATAATAGGTCAAGGAAGAGTTTTTGAAGACGTTTGGAAAATGATTACAACAGAATTTGAGAGAGTATTACAACTTTCTAAAGTTTTCTGCGTTTTATAACATATGATTGATTTATGAAAGTAACTTGTATTTTTAATTTAAAGAATAAAATATATGCATAAAATAAAGGAATCGCCAACGGTGCAAAGTTATTTTTGAATTAAGTAAATTTACATTATTAGTATTACCAAATGTCAAGTCATGAATGAAGTCGTAATAAGAATGGCATAGTCATATACTATCATTTCTATATGTGGAATGCAACTAAGTAATTGTTAAGACAAAACAATACTCCATGAAAGACATGTAACTAATATGTATTAATAGTACATCAGACCTGAAAGGATTAAAGTCTATTCATCAACTAACCAATGCCAATTGAAAGTAAACAAAAGCATCGTGATTCTTGTAGGAATTTCACAGTTATTTGCATTGATACAGGTTTAATTTTCTATTTATATGCAGATTCTATTTAATACTTAAGGGGGCTCAAGAATTGAAAGCTTTTTAAAAAATTGATTTTTTTTTTTTTTTTTTTTTTTTTTTTTTTTTTATGATTTAGTTTTATTCAATGAATTCTTAACTCAATGCAAAAAACCGCATAAAAATATTTGCATTTTTTACAGTTATAAGCATTTATGTATCAACACTTTCATAGCTGCACCCACATAATTTCAACTTTAACCCTTTCCGGCACGGGCAAAATCTGTACTAAAATGAGAAATTATTGACTGACACCGGAATTCACAAAGGAATTTTTTAAATATTTTGAATTCCGTAATTTAAGCTTTCATTGTAAAAGCAAAATTTTAGTAAAATATTATTGGTGCCGTTTTCAAATTTGGTATTAAAATTAGGTAGCCCAGACCGGGCACAGTGTGCCGGAAAGGGTTAAGTCGCGTTGTCTCAAAACTTGATAACTAACACCAAGATTTAAAAAAAAAAATTATTTGATGGAATGGCTTAATTTTTTTTTTTTTTTTTTTTTTTTTGCATGCATATAACATTATCTATAGAATGAATTAAGGATATAACTCCCTTAGAAAAAAACTATTAAAAAATCTCTCAAATTTGAAAATTTAAAAAACCCCTAAAAAATACAACTTTTTTTCATTAAAAATACTCAAAATATTAAACTATCTAAAATATATTAATTCATTCTATAGATAATGATGTTATATGCATGCAGGGTTGGTATAAAAACCGGTTTTTTTGAAAAAAACCAAAAAACCGGGTTTTTTTGGTTTAAACCAGGTTTTTTTGGTTTAAACCGGGTTTTTTCAAATCATTGTTTAAATAGCATTTGCAAGAAAAATAATGCGAGTTTTAGAAAGTCATGAGGATTTTTTGTAATTAATAGTTAATGTTAAACATTCACATTAGTATTTATTTTTTTGATAATTAAATAACTAAAGCATAAAAATTTATAATTAAATTATCTTATAAGTTTAGGTTTCTATAGGGAAATATTCATTGTGTGAAAAAAAAATAAAATATTAATTTATTAGTATACTTATATAAACCTTTTAGATAATAATTTAAGAAATAATTATATGCAGGTTGATAATAAAGAACATAGTAAAGGGCAAACGAACATATTTTATTAAATTAACAGAAATAAGCTGAAATAGAAACCATTTTCTTGTGCATAATTTAGAAATTATTTACAGTATTAACATCAACAAATGATTATTAATCTCTTACAATATATATTTACTTAAAAAATATCAATATGCATTTTATTAATGCTAAAAAATACATGTGTATTGACTTACTTGATACATCAACGAATGTAATGCTTACACAAATTGAGACATAGGCTTAGAAAAATTACTTTTTTTTTTTTTTTTTTAATTTTATTATCTCTGCAAGCATCAAGTTACATGGATATTTTTGTTTTGTAAAATTTAATGTATCCTTTTTTTCTTGTTCACATAGTTCACTTTGACTGTATTTTGGTTCAAGCATGTATACCTAAAAGGGCATGGGTGTTAGGGCTATTTTATACCTGGACTAAAAAACTATGAGACTTCTTTATTTACATTTTTTTTTCTCTTTACATTTTTCTTTTTACATTTTTTTTCTTTGAAGACCTGTCCAATTATAAACTGCATTAGTAATGGAGCTTATTACGTTAGATATTATCCAGGGCAACTGCAATAGAATTTAACAGTTTAAACATATCTTCAACATTTCTTTTAAAGTAAAAATTAGGCAGATACAAGCTTTTGAATATTTTTATCAATACATTCCTATTTTCTACACAAATTTTAAGTAAAGTGGGGCAATTTTTAAGGTAAACATCTAAAGCATCTGAAAATGAATCACACCTAGTATTATAAGGAAGAGCTAATTTGACAGCATTTACATTGCATGCAATTTTTACATTTGGCTCTTAAACATGTTTTTGATGTATTTCTTATTCCCTCAAATGAAAACCAGATTATATTTTCCTTTCTTCTAGTTTTAGACATTCTTTTATTTCAATATATATAAGTAGCTTTCTTAAAATAAAATACAATACAAAGTAACTAGAAACAGAAAAAAATAATGTAAAAACTGCAAATCCAATTTAAGAAAAAACAAAGCTTACTAAAACCAATAGCTATGGAACAGAGAAAATTCATAGCCAATCATTCATTAGCATACAGAACAAGAGTAACCAATGGAAAGAATGACTTATGATTATGTCATTATTGATGCTTTGATACATGATACAATCCTTAGTAAATCATAAGGATTCATTGGCTGGCATATGCCATTTTTATATTTTTAAAAAAATAAAAGGTTTAAAAAATAATTAAAACTATCTTTTTTTATCCTCCACAGTTCACTGTAGAAAAATATTTTGCCATGTCAATTTATAGCTAGTAAGAAAAATGAGATTGATTAAAGATGTTTGTCACTTTAAAAATTTAATTTGTCTTAAGCTTTGTTTGTAGCTACACCATAACTTTGATTTTGCACATTTTAATAATGTGTAAAATAAATGAAAACATTAGGAAAAAGGGAAAAAAACCAAGTTTAAAAAAACCAGCATGGTTTTTTTAAAAAAACCACTTGGTTTAAACCATGGTTTAAACCACGGTTTAAACCAGCGTGGTTTAAACCAAACAACCCTGTATGCATGCCCCCCCAAATAAAAAATAAAAAAAAAATTAAGCCATTCCATTAAATAGTTTTTTTTAAATCTTGGTGTTAGTCGTCAAAAATCAAGTTTTGAGAAAACGTGACTTAAAGTTGAAATTATATGGGTGCAGCTATGAAAGTGTTGATACATAAATGCTTATAACTCCGTTAGAAATGCTAATATTTTTATGCGGTTTTTTGCATTGAGTTCAGAATTAATTGAATAATCAAACTAGATCATAAAAAAAAATCTATTTTTTGAAAAGTTTTCAACCCCTGAGCCCCTTTAATGCGTATTCCAGTTCAAACTGCTTATTTTCTAATTTATTTTTAAATGTGTTTTTTCTCTCAAATACACCAAATTGACCAAGTCTCTAATTTAGAAAGTACAGAATGTGCCGTGCTTGTCGATTTTTTGATAAATGTAGAAAATATTGAAAAAAAAACTGTCAAAGTTAATGTTTTGCACCAAATTTTTTTAAGCAGGAGATCTGCGAACGGAAAAAATAGCCATACTGAGAAAATACTTGTTAATAAATTAAATTCTAATGAATTGAGCAAAAAATGAAATCACAGGGTCTGTTATACATCTCTTCAAAGATCACGTCAGCAAGTTTCACATGTTTATTTATAAAAAAAGAGTCTGAAAATTTTTTCTGGGACATTTTCAGACTCATTTTTCACTTAATTCATTAGTGTTAAAACTGTTGCTAGTTTTCGTTTTTTTTCAAAACTAAAAACTAAAACAAAATCACTTCACCTTTTTCATTTACGTATAAAAAACATTTCATATTTATTTACTTAGAACAGGTGTCACAAATAAAAAATTAAAAAGTTCACATGTTTCGGTTCATTCATAAGTAATAATAATAATTCACCGTATTCAATGAATACGGTTCTTATGAATGAACCGAAACATGTCAACTTTTTAATTTTTTATTTGTGACACCTGTTCTAAGTAAATAAATATGAAATGTTTTTTATACGTTAATTCATTAGAATTTAATTTACCAACAAGTATTTTCTCAGTATGACCATTTTTTTGTTCCTAGATCTCCTGCTTCGGAAAATTCGGTTCAAAATGCCAACTTTCACAGCCTTTTTTGCAATATTTTCTGCCTTTATCAAAAAATCGATTAGTTCAGCACATTAAGTCGCTTCTAATTAAGAAAATTTGCCACTTTGATGCGTTTGAAAGAAAAAATGAATTTAAAATTAAATCGGAAAGTAAGCAGTTTTGAGATGAATACACTTTTTAATTCGCTAAACTTTCTTTTGACTTGCTTTTATTTTATTTTTATTTTTTCTTAATATATTTATAATTATTATTTTATAGATTTCTCATTCAGCAGGAAATGGAAGATTGCTCTTACGAATCATGCAAATGAATGAAGAGAAATAATATCTCTGCTGAAATATTCTAACTTACATGCTATCTATATTATACTTGTGTGCAAACAAACTTAAACTTTTATGAAAACTTACAAAATGATAAAGAACTTTGCTTTCATGTATAGAATGTAATTAATATAATAAAATTATTAGCATAACACTGACTATTTATTCATTTATGTTGTTTATAACTATCATTTTTCTAATAAAGAGGAGAGAATTTTTTTACATTTATTGTTACACAAAGAAGTTAAAAGAGCTAAATACATAGAGCTTAAGCTTGATAAAAACGCCTGAAACAAAATTCAAATGAAAGCTGGTTAAAGTGCATGTCAACTGGATTATTACAATTCTGTAGAATCAGTGTTGAATTCAGGGAGTAGAATTCCCCCCCCCCCCGAAAATTTTGAAATTTTACATTTTCAATGGTCAAAAAGTACAATTTCCTTCCCCAGAACCACTGAAGTCCCTCCCGGAAAAAAATGCCTGAATTCAACATTGTGTAGAATCACTTTTAATTACTACTAAACACAAAAAATAACAAATTAACACACACTTAAGAAATAAAGTCAGTGATTTTTTTTTTTTTTTTTTTTTTTTTTTTTTTTTTTTTTCCTCACGAAGAGCCAGGGGAGTCACTTAAGAGTTTTCTTGGGAGGGGGAAAAGGCACAGATTTTTTGAGGGAAGTTATATACCCCACTCTCCCCTTACCATATACTCTTTCTTTTTTTTTTTTCTTTAACGATTACAATATTGATTATGATACCTTCATTATAGTTAAAATAAGAAATTAAAATCTAAGTTTGGTCTTGAGTGAGATGAGATACAATATATTTATGACTCAATAATAAGATTATGATTATGGTTTTCTGAACAAAAATTTTCTGTCTTGATACCTATTATCAACTCCAAAAGTTTTTTTATTTTGTTTGGAAACGCTAATTTGAAAAAAAACAACAGATTATTTACACTACACAAAATTTAGGAAATTGCACATCATTAATTTCTATGAAAATCCTAATTAATTATTCCCATTTTAATACATCCTCTTCCTCATAGTTAATTTTCTGTAAGTTATACTTTACAAACAGCAAATAAATAATCTAAAAACATTCTATTTTAAATTAATAAACATTCTATTTCTAATTAGGGATGGGACGAATATTCGGCAGGGTTGGAAAAAAATCATGATTTTTTAAAAAAAATCATGATTTTTTTTAAAAAATCAAAAAAATCGGATTTATTTGATTTAAATCAATTTTTTTTATTTAAATCGGATTTATTTGATTTTTTGAGAATCCTATATTTAATTACTGTGTTTTTATGTTTTTACAATACATGGAGCAGTTTTTTATAATAAATAACTAAAAAAGAATAAATAATATTTATAATTTGTAAAAATAAAATGAGAAATAATTATATAATTAAGAAAATATTATATTCTAGTTACGGATTGGTACTAAAAATTAAACATCTAGGCTTTTATCTAAAGCCATTCTATTATTTTGTAATTGAATTGTGCACACTAAAAAAGAAATAAATATGTTGTAAATGAATAGAAAATGGTAAAATTTAAAAAAAAAAAAACAAATTAAATACAGTAGACTCCCTCAAATCCACAGCACTAATACCCAAAACTCTCTAAAATCAGCGCATAATTTACAGATGTAAACAATGAAGCTTTCAGTCAGGTATAAGGACAAAATTTGACTTTTTTATTTTTATATTAATTCTATATATATTTTAATCTGTTGCTTTCATTAATATTACTAAATTCTCGCTTTTTCATGAAGGAAGAATAAATTTATTTCTGAAAAAAAATTCAAGGTATTGCTAATATCAGTGGTGATCACAATCTTTTTGCAAAATGCATTTATACATTCATCAAGCTTTTTTTAATATTGAGTTTGGTTAAACCTGAAATAAAACTTCTTTATTTTATGATTTTGATGTGAATTAGTAGTACACCTTTATGGGGCAAGTTTCATTGAATAGTTTAAGAAAAATGCATCTCATCTTTATAATTAGGATGAGCGAAGCGAATCCTCTACTAGTCCACTCAAATGACACTTTGTCGTACACTTTACAAAAAAACTATACAGTATTTTCACTTGAAATTAAACACAAATATAAATTATGATCCGTAGATTTGCAGAATATTATTTTTTTTACAGAAATACTTTTCAAAAAATTATTATTTTAATTTATTTTACATGCATTTCCAATGCGGACGCATTTTAACAAATAAATAAAAAATGAAACTCGTATATTTTCAGAAAAAAAAATATAAATCATGGAGTAAATAATTATAGATAGAATCATGATTAATTTAATAAATGAAATATGTTTTCATCACTCCGCAAAATCGTTTGCACAGATGACACTTAAACATTTTAAAAGAATTGTATTATGGATTTTTTTTTTTTTTTTTAGTAAAGTGGCAACAAAAGAATTGTAAGCAAATAAAATTAATTTTTAAATTTGCCATATAAATGAAAAATTAAAAGAACTGCTTAAAGTTGTTTCCTCGATTCAAGCTCTTTATAAATGTACTAAAGCAAAGTTGGCCGATTCAGAAACTATAAATGGACTTTAAATCCAAATGATAAAGTAAGAAATGATTAAAGTAATGTTATGTTCTTATTTGTGGACCGAAAAAGGTTTAGTGAACGGTACTTTAGACTTTGTTGCGCGTATTAAAGAAAATCACAAGCCATCAGACCAGATACTGCGAATAATCATGGATAAATTTGAATACTGCAGTAATTTAACTTATAAGAATTGGTGCATACCAATTCCCCCAATCAGTGTTGACCATCCCCTCCAAAACCCAATGACGCAAATCCCCCCCCCCCCAAAAAAAAATCTTCATACTTTAAAATTGACCCCCCCCCCCCTAAACAGACTATCAATTGTAAAATTTATTCTACTTATAATTTACTGCAATTCAAAAGATAGCGAATTGAGCATAACAGAATGAGTTCATATTGCCCTTACCTAGAATTTAGAGAAAAAAAACACAGGAACATTTTTGAAAACTCAATGTTGAAAAAATTTAAAAGTGCTATTAAATGAATCAAGATTTACAAAAGATAGCGAGTTCAGTATAGCAGAATGAGTTCTTATTGCCCTTATCTAGAATTTAAAGAAAGGAAATACAGAAACTTTCCTGGAAATTAAATGTTGAAAAAATTTAAAAGTGATATTAAAAAATCAAGACTTTTTTTAACTGTAAAAAAAGAATTTAAGAATTTAAGAATCCCCCCCCCCCAAAAAAAAGTGAACTTTTTGTCAAATTCCCCCCCAAAACTAAATTTTATGACTCATCTTGCGTCACCAAACCCCTCTCTGGGCACCCCTGCCCCCAATAATTAAATTCTGGAAAAATGGAAGCATAAATTGCTCAATAAAACAAATTCCTTTGCAATCAGTTTTTGCAGTTATAATTCATAAATCTCAAGGTTTGACATCAGATAAAGCAGTAGTAGATATTGGGGATAAAGAGACACCAGTTTGCTTAACACACGTAGCGTTGTCGAGAGTGAAATTCCTTCAAGGTTTATCATTTAATAGAAAATTTCCTTACAAGAGATTCTACAATATAAAAAAATTTCATATGCTGGTATGCAGAAAAAAAGAAGAAATTAGAATTAAAAAAAAAATACATTTAATAGTTCTTAGTATCAACGAGAGTAGATTTTAATGTTTTTCCAAATATTTTGTTTGAATGTATTATTCTAAGATTGCTATCAAAGATTATTTGATGTGAATTACAAAGATTGAAAACATACCTATTTCAAATCATTTCAGATAACTCGACAGAGGCTATTGGGAAATGTAAAAACATCTTTAAAACTTTTGATTAAAAATTAAAAAAATATATTTTTTTAAATTTTGCTTCGAAAATAATTTTATTTATACCAGTCTTATATCACAGATAAATTCCAACGAAATTCTTAATTATTTGGCTGAATTTACATTTCTAAAATTTAAATACGCCAAAACATAAGATAAAGTTTTTGCTTAATAAAGATGCAAAAATAATATAAAATAATGTTATTTTCAAATATTTATCTTATGAAATAATGCTTCGCGAATCCAAACAAAGCACGGCTTTTGCTAGTAAATATTTAGTTATATATTATTGATTATTTACTTCATCTTTGAAACTTTCAATATTTTAATCATTTTTAATTATCTAATTTTTTGTTATTTTAGTTTATTACCTTACATAATTGTTTTAATGTTTTACTATATTATAAGCATTCATTATAATTTCAATTGCATTATTAATTACAATCAAATTACTGTTTGAAAAATGTAAACAAACCCATGACCAGAAATCTGCAAAATTCTAAAATCCACACAACCTCTGGTCCCAAGCTGTGCATTGATTTCATGCTTTTTTGGGTTTTTTTGAAAAATTTCTTCTTTTCTCTGCGTTTTTTCGACAGAATTTACGTTTAAGAAAAAAAAAAAAAAAAAAATGCAAATTTTTTCAAGTATTGCTTCAAGTATCAAAATTCATGATTCATCCAAAGATTCACGATTCATCCCTGCAAATTTTGTGAAACGATCGCGGAAAAATCCCGTGTAAGCACCCCCTCTAATTATTTTAGGATTTTTCATCACGTTTGGGGAGGGGGAGGCAAATTAATGCTATTTTACGGTAAGTTTTATCTTAAATATGTCTTCAGATGTCAGTTGTAAACGCCGCAGTTACCCTGCAAAATTTAAGCTGAATGTTATCAATTTAGCAAAAGTTAATGGGAATCGTGGCGCAGCGAATGGATGAGGTTCCGGTTTCATTGAAATAACTGTACAACAAAAAAAGATAAGTTATTTATTTAAGATCAAAATGTTTTACTTTATATCAGTTAATAATTTTATTTCATTGCTTTAATAATGAATGTGGGAATATACCCGGCGCGGCGTTATACCCGGTGCGAAGTTAAACTAGTTTTTATTTTATTTTTAACCAAGTGCGGCGTTATTCCCGGAAAATATGGTACTGGTACAATTACTGAGCATATGGCAAGAGTGAAAGATATAAAATACAGCAATTTCATTAATATATCCTTGCATCCAAAGGTAAAAATGGTATAATTTATTTGAAATGCATGTGGAATCAAAATTGATGACTATATTTTGTAAGAAAAATACTATTTCTTGAAAATAATCTATATAAAGAGTTCATGGTAAAAAGCCAAAATATGGAAAATTCTACAAAGTTTCTAAATCTGCTTGCATCCAATAGAAAGAAAGAATTAACCAATTCACTAATTAGATGTAAACAAAGTAGTGATGGATATATTCATGAAAAAAGCTGTATTTCACCAAAGCAAATTAATAAGATTTTTTAATCGCCACTTTTACAACTTTAATCGCCACATGGCGATAATTTACACCTATCGTTTCTATTTTTTTTTACAATTTCCTTTTCCAAATATTAATTTTCTAGTGTATCGGCTAGAACATGACAGTGGCCTCGTTTTCTCCTCTTAACATATGGCTTTTAGGTAATGACAAAATGTTATTTTATCTATTATAGAATAGCCTTGGGGATGAATGTGACAGTTCCATTCATCCCCATAGCCACATGGTTATATAAAACAGTGATTAGGCTGAAGCAAGCACTGTCAATATTGTTCATTTAACAAGAGATTATATCATTTTAACATTAAAAAAAATTATAAGGTCTTGAGAAAGTTAACTATCAATTAAATACTAAAAAGATTAAACAGATAAATTTACTTTGGTTCTTGAAAAATACACTTTGTACAATAGCTAATCTTCTGTAATGGATATTGCTTTGAAACCATGTCTCTTGAATGACCTCAGTACTACCATCTATCAGGTAAATTATCAAATTATTTATATTTGTGCAACATATATAAATTTCTGTTGAAGTCCCATTCATCCCCACTCTCCCCTATGATGCATTTACACATTTAGGAGATATTTAGAACATACTTATTTTAAATGGTTTACATAGTGGATGGTCGAACTTCTATTTTATAAACAAAAACAATTACAAAAAATTAAATCATTTTACAACATAGCAACATTGGCAACAAAAACCTGATGCAATAAGAGGCTAAAAAGAGATTTTACAGTGCTTCACACCAAATCTGTTTTGCAAACATTTCATTTGGCTAATGTTATTTCTTATTCACCAAATGCTAATGTTGGTCAAAAGCCTGCGAGAACTCCGACTGTGCCCCATGAGGAAGTTAAACACATTTTCATAAAATTGTTATTTAAAGCTTTCTTTGTCTATCATGCAGTATTCACCTGGAGATGGCGGCCTTTCTTTTTTTTTGGGCCGATTTTAAATTTCTGTATTTGGATTTATTCATGTATTTGTTTTGGTTTTTTTAATGTATAATCTCAGAAACATTTTTGACTAATTTCAGAATATATATATATTTTAAATGAATGTTTGCTTCATTTAACTGTTCTAAAAAATTATGTATTTACTATTTGCTAATTATGAATTCCTCCTCTTCCTTTTCAATTTTTTTTTTTTTTTCTTTTTTACAAATAATATTTGGAGTGCTGATTTTCAGTTTAAAAATTTGTTGTTGTTTATGTTTAACTTCTGAATTGTTCAAAAACTAAGTATAAAGTGGTCTTACATGACCATGACCAACAAAGAAACAAGATGGCAAACTTTGGGCGAATACTACATCTGTTCCCTTTATTTTAAGCATATTAACTTTAATATTAAATAAAAACAAATATCTTACCTTTATAAAAACTCTTTTTTTCTTATTTATATATAACCTTTAATTAATAATGAAGAAAAGTACGATGATGAAAAATTTTACTTTTAGAATCTTAAAACAACTAAGTCAGGATAAAATGGATCATTATGAGCTATTAATTATCCCCATTTTAATACATCCTCTTCCTCATGGTTAATTTTCTTTAAGTTATACTTTACAAACAGCAAATAAATAAAAAGAACCATTCTATTTTATTTAAGTAGGATTTTATTTGGTACTTACGTATTAATGCCACCGCAGCTACATATTTGGTAGTTTTTAAGTATCGCCAATCTACACCTAAAAATTTTGCGACAAAGCATAACTTCTTTATTTAAAATCAAAACACTTTCAAAATTCAAAACACTTTATTTAAAAACAAAGTAGTCAGTCTGATTTTGGTACTACTCTGTTATCCTGTCGGCCAATTTCGCCAAATTATACAAATCGCCAAACTAATAGCCAAATTATACATATTGACATATTTTGATTTTAAATAATAATAAAAAAAAACAAATAATTAGTAGAATATTAATAAAAATACAAATAAAAAGTCAAAATAAAAATCACTTAATGACATTTTAAACACGTGTATCGTATTTAATGTCATTGAATTGACATTCACTATCATCCATTATTGGCATTTAATCTTATAATTTGGCAATAGTATTTTGGTTGACAGGATAACAGAGTAGTACCCTGATTTCTAAGGAAAATGGGCCGATATAGAGTTTAACATAGATTCAAAGTAAAATTGCATCTTGTTCTGTTTTTGGCAAATCCCAAATATGCATTTTCGTAGTACTAAAAAATGACGTCAATAATCAGCAAACAACAAGGCAATAAGAAACCCAAAAGATAACTGCGTGCAAACAACAAGATTGCTCTTCATTGGCACATTAGCCCAACTTTTGCTGCGGTGGCATTAATACGTAAGTACCTTTTATTTCTAATTATTTTAAATATATTTATAAACTAACAGCTAAATTTACAAATTTTGAAAAGTTTTTAAAAATGCGTTTTTAAAGTTTTTTTTAAAAATAATATTTGATTCATCAGAATACTTTGATATTTGGGCTAATTGAATATTTGATAACAAGCTGAATATTGAATAGATACTGAATACTCAGTACATTCCTAAATTCGTCTGCAAAACAACAAAATGCAATTAGTGAACAAAGGTTTGATGCAGATTATTTTAGACTTTAAAAATTAACTTAACAACTAAAAAAGAAAAAAAAAAGGAATATTTAAATTTATGAGTAAAATTAATTTTACATCTCTATGTATTGAATCAATTGCAACCTTCTATTATATTTTCATTACTAATGAACATTTTATTTTTTATATTTATGGATATCACTTACGATCTTTGAGAGTTCTAAAAAAAAAAAAACGACAGTTAACCACTTTATTAGTGGTTATGGGCAGGGTTCGTTGATTTAAATCGGCTTGATTTAAATCACGATTTAAATCAACTGATTTTTTAAAAAAAATCATTGATTTAAATCAGTTTTTCTTTTAAGTTATTTTTTAATAAATTTCAGATGAAGGAAACATAATAATGTGCTTTAATATAATTTAGTTTTATATACCATATATAATCAAACAACTTTCAGAAAGATAAAGCTTAAGCTTAGTAAAAAATTAAAATAAATGTAAAGTTTAGAAAAAAAAAAAAATGCTTTCAAATTTCATTTGAATCAAATTATAAAATAATCTTGCAACGGTAAAGAAATCTAAACAGAAATATACTAAATATTTGAATATTTACTCATTAGTATTTAGAAAGTATTTAAAAAAACTTTTGCAAGTTGAGGTAAAATAAAATTGTATGACTTTATGTGCTGTACTTTGGTGAAGCCTGTTATATAAGGATTTGAGCAAAATCTGAATCAGCAATTGATTTATTTATTTAATTTAATATAATTGATCTCAGCCCTTTAGAATGGTGGAAGGTATTTTTGTTACAGTTATCGAAAAAGCTCATACTAAAAAGAGAATTAATGATCAACTAGCTTTTTACTGCAATAGATTTATCTGCTTCAATTGAACAAATGTTTTTTGCCTTTGGTTTGATACTTTCAGAAATTAGAAATCAACAGATAAAACTGTTAAACCGCTGCCATCGAAATGCTCAAGGCCAGAGGACACAAATTGTGAGGTATTCACTAATTGACTTACTTCTCAATTATGTTGGAATTCACACTAGAAAATTTTGAATAACAATTTACTTTTATTTTATTTGTGGAATATCAGTCATCATATAAAACACTGAACATACTGATTAACTTATGATTAATTACTTCGTAAACTTAAACATACACATGAGAATTTGGAATCCCCCAATAAAAGAATATCCAGATGCGGCAACACTGTAGCATTCCTTCTCTGGCTGAATTTTTATTTAGGGATTCCAAGTTCTTATTAGTGAGTTTAAATAGTTATTGTTTTATAAGATGATAGATATTCCACAAGTAAAATAAAATTGCTATTCAAAATTTTCTTGTGTAAATTCCAACACTACTAAGAAGTCAGTCGATTAGTGATGACATCTCAATTTGTGTCCTCTGGCCTTAAGTATTTTGATGGCAGCAATTGAACTCATTTTTCTCAGTCAACACTTAAAAAAAAAAAAAAAAGTTAAAAGCTTAGTTAAAAACTTCCAATTTTGTTTAAATTTTTTATGTGTTGCAGATGTTTTTTATTTTAATTAAAATATTGAAGGTTGAATTAATTTTTGACATCTGATTTGTAGTTTTTCATGCATTTTGTGTAATCAAGATTTTTTTCATAGCCTAAAATTTTACCTTGAAATAATATGAATCATTTATGTAAATTGTGTAATATTAGTAATAGATAATACTTATAATATGCAAGTCTATGTATGTAAACTTTATATTATTTAAAAAAATCAAAAAAATCTGATTTAAATCAAAAAAATCCGATTTAAATAAAAAAAATCTGATTTAAATAAAAAAAATCCGATTTAAATAAAAAAAATCTGATTTAAATAAAAAAAATCCGATTTAAATCAAAAAAATCCGATTGTTTTGATTTTTATTAAAAAAATCAAAAAAATCACGAACCCTGGTTATGGGGAAACAATGCTTTTATCCCAGACTTATCTCAGGACAAGCTTTAAAGTAATTAAAAAAAAAAAAAACCTCATGGGCTATTTTTAAAATCTACTATTTTGTGACGATAATGACAGACAGAAGTGTATATTTAAACTTAAACTGTTCATGGGTCATCCCATGGTAACTTACGTTACATTTAGAACAATTTACCGCAGCAATTTTAGTAATATAACACTAAAAAATATTCAAATGTAAAATTAACATTTGTCAATGAAATCTAAGGATCCATTCGGATGAAAATTGCCTAAAAAATGAAAATTACACTTTCTATGATAACTTACATTCTTTTTTCAGTAATGTCAGTTACCATAATGTTTATAAATACCAAATTTTAAGATATCACACTAAAATTAGGTAATTTTCATCTAAATTGGGCTTTGAATAAGTTTTGTGGTCAAATTTACATTTTGAATAATTTTTGTGTGTGTTGCAGCACTAAAATTACTGAAAATAGTTTTAAATGCAACATACGATACCATAGAATGACTCTGATTTCTGATTCTCAAATCTTGGGTTTTGCAAGCTCCACCTTAACATCTGCCAAATCTTATAAATAAAATGTAGAAAATTTTTACAAGAAATTTTGTAGAGAATACTTTCTTTTGCAGACAATTTTGATCTACTGTGCATGAAAATACAAAAGAATTTCAGAATAAGATGATAAGAGGTTAAAAATATGAAACAATTCTATTTTAGAATGGATATTTTTGTTTATTAAACACTGATAACATTTATACAATGTTTAATTTATACTCTAAAAAATTATATAAAAACAAAAGTTTTGAATTTCAGTTAAAGTTTGAAGAGATAATTACCAGCAAATAACATAAATAAGACTTTTTTTTTTTTTTTTTTTTTTTTTTTTGTAGAAGATGATAAGCCACAAAATTTTAGAATCGCTTTCGCTTTAATATATCTGGTTTCCAACTAATTGGATGAGTATCTTCAGAAGCGTTTTCATCTTCTTTAAATATTTTTACAGTCTTATCGGCTTCTGCAGATAGTAATCGTGTGCCACTCTGGTCAAATGTCGTAGCAAAAATTCCTGCTTCACTATCGATTGAACCTGGTTGAACGGGTGCTTGCAATCTCTGGAAATTATACCCAGTCCTCCAATCCCAAAAATACAAAGTACCATTATCACCACCAGAAACCAACACATTATCATCATTAATGCCTAGACAATTAACAATAGCATTGTGTCCACTTAGATTCTGTACAAAATTACCATCAGGGCACTTCCACTGTTTGATGTTATCTGGTGCTCCTGATGCAAACATATTTAATCTAGGATGAATAAGCAATGCACGAATACTTTTTTTATGATGGGTCAAAGTTACTCTAGTTTTTCCAGCAACCAAATCCCAAAGGCGTATAGTGCAGTCATGACTACCAGTCATAACTTGTGGTTCAGTAGCTTGACACTGAACACTAGCAACAGTATTCGTGTGCCCAGTAAGAGTATGGATATTTGCTTTAGTTCGCATATCCCATACTCTTGCGGATGAATCTCGACCACCTGTAACCAAAATATCTATCGTAGGATGCAAAGCTAATGCATAAACGCCGCTTAAATGACCATGATAATGCCTAATTACCTTATTGTACTCCAGATCCCAACATTTCACTTGTTTGTCTTCACCACATGAAAACAAGTAAGGTTGCCTGGAACTGATGGCTAATCCTCTAACAGCACTGATATGTCCAGTAAGAGAGAGTTTTAATTTTCCACTGGCCAAATCCCATATCTTAATTATACGATCATTTGAGCCAGTGGCGAACCATTCGTTACCTGGTTCTACAGATAGACACCTAACCCAACCCAGATGGCCACTTACCACCCTGTAGAGTTTCCAAGGTGGATGCCACTGTGGTTTCGGGATACTAGGAGCTCGCCTAGCGGTTATAGCTTGTTGTTGAACTCCCGCTAAAACAACAGCTTGAGTTTGTGGAGGTGGCTGAGTTGGGAGTTGATACATATCTTCCATACCTGGAGGTGGAGCATCAGTTTCATAAAGTTCCCGACCTTCAAATTCACTAATAGTCGTTGTTCTTTGTTCAACATTAGACATATTTTCACCACGATTCTTGGTATTATCCATACTGTTTTCATCATTCTCTTCAGTAATTTGTTTAGTTTTAACTAAATGTAAGACAGGACCATACTCATCACGACTTTTAATTTTCATTTTTAAAGTGTCACTAAGTTTGTTAGGAGGTGGAGGATTAGCTTGATCGGCTAAAAACATATCATGTGTTCTTTTTAAAGATCGAAATACAAGAGTATGGACAGAATGCTTCTGAACATCCATATTTTAAATGAAAATTAACACAAACTCACAATCAAAATCAAAATAAATACAGCAAACTGCAAAACAGAGTACCGTTAATCAAACAGTTATCATAGCAATCTATATGAATGGGAATTGCATGTGCGTATATTTTATATTTTCTTCTATTATTATTATTATTCAAGTGTTAGATGATATATTTTATTATAAAAATTTCTGTAGTAGCTTATTTGGTTATTAGCAGTGTATTATAGAATTCTTTTAGATTATAAAGTTCAAATTTCAAAATATTGCTCTATTTGAATGGCAACATTGCCTCAAAATCAACAAAATAAGGGCATTATGCGATTTATGTATGTTTGCGTGTATCTGAATAATCACTGATTTTAAAGTAAATCTCATACAGTGCTATAATTTAGAATATTTTATTTGTTAATGAGTGCTTTTTTTAATCTTGTGCATATGACTTTCTTTATATATGGTTATATATATTATGACTGCTGTATTGTTCGTTAAACAATAGGCTTAGATGGTAATTTTTTTTATGTTTTATAATTGTTTATATTTGTTCTTTAACTTTTATTTATTTTCATTTTCCGTTAGCTCATATTTTATCATGCATTTATCTGTATGTAGAATTAGAAAAATGAATCGTATTAGTTTTAATAATTTATTTTGGGTCATCTGTCAAATATGTCACTACTTAATATCAAAGTTATTAGTAATTATAGTATAAATTTATGTTCAGTTTTCTATAATTTAAAATTCTGCATTCTTTGGCTGAGAAATATTCCAATTTTTCAAATCTATTTGCGTATATGTGCTTTGCACATAGATTTATTTCCATTTATAAATGTTTAGCATTTAGGTGTTGTATATACTGTGTGATAGTAAACTTTGGCATTTATTTTATCCTTCTGAAGGCTGTTGGCCATAATTTTATGTATAAATCGATGCACTTTATGTCTCCTAATTTGTAAAATGTATGCAAATTCATCGAATGATAAATGTGCGTATATAAAGAGCAAAACTGGGAAATTTCATTACTTGCCAGTGGCTTGTAGTGCCAGTTTTATAACTGACCACTTTTTTCGTTTAAAAATACTAATAGTAAACTTTCATTAAAATTTCTATAAGCATTAATCTAAAACTTAAAGTACAAATAAATGTACTAATATCATAAACATATTGTAACTAGAAGAAATAAATATCATGATGGAATGCAAGAAAATTTTATTCTCTCCTTGTAGTAGGAAATTGGCCTTATGTTTGCTGACAAATAGTTTTTTAATAGCCACTTTTTCTCATTCACTGGCACTGTGGCTGGTGGCTAATGTTATCCTTTATATATAACTACAACTTTGTTTTCGATCATATTAACTTGCACAATTTCATTTATAATGCAATAATAATAATCTAATATTGATTTATTTTTTAAATAATTTTCATATACTTTTAATCTGCAGCACTATAAGGAAGCATTTTACCCCCCTCCTCCATTTTATTACTGAGGGGGAAAAAAAAAATCTTTTAAGTAATGTTTTCAACAATTCTTGTTTTAAATTTGAATAAAACTCTTCTCTTCCTCCTAAAAAACCCTATTAAATATCGCCATTTGTCAAAATTTTTTTAAATTGCCAATAGATAACCACGTGTTTCTTTTACTGTTAGAAATGTTAAAAAATGACTATATATATTTTAATTTTATTATATTTTATTTTTTTGTGGTAATGCTTATATGTGGTATGTACAACATGTTTATTACATCATAAGTGATTCATAATTAAGTGTGTTTAATGATTTGTTAATTCTTTTGCTTATTAAAATATCAGCTACATAATTAATTGGCAATTTTACAATATTATTAAAAGAGATAAAGTATTAATGAAAATGTTATACTGCATAGCTATGTACAAAGCACAATGAATCAGTTTAAAGTGGTATCATAAGTGTTTACCCACCCAGATGCAGGGTTGGCAAGTTTTTGACATGTGGAGGTTTAAACCGATTTTCACCATGGTTAAAACCATCTTGTTAAAAACTTATATTTAATTAAATAATTTCAAAATATTTGTATATCAGAGTTAGATGCACTTTAATTAAAAAGATCTAAATAAAACTGCATAAATATGTTAAAACGAAGGGTATAAACTTCAAAATACATTCTTGAAACTACCTATTTGCACAGGATATGGGAAATTACAAATACATTGCTGTGTGGTTTTTTTTTTTTTTAATAATGCATGTTTTTAAGATGAATTGTTAATAAATTCTTAGTAATTTGTGATCATTAAACCTATATAGTTTAAATCTAAATTTTACTGGTTAAAAAAAATAAAAAAAAAATTGTTTTATTTTTTTCCCTGCAGAAACCAGTCTATGACAATTGACTCCTAGCATGCATCAACCTATTAGCACTATGAATAAAAATATGTCAGTTATTTATGTAAAGTTTTTACATGAGGCAGCAGCAGCATTCCACTTTAAAAATTAAAAAATATAAATTAGTAATTAATTTTATCATAGCTTTTAAATTTATTTATCTTTCTAAATACAGTAAATTCTCAGTAAGATGGACTTTGTGTGTGATGGAAATCTAACTCAGAAAGTTTTTCATAACCCTGTGAATAGGAGTGGGCGATTACATCGCGAAATATCGATTTAAATTGCAAATCGTCACACCGGTTTCTGGATCTTTCTTTTAACAATGCATCGGGCCATACGATGCATCATACCAGATCGATGATGAACGAGACCGATGTTTAAAACCGGTTTCACCTCCGATCTTCTAACGTTCGTATGAAGTATCATCACTCATACGGAGATCGCATCGATGATGAGCAAGACCGGTTTTCTTATACGATCTTCAAACCCTCTCATGAAACATTCGAGAACTAACGGAGATAGCGGCGTGTAACGTAACTGGTTTCTGCTACGATGTCTCGTACGCATCGGACGAGAACGGCGCATAACGTAACTGGTTTCTGCTACGATGTCTCGTATGCATCGGACAAGTGACCTATCGCAAGCACTGAGTTCGCGATAGAACTTTTACCTGCTCATTTAGACATCGGTATCAGGGGGTGCGAAGAAAAAACTGCACTCGGGGCAAAGCTTCAATTTGGCGCCCCCACCTCTACTTTTCTAGGGCAAAAAATAACGCTGATAGTATAAGTTTGAAGCCCCCTAAATTTCCGCACCCAGGGCGACCACCTCCCTTTCGCACGGCGCTGATCGGTGTTATCCAAATTGGATGACAATCAAATCACATTCTCGATTACAAGTCTTTTTTTTTTAATGATTAGCGGGCAGTATCTTGATCACGATGTGCATATGAGAAAATTCGGCGATGTCTTATGTCAAATGTACATTTTCCCAGTAAATTACTTTTGTTATTTCAAAGCTGTTGTAATCAATATAATAATTTAAATAGCAATTGACGCTGTTAGTTTTAGTAAGAAATACTTCCTTTTATTACTGATTACGATTTTCTAAATATTACTTCATCTTTAGTAAGAAACTTCTAATTTAGCTATTTTTTAATGATAATGATAATGCACATTTCCCCCCCCCCCCTCCTCGGAGCAATGAAATGTCCCCTCCGGAAAACAATTTGAAATTTTGCATTTTCAACCATTAAAAAGTAAGATTTCCTTCCCGAAACTATAAAGCCCCCCCCCCCCCTCGGGGAGGGAGTTAAGTCCATCCCGGAGAAGAGTGTCTGAATTCAAATAAACGATGTTCAGGTTCGTGAAATTATTACAAACATTGTTCCGGTTTATAAGTATTTCAAAGAAATGCTCTTTTCTTTAATTCTATGCTATTGCTTTCTTTTCTTTTTGAATTGTAGAAGAAAACATTATCAGTGGATGGAAAGCTTATCTGATTCTCTTATCGTCGGACTTCTCCGAACTAAATAAACAAACTGCAGATCATACATGTTTCCCCCCTTTGTTCTAACAATCCCCAATTATCCCCCATGTCCCCAATATATTTTTGTAGCGACTATAATTTTCTCAGAACTTATTATATTTTAATGAAAAATTAATACGCAGCCTAATTCATTACGATTTCAACTTGCTGAAAATTTTATAAAAATCGCCCAATTAGCAACAAAGGTACCAATTATTTTTTTTAATTGTAAGTAAAATAAGGGGATTTTGCTCTTGTTTCTTTTTGTTTTAATCATTATTTCTATATGCTGCTCAAACAATAAAGGAAGTACTTTGAAACTGACACGCTTCTGTGCATTAATAATGGTTTTTTTTCAGTCTAATCTTATATAAGGAAGGGGGATCAATTTACAAACTATTTAAGTCTTTCGCTATGCGTCACAGCGTCGATCGCGAGACATTGGTTCTCCCGATGTCTAATGCCGGTGTAAGACCAGTGTAGAAACCTGAAGAGGCATAACTCCTTTCATAACTCATGATTGCCGGTTCGCGGCAATCGGAACTTTCACATTCACAGTAAGGGAATGTGCAGTGCATGCGCAGAAAAACGGCGATCTTTTGCGATAAAGCCGGTTCCAATCCAACTTACAAGGAAGGTCTCCATGCAGGCATATTCCGAAAAATCTGAAAAAAAAATACAGAATGTTCTTCCTATGAGGATATATACGTTTATAAAAAAAATTTCGGTGGAACCTCCGTACACTGTCCGTAAAAAATAATGAAAATTTCGTTATTTGGCGAAAAACAATTTCAAAAATACATAAATAAATAAAATAAAAAGTAAATAAATAAATAAAATTATGTCAAATGCATTTTAAGGGGAAAGAACCTATATGTTCAACTTGTTTAGATAAATTAAATATCTTTGACTTTGTCAGCTGTAGTTTGTTTTAAGTATAATTTCGTTATATTGATATTTATATGTATTTACATTCAAATTTAACCATCAAAATTTGAGATTTAACACTAAATTCAGATTAAAATTAATACTAACATAATCTTTTGAGAAGTAAAAGGTAAATGATTGTAATTTTTTCCCCTTTTCTTTTTTTTTTTACAGAAAAATAGTTGATGTATATAATTATAAATACATAATTTATTTTAGCCCATTTTTAAAGTCCATGTGTTTGTTTTATGTAACATGTTTGTGTTATTTCATAAATTTATTTTAATTTTTTTTTTTTTTTATATATATAAATGATCTAAAATAGCAACAGAAATTCATGATTACAGTAGCAACCAGTAGCAGTCCATCTAATGCTCTACTGCAGATACTCTTAATTCCTCTCCCATAAAATAATTAAATAAAGTATATCATTAAATAAATGTATCAATTAAAAGAGTAAAGTGATAATTTTGTTGGCAACTGAAAAGTGAATAAACCACGAGCTACTACTTGTAACAGAAGTAACATCGCGATGCATCGGAATATCGTGATTTAACTCAGAAATTGAGACATCGCCCAGTTCTACCTGTGAATCCATAGGCATCGAGTAAGAATTTCTCGGTCTCCATGGATTCAGCCTTATACAGATTTTACTGTACATACTTTTTCCTTCATTTGTTTTTTTTCTTATAAGGAAAGAGCAGCTGAGATCAATGTGGGTTAAATTACTGTGAGGTGGCAATGGCAAGAAGCACTTGTCTGTTATTTATGTCTCCCACTGTACACATGACTTTGGCCAATTTGGTTGGACTTTGTTTAATAGGTCTGTGATATGATTTCTGTACATTACCATGAAAGTTCCTACAACGATCACTACAACAAAAATGTTGTTGCGTGATATATTAGATGTGCTTGTAAACATGCCCTTTTCCTTATATACATTGAATAAATGTTTTATTCTTGTTCCTCCACAAATCTACCCCCACACTGAAAGGAAGGGAATTGATTTGACACGCTTTCCAATTGTCAAATTTCTCATAATAGAAGACATTTAGTCTAATAAGTTACTGCAGCTTGTTCAACCTTTCAGTAAGCAGGAGTGCATCTCAGCTCTTGGCACTCAATGAAGGGTGCCATTTTTCATATGACTGAAAATTTGCGCTCGCTGACATTTGACCAACATTAGTAATTTGGCTAATTAAAAATAAAAAAAACATTTGCCAAATGAAAAAAGTACAGTAGAACCCAAATTCGGACCCCGTTAATCCGGATCCCCAGATAATCCGGATCGATTTGGTCAATTTTTTGTTTCAAGTTTGAGAAAAGATTGGCTAATTTCCATAACATTAACTTATTTCATAGTCGTATTTTGAATAAAAAAAACTTTTTCTAGCATGTTTTCGTAAGATTACCCTAAGCTTTTTTATTGAAACTCTTACATGTTATCTTTCAAAAAAAAGAACAATGTATCACTCAGTTTGGCAATTCTAATTTTCTATATAAACCACTTAGAAATGTCATAAAAAAATCATTACACAATAAATGAAGCAACATCTCATTTAGAACAATTAATGATTTATTTTGAATGTCAGGTGGAGACTACACTCAACGAACTACTTATGCTCAAGCAGAGGCATGACCGTACGGTTCGCAAAAGGTATAGAAAACTGGCACAGCAGAAAATTATAAACATTTTTATTACAAAGTAAACATTTTTACTGTGTGTAAATATTCAATAAGTTTAACATAACACTGATTTTCTGTAAGTATGTTTTATTTTATTTCATTTTTTTCTAATTCTCCGAATAATCTGGATTTTCGATAATCCGGATTGGGCTTGGCCCCAATTAATCCGAATTATCGGGGTTTTACTGTATTAGCAAAATAGATTTGCCATGTAGTAAAAAAATTTATCTTTAATGTATCCCTCTTTTTTCAATATGTTCTAAAATAACCTAAGTTTTTATAATTGCAACAATTATAGGGCAAAATTTGGGAAATTTCTTTAGCGGCCACTGGCCAGCAAGACTAATTTTTCAAATGGCCACTATGTTTCAATTAGTGGACACTTTTTTATTTAAAAGTACTAAACAGTTAAAATTTCTATAAGTATTAAATGTAAGACTGAATAGCACAAATAAATATGTTAATATATAAATATATTGGAACCCAAAAAAGTAGAATTGTTGATAAAATGTAAGTAAAATACATTATCTCCTTGTAAAAAAGTGGCCATAAGGTGGCCGCTGATAGACAATTTTTTACTGGCCACTATTTATCATTTACTGGCCCTGTGGCCGGTGGCTAGTGCTAATTTTGCCCTTTAGCAACAATGATTGTTTTTAATCTAATTTCAACTATCCACTACAAATATATTAAAAATATGTATATATGCATATGTATGGATAACGAAAAAGAAAAAAATGAGCACTGGCAATTTGGTGAATCTAATCCCTTATTTATTCGCCAAATGAAGAATTTAGTTGCAATTTGGTGCAATGGCGAGCGACAGGGAGAACACTGAATATTATAGATGTTTTCATTTTTATGCCGAGAAAACAGAAGAATTTTTGTTCAAGGAGTTCCCATAAACTATCTTCTTTCAAACTCTAACAATTGATATTACTTGCATCAGATTCTTGGTTCAAGTAATCTAATAATCAATTTAAAATTAGAAGTAATACTACAACTACATATGTTTCACAAAACTTATCAAATGGATGCTGCTTTAATGCCCAACTAGTTAACCGGAAAAACCAGTTATCCAGAATACATCTGACCCCAACCATTCCAGATAAATGATTCTGTACTGTATTTCCAATTATTATCATATTTAAACATCATATTTACAGTTTATAAACAATAATTACAAATCATAAAAGCATGCATCATTAAATTTTTTAAGTATCTTTATACAATATATATTTTATGATACAAATAGTAAGGATTTTTAAGAAAATATCCTGAATATGGAATTTTAGTTCTAAAAGGTTTAATAATAATTTAAAAAAAAAAACTTCAAAAGGATGCCAAGAAAATCTTCAAAGGGTGCCTTGGGTTACTGTATTGCTAAGATTCTAGGAACTAATAGGAGGAATTAAAAAAAAAATTTCATCATGGTTTTGTTCTGGACAAGATTACAAACAACTTAGGAGTTAAAAAAATAGTTAAAATGTATTAATATTTAAAAACTGAGCAGGGTTGGGGTTTTGGACGCCCAAAACTGGTTTCGGACAGGACACGTGGGTTTTACTGTCCAAAACTGTACTAAAGTGTACAAAACTGTACTAAAGTGTCCAAAACCTTAAAAAAAAAAAATTCCACATTTCACCACTGCACACTTATTAAACATATGAATAAATATCTCGCAATATATTTTACTAACATTCTATTTAATTCTTTGGTAAATGAAAAAAAGTTCAAACTTTTCTAATATTTCTGCAGCATAAAAAGTTCTGTTACTGTTAAATTTGTGCAATAATAATAAGCAATTCTTTATAATACTACATATGTAGTTGAGAGGGGATGCTTTTATTTCCATTTTTGTGAAAGAAAAGGCTACAAAGAAATTTCTTTTAAATAATGTTTCATTGTAAATTATCTTTTCTAGATTATTGGATAATAAAAGAAAACAAATATTTAATTTAAAATCTAGAAGTTATTTTTTTAAATATGTATTGTTATTATGAATGTGCAAGGTTTTATTATCATCTCCTGCAAATTCAGCTTCAATAGAAAGAATTTTCTCTAACTTTAGTTTAATACATTCAAAACTCAGAAATCGTCTGGGTGTTAATACAGCAGCTAAACTGGTTATGTGCTATCGGATGCTACGAGGACCAAAAGAATTAGATTACTGATTTTTTTCTTTTTACCTTTTTTTTTTTTTTTTTTTTTCCTGAGTTTATAAACCTTTTCATTTGTTCCTCCAGTTTCTTTCATATTTATATTTCATGTCATGTTTTCAAAGCCAAAGTATGTAGCATTTTTATTAAATTAAATTTCATTTTGATTTAATCTAATTCTTGTGAAGATTCTATTTCTTGAGTTAAATAGTATTGTTACAATAATATTGTTATATAATATAGTGTCATCATAGGAGTGGACTTTGGTCCCACAGCTGGGTCTGCCATAAGAGCAGTTTGTTTGTGGAGGTCAGCGATGTAGTGGAGGATACACGAGGGTATATGCCGTATACCCTCTGGATCTTTTTAAGGAAAACCGTATATCCTCTGTTTTTTAACCGACTTCAAAGAGGAGGTTATGATTTCGACCTGTATGTATTTGTTGTTCACGCATAACTTTTGCAAATATGAACCGATTTTGATAATTCTTTTTTTGTTTGAAAGCGTATGAGGCCCATGTGGTCCCATTCGAATTTCATAAAAATCTGATAATTAGAACTTTTTTAAAAATAAAAACTTTAAATTTCAAATTCATTTTGAAGCAATCGACCAATTAGAAGTGTTCCTTTTGCATGCTTTTATCTTACACTTACATAGACACACGATCTTTTCACTGTTAAAAGTTTGAAGTTTTTGCTGCATCGTCACTCCACCGCTTTTATGGAATATCTCTATTTTGACCAATGAGAATTCACCATAATACAATGGAGTAATCATTTTCTGTAAAGGCAATGGATAGACGATAAAGTAAAAGTTTCAAATTTTTAACAGTGTTCAAAGTGCAAAATCCTAACTGGACGAGGGCCAGGATTAACATAAATTTTGCGTTGTTTGCGAAACGAGATTTATTAACAAGAAAATTTATTTAAAACATTGAAAACTTTGCTAAAATTCAGGCTTCTGATTCGTTAATCTTGTTTCGCTAACAGCGCAAATTCTACCTGGATTCCGGACAAGTTCTCTTATGCAAGAAACCGGAAATATAGCATCTAGGGGATATAGTGTGGAAATCAGCTATCTCAGGGCGTGTTCAGAGCAACTTACAAAAGTAACCAATGTTACCGACCGATTTTAGGGCAGTACTAAAGCAAATTGTGGCATCAATAAGAACTATTCTGTTGAATTGTAGCTGACGTTCACACTTCGCTTTGATTTTCATTTCGTACTTGTCTACAATCGGTAAGTGGTCAGTAAGTAACTGGTAAGTTGTGCTGAACACGCCTCTGTAACACTTAAAAAAAAGCGCTAAAATGTTCTATTCTTTAAATGTGCAACTATGCTAATGAAATTTAAAGATAGAAGAGACATCTGCAGGACATTTTCTAAAAATGCAAGAATTATTGCTAGTCTGGATAATGTATCACGAAAATGCCGCAGATGTCGCTGTGATCGACACTTTGGAATTCAGTAGCATCGTTGCACATTTAAAGGATATAAATTTTTAGCACTGCTTGCATTGTAAAAAATTGAACCCTTTTGCTGCATCGTCACTCCATCGCTTTTATAGGAAACGATTATTTCGCTCTATTATGGAGCATTCTCATTGGTCAAAACAAAGAAATTCTATAAAAGCGATGGAGTAACGATGCAGCAAAAGGGTCAAATTTTTTACAGTGTCGATAGCAGATTTTCACTCCATGTATTCCAGACTCTCTCCTTCGAACAATGAAAAGTTCTCAAAAATGAAGGCTTATGATTGGCCAATCTTGTTTTGCTTAACAGCGAATAATCCTTCTGGATCCTAACCACTGTTGCAGAGATGCTAGTTTTTTTTCAAAGTACGAAATCTTAGCTGGAACAATTATCGTATCCACCAAAGTGAAAGATCCACATCGATCCAGACATGAAAATTAGCTATCGAAAAGCTGAAAATTCATCTCTAAATAGCCTTACACGTTAAAGCAAGAGTGTCTGTGTATCAGGGTGCTTGTTATTCCGAATTCACAAAGTGATTAAAGTACATTGCTATGTGCTAGATTTACATTTGGACAAATATAAATGACGAAAAAATTTGATAAGCTTACCATTGAAGTTAAGCTAGTTAACTTCTTTCACCCATATAACAAACTCGTTCAGGCGACTACCGCCAAGTTCTGGAATAAAAATTCTTAAATTTTCTGTACTTTGAAAAACCGCATTTATCAAAAAACATTCTTCACTTCAAATATTACTACTTTCATATAGACGCATGTTGAATCATGGTGTGATTTTGATAATATTTTCCTTTTTAGTTTTTATGACTGATAATGGTATTTTAATACATACGAACATTTAGAATTACTTTGCTATGCATTGAATCATAGAAGCAACTTGACGCGCTCTGATTGTGTATGCGTACTTTAAACTGTAAAAAATCTGACCCTTTTACTGCATCGTCACTACCCCGCTTTTATAGAATATTTCACTTTTGATCCATGAGAATGCTCCATAATAGGCTGAAGTAACCGTTTTCTATATTAGCGGTGGAGGGACGATGCAGCAAAAGAGTCAAATTTTTAACACTGTACACTGTTTAAAATATCTTGAAAAATTACCTCTGTTTTTAAAGACTATCTATTTTCTGACCAATGAAAATGCTCCATAGACGTTTTTAGATCGCTCTCATTAGTCAGAAAATAGATAGTCTTTAAAAACAAAGGTAATTTTTCACAATAATTTTAACGTGTACTGATGGATTGTCAGCTTTTCAATGCCGATTTACGAAGTCTGTAGATTTCAATGTGGACCTTAAGGCACTACACTAGTCTCAGAAAAAGACCCGGATGTTAGTGTAAAGACTATGGGTGTAGTCTTTTCAAATATCTTTTAATATATTTACATGATTTTTTTTGCATAGGATAGCCGCGGATGATCTACAACCGTCCTAGTTTTTACTTCTTCGATTTTGCTTATGTATGTTTTATATAATGATAGTTTCAATTTCAGAACCGTTTAAATCGGTTTTGAAATTTAAAATATTTTTTTAAAAAAAATCTGAAACCAAAATTGAAAAAGTAAAAACTACGTTGGTTGTGGAACATCCTCAGCTATCCTATGCAAAAAAAAAAAAAAAAAAAAAAAAAAATCACGTAAAAATTTTAAAATTTGAGCGAGATATTTGAAAAGAACGCCCCCATAGACTTCACATAATCATCCGGGTCTTTTTCTGTGCCTAGTGTGCGGCCTTAAAGTTTTCTGGATGCGATAAATTTCCGAAATGTTAAAGCTTAAATGGACAAGTTCTCGCATCCACTAAAGCGGAAATAGACATCGATACCAATCGACATCCTTAAGTTGTTGAAAAGATGAAAATTCTTTAGTATATATTTTGCTCCTGAGGAAAAAATTATCTCTACATATCAATGCAAAATAAAGTGCATAGATATGTGTAGCAAAATTATCTTTAGATTCAGATTTAGTTACCCGATTAGACACCAGAATGATTTCAGATTTTGTTCATGTAGGATTTCTCGATGTTAATATGACGACACATGGAGCACAGTATACGATTGATTGAAAAGATTCTGGACAAAAATGAGTCATCAAGGGGGTCCTTGTGGCCGAGTGGTTAAGACACCACGCTGCTAATCTCTTGAGAGCGTAGGAGATTGTGGGTTCGAATCCCACTGGCTTCGTTGCACACACTCTTTATGTGTAGCTCCCGGTTGTACTTTTCTTGTGTCGTAATATTTCCTTGTGCTATCTTGTCCTTGTATGTCCACGAATTTGTAAAATAATATGGACTATGTATTTATGGTTGTGTAGAAATAAAGGATCATTCGGCGTACAATCAAATTCTACCAGGAAATCATCATCAAATTTTATAATAGAAAATGCCTAGCATTGCGATACATTGTTAAAAATTTAACTTTTGCTGCATCGTCATTCCATCCCTTTTATGGAATATCTCATACATACAGTGTAAAAAATTTTACCCTTTTGCTGCATCGTCACTTCCCCGCTTTTATAAAATATTTGTCTTTTGGCCCACGAGAATGCTCCATGATAGGCTGAAATAATCATTTTTCATAAAAGCTATGGAGTGAGTTTCAAATTTTTTGTTGGGACAAAAGCGTCCGTGAAAAAAGTATTTGGGCATCGAATGCTGTCACTCTCTTATAGATGCAGCCAAGTACAGGTTATGATTTTCGGATTCCTCGTCGAATCACTTCCGATGCCTTTACTCCATTTATAGTAATTAGATTGTTGTTGTTTAGCCGACCCAGTGGCGTGGATGGTAGCGGAGGCTGCTCCCACACCGCTGGTCCCTGGTTCGAGTCCAGCTAGCGGCATGGGTGTCTGTGTTGTCCCTGTGAAAATGTATGTACTGGATATTCCGTAATAAAGTGTTCTATGTGGTTTTTTGTGATCATTGGAGGTTATGCCGGCGAATAGCTGTAGCGCCTACCTCAAAGCAAATAAATACAAAAATACAAATACATTGTTGTTTACCTATTGAATCATAGAGCGATTTTTGTTAAAATTTTTCTTTTTGCTTTTTCTGACTGAAGGGGGAGTACTTTTGACTACACTAGAAAAGCATTTTACTATTCATTGATACATGGAGTCATTTTGCTGTTTACTCATATATGAAAGCGCTTATGTGTAAGGACATTTTACTTGAGGCATTGTCGCCTTTCGATAACCAATTCCGATGTCCGTACGATGAGATGTTGACTTTAAGATTTCATGAATGCGGTAGCTTTTCGTCGTGCCAGATCTGAAGAAGTTACCACATCCAGAAAACCTAAAGATTCACAACGATACTAACCGATATTGTAAGTGTCTTTTGGAAAGTTGACAATCAAACAGTGACAAGTAAACCGAATACATCAGAACTCAGCAAAGTGCG
This sequence comes from Maratus speculifer, assembly GCA_964019185.1. Lineage (NCBI taxonomy): Eukaryota > Metazoa > Arthropoda > Arachnida > Araneae > Salticidae > Maratus > Maratus speculifer. Next base: position 305,220,702 of record OZ025295.1, on the reverse strand, counting down.
TTCATTAGTAATGCGTTGCAAAGAGCCATCATATGTCAGTACACATAATTATGTATTACGGTATAAATAACTAAAAAGTAGGAAATAAATTTAACTTTTTCAAAAAAATGTACAACCGACTCCAAAAAAAGCGCTAAAAAGAATTAAATAATTCTATAAAATTCTCTAATGACAAACCGTTATCCAATAACCTCACATTGACTATCATGTACCGGTATAAAACGGTTAAATTTAATATATAGAATTTAATATCCACCAAACATAGGTTTTCCAGAGAATATTTTTTAAAAGAGATTAATTTACATATTGTTGATTTAATTTTTGAATATATACATATAAAAAGTAAGGAATTACTTTTTGAAGTTGGTGCCAAACAATCATAATCGATAATGATTTCCCCATTTTATTTATGGTACTAGACATAATATATCCACAATTGTTACTATACTTAAGATAGTTTGGCACCAACTTCAAAAAGTAATTCCTTACTTTTTATATGTATATATTCAAAAATTAAATCAAAAATATGTAAATTAATCTCTTTTAAAAAATATTCTCTGGAAAACCTATGTTTGGTGGATATTAAATTCTATATATTAAATTTAACCGTTTTATACCGGTACATGATAGTCAATGTGAGGTTATTGGATAACGGTTTGTCATTAGAGAATTTTATAGAATTATTTAATTCTTTTTAGCGCTTTTTTTGGAGTCGGTTGTACATTTTTTTGAAAAAGTTAAATTTATCAAAAAAGCTATAGTATATACATTCTATATTATACTCTCTGTTTTGAGCGTATACCCTCTGCTTGATTTTTGAGTACACCACTTGGTGCGGTGTAGCTGAATATACAATTTGTTAAGCTACAAGGCAAGCAAATTGAGCCAAAATGAACCAGGGGATCTGGAAGAGCCCTGTATTTTACAATATCTTTTGACAAAATTCACATTCCCCCCTCCCCCAATCTTTAGACAGAATTTGAATTTTTCCACAATCATTTGAGGAAAATCATGTTTTACTTTTTTAGGCAATCCTTGATGGAGATTGATTGGCATCTATTTTGCGTTTATTTGACAGAAACCTAGTCGTTTTCGCAAACTTTTGATGGGAATAGTGTCTTTTTCATGATTCCTTGATATAAATTGCGTTTTTCCCACGATCCTTTGACGATAATGACATTTTTTTCAATCTTTTGATGAAAATTGAGTCTTTTTTGCGATTTTTTGACAGAAATTGCATTTTTCCCCCACAATCTTTTGACAGAAATTACATATGTTTCGTGTTCTTTTCACAGAAATAATGCTTTCTCTCTTCTCGATCATTTGTCGGAAATCACGTTCTTTCGCAATATTTTGACAAGTGTTTTATTTTGCGATCCTTTGACGAAAATCTTTTTTTTTTTTTTTTTCAGTAATTTTATGGAAATCACTTCTTTTTCACTATCCTTCGACAGAAATTGCATTTTTCTGCAAACCTTATTCTGCTTTTTCTGCGATCCTTTGATGAAATTAGCGTTTTCCTGAGATCCATTGAAGGAATTCGCTCCATTTGGCATTGTTTTTGTTGTCTGCTACAGCTAACACTCCCTCCCATAAAAATGTCAACAAATTTTAATGTATATTTGCATCGATCAAAGGGATAGTAAAATTCAGTAAAAAAATAAATAAATAAATAAAAAAAAAATTAAAAAAAAAATAAACACAAAATTCACGTTTTTGCAAAAAAATAGCATGTTTGTAAAAAAAATATGAGCTGGGAATTTCAGATTCAAATCAAAATTTTAAACGGGGTGATCAAAAAGTGGAGTTATTTTAAGTCCGATTTCTAGAGATTTTTATACCAATCCTAAAAAATCAAAAAACACTTCTTTTCCCATCCTCAGGAATTTTCAAAAGGCAAAATTGAGTCAAGTAGGGCGGAAAACTTTCACCCTTGATCACAATACATATATGTGACGGTCAACTGATTCGATTCTCTGATAATCAATATAGCTGCAAATAATAATTTAAAAAAAAGGTCAGCGGCTTGGATTTATTTTAAGTGACATTTTAAGCACACTTTCTGGCATAAGACCGCAAAAAGATTTTTTAAAAAATGAGGAAAAGCATGTGAGATGGGAAAATGAGAAATTACATAAAATAGCTTGTGTTTAAACATCTGCTATATTGAATAAGATTATATTCACAATTTTTTTTTATATACTTTTGTTCAAATGCTACTTTATTTCAAAGAGAAGGAGGGGGGGGGGGTCAACAATTTATGCAAGTACTATCAGTAATTTTAAACTGAAAGTTTCTATTTTGAGTCCATGATTCTGATTTAATGTTTTTTTACACAGCTATCTTTACAGGATGTGCAATGCACACTTTCCCATGCTTTACTCAAAATATCAGTTAATAAATATGGCAAGCTAATCATGTTTTTTTTTTTTGCGATCTTTTGCCAAAATTTGCATTTTTCTCGCGATTATTTTTCCAAAATTTGCATTTTTCTCGCGATTATTTTTCCAAAATTTGCATTTTCTCGCTATTTTTCTCAGTAATTTGTATTTTCTCGTGATCTTTTGCCGAAATTTGCATTTTTACGCGATTTTTTTTACTGAAATTTGTATTTTTTGTGATTTTTTGCTGAAATGTGCGTTTTTTCTGCGATCTTTTGCCGAAATTAACATTTTTTCCACGATGCTTGGCCGAAACTCGCATTTTCCCGTGATTCTTTTATAATTTGTTTTTTCTTGCTATCTTTGAACGAAAATTGAGTTTTTTCCACGATTCTTTCCGTTTTTCCTGCTATTTTATGACGAAATTCGTGTTCTTTACAATGATCTTTTGCCGAAATTCGAATTTTTCTGCGATCTTTTGCCGCAATATACATTTTTCTCGCGATCTTTTTCCGAAATTTGCATTTTCCCCAAGATTTTTTGGACAGAAAAATTGTTTATTCTATGCTATCTTTAAACGAAATGAGAGTTTTTTCGCTGTTCTTTATGTTATTACAGCTATTTTTTGCCGAAATTTGCATTTTCCCTCGCAACCGGTTGCCGAAATTCGCGTTTTTTTTCACGATTTTTTCATAAAATTTGTTTTTCCTTGCTATCTTTGAACGAAATTTGAGTTTTTTACGCAATTCTTTGCGTTTTTCCTGCTTTTTTTTTTTTTTTTTTTTTTTTTTTTTTTTTTTGTCTAAATTAGTGATCTTTTGCCGAAATTCGAATTTTTATCTTTCACCACAATTTGTTTTTCTCGCGATCTTTTTCCGAAATTTGCATTTTCTTCAAGATTTTTTGACAGAAAAATTGCTTTATTTCTGCTATCTTTAAACAAAACATTAGATTTTTTTTCTGCTATACTTTGTGCTTTTCCCTCTATTTTTTAACAAAATTTGCGTCTTTTCCGCAATGTTTGTCCAAAATTTGCGATTTTTCTGAGGTTTTTCGCTAAAATTTGCAATTTTCCTCTGATCTTTTGCCGAAATTTGAGTTTCTTTTGCGATCTTTAATCAAAATTTGCATTTTCTTCGCAACCTTTTGCCGAAATTTGTTTTTCTCACGATTCTTTGCAGAATTCGCTTTTTTCCTACAATCTTTAATTGAAATTTGCGTCATTTGCGCGATCTTTGACCAACATTCACTATTTTCTCAAGACTGAAAAATTCGACAGATTTTACATTTTTTTAGGGGATTTTTTGAAAGAATTCATTTTTCCCGCTATTATTTGAAAAATTCATATTTTCTGCGATCTTTTGCGAAAATACACGTTTTTCTCTCGATCCTTTGACAAAATTTGCGTTTTGTCCCACTATCTTAGAACATAATTCTCATTTTTTCTGTGATCCTTGGACATAAAGCACGTTTTTCACGCTACTTTTTGACGAAAATTTCAAAGATCTTTTGACAATTTTTGTTTTTTTCACGATCCTTTCACAAAATTGACGTTTTTTCGCGACCCTTTGACGAAATCCCACGATCTTTTAACGAAATTAGCATTTTTCCCCGCTATTTTTTTTCTCTTTTTTTGACACTGTTCATGTTTATTACCCACTGTTTTGACGAAATTTGAATTTTTTTGCGATCTTATTTTGGAATTGATGACCGATTTTTTTTTTTTAAATTATGGAACAAATTACTCCCGCAACAAGCGACAAAAAGCGGAAAATCGCTCATCTACGAAAAAATCTCATACCTGCATCAGGGTCTGCCAAGATATTGCAAAGTCTGCCGATATTATTCAGGGTCTGCGTGGCAGACCTGCAGACCCGGAACTCGGCGCCACTGAGTGTCATAATAATAGTCAATATCTAAATATCTCATAATCAAACTAAATCAATTATTTTTATTTATACTACTTATTTCTTAACATACACATATTGTCAGCAGTGAGCTGATTTAATCAGTATGCTGAACGTGACTTTTTATTTAACAGTTATTTTCAGTAATAACTCTTGGGAATTTCAATAACAGAAATTATTACATATAATTAAATTTATTATAGTTTTTATGCAATTACATTGTTACATGGGGTAATTATGTTGTTAATATTTTTGTATTGTAATCATTTTGCCAATTGCACAAACTTTAAGCATTGTTCTAAAAAATACAATTTTACTATAAAATATAGTTTTGGACAGTACGGTTTAAACCATGGATTTTACCGTGGTTTAAACCATTGTGTCCAAAACCTTGCCAACCCTGAAACTGAGCCAAATGATTGATATACTCCATAGATCAGTAGTAGCATATTATTTTTTGAATAAATGTTACTTGGTAAAAATCATTTGAACTATTTTAAAAAGTTTTTATTGCACAAGTTTTCTAAGAAACATTCTTAGTATCTGTTGATCACAAGAACATTTCTACAGTAGAGGACCTATTATCCAGAATTCCGAAATCCGGAAGGACCTGAAATCCGGAAATGAAGAAGATTGAGAACGAGATGAATCATGATGAAATGAATAAATCACGAATCTTTGATCAAATGTGCGTTTTATCGAGATTTTTTTTAGATTTCATGCTTTTTTGGCCCTTTTTTTTTTACGAAATTCACATTTTTTCTGCGTTTTTTCGACAGAATTTACTTTTTTTTTTTTTAACGCAAATTTTTTCAAGTATTGCTTCAGGTATCAAAATTCATAATTCATTCAAAGATTCATGATTCATTCATTTCATCATGATTCATCCCCATAAAAAACGCAAATTTTTTCAGGTATCGCGAAAATACTCTGCAGATTCGTCAAATATCGCAATAAAACCCTGCAAATTTCGTCAAATATTGCAATAAAACCCTGCAAATCTCATAAAATATTGCGAAAAAATGCAAATTTTGTGAAACGATCGAGGAAAAATCCCGTGTAAGCGCCCCCCCCCCCCTCTAATTATTTTAAGATTTACGTCACCTTTGGGGGAGCGGATTAACGGTATTTTACGGTTATATACATATATATATATATATATATGTATGTAAGGCCATTTAATAAAACGTCTGAATTTTGGATGTCCGTATATTTGACTTTGTACTATAGTACACGAGTCAAATTTGTAGCTTAGTGTTTTTTCCACAGACTCCTCATACAACACACTTTTCATTCATATTCTAGATATCAGTGCTATACTTTTGTTGTTATTTTAAAATTTTCCGTGTTTTTTTGGAGGGGGGGTGGGGGAGTGTCGAGTTTCGGACGGACCCAAAATCAGGACGATTCCGGATAATAGGTCCTCTACTGTACTATCAATTCACTTACATTTTAATTGACAATTTATTTATTAGACAATTCTGCTATTAATGAGACAGTTCTTAATGTACATTTTTTTGGCAATGGTAATTAAAAAGTCACTAATTAATAACACATTTTGTTTTAAGAACAGAGCAGTTTTTGTAAAGTTTGTAAAGGACGTTTTTTTTCTAATAAAAGCCAGTATTTTTAAAGTGATTTAAACAAGAAAAAGCCGGCTGGTTTAAACCAGTCTGACAGAAATCCAGCAGCCCTGAGTTGATGTCTCTTTTTAATTTCATGCAAGGTTGGAAAAAAATGATGATTTTTTTTAAAAAATCAAAAAAATCGGATTTATTTGATTTAAATCAGATTTTTTTTATTTAAATCGGATTTTTTTTTATTTTTTTAAAATTCTATTTTTAATTATTGTGTTTTTATGTTTTGACAATACATGGAGCAGTTTTTTATAAAAATAATTGAAAAAGAATAAAAAATGTTTATAATTTATAAAAATAATATAAGAAATAATTATGTAGTTCAGTAAATACTATATTCTAGTTACTGATTGGTTCTAAAAATTAAACATCTAGGCTTTAACCTAAAGCCATTCTATTATTTTGTAATTGAATTATGCACACCAAATAAAAAATAAACTTAAATAGGTTGTAAATGAATAGAAAATGTAAAATTAAAAAAAAAAAATTAAATATTCATTCAATGCAAGCTATTTATTAAGGGATAAAAATCACAATTAATTCAATAGTTTTTAAACAAATAGAAATAAATCAGAGATTTAATTGTTTGAACAAAAACACTAATTTAGAAGCTTTGTCCACTCCTAATTTATTACGAAGGTTTGAATGAACTAGTCCAAAAGAAGAAAATTGTCTTTCTACTCCAGCAGATGAAGCCACGGCTGTTGTTATTTGGTAAATAAATTCAATTTCAATTTTGCTGTTTATCTCTTTACCTCCCATTATGTGAAAGGACTTCACCAATCATAATCTGTCATAATATCTGCAACTTTTTTCTCAAGCAATGGTAATTTTTGGAATGAGCCATTTTTTGCTTGAAAATGTGCTACAGTGGTGAAAAGATTTGGACAATTTTCTTTAATGAATGACAAATCTTCATTATTTCCCTCTAGACTAAGTAAAATTTCATTTCAATTTAAAACAGAGTGACTTAGTAAAACTCTAGCAAAATGACAGCCATTAATAACTTGTTCATATTTTGCTTTAAATTTTGTAATTCTTTCTCATACTTGCCAAGTTCTGAAAGTTAAAAATCAGGAGATTTTATTTAAAAAAAAAGGAGATATTTTTATCAATGAAAACTTGTTAATTTGTTGATGTAAACATCTTTAGTGAAAGTTTAATTTTATATTATAAAAAAAGGGATGTTTTGTTACTCAATAACTTATATAAAACTATAGTAAAGATCATAAATAAGTCTTAATGGAGACAAATTATTAATAATTCAATACATAGTAACAATAACATACCTTAAAGATTCATAGTTTATAATGCATCTGGATGTAATTCATCACATAAAATACTACTGGTCAAACATACTAAAGAACAATTACACCTGTACTAGACCCTTTCTCACTGAATTGTGATTGTCATTTGAATCAAATGCACATTTGATTGTTAAATAACAGAATATTTAAAAAGTGAAAAATCAGGAGTATGGAGAAACATCTGAAAATCAGGAGTCTTCTACCACCAGGAGATTTGGCAACTCTGCAATCTTTATCTAATACATTTTCTAACTTTTTACCCAAAAATTTTAAACATTCGTAAGCTTTGATTGAAATTTGATAATGTAATATCGCAAGTTTTAAAACTTGTTCCTTGCACATAGTATCAGATTTTTTGGGGAACATTATTGAATTTTTTTAATCATTAACTTGTGAAACAAAAAAGATTCAAATCATTTAGTTGCCAAGATTGGCAAACGAAATATGATTTATAAAAAGTTTATGTTTCGCCTCATCGTCTAAAGTTTATTACAAAAGAACAAACAATTAAAGGATTAGGAGGGGGACACCTGGACTTAACCTTTACCTGCCACATTCTTTCTGATAGCAATCCTGAAAATACCAGAAAAACATCTGTGACTTATTTACACCTATTTCTCTGCTGATTAATTTCCAAAATGGAAAAAAGAAAAAAATGATTTAAATCAAATGATTTTTTTAAAAAAATCAGTTGATTTAAATCTAGATTTAAATCTTGATTTAAATCATGCCAACCCTGATTTCATGTGCACAAAATACACATATGTCATCACACTGATGAAGTTTTCTGTATTTTTAAAGATTTCAATCCAACTAGATTGCTGTATCCAGTATTTTCCATTCTTGGGTGCACAGATTGCTCATACATGCTATAATAAGAATTGTAGGTACTACTAGGTTATCCCGTCGACCAAAAAAGTATCGCCAAACTATAAGAAGATTAAATGCCAATAATGAATGATCGTGAATGCCACATTCAATGACATTAAATACGATTTGCATGTTTAAAATGTCATGATGTGATTTTTACTTCGACTTTTTATTAATATTTTTATTAATATTCTACTAATTATTTGTTTTTTCGTTATTTAAAATAAAAATTATGTCTATGTATAATTTGCCAGTTTGACGATTTGTGCAATTTGGCGAAATTGGTCGACGGGATAACAGAGTAGTACCGAATTGTGACATTAAATTAACAAAATTATTTTTTACCATTTTTATTTGAAATATTCCATCAGAAGGGGGGCACTGCAATCGCGATTTTTGTGCCATTTTCAATATTGTACTGACCAAAAATGTATGAAGTTATGCATTGAATGGAACCAAATTTTTTTCTGTAAGGGTATGGCTATGGCTAGTTGTTCCCCCCTGAATTTGAAAAAAATCTGCCAGAAGGGGGGCGCTGCAATCCCAATTTTTGTTCCATTTTCAATATTGTACCGACCAAAAGTATATGAATTTATGAATCGAATTGAACCAAATTTTTTGTGTAAGTGTTTGGCTAGTTCGTCCTCTCTGAATTTGAAAAAAATCTGCCGGAAGGGGGCACTGCAATCGTGATTTTTGTTCCATTTTCAATATTGTACGGACCAAAAGTGTATGAAGTTATGTATCGAATTGAACCAAATTTTTTGTGTAAGTGTATGGCTATGGCTAGTTGGTCCTCCCTGAATTTGAAAAAAAATCTATTAAAGAGGGCACTGTAGTAGCAATTTTTGTGCCATTTTCAATATTGCACCACCTAAAAGTGCATGAAGTTATGCTTAAAACTGAACTAAAATTTTTTTGTATGATTATTTTTTGGTATGACAAGTAGGTCCTCCCTGAAAAAAAAAAAAAAAAAGTCTGCCTATCAGTCTATTGTCCATTGGCTCGTGCAGAGACAGAAACTTGTTTTTACTCTCATTAATTGACTGAAGCAGAAATTTAAGATGTAAATGAAAGTTAGTATAGTACTGAATTAAAATTATTAAAGAATTAATATGAGTAACTATTTTTTTAAATATTAAAATGTACATATGAGATAGAAGAAAGTTTTGGGATTGGCACATCCAACTGTTTTTTTTTTTTTTTTTTTTTTTTTTTTATGAGGATACTTTCACACTTGAAAGCAATTTCAAAAATGAAGGTGCCCTTTTAATTATTTCTGCTAACTTACTTGTTTTTTCATATAATTGAGAATGTAAAATTTTTACATTACTCAAGTTCACTTAGTATGAACCATGATATATTTATTTTCTGCTTATCCAAACTTAGCCAATTTAAGCACCTTGCAAGGAATTAAAATAATCTCTAAATATGATGCATAATTCAGATTTGTATATTATTTGCACTTCTTTTCTTAATAATTATTACAAGTAAAGGTTAAAATTCACGGTCGCCACCGGCCACAGGGCGACTAAATGTAAAAAATTGGCGACTTAATGTTATGCATCTGATCGCCAAAATAGCGATCAATCACTTCTGAAAATTAAAAAAAAATCGGTCATAAATCTGAAAATCAGGACATAAAATATATCGCGAATTTCGAAAAATGATCTCCGAAAATAACCAATTTCGCCAATCGTTTGAAGAACAATCGCTAATATCGTCAAAGGATCGCGGGAAAAAGCGAATTTAATCAAAAGATTTTGACAAATTTCAGTAAAAAAATCGCGGGAAAAAAAATAAATTTCGTCAAAAAATGATAAAAATACGGCAAATTTCATCAAAATATCGATAAAAATACGGCAAATTTCATCAAAATATCGATGAAAATACGGCAAATTTCATCAAAATATTGAAAATACGGCAAATTTCATCAAAATATCGATGAAAATACGGGAAATTTTATCAAAATATCGATGAAAATACGGCAAATTTCATCAAAATATCGATGAAAATACGGCAAATTTCATCAAAATATCGATGAAAATACGGCAAATTTCATCAAAATATCGATGAAAATACGGCAAATTTCATCAAAACATCGCGAACATATGACAAATTTTATCAAAATATCACGAAAATATAACAAATTTCATCAAAATATCGCGAAGAAACGGCAAGCTTCTTCAAAAAAATCGCTGATCTCGTCTAAAGATCGCGAAAAAAGTCAGATCTCGTCAAAAAATCGCGAAAAACGTTATTTGTCAATCATTGCGAAAAATAACAAATTTCGTCAAAAGATCGCGAAAAAACGGCAGATCTCTTCAAAAACAGCAAATTTCTTCCAAAAATCACGAAGAAACGATTAATTTCATCCAAAAATTGTGAAGATACTATAAATTTTTTCAAAAAATCGCGAAATCCATTAAAAATCACAACTTTGAACAAAGTTATGATTTTCTATATACATAAAATAATTAACTATTTAATATTCTGATTAGAATTCCATGAAACCAAATTCTATATTTGGGCAAAATAATGTTAGTGTAGTGTAAAATGGTACATATTGACAGGTAGCGAGGTAACTATTCCTTTACACCAATCCAACTATGAAAATGCAGTTTATTTATTATAGAAAATGCTATAAAACATTTTAAGGGGACACCAGTACCTTTGAAACCATCTCTTCAATTTTGAATACTACTGTAATATATGCGTACATGTAATATACTGTAATATCTTTTTTTCTTTATATAAAAAAAATGAAAGAAATTAAGCAAAATCTCAATTTAAAAATTTTTTAAAAAATAACTATAAACTTGAATGTTAAATCCATATATAAAAATATTAAATACACCATGGAGAACAATTAAATCAAACCTCTATCTCAATTAGCAAAAAAACCCTTGAAATTTTTTCAAAGAAGCAAATTATAAAATCATGAACAGGGAGAAAAATCAGTTTAAAGTTTTTATTTAATTGAATCATTGTGCTGGATTTATTAACATAATTTGCAATATCTCACAATATAGGGCTTGAAAAATAGCGATCTCGGGGAACCCAGAACAAAAATCCTTTCTGGGTACATATATTTTTTTTTTTTCATTCAGGTTCCCGGTCGGGAACCCAACAAATCGCCATAGCCGCAACGGCAATTTCGTCAAAGAATCGCTGATAGTAATTAGTGGCCACTAAGTTGACAATAGTGGCTACTAAAGATTCAGCCTCTACTGGCCACTGGCTACTAATACAAATGTTGAATTTTAACCTTTAATTACAAGAAATGGTACAGTTGATAATTGTTCTTTACTAAAATTGTACTGAACTTTCTTTGCCTTTCTGTATTAAGATTTATGTGTAATAATCTTAATGTATATGGAAACATTTTATATTAAATGATGTTGTTCTTTTTAGATTGAACACAAACCTTTTTACATGGATGAAGATGATGTGGTACTTAAGCCAATATTTTGAACGATAAATGGTCACAGACCTGATGGTCATAAATTACTCATGAGTAGAACAAGTGGATCACTCAACAGGAATCATCCTAAATCCTATGATTACCTTTTGAAATTTTTGCTAGTTGGAGATAGTGATGTGGGTAAGCAAGAAATACTTAGTGGACTTGAAGATGGCTCACAAGAATCTCCGTTTTGTGGTTCCTCTGGTAAGCATAAGCAGTTTTCTTCATATCTGCAACCTCAGAAATAGATAATATGTCAGATGGATTTTATTTTAAAAACTATAATAATTTCCGTTGGGATCTACAGCTCATGTTTAAAATATTAGAATAATTGAGAAAAAGTAATAAGAAAAAAAATAATTTTCATTTATTTATTTTTGATTCTATGTGAATGCAATTAAATTTCTTATAAATTAAATCTGGTATGTTTAGATAAGATTTTAACATTTACAAAATATTAGAATATTTTATTTTATGCAGCAACATTACCTATAAATATGAAATAAATAGTAGTTAATATTTTGTAGCATCCCCTTTAGCTTTCATAACGGCATACAGTTGATCTTGCATACTATATACAAGGAGTTAACAAACATTTCTGTCAATATTAGCCCAAATAGACTTTATAAATGCCACTAACTCAGTTTTACTTGTAGTTTTTCTTCATCATACTCCATAAAGTTTTCAATGGGATCAAGGTCTTGTAAGTTAGGTGGACAAGGAAATACCTTAATGTTGCTTTGGTGGATTTTTAGTTTACACCGAAGTATGCAATGACGCTAAATCTTGTTGACAGATGAGATCATATTCAAATGATTCTTCTGGTGAATCAATAATGCCACCAGTTGTGAATTGATGATAATTAAAGAAGAATTAATATGAAATATTCTAATATTTTGACTTTTCAAAAAAAAATTTCAATTAATCTTTTCAAAAATGATATTAATTTTAAGATGATAATTAATTTTAATCAACAATAAGTTTGTAATAAAAATATTTGCATTAACATATTAAATTACCAAACAATATTTTCAATTTGTAAAAAAAAGGTAATTTTTCTAATATTTTGAATATAAGCTGCATATAACAGGCATAAAAGAGTTCCTCCTAAAGAAGGAATTCCACCTTTTTTTTTAAAGTAATTTTGGACATTCTCTGGGTTGATGCAAAAATGTAAAGAAAATATTGGAAACATATGTGGAGGGGGGGGGGGGGGGCTGAAAAATTTAGGCAAACATTTCGCCTATCCAATGATGAGCTTTTACAATAAGTATTTGAAAGTCATGTGAATGAAGTTCTTTAAAGTATCTTAAAAGGAAAAGGAAATTTCTGTAGTTTTCTTTTTTAAATAGAATATTTTGTTCTACTTGAATAACACTTTTGTTTAATTTCATTAATGCATTTTTATAAATATATTTTTGGAGTAAATGTCAATTTGACATGCATATATTTAAAATGAAGATTAAAATAAACAAAAAATAAAAGGTTAAAACTATAAACAGACAAACATTTCTGTACTTCATATAAGTTCATCATATATATTTGGATCTATACCTTTAGAAAACTGGTCTTAAATTCTTTTTTGATTTAATAAATCAAAACTTATATTGTTGATGTAAAAAAAAAAAAAAAAAAAAAAAAAAGAATTTTCTAAGTTACAAAAAAAAAAAAAAAAAAAAAAAAACAATCATGTATACAATTATACTTTATTTTACTGTATCAATAAGTGTTAAAATATACAGGGTGTCCAGCAAATAACACCCTGATTTCAAAATTAAATTTCTCAAAAACAAAGATCGATAGTAATATGCGGTAAATGGTTTTTTCATTAGGTAAGCTGTAAAAATCTTATACAGAAATTTCAAACAGTGAATATTTTGAAAAAATTGCGTTCTGATTACATAGAATATTTTGATTTGACATTTTTCCTGTTTTAGATTGCCTGCAGAGAAATAATTTTTCAGCTTACAGTGTAATATTTTAAAGATTTTTTGAAGTAAATTTTTAGAATTTTGAAATTTCAAAAAACTATGAAATATGGCATTTTAAGCCGAAAAACACATTCTCTGGCAGCAATCTAAAGCAAGAAAAATGTCAAATCAAAGCATTCTTTGCAATCAGAACACAATCTTTTCGAAATATTTACCGTTCGAAAATTTTGTATAAGATTTTTACAGCTTACCTGATAAATAAACCATTTACTGCATAATTCTATTGATCTTTGTTTTTGGGAAATTTAATTTTGAAATCAGGTTGTTATTTGCTGGACACCCTGTATCTAGATTTTACAAGTTTGGCCCTATTGTATAAACAAAAAAAAAAAAAAAAATCCACCTTTTTTCCTATTTCACACTTTCATGCCTGTTATAATTGCATGCAAAATTTTTCTTGCTTCCTTCCTATGGAATTGGAGATTATAAATAATACTTGTTTTCTATTTTCTTGTTCTGATAATACTAACTTTTTCTATTACAGTAAAACCTCCATAATGGACACCTCTATTTAGCAGACAATTTTCTAATCCCCACTCCCAAATTTTAACTTTTTGTATGTTTAACCTCTGAATAACGGACATTCCGAATAGCAGACAGTAATTTTGATGATAAAAAATGAAAAATTATTTTTACCGAGAAAAAAAAAAAGTAAAATGCCTCTAAATTTATGAGAGTAATGTGTCACAAATTTTGTAATCACAGATAAATGTAGAGAGTGGACTGGAAATGCAAGTTCTTATCCAAAGCATTTGAAATTCAATAATGTTAAAATTGTGTTTTTCCCCAAGAGTAACATAAAACATATGTAAGCTACTTGATCAATACGCAATTTAAAATCCTGGTGTAGAAAGCTTTTGTTATGTTACATTCAAGTTAGATTGTATGAATACACTTGAGAACTGTCTAAAATTAGTTAATGCTGCCGATGCTATAATTTGTATTTTCCTCAGCTGTAAAAAAAACTTAAAATCGGAAAACGCATGACAATGATCTATTAAGCAGGCTTTACATTAAAAGAGAATGAAGCATACATTTCCGACACAAATGAAGAATTAAGCGAAATAAGTGAATTGATAAAATATATCAGGAGTGAGGAAACTGCCAAAATTTTTATTAATATTGATGATGTGTTACTGAAGAAGAATCAATTGCTACATACAATTATACTGCTTCAGAATTTTCGACAAAAGTACTTTTGGTGGGTGATGATGAAAGAGATACTAAAACTGAAGGTGTTTGCTGCAATATCGAGAATTTCCAAGAACCGGCAAAATACAATAATCAGTTTTTTTTTTTTTTTTTTTTTTTTTTTTTTTTTTTTTGTAAGTAAAAGATATTTTAGAAGGATTAAAATTACTGACAGAGTTAAAACTTCATATTGAAAAACAAATTGCATTTAATCTCAAGCAAAAACAGACTTTTATAACTTTTTTTTTTTAATATAAACAGTGGATAAAGGTATGCACCGTTTTATTTCAGTTTTATTGTTTGAAAAAATAATTTTAAATTCTGATTAATATAAAACAGTGGTTTTAGGACATATAAAAGTTCTTTAATGAAGCATTAACAATTTCTTAGCAATTTTTTAATATCTCATGTTTTCCCAATAGTGGACACCTCCGAATAGCAGACAATTTTCGTGCTCCCGAGTTGTCCATTATTTAGAGGTTTTACTGTATAGCGATGAATCAAAGAGAAATTGATGGTATAAAGTATAAAGTACTGCCAATTGAAACAATACTCTTGGTCTGTAAAATTTGTAAAATGTATTGAACCTTTTTTTTTTTTTTTTAACTTTCTTTTATCTTTATAAGAAAGTATTGGATTCATTAAAAATTTTGACTTCCAGTTTTCAGTGGATTTATGTGTTTTAGAAGTTTTTAAGCATGATTTGATAGTTTTTAGAAAATGTCTGTGTAAAATTTAACAGTTATTTTTACTTTATATTGTAGCTAGGCCTTTTTTTTTTTACTTCTAGAATTTAAAAAAAATTGTGACACACTCATAAAGATGAAAATAAGCAGTCGACACTCGACGGCTAAATGTGAAAAACTGACGACTAAAAATGTGGAAAGTACCAGCCAAATGCAGGATTTTCCATAAGATATTTTGTCAAAGAATCGCCCCAGCAGCAGATTTTTTTTCTGCAGTCTGCAACACAAGTAAAAACTTAAAAAACAGTCTGCAGACCAATCCCTCGCATTACGTTATATGCACTTAAACCTCCCATGTATTTGTGATAGACATAAAAGAAAAGTATACTTTAAAAAAGAAGTTGCCTTTGTTCTCAGAATTTTTAACACCTCATCCATTGTCCGAAAAAGGGGGGGGGGGGCTCTCCTTTGACAAAATTTGTGGTTTTTTCGCGATCTTTTAACGAGAGGTAATTTTTTGTGATCTTTTGGCAAAATTTGACGTTTTTTCCGATCTTTTGATGAAGACTGCTGCTTTTTTTCGCGATCTTTTAAATAAATTTGACGTTTCCTCGCGAGCTTTTGTCGCAAACTGCCGTTTTGTCGCGATTCCTTCAAGAAATTTGCAATTTTCTCATGAATTTTGAAATTTTTCTCATGATTTTTTTAAAAAGAAAACTGCCGTTTTTCCGCAATCTTTTAAAAAAATTTGTTGTTTTTTCGCGATCTTTCGATTTTTTTTTTTTTTTTTTCGTGATTTTTGGATAAAATTTGCTTTTTTTTTTTTTTTTTTTTTTTTTTTTTTTATCTACAGTGATTTTTTTACAAAAGCTGCCTTTTTTCACAATCCTTTGACAAAAACTGCCGTTTTGTCACGATCTCTTGAAGAAGTTGCTCTTTTTTCGTGATTATTGAAGAAATTTGCAATTTTTTCATGCTTTTTTAGCAAAAACTGCCTTTTTTTTCGCTATCTTTTGAAGAAATTAGCCGTTTTTTCGCAATCTTCCAAAAGAATGTTCCTTTTTCATGATTTTTTCATGAAATTTGCCGTTTTTTCGCAATTTTTTGAAGAAATTTACCATTGTTTTGCAATTTATTAAATAGTTTGCTGTTTTTTCGTGACTTTTTGAAAAGAAATTTCTGTTTTTGCAATTTTTTGAAGAAATTTGCCAATTTTTTAGCAATTTTTTAAGAAAATTTGCCATTTTTTCATGATTTTTTGACGAAAACTGCCGTTTTTCGTGATCTTTTGAAGAAATTTGCCGTTTTCGCGATGTTTTGATAAAATTTGCTGTTTTTTGATGACCTTTTGAAGAAATTTGCCATTTTTGGGGGAGGGGGTCAAATTTTGCTGTATATATTTGCTGTAAATATTTTTATCTGGTTCATATATTACTTATTTATTCTAAGCTTTTATATATCTTCTAATTAAATATTCAGTGACAAATGTACTTACTGACAACTAAAGAATTTATTCTCGCTAGCCAATAACTGGCTACTAAAAAGAATCAACCTATCGGCCAGTGGCCACTAAGCAAATTTCCTTATATTCATCTTTACACACTCATAGAAAGAAAAAATATATGTATTTAATTTTTTTATACAAAAGCATTGTACACACTGTAGATAATCATTTTGTTGCTCATTATGTGTGGATACTATTAATAAGTTATCCCTTTATAAGTGCCCCTTTGAAAATTAAAATTAAAAAAAAAAAAAAAAAAAAAAAAAAAATCACTGGACTTTTAAAAACAGAATTTTTTTTAATTAAATTACAGAAATAATTGATTAAATAAGACAAAATTTAGAATTAAAGATTACTGGTCGGAACAATCAAGGGCTCTAAATATCTAAGTGTTGCAGTTATTAAAACATATGTATGCTAAATTGATGTACATCATGCCTTGAGTGTAAGGCATAAGCTTTATTTGAGAAACAGAAAGTATATTCCACTACATCCTTGATGGTGCGACATATACATAACACTTACCACAACAGGTTTAAAGGTTATTAGTATAAAGGTAATTAAATCTTTGTATAGTCTGACCAAATTTTTTTTCAAACTTTTAAGTGTTTCCATCTACTAAAAATATTAGTCTTTAAATACTTTATTAAGCTTTAAGTATAAGCTAACATTTTTTTTTTTCAAAAAGGTTTTACATAAGTTGTGCTTACAAGTTTAAGTTACATGTTTTTATTTCGTCACAGCTTGCGTTACATGTTTTTATTTCATTACAGCTTGCGTTGAGTTTAGGATTCTTAATAGTGTTTAATGTATATTTCAAAAATACTTCATTATTAATGAAGTTAAAATAGACTGTATATAAAAACATTTTTTTTTACATGCTGTTGAATTATTGAAATATATATTTCTTAATTCTAATAATATTTCTTAATTCTTATAATTTTATATTTCTTAATTCTTTTTATTAGGTGTGGCCTACAAGACAACAACAATTTTGCTTGATGGCAAACGTATAAAGCTTCAATTGTGGTAAGTAATTTTCTGTTTGTTCATTTACCTCTTTTAAAACAGGTAGAAAATTAAAAAAGCTTAAAAAATTTTACTGTAAATTAAATTTTTAAAAACTTTCAAAAATCTTTCTTTCTGCTGAGATGTTAAATGTTTTATTTTTCAGCATTGCATTTGTATTTGAAATGTGAAAAACTTGTAACTACTAACAGATCTTAAGTGTAGAGTAGAGGTTTGCACGGCTTAAGCCGGCAGAATGGTACCAAATTTCCTAACGGACTAACCCAGCAGAATTAGAATAATTTTTTCAAAGGGTCCATCTGACAAACAAAATAAGCAAGCCTGGTCGGCAAAAAAAAGAACGAATTATACAAACTGGGCTGTGCCAATTTAAAAAAAAAAAAAAAAAAAAAAAAAAAGAATTACTGTACCTTCCAGCTTGTTATAAAGATTTAACCATAAACAATAAAATATGACTCATTACATAAAACAAAAGTAGCAAAGTTATATAAAACCCTTTGATAATAAAAAATATACATATTAATGTCTGACAAAATAATTTACTTAAGGAGAAAAAATTAGACATCAGATTTCTAATTTGGTTCTTAAGGTCCTAAATATTGGACTGAATCCCATTTATTTTATAAAGATTTAAAATATGTAAAATTATTTAATTATATTTATTAATTATCAAATTAAATAAAAATATTAAGTGATATGTTATTAAATTTAATGGTTTATACCATTAGTGTTCACTCTAGAAATAAAAAGGGCATGGTGCTATTCACTACAAAAGTCACTACTGCAGCAGAAAAGGGCACTTTTGCCAGAAAAGAATTGTTATTGCCTTTAGACGGGGAAAAAGGAAAACAATGAAACACATAATTTTTAAATATGATAAATCAAGTAACATTAATTTTGAATGATTTTATGATATAAAAATTAAAAATACAATTAAATTAAAACATGATTCAATAGTTTTATGTTCTTTTTCTTAAAGAAATGAAAAAAATCTATCATTTTTGGGCACACAAATTTAGAAACACTACGGAATAAAAAAAAAATATTTATTAAAAATCTCTGGGTAAAACCAGTGGTGCATTTTACTACTTTTAAAAAGGGCAGGGTGCATTTTGTAAATTTGAAAAAGGGCAGGGTGCTGCACCCTTCAAAAATTGCCTAGAATGAACACTAATACCATTAGTATCCTTATTAGCATATAAATTTTATGACACATTAAAGACAAAAAAAAAAAATTGCATTTTTTTTTTTTTTTTTCCATTTTTGCTCCAGTTTTCATAGCTGCCAACTTGTACGGTTTGGCCATACAATGTACGGATTTTGTTCTAAGTGTACGGTTGTACGGATGAACAGTACGATTGTACGGTTTTGCGCACGGAAAAAACAATCGCGGAGAAATTCGAATTTCGTGAAAGGATCGCCGAAAAAGTGCACATTTCGTCAATATTTTGTGGGAAAACGACGATTTGGTCAATGTTTTTGTCTACAAACTTTGTCAAAAGATCGCTGAAAAACGGGAATTTCGTGTACGGATCGCGGAAAAACTGGCGATTTCTCCAAAATATCGCAGATAAAACGCTGATTTCGTCTAAAGATTGCGAATATAACGCAGATTTCACCATAAATCACGGGGGGAAATGCCGTTTTCGAGAAAAGATCGCGTAAAAATGCAAATTATGTCATAAGATCGTTGAAAAAAAATGCCGATTTCATCAAAAAATTGTGGAAAAACCGCCAATTTTGTCAAATGATTGCGGAAAAACCGCCGATTTCGATAAAAGATCGTGATAAAACACTGATTTTGCTAAAATATCGCAGATTTCGTGTGAAGATCACGGGAAAACGCCGATTTCGTCTAAAGATGGTGGGTAAAATGCCGATTTCGTAAAAAGATCGCACATATTTCGTGAAAGGATCGCGGAAAACAGTGAATTTTGTCAAAGTATTGCTGAAAAAATGTAGATTTTGTCAAAAGAACTTTGAAAAAACGCAGATTTCATCAAAATATCGCATAAAAAACGCGAATTTTGTGAAAGGGTCGCTGAAAAAATGTGCATTTCATTAAAGATATTCAATAAAAATGCTTAATTAATGCCGGTAGGTATACTCCCTCTCCCACCCTCTTAACTGCTGTAACCTTTCTGGAATTTTGCTGTAAATTTAATCTGACCTTATCTATTACAGATCAACATACAGGACAGTTTTTTGGAAACATGTTTCCAAAGTATGAAACTGCAAAAATATTTTCTTGCTCTACCTTATATTTTTTTTTCTTCAAAATATTAATAAATATAAAAGTAGCATAGAAAATATTGTTATGAAATGATGCTGCTTTTTGCATTGCATATCATTCATTTGCTTTGCATGTTATCCCTTTTTAAGCATATAGAATGCATCTTGAAAATTGTAAGGATTTCAAAATTGACATGTTGGCAGGTATGAGTTTTTGCCACTGTCCTGGCAAAAATGCCAACCCTGTATCTTAGTTATATTTATCTTCTCTCATTAATTCAGAATTATTTTCTTTCATTTTCAGAATGTAAATGCAGGAACCTGCTGAAAGAAGATATCTTATTTCATTAAATTTTTAATGAAGGCCGATCCAATTTTGAACTGGCTTGTTAGTTTTTTGTAAAAATTAAGAATAATTATTGACCCCCTCCCCCCCCCCCCAATTATTATATATTTAGATGTAGTTTTTTTTTTTTTTATATTTAGTTTCAAATTGGTACCACAAATAGTTCTTAATTTTTGTAAATTAATAAAAATTAGAAAACCCCATTGCCTTCGATTTCAAATGAAAGGAGATGTTTTATTTTCAAAATAAAAAAAAGATTGCATCAAGCAAAGCATGGATGTGCTTACAAGTTTCAGAAGAGTGGGGTGGGAGGTTATTTCCTGATAAGTTTTTAATTAATAATTCAACTGATTATCAGAATTTTAAAATTCTGAGCTTCAAGTGCATTTGCCTTGGACTATTCTCGCCTAAATTTTTAGTTTTGTATATGTGGTAGATTTTGCTAGCTATCATGAAACACTCACGGATAGAATGTAAATTTCTTTCATTGGTATAAGAAGACCAAGGAAGCTGCAAAACTAAAAGACTGGGTTCATTCCATGGGAAAGTGTAGACTCCAATTAATGCTCATGTTTACTCAAATAAAAATTAACTGGAGTGGTGTAACTTTTCGAATAACTAATTTTCTCTATATATTTGTTTTCTTCTTGACAATGACTGCTAAAATAGAAATATTTTTCTCATATTTGCATCATAATGTGGATTAAATTATTTTTCTACTGATATATAGTTTTTAGCTTTATGTTCAATTTAAGTATTTGTATGAGCTATCAAATTTTAGAAATGAAGATGTCCCATTAGGTTTGCATAATTTTGGTCATTTAGATCTTAAATGTGAATATGAGCTACTAAATTTAGCTCTTTTGAATGATTTTTTCACAACATAGGATTTTTTTTTTTTTTTTTTTTTTCTGTTTCTCAGTTTGTTAAAAAATATACTGTGAAAAAATTTAATATTTCTTCCTACTTCATAAAAATTTGGTACAAAAATAATTGTTTGTCAAAATTTAACTTTTCTTGTTATTTTTCTCATTCATTTGCATTTGTCAAGAAAGTCAATTCTTCACAATTCTTACATAATATATATATATACAGTAGACTCCCTCAAATCCGCACAGCTTGGGACCAGAGGTTGTGCAGATTTTAGTATTTTGTGGATTTCTGGGAATGGCTTTGTTTACATTTTTTTTAAACAGTAATTCGAGTGCAATTAATATTGCAATTGAAAATATAATGAATGCTTACAATCTAATGTAATATTAAAATAAGTAATAAACTAAAATAATAAAAATTTAGATAATTTTTAAAATGATTAAAGTACTAATAGCAAAGGTCAAGTTAATAATCAATAGTGTATGATTAAATTTCATTATAAAGATTAAATGTACTTTTCCAAAATTATTCAACAAAACATGCCTCATAAAAGTACAGTTCTAATTCACGCCAAAATCATAAAATAAGGTTTTTTTTTTCAGGTTTAGCCAGGTTTAATAACAAAAACGTCTTGATTAGTGCATAAATATACTTGGTAAGAAGATTGTGATTACCAGTGATACCTGCAATATCTTAAATTTTTTTCAAAAAAATTTATTCTTCCTTCATGAAAAAAATATGAATAGAGTATTATCAAGAAAATTACAAATTAAAAAATATACGGAATTGATACAAAACTAAAAAAAAATAAAATTTTGTCCCAATATTCGAACTGAAAGTTTCATTGTTTACATTCATAAAATATGTGCAGATTTTAGAGAGTTGCGGATTTCTGGTTTGCAGATTTGAGGGAGTCTACTGTATATATATAAAACATGAAAACTACACAGACACTAGTATGCAAATTGCTAATAATGAAGACTACAATGTAATTTTACAAAAGAGGGGAAATTTTTATGTTGGTAAATAAGGATGTTTGGATATTTGCTAAATTTATATTTTGAATTCTTTGTTGGTGCTCGCGAATATACGTTTAAATTAATACATAGTTAAGCCTTTTTTCCATATTTACCTATCCAAAAACATTACTTGTTACAATACACTTTAAATGTATACCGTAAAATGGGGTGAATAGGAATGAAACTTCCCAGTCATACAAATAAATTCATTATAAATATATGTGATGATATTTTTAGTTGCCAATTTTTTTATAAGAAGGTAATAACATTAAGACTTGGGAAATTCAGTTTTGCCATGTTGGCACCACTATTGGGGTATATAAAAAAAAACTGCAAGTGGATCCTCAAAAACCTTATTTTTTCAACGTCTTCAAAACTTTGTGTGTAACTGCAGTCGTTTTCGTATTCTAAACTTAAGAGTAGGGATTTTTAATTAATGATAGGCCTGTAGATGTAAACGATATGCTGTATTAAATTCTATTTATTTCTAAATTACATAATGAAAAAGTGAAAAGTGGTTTGTAACATAAGAGGTTTAGGATTTACGGGGTGAATTAGAACATGGTTTCTCTCATGGTTTATTTTTCTACACAGTAATAGTTTCATGTAATATCTGAAAACATGTGATGAATATGTCTTGTGACAATATTTTGTTTGTTCTAATTTCTTGAAGAGTTTAAAGGTGCCAAGAAATTACTTAGTTAAGCAAAAAAGTCAATGCTCAATCCAACAAACATGGAACACAGAATAAAAAAAAAAAATTAAAAATGGCAAATTACTAAGAAAAATTGCACAGAATTATTCTCTGACATACACAACATTACAGAAACATCTCAAAATGGGAAGCCAATTAAAAAAAGAGGGATGCAAACAGTACTAAGTGCTGGGGATGAGGGCGTACTAGTAGATCGTATTAATGCATGCAGCGATCAGGGCTACTCGGTAGATTCACTTACCCAATGACTACTAGTAAAGGGCAACATACAACAGGGCTGAATTTGTATTAGATTCATACTTTTGCAATTCAAATACAATTTCTTAGAATAAGTTTTAATTTTTCTTGAGCTCAAAGTTGTTTTCTTATTTTTAAAAATGGCATATCTTTACTTGTATGTAAAATAAAGGCTTGCTTTGATAGTAACTATGTGTTCCTATCCCTCCCTTATCAAAATTACCTATTTTTATTAACCCTATTAAAGTTTGAATCAAAATAAATAAAGGTTTTAACATTTGTTTCGATTCACCCCTATCTGCAGGGTGAAATGGAACACTTAAAAAAAATAAAAATATATATAAACAATAACAAATGTTACGTTTTTGCTTAAAAAGTAAAGAACAAAACAAGACCAAAGTTTCTAGTAAAACGCTAAAAAAATTAAAAAATAAGTTTTTTTTTTTTTTTTTTTTTTTTTTTACATTAAAGTTGAAAAATGTTCCGATTCACCCCATTTTATGGTAATCAATTGCAAGCAGTATAAATATTTTGTTTTTCAGTCGTTTAATTAAAATTCTGCTGTCTTATGGGAGATCTTTTTCATTTTTTTCTTTCAAATCCTGGATTCACATTATAAAAGTGCAAAATGTTTAATGTTAATTCATTACTTTAATTTTTATTCATATTGAATTTTTCAGGGAGTCATCAGGTCAAGGCCGCTTTTCAACCATCATTAGGTCATATTCAAGAGGAGCTCAAGTAAGATATTTTTATTATTTGTGTTTACTTAAACTCCAATTTCTGTGTTTTAAATAAAAAATTTGGTACCTAAATTTATTTAAACTTGTGCTATTTTTTTTTTTTTTTAGTTTTTTTTTTTTTTTTTTTTTTTTTTTGTATGATGTTATTAAAATCTTTTTAACAGTTTTGTTAAGTAATAATAAATGAGCTTAGTAGTAATAAATAAATGTTTATATGTTTTTTAAAATGCAGTGTAGTTATACTGTCATATACATATATATATTTATTTATTTGTTTGTGTGTGTGTGTGTGTGTGTGTGTGTGTGTGTGTGTGTGTGTGTGTTTTTATACTTGTATTTGATTTATAAAAAGAATTTTATTAAAATATTTAATATAAATGTAACTATCATAAGCAGTTAGATAAAAATTAACAGTTGCAGCTCACTATCTTAACAGCAATTTTCCCTTCTCAGTTTCTATTAAAATTAGCATATTAACAATATGTGAAATTTTTCTTTCGCATTCTGTCTAAGTAGATAGTATCAGAGTAAAAGATCAGTCAAGATTGGTAGTTCATTGGCTTTCTTGTCTTCTAGAGACAGTGGAGGAATTGGTGGCAGAATTTATATGAAAAAAATTAT
Source organism: Maratus speculifer (assembly GCA_964019185.1). Classification (NCBI taxonomy): domain Eukaryota; kingdom Metazoa; phylum Arthropoda; class Arachnida; order Araneae; family Salticidae; genus Maratus; species Maratus speculifer. The sequence goes on along the minus strand of OZ025295.1, from coordinate 305,195,947 downwards.
ATTTGGAAATCATAAGCACATGTTTTAACGCATATGAATCGCATTTTCAGAAAATTTTCAAATACGGAAACTAATTATTCGAAAATGTTTTTCTTAATAGCTCCTCTTTTTTGTTGTCGTTGTTGTTGCCTGTGGCTAGAGAAGCTGCTGGTCCTTGTCTTTTACATATTATGACTAGAGCATGAAATCATATTATTTACACAATATTTTTAAAGATCTCAAAATTATGATTAGATCTGGAAATTTTCCTTTCCTTTATTCCCCCTGTAGTTTATAGCAGGGGTGCATAATATGTTTGATTTGAAGATCGGGGGGGGGGGGGGGGGGGGGGGAATTTAGCCACCTGAGGAAATTTTGCAGAAAAAATATGCAATTGATTTCGATTTTAACAAAGAATTGCACAATTCCCTGTAATAGAAAAAAATTTCACAACAAATAAAAATATCCATATGGTGACCTTCACAAAATCAATCTCATAATATGTACTGCATATGTAAAATAAGTTGAGAACCTTTTAAAAAATTTAAAAAATTCTGTATCTATGGTAATACAGAACTAATCTATAATGTATCATAAAATTTTGGGGGAATTTTATTAATATTGATTGGAAGAAATGTTCAGAGTAAAAACATTTTCTGCACTTCCGATGTAAAATTGAAAAATAATTCACTACATTGAATTTTAATTAGATGACTAGCGAGCTTTGCCCACTAGCGGCCCCTTTCTGAAAAAAATAATCTCTCTAAGGCCCAGTGCACACTTGCATTTTCTAACAGCTAAATGCAAATAAATCTACTTACACAACCTGTATTATTAATCCGTTTTAGTCCATATACTTCACTAATATGCCTGAATGTTAAAAAATATTCACAATATAATTAGTAGAAATTTAATTAAGTTTTCTATGATATTTCAACAGGAACAATTTTTAAAGCAGGCGCTTCGTATAAAGTTTCGAGTTGAAACACTGGAAAGAGTTGAGTTGTTTCGATGCTCCCTACATGATAATCAATTTCGTGCGGGAAAATGTCGAATACAAATCTTAGTTTTGTTCGTGCTCGTAAATATTCCTCTCGTACGTCAAAGTGCATTAAGAAAAATACTTTCTTATTAATTTTCATAATTGTTTTTTCATTACTTAAAATTGTTCTTTTATGTGGATATAAAAAAACCCATTGATTTTTTCATATCGGCGTAGCTTGGCTAAGTGCACGCATGCGCAATGCGAAAAATATTGTTTCTGTTTCTACAAAAGATGAAGATTTAATATTTATAAAAATATGTTTGTTGTTCTGCAAATGGTTACACCTATTATTTTATTTAAAAGATAGTTCTGATAGCCATATTTTTCCAAAAATTTCATACCTCATTAAAAGTGGATTACCAAGAATGGTATTAGCCGATTTTAAGGAAATATTGAAATTAAGTAAAAGTTGTTCCTAAAAATATGAAAAAAAAAAAAAAAAAAAGAATTTCTAATAATAACACATTGCTCAGTGGTGCACAAAACAGGAATTTTAATATACATTAATACATATTAAAATAAAATAAAACTTTCAACGTTTCGCGCCGTCTTCTGCGGGCGTCTTCAGGAAAATATGAATTGGAAGGACTACGTTTGCATCTTGTTCGAGAGATAATATTTCTATTAAATTAAAAACTAAATGAATTAAATTCATTATCTCTCGAACAAGATGCAAACGTAGTCCTTCCAATTCATATTTTCCTGAAGACACCCGCAGAAGACGGCGCGAAACGTTGAAAGTTTTATTTTATTTTAATATGTACTAATGTATATTAAAATTCCTGTTTTGTGCACCACTGAGCAGTGTGTTATTATTAGTTAAATTTTATAGTGCAACTGTCCTATATATATTTATAAAAAGAAGTTCGTTCTTTCCCCGTAATTTCGCGGTTTTTACTTATTTAAAAATACTTCTAACTGTTGTATCGTTTCAAAATAGTGATGCAACTTGTACCACGGTATTCTCTAACTGCTTTTATGACGATTTTAAAGAAATGTCAAATTTTAAAATGTATTTATTTGCAATAATGTTCTCTAACGATATTTTAAAAATATACGGATTACAGAGTGTCGGATTAGTGAGGTCGCAATGTATTACTATTACACACTTTGAAAAAAACCTTGAGTATAATTTTCATGTAAAAATATGCATATTTTGTACAAAAATTTTAATTTTTAGTTTTTTCCTTTTTCACATTTAATAATTTAAATTAAAAAATTCGCCTATTATATTATTTAAAATACAGTTACGGCCTCCCGATTTTTTCAAAAATTTTATGCAAGGTGTAAAACCAGTACCCCAAACACACATATAAAGATCATTGAAGAATACAGGATTTAAGGGCTACTTTTACCTAAAAATATGGCAGAAAAAAAAAAAATCACCTGTTTTACGCCGTAATTTCGCGGTTTTTACAGATTTAAAAAAATACTTCTAACCGTTGTATCTTTTTGAAATTTTGACACAACTCAAAACGATGTATTCACTAAGAGGTGTATAAAGATGGAAAAGAAATATTGAAAATTAGGGATTTTATTCATATAAATATGAGCGGAAAAAGTGTCGAAAAAGCAAACAAAATTGTACGATCGGAGACTCTTTTTCTCGATTTTTTTTCAAAGGGTTAATATTAGAATATTTCAAAAATAAACACACCGTTGGAAATTAGACAGAAGCGTCTTTGAGGGGGTATTTTTTTTCTTTGTCGTGCCTCCAAAATTAAAAAGGATGGAATCGTTTTAAAATTTGATAGTTTTCGGTCGAAAATTCTGTGGAGAAAAATGGAAAATGAAAGCTTTCGGGAAAACGTTTTTTTCAAAAGGTTAATGTTCGTATTTCTTGACACCGAATAGACCGTGAGAAAGGTCTTTAAATTTCCTTCAAGAATATGTAATTTGTTTTAAAATCCGTGAATCTGCAGCGCGGATGCGACGTTATATAGAACTCCTTAATTTTCGTATTTTCGACACCTTCGTGGTTCTTCATCCGTGGAAAGCTAGTTTCGACCGGAGAGCTCCGTCAGAGAACCGTCTCGGAACTTGGATTTTTTGTCACGTTTCCCGGGTAGTTTTTAATTAATATCGCGGGTAATTACCGGGCGATTTTCTCGAAATTCATTATCACAAAAGGCCGAATCGTTCCGAGTCGATAGACACCCAGAGCGCCACTCCACTCGGCCGTTGAGAAAAGTTTTTAGCGGTACAGACAGACAGACAGACATTTACTGCGGTTAATAGTATAGATGTTATGATGGATTTCATTACATAAAATATTGAGGTTGCATATATCATAGTTTGTCCAGATTTTTATTATTATTTAAAAAAATTTAACAAAATTATATAAATTATAACAAAATGTTTTATTGATTTATTTGAAAAAATTTCTGCATCGACTGGGCTCAATGACTCCTAATCAGGACAGAATATACCTGATTTTCTCTTGTTTCTTCAAGTGTCTGTTTTTGTCCACTGATTTAATGGATTTATAATTTTTTATTGTCATTGGATAATTAAAAAAAAAAAATCTTAACATTCAAACTAAATATTTTGCAATAATGAGTTGTAACAAATGAGTCATAATTTTCTCCCTTTTTGCTGTAAAATCATAAATTAATTAAAATGTTTTTACAAACCCTGATTATAAGCTAAAGCTATACTCATTTATACATAATTATATATTTTTAATGCAAGTTACATTTTTAGGGAATAATCCTTGTATATGACATAACAAATAAATGGTCGTTTGACGGAATTGACCGATGGTTGCAAGAAGTTGAAGAGGTAATATTTTTTAATTCTTCATAGGTTTTTTAGATATCAAGATTACTATGTAATTTTCTGTACATTTTTATTATATCATGCTTACATTTGGCTTGTCCTAGGATAATGAAATGTGATAAATTCATTGCTGATTCATATTTTTTTCTGTTTTTGTGTCGCACTTTTTTCATATACAAGAAAATTAACAACATATGGAAGTGTAATCTAAATACAGAGTGTAAAAATATTATTGATTTTGAATGCAAGAAAGGGTAAAAGTATATCTTAAAAGCAAAAATGAAGTAAATTCTTTATATTTTAATGTAAAAATAACTTACCTTCCTGCTTTACTAAAAATCAATTTAAGATGTCTTAGAATAAAAGAATAAAATGCAATAATTTTTCGTAAGGATCGATCGAAACAGGTTTTTAAGACCAAAATCGAATTTGGATGATCTTGCTATTGCCAAAAACAAAAATATTTAAAAAAATGTTTAAAGTAATTAATACATATATAATTATTAATTGTACATATTTATTAAATATGCATAATTATTAATTATATGTGTGGCTGAAGTTTGCTCTCTTTGCCTTAGATCCATAACTTTTTATTTTCTGATAAAAAAAAAAAAAACTTAATTTATCAATGACACAGAAAGATTTTCTAATTATACAAAATTCATCTAATTTTTAAAAAATTTAGTTTTATGTATACACACATTAATTTATCTTTTATAATGATTTTTGTAAATAATCATCTGTTATATAGAACTTCCACAAAAAATATTGAAAACTGTTCTACAGTTTCAAACTAAAAATTTTCTATTACTGTTAATTAATTGTACTGATTGATAATTATAAATAACAAAGTTTATAGCAATAAATAATCTCATTTGAGCTATACAACTCATATCAATGATTAATGTTGAAAATTTCTGAGGGAGGAAACGAGATTTTTAAAATGCTGATTGATAATACTGATTTGAAATTAAGTTGAGTTTTGGTCTGTTCGAATTTTCAACTAATGTTCGGTAAAATTTAAATTTTGGTCTGAAAATAAATCCAAATTTTCAGTCAGTCTCTAATTTTTTGTGCTAAAATAAGTTTTTCAAATTTAAAAATAATTTAAGAGTAATAATGAATAATGAATTTTTCTTTTTAGGTAAGATATTAGATAAAATTCTTTTTAGGTATAAATTAGGTTCTGCTGGCACAGTCTTAGTTCTAACAATGTTGAAACAGTCTGACAATAATAGATTAATGTTATGAATAGTTAGCAGAAACAAATGTTATAAACAAACTTTGCATGTTTTTCAAGTAATTTTATAATTTTCCCAATATAAATATTGCCCTGCATAGCCCATACACTTACTGATAAATGCAACATCTCTTGAAAACCAGACTATCTACATGCATATTAATGCATAAGGAAAATGGGTGATATAGAAAAATTCCTTCCTAAAATGAAGCAACAAAGACATTGCTAACTCTTAAATTATTATATCTGGAGAGGCTTGTGTACATTTAAAATCGTTTTTAACAATGGTTATTAATTATTCAATTTTAGTCATCTTTATATTCTCCTTTATCTTTTTTTTTTTCTTTTTTTTTCCTTTATATCTATATCTGTGATTATAAACTTGTTGGCACATGCTATTATAAAGCTTTAAGATAACAATTTTAATCTGTTTCATCCATTTGTTATTTACTTTATAATGAATTGGGGGGGGGGGGGGGCATGCAAAATGTAAAATTGTTAATGAAAACTTAATCTTACTTGAAGTTTTTTACAAGTAACTGTATAAATTATAAATTTTATATCGTTTATTTTGTAAATTTTGCTATGGATAATTTATCAAAAATTTCCTTTTCCCCCTTTTTCCTTAAACTTTTAAATTAAATTTGAAAAAAATCTCAAATAGCAAGTGTGAATTTTATACAAATTTCATTATTCTAGTAAACTTTAAAATATTGCTTTTGTTGAAATTAATTACTGGCAAATTAATTGGAGCAGGAGATAAAAATTGGTTTATTGACATTCCTTTATCCTAGATTCACTTGCATGTGTATAGTTTGTTCTATTGTTTATAACTAAGAAACATTTTTGTACCTGTTTCAAAATGTTCTTTTACAGCATGCACCTGGTATTCCAAAGATATTAATTGGCAATAGACTGCACTTAGCTTTTAAAAGACAAGTAAGTGAAGGCACTGCTGAAAGTTATGCAAGAAAACACAGCATGGTATTCTTTGAAGTCAGTCCCCTTTGTAATTATAACATCACAGAATCATTTGTTGAATTGTCACGGATGGCCTTGTTGCGGAATGGCATGGAGAGACTCTGGCGTAGTAATAGAGGTAAATATCAGTGCTTGTCTTTAGTATTAAGTTACAAAGTAGATTTTATGCATAAGGTTCACACAAATGAAAGTGACATAGCTGTAATAGCTCTTCCAGTTTAAGAGAAAGGTGATTGCACATGCTTCTGTAGTGCACACAGAGTGTTGAGAATGTATGCAATATCATCAGATTCTGCTAGATGTGTGTGTGTGTGTTTGCATGAGAGCTTGTAAAAGTCATTGTTCGCATCATGGATGTCTCTGATATGTGCAGTTGGGAAATTTTTAATGGCTTAAAATGTAGTACTAGTGAAACATGGCAAAATATTTATGGCACGGAGTGTATGTCATACAGATCGGTATTCTGATTTTGTAGGGATTTTCGTAGTGGAAGTGATTGACTGGTCGTGATCCCTGTATTCAGTATTGCTTCTTTCACTATGAAATTTCCAACACCGTAGAAACACCGATCTGCATTAAACTAGAAAACATCCCTCAAGGGATAATTTGATATCACCTTTGTAAGCACTGTCACACCACAATCATATATTCATAGTTGCCAACTTGTACGGTTTGGCCGTGCAATGTACGAATTTTGTTCTAAGTGTACGGTTGTCAGGGGTGATTCTCGTCCGAAAATTTGAAATTTGGTTATCAGTTCCGCATAGTTGCCTGCACGAAAAAAAACAATTACGTAGAAATGCAAATTTCGTGAAAGAATCGCCTAAATAGCATACATTTCATCAATATTTCAAGGAAAATCGACGATTTCGTCAATGTTTTTTAAACAAACTTTGTCAAAAGATCAATAAACGTGAATTTCCTATGCGGATCGTGGAAAAAACAGCAATTTCACCAAATATCGCAGATAAAACACTGGCTTTCTTCTGAAGACTGCAGGAAAATGCCGATTTCGTCTAAAGATTGCAGGTATAATGCCGATTTCGTTAAAAGATCGCGGGAAACTCCGTTTTCGATGAAAGATCGCTTAAAAATATTTTGTCAAAAGAATATTTGAAAAAAAATGCCGATTTCATCAAAAGATCACGGGAATAAAACGCCATTTTCGAGAAAAGATCGTGTAAAAATGAAAATTTTGTTTAAAGATCGTCATAAAAACAATGATTTCACTTTTAAAAAAAACAAAGGAAAACGCTGATTTTGTCAAAAGATTGCAGGAAAACCGCCGATTTCTGCTAAAGATTGCAAAAATAGTGCCAATTTCGTCAAAAAATTGCGGGAAAAAATGCCGTTTTCGATAAAAGATCACTTTAAAATATTTTGGCAAAAGATCATTGAAAAAAATGCTAATTTCATCAAAAGATTACTGAAAAAATGCCGATTTCATCAAAAGATCGCAGTAATAAAAAGTCGTTTTCGAGTAAAGATCGTGTAAAAATACAAAATTTGTCAAAAGATCGCATAACAAAAACCCAGTAATTTAATAGAAAAAAAAAAAAAAAAAAAAAAAAAAAAAAAAAACACGGGAAAATGTCGATTTAGTCAAAAGATCGCAGAAAAAACGAGAATTTCGACATAAAATCGCAATACATCGCAGATTTTCCAAAAATATCGCAGATAAATCGCTGATTTCACCTAATTTGTGAAAATTTCACGCAAATTTCTTGAAAGGGTCACAGAAAACAGTGAATTTTGTCAAAGAATTGCGGAAAAAATGCAGTTTTTGTCAAAAGATTGTTGAAAAAAAGGCTGATTTCAACAAAAGATCGCATAAAAAATTTTGAATTTTGTGAAAGGATCCTTGAAAAGATGTGCATTTCATAAAGGGGATACCCAGTAAAAATGCATAATTAATCCTGGTAGATATACTCTCAATCCCACTACCCTCAACTGCTGTAACCTTTCAGGAAATTTGCTGTGAAATTAATATGCCCTCATTTATTATACAAATCATTATGCAGGACAGTTTAAAAAAAAAATAAATAAATAAATAAAAAGAGTTTTTTGTATTTTCTTGTGCAACCTCATGTTTTTATTTTTCAAAATATAAATAGAAAATTAAATATAAAAGTAGCATAGAAAATATTGTTAAGAATTAGTTGTACTATTGCATATGCATATATTATGCATTTTTAAGCATATAAGAATACATCGTGAAAAGTGTAAGGATTTCAAAATTGACATGTTGGCAGGTATGTATATTTTAAAATAATAAGATGTGTGTAATTTTTTTTAACAGTATACTTTACAGAAGATTGATATTTTTTCAATCAGGTAATATTTGACAGCAGTTTGAAATAGCAGTTACAAGAAGAATATTTTAGGCTCTGTTGAAATTCATAATGTTTTATGCTCTTTAAAAGATTCTTTCAAACTAAATTAACTGTAAAAAATTAATACAACATGGTTATATTTTTGAAAGAAAGGCTGTAATATGCACATCTTAAATACATTAGTGAAAGTATAAATGATAATTAGAAGGTTTTAATGCAATAACAGGCTAAATAAAATTGAGGAAAACATTTTGGAATAGAATGGATGTTATTATACCAGATATTGATAATATTTTAGATAATGTATTTTCTGAACAATAATATTAGTAATGATAATAACTTTTTTAAAGACATTGTTAAGAGATTGTATCAAGATTGTAAACATTGTTCAGAATTATTTTTTTCATGCAAAATATTTGTAGTTCTTCTAATCATTTTGTTTTGTTCTGATTCTAGACGAATTTAAGAGCACGGCACCTAGTAACCTTTATTGCTCATTTTGGTGCACACTTTAGGAATTTTTTTTCTTAATTATTATTATTATTATTATAGGAAAATAATGAATATGAAATGAAAAAATATCATGAAATTTGTCAGTCAGTCATGGGGGAAAAAATCATTAAATTTTTCAATCTGACATAAATTATATATTTTTTTCAATCTGCCATAAAAAATGTTTGTTTGCATATTTTAATGGCAGAGCTGCTATGTAATTTTACATAAGAACCTCTTTTTTTTTTTTTTTTTTTTTTTTTTTTTTTTTTTTTTTTTTAAGATAAAATTGTTATTTGTGTCATTTAGAGCTACGATGATTCCATTCCGAAAATTTAAAGCATTTGGTTCTGAAAATTAAAAAAAAAATCTGTCATCAAAATGAAAATTCAGACATAAAAAAAAGATATCATCAATTTCGATTAATGGACACAGAAAAAAATCAATTTCGTCAATCTTTTGCAGAAAAATCACCAATTTTGTCAAAGGATCATGAAAAAAAAACACATTTCATCCAAAAATCACAATAAAAAGGAAAAAGTCACAGGAATTGCAGAAAAAACCCATAAATTTCATCAAAAGATTGCAATAAAATTGCAAATTTCATCAAGGAATCTCAAAAAACATCAAATTTCTTCAAAGGATAAAAAAACAGGAATTTCATCAAAGGGATTCTGAAAAAACACATAGTTAATGCTAGAAATTGATTCCATCACTTGTAACCTTTCAGTTTTTTTTTTTTTTTTAACTCAGAATTATCTCTAGTTTAAAGATCTCAAATAATGTTGTAGTATTTTTTAACTTCTTATCTATAATTTTTTATACTGTCAGCAATAATTTGCTATATCCTTTAAAATAATGAATTTAATAATTTACCATAAATATAAAATTTTAAAAAAAAAGTTTGCCTTTTTATATCAGAAAAAGAGGCAATGTCAATTTAAAAGCCAAAGTAAGATAAGTCTTGATCCTCCTTTCCAACTGTTACTCATTTTTGTATATGATGGAAAAAGATCATTATTTCAAAATGCATTGTCTTTTTCATTTTTATGATGTTTTCAAGATTTTTTTTTCCTGTATTGTAATTTACATAATTATCTGTAACTTTTCTAAAATTTTCTTAGTTGCATATTCATACTCATTTTTTTAAAAAAAATTTCTTTCTTTTCCTTACAGTTTTGTCATTACAAGAACTGTGTTGCCGAGCCATTGTTGCTCGAACAACTGTCTATAGCATAGAGCAGCTTCCTCTTCCCATTTCTCTCAAATCTTGTCTCAAATCATACTCAATGACTACATACAAGTCTCGCCCTCATATTCCAACCACACGGGATAAATCATTGAAAAAAACAAAACAGCTTCATCATCCTTGTGACTCTCTAACATCTCAGTGTCGGAAAAGTTGCACCATTTCCTAGCCAACTACATCTTTGCTCATTTTACTTAAGACAGCATCTCTCAAACTCTCTTGTTGCAAATTTATATTGAAAAAACGGAAAGGAAAAAAAATGACTGGGATAATTTTTTTTTTATAAAAATTATTAGATTTACAGTGTGGTCATTTTTAAATTAATAGTATGAAATGAGATTTTTATGAATGTCATTCTCAGTGTGTTTTTGTTTTTTATCGAGACTCTGCAATTGTGACTTATCAATATTTTAATATTGTTGTAACATTAGTTTGAGACTTGCTAAATTTATGATCATGTTGCCAATCTTTTTCTAGACTGTATCAAAGCATATCTTCCTTTTATGGAACTTTATTGAAGAAAGAACAATGTGATTTGTAATTAGTCTTTAATGCTGCAATTTTTTAATATGCAGTGGAAAGAAGTATTAGATGTTTGTATGATAAGTAGAAAGTTGCCATGCTGTTTATTCTGTAAAAAATACTCTAGTGTTGTATTATTTGTGATGTCAAAATGTATAGTAATGATATTTTAAAGTAAAATATATGAAATGTTTTTATTACTGTCAATTTTTTATGTGCAACTACCAACATACATAAATCATAAGTCTTTTTCATACTTTTAATTATTTTAAGAAAAAAGTATCTTTTGTTAGGTGCATTCATATTTATATAAATATGTAGAACCTATAGTCGTTGTTCAGTCCATCTGCATATAACTACGTAAAAACTACCCAACCAAATTATTTAAAATTTAAAATATATAATTTTTTGCACAATTTTGTCAAGTCATTTAAAATTTTATTCAAATTGGATGCATGTTCAATTACAGGGTACCAAAAATCAAGACAGTCAAAAGTATTCCGTTGCACTACAGCCAATGGGGAGAAAATAGTTTCAACAAGTGCATTTAATTTACAGAAGGAGAACTCTAATAACAATAAATAATAAACTTACTAGAGGTGTTTTTTATAATTATACCTTTCTTAAATTTGACCTAAAGGTTTAGTTTCTTCATTAATATGACTTGTTTTATAGTTTCACAGGTTGACCAATCTTATTTTGTTAGCCACTTATGCAGTATACAACCAGAAAATTATAAGTTTGATCATGTTTCAATGAGGCCCTGAGAACAATATTATTTTAATGACTACTCTGTAACGGGGAAAGTAGACTAGCTGTAAAATCTTCAAATTTGCATGTGCTGTCTTTTTTTTTTTTTTTTTTTTTTTCCCCCCCATCAAGCACTTACAGGGATGTAGTGGAGGGTATATCAGGATATACAAGATATATCATTTGATTTTTTTAAAAGAAACACCATATACCTTCTGTTTTTTAAGAAAGCTATGGTATACACACTGTAGCATACACTATATTGCCATTGATTATTGGACACTTGCGATTTTAGACATTTTACTAAATATCTAGAAAAATACATGAGGAATCATCTCGAAACTCTTAGTGTATAAATATAATACAGGGATGAGATTCTTCAGACTTTAGTCTGAATTTCAGACTTTTCTTCAATTTTTAAAGAAATTTCACCAATTAAATTTTTGGGAAATTTTTATATTTTTTTCTTACTTTTTTACTTTTGCTTTTGTACTTTGATATAATAGTCCTTTATTTCATGTAATATATAAATTTTAATAGCAATTATAATATTTATTCCACTTGAAATTCATAAGTATTATTGCTCAAATGTCGTTCGCACAGTTTTCAGATTTTTTACTTTTTTGTCAATCTCATCCCTGATAATAGTTAATGTCATACATCTTCGTGAAGATTTTTTACTGAAACTCCATAGGAGACCGTCAACAAATTAAAAAAGAATGAATATCTTTTGAATAACCCTGTCAAAACTAATGTAGCAAAAGCACTCAAACTCGAGATTATGATTGAATGCCTTATTGTAATATACTGTGTTCATTTTTATGCAAATAGCATGCATACTCGCAGAGTAATTAAGGTTTTTATAAAAATGGCCCCAATTTTTTCTAAATTTTTCCCTTATAATTTTCAGAGCTCTTAATATAAAATAATATTTTTTTCAGAAAATATGACAAACAACATTGCACATAGTACCCTGTAATCAGAATTAAAAAGCAATAAAAATTGTATGAAAAATGAGTAGGTTTACTAAATAATTTTTTACTGCGCATGCGTCAAAGATATCAAAATTTCATTTGCATATTATGTTAGCTAAATGTATAGAGCAACTTTTGTAAAAGTCTCAAAATTATAGCTTGAAAATTCTGAAAGTAATCGTCTATAGAAAAAGGACAAAATCCGTTGTTTCCAAAATGAAGCAAAAAAATGAGGGATTTTATACAAAAGTAGTCGTGACATCCCGTATTGTGTATTCTATATTGACACTAATCAATGAATATATGGATACGACCCCTCTTGTTTTTGCTTCATTTTGGCAATAACGGATTTTCAACTTATTCAATTGACGATTATTTTCAGAATTTTCAAGTTATGATTTTGTGACTTTCACAAAAGTTGCTCTATACATTTAGCTAACATAATATGCAAATAAAATTTTGATATCGTTGCCGCATGCGTAGTAAAAAATTATTTAGTAAACCAACTCATTTTGTATACAATTTTCATTATTTTTTAATTCTGATGACAGGGTACTGTGTGCAATGTTGTTTGTCATATTTTCTGAAAAAAATATTATTTTATATTAAGAACTCTGAAAATTATAAGGAAAAAACTTGGAAAAATTTGGGACCATTTTTATAAAAACCTTAATTACTCTGCGAGTATGCATGCTATTTGCAGAAAAATGAACACAGTGTTTTACAATAAGGCATTCAATCATAATCTAGAGTTTGAGCACTTTTGCTACATTAGTTTTGACAGGGTTATTCAAAAGATATTCATTCTTTTTTAATTTGTTGACGGTCCCCTATGGAGTTTCGGTAAAAAATCTTCACAGAGATGTATGACGTATACTATTATATTTATACACTAAGAGTTTCGAGATGATTCCTCATGTATTTTTCTAGATATTTAGTAAAATGTCTAAAATCACAAGTGTCCAATAATCAATGGCAATATAGTGTATACCCTCTGCTTTGAGTATACGTCCTCCATTATTTTTACGACTACATCCCTGACCACTTGTAATGTTTTCCACCAAGAGGAGTATGTGTCAATTGTGTGGACACTTAATTCATGTAGACCTTTTTATTGATGCCTGTGATTGCAAGCAAGAGCTAGAAAAATTTGTCAAGCCCATCTGCAGCAAAAACCACACTTTTGCAAATAGTGCTTAGCATTTTGAATTTTATAGTTTTATACAATTTAATATCTAAAAGGATCTGCTGGGTTAAGAGCCTACATCACTCAAACCGGAACTCAAAATCCTCTCACGAAGCTATGCGAGTTGCCACCGCAAGGCGTATCCCAAACACAAAGATTGACACTTTAAAAGACCAATGATATTTCCGAGGCTTATAATTGACAAGAAAAATGGTCATCTCATGTCACCCTTTCCATCCAGGTGAAAAATAAAGGGGATTTGATACCCCATCTGGAAAAAAGTCATTAGCAAATACTAAACGAAGACAACATTCTCGCACCTTTTCAGTCCTGGTGGCCTGAGGCTATTTACATTTGGATAAGTTCTTCGTTTGCTTATTTCTGACCAAAACAGTCGGATCCGTTTTAAAACAAGTCGACAGTTTTCTGCTTTTTCAATTTTGTTTATTTTAAAGAAGTTACTGCATTCAAACCAAACAATGATTTTTTGGCATTGGATATCTCAGATCTTTCGGCCCAAAGACTGTTTTGTAGTTTTTAGACTTTGTTCAGGGGAATTTTTAAAAAGCTTCTTCAGTCAAGTGAAATCCAATGGTAGGAATTTATAAAAATATCTCTTCTACATTTTAATATTTTTAAATGTTTTTTTATCATTGGATAGCTGATATCTTCGATACAAAGATCGTTTTGTACTTTTTCGACTTTGTTTAGGGAAATTTTAAAAAAGCTACTTCAGTCAAGTGAAATCCAATGGTAGAAATTTATAAAAATATCTCTCCTACATTTTAATATTTGTAAATGATTTTTTTGTCATGGAATAGCTGAGATCTTTCGATAAAAAGATCGTTTTGTACTTTTCGACTTTGTTTAGGGAAATTTTAAAAAAGCTACTTCAGTCAAGTGAAATCCAATGGTAGAAATTTATAAAAATATCTCTCCTACATTTTAATATTTTTAAATGATTTTTTGGCATTGGATAGCTGAGATCTTTTGGCGCAAAGACCATTTTGTACTTTTTTGATTTTGTTTACAGGTGTTTTGATGAGGCTACTTCAGTCAAGTGAAATCCATTGGTAGAAATTTATAAAAATCTCTCCTACATTTTAATATTTTTAAATGATTTTTTGGCATTGGATAGCTGAGATCTTTCGGTGCAAAGATCGTTTTGTACTTTTTTGATTTTGTTTACAGATGTTTTGATGAGGTTACTTCAGTGAAGTGAAATCCATTGTTAGAAATTTATAAAAATATCTCTCCTACATTTTAATTTTTTTATTTTTTATTTATTTATTTTTCATGGGATAGCTGAGACCTTTTGGTACAAAGAGTGTTTTGTACTTTTTCAACTTTGTTTAGGGGAATTTTAAAAAAGCTACTTCAGTCAAGTGAAATCCATTGGTAGAAATTTATAAAAATATCTCTTCTACATTTTAATATTTTAAAATGATTTTTTGGCATTGGATAGCTGAGATCTTTCGGTGCAAAGACCGTTTTGTATTTTTTTTATTTTGTTTACAGGTGTTTTGATGAGGCTACTTCAGTCAAGTGAAATCCATTGGTAGAAATTTATAAAAATATCTCTTTTACATTTTAATATTTTTAAACGATTTTTTTGTCATGTGATATCTGAGATCTTTCGGTACAAAGATCGATTTGTACTTTTTCGGCTTTGTTTGGGGGAATTTTAAAAAAGCTACTTCAGTCAAGTGAAATCCAATGGTAGAAATTTATAAAAATATCTCCTCTACATTTTAATATTTTTAAATGATTTTTTTTTTTTTTTTTTTTGTAATTTGATAGCTTAGATCTTTCGGTACAAAGACCGTTTTATTCTTTTTTGCCTTTGTTTAGGGGAATTTTAAAGCTACTTCAGTCAAGTGAAATCCATTGGTAGAAATTTATAAAAATATCTCTCCTACATTTTAATATTTTTAAATGATTTTTTGGCATTGGATAGCTGAGATCTTTCAGTACAAAGACTGTTTTGTACTTTTTTGATTTTGTTTACAGGTGTTTTGATGAGGCTGCTTCAATCAAGTGAAATCCATCGGTAGAAATTTATAAAAATATCTCTTTTACATTTTAATATTTTTAAATGGTTTTTCTCTCTCTCTTTTTTTTTTTTTTGTGTGTGTGTCATGGGATAGCTGAGATCTTTTGGTACAAAGACCGTTTTGTACTTTTTCGACATTGTTTAGGGGAATTTTAAAAAAGCTACTTCAGTCAAGTGAAATCCAATGATAGAAATTTATAAAAATATCTCTTCTATATTTTAATATTTTTAAATGATTTTTTTTATCATTGGATAGCTGATATCTTCGGTACAAAGACCGTTTTGTTCTTTTTCGACTTTGTTTAGGGGAATTTTAAAAAAGCTACTTCAGTGAATGAAGGCTTTTTCATGGAATAGCTGAGATCTTTTGATAAAAAGATCGTTTTGTACTTTTCGACTTTGTTTAGGGAAATTTTAAAAAAGCTACTTCAGTCAAATGAAATCCAATGGTAGAAATTTATAAAAATATCTCTCCTACATTTCAATATTTTTAAATGATTTTTTGGCATTGGATAGCTGAGATCTTTCGGTGCAAAGACTGTTTTGTACTTTTTTGATTTTGTTTACAGGTGTTTTGATGAGGCTGCTTCAATCAAATGAAATCCATCGGTAGAAATTTTTTTTTTTTTTTTTCTCTCTCTCTCTCTTTTTTTTTTTTTTTTTTTTTTTTTTTTTGTCATGGGATAGCTGAGATCTTTTGGTACAAAGACTGTTTTGTACTTTTTAGACTTTGTTTAGAGGAATTTTAAAAAAGCTACTTCAGTCAAGTGAAATCCAATGGTAGAAATTTATAAAAATATCTCTTCTATATTTTAATATTTTTAAATGATTTTTTTTATCATTGGATAGCTGATATCTTCGATACAAAGATCATTTTGTACTTTTTCGACTTTGTTTAGGGGAATTTTAAAAAAGCTACTTCAGTCAAGAGAAATCCAATGGTAGAAATTTATAAAAATATCTCTTCTACATTTAATTATTTTTAAATGATTTTCTTTGTCATTGGATAGCTGAGATCCTTCGGTGCAAAGACCGTTTTGTACTTTTTTGATATTGTTTACAGGAGTTTTAAAGAGGCTACTTCAATCAAGAGAAATCTAATGGTAGAAATTTATAAAAATATCTCTTCTACATTTTAATATTTTTAAATGATTTTCTTTGTCATTGGATAGCTGAGATCTTTCGGTGCAAAGACTGTTTTGTACTTTTTTGATATTGTTTACAGGAGTTTTAAAGAGGCTATTTCAGTCAAGTGAAATCCATTGGTAGAAATTTATAAAAATATCTCTTCTACGTTTTAATTTTTTTTAATTTTTTTTTTTTTTTTTTTTTTTTTTTTTTTTTTTTTTGTCATTAGATAGTTGAGTTCTTTCGGCACAAAGATCGTTTTGTACTTTTAGACTTTTATTAGGGGAATTTTAAAAAAGCTACTTCTCTAAATTGAAATCAAATGGTAGAAATTTATACAAATATCTCTTCTACATTTTAATATTTTTAAATTATTTTTTGGCATTCAATATCTGAGATCTTTCGGTACAAAGACCGTTTTGTCCTCTTTCGTATTTGTGTAGGGGAATTTAAAAAAAGCTATTCCAGTCAAGTGAATTCCAATGATAGAAATTTATAAAAATATCTCTTGTACATTTTAATATTTTTAAATGATTCTTCGGCATTGGATAGCTGGAATTTTTCGGTACAAAGACCGTTTTGTAGTTTTTTGATTTTGTTTACAGGTGTTTTAATGAGGCTACTTCAGTCAATTGAATTCCAATTGTAGAAATTTATAAAAATATCTCTTCTACATTTCAATATTTTTAAATGATTTTTTTGTCATTGGATAGCTGAGATCGTTCGGTGTGAAGACCGTTTTGTACTTTTTTGGTTTTGTTTACAGGTGTTTAAAGAGGCTACTTCAGTCAAGCGAAATCCTATAGTAGAAATTTATAAATATATCTTTTCTACATTTAAATATTTTTAAATGATTTTTTGGCATTGGCTATCTGAGATCTTTCGGTACAAAGACAGTTTTATATTTTTTCGATTTTGTTATGGGGGTATTAAAGGGGCTTACTTCAATCAAGCGAAATCCTATGAAGTTTTGAAGTTCATATAGATATATTTTTTTCTCTTCTACATTTTAATATTTTTAAATGATTTTTTTAGCATTGAATATTAGAAATTTATAAAGATATCTCGTCTACAAGTAAATATGAACTGATGATTACCTCAATCAAGCAAAATCCCATGGTAGAAATTTATAAAGATATCTTGTCTACATTTTAATACTTGTAATTTTTTTTTTTCATTATATAACTGAGATCTTTGTGTACAAAGAATGTTTTATATCTTTTCGATTTTGTTAGGGGTATTTTAAAGTGACTTACTTCAATAGAGCTAAATCACATTTTAGAAATTTTTAAAGATATCTCGTTTGTATTTTCATTTTCATTTTCTTTAAACTTTTTTTCGGGGGGGGGGGGGGGGGGGGGGGGGGGCATTAGATATCGGAGATTTCTCTGTACAAAGACTGTTTTACATTTTTTCGATTTTTTACGGGTATTTTAAAATGGCTTACTTGAATAGAGAGAAGTCCCATTATAGAAATTTATAAAGATATCTCGTCAACATTTTAATTTTTTTAAATGATTTTTTTAGCATTGAATTGCTGAGATATTTCTGTACAAAGACCGTTTTATGTTTTTTTCGATTTTTTACGGGTATTTTAAAGGGGCTTACTTCAATGAAGCGAAATCCTAAGACAGAAATTTATAGAAATATCTCGTCTATATTTTAATAATCTTTTTTATATTGAACAGCTGAGATCTTTCTGTACAAAGGCCGTATTACAATTTTTGATTTCGATACAGATATTTTAAAGTGACTTACTTCAGTCAAGCGAAATCCCATTGTAGAAATTTAAAGATATCTCGCCTACATTTAAAAAAATTTTATTTTATTTTTATTTATTTTTTCTCTCTTACATTGAATAGCTTTTACGATTTCATTTATTTTAAAGAGGCTGCTGCAGTTAAACGAAACAATGCCTTCGCTTTAAAGCTAATGCTATGAAAGAAATTTATAAAAGTTTATCATTTGTGTTTTAATAGTTTTAAGTATTTTTTTTTTTTTTTTTTTTTTTTACATTGTCTAGTTGATATCGATTTGCACAAAGGCCATTTTCTATTTTTTCGATTTATTTTACAGGTATTAAAAAAAAAAAAATTAATCAAGCGAAACAATTTACTAGCTTATGATAATTCTTTCGACGATAATCCAACGGTCGAAATTTATAAATAAATCTCGTCTGCATTTTAATATTTTTTTCCCTTTTAATAGCTCAGAGCGATCTCTTCAAAGGCCTTTTTTTAATTTTCTTTACAAGACAGTTTCATTTTCGGAACCGTTTTCAAAAGTGATATTATCCTCATATTTTAAATCTACAATCAGTATCGGAAAAAGTAAAAAGCGGCCTTTATACAAACCATCGTCGCCTATACTATGCAGAAAAAAAATAATTAAAAATTGGAATGAAAATGTGTTATCTTTATTAAAATCTTCCGTAGATTTAGTATAATTGAGTTTGTCTTTTCGCGTGACTAAAAAAAACCGTTATTCTAAAATTTAGATCAGTTAGACTATGACAGGCTTTGGAATATATGCGTATTATTTAGTTAAAATAGTATAAGAACTTTAAAAATCATTCGTTTATCTTTCTGAAAGGGAAAAAGAAAGGAAAAACTATTTATATACAATAAAGCAAGCAACATTTTACGAATAGCCAGAGGCAAGAAATTTCACCTATACGTCCCTGGACTTCCTGCAGAGTAAAGACCTATCGTCTTACACCTTAATTGCTTTTAAGGCGTATCCCTTTTGAAGGCGGGAATAAACCTCAGTTTCCACTATTTTAAATCAAAGTGTTTCAACTTTTTATACAAATAGCATAGATTAAATTGTTTTAAAAATCAAAATAAAAAACATTTTCTGAAAGCTAAATAATTAAACTCTGCATGCTATTTTACTAAATTTTAAAATGTCAAACAGATTTTTCATAATTAGACACTAAAGGTGAATTTTAAAGACTATAAAATAACGTACTTGTATCGCCTTAAAATTAAAAAAAGAAATAAAATTTCAAAATGACGTGCAAAGTTTAAACCTACAGGTTTTCAAAACAACAAAAATTATTAAATTTGAGCAAAATGCAAAGGAATAAAAGCGATAAATTTCTTCCATTGAAATAACATTAGCCGTTCTATCTCGGAGCGTTACTGATGTAGGGCCTTAACAAACAACTTACTACGATAAGATTCATAATGAGACATTAAAAGGTAGAAAATATTTTAAATTGAAAATTGTTATAAATTTTAGATTTATCAAGCATTTTAATTCCTTTTATATAGATATTGCTTAAAAACTCTTAGATGCTGCATGCATATGCTTTGTAGTTAGTTTCCTTACGAAAGAGTGAAAAAAATGCATATACTTTTAAATGTTCTCAAATGCCAATTTTTGACCAATTTCGATGATTTTATTTAGATATCCATTAAGATAAAGAGGGGAGGAAGCAGTACAGGGTTCCCAGCATCATGGAAAATCAGGGAATTTCAAAATATCCATATAAAAATCAGGGAAATTTCAAAATTCAGGAAAAGAGTCAGTGAATTTACAAATATTTTCTAAAAAGTCTTAGGGAGGAGGAGGAAGTAAAAAAGGACATAAAATTCATAAAATAGTCTCAGAAAAAAAAAATCGCAAATTTCATCAAACAATTGCTAAAAAAAAACCCAAAAAATTTAAAGTATGATTGCAGAAAAAATTGCTAATTTCGACAAACAATTCCGAAAATAAGTAGCAAATTTCGCCGTATGGTTGTTTGGTCAGAAAACTTTTTGAGATTTAGTCAGAGAAAGTCAAAGAATTTGCCAGTCATCTTTTGCCGGGACCCTCCAGTATAGAGTTCTATTGAAGGGGGGGGGGGATTTCAGTTTTTAACCATTGAAAATGTGAAATCTTTAATCTCTTTTGGAGGGACATCTCACTGTCCCGGGTAAGGAATGTCCCTATGTGCCAAATTCTGAATTCGACACTGGTACCAATTCACAGAAAATACATTTAAAGCTCAGACATTCTTGCCTTTGACAGTGCAATCAGTTTTGTATAATACAAATTTTAACCTTCTTGGAAAAATTTGCTGCCAATCTTTTATTTCTCTGATTTTTTTTTTTTTTTTTTTTTTTTTTTTTTTCTTTTTTGGTAAAAGTAACTAAACATCACATTATTTTTCACAGTATACTTTCCCAAGTTACATTAGCAAATGTATGTGTTTATGACTGCGCCAGCTGTAAATGGATGGAATCTTTAACATATAAAAGTAAAAAAAAAAACGTAGAATTTAAGAACTACACAATATTTTAAACATATTTTATCACTTACATTCATGATTTATAGCTCAAGTGAAAATTTCAGAGCACTTTTTACTAACAATATAAATTAAATATATACCAATTGAAACTATGGAATAAACTAACACAAAAATATAAACAAAGCAATTGAAAATGTGCTTAAATATAGTAAAAGAAACTTCTTAAATTTAACAATACTGTGGTATGTTTATTTTACTTTCACAAACATATATTAACTCTTGATGACAAAATGAGGTGCCAGATTTTGTAATTTCAAATCTTTCAAGGAAATAATAAAAGAATATATCACATAAATTTATTTTGTCTCCAATTCAGAGCTACCAAAGTTCTTTCTACCCTCATCTCTTCTCTATGGTACAAACCAATAAAAATGCTCAAAGATGCCTCTATTCTCAATGCATTAAACTGCATTGCCATGTTCATTATTCGAAATGTGAAGAGTAACTTAGCAACGAAATCTTGTAGTATTTATTTTTCCATGTTTAGTTACAATGCATTACAATACTTTATTGTATATCTACACAATATTTTATTTTGACTTAAGTATTTTCTTAAGAGTTATTTTCAGTTGCAGTATGGATGCAATAAATTCTCTGAATTTCGTAGGCACAAGCTAACCTACCATGCTTAAATTATGAATCTTTGATAATACGAAGTAAAATCTTGACCCAAAGGTAATTTTTGTTGCAAATGTTCTAAACACTTACCTCAAAACTCTTTCATCTGAAGTACTGGTACAGTAGACTCCCTCAAATCTACAAAGCTTGGCACCAGGGGTTGTGCGGATTTGAGAATTTTGCGGATTTCTGGTAATTGATTCGTTTACATTTATGAAACATTAATCTGATTGGTAGTTAAGCATTGTAATCAATGCATATGATATACTGAAACATTAAAATAATTAAGTAAAATATTTAAATAAATAAATATTTAAAAAGCAAGTTAGTATTTAAAAAGAAAAAATTAAATAAAATTTTTAAAAAATATTAAAATAAAGCAAATAATTGAGATACAATACTAAATATGAATAATGATGAGGAAAAATCATTCTTTTTTATAAAGAAAAAAATTTGTTTTTGTTAATAAACAAAAAAAAGCTTGATTAATTTAAAAATATTTATTTTATACAGCAAAAGTTATCCTGCCCTTGGAATTATAAACACTACCAAATGGTCATTGAAAGTTATAATACGCTGTGACTACGATACGATAATGATTATTTCGATTAAAAATCGATCATCATAATTAGTAAACTGGATGTAGATCATAAATTTGTTTCGTAACTAGCGGAGATACGAAAATAGTTATAGTACTATTAAATTAATAATTTTATATAACAAAAATTATTTTGCTACGCGAATTGCAAACATTACCAAATGGCCATTGAAAGTTATATTACGCTGCAACTACGATACGATAATAATTAATTTGATTAAATATTGATCATAGTACATCTAAGAAACGTATTATTTAACACTGCAGAATTTAAATTGAAAGACATTAAAAAAAGGAAGAAGTTGAAAAGGATTTAAAAATATATATAGTTAAAAAATGATTTGTATTGCATTAGCCGCTGACTTCAGCGCCATCTTTAATTTCATTGTTTACATCTGAAAAAATGTGCAGATTTCTGACGTTTGCAGATTTAAGGGAGTCTACTGCATTTTAAAAAACTGACTAATGAGAACTCTGTAGACAGACTATAATCAAGCTGCTCAATAACCCTTTCAGTTCCGAAGCTAAAATAATAATACACAGTGGTGGGGAATTTTTCCATATTCTTACCACCCAAGGAATTATTTCACCAGCCCACAAGATGCAACACACATGCAGTTGAAAATAGTTATGACAAAATCGCACGCGATTACAGACAAAAATACTATTAATACAATGCACTTTCATAATTCTTTTTTATATAATATTAGGAATTATATATAACAGAGGTAAGATTAATATTAGATAGAACTTAATGCCATATTTACACTGTAATAATTTGGAAAATTAAAATATCTAGATTAAAAAAGTGTTTCTGATAATGTGCCTATTGCCTACAGTTTTTCAAAAACTAAAAATGCACTCGCCTTGTGAGAAAATCCACTCGCCAATGGCAAGTAAAATGATGTATTTCCCCACCCCTGATAATACAAATATATTTTGCCATTGATTTTTCCCAAACAAAATGACATTGTAAATGGCAGAAAAAAGATGTTTTCTAAAATTGATTACTTGTTGCACCTTGTAATTTAGATTTATGAAATTATAAATCCCGTTAAAAAATCAGTTTAATAACCATTAACCTAAAGTAATCACAAATTAAAGAGCTTTAAACAAGTAAATAATCTACAAATCCTAAAAGAATTTATTGAAATAGATTTGCAATAAATACTTCTCATTTTCTTGGACATTGAAGGCATTTTGTAAACTCAAATGAAAATAACATGTTTTTTGTGAGAGAATCAACTTAGATGCTGCCATTTATTTGTTTCCTTTGAATGCAAAAAAACATTCAGCTATTAAGAAATAATGTGAAAAAAAAAAAAAAAAAAAAAAAAAAAAAAAAAAATCTGACACTTAGATTTATATTAGGAAAAGAACAGAAGTCCCCTAATGGGGACTCAGTGATCAAAGAGGTTAATAGAACCTAGCGCTAACTCTTTTATGTTATGCAGTAGACTCCCTAAAATCCTCACATAATTTACGGATGTGTAAAATGAAACATTCAGTTCAGATATAGGGTTCAAAATTTGATTATTTTAGTTTGTACCAATTCCATATGTATTTTTTTATTTGTAATTTTTGTTAATATTACTGAAATCATTTTTTTTTTTTTTTTTTTTTTATTATTATTATTATTATAAAGGAAGAATAAATTTATTTCTGAAAAAATTCAAGATGCTCTTTATATCACTGGTAATCACAATGTTCTTACCAAGTATATTTATGTATTAATCAAACTTTTTTGATTATTAAGTCTGGCTAAATCTGAATAAAACTCCCTTACTTTATGATTTTGATATGAATGAATAATGTACTTTTATGAGGCAAGTTTCTGTGAATAATTTAGGAAAAATACATTTAATCTATATAAGGAATATTTAATCATATATTATTGATTATTAACTTTACCTTTGCTTTTAATATTTTAATCTTTTTAAAAACTATCTGAATTTTTATTATTTTAGTTTATTTCTTACTCTAACATTTTATTTTATTGTGAGCATTCATTATAGTTTTGATTGCATTATTAATTACATTTTAAAAATGCAAACAAAGAATGACCAGAAATCTGCAGAATTCTTAAATGTTCATAACCTCTGGTCTTAAGCTGTGCATATCTGAGGGAGTCTACTGTATAGAATTCAGCAGTCTGCATAGTAATACCATGCCATTGAATGTTAGAGGAAAAATTATGGAAAAACACTGATTTCCTCCCATAGAGTAGCACGGAATAGCCTTTTTTTTATTTGATTTTCTTTTTTTTAATGTGATGGAAATGCTACTATTTTCACTGAATTATATTTTTATTCAAAGTATATTTTTATTTCATCATAAATACTCAATAATACAGACTCCACTGAACTCTTGCCCTTTTTTCCATTTAAAACAAGCCAATTCCTGTGTTCGTCAATCTATCAGTTTTTCTTTCACCCACTGGCACTCAGCATCATAAAAGAGAAGAAATGAACAGATTGTGTGTCATTGGGTGTCTGTTTATGACATATAACTGGAGAGAGAAGCATGCATTTTTTAAATTTTCATTTCTAAGCTATATGAATGGAAAGTAAAAGGTCATCTGACTTTTTGCCATGAGATCATTTCAGACGCTGAGCTGACTGAAACCAATTTGCCAATTTTTCTGCCTCAGAATGTTAAAAAGAAACAGAAGCTCATTATATGCACGTAAACAGATGCTTTTTATAATTGCTTAAAAAATTTGGAACTTTGTATGAAAAATACTTTGATTTCTACTAGTTTATAGGATTAATACTAGGAAAAAAATTATCATAGAATTTTCAGATACTAACCAAATTTTTAAATAGGATTTTTTTGGAAATAGAGATATTTTTATTGGAATTCGGTCCTGATGTCACCTGTAGGATACACTAGAGAACACCCTTTAAATAAATTTAAATGCTTCTAGAATTGCTAAAATTACTTTTAGACATTTTTAGGTGCGTTCGTAATTATATAATACGTAGCACCTATAGTGGTTGTTCAGTCTGTCCGTCCGTCTGTCTGTCCGTCTGTCTGTCCGTCTGTCTGTCCGCATATAACAACGCAAAAACTACCCAACCGAATCGTTTGAAATTTAAAATACATAATTATTACATAATTTTGTCGAGTCATTTCAAATTTTATGAAACTCGGATGCATAGATCAATTACAGGGGCAATCAAAAGTATTCCATTACATTACGGTCAATGGGGAAAAAAGTTTCAAAAGCATTTTAATTGTTCGAAATTTAAAATACGCAATTATTATATAATTATGTGGAGTTATTTCAAATTTTTTGATAGTCGTGTGCATAGATCAATTACAGGGGCAATCAAAAGTATTCAATTACATTATGGTCAATGGGGAAAAAGTTTCAAATATACTCTATACGTTTGAAATTTAAAATACATAATTATCACATAATTTTATCGAGTTATTTCAAATTTTATGAAAATCGGATGCATAGATCAATTACAGGGACAATCAAAAGTATTCCGTTACATTACAGTCAATGGGAAAAATTTTTTCAAATGCATTTTAATCGTGTTACACTTATGCGAACTTAATAAAATTTATATGCAACTATAAAGTACATATTATAATATACATCTTACATAATTTGTGGTGCAAAGAACATTTGTTATTGATTTACAAGGCCACACAAAAGTATTCCATTACATAATGGTATAGGGAGAACATTGTTTGATGAGCATTTTAATTGTAATTCACTATTTACAATTTTATGAGATTGATATATGAAAGTAATATTTTTAAAACTTCGTTATCGAACGCACCTAATTTGCTATGCTTCACGTGCAATTTCCAACTTGTTAATAAATGAGTGCATATCAAAAGCATTGATATACAGACTGATATGTCTTTGGAGATGTTTTACAGTAACTTTAAACAAGATTTGTGGTCCCTTGTGATATTTGTCTCAGGACTGCAGAGGTTAAAATATATTCTGCAAATTCTGCTTTTAGAACCTTAATCTCTAATTTATATTTCTTGTTAAAATTTTCCTGTATTGTTGTTTAGTGTTTTTCTTTTTTTCTTCACATTTTGTAGTGATTTTTTGACATTTGCAAAAGAAATCTTGTATTGACTTAATTTCAAATCAAATGATGCTAGAATAATTGTGATATTTTTGTTTTCACCAGATGAAATTAAAATCTTCACCATCATCATTCACAATGTTATAAAAACTGATTTTGGCACTCTTTGAACTTGAATTTAGACACAACAGTAGCAAAATTTATTGGAAAGTTATTTCCATTTCAGAAAATCATGTAAAATGTGGAAATATGCTAAAAATCAACACCCCTCCTCCCACCCCCTTAAAAAAAATAAAAATAAAAATTGCAGTGAACATAATTTAACATTATGGACTAAAAGATTAAGATATGTTTTTAATAAGGTTTATTCAGAAATCATACAGCAAATGTTTATTTTTTTAATATTTTATTATTATTATTATTTTGTGTGTGTGTGTGTGTGTGCGCATGTGTATGTGTTTTGCAGATTTTTTTTTTTTTCTTTTTTAGAACTATGAAAGAAATTTGATTTTAAACTTTTCCCGGTGTAAAAAGTTTTGTCTTACTTGCGATAAAGTTTATTTGAGAAATATACAGTAATTTTGAATTTTTTGCAAATTTCTTTGCAATTTTTGAGATTTTTGAATATGTATACACCACAGCGTATTTAACACCACATTATTAAAGGAATCAGTTTCAATTTTTTAGTCCTATATAGTATTTTTTTTTTTTTTAAATAAAGTTTCTTCAAAATTCATACAATGATTTTTGAATTTTCCTCATTCAAGTTATATAGTTTTTTCATGTTTTGCAGCAAATTATCAGCATTTGTAAATGGAATGAGATTTTAGCCTGATATAGTAAAATTTCTCTTTTCAATAAAGTTTATTCAGCATTCATAAAGCTTTTTTCATATTTTGGGGATTTTTACAGATTTTTACATTTTGTGGTGAATTTTCAGCATTCAGTAATATGGTTTTAATGTTTTTAATCAATGTACTAGTAAATTTGTCTTAATCAATAATACTAATAATATAATGTCTTAATCAATCTTAATATAAAATTTGAGTGATTGAGATAATTTTGGAAAAAAACTAATCTTCAGTATCTTGATGAGCTTGCCATTTCTGCTAAGCTAATGTTTGTAAACTTGTCTCTATGAGAGTGGCAACATATATATAGGTCAGATGTTCAGGTGGAAGGTTTTGTTAAAGTTATAGTAAACCCACCTCCAGAACTTGGCAGTACTCACCTGGACCAGTTCAGTTAACAAACATTGGTTTGACAAACAACAAGGATCACCAAGACACTTGACAGATTTGTTTTCCAAAATCGTATCAACCAATCGATGTTTTTATTCAGTATGTCGCCACTCTCATATATAAGTACCCTAGTCTATAGGGCAAAATTGAAAAATTTCACTGGCCAGTAAGACTAATTTCTTAAGTGGCCACTTTGTTTAAACTAGTGACCACTTTTTTATTTAAAAATGCTAAACAGTTCAAATTTCTATAAGTATTAATCTAAAACTAAATAGTCCAAATAAATATCTTAATATAAAATATTGAAACCTCAAAAAGTAGAATCTCAGATGCAATGTTATTAAATTGTATTCTCTCCTTGTAAAGAAGTGGCTGCTGATAGACAGTTTTTAACTGGCCACTTTTTCTCATTTACTGGCCCTGTGGCTAGCGCTAATTTTGCCCTTTACCCTAGTGTCACTAATTTAACTGAACTCCTGAAGACAAACATTACTGGAATGGCGATTCTCTAGTTTGGACAAAGGATTCATATTAAACATAATCTGAACAGGCGCCCTCTGTGTACTTGCAACCCTCCAATAAAGGCATCCTAATGTAGAGTTATATTTATGCCTTATTATATTTTAGAATGAGCACGGTGAAAATAAATATATCAACGATAGGGATGCACAACCTTTTCAAGAGCAGGGCCACTGAATAAAAATATCTGGGTATCAAGGGCTACATCAATAACACGAAGATAATTCTATTTTAAGGAGATGATCTCTAGTCTATAATGAGATAAAAAATTTGGCTTCAAAGGGATGGGGAGGTACTTCTCTTGGTTCACTTGCCCAGCCAAAATATCTAATTTAGTTGGTAAGGATATAGCAAAGGTTTTTACATTTTTATATAACATATATCGCAAGGATTATTTTCAAGATGTTATAACAATCCTTCACTTTTTGGGAGACTAAATTTTGTTCGTTAAAAATGCTAAAACGTAAGTGGTTGATGCTGAATAAAAAATGTGATATTTTTGAACGAAGGCGAGAGAGGAGCTAATCAACAAGATTTTCCTGATCAATGAAATTACCAATTTTTCTGCGCCCGATCAATAAATTTGTAACTTTTCCATGCTTAACCGAAAAAATTCGCGCTTTTCTTGGAGCCGTTCGACAAAATTTGCGCTTTTTCCGCGTCTGATCGGCATAATTTACAATTTTTCCTCACCCAATTGGTGAAATTCGTTATTTTTGCAAGCCGATCTACGAAAATTGCAATTTTTACACGTCTAATCGACTAAATTCACGATTTTCCCTAGCCTGATCGACGAAATTCATGAGTTTTCCGAGTCTCATCGACAAAATTCACGATTTTTCCGAGCCTCATCGACGAAATTCTAGATTTCTCGGGTATCATCGACGAAATTTGCGATTTTTTCGCGAATGATCGTCAAAATTTGCGATTTTTCTTCGCGCGATCTAAAAAATTCGCGATTTTGCCATGTCCAATCGAAGGAATTAGCACCTTTTTTCAACCTTGATCGATAAAATACGCATTTTTCCGCACACGAACTATAAAATTCGCGCTCTTGACTGACTGACGAAATCTGCATTTTTTTCCGCATCAAATTGATGAAATCCACGATTTTTTCTCACGTTAAATTGCCAAAACTCACGTTTGTTCTGCATCCGCTCATAGAAATTTTCAATTTTTCCGCGCATCATCGACAAAATCTGCATTTTTTTATTTCCTATTAACAAAATTTGCGAATTCTTTATACCCGATCGCATGAATTCACGTTTTTTACGAAGCCGATCGACCATATTCGCGGTTTTTTTCTTTCCCGATCGACTAATTCGCGGTTTTTACGTAGGGGATCGACTATATTCGCAATTTTTCCGTGCCCAATCGACGAAATTAAGGCCTTTTTCCATTTATGATCGATGAAATATACATTTTTCCACGCGCGAACAATGAAATTCGCAATTAACTGACGGACGAAATCTTTATTTATTTTTTATTTTTTTCGCCATAAATTGATGAAATCCCTGATTTTTTCTCGTGGTAAACTGACGAAACTCACAATTGTTCTGCAGCCGCTCAAATAGGTTTTCAATTTTCCTATCGCAAATTGACGAAATTTTCGATTTTTTCCTGCGACCTATCCACAAAAATTGCAATTTTTTTTTCCAGATATAAATTGACGAAATTCGCGGGCCACAGTTTGTGCACACCTAAGCATCTATTACTATTTTTTTTAATTATTTGGAAAAAAAATAGTTGATGGTAGAGAATTGGGAAATCTAAAGCATATCTGAGTCTTTTTATTGGTTGAATTCCGCAATAAAGTTGGTTTATTTTATTCGTTTTCTGATTGGTCCAAGTTTAATGTCCAAAAATGGAATGCTTCTGTTTTTTTATGTAATTCGTTTTTCTGATTGGTCCAAGTTTAATGTCCAAAAATGGAATACTTCTGTTTTTTTTAGTAATTCGTTTTTCTGATTGGTCCAAGTTTAATGTCCAAAAATGGAATACTTCTATTGCCACGATGACAAAAAGAGTAATTAAAACTTTTAAAAAAATAATAATTTAACAATAAATAGTGATAAAGATTTCGAACAAATTTCATTAAAAAGTGAGGTTTTTTTTCTCTACGCAGCGGTGTAAAAATCTAAAATGTGTGATGTTAAGAAGTTGAAAAATTTGCAGTTCCGAAAATTGTGAAACTGAAATTTCATTTAAAATTTGTTTGTTGTGGGTCTAGGAATATTAATGTTTAATCCATGTCGTACGTAATAGGAGGCATCCAGAAGTCAGTCTGATTAAGGTCCCACACTAGGCACAGAAAAAGACCCGGATGATAACGTAAAGCCTATGGGAGCGTTCTTTTCAAATATCTCGCTCAAATTTTAATATTTTAGCATGATTTTTTTTGCACAAGATAGTTGAGGACAATCCACAACCGGCCTAGTTTTTATTTTTTCGATTTTGCTTATATATACCCGTCCCTCATAGCATGCATGGTCACAGTGACGTCACAATGACGTCACTGTGAACATGCATGCTATGAGGGTATTTTGTATTACGATAATTTTAATTTCAGAACCGGTTTCGAAAGTTAAAGTAATTAAAAAAAAAATCTGAAACTAAAACTGAAAAAGCAAAAACTAGGCCGGTTGTGGATTGTCCTCAGCTATCTTGTGCAAAAAAAAATCATGTAAAAATATTAAAATTTGAGCGAGATATTTAAAAAGAACATCCCCATATACTTTACATTATCATCCGTGTTTTTTCCTATGCCTAGTGTTGCGCCTTCTCCAACAAATAAAAATTCACATTTTAAACAGTTACAGTTGTCTATCTTTAATCTACTGTTTTTTTTTTATTATTATTTTTTTTTAATCATTGGTCTAAGAATGTTAATGTTTAATGCATGGCGTACGTTATATGACTTGTTATAATCATTCTAAAAATTATGTTTATTATTATTATTAATTTAAATATTGAATTTATCTATAAGTCTTTAAAATCTGAGTTTTTGAAAATATCATTTTCCAAATAGTCGTTGTAATTTCTTAAATTACTTTTTTTTTTTTTTTCTTTAAGGCTGGTTAGTTTGTGCGTCATGCAGCAGAGCTTTTTGCACGATATGTAATTACATACTATAATCACATAACTTCTATAAATGAACATTGCTGAATGAATGCAGCAGACTCCTTTTTTTCCTTATAGAAAACACGAATAAGAGCTCAGCGATCTTATACGGTATAAATCTTCTCATTATTATTATTATTTATTTATTTATTTTTTACAAACTTTAGTTATAAGATCGGGAAAGAAGATTCTGAGGCATGGGGTTGATCGTTAAGACTCTGAAAGCAAGACAAAGATTTGTTTCCGTCTTGTTGCATTTTTAAGAGAGAATGGCGGAAAAGGATAATCAACTC
The DNA here is from genome assembly GCA_964019185.1 of Maratus speculifer. Taxonomy (NCBI): domain Eukaryota; kingdom Metazoa; phylum Arthropoda; class Arachnida; order Araneae; family Salticidae; genus Maratus; species Maratus speculifer. Next base: position 305,164,496 of record OZ025295.1, on the reverse strand, counting down.
AGAGTGAATAATAATAATAATAACAACAACAACATGATGTAAATAGTAGAACGTAAAAAGTATTAAGAAAGTACTTACTAGGGAACTGCAAGAAGTGTAAGTCACCGATTTTGACCAAAGTGGTATCGTTAGAAAGATCTCATCGAGAACAGTAAAAAACTCAATGGAACTACCTGTCACAAATGAACCGTTATCGAGATATTCGACAATTTATGTCACTTAACTAGTGCATACTTAATGGGGAGAGAGGAGGGCGCAAAAAATTTTAGTCTAGATTTTAACGAAAGTGGTATCGTTAAAAAGATATCATCATGAGGGAGAAAAAACTCAGTAGAACTACCCGTCGAAAATGAGCAGCTTTCGAGATATCCAATAATTTATGTCAGGTAGCTAGTGCCTACTGTTCTAGTGCACACTTAATCAGGGGCGTAAATCCCCGGGGGGGTATGGGGGGTGCCGCACCCCCCTCGAGAAAATCAGTCAGAAAATTTCGTGTTTATCGGTAAAACAATGCACTTAGTTGGGGAAAAAATTGTATTTATCTATAAATACAATTGGGAAAACGAAAAAAATCAGTCGGGAAAATGTCCGTGTAGTCGGAAAAATGTTATGTATTATAAAGGCTAAGAAATTGGGAAAAGGATAAGATAAGTCGGAAAATTCTTATGTATTATAAAGACTAAGAAATCGAAAAAATGAAAAGATTAGTCGGGAAAACTCCCGTTTGATAGGGAAAATGCACGTTTAGTCTTAAAAAAGGTATTTACCTATAAGGAATTGCAAATTGGAAAAATGTTCGTTTAGTCGGAAAAAGTTATTTACTACAATGACTAAGAAATTGAAAAATCGAAAAAATCAGTCGACAAAATTCCCGTTCGATAGGAAAAATGAATGTTTAGTTGGAAAAAAAAAAAAAATGGTTTTTATCTATAAAAACTTATAAATGAAAAAAATCAGTAGGGAAAATGTCCGTTTAGTCGGGAAAATGTTATGTACTACAAAGACTTAGAAATTGGAAAAATCAAAAAATCAGTCGGAAAAATTCCCAATCGATAGGGAAAATGTACGTTTAGTCTTAAAAATGGTATTTACTTATAAGGAATTACAAATTGGAAAAATGTTCATTTAGTAGGAAAAAAGTTATTTATTATAATGACTTACAATCTGAAAAAACGAAAAAATCAGTCGGAAAAATTCCCGTTCGATAGGAAAAATGTATGTTTAGTCGGGAAAATGATATTTACCTATATAAGGACTTACAAATTGGAAAAATGAAAAAGTCAGTCGGAAAAATTCCTATTTGATCGGAAAAATGTACGTTTAGTCGAAAACAAATATATATATTAAAATGTAAAAATTGAAAATTTTTTATCGTAGTTTTTAATTAGAAGAAAAAAAAAAATAATTTTGAACAAAGAAAACTTATATAAATTTGTTCTTAGTCGGAAATGTTTCAGATTTTCTTTTTTTTGATAAAACTTTACAGATAAACTTTGATTTGTCGAACATTGGGAACTCAAAAACTTCGATATTACGAAAAAATACTTAAATACATATTCCAGCGATGTTAATAATACACAAAACTTCATATTTTGATCAAAAACCTTGATATTTCGGATTTTTTTCATGCACTTTGACTACGAAATATCGAGATTCTGCTGTATTGTCGAAAAATTTTTACTTTGATGTGGAAATTTTAAGATATGCTGATTGAAGTGATGAAACTTCTATTTTTTTCTGTAACTTTAAATTTAGTTAGAAATTACTGAATTTAGGTGTAAATTTCTTCTAATGAAAATTCAAAAATGAATTGCAAATATTTAGTGCTTTTCCTTATCAGTCTGGATTCTGGATATTTTCCAAGCTACACGAATTTAATTTTAATCGAAAATAATTATGGTTTTATTTTTCCTACTAACTATTTTTTAATGTGAATTTTGTTTATTTTATGTAATTTTAATCAAAATCGATTGATGAAAATTGAAAACACCCAAATACTTTGAATTTTTAGCGCGAATTAGTGTGGATATTATTCAGTCTACATGACTTTATTTCTATCAGAAATCATTCGTTCGTTTTCTTTTTTTTTAATCAATTGTATTCGAATGTTTTTTCAAATTATTATACTACAGTTTGTTTAGTCGGATAAAAAAAAAAAAAAAAAAAAAAAAAAAAAAAAAAAACAGAGATGACATCGAATTTTTACACAGATTTAAAGTATGTTTAGCAGAAAGAATTATTAACTTATTAAAAAAAGAAGAAAAAGTATCTTTGACAAATTTTTGTCTTTAGAGAGTCTTCGAGCAATCAAATTTCAATTTTACTCATAAAAGAAACGCTAAAAAGATTTTGATTGATAAAAATTAAAGAGATAGAACTTTGTTTTCTCTTCCAACACTGCTTTGGCACACTCAGACGACGACTGGAATCCTTCCCATGAATGAGTTACAAAACAAAACTACGCTTGCGCCACGATGGGCATTCCTAGGAATCCCTTACAACTAGAGCACCTGTACCTTGTTTGTACCGAAGGATGTAGGAACACTATTTACAACCTATCTTCTTAATATCTAACTCTATTCTGCGTAAACCATTAGTATTCTAGCCCACGATCATATAGCACGAAATCGTTAAAGCCGTTAATCGTTATATGTTGCTACTGCTGACAGGTTTTTTTTTTTTTTTTTTTTTTTTTTTTTTTTTTTTTTTTTTTTTTAATATATATATATATATATATATATTTAATAATTCAATATTTTCTGTATTAATTATGCCACCTCCTAAATGAAAAGAACAAAAAATGCAATGCAAATTGTGTAAATTTGGTTTTGTTGAGGCATCGTTTTATAGATCAAATTGCGATATTTCTGCACTCGTTTTAGGTAGGAACGTGAAATTCAAGAAAATAAATCTGCTAAACAAATTATAATGTATTTTAGTATATTAGAAATTCTTCCCTAAAGAGGAAAAGGAGGTCGAAAATTTTTGAATATTTGGTATAGCCGTTTTAGGTAGAAGTGTGGAATTAATGAAAATAGAACCACTAAAAAAAAAAGCACGTATTTCAGGTCCTTAAAAATTGCCCTCTAAGTGAGTTAATGGGAGTAAAAAATTCTAAAACATTTGGCTATAACCTGGCAGCAGTTTTAGGTTTGGAGCATGAAATTCAAGATAACAAGCTAATTTAAAAATAATTTAACATGCACTTCAGAGATTTTAGAAATTCTCGTGCCTTTAAGAAGATTAAAGGGGGTATATTGAAACTTAGATCATTTCACAATATTTTTGTTTTAGATTAATGGTGAGATCCGGAAGAACTAATCTACTAAAATATACTTAAACATATATTTTATTGATTTTGGAAATTCTCAAGTAATGAGGTTTATGGAATGATGGTAAGTTTTGGATCGTTTCAACATATCTAAGTACAAATGTTAGGTAAGAGCGGGAAATTCAGTGTTACAAATCTACCAAAAAAAAAGTTAATTAGAGTACTTCAGTGATTTTAGAGCTATTTTGTCTGTTCTATCGCCAACATCGACTTTGTAGGCGATAATGTAAAATTATACAAATAAGACAACAATAATGGATAATTTATTAGATGTTAAGAAATTGTAGTTTTATTTTAATTTTATCTGTGTTATTTCATTTGATTCAATAATTTTTAGGGAAACCGACTGGAGTAGCGGGCGAAAGCTGCCAGTATATATATATCAGTACAAAAAACCCTGAACGGGTTAAAAGCTTGTGACGCAGCACTTTATCTTATATATCTAAGAATTTTAAATTTGGGACTTAAAACTAATGATATCAAAATTTATGTGACGCTATGCTATTAATATATACATATATTAAAATTTAATTCATTAAGGTTTTATCAATTACATCTTTCATAAATTCAAAATATGAATCTTAAAAGATATGATATCAAAATTTAAGTGACGCCTTGACGAGGCTTTAAACAATGTTTGAAAATTCCATTTATTTATTTATTGTCTAAATACATTTTCATATCTAAACAATACTTTTCATTTTCCAATACACTGTTAAATACATCACTTTCACTGAATATATATAATGCACTGAAATGTATTTATTTGAATAAATAGATTTATCTTTTGGACTACGCTATCCAAAATCAAAAATAACATTTGAATACATATTTTTTGCGTCATTGTATCTACTTGCATCTATTTAACTTACTTTGGATACAATGACGCAAAAAATATTTATTCAAACGTTATTTTTGATTTTGGATAGCGTAGCCCAAAAGATAAATCTATTTATTCAAATAAATACATTTCAGTGCATTATATATATTCAGTGAAAGTGATGTATTTAACAGTGTATTGGAAAATGAAAAGTATTGTTTAGATATGAAAATGTATTTAGACAATAAATAAATAAATGGAATTTTCAAACATTGTTTAAAGCCTCGTCAAGGCGTCACTTAAATTTTGATATCATATCTTTTAAGATTCATATTTTGAATTTATGAAAGATGTAATTGATAAAACCTTAATGAATTAAATTTTAATATATGTATATATTAATAGCATAGCGTCACATAAATTTTGATATCATTAGTTTTAAGTCCCAAATTTAAAATTCTTAGATATATAAGATAAAGTGCTGCGTCACAAGCTTTTAACCCGTTCAGGGTTTTTTGTACTGATATCAGTGCTTTTTTTAAGGTTAATAATAAAAAGATAAAAACAAAAAATTAAAGACTAATGCAAAGAATTCATATTCGTGATTTCTGATCACCTTTAATTACCCCTCCCCCACCCACTTAAAAAAAGATATTTCATATTTTATTATTAATATATGCTGTGCTACTTGATTTCGTTAAAAACAACTCTGTAGTAAAGTACGTTAGTATAAGATAAGAAAGTAATGTACATTCAGCACTGTATTTCTAAGAAAGGATTTCATAATCTATGCTGTATGTATCATTTCTCATTCTAGTTAACTATGTTTAATCTTTACATATGATGATACATATACTGCAGATGGATTAAAATGATCAGGAATACAATATTCAGAATGTGCTGGAAAGTATTTCATAATCTATGCTGCATGCATGATTCTTGTTAATTATGTTTCAACCTTTATATAGGTTGGTAATATTGCTGATTGATTAAGACTATATCCGTTACAATATTCAGAATATGCTGGAAAGTGTTTCATAATCTATGTTGCACACAGGTTTTTCTTTCTTGTTAATTATGATTTGTTCTTTATATAGAGTGGTAAAATTACTGCAAATGGATTAAAATGATAGGCTTACAATAATGAAAATGTGTTGGAAAGTGTTTCATAATCTATACTGTATGTGTAACTTTTCATTCTTATTGGAAAATGAAAAGTATTGTTTAGATATGAAAATGTATTTAGACAATAAATAAATAAATGGAATTTTAAAAGATTGTTTAAAGCCTCGTCAAGGCGTCACTTAAATTTTGATATCATATCTTTTAGGATTCATATTTTGAATTTATGAAAGATGTAATTGATAAAACCTTAATGAATTAAATTTTATTTTATTTTAATAGTTTATTTATGTTTTGCTGTTTGCACAAAACATATATAAACTAACAGGGGGGGGGGGGGAGATTTGGATGGGAAGATTACTGTACAAAGATGAAACTGATAGGTTTAAAGCATTCAGAATAAAATGGAAAGTATATAAACATGTTTAATGGAAAAATTTTTACTCTCGTTAATTATGCTTTGTTTTTTTGCACAGAATGGTAAAATTATTGTACATGAATGACAATAAGTTTACAATATTCAGAATGAGTCAGAAAATGCATCATAATCGATGCAGTATGCATGACTCTTCGTTCCTGTTAGTTATGTTTTGTGGGGTCATCAAGGCTTCTTGTTAGTTATGTAAGGGGGGGGGGAGTTTGTATCGGGTTTAAGATTTTATTAAAATTTCCATGCTCTAGTCTGTATCTATTTACATAATTTTTTTTTCTAAAAATCTTGATTTGGTTAGATAATTGTTTTTTTTTTTTTTTTTTTTTTTTTTCGGGTTTGAATCTTGATTCAGTTTGACTTGAATTGGAATTTTCAGGTTCTTGTCGTGTTGCATTTCAAGTACTAGTTTTCAATTCTGGTCAGTGGATGGGGACGGAAATTATTTTGTCTTTCTTGAACAGATTTTTATTTCCTAATTTTTTTATTTTACTTTTTTTTTGGGGGGGGGGGGGGGATTGGATTGAGTTTCAGGTTATTCGGATCGGGTTTGAGATAGACTTCTATTGGAATTTCCATGATCTGGTCAATACATATCGACATAAATTGTTCCTTTTTTTTCTAAAATCTTGATTTGATTAAATTTTTTTTTTTTTTTTGGGGGGGGGGACAAGAATTTCAATTGAAATCTATCCTAAACCCAGTTCAAACACTACCCCCCCCCCAAAAAAAAAAAAAAATCCAATTGTAACCCAATTTATCTGCGACAAAATAATATACTTGAAATGCAACTCAACAAGAACCTGAAAATTCCATTTGAAGTCAATCTGTGTATGTGGACAGAATTTATTTGGTCTTTCTTGGACAGACTTGTGTTTCCATTGTTTTTTCCTTTTCGGGTTTGGATTAGGTTTCATGTTAACTTTCAGACTCTTGTCAATGTGTATCGGCAGAAATAATTTTCTCTTTTTCGGATTAGGTTAAGGTTCGATGGAAATTTTTTTCAGGTTTCAATCAGGTTCAATTCAAATGGAATTTTCAAGTTCTGTTCAGGTTGCGCTTTAATGGAAAATATTTTGTCCTGTATAGATACTGGGCTCCGGTTATATGGAATTTCCTTTTTCAGGTTCAGATTAGGTTTAAGATAGACTAATTGGAATTTCCAGATTTCTGATCACACATATCTATGGAAATTAAGTTTTCTTTCCCAAATCGAGATATGGTCAGATAATTTTTTTTTTTTTTTTTTTTTTTTGGGGGGGGGGGGTTGAATCTGGTTTCGGTTTGACTTCAAATGTAATTTTCAGGTTCTTGTTCAGTCGCATTTCAATGTATTTTATTTTGCAGCAGATAGATTGAGTTACTCTTGGAGGGATTTTTTTCTTTCTGGTTTTGGATTGTATAGGATAGATTTCAATAGGAATTTTTCGATTCTGGTCAGTGTATGTCAATGGAAATTATTTTGTCTTTCTTGGACAAATTTATCTTTCCATTAAATTTTTGTTGGTTTAGAATGGGTTTCAGGATAACTTGTAGGTTCTTGTTGGCACACTTGTATAAAACCAAAAACTTTCTGCAAATTAATTTAATATTGGGTGTAATTCGCATTTTTTGCGCAATTCATGGTCATCATTCGTGTTTTTTATGCGATTTATGAATGTAATTTGCATTTTTGAGCAATTTATGGATATAATTCGCAATTTTTATGCGATTAATGAATGTAATTTACATTTTACATGATTTATGGACGTAATTTGCTATTTTTATGCAATTCATAGACATAATTTGCGTTTTTTCAGCTTTCTGTTGATGAAATTTGTGTTTTTTTAATCGATTTATTGACGTTATTTATGTTTTTATAGGATTTATGAATGTAATTTGCTTTTTTTACCAAATCTTGGACATAATTTGCATTTTTTGTAATTTATGAACGTTATTAGTGTTTTTTTGCATGATTCATGGAAGTGATTTGCATTTTTTGAGTGATTTATGAATGTAATTCACGTTTTTATGCGTTTCATGGATGTAATTTGTGTTTTTTGAGCGATTCATGAATGTAATTTGCGTTTTTTATGCAATTCATGAATGCAAAACACTATTTGCTATTTTTATGCGATTTATAGACTAATTTGCGTTTCAGCTTTCTGCTGCCAAAATTAGTGTTTTTTGAGCGATTTATGAACATAATTTCCGTTTTACTACACGATTCATAGACATAATTTGTGTTTCTCATACAATTTCTGAACGTAATTCTCATTTTTTAAAACAATTCATGGACGTAATTCACGTTTTGACGATTTGTGGACCCAATTCGCGTTTTCTATGCGATTCATGGACATAATTCACGATTTTTATGCGATTAATGAATGTAATTTACATTTTACATGATTCATGGATGTAATTTGCTATATTTATGCAATTCGTAGACATAATTTGCATTTTTTGAGCTTTCTGTCAACGAAATTTGTGTTTTTGATCGATTTATTGATGTTATTTATGTTTTTAAAGGATTTATGAATGTAATTCGCTTTTTTTACCAATTGTTGGACTTAATTCGCATTTTTTGTAATTTATGAATGTTATTAGTATTTTTTTGCATGATTCATGGAAGTGATTTGCATTTTATGAGTGATTTATGAACGTAATTTGCGTCTCAGCTTTCTGCTGCCAAAATTCATGTTTATTGAGCGATTTATGAACATAATTCCCGATTTACTACACGATTCATAGACATAATTTGTGTTTTTCATACAATTTCTGAACGTAATTCTCACTTTTTTAAACAATTCATGGACGTAATTCCCGTTTTGAGCAATTTGTGGACCCAATTTACGTTTTTTATGCAATTCGCCTTTTTTTGAGTGATTCATGGACATAATTCGAGATTTTTATGCGATTAATGAATGTAATTTACATTTTACATGATTTATGGACGTAATTTGCTATACTTATGGGATTCATAGACCTAATTTGCATCTTTTGAGCTTTCTATTTGTGTTTTTTGATCGATTTATTGACATTATTTGTGTTTTTATAGGATTTATGAATGTAATTCGCTTTTTTTTACCAATTCTGGGACGGAATTGGCATTTTTTGCAATTTATGAACATTATTCGAGTTTTTTGCACAATTCATGGAAGTTATTCGCATTTTTTGAGTGATTTATGAACGTAATTCACGTTTTTATGCAATTCATGGATGTAATTTGCATTTTTTGGGCGATTCATGAACGTAATTCACATTTTTTATGCAATTCGGTATTTTTATGCATTTTATAGAGGTAATTTCCATTTCAGATTTCTGCTGCCAAAATTCGTGTTTTTTGAGCAATTTATGAACATAATTCATGTTTTACTACACGATTCATAGACGTAATTTGCGTTTTTTATACAATTTATGAATATAATGCTTGCTTTTTTACATGATTCATGGACGTAATTCACATTTTAAACAATTTGTGGACGTAATTCCCATTTTTTATGCAATTTTCTTTTTTTTTATGCGATTCATGCATTTAATTCACATTTTTTATGCGATTCATGCATGGAATTTGTATTTTTTATGCGATTCATGGATTTAATTAATGTTTTTATTGTGGTCTTTGGACGAAATTCACGTTTTTCACGTGGTATTTTGTCGAAATGTTGGGTTTTTTTATATGATTCTTTGTTGAGATACTTTTTTTTTACGCAATTTGTCGAAATAAATAAATAAAAATTGTTTCTTCATAAAATTTTCTGCACATGGCGTGCGTCTATATTATACAACTCTGCTTGTCAGATTTTTTTTTTTTTTTTTTTTTTTTTTTTTTTTTTTTTTTTTCAGATTGAATTAAGGTTTGCTAACCCATAGACTAATTGGAATTTCCAGATTTCTGACCACGCGTATCTATGGAAATTAAGTTTTCTTTCCCAAATCGAGATATGGTTGGATTTTTTTTTTTTGGGGGGGGGGGGGGTTTGAATCTGGTTTCGGTTTGATTTCAAATGTAATTTTCAGGTTCTTGTTCAGTTGCATTTCAATGTATTTTATTTTGCAGCAGATAGATTGAGTTACTCTTGGAGGGATTTTTTTCTTTCTGGTTTTGGAGTGTATGGGATAGATTTCAATAGGAATTTTTCGATTCTGGTCAATGTATGTCAATGGAAATTATTTTGTCTATCTTGGACAAATTTATCTTTCCATTAAATTTTTGTTGGTTTAGAATGGGTTTCAGGATAACTTGTAGGTTCTTGTTGGCAGACTTGTATAAAACCAAAAACTTTCTGCAAATTAATTTAATGTTGGGTGTAATTCGCATTTTTTGTGCAATTCATGGTCATCATTAGTGTTTTTTATGCGATTTATGAATGTAATTTGCATTTTTGAGCAATTTATGGACATAATTCGCAATTTTTATGCGATTAATGAATGTAATTTACATTTTACATGATTTATGGACGTAATTTGCTATTTTTATGCAATTCATAGACATAATTTATGTTTTTTCAGCTTTCTGTCGACGAAATTTGTGTTTTTTGATCAATTTATTGACGTTATTTGTGTTTTTATAGGATTTATGAATGTAATTCGCTTTTTTCACACAACTCTTGGACGTAACACTTTTACACAACTTTTTGCAATTTATGAATGTTATTCGTGTTTTTTTGCACGATGCATGGAAGTGATTCACATTTTTTGAGTGATTTATGAACATAATTCACATTTTTATGCAATTCATGGATGTAATTTGCATTTTTTGAGCGATTCATGGATGTAATTCGCGTTTTTTATGCAAATCTTGAATGCAAAATGCTATTCCCTATTTTTATGCGATTTATAGACGTGATTTGCATTTTAGCTTTCTGCTGCTAAAATTCGTATTTTTTGAGCGATTTATGAACATAATTCCCATTTTACTACACAAATAATAGACGTAATTTGCATTTTTCATACAATTTATGAACATAATTCTCACTTTTTTAGACAATTCATGGATGTAATTCACGTTTTGTGGATATAATTCACATTTTCTATGCAATTCGCTTTTTTTGAGCGATTCATGGACATAATTCGCGATTTTTATGCGATTAATGAATGTAATTTACATTTTACATGATTTATGGATGTAATTTGCTATATTTATGAGATTCGTAGACATAATTAGCATTTTTTGAGCTTTCTGTCGACGAAATTTGCGTTTTTTGATCAATTTATTGACGTTATTTGTGTTTTTATAGGATTTATGAATGTAATTCGCTTTTTTTACCAATTGTTGGACCTAATTTGCATTTTTTGTAATTTATGAATGTTATTAGTATTTTTTTGCACGATTCATGGAATGATTTGCTTTTTTTGAGTGATTTATGAACGTAATTTGCGTTTGCTTTCTGCTGCTAAAATTCGTGTTTTTTGAGCGATTTATGAACATAATTCCCGTTTTACTACACGATTCATAGACATAATTTGTGTTTTTCATACAATTTCTGAACGTAATTCTCACTTTTTTAAACAATTCATGGACGTAATTCACGTTTTGAGCAATTTGTGGACCCAATTCATGTTTTTATGCGATTCGCTTTTTTTTTTGAGCGATTCATGGACATATTTCATGATTTTTATGCGATTAATGAATGTAATTTACAATTTACATGATTTATGGACATAATTTGCTATACTTATGCGATTCATAGACATAATTTGCATCTTTTGAGCTTTCTATCGACGAAATTGGCGTTTTTTGATCAATTTATTGACGTTATTTGTGTTTTTATAGGATTTATGAATGTAATTTGCTTTTTTTACCAATTCTTGGACGTAATTCGCATTTTTTGTAATTTATGAACGTTCTTAGTGTTTTTTTGCACGATTCATGGAAGTGATTAGAATTTTTTGAGTGATTTATGAATGTAATTCACGTTTTTATGCGTTTCATGGACGTAATTTGTGTTTTTTGAGCGATTCATGAATGCAAAACACTCTTCGCTATTTTTATGCAATTTATAGACGTAATTTGGGTTTCAGCTTCCCATTTTACTACACAATTCATAGGCATAATTTGTGTTTTTCATACAATTTCTGAATGTAATTCTCAGTTTTTTAAACAATTCATGGACGTAATTCACGTTTTGAGCGATTTGTGGACCCAATTCGCGTTTTTTATGAGATTCATGGACATAATTTGCGATTTTTATGCGATTAATGAATGTAATTTACATTTTACATGATTTATGGGTGTAATTTGCTATATTTATGCGATTTGTAGACATAATTTTCATTTAAGCTTTCTCTCGACGAAATTTGCGTTTTTTGATCGATTTATTGACGTTTTTTGTGTTTTTATAGGATTTATGAATGTAATTCGCTTTTTTTACCAATTGCTGGACCTAATTCGCATTTTTTGTATTTTATGAATGTTATTAGTATTTTTTTGCACGATTCATGGAAGCGAGTTACATTTTTTGAGTGATTTATGAACGTAATTTGCGTTTCAGCTTTCTGCTGCCAAAATTTGTGTTTTTTGAGCGATTTATGAACATAATTCCCGTTTTACTACACGATTCATAGACATAATTTGTGTTTTTCATACAATTTCTGAACGTAATTCTCACTTTTTTAAACAATTCATGGACGTAATTCACGTTTTGAGCGATTTGTGAACACAATTCATGTTTTTTATGCAATTCGCTTTTTTTGAGCGATTCATGGACATAATTTGCAATTTTTATGCGATTAATGAATGTAATTTACATTTTACATGATTTATGGACGTAATTTGCTACACTTATGCGATTCATAGACATAATTTGCATCTTTTGAGCTTTCTATCGACAAAATTTGTGTTTTTTGATCAATTTATTGACGTTATTTGTGTTTTTATAGGATTTATGAATGTAATTCGCTTTTTTTTTACCAATTCTTGGACATAATTCGCATTTTTTGCAATTTCTGAACGTTATTCGTGTTTTTTTGCACACTTCATGGAAGTGATTCACATTTTTTGAGTGATTTATGAATGTAATTCACGTTTTTATGCAATTCATGGATGTAATTTGCATTTTTTATGCAATTCATGAATGCAAGTCGCTATTTTTATGCGTTTTATAGAGGTAATTTCCGTTTCAGATTTCTGCCACCAAAATTCGTGTTTTTTGAGCGATTTATGAACATAATTCATGTTTTACTACACGATTCATAGACGTAATTTGCATTTTTCATACAATTTATGAATATAATTCTCACTTTTTTACATGATTCATGGACGTAATTCACATTTTAAGCAATTTGCGGACATAATTCCCATTTTTTATGCAATTCATGGATTGAATTAACTTTTTTTTTTTTTTTTTTTTTTTTTTTTTTTTGCGGTCTTTGGACGAAATTCATGTTTTTCGTGTGGTATTTTCTCGAAATGTTGGGGCTTTTTACATGATTCTTTGTTGAGATACACTTTTTTTTTTAATGCAATTCTTTGTTGAAATAAATAAATAAATATTGTTTCTTCATAAAATTTTCTGCACATGGTGTGCGTCTATATTATACAACTATGCTTGTCAGTGTGTATTGTCAGATTTTTTTTTTTTTCAGATTAAATTAAGGTTCGATAGAATATTTCTTAGGGTTTGGATGAGGTTCAACTCAAATAGAATTTAAACAATTACATTTTAGAAATGACAAAACTAAAAAATGTAATTATTTATCGCCCATTATTAGCTGTTAGTATTTTAAAATATTTATTTGTTAGTGTGTTAGTAACTTTACATTATTTGAATTAAAAATTTTTAATTTCTTGTATTAAATTTAATCTTAAATATGTTTTCTTCTTAGGTATGTTATGCAATTTATTTAAATAATGGATTCAAAGTTATTTGAGGATTTTGTGTTCATTAGTAGAAACAAAGCCTTTTTTTTTTTTAAATAAAAAAAGCGTTAATTATCAAACATTTTTGTAAAAGAATGTTAGAAAGAAATACTTCAATTTCGAGACAATGAATATGAAATTAAAACATCTATAGAAAAAAAAGGGGGGTAAATTTATATTTTATGAAACTCATTATTAAAGCATAAAAGTATAAGTTATTTCTTTTTAAACCAATGTTATCATTAATATTTCGTTAAGAATTATTTGCTTACCCAACTTTTAGTGCTTGTAAATTCTAACATTATAAAAATATATTAAGATTTTCCATTTTAGATGTCCAATTTATAAATGCAGTTTATTAATAACGCTATGTTCTAAGCTGTAAAGCTAATGCTTTTATAATTTGATTATTGATTTCTATAACGTAATATTAACTATTACAATACTTTTGTATTTGGTTTGTGATCTGAGAAAAAAATTTTCACGCTTGGATTTAAATCATCAGACTCTTAGGAAGAAAAAAAGAAAATTCTATTTTGAACAGCATCTAATGCTGACTACAATGATGCGCTGTAGTACCTCTGTGGCAACTGCTAAATAACATTTTAAAATATAAACATGGAATTTCGAAATTATTAATGAAATAATAGGATGCATGAAACATGTTAAAGCTACAGTCACTAATGGATAATGAGAGCTGGGTGCATGTCAAATTACTGGATGCAGCAAACTTATGCAATGGTCTCTAAAACACATGAAATTTCTCAAAGCCGCAGTCAATAACAAATGTATGAGCACTATGCCCATATGAAAACAAACAACAAAAATTAACAGATGCAGCAAACTATGCGGTAACATGCAGATTCCCAATATCTGGAAGAAATGAGTGATATCTGAACTAAAAAAATCCAGTGACAATATTGTGAAACAAATACATTAAAACAATAACGTTTATACTAGAAAAAAAAGGGCCTAAAACTCTCACTCGCTAAAATAAAACTCGTTAAAGCAGTCCAACTACTGCATGTATAGCATTTAGAGCACATGAAAACAAAACAAAAACAAAACACTCAGGCTGCAGCAAAATTGCTGTGCAACAATCCGTAAAATACACAAAATTAATTAAAAATGCAATCACTAATGCATGTTGTACAAGCACTGTGTGTACATGAAGAAAAAAAACAATGAGTGCAACTAATTTGTTTTTAAATCTCTGAAATCTTTATAGCCACAGTCACTAATGCATGTAAGAACAAATTAACTTCATTACTTTCTTTTGAATTATCAAAATACTGCTGTAATTTGTTGATAAATACTAGTTTGTTCACAATTTCCAATAATAAGTGCACTTATTTTAAAAATTGTTTAAAACCTGGATTTATTGGCCATTAAGCTAAGCTAAAAAGGCACAGTTTTAAAATGAAAATTAATAGCGACAAAAATGCATAAGAAAAAGTAATAAATGCATTTTGAATAACATATTCAAGCAATTTTAATCTAAAAATTAACATCCTGGGTTATTAATCACAGAAATTAATAAATGAAATAAAAAAGCACAATTTTTACAACACTTTAAAACTTAGTATTGTTAATTAATTCATATAATTATTGTTAATTAATTCATATAATAAGGACATCTATAAACTTAAAAACAATCTATTTTGAGAATTTTAGAATTCACAAGCACTTGGTTAAACTGTTGGTCAATTATAAATATTGTTTGTTTACCAAAATTTAGCAATAGTTAACATTCTGTGATAGTTTATGTTGGTTTGAAATCAAATCAACATGCTAACTAATGTATACATCACTTACACTTTTTAAATAATACTTTAATAATGAGTGCCAAAAAATATTTATTTACCTTTCTTTTTCATTATAGATGGTTTAGCTTCACGTTCGTCTCCTGAAATTGAATATTTTATGCCAATGCCAACATACAGCACGAATCAATTTGTTTTGATTCGTGTACTTGGATTCACCATATTATTTTATCCAAAAAAGGGGGGCCTTTCAGTTTCTCCAAATAACACAATACCTATATTACCATAATAACCATTATTTCGCAAATTACACAACATACATGCTAAAAACAACAAAGCTTACCGCCAGCGAATTCGATTACGATTCAAAACAAAACTATCTAAACGGCGTATGAATACATGGAATTCTAAAGCAAATTTATTAAAAATAATTTTTGTTTGTAAACTTTAAAAGAAAATCATAAGTGGAAAGTATATTGAATATGTATAATTAAAAAATATTTTCCTATTTTAAAAAAGGATTCAAAATATTTTTTCCACAAAATGCAAAAATATCCAATGTAAGAAACGTAATATTTTCTTCTTACGAAAAATAAAGGCAAAATAAATAGAAATTTGATTTAGTATATATTTATTTAATGTTTTAAAGCGCATGATAAGATGTTTTTGTAGTTTCAAAAACATTTATTGCTTCGATGCGGGTGTTTTAACTGTGACCATTACTACATTTACCTTTTTGCAGTGTCTCCGTCTGCTAACCCATAGAATAACATGTAATCCGCGAGCTAATATAGTCCAATTTTCCAAGATCAATATATAACAAACAAGAGTTTTCCTAGAAACAAGGCAAGTCTTATTCCCTCTATCTTAAAGAGATTCATATTATATATAAGTTTTAATAAAATCTCCCAGCCCGTTTTCTAGATCTCATTATCAGGAACAAACACCATCGTTTTCAGTTTAAAAATGGTTATCGAGATCTAAAAATATACGGCACGTAGAAATGTAAAAATTATAGGATAGGATTAGACTGGGAATATAAGACTATATTAAAAAAAATTGGACCATTCTGACCAATATTTGCTGAGTTATTAGAAGGCGGCTTTTCCGATTTCCTTTGAAGTTGAGTTAGCTGTATATATGAAGTTCCGCATCTACCCTTATGACGATGGTAGGTTTTGACGATGGTAGGTTTAAAGCTGCGTCACTTGAAGGCTGCCGCCTTCTATGATATATACATATATATGTGTGTGTGTGTGTGTGTTACATTTCATTTCGCAATATTCATCTAAATTATTCTAAATTTCTGGCATATTCTTTATTTCCCTATTTCTTAATAATACCCATTATTTGTTTCCATTTAATTTCCCAATAATTTTAAAACGCGTATATTGATAAATATATTATTCAAAATCTTAATCTAAAGTTTTTAGTCCTTTTATAAATTTTATCAGCTATCCAATCTATAATATTCTGAGAGAAGCTAGTTTTTATTTTCGAATGTTTGAAAAGGCATTTTGTTATTTTTGTTTCCAATCTTAATTCCAGGAATCTATGTTCCCACGTCTTTTTGATGCTAGGCTTTTTATTTCGAAAACACCATGCACATGCTACGAGGTATGAGCTACTTAAGCTGCCCCCCCCCCCTCTCGAGTCATACTGCCCATCTCTAGAAGTGCTTTTTTCACTGATTGGCTCGTATTTGTACTACTTCGATATCTATCGTCCTATACGAATTTAACAAAAAGCAGATGCGGCGACACCGGAGGTTTGATTTCTGTCTTATTTCAATTGTTTCGACATACATTATCGCCTGTCTACGATTCTTGTATTTTTCTAAATTTTCTGTTTAAAATCACATAGTATGACATAGAGATTCATTCCAAAGAACGAAGACTTTGGGAAATTTTTCACATGTGAGACTCATTTTAATTTTTCATGTATGAGGAATAAACGACTTAAGCCGTTATCAGATTCACGAACTTTACACGAGACAAACTTTTGAGCCAATTTTAATCCCAACTTTTCCCGTTCAAAGAGAGAAAAAGGTTACAATTGTCTTTGAAAAAGTTGGAGGAAAAGCAGGAAAACTAGTCCTACTAGTACCAGCCGTTAATATTTATCGCCTATTCGTATCAATCGCTTATCTCTGATTCATATAAATGTTCGATGTTGGATGAAAAATCTCGGCTAGCCCAGACTTTTTTGGAACTGAGAAAAAAAGTTGGGGAGACATTGCTGTTTGCTATCACACTGGGTGTTGGGAGGATATTTCGCGAAAAGTTGGACTAAATCAAGTATTGCTTCAAAAATCTTTCGAAATGTTGGTGAATCTGATAGCAGATTTAGAACAACAAACTAGCTCCATTTCTGATGAAGAAATCACCGGATTATCGAATCCACTGTCTTGCTACACGTACGCTCTGGCCGCATAGTTTAGTTGTATGACGGCAACCAACCACCTTGTGTTCTCAATTTAAGTTCTCTGATATCAGCTATTATCAAGAATTTCACGCAAGTTGACTGAATTTGTCGACTACAAAATAACACAACCTTTCATAAGCCGCCAAGATTTCACAAATTTAATACATGACATTATATATATGTGTGTGCATATACACATATATGTATTATATAATAGTCGTTATTTTAATTTTTGTAGTACTCGGAAATTTTCAATCTTAGAGTCGGAAATTTATGAGTCAACACCCCCCTACGCAACAAGGGTGGTTTACGCCCCTGCACTTAATGGGGTAACGCAAAAAATTGTTTTCTCGATTTTGATGAAAATGGTGTCATTGCAAAGATATCATTGTGAGAAGTAAAAAACTTAATAAATGGAACTAATTATCTGAAATATGCCGTTTTCGAGATATCCGACAATTTATGTCACATAATGAAGTTTCCCAGCAGTGTGCATTAGCAATGTGACACAAATTATCGGATATCTAGAAAACGTCTCATTTCCGACGGGTGATTCCATTGAGTTTTTTAATCCTCACGATGATATCTTTTCAACGATACCACTTTCGTTAAAATCGAGATTAAATTTTTTTGAGGTTACCCTTTAAGTATGCACAAGTTACGTGACATAAATTGTCGATTATTTCGAAAACGACTCATTTGCGACGGATAGATCCATTGAGTTTTGTACTGCTCTCAATGAGATCTTTCCAATGATACCACTTTTGTCAAAATCGGTGACTTACACATCTTGCAGTTCCCTAGTTAGTAATTTTAAATATGTTTTGAGATTGTTTTATGTTTTGTTTAAAAATTCGTAGAAGGAAAAAATACAGGCGAAATGATGCAATTTCTTCAACGAAAGTGAAATTATTGAATGTAATGGGTATTCCGAATTCGGGGTATGAGTATTCCGAAAATATTTAATAATTTTAAATATTGACGATTTCTGTCCATCAGTTTTGGCATTGTTTTATGTTTTGTAATAATTTGTTTAATAGTCTTTTAAATTTTTTTAGAAAAGTAAAATACAGCACAAATTATACGATTTTTGAACGAAAGTGAAATTATCGAATGTTATGGGTTTTCCGAATGTGGGGCATGAGTATTCCGAAAATACTTAAAAGTTTTAAATATGTTTTGATATTGTTTTATGCTTTATAATAATTTTTTAATGATTTTTAAAAATTGTTAGATGGGAAAATACTGCACGAAATGATGCAATTTTTTAATAAAGTGAAATTGCCGAATGTAATGAGCATTCTGAATGTGAGGTATGATTATTCTAAAACTATATAATAGTTTTAAATATTTTTTGACATTATTTCATGTTTTGTTATAAACTTTTTAATATATTTTTAAAAAAATTCTTAGAAGGGAAAAATGCTGCAAAAGATAATGCAATTTTGAACGAAAGTGAAATTACCGAATTTAATGAGTGTTGTGAACGTAGGGTATGAGTATTCCGAAAATATTTTAAATATGTTTTGAAATTGTTTTATGTTTTGTAACAACTTTTTTAATATTTTTTAAAAATTTCTTAAAGTGCTATTACACGTAAAAATTGCAAGCCACAGAAATCGCCTGCGTTTTTTCGTGTTCTTAGCATTTCATTGGCTGTTCGAGAAGAGTCTTTACCATCATTTGGATTTCCAAGCATTTGATTGGCTCTTACTGGCGACTCGCTTCGTTCCAGGCGTCAAAGACGCTCCGACAAAAGATAATCGCGCGCTACCAAGCGACTCCCCTGGTCCCATAGGATAACGTGGAGACGCCTGCAGCACGACACGTGTAATAGCATCTTTAGAAGGGGAAAATACAGCAAGAAATAATACAGTTTTTGAACGATAGTGAGTTTACCGAATGTAATGAGTATACCGAATGTGGGGGGGGGGAGTGTCACACCCCCTGTAGCTACGTCCCTGTATATGAGAGTATCAACATACGAACATAATGCATGCTCAGACAAAAGTATTTGTTCAACCATAAGCAAAAGTGTCTGAATTCACACTGTATGCAATGGAATTCTTTTGTGTGGCCCTGTAAATGAATAATAACTATTCTTTTCATCACATATTTTACAGAATCGATTTTTTCGTGTATTTAGTAAAGGTATTTACATTTTAATATGTCTAACAAAGTGTAACATCTTTAAAATTCTTTTGAAACGATTTTTCCCCATAGTCCGTAATGTAACGCAAAATTTTTGACTGTCTCTGTAAATAAACCGATCATGCTAGAAACTTCATTTGAAATAGAGTTTGTGCTAGGATAAATGTCAATAACTTTCGAAAATTTCATGGCATTCCAAGTATATTTACGAGGATTTGAAAACAGACAGACAGACAAACCGAAATCATAAACACTTTTTAACTTTGTTGGAAAGTGTTAAAAAGTACCATTTCAAAATAGCATGTGGTTTCCTTCTTGGAATCCAAAAGGGTTGCAAACTATTATACTGTACTTTTGAATACTTTTTTTCAACACCCACTTCCCAATCCCAGACCTTTTTACCATAATATAAGTGAAAATTTCTCTTATGCTGCTTAGTTGTATGGTTTTCCTGAATGAAAATTAAACTTTTTAAAGTTCAAAATAAAGCCGAAATACGTATTCCGTAGAATTTGTTTCTGCTTCTGTACTTAATCAATTTTGAGACACCTGCCATAAAGAGAAGGCGGCTTTGAGGGGGCGTAAAGTTGAAATTTTGACTGATGAGAGGTACACCAAATTGAAACTTTGACCAAAGGGAGAGGGCGCCAAATTGAAGCTTCGACCCAGGGATAGACCCTGTATCCAACCCTATCCTCAAAATCTTTTTGCCAAATCCTTCTTTATGAACAGGCAATTATTACCCCTCTGCTACACACACAAGACTTAAAAATAAAATATAAATAAAAAATGCGGTCAACTCAAGAGCAATGTTGACGCAATAAAATTTCAGTGGGAATCTGGAGGGAATTATGCTATCTACAGAATTCAGTGTTGAATTCAGGGATGGTCCGGGGGGGACATTCCTCTCAGGAGCAATTAAATGTCCCTCCCCCAGAAATTTTGAGATTATGTGTTTTCAGTGGTAAAAAAGAGCAATATTCCCCCCGGAACTTCATAATGTCCGCCACCCTGAGCTACAGATATCCTTCCCGGAGAAAAGTGTCGAAATTCAACTCTGATAGATTATACAAAAAAGAAAAGGAAGGCGAAGAACCGGATTAACTCTGAAATATGCAGGGGCAAACGAAATTTTAGGATGACCAACTGCTTACAACCCCCGTTATGTTGTTGGCGAATTCTCCGTGTCTATTCCCAACCCCCCTTTCCCACAAGTGCTGTGTCATACTAACAATAACTGAAAACATTCGGTAGCGAACAGCGAACTGAGAATATATGCATGTTTTCCTTCCATTCATGTTCTTAGTTCCATGCTCGAGGAAATTTTGGCAGGAGAAAAATCGGCTTGGTGCATCACCACTCTGATAAATAAAGATACTTTACAGAAATGCTTTACCGTATCCAAGGAAACAAACAAACAAAAAAAGTATTAGATTAAAATTTTTAATTTGCATTTAAACCTTAATTTTATGAAAATTTTGTTTATTTATTCGCTAAAGCACTTTTCTTCACTCGTTTCTTCACAAAAGTTAATATTTATTCGATTTTTTTTAAATTTCAAAATATCGAATGTTGTTGATGATTAATATCAGCTGTTGATTGATATCGATATGATTTAACAAATATTTTGCATTTTTTCGTATGTTTCGAAATTCATAATTTTTCTTATATATCAATGCATTTAACACAATATTAAAAAAAACATCTTTTTTCGAATTCTGAGTAAAGAAATCTAGAAGATTTTTTTATTTATTTTTATGGAATTTCAGTCGATTAGTGGAACAACGACATCTGTTGGTAGTAAAAATAACCTTTTACATCTAAACGAAAATTTTTGCGAAAAGTGTTATTTGGGAATTAATTGTGTTGTTATTTCTTTAAAAAATATATTATTGTGTTTGGGTCCATTACGTTTACAGTGATATTTTGGTTATATAACATCATATTTGATTTAAATAGTTTTTAAATGGATCAATTAAAAGGTTAGTTTTACACGGTACTATATACTGTTCTGTAGTCTAAGATATAGATGTATCGATCGACTTTCTCGGCATGCTAGCAATGCCAACTCTATCTTTAAAGCGTCACCGATTGTGCGTGTCAATTTAACAAAATCTTGTATTTTATAAATATTATGATTAAAATAAATTGTTGATGAATGTTATAAATAAAAATAAAGAAATGTTTTGAATATACAGATACAATGTTTACGATTAATGTAGGTTGATTCATATCTGAAGGTCAATAATATATCTTTTCGGTTTAAATATTTTAATAATTTATTATTATTTTATCATTTGTATGTCTAATTTAATGTATCGTAGTAAAGAAAGGTGATAAAAAATTGTAAATTTTGTTTTGTTACATCGTCATGATTTAGAAAAGAGCTCTTTAATTGTGTTGACAGCTTTAATATTGTTTCCCATATTGTTTATTGCATTTGTGATTAAATTAAATAATTATTTTCATTCTCATATTTTTGAAACGGTAAACTCCACAATCTATTTATCTAAATGTCTGTGCTAATCAATACGATTAAATATTAACCCTAATTCTAAAAATTAACTGTTTTTCCGATTTTTTTGAAGAGGTTTCTATATAATATCCAGTTTTTAATAACGCTATTAATATTAATCAAATAATAACACTTGTTTCTTTCTTTATTTTAGTGTAATCAGAATGGAGTTTCCTAAATAATCAGCGAGAAAATCTTAAGTGACAATTGTTTCTGTGGATTGAAATCTAAATTCACTTGGATTACTTTGACTGCTTGGAATCCCTGTTTGGGGCTAGGTGGTAAACTATGAAAATGGTTTTATCTCAGCGACAAAGGGATGAGTTGTAAGTTACAATTAAATATCTTTATTGTCATCAATTCTGTTATTTACTTGTGTTTCGATGATTTGTTTGAGCTTATTGAAACTCAGGTTGCAGTTCATGATTAGTTTATCTGGAATGTAACACACCAAAAATGATAATAAGTTTTGTTTATTAAATTAAACTTTAAAATTAAATGTCTGCTGTAATCTTTGTTTTCAGTTCTAAATAATGATAATAATAATAATAAATAGTGAAAAGATATCTGATACAAATTGAAGATTCTAGTAAAATGACATGAAAATTACTTTTAAGGGTGTATTTCTATTCAAACTGCTTATTTTTAGATTTATTTTTGAATTCATTTTTGCTCTCAAATACACCAAACTTTCAAAATCTCTTATTTGGAAAGTAGACAAGGTGCTGTGATTGTCGATTCTTTGATAAATGCAGAAAATATTGCAAAAAAAGCAATCAAAAACAGCATTTTGAACCGATTTTTCCCAAGCGGGAGGTCTGGGAACGAAAAAAGGGTCATACTGCTAAGGTAAAGGATTAAGGTTTATAACTCAAATTCTAATGAATTGAGCGTAAAAAGGCATCACACGGCACCTCATACGTCCCTTCAAGAATCCACTCAGCAAGTTTCATGTTTCTACTTTTAAAAATGTGTCTGAAATTGTATCGGAAATTTTTGAGCTGTTGAAGATGGAAAGAAGTTTTTTCGAACACACCCTTAATGAATCATTATCTCATGTTTTATAATATTGATTTTTTAAAAAACACATTTTTATTACCATTGAAATAAAGCATTGAGTTTGTTTAAAACAGAAGATTGAAATAAGTTGGTTGTTATTCATGAAAGTCTTGAAAAACTTATAAAAATATAATCTTACTACTTAATTATAACAGTTAATATAGCTTAATATTGGTTATGTGCTCTTTTGTAGATGTTTACATGCTGTATTGAATTCAGATACTTTTCTCCGGGAGGGATTTCTGTGGCTCCGGGGGGAAAATTGCATTTTTTTACCATTGAAAATGCAAAATCTAAAATTTTCTGGGGGAGGGGGGGAGAGACATCTCATTGCTTTGTGGCAGAATGTCCCCCCCACCGGGTCATCCCCTGAATTCAACACTGTTTATATGCCCCCTCTTCAATTTTTTCCTTAATATTTAATTTTTATCATTTCTTTTTACTTGTGTAATTTCATGAAATTTCAATTTTTTAAGTTTGGTGAGATAACTTTTTTTTAAAAGTAAATAGACAGATGAAAAATTTATAAACCATCAGCACCTTTTGGCAGACAGAGAATATGAAATATTTTGCCCCTACCATTCATTGCTTATAAACCAAATTCTTATAATAGACTGTTTTAAGACTGTGGATGGGGGGCTCTTTCTACATCTTGTAATTGTTCACGTTATTCTTTTCTAATCCATGATCCTATTATTAACATATATTACCAGGTTCTCACTGGCTTTTGACTTGACCGACATTAGCAAATAAGAAAAGAAAAACATTAGCCAAATGAAAACAAATGTTAGCCAGATAGATTCATTGTGAAACACCGAAAAATCTATCGGGTGAAATGCAGTTTACTCTCCTTCGCCAAGGCGACTTTTTTTTTTTTTTTTTAGCGATAAATGTTTCAATATGGCAACCCTGCATTTTCATTTAATCCGGAGCAAAACAGCATGCTCCGGGAGACAAGACACAAAAACGTGCCAATTTGGCGATTTTTGAAAATCGCGCCAAGAAGAAGAGTAAACTGCATTCGCACCAATCTATCTTTAGTTCCTTATTGTATCAGGTTTTTTTTTTCCCCGATATGTTCTAAAATA
This sequence comes from Maratus speculifer, assembly GCA_964019185.1. Classification (NCBI taxonomy): domain Eukaryota; kingdom Metazoa; phylum Arthropoda; class Arachnida; order Araneae; family Salticidae; genus Maratus; species Maratus speculifer. The sequence continues at coordinate 305,139,953 of OZ025295.1, read as the reverse complement.
ACCTTATTTTTTGTAATTGCTTATAAAATAGAAATTTGACCATCCCTATAAAAACTTTTAAAAATAAGTACATTCTATAATTGCCTTTTAAATGTGTAAATGTTTCAAACATTCCTTTAGCAACCTGAATAAAAAATTAAAAACAGCTGTCTTTGAATTGTTGTGAAAATATATGCTCAAAATTGCTATGAGGTTTCGACTAAATAGATAAAAATTTGATTGGTCAATGATACTTTGCATGAAATTAATAAATAGAATGGTAAATGGCTAGTTTCAACACCTCATTCCAGGGAATACCAGGGGTGATTGTGTTCAGGTTATATGTTTGAATTCGAGTATTTTTTAAATTTACAGTACCAAAATTCCAGTTTTTCTGATAGTTCAATTCATAAAATAAGATTAAAATATCAATTTCATCATATGATTGCTAAACATAAATAAAATTTATATATTATGTAATTTGACTTCCCTATAATAAATTGTGTTCTCTTTTCCCCGTTGTTCCCATACAGAAATGTTTTTTTTTTTTTTGCTAAAATTTTTATTATTTTTTCATGTACCTGCAATCACTCCTGAAATATTTTCTCTACTTGGTGCTTAATGCACGTAATTTTGTTTGTATTTTTACCGACACGACAACAATGCATTGATAGCTATTAACTGACAGTAGAGAAATGATGCCTTTCGCTTAATCCTTTCTGTGTCTTGAGCTGTTGCTATATTAAATTGATTTTTAATCTGCATCTTTATAAATAGAGCAATGTAAATGGCCTGGTGTTATAGATCAAAATTGGGAAATTTCATTAGTGGCCACTGACCAGTAGGACCAATTTTTTAAATGGCCATTTTTTTATTTTAAAATACTAAACAGTAAACATTTTACTCGTATTAATCTAAAACTGAATAGCTCTAATAAATATGTTAATATAAATATATTGGAACAAAAAAAATAAAAACCTTGATGCAATGCAAGAAAATTTTATTCTTTCTGTATGAAAAAGTGGCCGTGAGGTGGCCACTGATAGTCAGTTCTTCACTAGCCACTTTTTCTCATTTACTGGCTCTGTGGCTGGCCGATAATGCTAATTTTGCTCTTTACCTGGTGTGATATTGAACATGTAAAGTGACATCAAGCGTTCTGTAAAATGGATGAAGATCTCGTCTATATTGACACACCACACACAAAAAAGAATAGAAGTTGAACACTCGTAATTGGCAAATTTGATTGATTGGCACAATGGCGAGCGACAGTGAGAACTCTATATACTGCTAATATCTTCTGAAGAGATTGTCCCTGATTTGACTGGTATAAATGAGGCAACTCCCGATCTGTTAGTTGCTAAGGTCTGTCGATATCTATTAAGATCCTGTGGGGCCCCACATCCTTCCACTCAATTGAAAAACATTTGCTTCTGCAAAATAATAATAATGATGAACTTTGCCCTTATTGTTATTATTTTTTTTTCCAGGTAAGAGTTACTATGAATATTTTTTTAGTATATGATACTAACATTTCATATTTAATAAAAGTATGTAATTTGTTAATTTTAATATTTTTAGAAATTTATAAATTTTGATAAGTCAGTTTATGAATATATGAAAACTATATTCTTTTGAAAAATCACCATAAATGTTCGAACATGTTTTCAATTTTGTTTTTCAAAATCAATAATAATAAAAAAATAGTAAATTATTTTTGTTACCTAATTGGGATTTCAAAAAGGATCCCTTTAATTGTGTTGATGGCTTTAATTTTGTTTCCCATATTGTTTATTGCCTTTGTGAATAAATAATCCTTTTCATTCTCATATTTGTGGAAGTATAAATTTCACGATTCATGTTTTTTTTTAATATCAAATTAAGATTAAGTAAATCTTATTTTATTAGTTGAAATCTTTGATATTACAATCACGAACTTGGGGTCTCACAATTTGCTTTGCAAAGGTTCTATACACTGTTTTGTTGATTCTAATCTTTGGATAGAATATCAGTGAAACATAGCTAGTTTTTATGAGAAGGTAGGCATCAAGTTGAATTTTCATTTTGCAGGAATATAAGAAATAAATATTCTTTTTATTTGCTATTTCTAGTAAATAACATTCCTTTCTCTCTTCTTTGTAATATGTCATATTTTTAATTAAGCAACTATGATTTAAACATAGTCATGTTCATGTGTACATTCTCATGTTAGGGAATTAATATAGATTTTTTCTTTTTTTACAATGGGAAAAAAAAGTCTTAAATTTTTCTACAATGAGATCATATTTACTTTTATTGGTACTACTTGGTTATCCTGTCAACCAGAAAATTTTCTCCAAACTATAAGATTAAATCCAATAATGGATGATCATATATGTCACATTCAATGACATTAAATACAATATATGTGTTTAAATTTAAAACATCATATTAAGTGTTTTATTTCAGTTTTTCATTGTATTTTTATTAATAATCTACTAATTATTTGTTTTTTCGTTACTTAAAATGAAACTTATGTCAATATGTATAGTTTGGCGATTTGTATAATTTGGTGAAATTGGTTGACGGGATAACCAAGTAGTACCATTTTATTATACACAATGAAATGTGTATTATAGTTTTTAAAAATATCAAATATACTAATTTAAAGCAAACTGTGGCATCTGTTTTTGAAATTGAATTCTCTGTGTTATTGATTTGGCCCTCGATCACCCAGACATACAGATGGGGGACAAAATAATACGAACACCTGTGAAAAAGTATGACGCATTTCACACCTGCAGTACGGCCGCACCACCTGCAATAGAAGTATGCCACCTAGGTGAGCGTGAAGGGAAGGTATCAGTCTCTCAACACCAGTCACCTGTATTGCATGCGTAAATCAAACTGTCTATAATAAGTTGAAATGTAAGACCTGTCAGAGTTTCAAAGAGGAGTGATTTTTAGAGCGCATTTAAGTGGAGCATCTTTTACGGAAACAGCAAACCTTGTGAGGGGTTTCAAGGAGTACGGTACTGCAGTTATGACAGCGTACACGAAAAAGGGTAAAACGACATCTTCAAAGCACAACAGTGGCCGAAAATCCAAGCTTGCTGATAGGGATAGAGTAGTCTTGACGTCCATAGTAACCCGAAAGCACAAGCAATCGTTATCCGAGATAGCATCTGAAATGAACAGACATCTCCAGCATCCCATTTCAACAAAAACTGTCAAAAAGGAACTCCATTCTGCGAGCATTTATGGCAGAGTGGCAATTCAAAAACTCTTGGTGACAGCAACTAATGTTTTCAAGCGACTCCAATGGTGTACAGATCACAAACAGTGGTCCCCACAAAAGTGGCAACAGGAATTATGGTCAGATGAATAGTCATTCACCCTATTTCAGACTGGACGTGTTTATGTCTGGAACACACCCAGAGAAGCGTTTTAACCTGAATGGCCGATGCTGAATTTGAAGCATTCGGATGGATCCATTATGGTCTGAGGTTTATATTTTGGTGCGGTCTTGGGCCAGTTGTTATTCTGCATGGGAGGATCAAATTGAATCTCTATCTAACCAGTCTAGGAGATCATGTCCACCCTTTTGTCGAGACTTTATTCCATGGAGAGCGACCGCTTTTTCAAGACGACAATGTCCCTATCCACACTGCTAGGTGTGTTCAAGCTTGGTTCAAAGAGCTTGACGATGAAGTTTAACATCTTTCCTGGCCCCCTCAGTCTCCAGATTTGAATATTATTGAACATTTATTGGAATATTTGGGATCTAAACTTCGTTCTCAATTTCTTCCGCCATCCAGCCTTTCGGAATTAGAGACCGTTCTGCAGGAGTAATGGCCTAATGTACTTTTAAATATTTTCCATGACCTGTATACATCTAATAAAAGGTCACATTAAATCTGTACTTCAGTCAAAGGGTAGTCCAACTCCTACTAATAAAGATTTTCCATTTTTTCACAGGTGTTCGTATTATTTTGTCCCCCATCTGTATTTGTAAGTGGCCTTTCTCTTGAAAAGGCCCTACCTTAGAACTTGAAAAAAAAGTCAGAATTCGTGCTTAAGAAATGAGATTTGTTTTCAAATGATAGTAACATCTGTGATCAAACAAGATGGATGAACTACTATGCTTTTTTGTGTATGTATTTTTAAAAATGCATCTAATTATACAGATTGATAATACCGATCTTAGCAAACATAGTAGCATTTGGTATAATATACTAATAGGGAAAATGCAAACGTCTTTTTGAAATTTCTGGCGAACTAGTTGACCTACGACGGTGATTTTTGTTCTTTAAGATAGAACTTGTCGAAATGAACAAAATGATAGCATTAAAAAAATCAGGGTTGGCATTTTTGCCAGGACAGTGGCAAAAACTGGAAAAAACCAGGGGAAAAATGGAAAAAACCGGCAAAAATGGAAAAAACCTATTTGTCTTTAATGTGTAATAAAATCTGCATGCTAATAAGGATAGTAATGTTATAAACAATTAAATTTAACAGTATACTATTTAATATTTTAATTTAATTTGCTAATTAATTAATATTAAATATTTTAAATCTTTGAAAAATAAGTGGGATTCAGTCTTCCTTAGGAATTTAAGAACAAAATAAAAAATTACATACCTAATTATTTTACCTTCAAATTGAACTTTTCACAAATTTAATCATTTAAGCACACCATCAAATATGTCCAGCAAGTAGTGCTGCTATTGAAAGATTTTCAAGTTTTTCATTCGTGCAAACTAAGATCCGAAATAAACTATCAACAGATTCTCTTTCAAAACTTTACTGTTATGCCATGCTAAAGCAGCAAAATTTAAGATGCAAGGAAGATATTGGTGAAATATTTGAAATTTAATAGTTTTCTGCTTTAAATATAATTTTATATTAAATTAAATTTAGGTTACTATAACTGTTTCTTCGAATTTCTAACATATATAAACTATAAACATAAATTCTTTACTTAGTCTCAACAGTTCTATTATATGAATTATTAATAATGTATAAACATGAATAAATGAAGTTTCTATTTATTTATATAAAATTGGTATTTTTTTTCATTTATAACCTTGTTATAAAAATTAGTATTCTGTCATAAAATACATAATTATACTTGTTTAACTTAAAAGTTAAAATAAATTTAGAACAATATTGATTTTTTTATTAAATATGCAGCTTTTTTCTTTCGTGAAATATTTTATCTCTTTTTGGGGGAAAAAATTAAATGGACAGCCTATTTTTGCCACCTCTTTGGCAAAAACCTATTTTTGCCAGGATGGTTTTTACCAGGTTTTTTCTGCAGTTTTTTCCACCTTCGGCAAAAACTCGCCAACCCTGCAAAAAATTATCGTAGTTTACTGTAGTTTTTTATTTAACTTTAAACAAAAAAAGGAAGACATAAAATTCAACACCATTCTAATGATTCTGTGGATGAATTAACTTCATTTTTGTCTTTTTTAAATTTTCATAATAAAACTTAATTTAGATTTTTTTTTTTTTTTTTCCATCTTTGTATGTTTGACAGTCGTTGAGAAAATCGAATTTGCGTCTTAAGGCTCCAGTTGAACATTATTTCTTGTTGTTGCTATTGTAGTTTTTTTATTCACTGTCACCAAGTTTAAAAATATAAAAATTTTTATGTATGTAGCATAATTCATTCAAATTAAATAAATCTTGTAAAAAACATGATTATTTGTTTTTGTTGCAGAGCTTTCAGTATCAGTTCTTTGTATAAAGTTCTGAACACATTGTAATTTTATTTATTTATTTATTTATTTTTTTTTTGTTAGACTTATGGATAATTTTCCAAATAACATGCATTTTATACGACAATGCAATGATTTTCTTAAATATCCTAGTATTATGAATTACAGTAGTAGACAAAATGGAGAAAAAATGAGTAAGTCTAAAAAAAATCATAACGTAAAAAAATAAAAAAAAATCGTAACAAAAAATCATATTTTTTTTTTACTTTTTTTTAATTATGAAAATTTATAATGCTTCCCAATTTTATGTACAATTTATATATTGTTTGGCCACAATTCAAAGTTTAAGACTCAAAATACTGTTGTGACATCACTCTTTCATTTCTATTTTCCTCAGACTGAAACTTGTTGCTGTTCAGTTTTCCATCAGTGGCTGCACTGACTTTTTAGCCTGGTGACAGCCAGTGGTTGAATTGAATAATTTTGTAGTCTTATAAGAGTGACTAACATTTTGTTGAAAATGATTACATTATTAAGTATTGTGTTGTTTCTAAATGCATTTGACAAAATAATTTCGAATAAATCAGGAAAAAAAAAGTTTAAATTATAAATTATCTTAAATAATGATTTTTAATTAATACTGTCAAAATAATATAACACATAATTTTATTAAACATTCAGTTAATTTGCAGAAAATTTTTGACCCAATATTTATGTGTGTGGAAGGTATTTGGTTTTATACACATCTGTCTATCATTATGTAGCCTGTGTTATTGTGCACTTCTTTGTAAAATGGCAGAATCAGAATTTTTAAAAAAATATTTTTTTGAGGCTTCAATATGTATGAGTCATAAAACAACTTCCCCATCTGTTATTAAAAACTTGTTTAAATTTAACATATTTTAAAAATGACCAAATTAGAACAATTTCATCATTCTTTGCTTATAGTGTTATACAAGGTCTATCTATAAATCTTAAGCTATTAGATTCATTAAAGAAAAAAATGTTCTTATGTCTGAATTTTTTTTTTTTTATTATTATTATCTGAAAATGTTTTATTCAGTTATCACTTTATGATCAACTGTATATACAGTTCAATTGATATAAAGGAGAGAAAGATTTATGTTTTTATTTTTTTAGCACAAAAAAAGTCATGTAAACCTTATAAAATCTTATTTTCACAGTTTATTTCTATGCATAAATGTACTCTCTGCAACAGTTTTAATCTGTTGAGTAGTTTTGATTCCTAATTATAGTTCTGGCTTGAATTTCTATAATAGTAGAATATAATTTTCTTTTTGTCGAGTCATATATAATTTTTTTTTATATACCTCTTGGATTGCTTTCTAACATCCTTGTAACATTTTGTAGATAACAATCTTTGTGAAACATGCTTAGACAAAAATTTAAGGCATTTCTGCTTGAATTGAAGTATGACTTTTTAAGTTACTTTGACAAAAAAGAGCTTTTTTAAAATCAGTCAATAGAAGTTAAAATCCCAATAGAAACATGTTTGTGAATTTAAAAATTCCTAAAAAAGATTTGTTATTGCTGGTAGATTTTGTTATGAAAGTACAATGGGTGGCCAAATTATTTAATTAGAGTGCAATTTTTGCTATTGGCACTCTTGGTTTGTTTTTGTGCTGACATGACAGATGTTGTCAACCAGTAAGGGACTCTTAGTGCACGACATGCACTAGGTATTTTATGGGAATGCTTGATGATTTAAATGTTTTCAACTGTTTATGATGAATTTTATCCTCTGTGAAATATGTTAAAAGAAAATATGACAAACCAAAGAAGAAACCTTAATTATGATTTGACACCATAATGAGTATTTAAAAGGAAAGTGTAAAAAAAAAAAAAAAAAAAAAAAAGTATGACAAAGTAGGTTAAGAAAAGTACAATCTGTAAAGGGAGGTTCGACAAAATGTTGAGAATTTAGTTTTGAAACACTCATGTTGTTGATTTTTTTCACAACAATTTTCTACTTTATCAGCGAAAGTTTTTCAGTTATAAATTTGCTATAAGTATTCATGTTGTTCTCTTAGATCAATTATTATTAATCACTAGATTTCTGTTAAAATGTGTTTAAAAAGCTGGCAGTTATTTTTGTTTTCAAATAGGCAGAGTTGTATCATTGTGTGCTAACAGAAAAGTTTCTTTCATTTTAATCATACTTTAATTTGAAGTGCTTAAGTGATGAAGTTGCAAAGTTATTGGGTCATTCCATGCCAAATTCACCAGTGACGTGACTCAACTTTACCCTTTCAGATTTCAATGAAACTCTCAGGAATCGTTCTGCTTGATGATATAAACATAAATATATGTTCATTTTTTTTCATCAAAATTTCATATAATTAATTATTTAAATTTTGAACAGTCATCATTATTTGGCTTGCTTTCATGTTTTAAATTTTGAATTTCTCAAGTACTATCAAATGTAGAAACTTTTATGACCACTCATTTTAAAGAGAAGTTTATAAGGTTTAATTTGATATGCAAGTTGACTGTTAAAAAAAATTTAAATTTGAAATTTGAAAATTTTTAGATAGTCATTTTTAAAAATGTGGAAAAAATTGTATGTTTGTTGTAATGTTATAAGCTTAAATTTCTGAAATTTTTAGAGAGATCTCAGTGGGATCAAAAGTTATGAAATAAAAGCTAAAAATTACCATTAAAATAACATTTTAATTCTATCTATTTTGTTACTTATTTATAATTTGTATGGTAATTTTCAGCTTTTATTTCATAACTTCTAATCCCATTGAGATCCCACTCTAAAAATTTCAGAAATTTTAGCTTATAATAATACAATAAACATACATAAAAAAAAAATAATAAATGACCATGTAAAAATATTTTTAATTTAAAAAAATTACTTTTTACTTTTTTAACTATACATAGTCAGCTTGCATATCAAATTAAACCTTATAAAGTCCATTTCAAAATTAGTGGTCATAAAATTTTCTATGTTTTGATAGAACTTTTTTTTAAAAAAATTATTTATTTAGTTAAAATCTAGATTTTTTTTTTTTTTATGTGTCAAGGTTAACCATATTATTTGCAATCAAAATAATCACATAAGAAAACTTCTCATAGTTTTTTTTAAAAAGTTTTAAATTTGTTAAAAAAGTGGAGTAATTTAAAATTGTTAATTCAAAAAATCATTTGTAGAATTTCATTTTTTTTTTTTTTTTTTTTTACTAAGGGGGCTCTGTCCCCCTGCTCGCTACGCTCGCCAATCCCCCGCTATTCCAAGTTGTAGGCTACACCTGCTTGCTGCGCTCGGCAATACCCTATGGAATCGCTTCGTGATTCCGTTCGATATTGCTTTGCAAACCCGGTTGGAATCTCTTCGCGATACCTTATTTTCCATACACTGTTAAAAATCTGCTGCATTTTGTTGCAACGCACTCCCTAACTTGTATAGAAAACGGTTACTTGGCTGTGAAATGTAGCTTTCTCATTGGTCGGAATAGAGATATTACATAGCTGCCAACTTGTATGGTTTGGCCATACAATGCACGGATTTTGCTCTAAGTGTACGGTTGTACGGATGAACAGTACGATTGTACGGTTTGCGCACGGAAAAAACAATCGCGGAGAAATGCAAATTTCGTGACAGGATCGCCGAAAAAGAGGAACAGTTCGTCAATATTTCGTGGATAAACAACGATTTTGTCACTGCTTTTGTCAACGAACTTTGTGGAAAAATCGCTGAAAAGCGCGAATTTCCTGTGCGGAGCGCGGAAAAAACGGCGATTTCACCAAAATATCGGGGATGAAACGCTGATTTCGTCTGAAGACTGCGGGAAAACGCCAATTTCGTCTAAAGATTGCGGATATAACGCGATTTTGTCAAAATATCGCGGGAAAAAACGCCGTTTTCGATAAAAGATCGCTTTTGTCAAAAGATCATTGAAAAGAATGCCGATTTCATCAAAAGATTACGGAAAAAACGCCGATTTCATCAAAAGATCACGAAAAAACACCAATTTCTCAAAAGATCGCGGGGATAAAACGTCCTTTTCGAGGAAAGATTGCTTAAAAATGCAAATTTTGTCAAAAGATCGTCGAAAAAACGCAGATTTCGTCAAAAGATCGCGGGGATAAACGCCGTTTTCGAGAAAAAATCACGCGAAAATGCAAATTTTGTGAAAAGATCATCGGACAAAAAACCCGCCGATTTCATCAAAAAATCACGGGAAAACGCTGATTTCGTCAAAAGATTGTGGAAAAACGCCGATTTCGATAAAAAAAAATCTCAATAAATAGCCGATTTTGCTAAACTGTCGCAGATAAACCGCTGATTTCGTCTGAAGATCGCGGATAAAACGCCAATTTCGTGAAAAAGTTGCGGAAGTTTACAGTGAATTTTGTCAAAGAATTTCTGGAAAAATTCAGATTTTGTCAAAAGATCGTTGAAAAAAGGCTGATTCAACAAAAGATCGCGTAAAAATCGTGAATTTTGTGAGAGGATCGCTGAAAAAAATGTGCACTTCATCAGAGACACCCAGTAAAATATACATAATTAATGCCAGTAAATATACTTTTCCTCCCACCCCCTCAACTGCTGTAACCTTTCAGGAAATTTGTTGTGAATTTAATCTGCCTTATCTATTACAGATCATCATGCAGGACAGTTTTTTGAAAACACATTCCCAAAGTATGAAATTGGAAAAACATTTTCTTCAGGGTTGGCATGATTTAAATCAACTGATTTAAATCAAGATTTAAATCTAGATTTAAATCAACTGATTTTTTTAAAAAAATCATTTGATTTAAATCAATTTTTTGCAATTTCACATGAATGCACATATCAAAGGAAAATTTTGGGTAAAAAGTTAGAAAATGTATTAGATAACGATAGAATTACAAAATTTAAAGCAAGATATGAACAAACTATTAATGGCTGTCATTTTGCTGGAGTTTTATTAAGGTTCTTTCTTTTAAATCAAAATGAAATGAAACTTAATATAAGGAAAAATAATGAAGATTTGGCATTCATTAAAGAAGATTGTCCAAATCTTCTCACCACTGTAGCACATTTTCAAGCAAAAAACGGCCCATTCCAAAAATTACATATTGCTTGAGAAACAAGTTTGATATTATGACAGATTATCATTGGCAGGAATCCTTTTATGTAATAGGAGGTAAAGAGAGAATCAGCGAAATTGAAATTGAATTTATTTACCAAATAACAACAACCGTGGCTTCATCTACTGGAGTAAAAAGACAATTTTCTTCTTTTGGAGTAGTTCATTCAAGCCTTCAAAATAAATTAGGAGTAGACAAAACTTCTAAATTAGTGGTTTTGTTCAAACAATTAAATCCCTGATTTTTTCCTATTTGCTTAAGAAATATAGAAATAATTGTGATTTTTATCCCTTAATAAATAGCTTGCATTAAATGAATACAGTAGACTTCCTCAAATCAGCACAGCTTGGGACCAGAGGTTGTGTGGATTTTAGAATTTTGTGGATTTCTAGTCATGGGTTTTTTACATTTTTAAACAGTAATTTGATTGTAATTAATAATGCAACTGAAGTTAATGAATGTTTATAGTAAAACATTAAAACTATTATGTAAGTAATAGTAGTATAGTAATAGTAGTAGTAAGTAATAGTAGTATAGTACTACTATATGTAAGTATATAGTAGAATATAGTAAAACATTAAAACTATTATGTAAGTTAATAAACTATAATAATAAAAATTTTGATAATTAGAAATGATTAAAATATTGAAAGCAACAAAGATGAAGTAAATAATCAATAATGTATAACTAAATATTTATTATAAAGATGAGATGCATTTTTTCCTAAATTATTCAATGGAACTTGCCCCATAAAGGTGCACTACTAATTCACATCAATATCATAAAGTATAGAAGTTTTATTTCAGGTTTAACCAAACTCAACAATAAAAAAAAGCTTGATGAATGTATAAACGCATTTTGCAAAAAGATTGTAATCACCACTGATATTAGCAATACCTTGAATTTTTTTCAGAAATAAATTTATTCTTCCTTCATGAAAAAGCATGAATTTAGCAATATTAATGAAAGTTATAGATTAAAATATACATAGACTTGATATAAAAATAAAAAAGTCAAATTTTGTCCCTATACCTGACCTGAGAGCTTCATTGTTTACATCTGTAAATTATGCGCGGATTTTAGAGAGTTGTGGATATTAGGGAAGCGGATTTGAGGGAGTCTACTGTATTTAATTTGTTTTTAAAATTTTGCCAGTTTCTATTCATTTACAACATATTTAAATTTATTTCTTATTTGTTATTTAGTATGCACAACTCAATTAAAAAATAATAGAATGACTTTAGATTAAAGCCTAGATGTTTAATTTTTAGTACCAATCAGTAACTAGAATATAATATTTTCTTAACTATATAATTATTTCTTATATTATTTTTATAAATTATAATTTATTCTTTTTTAGTTATTTATTATAAAAAACTGCTTCATGTATTTGTATTGTAAAAACATAAAAACACAGTCATTAAATATAGGATTCTAAAAAAATCAAATAAATCCGATTTAAATCAAAAAAATCTGATTTAAATCAAATAAATCCGATTTTTTTGATTTTTTTAAAAAAATCATGATTTTTTTCCAACTTTGATTTTCTTGTGTAGCCTCATGTTTTTATTTTTCGAAATATAAGTAGAAAAATAAATATAAAAGTAGCATAGAAAATATTGTTGAGAAATGATATTCCTTTTTGCATTGCATATGCAATGCATTTTTAAGTATGTAAGAATACATCGTGAAAATTGTAAGGATTTCAGAATTGACATGTTGGCAGGTATGGATATTATATACAAGCAGTGGAGTGCGTTGCAACAAAATGCAGCAGATTTTTAACAGTGTACACTCAGTTTTGGAATTCATCCCTTTCCTCATTGGTCGAAACATAGATGGAGCCCTCTCCTGATTGGTCTATTCGACTCATGGAAGGTGTGGTCCTCCCAGACTCGTTATTTCCAGAAACCTTACACATCAGCATCATTCCAGGAGTCATTCCTGGAGATTTGTTTAAGGCTAGTTTTTTTTTACTATAGAAGAATTATTTAAATAAAAAGAAGTATACAAGTTTTAATTTTGATTCAACATTTAAAAAAATATTAATTAAAAAAATTAAAAGTAAATATTTATTTTGAATCTGTTGAATTCAAGTTAAAGTAAAATAGTGAAAAATACATGTTTCATATTTGAACCATTTGTCATTAATGGTTTTTGATTTATAACAATTTAAATATGAGAAATAGTGAAAAAATCCATCTTGAAGGAAAACCCATTTTCGCACAATTGTTTCCATGACAAACATTGCATGAAAGCTAGATTTTGAAAACAAACCAAAATGAAATTAGTTGTATGTGACAATTTAAAAACTTTCTTCTGTTTCATACATGTTAATGCTTCAAAATCAGCCATCATAGTGTCAAAACTAAACATCAATTTATGCCCATTATGAAGGTTATAAAGATATGAAAATTTGTGCATTAGTTCTTGAAATGACTATCCTAAAATTAAATAAATCCTGCAAAATGCAGCATAGAAATGCAGCATCTCATTGCATTTGTTGGGTGGTTTACACCAAAACGTAAACAACACTAATTCATATCAAGGATTAACTGAAGAGCTTTTGCAAAAATCGTAGAAAATGCAGCATTGAAGTGCTACCTTCTGGGCTTTACATCAAAAGGTAAACATCAATTTATCATTTATGTGAAGTACTAACTGAATCTGAAATTTGATGAAAATCTGTGCATTAGCTCTCGAAATATGGCTGTTGCAAAAATCACAAAATATACAGCATAGCAGTGCCACCTGCTGGGCGATTTACACCAAAAACTAATCAGCACCTATCTATATCAGAAAGTAAAAAAATATAATTTTTTATTTAAAAAAATCCGTTCATTTCTTGAGATATAGTGCCCACAAAATGGTATCGAAAGTGGCTGTTACAATTAGAAAATCTGAAATCGATACAAATTTTAATGTGTAGAGGAACTCTTTTGTAAAATTTATATTCAAATTCAAAAATAGACATAATAAACCATCCAACAATACCTTTTGTACCTGTCTGTGACAATTTTACACTTAAAAAGTATGTGACGTTCCCTCTGTTATCACAGAGAGAGAGAGAGAAGAATTATCGCTTCGACAAGTATGAATTCTTAGCCCGGCCCAAATCTGCAGAAAAAAAAATATGAAAAGAAATTGCCCCGAGTCTGTAGATTGCATTGTTGGAAATAATGTTGTCAATTCAGCAATTTTTTTTTTAAATTCAAGTTATCTATCAGAATTTACGAATAGTTTTATTCACTTTATTTAACCACGGAATGTCCATCATTAAATGAATAAAAAATTTTTACTCGAAATTTCTGATCGATGGGAGGGGAAAAAAAAGTCAAATTTGTAAAATTGCAACTGCGAGAGTAATGATCAATTTAGAGGTGATGGGCCACGTGAAAATTCTTCTGGGTCAATCCATTTCAAGTGGTCCAGCACTGGTCGCTCGACCATTTTTAAAAAATCTGAAATTTTTTGTACAACAACCCTGACATGATGGAAATTCAAAATGAGCGTTATTTTAATTTTACTATTTTTTGTTTGTGCATGGTGGCCATCTTTGTTTCATCGTGTGCAGCGATTTTCTCAGAATACTAGGAGACACAAAATTGTAAATATCTCGTCTTTTATTTTCTCAATTGAAATGGGGTTTGCAGCATTTTGTTCAGAATAAAATAGGCTAAATGTATGGTAGTCGAATAAGTTCAAAAAATAAATTTTTAAAAGTGAAATTTTAGCACAAAATTTAAGATTTTTTCCAAAATCTATCCGTTTGCAAGAGGAAAATTTTCATGCAAGGAAAACTGTCAACCTTGCACAATTTTTTCTACAAATAGGTCAAAAATGCATGTACTCATACACCAAGTATCAGATCTGGGAGTTGATTTTTCTTTGTGAAAAAATGTCCAAAATTCGTCAAAAATTTCAAAAATTGCACTTTTTAGGCTTTGATATCTCTGGTGGGGCACGAGATAAAAATCTAAAATTTTGATCTTTGATAGTATTGTGTAGTAGTGTTATGTACAAAAAATTTCAAGGAGGAGACTTGACTACCAAGCAGAGATATGACATGGACAATATGTGAAAACAATACTGCCAAACTATTGTAACCTACTATGTAATTGTACATACCTCCAAAATTTTAAATTAATGATTTATGATACAAAGTTAAATATTAATTTCAAATATCTTCTTGAAATGCTTCTGTTTGATTTAAACAATTCAGAATGTTTGCTAAGCCAATACACTATTTGTCCAGATGAACAAACCTACTAGAAATGCTATTGCAACAATTTTACTTGGAACACATTTCAGAAAAAGTAAATTACAGACAATGGGTTGCAATTGATCTAGTTGACACGGTTTCAATTATTAAACCTAGAGAATTTCGTTCAAGTTAACAAGGGATGACAAGACTTGGGTGGCTTCAAATAAAATTTTGAGGAAGAACAGCCTGATGGACTGACAACAGTAACTGGTTGAACTCATAACATCTCTCGTAAATAGTGTTAAGCTCTTTGTTGAGCATATATAGTTATCTTTGTAAATTAAGCATTTATTATTAGACTGTTTTCAACAAACGATATTTTCTGTGTAAATATTGTAATAAAACAGACTAATCTCATTTCTCCTAATGTTCTTGTAATAGCATTTCTTAACATTTTTTTAATCACTGTATCTCAGCTTATATTCAAATCTAATTCTTGAAATTTTTTGTGCATAACACTACCATAAAATACTATCAGAAGCCAAAATTCCAGATTTTTATCTCGTGCCACACAAGACATATCAAATTTCAATGTGAGGAAATAGCTGCACACAATGAAATAAAGAAGCCACCATGCACAAACGAAAAATATTAAAATTAAAATAATAGTCATTTTGAACTTTCCTCATATTAGGGTTGTTGTACAAAAAAATTTCAGATTTTTTAAAAACGGTCAATCAAGCAAAATATTTTCGGGGCCATTGAAATGGACGAATAGCATTTGTAGTAGGTTTTGTTCATCTGGACGAATAGTGCACTCGCTTAGCATACAATCTGAATTATTTAAATCACGATTTAAACAGAATTTGAAGATGATCTTTGTAACTTTGCATCATCAACCATTACTTTAACATTTTGAAGGTATGAACAAACACATAGTAGGTTACAATAGTTTAGAAGTATTGTTTCTACATATTGACCATGCCATATCTCAGCTTGTAGTCAAATCTCCTTCTTGAAATTTTTTGTGCGTAACACTACTATAAAATATTAACAAAGGCCAGAATTTCAGATTTTTATCTTGTGCCCCACCAGAGATATCAAAGCCTATAAAGTGCGATTTTTGAAATTTTTGACGAATTTCGGAATTTTTTTTGTAAAGAGAAATCAACTCCCAGATCTGGTACTTGGTGTATGAGTACACACACTTTTAACCTATTTGTAGAAAAAATTGTGTAAGGTTGACAATTTTCCTTGCATGAAAAATTTCCTCTTGCAAACAGATGTATTTTGGAAAAAATCTTAAATTTTGTGTTAAAATTTCGCCTGTAAAAATTTAGTTTTAAAAATTATTCTACCTCCGCACATTTAGCTTATTTTATTCTGAACAAAATGCTGCAAATCCCATTTCAATTGGGAAAATAAAAGACGAGATATTTTTTTTCAATTTTGTATATCTTAGTATCTGAGAAAATCGCTGCACACGATGAAACAAAAATCGCCCCCATGCACAAACAAAAAATAGTAAAATTAAAATAACAGTCATTTTGAACTTCCATCATGTTAGGATTGTTGTACAAAAAGTTTCAGATTTTTAAAAATGGTCGAGCGACCAAAAAAATATTTTCTGGACCACTTGAAATGGATTGACCCTTCCACTCGGCCTTGTTTTCTCTAAGGACAGCTCTGGTATTCTCATTTATTTATACTTTTGTAATCTATACAGCTATACTCCACCTTACATTGTATAGTTTTTGTCAGTCTTATTACCCTTTTAATAACGAATTTTTTAAATAATACAAACAATTACCAATTATATTTATTGTACAAAATCCTCTGAGCGCGAGTAAAACTTGCACTGGGCCATTTATTTTAAATAATTCTAACTTGGTATTGAGGAACATTTATATTATTGAGCACTGATGACGGTACGCTAAAGGCTACCGAAACCGGTCTGCTGGTTATATGCAGTATTTGGTGCTTTTTAACGTTGCTAATTTTGAATTCCATTGCATTGCACCAAGCTCTATCTGAATACTATTTATTATTAGTTGTTGTATATTTTATCATTCCAGATATATAGACTTGCCCGGGAAAAAAATAATCAGTACCATACAAGTTATTATAAAACATACTTATTTAAATTTCATAAGTGTGAAATATTTTTTAAATAAATTAATGACTGTCAAATTTAATTTTTAATGGATATTTTAAAGCAATTATTAAAATCAATAATGGTTATCTTGGTAAGTAGCTTTCTCAATATATAGATCAATGTTAATTATGAAAATTGCATTACTTCATTTTTAAAAGATTTTAGTGCACTAAATAAATTATATTAAAACAGCTATTGTATATTGTATTGTAATTAAACGCTATACTTACGCTATGTGAAAATTTAAAACTGAATCCTACCCCTTGAAGTAATTTTCTTGATGTGGTATCGAAACCTAGATTACAAGTATTGGGAAGTTCTTCATAAACCTACATGAAAAAGGTCATTAATGTTGTATGCATGACTTTTACCTCCTAAAATATATAAACAATCAAAATCTTATTCTGATATGTAGCATCTGATGTTTCTCCTGGTTTCGGACATATTTTTATTCATTGCAAATACTAGGATATGAAGAATACGAAGTCCGATCTGTTTCAGGAAGTGACTAAATTGCCTCTTTTATCTATGCGATCACTATATAGAATAGTTATAATTTTATTTATACATTTCTTTTCATCTTTCGAATCTCCTAGACGCAGATTCAAAATAAAATAGTATAAAAATCGCTGCGGTGTTCATTCACCCAATTTCCGTGCGTTTCCTTTCTCCTTGCCATCTTTCTCTCCAGTGAAACCTGTTTTTCCGTTTTGCTCCTGCGTGTTCCCAATCGAGCAGCAGCGCGCGATCTTCCGTGTCTCCCAATCTTTCTTTTCCCAGAGAGAGCCGAGCCGTGATTCACTCTCATATCTCTGAAGTATGTGCTCTTCATGGACTGTCATTGATCTAAAAAATCCTTATTTGAATGAGATTGAGGGGGTCAGATACCTAAGATAGCAAAAGTTTTATAGTTTGTTACTTTGAAAAGTGTTAGATCCATCAGGGGAAAAAAAAAAAAAAAAAAAAAACTTTAAAGGAATGCTTAAACAACTCCTGTAGGGTTGAATATTGTCTTTTAAGAAATTAAATGTGTTTAATTTTTATTCAATAAATAAGTTCATTTCACGCATTGCTTGCAGAATAACACTCACATAATTTAACTTTTTTTTTTTTTTTTTTTCAAAATGTAGACAAAATAGTGTTTAATTAAAATAGAAACTTGTTTTCTATCAAAATTGAAAAAATAAATACTTTATGATAGTCGGATTAACAATCCCCTCCCTATTTTTAAGTTTTAGGAATACGAATTTTTAAGTCCTTTTATGTGTATTCGTACGTTTACTTAAAAAATCTGAAGAATTTATGAAAATCTGGCTTGTCGTTTTCGTATAGTTAGCAAATTAGTCACTCTGAATAAAAAAATTTCAAAATGAAGCTCCTATATGCCGTGTATAAGGATGCCACTTTTTCGTCAAAATGTGGGTTTCCGATTTTTTAATTTTTTTAGAATCTGCAATTTTTACTAAACGATCTCAAAATAAACAAAGATTTTCGTCGAACGCTCGCGAAATACAACGATTTTTGTAGAACAATCGCGAATATATATATATATATAAACACTTCGTCAACCGATTGCAAAATAAAGCAGCGATTTTCGCCAAACGATCGCGAAATTAAATAACGATTTTCTTCGAATAATCATTGAAAAAAAAAAAAAAAAGTTATTTGCTTGTGGAATAATCATCGAATCTATTGATGGGTTACTTAAATTAATTTTAAATGATGCAATGATTTTCCTCACTGCATCAAAAAAGATAGTTTTTTCTTTATTTTAGATAGTTAAAAAATAAATTTTATTCTTTATCTAGTTTATTATAAACAATATAGTTTACAGAATTCACGCATAAATATTGTGAAAAATGTCATAAATTTTATTTTACGCGTTATATCCCGTTTTGTTATTTTACGAGTGGAATCCCTGATGACGATAGCTGAAGTTCTTTTGTTTCTACATTTAAACAAAATAGTGTTTAATTAAAATTGAAACGTTTTTTTTTTTCAAAACTGAAAAAATAAATATTTTATGAACTTCGGATTATTCCCCCCCTTTTTTTAATTAAAAAAAGTTTTAGAAAAGTAAAGCATTTTGAGT
Source organism: Maratus speculifer (assembly GCA_964019185.1). Lineage (NCBI taxonomy): Eukaryota > Metazoa > Arthropoda > Arachnida > Araneae > Salticidae > Maratus > Maratus speculifer. The sequence goes on along the minus strand of OZ025295.1, from coordinate 305,120,721 downwards.
CCTTTTATGTATGTACGTTTACTTACAAGCTGTAAAAAATTTATGGGAACTTGGCTTGTTATTTTCGCGCAGTCATCAAATTACTTGTTTTGAATAAAATATTTAAAAATGAAGTTATCCATTATCCAATTGAAATATCACAGTTACCGGCTTTTTTTTTTTTTTTTTTTTTTTTTTTTTTTTTTTTTTTTTTTAAGTTTAAAAAAGGTGGTTTATAGTTAATTTATAGATTAAACTTCGATTAATGTATTTTTAATTTTATATTAATAAATTCAAATTTTTATTAAATTTTATTAAATAAATAAGTCTATAACTACTAGAAGGTAACTGTGAAGGCATATCTCTCTCTCTTTTTAATTAATTTATAACAGTCTATATTTTTGCTACATCATTTTAGGGGTAACTATAGTGTATGGTGTGTTTTTCCTTTTCTATCCATTTTAATAATGATATTATGATTTATTTTAAATGTTTTTCTCCATTTAATTTTGGTTTTATGTCTGTTGGTAGTCCCAAATTCGTATTATTTTGCGTTTTCATGGTTAATACGAAGAGGAAACCACACACTTTATTTGTAGTTCCAAAGTATTTGTGGGCCTGAAGATTCTACTTTGGTTCTACAAATTTCGATTATATTCATTTAATTTTTTCTCATGTTTCGATGTGATTGTATTAAATATAATGATTTATATACTGCTTTACAATGTATGTATATTCAGAAGAATACATTAATTAAATCAAATTACAAAGTGGTGGTTTGAAATTTTATATTGCGTAACTCTGCATAAGCATTTTAAAGATATTGAATTAAATAGTGACGAAATGTCACACATCAACATAGAAGCATTCTTGCATACTATTATTTGCTTAAAAAATTGATTAAAACTAAATAGCTTATATGTATTTAATAGATGAAATTATCTGATATAACACTTAAGAACAACAAGTAATCGGTTTTCTGATAATTTTTAAAAACTATAAGGGAGAGAAAGGCACATGTGAACAATTTTACTTTCTTCTATTTTCAATAGAAGAAAGTATTGTGATCGAAATTTTTTTCGATTTCCGGTTTTCGACGGATTTACACGTTTTAGGGGTCAGAGATTCCAAAAAACACGTTTTTACAAAATGTCTGTGTGTATGTCGCCATTCTACCATCAAAAAGTGTATGAAGTTATGCATAGAATTGAACCAAATTTTTTGTGAATGTTTTTAGCTGTGGCAAGCAGATCCTCCTTCAGTTTTGAAATATTCCGCCGGAAGGGGGCGCTGCAATCGCGATTTTTGTGCCCATTTTCAATATTGTACCGGCCAAAAGTATATGAAGTTATGCATCGAATTTAACCAAATTTTTTGTGTAAGTGTATGACTATGGCTAGTTAATCCTCCCTGAATTTGAAAATAATCCATCAGAAGGGGGCGCAGCAATCGCGATTTTTGTGCCATTTTCAATATTTTACCGACCAAAAGTACATGAAGTTATGCATCGAATTGAACGAAATTTTTTGTATAAGTGTATGGCTATGGCTAGTTGGATCGCCCTGAATCTGAAAAAAAATCCGCCGGAAGGGGGCGTTGCAATAGCGAATTTTATGCCATTTCAAATATTGCACCGCATAAAATGTATGAAGTTAGTTCTAGAACTGAACTAAATTTTTTGTATATGATTATTTTTTGGTAAGGCAAATAGGTCCTCCCTGAATTTGAAAAAAAATCTGCCTATCATTCTATTGTCCATCTGCTTGTGCAGAGACGGAAATTCTTCTTTACACCAATTAATTGATTGAAACAGAAATTTAAGATGAAAATCAAAGTAGGTACGGTATTGAATTAAAATTATTAAAGCATTAAAATGAGTAACTATTTTTTTTACTTTCTTCTATCTTTACAAAAAGAAAGTATTGGATTCATGAAAAATTTCGACTTCCGGTTTTCGACGGATTTACACGAAGAAGGTCCTGAACACGTTTTGACTATTTTTAGAAAATGTCTGTCTGTGAGTCTGTCCGTCTGTCTGTGAGTCTGTCTGTCTGTATGTGACAAAAATTTTGTGGGCGCTCTATCTCAAGAACTAATGCTCGAAATTTAATAAAATTTTATATTCAGTTAGACCTTGATATGAATTAGTGCCTATTGGTTTTTTTTGTGAAAATTGGCCTGCAGATGGCGCTGCTATACTACGTTTTTCATGATTTTCAAGATTGCTATATCTCAAGAACTAATGAACAAAATTTCACCAAACTTCAGATTCTGTGACACCTTGTTATACATAGACGCTGATTAAGTTTTGATGTAAATTGGCCGGCAGGTGGCGCTGCTATGCCACATTTTTCATGATAGCTATATATCAAGAACTAATGCACGGAATTTCACCAAACTTCAGATTCCGCGATACCTTGAGATACATAGCCGCTGATAAGGTTTTGGTGTGAACTGCCCTATAGGTGGCGCTTCTATGCTACATTTTGCACGATTTTTGCGATAGCTATACATCAAGAACTAATGCAGAGAACTTCATCAAATTTTAGATTCTGTTACACTAGAATATATAATATAATTAGACGCTGATTACATTTTGGTATTAACCTTGCAACAGGTGGTGCATCAATGCTGCATTTTGCACGATTTTTCCGATAGCTATATCTCAACAACCAATGCACAGAATTTCATCAAACTTCAGATTTTGTTACAAAACGACATATAACATAATTACACGATGATTACGTTTTGTTATAAATCCTTCAAATGATGGTGCTGCTGTGCTATATTTTACACGTTTTTTTAAATTAGCTATATCTCAAGAACTAATGCACAGAATTTCATCAAAATTCAGATTCTTTTACACCATAACATAATTAGACGCTTTTTTACGTTTTGGCATAAACTGTCCAAGATATGGTGTTGCTGTGCTACGTTTTGCATTTTTTTTTTTTTTATAACTATATCTCAAGAACTAATGGACGAAATTCCATCAAATTTCAGATTCTGTTAGGTCTTGACATAAATAGATGCTTATTAGGTTTTAGTATAAATTACCCAACATGAGGCACTACTAAGCTCACTTTCTCAGAATATTAATTAAATTTTGCGATTTAGGCTTTTCGGATACCAGAATCTCATTAGGCTAGGTCAAATGTTCGAGGAAATCAGTCATCGAGGTAATCAGTTCGATAGTGGGTAACTTTGGGGTCACCACGTTTTTTTTTTTTTTTTTTTAATTAAAATGTACTTATGAGATAGAAGAAAGTTTTGGGATTGGCACATCCAACTAGTTACATTTTTGGTTATTTCTCAAAAGTGTTATAAGCTATTGAAACTAAAATTGGTTTATATGAATGTTTACACTTTCTTTGTTCTTCTGGTAAAACGTTTGAATACATTTATCAAGAATTTCTAACTTATATCATCATTTTAAAAACTGTCTAAATTTGTTCACATGTAAACACATGCATAAATAAGTCAAAAATATTTTTTATGAATAAAAACTATGATAAAAACCAATTAGATGCCCTCTTTCCAATTGTGTGAATGAATTAATAAATGTTTTAACATAAATACAAGAAATTCATGAAATTATACACTAATATACCTACTCCTTTTGAGTCGAGCATAGCTAAAGTGTGTTACTTTTACATAAGTTAAATAATTCTGTTATTGTGTTTTTACTTTTTTCTAAATGTTATGCAATGTGTATCACAAAATTGTACATCCTGATTTTAAAAATTGGTAAAATTGTGATTAATAAATTGATGATTATCACAGCACCACTTATCACTTTTTTTGACTGAATTTTGCTCTCATAAAATAAAATATCTTACCAATACTCTTTAATATAGGCTTAAAAAAAAAAAAAAAAAAAAAAAAAAATGTTTAAAACGAAATTATTAAAGAGTAACAAACATGTTGGTTTTTACAGAGAGCCATTTCTTTTAATTCTTATCTAACATCCAGTAAATGAAAACTTTGAAGAAATCCTAAAAACATTGAATTCATTGACGCTTGTGAACTGTGCCTATTTACAGACTCAAACCCAAATTATTTAAAAAAAAAAAAAATATATATATTTTTAATTAAAATAAAGAAACAAAACTCTTTATAGAATTACCTAATTAATGCCACTATAAAATGTGATGCTGATATTCTACTTTTAAAAAAAGTCTTGAGTGATTTTTATTTCAACAACTTTGAAAGACTTTTTACTTAACACCTTCCAAAATAAACAAATTACAACAATGTAGATCATAAAATGTGTAGAGGAGCATTAGCAAGTAGCAAATATAGCATAAGTAGATGATATGCAGGGCTGCACAAAAGAATTCGCACATATTGCCGTTATGGATAGCAATTTATGAAAATGAATTTTTACTACGCCTACGCTGTGTTTCTTTTTTCATCGTTATTTATATATCTTGTTTCATTGAATGAACGAACATTAATACCTTAACAATATTCTGATAGTGTTGGAAAATTTCATAATCTATGCCATGATGCATGATTTTTCGTCCTTGTTTATATTTCATTTCATTTTCCCAGTTTGCATCATTCTTAATTAAGAAAAATTATCTTAAGTAGTCACATCTTTTTTTAGAGATAGATAAAAATATTTTCTGTATTTTCTTATCTAAGAATACATTGTGCTTAGCTAAGCATTTTTTTAAATAAAGAAGAGGTCTGGAAATCACGAAGTAATAATGAACTCTTTTATTAAGTTGTTTCCGCACGCTTTCTGTTTGTAATGTGTATATATGGGAAATGTGGACGGTAAGTTATAGTGATGTTGTCAATTATAAATTATTTTTCTTTCTTTTTTTTTATTACTTTACAAAAATGGAATGACCATGAATTTATTCTGTTTAGTGGGTGAACAAGAACATTTTATATGAATTCCGTGACATCTCTATATTTTAAATGTATTTTTACTTTCTTCTATCTTCAATAGAAGAAAGTATTGTAATCGAAATATTTTCGACTTCCGGTTTTCGATGGATTTACACGTTTTAGGGGTCAGAGATTCCAAAAAACATGTTTTTACAAAATGTCTGTGTGTCTGTCTGTATGTCGCCATTCTACCATCAAAAAGTGTATGAAGTTATGCATAGAATTGAACCAAATTTTTTGTGACTGTTTTTGGCTGTGGCAAGCAGGTTCTCCTTCAGTTTTGAAATATTCCGCCGGAAGGGGACGCTGCAATTGCGATTTTTGTGCCATTTTCAATATTGTACCGACCCAAAAGTATATGAACTTATGCATAGAATTGAACCAAATTTTTTGTGAATGTTTTTGGCTGTGGCAAGCAGGTTCTCCTTCAGTTTTGAAATATTCCGCTCGATGGGGGTGCTGCAATCACGATTTTTGTGCCATTTTCAATATTGTACCGACCAAAAGTATATGAACTTATGCATCGAATTGAACCAAATTTTTTGTGTATGTGTATGACTATGCTAGTTAGTCCCCTCTGAAATTGAAAAAAGTCCGTCGGAAGGGGGCGCTGCAATCGCGATTTTTGTGCCATTTTCAATATTGTACCGACCAAAAGTACATGAAGTTATGCATCGAATTGAACGAAATTTTTTGTGTAAGTGTATGGCTATGGATAGTTGATCACCCTGAATCTGAAAAAAAATCCGCCAGAAAGGGACGCTGCAATACCAAATTTTATGACATTTTCAATATTGCACCACATAAAAGTGTATGAAGTTAGTTCTAGAACTGAACTAAACATTTTGTACATGATTACTTTTTGGTAAGGCAAGTAGGTCCTCCCTGAATTTGAAAAAAAAAATCTGCTTATCATTCTATTGGTCATCGGCTCGTGCAGAGACGGAAATTCGCTTTTACTCCGACTTATTAATTGAAGCAGAAATTTAAGATGAAAATCAAAGTTGGTAAGGTATTGAATTAAAATTATTAAAGCATTAAAATGAGTAACTATTTTTTTTTTAAATATTAAAATGTATGTATGAGATAGAAGAAAGTTTTGTAATTGGCACATCCAACTAGTTAAAAGTAATAATTCGGATACAAAAATTTAACTACCTACGATTATGAATTTCTTTTTAAAACTATTACAGTTTGTAAAAAATAACAGCAAACAAATAATTCAACTTTGCTCAGCCACTTTAATTAAATCTTTAAGAAACGAGTATTTTTTCTTGTTTTTGTATAAGAAGAAAAAAGAAATAAAATATTAAAGAAAACATTAAAAAAATATGCATGTTTTATTTTTTTAAATAAATACATGTAAATAAATAAATTAATTTTTGAATAATGTATTTAATAGTACTATCAATAATTTCGTTTTCCTAGTGATTTTTCAGTTTTGTATACATTCAACTTCTTCATATTAATTTTTTTCGTAATGTCAAAAATATAATGTTTGAATCTTATTTTATGGCGGGATAGGAACAGTATTAGATATTATTAGCGAATGATATTAAAGGAAATACTTCCTCTGACAATAAAGTTCGGTGAATGAATTCATAACGACCGATCTGGCAACACTGGGGAAACAAAACGCTGCACCTGCATAGAGGCAAGTGTAGACCATCTTCCCCCGCCGTTGTTCAGTTGAGCGTCGTTTATGTTCTGTGTAAGACGTGCTTTACTAAGTGCTTGTTCAGTGTGTTGGTTCTTAACTGAGAACAGAAAAATGAATGAACAAAAGATTAGTTTAAAGCTTGGTTTTAAGCTTTGCAAGACACCGAAAGAAATTCATGAGGGATGGTGCAAATTTAACACCTACCATACTCGCCAGATCTCAATCCTCCAGACTTCTTCCTATTTTCGCGACTCAAACTCTCTTTGAAAGAGATTTGACAATATTGCTGACATCCAATGAAACCTAACGAAGCTTTTGAACTTCATCCCAAAAGAAGACTTCTTGCGAATTCCCCAGGACATGTATAGCAGATCTAAGCGGTGCATATTAATGTGAGATGACTATTTTGAAGGATGGTACGGTAACTTTCTTTAATATTTCATCTACATTAATATTACAGAACTATTCACCGAACTTTATTGTCAGAGGTAGTGTTATATGAGGACCCCAGAAGCCAAGGGGTATAAGTGACAAAATTGAAAAAAATAAACTAAATACACAGACAACCTAAAAATAGGCTTTTTTCATTTCAGGTAAAGAAATATAAGTGATTTTCTTATTATTTGCTGAGTTATAGAGGCAAACCACTTTTTTCGAAAAACAAACAATATTGATTAATTATACATTTAAAGAAAATTGTACTTTATTTTTTAACAGTTATTGAAATTATTGAAATAAGAGTTTAAAGACCAGAATGCAACAAGCAGAAATTTCCTATTTCAATTCACTCAATTGTTATTGATGTTCCAATTTAACATCAATTATCTTTAAACTCAATTTACTCCAAATCGAAATTTTGCCACTTGTACCTCTTGGCTTCTGAGGTCGTCATATATCCTAACATCACGAGGACACTTTTAAGAGGTCTCTGGAGATCTCCCACCGGCTGAATTTTCCAAATTTTTGAATTGAAAAATTGTTAAAGATTGGTTTTTTAAATACTTCACCATTTGAATAATTTGTAATTATGTTTTTTTTTTTTTTTTTTTACCTTTGAAACCCATGTAATCCCTTAATAATATAAAATTGCGCAAATCGAATGTTTATTTTAGAATATCACAGGTAACGCTGGGTGGATCAGCTAGTTATATATAAATATGTAAATTTATTTGATAGCGATATTAAGAGAAAAGAATATTGTTTAGGAAAGTAAAAACAGTCTTCACTGAATAACAGTGCGTGCGCATGTCCATATTTTCAGTTGATGTGAGCCAACGATATAAAAAATCGATACAATTTTAATATAATTAATGCGCATTAAATACTCAAACGCTGTTTGTTATAAAGTGATGTGCTAGAAAAGTGTTCATGAAATAATTTATGAACTAAGTGTGACCTGAAAAATAAGGATGGGTGGATGCATTAGAAATTCGCCTTTTTATAGCTGTAATGAAATTCCTAGCAGAACTTATTAAAGCGGGGCTTACTCTTCCACAAACTTTGAGTCGTATATTCATTAATTTATAGCCCCTATCTCTAACATTCTTATCTATACGACGCCAAAATTTGCAATCAATGCGATTTTGTTTGCTACTTAATTCAAGTAAGAAAAAATAACGAGATTTTTTTAATAGGTAGGTTTTATTTATGTGGCAAGTAGTAATTAATGAATGTGTTTGATGATACTTTCACTTTAAGTGCTTCATATTTAATGACATGCATTTTGTAATGTTTAAATATATCCGTATATACTTAGATTAAAAAACATACATAGATATAAATAAATATATTCATTAGACTAACAACCTTTTTTAAAGTTATTAATGAAGAATATTTGTGTTAGTGATCCACAGTGCAACAATCACAACTTTTTTCTTCATTATTTGTAGGGATGGGACGAATAGTGATTTGGCCGAATAGCCGAATACCGAATATTCGGCCAAGTTTTAGGCCGAATACCGAATATTCGGCGGCCGAATACTAACTTTTTTTCCCAATGAAGAAAAAAAATTTTGATTATATATAATTTAAAAAATAGGCACTCATTAATACTTATTACTCTTAAATGTGCTTTTAAATATATTCTTAAATTTGAAAAACTTATTTTAACACAAAAAAATTATGAAATTGCATTATATTCTTTTATCTTAATGTACATTAAATTGATTTTCAGTAAGTCAAGATGGTAAAATATTTCCATTAAAATATAAACAATGTATTTCACTTTTACTATCAAATGATACTTTTACCCTTTCTTGCATCCAAAATTAAAACCATTCTTAATCTCTCTCTCTCAGAATTCACAAGGAAATATTTTCTGAAGTAACCTTTAATGAAGTAAATTTGATCATTAAGAGTTTGTGTCCCTAATAATAAGCAAATTCGTAAGAATGAGACTGTTAGAAATCAGTTGTCAATCTTTAAATTACAAATTACGTTAAAGCAAAAGGTTATGCTTAAAGTAGAATGCATATGTTAACAAAATCTTTGACATTTGAATCGGCGCATACAATATTCCACTTATTCAACAAGCATTAAAAGGATAAACAGAAATTGATAACAACATGAATGAAGGAAGATGTAAATTAAAAATATATACATAATAATGTTACATATTTAAGCCAGTAATTATGCAGATAATTATTTAAAAGAGAAAACTATAGAATAAAAAAATTTTGTTCAGCATTTAGAATTTGTTTAAATATTTATAAAACCATCTTCATAAAGCAAGTTGTGTCATCTAATGTGTATCTAGTTTGACACCAGTTCTGTTTTCAGATGTATCGTTGTATTTGGAATAGTAATATTTGACATTTAATTTTGAAAATGAATCTTCGTTAATACACCTAGTGAATGAATTTTTTCATTTCTCACTTCATAGAAAATAAGTTATGAATTTCATAAGAGCTTTTTTTTACATGTGCATGGAATTTGCAGACATTAATAAATATTTGAGTGTTTTAAAATAAGGTAGTGTTTCTTTTTTTTCCGATAAGTGTTTTTATATCTTGAATTGTAACATATCATTCTCTGATGAAGACGTTTCCTGTACAATTAAATCTCCAACTTGGGCAGCATTTTCTAAAATATCACCAACCTTTATAGGAAATACAGAAAGGCTGTATATTTTTTTAGTATCTGAATAACTGTATGTTTTGCAAGTAAGAATGAGAATGACTTCATAAATGAAGTAACCAATTTGGATTAAAAGGAAAAAAAAATTGCAAGAAATGAAATTCTTCAAATCCTAAATTTATTTGGCAAGATATCTTTCACTATTCGGCCAGATTTCAGCAATATTCGGCGAGATATCTCTAAATATTCGGCTATAGGTATTCGGCCGAAGTATTCGGTCAACAAGCCTTCAATATTCGGCCTACCGAATATTCGGCAAAAGGGCCGAATAGGCCGAATACCGAATAGTGGCCGAATATTCGTCCCATCCCTAATTATTTGATTGTTTTTCTAATACGTGACTCTACATTTAATCGCCTATAGAAAACAGTAAGCAGCTTTCTCGCTTGATGAATAAAATGCTTCAAATTCAGCAGTAATAAATTATAAAAATATAACGACATAAATCTAGTTAAAATCCAGAAATTTTGTATTAAAAAATATGTATATGAAAAATTTAGCTTGTAAAAATAACACAAGAAAACTAATGTATATTGCATGCTTCAAAAGAAATACTCAAAAAAAAAAAAAAAAAAAAAACATGCTAAGAGAACTATTGCGATTGTATTCTGTTAAAACAGCTGATTTGTGCGTTCAGTTAATTTAATTGCAACATTTTTTGTCTGGTATATTTGACATAATTTTATTACATTGGACTTATCTTATAAGCAAAGATCTCCCATTAAAGAAAAGAAAGAAAAAATGCCGTTACCATGTTTTACTCGAGTATTTTATATAAGCATTTGTTTTAAAAATCCATTTTTCCTTTTTCAGTTAAAATTAATATGCATATATTGAAAACTCGTGCTTAGAATTAAATGAGTTATTTACATTATTTTTGTTTCGAAATTCTCCAAAATTTCATAAACTTTCCAACTTTTCGCTTCGGCCAGTATCTGAAACCAGTTATGATAGCCAAATCCATAATCATTCGTTGTGTATTTGTTTTGTTTTTCCCTGTTGGAAGTTTCCAGGGTCCCCATGTTGAAATTTTCCTCGTCATTTTCGTTCGTAAGCTGACAAAATACAGTCATATGACTATTGTGTGCGTGGACTTTTGTCGTTTTCGAAAGGTTAGTTTTGATACCCGCATGAGGCGCGCGATTTTCTCCTGTTTCTTCAGCTGGTTTTCGAGTGACGTAAAAAGAAAGCGATTACAGAAAAAAAGAAAAAAAAATGCCCTACGATCGATGTCTCCTCAAATGTTTAGAGCTGGTCAAGCTTCATCGTGGGCAGACTCTATTTTACCAATTTCTCCTTGCACGTGATCGAAAAGTAGGTTTCTGTGTTGTGGTTGATCTTGAATGCATTCACACTGCGTGTGAACGCGTATGCGAAATAATAACATTTGATTTCGGATTTATATTTATTTTATAGATTGATTTCGCTGTGTAAATTGTCGGGTAGGCGTGACAGATGCGCCATGTCTCTAAAGGGCAGAGTGACGTCACTTATTACAGTCTCTGCTCCCGGTAATTATATGGACGAAAAAGAGGAGAATTGCTGGAATCGGTGGGTGGATAAGGGCCACACAGTGTTCACGCCCTTGCGATTTTAATAATGCAGACTGTAGATAAGGCTAAACGCTTTTTGTTTTATTTTCACAGTTGTTGCCTGGACATTTTCTAGACGACTTTGATGAACTGTTTAAAATACACTAATTATTAAAATGCAAATAAATAAATTACATCACATTACGTTTTTGCAACGCTAATTTGCGAGAGTATAATTTTAGCATATGCTGTCTGTTAGGCTGAAATACATCAACGCGACAAAGGGCCTTTTTCAGCTTATTCATTGTGATCATTTGTTTGTCGTATGGTATTAAAAAACTAGTTGGATGTGTCAATCCCAAAACTTTCTTCTATCACATAAGTACATTTTAATAAAAAAAAAAAAAAAAAAAAAAAAAAAAAAAAAAAAAAAAACGTGGTGACCCCCAAAGTTACCCACTATCGAATATCCTCGAACATTGACCTAACCTAATGAGATTATGGCATTCGAGAAGCCTAAAACGCAAAATTTAATTAATATTCTGAGAAAATGAGCTTAGTAGTGCCTCATGTTGGGTAATTTATACGAAAACCTAATAAGCATCTATTTATGTCAAAACCTAACAGAATCTGAAATTTGATGGAATTTCGTCCATTAGTTCTTGAGATATAGCTATAAAAAAAAAATTGCAAAACGTAGCACAGCAACACCATATCTTGGACAATTTATGCCAAAACGTAAAAAAGCGTCTAATTATGTTATGGTGTAAAATAATCTGAAGTTTGATGAAATTCTGTGCATTAGTTCTTGAGATATAGCTAATTTAAAAAAACGTGTAAAATATAGCACAGCAGCACCATCATTTGAAGGATTTATAACAAAACGTAGGGGAAAGTTGTCCAAAATGGGGACGCTAACATATTTCTGTCTGCAAAAAAAAATCTATAAATAAGAAAAATGTGGCAAAGCATTTCCCGTTTAGAGCATGTCTTAGACTATGAGATGGCAAGGGGATTTTTTAAAAAAATCCTTAGTATAGGCAAAAAAACCATTTTTCTGAAAAATGTTCGAAGTCCCTGTTTTGGACAACCGGGTGGGTAAAATGGGGTACTCATATGAAATAGCATATAAATTCAAGTTCTACTGCGAAATTTTATTAGAAAAACTTGTTTTACAAAGAAAGATTGACTTTAATGCAAAATCAAAATGCAGATAAGGAATTTTACCTTTTTTAACAGTTACAATGTCACAAAAAGTAATCAAATACAAAAGTCACATATGAAATTGACATCGCTTTCGTCAACACTTGAACATGCTTCATGGGCCCAACCTCGACAGCTGCTACATTGAATCCACCTTTCTTTGTGTTTCGAGTCAATGTAAAGCTCATTACAAAAAATGCAAGCGTCATCGCTATTCTCTTCCTCATCAGATGATAACGGGATCTTGATTTTTTTTTTTTTTTTTTCTTCTCATTTTTAGCTTTTGGATATTTAGGATTGAGTTCGGTGGGTTTCTTGACCAATTTTCTTTTCAGTTTATTTTGCTTTTCATTTTTCTCCTGTTCCATAGCTTCCAATTCTGCTTTATAAGGCGATGAAGTGAGTATGACAGTTTTACCTCTCCTCTTGTCATTCACTTTTTTTTCATGCGTTCAATTTCTTGTGGTGGAGGCATTATTATTTTCGGTGAAATGTTATACGCTGAACATGTCTGGGGTTCTATAGCTGGAGATATTCCAAACGATGAAGTGGAAGGTTGGGGTGCGACGATTCCATCACTCGATGCTAAATGACGTTCTAAAGGGTTGTTAGCAGGTTTTTCAGTTGTTTCTGAAGGCGCAAATAAATGTTCAGGGAACACATCTCTGTTAAAGGAATATATCCCTGTTTTTTTAAACCCATTCATAGCATTTTGCACAGTAGCTGCTCTTGAAAATGCATTTTTGAAAAGGTTTCCGACCTGGTAAATTGTCACGTAGCGTTCAGGGTGATGTATGAGCCATTTCCTTGTCTCTTGCTCATAAAAGGCACTAAGTGGTGCCATGAAAGAGACATCGAGTGGCTGCAACCGATGTGTGGTGTGAGGGGGAAAGCATATCAACACCACGTTATTTTCCCGAGCAAAGTTCACCAGTTCCAAGCTTTTTGTATGGGAATTGTGGCCATCAAGTATTAACAACACTGGCTTTGTAGGTCCTGGATTTGAATGTTCCACAAACTTTTTGAACCAAACAAGGAAAGTCTCCTTGTTAATCCAACCACTCTCGTGATATACCGCAAATGATCCAGGAGGGGCATCATCCATCAAGAGAGCATTTTCTCGCTTTCTAGGAAAGACAAACATTGTTGGAACGAAATTTCCCGCGGCATTGACACAGATTTCTGTTGTCACAAGTACCCCTCGCTCGGCTGATGCCAAACTGCCAACTTGCTTTTTTCCACGCAAAGCAAGGACTTTAGATGGCTTATTGGGCATTGTCAAGATGCCTGTCTCATCTACATTGTAAATATCATTGGGTGAGAATTGATATTTTAGATACAATGACTCTAATAAATCAAAGAACATTTTGAGAGCGACGCGATTAAAACCTTTTGCACGCGCCATTAAGGTTTTTTCAGGATTACGTAGAGCTAATATTGGATGACGTTTTAGAAATCCATAAAGCCAGTCCTTTCCAGCCATTCTCCGTTCCATGTTAAAAACATGCGGAATTTTGTTTTTCTCTGCTAGCTCAAACGCGAGAGTTCTCAAATCTGATAGCGTAACGCCAAACAACCTCTCTTCCAAATGTAACAGATGGTCCACCAATTCCTTCTCTTGGGCTTCCGAAAAAACTGTTTTATATCTTCCTAAGCATTTAGCAGCAGCCGCTTGTGAAGAGAGCTCCTTCTGTCGAGCCTCTTTCACCTTCCTCTCCAGAGCTGTCTGTGGAACGTTGTAGGCTTTAGATGCTCTCCTGTAACCCATTTTCCCTTCTAAAACTTCTTGGATTGCACCAGCCATGCTCTCTGTCGACCAGCTCTGTCGATCAGTTTTCCTTTGATAGCGCCCCATCTCGTCTTCAAATAAAATGATAGTTCTGTAAATAACAGAACAAATTATCATTTTGACATTAAAAAAAAATTATACATTAAATTTTATTTTTGTAACTTAAATATTTATTTAATTTAGTTAATCAATATTAAATTAATTGTATTTAATCTATATTAAATTAATTATATTTAATCTTTGTAAAAATAATTACATTTAATCATTATAAAATTAATTTTATTAAATCGTTATAAAACTAATTTTGTTTAATCTACATTCGTTATGCACACAAATAATCTCTTACACTCAATTTAAGCACTTAATTCACAACATAATATCTCAGAATTAAAGCAAATTAAAACATATTTCAAAATTGTTATGAGACGTTCAAAACGGGGACGTCCCCATTTTGGACTACCCTCTATGTCCCCATTTGAGCCGACCATGACGAACGCTAGAAAACATGGCATCTCTTCACACACATGTAAGATAGAAAATGAAGAAACATATCAGAATATAACTTAAAACTAGAGCGAAAAAAATGATTTACTTACCAAAATTGACTCTTCAAATGTAAATTCATACAGCTCAATATAGTGCAGGGGCAAAATCGAACTTTTTTCTTGCTAAAAATTCAAAACTTCGTAGCAGAAAGAATAACAGCAAATTGCGTCAACAAATCTTTTCAAAATGGCAATCTGATGTAAAGGAATAATAGTAGTACATTGGATCACCAGATGTCAGCACTTATCAGTGAGAAACCGAATGTCCCCATTTGACCCGCCGTCCCCGTTTTGGACGACTCTCCCCTAATCATCGTGTAATTATGTTATATGTCATTTTGTAACAAAATCTGAAGTTTGATGAAATTCTGTGCGTTGGTTGTTGAGATATAGCTATGGAAAAAATCGTGCAAAATGCAGCATAGCTGCACTACCTGTTGCAAGGTCAATATCAAAATGTAATCAGCGTTTAATTATGTTATATATTCTAGTGTAACAGAATCTAAAATTTGATGAAGTTCTTTGCATTAGTTCTTGAGATATAGCCATCGCAAAAATTGTGCAAAATGTAGCATAGCAGCGCCACCTATAGGGCAGTTCACACCAAAACCTTATCAGCGGCTATGTATCTCAGGGTATCGCGGAATCTGAAGTTTGGTGAAATTCTGTGCATTAGTTCTTGAGATATAGCTATCATTAAAATCATGAAAAACGTGGCATAGCAGCGCCACCTGCTGGCCAATTTACACCAAAACTTAATCAGCGTCTATGTATATCAAGGGGTCACAGAATCTGAAGTTTGGTGAAATTCTGTGCATTAGTTCTTGAGATATATAGCAACCTTGAAAATCATGAAAAACGTGGCATAGCAGCGCCACCAGCTGGCCAATTTTCACCAAAAACCAATAGGCTGTAATTCATATCAAGGTCTAACAGAATATAAAATTTTATTAAATTTCGAGCATTAGTTCTTGAGATAGAGCGCCCACAAATTTTTTGTCACATACGGGTGATTCTCAAAATAGGGGACAATTTATGTCTTTCGGCATACAAAAAAAATTGAGAGGTTTTCTGTCATGTTTTTATATTTAGATATGTTTTTCTTAATATTATTCATTATTTGCACTCAAGAATTACTCACTTTTTAGTTAAAAACACCTTAAAAGAACAGAATAAAGATTCAAAATGTCATTAGCATGGATGTCCACAGCAGCTGTGCCTTGTGTATACTAGCATTTTTCAAGAGTTAATATGATGTTTATAAAATAAACAAATGTTATTCTTTCTTTATATTAATCAAGGAGAGGATTTATCCAATAAATTTCTTTTTAAAAATAAAATTATAGTACATAAAAAAAGAATTAAAGTTTGTCCCCCATATTCGATTTTCAAAACAAGGTTCTACTAAAACAGCTGGTTATTAATCAAAATTTCATTTTCACATATGACAATAGTTTGAAAATATAAAGTTTCTCCATGGCAACAAGTAGCCATTTTATCCCAGCCAGAAAATAGAAGCATGTATTGTATTTTAAGAATGGAACTTGAATATTAGGGGAGTACATCAATTGTATGTCATTAGAATGGATAATAATTTTCATGTTTATTTTATAGTTAAAATTTTTATTTTATTTATTTGCACGGAACTTTTGTGTTTTAAAAAGCCCCAGAAAGGAATATTGCATTGTGATTATATTATGGCTGATAATCTTATTTAAATTAAAATTTGTCATTAGCATGGACAGATATCAGTGTCATTAGCATGGTTTTTCTGTCCATGCTAAAGACTCCTATGTACATCAATGTAACCAGTGCTTATATTGTATCCTTTATAAAGTTTAATTTTACGTATAAATTTAGGTATTACATTTATTATCCCTAAAATATGCATTAAATCTGTAGACAAATCACTAAGACAGCTTCTTACATTGTTAGTGTCAGAATGTTGCTCATGTAACAAAGTTTGCTCTTTGGTAATGTTTTTATTTTCCTTATATGTATATATGTAAAAATGGAAACCATTTGCTGAAAAGGAAGGCTAATAAATATAGAAAAAAAATATTTAAACAGGAAGAAAATAAAAATTTCATAATATATTTATTCCATGCAATTCGTTTTGTCATTAGCATGGCTCAAAAAATACTAATTTTTTTTTAAGTTAATTTTTAAATATTTAGCTCTGCTGACTACATGGAAAGTATACCTAATACTATATTAACAACACCTATTTTTTTCAGAAACTTTGCTAACAGTAATTTTTTTAAGATTTTATTTTTGAAATCGTCCCCTATTTTGAGAATCACCCATACAGACAGACTCACAGACAGACGGACAGACTCACAGACAGACACACAGACTCACAGACAGACACACAGACTCCACAGACAGACGGACAGACTCACAGACAGACATTTTCCAAAAATAGTCAAAACGTGTTCAGGACCTTCTAAAACGTATAAATCCGTCGAAAACCGGAAGTCGAAAATTTTCATGAATCCAATACTTTCTTCTTGTAAAGATAGAAGAAAGTAAAAAAGCAACGATAGTGGAAGAGGTTGCCTGACAATTTATCACTTGGCCTAAGGGTAATAAATTTTGTACGCTTTGCTTCAAAACATTTGAAGAGCAATATTATATAACAGGCCGTAATTGACCACAGAGCTTTTGGACAAGAAAGTCGAGAGAAATAACAAATTTTATCAAAGGATTTGGTCTGTACTGAGCTTTTTGTTTGTCAAGTAATGTTTCGAGTACCATAATTATCAGAGTTCAGTTTCGCATCATTAATACCCTACTCCATTGGAATTAATATTTGATTTAGAATAAAATATTATATCAAATTAATAGGAGAGGTTAATCAGTTTGCTATGCGTACCTCTTTAGAATAGGCAACAAGTACCAGCATAAGATGCAGGTTAGGGGGGGGGGGGAAACGAGTCATTAAAAAGTGTATCATCTCACACTGACTATTTAAAAAATAAATATGTATAAATAAAAATAGCGTACTTGTCATAGTAAAAACTTGCTGCCTATAAGGCTTACGTTAAATATACAATTATGTTCATTTTTATTAATTCGTTTTCTTTATTTCCCATTTTCTATTCGCATTTCTTATAAATTTTTAAAGCGCATGAAATAAAACTATTTTTTTTCTTCTCATTAATGTTTAAAATACTCCATCCTTACAATTTCATAGCTTAGTTGTGCTATTTTCGCGTTTGGCATAACTACAGGGCCGTAGCTATGGGGGCGCTACGGACGGCTCAGTCCCCCTAAAATATTTTGAGCGCCCCCCCCCCCCCCCCCTGGAACAGATTCCACGGTCACTAAATGAATTTCTGTTCCGAAAATTCAAATGAATTCTGTTCAAAAATCTAATTTAGTTTTGAGACCCTTTTATAGTTTTGTAGAATTACTAAATTGTATCTAAAATAAGTGTTTCAACATTCCCTCATTCTATTTGTACATATAAAGCTAACATGATGTTTAATTTTGCACCAGTTATATACTCAAATTTTTTTATCATTATATACTTTTCTAAGCATAAAATGAAGTTATTATAACAGTTTAATAAGAAACATGGGTTATTCCACGTGAAATCAACCAATTTAAGGAAAACTTGTTGCATCATAGTCACAGATTTTTTTTTAATTTTTATCATAGACAGACATAGTACTGAAACCCTCAAATCTGAAATTTAAAAGTAATTTTCACAATATTGGCCGAGATATGGCCATTTGAAAACTGGCCATTTTTACAAAATGGCGGCCATCTTGGAATTGTATCACTGTCTAAATATGGCCATAACTTGACAACTAATGGCTCAAAGTTTATATATCTGGTACCAATTTGAAGCTATTTGTACAAAGAATGAATATTTCACATCAAAACAATAATAAATTTTCATTTTTTTACTTTTTATTATGTGCAAAGTGAAAATTTCACCCCAAAAAAGGGCAGATTGTAATGGCTCATAAAAAAAATGAATCATCATGAATTTTTCTGAAACTTGGTAAAAACGTTGCTCCATCTGTGTGCTTTAAATAAAAAAAAATTGGAAAGGTAAAATTTGTTGTTTTAAAATAAATGGTTTTTTACAGATAAGGTGTCATTAACCAAATAATGATATTTTTAGAATCTGTGAGCATTCCTGATTCAAAAAATAATGGTTAAAATAAAATTTTCTAACATCTAAATTAATGTAAAAGTATAATCAAAACCTCATTTGTACTAATTTTGTAGAAATCTGCCTCCAGCCCCCCCCCCCCCCCCCAAAAAAAGAAAAAAAAATTACACTGAAAAAGATAAGATAATAATTAAGGAATATAATGTATAATTATAAAATACCTATAAATGCAATGCATACATATGATGATTTACTTCACATATAGGGGCAAGTGGGGTGGAATGGGACAGTAGGTTTTTCTCTTTAAGTATCATTCTAAATATTTCATCAATCACACATTAGGTGAAGTAATGGTACCCCAATCTTCAGTTGAAAAAAGTAGCTGATTTACATAAGCTTGCAATTATATAAAGAAAAAGATTATTTCAAAAATGAAAAGTAAATTTAGTTCATATACTTTTTACGCTTTCTGTATAATGATTTGATTATGCATAGATGTAACAGTTTCTCTATATATGGAACATTATACTGTAAAATTAGAGAGGTAAAATTTGTTGTTTTAAAAATGGTTTTCTACATATAAGATGTCATTGACCCAAATAATGATTATTTTAAAATCTAAGTATTCTTAATTTAAGAAATATTGGTTAAAATGAAATTTTCTAGTATCTAAATTAAAGTATTGTGTTTATATTATATAATTCAATAAAGAAATATCAATTTGCAGTTATTTACACTAAATATTTATTTTTACAGTACTTTTTATTTCATTTCATTCAAAATATGATAATATAATTCTCAAAACATATTTACATAAATATTTTAAATACCTTACTATGGAATGCATGAAAAAAAAAAAAGGCACATAATATTTTCTCCAGAAATGTTGGAGAAATACTAGCTGTAAATTACAGAGTTAAATTATTCAATTGTGTAATTTAAATACAATAAATATATATAAATGAGTTAATTGAGTTGACATTTGTTATTTTTTGTTCACACTGAATTAAAATTTATATGAACAAAAATCTAGATATGATGAGACAAAAAAATAAATAACAATAATATAATACAAATCCAGGGCAAAACATTGAATATGATGAGAAATAAGCCAAAGTTTAAAATTACACATGGAACAAATCTAGACAAAATAAGAAGAAAATATTTACTTACATGCATATAACTTTATAATATAGCAGTTTTTTCTTCAGATTTAAGCTAAAATGGATTTAATTAGTTTTAAAGTTTAAAAATAATGCTTGAATTGTTCGAGTTTCCTCTGAAATTTTGAAGTAAAGCAGCAATCTTTTCTTTAAATTGCATCAGCTCATATAGAACATGATGCAAGATAGCATCATACTTTGATTATAGCCAATTAAGAAGCAGATGAAGGTACAGTAGCAATCTTTTCTTTAAATTGCATCAGCTTATATAGAACATGATGCAATATTACATCAGCTTATAGAAACATAATGAAATTTTTACATCATATTTTGAATTCATGTTTTGATTCTTGAAATAATCTTTTTCTTTATATAATTGCAAGCTTGTGTAAATTAGCTACTTTTTTCAACTGAAGATTGGGGTACCATTACTTCATCTAATATGTGATTGATGAAATATTTAGAATGATACATAAAGAGAAAAACCTACTGTCCCATTCTACCCCACTTGCCCCTATATGTGAAGTAAATCACCATATGTATGCATTGCATTTATAGGTATTTTATAATTATACATTATATTCCTTAATTATTATCTTATCTTTTTCAGTGTAATTTTTTTTTCTTTTTTTTTTGGGGGGGGGGGGAGGGGGGCTGGAGGCAGATTTCTACAAAATTAGTACAAATGAGGTTTTGATTATACTTTTACATTAATTTAGATGTTAGAAAATTTTATTTTAACCATTATTTTTTGAATCAGGAATGCTCACAGATTCTAAAAATATCATTATTTGGTTAATGACACCTTATCTGTAAAAAACCATTTATTTTAAAACAACAAATTTTACCTTTCCAATTTTTTTTTTTTTTTTTTTTATTTAAAGCACACAGATGGAGCAACGTTTTTACCAAGTTTCAGAAAAATTCATGATGATTCATTTTTTTTATGAGCCATTACAATCTGCCCTTTTTTGGGGTGAAATTTTCACTTTGCACATAATAAAAAGTAAAAAAATGAAAATTTATTATTGTTTTGATGTGAAATATTCATTCTTTGTACAAATAGCTCCAAATTGGTACCAGATATATAAACTTTGAGCCATTAGTTGTCAAGTTATGGCCATATTTAGACAGTGATACAATTCCAAGATGGCCGCCGTTTTGTAAAAATGGCCAGTTTTCAAATGGCCATATCTCGGCCAATATTGTGAAAATTACTTTTAAATTTCAGATTTGAGGGTTTCACTACTATGTCTATCTATGATAAAATTAAAAAAAAAATCTGTGACTATGATGCAACACCCATTGGTTGAATTCATGTGGAATGACCCACATAGTACCTACGATGTGAATATGCACTCATTTATCTTTTTTGCGTCAGAGAGAGAGAGAGAGAAAAAAAAAATATGAGTCCCTCCCCCCTATTGTTCACTCTAGCTACGGCCCTGCAAACTAACTCCACTGCTGTCGTAACTCTCATACACTTTTAACCATAAAGAATATTTGGCGGAATTTGAAGAATTTACCACTTGTGTCCGGCTAACAAAAGAAATGCCTCAAAATTGATTTATAATTAAGCTCTAAAATGATTAAAATGCTATATTGTCATAGGGAAAACACCCGTCTACATATCTTTTATAATTCTAATGTATTAGAAAGTGAATGAAAAATCGATTTCAAAATTCTTGCTTTACCTACAAAAATAAGGTTGAGTTAAATAAAAGGGTGTAAAAATAGGAAATACGCCACACACAAAAAAAAAAAAAAAATATTGAAATAAAACATTTAAAATTTCATGCAAAAAAAAAGGGGGGGGGGGTATGTACGATGTATCAGAATCGTAAAATATTTATACATGAATAACCCCCTTATTATTTTCTTTTCAGTTATTTAAAATTTCAAAATATATAATGAATTCTATATATTTTTATATTTGTTTTGTTAGAATTATTCATTAAACAAAATAGCTTTTTTTTTTTTTTTTTTTTTTTTTTTGCAAACTATTAGTTTAATTGCTAAAATTAATTTTTAAAGCAGTATTTTATATAAAAATTGTATGATATACAATTCATGGAGTATTTTCATTTGCTTTTATATGCACATTTTTTCTTACATAGAAATAATAACTGGTTTGTAAAACTACAAAAATTGTTCGGTAAAGTATTCAAAAAAAAAAAAAAAAAAAAAAAAAAATGTGCGTAGGTGACGGGCTAAAGAATACAATAAAAAGTTTTTCTTTGTTCATATATTTAACATTTCTTTCTTTTTTCTTTTTATTTATGTATGCGTGTATTATTGAGAAAGATTAGATCCATCATTTTCTTTAAACGTGAAGCAATAAAAAATTAAGGAATAATTTAATTGAAATCTTTGGAATTTACTTGTATAGTTTTGGTGGGTTTAATTAAATATTTTTTTAAAATGTAATCGCATCAGTTACTTTAAATAACTGTAAATTTAATGTATGTTTAGATAAAAACTGATAAAAATCCTTTAAAATAAGCTGTTCTATAAGTTTAGAAGCAAAGCATTGTTCTATTATCACTCAAAAAAGTTTGATGTGTAGTGGACTTTGTATAAAACGAAAATCTGTCTAATTCGAAAGATTTTCAAGTCCCTGCGAATCCATAGACATAGAGTAAAATTTATATAAAGCGGAATATTGTCTACTACGGTAAATTTTCTCGGTCCCAATCGGTTTCGCCTTAGACAGTATTTATTGTACTTTGTGCGAAAAAGTTTAATTTCTCTGAAAAGCTAGAATTCTAAAATATATTTATCCCCTTAATTCATAAGAAAAATTCTATTTCAAAATATTGTATAATGTAATTCAATAAATAATTTTATTTAAAAAAATCCCCCCCCCCCTTTTTTTTTCCTAATGATATGTTTTTACAAGTGCGATTCGAGAATTTTCCTGCCTTTTAAAATGCTTGAATCAAATTCTAGCTTTTCGACTGTAATCCTTATCGGGATGAATGGCGGAAAGTGAGCACTTGATAGCCAACGAAATAAACGTTTCCTCGACAAGATCGTTTGTTGTATTTCGATTTTCTTTTCACAAAAGAGGAAAACTTTAAAAGAGTATTTCCATTAGTATTTTTCTTATTTTGATTTTTCACATCTTGTTATTAATGTAAAAGACGATTGTAATCGTTGTTTTTATTGTACTATGTATATTTTTTTATTATTTATTTGGCATGCTTTTAATGAGTTATTAAAAACACCGTCCGCCCGAATCCCGCTGGTGATATTTAATTTGTGGTATTTAGTTAAATTTTTTTCGTTGACATCCTTCGTGATCGGGTTATTACCGTTTTGCTGCTTCGCCTAAAAGTCGGCCGTGCGCCCATCGGACATCCCAATAACCTTTCAGCATTTGGAAGGAACATTCAAAACTAAGTAACACAAAAATTATATTTGTATTGTATTGTATTGTATTTTATATATCTTTATAAAACTGGCATATTTTTAAGTTAACAAACTTTTGATAAATAAATCCATTGCAACTTTGATATTTACCAAAATTTAAAAATACAGTAAGACTAACTGATGAACTGTATTTAAATATATGTAATGAACAAAAGGAAAAAAAAAATCTAATCACTTATTTTAAACAAACAAAACAAATTTTTATTAGAATTATGAAGTTCGATGAAATGATTTATATATATTTAAATTAATTTTTATGGAAATTTTATAATAAATTTTGTATTTTATGGTTTAATTGCCTGAAAAAATATTTCTATCTGTAAGCTTGATTATTAGTTGAAGTTAAAATGAAGTTGAAGTTATATTTTAAGAATATGTCTACACTTTTCTCACAGGGTCCTGTTTTTGTGAAATTGTGATTTATATATATATATATATATATATATATATATATATATATATATATATATATATATATATATATATATATATTTGTGAAAATTCTAGTCAGAATTTTGTGAATTTTAAATTATTGATGTCTTCAGGTTCTATTTTTCATGTATAAAAAGCTAAGTAATATGCTCTTTGGTGAGTTCAATTGCTTATTTACAAGCCAGATTTTATTATTAAATGATTAAATTTGTGAAAAGTTCAATTTGAAGGTGAAAAAATTCCGTGAAAGATCTGTTTAAGAGACAAATAATTTTGTGAAGGGTCCTGTTTTGGGATAAAATGTATTGTGAAGAGCCCTATTTGGGGGTAAAAAATTCTGTGAAGGGTCCTGTTTTAAGATAAATTATTTTGTGAAGGATCCTTTAAAGAACCTAAAATTGTCCTAAATATATCCTTGAGAACACCAACATGTAAATGAATCTCCATGTTACGAAACATATATTCTATATAACGAAGTTTATTCTATTTAACACAACCTTAACTACTTAAAACAACTGAATATCCTACTGGCGATGACATATTACAAAGTGTAATAAAATGTAATGAAGAAACCTACAGTGAGCGATGAAGATGCTAATGAAGAAGAAATTGAAAGACATCCAAAAGGGAGAAATGCTAAAAACCTTCGATACAATATGAAGGAGATTCACGAAAATGTTACAGATCAATTGTTCAGATACTTACAAAAGTGCGAAAATTTTTATGAACAGTGTATTTTATATAAGAAATCTGTAGAAAATAGGTCTTACAAGCTTTCTTAAGATTAAGGATTTGTTATACTGAAAAAAAAAAAGAGAAGGTGCGCTGCGCTTAAGTTTTTGATTATCTATCTTTATTATCTTTCGTTTTTCAGACATTATTCTAATTAATTTTTTGTTGCATAAAAAATGTTACTGCCCGATTCAAAATGCATTTTCCCAATATTTCCATTTTATTTATTTATTTATTTTATGAATGCAAATTTTACTAACCAAATTTCATGAATTTAAATTGATTTCTATTTAACGAATTTTCTGTATAACGAGGTGCTTAAGTGTAACGATGAGACTTCGTTAAATGAAAATTTTACTGTATTTCAAATTATAACGATTTTATTTTCCCCCACTTTTTAAATAAACTTTAATGTACAAAAAATATGTTTCATCATTTGATTTTGTTTACTAATGATATGGCTAACAACCGTGACAAAAAATTTTAAAATTTTAACTCAATAAATAAAAATTATTTTAAGGTTATTATTTATTTTATCCCCTTAAAGCATACAAATGTAGGTTAGGCACTCCAATATAATTTAATTAAAAGAATTAACTAGTTTAATTATTTTGGAAATCTACAATTCTTGATTGGTATTCAATACCTTAATCAGGGGGAAAAATATACAAATCAGATCAAACTTTTTTTTAAAAATCTGTTTTTAATAAATAAGAAAAATCTTATTTTAATTAAAAAAAATTCTTAAAGAAAAGTTATGTTATTTTTACATCCTAGTTAGTTTTTATTGAAAAGAAAAGAATAGCTAAATAAAGTTAGTTTCCAAATGAAATTTACTTGAAATAACTTTTTTTTATTCCATTCGGTACAGTAAAAATTTAAATTATTTCATATTTATAAGCGGAGAGAACCAATTAAAGCTCATTTTCGTGCATGTTAAAATATATAGCGTTTTCAGGCGTGGAAATTGCTTTACCCCAGCTTTTAATTAAATGATTTCATAATTTGAAAGTTATTAGCCTATGTTTATTTTGTTTATTATGCATTTATATACATTAGGTTTAATTTTAATTTTATTTTCTTCACCTCTTTCTAAAGATATTTATTGCTCTTAATCAGTTCCAGATCTTAAAATGTGCGCGGGTGTGTTTCCAAGGTTAATTTTCAGGTTTTGTGCCGCAATGTCTTGCTTTTTTTTTCTGTATATGGTCAGAACATCACTGTCTCTGGTGATTTATTAATATGCGTGTAAGGTTGAATAGTGTTATTCGTCGTTAAAGAAAGGGAATATCATTTAGATTTTTAACACTAGAAAGACGGGAATTTTCACACAACTTTAATGAAAAAATATTTAGCACCAGAATTTTTATTTAAAACTGTTTAATTTATTTAATTAATCCGTTTTCTTCGTTTCTTTTAAACACACTTTTGAAAGAAATTTATGATTCGAACTAAAATACATTCCCTTAATAGGGACCAAATTGGTCCCTCCCCGTCACTCTAGTGTTAAGAATGTCAGTCTTTCCCCCCGCTTATGGTGTCAAATAGTTCTTTAAAAATAATTAAAATATAATATTACTGTTTATGATACTGATATTACTATTTCAATTCTTTGATCATCGCTGACAAAAAACTAGTTTTTTCTCTGTATATTTTGATCTCTATACTTTTTCAAAATACACTCCTTTTTTTTTTTTTTTTTTTTTTTTTTTTTTTTTTTTTTTTTAAATCCCATTCTTATTTATCGACGCCTGTTTAAAATTTTTTTATGATTAACAGTGGTGCTGGAATAAAACTTCATTATGTTCTTAGTAACCTATCGAAAATCTTCGTGCGTTCTTATAAAAAGTCACTCTTTTTAAAACAGAAAATGCAATGTTAATTTTTAATAAACAAACTCAACGTAAAGATACAATACATTAAATTTCGTGATTGGCGAAAATCAATTGAATAGCAGATAAATTTATACTTTAAATTTGATCGGAACAAAACCTTTTAGAAAAAAGAAAATAAAAGATTTTTAGTTTGCAACAAAAAAGGTCTTATCTACCCATCTTTTTTATTTATCCATCTCATCTGCATTAGACTTTAAAATTTTAGTCGCCACCACTACCCCCTCTTTTTCTTTTTTTTTTTTTTTTTTTTTTCAACTCTTAATCTAAATAAAATCTTTTTTTGCTACGATTTAAAAACCCCATTTGCGCATTTTTTTTAAAGCACTTTAGGGCGTAGGTGAAATCTGACAAAGTCTGTCTGATTTTCCCCTTTTTAACTTTTTTTTTTCTTCTTTTAATCGATGTACTTTGTAGATACACTAGGTATTTATGTCTTTTTAGCCTAGCAAATCGTCAGAGTAACTAATCCTCTTTCACCTCCCATCTACCCTTCCACTGTTGCCTGCACCAGTGATTCTGATAAAATACACTCCAATTTGAAAAATCTTCTGTGTCTTATTATAATCGCGACTTGTGTTTTTGATATTATCAATTTCGATACTTTATCTTGTAATGACTGGGTGCACAATAAGTTAACGCTCTGGAGATAGATTATTTCTGAATTATCTGGAAATAAAAATAGCGTTTCAAGTTGAATCCAGTTAAAATGTTACTATAGAAAAGGTGAGCTCTACTCAGAAAGAACATTATGAAATAGGACTTTTTCTTGTTAAACATGATATTGGTATCTTAAAGTTGTTAATAAACTTACAAATAAAATCACTATATGATACTTTACCTTCACCTTTAGATTGCTAGTTTTTTTAAAAATTATTATTTAAAATGAATAATTTGCAGTTTTGGAGAAATTATCAGATTTCTGAATTTTCATTAATAAGATATCAACAAATAAGTGAAAGTACCGTATTATTGCAGATAAAGGAAGGGAAACTGATGGGGGAGCATGTAAATTATTTGTTATACCCGTGTTTCGTTATAATTGATTTCCTTACAACATTAATAATATTATTAAGAAATATACAGTCCCTGGCCAAATTATTAGACGCAGTCCTTTTTTCTTCTATAAAGTTATATTGCAAGCTTCATAGATAAGAAGCGTCATATTACTGTATTAATACTTAAAATTGTTTATGATATTTAATTGTAAGCTTATAACAAATAAAAAGCACGGCAATAACTTTAAAATTATTTATTTTTGTAAATCAAATTAAATGTGACTGAACTTGAAAAACTTAAAATCTAAAAAAAAAAAAAAATTCTATAATTTGTGATTTTTTTATTCGGTGGCAAACAATGCCACTACGCATGTATGTAATCATAACCATTATACACATGCAAGAAACTATTCAATTTTATATTAATTGATTGCCCCCCCCCCCCCCCAAAAAAAAAAAAAAAAAAAAAAAAAATCACGTGAAAATATTTTTGTTCTAGATTTGAAGGAAGAAGGTGGAGTAAAAAAGCAAGATCGATGAATTTCACAAATTGATCGATTGCCGAAATTCGTAATTTTTTTTTATTTCGACTGTTTCACGAAATTCATGATTTTTTTCCTCACGTCTGACTGAGTAGTGTGTGCAAAAAGTTGTATCCTCTTTCGCATTTTTAGTGTTTGCCGAAACAATCAAAGTTTTCAAGTATTTTTCATTTTTTCACTTTTTTTTTTTTTTTTTTTTTTTTTTTTTATTGAACATTTACACACATCTCATGCAGTTTGTTTTAACAGAACTGGTACGTGCCAAAATAACATTCCGCGATTTATCCGATCCTTGGACAGAATTTAAACGGCATTACTCATCTATCGATCGAATGAAGTCATCGATCCAATCTTGAAGGTAACTGATCCTAAAAATCCTTCTTTTTAGGAAAAAAAACCTGATGCATTCGAATCTGTAATTTGTTTTTATATAAATACTTTGAGCTTGGGCGGTTGATGCATGATGTCCATTTGAAGAAGTTTATAAACACTTAAGAATAAATAAAATTAATTACAGATGTTTTTCAAACCCATTTCGTATCTAACATTCAATTTTATAACTTTTAGCGTAGCAGTGGCGCCTACTTATATGGGCCCGTGGGACCCGAGCCCACCCAATAATTTTGAATCATAACGTACTCAATTTCTATTGTTCTAGTTATTTATTTCATTATTATTTTATTATTCATCTTTCTCCTTAGAATAAAATTTATTTTGTCAATGACCATTTGTTTTAATTCATCGTGTGATTCCCATAAATCCAAAATGATTGAAATGTTTTCTATGTTTAACTTTGTGCTAATTCAGTTTGTAGTCATGTTCATGATATCTTGGCATTACTATAAATGTGGCTTTATAAGAAAAAACGCATGAGAATATAGTTTAATAAAATTGTAATTTTATTTAAACATGATAGTTTGACTTAAAATTCTCACTTTTCACCACCTGCCAAACTTTTAAGGAGAAACAAACTAGTAGCATCATTTTACCAAAATATTTTTGAGCCAACCCAATATTTTTCAAAAGTTGGCGTCACTGTAGCGTAGCAATAACTTTAGGATAATTATCTTCTTAAACTTCTGTTTATTTTTTTTATGGAAGTTTTAATTTCGTCAAAAAATATTAACCTGCAAACGGTTAATTTAAATAAGTGGGGGGGAAATGCTTGAAAATTATTTTAAAATCCATATTAAATAAATTGAACTACTGATTCCAGACGAATGTTATTTGAAAGTATATTTTATTTTTGTATTTGACGGCAGAGCTGCAAAGTCGGTTTGGAAAATGGAAAATGGCCGATTCAGACTCCGGAAATTTAAATGACTCCGACTTCTGTTTGGCTAATATACTAGTGTTGCCGTTGATTAAAATTATGAGGGAACATTAAAAAAAAAATAAGGCGAAAAAGTCTCTATATCTGTATTAATTCAGTTCTCAGAGCTTTGGAAGAAAAAAGGGGGGGAAATCCGTTATACTAATTTTTCAATTTCGCCTCCCTCAAGCCCGAAAAATCTAACTATCGAAATCGAAAGGAGAAAACAAAAGAGAAATTTTACTATTTCGGATCCGTGAACTTGAAGAGGAGAAATCTTTACAATTTTGATATTAATTCGTGTCTTTCAGAACAAAAAAAAATTTCGATGGAAAGAAAAAAAATAAAATAAAGATGAAAATTTTACCAGAAATCTAGTTCGGAAATAATTCTGGATTTAATAGATTTTTTAATTAAAAACGGTTTTCCTCTAACATGTGTACGCCGGGCAGTATATTGGAAATCTTTAACTTAGGTAGCCCGATATAATCCAAAAATAACAATAGTAATTTCTGTTTTGGATTTAAAATTACATATAATTTAATTTCACTTCAAACTGTCTTTGTTTTTTAACGACTCCAATTTTTTTGCTTAAAAATGGGCCCGACTCCGACTCCACAAATCTGTTCGACGGTTTAAAAACTGAACGCAATATTTAGCAGTTAAAAAGTTGCTATTATGGATATGGTGTCAGCGCTATGCACGGGTCATTTACTTCATAATATAGGTATGGTTTTTAAATGCAAAATGTCCTCATATTTATGCATAAAATGCAAGATTTTTATTAAAACAAAATGATAATTTAAATTAATAAAATTAATAAAATTTATTAATGTTATTAATTATTATGGTGTTAAATTGACCTAATTTTCACCCTTTTCCCTTTTTTACAAATGCCAATCAATGTACTTTTTCTATACACATACGAAACACACAGCGATAAATAAGGTATCTTCATTCGAAAAGTTTTTGAACAATTTTGATACAACACAGTCACATTTCGTTAAACACACGTTGTTTGATAATGGGGAAAAATCCAAGAAAGAAAAAATCATTTGTCAAGCATAGATTATGAAGCACTTTCCAATACATTCAGAGTAATGTCACAAAACTGGATCGTTTAAAAAATTATTACGTCTCATTTAAGCATATGGAAATGTATAACGCATTTCAAAACCGAATTTCAGCTATTCCTATCTACAATCGGAAAATTATTCGAATTTTTTAGCAGTCCTGTATATGACAGAGAAATTTGTATATATTAACAAAATGCATTCAAAAATTTAGTTCCTTTAAGCAACAGTTAAAAATTTCCCTTCAGCAATTCCCTCTAATAAGGAGAATGATATACGGATACTTTTGTGCGGCCTTGTATATGAGGTATAAAATTTATGTATAAAGAGTAATATGCAAAAAACTAAATTTAAAAGCGCATATCGGATTTTAAAACGTACTATCGAACAATTATTACGCTAATACAGTACTGTGACCGATTTCTTTTGTGTGTCACTATAAATTAATAATAATGATAATATGCTATGAATGCTCTATTTTAACGTGATCGT
Organism: Maratus speculifer; assembly: GCA_964019185.1. Lineage (NCBI taxonomy): Eukaryota > Metazoa > Arthropoda > Arachnida > Araneae > Salticidae > Maratus > Maratus speculifer. The sequence continues at coordinate 305,089,785 of OZ025295.1, read as the reverse complement.
AGTGAAATTCAGTGATTTATATCAGTTTCAATACATTAGAAAAAAAGTAATGTCATTAAAATACTCTCCACATGATTTTTCTCCATATACCATAATGTAATCGAATTCTTTTGAGTGTACCTGTAAATGAGCCATTAATCGTAGATACTTCATATGCAAACGGATCGCCAAACATGCTTTGGTGACCCTAAATAAGCCTTATCCATTGCATGAAAATCCGAGTATATTTCCGGGAGTGAGAGCATGGACACAGACAAGCCGAATGCATAAGCACTTTTCAACTTTGTTAAAAAATGCTTAAACTGAAAAGTTAATTAAAAATTAATTGAAGTACAGGGTGATTATTAAAAAACTATCCCGATATTTGGGCCCCTAACTATCATACCACTCACAGAAACTGAATGAAATTTTGGCAAAAGGTATTTTGAGATATGCGCTCAAGAATGATATGGAAAACAAGTTTCACTCAAACAATTACAGTTACAGTGAGAAAATTTCGAAAAAATCAAATGGCAACACCCAGTTTTTTGTATTGGAATGTGATCTCCATTGTGAAAAACCCTAAATAGCGTTGGAATGGCAACTGTAGCATGAAAATCGCCTGAGCTAGGCAAGGTAAATGTAAAAAGGGCTTTGCCGTGCACCAGGAGCATTAATGTTCGTTTAATTATGTCACACGTCACACCATTTCTTCGGCTGATATCCCAGCCTGATTAGTTCGCCGCAAAACGAGAAGAAGAAACCAATAAACGCAAATTTCGGGTTCTGCGTAAGACACAGTCATGCCTGATGTCGTCACGCTAGGTGAAAGAAAAGGCACTGCGAAATGTGAGCCGCGTATGTTGATTTCTGCCATTACGAACAAGATGCCGCTTTCAGGGAAAGAACGTTGAGAAAATCGTAAAGATTTATTACTTGAATGGACAAAATGCCGCAGAGACATTACGTGTTTACCGTAGATTACGACGAAACTCGTGCCCTGTCGAAGCTGTACGGGACTTGATTCATAAATCTGAAGAAACTGGTTGCACATGCCATCGACCTAGGTCTGGACGACCTTCCGTTCCTGTGGAAGCTGTTGCAGAATTCCATCAAACGATTAGCACAGTTCGTCCTGCAACTGCACTCGGTTTTTCACGTGTTCTGAATCTGCCGAATTCAGCTGTACGCAAGATTCTGCGTTCTGTAACTAAACATGTTTCTGTATCGATTCCAGCGTGTCCAGATGTTGGAAGCGGAAGACTATCAATTACGGCTGAATTTTGCAAACCAATTCTTTATCCGGTACGATGGAGATAGCAGCTGGTCCGCATTCTGTGGACAGATGATGCGTATTTCTCGTTAACTGGTAACGTGAATTCGAAAAATTGTGTGCATTGGGCAGAGAATAATCCACATGATGTGCTTACACGTCCATTACACGAGGAAAAAGTGACTGTGTGGTGTGGTATAACGAATACGTTCGTCCTCGGCACTTATTTTTTGAAGAGGTTACTGCCGGTGATTTGCAAACGTGTACAGTAACGACTGCTCGCTATCTGGACATGTTAACTCGTTACGCGATTCCCGCATTGCAACAGCAAAATGCTATATCTGAAGTTATGTGGATGTAAGATGGCGCTCCTCCACATGTCGGGTCTTCAGTCAAACATGTCTTAAGTCAACAGTTTAGTGACAGAATTTATCTCCCGTCATTTTCCGCTTCCGTCGCCACCAAGGTCTCCTAATCCGAGAGCAATAAATTTCGGGTTGTGGGGATATCTGAAATCCATAGTGTATCAGTTTCGTCCTCAAACTGAATCTGATTTGAAAGATGCCATCAGAACCGAGATTCAGAAGATTCCTATTGCCATCTGCCTCGTGGAAAGTCTCATCATGTGTGAAGGAGGTCATGTGGAAATTTTGTGAAACACAATAAAATGCTTTATTTTATACTGCTTCTCTGTCCTTATTTGTTGTCCTCACTTTTAGCCTATCTACCGCCGGAGATTTTCATGCTACAGTTGCCGTTTCAACGCTGTATAAGGTTTTTTACTATGGAGATCACATTCCAATACAAAAAACTGGGTGTTGCCATTTGATTTTTTCGAAATTGTTTCACTGTAGCCGTAACTGTTTAAGTGACACTGTTGTTTTCCATATCATTCTTGAGCGCATACCTCAAAATACCTTTTGCAAAAATTTCATTCAGTTTCTGTGAATGGTATGATAGTTAGGGGCCCAAATCTCAAATGTCGGGATAGATTTTTTATAATCACCCTGTATGTTATGTAAGCAAAGAATCTCAAAAATGACAGCGCGGCAGCCTTGCAAGGATCTACTGATAACTAACATCAATTTTACTGATTTAAAACTCCTTCCTTCCATAAAATGTTACTTTAATTTTTTCCACTGATAATTCAGCTTTAAATAGCATGTAAATTACGATGGCGGATCTAAGGGGGGGGGGGGCGATGGGGCGATCGCTCAATGAAGGATCTGCAGAACGACATTAGATGCGCGCACGGAATAGTTGTTGGTGCTAAACTGGAGACCGGCGTGTCACGGCCTGGCACAGGCCGAGTCGACACTAAGTCCACGAGACTCGGACTGGGTAAGGTTTTCTCTTATTTTGAATCGGGTTGTGTTCTGATCTTGCTTTTTTGCAGATTCGGGCTGGGACCGACTTCTTTTTCTTCCAGACCAAGCCTGGTCTGGATTTCATTTTTCCTAGAAGTTTGCATTGAACAAAATTTCCAGGTCGTGGCTCGGCCCAAAATAAAAGCTAAATATTCGATATGTCTCTTATCTAGATAGTATGTTATACTGGCCCGACAGCGACCCGTCCACTCCTCTAAATTCTTTCCCACGAACTCAAGTTTGGTTGAAAACTTTCTTACTTGTTAGTCATAAAAATTACTAAACAGAGAAAACGCGAATTTCATCAGATAGTCTCAAATAAGGCAAAACTTTATTAAGGAAGCGTGAATTTCGCCAGAGTGTTGCGAAAAAACACGAATTTCATCAAAAGGTCACAAAAATCCCTCAAATTTTGTGAAAGGAGCACGGAGAAAACGTGAATGTATTTCTTCAAAGGACCACGTTCACGGATAAAAGCGAATTTCGTTGAAGGATCGCGGAAAACGCAAATTTCGTCAATGGATCGCGAACAAAACTGGGTCAACCATTCTCACAGGATGTAATTTACTCAAATACGAAATGTATGACAATCTGCCTCAATGCGCTAAGCGCAGCTAAAAAAGTAAAAGTCAACCCGGCCAATTGTAAAATATAGTTGTTAACCGGACCCAGACCCGAATCGAAGCAAAAAAATCAGAAATTAACTTGACCCGCAGCAAACCGGATCCAAACGCGACCCACAACAAAAAGTAAAAATTAAACCGATCAGCAGCAAAAAACAGAAGACAACCGGAAATCAAATTTTGCGAAATGATCGCGGAGGAAACACGAAGTTTTTCAAAGGATCGTGAAACAGACCTACATTTCGTCCAAAGACTGCAAAAAAGAACGAAAATTTTATCAAAGGACTCACCCCAATCAAAATTTAGTCAACCCGAACCCTTCTCGCAACAGTAAAAACCAAATCCTAAACTGCCCCAAATAAGAATTGTATATCAATCTGCCCCAGATGCGCTAAGCGCAGCTTAAATGTAAAAGTCAACCTGACCAACAACAAAATGTAGCAGTGGACCGGACCCAAACCCGACCTAGAAGCAAAAAATCAGAAATTAACTCTAACTGCAGCAAAGAGTAGAAGTCAACCGGACCCAAACACGATCCAAGTGGAAATTAACCCGACAAAGAGCAAAAAATGGAAGCCAACCGGACCCAAACCCGACCCACAGCAAAAAAATAGGCGAAACACGACCCGCATTAAAAAATAAGCTCCAGCCCGCGCATCAGATTGGAGTTTCCAAATTTCTAAAATCGCCCCCCCCCCCCTTCTTGAGGACTCTCCAGATCCGCCCTTGGTAAATTAAGCACATATATTATATCTGTAGATAATTTGCTATATATTGGTGTTACGTATTCAGATATCTGAACTTTTCGATAGCGTGTTATCTCTAATTGAGATGATATGCTTTAATTCAGAATTAATTAGATTATTAAATTAAAAATAGTTAATAAAATTATGCAATCCTTGATTTATCCTTTCAATCGATTACTATTTTTCCGATCTCCCGTTAATATTTACATCTATTTATTTTACACTTTTTCTTCTTTCCTTTGTCTGCATAATTTCGTTCTACACTAATTGCCTCTGTCTACTTCCTATGATCTGCTTGCCGTAGCATTCATTTTATCATAGTTGCATCTCCTATGAATTTCTTTTCTCCATAAAAAAGGAATTCGTGCAAGAAGTGTTACCAAAAAAAAAAAAAAAAAAAAAAAAAAAAAGCATCCCTTGAGGATGTAGTAAGTATTATTTTGATCAGAGGATGTCATAATTAAAAATTAAAAATAACTAGCAATAACTTTTCGGCATGGATGTTTAAAATATCTTCTGTTATTTTACCGTGTTTCTTTCATTTACCTAGTAGATCGGGAGGCGATAACACAGACAATCACCTCATCGAGTTCTCGGATAAAAATCTAAGATCAGTTAAATATCGATTAGCATATTAAAACGCAATCGGTCTGCCAAATCACATCTTGGTGGAAAATACCTAAAAACATCATTTTATCGATTGACTCATAGGTTTACCATTATGTTTTCCTGCTCCCAATCCTCCATATTTTCATGTTTTTGGGTACAGAAAAGCACAATAGTAAGCCTACGAGTCAACAAAAATCGGGTTTCTAAATATTTTCCATCAAGATATGACATGGCAGACCAATTGCGTTTTAATATATGCGAATCGAGAAACTAATCCTAGATTTTTTTTTTCCCCCTAGATATATTTTTATAATTGAAAGTAAAATAAAATCTATAGTCTGTATAATTTATGTATTTTTTCGGGAAAATGTGTCACAATTTTATTATGTAAATCTTTTTTTTTTTTTTTTTTTTCTTTGAAAACTTTCGTTTTTTTCTGATGAAAAATACTTGTTTTTTCTTTGAAAATTTCCAATTTTTCCTGATACTTAACTGGAAAAAAACAGTCCTCCCCCCTCTCTCTCTCTTTCTTTCTCTGTTCTGCCACCATCCTAAAATCCGACACCCTGACCCTGGAGACAACTCTAAAATTATAAGACTGGTAATACCATTTACCGAAATATAATGAGAAAGAATAGCTATGGAAAAGTAAAGAAATTTGTTTGAAAAAACGCTCTAAAATTTTACCTTTTTTTTTTTTTTTTTTTTTTTTATACCCAAGGGATCTCAAAGTGATATTAATATGAACTCAAGAAAAAGATGGGATAAAGTGATATTGGAATGTTTGGCCTTGAGGTCTGCACGCGCCGAAATTTTCATATCCGAACCCGGCCCTAATGAAAAAAATATTGGCTCGACCCGTCCCGTTATAAAAATTAAAATTCCGGCCCGTAGAAAAAAATTTAAAGGCCCAGTCCGATATGCTAGCTAAATACACGGCCCCGGAAAAAGTTAAAATTTCGACCCGAACTAGGCTTGGTCCGAGTGAATTTCTACAGAACATTGTTTTATAACTCTTACGGTAGAGTTCTGCCTAAAAAACTTATCTTTGTCTTATTTTCCACATTTTCATAATCTTTTTTTATGCAAAAATGTCGTAGGTTGCGATATTTACGTTTCTAATGAACCATTGTTTGTTGTATGTAAATGTTTCAGTTATCATTGATACTATTAATCTATATTCCATGTAATAGAGACTTAAAAATCTAAAAAATAGTATATGGTAAAAGTAAAATCTTCTAAGACGGAATCGCATTGGAAAGAAAAAATATGTTATAGACAAGCTCCCTTCTTAGTAGGTGAAAATGTATAATTGTTTTTTTTTCCTCACGTGTTATTGTAGCCATTTTGAATGGATGACCAATTTAAAACAAGTTTTAAAGAAATTTCTATTTTCATTTTAAAAGAAAATTCCATCATAGGCAGATTATTTTTCATGCATTTAACTAATTTAATAAGCATAGAAATCTACGGTTCTTTTAAAAGAATACATTTTAATATTTAATTGTAGAATAATGACAATTTCAAAGCATAAGCCTTTTTTGCAAATATTTTTTGGACCAAGACAAATTTTACTGATTTTTGAACAGACTTGGCCACATCGAGAAAATGATTTTCATACGGGATGATTCAACCTAGATGGAATAGCTTGGCCCCTGAAGATTATTAGGAAGAATGATATCAGTCCCGTCTTCGCACGGGAAAAATAAGTTAGCCCCGACCTCGCCCGGTCCTTCAGTAAAAAAGACCCGAGCCCGGCCCAGAATGATAGTGACTAGGCCCGACCCGGCCCGAGTCATCAGAAAAAGTAAATCCCGGGCCCGGCCCGTGCAGATCTCTAGTTTGGACTAATCTGTCATTTTATTGGATGTAAAAAATATCATTGAGTGAGTAGATAAATATTTTGGGTTGTTTTATGGATAGGTCATTATTCTGGTCTGTACAGATTCAAAAGGGAAATGTTTTGTCGTACGTTGCTGCTATCCAGACTACCATTAGCATTTTCAGCTATCTTAAATAATCTTTTACATTGTTAGTAGTGTTTCTTTCGTACTTAAGTCCTGTGATCCGAACGTTAGCCAATTAAATCCTTAAAAGCGATGTTTGAGTTCAACGGTTGAGCGGATGAAGGATGATTCATCCCAACTCTATGACGTGACGTGTGTTGGTCTCACTTGATGTACGGCATTTGATTATTGTTCGTTGTAATCTAGCTAGTATTTGATGCGCTCTTTTTTGTTTTCAGATTTTTTTTTTACGCTTTCAAAAAACAATTTTCCCGTAAAGATTTCACCTTTTCTTGACTTAAGTTGATGGTTTAATCATGCTGAAAGTTTGTGCGGTATTGGATTTTGTTTTCATTTACTACTTTAGGATTTTTTTAATTAACCGTGTAAAATGAGTTATATTGGTTATACGCGTATTAATTATGATTATAGTTTACTTTCGTTAGATTATTTGTATACTTGTACAAAGAAATTATTATTTATTTACAATAGGTGCCGAATTTTCGGTAATTGCAGCGATTTTTTTCCTCCTACACAATTTTCAATAAATTCAATTTAGTTATCTTTAAGAGAAAAAAGTATTGGATTCGTAAACATTTTCGACTTCCGGTTTTCGACGGATTTACGCGTTTTAGGGGTCATAGATACCAAAAACCATATTTTTACAAAATGTGTGTCTATATGTATGTGACACAAATTTTGTGGACGCTCTATCTCAAGAACTAATGCGCGGAATTTAATAAAAATTTATATTCAGTTAGTCTCTGATATAAATTAGTGCTTAGTTTTTGGTGAAAATTGCTCAATAGATGGCGCTGATATGCAGCATTTTTCACGATTTCCGCAATAGCTGTATCTCTAGAACAAAAAAAAGCAAAAATTTTCATCAAACTTCAAATTCAGTTAGTCCATGACATGAATTAACATTTTCTACATTTTGGTGTAAATCGCTCAACAGGTGGCGCTGCTATGCAGCATTTTTCATAATTTCCGCAATAGTTCAATCTCCAGAACTAATGTACGGATTTTCTTCAAACTTCAGATTCAGTTAGCACTTCACACGAATTGATGTTTTCTACTTTTTAGCGTAAATAGATCAAAAGATAGCATTGCTGTGTTGCATTTTTTGCGATTTCCGCGATAACTCTAGAAGTAATGCACGGATTTTCTGAAAACTTCAGATTCAGTTATTCTTTAAAATGACTAGGTGTTGCTTACGTTTTCATGTAAATCGCCCAACAGGTCGTACTGCTATGCTGTATTTTTCACGATAAACTCCAGATTCAGTTAGTTGTTGACATAAGTTGTTGCAAATCAGATTTCCGTGTAAATGAGCCAACAAGTTACGCTGCTATACTGCATTTTGGCATAGATTGCCATTTAATTTTGGCATTGTGACAACGAATTTTGAAATATTAACATAGATGAAATAGAAGAAAGTTTTGGGATTGCCACACCCGACTAGTTTTATTATTATTATTATTAAGAAATGTGCGAGTTTTTGTTTAATCAGTAATATAGACACTTAGATAAAGAATACACTCAATCAGACATACTTAAACATATTTGAAAAATAAAAACTCTTCATTTTTGAAAATGTTAAACAAAAGTTATTCAATTTTTGGGGTAATATTTATATGAAATAACATTTTCGTCAGTATTTCTATAATTATGACAAAAGAATATAAATTTCATATTTTTGTATCCAATTTCTCTAGTCGAGTACCGCAGTGGAGTGGTTAAAAGCTGATAAGTCATGAGGTCAGATGACGGATTTAAATCCCCTCAAATGAGCCTGTTCTCAACTCTTATTTACCGCTAATACATTCTGTTACTTGTAATAATTTTATTTATTCAAAAGTTAAATTTTCATTTTCGAATTTCTCTTGATTAAAAGCAACGGTGTCAATTATCAAAATCGCCTCTTTTTATTCGGACAATAATCGTGTACTGCTCATCTCATTTTATATGAGTTGGATCAGTGAATAATTTGTTTGAATAATGCTATTCCGACCTTGTGAAGCAATTTCATTGATGACGACGATGATGTTTGATCACCTGTTATGTTTATAGTTTGCTATTTAGCGGAAGCTTTTTCAGGCTTTGTTTAAAATGATTCATCCCTTAAGAACCCATTCGGAATGCCCTAAAATTTTATTTTAAGGGTAAAAGTATAGAAATTATTAACTTAATTTCCTTTATCAATTTCAAACTTTTTCGGTTTTGCGATTTTCTTAAGGATTTTATAAGAACTTGAATTGGAAATTTTTAATTTTTACCTTGAATCTGTATGTTAATTTCTAATAATTATTTCCTTTTAGACGATTTGCTAAATCCATTTTGATGTTTTAAAAGTGCATATGTTATAGGAAATATTGTTATGAAATCAAATATCGCTTTTTTTTAATGCATATGTGTATGTTATGCATTTTTTAAGCAAAGAATACGTCACAAAAATAGTAAGGTTTTTCAAAATTGATACATTGACAGGTATATATGGATTTTTCTTCGCCGCTAATCTTGTTGTGGGTTAAAATTTTCTAAAAAAAATTATGTTTTAATAATTTATGCATTTTTTTAAATTATTATTAATTTGCATTTATTTTCAAATTATTTTTTTTCTGTAAATTTTTGTGACTAAATACATCCACATAATCATTTAACACTGAAAGGCTTACAGGAGATTTTACAAAACTTATAAAATGAAATTCCTCTATTACATTGTTCTATCCGAAATTGAAATATTTTTTTTACTGTAACAAACTATTGACCATTGTAAAATTGTTAATTATTTAAAAATAAACGCTTTTCATACTCGCAGTTTAAATCCAGTCCTTAAAATGCATAATTCTTTTGACCAAAGCCGTGTATACTTCATAGGCGGCTTTGCTTTTAAGTAGTTCCATACAATTATCTTAGAAAACGGTAAAAACCACGAAACAATAAATTTCAGTTAACTAAAAAGAAAAAATATGTATATATGAATGTGCATTTTGTTAATATTTCGATTATGTCGCATAAATAATGCTTCTTGCACGATATTCTTATGTATCATTTTTCTGAGTTTTTCTTCACCCCCTCTTTCTCTCGCGATGGTGTTTGTGGAAAAGAGATTCTGCACTTTCATCGTTACATGCATTATATGTTTTCCACTTTTTTAACAGGAAAATATATAATGCATGTAAACGACGAATAGTTTGTTCTTGCTCTGTTGCTTGGATACGCCCGTTCGTTGTAATGCAAGCGGTGCGACCTTGTTTTCTATTAGCATCCCATCTGCATATAAACGCAAAGCTGCTATTAAAGTACTTTGAAGTTAATTGTTTTACTTACGGTTCATAGCATTCAGTACAGCATTTTTAATCACTTTTATGCTAGTGTTAATTGCTTGATAAGATTCGGTTCTTCATTTTTATATTTATCGGATTTATTGTTTCTGCACATCGGAATAATTCCAGTTGTTGAATTATATGTTATTGGGTTGTTTTTTGAACTGAAATTGTTTCATGCTATCGTGTTTCTTTGCTACTACTTTGCATTTTTCTCTCTTTTTACTTTTTACCTTGGTATATTCTTTCATCCTATGAATCAAAAACAAAAAGAAAAAATATTTTTATATGCATAAATCCAGTGGAACAATTTTCCCCTTTATCGATCGCGTAATCATATGTTAACCTTGGAAAAAATTTAAAAGCAAGATTTTACTCGTTTACTAATATAATAATTGAAATTTTAATTTCATTATTAAAAAATGAACATCGATACGTACGTAGTATGTCTTTTTAAAATGTGTACTTAACCCTTTATCTACCGAATTATTTATCAAGAAATGGCTTCATATCAATAATTGTCAAGAATTTTTAAATAATGGTAATGTGAAATTTAGAAGTTTTTTCTTTAAAACTGATTAAATATATCGGTATTTATAATTTTTTTGTAAAATATTTTCACAAATAATCAAATTAATTAACCAAAAATACTCTTTTGGAAATATTAAAATTCTTATAAAAGCAATATATTTAAATGCATTATGATCCACTCTGTAAATGAAAAGGCTTTTATCGTCGAAAATATTTCATATTTTTTTCAAAGAAAAAAAAAGATATACCTAATGAAAATGATTAAGAAAATTACCTCTTTTTTAAAATATTTAACTTCGACTGTTTTTCTGTTTTATCTAAATTAAATCGAATAAAGTGTATTGTGTGGTTAGAAAAGGAACTTTTATTAATAGACTGATTAAATGCGTTTTTTAAATTTTCCACAATGGCACTTATAAGTACCGTCAATAGATAAAGGGTTAAAATATGTTTTTAAGGAATAACTTTTAAAATCTTTACATTTGCAAAATTTCAAAATGTGTTGCCTTGAAAAAAAAAAAAAAAAAAAAAAAAAAAAACTTAAGGAAAATAACTGAGCAATCGGTAAAAAATTAAATATATTTCTTAACTTTTCAAAAATTCTCTTATGTAAAATGTTTTTAAAACAAAAACTGTACCAGTAAAATTGTACCTGCAATAGAGTTAAACGCAAGATCACACTAAAACATGCCAGCGGGCTGTGAAACTGCAATAATGAAATATTTAAACATTAGAAATTGAATTTAAAAAAAAAAAAAATGTAATAGTATATTGAATGTAATACATTACTTTAAAAATATTCTATTGCCGATTAATTAGTAATTATTTAATAATTTAAATATTGATTAAATTGTGATTATCCGTTAAGAAAACAGTTTAGAAATCCCGAATAGATTGCAATAGTTTTTCCCTCACAGTAAAGATGTTTACTTTTCGTGCGCGTGCATATTGAGATCGTATCTCTCCAGTGATGAGAGAGACGTTATTTTTGCAGAAAGAATTTCTACAGGCCGTACAACAACTCACTATCTTTTTTCTTAACAGCGTTCTAATATATTTATATCTGAATATGTTTATTAAATGTTGGTAATGTAATTTATTTAATTCACTGATTCGTGCATACTTGGTGAACCAGACAAAAACAAAATAATAACAAATGCTTTTTTCTTCTTCCTTTCCTATCAAAGTGAGGAAAATTCTGTAATCGAGATCCACGTCAAAATAATTTATAATATCGGATTTTTTTAGAATATTCTACAGTTATAATTCTATCATCCGATTCAAAACGTATGTGAAAATATAGGTACAGATTCATGATCGGCACTCACCACGTAGCGACTATTTTTGGTGACTAACTTTTGGCGAAGTCGCCATCCTTTGATGAAATTCGGGTTTTTATAGCGATTCTTTTGCAAAATTTGCGTCCCTTTTTTCTTTCTTTTTTTCCGTAAAACTTTTGTGAAAATCGTGCCTCTTTCGCGATCCTTTGACGAATTTGCAGGGGTTTATGCTATCTTTTGGTAAAATGTTCGTTATTTTATTATTTTTCTCCCCCTCTGGAATCTGTTGACGAAATTCGTGTCGTTTCACCAATACGTTTTTTCTACATTCCTTCGATAAAATAAATTTTATATCATGATACTTTGATGATTTTTTTCCCTCGAGATTTTTTTGACGAAATTCGTGTTTTTCCCCTGATCTTTTGACGAAGTTGATTTTTCTGGAAAGATTACCAAAGTTGCATTTCCCCACGATTCTTTGACTATGGACTCCCCCCCCCCCTCTCAATTCTTTAACAAAATTAGTTTTTATTTTTGTAATTATTCATTGATGGAATTCACGTTTTCTCCCTGATCCTTTCACGAAATAAGCGATTTTTCTGAGAAGATTGGAGAAATTTGCGTTTTTTCCGCGATCTGTTGACGAAATTCGCACTTTTTTCTTCTGAAAAAAAAAAATCGCCAATTTTTTGTTTAGGATATATTTTTCCCAACGTTTGTGTCCAAATTTTTGGAACTGAATGTCTCGAATTTTTCGAACAGAATCATCCCTATAATAATCTAAGATTTTTTTTTTTTTTTTTTTTTTTTTTTAATAATAATTTTTCTTGTTTGTTTTTCAAAAACAAATATTTGAATTCTATTTTGATATATATATGCAAAATAATCTCACTCATTCACATATTTTTAATATGTGCTCTTCTATGACAAAATAAAAAATGAGATACTATTTTCTTGATATTCCCCGCTACTATAATTACTTACTTTATTCTTATAGATACATGTTTAACCTCTATCTTACCCGACTTTATCTTCTGACTGTAGCTGATCATTGCTTAATATCCGTATTATACTTAATTTATATTTAAAAAAAAATATGTGATTAAATAAAATATACGCATTTGATGTAATTAGTCTGTGTTTATTTTGTACATGTATCGTTTATTTTTTGAGCAAAAGTTCGAAACAGATTTCTTTTTACCAATATAAAAAGGCCGCAAAATGCTAAAAATCCGCTAAAAATTCAGAAATGGCTGTAAATAAATTTTATTGAAACGAAAACAAATCTTACTGTATTGGGTTAAAAGAAAGAAACCGTATTCCTTCAACTAATGTGGAAAAATCGATTTAAAACATAAAAAAATGCTAAAAATTGCATGAAAAGTTAAATAAAAATTAATCAAAAATAAAAAAAATCGGGCATCGAGATGCAAAACTTCAAATTGTACTACCTTCCCTTGAAAATTTTTAACGCTATGTGCAGCAGTCTGTTCAGAATACCGTTGATATATTCTCACGCGTACACACAAACTTCTTTCCTTGTTATTATAGTCATTAAATAACTTTCGTTTTAAAATTACCCTTTTGGGGTGGAGTTATGGAGCTGGTACTGATTTAAAAAATCTCGTTAATTGTTGACATTGAAAAATTGTTGATCCTGAGAAATGGGAAATAACTTGGTACTTTTGAAAAAGAGTATGAACCTTATATAAAATGCATATATTTAATTTATTGATAAAATTAGGCATGTAAAACGATTAAAACTTTATTTAGCGATTAGTTTCATAATTGTAATTTTTTCTCTTTTCTTTTTTTCAGAAATAAGGCCATTGCAGATTACTTGGCATCAAGCGGGTATGTGGATGCCCTGGAGGCATTCAAGAAAGAATCAGATATGGTAAGAACGTATTTTATTTCCAACTACTAACTTCAAAGAGACAAAATTGTACAATATAACTTTTAAAAATATGTTTACTCATGCATAACTTCTAAACAAATGTTCTGATTTTGGATAGCTTTTTTTTGTTTGTTTGTTTGAAAAAGTTTGTTTTTTAAGTAATCCCGTGAAATTTTTATAATAATCTTAAAATACGATTTTTGTCCTTTCTGCAAGCTCTAGCTTTTATAAAAATAGATAAATTGCCATAAAATTTAGGTATTTTGATAAGGTATGATCCTTCGGGGGGGGGGGGGGGACAAAAAGAAAAAGAGAACCATGGTATTTTATGCGAAAATTTTGTATAGAAATGAGCTGTACCATTCGATACGGAATATCGCGTCTATTTTCTGAATATATATAGGGGTCGTCTGCATATTAAAAAATGTATCAACTTTGAATTTTCTAATACCCATTTTTAATATATCTTATTTGAATTCTTTGTATCAAGGCAACCAGGGAAAAAAAAATTAGTTCAGAAAGGCATGCCGGATTAGATAAGGTTTACTGTATCCCATTGGGCGGGGGGGGGGGGGGGGAGATTATTCGGATGATTTTTTGATTAAGGTATAAATTAGTGTTTAACTTTGATTTAACATTTTTTGCATCCTCAAACTTTGACCTCTTCTAACTCCATAAAGATTTAAGAAAAGGTATGCTAACTATAATTTTGGTTGGACTGCTGTGGTCTAAAAATCTCAGTATGGTGTCAAAGCCAAAAGTGTAGGTTACCATAAAAAATTCAACGTTTGTGCAATTTTTTAAAATCTAGACATAATTTCCTGTCTAGACATAATTTCCTGCTCCTCTTGCATTTTTATATGATAATTTAGTGATTTTTTGTGACCCACAGAGGTGATTAACGAAATTCGTGAATTTTTTTTCCACATATGACTGTGTAAATTAGTTGCTTTTCCCACATCCGATTGAGGAATTCCGCAATTTTTTCCAGCACCAATTGGCAAAATTAGCAAATTCGGAACTGTCGAGAGTACTATCGTCTCCGCGAGTCACAACTCACCGCGATTCACAGGTTGTGCACCCCTACGCCTATACCATACCATCGTGTTATACAATCTAACGTAATATATTATGAGAATTGTTAAAGTAATCATCAGCGTCAGTCAGGGATGTTGTCGTAAAAACAACAGAATACGCTCTAAGCAGAGGGTATACGCTCAAGGCAGAGGGTATACTCTAGAGTGTGTATACGATAACTTTCTTGAGAACAGGGATGCCACTTTTCCGCCAAATGGCGGATTTCCGCTTTTTTTTTAATTTTTAAGAATTCGCGATTTTTGTTAAGCGATCACGAAATAAAATAATGATTTTCATCGAACGATCACGAAATAAAATAAGGAATTTTCGTCAATTGATTACGAAATTACACAACAATTTTCGTCAAACGATCGTGAAATACAACAGCTTTTTTCTTCAAGTGATCGCGAAATATAACAGCGATTTTCGTCAAACGATCGTGAAATACAACAGCTTTTTTCTTCAAGTGATCGCGAAATATAACGGCGATTTTTGTCAAAAGACCGCAAAATAAAACGGCTATTTTCATCAAACGGTCGCGATATAAAACAGCATTTTTCGTCAAATGATCGCAATGTGAAAGGCGATTTTCGTCAAACGATCGCGATGTAAAACGACGATTTGCGGAAAACGTTCGCGCAATAAACGGCGATTTTCTTCAAACGATCACGGTGCAAAACAGCGATTTGCGTCAAACGACCGCGAAATAAAATGTCGATTTTTTCTCAGATGATGTCGAAATAAAAGGGCGATTTTCGTCAAACGATCGCAAAATAAAACGGCGATTTTCGTCAAACGAATGTGAAATACAGCAGCTTTTTTCGTCAAGTGATCGCGAAATATAAGTGATTTTCATTAAAAGATCGTAAAATATAACAGCGATTTTCATTAAAAATTCATTAGCGATTTTTGTCAAAAGACCGCAAAATAAAATGGCTATTTTTATCAAACAGTCGCGATATAAAACAGTAATTTTCATCAAACGATCGTGAAGCGAAACGGTGATTTTCGTCAAACGATCGCGATGTGAACGGCGATTTTCTTCAAACGATCGCGATGTAAGCGGCGATTTTCGTCAAACGATCGCGATGTAAAACGGCGATTTGCGTCAAACGATAGCGAAATAAAACGGCGATTTGCGTCAAACGATCGCGATGTAAAACGGCGATTTTCTTCAAACGATCAGGACACAAAGCGGCGAATTGCGTCAAACGACCGCGAAATAAAACGGCGATTTTCGTCAAACGATCGCGAAATAAAACGGCGATTTTCGTCGAACGATCATGAAATAAAACGGCTATTTTCGTCAAATGAAAAAAAAACCTTGCAAATTTTTGTTATCTACGCCTGGAATAATCATCGAATCTATTGCTAGGTTATTTAAATTAATTTAAAATGATGCGATGCTTAAAATTCATCACTGAATCTGTTGCTGGGTTAGCTTAATTGATGTAAAATACTGTGAGCTAAAGAAAAATCATTTTTATTTACTCTTATAAATTAAAAGTTTACAAAAAAAAAGCTGTAATTCATTTTTTATTTTATTATAAACAATATAGTTAACAAAATTCACGCATAAATATTGTGAAAAATGTCATAAATTTTACTTTACGCATAATTTCCTCTTTTTTGCAATTTTCTAAGTGGCATCCCTGTGAGAAACAGACGATATACGGTGTTCCTTTAAAAAATCCAGAAGGTATACGGCGTATACCCTGCACTACATCCTTGGTGTCAGTCAAAGTAAAGAACAAAATATATTATTATACGCTATGAGTTTTGTTGCATCTGTCAACAAAATGACTAAATAGAAAAAATAATAATAATAAAGCTATTGAAAAATATTTGACAATCACTTTTATTTGAAACATTTCCGCAAATATCACACCCATGCACTCAGAAACATGTGCTTTTTCATTCCTTATCATATTGTTTCACAGGGCTGCAATAAATTTATCTTCTTTTCTTCAGAAACTGTGATTTTTAATGATCTTTTACTTTGACACTTCCTAGTAGGGAAAAAAACGCTCTTTGAAAAAATCACCGATTTCTTAAATTTGTCAGTGGGAAAAAAGCCACGAATTTCATCGATGTATGACAGAAAAAATCGTTAATTTTTCCAATTGGTGTTTGGAGGAAAATGCAAAGACAGCTGTTTATTATTATTATTATTATTATTATTATATCAATGAAATGATCGCGAAATTCACTAATCGGTTGTTGATGAAAATCGCAATTTTGTCAGTCAGTCGTGCCAAATAATAAAGAAAGCTCCGCCAATTTCTGCAATCAGCCGGAAAAAAAAAAATTGTGAACAATTTCAGAAATTAATCGCGGATTTTGTCGAGATCGTGTAAAGAACCAGCACAATTTGTCAATCAAGTTTAGAAATTAATGTCAATTTTCGTCTGACAATCGTGAAATAGAATGGCGAATAGTGTCGAGCAATCGCGGAATAAAATGGCGAATTGCGGTCGGGCGATCGCGGAATAAGAGAGCGAATTTCATGGAACGATTGTGAAATAAAATGGCGGTTTTTGTCAACCGCTGGAGAAAGATCGCGGATTTAGTCGAACTAGCCCAGAAAAATTTCGTGAGTTTCTTCAAGTGATCAGTAAAAAAAAAAACGAAATTTGTTTTCAAACAAGTGCAGAAATTGCGAATTTCGTCAAAGGATCACGGTATAAAGCTGCAAATTTTGCAAAAGGACTGTGGAGAAAAGTAATGAATTTCGCCTAGAAAATGACAATTTTCTTGGTTGGTTTTGAAAAAAGTCGTAAATTTGAATTTTCTGTACATATAAAAATGAAGTTGGGTATTTAATATTAATGTTATTTGTCCCTTATTAGAGTACATGGAAATCAAATTGAACATTTGGGTAAAAAAACAAAAAAAAATTAGTGTAGTATAAAGCGGCAAATATTGGCAGATAGTCATTTTTCAAATCAACTATGAAAATGCAATGCAGTAGATTTTTTCAAATCCGCACAGCTTGGGACCGGAGGTTGTCCAGATTTTAGAATTTTGGATTTCTGGTCATTGCTTTGTTTGCATTTTTTAAACAGCAATTTGAATGTAATTTATAATGCAATCAAAATTATAATGAATGCTTACAACACAATTAAATATTAAAAAAATTAAGTAATAAATTAAAATAATAAAATTTAGATATTTTTTTAAATGATTAAAACATTAAAAGCAAAGGTCAAGTAAATAATCAATAATGTATAATTAAATATTCATTATAAAGATTCGATGCATTTTTCTAAATTATTCACTGAAACTTGCCTCATAAAGGTGTATTACTAATTTGCATCAAAATCATAAAAAAAGTTTTATTTCAGGTTTAGTCATGCTTAATAGTAAAAAGCTTTATTAATACATGAATATATTTGGCAAAGAGATTGTGATAACCAGTGATATTAGCTAGGGATGCAATGGATATCTGGCAAACATACTGCATCTGGCTGATCTGGCCAATATGCCAGATGGTAGTAGCCAGACGTTATGATTATCCGGCAGTACATCCGGCCATTAAACTATAAAACTACATTATGCATTTATTATTTTAACTTTTAGTTAAAATTTCTAGATTACAAAGTAGATAATTTAATTTAGTAATAAACAATGCATTTTTTTTTATTATTATTTTAAAACTATTTATATTTATGGCATTGCATTCCTAAGCATGCAAACAACGATACTGTTACTCAGGGGTGATTCTCGTCCGAAAATTTAAGGCATTCTCTTCCGAAAATTTGAAATTGGGTTATCATTTCCTCTTAGTTGCTAACTTGTACGGTTTTTCGCGCGGAAAAAACAATCGCGGAGGAGTGCAAATTTCGTGAAAGGATCGACGGAAAAGCACTCATTTCGTCAATATTTCGTGGAAAAACGACGATTTCGTCAATGTTTTTGTCAACGAACTTTATCAAAAGATCGCTGAAAAACGCGAATTTCCCGTGCGGATCGCGGAAAAAACGACTATTTCACCAAATATCGCAGATAAAATGCTGATTTAATCTGGAGACCGCGGGAAAACGTCGATTTCGTCTAAATATTGCGGATATAACGCCGATTTTGTTAAAAGATCACGGGAAAAAACGCCGATTTCATCAAAAGATCCCGGACAAATCACATCAGAAATGTCGATTTCGTCAAAAGATCGCGGGGATAAAACGCCGTTTTTGAGGAATTATCACGAAAAAATACAAATTTTGTCTAAAGATCGTCAAAAAACGCCTATTTCATTAAAAAAGAAAAAAAAAAAAAATCACGAAAAAGCGCCGATTTTGTCAAAAGATCGCGGAAAAACCGCCGATTTCGACAAAAGATAGCAATAAATCGCTGATTTCGTTTGAAGATCGTGGATCTCCCCCCCCCCTCAATAAAACGCAATTAAAAATGGAAAAACACAGAATGGCTTATTAAAAGAAGAAAATTGTCATTTTCCTGCATATTAGTTGCGAGAAAAAAAAGTTTTCTGTTCAAACAACACAAAATTTGTTTTTATAAAGTAAAGTGATGTATAGAATGAAATTCCAGAGAGAAAAAAAAAACAATGTGAAAAAAACATTGTTACTGCTAAACCATTTATCATATACTATTATAACTAATGATTTAAAAATAATGTAATATTAGCATTAACAGGACTGGGGAAACATTTTTATTTGCCAGTGGTAAGTGGATTTTTCGGTATTTTTTGAAAAACTGTAGGCTAAAGAGATAGATATTGTTAACATACAAATTATTACAATGTAAGCATGTTTCTTACAAGGCAGGTCTCCATACTGTGCATACTCAGAATATTTTGAAAAAATTACTAATTAAACTACTCATGTATGTAATAAAGGATCAGTCAAATTTAGCGGTGGAATTACGGTATAAAGTCTGTAAAAAAAAAAAAAAAAAAAAAAAAAAAAAAGAAATGTTTTTGAATGTTTGGCATGAAAAAAGTGAAGCATCACACGATTTGGCGAGCAGCACTTTTCCTCTCCAAACGATTTTAATTAACTGAAAATTGTTTGTTGATAGATTTTTAGAATGCGTGCAAATACTATTTAAGGAATTTAAGACTTTCCTTGTTAGTTTTATCAGAGTTTCCCCCCAGGTTTAAAAAGGGGTAGGGCGCTACTGTTCTGAAAAGGGCACTTTTTACATTCTTCAGGGCACATTTTTGATTTTTAAGGGCACTTTTATAGAGTTGAATCTAGAACTTGCGGTTCAAAAAATCGTGGGAAAAAAAAGGAATTTCGTCATAAAATCGAGAAAAAAGTCAAACTTCGTCAAAAAAATTGAAAAAAAAGAAAAGAAAGAAAAATTTTGTTAAAAGATCGCGAAAAAACGGCCTATTTTGTTAAAAGATCGCGAGAAACAGCAGATTTTGTTAAAAAAATCGCGAAAAACTGACAATTTTGCTAAACAAAATCGTGAAAAAAGACAAATTTCGAGAAAAAATCGCGAAAAAAAAGGCAAATTTTGTTAAAAGATCCCAAAAAATGGCAAATTTCGAAAAAGAAGCGCGGAAAAAAAAAAAAAAAAAAAAAACTCGTAGTTTGCAATGGGAGTCGGAGGGAGGGGCAGTAACTCCGAGCTTGGAAATTAAAGGAGCCCCAAAATAAAATGTACTACAAACCTCCTTTTTGGCCTGTCTCAAGAAAAAGTTGGGAGGTGGAGGGCATCAAATTCTAATTATGCTTCAGGTGCAATTTTTTCTTCTCACGCCCCTGATTGTGAAGTAGGAAAATCCGCTTTTGGAGCAATAAAAACACAATTATGAGGCAGGAAAATTCGTTTTTATAAAAGAAAAATTCACTTCTGGCATTAACTTTTTTGTGTGTGTGTGCCTATTTGACGAAAATTACATTTTTTCACGATATTTTGATGAAATCTGCCTTTTTTTCGGGATATTTTAACGAATTTTGCGTTTTTTCGCGAATGTTTGGCAAAATTTGCCGTTTTTCGCGAATTTTTTGGCAGAATTTTCCGTTTTATTGTGATTTTTGGACGAAATTTGTCGGGTTTTTGCAAATCTTTTGACGAAATCTGCCGTTTTATTGGGATTTTTTGACGAATGTTGCCGTTTTTTGTGATCTTTTGCCGAAATTTGCCATTTTTCGCGAATCGTTTGACAAAATTTTCCGTTTTATCGCGATTTTTGGACAAAATTGGTCGTTTTTTCACTATTTTTTAAGAAAATCTGCCGTTTTCTCGGAATTTTGTGACGAAATTAACCATTTTTCCGCGAATCTTGCCGGAAATTAGTCGTTATTTCGTGATTTTTTAACGAAACTTGCCGTTTTTTCACGATTTTTTGACTAAATTACGCATTTTGTGGGACTGTAAGAGGTATTTTTCGCATAATTTACGCGCTTATAGCGCGTCCGCATCATCGCTGAAAGGCTGCGTTTTTTCTAATGTGGGGCAAGAAGAGCGCTATTTTTTTGAATGAGCGACAAGAGGGGCGCTAGTTTTTGGATGAGGGGCAAGAGGGGAGCCATTTTTTAAACTAAAGGGCAGGAGGGGCGGAGCGTCCTCCTGAAACCTTCTGGGGGAAACTCTGGTTCTATCTTCTGTTAAGATTTCCTCTGTATTCATATTTCTAAATTTTATAGAAAGAATTATTAAAATGCATTGTAATAGTAATTATTTGTGATGTTACATACCATTTTCATGTAACTATTTTCAATTGTGTGTTGCATCTTGCAAGCTGGTAAGATTTTGTGAAAATTTCCCACCCTGGGAATTAATCTTAAATAATTATAAAAATAATTGTTAATAGATTTTAAAAATATTGAAAAGAAAATATTCTATAAATCCATGTTTAACTTCTTTAAAAAAAATACAAATCCAGATTTAAAAAGAAAACTGTGACCAGACATCTGGCCACAAATTATGCTGAATATCAAATATCCGGCATCCAGCCAAACTGATATCAGTTGCATCTCTAATATTAGCAATACCTTGAATATTTTCAGAAATAATTTTATTCTTCCTTCATGAAAAAGCATGAAATCAGTAATATTAACAAAAATGAGATTGAATATATGTAGAATTAATATAAAAATTAAATAAGTCCAATTTTGTCCTTACATTTGATTTGAAAGTTTCATTGTTTACATCTGTAAATTATGTGTGTAATTGAGGGAGTCTACTATATATTGCGGAAAATACTGTAAAACGTTTTAAAACGTTCGCCAAATGAAATCAAGTACTACTTTCATACAATAGAAAACCATAAAACTGCATTCAGAAAGGAAATTTGCCTCCTCCTACATTGCCTCCTCCAGGAAATCTTTTTCTTTGAATCCTTTTGCAGTTTATTCACAAAAGGATGCAAAGAATCAACAATGGGTCAGGAGATAGAGTTTAGCTCTACTTGACGAAAAGGCTACTCTTTTGTGGTCAGTTTTTTTTTTTTTTTTTAAACCATTAAAAATAAAAAACACTGCATGATCACAAGAAAATAAACTAATACTGATGACATTTGAATGATGTGTCTATTCCTACCTTGTCCGTTCAGTGTGCGATCTGCCTTAGGTATATGTTGAAAGGAAAAGAGAGGGGGGTGTAGGAGGCTAAAACTCCCCCCCCCCTTTTAAAATCAGTGCTTTTTATAACATTATCTGCCACATATCTCGTCCTCTCCCCTATCACTGAAACAAAATTTTGTCTGTGCTATTGATGTTGACCCATTTTTGTGACTGATCCTTATATTATAAAGCTTGTGCATCCTGTAGAAAATATCAGTCAATATATCTCAATGATTGGCTTGTTGTGCATACTGTAAAATTCTCCGCAAAGGATATTTTATATATATACAGTAGACTGCCTCAAATCCGTACTCCTAAAATCCGCAACTCTCTAAAATCCACACATATTTTACGGATGTAAACAATGAAACATTCAGTTCGGATATAGGTGCAAAATTTGTCTTTTATAGTTTTATAGCAATTTCATATATTTTTTAATTTGTAATTTTTGTTAAGATTATTGAATTCATGTTTTTTCATGAAGAAAAAATAATTTATTTCTGAAAAAAAAAAAAAAAAGATATTGCTGATATCATTGGTAATCACAATCTTACCAAATATATTTATGTATTAATCAAGCTTTTTTAGTTATTAAGTCTGGCTAAACCTGAAATAAAGCTTCATTATTTTATGATCTTGATGTGAATTAGTAATGTACTTTTATGAGGAAAGTTTCATTGAATAATTTAGGAAAAACACATTTCATCTTTATAATGAATATTTAATTGTACATTATTGATTGTTAATTTGACCTTTTGCTTTTATCATTTTAAAAACTATCTAAATTTTATTATTTTAGTTTATTACTTATTTTAATATTTTAGCATATTGTAAGCATTCTTTATACCTTTGATTTCATTATTAATTACATTCAAATTACTTTTTAAAAAATGTAAACAAAGCAATCACCAGAAATCCGCAAAATTCTAAAATCCACAAAATCTCTGGTCCCAAGCTATGCGGATTTGAGGGAGTCTACTGTATATACACTATATTGCCATTGATTATTGGACACTTGCGATTTTAGACATTTTACTAAATATCTAGAAAAATACACGAGGAATCATCTCGAAACTCTTAGTGTATAAATATAATAGTATACGCCATACATCGCCGTGAAGATTTTTTACCGAAACTCCATAGGGGACCGTCAACAAATTAAAAAAGAATGAATATATTTTGAATAACCCTGTCAAAACTAATGTAGCAAAAGCGCTCAAACTGTAGATTATGATTGAATGCCTTATTGTAATACGCCTTGTTCATTTTTATGCAAATAGCATGCATACTCGCAGAGTAATTAAGATTTTTATAAAAATGGTCCCATATTTTTCCAATTTTTTCCTTATAATTTTCAGAGTTCTTAATATAATTTTTTTTTTTTTTTTTTTTTTTTTTTCAGAAAATATGACAAACAACATTGCACACAGTACCTTGTAATCAGAATTAAAAAATAATGAAAATTGTGTACAAGATGAGTAGGTTTACTAAATAATTTTTTACTGTGCATGCGTCAACAATATAAAAATTTCATTTGCATATTATGTTAGTTAAATGTATAGAGCAACTTTTGTGAAAGTCACAAAATCATAACTTGAAAATTCTGAAAATAATCGTCAATTGAATTAGTTGAAAATCCGTTATTCTCAAAATGAAGCAAAAACAAGAGGGGTTGTATCCATACATTCATTGATTAGTGTCAATATAGAATACGCAATACGGGATGTACTACTATATTTGGATAAAATCCCTCATTTTTTTGCTTCATTTTGGAAACAACGGATTTTGTCCTTTTTCTATAGACGATTACTTTCAGAATTTTCAAGCTATGCTTTTGAGACTTTTACAAAAGTTGCTCTATACATTTAGCTAACATAATATGCAAATGAAATTTTGATATCTTTGACGCATGCGCAGTAAAAAATTATTTAGTAAACCCCCGGTAGCAGAAAGTGCGTGACGCGCGACGTGCGTCGCAGATTTATTTTTATCCTTGCAGACAAATTTGCCAACTTGGAAAAGAAAAAAAATTATGATTTGGGGGGGGGAAAATTGGACATGACGCGAAAAAAACGACGAATTCCATCCAAAGATCGCGAGAAAAACAGACATATTTACGTCAAAAGACCGCGAAAAACTGCAGATTCCGACAAAAGATCGCGAAAAAATGGCAGATTTCGTCAAAAAATCACGAAAAAATAGTAAATTTTGTTAAAAAAATCGTGAAAAACTTTTAATTTCTTTAAAAAATCGCGTAAGGAATGGTATCTTTCGTCAAAAAAATCTTGAAAAAACGGCATCTTTTGTCAAAAGATCGTAAAAAACGACAGATTTCGTCAAAAGATCGCGAAAAAACGAGAGATTTCATCAATAAGGCATGAAAAAACAATAAATTTCGTTTGAAAAATCACGAAAAAAACGTAAATTTCATCAAAAGATCGTGAAAAAATAATAGATTTCGTCAAAAAAAAGGGTAGATTTCAACAAAAGATCATGAAAAAAATATGTATTTAATCAAAATATCGCAGAAAAACGGCAGATTTTGACAAAAAATCGTGAAAAAAGGCTAATTTCGACAAAAAATCGCGTAAAAATGGAATATTTCGTCAAAAAATATTGAAGAAACGGCAGATTTCGTTACAAGATCGCGAAAAACGACAGATTTCGTTACAAGATCGCGAAAAACGACAGATTTCATAAAAAGATCGCGAAAAACGACAGATTTCATAAAAAAAGATCGCGAAAAACGACAGATTTCATCAAAAGATCGCGAAAAAACGACAGATTTCGCCAAAAGATCGGGAAATAATAGTAAATTCTGTTAAAAAAAATCGTGAAAAACGTCTAATTTCGTCAAAAAATCTTAAAAAAACGGTATCTTTTGTCAAAAGATCGTAAAAAACGACAGATTTCGTCAAAACATCGCGAAAAAACGAGAGATTTCATCAATAAGTTATGAAAAATCAAATTTCGTTTAAAAAATCGCGAAAAAACTGTAAATTTCATCAAAAGATCGCTAAAAATGATAGGTTTCGTAAAAAAAGATCGCAAAAAATGGTAGATTACAATAAAAGATCACGAAACAAAGGCAGTTTTCGTTAAAAAATCGCGAAAATATGGTAAATTTCGTTAAAAAATGCTAATTTCGTCAAAAAATCGCGCAAAAATGGAATATTTCGTTAAAAAATATTGAAAAAAACTGCAGATTTCGTTAGAAGATCGCGAAAAAACGACAGATTTCGTCAAAAGATCGCGAAAAAAGGAAAGATTTCATCAATAAGTTATGAAAAACAACAAATTTCGTTTAAAAAATTGAAAAAATGCTAAATTTCATCAAAAGATCGCGAAAAAACGATATATTTCATCAAAAATAGCAAAACAACGGCAGATTTTGTCAAAAGATCGCGAAAAACAGGCAGATTTCTTGAAAAAATCGTAAATTTCGTTTAAAAAAATGGTGAAAAAAAGGCTAATTACGTTTAATAAAATGGTAAATTTCGTAAAAATATGGCGGAAAAGCTGCATATTTCGTCAAACAATCAACAATAAAATGAAATTTCGTTAAAGGGACACCAAAAAAAAAAAAAAAGTTGCATATTTTTTGTTACAGAATTCTAGTTTTTGCTGCTGCAAAATTGTTTTTCTCTCTCTTTCTCCAAGAACTGATTTTGCTGCCCCCTTTTTTTATGTTCCAAAAAGGATTTTTCTGCATCAGAATTCGTTTTTTGGCTATAACTTAGCACTGCAAATTTTAGTAAAATTTGATACACATCCAGTATATTTATAAAAATTATCATTCGGAATTTTATATTTCTTTTTCATAATATTTACTTCAAGGTTTGAAAAAACCCGGGTTTTTTTGAAAAAGCCCAACCCACTGGGCCCAGTAGTCTAAAACCCGGGTTTTTTTCGGGTTTTTCTGAAAAAACCCGGGTTTTTTCGGGTTTTATCAAAATCTTTTAGAGAACTCTTCAAACTTCTAAATTTTCATATGCATAATATCTAAATTTTTCATTTATCAGTGAAACAAGAGTATAATTTTGCATTAAGTATGGATCAACAATAAAAAGAAATATATAAAAAGGAAAAAAATAAAGTATATTTAAAAAGATATTTTTGTATCTCATGGGACTAGATTACAGTAAGAATGATATATTATGCCAAGTACAACTAAATTTCTTTACATAAATCTTAGATTAGTTAAATAGACTAATAATTTATACAATTTCTTTCATTTACTTCAATCAGAAATCAGTTTAAAACAGCTACATTTATATGTATATATATATATTTATTTTTGTGTTGAAAAAAATATTTTTTTTTCTTTTAAATATAAAAAAAATTAGTTTTAGCATTTGTGATAGTTACATTTATTTATAGAAAATTACGTTACAATTATTTGTTTTAAAAATTGTCATTGTCAGAATTAAGACTTTTTTTTTTTAATTCTTTGGAGAGGAAGGGGGGGTGTTAAACTTTACAAGTGATGCACTGATAAATATAGAAATATATTTCCTTATGTAATTTAAAGTGGAAATTTTGAAAAACCCATTTGGGTTTTGGGTTGGCTTTTTTCACGAAAAAGCTTTTGAATTGGAGAAAATTGCAATAATTCTGCCTTAAATTAAACATGGTAAATTTATAGTTTCTTTCATTCATTTCAATTAAAAAATCAGTCTATTTTTTTTTAATGGGATATATAATATTTTTAAAAATTTTAGCAAAATTTACTCTATACTTATACATTTGGGGTTGTTAAATACCTGGGTTTTTTCAGAAAAAACCCAACCCACAGTGTTTCTCAAGGTGGCTTTTGAGGTTTTTTTGGGTTATGTGAGGTGGTTCAGAATGCTTGAAAAAAAATGTACTTATTACTAAATTTAAAGTAGTTAATTGATTACAAATATATATAAATCAATGACAGTAATCAAAATTATGCTTTGCTTTTAGATAAATTGATTATTAGAAATAATTTTAACAATAAAACTATCATTAAAGAACTTTACTAAACTAGTGCTGAATTAGAATTTTTAAACTAATATTTTGTTAAGGATAAAATATCTTTATTCATTTTAACTGAAATGATTGCCTATATATATAACAAATATTTTCTCTAGAAAAAATTCATTCTGAAAATTGAATTCTGAAACATATTGATTAATGATGGATTGCAAGATTTTATTTTTCTTTTGAATTGTTTGCATTCCAAAATGTATATAGAATATATTACAATATATACAAATATATTACATACAATATATACAAATATATTACATACAATATATACAAATATATTACATACAATATATACAAATATATTACAATATAATATATATGTAATATAAATAAATTATATATGTAATTTAAAGTTAAAATTTTGGAAAAACCTACTTGGGTTTTTTCAGAAAAAACTCACCCGGGTTTTTTGGGCTGGTCAAAATCATAACAACCCTGTATACATTGCAACAGTATTAAATGTTAAATTAGATTGTCATAAAAGTCAGTGTCAATGACATTTTAAAATTTTTCTACTACTAGTTTTGCTTTTTAATAAACTCATAAATGATTATGTAATTTGCTCCAAACCAGATCAAATGTAGAAAAGTATTGTTCAATTGAAGTAAAAATAGTTTGTTCTGAATGTCAAAAAAATTGACCAAATCCATGAAAATATTTATTTTTTTCACTCTTTGTTATAATCTGTCATTGTGTTGAAAATTACTGTATAACACTTTCTTTAAATATTGGAACAGGATAATAAATGGAATGATTAATCTTAAAAGCTATATCAATGCAAGCAATCAGGATGGGTTTCAAGTTTTAAATGCCAGCTTATGTATACCTTAAGATTTAAAGCATTTGGAAGCATTTTGAACTACAAGCATGAAAATCTCCCTTCTTTAAAAGCTAATTTCTGTTGGGTTTTTTTTGCTCATTTTATCAATACTTAGAAATTCCTTTAAATTTGGTTCTTTTGAAATATATTTAAATTAGTATTTATCTTTGCATTCTCATATCTTAGATTAAATAATGATACAATTGTGAAAAAAAGAAAAAATTTGAAAAAACCCACAAATGGGTTTTTCATGGGTTTTTTCAAGTGGGCCCGCCCGAAAAAACCCGGGCGGGTTTTTTCGGGCTGGGCCCACTTTGGCGAACCCTGATTTACTTGGTTTTTCAAGGTATCACTGCTATAAAACTATAATATATACTTTATGGTAAAGAAATAGTGTCTTTAAATTTTTAATGTGCAGCCTTTTTGAATAAAATTTAAGGTTTTGATATTTTAAGTGATTTTTGTCCCCTTTTTTTGAAAAAAAAATTAGCACATTTCAATATTTTATTTCAACATATTTTATTATAACATTTTATTATGATTTAACAAGTAAACAAATGTTTTGAGAATTTAACGAGGCAGTATGGCATCTACTTTTCAATGGAATTGGAATTGTTTTCTTCATTTTATCACTATTTAACATGTGACAATATAAATGATTTTTTTTTTCTTTAATATCATTGTATTTATTTCTGCTGTAGATTTGAATACTTAGGCAAGTTAAGAAACTATACATTGTTTTCAATAGATGTACACTATATTTCAATGTAATTTTAAATAGATTTAGTCTTAACTTCAAACTTAAAGAACCACTTTAAGTATTCATTATTTATCTAATTCTTCAAAAAATATTAATTTTACTATTTACTTATTCAAGTTATATTATAATTGGAATATAGTTGTCTTTTTATAATAGTAATCAGTAAGAACTATATCTATAATGCATATAAGACAATTATAACACGCCCTCCTGCAGACAATTTTCATCCTGCTGCATTGCTGTCGCAGACACAACCATAACTTTCTGCTACTGGGAGTAAACCTACTCATTTTTCATACAATTTTTATTATTTTTTAATTCTGATTACAGGGTATTGTGTGCAATGTTGTTTGTCCTATTTTCTGAAAAAAATATTAATTTATATTAAGAATTCTGAAAATTATAAGGAAAAAACTTGGAAAAATTTGGGACCATTTTCATAAAAACCTTAATTACTCTGCGAGTATGCATGCTATTTGCATAAAAATGAACACAGTGTATTACAATAAGGCATTCAATAATAATTAGAGCTTGAGCACTTTTGCTACATTAGTTTTGACAGGGTTATTCAAAAGATATTCATTCTTTTTTAATTTGTTGACGGTCCCCTATGGAGTTTCGGTAAAAAATCTTCACGGCGATGTATGGCGTATACTATTATATTTATACACTAAGAGTTTCGAGATGATTCCTCCTGTATTTTTCTAGATATTTAGTAAAATGTCTAAAATCGCAAATGTCCAATAATCAATGGCAATATAGTGTATATATATATACATAGTGTATATTTGATATAGTGTATATTTGAATATATATATACATATATATATTCAAAATGACATGGTGATGAAAATGTGAAATTCCAAATTCAAATATGGAATAATTTTGGGATTAATTGTGCAAAAATGTATTTGTGTGAAATAATTTTTATGTATAAAATTCTAAAAATAATTAATTTTAAGATTCATTTGTTTCAGAATTAATTTAAAAGATTTCACTTTTAATACTGAATTTTTTAATTTCTAGCGTGGTGAAATGGATAAAAAATATTCCGGAATACTTGAAAAGAAATGGACTTCAGTTATTAGGTTACAAAAGAAGGTAAGTTAGCTTTTATTATTCTATTAGTCCTTGCTAAAAAAGATATCAAATATTTAACAATATTTTTTTGCTTTTGATAAAAGAGTTGGAACTAATTATATGTGCACTCATGTCCAAAAATTAAGGATGTCCAAGAACAGATATTTTCGATTTTACATTTTTTTTTTTTTTTTTTTTTTTTTTTTTTTTTTTTTTGTTAATGGTGTATTCGAAAAAACGCTTTACCACCTTCAACAGCTCGAAATTTTCCGATACAATTTCAGGCACAATTTTAAAAGTAGAAACATGAAACTTGCTGAGGGGATTCTTGAAGGGAGGTATGAGGTGCCGTGTGATGTCATTTTACTCTCAATTCATTAGAATTTGATTTATAAACAATTACCTTCTCAGTAGGACCCTTTTTTTCGTTCCCAGATCGCCCGCTTCGGAAAAATCGGTTCGAAATGTCGTTGTTTATTGCTTTTTTTGCAATATTTTCTGCATTTATCAAAGAATCGACAATTGTGGCACCTTGTGTACTTACCAAATAAGAGATTTTGAAAGTTTGGTGCATTTGGGAGCAAAAATGAATTAAAAAATAAATTGGAAAATAAGCAGTTTGAATCGAAATACACCCTTAAATATCTACTGTAATTCTTGATAGATTGCCCTTACAATTTCTAGGATGTAAAGTACATGTTTGATTTCATATTTTTCAGTGAAGATTTAGTCGCAAGAACAACTAAGGATAAAAATAAATATAA
Organism: Maratus speculifer; assembly: GCA_964019185.1. Taxonomy (NCBI): domain Eukaryota; kingdom Metazoa; phylum Arthropoda; class Arachnida; order Araneae; family Salticidae; genus Maratus; species Maratus speculifer. Next base: position 305,059,096 of record OZ025295.1, on the reverse strand, counting down.
AAATTTTATAAATATATGATATATAGCAGGGTTGGAGAAACTTTTTGTTGCTGCATGCCAAATTTGATCAAAAAACATTAAGTGACCATGACGTGCCAACTAAAAAACAAATTTATCATGTGGAAAAATAATGGATTAAAATTACTTCAGATTTCCTATTTAAATTTAAAAGATAGGGGGAACATACAGGTATTCTACTATAATAATGAAAAGAAATATATTTTAAAAATTAAGAAAAAAAATCAATGCAAGGCAATTTTATCTCAGTTGTTGCTTCTTAATATCAGGTTAAATTTAATGCAAACTGAATTGGATTTATCAGACAAATTCTTTCAATTTGAGCTTTGATATTATTTATTTGTAAAAACAAAGATTCAAAAGGGTAGATAAACAAAAAAAATTGTAAAAATAATAAATATCAATTTCTTCGAATCGCTCTGAAATAAATTCAAAGTTGCCATAACTTTCCATTGAAATTTAGTGAAGTCTGATAACCAATTTTTGTCGTAAATTTTCAAATATCATCTTTGCTTGAAAAAGTTTTAAGACCATAATTAATAGATTGTAATACAATATATCACAATTGAAAATTTTAAATTTTCATTTAATCGAATTTAAAAAATATCAATTGCGATTTTGTGTATTCTCACTTTATTTTAATTTAGAGCCAAAACCAATGCTGTGCCAAAAATGACACATATGCCATAGGTCCGTTGACCATGAAATATAGGGTCATCCAGAGTAATTCCTGGTCAAAAATTTTCAGCAACCATTTATTATAAAAACTATTCAATGTATTGTTCCCCCTTTTTTAAAAATAAGCTTTCTCTGATGAATATATAATAAAATTCTTATTTAAATATATATGCACTTATAATTAAAATAATTATAATCTTTAAGTGACCAAGAATAGAGATGGGAATGCTCGGAAAAAAAACGGAAAAATCGGGGGAAAAAACCAGTTTTTTTTGGGTTTTTTTTTCGAAGGCTTATTTTTCAATTTTTCCGAACTGGAAAAATTGAAATTTCATTTATGAAATAATATAGTGAAAATTTTGTAATAGCTACATTCTCATAGTTTTTATTTAATTTATTTTTATGTTGAGTGTCTAACATGAAAATTTTAATGTGGGTAATCTGATCTCTGAGCAGAAATCTGTTTGAGAAGACTTGAAAGGATCCTTCACGTTTCTTTTCTTGTTTGAAACACAAGACTCTTTGCAAAATTTCTCTTGAAAATAGACATTTCAGAAAAAGTTTAATCAACAAAATGAATCTTTTGCAAGTGCAGTGATTGAAGAAAAAAAATTCTCATGCCATACAGCAGCTGAATCTTATTAAGTTGAATATATGTATGTAAATAACCTTATTAAAAATGTCTAAATAGGAACCTAAATATAATAATAATTTTTTATTCAAAAATTCTGAATATATTTTGTACAAGTATATACAAAAAGTTCACAATTTCACAAAAACTTGATTACATGAAAAAAAAATCTGGATATGTAATTAAATGCAACTTCTCTTTTTAAAAATTAATTCATGTGTAAAATTAGTGCAATAATATGCCTATTAATGGAAATGATAAAATTAAAAATTCAACATAAAATTCTGAAGTATGCATTTATTACTTTAATCTATCTTTTCAAAAAGTAAGTATTGAATTCGAGAAAAATTTGACTTCCAGTTTTTGGTGTATTTAAAAGTTTTAGAAGGTCCTGAACACGTTTTGATGATTTTTGGAAAATATCTGTCACTCTGTGAGTCTGTATGTGACAAATTTTATGGGCACTATCTCAAGAACTGATGCACATAATTTCACAAAACTTTAGATTCAGTTACACCTTAATATAAACTCGAGATGTTTAGTTATTAGTGTATATCGCCAAACCGATGGTGCTGCTATGCTGCATTATTCATAATTTCCACAATAGTTTTATCTCAAACTAATGTATGTATTTTTATAAAATTTCAGATTAAGTTAATCTTTGACATAACTTCGTGCTCATTACTTTTTGGTGTAAATTGCTCAACAGATGACGCTGCTATGCTGCATTATTCATGATTATCGTAGCTTTACCTCAAGGACGATTTTTTTTTTTTTTTTTTTAAATCAAACTACAGTTTTAGACAGTTTCTGATATAGATTAATGTTGTTTAATTTTTGGTGTAAATTGCCCTATAGGTGGCACTACTATGCTGCATTTTTCAAGATTTCATTATAGCTGATTAATTGAATGTGTTTTCAAGGTGTTGAATCTAAAATTGACCTTTATTTTGCCTCCATAATGTACAGTAATGTTGCAAAAACTTGGGCAGTTTGCATTAGAAAAGTACAACTGCGATTAAAAAAAAAAAAAAAAAAGAAAAAGAAAAAAAAAAAAGATATTTTATTACAAATAACTATGTTCCAAATTGTACTTTCCCTCTTGATTAAACTTTGAATTTTTGTAGTTTTCTAAAGCACAGTAGAAGTTTATCTCTGTATGTAACTGCTTTTGTTAATTCCTCAAATAGTGAGCATTTTCTATTTGTAGTGTTCTGTTTTCATAACTTTTGAGTTCCACTCTTAGAAATATAAAATTACCATGTGGAAACATTATTGAATATGGTTTCTTACTCAAGAATAGAATACCAGATTTCAGGGTAAAAAGAAAAAAATTACATTTAATTAAACTTAAAAAAAAATATAATAATAATAACAATTTTCTGGTTTCAGTGAGTAAAAATCTAACAGTCAATAAATCCTATGCTATTTTTTAGTTGCAGACCCGAGTAAGCCAAAGTAAAACTTAGTTTTGTTTGAATTTAGATTATAAAACTAAATCAAAACTTAGAGTTGAGATTGGAAAGCTATACCTATACCTATAACTAAACATATTTTATAAAGGAAATAAAATTATAATTCTAAGAAAAAAAAGTAATAGTGTAAAAATATATATCTTTTAAACAAACAATGGAATTTTTGAATACTGATATTCATAATAATGACAAAACTGCAGTAATTTCTTTAAACTAGTATCATTTACTAAAAAACTATACTTATGTAAATAGACTGCATAATTTATTTCATTCCAAACTGCAGACATATTGGCTCAGATTTTTACATCAGGTCAATTGGTAGTTAAACATGTAACTGAAAAATCATTTCAACAGAGATATGATATAACAAACAATAGCGTTTAATAAAAATTCTTAGGCTGGGGAAAAAAAAAAAAAAAAAATTAACTTTTAAAAGCTGGCTTTGCTACTTTCTTTTTATTTTGTAATATAAAGTGAAAATAATTTTCATTTAATACATATAAATGGGAAAAAATGTTTATTATTTAATATTCTCTAAGAAAATATAATTTATTTGGGAGAAACAGTCATGCAAAATCAATTTTTCTAATTTTTCCGTTTTTTTCCGCCACTTATATTTTTCCGGAAAATTTACATCTCTAACCAAGAATCACCTCAGAAATGGAGTAATTCTTGGGCACTTCTGGGATAATTATTGGTCAGCATCCTTTTTGATCTAAATAAAGTAGTAAGGTTAATTTTTTAAGACTGATTAATAAAATAAATAGAATCAATATTGTAAAAGTTTTGCTCATCTCATAATTGTGGAGTAATAAAGCCCAAACATTGTTTTGAATATAAATAAAAAATTAATTTAATGTGCAGAATACTTTTGTTAATTTTAAAAGTTATTAGCCAAAGAATTTTTATGCATTTTTACAACATTCATAAGCATTTATTACCTCTTTATCCGCTATGAATGATAGCACATTTTTATCTGCGCACATATATGCACAGTTTTATATAATATATTCTAATGATGAATGTTAAAAAAAAAAACTTTTAACACAAAAATATTCCTTTTTTTTTAAATAATGGAGATTTATAAAAAATTTAATTAAAAAAAATTAAATTTTAGTAAAATAGGCTGTTTTATGAGAATGTTTTATTTTTAGTATTAAGTATTGTGCCACCACATATAAAACTAGTCGTTGGGGGGCCACCGTAATTCTTACCCATCATAGATATGATAATATAAAATATGATAATAAAACACGTGTAAACTACTTATAGAATGCATCGCAATTCCAAAACTAAGTTTAAACTTATATTTAAATAGTTTTAACGTACATAGTAATGCTCTATTAATGAATTGCTGATGAGCCAATTTCGATAAATTATAAAACGCCAAAATACTCAAGTAGTACCGGATTGCATAAAAGAAACATTCTTATTTCTCCAAAATTAATAATCATATTAACTAATGGTTTACTGGGTCGGATTAAGTGTCTCATTTCCAATTAAAATATATCTTTCAATTGAAATTTGAATGAAATGCAGGGCCATGAAAGGTCAAAGAATGTGGAAAACAGGATTACACTTACCTCGGCAGCTAATAATCCGATGGACTTTGTTCTTTATGGAAAATTTATGTTATTTTATTGCCTTTTACGTCCACTCCGTAAAATAAAAAAATTCGAAAATTTTTATGTACCTTTCATCAGAACAAATTTTTCGAGAGTCCGAAGAAAATAGTTCCGGATAATCGAGGTTAAGGATATTAAATAGGCTTCGTCCCATTTTTAAATACTAAATACAAACAAAATTTCAAGTCTCTATCTCAATTTGTTCAGGAGATAGAGCGTTTATAGACAGACAGACAGCAATTTTTTTTTTTTTTTTTTTTTTTTTTCTAAAAGTATGTTTTTTGGAATCTCCAGTGTTTGAGACCTGTAAATCCATCAAATATATATTTTTTTTTCCCCCGATTTTCAAAACGATTGCAAGACTTACTCTGTACTACGTATGATGGGTAAGTAAAATGAGGATAACATTACATATCATGTGTTTGCATTATTGGCATTAAATCATATTGTTTGGCAATAAATTATGTTTACCACAAATGGTCAGTATGAAAGTAAAGAGTTCCAAAAGTTTTATGTGCAATTTTCTTTTCTATTTTGGTTATATATTGTGTGTTTTTAAAAATTATTAAATCCATAGATAAGTTAAATCTGATTATTTGCAATCCTGTATTATTAGGTGATAGATCTGGAAGCCAAATTAGCAGAAGCTGAAAGAGAATTTATAGCCGGTGCTCCTACTAGAGATAAGCGCTCACCTGCTGAATGGATTCCTCGGCCACCAGAACGGCACTGTCTATCTGCACACAGAGCTCCAGTTACAAGAGTTGTCTTTCATCCAGTATACAATGTTATAGTTTCTTCAAGTGAAGATGCAACAATTAAAGTAAGTACAGCTCAGATTTTTTTTTACCTTAATTTTTTTTTTTTTTTTTTTCCAAAAAAGGGTATGCAACATCTACTATAAATGATTGTAGCACATAAAGGTAAGTGCAAATCAAAATAATTTTTGTGTCAGAAAATAACTTCTTTTAGAAAACTTTTAATTTTATCAAATACTTTTAGTCCCATTTCAATCAATAACTATATATATATTATTCTTGTAAAATATTTAATAATGCTTAAAATGACATTTATCATATGCTCTGTGGTAGATTATTATTAAACTTTCAGTAACAAACTTTATTAACATTAAAATGTTTTGCAGAAATAGTCTGCAAAGTTAAAATTTACAAATAAGAAAAATCCAAAAATATCTAGATATTGAAGGGTAATAAAAATACTCAAGGGAAAAAAAAAAAAAAAAAGAAAGAAAAAGTAGACTCGGATACTTTTAACTGAAATTTCTTGTACTATTGCCTGCAATCTTTGTTGTTAGAAATTTTTTAATTCCATGGATTTTTTTTTGCCTTTCATAATTTAGGTACACATTATTTCACTTATATTTTTGAAGTATTTTACTTCTGATTTTGTTACTACACATCATAAAATTGTCTCACATCATAGTTAAAATTAAAGTTTTGACAATTTTTAATTTTGTATGTCATGGAAGAGGAGGCAAAAGAGGAGAATGTGGGATAAATGTGGGATAAAATGTGGATATATATGATTGTTGATTCTTTATTGATTGCAACGTAACAAATACTACAAGAGTTAAAAAGTAATAATGAGAAAAAGAAGAATTTTAAGCAAGTTGTTCTAGGGCAACAGCTGAAATTTCAGAAATAGATAGCAATATGTAGGGAGCTAAAAGAGATCAATGAAACAAAATGGACAATAAAAAGAAAGTACAGTTTCAGTACAGTTTCTACAAAGAAAATATAGGACAGATATTTAAAAAAATAAATTATAAAATTTTCAAACTGCTTCCTAAAAGCAAAGAAAAATGTTTTTTAATCCCTTGGAGGAAGGGGAAGGGGATTTAGATGAGATTAAAAATAAAATATCAGAAATAAACCAAAACATGAAAGATTCTCACCTTTTATGATTGATTGTATTCTTAGGAAATATGCTTTGTACCTTAGCAGGAATACCTTCCTAAAAATATAATTTGTTTCTTAAATAAAAAGTCTCTGCAAGAAATGTTTGTCATCAGAATGTGTCATCATTTTATCTCAAGGAATATGTACAAATAATTATTTATCAAATAATAAATAATAAAACATTTAATCATAAATTATTTCTCAATTTTCAGTTTCAATACAAGGGTTAATACAGCTCTAGAATTCTGAAATTTTAGTCTTTTTGTAAATCTGATTTCTCATGTAATAATAATAATAAACTTCAGGATGTTAAAACATTACTTTTTTTTACAAAAATTTCAGAAAAATACTCTTTTAAAAGATATTGCATTGATAAATGAGATTTGTCTGTATGAAGAAATTTACAGTCTATCAGAAATGCCTTATTTGTTAAAATGCTTTCTAATGAATTAGTGTTGATTGAGAGTGGTGTTTTAATATTAGTATTATTTTATTTTTTAGGTCTGGGACTATGAAACTGGTGAATATGAAAAAACATTAAAAGGTCATACTGATTCAGTCCAAGATATTGGATTTGATCATACTGGGAAGTGGTTAGGTAAATATAACATAATCATTTGAAATATGTATGTTTCAGAATAAGCTGTTTATGCTGTTTTAAGATGCATTTGATATTAAACACAATTCAAATGCAATTCTAATGTATTTTTTCAGTTTCCTGTTCTGCTGATATGACAGTAAAACTTTGGGACTTTACTCTTTTTGAATGTGTCAGAACAATGAGAGGTATCATTTGTTGTCTTTTAAAACAATATTATATTATTTGAAAGCTGTGGATGTGCACTAATTTTTTTCTTGTTTTGATAGGTCATGATCACAATGTATCTTCTGTAACATTTGTACCTAGTGGCGATCACATAGTTTCGTCTTCCAGAGATAAAACTATTAAAATGTGGGAAGTATCAACTGGGTAAGTTGCTGTTTTATATTGCAATATGCAAGATTATGGAGATTTGTCATATCTTAAGAATGCATTTACTTAGAAATAAATAATCCAACAAATTGTTATTTATATTAGAAATATTTTAGATACAGTTATGTTTTTGAGAATGTATCTAAAATTTTTAATATGTATTAAAGTTTGAAGTTGTTGGATTTAAGGAAATTGAAATACAGTAGACTCCCTCGAATCCGCAAACCAGAAATCCACAACTCTCGAAAATCCACACATATTTTATGGATGTAAGCAACGAAACTTTCAGTTCGGATATTGGGACAAAATTTGATTTTTTTAGTTTTGCATCAATTCCATATATTTTTTAATTTGTAATATTCTTAATAATACTCTATTCATTTTTTTTTTTCTTTTTTCTTTTCTTTTTTTTTTTTTTTTTTTTTTTTTCATGAACGAAGAATAATTTTTTTTGAAAAAAATTCAAGATATTGCTGATATTATTGGTAATCACAATTTTCTTACCAAGTATATTTATGCATTAATCAAGACTTTTTGGTTACTAAGCCTGGCTAAAACTGTAAAAAAAAAAAAATCCTTATTTTATGATCCTGATGTGAATTAGTAATGTACCTTTATGAGGCAAGTTTCATGGAATAATTTAGGAAAAACACATTTAATTTTTATAATGAATATTTAATCATACACTATTGATTATTAACTTGACCTTTGCTATTAGTGCTTTAATCATTTTTAAAATTATCTAAATTTTTATTATTTTAGTATATTACTTATTTTAATACTTTATCATATTGTAAGCATTCATTATATTTTCAATTGCAATATTAATTTCACTCAAATTACTGTTTAAAAATTTTTTTAACAAAGCATTGACGAGAAATCTGCAAAATTCTAAAATCTGCACAACCTCTGGTCCCAAGCTGTGCGGATTTGAGGGAGTCTACTGTATTATGTATTTCTTCTCTTTGGTTTAAGTTAAAAATTCCTAATTATTATTTTAAATAATTGACTAAATTTATACTTCAGTTGGCTCTTAAATTTTTGTGTATATGAGACAGTAATTGAAATGAATAGAAATTGACTTTTGATAGTAATTTATTATATTTTCGCTATACAAAAGCAAATCAAACATGTATTTTAAAAAATGATGAAATCTAAAAGGGAATAGATAATCAGAAGACAATTGCTTTTTAAGAAATCCATTAAGTATAAACCTTACTTTTTTAAAGTGGAATTTCTTTCCATTCTTTTCATAGTCGCCAATTAATGTTTCATATATTTGTTAAATTCCATATTTTAAGATTATTATTTTTAATATACAATTTACCTATTAATATGTTTATGACACACACATTCTATTGTGTGAAATTGGCATGTTTAGATTAAATAAATAAGACTTAAAATCATCATTTATAGATAATTTTTCAGGTCATGTTAAGAAATTCATAACCATTCCCAACCTCTAAGTTTTAGAAATGGCTAAATTGTAAACACTTAAACATTTACAAATGTAAATGAAAGTAGTTATTTTTGTTTAACTGTTTGCCTTTATTCACAAATTTTCATGTAATTGTTTATATCTTAAAAAATTAATAAATATTGATGTGAACTGTACTTGTTTACTATTATAAATTCCCTTCCACCTTAGCATTAAAACTTGCATTTTTCAAATTGAAGATTTCAAGATTGACAATTTTGGTTTTAAAATTTATGATAGTCAGGAAAATTTGCTGATTTTCGTGTATTTCTCAATTGGTACAGCTAATTGTTCGTGAAATATTTGTTTATGTTTGTGCTATTTATTGTATATGATATTATTGTGCTATTATTAGATTGTACATATTAATTTAATTTAAAAGCAGTTTTCATTAATATCTCTTGCATAAGTTTGTGGACAGATTTAATAAAATAATAATACACAATTAAGAAATAAAATGGATATTGTTCAATTTAGAATTGTTGCAATTGTTTGATAAAATTATATTATTTTAACCAATTTAGTTAGTAGTTACTAAACTTGCAAAGTTTTATTTTAAACTTATTGTAATATGATTTGATTATTACAAATTTAGATATCTTTAACTTATTTAAACGTAATCTACACAAGACTCTACTACATGATCAACAGTTGTCTTCTTTAATTGGGAGTACATTTTGCAATAATATGAAATTTCTTTTCTATTTCAATTTTTGTATTCTGGATATAAAAATATCTAGTTAAGAGTGTGTCTAATTTTTTTTTCTTTAACTGCATTAACAAACTGCATAAAGCAAGAAAATACTTTTTTAATTATATTTCATCTTTCAATTTGAAATAATTACTATTTATAAATTTTCAGAACATTTTCTCATTTATTTTTAATTTTCATGTATCTAAAATCATCACTATAAAAATTCCTTTGATTATATTTATTTAAAAATTCTGTTGTACATAGTAACTCCTTTTATTCTCATCCCTCCCTTTTTCTCCCTGTTTTGTTTACTTTGAATATCTTGTGTTTTTTATTTTAACTAATGTTTTTGATACATGTCTTTTTTTTTCAGTTACTGTGTCAAGACATTTTCTGGTCATCGTGAATGGGTGAGGATGGTTCGAGTCAATCAAGATGGGTCCCTATTAGCTAGCTGTTCTAATGATCAAGTTGGTTTGCTTTTTGCATTATGATTTTATCAGTCTAAAAATTCACAAAAGTTTATAGAAGAAAAAATAGCATATGTATGTAAGAAAAAAAATCTGCTATATGCATCAACAATGCCAATTTCTTTATCCCTCTCACTGACAAGTTTGTATTGTTCACTAAGCTCAAGGTTTCACTGCAATACAATAGTACCCTGATTTACGTCGCTCCACATTTACATTGTCTGGCTTGTAAAAATATATTTTTTTTAATTAAGATGTTCTTTGAACTTTTTTGAAGACTTTTGGTTCTATGAAGGGAAACTTTAACCCAATAGTTGAGTGGCAGCATTTCTTACAAAATCAATCTAAAATGCTTTTTCTCATTTTAATGTTTATGGCAAATTGTCTATCAAACCACAATATAGTAAATGAACTTTGTAGAAAAGAAAAATACTTTGCTTAAATATATTTAACTAGTTAAGGAAATAGTCTAAAAAACAAATTAAATTGAAAATACCAAACATAAAGTATAATATGAAAAGATTTTGAAATTTTTATAGAAAAACTATTTCTTGTAACAATGCTTACTGATTTTTTGAAGCTCTATTTATCTATTCTTGTAATATTGTTGTAAGTTTAGATATGCTTATAAATAAGTGTATTTTTCTGATTAGGATCAATTAAAAAGCGATTGAAACTTTTGGATTTCCCATTCTTTCAAGAAATTTTTATCTTTAAGTATTTTAATGTGTGTGCCACTTTAAAATTACTGTGTTTTTTAATTTGTTTTCTTCTCCTTTAATAATTGTTAGTATTAAAAATAGATGCAGACAATGTTCTATAAACAGTATTTCTAACATGCTAAATATTAAAAAAAGTAATAAAAAAATCAATTAGCAACACTCAAAACTTCCATATCTTATTTTAAAACTTGCAGAAATAGCATTAAAGTTTGTCATTAGCTTTTAATTTGGAAAGAAATTGCAGAAAACACTTCATTTTACAAGCAGTTTCAAAATACACAACATTCACTGACATTTTACAGAATGCATTCTCTACTGTTCCTAAAGGATGCCAAATTAATGCTTACAAATGTTAAGTGCTTTACTCTATAGATAAAACATGAATTAAATTATGTATATGTAGGCTCTTCAGTATCTTTTATTTTTTTAGTGTACTTTAAGAAGACCTAGTTTCAAGAGAAGAAATTTGTAGAACCACAAATTCCCCTGCAGAGATCTGACTATTTAGGCTATTTTATAAAATTAGGAAATTATTTTCCTCTTGACCCTTCCATTTTTGTTAATAATGAAGTGATTGCAATTCATTTAAAAGATTCTGCATAAAAAACACTTTCCCATAAGACTGTTGAGTGGCAGAATTATAGTAACCTCTTCATTCCTGATGTTGCCCAGAAGAGACACTAAATAACACCCTTTAAAGTCATTTAAATGCTTTTAAATTTGTTAAAATTAGTTCTAGACCTTTTTAATAAATGTGTGCATATCATAAGCATTGATATATTGAATGATTCATTTTTGGAAATGTTGCATAGTAATTTTAAACTTGTTTTTGTGGTCTCTCTTAATATTTGTCTCAGAGTTGAGGAGGTTATAGCTTTATATAATAATGCCCTAATCCATAATCTGTCTGCAGTGGGGAAAAAAAAATAAAAATTCTTTCCCTCTTATGCTTATTCTTTGTTATTGATTGGCATTTAATTATCACTTAGATTTCACAATTATATTTTATTAGGATTACTTTTCATTAATATTTATTAAGTTGAGCAATTAAGAAATGTTGAATGATTAAATATCTCTCACTTTACTCTTCAAGACAGTTAGGTGAAATAAAACGAAAAGAAAACTTTTATGTTTACTTATTGGAATAATTTGAAACTTGATTATCAATATGATTACTTAAAATATTTTCTAAAATTCTTAATTGGTGATTCGTGATTATATGCCAATTTTTACACTTAGCGATAATAAGTTATACCAATAGCTTTCTTCATTACTTTCTTCTACCTTCAATAGAAGAAAGTATTGTAATCAAAATTTATTTTTCAACTTCCGGTTTTCTACAGATTTACATGTTAAGTCAGAGATAGATTCCAAAAACATGATTTTACAAAATGTGTGTCTGTGTGTGTCGCCATTCTACCATCAAAAAGTGTATGAAGATGTGCATAGAATTGAATCAAATTTTTTGTGAATGTTTCTGGCTGTGGCAAGCAGGTCCTCCTTCACTTTTGAAATGTTCCACCAAAAGGGAGCTCTGTAATAGCAATTTTTGTGTCATTTTCAATATTGTGTGGCTTAAAAGTGTATGAAGTTATGCATAGAATTGAACCAAATTTTTTGTGTAAGTGTTTGGCTATGGCTAAGTTGGTCCTCTCTGAATTTAAAAAAATAAAAATAAAAAAAAATAAAATAAAAATCACCGGAACAGGAGTGCTGCAATAGTGATTTTGGTCCATTTCTGATATTTTACCACAGAAAAGTGTGTGAAATTATGCATGGAATTGAATCAAATTTTTTGTGTAAGTGTTTGATTACGGCTAGTAGGGCTGTCCTGAATTTGAAAAAAATCCGTCAGAAGGGGGCGCTGTATGAGTGATTTTTGTGTCATTTTCAATGTTGTACCATCTAAAAGTACATGAATTTATGCATAGAATTGAACCAAATTTTTTTGTAAGTGTTTGGCTATGGTCAGCAGACCTTCCCTGAATTTGGAAAAAATCTGCTGAAAGGAGCACTATAATGCCTGTGCCATTTTCATTATTTTATCATCAAAAAGTGAAGTTGGTATGCCTGGAACTGAAATAATTTTTTTGTGTATGATTATTTTGGGGCATGGCAAACAGTTGCTACCTGAATTAGAAAAAAATCTTGTGGAAGGAGGCTCTGTAAAAGCGATTTCTGTGCTATTTTCATTATTGTACCATCAAAAAGTGTATAAAGTTATGTACAGAGTTGATCTAATTTTTTTGTATGATTTGTATGTTTTTGGCTATGGCCAGCAGATATTCCATGGGAAAGGAGCATTATGATAACATAGTGCTTTTTGCATCATTTTTTTTTAATTCTTTGTCTTTCTGTTGTCCATTGGGTCATGCAGAGACGGTTATCCGCGCTTTTACTAAGCCGGCTATTTGCAAACATTTGATAATTAGGGAAAACTATTGATTTTAATAAATATAGTGATCCACATTAACTAGTTTTTACTCAGATTAATCGACTGAAGCAAAAATATAAAATAAAAATTAAAGTTGGTATAGTATTGAATTAATAATATTAAAGTATTAACAGTGTAACTACTTTTTGAAATATTAATTGTACTTATGCGATAGAAAAAAGTTTTGAAACTGGCACATCCAAATATTTCATTTAATTATTATAATTTCATTAAATGATTGTTTTATTTTCTTCTTTTCTCTGTGGAGAGATATTTTTAAAAATTATATTGTTTATTTTCTCAGTTGGAAAATAGTACTTAAAACAAATGTGCAAAAACATAATCTCTTTTTTTATGTAAATAATATTTTTTATTTATAAGTGGATGTATGAAACTGTAAAATATTTATTATGCATTTTCTAAAACCATTTTTTATATTTTGTATTGCAGACAGTAAGAGTATGGGTAGTCGGGACAAAAGAATGTAAATTAGAACTCCGGGAACATGACCATGTTGTTGAATGCATAGCATGGGCACCTGAATCTGCTTCACCCGCAATCAATGAAGCTGCTGGTGTTGATGTAAGTATACATATAAACAATTTGTTTTTATTTTAACAACTTTTTTTCATAATTTGTCTTTTTGTCTAATTTTTTGTCTTTTTCAATAATTTGAAGACTCGTTTTATGTGTATGGTATTGCCAAATATCACTACATTTTCAATTTTAGACATTCTGTCAAATATATTGAAAAATGACAATGAAATAATTTTAATAAAACTTAAGGAATTTAAAGAATATGTTTAATGTCATATTTTTCAATAAAGGTTTGATAAGTAGGGTAATTAAGGGCTACTTCACCGATGCAAAACAGCCGCTTGCTAATATTAATCCTATGACAGAAATTTTTTTAAATACAAGTTGGTTCTCATTAATTCGAAATTGGATAAATCAAATTTTTGCTCAATCCGAACTAATCATGAAGTCCCAAAATTTTCAATAGCAGAATAATATTAAAAATTTTTATTTATTCAAACTCATTTTCTCTAGACTTCGTTTAATTTGAATTACATTAAATTCCGATAGATTCCATATTTCTGAGATTCTGATTTTTCCTTTTTCTATACTTTCTCCTGGACTTCAGATCATTGAAATAACTTTCTTTTTTTCATTTTTGTCAGAATTGTTCTGAACAAGTTGCATATAGTCCCAAGCATTCAATATCCTCTTTTTTAGTGTCCGTCTGCTCATCAATGACACCTTCACTCATCTTCATTTGAGTTTGTTCCTAATCCTTTCATTAATTTGTGTATTTATATCTTTTAATTTAATATTATTTACTCATGTATAACGCACATCCCTTACTTTACAAGAAAATATTTGGATTTTTTAAAATCTTGTATATAACAAGCACCATAAATTTAAAATGCATGTACGTGAATGGCAAAGGAATTCAAGTAAAGAAAATCAAAACAAACATTGTGTTTGACCAAAAAGGAAGGCGAAATTACATTTTTAGACTTTGGATAGGGAGTAAATGACAGGCATTAGGAGTGACTGACAGCAATGAGAATTGCTAATTAGCATTTAAATAAGTTTAGTAGCATTTTTGTATTAAAAAAGTGCAAAGAGTGAAATAAAGATGTTGCAATACTGCTGTAAAGTAAAATTTTCCAAGTGTTAATGTTTTCTTTGAATTCATTTTTTGATTCATATGTATATCGTGTGATTACATCCAGCAGTAAAAAAATATTCTGTGCATAATGCGCGACTAAGAGTTTTGCCTTAATTTTTTAAGAAAAATGTGCACATTATACACGAGTAAATATGGTAAATCATATTCTAATGATAGCAGTCAAAATATATTTAAAAAATAGTATAACATTAATTTCTTTGCAATAGTTCCCCTTTAAACATGTTTTCTTCTCATACTTTCCATCATACAAAAACTGGTGGAACCAGAGGGAAAAGTAGAGCTCGATTAAAAAAAAAATCTTACACTAAAGTTTGGGAAATATTTTCAATGTGCGTGCAAAAGAAAGGGAATCAGATGATCTGTAAAGCTTATGAAATAACCCAAATTTTTGTTAGCTGAAAATGAGGACTGAACTGTACTGGTGCCTTATATTCAGAATTATACTATTACCCACTCAAAATGATTACTGAGGAAAGTAGTCAATAGAATATATTGTTATGTTGTCTCAAATCGGTTAAGCCCCACAATGCTAAACAAATATAAACCATGATGTGATAATTAAAGTATAACATTAATATAATCAAGTTGTTGAGGAATTGATGTAGATAAGTATGTTTGAACACAAATATTTAGTATATGATTGAATCGTATCTATTCAAGGTTTTGAGTTTACTTGGAGCTTTGATCTTCCAGTTACCAAAACAGCTGGTATGGAATTGTGTTCACACTTTGTACAGAACGAACCGTTCTCATACTTCATTACATCAGCTTGTAACATATAGTTATGAACCCAAATTTTTAAACTGGTTATGGATGATTAAAATACGGAAAGAGTTAAAAATGCCTCTTTTTCCCTGATTGATTTTAAAGCACCAGTAAAGCTCAGTCCTCATTTTCAGCAAACAAAAATTTGGGTTATTTCATAAGCTTTACAGATCATCTGATTCCCTTTCTTTTGCACACACATTGAAAATATTTCCCAAATTTTACTGTAAGATTTTTTTTAATTCGAGCTCTACTTTTCTCTCTGGTTCCACCAGTTTTTGTATGATTTCATAGCTTTTTCAGATCCTTTCAGGAACTTTATCTATTACCTTCAACTACAAATCTAAACTATTATTAGTATAGTTTAAAATTATTAGTAGGCATATTAGTTGGGCTAAATACTTGAAATGACACCAAGTTGGCTTTAATTTTGGCGAATAATTTTAGACGCCAGATTTGGTGATATATTGCCAAGTTGGTGAAGAACTTGGCGACAGAACTGCCCCCTCCCAGATGGTAGTCCCACTGCAGTTTCTCGGCATCTACGTAGATTTTCTTATGACAATAGGTATCTACACAGATTTTCATAGCTTCATTTTCAAATAGTTATTTTTATAAACATAGAAGAATTTTTTTTCCTAATTATCCCTTTTTAATTGAAATATCTATATTGTAGTAACTGTTTTACTTCGAAAACACTCAAATAAAGGTGCGATGTTGTTTTAACACATATTTAATTACAGTTTATATATATGTTTATGGAAAATATGCATTTTCTGTTTCGAATGACGTCAATTTCAAAGGTTCAAAACTATCAGGAGAATCAGAATTTTTATTGATCTATAAAAAAAAAAAGAACACGTGTTATCATTTCTTTTTTAAATTATTGAATTGTTTTTTAGTTGGTGGCAATTCGAAAGCAACAATTGAATTAGCAATTAAAAAGGAGAGATTTCTATATAATGTTAAATTATGAAAGGAATAGCGTTATATAAATTTTAAATGGGTGCCATTTCCTTAATTTTTTATATTTTTTTACCGGACCTTCGAAAGGCACATCCCTAAATTAAAAGCTTTCGAACAAGCTATTACACATCGCTGAATGTTTCCTGGTTCGGGTTATAATTGAGTTGTTTCTCTTTTTTTGTTGTTTCACGAGAAAAAACTGCCAAAACAGGGGTTCTGGATCTCCGAAACTAATCGGTGGATCTGGAAGAATTTTTGTAAACTTTGAGATCTAGGGTAGGACACTTCCCCTTTTGAATTTCGTCACGATCCGATGATTGGGTCCAAAGTTATTAAGAGGCAAACTTTGGACTTTAACATTAGAGATGCAGCTGAGCTCTACTATACAGCACTATCATGCCGTATGATAATTTGAACATTTCTTGTGGTCCCAACGAGTTTGAATTATTGAGAGCCGACTGTATCTTGTTTGCATTTCAATATTTTTAAGTTGTTATTATTTTGCATTGAATAGCTGAGGTCAATCTTCAACATAATGAATTAGACCTTGAGAGGTGTTTTGCTAAAAAAAAAAAAAAAAAAGAATGAAATCAGCAGTAAAACCACACCATACAGTAATGTAATCAGGATGCAAAGACATGCACAAAATTAGAACTTGCAGTACCCAATATGCAACAATTGTGAGTAACCATAAAATGTTCTAAGGCTGTGTATTGTCAACAGCTATTTTGGCCAAAAACATTCTTAAAAATTGAGTGCATACATCTGCGTCTGCCTGATTCAGCATTTGCACAGCATGGATGCTGTATGAGAACCACTTTATACTTCATCAAAGAATCTTTCGTACTGTATATCTAAGAAGATACGAATAATGTGACACCACTTGAGCATTTGTGGATTAACTTGTGGAGCATATTGGGAACTGGATGCTCTTTCAACTGTGGCAAGAGAGACTTCTTCAGCAAGTTTAATCTCGAAATCTTTTTCTGTCTTCCTCCTTGTAGCATACCCAACTCCCCAGTCTCTTTAAATTTAGTCATAATCTTTTTCAGAGCCTACCTCAACCATTGGTCCTTTCATAAATCTTTCAAGTTTCTATATTATTACTGTGCAGTTGACAAATTACTGCCTTTCTCATAAAATAACTTCACTAGTTACACTTATTCTTTCTTCTTTAACTGCATTGCTTTATGACAGCAACAACTGGCTTTTTAAACAGCTCTAAATTTACATAATACAGTAAAACCTCTAAATAACGGACACCTTGGGAGCACAGAAATTGTCCGCTGTTCGGAGGTGTCCGCTATTGGGAAAACTTCAGAGATAGAAAAATTGCTAATGAATGTTTAATGTTTCATTAGTCGATTTTAATAAGTCCTAAAACCTCTATTATATGATTAACCAGAAATTAAAATAATTTTTAAAGCAATAACACTGAAATAAAATTGTGCATATCTTTATCCTTTGTTTATTACATTCTTACAAAAGTTTGCTTTTACTTGCGATTATATGTAATTTGTTTTTCAATGCAATGTTTTAACTCCGTCAGTAATTTTAATCCTTCTAAATCATCTTTTTTCTAAAAAAAAAAAAAAAAAAAAAAAACAATTGTATAACTGTTTACGGTATTTTTCTGCTTCTTAAAAGCATACAATCTCAAATCATCCGAGGGAGGTGGGAAAGGTTGTCATCGCAGATAAATGTAGGGGGAGAGGGGATTTATTCCAGCTCTTCCCCACATTTATCTGTGATCACAGAATTTGTGACACATTGCCCTGATAAATTAAAAGGATTTTATTTTTTTTTCCTTGTTAAAAAATGTTTCATTCTTTTTTGCCAAAATTACTGTCCGCTATTCGGAATGTCCGTTATTCAGAGGTTAAACATACAAAAATTTAAGTTTTGGGAGTGGGGATTTGAAAACTGTAAATTAAATAGAGATGTCCGCTATTCGGGAGTGTCCGTTATGGAGGTTTTACTGTATACTATCTCATAAATAAAAATCACCACCTTCTAATCAAAATATGAACTAAAATTTTTTATTAAAATTTCTTTTCCCCATGGTCCATATTATAAATATTCCAAGTTTCATTGATATGTATACCAAAATTCTCTCTGCGTAAGTTTAAATAAGGCTACTTTAATCATAATCATTCTGTATATATTTTTAAATCTTTAATAATGATTTAATGCCAACGAAATTAATGCCAGAAATTGTTAAATTTGTTTTATTAAATTCTATAATTATTAATTTCTTGAAAATAAACCTCTCTATGTCTCTTGCATGTATATTTTTCATCATGCTAATAAAAAGTAAAATTCATGACCTTCAACTCATTAAATCATTGTTGAATCATTTCAATTGATTTTAAATGTTGTAATATAAAATTATTCACCAAGCTCACTCAGTTTCTTACTGTATTATCTCAATTCATATAAAATAGTATGTACTAAAGAAAAATTATGTTTATTTATTAAATAGTGTTATTTAGTTATTAGTTTGGCATTAAATAGTTAAAAAAGTTTTCATACATAGTGCATTAAAAAAGCAGAAAATAGCAAGTTAATTAAAATTTACATTAAAAAAATCTTATTTTTAAGTTAATTGAAAAATAGTTATAAATTTATTTTTTATCATTTATTTAGTTAAATACAAATAATATGTGTAACAAAATTCATGCAAAACTGTTGTAAAAAATGTCAGAAATTTTACTTCACGTGTAATTCCCTCTTTTCTTTTATTTTCTGAGTGGCATCTCTGTTGTAAGTTGTTGTATAGTTGACTGCTAAATTATGCAAAAAAAGTTTTATTGCTTGTATACAGCAGAAAATTATTTCATATATATGTTCATATTTCATTGAAAATTAATCATTATCATTCTAACTGCACTATATTGTTTTTACTGTACTTTACCATATTTCCTGAAAGTGCTAAATTAATAGGTTTTTTGGTTGAAAATACTGCATGCTACAAACAAATAAACAACAACAAATAAATATATATATATATATATATATATATTTATTATTTAAAGAAATTTTTATAATTCCATGAATATGTGTGTTGTTGTTATACAAATGAACATGAATGCTAGATCTACATACTCATGTGCTAATATTGCAGAATATTTTGAGCATTTTATTTTACAGTCACTGTTGCATTCCTAAAAAAAGCAAAGATTATATGGTATAGACAGACCATATAAGCTGATGTAATGAACATTCTTAGATATGGTATGCTCTAATGCTTTGTTTGAAAAATAGAGGATATACGAGGCTTCTTTTTAAAAAATCCCAAAGGTACCCAGCATATACTCCTGTATACCCTCCACTACATCCCTTTTACAGTGTGAGCCCCAAAATATTTTTTTATTTTATTTTAATGAGCCCAAATATTAAATTTTTATTCAGCTTATTGTTGGTGTGTTGTACTTTGTGATAAAATCCTTGCTGAAAAATAAGGTGAAACATGTTCTTTATATTACAGAATTCCAAAAGAATGTGTCAGTATTTCTTTAGACATTCGGTTAAGCATCTAAAGTTGGAAATATTTATTGTGTGTGTATGTGTGTGTATACTGTATTAGTGGAATTACATAGTAGTAATGCCATAAATAACCACAATTTTTAATATGACACATTAAAAATAGGTTTTTCATCATCCAAAAATTTTACAGACTTAGGATTCCTTTGCTTTATAACTAATCATATTTATAAATTTTTTTGTTGGCCTGATAAACGTACATGTAATTTGAGATAAGATATCCCAGACAGTTTTTGGTTTCCTCTATATATGTATTCATAAATTGGTTCACTGTCTTTTATTTTAACAATTATTGTAAAATTACCAATAGTGCATAAATTTTTTATTATCTAACATTTTTAATTTAATAATAGGTTATTGAATTTTTAGCCACCATTTTTATTGCAGTTTAATAGATCGAAGTCATTATTTAATTTATTCTGTGTTATTCTAAAATGCCAAAAGCCAAAATAAAAATTGTTGGTGGTTACATGCAATACCTTAATTCAATAAACTGTGACTCATAAAAACAAATTAAAAAAGTGAGGCTCTCTGTTTTTCTTTGTATCTTGGCTAATTGAAAATTTTTTTTTATATTGATACTTGTACTCATTTATGGAAGTTTTGAAATTCCACTTAAACTACTAAAACTTAACTTTTGTTGTTTATGCAAATCTGTAGCTTCATAGTTTATGCTAATGCAGTATTCTGTCTACATGTGCATATATCTAAATATTCTGAAACAGAGTAATGATTCTAGTGTAAACCCATCTGTACAAGCACATGCCTTTGCATAATTATAATTTTATATTTGTTTCAGTTCTGTAATTTAGCAACAAAGGAATTTAATTTATGTAATTTTTGTAACTTAATACAGCTTTTGACCTTTTTGTATGTGAAATAAAATGTGTTTTAATATATTTTCAAGTGTAATCTGTTTAAAAATTGCATTTTAAATTATTGATTTTTATGATTTTTAAACCAAATTGTTTGATTACCGAACATTAGCATGTTTGAATTTTAAAAAATATAAATAATTTGGTGTTTTTTTTCTTCTGGCTAATATACTATTAATAAAATTAAGGCTTCATAATAAATCACAATATAAAACTATAAGTACACAAAAAATTAAAAATGTATTGTTGAATCTCCAGATTGTAATGGGATAGTCAAATTTCAAATTTAACTTTTCATGCAAGTTTTTCCTATTGTTGGTAAGTAACATATAAATATTTTAAGTGAGTAAAAGATATTGATTTTGCATTCAATCTATATTTGTTTCCTTTTAATAATTAAGATAGATCTGTAATTTCTCATCTAAATTTGTCACCTTATTTACATCAGATTATAAAATTGTTAAAATTCTAGATGCCCCTTTTAATCATGAGTACAAAGATTGATGTTTTCTAATTTAAAGGATCAAGAGTAGATGTTTTCTAATTTAAAGGATCAAGAATAGATGTTTTCTTAAAGTTAAATATGCTGAACATCTTATCTATACAGCTTTCAAATAAATATAATAAAGCAAGTATAAAATATTCAGGCTGTAAAATATTGAATTCAACAAATTAAATTGCATAAATTTTTCTAAGACTTCATTATACTTAATTTTCTTTTAAATATTTCATATGTGTAATTTTCTTAAATTTTTAGAACAAACATGGGGCACGCACTGGACCATTTTTACTGTCAGGATCTCGAGATAAAACTATAAAGATGTGGGATATTAGCACTGGTTTAAGTTTGTTTACTTTGGTAAGTATTTTTTTGTCTACTTATTTATTTCTCAAGCTAATGCTGATAATCTGAAATCTGAAATTATGTAAATATGTCTTTAAGCTATTGTAATACTGTCTTGAATTTAAGGTGATCTTCTAATAAAATTTCAATTTAGCTTAAAATTCTTTTAAATACGCTTTTCCGATGATTAAAATTTCCTCTGAAATAGATCTTTTTAATTGAGTCTCAAAATCAACAAATATTTTCATTAAGATTGTTCATCTTTCTAACAATATATTAATCTTTGATCGCCTTTTTTAATAAATATATGCTTTTTTATTATTATTATTGAGTATACGAACCAGAATATTAGGACTAAACATATAATATTGTATATTACATTGTTTCATTTAGATTAGCCTAACATTTCCAATTCTTCTGGGAATGCAAATTTTAAAAAATAATAATAAGTGTTTAAAGATGTTTTAGCAATTATTCAAGCATAGATCATTTAATTAGAGTACTTTTCTAGGAGATGGATGCAGTTTTCAGCTTATCAGATTTGAATATTTCTGAATAACTAACCAGACTACTACAAATTGACTTTTATTAAATCCTTAAAATTACATGCTTTCCATGTTAAATTCACATTAATTTGACAGGATATTACAAAAATACTTTTCAAAAAAATGTGACCTGACTTAACTTGAGTTGACCTGAATAAAAGCATAATTTCTTTTCCTTAATTTATATATTTATAAGTACTAGCAAGAGTGACCGAGCTTAGCTCGGTCAAAATTAGCTTTGTGTTCAACTCGATATAGTATTTTCACTTTATCAGTCTCTGTATTATTATTATGAAACATGTTATTTATAATAGTATAACTTACAAAAACAATCAGTAAGAAAACTATGTATGTATGCACATATTCATAAGTTTTACATTATTTTAAAATTTACACTGAAAGGATATCAATTTAAATTACTTTTTTAGCTCTATTCTGATTGATTTAACCATGCACAGGGTTCGCACAGACTCCTTGGACTCCTTAGAAAATACTTAGAAATGAAAACATTCCCAAGTAGTACTTAGAACTACTTAGATAAACAAAATACTCCTTAGAAACTCCTTGTATTGCAATTTTGCACGCAAGTGATACTGCTCCCGGAAAAAAAAAAATCACGATTGTAAAACGCACAGTAAACCCTTTATGCACGTCATTCATCAGAAGCACAGCAGTGATTGCAGGGATGCCGCAGACGCGCTATAGCACGTAAAATACGCAAAAAATAGGTGATGGGACGCAGTAAAATAGCTCTTATGCGTCCCACGGGACGCATAATTTCATTTAAAAAACCGCATAAAAATGGCGACTTTTGTTAAAAAATTGCAAAATAAGAGCTATTTTTAGCAAATTTCGTCAGATTCACGAAAAAATGGCTAATTTTCTCAAAAAATTTCGAAAAAATGCAGGGACTTCCTCAAAAAATCGCGAAAAAACCGCCAAATTTCATCTAAAAATCGTGATAAAACGGCAAATTTTGTCAAAGAATACGTGAAAAACGACGGATTTCATCAAAAAATTGAGATTAACCGGCAAGTTTTGTCAAAAAATTTGGGAGAAGCAGCAAATTTTGTCAAAATTTTTCGATAAAACGACAGATTTCGTCAAGATACGCGAAAAATGGCCAATTTTGTCACAAATTGCGAAAAAAGGCAAATTTCTTCAAAAGATTCATGAAAAAATAGTTAAGTTTGTCACAAATCTCAAAAAAACGGCAAATTTATTCAAAAAAGTGCAAAAAAAAAAAACAACAAATTTGTCAATAATTTGCAATAAAACGACAGATTTCGTCAAAAAATCGCGAAAAAATGACAAATTTATTCAAAAGATTCACGAAAAAATGACTAATTTCATCACAAAATCTCGAAAAATGGCTAATTTCCTCAAAAAATCGCGAAAAAACGACTAATTTCGTCTAAAAATCGCGGAAAAACGGCAAATTTCGTCAAAATATTTGTGAAAAATCGGCAAATTTCGTTAAACAAATTTCATTTAACAATTCTCAAAAAATGTAAATTTCGTGAAAAAAATTTCGAATAAACGGCACATTTCGTCAACAGATCGTGAAAAGACTAATTTTGTCAAAAAAGCACGGTAAAAAAAAAAAACGTTAATGCCTGATTTTCTTGATTCAAAATTTTTTTTTCTGCTCTAAAAACGGATTTTTGTGATTCACTAACCATTTTTAACTGTTCCAAGTCTTTCTGAGTAAATGTGACTCAGGAAAACACCCATTCATTAAACAAAAAGTCTCATCACTTTACTCAACAAAAGTATTCTTTTTTTTCAGCAAAAAAGGCCTTTTTCTATAAATTGGTCTTGCCCCTTTTTTTAAAAGAAATGCAAACAATAGTGATACTTGTTATCTTCTACTTTTAAATGTTCAATATTTTATAGTTAAATTTGTATCTTGCAAATTTATTTTTAAAAAAGTAAAGAAAATTTCTCATAATTTTAAAAACATTTATATCTACATTTTTTTAATATTGGTTTTATATTTCTATTTATTATTAAAACAATAACTATTGAATTTCATTTTTCTAATGCAAATGAACAAGTTCAATTTTTGCATCTAAAAATATGACTCATTAGTGGGGAGTTAGTCTTTTGTTAAAATGGGACCCAGGATTTTTCAAGTCCAGCGGCATCCCTGGATTGGTTGGGATCATACTAATAGCCACCAAATTGTCACGAAATATGGCAGATAAAACGCTAATTTCGTCTGAAGACCGCGGGAAAACGTCGATTTCGTCTAAAGATTGCACGTATAATGCCGATTTCGGTAAAAAATCGTGGGAAAAAAATGACGATTTCGTCAAAAGATTGCGGGAATAAAATGGCATTTTCGAGAAATTATTAAAACAATAAATATTGAATTTCATTTTTCTAATGCAAATGAACAAGTTCAATTTTTGCATCTAAAAATATGACTCATTAGTGGGGAGTTAGTCTTTTGTTAAAAAGGGACCCAGGATTTTTCAAGTCCAGCGGCATCCCTGGATTGGTTGGGATCATACTAATAGCCACCAAATTGTCACGAAATATGGCAGATAAAACGCTAATTTTGTCTGAAGACCACGGGAAAACGTCGATTTCGTCAAAAAAACGTGGGAAAAAAATGACGATTTCGTCAAAAGATTGCGGGAATAAAATGGCATTTTCGAGAAAAGATCGTATAAAAATGCAAATTTTGACTAAAAATCCTCGAAAAAACATCGATTTCATAAATAAGAAAAACAGGAAAACACCAATTTTATCAAAAGTTCGTCAAAAAACCACCGATTTCGACAAAAGATCGCAAACAATCACCAATTGTGCTAAAATATCGCAGATAAATCGCTCATTTTATCTGAAGATCGCAGGAAAGCACCGATTTCGTCTGAAGATCGCGAATACCTCCCCCCCCCCCTTCTTGCAGGGCGGTAACTAGCAGAATCCCTGTGGAATTGGGGCTGTGCAAGTGCATGCCACATAAATAACAACAAATCTTTAAATATTTTTGGACTCCTTGGATTTTTTATGTACTCCTTGGATTTTTTCTTCCCAACTCTGTATGAACCCTGCATGCATCTCCAATCTTATTAAGAATGTA
This sequence comes from Maratus speculifer, assembly GCA_964019185.1. Classification (NCBI taxonomy): domain Eukaryota; kingdom Metazoa; phylum Arthropoda; class Arachnida; order Araneae; family Salticidae; genus Maratus; species Maratus speculifer. The sequence continues at coordinate 305,033,655 of OZ025295.1, read as the reverse complement.
TAGAAAATTTCTTCACATTCTAAAAGACAATATTTTTCCTTTTATTATTATTATTTCTCGTTTTCTTTTATTAAATTTATTTTTTTAGCCTTTCCATATTGTATGCATTTTGCAAATAATACTGTTATGCTTCTCTTTTAGGTTGGTCACGATAATTGGGTTCGGGGTTTAAAGTTTCATCCTGGTGGGAAATACATTGTAAGTGCATCTGATGACAAAACTTTGCGTGTCTGGGATATTAAGAATAAACGCTGTAGCAAAACAATTGAAGCACATACCCATTTCTGCACTTCAGTAGGTTAGTATATTTTATGGTTTCTAAAAACTTTTGCAGTTTATGATGCTTTATTAATTAAATTGAATGTTATTTTCTATATTTTCTTACTTTAAACTTGAAATATAAGATTACTGATAATGAAAATAGATAAGTAAGTTTTACCGAGGTTGTTCAACTAAATGATTAAAAATATATCTCATTACTTTTGGTGAGTGTTACAAGTTTGTCACTCTGAAAATAATTGAAAGTGCCTGCTTATTTTATGCATGCCATGTTCTTGTGAAATTTGCATATTCTGATTTTTAATATCTCTTTTAAAAAAGTTTCTAACATATTTAATTCTATAAAAATCTGACAGTTAGCATTGGAATTGCTGAGTATTCATTCATTGTATTGCTTTGCACTTTTGTTAATTAAAATGCAAAATTCCTGTCCAGTGATTTTATGCAATTTTCATTGGTCATATTGAAGCTCTTTTTTGTTGATATAGCACATGTCAAATGATGAAGTGATTTATATTTAGTTTAAGCTAGTTATTTTCAATTTTATACGCACTTATTGAACTGAAACAAATAAGCATAAAAAAGTAATAAATTTATGAAATCATTATACAACTAGTTAGCCAGATAGATTCAAAAGGTAAGAATATTTCTGATGTAGCATTTACCATATATTAAAGGACTTTCTCTATTAAACTGACTTTAAAAGTTGTTAGAATGTTCACCACATCTAGGTTTTTTGAGACAATTGTTAGCATCAAGATTATAAGTAGCATGCTAATTCTACTATCTGTTTTATTTAGATCATTCCTATTAATGTATTTCGAATAATAAAACAAAAATTTAAATTGAGAAGAGATAAAATATCATAATCATAGTCGCATGAACTTATTTTAAATTTCGGCATTATGTTTTAAAATGTTTAATAGTTATTTCAATAATGAAATTTAAGAATTTGTTAAAAATTTCATTTACTCTAAACAAGAAAATTGAAAGTCTACAAAGATAAGTTTACATATTCAATTGGAAAAGGTAAAAATAAAATTCATTACTTGATTTTTTTTTTTTTTTTTTTAATTCTTATATTTCCAACTTTTCATAATAATTAAACATGTTCTGCCCCTGCATGGCTTTTTAAGGAAATGGTATTGAAGATTCTCTTGTAATTAACTTATTTTTTTCATATGTATGAAGTTGTTGATGTTTGCATCCTTAAAAATCTTCTTAATCCTCATGTTATTTAAAATTTGAAACTGGATGATAGTTTTGCAAATAAGTTTTTGAAAACAAGACACATTGTCACAAAACATATCAACGTTCAAGTTTTTAAGAAAAGCTTAAAAAATATTTTAAAAATACATTTTTTATTAGAGTACATGAATTTTTAAAAATATATTGATATTAAATTAAAAGAATCCAACAAATGATATATATATGGGTGATTCTCAAAATAGGGGACAATTTATGTCTTTCGGCATATAAAAAAAAATGAGAGGTTTTCTGTCATGTTTTTATATTTAGATATGTTTGTTTTAATATTATTCATTTTTTGCACTCAAGAATTACTCACTTTTTAGTTAAAAACACCTTAAAATAACAGAATAAATGTTCAAAATGTCATTAGCATGGATGTCCACAGCAGCTGTGCCTTATATATACTAACTTTTTCAAGAGTTAATATCATGTTTATGAAATAAAACAAATGTTATTCTTTCTTTAAATTAATCAAGGAGAGGATTTATCCAATAAATTTCTTTTTAAAAATAAAATTATAGTACATAAAAAAAGAATTAAAGTTTGTCCTCCATATTCGATTTTCTAAACAAGGTCATACTAAAACAGCTGTTTATTAATCAAAATTTCATTTTCACATATAACAATAGTTTGAAAATATAAAGTTTCTCCATGGCAACAAGTAGTCATTTTAAACCAGCCAGAAAATAGAAGCATGTATTGTATTTTAAGAATAGAAGTTGAATATTAGGGGGTTACATCAATTGTATGTCATTAGAATGGATAATAATTTTCATGTTTATTTTATAGTTAAAATTTTTATTTTATTTATTTGCATAGAACTTTTGTGTTTTAAAAAGCCCCAGAAAGGAATATTGCATTGTGATTATATTATGGCTCATAATCTTATTTAAATTAAAATTTGTCATTAGCATGGGCAGATATCAGTGTCATTAGCATGGTTTTTCTGTCCATGCTAAAGACTCCTATGTACATAAATGTAACCAGTGCTTATATTGTATCCTTTATAAAGTTTAATTTTACGTATAAATTTAGGTATTACATTTATTATCCCTAAAATATGCATTAAATCTGTAGAAAAATCACTAAGACAGCTTCTTACATTGTTAGTGTCAGAATGTTGCTCATGTAACAAAGTTTGCTCTTTGGTAATGTTTTTATTCTCTTTATATGTATATATGTAAAAATGGAAACCATTTGCTGAAAAAGAAGGCTAATAAATATAGAAAAAAAATATTTAAACGGGAAGAAAATAAAAATTTCATAATATATTTATTCCATACAATTCGTTTTGTCATTAGCATGGCTCAAAAAATACTAGTTATTTTTTAAGTTAATTTTTAAATATTTAGCTCTGCTGACTACATGGAAAGTATACCTAATACTATATTAACAACACCTATTTTTTTTCAGAAATTTTGCTAACAGTAATTTTTTTAAGATTTCATTTTTTAAATCGTCCCCTATTTTGAGAATCACCCATATATATATATATTTTAATAAATAAAAATTTTCAAACTATAAAAGGTAAAAGCATAAACATTTTGTATTAATTGCCTGTCAAATACCACAAAATCTGTTTTTAAACTTGTTAACATTTAGGTCTCCTGTCTCAAGATTGACAAAGCAACATATTTTAAAGTTTGCATATGTCTTATTAATTTCGATCACCATTGACAGTCTGGTCTAAAACAGAATCCTCAGACTATATCATGTCTTTATTTTAAAAAAATTATCATAACTAATATATGTCAAATCATTGTATTGTTAACTCTTTATACAGTGAAACCTCCGAATAAGGGACACCTATGGGACCAGAAAATTTGTCCCTTAAATAGAGGTGTCCCTTATTCGGAGTTTTTATTACATTGAAACTTCCAAATGGGACCGGAACTTTTGTCCCTTAAATAGAGGTGTCCCTTATTCGGAGTGTCCCTTATTTAGAGGTTTCACTGTATGAACACAACTTTTGTCCCCAACCAGTGTTTTATTGAACCTGAGGATTTCCATAAACATTACAAAGAAAAAGAGACTTTGAATTTATTAATATTAATGGAATATAGTAAAACCTCATTAATCCAAAATTCCTGTTAATCCAAACCGATTTTATTTTTCAAAATTATACTTGAATGGACTAACTTGCAAAATTTTCTGAATTACAGGGTGAATGCCAGTAAAAACATATAGAAGTTGGGATTAAACAGAAAATATCAGTAAAGGATGTTTTTTATTCTTTAAACAGATTGAATAGAATAGAAAATACTCAATAATATAAAAGTACAACATATGTACATGAATATGATATGAAAAAAATTTACAGTAGGCCTACTCATAGAAGCTATCTTTAAAAAAATCTTGAATATAAGTTTGTTTGCCAGTCACTATAAAATTCTTTTCTAAAATGTGAAAAGTATTTAATTCAGGTGATAAAAATTTATTTTTCCATCGACAGTTTGATTTGACAAATCATCTATAGAAATTTTTTCTTTCTTACTCCTTGTTGATGTGGTGTTCACGATTTTGAACTGTTTGTAATGGATTATTACATAATTCCTCCTTCTGTAGTTCCACTGGATTATTATAAATATCAAGAGTGATTAAACAAGGCATACTATTCTTTTTCCGATATTTGTGCCAGATTACCCAGCATGGATGCCTTAGGATAGCAGATTTCAGCCAAGAGGATTTCAGAGTATGCTTACTGTACTTATAAAGAACATATTTAGCATGCATCATTTAATTTTCTATTTTTATCTGAATTGACACCAATCTCTATTATTTCGGATTATTTGAACTGGTACTATAAATAAAAAAATAACGTGGTTCCTCAAAAGTTTAAAATAATATAAATGCTATTTTAAAGGTTCAGCAAGCTCATGAAGATTGAACAATGCCAGACTAGCATATTTAATAGATCTAATTAAACATATCAGTATGATTAATCATTTATTAATAATACTCCATTAGAGATAAAATGATAACTCCAGTCAGTTTTTGTCATTCTTGTGTTGTCTAATCGATTTTTTTTTTTTTTTTGTAAAAATTAAAATTTCATCTGTAAAGTATGAAATCATGCTATCACACTTAAATTATACTTTTATTATTGGTTTATATAAACTGAACTAAATTTTATAATAAAAAACGTGCCTTTTGTTTGTATAGTTATTGGCTAATATATTTCTACTTTCTTCCCTTAGATTTTCACCACAGTGCTCCTTTTGTTATCACTGGAAGTGTTGATCAGACAGTAAAGGTGTGGGAATGTCGCTAAAAGCTTCAGTGTAAATTGTGGTACATTCTAATAGCCAAAAAAAGTCATACTTTTTAACAGCTGTAGCTGTCTACAACTGATATTAATCCACTTAGCTAAATTATTTTCTTTATCACAAATGTGTAAGTAGTTAATTTAAAAAACCACTTACATGAAACACACATGGATGAGAAATGATAATTAAATGATGCTTGTGGTTGAACATCTATACATGAGCTGCCATTTTTCTTTATTTTCATTTTTCTTTGTTTGATTCCAACTTATTGAGTTTTAAATGTGTGGCAGCATTAATATATTTATGTACAGCTTATTTGTTTTGATCAAGATTATTTTTTTGTTTGTCTTATGTGTCATATCTAATTGATGTGTCAGGTAAAGAAAAAAAAAATCGTTCAGAGAATGCTTTAAATATGCATGATTATTTATTTGGTTGTGTTTGTTGATTATTGAGAATATGTTATAGCTGTTTCAGTATAGCTATTCAACCAAATAAATATTTTCTGGGACTGTATTATCTCAACAAAGCCACAACAGTGAAATTGCTAATATTTTTATTTCCTACTTATAAAGCAGCAATTTCATGTTATTTATCAAAATTTTACTTTTTATTAAATTATTTAATCAACCTGTGATCATGTTCCTTTAAAATTTTTTCTAGGTGTTATTTTTATTTAAATTCTAACAAAAGTAAATAGAAAATATCAAATTGCATATTTTAATTTGTTTAAAGGTTTTATTTGATTTAAGTGATTTCTTGCCATGTCTTGTATTTTGTTTTTCACATCTCATTTATGTTCTTTTCAGTTCGATGTAACAACAAATTTGCTATATCCAGGTGTGAACTTATAGAAATTTGCTATTACATAAAGCAAATTAAAGCTGTGTAGTAATAAAGTATTTATAGTGTTGTATATATAATTTTTGACTTATTTAGGAATAAAAATGTGACTTCTTTTGTCTCTTGAAATTACTACTGTGATATGAATTTTTTTTGTTATCTTTTTTTTTTTTTCAACATTAGAGCACTTGTAAATGGCTAACAAAGCTGCTTTTTTTGTCATATTCAAAATCGTTGCATGCTCTTTTTGCCTTCTAAGGACTGAATTTACTTGAAGTTCTTGTACTTGTGACAAGTTTATTTTATAAGAGCATAAAAATTATTTATTTAAATTTTAGAGTTTTGTTTATATCTCTCAATTAAACAATTTTAATTGGTTGTCAGATATAACATTTTATTCATCTTTTTGGAATGTCTGTTTTTTATGATTAAATAAATGTTTATTTTTAAATTTTGACAGAATATATTTAATTTTGTCTGCAATTAATATATTACATGTGTTTGTATATTTAAAATTTCCAAAATTATATCCCTTTTAAATGTGGTTCCTCTCATAGCATAATTCTAATATGGCAATCGATACAAAATTTTAATACATGTATTTAAGTCAATCCATGAAAAAAGAAAGAAAATTTGTAACAAGTACTGACTAATAATTGTTCAAGTGCTGTTATTTTACTATATTATTTATGAAAATGGTTCTTCCTTTTTGTTCTTCTTATTAATTTTGTCTTGTAACTGCTAAGCTATGTAACAACCCATCCCCATTTACTACCTGCATTATCAGCTGCACTTTATAGATAAATAGAAATGAAATAATCAAAAGAGATAACCCATATTTCAGAAGCTATCCCCATTATCTGCTGTTTGAAATGAAAAAAAAAGAAGGAAAAGAAAAACTGTTTTTGCTCTAGATTCTCAACAGTTATTTTGTGCAGATATTAGCGAGTGTAGGAAATAGCTGTAGTGATTCAATTGTACATAATATGCTTTATTGTGATTAAAAAAGACATTCAATTTGCTCCAAAATGGATTTCCAAAGTTCAAAAGTTGTCTAGATAGATCTTCTGAATAAAAAAAAATTATCTGCAGACTGCTGGTCAATATACTGTTAAAGCTTTCTAAAGCAGCATCGGCTTGTATGTTCCTTCTAGAGAATTTGTTGATTCTGTTAAGAGATATTGCAATGGAGTAAACTAAAAATTGTATATAATTGCTGATAAACAAACCGATGCACTTTTAAAAGTAACACCTGTACTGTGCAACATTTGTGTTTATATTGGCTTAATAAATTGTATTGTCTTGACTGTTTCCAGTTTTGTGCTTAATTTTTTTTGTGTCTCAACAATACATTGTGATTAAATGTTTTCACATGACAAATATAATTCCATAGGTATATTGCTGTAATATGCTGTCAAAGGCAATTCACCCCCCTCCCCCCTCATTAAGTAAAAACATAAAGTAAATTAAATTTTTTTGTTATAATCCCTTATTTAAGAAAAAAAAAAAAACCTAGTCGTTTGAGGGTTACTGTAATACTTACCCATCATGGATATGCATACTATAAAATATAAAAATAAAACATGTAAACTATTTATAAAATCTATTGCAATTCCAAAATAAAATTTAAACATATATTTAAATATTTTTAATACATGGTAATCCTCTATTGAATTGCAAGTACTATTTGATTATATTGTCGACCCCTTTTGACAAAGTATATAAATCGGCAAATTATACTCCTAAATTATACAAATTGGCATAATTTTTATTTTAAATAACGAAAAAACAAATTAGCAAAAGATTAATATAAAATATGAATTAAACATCAAATTAAAAATTGCTTGATAATGTAACAAACATGTTTAATGTCAAGCAAATGCGACATTTACAAGTTATTATTTGCATTTAATCTTATAGTTTGCTGATAGTTGACAGGATAATCAAATAGTACCAAATTGCATAAAAGAAACATCCTTACAACTACAAAAATAATAGTCATGTTAACTAACAGTTTACTGCATCAGATTAAGCATCTCATATCCAAATAAAATATATCTTTAAATTGGAACTTTGAATGGAATACGGGGTCGTGAAAAATAGGATTACAATTATTTTGGCAAAGAGCATTTACAGACAGACAGATAAAAGGCAAATTTTTTTTTCCTAGAAATATGTTTTTCAGAATTTCCAGTGTCTGAAACATGTAAATCCATCATTTTTTTTTTTTTTTTTTTTCAAATTTTTAAAACGATTGCAAGATTTACTCTATACTATGTATGATGGGTAAGTAATAAATAAACACAATAAAATAACACATATTAACATAAAAAGCAATAGAAAAATATAAGAAATGTTAAAAATCAAAAAGGAAGTTTCTATTGATTTTTTTTCCAAAAACAAAAATGTAAATAGTGACTATTTATTCTCTTATTGCCATAGAGGTCACTTCTCTGCATAGCTGGTCCTCCCCTCCCCCCTCCCCCTCCTCCTTCTCCAATTAAAATAAATTTCAAACACATGAATTTAAAGGGAAAAAAATCAAATCAAATAGTCTTCTTCCACAAGAATCAAGAAACAGCATCCTCTAATAAGACTTTTTTTTTTTCCTTCTCTTATTGAGTTTGTTTTTTATCTAGAATGATTGGAGTCATGTATTCTGGATATCTTGTAATAGATTAAAGCAACAATTGTTTGATCAAATTTGTAGAATGTATATGGCAGTGGCATTGTTTCTGATTGCAAATCATTTATTAAAATAATACTTAGATCCAAACAAGATGTGAAGACTAGAAAACAAGAATTCTGCCCTTTCAGAATTTAGTGTCATTCCTGATGAAAAATATATATATTCCTGCAAAAGAATATACAGGATGTTTTCAAAATGACCAGTATATTTGAAAAATCATTAAAAAAATAAACAGGCAGTGTTAGAAATACACCGTTTGTTGCAATATGCTTGGGACAGCAGTAAATTTTCAAGCAGTCAAACTTTCGAAATTAGTTGCAATTTTTAACAACAGATGGTGCTGCAGGCTTGAAAGATATAGAAGAAAACACAGTCTGCGAGTTCGCGATTCTTTAGGTCGTCTTTCTGCTGTAAGCATGTGCTGTTCACAGATTGCAAGTTTGCTGTGAAAAAAATGGTTTATTCCTTAGAACGAGGATTTTTGACTTGAAAGACCAGGTGTACTGTCACAATCCAGAAACAATTGAACAACTGAAGCAGTACATCTCTTCTACAAGTGAAGCCATCCTGCTTGACACATTTACAAAGATTTCTGGTAATTTCGTAAAGAGACTACGCCATATTATTGCTGCTCATAGTGGATATGTGGAAAATATCATACTTTAGATTTTTCAGATTGCAGCGCCATTTGTTGTTGAAAATTATAATTAATTTCGAAAGCTTGCCTGCCTGAAAATTTACTTTTGTCCCAAGCATATTGCAACAAACGGTGTATTTCTATCGCTGCCCGTTTAGCTTTTATTGATTTTTCAAATATACTGGTCATTTTTAAAACACCCTGTATTTAGCCTGAATTGGCACATCCCTGTCACAAAAAAAGAAAAAGAATAACTATTTTAAAAAATAAATTCAACTAAAAAATACAGAAAAACTGTGAAAAAAACATACTGCAACAGGAGTGATTTTGGTCCAAATTTTCCTAAAAATTAAGACTATCATTTCTGAAAGTTAAAATGGACATAAAGTACAGCACAAATTTGGATAAATGATCGCCAAAAAAATCAATTTTGTCAATAGTTTGAAGAAAAATCACTAATTTTGACAAGGAATGCAGGAAAAATACCAATTTCATCAGAAAATTGTGAAAAAAAAAGGGCAGGTTTTGACAAGAGATCATAAAGAACAGCAAATTTCACTGACAGATCATAAAAAATGGCAAAAGACCGTGCCAAAGAACGGCAAATTTCATCAACAGATGACGGAAAAAAAGACAAATTTTGTCAACAGATCTAAAAAAAAAGACAAGTTTTGTCAACAGATCTCAAAAAATGGCAAATCTCATAAAAAAAGTGCCCCCCCCCCCCCCCCCCCAAAAAAAAAAAAAAGACAGTTACTGTTGGAAATGAATTTATAGGAATTAAATATAAACAAAATTTGATGGGCCCACTTACCCTTTCTTATGGGGTAAATGGGACACTTATTTGATTTTTTAAAAGAAAAGCAGTTAAAAAAATTTTAAAGCATTATTTTAGAAACTAATAATATTTTTTTTTATTTATTAATACACTCTTAAATAAAATAGATAGTTCATATTAAACTATTTCAAAATTTTTATATAAGCTTCAAAAATGAAGTAGCATTCCGAAAAGGGGTATCACTTACCCTAACCGGGGCCGTCATGAAACAACTTCCTTCTTATGGGCCTGATTCAAGGAAAGATGACGTCATGCCAGGGCCGTAGCTAGAAGTGTACGATAGGAGGGGCTCATATTTTTTTGTTCTCTCTCTAATGTAGAAAGCTAAATTAGTGCATATTCATATTGTAGATACTATGTTTCTCATTAAACTGTTGTAATAACTTCATTTTATGCTAAGAAAAGTATATGATGATGAAAATTTTGAATGTATAACTGGTGCAAAATGAAACATCCTGTTAGCTTCATATGTACCAATAGGATGAGGGAGTGTTGAAACACGTATTTTAGATACAATTTAGTAATTCTGCAAAACTGTGAAAGGGTCTCAAAACTAAATTAGATTTTTGAACAGAATTTCATTTGAATTTTCGGAACATTTAGTGACTTTGGAACTTTTTCCGGGGGGGGCGGGGGGGCTGAGCCGCCCATAGCGCCCCCTTAGCTACGGCCCTTCGTCACGCAAGAGATCTGAGTAGCAAACAGAACATATCGAATGGTTGTATGTGTGCATCAAAAACAAGGCTATAAATTTCCGTTGTATGATATTTTTTCAAGCAATTTGAGGTTTATTTTAGATTTGTTTGAATTATACATTTACTATTAAACACCCAAAATTCAGTAAACAAGACTTTTTAAATTTGATTTCAAAACTAAACTTACCCTTTGATTTCAAATACGTATGATTCATGGTTTTTATTGAAGATTTTTGAACTTGAAATATACATTTGTGGCAGACAAAATCATACATTAAAATTACACAACTTTAGTAACAAAATAAATAAATAAAATAAAAGAAATGATCCAGAATTGAGATTCATGATATTTTTGATAGCATTTAACTTGAAGTACATATTTATGGCAGGAGAAATCCTACATTAAAAGTACGCAATTTTAGTTGCAAGTAATTTAAGTTTCTTTTAAAAATAAAAATGTCTTAATTTTAAATTGTAAATATCAGAATTGTTATTGCATAAATTCATAAATAAAAATATTAATTTTTTCAAACAATTAAAATAAAAATTCTTTTTGACAGTTAAAATTTCAAATTTCATAATGCATAATTGACTTAAAATACACATTCTTTTAATAGTAATTAAAACTAAAAGAGCATTTTTCACTAGTAATATGTACTTTCATATAATTTACAAGAAATATGGCATTTAATATTCTCTCATAGAAAATAATCTCACTTTTGTTAATACAGATATTTTTTATTATTATTATTATAAGTAAATTTCGTAGTATCAGTGTAAACTTTTGTATAGTTATTTAGTAAGATATTTGTAATTCCTGACAAAAATAAAATTTAAATAGAAATAAAAGTTAGTTTCCACATTTGCATTTATTTATGTAGACTAAAATCATTTTTTTCAATAATGAGTTGCCTAATAAAATTTTTTGGGCTTTGGAAATTTTAGGAAAGTACTTTCATAATTATAATTGATGAGTTTTTGAAAAGCATTTACAGTTATTTTCTGGGGGGTATTAATTGACTTCTATCACCCAACATAAAGTATTTACATTTCAGACAGCCACAATTCATTCGGCAATCTAATTTAAAATTTTTTTCTTTGACTAGCATGTTTAATGCACTCACAACATTTTAATTTATGTGAAACTTCATATTTAATGTAACTAGTTATAAAAGTCAATACAGGCATGATGTCATTTTTATTTGAATATCTTCACTGCTGTTAAATACACCACAAAAGAAATCCAATATGTTTAATTCTTGAATTTCACCAACAGTTGTATTATTTAAAAAAATAATAATAATAATAATAATAATTGAAATTGTTTATTCTGCTGTGTAGTATGAGATAATTAAACTTAAAAAAATTAACTTTTTTGCTGCTTCCATAACTTCCACATAGTAAATGAATTTTTCCACTCATCTAAAGGATACGATAAATTTCCTGTACTCATCTGATGATGATGTCCAAGGCAGGCTTCTAAACTATAGATCTGATTTTTTATATATATTTTTTAAAAGATATTCATTAAATAATTTTTATTTCGTCTATTCCTATGCATAAGAAATCAGTACTATTCATGTTTTAAAATTGTTTTTGATTTATGCAAACTGAATTATAAATAGAAATTCTAGACAAAAAAAGGGCTTTCTTATTACTCTTATATATTAGATGATTCTAAATGTTTACTTCCCTACTTCAAAATAAAACTCTACAATTCACATCACATGCAAGACCATTTGGGAATGGCATAGATTTATTTAATTCATTTTAAATAATGAGGTAAAAGTAAATACACATTGACTTAGGTTAATCCTTTATTCACAAATTTATCCTTTTTAAAATGTTCATTAAAAAAATATCCGTATAACAGAATATGTAATAGATTCAAATTATCTACAAATGTACACACAATATTAATGGTGATTGCTTCAGCCCGAGCATAAGCAAAATTTCATTGAGAGTGAAGTGGTCAGCGAGATGAAAAAGTCAGATCTTGTGTATGACTCATTTCTCCTGCTTGGGATCTTGAATCAGGCCCGTAAGGGAAGAAACTTGTTTTGCGATGGCCCCTCCCTAACCCATCCTGTACATAGTTTTCTAAATCACCAGATTAAAAAAAAATAGTAAAATTGTAGTAAAATAGTAAAAAAAAAAAAATTCCATAAATTAACAAATAAAACTGAACATTGCATGAAATTTGAACTACTATATTGAAAACATGTTCTTTTAAACAAAATTAAAATGTTAGACTTAAACAAGAATGTAAAAAATGTTTTAGAATAAAATTGTTATTATCCGGGCATACATATACTAAGAAACGACATACAATTACATAAAATTATCTTATTTAAGTTATTAAAAATTTAGCAGTTTTACATGGAAAATCCTTTGCTTTCTAATAGAAAATTAATTTACTTCTTGAAATTTCAAATTGTTTTCAATAGATATTTTCCAATATCTCAGACGATCAAAATCTGACATTTTGGGATATTCATCTATATGTCCTTTGACTATAGCATATACCCTCTAAGGTTTTTTTTTTTCCAACTACGCCACTAACAAGTCCTGATTACTGAATAGGCTTTAGAAGCCAGTACTTCCTTTAGAAAATTTTGAAGGGGCCTGAAATTAAAAAAAAATGGGGGGGGGGCTCCCAAGTTTGATATTCCATTCCAAAATTCTAATTTCTTTTTAAATTACTGTGTAATATCTTATAATATACATTAAAAAATGTTTCATAAAAATACCTTTCACAAAAAAATATTTTTCATGTAATAGATCAAAATCAACCATCTGATTGCAATTCGTCCATTATTTTAGATGTATAGTTATTTCGTATACTGAGTTTAACCCTTTCCGGTACACTGTGCCCGGTCTGGGATATCTAATTTTAATTCCAAACTTGCAAACAGCACCAATCATATTTTAGTAAAATTTTGCTTTTACAATAAAAGCTTAAATTAAGGAATTCAAAATATCTAAAAAAAATAGTTTGTGAATTCCGGTATTAGTCAATAATTTCTCGCTTTACTGCAGATTTTGCCCGTGCCGGAAAGTGTTAAGTAATGCTGAATTTGTCTTGTATGCACAATATAAAATATTGATTTATTGATAAAATTGAGAGACATATTTCAAAATATTGATATTTTATGTTGTGCATACATTCTGAATTCAATCTTTATATCCAACTTACATTTTTACGCTCACATTCAAAAACCTTTTTTCATATTTTTCTATTTAGTATGTTGAATTTTGTAAACTCTTCTTGGGTGAAAGGGGGCCCTGAAATAACATTGGGTTTCCCATAGCTTCAGAGGTTAATCAGGCCTTGGTCACTAGACAGAAGATAGACTGACAAACCGAATTCATAAACACTTTGTTGGACACAACTATGCTGGAAATGGCTAAAAACGGGAAGGTTCCTATTAGTGATATTTTGTGTTCTGTGTACTGCAAAAGTAACAGAAATTTACTCTTTTTACATTACATCATGTTTCTCAACCCCTAAAAATATGAAGGAAAGGTTTGTATACTAAACGTAAAATATCTATTAGTTTTCAAAAACACTTTTCACATATGCTGCTCACCAGGCAGTATATTCATCATCTTTAACTGGTCCAAAATAATATACAGTTCCAAATAAAATATTTAAATTTAAAATTATATATTGTAGGTTTAATTTAATTTCAAAGTTCAACAAAAAGCTGGAGTCTGAGTCGACTTGTCTTTTATCGTTTCCAATTCCAACTCTTTTGACCAAAATTATGCCTGACTTCAACTCCACAGCCTTACTTATAAGTCCCTTTTAACGTGCAATGAAATCTGAAATAATTGAAATGGACATTGGACACTTCATATGAAATTTAGTGTCCTTTATCAACATGCAGTAGGCCAAAAAAGGGTTTAATTTTTTGAATGTTAGATATTACAAAAATTTTTCGTTTTAAATTATATGTTACAAGACTGATGACATTACATGAAAAAACACAGAAATTGTGTCTAAGAACCAAATTGAAATGTAAAAGAACAAAAATCCATAGGCCATCTTTAATTTTAATGATATGAAATCTAGTTGAATACTTTTAAATATTTTTTTTTTTTTTTTTTTTTTTTTTTTATAATTCGAGGATTTTTTTTTTCTCAAGATTTTCTTGTGCAATTACGGAAGAGGTGTGGTTATGACATGAATAAATATTATATTAGATTGAGATTCAAAACAATATTTGATAAATAGTTACTAGGATGGTTAGACACAACCCAATTTAAATCTGAAAATTTTATGAAGATCACAGGACTCTAAAATGGTTTCAATGAAGGCACAACTTTCCTTTAATTTCTGGGACAGTATTACAACTGAAAGATATTTTTATCTATTTGTTCCATCTAACTTGGCAGGAAAGATTAAAATAAAATTGTTTTTCACTGTTGAAATTGGAAGTAGAATGTTCTGTGATTATATTATTACTAATTATAATTCTTATTATTTAAAATTTTAAAAATCAAAACTTATAAATGGAATTTTTTTTTTTTTTTTTTTTTTTTTTTTTTTTTTTTGACAGGATCAAATGCATTTCAGATTTTTACAAAAAGAAAAAGAAAGAAAGAAAAAGATTATTTGTTCTTTTACTTTTTATGAAGAAATAAATTTTAATGCAGCAAGCAAGCTGCATATTTCTTTGAAATAGCTATTATTTCTTTTGATTTATGTTTGTTGATTACAGGAAATATCGCTTTGAAGAATATAGTTCGAAAAAGTCCGAAATTCATCAAAACAATTATTGCTCGAAAAAATGTTCATTTTCATTTAAGAAAATGATGTTAAATGCATTTAAAAAAAAAAAAAAACATAATAGGATTTAAGAAGTGGGTCTTTTTTTTACATTGTTGGTATAAGGAAACTGGTGGGATCAATCTGAAATGGCGATAAAGCAAGGAAAGCATTATATTCATGAAGCATTAAATCAGAGTTCCACTCTATTGGTATACATCTGTTCAGTGTTGAATTGAGACACTTTTCTCCGGGACAGACATTACACTTTTTTACCATTGAAAACACAAAATCTCAAATTTTCAGGGGGAGGGGGGGGGGGTGCATTTGGTAACTCCAGAGGGGATGTCCCCCTCGGGCCATTCCTTGAATTCAACGCTGCATCTGTTGACCAGGATTGGCTTAATCGATTGATTAGTCAGTTAACTATTCAGTCATACAAAATTTAATCCTGATTCAATTTATTATGATTGAAACTGAAAAACTGGTCATTGGGGGTCACTGTAATACTTACCCATCGTGTATATGCATAATATAAAATATGAAAATAAAATATGTGTAAACTATTCATAAAATGCACCGCAATTCCAAAATGAAATTTAAACGTGTAGTTAAATATTTTTAACGCATAGTAATGCCCTATTAATGAATTGCTGACGAACCTATTTCAACAAAATATTTAAAATGCCAAACTACTCAAATAATACCAAATTGCGTAAAAGAAACATCCTTATAACTCAAAAATAATAATTATACTACAGATTAAGCGTCTCTTATCGAATTAAAATATATCTTTGAATTGAAATTTGAATGAAATATAGGGCCATGAAGAATCGAAGCGTGTGGAAAATAGGATTACATATATATCGGCAACTAATTATCTGATCGACTTCGTTCTTCATGTAAAATTTGTATTACTTTATTGTTTTTTACATCCACTCCTAAAAAATAAAAATAAAAAATCTTAAAAATTTATATACTTTTTATCAGAACGAATATTTTGGGTGTCCGAAAAAAATAGTTCTGGATAATGGAGTATCCAATAGCAAAGTATTCCATTCATGTTTAAGAATTCATAAAATGGTATCTAAGAAAAGTATTGGTATGGAAATTTTTATTTGGTAAACTTACATATTTATTTATCTTATTCACTTCAAAAAATTAATTTTAATATTGATTTTGTGTTAAATCAGCCATTGTTTCTAAAAGTTATGTGACGGAAAAACCCGGTTAAGCCACTTAAAGGGTATAGGCTTCTTAACATTGTTACATACTAAGTACATACCAAATTTCAAGTCTCTCTCTCAATTTGTTCGGGAGATAGAGCGTTTACAAACAGACAGAAGGACGGCAATTATTTTTTTCTAAAAAATATGTTTTTTAGAATCGCCAGTGTCTAAAATGTGTAAATCCGATTTTTAAAACGATTGCAAGATTCACCCTACCTAAGGTCCCTATAGTTATAGGAGCCCTAACCCTACCTATACTATGCATCATGGGTTGGGTAAGTAATAAATAATCTGTAAAAAGTTTTTTTATATGATTAATTCAATCTGCATTAATTGAATTTTGATTAATTTAATCATTATTTACATAAATGAAAATTAAATATGGCCGCTCTATTTACTTTCTTTAATTTGCTTTCATCGTTACGAAATTCTTATTAAGAATTACAATACGATTTCCCTTATTGGATATTATACAGGGTCACATGTCTAAATTATTTAGGGGGATTAGGGGCAGTTGAAATCCTTTTTATAAAATTGATATGTTCTTTTGTAATTGTTTTAGGCAAATCAATATTATCAATCATTTGATAGTCGCAAATTGATAATGATAGCCCCTGATCTTAAACCACTGGTTTTTAAAAACCGAAAATCTTCTGTTTTCTGTAGTCGAATCCAGGGCCTGATTACTAACGGGGCACTCTCCCACCAGGAAAAAGAAATAAAGAATTTTTCCTTATTCATGACAGTAATCTTGTATGAAAAGGGCGTTTAAAGAAGACGAAAATTTCTATAATTTTTTTCTGGTGAGAGAGTGCCCCGTTAGTAATCAGGCTCTGGTCGAATCACGAAAAGTCTCCGATTAAATAAGGTAAACTTTACAGTAAAAAATAACTGGTATGAATAATGAAGGATTCTGAAAATTTTAAGTGGATCGTATACAAGTCGCTCGTCCCCCAAGGGTTAATTATTCATATTTTATTGCACGAAACCCTCTGAGAGCGAGTACTAGTCGTACTTGACCGTTTATTTAAGCATTTACCCAATTTTTTTGTGCATTTCTTCAAAATATTATTCTAAGGATTAATGCGTGCACTATGCTTAATTTTGAATAGTTTAAAGATCTAAAAACACTATGTGCTAAGACATTTTAAGACGTTTTCATGTTAGGGCCCTTATTAGTTGAGCCCCCTACTATAACTTTCTCTAGCCTTTTTTTCCTCTAACAATCAATACCTCCACAAGTGCAAGAAACAAACTATGTCATTAAAAAACTAATGATTAAAATTTTATTATAACAACTTAATATTCTACTGTTTAAAAAAGAAATTCTTTATTAATTTTTCTAGTAACGTGACAAGTTAAAATCATTAATTATTGCCAATTTTGATATTTTCCTTTTAGATATCTTATAATGCTTCTAGATAAGCAAAATAAAAGTTGCAAAGAAATACTCGGGTTTACTAATCTGTCATCTTTACTACTATTATCAAATTAGTATTTTTCAGGGTTTTTTTCAGTCACTAGTATTTTTTAGCTGTGAGCATCTTTTTTGAAGACCTTGTATATAGCAGATGTGCTACTTTTTCGCGGAATTCCGCTTTTTCGTCGATGAATTTTATTATCTCTGAGATCGATGCAAATATGCATTAAAATTTGTTGACACTTTTATTTTTATAGGGGTGGAGGGGGGTAACGGATGAAAAAAAAAACCGCCAATACAAACCTCACCAAATTGAGCAAATTTCTTCAAAGGATTGCAGGAAAAACGCAAATTTCTCCTAAGGATCGGGGGAAAAAAATCGTTAGACGATCGCTGGAACAAAAAAGAAAGGATTCTTCAAAGAATCGCGGAAATTAACGCGATTTCATTCAAAAGATTGCTGAAAAGACGCGATTTCCGTCAAGTGATTGCGGGAAAAGACGCGATTTTTGTCAAAGGATTGCGGGAAAAACGCGATTTTCATGCGGGAAAATACTCGAATTTTGTCGAAAGATCGGGGGAAATACGCGAATTTTGCCGAAAGATCAAGGGAAATGCACGAATTATGTAGAAAGATCATGGAAAATATGCGAATTTTGTCGAAAGATCGGGGGAAATATGCGAATTTTGTCAAAAGATCGTGGAAAATACGAGAATTTTGACAAAAACCGAAATAAATAGGCGTATTTTGTAGAAAGATCGTTGAAAATAGACTTATTTTGTAAAAATATTACAGAAAATATGCGAATTTTGTCGAAAGATCGAAGAAAAATCGCGAATTTTTTTTAAAGATCGGGGAATAGTACTTGAATTTTGTCGAAAGATCGCGAAATGATACGCGAATTTTGTGGAAAGATCGCGGAAAATTATGCTAATTTTGTGGAAAGATCGCGGAAAATACGTGAATTTTGACTAAAAATAGGGGGAAAAAATCCGAATTTTCTGAAAAAAGGGTGTGAAAAACCGCGAATTTCGCTAAAGGATCATGGATAAATGCAAATTTCATTGAAAAGACCGTGGGAAAAAGTGCGATTATCGTCAAATGGTCGCGAAAAACGCAAATTTTGTCAAAACGCTGCAAAAAATGCGAATTTTGTCAGAAGTCCGTGAGGCCGTGAAAGTTCAGCTTTTTCTTTGTTGAGTCTGTCTCTATACCATGTCTGACATAGATGTTAGTAGTACCCAGTACAAGATTTATTCATGCATACAATATGTATGAAATTTAGTACTAGTTACCATATTATTCATAAGAGCATTCTATAGATAGAAGCCCCCCCCCCCACACACACACAGACTTAGCCGGGCTCTGCAAACAATTTCTTAGGTCCTCCAGCTACTATATAAACGACAAAAAACAAACAACAACAATATATATATATATATATATATATATATATATATATATATATATATATATATATATATATATATATATATATTAGTTTAAGCTACTACCAGTTTTGAATATTAATTTCCTTCATTGGGCCTTTGTTGCAGTTTCTTAAAAAAAATTATTCGATTGTATTACAATATTCTTTAAGACAATTCAGTGGCGTACACAGGACTCTATTTTGGAGGGGGAAAAATTAAATTTCCATAATGTTCTATATCTTATGGAACATGTTGAATTGTGTTATAAACAGAAATCATTTTTGACTTGACAATAATCCCCTTCTGGCTACAGTACTGTAGCCAGAAGGGGAGAATGGGAGAGAGGCTAATTCTGTTGCGAATTATCCAATACTTTGAAGGTTTCGAAAACTTAGAAAAAAACGGTCATCAGTCCGAAAATTCGAACTTAAAAAATATGCCGCTATTTTTGATAAATGGTCGGCGGAAAAAAATAATTTCATCATTCGTTCGCAGAGTAAAATCTCAAATTTCGTTAAAGAATCGCGGAAAAAATCCGAATTTTGCCAACGGGCCGCCGATAAAATACAAATTTTGTCAAAGAGTCTCGAATAAAATGCGAATTTCGTAAAAGGATCGCGGATAAAATGCGAATTTTGTCAAAGGGCCGAAGATAAAAAGCGAATTTTTTCAAAGTGGTGTAAAAAAACCTGGAATTTTATCATAGCATCGCGAAAAAAGTCAAATTTCGTCAAATGATGGCAGAGAAAATGCAAATTCCGTCAAATGATCGCGGAGAAAACGCGAATTTCTCCCAAAGAGAGCTGAAAAAATGCGAATTTCTTAAAAGGGTTGCAGCAAAAATCCGAATTTCATCAAGCGGCTGCGGAAAAAAAAAATTGAATTTGACAAATGACGCAAAGTAGTGTAAGGATTGCAAAAACGCAAATTTCATCGATGGACCGCAATAAAAAAAGAATTTTGTCAAAGGACCGCATAATAAAACCCCCACAAGTCTCGTAAAAAAAGGCGGGAAAAAACGGGATTTTGACAAAATATCCCTTTTCCTACCGAAAAAAACCCGCAAATTTTGTCTAAAAGTCGCAAAAAACGAAAATGTCGCCAAAGGATCATGGAAAGAGCGTGAATTTCGTCAAAAAAGCTGCGGGAAAACTGCGAAATTTGTTAAAGGGCCGGGTAAACGGACGAATTTCTCAAAAGGCTACGAAAAAACGCAAAAAAATTGCGAATGATTGTCCAAGGGTTGTGAAGATAAGGCGAATTTCTACAAGAAACGCGTAAAAAACGCGAATTACGTTTGAAATGGTAGTAAAAAAGCGTGATTCGCAAAAGTACTAAGTAAAACTGAATTTCATGAAAGTGCCATGGTAGAACCGCAAATTTAATTTTAAAAAAACGTGAAAAAAGTGTGAATTTTGACATAGGATCCCCAAAACACGAATTTCATCAAATTGCCTCGAAACAGTGGCGTAGCTATGTTTTTTGGCGCCCGGGGCCAGCAAGAAATTTTGCGCCCCCACCCCAATATAGATATATAACAATTTCTCTAAATTTGGCGCTCCTAGGCCTCGGCGCCAGGGGCGGACGCCCCCCCTTGCCTCCCCTTAGCTACGCCACTGCCTCGAAAACAGCACGAATTTCGTCAAAAGGCTCCAGAAAAAGTTAATTTCGTCTGAAACGTAAATTTCGAAAAATGATCGCATAAAATACCCGAATTTCTTCAAGAAACTGCAGAAAAAACGTAAATTTCGAAAAAAGATCGAAAAAAATGAGAATTGTCATAGGGCAGCAAAGAAAACGCAAATCTCGTCAATGGGCAGCGGGAGAAAACGTGATTTTCATCTAAGGATCTCGAAAAATTCCGTGATAGAGCCGCGGAAAAAACACGAATTTACTTAAGGATCGAAAAAAGAACGTTTCACGAAAGGACCACAATTTCGTGAAGGAGTCATGGAGAAATCGCGAACTTCGACAAAATAACGCGAAAAAGCGTGAATTTTGACATAAGATCCCGAAAAAACGAATTTCGTCTAAAAAGTCAAGAAAACAACGCAAATTTTGATAAGAGATCGCGGATAATGTGCGAATTTTGTCGAATAGCTGAGGGAAAAGCACAAATTTTCACAAATGATTGCAGAAAAAACGCGATTTTCGTAAAAAAAAAAAAAAAAAAAAAAAAAAAAACAGCAAATGAAACGCAAATTTCGTAAAAGATGGAAAAAAAGAGAATTGTCAAAAAACGCGAAGAATTCTGACAAACTATCGCAAAAGAAAAAAGCACTCATTCCGCCAAAAATACGCGCAGAAAAAACGAATTTCGCCGAAGCATCGAAAAAAAAAAACCCCGCGAATTTCTTCGAAAGGCCACAGACAAAAGGCGAATTTTGTCCAAGGCTAGGGATATAATGGAGGGTATACGGAAGTATACGCCGTACGCCTTCTGGATTTTTTTAAGAACCACAGTATACGCTTTGTTTCTGAAAAAGCTATACTATATGCATTCTGGGGTTTACTCTCTGCCTTGATCGTATATCCTCTGCTTAGAGCGTAGCGTATAGCCTTTGTTTTTATTTATTGTTATTAATTTTTTTTTACGACTGTCCAAAGTCCAAAGAAAATTAACTCTGGTGCGTCGTGCGCTAGAACTTTCATTTTATTTTAGAATTCTTTTACAAAATCTTATAAGATTATATAGATTTACAAAAAAAAAAAAAAAAAAAAAAAAAAAAAGGGGGGGCCCTGGGAGGACCGCACCCCCCGGCCCCCGCTTGCTACGCCACTGGCTCTCACTGGTCCGTTTTTTCAAAATCAATAATTTTTTAAAAAAGAAATTCGTGGTAGGTTTCTGCAAAAAAGCGCATTTCCTGGTATACTTCTATGAAATTTATAAATTCGCGTTTGTAATGACCGAAAGATGGCGTTGTTATAGACCTGATAATCGTTTGTTTACGTTTGTTTGTTTACGTTCCATGCTGTAGCACTGTAGCATAGAACCAGTTTAAAGAGCTAGTTAAAGTGCAGTTTTTTTTATCTTTTTTATTTAATTATGGGAGATAAATTACAAATATCGACAATTTTAGATTTTCTAAGATGCTGGAAAATCTAGTAATTGCTTTAGAGAAGCTGAAGCAATTATTGATTCAAAGAGATTAGTAATGTGCGGCATTAAAGAATGCAAAGAAGAAGAAATAGAGATTGTAGGCTCGTGTTTACAAACAAGCCAAACAAAAGGAAATCCCCATATTATTTCAGGTTTGCTAGTAAAGGAAAACAAAAATTTGAAAATAAAAAAAATTTCTTGCTCTTGCAAAGCTGGGTCAAGCGAATCATGCAAGCATTGTGTTGCGGTCATGTTATTTTGCCATGAGTAAGTCAAATGTACTTTTTTATATTATAGATCTAAACTTTGTGTATAAAATTTTGATTTTTGATAATTTTAATACAAAGAACCCAACGTTGCATTCGTTATAGAACTGTTTATTTATTTATCGGCCTTTTAAACACTGATTTCAGTGGAAGATGCTCATGGTAGTTCTATTTCTTTTAGTTCGACTTTGTCCGCGAGAGGGCGTCTATTTCATTTCAAACGCGAATAGTCAAAAAGCGGACCATTGGGTTTCGATGTTAAAAAATACTGAACTTTATTTTACCTCTAAACTTTTTCAGATTTTTTTAGTTATAATATTGATTGTTTTGAGCCCGTGTAAAAAATATTATCTAGTAGTAAAATAACTGAGTGTTTGTTTTTTAATAAATTTCCTGTTTTATCTTTGGTAAAGGAATCTACGAAAACTACGTCCAGAGCGCAAAAATTCGCATCGCGGATTGCAAATGCTAACTGTAATTACTAGAAATGTGTTATTAGTTAGAGAAGAAGACGACTTCCATAAGTCATATTAGGTATGTTTTGATTCGTTGTTTTCCTAAGTTAGAGGTACTGAATTGGAAATATACGTGTCATAAGATAAATGTTCCAGCGATAATTCTTGTTTATGTTTTATAAATACACCCTTACGTGTTCGTAGATCTATTTGACAGGCCGCATTAGTCAATTCATTATTAAGTGTTGAAGAAAATTATTTCTGTTTGAGGTGAGTTTCAACTCTTCCTGACAAATAGATCTCGGAAATACCTACTCTTCCTAATTTTCATAAATAAACTGCTGTATGATAAAAATTGCAGCAATCTATGAAAAATGATAATTTTCTGTTTGTTTACATTCTGGTATCTTCTCTAGATAAAGAACATATGTTTTAATTGAAAGCATATTGAATCCACATCAACATACCAGATTTAATTCCTTATTGCTTCCTTTCCGTTTACGTAACTAAAAAAGTTTTTGATTTTAACCAAGTAAAAAAAAAACATATTTTGAGCCAGAAAATTTATTGAATAAGATATATCTTATTCCTACCTTGTACATATTTTGTTTCATTTATTAACTTAAATTTCCTGTTTAAAGTATGTTTTATTAGTCTTGAAATGTATATGAAAATTTGGTAGGAATGCCAAATAACTAATTATTATTTCTGTTTACAACATAAAACAAAAATTTGAGTTACAGGAAGATTAATTTTCATTACTTGTTCATTAATTTCATTACTTGTTCTTAAACAATTAACTATTCCCCTAGATCTTCATTGCATTTAAAAGGATTACAAATTAATAACGATCTTCATTCCCCAAAGATTTCAAACAAATAAAGGAAAACAAAGTTTGCTTGATATCTAGATAATTCTCTTGATCTACCTTCTATAGTAGTTGCCAGATTAATGTATGAACTTTGATCCACTTAACAATTTTCCTTTTTGATTTAGATCATTAACTTTAAGATTGAAGGAATTTGCTGTTTTAATTGGCAAATAGAATTTATCATATCTTTTCCTCTAGTAGTTTCAAGTATTACTTATTTAATTATTCTTCTGGAGTAAAATATATCATATGGTAGAAATTTTTGTTAAAATTTCCAAATATATTTCTGGTAGCCATATGGATTGGTTGTTAGATCTTGTTAGTATTTCACAATAGGATTCAACAAACTATAAACTTTCAAAATTATTGAATATGAATTAAAATGATTTGGGAAATAAATTGTTAAGAATAAATAACTTAATTACTGAAAGATGTAGAGTAAACTGGTGTTAATTGAGCAAGTAGATTTTCTCATAAAACAGTTAAATGTTCTGACTTTTTTTTCAGCTGATAGCAATTCCCATATGTGCAATTTGCAGAGGAGTAAAAGTGAATTTTGTCAAACATTTCTAAAAATAAGTTTGTTTCTACACAAAGCAAAATTTAAATTTTAGCAGTATGAAAAATAACTTTACCATTTAAATTTTTTTTCTCCAAATTAAGCCCTTTTTTAAAAACATCCCCATATGAATAAAATAATCTACTAAAATATTCAGAATTTGCATATTTGTAACTAATGCTGTAAAAGTAATGACTAAATCAGCATGCATGGATTCGTTACTTTCAAACGGTAAAATATCAAAAAGTTCAAAGCTGTAGAATTCCCAATTCTGCTTAAAATATGCAACGTGTAAAAGGTATATAAAGAAAAAAAAAGTTCTAACTTGGAGTTGAACCCGCCAAGTGCGAGTCCGGAATCTCGTTCGTTTACCGCAACCTTACCGAGCCACAATCTGTTTGCAATACTAACGGCTATTTGAAATGATCGCTAAACTTTGACCCCTAATTTCTAAAAAACTAAGGCCCATTTGAAAGAACCCTTCCAGCTGAATAATTAGTGGTGTGACCCCTACAACATACTTTGAAATCATCAAAATCTGTGAGCACCATGTTTGGTGGCAGAATTAGGAAAAAATCATGATTTTTTTTAAAAAAAAAATCAAAAAAATCGGATTTATTTGATTTAAATCAGATTTTTTTTATTTAAATCGGATTTATTTGATTTTTTTAGAATTCTATTTTTAATTATTGTGTTTTTATGTTTTTACAATACATGGAGCAGTTTTTTATAAAACTAACTAAAAAAAGAATAAATAATATTTATAATTTATAAAAGTAATATAAGAAATAATTATATAGTTCATTAAATACTATATTCTAGTTACTGATTTGTACTAAAAATTAAACATTTAGGCTTTAATCTAAAGCCATTCTATTATTTTGTAATTGATTTGTGCACACTAAATAAGAAATAACATTAAATAGGTTGTAAATGAATAGAAAATGGTAAAATTTAAAGAACAAATTAAATATTCATTTAATGCAAGCTATTTATTAAGGGATAAAAATCACAATTAATTCAATAGTTTTTAAGCAAATAGAAATAAATCAGGGATTTAATTGTTTGAACAAAAACACTAATTTTGAAGCTTTGTCCACTCATAATTTATTATGAAGGCTTGGATGAACTAGTCCAAAAAAAGAAAATTGTCTTTCTACTCCAGCAGATGAAGCCACGTCTGTTGTTATTTGGTAAATAAATTCAATTTTGCTGATTATCTTTTTATCTCCCATTATATAAAATGACTTCCATCAATCATAATCTGTCATAATATCTAAAACTTTTTTCTCAAGCAATGGTAATTTTTGGAATGGGCCATTTTTTGCTTCAAAATGTGCTACAAAAGTGAGAAGATTTGGACAGTTTTCTTTAATGAATGCCAAATTTTCATTATTTTCCTCTACACTAAGTGAAATTTCATTTCAATTTAAAACAGAGGGAAATAAAACTCCAGCAAAATGAAAGCCATTAATAGCTTGTTCATATTTTGCTTTAAATTTTTTTATTCTATCTCGGCAAGGTTGGCAAGTTTTTGACAGTGTGACGGTTTTATCCGGATTTAACCATGGTTTTAACCATCATGTCAAAAACCTCTTTTTGACATAGTTTTTGACAGTAAGTGTCAAAAACCTAAAATTGAGTCCAAAAACTGTTTAATATTATTTTTAGAACAACATTAAATTTATAATTTTTCATAATTTTTAGTTTTAGACACTTGAATAAATTTTTTGACAGTTTTAATATAAGTTGCTTAGAAAATAGAAATTAACTGTAAGCTATAAATATAGAATAAAGAATAATCAGAAGTATTATTAGTTGTTACATTAAAAATATAAACTAGTGAAACTACTAAATACTTTAATTTTTAAAAATGAAAGTACATGGTGAAAATACTTATAATTTAACATATAAAATTACAATATAAATAATACACATTGTTATTTTTATTTTATTTTAATGTTAATCCCATTCTAAATCTTTTTTTCCACGAAGCATGCGGTAGCAAAACACTAGTTTTGATGCCTTCTGTACTCCAAGTTTGTTTCGTAATTTTGAGTGGATAAATCCAAAATTTGAAAATATTTGCTCAATTGAGGCTGAGCTGCATGGACTAGAATGCAAACGCACCATGAGCTGTATGAAATCACTTGGTATATTGTTTTTCTTCAAGCCTTTCCACCATACTGCTGCTGGAACATCTTGAGCTGAGAAGAAACTTTTAGGGTATGGTGGAGATTCAGCTTCAAAAGCAGTGATAAATCTAAGAAAATCTGGGTTTCTTTCAAGCAGCCATGTCCGAGCTGCTTCTCTCTGTTCATAGTTTAATAATGCACCTTTGTATGCTGGATGCGTCATGTATGCCAGATAATGAAACGGTTGTGGATAGGATTCCATACGCTCCATAATTGCATCATAGTATGGAGCCAGATTTATGTCTACAGTTAAAGAAAGCCAAGCTTGACAAGCATCAGCCAATGTTGCATTATCTCTTTGGACCCTGTCAAGCATATTTGCCAAAGGTTTTAACTGCATTTGCAATTCTTTTGCTTGTTGGTATAAGCTATAATTATTCACAAGCTGTACTATTCTGGATTCAATTGCATGATCTTCACAAATTTTTACATAAGCTGACCTATTTTTGATAAAAGTGTCAATACAAGTGAGTTGGCTATTCCAGCGAGTTTCATTTGGAAGCTGCGGCTTCACAGTGTCTTGCAATTGACTTAACCAGGCAGATGGAAGGTGGTCAGGGTTGGAAAAAAATCATGATTTTTTTTTAAAAATAAAAAAAATCTGATTTAAATCAGATTTTTTTGATTTAAATCGGATTTATTTGATTTTTTTTAGAATCTTATATTTAATGACTGTGTTTTTGTTTTTACAATAGAAATACATGAAGCAGTTTTTTATAATAAATAACTAAAAAAGAATAAATTATAATTTATAAAAATAACATAAGAAATAATTATATAGTTAAGAAAATATATTCTAGTTACTGATTGGTACTAAAAATTAAACATCTAGGCTTTAATCTAAAGCCATTCTATTATTTTTTAATTGAACTGTGCATACTAAATAACAAATAAGAAATAAATTTAAATATGTTGTAAATGAATAGAAACTGGCAAAATTTTAAAAACAAATTAAATACAGTAGACTCCCTCAAATCCGCTGCTCTAATATCCACAACTCTCTAAAATCCGCACATAATTTACAGATGTAAACAATGAAACTCTCAGGTCAGGTATAGGGACAAAATTTGACTTTTTTATTTTTATATCAATTCTATGTATATTTTAATCTGTAACTTTCATTAATATTGCTAAATTCATGTTTTTTTATGAAGGAAGAATAAATTTATTTCTGAAAAAAATTCAAGATATTGCTAATATCAGTGGTGATTACAATCTTTTTGCAAAATGCATTTATACATTCATCAAGCTTTTTTTTATTGTTGAGTTTGGTTAAACCTGAAATAAAACTTCTATATTTTATGATATTGATGTGAATTAGTAGTGCACCTTTATGGGGCAAGTTCCATTGAATAATTTAGGAAAAAATGCATCTCATCTTTATAATAAATATTTAGTTATACATTATTGATTATTTACTTCATCTTTGTTGCTTTCAATATTTTAATCATTTTTAATTATCTAAATTTTTATTATTATAGTTTATTAACTTACATAATTGTTTTAATGTTTTACTATATTATAAACATTCATTAACTTCAGTTGCATTATTAATTACAATCATATTACTGTTTAAAAATGTAAACAAACCCATGACCAGAAATCCACAAAATTCTAAAATCCACACAACCTCTGGCAACACCCCCTATAGTCAAGGCCTTCACACCGTTTCAAAATGGCCGATCGCGATGTCAGACTTCCCAAGTCCATAATATGAATTTACACAAAGTTGCATTTCTTGTAATTTTCAAAATTTTTAGCAATAGTGTTTACTTTTTCAGTTAATTGAATGTGTAATCAAGTAAATAATTGTCATTTCCTATAAATATAAGTTGTAATTTAAGAGGGTTACTTATTGTTTAAAAAATATACTAAAAAGGACTTAAAATACAAATTTTTATAAGAGGCAAAACTGCATTAGATTTGAGCTTTGGATTTTTAAATAGATGTGATTTAATTTAGAAATAGAATATTTCTTTTACATTATCAATATCACACTATTGTAAATAAGTAGGATAAAAAAAAAAAAAAAAAAAATTCTATATTAAAACATCAAATGAACTTATACATTGAAGAAAAGAAAGAATGAAAATAATAGAAAGAAAAGAGAAAAAAAAAAAAAACTCAGCAAAAAAACTTAAGGTTAAAATTATAACAGTACATCATTTTTTCTAAAAAATATATTAAAATTTATATTTTAAATTAGCTTCATAATCCTGAAGCTAAATTCGTTTACATGACTGTAATTTGATGACTTGATTAAAAAAAAAAAAAGATTTGGGGAAAAAAATGTACTAAATAATATGTTGTGTGAGAAGAGTTATTTCAAATACAACCCCCCCCCCCCCCACACACACACATACACATACACTTTTCACACTCACTCCCATGTGTCTTATTTGTTTACTTTTTTCTTATTTGATGAGAATTATTTAAAGACAGAATGCTAAGTGTTATCTCATTTACTTATGTCATTGTCTTAATATCATTATTATGTAATAATTTCTGTTATACATATGTAAGATATAAAATGTTTTTTATTAAATCAAAGCAAATAATAATAAATAAATAAGGTATATTTTATTTGCTTTCTAGCTTTAACTTTTTTATTATTCAGTATTTCCTTATAAGATTGTTTAATCTTATAAATTAATATTAATTATAATATCAAGTGGCATTGGAACAAAGAAAAAAAAAAGATGCAACAACTTATCAATTTATAAATTATTTTTAAATTAATATTACTATTCTAAATTATTATTATTATTATTAAAGAAAGCATCTGTTCCTTATTAATTTATAAATTATTTTTAAATTACAATTATTATTATAAATTATTATTATTAATATTATTGAAAAAAATTTGTCAATTGCCAATCTATAAATTATTAAAGTATAAATTTTAAAGTATTATTATTATTAAGGGAAAAAATGTGTTCAGTATCAATCTATAAATTATTTTAAAATTATAATTATTATAAATTATTGTTAAAGAAAAAAAATCTATTCCTTATCAATCTATAAATTATCTTTAAATTGCTATTATCATTATACATTATTATTATTATTAAAGAAAGCATCTGTTCCTTATTAATTTATAATTTATTTTTAAATTACAATTATTATTATAAATTATTTTTGAAAAAAAATCTGTCAATTGCCAATCTATAAGTTATTAAAGTATAAATTTTAAAGTATTATTATTGTCAAGGAAAAAATGTGTTCAGTATAAATCTACAAATTATTTTAAGATTATTATTATAAATTATTATTAAAGAAAAAAAATCTATTCCTTATCAATCTATAAATTATCTTTAAATTGCTATTGTTATTATACATTACTATTATTATTATTATTAAAGAAAGCATCTGTTCCTTATTAATTTATAAATTATTTTTAAATTACAATTATTATTATAAATTATTATTGAAAAAAAATCTGTCAATTGCCAATCTATAAATTACTAGGACTTCCCTCAGAGGGATTAGTCTGAGCGATATTGCTGAGAATCCACATTTAATAACTTGCGATAAGTAAAGAAAATGAGATGTTACCTTTAATTGGTCATTCATTGTGATAAAATATGATGAAAATAAGCATATTGAATCATAGAATTACAAAATCTTATATATAAAGTTGCATATACTATTTTTATAAAAGAAAAGCAAACCATGCATGGATATAAAATTGGAAATATGCAAAATGTTAAAAGTAAGAAAATAAAACACCAAATTTTCCTATATTGGAAATATAACTCTTTGAAATGATGTCATGAGCATAAACAGAAGCTTCGCACCGATTTGAGAAACTATAAATAACATAAACTATTATGTTTAAAGAGAATGGAGTGTATTTTATATGTGATTTGAAATCCGTCCGAATAGTTTATAATGTTGAATATCTGTTTTCCACGGATGCAATGAGGTTGTCGATAAGAGTTAAGGAATCCTTTTTTAAAAATTTGTCATAAATGAGCACTTACATCTTATAAGTTACTGTGATGCCAAAGTTATAGTTTCTGACCCCAACAGTATCCTAGAAATTGCAATATTCTCAATAAATTGGGTTTAAAACTTTTTCTAGAAAAAAAAATGTTTAATTTGTGAAATTAAATTGTCGAATGTTTTAGGAATCGTTCATAACAAGAATATTATATCTTAAAAGTTTCCACAAAAAAAAAAAAAAAAAAAAATTAATTTTTAATCATATCAACATCAAAGAATTCTCAATTTTAGAACTATTTTTGCTTGTGCATTGATGGTGATTATTGTTCCTACGCAAAATATAGGATATTTTGCAGCAAAGATGGTTACCAACATTTTTTGCCCACATTATTTTCTAAATCGGCTAGGTACTCCCAATGATAACGAAAAACACACAAATGTTAATGCTTTTTAGCATAGAAATACGGAATCAAAAGCTATTTGTCTCCTATTATATACACATAAATTATCTAATTAGTGCTAGCAGATGCATTTTTAAATATACATAGATCAATATAATGCTTTATTTTTCTTTTAATAGTATTTCTTAGTATTCATTTTTCATTTATTTGTATTATTCAGTAAAAAACTCACTTTCTTAAGCCCAAATTACGTCAAACTTTTTATAAAAGCGCCTAAATCCATATAACAGCGAAGAGCGAAGTATTGTGAAGCGTATTAAATACAAGGTAGTAAGACACTTAGCCAAACGCAGGTAATAAATCGCCAAATATTGTTCTTTTCGCCTTCTCTCGAAATGCATTTTTTCCGTTACGATTTTGAGTCATCTTATTTAAAATTCAAATAAATAAATAAGAGGAAGCAATAATAGCATAAGTCAAAACATTTTATTTCAGCATCAAGGAATTGTATCATAGTTACACATGTGGAAAAAAGCTGCTTTTGGCCAAAAACCGTTGTCTTCACTAAATTTGAATCCGATTAAAAAAAGTACCGTGATTAATTAAAATGTTATAGGCAGAGCTGCCAAGTCTCCGGCATTTTGGATACTGGTGTTTTAATACAGAAAATGTTTTATTAAATTGGAACATTCTGCTGATTTAAAAAATAACTTTTCCTATAAGAAAATTCTGCTATGCAATAAGCGGGGGCTTGGCATCTCTGTATAGGAATATTTCGTAATCTACTTTTTAATCTTAAAAAAAGCAACGACCATTTTTCGGGTACAAAAAGTATTGCTAATTTTTCCATTTTGCATACAAGGTACTGATTGTAATATTGGTACATCTATAGTGATAAATTTCCAATAATTTTTCAAATCCCATTTATTTCATTAAAAGTATAAATCTTTTATTCATTTAGTTTAAAATAAATGGTTTTTAACTAATTTCATAATACTTTTGAAATATCACTTTTCATTGGCCATTTTTAAAGCATTTAGAAAATGGTTGTTGTTTTCACTCAAATATAGACTTTGGTCTGTCCGCATTTTATTTTATTATTATTATTATTATTTATAAATGGTGGAGAAATATTCATATTTAATCCATAACGTACATAATATATGACTCTGTTATTACATACGTCACCTTTTTATTATCATAAAAATTATGTTTTTACTGATTTTTATTAACTCAATAGGAAAAGTTTTGTGATTTGAGCAATAGATGTCCGCATTTCATTTATTTATTTATTTTAACAAAATTTTTTGTATTTAGAAGAATTTTTATTTAAATAAGAAATCCAAATATCGCTGTTAATAACGAAGAAAGTTACAAAAAGAAAGTTACAAAACGAGTAGATGCATACTATCAAATATGGAAAAACGACAAATCCAAAAAAGACGTCGTATGAAATATCATCTTTTAAAGCAAAAAAAGGAGGTCAGATTATCGAGCCTACTGATTACGAAATGTGCATTACATTAAAAAAAAACCCTGCAAATATTGTTTTTTTGTGCAGTTTTGGTTCCGAAAGGTGCGCTATATTTCAAAAAGATATAAGCGACTATGAAAACACACTTGGTAAACATTCATGCTCAGTTTTACAAATAAATATGGCACATATATGCCCTATACACACCGAGGTACCTAATTGGTGCCAAAATGGCATTCAGTTGCCTAACATGCTGGTTATCATATAAATATTATAATAAATTGTTTGTTCTAAAAATATTATCATTTATTGATTGTTATTTCTTTTTTTTAGTGACAGAAAATGTTTCGTTTATTCCTTTTTTTTTTCATTTTGAAATAAATAAATAATGTGTTATTATAGCATGCTATATGTATCTGGTAATCAAAACGATGTTTTCGCCTAATTGACATAAAAAAATCTCGCCAAACCCGGTGCTTATATCTCTAGTATATTATCTGAAGTATTTTATTTATGTATACTATAATTGTTTTTACATACCACTTACTTCTTCTTGTATATTAAAATAGGTAAGTGGCTCCTTTATGCTGTATAAATTGTATAAATCTTTAAAAAAATAGCCCCCGTTGCCCCTTTTTGGATCGAATTTTAAAAAAATCAATGTCTATTTCCAGTATTGCGCCCAGGTATGCATACATATTCCAAATTTCAAAGCTGTATGCCAACAGGAAATGGATGAAAAATGGGAAAAGATGTCACATATGCACCAGGGTACATAATTGGCGTCAAAATGGCATTATTTTACCTGAGATGGTAACCCGGCTTTATTTATTTATTATTTGTTTATTTACTCATAAAATGTTTATTTACTTTCATTTCTTAATTATATAAAATATTTCTTTTTATAATTATTAATTATTATTATTATTATTTTATTTACTGTAAGTTTTTTTTTTTTTTTTTTTTTTGAAAATAGAAAATGATTTAAAAATGTGTATGTAGGCGTTATTTGAAAAAATAGTTTTTGCCAAATGGGCTTTGAAAAAATTGGGTCAAATCTGATGCGCTTGTGGTATCCGTGCCGAAAAATTAGTGACCAGAATTGACTTCCACTCACAAACAAAATATAAGTTAAAAGAAAACATGCAATAAAACTAAATATAACGGGAAAATGATGTCATAAAAGAAAATTTTTATTTAAAAATGTAATTGTTTCTAATTTTCACACGCGAAATATATAAAACATTCTTTTAGCGATCAAAAAATGCTATTAAGAGATTATCACAAAATCTCAAAATCAAAGTTTTTATGACATTTTTTTTAATATAAAAAATAAGTTTTATTTTCCTGCATGATTAAATTTTAAAATGTTTTATTGCATTCAATATTTCTGAGTGCGTAAATGATTACTATTTACTCCATGTAATGATTCGGTTATCTACGAAAATATCCAGCCGGTAAAAATCACGCTCACCAAATTTTTGTGACGTATGCAAATAAATTGTGCTTTTTTATCAGTTTTTTAATATAACTTTTAAACTATTTGGAATAAATTTTAAAAAATAGGTGCATTCACCAGATTACCTTCATAGGTACCTTCTGGTACAAACAGAATCGAAATCCGACAAGTACTTTTTGAGATTTGCTTGACGAAAGAATTTTTTTTACTTTTAATATCGTTACGTATCTCTGAGTATAAAGACTTCGCTTCGCTCAGACAATTAAAGTATACATTTTAAAGAATTATTATTATTAAGGAAAAAAGTGTGTTCAGTATCAATCTATAAATTATTTTAAAATTATTATTATTATAAATTATTATTAAAGAACAAAAATCTATTCCTTATCAATCTATAAATTATCTTTGAATTGCTATTATTATTATACTTTACTATTATTATTATTAGAGAAAGTGTCTGTTCTTTATCAATTTATAAATTAGTTTTAAATTACTATTATTATTATTACTAAAAAATATCTACTAATATTAAAGAAAAAAAAATCTGTTTCCATAAAAATAACTTTCAAATTAAGAGTATAGAAAAGTATAGTAGAAAGAAGGAAAAGATAATTGTCAAAATATCAAAAGCAATTTAACAGCTGAAGCTAATTAATATGCTAATGAAAGCCGTAATAGCAATAAACAAACTCTTTGAATATTTTATGAATTAATTTAAACAGCGCACCTAGATTACTTATAGTAAACTATTTTTAAACTGATAGCGAGAAAAATTATATAATTTAATAAGTAAATTCGGATTCAAACTAATAAACTGGAATTTAGAAAAATACTTAATAAACAAAGAAATAAACAATTGCTAAATGGCAGTAATTTTCTGATAAAGATATATTACATATAAATAATAACAAAATCCCGTGAGGAAATACTGAAAGTTAAAATCAACAGGATAAAAATTCAGATAAGAAGCAAAATTATATATTTTTTATAATTATTTTAAACAAAATACTAATTCACCATAGATGTAAATGATTTGAAAACCACTGTTGCAATACATATAGCTTGAAAACTAAATCGGTAATCACTAATCTTACAAGTGTGTTTAACAGAAATTATCTTTAAAGCTTTGTTAAAACAATGATATAAGGAAAAAGAGATAACACTTACTTTTAGTCTTTAAAATATCCAAATTTTGTACAACGCAAAACAAAATAGAAAATGGCGAAACGTCAGATTGAAACATGCCGTACTAGGCACTGGACTGACGCACACTGACTAAGGTCACCGGTAAAAAAGGAGTCGGACCTTCGGACTGTAGGGGCAGCCATATTGAAACTTCTGGAATTCGTTGCGGAGGCCTTGACTATAGGGGGTGTTGCCTCTGGTCCCAAGCTGTGCGGATTTGAGGAAGTCTACTGTATTCATTTAATGCAAGCTATTTATTAAGGGATAAAAATCACAATTATTTCTATATTTCTTAAGCAAATAGGAAAAAATCAGGGATTTAATTGTTTGAACAAAAACACTAATTTAGAAGCTTTGTCTACTCCTAATTTATTATGAAGGCTTGAATGAACTACTCCAAAAGAAAAAAATTCTCTTTTTACTCCAGTAGATGAAGCCACGGTTGTTATTTGGTAAATAAATTCAATTTCAATTTCGCTGATTCTCTCTTTACCTCCCATTACATAAAAGGATTCCTGCCAATGATAATCTGTCATAATATCAAACTTTTTTCTCAAGCAATATGTAATTTTTGGAATGGGCCGTTTTTTGCTTGGAAATGTGCTACAGTGGTGAGAAGATTTGGGCAATCTTCTTTAATGAATGCCAAATCTTCATTATTTTTCCTTATATTAAGTTTCATTTCATTTTGATTTAAAAGAAAGAACCTTAATAAAACTCCAGCAAAATGACAGCCATTAATAGTTTGTTCATATCTTGCTTTAAATTTTGTAATTCTATCATTATCTAATACATTTTCTAACTTTTTAACCAAAATTTTCCTTTGATATGTGCATTCATGTAAAATTGCAAAAAATTTATTTAAATCAAATGATTTTTTTCAAAAAATCAGTTGATTTAAATCTAGATTTAAATCTTGATTTAAATCAGTTGATTTAAATCATGCCAACCCTGAAGGTGGTGGATGCGAAAGTATTTTTGCACTTCCACAATATGCTTCATGATGTCTTGTGGAGTAATTTCCTTCCCAAGAAGATTCATCCAGTGGGCACAGCATTCATACACAAGAAGATCATCATTTTCTTCTTTTAACAATTCCCACATTTTTTGCATTTTTCTTTCGTTGTCAGTAACCACACATGAGACATTGCAGGAAAATTTATTTTTTGCTAGAGCTATCGAGTTTTTTACTTTTTCTTTGCAAAACTGAGCTGTTTTAGATTGACCTGCACAATCAGTAGCTTCAAGGAAGAAAACCTTTCCCTCAACATGCAGGCAAGAAGCTATTACGGCATCATTATAGACATTACTCCATCCATCTTCGACTAGTGTACAATCTTTTCCTTGAAGTTCTGATTTCATTTCACTTTCTAAAGTTTCAGTAACTTCATCTAGAAGGCTACCAGATAATGTTTTCCTAGAAGGTGGTTTATATCCAGGGTGAAGAAGCTGTACTAGCTTGACAAATTCCTCTTGTTCAACAACGTTAAAGGGGATATTACAGCTATAAAAGAATCTAGCAACTTGTAGATCCAACTGCTTTTTTATGATAGGTGTAGTTTTTACTATATAGTTATCTATCTTATTTTGTTCAAAACAAAGTTTCTTAGCACTTGTAATGTTTGAAGTACAATCATTTTCTTCATGGTTATTGTTTACAGTTTCATTCACATGACTATTGTTCTCAGGACTTCCAATATCAATTTCCATGTGCAGATGTTCTTGTTCTTTATTTACATAATCTTCTCTTTTCTCTTGTACATGCTCTACATTTTTCATTTTGCTGAATGACCTTTCATTCTGTAAACTCTATTGGCCATAGTGTGTCTGCATCTTTTGCATTTTCCATAAGTTTTATTTCCTTCTTTCACACAGAAAAAATCATTCCACACAGCATTTTTAGGCCTACCACCTTTATCCATGACTTAAGAAAATAAATCTGTACTACAGAAACAGATTTAATACACATTAACTAAACAAGATCTCTGGATAAAGCTACGTAACCACAATTGAAATAATTTCCCTCTTAGAAGTAGCTTCAGCATTTTTTAAGAAAGTATGATTAAATAATTTCTATAAAGCACAGATTTGCTTTTCAAACTGACAAGTAATTGCACAATACTGACCTAACTGCATTATTCTACACAGGCAGGTGCAATACTAGACAGGTGCGAAATACAGTTATAGTTAATATAATCCAAATTAAGAAAAAAATGTTACACCTGTTCTTTGCTTGCAAATGTACATTCCACAAACAAATAATTAAGCATTAAAGGCTAGATTTACAGCTTCTGAAATGATATACTCAAAAAGAAAAAAAAAGGGAAGGGTTGGTGGGCAATTTATAATGCATAAAAGAAAAATTTAACATAAACAAATTGTTCTAAAGAATTACACTGAAACTGACGTAGTAAAATGAAGATATATATGGGTAACAGAACTGAAAATAAAACACCTTCTTTTAACATATTGATTTAAAGAACATTTAATTATATTGATTTCATATTATAATTAATTTAATTACTCTTAGAACATTTGTGTTGCAATTGTGGTTTATATCTATGTATGAAAACAAACATTTAGAATCAATAAAAATAGAAGGAACCTATAATCAGTCATTGAATAGCGATCATTTTAGATTTACACAAGCTTTTTTTTTTTTTTTAAAGCATAAATTAGACTTAAAATTTTTTGTACCAAACTGAACACTTAATAGTAATAAGGATACAAACATAAATAATACTTTGAAAAATGTACAGTAGTTTCAATGTTTTTAGCTATTTTCCTATACATGACATATAGTTTAAATTGTGATACATAATTTTATTACAACTCATAGTATAACTAAATAAAAATTATTTACATAATATATAAATTATTATTTAACCAGTTTTTAGCTTTATTTAATTAAAAATATCCCTAATGATTGATAAAAGAAAAAAAATGTGTATAATGTTTTTGACACTTTTCGACAGTTTTTGATGCTTTTTGACACTTTTAGACAGGTTTTCGACATGTCATGTCAAAAACCACTTTTTGACGTCAAAAACCCAACCCTGTATCTCGGACTTGACAAGTTCTGAAAGTTAAAAATCAGGAGATTTTATTTCAGAAATCCGGAGATATTTTTGTGAATGAAAACTTGTTAATTTGTTGATGTAAACATCTTTAGTTAAAAGTTTGTTTCAATATTGCTTGGTTATTACTGAAGATTAAAAAGAAATGTATCACCCTTACTCAAATAAGGAAAGTATGTATTCTTTACAAGTAGAACACATTTAAGAATATAATATTTAGTATATTTTACAATATTTTTAGTTTGACTAAATATTATTAAAATGAGGGATGTTTTTTGTCATGAATCAGGGTGTAATTCATCACATAAAATACTAGTGGTCAAACATACTAAAGAACAATTACACTTGTACTAGAGCGTTTCTCACTGAATCACAGCACATTTGATTGTTAAATAACAGAATATTTAAAAAGTGTGAAAAATTAGGAGAAATATGTCAAAAATAAGGAGTATGGAGAAACATCTGAAAATCAGGAGACTTGGCAACTCTGCTATCTTTATCTAATACATTTTCTAGCGTTTTACCCAAAAATTTTAAAAATTCGTAAGCTTTGATTGAAAGTTGACAGTGCAATATGGCAAGTTTTAAAACTTGTTCCTAGCTTGCAGGATCCGATTTTTTGGTGAACATTAATGATCTTGTTTAATTATTAACTTGTGAAACAAAAAAAGATTCAAATAATTTAGTTGCCAAGATTGGAAAACGAAAAATGATTTATAAAGTGTTTCTGTGTTTCGCCTCATCGTCTAAAGTTTATTACAAAAGAACAATTAAAGGATTAGGAGGGGGACACCTGGACTTAAGGCCCCTGTCCTCGCTCGAGGAAACGTTCGCGAGCTAATGCTATTCCTATGGGGAAGCATTTTTCTAATAACTGTTTTGCATTTTGACATTTTTGAATAATTTTTTTTTAAACTGGATAGCTGAGGTACATGGTGACAGCGCACCTTTTTTACTTTTTTGATTTTGGTTGCAGATATTTTTTACAAAGTTAGTTTCACTTTCAAAACCGGTTTCGAAACTGAAAGTGCTTTTTAAAAAATATATCTGCAACAAAAATTGTAAAGGAAAAAAGGTGCGCTGTCAGCATGCACCTCAGCTATCCAATGCAAAAAAAAAAAAAAAAAAAAAAAAGATTCAAAAATGTCAAAATGCAAAAGAGTTATTAGAAAAATGCTTCCCCATAGGAATAGCATTAGCTCGCGAGTGTTTCCTCGAGCGAGGACAGGGGCCTTAACCTGTACCTGCCACATTCTTTCTGATAGCAATCCTGAACATACCAGAAAAACACCTGTTACTTATTTACACCTATTTCTTACTTCTCTGCTGACTAATTTAAAATATGAAAAAAAAAATTGATTTAAATCAAATGATTTTTTTTAAAAAAATCAGTTGATTTAAATCTAGATTTAAATTGATTGATTTAAATCATGCCAACCCTGTTTGGTGGTCCCCTTGTTAGTGTAGAGGAAAATAATGAAGCTTTGGCATTCATTAAAGAAAATTGTCTAAATCTTTTCACCACTGTAGCACATTTTCAAGCAAAAAAAGGCCCATTCCAAAAATTACCATTGCTTGAGAAAAAAGTTTAAGATATCA
Organism: Maratus speculifer; assembly: GCA_964019185.1. Lineage (NCBI taxonomy): Eukaryota > Metazoa > Arthropoda > Arachnida > Araneae > Salticidae > Maratus > Maratus speculifer. The sequence goes on along the minus strand of OZ025295.1, from coordinate 304,993,720 downwards.
TATGACAGATTATGATTGGTGGAAATCCTTTTATATAATGGGACATAAAGAGATAATCAGAGAAATTGAAATCGAATTAATTTACCAAATAACAACAGCCATGGCTTCATCTGCTGGAGTAGAAAGACAATTTTCTTCTTTTGGACTAGTTCATTCAAGCCTTCGTAATAAATTAGGAGGTGGACAAAGCTTCTAAATTAGTGTTTTTGTTCAAACAATTAAATCCCTGATTTATTTCTATTTGCTTAAAAACTATTGAATTAATTGTGATTTTTATCCCTTAATAAATAGCTTACATTAAATGAATATTTAATTTGTTTTTTAAATTTTACCATTTTCTATTCATTTACTACCTATTTAAGTTTATTTCTTATTTAGTGTGCACAATTCAATTACAAAATTATAGAATGGATTTAGATTAAAGCTATAGGTGAAAACTGGGAAATTTGATTAGTAGCCAGTGGCCGGTAGACCCGGGTTCATTAGTGGCCACTTTTTAAAAGTTAGTAGCCACTTTTTAAATAGAGGTCAAAATGATTTTTTTTTTTTTATTATTTAGCGGCTACTGGACAACATAGTTACAAATATTTGGTTAAAAATAAAACTGGCATTCCACTGAATGGAAAAATATGAATTAGTAATTAATACTGCAGGTAAAATTATAAATGATAAATTATATTTAAATATACATCAATGCATTGTAGAAAACAAACAAGGAAATTGTATTTTTAAATTTTAAATTTAAAAATAATTTCACATCTTTCTTGGATATTTTATTTTTACTTAAAACTTAGTAGGATCTAATATCATCAAGATTGGCAAGTGGTAATTATCAAGTTTGGCAAGTGTACAGATAAATATAAATATTCTTTGTTTGGCTGAGATTTCAAAACTCCGGATGTCTTATTAAGAGTGCCAATGTGTTGGTGAGGTGGAGGAAGTCTGCTTGGTGGGCAGTAAAGTCAGATGCTGAATTTGCAGTATTACTCGCCAAGTGGCGAGTGCTAATTTTGTTCTATATTTTTAAAGTAATTGGCTCTAATGTTTCAATCTTTCTTGATACCTACATAAACTTTAATCATAAATATAAAAAAAAATGTACCAGCCAACTATTACTGGTACAATTAGTGAGCATATGGCAAGAGTGAAAGATATAAGATAAGCAAAGTCTTTAAAATCTCCTTGCATCCAGAGATAAAAATGGTATAATTTATTTGAAATGCATGTGGAATTAAAATTGATGACTATATTTTGTAGGAAAAAAGTATTTCTTGAAAACATAATCCAAATAAAGAGTTCATGGTGAGAAGCCAAATATAGAAAATACAACAAAGTTGCTAAATCTGCTTGCATCCAATAGAAAGAAAGAATTAAACAATACACTAATTAGATGTAAACAAAGTAGAGATGCATATCAATGAAAAAAGCTGTATTTCACAAAAAAATATAAAAAAATAATCGCCGAGTGGCGACTAGGGTGGCGATCGATCGCTGATTTTTAATCGCCACCTTTACAACTTTAATCGCCACATGGCGAGTGGCGACTGTTAATTTACACCTATAATTAAAGCCTAGATGTTTAATTTTTAGTACCAATCAGTAACTAGAATATAGTATTTATTGAACTATATAATTATTTTTTATATTATTTTTATAAATTATAAATATTACTTATTCCTTTTTTTTTTAGTTATTTTTATAAAAAACTGCTCCATGTATTGTAAAAACATAAAAACACAATAATTAAAAATAGAATTCTAAAAAAATCTGATTTAAATTAAATAAATCAGATTTTTATTATTATTTTTTTTAAATCATGATTTTTTTTCCAATCCTGATTTACAAGCATGTAACAGAACCCTGTCTAAGGTTGTAAATTGTAATAAAGTAATTTCGTTAAATGGTGATCTCTTAGAACTTGAGCCCAGTAGCAGAAACAGTGCTGCAGATTTTTTTATGCCTTGCAGACCAATCTATCTTATTTTCGGGTGTATAGCCCGCACCCCGTGTATAACCCAGACCCTTAAATCGAGCAGTGCAGTAAAAAAAGTTCGTGTATAACCCGCAGAGATGTAACGGTGTATAGTCCGCAGGCTATACACCATTTACGAACGTATATTTCGATCAAGGTTCGAAATTAGAAGTCATTGGTCATAATTTTTAACACAAATTTACCAAATTTTTTCGTGATGCATAATACCTACAGTAATTCGGCTAAAAAATTAAGATTATCAGTACTGTAATTTTTAGAAGAAACGGCGCGGCAGTTACGTGTTTTAAGATAAAATTTCAAGCGATGCGGCGTTTACGCATTTTTTTTTTTCAAACAAGCATGATATTTTCTGAATTTTTTCAAAAATTAAAAAAATAAAAATCGGTGATGAATTCAAAATTTCAAGCATAGAAGGTATATGTATTTTAGGTCATTGGTTCCCAAAAGGAACGAATCCTTGGAATCGGTCAGAAATGCACCAATTCCGAAAAGGAACGATTTCTCGGACTATCTGAAATGAAACGACTCCGGAAAAGTTCAATTCCTTGAACTCGTTCCGAAATGAAACGATTCTGTTAAGGAACATCGTTTTGAAAAAGGCCGACTACTCTGAATCGATCCGAAATGACATAAATGACGCACTTTTTTTTTTGTTCTTTGCAACAGGGTAGGGTGCCAACTCCGAAAAGAAACGATTCCTCGGACTCTATCTGAAATGATACGACCCCAGAAAAGTTAGATTCCTTGTACTTGTAACTTGTTCAGAAATGAATAGACTTTGTAAAGAAACGATTCCTTGGAAACGACACAATGGAGTGCTGCAGCACCGATTCGCTAGCAAATTATTTTCTGATATTTTATTTATAGATTTTTTTTTTTTTAGGTCTTGCATGTAAGTTGACCCCCCACTTTGAAGTTCTTTTTTTGTCTAAAATTTCACGACTTATACGCGAGTATATATGGTAGCTATTATAGATCTATCAGTGCAATACTTGGCAGTAGTTGCGACAGTTCTTCCAAACCCAGAAATAACTGTATTTAAGCAGTAAAAAAAGCCTTTATAAACATGGAAGAACTCTCTAAATTTCGCGGCATAGCAAAAAAAAATTACAAATTTTGATGTTTTTTAAAAAATTTTTGAGGTTTAAAAGTTGTAGAAAAATATCACTATTTCCAATAAAAAAAAAACTCTTTGCATAACCCGTACCGTGTATAAGCCGCAGTGGCTTTTTGGAAGGTTTTTTTCTTGTATAAGCCGCAGACTATACACCCGAAAATACGGTAATAGCTTTTTAAAAAATTCTGGTCTAAAAAAATTTGCTGAAATTTACTTTTTATTTCTAGATTTATTGTACTTTCTGCTCATATTTTCTTTGTAAATGTAAACTCTACTTATTTTGTGGGCTACTACAATTTATGATTGTAAGCTTTGTCCAGCATTCTTGGGGTGCAGATAAATTTTGGTTTTTTGCAAATTAACACACAAAAATCTGCTACTGGGCCTATGTGCCACCCTGTGAACATCCACGAGATTGTGACTTCTCGGGTTGATCCCTGTGGATACTGCCTTGGATGACTGTGTTCTCTAGCTAATACACGTTCTATGCTCAATAAAGCAATTAGTTGAACAAATTGTGTGTGTGTTTTAAGTAAGAATGTCACCAGTTATGACTCCTAAACCTACTTTATCACATGTGTGTGGGTATGTATATAAAACACTGGCAGCTAGCTAACTGAAAGGTATCCATTTTATCTTTATGCTTATTTCCTTGTGTTTAAATGCGTAGTGCTATTTAGAATATTTGTCATCATGTGGTATTTTGAAGATTCTTACTGATAAGCTGAAAATCATTTTAAAAAATCATCTAAAAAACTGACTTTGAGGTGCCTAACTAAGGAAGTTCAAGTTATCTTAATTTCAGATCTTTCACTTTTGTGCTCAGCAGGTTGTTTGGAACATAAAACAAATACAATTTTTCCTTATCTAGATTTTTCAGTGAAGTTTTAATTTTGTTTTGAAACATAAGATGGAAATACATGCTGGACTATTTACATTTTCCAGTTAATACACAAGTATATGTAGTACCTAAATTATTGAAAAACTAAATTTAGATTATTTTGGTTTTTAAAAAAATTGTTCTGATATCTTAATTTATGTTTTTTTCAGTTATTGAAATATTCAATTTTCTCAGCCATGGCAGATGATTTTGATCCTTGTGAATGTGTTTTTTCCCATGAAGGTGCAATGCAAAGACTCATAAGTTTGGTGAGTAAATTCTCTTTGTTTTTAAACCTTAAAATAAAACATTGATACGTTGTGTTTGTAATCTTATGTATTTATTTTCAGTTACGAAGTTCTCAAGCTTATTGCACTACAGAAGAATGCTTTACTACTCGTAAGAATTATTTTGTTTAAACTTTAATTTTTATAAATATGAATTTTTCTTCTGAAATAATTAGTGTTCACATTTCTTTTGAAAAGGGGCAGGGTGCATTTAGTGAAAAGGACACTTTTTGTCAAGAAAAAGGGAACTTTTTTTTTTTCATAAAAAAGAACAGTTGTGCAAGCAAAAAAATATCTTTGCTCCCAGGTCTCAAGTGCTACTCATATCTGCACCGAAAGAGCATTTTTTCGTAAATTTGCCCCAAACCTGCACCAAAATGTACTTAGTACCAAAATAAAAATTTTGTACAGTTTTGTCAATTCAAGAAACAAAGAAAAATTCCATTTTTACTTTTTACGCATCACTAATTTAATCAAAAAATGAAAAAAACGTGAAAAATATGCAGATTATTTCGTCAAAATATAGCTAAAAACACATAGATATAGACAAAAGATCGTGTAAAACATGCAAATTTCGTCCAGAAATCGCGAAAAACATGTCATATTTGACAAAGAATTGCGAAAAACACTATATTCGGGTAAAGATCGTGAAAAGATGTTAATTTCGTCAAAAGATCGTGAAAAAAAAAAAAACTGCAACTTTTTTCACAAACTGAAAAGCAGAAAATTCCGCCAGAAAGATCGCAAAAAAAAAAAAAAAAAGTGTGAATTAGTCAAAAGATAGCGAAAAAAATGAAAATCGGTGAATTTTGTCAAAAAATAGCTAGTTTCGTGAAAAAACAAACAAACAAAAAAAAAAATCCCAAAAGAAATCCATAAATTTCTTTAAAAGGCCACCATAAAGTGCAAATTTTGTCAGAAGATCGGGAAAAGACAAAAATTTCATCGGAAGTTAGCGAAAAATCTGATTTTGCTGCTACAAATTCATATTTACTACTACAAAGTCAGATTCATGTTGCAACAAAAATGGTTTTTACGACTACAAAATCAGATTTTTGCTTTCACAAAATTGGATTTTACTTCCCTAAAATTGAATTTTTGTTGCTCCAAAGAAAAAAAAAAATGGATTCATTGCTCCAAAATCAGATTTTGACTGCTGAAAAACATCTTTAGTGTAATTTCATACATGTCCCCTACCACCCCTCCCTACATTTTGAGTCAACCATTTTCAATCAATAAATCATTTTAAGTACATTTTAAAACAATCTATTTTAAAATTGCAAATGCAAATGACGTTTTGGAATCTGGGAATACAGAACTGAAAGTAATGGGAAATGTTGATATCTTGAATACACAAAGAACTGGGGTTCCTGCATCTTTTCTAGCTATGCATAGGTAGGGTCCGATTGTTCGATTAGTCACCTGTCGTGAACAAGTAATTACGACATTTGAATGACTTGTTTTTCAAGCATGTACATGGTTTTATCACATTAGTAAAAGATTAATAAAAATACAAGTAAAATGTTGAATTAAAAATTAATTGATGACCTAATGAACACGCATATTGTGTTTAATGTCAAGTGAATGTGACATTTACAATAAGTCATTATTGGCATTTTATATAAACTTATAGTTTAGTAATAGTTTTTTGGTCAACAGGAAAATCAATTAGTACCTCATTTCCAATTAAAATATATCTTTTTGAATTGAATGTTGAATGGAATTAGGGTCATAAAAAAATCAATGAGCATGGAAAATAAGATTACAAATATCTCAGCAACTTATTATTCAATCGTCATCATTCTTTATGCAAAATTTATCTTTTTTTTGTCTTTTATATTCACTCCTTAAAATAAATATTTTATATGCACCTTTTATCAGGATGAATATTTTGAAAAAAAAAAAAAAAAAAGTTAATCGAGGTTGTTGATATTCAATAGGCTTTTTCTCATTATTATATACTGAGTACAAACCAAGTTTCAAGTTACCTCAATTTGTTCAAAAGACATAGCTGGTAAGTTTCTGCCGGGGTGGTTATGGCAGAAAGTAGTTTCTGCCAGTAAGTGGCAAAAACTGGCTGAAACTAAGAAATAATACTAATAAGAACTTTATCCTGCAGTGAATCATAATTCACACATGTATTTAATGCATAAAAAATTTAGTTAAAGAATTAAAATAAAGATTATAAATGTAATTAGTAGCAAAAAGTTTATAAAAAATCATATAAATATACTTTGTTTATATAATAATTTTCTGTCACTTGAAAAACAGAAATTTTCATAATGGTAATCTGATGCTGTACAATTTTAATCATTGATATTGTTTACTGTTGAATTTCTATTTAAAAGTTTTTTTTTTTTAAAGGGGGGAATTTACAAAAAATTCTATGATATTTTAACACCACTTTTCAGAATATTTAAAAAATAATACACTGCAATAACTTAAAAATTATCTACTACTACATATGGAAAGAAATGGTTCTTGTGAAAATACATAAGTAAATAATTGTAGCACAAAAATAACAGAAAAAAAAATGAAATATCTTGTACAGTTTAATATATTTAAAGAAAAAATTTATTTTTGTGAAAAAGTAATAATATACTAAGAGCATACCATATAGGATTAATTTTGATAACCTTTCTTTGATAACCTAATCTAGACTGCTTTTTAATTTGTTCTGAATGAAAGAAATGTTCGAAAATATTACTTCAAGACCAGCATTATGTGCTAGTAATGTCATTATTGAAAATGTAAAATTTAAATAATTCTCATTATCACTGGCATTTGTTTTTATAAACGATCACCCACAGAAGGTAAACCATTTTCTAGGACTTCCTTGGGAAAATACATTTCTTGGAAAGGAGTTGATTTTTCTCTAAGGGGTTATTACATATGGCACAAAATTTAGATTAATATCCAAAAGCAATTTTCTTGAAGTAAACAATTCTAGCTCTGCATTAAATGAGATTTGAATCTTGCATTTGTGAGTTTCCATGGTATTTCCATCATTAAATAAAGTTAAACAAATTTTATGAGCAGCTGCAATAGAACAGTCATGTTTTTAATTTTTATCTAAAGGAACAGCAATAAATTTTAACATTTGTGAGTGACAAGCATTTAACTTTATAAATCATGTTATTTATTTATAATTTTAACAACTGTATGTCCTTAATGTCATTTTTGGGTCATTCCACATGAATTCAACCAATGGGTGTTGCATCATAGTCACAGATTTTTTCAAATTTTTTATCATTCATAGACAGACATAGTAATGAAACCCTCAAATCTGAAATTTAAAAGTAATATTCGCAATATTGGCTGAGATATAGACATTTGAAAACTGACCATTTTTACTAAATGGCGGCCATCTTGGAATTTCATCAGTGTCTAAAAGTGCCTATAACTTGACAACTAATGGCTCAAATTTTATATATCTGGTACCAATTTGAAGCTATTTGTACAAAGAATGCATATTTTACATCAAAACAATAGTAAATTTTCATTTATTTACTTTTTATTATGTGCAAACTGAAAATATCACCCAAAAAAAGGGCCGATTGTAATTGCCCATAAAAAAAATGAATCATCATGAATTTTTTTGAAACTTGGTAAAAACATTGTTCTATGTGTGTGCTTTAAATAATAAAAAAAATTGGAGAGGTAAAATCTGTTGTTTAAAAATAAATGATTTTTTACACTTAAGGTGTCATTAACCAAATAATGATCATTTTAGAATCTGTAAGTATTCCTAATTTAAAAACAAATGGTTAAAATAAAATTTTCTAAAATCTAAATTAATGTAAATGTATATTCAAAAATTCTTTTGCACTAATTTTGTAGGAATTCTCCCTCAACCTCACCCTCCTCCTCAAAAAATGTATACTATTGGAAAAACTTTTACACTGAAAAATATAAGGTAATAATTAAGGAATATAATGTATAATTATAAAATACTTGTAAATGCAATACATATAAATGAGGATTTACGTTACATGTAGAGGAGAGTGGGGTGGAATGGGACAGTAGGTTTTTCTCTTTATGTATAATTCTGAAAATTTCATCAATCACACATTACATGAAGCAATAGTATCCCAATCTTCAGTTGAAAAAAGTAGCTGGTTGACGTAAGCTTGCAGTTGTATAAAGAAAAGATTATGAAGTAAATTTACTTTTGATTCTTGAAATAAACTTTTTGTGCTTTCTGTATATTAACTATAATTTAAATTATGCCTAAAAGCAGTATTTCTGTTTATAATAAAAGAAGGTAGAGAATAATGGGACATGCCAGGAAAGGGGGGGGGAGAATGGAACATATCTAATTCTTACTTTTTAATAAGATGAGTATAAATTGCTAATATGCAAATACTTTTAAAGAGTAGTATATTAATTATAGCATTGAATATATATTAATTTACTTCAAAATATAAATAAATTGAACGAGTGATTGTAATCTCTAACAATCCTGAATTATCCTCCCATTGATGAAGATACTGGAATTTGATGTTGTAGCACAGACTTTATCAACCTATAATCTTTGTTAGATTGTAAATATAGCCAACTCTAGAATAATTTGTTTCGTTGTTTCGTATAATATATTGTTTTATAGTTGTCTCATTCCTGCCTGTTAGTGGGGAGGTATGGGACACATTTTGAAATTTACAATTTCTTTAATTATAAAATTGTTTAACTATATTGCTCAAGAACATTAAAAAGTGTTTTATTATGTATTCAAAATGAAATTTTTGTTTTTGTGTCAAACAAAAATGATTTTCAAATTTTTGTAAAAAGTATACCATTTCTCCCTACTCTCCCCTATACATAGAGCCTATTTAAGACATTTTTTTCACTTAAAAAATGAAATTTATGTGGTCAAATTTATATATATATTTTATATATTTTTTATTTTATTTCATTTAAAGTACATAAGTGAATGAATTCAACTGTGATTTAGAGCTAGTATTTCTCCAATATTTCAGGGGAAAATATTATGTGGCCATTAATGTAGTTCATTATAGTAAGGAATTTAATATTTATGTAAATATATTTTAAGAATTATATTCTCATTTTTTAAATGAAATAAAAAATATTGTAGAAATGAAAATTTACTTGTATTTTAATATATGAATATTTAGCATAAATAGCTGCAAATTGATATTCCTTTATTGAATTATATAATATACTCACAATATATTAATTTAAATGTTAGAAAATTTTATTTTAACCATTATTTGTTAAATTAGGAATACTTACAAATTCTAAAATGATCATTATTTGGTTAGTGACACCTTAAGTGTAAAAAATCATTTATTTTTAAACAACAGATTTTACCTCTCTAATTTTTTTTATTATTTAAAGCACACACATGGAGCAATGTTTTTACCATGTTTCAGAAAAATTCATGATGATTCATTTTTTTTATGGGCAATTACAATCAGCCCTTTTTTTTGCGGGATATTTTCAGTTTGCACATAATAAAAAGTAAATAAATGAAAATTTACTATTGTTTTAATGTAAAATATGCATTCTTTGTACAAATAGCTTCAAATTGGTACCAGATATATAAAATTTGAGCCATTAGTTATCAAGTTATGGGCATTTTTAGACACTGATGAAATTCCAAGATGGCCGCCATTTAGTAAAAATGGTCAGTTTTCAAATGTCTATATCTCAGCCAATATTGCGAATATTACTTTTAAATTTCAAATTTGAGGGTTTCACTACTATGTCTGTCCATGATAAAAATAAAAAAAAAAATCCGTGACTATGATGCAACAAGTTTTCTTTAAATTGGTTGATTTCATGTGGAATGACCCTTTTATGATTTTCAACTATCTCCAAATAATATGGCTGTTACTTCATGAAAGATCCAAAACTATCAAATTCAAATTTTTTTACTTTTTAATTAAAACTATTTGCAATATTTTTTTATTTATTCTGAATAAAATGTATATATAAGCAATTTAATACTACTAAAAAAAGTCTTGGATTATGTCATGAAATGAATTTATGCCAGGTAAAACCAGTTCTAACCACTTTCTGCCACTGGCATGGCAGAAACTATTTTCTGTGGCAAAAACATAGCCTTGTCAGGTGATAGAGTATTTACAGACATGCACTGACACACAGCAATTTTTTTCTTTTCTAAAAATGTGTTTTTTGGAATCTCCCGTGTCTTTGTGTATGGAAGAGGGTTAGTAGAACTTTCATTAATTTTCTATATTACATTATGCTATTCATGAGATCACTGCATGTTTTTTATCTGCTATTAAACGTGTTTACTTCTGTCCATTTAGCTCCTGGACCTATTGCTACCCAGAGCAGCGGCTCTGATGGAACTGTCATGATGTTTGCCATGGGATGGGCTTTGCTAGCATTGGTGCTCTATTTTATGAGACCTACATCCTTGACCCAGGCAGGCGATTCAAAGCCTTCAGGCAATAATGTGAGTGCTATCTTTTTTCTTATAATTGATTACACAAAATCTTTCTTATGGCTTTCTCTGTTTGTGCTTTAAGATATTTCACAGATCTGGGCGGCTTGCTTACTATGTATTTTTATTTGTACCAGTATTGTATAAATGTTGCCTTTACACAAAATTAATTTTTATGCCATCAAAATAGTTTATTCTAAATGTAAAATTTGTGATAGTTCCGTTCTATTAACATTATAAATGTGTAATTCATTCTTTTTGAAGGCAGCATCCTTTTCCATCCCCAACTAATTCATTTGTAGAAAAATTTGATGAACTACTTGGGGAAAAAAATGCAATTTGATTACAGTAGAAGATCTATATAACACAAAACTAAAAACGTGATGTGTTGCGTTATATGGAATTTTGCCTTATATAGATCATTTAAGATGGGATTTAAATTTACCCTCTAAAAATTGTAAAATGTATGTGATATACATCACACACTGCCAGTAACACTTTTAAAATAATGTTTAAATACAAAATTATGTAGTTTAATAATTTATTATTCAAAGAAAAAAATGCAATTTAATAATTTATTATTCAAAGAAAATAATGCAACTTAACAATTTATTTCACAGGGGAAAGAATTGTTTTATATTATAAATTAACACTATTAAATTTGTTTACTAAACATCTCATCAATTTTAGCATTTGTCTTTTTTTTTTTTTTTTTTTTTTTTTTTTTTTTTTTTTTTAAAGATTAGTCTTTTTTGCACTCGGTGAAAAATTAAGATTTCTTGCTCTGTAACACAATCCTGTGTTTCTAAGAATTTTAAATAGGAATCCCCCATAGAAATTCCTTCAGCCATGGAAACTTTGGGAACTTCCTCCTCATCTGATTCTGTTTCAGAGTTGCTTTCTTCTGTGTTCAGAACTGAAGAAATTATTTCACTGTCAGTTACTTGATTCACAATTTGAAGACTGGTCATCAGTTTCCAAAAATTCCACAATAGCCTCTTCATTCAATTCATCCAATTGAGTGGTTTGTGCATAATTCATAAGTTCAGCAGCTTTAATTTTCGCTAAGGAAGGTTTAAAACCACCAAATTCATAATCATTATCTGTTTCAAAAAAAAAAAAAAAAAAAAAAAGAAGGGATTCTGGCCATAAATTATGCCATGCATTTACTAAAGTTTCCTGCATTACCGAGTCCCAGGCATCCCTCAATATGTACACACAATCCCTAATACTGAACTGTTTTTTAAATTCTGTTATCATATTAGGGCGGATATCAGAATTTAGGAGTTTTTTAAGAAAAGAACTTTTGTAGTTGCATTTCATGCTGTTTATGACACCCTGATCTTGAGGCTGGATTAGGGATGTAGTATTGGGCGGCAAAAATTTTGTAATGACATTAGGAGCAGCAAGTTCTAAATGGGCACGACAGTTATCAAATAATAGCAAAATTTTGCTATCTTTAGGCAGGCCAACTTTTGAGCAGTGCTCCCGAGCTTCCTTCACAAAATTGTTATTGAATCATTCTGCACACAATTCCTTTGTGATCCACGCCTTCTTGTTGCTTATATAGATAACAAACAGGAAGTAGACCACTTTTTTTTAACCCGTTTAGAAGAGGAGTATTTTTACTTTTTCCTATAACTAATAGTCTACACTTATGTGTACCTGCAGCATTGCTGCAAAGAACTACTGTTAACCTTCTTTTGTCATCTTTAACCATTGAAGGGTCAAGTTCTTGCTCACACACAAAAGTTTTGCGCGGTAAATTGTGCCAAAATAGGGCTGTTTCATCCATATTATAAATTAGTTCAGGCGAAATTTTTTCATCATCCACAATTTTTTAAAATTCTTCAACAAACTGATCAGCAGACACCTTATCGCCACTTGCTTTTAGGTACCGTATACAGTGCCGATTTTTGAATTTCGTCAACCAACCGGTTGAATAATCACATGGAACTTCAAGATTAAGTTCTTTATGAAACCCTTTTGCTTTCATACACAGAATCGGTCCGGTAATTGGAATGTTTTCTGATCGCCTTTGCAGGGCTCCCAAATGGTCCCCTTTTTCCCACAAAAGTCCCCTTTTTAGAAAAAAGGTCCCCTTTAGTCCCCTTTTTTATATTTTGGTCCCCCAAGTCCCCTTTTCTGTGTTTGAAAAAAATCACCGCAAAATAATAATAAAAAAAAAATTTGAAAATCACTAAAAGTTTAAAAATCCAAGAAGACAAAATTTATTAAAGTGGGCGTAAAAAAGGGTATAAAAAAGCGTTGTAACTGAAATTCTTTCATGAATCTAAGTGTTAAAAAATCACCTCAGAATACAGGCAAATTTTAAGAATCTCATTAAAATTCTTAAAAATTAAAAAATTGCAGAACACGAAATTTACTATATTAAGCTACTGCTTGACCAGTCTTCATCAACGGGCCTTGGCAAGCAGTATGCCCGATGACTTAACAACAAAGACATGATTCCAGATGTGTTATTCTTACAACTAAGCATGGTGGAAGATACCTTACATTATGAGGAGCATTTTATGGAAAAGATGCCAGTCTGTCTGTTAAAATCTGAGGCAAGATAATTGACACAGTATATAAGGATATTTTGCAAGATAATTTGCTGCCTTATTGGAGGCTAAATTTTGGTCACAACTATTAGTTTCAGTAATAAGAAATTGAAGTATACATGAAAGCTTGTCAAGCAATAGTTTTCACACAAAAATATTTCGCTTTTTAAATGGCTAGCCCAAGCACCCAATCTAAATACTATAGAAAATCTTTGGAATGAATTTTAGAAACATGTTTAAAATTAATAAAACTCCAATTCAGCATGGCCGGAATTTTCCCCATAAATTTCAAGATGAGTGGGATAACGTACCACAGACGATTTTCAACTGTTCATCGAATTGATGCCAAGTCGCTGTGCCTTTGTACATTTTGCTAAAGGTATGACAACATACTAATTGTAAATCTAGTTGATCAGTGATTTTCTATTATAACACAATTTTTTTCCAAACTTTCCAAGATGGCCGATAACTTTTGAAAACATGCATTTTTCTTTGCAATTAATTTTGTCAGTAGTATTTATTGATATTCATTTGTTATTCCATAAATAAATTCCTAACTATTATGTCAGTAAAATGTATGAGTATCACTTTGAGAATCCTCTTTATATGGGTATACTTTCAAAATAACGAAAATTTTTATACATGGCTGGAAACTTTTGACCGCCACTATAAATTGGTGTTTTTGGTGTAAATCGCTCGACATGTGGTGCTTCTATGCAACATTTTTCATGATTTTTTCAATAGTTCAATCTCCAGAACCAATGCACAGATTTCTATCAAACTTCAGATTCAGTTAGTCCTTGACATGAATTGACATTTTTTATATTTTGGTAGGTATAAATCGCTCAACAAATGCCATTGTTAATCTGCATTTGTTGCGATTTCTGCAATAGTTCTATATCCAGAATTAATGCACGGAATTCCATTGAACTTTAGATTCAGTTAGTCCTTAAGATGAATTGACATTTTTTACATTTTGATGTAAATTCATTAAAAGGTAGCACTGCTATGATGCATTTTTTTAAAAAAAATTTATTTTATTTTATTTTTTTCTTTTGCAGATCTATCTGATTTAATGCACAAATTTTTGTCTAACTTAGGATTCAGTTAGACATTGACACAAGTTGTTACTGATTAGGTTTTGATGTTAATCTTTCAATAGATGGTGCTCCTAAACTGCATTTTGTGGGATTTGCATAAGTTTAACGATAGTCATATTTGAAGAACTAATATACGGGTATTTCCATGGGCACTTGTCGTGTAAGTCACTTTTCTAGTAACTGCTAAATTGTTGGCCACTGTTATTTTTAAAAAATTTGCATGACCTTATTAAATTAATGAAATATCTCTGATGAAATAAGTCACATTTTTTCGTTCTAAAATATTGGTATCCAAAATCGTAGTATGTGACTTACACAACATGTGTTCATGGAATTGCCCATACAAGATTTCATATCTTTAGAATTCTTATGATGGGCATAAGTTGCAATTTAATTTTGGGAACTGTGATTGCGAATTTTGAAGTATTAACATGTATGAGTTAGAAGAAAGTTTTGGGATCGCCACATCCGATTAGTTTGACAAGGACTGTTCCTGGGGGTACATGTACATAATATTTACATGTACTTCATTTATAGATTTTAAACTTGTGCATTTATGCCTATTTTTTGACACTAATTATGAATGTGTAATTTTTGTAAAAATTGATTAAGATTTTATTTTATTCAAATATCACTTTTTAAAAAGACAAACAAATGCTTTTATATGACATGTTATTTAAATTATTTATTTATTATGTCATGTTATTTATTATGTCTAAGCGTTTCTCCACTAATTATCATTATTTTATGTCTGATTTGTTATTATAGGCTATATAAAATGAACTTATTGGCCCCTTTTATTTATGAATGGTAGTAGCTAGCACTAATCCAAAAATTAATTTTAACCAAAAAAAAAAAAAAAAAAAAAAAAAAAAAAAAAAAAATTAAGAAAAGTAATTAAGTTATCGATTTTAAAATCTCAGATTTTTTTTATAACACACAAAAAATTTTAAGTAGTGTATGGGGAGGCAGTGGGATTAATTTTCCAAGTTTCTTCTTTACTTCTCCAAGTTCTAATTTAAGTATTTTAAGCAATTTCCTAACTCAACCCCTAATTAAACTACAGTGAGATTCAATCTCATTTGAAGGTTGGCCGAAGGAGGTATCTCATCAAGCCCAACATCTTGTTAGGGTCTATTTTGACCCTAGACAATTAGGGACATTTCTTCATGTGCATGTGTGTGGAATCAGAAAATTGATTGATGACACATCCTTTAAAAACTCTTGGCCTAAGCACCTATTTCCCACCGTCTTAACTAATTTTTTCACCTCTAGCAGATGTTTTAATGTTTAATTGTGTTCATTAGCACTCCATAAATTTTCTAAAAAATTAAGAAAGAAAAATCTGCTCAACATATTTTAACGGTTAGCATCTTTTCATCCCTTTCTGTCACCAGGTGACACTATTGAAATAAATTCTCAAAAAATTTAATCTAATATGTCATGTAATATCCTAAATGAAAAGCCAGGTTATGAATAATGTTATTCTTCACTCTCTCTCTATCTCCATTCTCACTGCTTTGTGCCATCCCCATTTATGTAAGGATTTAATCATTATAAACAATTATCAATTTTTAACAAATTTAATTATTAACAATTTTGGTTTATTAATTAAAGGTTAGAATGATCTGAAAAAAAAAAAAAAAAAAAAAAAAAAAAAAAAAAAATTAAATAAAACCCTCTGAGTGGTCTGTGATCATACTTAACCACTTACTTGTTTTTATTAACTGATCACTATTATTTTTTACCAATAACGAGAATTATCAAGGTAAATGCTAAAATATCGAATGCTTTATTTACTTTTTGAGTAGGATATTTAAATGTGCTTAAAATGAAATTGTGTACATTGTTTAATGAAATCATATAAAGATAATCATCAAAAAATTTTCTGTGGTAATTTAAAAATTTTTTCTTATTTATGAAAATTTGTGCTATATTTTTAGAGACATATGATCCTTATTTGGTTTCCATCTTTAATAAAATTGGTCCCCCAAAGTCCCCTTTTTAAGCAAAAATGGTCCCCCAAAGTCCCCTTTTTAAGCAAAAATGTTCCCCCAAAGTCCTCTTTTTAAATAAAAATGGTCCCCTTTCCCCCCTTTTGAGAACTAAAATGTGTTGGGAGCCCTGCCTTTGGCGAAACCATTCGAACAAAATGGCATCTAAATCAGCCGATTGTGCACCTTTCATTCGTTTCCTTTCAGCAATGCCTTTCTTGCTGTCGGTATTTGAATAATAATCCAATATTTTTTCCCGGCTGTCGTGGATGTCGTAAACAGTTCAATTACCATTACTATATGCATTTGCAATGTATTTTGCCATTGATCCCTTGTCCAATTCTTTCAATATTTCTACTTTTTGCAAAATAGTCAAAATCTTACATTTTTTGTTTGCTTTCGATGACTCGCCGACTTTTTTATCCATAATTTGTTTTTTTTCACAAAACAACTCAAAAAAAAAAAAAGAAACAAGTAAATATATATCTTTCGATTTAAAAGAAATAAAACGTAATAAATGTGTTGTTAAAAAAGAAAAAACGTGAATGAGAGCAGTAACCGAGCTAATAACCAAGGCCCCCTTATCATAATATCAAGGCCTCGCATTCAGGAGAAAATCTATTGTTGAAATTGTCCCTATAATTGCCAACTTATTATGTGACTTTGTCTCATAAGTAACGCCACCTGGTGCATACTACTGCTAATAATCCCATAGGAAATAATGGAAAACATTTCAGTTTCTCACATTAGATGGCGCTACCAACGGGAAAATCATGTAGTTCAGCGCCCCCTGTACTGCGGTCAAAGGAAACTTGGCGAATGACAAGCCTTGATATTATGATAAGTTAGCCTTGCTAATAACATTAAACATCAAAATAAACAGGCATTGCCATTTTATCGCAAGTAATTATGATTTCTTGCCACCAGAATTTCTGTTTTTCATCGCGTTTTTGCTAGCTCCGTGACTTGCTAACTCTGTTTTTACTTTCCCCATGGTTTACAAGCTAATTTTTCTATGGACATTTGGTGTATTTACCTTACTATCACGATCTTCTCATTTTCAAAATTATTTCACATTAATGATGGCAATTTTTTATTTAAAAACGGGAGAAAAAGATAAAATTATGTGCTGAAATTTAAACCGCTAGAGTGCGTCATTTTTTCAATACAGAATGTAGGAGTTTCTTAACTGTGAATTTCACTGTTTACATCCAAAAAGCAGTGCGGTTTATAGAATTGCAGGGTTTGCACGGACCTTAAAAGTCTTTATAAACTCCTTATATTTCGATAGTCCTTAATAAGGATCCTTAAAGTCCTTATTTTTTAACATGAGCATAATATTAACGCGACCCGTAAAATGTTAAAAAAATAATCGCCAAACATTCCAGTGGTGATTCCCGTCCGAAATTTCCGAAAATTTAAGGCATCCTCTTCCGAAAATTTGAAATTGGCTTATGAGTTCGGCATAGTTGCCAACTTGTAAGGTTTAGCGCGCGGAAAAAACAATCGCGGAGAAATGCAAATTTCGTAAAAGGATCGCCGAAAAAGCACACGTTTCGTCAATATTTCGTGGGAAAACGACGATTTCGTCGATGTTTTTGCCAACGAGCTTTGTCAAAAGATCGCTGAAAAACTCTAATTTCATGTGCGGATCACGGAAAAAACGGCAATTTCACCAAATATCGCAGACAAAACGCTGATTTCATCTGAAGACCGCGGGAAAACTTCGCTTTCGTCTAAAGATTGCGGATATAACACCGATTTCGTTAAAAGATCGCGGAAAAAAACGCCGCTTTCAATAAAAGATAGCTTAAAAATATTTTGTCAAAAGATCATTGAAAAAAAAACGCCGATTTCATCAAAAGATCACGGAAAAAACGCAGATTTCGTCAAAATATCGCGGGGATAAAACGCCTAGGGATGATGCTCGTCCGAGATTTTAAGGCATCTTCCGAAAATTTGAAATTGGGTTATCAGTTCTGCAGAGTTGCCAACTTGTACGGTTTTGCGTGCGGAAAAAACAATCCGGTGCAATGCAGATTTTGCGGAAGGACGCCGAAAAGCACACACTTCGTCAGTATTTCGTGGAAAAACGACGATTTCGTCAATTTTTTTGTCAACGAATTTTGTCAAAAGATCGGTGAAAAACGCGAATTTCATGTGCGGATCGCTCAAAAAACCGCAATTTCACCAAATATCGCAGATTTCGTCTGAAGACCGCGGGAAAACGTAGATTTCGTCTAAAGATTGCGGATATAACGCCGATTTCATTAAAAGATCGCGGAAAAAACGCCGTTTTCGATAAGATTGCTTAAAAATATGTCAAAAGATCATTGAAAAAAAAATGCCGATTTCGTCAAGATCGCGGGGATAAAAAGACGTTTTCGAGAATAGATCGCGTAAAAATGCGAATTTTGTCTAAAGATCGTCGAAAAAACGCCGATTTCATTAAAAAGAAACGGGAAAACGCGGATTTCTTCAAAAGATCGCAGAAAAACCGCCGATTTTGACAAAAGATCGCAATAAATCGCCGATCTTGCTAAAATATCGCAGATAAATCGCTGATTTCGTCTAAAGATCGTGGGAAAACGCCGATTTCGTCTGAAGATCGCCGATACCCCCCCCCCCCCGAATTAAAAAAAAAACACGAAAGAACGCTGATTTCGTCAAAAGATCGCGGAAAAACCGCCGATTTCGACAAAAGATCGCAATAAATCGCCGATTTCGTTAAAAGATCGCGGAAAAAACGCCGTTTTCGATAAGATTGCTTAAAAATATGTCAAAAGATCATTGAAAAAAAAAAAAACACCGATTTCGTCAAGATCGCGGGGATAAAAACACGTTTTCGAGAATAGATCGCGTAAAAATGCGAATTTTGTCTAAAGATCGTCGAAAAAACGCCGATTTTATTAAAAAGAAACGGAAAAACGCGGATTTCTTTAAAAGATCGCGGAAAAACCGCCGATTTTGACAAAAGATCGGAATAAATCACCGATCTTGCTAAAATATCGCAGATAAATCGCTGATTTCGTCTGAAGATCGTGGGAAAACGCCGATACCCCCCCCCCCCCCCGAATTAAAAAAAAAACACGAAAGAACGCTGATTTCGTCAAAAGATCGCGGAAAAACCGCCGATTTCGACAAAAGATCGCAATAAATCGCCGATTTTGCTAAATATCGCAGATAAATCGCCGATTTCGTCTGAAGATCGTGGGGAATTCCCCCTCCCCCTGCGTCTCCGATTTCCAAAAATGAGATGTTAATTTCCGAAAAAAAAATTTTCACCCAGAATCGCCCCTGAAACATTCATAATCTGCCATATATAGCAGCTGAAAAAAAAAAATGAAGTTTCTTTGTTATAATTCTCTTATTTCTGATTGGACATTAAAGCTGCCTTTTTTGTTTTCCAATTGCGACGTAGAAATCTCGTATCCACAAACACCAATCGTAATCGGTATTCGCCATCTAAAATTTCCTTTTCTTTGATATAGAGAAATGAATAACGAAGATATTTCGCCAAATAATTGCGTCAATCTGTTCTATGGTAGCTGATCTGTGTTTGATCGTAGTCTTATTATTTCACTGGATATGTGTAGTATGGTTAACAGCAACAGTCTTCCTCTGCAGGAAATCAATTGAAGATGACTTAGATTTTATGAAGAAAAATATGGCTTCTTGAAAAAGAAGTGTCGGAGTTAGAATATTATGCCAATGAATTAGCTGGTAAAGCTGAATCAACTAAAGATATTCAATAATTTATAAAATCAAACTATTGTAGAAAATCTGCAAAAGAAAAAAGGAAGAAATTTTCTCCCTGACCAAAGAAATAGATGCTAAAAACAGTTGCTAGCCAACTAATGTTACATATTTAAGATTAAAATTTAATGTAAGTAATTACATGTACTGTTCTTTTTTAACTTTAGAAAGTCCTTATTTTTCTTTTAACGAAGCCCTTACAAAGTCCTTACAGAGTCCTTATTTTTCATTTAGCAAACTCTGTATGAACCCTGAATTGCGTTATATCGATCTTCTACTGTATTTTTCTGTATTAAAAGGTGATTTTACTTGTAAATGACATAGATAATATTTTAAGCACGTTATAATATAATAGATAATATTTTAAGTGTTTGTTGCTATTTTAAAAAAGAGGATTGTCTTAAAACATTAAGAGTGTCTTCTATAAATTGAAATAAAATGATGCAACAATTGTATTTTAAAACAAGTATTTTTAAATCAGAGTAATTTTGAAGGGAAATTATAGTAATCTAATGTTTATTGATCAGGAAGTGACAAAGTTAAAAATAAATAATACAAATAGTGGCAACTCTATGAGAAGTATTGTCTACATTGGATGATAATCTTCAAAGGCTGTAAACAGACTGTTCCTAAAATCTTGAAATAAAGTATTTGGAGAGATAATGTGATAAAGACAACCATTTTTCTGGTACAGGTAGGAGATCAGCATCTCAATCCACATATTCTATCAAAATTACAAGGCGTCACCTAAAAGCTGAAACTGAATTTTCTTTCAGAACGCTAAAGAAGATATTTTAGTGAGATTTTCATCATATTAACTTCGCTTATAGGAAATGTTCATTACAGGGTTGGCTTTCTTTCAGGACAGTGGAAGAAACAGGAAGAAATGGAAGAAAACAACAAAAAGCAAAATAGATGCTCAAAATTACAGTATATTAACTATGTAAAATAATTAAACTCAGAGTATAATTATATGAAATCAAGATTGAAAATTTAATTAATATTAAAAATATTATTTTTGGAAAATAAGTTTCTTAATAACAAACTTCAGGTTCAGCAGTCATTTATAGGAAATGGATTTTACAACTTTAGATGTAGAGGGATATTTTATTATTATGCCATTTATGTAAAAATAGAAAAAAAATTTACTTACAAAATGTCTATTTTTCATAAGAAAAATACTACATTCTCATATAAAAATGCTTTAATTTTAAAGTGTGCAACACCGTAAATAAACAAATTTTTAATTATTTATACTAGTATTTAGCATGCATATCTCAATGCTGATTAAAAAAAATTAATGTTCTAAAAAAAAAAAAAAAAAAAAAAAAAAAAATTATGTATGGCTATGTTAAAATACTTTAAACTCTCCTGAAGTTTTCTGTAGGACTTTTTTTTTTTTTTCCTCTTTTGCATTCATCCATTCTAAGTTGAGAAACTGATTGCAGAAATGCACTGCGAACAGACTTTTTTGTATTCTGTGTTGCATTGTAGTAAGGAAAATAAGAATTTAATGAATTTTTTTAATACAGTAATTATTGTACTATATCACGTTAATAAAATTGATGTAAATTAAAAGTACTGTCTTATATTTAAACAAGTTTCATTCTACCATGGGTAAATGATCCTTTCTGCTAGTTTCAAAAGTTTAAATAATTAAAAAATATTCTTGTTAAATAGAAATGGATAACATTTCATTGATTTTGTGCATTTTCAATAAAATTTCTTTTCTTCATTTAGCCAATGGTTGAAGATCTTTAAACAGGTATCGTGTGTGATCTTGGCTAAAAACTGATGTAATTATTAATTTAGCATGTAATTAATTAAATTTGTATGGATCTGATGAAATTAATTTACTAAAGGTTAGAAGTAAATATTTATTTTATTTTTCTAAGTTAAAAGTTATATGGTAAATTCTTAAATAATTTCTTTCACTTAGAAGAAACCTATTTTTTTCTGCTGTGGAAGAAACTTGCCAACCCTGGTTCATTGTGATTGAATTTTTCTCAGTGACAGTTGTATTCTGTATAATGGGATGTCCAAGTTGTTTGGA
Source organism: Maratus speculifer (assembly GCA_964019185.1). Taxonomy (NCBI): domain Eukaryota; kingdom Metazoa; phylum Arthropoda; class Arachnida; order Araneae; family Salticidae; genus Maratus; species Maratus speculifer. The sequence goes on along the minus strand of OZ025295.1, from coordinate 304,971,546 downwards.
TATGAATGATGGCATTACAGTAGTTCTCAAAATTTTGTTAAACTTCAAGGAAATGGAAATAAGTCTGTTGGAAATATTCCCCAAAGCAGAATACTCTACTGCAACAAAATTTACCTGATCTGAAATGTTCTGTGGGAATTGCATGAGTTTTTCTCATGAACCATTGATGATTTTCACAAACTTTTTAAATGAATGATTAAAGAATTTTTAGATCCTTAACATCATGCTTGGATAAGTTTACCTACTTGCAGAAAAGAAAGATTATTTTGAGTGTTTAATCAATATCTTGGCTATTTATCAAAATGAAAATATGAGCCTCGAATTGATCAAGACCTGCTTTGAATTGTCCTCAAACAAATTTTCAGACTTTTGCATGCAATAGATTTTCTGCCCATTGCACACAAACATTTTTATAAGTATAGATTAAGACGAAAAAAAAAAGATTTAAAATGACACTATTTTAAATGTTTTAAACATGGAGAAATAAGGAACTGTAATGCCAAAAACCCTCAGTAATTTTTTTGTAAATATAAATTTCTAAAATCAAGAGAAGATGTAGTAAAATTATGAAATAAAAATATTTTTAAAAAAACTTTACATTTTTAATTTTAAAATTGTTACAGCAAGCAATATCATTTGATAGAATCAATATCAGAAGCAATGATAATGCATAAAAATTTTTTAATTGTACTTTCTGTGTATTTCCCCACCCCCCACACCTCATAGACTTTCTAAAACACTGAAAAATTTAAAATTTAGCAGAGATTTAAAATTAGTAGACAAAAAAAAAATCTTTTTTTTTTTGTGTGTGTGTATGTGTCACAGATTTTGGAATGTAATAGTAGCAGAGATCGACCATCTCTTGTATTGATATCACCTAATTAGAAATTCCCAATTAAAAAAAAAAAAAAAAAAAAAAAAAAAAAAAAATTATAGCATATTGATATTCAGTTTTGTTGGTACAGTTTCTTTTGGATGAAATTGAAGTTTAAAGCAGCATAAAATCTGAATTGTCAAGCTAAGTCAATCTTTGAATCAAATCAATCTTTGAGTCAAATCTTAGTGAATCTAACAATCTCAGTTTTTGTCTTGTGTTCCTATTTATACATATATTTTTAAAATGTGCAAGTGCCTTTTGAGATGCCCTATATTTATACCAAATCATCTCTTTTGAATTTTTTATTGTATTTGTTTTTCAGATTTATAAAGTATGTTTAACTAAGTATTTTATTTCTGTTACAGGGACCTAGTCAACCACCACCTGATAATTCTGTTCAGTAAAGACATCAGTTTATTGAAGGTGCCTGTAATTTCAAAATTGACAGATTTGATTTTATTGAGCTTTGAGAGAATGTAAAATGGCACATTTTTTTTTTCATTCCTTTTTTTAGGAATACAGATTTGGAACAAAAGTTCCTCTATTTGTTCATTCCTAATTTATATTTATCTTTATATAATTTTGGAGTGCGCATAAGCTAATATATATTTTTTTCTGTTATTGTATCTTATTATGCATTGTTATGAACAGCACAAAATTTCTTATCAGTTGTTAGATGTAATTTATAATGGAAATAAAACTGGGCTTTAATTAACAAAAAAATTTTAATTTATTTTTGAAATTTTTATAAAAGTAAATTTCTGGTACAACCAATATTATCATATAGAAGTATGATGATAGCTGTTCTCGAAATTTATTGTAATTATAACAGTTACATTTTTATGAACTGTTTAAAGAAAGGCTACCTAGAAAGGTTACCTTTTTAAATTTGCAAAATCACAATAATTGCGAGGTGAGGAAAAAAAGGCCTCAATTTTATTTTGGATTGTTTTATTTGTTATTGACATATATATTTTATTATTTGTGCATTTATGTATATAACTGCATTTATGTGTGCTTATAGTCCATATAGATTTCAGTATTTGGAAGATCTGTGAGATTAATAAAAAATAAGTTTTTACTCTATGTACATATAATTTTTATTTGCAATATATACAATACATTCCTAAAGCACTTTAATATGAGTGCTGAATTATTGTACATTATTGTAACTTTAAATGTATAAAAGTAAACTGTTGTTGTTATTTCACCAAATAAATTTTGCAAATTTACCTTGATATTTTTGCCCATCCTTTTCTGTGTAAATAGACTTCTCATGTCAAATTTTAAGTAATTGTACAAAATTATGACAAAATGCAAGGGATGGAGATTATTTTAGATTTGCATTACTTTTTAAGGGAAAGAATGGAATTTATAACATAGGCAGGACTGACACTGGAGACTATTTTTTTTTTTTTCATTCTATCTTGCTACTTTCTAAAAACAAAAATTTCACTTATATTTGACAACATTGATAAGGGTAATACAATCCCGAACTTATTATTTTAAAAAAGGGGTGCAAATAGAATAAAATAATAGTTGTCTGTGGCAGTCCTGTACATTAAAAGCATTTTCTCTTTAGGAACAATCAGAACAAGTGTTGTCTCCCCCCCCCCCCTTTACTTACAAAAGAATAACGTAAATAATGGAAAATCTGTCCTTTGATTGATTTTTATAAATTGAATGATACACATGTTCCTGCTCCAGCTGAACCATTAAAAAGTTGGCATCTCTAAGTTGTCAGAATTTTAATTTCTGTATTCATTTGATACCACAGATAAAAGATATTTCATTTACTATATTTAAGTATTTATGCATTTTTTAAAAATATAAAAATGAAGAATAAAAAATGTGAAAAAAAAATCTTTTAAATTTTGTTTGGCATTTTTAATCAGAATGTACACTATATGGCCATTTATCACTGGACACTTTCAATTTTAGACATTTTCTCAAATATTTGAAGATATATTTGACTTGATATTTATCCAGTACTGTTTGATCCGGACAATTTAGAGGGCCCAATAAAAAAACCAAAGAAAAATATTGTTTGTAATCACCTTGTAAAATAAAGTGCAAAAAATGATCTATAGCTTATTACAATATGGTTATTGTACAATATATGTATTCATCTTTGGAAGAATATAATGTATATTGACAGTCAACTCTATGGAGCAACTCGTTAAAAAAGGCCAATCAAATATCGTGAAAACTTGGAAAGATATCAGCGATAGACTGAGCTGCTTTTTAGTTAACCTCTAAAAACACCTAAATTGATAATTGGTTTTCCACAAATTGTCGATTTTAAATTAAAAAAAAAATATTTTTATTAATGCTCTAGTTCTTCTTGGAGAAGTACCTGAATTCCAAGAAGAAAGAAAAAAAAATTAATCTAATTGCTGACATTCATTGAGTACTAACTCTTATGCAGAAAGCCTGGTAATTTGTTGAAAATCTTTAGCATCAGAGCAACAGGTTTAGATTTTCAAAAGACAGAAATATTTTAATGACTAAGTCTTTTTATTGCTTGTGTAGGGTTTGACTTTACAAGATTTACCACATTTACATAATATCAAGTATTTTATGAGTAAAATAATTAAAATTCTGTCAACAAGGACTACTTTGGCCCACTTTTTCCTGGTTTCAGTAACATTTCCACTATCAAAAAATATTATATATGACTTTTTTTAATGTTGAAATTGAGTTGTAAAGAATTAACATGAAACAAACTGTGTAGTTTAGAGGCAATTTTTTATTTTTTAAAGTTTTGGAATAAAGTAGTTTCTCTTGGGGGCTTCTTTAGTTCATTCATTTAGTTTCGTATGGTTGGGCTACTAAAACCCTCTTGCAATAGAATCTCCTAATGAACTAACACTGTAGACTTGATATTTTTACATTGGAATCAGTTTTGTCATGTTCATCATGTAAGTGAAACAAAAGCAATTAATGTGACATTATTTTGCCACAGTAACATTTGAAAAAAAAAAAAAAAGTTACTTAAAACATTTTTTTAAAACTTGAAAGTGTCAAAAAAAAAAGAAGTTAAAAGATGGTTTTGATGCCAGATTTTTGAAGTAAGATTCTGAAGCAATTAAGAATTGTTGGGATTTCAGATTCATTTGCCAATGTTTAAATTGTTCTCTAGTCTATTTTGGCTGAACAATGGATATCTTTTCAACTAATGATTGGTTGTTTGTTAGACTAAAGATCTGACTTATTAATTTATCATTAACCAACTTCCTGAACTGCACTAATAACAATAGATTCTATTTTAATAATAATGATAAAAAAAACCTCAGTTGATATCTCAAACTATTATATAAGTAAATTTAGCTTTTATGACTTAAGTTGCAAATATAAGTTCCAACTTCTTTATAAAAAAGTCCTCAAAAAGGGAAAATATGTTTTCCAAGTCAACAATAAAATATTGTGCCTTCCATTATTTTTTCTTTCTTTTCTGAAGTTGTTTTTCTAAAAGCATGATTTCTTCTTTATCATTGACAAATGTTTAATGCTTTGATTTTTGATCTTGCGAAAATAAAAACTTCTCCCTTGTTATATCTGAACGGCTGTACCTGTCTAGTGACTTAAAAAATATTTCTTTAAAACCTATCATGGAAGAAATAGTAGCCCAAATACTTGCGTGCATATTTAGAAAAAAGGGGAAAAGAAGAATCGTTATTTTCCATAAAAATAACAAAAGCTGGGAATCCACATCTTATTCTACCACCAAAATTATCACTTTTTGTACTTTAATCCTACTATAATTATTAAATAGATAAAAGAAAAATCAAAAACTATCGTTTGATATATAGGATCAAAATAAAGCTTGATTTTCCTAAACTAAACTAAACTGAATCTACCTGTATTTTGAACTTGGGCATGACTGTGAGGAAATTTCAAACAAGATTATTATTCCTGCATGTTACTAGTTACAACTTCAATCCCATTTTATAAACATACTAGCAGCCTTCGCCCGCTACGCTGGTCAGTTTTTTTTTTTAAGAAACTTTGAAATAAATGAAATTTTTATATCATAGTAATTTTTAGTTTTATATCGTATTTTAAACTTTCTGTCATCGGTGAAAAATCAGTCATCTAAACAGAAAGTTCAATGTTAGTCACCAATGAATGACGTAGCGCTCAACAATTTAACAATTTTAATCACATGAAAATTCATTCAGCGGAACTTTTAAAATAAAGCCAAACTTTTGTAATTGGGTTCATCTGGTAAAAAACATTTCCTAAGTATTCAATTAAACAACGTAGAATGCTATATTTCATTTGTTACAAAATTTCTGAAAAATTATCCAACTAACAATGTAAAATCCATTAAAATCTATCTTGTAGAACTTAAGTTATAAGCGGCCGCAATGAAATTTCACTTTGCGTTTTATATATATTGAGATAATTAAATATAGCTTACATAATCATGTTAACCTGATTATAGAACTCTCTTTCAAAATTATAGGTTCAGTAGACTTTTTTGTGCTGTGATTAATACGAAATCCAGACTTTCTTTTATATATGTAGATAAAGATTGAAAATTTCAGGTTTTTGCGCCGAAGACACCGCCAAATCAGGAAAATGTGAAGTATCTTGCGAACTAAAGAACTTAAAAGAATTTGCTTGGTACCATTCCATTCAGCAAGAAAAAATACACTAAAATATGTTATCAGTTGAAACATAACTACAAAAGCCGATTTTTAAAGAATTTTTTGAAAGTTCGTTCCTTTTTTTAACCTGCTTAGGGGTGGAATTTTCGAAAACCCCTTCTTAGCGGCACTGGATGTTATCAGAAGTATTTTTACCCCAATTTTCAAGATTTTAGGTTCGGCAGATTTTTTTGTAGTGTGATTAATACGAAATTTAGACTTTCTTTTATATATATAGATAAGGATTGAAAATTTCAGGTTTTTGCGCCGAAGACACCGCCAAATCAGGAAAATGTGAAGTATCTCGAGAACTACTTAACGCAAAAGAATTTGCTTGGTACCATTCAATTCAGCATGAAAAAATACAGTAAAATATGTTATCAGTTGAAAAATAACTACAAAAGCCGATTTTTAAGGAATTTTTTAAAAGTTTGTTCGTTTTTTTAACCCCCTTAGGGGTGGAATTTTTGAAAATCCCTTCTTAGCGGCACTCGATGTTATCAGAAGTATTTTTACCCCAATTTTCAAGATTTTAGGTTCGGCAGATTTTTTTGTGCTGTGATTAATACGAAATCCAGACTTTCTTTTATATATATAGATAAGGATTGAAAATTTCAGGTTTTTGCGCCGAAGACACCACCAAATCAGAAAAATGTGAAGTATCTCGCGAACTACTTAACGCAAAAGAATTTGCTTGGTACCATTCGATTCAGCATGAAAAAATACAGTAAAATATGTTATCAGTTGAAAAATAACTACAAAAGCCGATTTTTAAGGAATTTTTTGAAAGTTCGTTCTTTTTTTTAACCCCTTTAGGGGTGGAATTTTCGAAAATCCCTTCTTAGCGGCACTTGATATTATCAGAAGTATTGTTACCCCAATTTTCAAGATTTTAGGTTCGGCAGATTTTTTTGTAGTGTGATTAATACGAAATCCACTTTCTTTTATATATATAGATATGAAATGAAACAGAAAATCTGTCAAAAATAGTTTTATTAAAAAAGGAATAATTTGATAAAGAATGTGCATGATTGATCTGTTCTTTATAAGAAATTATATAAAACAAAATATCCAAATTGGCATTAATAAAGTCTGATTTTATAGGCACTAGTGGATTAAATAAAGCCATTTAAATAAGAAAGAAATGCAATATTTTATTTAACATTTTAAACTGACTATTATATTGAAAATATGTTATACAAAACATAATATTCTCAGTAACATTTTGAGATTTTTTTATCAATTTAAATTTCTGATGTGAAACATATTTTTACTATGAGATATGAAATTAAAAACAAATTCATGCAGCAAGATGAACAAATAAATAGATACACAATTCATACTGTAGTTGTAGGATTAAATACCTTTTAGAACAAATATAATATATTGCTATTTTAACACAATAAAACTGATTGGTAAAGTTATATGAAATGAATATTTTCCAACTTAGCGAAAAAATTGCCTAGGCTGGAAATCGAACCCAGATACTTGGCTTACATTGCTAATGCTTTACCGTTTAAATTAACTGGACCAGCGAGCATACGTCGCTCATATAATTTTGTTAACATTAGGGATGCACCGGATACTGATTTTGCCGGATGTCCGGTATCCAATTTGCCTGCCGTATTTGGATATCCGGTACTGAATATGTTTTTAGTTATGGTGAATGTTTATTTATTTCTTTATGCAATGCCATCTCAAATAATAAATTGCAAACATGTTTCACACACCATTGCAACCTTTAAACGTATTGGAATATAATTTACAGAAACTATATATCTTTGACTATCAGAGCTTGAAATTCAGGTTTTCCCAGGCAGAGAGAGTTTTCCTCATAACATTTGTAAATGCAGGGGTGTTAAACTATATGAGAAGGAAGAAATTAAAAAAAAAAAAAAACTTTTTTTTTTTTTACATGCCATTTAAATATTTAATTTATACCAGCATGACAAAATTCCATTAAAATCATTTAAATCAACAACTCAAGATAATTATCCAAAATGTCTATTTTAATTAAAACAAACGAAAAGAATCAAGCCTTGTATATATCATATCTATTTTTCAATTGTCATTCAGTGTTATGAACAATTAATAATTGAGTTGCTAAATGAATATTTTAATTTAGATTTTATTCAATTTTGTTTGGTTTAGAATCTTTTGTAAGTTGCACTTTTTAATTTTTATTTTATTTATTTTATTTTTTGTAAAATCTGATAGGCATTCATTTTTAATTTACTTGCAAAAATAATACATTTAGATGATTGTATTGTCAATATCCTGCGGTGATTGCATACCACTTATTGGAATTATCGTCAATGCTATAATTTCTGACATTTTAGCTAATTGAATTATGTTCTTCTATGCAATTAAATTTTAAATCCATATAAAATTCTGAAAAGGGCATAATCAGTAGGTTTCTTTTATTCCATGAGAAATGGTTTATTTAAAAAGGTCATGTCCTAATTTCTGTGAACTATGCACATAAACTATTTGTTTCTAAATGTGTTTCCTTAAAGTCAGGCACGTAGCCAGGGAGGGGGCTAAGGGGGCTGAAGCCCCTCCTGAAAGTTAAAAAATAATTAAGTTAGATTAATGATAGTAAAAACTGCTAACATGTTCTTATTTTTTTCTTCCATTACAATTGAACTACGTATATTTTTACTTGTAAAAATATAAATTTATTCAGCTAAAGTTATAGCAGTTCCTCATTATACCTCTCATTCGGACATATTGTTCTTTACTCGTATCTACCAATAAAAATGTAATTTTTTCTTAAAATGCAATTTTCACTTTATGCACAGTAAAATTGGACAAGTGTTATGCATGTATTACATCATTAATTTAAAAAAAAAAAGTTTAATATGCATATGGTGTATCATTTAACTTTATGAGTCAAATTTAAAATATTTACTTCCGTGTTATGATCTTTCTTAATTTCCTCTATACTCATTATATTGCGATTTACTAATTATTTAGAGTGATCAGTGTTAACATGTTTTGTAGAAAAGGGAGCCAAAAACTATAGACCCTCGTAATGTAAAATTATGTGAAAAATAAGGATTTTTAAAAAACTTCTAACTATAAAAGGCTTTTTATTTAAAAAAAAAAAAATCTAGTAATTGGAAATTTCAAAAAGAAATGATGTGAAGAAAGACGATAAGGTATCAACAAACTTTCAAAGACGCCATAGCAACCGGCGTTTCCTGGCTCTTCACTGAATAAATTTAAGTTAAATTGTTTGCATATGAATTTTTAATAGAAAGGGAATGTTCATAGACTAGTCCGATTGTGTGGGAAAGTTCCTTTGTCTTTTGTAGCATTATCAACTGCAGGGATGGATACTCCTGAGTAGGGATTTTTTGGTGGTTTTTCACAGCGTCTTCTAAAGAATTTGCTAGGAGTCAACATCTAACATTCTAACAATCTTGTTTTGTGCAGAACAAGAAGTGCTACAAAGAGCTAATCATAATACCGGTCCTCTAACGTTAGAGAACAAATACAAAAGACAGTAGGCTACTCTTTTAAGACTTATAACAAAGCTGGAGATCAGGAATTGAAGTTTCATAAATGCCCATATAAATACTACTTCTTACTTCTGCCCAAGTATTCAAAATGAAATCATTCAATTATGCTGGAATATACTACTGAAGAACTAATTACCAAGATAAATAATGCGATCTGTTTTAGTTTGAATACTGATGAAATTATAGACATTTGAAATACAGAATTGAGTTAGATATGTGGACTAGTATTTATAAAGTGCAGAAAACCCAATAATATGGGAAATCATTTTAGGTTTATTCAAATAAATGATTTGTCCGCCGAAATATAACAGAAGCGATAGTACAACATTGTAATGAACTACGTAATGATATATCTAAATGCATCATACAGATGTATGACAGAGAGACTAATATGGTTGGACATGTTAGGAGGATCCAATCTACAAATCGTCAGAACTGTCCCAAAATCAGATACCTCCAATTTGCAAGCCACTGTTTAAACCATACATTTTTCAAAAACACATGTTGATCCCTGCCCTCCAAATCTTTCTTTGAATACTTAATGAAGTAATATTTTTTTAGAAATCACCCTAGGGTAAATTTGGTCTTTCAACAGGCAATTTCATCATAAGCCCCAGAAAGCAAAAGAAAAGGACTTCTTCGCATTTGAAACTAAAGATTTATAGAAAGTCATGAAAATACGGTAACTTTTATCAAGCTGTTTGAATGAATTTACATTAGCTTAGAAAATATTTCGGAAACCACATGAAATATTTCTTCAACAGCTATAGAGCTTTCCTGCCAGCCATGGAATGGGAAAGAGTGCTTTTTTCATAAGCCTATTTGTTTCTGAAAAAGCTTTTCAGTTTGAAAAAGCCATTGTTAGCTCATCTTCATGAAAAATCTCGTGACACAATTTCGGCTGTAATTCGTGAAATTTGAATGAAAGATTCATTTCAAATGAAGACATTCTAACCAATTTTCAATTTTTTTTTTTTCAGGATGTGCTTTTTCGGAATAAGCAAGGAAATTAGAGAATTTCTCTCAATATTTCGAACATAAGGTGTTAATGTTGGAAGTGAAAATTGAATATGAAGTATGGTGCGTGAGAATTCGTAATGTTCATAGAAATACAGAAGTCCTAAAAGTTTTAGAGTACTGTAATACAATGCATTACAATACAATGGAACACTTGCTGACAGTCTTGGTTACCATTCCGGTAAAAATAGCCAGAGGTAAAAGGTATTTTTCAACAATGAGAAAAATTAATTTTTGCCTCGCAGTATTATGGCTGATGAGAGACTATTGTAGGTGTTATTTATGAAGGCTAGTTATCTACATGAGGACTATAGGGCTAAAGGGATGTGAGGTGCCTTCCACGAGAATCGTTGAAAGAGAACTTAGGCCGTAAATATGCAATTAAATAACAGGTTCGAAGAAAATTATAGCAAACTTCGAACGATTAGGCTGTGTTGCTACTAACTGCTGGTGAGAGACGGGCAGCCTTGTAATGATATTTATTCGTTGAGAAATTACATTTTTGGTAAAGTAATTAGCCTCATGGCTGCGAAGAAATCTAACAATGGGAAAGATAAATATAATTTCTATTATTTAATATCATTTGTAACAGTTATTTTTTCTTTGAAAAAAAAATAATATGCGTAATTAATTTTATCTACATATTACTCATTTTAAGACCCTGCACTTGCAATGCAAGACACGTGTACGCTAATATTAATCCTGCATTTTAAATCCATTAAAATTACTTGCTTGCATTTCAATATTAAAAATAAAAATTCTCATAAAGATACATTAAACTCATCGCAAAAGTTATTTGTGCTATTTAATTTTCTTTGCATTTTTTTGCCCTGAAAACACTTTCGGTTTTCAAACAGGCACTGAACGAGCTCTTAGAATCCAAAAATGGGAATAGAATCGAAAAAATAATAATAAAAATTTTTGGAATAGTCAACATTCATATGGTCATATTATGCATGATTATATCGTACGTTAAGCCTTGTTTAATTTTTATTTACGCTTATCGCTGCTGATAGATGAAAAAAAAAAAAAAAATCCAAGATTGAGCCCCTCCCAAAAGGAAATCCTGGCTACGGGCCTGCTTAAAGTTTGCCTTTTTTTTTTTTTTTTTCAATCATTTGGAAAGCGGTTGATGTTATCGGTTGAGAATGGACTTTGTGGTGTCTGCATTTTATTTTGTTTATTATTGGTCCAGGAAATCCATGACATATGTAGTATGTGACTCTTATTACGAGTCATGTTTTGATCATCATAAAAATAATGTTTTTACTGAATTTCATTAACTCAATGGGAAACATTTAAGCATCTTGCTTTGGACAATGGATGTCCTCATTTTATTTATTTATTATTTTTTTTTACGAAATTCTTTAAATTTAGAAGAATTTTTATTTGAATAGGAAATCAAAATGTCATTTTTAATAAAGAAGAAAATATAAAGTTACAAAATGGGCAGATGCAAATTATCAGATATGGAAAAAAAAACGAATCCAAACAGAAACATCGTATAAAAGATTATCTTTTAAATGAAAAAAGAAGTATGATTATCAAGCCCATTGATTACAAAATGTGCGATGATTTCGAAAAATGAAAAAAATCTAATGCTGAACCATTGATTGTAAAAAAAAAAAAAAAAAAAAAAAAAAAAGTTTTTTTTTTTTTTTTTTTTTTTTTTTTTTTTTTTTTTTACCAATGTGCAACACAAGATCTAATCTCATTTTGTTTAATGCTGATTCCAGGCTAATTAGATAGAGCTCAGACTCTAGTGACCATTACTGCCCATTTAGAAATTTCTTGTTTCGGCAAAAGAGACAAAATAAATTAGAAAAAGAAATTCACAAAATATGGAAATCGGCCATAGAAAAAATATCGCTGATTTTGTCCACCATGGCAAAAATAAATTTTAAAAAATAGTCAATCGGTCTGAAAAAATTTGAAGTTTGAGGGAACTTGGGCAGTGGGAAAATATAGCAAAATTCAGGAAAATAATTATTAATTTCAGCAGAATGTCACTAAAACAAAAAGGGAAATTTTCCAATCAGTCGCAGAATAAAATAGCTAAATTTGTCACATTAGTTGAGAGAAAAAAATTGTGAAATTTCGCAATCGGTCTCGAGAAAAAAGTTGCAAAAGTTTGCGAGGTGAGCAAGTGAGAAAATTGTGAGAAAAATTACAAAGTTTTTCAATCAAATGCAAAAAAACAATCATGAATTTTGTATAATTGGCGTAAGAGAAAACTGTGAGATTTGCCAATTGATAGCAGAAACTATCACAAAAATAGTCAGTCAGTCCTGAGATTTGATCGCCATTTAACAAAAGAAAAAAAAAATTCAAAAAGGGATTTTTTTTTTTGGAAACAGGAATGTCTTGGCCATAAGATTTTTTAAGGCATGAATCCTGCCATCCCATGCCAAAGTTCAAGCCCTGTATGTGTATATTAATAATATTGAATAAAAAATGTACTTCAGACATTTAAATATTTTGCTTATTTGTCAATGAAACGCTGATAATGGCTAATAATTACAATGAAATGCTGATAATTGCTAATAATTTGTACAATGAAATGCAGATAATTTATAGAACAAATTTTACCCATTTATCAATATGTTTATTTTATAATTGTAAAGTAATTTCACAAAGAAATACATAGCTTCCATTTATAATGTAAACATAAAAAGGCTTACGAATATACCAATGGTTGAAGAGTTATTTCCAAACATGGATTTACTTAATGATTTTTTTGTGTTTTAATTATTTAATACTGTTTTACCTTAAGCTACATTTAATTTTACTTTAAGTTAAATCGCTTTCAAATTTATAAGCAAAAAAAAAAAAAAAAAAAAAAAAAAAAAAAAATTTAAATATTTATAATGAAATCATGAAAATAACTAGTTGGATGCACCAATCCCAAAACTCTCTTTTATTCCATATATCTGAATGTTTCAAAAAATATTTACAAATACAGTCAAGTCTCTATATAACGAAATCCATCGTTCAGTCAAAAAATTCGTTGAATAGAAAACGACAAAAAATTTTGTACTTTATAAGAAAGCATTATGCTTATCCCAAAGGAGTTTTTATGCAGATGCAGTAGAAGATAACACCAGCATAGATGACGTTTAGTAACAATTCTTCATTCAAATGATCTCTCACAACAAAAAATATTCCAAGTCGCCACAAACAACAAACATAAACTCTAAACTCTAAAAGTAATAAGAGTTAGTTTAGATAGATGAAAACCTGCTGAAAAAACAACCTTTTCTGCAATTGCCCCCTCACTCCTTCTCTGTAAGGATTATGAAAAATCAAAATTATTTTACAAAAATCATTATTACAGTACCATCTTTAGGCAAACTATTTTCAAATTGAAGGAAGACCAGACAGTCATTCCCAGAAATGTATCCAAAGAAATTTGGTTCAATTCTATGCATAACTTCATACAGTATTTGATAGTAGAACAATGAAAATGGCACAAAAATTGCAATTACAGCACCGCCTTACAGCAAAATGTTTCCATATTGAAGAAAAACCTGCTGGTTACAATCAAAAATATGCACAAAATATTTGGATTATTCTATGCGTAACTTCATACACTTTTTGATAGTATGATGGCGACACTGGGACAGACAGATGTTTTGAATAAACATGTTTTTGGGGATATTTGATCCCTAAAACATGCCAATTCGTCAAAAAAAAATTGATTACAATAATTTCTTCTTTGAAAGATAGAAGAAATTAAAAATAGGTTTGTTTAGTTGTGTAACTTAAAAACCAATTAACCCATTGTTTAAATTAAAAGAAAGAAAAAAAATTAGTAAAATCACAGTTTAATAAACAACTTCAAATTTTATGAAGATAGAAAACCAACGTTTAGAAATGCATGTAAGGTAGCAAACAGCTGTTTCGAATCTATTACCATTCGTTCCCGTAATAGGCATATAAGACTGTGCTTCCCTGTCGCTTTGCTCAGCTTAGCTTTTTCTAGCATGCTGAGTCTTATACTGATAAAGAATCCCGATAGTAGATTCGAAACGGCTGTTTTCTATTCTTTTCATGCATTATTTGTGCATTTCTCAATGTTGGTTTTTTATCTTTATACCTTTTTGCACAAAAGCTTCATTTGCTATTTGACTTCAAATTTTGTTTTACAATCTGAAAGTGGATACAATTTTCTAAAAGATGTAAACAAAAACTTTTAAATTTGTTACAGAGTTTAAATATAAATAGTTGGAAAGCTGGCAATTCTTTAAACTTTTGAGAATTACCTTTTATTCATCGATAGGGAACTTATAATAATATTTCATCTTTTGCATTATAAACAAAAGTTTTTCGCATTGTTTGGGATCAAACGATTACTGCTATTAATATATATTTGGTTCGTTGCACTCTGCCGGATATCCGATAGAGAAGTCGGATGTCCGGTGATTGTGATTCGGATATCCGATGATATTTCGGATATTGGCTGGATATCTGTTGCATCCCTAGTTAACATCTAGTCTGTCATTTAGATAGCTCAAAGGAATAAACTGCAGATAAAGGAACTCCATATATTAATCAGTTTAATTGAATTAAAATAATAGTAAAACTCCGTATCCGTTGTTTACATGAAGTTCCTTTACCTGCGTTTTACTCTGTTGAGTTGTCTAAAGATTTTCTGACCAATAAGGTTATCTAAGCGAAATATGCTTACCAGTTATTGGCCCAATTAGCTTAAATGGTAAAGCATTGGCCCTGTAAACAAGGATCTGGGTTTGATTTCCGGCCTGGGCAATTTTTGCTCAGTTGGAAAATATTCAATTCATATAAAATATTAGTATAAAGCATATGAATGGTATCCAAACCAAAAATCAATAGTCTCCTGCAGAATTTGTACAGTTGACATTTTAGTGTTAAATTTAGATTGAAAAAAAATTAATAAACTGTCTAATGGTCAGGATTTTTTTTTTCCTGTAGTAGACAATATTTTACCTAATATATAAGAGTAAAATAAATAAATGAAGGACTCACAACCATAATAGACCATGTCCATTAAAAAAAAAAAAAAAAAAAAAAAAAAAAATCCATTTTATTCTGTCCTATAGTAAACAGGTAACATAAATGAGAAAACATGTGAAAACACACTTTGGTTCACTGTGGGAGAAAACAGGTTTCATGCATCTTCTAAATAGACTGCATCTTTCTTTTTCCAAAATGGACTTTGTCTACTATGGTTGTGAAATCCTCAAATAATGTGTGTACTAAAGGCTCCTGTCCCTGACAGATGAAGCACTCACAAGCTAATGCTATTCTTATGGGGAGATTATTTTTTAATATCTGGTATGCATTTCAATATTTTAAATAATTTTTTAGATGAGGTGTATATCGACATCGCTCCTTTTTTACTTTTTTGATTTTGGTTGAAGATATTTTTTTATGAAGGTAGTTTCACTTTCAAAGCCAGTTTCAAAAGTGAAAGGGCCTTTATAAAATATATTTGCAACCAAAATCAAAAAAGTAAGGAGCAATGTCGACATGTGCTTCAACTACACAATGCAAGTGAAAAAAAAAAAAAAAAAAAAAAAAATTTAAATGTCGAAATGCAAATTAGGTATTAGATAATAATCTCCCCATAGGAAAAGCATTAGATCGCGAGAGGGACAGGAATCTTAAGATCACAAGGCTGAATTGAAGACTTCTATGGCAATCACAATCAATTCAAAGTAATAAATGATGTATGGAACCCATCAGAAATAAGTTAATATTATTTCTCTCTCTCTCTCTCTCTATATATATACATATGTAGTTATTTGATCTATATAATACATACACATAGTGCACACATAAAATTTTTCACCCTCAGCATTGGGGATGTTTCTTATTGCCATATTTAAGTATAGTTAAGTATAATATTAGTAGATTGCAAATTATAAAGATCTGAATATTTGAGGCGCTCATCATGAGATATTTCCATTCACTGCATATGACTTTGAATCAATGATTTACTGTGCAAAATCTGGATATGCAGCAATAATTAAAACATGAATTATGAGCATTTAAAAACTCAAGGCACTTAACATGGTAGAGAGTAACTTGGTTACTTCATGTAGCTTTGTCTCGCAAGGTTTTATTACACACAATTTCTGTGAACTGCAACAATTTGTTCGCATTTTAAAATATGAGCTGCTTTCTATGGGAGGTCGCAAATCATCATATATGCAGGGCTCAGCACAGGTCACTATTTTCACTAAAAGTCACTATTTTTGGCATTGGTCACTTTTTGTTACTATTTTTGATCTCAAGTCACTTTTTCCTCTATTTTCGGAGAAAACTTCAAAAATCTCCGACCGATGAAAAAATTTCGCAACAAACTGGCGGCGAATCGGTTCTTGCAACAGATTCGCTGTTTTTGCACATCCATTTTGTTGCGAAATCTTCTTCAATCTCCTGCTAAAAGGAAGAACCAATGCTTCTGTCTACTTTCCACCCCTTTCTCCCTAAATAAGTCTGTCCCCATATGGGATTGCACGTGATTTGTTACCAGTGGCATAGCTACGTGTTTTGGCACCTGGGGCAGGATTAATTTTTGCCCCCCCCCCCCCAAAAAAAAAAAAAGATTATTTTTTGAAAGAAGAAACAAAATAGTCTTTTTGACTTGTTACTGGGAGGAAAAAACATCTTTACTTTTTCATGTTTTTAAGGATTCGGCTAATTTTACTCAAACACATTAAACTAAAATACATAGAACTGGATTACTGAAGATTTCCAATTTTCATCAATATTGAATTTGAATGGGAATTTCAAAAACTTAGCGGTACATTCACGGATAGGTTTATGTTGTTATAAGCATATGGAATGTAGAGCCTGATTAGGGTTGTGGGGGCTCATGGCCCAGCACCTGTTTGAGGGCACCTTGCAGTTCCTATACATTTTTTTTGAAAGGGGGTGGGGGGTTGTAGAGGTAAGGAATGGATTATTATTCGATATTAAGATACGATTTAAAAAAATTTCAAATATTTCATCACAATAAAAAACTAGTTGGATCTGTCAATCCCAAAACTTTCTTTTATCTCATAAGTACATTTTAATATTTAAAAGGAAAACGTGGTGACCTCAAAGTTACCCATTACCGAATTTCCTCGAACATTTGAAGAATTTCCTTTTAAAATTCCCTAATGGCCACAATGGTAAGTTGCTGTCTAATTAAATTTATTTATATAGTTATATATGCAGTATTTTTATATCAGTTATAGTTGATTGATTTAGATGATAAAAGTCCCTCTTACATTTGACGAGTGAGACAGTCTTTAACATGTACAATTATTAATTTATTTTTGTTTTGCTAATTTTTTGAAATCTACTATGAATGCCACTGATATTTTTAAAATGAATTTTTTACTTCTTTCACATACTTCAAAATTCCTCCCCCCCCCCCCAAAAAAAAAAAAAAAAAAAAATGCTTCATATGCAGTTTTTTTTCTTTCTTTTTTTTAAGTAAATCAATATTTAAAGGGTTCAAATACATTTAAAAAAATTGTCAAGCATCATTTATACTGTATTTAATTATCAAAATTAATTGTTTGTTTAGTCACTATTTGGTCACTTTTTTGAAGGAACTTCAGTCACTATTTCCACTATTTTCACTATTTTTGAAGCTACAAGTTGCGCTGAACCCTGTATATGGCACGATGTTTTACCATAGAAAATCTACATGTATTATTACAAAGCGTTTTAAAATTTTCATTCCTCATCATATTGAGGGTCGTCTGATTGCCAACAATTATTGTATCACTTTGTTCATACAAAATTTGGGTATACTGCGACAATTTGTCATAAGTATGTAAAGGTGTCTTTCTTAAGCTTATATTAATCTTATTGTAAAAATTAGAGGGAGGGGGGTTCAGTAAAATTCCAACAGATTTCCCATTACTACAATTTTTCATGATGTCTGACTATGTAATATTTAGAGGTCTGTGACATTTAAAATCAGAGTTAAAACTTGCTGGGATCTTATATTCTTAAATATGAGGGTAGAAGGTTTCAATAAAAGTGATAGAGGTCTACCACCCCTTTTGTTAGTTATGTTAGATAACTTGCAAAATTTGAATGAGATGTGACAATTACAAACCAAGCAAGTATTTAAAGTTTTCTCTCGTGTTTGATAGAACTCGGCTCCTCAACCCAACATGAATATGCACTTCATATCAGAGTATAATGGATCAAACTTATTCATTGCCTTGAAAAGTGTGCAGTATACCTATAGAAATTTTTGCTAAAATTTGCACTTCTCAGTTTTTCTGGATTAGGTTTGGCTTATGCAAAATGAAATGATGTTATTTTGTATGGATTTGCCAGGACTCAAAAATTTTTCTACTTTAGATAGTGTTTACTGTATAAAAAATTTTATAGATTAAAAAAGCGGGACATTGGGTTGAAAAAAAAAAAATCAAAGTTTTGGAATTGAAAAAAATCCTTTTCCAATGTTCTCCTAAAACAGAAGCTTTTTGGCTAAAATAGTAGACATAGTTGCTTGATGGTGAAAACAGTCACTTTTAGTTGTAATTTTAACTATAAATGGTAGTCACTATCTTTTTACTAATTGGAAATGATCAATAAACAAATTCTCGAAATTTAGCTCACAAATTGTACACCTAAGGAAAAGATAAATATGGGATCAACTTAACCTCCTCAGTCCTGATGTCGCCTTAAACTTATACTAAAATACAAACTTTAAATTAATTTAAATGCATGTAAAATTGATTAAATTACATCTAGACTTTTTAATTTATGTGTGCATATTAGAAGCATTAATATATAGACTAATGCATCTTTGGAAATGTTTTATAATAATTTAAAACTGGTTTTTGTAGTGTCATGTAAAATTTGTCTCAAGGACTGAGGAGATAAAGGGCTGGAAACTTTCATTAGAGTGACACCTTGGGGGCAATGAGCCAATCCAAGACTGATCAGATCACATAAAAACATTTAAAGATGCAGATCTTAGGTGTTTCAGAAAATACGTTGTATCTGATCAACAAAACAAAATAAAGGATTATAAAAAAACATTTAAAATTTGTATATAATATTTGTTTAAGGAAATTAAGAATAATTTTAAATAAAGATGTATTAAAAGCAAAACTTGCAACAACCTTTGAATTTAACATAATCATTTGTTTCTTCTCTTGTTATGTATTATTTCAGAAATTTAAACTAAAATGAATATATATAGGAATAGATTTCTTCTAAGCTAGACAATCTAGAAAAAAATGTATATAAATATATTTTTCATCTCTAGTTAATTATCACTTACCTTTATAATTAAATATTTTAAGTTGAAACATTTTACATAATGTAATCTGCTTACCTTTGATTGATATCTAATTCCAAAGCTGTTAGTTTTAAATGTGTAGATCCATCATGCAAGATTATTTGATTTGCTTCAAGTTTTATATACTGGTTTATTCTGATAAAGAGCTTCCTGATTAAATTTGGAGGTTCATTGGTTAAATATAAAGGGGGGGGGAGGTTAGACCCCTCCTTAATTTAGAATTTTTTTTTTTTTTTTTTCGTGCAGAATACCAGTTTATTATGTTAAAAAACTTCTTTCATTAAATTTTGAGGTTTATTTGTTTAGTATAAAGGGAGGAGGGGGATGGAGACCCCTCCAATTTAGACAAACAGGTTTTATGCAGAATTATCCATTTTGCTTCAAAATTGATATAACGGTTTTTTCTGATGTGATACTTCCTTGATTAGATTTGGAGGTTCATTGGTTAAATATAAAAAGGGTAAAAGATAACAAGACTTTTGCCCTTAATCTGTGAATAGCATGTGAGCTCAGTGCCATTATCTGGACACTTTTCTCTTTTTATTTTACATACCTAAGAGCTTTTGCTTTACCGTTATGGTTCAACAACCAATATGGTCTCTAAAGAAACACTTGTTAAAAACCATTAGATGCACTTTTACTTTAATAACATAGGTGAAATTAGTCAGATAGTTAAAATATTAACTTTGCTGATCAAAGATGAAAAAATAATAATTTATTAAATTACTAAGAAATTAAAGTTAAGATTTATACTAAAAAGTTTTTAAACTGCTCTGCATGCAGTACTTAAGACTTAATGAAAATAAGTTCAGTTTTCAATCTCAAAAGAAAATACAAATAGTGCATGTTTACGTTAAACAAATTACTTACCATCACTGAATAAACATGCTAGAAACTTTTCAAGAGGCATATCACATATTCCTGAAAACAAAATTAAGTTTTAAATAAAATGGTCTTGAGATTAATTGCTCCAAAAGTATATATTGGGTCTTTTATATTTAAAATGTTTTATCTGCAGCAATTTACATATACAAGTTCATGAACAATATACTATATTTTCTTATGTATTTTAATTACTAAATTGTTGCAGAAACAAACAGAAATAGCAGACATAAATGTCTTTTTTAAAATTTGTGCTAACATAAGAAGCTTCAGAAAAGAGGATTTTCTTCATAGAGAAATTATAGGAAACTTTAAAATTTTTAATAAATACTAACATTTAATTTTGACATCAAGTTTAGCCTTTACACCACACAATAGCTCCAGAGCTCAACCCCAGGCTGTAAAGACGTTCACTCAAATTTTCATCACTTCAGGATAGATAAAAATGAATGCCAAGCTTGCTTAAGGAACTGCATACTAAAGATTTTGTGTTAGGCTGACCACACTCCTTATGTTAAAGTAACTCGCAAACATTACCAAGTAGATTGCAATATAGTAGTTTTTTAAGCATTAATTCAAAAACTATTCAGCAGAATGAGCCATACTTTGAATTTCCTCATTTGAAGCTTCTAGAAATCAATCTATGTAATCTATAAATCTTTTTAACAAAAACCAATATATAGATGCTTCAAACATTTTTTATGTACTTAAAATTAAGTAGACAACTTTTAAAAATGCTCACTGTCAACATCTAACTTCTACTTTCTGATGGGGAAAGCAGTATTTTAATAATTATATTATGTAATGAAAATACACGCTTCTAAGTTTTCCCATTGGCTAACATGGGATTTCGAAATGAGGGAGTTTCAGTGCCTTACTTTTAGTTGATAAATATCAAAGTGTCCACACACACTATAATCCAATTTTATAAATATATACTATCTTTATGTGATAAAATTCAAGCACCTAACCCAAATTTCAAGCATTTTTCCAGAAATGAAAATTTTAATGTTTTAAAATACTATATTACAAAAGTATCAAGAAAAAAAAATATTTTTAATTTTCACATATTTTCAGGCGAATGCTGAACATAACATACAGTAGCAAAATTTTAAATGTGAAATGTTATGAGAAAGGCTCTGAAAAATAAAGAAAATCTTTTTGCATTCAACTTCGAATATTTGGGCTAACACTAGACAAAAATAGACACTTGATATTTTTGTACTATGGTAATATTAATGCACAATTTTAAATTTTAAAACAACTAAGTAAAAATTTTTCATAGCTTGCTTTAACTAATTCACTAAATCATTTTTCAAAAAAGTATGTTACACACATATAAAAGAAATATTTGCATAATGCAACATGAATAATTTTTTGCATTTTAAATAAGACTCTCTTTAAAGTACTTAAGCTTTTTAATTGCAACTTTATCTAAAATTTTTAACTTCAGCCTTTTTCTTTAAAATTTTTTCACAAGTCTCTTTGATTGTAAGCAGAATGCCTTTTTTTGTAGACTCTGCCTTTAAAAATAAGTCATCAGCTGAATCATGAAGGTTTCTTTTTATGTCAACTTCATCTCTTTTCTTTTCCTTTACATCATCTTCAAGTTCCTTTTTTCCTTCAGTGATATGTTTTTCTTTCTCTTTTTCTTGATCTTTCAAGTACATAATGTACATTTGTCTGCCATTGCAAAATGCAGATGAAAGGAGCCCCCCCCCTTTTTTTTTTGGTATACTACCATAATATTCTAGAAAATCTTTTATAATCTTAAAGAAGTATACGGAGTTCTTTAAGGTTTTCAAATTTAAATATTTTTTATTGATTGAGAACATTTTCTCAAGACGAGCTTACTCATGAAACAAAAGCAATGCAAGTTTGGCAACATTAAGAGCTTTAACAAGTCTTTTAAAAAACATATAATCATAAAAAAGTCAATCAATATTGCCATTCATCAAAGTTTGTTAAACCTGATAAATTTGTAGTTTCAAGAAAATCCTTACAATCTAGAAGAATGACTTCACAGTCATCATCTGGGAATCCAACCACTTTTGTGGAAGGCTTTTATGCTAGATTTCTTTTGTGAAATACAGTTTTCTTTGTCCCACACAATTTTACCAAGATTTAAACAAAATGAATTGCACACAATACTATACTTTATTGGACTTTTTTACTGATAATTTTTTTCTCATTACACAAATGAAGTCTCTTATTTCTCATTTCAGAGCAATAACACCACTTCCTTTTACAGATTGCTGCTCTGTTGGATTCTTAAACAATTTATTCCCAGTGAACAGAGACTATTTTAGCAAGAAAATTCAACATATGTGAAACTCGTTTAAGATAACCCGTTTAATATATGATCCCACTTAAGAGACGAATGATCTGCAGTACCCCGAAAAGGAAACCTATGTAAAATTACCCAGATAAGATACAATCCCACTTGAGATATGAAATTTCCTCAGTCCATTAATTCATATGTTAAACGAGTTTTACTGTATTAGATTTGAATTCAAGACAAGGAAGTTTAGAAACTGTTATATGTTTTATTTCACATCCTTTCTAATTAGCATGACTGAATCAACTTTGTTAAATCGGCTACAAAAATATAACTGGTTTTTCAGTTTGAAATTTTGCCATGAAAGGCTGCACCAAAGATTCAACTGATAAAGGAAAATGCAACAATAAATTTATCTTTTAAAAAGATGCAATAGAATTTAATTATTGGGATTGGGATTTTTTTTTCCCTTTTGAATGCAAGAAATGAATGACTATAAATATTCCAAGATTTCAATTGCTCTTTTTATAGCTGGTAGTCTGTCAAGCTACCTATAAAACTTAAAGGCACTATTGCCAGTTGACTATAGTATGTTCATAATAATCTTGAAGCCTTGCTAGGCATTTTTTGAAAACTATGTACTGTTTTAATAATTATTTTATTCCACCTGACCTTAGTAATAGATTCATTGATGAATTTAATTACTCATTTATTATAGCAAAAAGTACAATCATAAACTATAAAGAATGTCCATTTTCTTTAAATAACAAAAATTAACAAATAAGATCAAATTTGAAGAATTTCAGGCTTAACATACTATTTTTTTTTTCTTTTATAAATCAATCCATTTTGGTTACCATAATTTTTTAAATAAATAAAGTTCTAAATATAAAATAAAAAAAATAATAGAAAATTAATACTAAAGACTTGTGTTTATACATAATTTTTTTTCATAAATTAAAAAAAAAAGAAGTAAAAGAATTAAGGGGATTAATTAGCATATTGAGCAAGAAATAATGAAAGTAATTGCTTAAAAACGAAATTATTAAAAATAAAACAATTCCTATTTCTATATTATAAAGATCAAACATATCTGTGCGTAACGCATACGTCATTTTGCAAATGGCAACATTTTGAAATTTGAAATGAAATGTCGATTTTGCAATTTTTGATACTGCAAATTTTTAAAGTTCTAAACATTCCACATTTTCAGTTTTTACACCATTGAATGGAAAAAAAACGTTCTTTTAAATGCAATTTGTTTGAAAACTGTATCTTAATTTATTTTTGAGATATTAATTTTTTTTGTAATTTTTAATACCACTTTTGCAATTGTGGCATGTATCTTTTCGTTGCCATTTTCTTATAAAAACTGGAAAAAAAAAAAAAAAAAAAAAAGAAAAAGAAATTAAAGTGCACGCTATCTCAAAGATATCGTCTATTATAAAACCCGATGAATTTAGCAAAAAAAAAAAAAAAAAAAAGTTTTTTGCAGAATTTGGAGTTGTCAATCACAGGAATATTATCTATCGTATTTATTGCATGCAGATTATTTCAGAAACTTTCATGTACACTCCAAAGAAAATAAGCAGTTTAGCATGTGTTTCTAGCTAATAGCAATCAAAACTTTGAATTTTGAATTTAAATTATTTTGAAATTATCAAATTAAAATAATTTTTTTATTTAACGAAAAAGTGAATAGGGATATAAAAGTTGTATATGTAAATTTTGAGATGATGAAAATGAGATCGGGTTTATGCGAAGAAGTTTTATGATTGAGCCAAAGTGGATTAATATTTAACTACTTACATTATGATTAAAGTTTAATTTTTATAATTTCTAAAACTGAGTTTTATGGAAATAATATTTTGTTAATTTTAGTTTAAATATCCTTTGTTTTTGTTTTAGATTTGCCGTATAAGGTGTATGTTTTATTGTAACTAATTTTATAAAGCTTATTATAAATCAATGAAACAGTTTCTTCTGAAATTTTTTCTTTTGTCAAAATTCGACGGGTTCTACTTTGTATTTTTAATAGCAATAAGGTTCCTTTTGAAAGATAACCTTTTAAAAATTTAAAATCATGCAAATTCGATTAAAGCCCAAGCAATGTTGGAGAGAATGCATGGAAATATGCTACTGAAACTAGTGGGGTCATCAATCATAGGTTTGTTTTAAAGGATTTTCATTTAAAAATATAAAATTACAAAAGTTCAGTCAGGAAACAAATAATGCTGGGTGAGGTAGTTAGTATGCAATAAAAATAATAATCATTTCATTAAATGGGCAGCATCAAAGGTAAATTTAGATATGTGATACTTGTGCTTTCTTTTTGGTGAAAGGGAGTTCAATTGTTAATAAATAATAATTTGATTAATCAAAAACAAAATCAAGTAAGAAAAATTAAATTTCATTTTTAAGATCAAAATTGAAGTAAATCTAAATAACTTAAATTGTCCAATTTAAAAAATTTTAAATCTTGCAAAGGTTT
The DNA here is from genome assembly GCA_964019185.1 of Maratus speculifer. Classification (NCBI taxonomy): domain Eukaryota; kingdom Metazoa; phylum Arthropoda; class Arachnida; order Araneae; family Salticidae; genus Maratus; species Maratus speculifer. The sequence continues at coordinate 304,946,524 of OZ025295.1, read as the reverse complement.
AACCTTTATTTGGTAGCCATGATTCACGACATATAAATAACAATGATATCGCCTCCAATTCTCCTACATTTTGCAACATCAGATCTATATATATATATATAATAGAAATGATTATTATGGAAAATAGCTCTTATATGAGTTTTTAATGCAGATTTTCCCTTATTCTCTAGTTTCTAAGTAACACAGCACAGCTTGCATGCATTGAAACTGATATGCAATTTGGTACTACTTCGAAATAACGTTTGTATCTTTCTCGTTCCATCCACAGTTTATTGAAAGTGCACTTTCTTGATATCATTATATAATACATATCTCAAATAATAATTAACTTCTAAAGATTAATAGAAGGCAGAGAAAAAACTACTTGTTGCAAAGACCTGAGTATGTGCATGTGCACATGCATCAACTGATCAAGTTCAGTATACAGAACAAAGAATAATACAAATGGGCCCATGCTCTGATCGCCAGAAAAACTATTTCAGAACAAATATTTTTGTTTGATTAATTAATCTTTTTCAACACTTGGAACTTTTATTTAATTTTGAACATATGAATAAGAAAAATTAACCACCTATAAAAACAAATAACGAAAATCAAGCACCTTCATTAAAATTTAAATAAATTCAAGCACTTTCAAGGACCTTTTTTCTCTCCTAAAAATTCAAGGACTTTTAAGCACAGTATGAACCCTGATATAATATCAAACAGTACTCAGTTTTTAAGTCAAAATGGTTTTTTATAAGAATTTTGTGGATAATAATTTGGAGCAAAGGAGCTCTTTAAGAGAGATTTTATCACCATATTTTGACTACAATGGCAAGATTATACAAAATTTTTTAATTTAAATAAAATCTTGCCTTTTGTTGAATACATTATACTAACAGACTGAAATAGATTAGAGATTACTTGTACATAAAGATCTTAGATTAGAGTAATTCTTAATATGAGAGGTAAAACCTCTTAAGAAAGTGATACTTCTCATTTAACATAAGGTTCTGTTAGAGTGTCTGGGAATACAGAATTAAAACTGCATAATCAATCCTGTTAGGAGCAAAATTTGAAAAAAATAATAAATAAATAAATAAATAATAAGGAGAAAAATTTAATTTCCTTCTTTTGAGCTTTAACCATTATTTATATATACTTACCATAAAAAACAATGACTGGATTTGTAGAAGTGTTCAGCTTCTGAAACTCAAAAAGAGATTAATATGAGTTCATATACAACAAAGTAAACAAATTTGAATAGTAATACTTACTGAATACTCCACTTTGATGCTCATACTTATGATTTTGAAAAAAAAAAAAAAAAAATAAAATAAAATAAAAAAAAAAAAAATAAAAAAAAAAAATAATAATAATTATTATTTTCTAATCAGCATCAGACACAAGATCTAGATAATGTTAATTCATTAATAAACAGCTATGTTTTGCAGATGTACCATAAACATTTGTTGGTGGTGGGACAGGGCCATAGCTAGAGGTGAACAATAGGGGAGCTCATTTTTTTCTCTCTCTCTCTGACGCAGAAAGATAAACTAGTGCATACTCACAAGGTACTATATTTCGTATTAAACTGTTGTAATAACTTCACATGCTAAAAAAATACATGATGATAAAAATTTTGAATGTATAACTGGTGCAAAATTAAACCCCCCATTAGCTTCATATACACAAATAAGATGAGGGAGTGTTGAAACACTTATTTAAGTTACAATTTAGTTTGAATTTTCTGAACAGAAATTCACTGAGTGATCTTGGAATCTTTTCCAGGGGGGGAGGGGGGCTGAGCCGCTCATAGTGCCCCCTTAGTTACGGCCCTGGGTGGAGGATTTAGATAGGAGAAAGTCAAAAGAAATGATGGAGCAAGGATGCCCATTTATGAAGAGGTTTTCCCAGAAAACTTAAAATTTTTTCTTCTTTGAACGCTTAAAATGTGTCTGTTTTTCATTCAACCTAATATTTAAGTCATGACTACAAGTTTAGTGAACAGAAGTCATTAAACTGTCAGCGAGATAATACTTGGCACAATACAAAATAAGTAGAGAAAACATTATTATCACTGGAAATTTCTAACTTCAATAGCATTCAGCATATTGTCATCAGTACAAAGAATGATAAAATTCTGTTCATATATATGGAAGAGAAGCAGATTTGGTTGTTATGTTTAATGATCAATATAATTAGATGAAATTACAGAGGACAGTGAATACTAAAATTGGGTAGGGAATGGGGGGAAAAAAAACCCCTGTAATTCCATTGGTCAAAAAATCTAATGCTCCAAACTGCTTCTTTTCTAAGGATATGAGCAGAATTCCATCATTTTTTGTACTGATGATGGTATGTTGAATGCTATCAAAATTTAATCTGTCGAAGTTAAAAAGTTCTGGTGCTAATAACATTGTTTTTTCTACTTATATTTTATTTGGATTAATCTTAGAAATAATTATTATCTTATATTTCTATATAAACTTTATATGGTTTAAGACACTATATGAAAATAGTTCTGAAATTTATGAAAGAAAGCAAAATTTGAAACTTTGGTAGTGGGTAGTTAATTCAGGCAAGCATGCAAAAGTTAAATGGTTTTTAACACATCTTTTAAAAAAGTTATTATAATTTTGAACATTTTCTGGAATTTAAATATCAATGCAGGATTATTCATTAATGTGGACGTAAAGAAAAACAAGCAAACAGCATTATTTTGTACTATTCCCAATACATGCAAGGAAAAAAAAAAAGAGTACTGCTTCTTTAAAAAAAAAAAAAAAAATGGGTACTTTTTGGTTAACTAGGCACCAGTGAGTGTTATATATACACATATAAATAAATCTATATGTACATATACGCATATATGTATATATCTATATATATATATATATATATATATATATATATATATATATATATATATATATATATATATATATATATATATATATATATAACACTAGCACCCTGCTAACCAAAAAGTACTAAAAAATGCTAATTTAATTCGCTAACTTATCATAATTATGGAAGAAATTGTATACACAAGTTCTTGTTCTGTTTTTAATTATTCTTTGTTACATTGGATCACATATGCTTAGAACTACTGCATGGCATCTGGCACTTCATTTAGCATATCTTGTTTCATCCTTGCCAAATTTTATTTCCTGGTGAATTGTGTCTATTACTTATTAAGCGTTTTTAAAATCCATAACAAATGAATTATAACTCAAATTTTGGGTTTAATATTAAAAAAAAGTTTTTTTTAGTATGTTATGAGGAGGTTTATATTATCATTTTTTTAGGTCTAGTACTCTCAATATTCCATGAAATAATGGAATACTATGAATTATGCTTGCTATGAGTTATGACTCAGAAGCTCTTTTGAAAAATCCATAAGATATTCTTTAGTTTCCTATAGGAAACTAAAGAATATCCTTATCCATCCATGAATAAATCCTTATCCATCTTTAAAACATAAATTGAGAAAGGAATAAACTTCAGTCTGTTGGCTTTTTTTTTTTGTAACAAGTTTATGAATAAAATAAGAGTTATGAATGTTCTCCCCCCCCCCCCCCCATTTTTTCCCAACTGCATACAGTAGACTTCCTCAAATCCGCAACTCTCTAAAATCCACACACATTTTATGGATGTAAACAATGAAACTTTCAATTGGGATATTGCTACAAAATTTGATTTTTTTTTAGTTTTGTATCAATTCTATATATTTTTTAATTGTAATTTTCTTAATAATGCTCCATGTTTTTTTTTTTTTTTTTCATGAATTAAGAATAATTTTTTTTTTTTGGAAAAAAAATCAAGATATTGCTGATATTACTGGTAATCACAATCTTCTTACCAAATATATTTATGCATTAATCAAGATTTTTTTGGTTATTAAGCCTGGCTAAACTTGAAAAAAAAAAATCCTTATTTTATGATTTTGATGTGAATTAGTAATGTTTATATGAGGCAAATTTGTTGAATAATTTTGGAAAAATACATTTAATCTTTATAATGAATATTTAATCATACACTGTTGATTATTAACTTGACTTTTGCTATTAGTACTTTAATCATTCAAAAAATTATCTAAATTTTTATTATTTTAGTTTATTATTTATTTTATTATTTTATTATATTGTAAGCATTCATATAGTTCTGAATGCACTATTAATTGCACTCAAATTACTGTTTAAAAAATATAAACAAAGCAATGACCAGAAATCCGCAAAATTCTAAAATCTGCACAACCTCTGGTCCCAAGCTGTGCGGATTTGAGGGAGTCTACTGTATTTTAACTTTGACATTTTCTTAAGATATTATAAACATAACAATCTCGTTTTTATGACTATTAGCCAATTTTGATTTCATGGGGTGGCCCGAGGGGGTAATTCCTCCCTGGAAAATTTGAGATTTTGTGTTTTCAATGATAAACCACTTAACCGGCTGCCCCGAGATAAGTCGGGGGTAAAAGCACTGTTTCCTGATACCCTTCACCGGTGAAGTGGTTAAAAAGTGCAGTTTCCCCTCCGGAACTGTATAATGTACAATAGATATATTACATCTACTGTAAAACTTGTGAAGACGAAATATGTCAAAAAAGAATTGTTTCACAAACGGAAAGAAAAAATATATTAAATTTCTTTGAAGAAAACACTATGTAGTTACACTTGCTAAGAAAGATACCTATCGATTATATATATAGATGTATTTTTTTTATTTGCAGACTTTATGGACAGGACAGGGAATAAGTTTCTTGAAAGGGAGAGAGGAGGTAATGTTTTCTTTAAGGGGAAGGGTTTGAAATAGCATGCCCCTCTAAATTTTTTTCCTAAAGATGGGATTCTTCCAGAAATATTTTTAACACTTTCCAACATAATTGAAAAGTGAATTGGGTTTGTCTATAATGTCTTGTCATGCTCTAACTTGCGTAAATATACTCAGATTAATGCGTAATTGATATATGTTGTTGATGCTCATAATGGAATGTTTGGTATTCAAAATGAAGTGTGTATCCTTCATAGTTCTTTTACTAAGGCAATTCTAAATTATTACATTACATTATAGTTTATGGGGGGGAAAAATCATTTTCAAGGTATTTTAATATTGTTACAGTATTTTAAACATAATGAAATTTATATACATTTTTGAGATCACTGAAAGATGAATATGATATGTAATGTTATGTTTAGCACTTACAATTCGCAGCTAGGTGAACTCAAAAGTATTCCGTTATATTGTGGTCCATGAAGAAAGAATAATTGTGACATATTTTAATAATGTTACTCTGTTAGAAACACAGTGAAATTGATAAAACTTTCTGAGGTATGCTAATTAGAGATGAGTTTGGGCTCATTTTTCAAAGCCTGGACCTGCTTGAGCCCGAAAGATTTTGTGTTCAACACATTAAAAAAAAAAAAAAAAAAAAAAAAAAAAAAAAAAAGAAATTTATAATAATTAAAATTTGTTCTAAATGTAATGGATCTCATTTTTAACAACTGTTAATTTCTAGCACATAATTAATTTTAAGAAATTTACATTCAATCTCATCAAAAGAGACGTTTAGTATCAAATAAATATACCAGGTGTGCAACTAAGTTTCTGTGTTTTATATATGGATGGCACTAACGACACATGTAGACAACATACATGACTGAAATTATGTTTTTTTTAATAGCTTGCACATTTGTTAACAATAAACTGTCATTATACTAATACATATCACAAAACAAAAATATTTTTTCTAACAATGAAGATGTCGAGTTTTGCGCCAAATAAATAGCAATGGCAGGAAGTTTAGATTTTGTGCTTTAATCTGAAAAAAAAAAATTGCAGCTGAAGGATATTGTTTGTTAAGGAGGCTTAAGGCAAACATACACCATTGGAAACTACTTGTGAAGATTTATTTAAATACTTTAGAAGAGGCGATTTCTCTGGAAAAACAAAACAATTGAGGATGCTGATCTGGAGGAAGATGATAATAAAAAAGCAAGATTAAATTGCAGAGGCATTGACTCGATAAAGTATTTACAAATGCTTACATGTCATAGAAAAAATTAAATTAAAAAGATAGAAAATGGGTGCCGAATGACTTGACTGAGAAACAGATGAAAAATTGCAAAAGCCATTATCAAAAATTTGCTTTTGCAGCACAGAAAAAAAGAGTTTCCAGCATCGAATTGTTATTGGTGATTAAAAGTGGATATATTTCGAAAATCTCAATGCAAAAAATCATGGCTTTCACTTGGGGAATTATCAATATTGGACAGTACGGCCAAATTGCTTCGTTAAGAAGACAATGCTCAGCGCTCTGTGGAACCAGAAAGGAATCGTATGCAATGCGCTGCTGAAAATGGGCAAAACTGATAATGGGCATCACTACCAACAGCTAATTAATTTGAATCATGCATTGCTCGAAAAACAGCCAGAATGGGACCTGGGACACAAATGAGTGATATTGCAACACAACAACGTTCCGTACTATCGCAATTTCATTGTTCAGGACATCATCAAAACGCTAAAAGAGGATATGCTATTGCACCCGATATATTGCCCAGATCTGGCTCTTTTCGATTATCACTTGTTGTGGTCAATGATGCATGGCATAGCTGGGTTAAACTTAGCTAATTTCGAAGAGGTGGAAAATTGATTGGATAAATGTATTCGGTCCAAAGATGCGTCATTTTATCGTCACAGTATTCATGTACTGTCAGAAAGATGGCAGTAATGTATATCTAGCGAAGGGAATATTTTCAATAAGCCATTTTTTGTATTTCTTGTGAAATTTTTCATTTTTTATGGATCAAAAAACCTCAGAAACTTAGTTGTGCACCTAGTACTTCCCTAAAAAGATTTTTAAATTTTCTCCTGCAAGAAGTACATAACTTTTATGGCCACATTAAGAAAGAGCATTTTATGAATAATTGAATGAAATTTGCAGAAATTACGATTTATATGACGAATAATCGAACAATATTCTCTGTTTCCCATATAAAAGGTGTACATATACCTTAATTCTCATAGCTTTTAAAAAGAGTTTAAATCAAAAATTTGACACCCTTACCAGAAAGAAAGCTTTATAGATAAAAGAGGAAACACTGTTTTGCTTTCAATCTGGAATAACAACACATGCCAATTTTATCAACTTGCGCATAAAAATAACTTGTGAATAAAAAGAGCAAAGCCATAAAATGAGCAGACTTCCAGTAGAAGTATGAATAAAATAAGTAACATTATTTTCATATAAAATGCGATTGCACTTGCAGACAATAGATAGTTAAAAATTTGCAAATCTTAAGCTAATGATGATTGATGTGAAAGAGATATTTATTTCACATTAGATCTCTTAAAAAAAAGTAATAATAAATAAACATTTCAGTTAAACAATATTCTATTGGTGCCATATTCTGATTGACGCCAACATGAACAGGTTGTTACTTGCGTTCAACTACATAGATAAATCATCAAATATCATAAGTTTTCTGTCAAAATATTATTTGACTAATAAAAAGAAAAAATAATCTATTTTTCTTTCCTTCTGATCAAAATTGTATTAAAAGAATTTGCAATGGAATAACTAATTTTTAAAGGGGAATTTTTTTTTTTTTTGTTTCTATACAAGTATGAGAATAAATAAAACTGTCAATTTGAGAAAAAATCAGCCCATGCCCGAAACTTGGTATAAAAATTGAGCTCAGGTCCGGCCCAGGCTTGGGCTCAGGGATGTAGTGAAGGGTATACGGGGTATACGCCATATCAGGGGCGCACCAGCAGTATCCAGCGCCTGTGTGCAGAACTTTAGCTGGCACCCCATACCTCCCCCCCCCCTGTAAAAGAAAAAATCCCTGTCGGCTGGGCCTATAGGCGGAGGTAGATTTCGAAGAGTGCTCATTAAAATAAAAAATAAAAAATAAATAAATAAAAAAAATATATATATGATTAGAGATAAACCCAGTTTAATAACTTCATTTGGCCGTTTATGAAAAATTTTTAATTTCATTTTTCTGCAAAAACTGGTTTTATCAGAATCATCTTAAGAAAAATTCAGCTCAAATGCCCATTTTGACAACATATTTTGAAATAGATTCTGAGTTTATTAAAAAAATCGACCAAAACAGTACATTATACAGCTCCTAAATAACAAAAACCTGTCAGCTTAATGCATTTGAGAAAAAAATTGAATTTAAAAATGAGTCATAAAATAACCGATTTGTTGTTTGAATACATCCTTAATTCTTTAATCATGATTGCTTTGGAAAATTTTGTGCGAAATACTCACTTTGACAGCATTTTAAAAAATATATTCTATCTTTATCAAAAAACTGACCAATGCGTCACAGTATATAGTTCCTAAATAAGAGGATCTGTAAATTGGATGCGTTTGAGAGCGAAAATGGATTTTAAAACGAGTCATAAAAAACGCTATTTGCTATGTGAAAACTTCCTTAAATTTTCAAATCACAAAGACTTCGGAAAATTCTGTTCAAAATACCCTTTTTTGAAATATATTCCGTCTTTATCAAAAAACTGACCAATGGATCACATTATATAGTTCCTAAATAAGAGGATCTGTAAATTGAATGCGTTTGAGAGCGAAAATGGATTTTAAAACGAGTCATAAAAAACGCATTTTGCTATGTGAAAACTTCCTTAAATTTTCAAATCACAGACTTCGGAAAATTCTGTTCAAAATACCCTTTTTTGAAATATATTCCGTCTTTATCAAAAAACTGACCAATGCATCACATTATATAGTTCCTAAATAAGAGGATCTGTAAATTAGATGCGTTTGAGAGCGAAAATGGATTTTAAAACGAGTCATAAAAAACACATTTTGCTAGGTGAAAACTTCCTTAAATTTTCAAATCACAGACTTCGGAAAATTCTGTTCAAAATACTCTTTTTGGTAGCCTTTTTTGAAATATATTCCGTCTTTATCAAAAAACTGACCAATGCATCACATTATATAGTTCCTAAATAAGAGGATCTGTAAATTGGATGCGTTTGAGAACAAAAATGGATTTAAAAACGAGTCAGAAAAAAACGCAATTTCTTATTTGAATACTTCCTTCAATTTTCAGTCCCGATGACTTTCGGAAATTCTGTTCAAAATACCCTTTTTGGTAGCCTTTTTTGAAATATATTCTATCTTTATCAGAAAATTGACCAATGCGTCACTTTATACAGTTTCTAAATAAGAGGATCTACCATTTGGATGCGTTTAAAATCAAAAATGAATTTAAAAATGAGTCAGAATATAAGCAGTTTGGATTTGAGGTTTTTTCTGCAACTCCTATTTTTGTTTAATTTCTTTTTGCTATATGAATTGGTCCTATGAAAAACTTGTCAATATAAAAATTGTAGGTATTGATGAGGAGATGTAAAATAAATTTAATTGGATTTGATATCTTAAAAATTGACGGAGTTATGGATTTTTCTCTTTTTTCAGCGCCCTTTTTCTTTTCGTTTTTAATTTTTTTCATCAGTAAAAGTTGGTCCTATCAAAAACTTGTAAATACAAAAGTTTTAGATAATTTTAAGAACATTTACAAAAAATTTAGTTGGACTTGATATCTTGAAAATTGATGAAGTTATGAATTTTTTTCTCTCAAAATCCCTGTTTTTTTCGCCCCTTGAGCCCACTTCTAAATTTATCAAAAATCTGTCATGCATATACTTTTGGCCCATTTTTAAGAAGTAATATAAACTTTAAACCGATTCGATATCTACTTTAATTAAGAAGTTATGGCATTTTTTCGGTTTTCACAAAAACACCCCCTATTCCGACCCCCTTGGTCCGATTTTGCCCATTAACGAACTTAGCCAAGATTTTATCCCCTTTGATTTTATGTGCAAGTTTGGTGGAGATTGGTGAAGAATTATAGAAGTTATCGTGTCCATAAAAAAGTGAGATATATATATATACAGAGAGATAGATAGATATATATAAACTGGTGCGATTGCAATAGGTAGTATTTCTTACGAAATCTACCTAAAACATTTACCTTTACTCTGTATGTGTTGGTGATGGCTGAAATAATCTACTATACATGGAGGTCTAAAAATTTGGATAAGGATAGACAATGGCAAATTCAAATGAACCATAGCCTCATATTTTTCATTTTTTGATAATTAACCGAAATATTAATTATAAACCACAATAAAATGATCATCGCAGATTGGTGAGCTTTCTTTTTTCAAAGTAATCATGTCCGTGGATTTCCCACTGACTTCATACTGTAAAAAGCATACAGTTCGATTTTTACTGCATTTTTAAATTATGATTACCGAGTCCCCGCAGAGTTACGAAATAAATAAACAAAAATGAAGGAAGAAAATCGTGTTATCTTTCTGATTCTAATGATGTCTTTTGTTACTAATTTAAAAAAACATTTTTATTTGACCCAAATTCGCGTCAGTTTTCAAGTTTTTTCATTTTTTTAAAGTTTTAAACTTTTAATAAATAAATAAACAAACAATCAAACAACAATAACAAAAATACCATAAGTGATACATTCTCGTTATTTTTTCAATTCTGACGATATCCCTGGTGCAATAATAATAATAGTAATAATAATAATACTTACTATTAACACATTCGCTGCCAGTCACGCGCTGGCGCGTGAAATTCTCAATCATTTAACACAGAGGGTGGAGTTATTGGCAGCGAACGTGTTAACAACAACAAAAAAAGAAAATTGTTAACATCATTTCAAGGGTATGCCACAGTTGGTTTTTCTCTGCTCAAGGTGTTCTTAAGATATCGTTTCTAATTTAGATATGATACCATTGAACTTTGGATACCATTTCACATTTTTAAAAAATGAGAGGTAGGTACGTATTATTTATATTTTATCAAGAATTTTTGGTCAGAATAGAAAGTTTCCAGATAGAAAAATTCCAGAAATTAAATGCAAATTCGAGATTTGCTTGAAAAACTAAACCTGAGTGGCGATAGCAATTCCGGTAGTGCTATATGCTGTATGCTGCCAACAGTAGTGTACCCCTCAACTTGAGGTTAGTTCGGTTGGATTTTCATTTAAAAATGAAAAATCAGTCCAATTCGAGGTTGCATTCTTTATTGGGTGCTGACAATGTTACTACTTGCTGACAATGTTAGGTTTTTTTGAAAAGTTTTCCTCTTGAAAATATATAAACAAATCAAAACAGGCAGTACGTTGCACGCCCGGTACACAGGGCCGTAGCCAGAGGGGGGCCAGGTCGGGCTAAGCCCGACCTGGATAAAGTTTTGTCCGACCCAGCGCAAAATTCTACATTAAATTTATAAAAAAGAAAGGGGGACAAAACGTTAAATTTATATTTTTTCACTTTTTAGTCAACCTAGAATGAAATTCGACATTCTGATCATTTCATCACTCAGTATTTCCTTTTAAAAAATTGTTATTTTAGTTTTTAGACTGGAAACAGCAAAATATTTATCAATAAAGCTTTTCTGTCTCACTCTTTTTAACAGACCTCGTCCTTGATTGAAAGGCTCCCTGTCCTGCAGTTAAACTAAGTTAAAACAGTTTTTCTTCCTTGACATGTAAAAGTCAAGGAACACACCGCCTGCGAACATAAAATACGCCGACAAGTGACCGCAAGTAATGGTCATGTCTGCCCGCATCTTTACAATCTGTGGTCTAAAATTGCGTTCTTTCCTCTGAAATATTCTTTAAAGTGTTTAAGGCATTATTTTTCTAAATAAAGAGATACTGGGAAATGTTTTTTAAAAATTAGTTTTTAAGAATTTTACAGTGGGACTACCTGAATCTAATTTGTCACCCCTATGAGTGTGCGGAGTGCGGCACTTTGTTTGACAGAGCTGAGCTGCCAGCGGAAATTTTTGAGCAATGGACAGCGATTTTGAGGAGTAAGTAACAACTCATGAACACAACAACAACTCATTGTGCACTATGCATAGTTAAACCATTTTGAATTTTAGTTGCTATTCAGTTTTTGGTAATAGTGTAAAAAAAAAATAAAAAAAAAAATAAACAAAAATAAAGGCTGTTCTTTTTTTAAACGTCACATATTTGGAGAGCATGAATGCTCATAAACGGATTATTTCAGTTGTAACTACAAGTTATAGTTGAAAATAGGGACATCTATTCATATCTATACAAGAAGCATAGACTAAAACATAAAACAGAATCTGCTTCTAAATCATGAGTAAGACACATTAGTTATTTATTCTATTGATCATTTTATATTTTATTATCATTTTATTGTGAAATGTAAATATATTGAACCTTCATTTAATAAATTGACCTAAAAGTATTATTAATTTAAACGAACATAGTACATGCATATATTAAAGTAAATGTAAATATAATGAACCTTCATTTAATAAATTGACCTAAAAGTATTATTAATTTAAACGAACATAGTACATGCATATATTTAAATTATTTAATTAAAATAAAAATAATTTATTTATGTTAAATCAAATATGTATATTTTTTTAAACTTTAATATATATATTTTTTTTCTGCGCCTCTGAAGAAACATTAAAAATTTCACTCTGGCTTTAGAAATTTCTCATATTTTAAGTGAAAAAAAAATCCCTAAGATCGCAATATATGTGTTTGATGAACTATGTATAAAAGACTAAATAAACAGTCAAGTGCGAGTTTTACTCGCTCCCAAAGGGTTCCATAATTAAACATATGTATTATAAACCTCTTTGGGATGAGCGACTGATATGTGTGCCACTTAAAATTCTCAGAATCCTTCATTTTTCTCACCAGTTTTTTTTTCTTTTATTGTAAAGTTTACACCTCTTTTAATTGGAGCATTTTCGCGATTCAAGAACAGTAATTTTTCTATTTTGAAAAATAGATGATTAAAAATTAAGCAAAGTGATCTCGTTGCAAAGGCATTAACTGAATTTTAAAAAGAAAATCATTGCTGAAAGAATAATAAAAATTTGTAAAAAACTACTCAATTTAGGGTTGGTTATAGCATTCTAGAAAAGTGTGAATGAGTATACAATAAATGTTCAAAGTGATAGGAAGTCTAAATAACATCAAATATTGCTATTCAGTAAACACTGTTTTTTTAATCTTATCCTTATCTATTTATAAGAAACTTAAGTCAGTACTGAGAATAAAAGGTATTGTATATTTAAACTTCATTTGGCATTTCATAAAACTAAATTCAGCATAGTAATAACCTTTTCTTTATCCAGTGTAGCTAACACAAAACCTTTGCTCAGTGTTTAAACTTGGCATTATGTTAAAGAAGCTTGTGTAGAAAGTAGCTCGCAAATTTGCAAAGCTGCTTTGGTCCGTGACGCATTTTTCCAGTTGGGTTTATAATTAACTTTTAAATATACAAGAGTCGTAATGAGTGACCCACTCAATGTAAACTAGTCGCGAACTCCATACTATTTACGAAAGGTTCGCATGCACAAGGAATTTTTAAAACAAATAGATATTTTAATACCAAAAACTTTGTTACGTAGTAGCCGCTATATTTGTTTAGAAAACGCTTTGCATGAAACAAGGCAAATAATACTTTAAAAAAAATCCTGATACTAAAATGGATATATTTTTTTTATTATGCGTATGGATCCTGATTTATATGATTAATTATAATGTGATTAATTATAATTAAATAAGTATATTTTCAAAAGTATGAACTTTATGGTTTTTATATTGCGACTAAGTATTGCATTACATAAATATATTGTTAAAAGTTATTATCTGGGCTTTAAAAGCTGATAGTAAGCAGAGTACACCGCCACTCATTATTTATGTCCAAACCACTCCTGTCTTTAAGGGTTAATATCTCGGCTAATTATTGATGAATTTTTTCAAAAATAATTTTCAACAATGCTTTTATACTTCTTCTAAGATAAGTGCCTCCAACGTTCCTCAACATCTTTGCTCAATGCCCCCAAATCTAAATTTGTGTGCAACAGAATAATGTGCTTTTCTCAAAAACTGCTATCTAGAGTAATCGCTATAGTTTCCTGCAAGGTTTAAATTAATATCTATAACAACTAATTTTTTTCATAATTTTAGTTTCAGTAGATTCGGAATTAGATGGGGGTGGAGGGGTACATATTTTCCCACTGTATTTCCAATTATATCTCTGAAAGTATAATACCTAAAATTAAAAGAAATATATTTTTGAGTTCAGCGTAATGAAAGCTTACACAATATATCATACGTGATATACAAAGAAAAGATTTTTTTTCTTCAAGTAACTTAATTAACACCCTGCCCCGCCCCTCTTAAATATATTTGTAAATCTTTAATAATCTGTAAATATGTAGGTCAATAGTTTTTATTACTTCCCTTAATTTGAGCTTTCCGCGTTTTTTAGTTTATGAGTAAAATGGCTGTGACAGACAGACACGGAAGTGATCTTATAATGATTCCGATTTCACTTTATAAGTACGGAACCCTAAAAAAATGAAGAAATAATCTGCCACCCCTAGAAAAATTTTTGCCCTACCTGACAATTGTACATGATGCTGCAGACATTATCACCCCTCCCCCCCCCCCCCCCCAGTATTAAGACAGGTATTAAAGCAGGCAGATCGGTTAATATGGCATAAAATGCATGGGAATTTAAAACTTTTTTTTCATTAATCTATATTTTTTCCGTTCATAATTCTGCCCTCTTATTTTGTAATTTTAACCTCTGTAGCATCTAAGGTTATATATTATGGTAATAAGAGCTCATTTCAATTTTATGCTCTGAAATGAAATGAACAAATTTTACAATCATCACAGTTATTAATTCAGTATGTGATAGCCCACGAGCGTATACGCAGGGGTGCAGGGCAAGGCTGCTCCTCTGAAAAGTAAGAAGTTTTGGAGATTTATAGCCATATTTAGCCTATTTTCATCATCTCCCCAATAACAAAAAATTTCCCAGAGTATAGTTAAATTACTATTATGTATCCGTTTTTTTCAAAAGAACGGTAGTATGACTGGACAGAAAGCTGCCACATTTTTAACAGTGTATAAATAAAAAGTATTTGTTCTGCTCTGAAGTTTATGGTTGGGAAAAAAAAACACTTTTTATTTAGTACATTGTAGATTCTATAGAAGTGATCATTTGTAGAGGGCTGAAAAAAAAAAGATTGCTTCTGCTGCCTAAAATTGACTTTGAGAACAAAAATCGTACCGTTAAACCTACGGCACGAAATGCCAAAATCTTAACAAACAGCTAATGCTTCATTTTCATCTGTTAAATTTTTTTCCATAGCTTACCCCAGTTTCACCAATCTAAAATATTTCTACAGAGAACAGCATACTCATAAAATTTCTGGTTTTACGTTGTTTCACTGCTAGAGTTGTCCAATGCATACACATCTCTTGCGAATACCATAGTGGCGCCCTTTGAAGGTTTTCTTGGCTGCTCATTGGATTCTTTTCGCTTACTAGTTAGTCTTTAAATTAAAAAGAAAGAAAGAAATTCTGCAGCAAGCATAGATTATGAAACGCTTTTCAACACATTCAGAATAATGTAACTCAACTTTGCCGCTTAATAAGTTGAAATAAGATGGTTAATTGAATCGTTTGGAAATGCATAACACATTTGAAAATCCATTTTCAGTCATTCTGTGCTGTAGTCCTATAATTATCTGAATTCTTTGAAACTACATGTGCATACAAAAATTTAGCTCAGTTAGGATATGCATACCACAAATTCCCCATCAGCAATTTCTGCTAATAAAGATAATGGTATAGAATTCTTTTGTGCAGCTCTGGGTACGAAGTGTAGAATTTATACACAACGAGTAACATGCAAAAAATTAGTAACATTTAAAAGAACATTCCGAAATTTTAAATGCACTTTCAGTAATTATTTTCAAAGACATAATAATCATCTTATTATAAAATGAAATTCAATGACTTAAATCAGTTTCAATACATTTGAAATAGCGTAATGTCATTAAAATACACTGCAAACGATTTTTCCTCATCGATCATATAACAGAATTCTTTTGACTGTTCCTGTAAATCCATTATTAATTCTACACAATGCAGAATACACCTCAGTATACATCATTAATATATATCAATTGCGCGAAAATCCGAATATATTTATGTGCGTTAGAGCGTGAACAGACAGACAAACCGAATTCATGAACACTTTTCAACTATGTTGGAAAGTGTTAAAAATCCTTTTTAAAGAATGATTTCTTTAAAATCAATAATATTTTAATGGGGTTCTTTACACTGTTACCAGTGACCGTTATTTAGTGTTAATTCTTTAATGTTGTTAATTTGTTATTTAGTGAATACATTTTCTGGTCTCTTTCACCTACATAGCTTTTGTGATAGGTTGTCCCTCTCAAAAATATAATTTTAAGTTTACTATGATTTATATTATTTCTGCAAATTATTCTTACATAATGTCTGAGTCATAGGTCGTAGGAGATTTATGAATACCACCGTGAGATGTATGTATATTATACAGACACTTGTGACGGATGAGTCTACCACTATTCATGGTCTGACACCGCATGAAAAACTTTTACACGTATTTCCTAATAGTAATTTTCATCTTATTTATGACATAATTTCTGAATAATTTAAGTCGATTGCTATTTAGAAAAAAAAAGTGGAATTTAGCTTTTGTGGCAATAAAACTTTTCTACGCTCTATCACCTACCACTACTACAGTAAAAGAATAGGGGCGCATGTTTTAGCCATGTGAATTATGGCGCCTTTCATTGTTTGCAATTACATGAGGCGCGCTTCTCTTTATTAAAAGGTTGGACAGGCTTGCGTCTAAATCACTTTTAAGGCACTCAGACTCAAAAGTAGAAAAAACAAAATAAATAAGTAAGAAAATTGAATATTTATAAATACATTTGTAACACGCAAATCTACAAGAAAGAAATTCAGATGCGAAGAAAATGTAATACATTTTGGTAAAATTAAATTAAGATTTTTTCTTTATTTTAAATATTTCCTCTCAACTGAAATCTTTGGCGCCCTTATTACCTCGGTGCCTGTGTGCATCACACACTTTGCACACCGGGTCGGCATGCCCCTGCACCATATACCTTCTGGATTAAAAAAAAAAAGACACTGTATACCCTCTGTTTTTCAAGAAAGCTATAGTATACACATTAAAGGGTATATCCTCTGCCTTGAGCGTATAGCCTCTGCTTGGGCTGAGTCTGTCTCATCTCGGATGCTTTCTGAAGAATGTGGAATGCAAAGCCTTCATCATTCATTTACAAGATCATGTAAAAGAGTTTGATTATATGACAGTCTACGGGTAAAAACTTTTCACAGCATATTTTAATTATGTTGCACTATTTAAAACATAATGAAATTGATATACATTACTGAAATTTACTACAAAATGCTTGTAGTAGAATAGGATGTAGAATGCATTTATTGTTCATTTACAGGAACACATAAAAGATTTCGGAAACAATTCTGTATGCAAAGTTTGACTATTAGGATTGTTTGCTGCAAGTGCGTTTTCACTTATGACATGTTTTTAAGTTTAACTAAATTTTTGCCTACTGCATGGTGTGCATAAATTCTATCGATTGTATAGAAGCAATTTGTAAATTTGCGAAACATTTGTAGAAAAATTCGTAAGCATTATTGAGAAAGTTCAGGAATTGCTTAAAGATGTCATTTTTAATATGAGTTAGGCAACTTCAAGTTGATTTTCAAGGTCAACTACATTTAGGATAATATACTAAGGTAAGTTTGCTGCTTATAAATAAAATCAAAGTGATTTTATTTATTATCAAAGAAGAACTATGCAAAGAACTGAATATATAATCACCTATGGATACTAATTCATAGAAATGTCATTCAAGTTTTAAGTAGCTTAAGCATTGCTTGAGTTAAATTTCAGCATTAATATGTGGCATGTATTACAATCTGTATGTCCTATACAGGGCTGTAAAGAATTCAAGTATGTTTACCCTTATCGGTAGAAACTGCTGAAGGGAAAATTTTTATTGTGTTACGCGTTTTTTTACTAAACATATTTTTAGCATACTGTATAAAATCTATACAAATTTATAGATCTTATACAGAACTGCACAAAAGAACAGGTTTACTTTTATGGCTAAGGAAGGTAATTATTGAAATCTGGTTTTTAAGTACAGTATGTGTTTTCTAAAATGTTTACTTAGATATCTTTTTTACTTACATTATTGAAAGGCTTAAGTTTTACTAAAGTATTCTGGATGTGTTAGAAAATGTTTCATACGCTATGCTTGATGCATGGCTTTTCTCTCTTGTTTAATTTTCAAGGAAAGACTGTTATTCTATTTATTTATCTGCTTCTTTTTTTTAAATTTTTTTTTCCCCTGGAACAACGTAAAATCGATTCTTCAACCGATTACTGAAAAAACTTGCAAAATTTGCAAATTGGGCTTGGAAAAAATAGATAAATTGGCAAATTAGAAAAATTTTGATAATTATTACTTTATGTGCTTAAAGTATTTACTTATTACACATGTTTCTATTGTAATAAAATTTAACAAGCTATTTTAGGTTCTGAGTAATTAAAAAAATTTTTTTTTGAGTCTAACCTGTGATGACAGATAAATTTTCTAAAATATCAAATTACTTTGGGAGTAGGGGGAGACTATGACTTCCTCCAGCCTCCCTCGAATGGCACCTTTGTCAGTGCTCCAGAACATACAGACCCGTTTTAATCTTCTTCTTTGTTATTTCTATGAGTCCAAAGTCTTAGTCACATTCATTGTAGGAGTATCCTGAAAACAAAAGTGGTGATCGACTGCTTCTATAGGGGTATTTCTTATGTACAGCCAGAACTTCACAATCAAGTGGCTTTTATTCTGTTTTCCACAACTGTCACTAAGGCTGCAATATATCTGACTTGAGATGGAATAGTTTGTAGCTCACAGGCTATCATAGCCTGAGAGCTTATGTGCCCACCCGTTCTGTATGTACGTTCGTACGTGCGTAACTCGATAACTCATGATAAAAATATCGGATCCACTTGAAATTTTGTATATAGGTATATCTTGATAAGGTGCTTCCCTGATTAGTTTTTGGAGTTCATTCAATATGTATAAGAGTTGGAACGGGGGGCTCATGCCCCTCCCCTTAATTCATATAAACGGGATTTTCATGCAGAATTAACAGTTTTTGTTCAAAATTTAGATATAGGATCATTTTGATGAGGCGATTCTGTGACTGTTATTAGGTGTTCATTGAATAAGTATAAACAGGGGGAACAGGGGTTCTAATGCCCCTCCCCTTAATTTATATAAATGGGTTTTTCAAGCAGAATTGGGAGATTTCATTCAAATCTCTGAATAGTTTTGGAAGTTTAATGGTTAAGTATAAAAGAGGGGGATAACTCCTCTTAAATTATATAAATGCTAAATGGGTTTTTATTAAGAATTATCCGATTTGCTCTGAATTTTGAATATAAATTTTTTATATGATAAAGCATGTCCTTGATTGTTTAGGAGGCTCAATGATTAAATATAAAAAAGGGGAAAGGGGAGAGTTGTTTCCCCTTCTTAATTTTTTTTCGAGCGGAATTAACCCTTGAAAATACAAGGGTGTAATGTACAATTAGTATGTGTGGTCTGTGAGCTCAATGCCATCAGTTTAACTGGGCAATATTCTTTTTATTATGAACTTCTAAAGACAGGATGTGATCTCTTGGCAATCACATACCTAGCCTTCATGTCCCATGTACATATTGGCAGTCCTACTTTCAAGATTATGAATATTTAAGTTGTACATCCAATGTTGGCATAGGAAATAAGCTTAGAATTGGTTACATGTGAAGTTGTCATCATTTTTTGCAAGTCAAAACATATCACAATTTTTGAATCTTACTTTAAATTATGGAATTATCAAATTGTATGTATGATGTCAGTATTGAGGTGGCATTTGGATGTGCTAGAGGAAATTGTTCGTTCTTCCTCACCCCCTTAAGGGATTTAGATTGTAACAGCAATAGCAAATCAGCAGCAAAAAAAAAAAAAAAAAAAAAAAAGTTTAATAATTAATTTTTTAATGAAAGCTTATTATTATGTAGGTAAGCATAAATTTAAAAGTTTCCCGCTTTAAACTTTGCATTCAGGTTGAAATTAAAAAAGAGGAAGACGACTGAATTTTACTACAAGCAAATAAATATTAAACTTCAATAATGTCTAATTATTACTATAAATATAGCTCGTAAAAGTTAATATTCATTAAAAAAATCTACTTACCATCAATGTTGAAAGCACCATTTTTATTTCCATCTGACATAGTCCATTAGTAACAAATAAAACCTGGTAACAATGAATATTAAACTGCTTGAGGATTTAAGTCTATATCAAGTGTTCACACAGTGTAAAGTTACAAGAAATAACTTTCTAGTGACTCACGTTATACAGAACATGTTTGTCAATCCTGCATTTAGCCACTACCAACAACACACAACATCAGTTTATGACATTTAAAATGTCACACAGGGTGAATAATCTTTAAACTGTGATAGGTACGAAGCGTTATGCAATCATCTTTTCATACCAATCAGATTTTAAAATGATCAAATTTGTGGGACATTTTAAGTGTCATGAACCGGCCTTGTATGTTGTTGGTCACGATTCAGCTATGTGGACATCAATGGATACAAGTGCACTTGTATCCCTTAGGCTCCATGCGTTTCACAGTTTCGAATAGAGGTTAAGTAACTGAACCCCTAAAACGCAGCACATAATTAAAAAATCACACCTAACTGTTAACAAAATAAATATACTTATTTCCAGATAGCCTGTGCATTTAACTAAATTTTTTCAATTTTGTCACTTATACCCCTTAGCTCCTGAGGTCCTCAAATATCTTTATTATTATTCATTTTCCTCGTCAACATTTGTCAGGACAATATTTGTCATAATTTCAAGAACTGGAATATTATGGTTTACTCCAATACATTTTCAGACCAGCAGTATAGTATTTGCAAACTAGTTTTCCAAGCTCTTTTAAACTGTACTTTTTTCCAGCAATCAGTGTACATTGTTGATCCACCTTCTACATTTATATAATGTTTTTGAGTTAGCATGTTAGCAATTCTTTTTGAAATTTGAGCACAAAAGCATTTGCCATTTTCCTGACATATGCCTCTAAAAATCCACTGTTGAGGAAGTATCCTGCTACTGTAATTTTTTTCAACATACAAATAAACTTTCATCAATCTTGACAATTATAATTACCCTATTAGGTGTAAGGAACAGACCCTTAGCCTCAGGTTCAACGGATTTTATATAACATTCCTTAGTTCTCGAGAAACAAGGGGGGTCTAATCTTATAATAAAACTCAAGTACTTACTTTGTAATCCTGTTCCTGCGTTGGCATAGCTCAATTAGTAGAGCATTAGCTCATTGATCCGCATGCTTTGGGTTCGACCCCTGAGCATGCTACTTAAAAAATAAATGTACTTGTAATTGAAATTTAATAAACACATTGTCAATCAAAAAAAGTCTATCAATGATAATTGTAACATATTAATTATTTTTTTTATTTGTAATTAATTCATTTTATAAAACAGTTATTTTTTTTTCATTTATTATTTACCGATGTAATCATATTAAATAATTGTGTCAATTCATGACTTTAAAGAAACATCCTTTATGTATTGCCTTAATATAGGGAATAAATAAGATAAAAATACAGGATGATTGAAATGCGATACATTTGTTTTCGCCTTAACTGTTTTATAAATATACTTGTAAGTATAATTGAATAATCTTGATTTAAAAATTTTAAATCGCTCATTAATTACAATTTAAATATTTTTTTTATTTTGCCTTTTTGGTTTTTTTTATCATTATTAAACTTTTCTCAGCATTTAAAGAAATTAAAAAAAAATTGGATCTATTTATGATTATGAAAAATTCCAAAATCTTTCATGGCGGCCTCTAGTAGTGGCAAAAATAAAAATAAATATAAAGAGAAGATAAATGTGAACTCAAAATAATTAAAAGCAAAGCATATACGTATTACAAAATTAAAAATCTTTAATATGCAAAAAAGGGGTTGTAATTTAACTCTTATGCTATTTTTAAATATAATTATTCTGATTAATATGAAAATAGAGCAATATTATCATCATATCTACTTCCCTTATTGAGCAATATATAAATGGTGTTTTTTTATATTCATGAATTGACACAATTGTTAGATATCATTACATCAACAAAGAATAAGTAAATTACATTTTACAAGTAATTTTTAAAAAATTAACAGTTTAAAAATATATGAAATATAATGTAAAAGTCATAAAAAAATAAGTTTCTGATGTTTTATGTAACAATTTAGTTACAATTAAAAGTAAACACATTAAAATTATAACTGATACACAATTTTTAATTAACAATGAGTTTATTAAATTATAATTACAAATATATTTATAAAACAAAAAATAAGAAAAACAAAAGTAGAGCTTTCTGGGATCCAATCCGAGACCCGCGGATTAATGTGCTGAATGAGCTACGACAGCACTAAAGCTGCTTTACAAAGTAAGTATATAGTTGTATTATAATATTGGACCCCCACTCCCCTGTTTCTCGAGAACTAAGGAGCATTGTATAAAATCCGTTGAACCTGAGATTAAGGGGCCTCCATCCTACAACATATATAAAAATAATCAAAATCTGTAATTAACAAAGCTGGCCTTCTCCTTGTAAGCTATATAATTATTAATATCTATAAAAATCGATATTAATTTCTCTGCTCAACAGTACATAAACCTTAAAGAAGTTATAAACAATATTTTCAAACCAATAAATCAATTTCCAACAGAAAGGTGACATATGTTCTGGATATTCAAAAAAAATTTAATATGATAATAGCATAAACATGAGCCGATTCTTTAGAACTGCAAATATTTGACATGATATTATGTGTGTGTGCATAAAAACATACATTTAGGTGATGGGGTGTAGATTTTGAAATCCCATTATCTCCAGTTGAAAAGTCTAAGTAATATGCTTATGATTGTATCCTTCTATACTAAATTATTGTATTTCATCACAACAAAACTATGCGTCAAATATGACTCCTAGCTTCCTTTCATTTAAATTTTTGTTTAACACTAGAAGTACCAGAAATTTGAGTTAAGTTTTATAAAAATATTTCACACCAGAATTTTGATTTAAAACAGTTTAACTTTATTATTTAATGTTTTTCTTCTTTGCTATCTTTTAAACTTATTTCATAATCAAATTTCTGGTTTGAACCAAAACATGTTCATATGGTAGCCATCAAAATGAAGGCTCATAGTAGTTCTAGTGTTAATAAATGTTTTCATTTGTATTTCAGCATAAGTCCTCCCTGAATCAAACAATACAAGAGCTACTGTTTTCAATAAAAGATTAAGCAGCGGCATGCATCTTAAGATCAATGATGTAGTCACAAAAAATCCAGAAGGTATTCGCTCCAAGCAGAGGATATATGCTCAAGGCAGAGAGTATACCTTAGAGTGTATATACTATAGCTTTCTTGAGAAACAGAGGGGATACCGGGGTTCCTAAAAAGAATTCAGAAGATATACGGCGTATACCCCCATATACCCTCCCCTACATCTCTGGTTAAGATTCTCTTGCACCTGTCAATCGCCTCTAAATTCTCTTCATTTTAATCAGTGAGCCGATTTTAGAAGCTAAATATTTTAGGTTCAGTTTTTAAAAGTAATTGTTGTCAAATTTAAAATAAATGTTGAATGATAAAATTCTGTAGTCATGTATTTAGTTATTTTTTATAGCGCAATATTTTTCCTCCTTTATATGGAGGGGTCTCGCTGGCTTTTGATCAACATTAGCGATTTGATGGATAAGAAATAAAATACAGTAGCCAAATGGAAAAAAAAAAAAAAAAAAAAAAAAAAAAAATAGAGAGAGAAATATATTTGGCATGAAACATTTAAAAATTTATCTTTAACTCATTATTGTATTCTTTTTTTTTTCCAATATGTTCTAAAATAACATAATGTTTTGCATTACTTGGAAAATAAGAATTCTACTGTACTGTACAGAAACTATTAAAAATAAGTATTAAGTAATAATTCTAAATGTGTAAATGTTTTAAACATTCTTTTAGCAGTAACTTGCCATGAGATTTCAACTATAACTAATGAATGGAAAAAAAAATTGATGACTGCATACAGCTTATATACAGTATTGTAAATGGCAAATCCAATGCCACATTTTAGCAAAACTTTTCTCGATTTGGCAATTGATGTGAGTAATTTTGTTTATGATTTTATCAGTGTATAAATAGTAATAAACAACAGAGAAATACTTATTATATAATCCTTTCTGTATCTTAAAAACTTAGGATGTTGCTAAATTGAATCGGTGTTGAATCAGTATCTCTATAAATAAAAATGGCACGGTGTGATTGAAGATGAAAAGTGATATCAATCGTACAATAACACAGATAAGAATCTAAACTGTAACCACACACACACACACACAAAAAAAAAAGAAATTGAACACTTGTAATTTGGCAGATCTGATTGTTCATTTGCTTAAATGAAATAACATAAAATTGCAACCATGAAATGTAGTTTGCCACCAAGAAAAAAAAATTGCAATTGCCATTTGATGCCTTTCTTAGGATTCCTAATTTTTAACCCTTCCTCTATAGTCAATCTATACATAATATGTACTGCAATGGTAACACTGCTGATTATTTTAAATCTTTCAGATTAAACTAAATATTGATAAGGTTACTCAAAAAGTTAGACAAAGTTTATACTTCTGAAGGGATCAGAAGTGCAATTTGATTATATGGATAATTTTAATTACGAAGGATACAAAATCATGTATGACAAGAGAAATAAACATCTGAGAATGATGCCAAACATAGCCATATGGCACATACTTTCAATCTTTACACACAGAAGACAAGTATGAAAGTTATTCTTTTTATAGTAGAAGCAGAAATCCCTTACAAGTGTGAAAAATTCTATGTAAACAGATTCTACTCTTGATATGCACTGAATTATATTTTATTTTGTAATGTTTTTCATATTATTTATTGTATTTAAATGGTCGTGTCTAAATTCTATGTGAAAAAAATAAAAAAAACTAGCTATCAAAGTCACTAGCATAGTCAGGACAACGAAGAATGTGGGAAAGATTCAGGATCAATAACCACATTTGTATAAAATCAGTGTCTTAATAAAGTAACAATGGTCACAGGCTCCCTACAAGCAGTATTGTGAATTCACAATAAGTATGAAGAAAGTGCATGATGCAAAAATTATTTTTATAGATGATTTCTTCTACACAAGACTTAAGAAGTTTTGCAGAGATGTGTTTTTATTGAATAGGCAAAATGTTGTTATGGTTCCCTAATGCTCATTTATTTAAAAATCTATTTAAGTTTTTCTGTATATTTAATTACATTATCAAATATTGGTGTTTATCTTTGTATTTGAACATAATACTTGTTGTGGCAATGCACTCAATACAATCTTACATAACTACTTTAAAATGTTTTTTTTATGTACTCAAAAGAATGCTTCAGAATCTAAATTGTACACCTCCCCCCCCCCCCCCCACCTAGGGGAAAAAAAATACTGAATTCCTGTATTTTCATGAAGGAAGAATAAATTTATTTTGGAAAAAAGTCAAAATATTGCTGATATCATTCATAATCACAATCTTTATACCAAATATATTTACATATTAATATAGCTTTTGTGGTTAAATCTGGCTAAGCTTGAAATAAAACTTTCTTATTTCTTGATTTTGATGTAAATTAGTAATGTATCTTTATGAGGCAAGTTCATAGGAAAAATACATCTCATCTTTATAATAAATATTTAACTATACAATATCGATTATTAACTTGATCTTTGCTTTTAATATTTTAATCATGTTAAAAATTATCTAAATTTTTATTATTTCAGCCTATTACTTATTTTAATATTTTATTATATAGTAAGCATTCATTATGGTTTTAATTTCATTGTAAATTACATTTAAATTACTGTTTAAAAAATGTAAACAAAGCAATGCCCAGAAATCCGCAAAATCTAAAATCCACACATCCTCTGGTCTCAAGCTGTGTGGATTTGATGGAGTCTACTGTATTATTATTATTTTGAAGTTGTTGACAACAATAGTTCTAAGGTTGATGTAATTGCTTTATATTCCAAAGACATAGATAGTAAATAAATTATTTAAAAAAAAAAGAAAAGATTTTTAATAATGATCTCTATAGAATAAGATAAATAGTATTTTTTTAACAAAACGTGCAAATGACATTATAGCTTGAATTAATTAGATACATTTTTTCATGTTTATTATTTTTGTAGTTTTCTCTCAATCAGGTAAAATTCCTGAATGCATGAGTTCATATTAGTAATTATACAATGACGATTTGGCATATGTGAAATGTGAAGTGGTTATATTATTTTTATTTTAGATAATCACATGACTTGGTCTTTTTTTTTTTTTAAATTAGAGATAAAAGACATGTATTTTAAATGTATCTGATACATATTTATTTAAAATAAAATTAGTGATGGGTTTATATTTTGAATGAGCTGATGTCGATGGAGCCTTATGTGGCAATTTATTCATCTGCGCCAAGCTAATATAATAGTAATAAAATGGCCACATGGCATAT
The DNA here is from genome assembly GCA_964019185.1 of Maratus speculifer. Lineage (NCBI taxonomy): Eukaryota > Metazoa > Arthropoda > Arachnida > Araneae > Salticidae > Maratus > Maratus speculifer. Next base: position 304,919,923 of record OZ025295.1, on the reverse strand, counting down.
AAAAAGTGAAGCAGGTAGCCGGAACTGTTGATGACAGTCACATGACTTAGGCTATAGATAATAATAATTATTGGATCACAACATACATCAAATATATAAAGCCTATAACAATTAAAAAGAACATTTAAAAATTAATATTTATAGTTAAGAAAATATTACCACAAATATTAATTTTATAGCATCCTTTTTGATAATTTTTAAGTATTTGTCTCAAAGTATACATATTTAATAATTGAAAATTATGTAATAACACTGATGTTATACTATTGCCAACAGCATTTATGGGTCATAGTGTTATTAAAATTTTGTGTTTGCATTTAAAATTTTCTTTAAAAATAGTTTACCTTTGTTTAAAAATAGTATTAATACAAATCAAGCAACTAAATAAAATTTATTCTTAGCACAACTCTTCACAAAATTAACTTTCAAAACAAATAACCCTCTAAAAATGTGTTTGGAACAGCAGTTAAGTAAACAAAACTATTAGTAAATTAATGACTAAATGATAATTTTATGCTTCAAAAAATAATTACCATAAAAATTGTAAACAAAATGTATACAGTGTATGGATGCATAAATATACACTATGTACAACAGGAGTCCCTTTTTATATTGCCGCTGCTTTTTACATTATAGTTTAATTGCATTAAAATAAATTATAATAACTGTACAAATATTTATTGCTCAGAAATTTGTAATATGGTATAAACTAACAGAAAACAGTTTTTTGCATGCTACATTTATTATTTTTTAATGCTTTCAGTTTTATAGCATTTATGTAATTGTACATAAAAAGATGCAATATAATGAGACGATTCTGTTTTATTTAATCTGTGCTTATGCTAGAATATTGCATCAGGTCGGATTATACAATTTTATCAGAAATTCAGGCTGGATTGGATTGAAGTTAATTTTTTTCAATGCAAGTTAACTTGGCTTTAAACATTTTGGGTCCAGTACGGCTTGATCTGACATTTAAAAAAAATGTCCTGAATATTTCTTTTAAAGAAAAAAAATATATATATTTGAATTTTAACAATTGATTTAGGAATGAATATGAATGATTGTGTTCATTTTTATACAAACAAGGTAAAATTGATATTAGAGATGTAATCCTAGGCTACTATTCCATAACTGTATTAAAAAATGAATTAATTTTCTTCCATTTTGGTTTGTTGTTGTTTTACAAGCTTCAGTTTTTTTTTTTCCCCTTTCCTTTTTGGAAGGTGGAGTTCAGGTTGGATTTTGGATTCATTTTAAGCAGAATTTTCAGGTTGAGTTGAGTATAAAGTGCAGCGCAAGATTCTAATGAAACCCTAAATTTTGAGTACAGATTGAATCATTTAATGAAATCTGAAAGCAGAGAAATAATGACTAATTTTTTTAAATAGTCTGTAGTATGTAATCCTTATGGGCTCTGTAATATGTAATCCTTACGGGGCAAAATTTTCAGACTCAGTTTTGACCTATTCCATTTGAAAATCATCGTCTTGATGCAGTGTGGTCTGTTCATAGATCAATAAAATTTGACCATGCCCAAAAATGTTTGAGAACGAACAAGAAAAGAAACGAACTTGTCTGAAACATATATATATTTTTTTCTTTGATATGAAATTTTTTCTTAGAAGATTTTTCTGTATACCATTCTTCAGATTTTTATGTCTTCAATACATGGAATGTGAATTAACAACATTAATGATAACTGAAACATTAACATACAACAAATAGGGATTCATTTAAAAAAGTATTGGTGCCTATGACACTTCTATAAAATCAATTATTAAAAAAAAAAAAAAAAAAAAAAAAAAAAAGCGGCTAAGTATTTTTGACCAAAACTCCTTGTACAAGACGAATTTTTAACCAAATCAACGTAAAAAGTTAATGTTTATTAGAAATTCACTTGGGCCAGGCAAAGATTTAAAATTTCTTCCAGGCTGGGCCAGGACTTGAATCAAACTTTTATCTTTTATATCATGCCAGTTCAAGCCAATAACTTTCTTCAACAAGCCAGTCTGAATTTTTAACTTTTATTTTGGGTCAGTCTTGGGCTGGGGCTGTACCTGGAAATTTTGGCTCATGCAGACCTTTATATCCACATAAACATATATATTATTGGTTAAGTTGTTGCCAAATAAGGATACAATCAGGGATGTAGTCATAGAAATAACAGAGGATATAAGTTTTAAGCATAAGGTATACACTCAAAACAGAAGGTATACCCCAGAATGTGCATACTATAAGCTTTCTTGAAAACAGAGAGTGTACAGTTGCTCTTTTAAGAAAATCAGAAGGTATATGGCATATACCCCTGTATACAATCAGATTGTGATAAAGTTTGCAACAATTAAAAAAAAAAAAAAACTTTCTAGAATATAGTAGAATATTGAAAATTCCCCATGAATAAGGAGAAAATGTTGTAAACTGAAATCTTAAATGCAATTTTAAAATAATCTCTTCTAAAGCGTCACCAAAAGATAAACAGCACGTCCAATGATGGTATGTGGTGAGTTTTTTTTAACTAATTTAACTACAGATTAAATAGAAGACTATGAAAATTTTGTTTAATTGAAGAACTGAAATTTAAAAATAAGAATTAAAAATAATGACATGCAAATAACCATGTAGAAAAAAAAAAAAAAAAAAAAAGGGTATAAAATACTTAGAAATTTTATTTTGTTTAAATTTTTTTAAATAACAGCAACATTCAGAGGATATTTTATTATTATTATTATTTTTTATTTTTATTTTTATTGGTTGCATGAAAAAATTAATTTAAGGGTTTTAATAAATTTAGTAAATTGATGCATATTTATCATAAATAATGAACAGAAAGAAAAGGGGAATGAAGAATGTTATAAATAAACAATAAATTATTATTATTATTATTTTTTTTTATCTTGTCTGAGAGAATAAGATTTTAAAAATAGAAATAAAACTTGGCACTTTTATGTTAGTCTGGAGGAGTTTATAAATGACCAAATATTGTTCCCATCATCAGAATTTATATTGAATTTTATCATATAAAATGTATAATTTTTTTCATTTCATTAGAAGAAAATAAACCAAACATTTTATTTTAACATCAAACCACCATTTCTAATTTTCATGAGCAAAAAAGAAAAGCTGCTATTAACAAGATTTGTGCTGTCAACATAAAAGTACCAAAATTTTAAATTTTGAGTTGCATTTTCTTAAAATTTTATTTTTGAAAGAAAAAGCAGATAACTGTACAACTCTATTAACAAAAGCTATAATTTTATTAATCAGATAATATATTTACATTTTATTCTCATTTGAGAGATAAAATGTCCTTTAGAAATAAAATTTACCTTCACACAAAGGATGATAATTCTAGCAATAACATTATAAGGAATCCACAGGAATAATTTTAAGAAAAGGAATGATAGACATTGTAAATACATTTTGTTAGGCTTATGATTTAAAATAAATAAATAAACATTATTTATTACAATGTATCATACATATTTAAAAGATGCATACATTAAAATTAAGTTAAAACTAGAAAAAATAAAATTAATATAAAATCATCAACTTAAAAATATTTTAACTCACATTAATTGCAGACAAAAAAATTATCAAGTATTAATATTCACAGGAATAATTTATCCTTTAATAATTATAATGGGATCCAACATGGAATTTTTAGGTTACTGAACATACTACCCAGTGTACAGAATATAAATGAAAAAGATTTTAAATTGCAAAATTAATATATTTTTTTAACATTTAAGATATTTATTTTTAACTATTTATTTCTTTTACTCACTATGCTACCAAATAACCTTTTTAAAAAATCAAAAATACCAATTATTGAAATTTAGTTTTGAAATTAATTAATTTCCTTATTAGCCTCATGCTAGGTGTTAAAAGAGAAAAAAGTGACCAAAGAATTCACTATTTAAGGTTGTTCTTAAATCAAAAGGGGCAAATTTGTGACAAGTTTTAATTTATTTTTGTTCGAAAATGTATAAAACTAGCAAACATTATTGTTCAGAAACTATCTACTTGCACCCATTTTCCCGTTTTTTTGCAAACGTCACAGATTTTTTAGAACAAGTTGTCAAAGATGGTGTTTTGAATTGCATTTCCTGACGGAAGCAGAAAAACCAGTAGACAAAAGGGAGAAAAAGCCATGATCACATGATCGAAAATGCTTATAACTCAGTAGGTATTTGATTGATCAAAAAAATGGAAAACTAAGTTAAATTCTAAATTGTTTCCATGGTCAGGTTTTGCAATTTTATACCTTTCCATTGAAAAATGAATTTGTAAATGTGTCAAAACATTTTGCGTTTGTTGACCAAAGCAGTTGAGAACACCCTTAAAGGAGCCTTTTTTATTTTGATTATTTCAATGTTTAAGCAGATCTTCATAACATATCTGACAACATATCTGATAAATTTATGTTTATTAACTTTATTTTATTTATTGATGAAGTTCTAATTTTGTTACAGAATATAAACTGAAAATAGATATTGAACCCGTGTGGCAGAAATGCAGTGACACAGTAACAATGTAGCAGAAAGGGAATGACCCCTTGAAGAAAGATTTCATCCTCAATCTGCTAAATGTATCCGATAGAAATATTATTTTTAAAATTGTTATTTTCACTTTAACAAAAAAAGTTAAACCCTTATTGAGCCTATGCCATTTCCCACTGGACATCGAAACCTGTATCTCTTACATAAATTTTATTTGATTCATACAACTTTTCTATGAAACAATTTTATTTGTAATTACACAACATATGCAAGAGAAACTCACTAAAAAATTGATTCTCGGTATATAGTGATGTAAGAATATAAAACACAATAAATTGATCGAATTATAATTTTGAAATCTGTAGTGAATTGGTACAATTTGCATTAAATTTAACTTCACACTCTGTCAACAAATTTTAAGATTGGCTAATAGAGTGTGAGGGGCATAAAAATAAGAAATTTTATTTATAATAAATTATTGTAAGTATACTAATTGTAAGTAGTTCCGCCAATGCTAATTCATTAACTTTATGATTTTGGCTTTGTTTTATATGCAGTTTAATAGATAAGAAAGACCATGATGTATTAGAAAAAATTAATACCTGGTTGATGATACATTAGTTTTTCAGTGTCTTTTTTCTATTTGTGGTATGTATATATTTGCATTCATTTCTACAGTTAAAATATATCATGTTGCAGATAATTTTTACTGTTAATCTGCCTTGTCACAGAAATTCTGCCACAGGGGGTTGAACTATTTACATTGTTTTAAGCATAAACATTTAAACTTCTGTGATGAAACTGCACACCATACAGCTTTAAAATAAAATGTTTGAAAAAAATACACTTAAAAGTATACTTCTTTTTTCTATTTGACAATATAAGAACAGAAAGTGTGTGATGACTAAAAGTTAATAAATTTGCTAAAAGTGTAAAATAGATTATTCAAGGCAGTGATACAGTTGATATGACATCAAAAATATACACACACAATGTTTTTGCTTTATAATATAGGTGTGAAGTTTTAGCTAGAAAAAAAAATCATGGCAGTTAAGAAGCTATTTAAAAGCAGGGCTAAATATATATACATATATCATAATAATAAACCATCAAAAATATTTAAACAGTAATCATATTTGTTTCATTTTTATTCTAGGTGATACTGCATGATACATTCTGAATATTTTAGAATTCATGAGGAAAAACAAAGACAATACTAGACATGTGGCCCTCGACAACCCAAATATATTTATAAATGGCCCTTTCCTTGAAAGAGTTATGCATCCCTAGTTTAGTAAATAAATAATAAAGAAATGCTTATAAATTATTAATTACTTTTTTAAGACTATAAATAACACTGCAAAATTATACTATGGCATACAAAAAATAACTAAGAAACTCAAATGTATAGAAGAATAACTACTCATTCATCCGCACTTATTTAAAAAATAAATAAATAATAAAAGAATTTACATTTTTTCTTCTTAAGAAAAAATATCATTACCAGGAGTCAATCTAGGCAAATTTTGGCGCCTATTTAGGGCCCATAACACAAAATCTATTTAGTAAAACAGGCCCCTTTACAAAATTCTTTTCAATAAAACAGTTCCTTTTCCCAAATTCCATTCTATAAAACATACTTTTGATTTTTTTTTTTTTTTTTTAATTATTATTATTAGAGTGTTTAATATTTAAACAAAATAAACCAAGGAAAATTTTAGCAATGGAATTTAAAAAAATTATTACTAATAAACAGATGGTTTGAAATTGAAAAACCATGTTTCTTATTTTTTTCCCTTGATAATCACAATATTAAAATTATACTCAAATACTTTTTAACATATTAAAAACAATGAAAGATAAAATTATTGTAAAAGAATAAATATGAAGGTGATACATACAATTAAATAATTATTCAATTTTATAACAGACAGTGATATTTTAAGTCTACAAAAGAAATGCATTTGAACTTATTTTCTAATATGTATGTATACTTTTTCTGATAGTAATTCTGAAAACTGCAACTTAGAAATAACTAGCACTAATACAAATAAATAAAAACAAATAAATGTGGAAACTGCCTTTCTCTCCCTATGTATTATATATATATGTACAATAATTACAATTTTAAAATCTTTTCTGCACTAAACATTTTTGAAGATGCTTATCAATTTATTTCTAATTTAGTTTTTTCCCCTTTTTTTGTACAATATAAACAAATATAGGCAATTTAGAAAAGTATTTAATTTATGCTATATTTACACATTGCAGAATTAAATAATCATTTATGCTTCATGATAGATTTTTAAAGTTTCATTTATTATTCAAATCAAATCACTTCACAAATAAAATTAATCACTGGCAGTTGGAAGATATAATTACAAACTGCTTAATGTTAATAATAATTAAAAAAGTAGCACTGAAAGCATATAGCTCAAGAGCAAATATCAAATTTAATGATCCTGGCAAATTTTCTTATTATGTATAAAATAAAAGTTTCCAGTTTATTGGCAGTTAATTTAACTTTTACCTACAATAGCCTTAAATGACAAACAGATTATTTGAAGACAAAATAATAATAAAATAAAATAAATGCCTTAGAAAATAAAATATTTGACAACCAGTCAGGATAAAGCCTTTGCTTTTGTGACTATAATAATGCATATAGATATTTATTTTCTTAACTTAAACTTATTAAACATTTTAACAGCCACTGATATATATAAAAAATTATTATAGAAAATGTTGTATAAAAAGAAAAACAATTTTATAAGAACATAGATACTTACAGCTCTATCAAAATTTTAGTTAAAGAAGAAGAAGAAGAAGAAAAAAAAAAAACTATAAATTGTGTACTGTATGTAAACATAGTTCTCATTCATGAAAGGGTCAAGATGAATATCAATCCAGGTAATTTTTTCTTCAAACAATTCATATATAAATAGTGTAAAATAAGAAAAGAGAGAGAACATCCCATACTATTTAATAACTAAATAATAATAATAAAATGGGAAATCCATTTAACTAGGAATTATGTTTTCTTGAAATCTTTGTATCTGACCCTAGAATCAAAATGCAATGCTAAATTTGATTACCATTATAAGAAATTTTAAAGTTTTTTTTCTATTTCAATATGGAGATGGCTTTTTAGAAATTGTTTTGCCCATAAATAATTTCAGACATTACTAATCTTTTGCTTTTCTCTGTGATAATTTGGTAGTTAAACAATATAGAGTGCTTGTTTTTATCTTTTTCCTGAATTGAATGTATTAAAGAGTTCTGCATAATACATTTAACAACTTTCCATTTTCTATTACCTTCATCAAATTCAATTAACAATAATAAAAATTTAAATAAACTGTCATACTAGAAATTCATAAGTCAAGCATATATATACAGAAGTAATATATCAAACTTTCATTAAAGCTTATGAATTATCGTGGAGTGTTCTTTTAAAATTACATAATCATTTGAACAACAAAAAATTTGCAATGCTTGCACAGAACTACTCAAAATTCTAAAATACAAGAGCATAAAATCTATCTCACCTCTTTCTTATAAAATGAATAATGTTTAAACAGAAAGGTGAGACCTGGTACAAATTAAAGTTAATCCATTCAGGAGCAAGGTACTTGTACTAGTACAACAAGTTCACCAGTATTTACAAGAAAATTTTGTTATAAACAACTCAAAGTGTATTTTCACATACATAATAAAAGTGAAATTTCCATTAAAAAAAATTGGGCATCAGTGTGGCAATTAGGGATTAAAATTATGTGAGGCCATAGCAGCATCACCACCCTTTAAAGGGTTAAAGGTTCTCCCTAGAGGTCTCATGTATGCATATATTGTACATGAAATTGACCCTTGATGGGGATTCTTACTAAGGGATCAGAACAACTGCCCTCTTTGATAATCTTGTCATGCCCCTGTATTTAACACACAATTAAATATGATCATTCATGTACAGCATATTTAGCCACTATATTTTAAGACTGAAAGAAATGAACAGCATTCAGAGAAAAAAAGTTAGATTAATCAATAAGACTTTGATACATTAAATCAATAAGATTTAATGTATTTGAAAATTGCAAAGAAAGAGTAATTGCAATGAAAATAAAATGTTTGAATTTTTCAACAAAATTAACACACATTCTATTAATGAACTCCATTAAACTTATGCCATTTAATAGAATAATACAGTTTTAGTATTGATTTTAATAATTAATTTCATTTAAACAACTAAAAAATAATAACAATCTAATGATGATTTGACATCATTCAATAGATTTTCTGTATCAAAAACTTTTTTTTTAAATATCTCCTACTGATATCAGATTTGATAAATGTTACACAATAATAAATACTCACAGAAAAAAAAAAAAAAATCAATTTTATATATATTTGTAATGTTGTACATATTTGCAATTAACTTTTACTGCATAGACTTTTCCAGTGTAATATATTTAAATGAAAACAAAATTAAACAAATTTAATAACATGCATCCAAAGTACATATTGAAATTTTAAAATTTGTAATTTCTGATATTTCTATCCCATTTATGCAAAGATTTTTGATTAGACATATAATTTTTTATAAAGCGAACATATATATACAAATAAATAAATAAATAAAATAAATAAGCTTCTACACATAGATTTTATGATTCCTTTCAGAAAGTATGTTTTATTATTGCTATTAGCATTAAATTTAGAAATGATACATTAGCTATGTCATTTTGAATAGCATAAAATAATACACTGAAATGAAACATGGATATTACCTAAAATGCTAAGAACTTTATTCTTTATCTCTTTAAAAAAGTAAAATTTAAATGGTTTGAAAATATATTATCACTATACAAATTAAGAGAAATAACCGATTTCTTCAAGCTACAGGAAAACAGGGATCGTGCTAATTTAAGAATGTATTTAACATACGGAGTATAATGATAACATAAATTAATAATATAATTAGTACTAAAATTTTAATCGTTAGAAAACAATATGCACAAGGCATATTTTTCCTTTTTCAATAATAATAAAATATGAGCATAACAGCATATCTCACGCAAATAATAAATTTTAAATTCTAAGCACATAGACTGCGATTAAGAATTGTTAAGTTAAAATAGTGAAATATGTTATGGATTATTTAAATTTATGAATGCATATTAGTCACAATAACGGAGGATGAAATTTAACAAGTTCTCACATTATATTAAAAATAAAATTTTCAATGCAAATAAAAGAATGAAATATTTACATATTCAGTGGTCACTAGTCATGATAAAAAAAAGGAGGGGGAAAAATGATAGAAACAATATTAAATAACATTACATGAGATGAGAATGGCAGGATGCAATGAGATAGGGATGAATTTTTGTACTCTTGAGAATTTTAATGAAATGATGTAATGCAAAAAATTTAGTAATAGTGCTTTGTAGGAAATTTAAAATTCTAACTAGTAAATAAATTAATAAAATCTGCTAGGGTAAATTTACCTGAATGTTTAAAGAGACTAAAATAAAATTTTAAACATAACAAAAGCATTGTACACGAGATGTGATGGAGTTAAGAGTTACAATCATCAACTTTTTTTAATGCTACTCAGCTTTTTCTGTACGGAACTTATAACTCCACGCATTTTTTCAAATGTTCCTACGGCATCTGGCAAATTTTCGAAAGGTAAGTGTTCAGTTATTCCTTGGGCAAATTTATCTGCATCAGGAAGTTTCTGGTATGGGTTGCCTTGCTCTAAAACTGGTGTTCCTGGTGACATGGATATCGATATACTATGTCTTTTGTTATTTTGTTTAGAATCCGGAGTTTTAAATTCTAGCGGTTCTCCAGAACGTCCAGGACTTGTACTACCATTTTTGGAAATATTCCCTTTTGAAATGGGACTGCACGGCTGTTCTGCTACTGATAGAAAGAAGTATATTAAGTAATTAAGTCCTGATTATTACAGAAATTTTATTTAAATGTTCAAGTAATTGGTATTTAAAATTATGACTCACCATTTTTTTGTTTTTTTGAATCAACATCATCCTGAGTATTTGGCTTCCTTTTATACAAATTATTACTATTCTGATAAAAGATCAAAATTTAATTGCATTAATATATGAAATTTTGAAAGCAATGTTAATAAAATATGCAAGAATTTATAGTTGTAAATTTTCTATATACAGGGTGCATTATAAATTTTTCAAACTTAAAATAAATCATAATAAAAAATGTAATGCGTGGAAAAAAAATCGATTTGTGCAAATATGATCAAAGGGACACTGGATATTTTTTCCATGTGATCCTAAAAGTAATCAAATAAAGGCGTTCACACATCATACTGAAATATTTATGCAAATCAGGCTAGCAAGAAAATACCTAACTGTAAATGGTTTCTGCAGTATGCTATCCTAACCAGATAGAGCATTGGTGGTTAAATTTTTCTACAAGTATGGGGAAAGTTGTTGAATTCACAACTATTGCATTACAAAGCTTTGCATAAACAAAAAACCTATTTCATTGAATGGAATACTGAATTTAATACTATATTTTGGGAAAACAGGATGTTTGTAGAGCTGTCCAAGTTGCAGTTGGACATTTTACTGAAGACCGAGTAGTAAGTCAAGTTTGCAAATTTGAGTGGTATTCACAATCTCTAGATTTGACACCAGCAGATTTTTTGTTCTGAAGATATAAAGTTTTATGCAAATCCTCAGCATGAGACTCAGATACTGGGGCTACACAGCTACTTTGTTGGAACTGAACGATGCCATTCCATGAACTCCCAGATGCATCAAGGCTGACATGCTACACTCAACTGCAATTGGTGTACAGAAGTGCCTCACTTGCCTTAAACCCAGTAGGGGCCATGTTGAATAATGTTTACAACTTTAGCTGGGTTCATAGATTATTTGAATAACAAAATTCCCTGACATCATATTTTTTACAATTCCTTGACCAAAATTCATGACATTTTTAAAAACGTGAACTACAACTCTAGATTTTAATGACTGAACTCATATAGCAAAAGATAATATACTTACACTAATACATTAATAATAATAAACTAAAAGTCTGTAACATTTGATATTTAAAATATAAAAAAATATAAGTTTAAAACAAAAATAATAAAACTGAAATACAATACAGATAGTTTCAAAGTGACTCTTTATTAATATAATTAAATTTACACAAATTAAACATTCTTTTTTTAAAAAACAGTTATGTTACTGTTTCATTTATCTGTGTTATTTCAGAAGCAGTTTGTTGTGTAAGTTTAATTTTTGTGCCTTTTAATATTTTAATTACAGCTACAGCTTTTCTATTTTTTAATGCCTCAATAAATTGGTATAGCTAAAATATCTTTATATTTAAAATGTGAATTTAACGAGTTAGCCAAAAATTTCATGGAAAATGCACATAATAATGGAAAAAAAAAAAAAAAAAAAAAAAAAAAAAAATCTTGATTTTTTGAGGTTTTAGAAAATTGTGATTTTCCACGTCTTTTTAAGTACATGTCATTTTCCCTCATTTTCAGTCACATAAGATGCCTGTTTAAAATAAATGCATAGTGTCATGTTATTTCATTGTCTGTTTGTGTTTTCCCGATTTGCATAAAAAGTCTCAGTATGACATTTGAGTGCCCTCTTTTGGAATCATTATTTTATACATGAGAAAAAAGAAAATCATATTTGCACACACCAAAAAGTTTTAGGAGCATTATGTTTCTTATTATGATTTTTTTTTTTTTCATGCATTTATGACGTAACCTGCATTTAAAATGACCCTTTAAAAATTTTTAACCAAAATTTTTCAATTGTAAAACTGTAAGATAAAACTTTTGTTTAATTTATTATGGAAAAAGAGTTTATTTTAAAATATGTAAAACAATGGGTCATTTCAGTTTTTCAAAATTCACATTTTTATTGGTAACTTGTTCTCGAAAGTTGGATTATAAGAGCTGACAAAATTTACATGGGTTTATTTATCTGCTGCCACTCAGTTTACTGCAAAATCAATATTAGACAATGATTTACATAATTTTCGCAGAAACTCATACAGGATATTGTGACTGAAATTGTGAATATGACTATACGTGTTACTGCGAAACTGTAAGATGCACACATTATGTGTGTCTAGTTTATTAAATATCTAATAAAAGTGTAACTCAGGGATGCCACTCAGAAAATAACAAAAAAGAGGAAATTATGCATAAAGTAAAATTTACGACATTTTTCACCACTTTATGTGTGAATTTTCAAAATTATATTGTTTATAATAAATTAAATAAAGAATTACAGCTTTTCTTTTGTTGTAAACTTTTAATTTATAAGAGTAAGTTAAAATGATTTTTCTTTAGTTCACAGTATTTTACATCAATTAAGGTAACCCAGCAACAGGTTCAGTGAAGAATTTTATGTATCGCATCATTTTAAACCAATTCAAGTAACCCAGCAATAGATTCAATGAATATTTCACAAGTGAATAGCAAAATTTTGCAGGTTGTTTTTTTTATTTGACGGAAATAACTGTTATATTTCATGATCGTTTGGTGAAAATCGCCGTTTTATTTAGCGATCGTTTGACGAAAATCGCTGTTTTACATCATGATCGTTTGATGAAAATCATCGTTCCACATCGTGATCTTTTGACAAAAATCGTCGTTTCACATTGCGATCGTTTCAGAAAAATCAGCGCTTCGTTTCGCGATCGTTTGACGAAAATCGCCGTTTCATATCGCGATTGTTTGACGAAAATCGCCGTTTTACATTGCGATTGTTTGACGAAAATCGCCGTTTTATTTAGCGATTGTTTGACGAAAATCGCCGTTTCACATCATGATCGCTTGACGAAAATCATCGTTTTCCACATCGCGATCGTTTGACGAAAATCGCCGTTTCACACCATGATCGTTTGACAAAAATAATCGTTTCACATCGCGATCCTTTGACAAAAATCGCCGTTTTGTTTCGCGATCGTTTGACGAAAATCGCCGTTTTATATCGCGCTCGTTTGACAAAAATCGCCGTTTTATTTAGCGATAGTTTCACAAAAATAGCCGTTTCACATCGCGATGGTTTCAAGAAAATCACCGTTTCGTTTCGCGATCGTTTGATGAAAATTGCTGCTTTATATCGCGACCGTTTGATGAAAATAGCCGTTTTTTTCGATCTTTTAACGAAAATCGATGTTATATTTCGCGATCGCTTGACGAAAAAGACTGTTGTATTTCGTGATCGTTTGATGGAAAAGGCTGTTTTATTTCGCGATTGTTCGACGAAAATCGTTATTTTATCTCGTGATCGCTTAACGAAAATCACGAATTCTTAAAAATAAAAAAAAGCGGGAATCCGCGAAAACGCGGAAAAGTGGCATCCCTGGTAACTAGTGTCATTTTTTGTACCAATCTTAGGAGATTAAATCCCATTCATAAAAATAAAAATAATTAACACATTTTTTAATATTAACTTTTATAGAATTCATAAATGATAATCAACATGCAAATTTAAAGATCTGCAAAACATAATGAACAACATTCCAAATAACCTAGCCATTGTGTGTACACCAGTTTTTATAGATTCCTAAAAAAATTTGAATCTATGATCATAGTTACTGAAATGACTCATTAAATAATTATGGCTCAATATTAAGCTGAAATAATACTAAGCAATAAATTAATTATAAAGCATATTTTGTAATTAATTAGGAGGTATATTTAATGCAATTAAAATAGTTATTTAAAAGTGCTGTTTTACAAATATATATATATAAAGATTTCACTGCATAATTATTAATTTGGATGATTAGATTTTCAAAAAAAAAATATATATTAAAATACAGGGATGATTCACTGGATAATTTCATGTGGAATGAGAAAGACAGAATTTAGAAAAAATTGCAATATAGTAAGTCCTAGATGATTGTCAGTAGGAGAGATTAGGAAGGAATGGGACACATGATAGCAATAATACTTAAAATAACCTTTAATTTATGACTCTTCCACCAGATGGAATAATCATTGCACTATATTTGATGCTATAAATCTTTTTATTTGCAAGCGACTATAAGTTTGTGACTTAAAAACTCTATTTTACAATATCCAAAGTAAGTATTTAAATTTTTGATGTAAATTTTTAATCTCATTCTTTGTTGCTAATTTAATTGTTTTTAATGTTTTGTAAACTCCACAATATGTCTTTTATAAATGAACAGTAAAATCTAAAAGTCACATGCTTGTCGTAACAACCTATTAATTTTAATGTTGCTCTAAGGGAGGGATGAGACATGACTGTCTTTTGCGAATGATATCTCTATCAAAATAATTATGTTTAGTTACACATAATTTAACACGTTATTTTATATTTATAGAACTACCTTATTTTGGAATTCAATAATGTAACAAATAAAATTTATTATTTTGTGAGTCAAAAAATTTAAAGAAATTGAAAAATTAAAGCTCTGAAAGTTTTTCTCTTCTTACTCATGCATTATTTATCAATATCAACCATTAGTATTAAATATTTATATTTTTTTCTATAATATCAGTTTTCTTAATTTTTTAAAAATGAAATATTGCAGTTTTGAAATAATTATTGAACTGAAATTGCAAACTTTTATTTTTACATGACAATACACTGTTTGTGAGGAGGATTGAAAAAAGAAATTTCACCTTCCCGCATGAAACTGACTGTTCTATCGTTGATGAACAAAACATAGTTGCAAAGTTATATCCACCAAAATTAATTGGCAGCACTAGTTGGGCATAAGCATATTTTTCATTTGATTTGGATTTTACAAAGTATAATATAACATAAAATAAATATAGTGATTCATAATAAGCCTTAGGAATCTAAATGTTACATCTTTGCCATTTTTTTGCCACATTTTTGAGAATTAAATATGAATTTTCATTTTAAAAATATGTCCCATTCCTTTCTCACATGAGGGAGATGAGACCTTTTTTTTGTTAGTTTAATTTGCTTATTAATTAAAAATTTTTAGTATTATCATAAATTTTATAATTTTTAAATATGCTAAAACATTTCAAGAAATTGCCCATCCCAACCCATCCTATTCTCCCCAATATGAAAAGTATTTTGATAAACAGTGGGACTTTGAAGATACAATTGTGAAAATCTAAATCAAATGCCAAAATAATACATTTTTAATTTTAGAAAATGGGCAGGCAAAGGAGACTCCACAAAGGATTTAGAAAAGTGGAGTATAGTATAATGTTTAAGAATCAACGTAAGCTATTCTATATATTTGACGCAGTTATTGATAAAATTTAAGAAACCTGGCAAACTCTGAAAGGCTGATAAGCATAACAAATAAAGAAGAAGGAAAAAAAAAGATATAGAAGGCATGAAACATCAAAAGCATACATGGCCAATGACTTTATACAATAGTGCATTGCTAAATAGAGTGCTGGTATTATTATTATTTTAATTGAAGCTAATACAATCAAAACATGCATTTGTGGAAAGAGGATTTTTTTTCATCTTTGTCATAAAATGACATCATTCCACATTACCACTGCAACATCAAGTTTTTCAATGTGAATTTTCAGCTTAGTTAGTTCATCTCCAGCTAAAAAGCTAGATGACTTGCATTGTGATAACTTTGTAACACGATTCTGTGGGATGGGTTTGAGTAGTATACATTTCTACTCATTTTGTCTGTAATTAAAGTAATCACTGTTAAGTTTAATGAATAATGATATTACACATGATGAAATTCAAATATATACGGGGTGACTCTGATAAGATACTGTATGGAAATACCTTAAAATTCCTTGGAGATTTTTTTACAACCATTGCATATTTCATCAAGTACTGACACCATACTTTTTTTTTCCTCAAAGGTTGAGCAAAATAATGGGAAATCAATTTCCAACTCCTACCTCAGCACATAATAAAGTTCAATCTTTGTGCATCCTGCTCTACAGTTTTGTTCCTATGTTTTTGTTCAAAACAATCAAGTGAAGAAATCTTTCTAGGTCTCCTATAGGAATCCATTCAAGGTTGTAGCTTATTCATCAAAGAAATCCTTAGATATCAAGGGTAAACATTCTTTAATCAACATTGACAGAGTTAGGCTTCACAATAAACATCATGTCTTTGTTCCAGTACAGTCAATCAGGATAACTTTGGTCCAAGAGAGAAAAAAGGTTAAATCTGCTACATAACTTGAATTAACGGCAAGGTTTTGGTCTCAAAATATAGATAGCAGCACTAGTGCGATTTTGGCAGCTCATTGGAAATATTTGTCAAGATTTCACCATGGCAGTATAGATCAAAGTTTCATAAGGGTGGAGCAAAATTATCCTGATTTGGTTCAAATTTATGCTGTTTGACTGAACTGGAAAGGATGGAAATAGTACTGTGGTAAGAGGATTTATTCTCATCCTTGCCACTAGATGGCAGTACTTCCCCAGCGTTGTAGCATAAAAATGTTACATGGGGATTCTCGGTTTAGTCAATTCATCTCTGGTTAGTAAATTAGATACATAGTTTGTGCTAACTTTTCAAATTGATTCTAGGACTCAAATTTTGAATTGTATTTGTGCATGATTAAAATCATAATTATTAAGTTTAATGGATCTCATTTCTCTTTGTTACACATGATGAAATTTAAATACTATACATTTGTATGTTACAATATACTAATAAAGTTCATGTACCTGTTAAAGATTTAAACTTTAAATTAAAAATATTTCATCAACAGAAGCCCATTTAAATTTAATTCATCTGAGTAGTTATTTAATATTAAAAACATTAACTACTAACTATTCAAATGTTAAACAATTTTTAAAGGATCAGCATTTAATATAACCTATTCCTCAATTAATACAAAACAAGCTTAAACTTGTATGTAGACAATGATGAAATCATGGGACCTATCTCCAACCTCTACTTCTGTACACAACGATAGAGTGCAACAACAGGCTGCCGATATTTTGCAAAACAAAATGTAAGCATTTAACACTTATCTCCTCTCTCAATTTACACAAAGCAACTTTTAAGATTGTATGTAAGTAGTAATATTTTTTTTATTGTGAGCTTTATTAAAATACTTACAATTATGTTGGGTGATTTCAATGCTTCTTGGAGTTGTTGATGAGCCTGAAGAGGAGGCATACTTAAATTTTTCCATTCCTGTAAGTAGTAATAGATAGTTGATAGCATGAAAGTAATGCACATATGCTAATAAATATAAAAACATGTTAAAGCTTAAGTAATTTTCTACAGGGCTCCTACACAATTCTGGGAAAAAAAATTTCCCTAACTTTTTCAGGTTTTCCCTAATTTTTTTCAAAATTTTCTTTGACGTTTCTCAATAAAAATTTGATTTATATTTTGTTGTAAAACCCTCCATAATGGATGACTTTAACCTAGATAAATGCTAAAAAAATAGTAGGTGCTGTATGAACTTTTGATTTTTAATTATTTTTCATATAATTCTATTGTTTTATAGTCTGCATAAATTTTTTAGATTGAATAAATAATTCAAAATCTCTCCATTTATGATAAGAATTAATATTCTGACAGGAAACAGTACATACAAAATTCCCTGACAACTTCAAACATTTAAAAATTTCTCTGACTTTTGCCTAAATTTTCAAATTTTTTGACTTTTCCCTATTTTTCAGGTTTTTCCTGACCCATAGGAACCTTGTCCAATATGACTTTAATTGTTATTTGCCCTTTTCTACATTGGAAGATCCTAAAAATATTTTCTAGATCGCTTTAAAAATGAAATAAATACAAATATACTTACGTCTACAAATTCTGCAGGTACAGGAATATTGAAGCCCGGAAATTCTACAAACTTGGCAGCATCATACACAGCTACAACATGTCAAGAAAGGTCATAAGATGTTAATATATAACATTATAAAATCAAATATAAATATTTAGCATGTTTATTGTCAGTCATGTAAATGCCTTGTAACAGAAAATTAAGCTTTATCTGGCAATTTCTTTAACACCAAAATCTTTCTGCGAGAGTTAAGGATGGACAGATCCAAACATGCTTAAAAAAAAGAGATACTTTTCACAAGAAAAGATATTTCTATTTAAACAAAAGTGTACTGTTCCAATATACACAGTTTTCATTGTTTAAAGATTCATAAATTTCACGTTTTTCCCCCCCTACCTTTCATAACTAATCAAATAAACCAGTTTTCTTGCCCTTTACCTCACCCTTGCTTCAACAGCATTTTTTTTTTTTTTACAATGCAACGAAAATATCAGAAAAAATTGAGAAATTAAACTTCTAAACAGCAAATAAGACAGAGAAGTTTAAGGAAAAAAAAAATAAACTGTTTTAAATATTTTAACTACATACTAAAGAAAAGGGAAGAAAACAAAAATTTCCAACTGAGTCAATTAAGATATATTATTTATTTGTTTTTGTTGGAAAATAATAAATAAAGCAGAAATTTTAGAAAAAAAAATCAAAAGTTTTAAAAGATTAAATAAGTGTGAAGAGGGGATGAAGAAAGAAGAAAAGTTGATATTTTGAGAAACAAAGGGAGTAAGAAGGATTTAGGTAATAGCTCTAATATTAATAATTATTTTAAAATAACATACATTGATTAAAAAAAAAAAAAAAAAAAAAAAATCAATGATTAAGTTCTTAAAAACATTTTTAGACTATGTTCCACATTGACAAAGATGGAAAAAAGAAGGATTAAAAGGAAAAAGGCAGAAAAAGACAAAATTTAGATAAAAATGTAACAATATTCTGAGAGCATGAACTTTATCCGGTACAATACAAAAGTTCTCATCAGCGATACTGTTTTGTAGAGCATTTTTTAACTGATTTTTTTCTCTCACCCAAAATATGATGATTTCAAATTTAAAAACTTTGTGCAAAAATCTTTACTATTATTATGCAACATTGTTGTCATCATTGGAATGCACAAGTATAGAATATACATACAGATTCAAGTTAGGCAGGAGTATGACTGGCAATAAAATATTACACAACAAATCAGATACAAAACATTAAATTATAAGAAGCACAATAGGTGCAAGTTGTGACCTAGCTATAAAGGATGTAGAATAATTAAAAAAAATAACAATAATAATTTTCAAGAACATGGAATGAAAGAAAGGCATCAAAATAACTGCCTTTAGAAGGGAATCATAAAAATATAAAACACACAATCTTTAATTATGAGATGAAATTATTAATAAATTTTATGTAAAATGATAAAAATAACTTAAAATAATGTAACAATAATATTGTAAATAACAACATTATTCAATTAGATTATAATCATTTAAAATTTATAACAACATTGGAGAAACAGACTTTTCTCTAAGGGTCCTGCTTTTTGTGACATTGTGAACAGCTTTTTTACATTTGTAAAAAATCTAATACTAATTTTGAGAATTTAAAATGATTATTATTTGCAGATTCTTTTTAATGTTTTAAAGATATTTTTATGTGTGTGTGTGTATAAAATGTAAAATAAGTATATTTTTGTTTTATATGCAAAAGTGACAGGAAAGATTTTACTTTTAAAAGATTAAATTTGTGAAAGATTTAGTTTTGAGCTTGGGGTGAAAAAAGTAATAATAATAATAATAAAATAAAAATTAAAAACTATTTTTAGTTTTGTGATAAAAAAATTAATTAAAAAAAAACTAGTGAAAAGACTTGTTTTGAAATGAAAAAAAGCTGAAAGGAAAAGATTCTTTTCCTTCTTAAACAGATTGCTGAGGAGAATTTGAGTACAAAGAGTTAGAAAACGAAGATTCTACTGAAATGGGTGAGTTATTTTCTTGCTTACGATAATGATGAGAAAGATGATGAGGAACGTGGAACTCCTTCTGCTGCCAAGAGAAAAGCTTACAAAAGCTCATATGCATTGAGGAATACAACATGTAATATAGCTGCTAAAAACAGAAAGTTAAGTAAAATAACATTTTCTTCCATATAGTGTTATATATTTATGGTCTTTGAATCCTTTGGTCCTTTATGACAATAAATCAGGGATTTATTACTCTAACAAAATCATATTGTTAACTTTATGCAAAGAATGGCTTCATTACTTAATATTTAAACATTAACTATGTTTTTTAAAATTAGTATATTCTTAATTGTTAGAGACTCTTTGAAACAGAAAAAATTATACTTACTTCCCGTTTCTGATAAAGATTGAAGGTTGTCATTAATAGCTTAAAAGGGGAAAAAAAAGAATAAATTAAATTAAGTTCAATGCTTATTAATAAATTAATATTGATAAAATTTAAATAAAGCAAAACTGAGAATTGAATAAAACTCACATATAATATGATTGTTTAAAAAAATTCATTTTCTAATTCAGAAGCACAACACAATACATTTTGGAAGAAATATTTAGATACTTATATACACTTATCATGAAGACATCAGAAAAAAGAAAAATACATTATGGATATTATAATAGAAAGTATTGTTAGATTAATAATTTTGAAATGACAATAAACAATAGTACATTAGGAATTTGACAGCATTGTAAAAAAATACTGAAGGGAAAACTATATTGACAGATAAAAAGTTTTATTTTCCTCTTACTTTGGAAGTGTTTTGGGCATCATATGAGGCTCAAACAGACAAAACAACATTACAAATAAAAAATCTTTTTGCACATGATTTATAGCAGTATTTTAGAAGTATTAAAGGTTAGAAAGATTTTTTTTTTTCTCTACTGTTATTATAATTTGGTGACGAGAGGATTAAAATGAAAAATGACGAATGAGTTTACAGTGTATTGATAAAGTAAAAGGAACTGCAATTAATAATTATATATATCTTCTCTCATTAAGTTTATCCAAGAAACTATCTGCACTTTCAACTGTAATAATTATTGGCTTGCTCATTTTCAAAATGAAATCAAATATTTGTATAAATAAACATTTAGTCCTTACTAATATTATAAATCGGAAAGTGAGTTTGTTTGTTTGTTCCGCTTTCACGCTGTAACTACTGAACCGATTGCTTTGAAATTTTACAGATGTAAAGTTAGAAGTCCGGATTAAATAATAGGGTACTTTTTATCCCAGAAGAAATTGATATTCCCGAGGGAAAACAAAAATATAGTTTGCTTGATGGATGGATTGGAGATGGTGCCGTGTGGCGTTTAAAACAAGATAAAATATTGCAAACGAATATAAACATGTAAATTTAGAAGCTAAATGATGCGATAATGAATCCCCGAAAATGAGGAATTCCCGAGGGATGACGTACAATTTGTTTTATCGTCTAAACTGTTTTTTTACATCTACTTATATATTGAAAACGAATATGAACATGTAAATTTAGAAGCTAAATGATACGATAATGAATCTTCGAAAATTAGGAATTCCCGAGGGATGAGATTACTAATTGGTATAAGTATTAGTTACGTTATTTAGTTCTTGAGGTATGCGATAGATGGCGCTGGGTGTTTTTAAAACGTGGTAACGATGTGCAGTAGCTGTATAATAGTTAGGTTAGGTTAGTTTAGTGCTTTTTTTCTAGGTAGATATCTAAAGTAGTTATTGTTTTTTCGATAGGTAATTACGTCGCTTTGTTCGTCGTTTAGATTGTTATAGTTTAGTTTGGGGTTTTAAGTTTAGTTTAGGTTTATAGTTTACTCATATTTTCACAATGCCTCGCAAACGTAAATCTAATTTGTCGAGCACCTCATCTAAAGCTCGGGCAATTTTCATTGCCCGATCTCAAGAATCACCTCTCCATGTTGAATTAAGAAGGCGCGAACAAGCAGAGCGTCAGGCTGCTTTGAGAGCTGCTGAGCTACCATCTCAGCACCAGCAAAGACATGAGGAGCAAGCCGCTCGTCAAGCTTCTTTGAGGGCTTCTGAGAATGATATTCATACTCAAGTCCATTTATCGCAACAGGCTCAACGTCAGCATGGTCAGCTCTATGTAGCGTGTTCCCAGGTTTCCAGTGCCCAAAATCTGCATGTTTTTACTCCACAAGGGAAAACATATAATATAGTGTACCAGATTTGGTTTAACAACTAATCGTATCCAGCGTTACATCGCGCTTCTTACATTTTTCCGTGGAAATGAGAAGTTTTCTTATAGTTGTGCTTTATACAGCAATATAACCGAATTCCACGTGGGTGAAGCCGCGGGCGGAAAGCTAGTTATAAATATATTCTCTAATGAAGATTGGATAAGGCTTGATAGTTCTAAAATATTTTAAATAAAATTAACCATTAAAATCTTTGATTATTTTTAATCACCTTTTAACTAAAACTGTGAATGTGAGTGGGTTCATAATATATTATTTTAAAGTTTATTTAGTTCATTCAATAGTTACACTTTATATGAATCATCATATAAACAAAAGAACACATAGGGTGTATTTCCAGCTGGAAATTTTAATACCCTGTCATCAGCCAATGTAAATATGAGTACATAAGGGCACAAAGTTTTTGTGACTTTGTCCTCTTAGAGAAACATGGAAACATGCTTTCATTTGTTGATGATGGGCTATAAAAATTTTCATCCCAAAATATGTCCAGTGTGTTCTTTTGTTTTTTATAGTGGTTTCATACAAGGCAAAAATAATTAGAACTACTATAACTATAATCTATTATTAGATCCAGAAGAAGTTGGAGAAAGGGGGGGGGGGGGCAATTGTCAACATTTGCAAAATGTGTATCTATTTACAAAAAAATATGTTTTAATAAAGTATGAAAACAGGACTCATTTATAATGCAAACCTGACTTAAGATTGAAAATTTTTACAATCCCAACAGAAGAGTAATACAATATAATTTTTAGTTGCCAAGAAGGAAAATAGTGTAAACTATTTTTTCAATGGTGATTGCATTTCATAAGTTTTCAGCAATAGATTATTAAAGAAAAAAAGAGAGGAAAAGTTAGTCACCAGATTTATCAACTTTGGAGAAGGGGACTCTTATTTCCCATAAGCAAAAGCTCCGTATACCAGAGAATTTCAATTGTATTTCAACAGTACATCTTAACTGACATTTATGGAAGAAAAACATTGAATATTTTACAGCTACAGTAGATTTAAATTATGATACCTTTCCCATCACTGTCAAACAATGATAATCCAGATTTTTCAAACACAGCTTCATTCATCCAGCCAGGAGGGTAGCCAATAACTCTCATGTGATATATAAAGAGTGGAAGTTGATTATTTTTCAACCCAAGAGCTTCTCGCAAATTATCACTAAATTTAAAAGAGAAAAAAAAATAGGATAAAATAATTGAAATTCATTATTATTATTTTCAGAAATATGGAATTAAATTAGTTTTAAAAAACTAAAGTAAAATTTAAAGGTCTGGGTGGGCTGAAGTCTTTAGAAACTAGGTTTGGATGATGCTATTTTGTCATGATCCAACTTAACTCAATTTGTATCAACCACTATCTTATAATTAAAGATTTTATTAAAGAGACAAGATAGTATATTTAATTATAATTAATTTTTTAACTATTTATCAGCAGTGAAAACACGCTTGAAATTATTGAATATTTAATGATTATCACATTGCTAGTTAAGTATAGAATCAACTGAGTGAAAAATGTCCAAGCTGGGGATCAAACCCGGAACCCTTGGTAATAGTGCTCCAGGTGCTCTAATGTCCAGCAAGGCATCTTCCTCATAGCTTAAATGGTAGAGCAATTGTAGTGCTATCAAGAGTTCCGGGTTTGATCCCTGGCTAGGACATTTTTTACCTAGTTGGTTCTATGCTTATCTAGCAATGTGATAATCACTCATTAAATAGACAAAATATTAGTTTAGAAGTAGTAGTAAGTGAAGTTTAGGAGGAAAAAATATTATTTTAAAAATCACAACTTTAAAAGCTTTATAATTGAGAGAGAGAAAAAAAGGGAGGGGGGAGGGAGATACCAGAGGGAGCATCATCATTTATATACAGCTGAATATCAAACAATCATTGATTTTTTTTTTTTTTTTTTTTTTTTTTTTTTTTTTGACATACTGTATGAATCAGACTTAAGCAGTGTTTGTTGATAAATATTGTGATATATATCATGATATATATCCAATATTTATTTGCAAAATATTTTTGATATTTTTAATTTATTTTCAAAATATCAAGGTGTTTGATACTTTCGATATTTTCCCAAACTTGATAGTTATTTTCAAAATATCAAGATGTTTAGTATTTTCTACATTTTATATTTATATTTAAAATATCACTCTGCAAGATATTTTTGGTCTAAACAAGTTTAAATAAAATTTTCTACTGTTACTGACTGTGTCGTAATGCAGATACAGAATTTTTTTTCTGGCAGCAACTTTTTTAGCCTTGTGTCTGAAATTTTTATTTTTAAATATTGAATTAATATGTGGGAAATAATTCGGAACAGCCATTGAAATATAAACTGTCTAATTTAAATATTTAGTTACATACAGTTTTATAACAAAATGATCTTTGCTGGCTTTAATTCAGTTGAAATTAAATTGTACAACATGTTAGAGAATACAAAATAAGACAATTTTTTTTATGTCAATTTTTTTTTAATTCAAAAAATAAATGATTTTGTATTTAAAATTTTGTTTTATAATTATCTGACTTTTTTACATTTCAAACTGAATTCTATAGTTAGTTTTTTATAACTGTATAAAACAAATTCTTTCTGTTTTCAATTAGTTGATTTTCAATTTTGTTCTAATTGAGGGAAAAAAAAGGGGGGGGGGAGAAAAAGAAAAATGAATTTTCAGAATAATGTTTGGTTAAGTTTTCATTTAAGTGCAATATATTTTAGTTAGTAATTTATATTACGCTTGAAAATCTTTATTATCAACAATAACTTGACTATTTTGAAAATATAGGATATATATCGAAAATATCTGATATAAATCAAAATATCGGGTATTCTTGATATTTTCAAAAATATCATGATATTTATGACATCCTGAACTTAAGCGATTGCAATACAAAGCCTGCAATTGATTTAAAATAGAAACAAAATGTAGAAAACAGTAAAACATAGAAAATTATACATATATATATATTCCCCATATTTCAATGTGGTAATTTTGTATTAAATTCAATGGTTCATGTATCGTTTTACAATTAATGGTATTATATATATACTAGATTTCCCTTGGGGTCCACAAAAAGTGTTTTACACACAAACAGAAAAAATAGAAAATAAAATACAGTCGTTAAACCTCGTTAGCATGAACATGCTTAACATGAATTACTTTTAACATGAATTGTTTTCACAGTCCTCCATAAAAACAAATATAAAGAATTGATACTGATAACATGAACAAAATTTTGATTACCCTTGAGGTTCATGTTAATGAGGTTCGACTGTAGTTTATCTTAAATAATTTGAAAAGAACTAATAAAAATAAAAAAAAAAGGCATGTAAGTAAAGATTTTGCAACAAAATAAATTCTCTATTCATGAGGCCTTTTGACAAAGATCGGATAAAATAAACAAATATGGGATAACTTAAGATATATGGTGATCATTGTAATTTACAATGGTGTTTACAAACCCTGTGGGTTTCATATCCATAAAATGTTAATACAGTAATATCATACATCATTACACAACAATCAATATAACTAAAAAACAAAGAGACAGCTTTTAAAAAGAAACACAACAGAAAAAGCACAGCAGAAAGAAGTTAAAAAGAATGAAAGATGCAATATTTATCTTTCAAGTCATTATTTAGATTGATATTAATTACATTATTTTATGCAGAATCTTTACAATAAAACAAAATCAACTGAAAAGAGACAAATATTTTGAGAGGAAAGAAGGATTTAAAAGAATTTAATTTTTAAGAAGCAAATAGGCATTGCGAACTAAGAAAATTTTTCTTCTCCTATAATAAACAATGAATCTAATTACTAAATAAAAGGCTATTTATAGCATACATGTATTAATTTTGTTATGTATTTATCAATTATTTACCTGAATACTCCAGGTTTAAAGCCATTATTTTGATCATCAGTATGATATCGTCTAAAAAATAAATAAAAAATAAATATGAAAAACAAAGAACATTTGAAAAAAGACATTTGAAGAAAAGAAATGTCAAAACATACATAGTTCCTGATAGCAAAATTTCTTTTTTGTTGGCATTGATTCTAGAACGGTCCATTTTTTCAGGACAATCTTTCATATGATGGTCTCCAAGGCAGTTGAAACATGTATACAGCGAAGGCCTAAATTTCAATAGAAAAAGATTAATAATGTAACTATAAATGTTTGCAATGACATATTATTTTGTTTGAACATTAACAAAAAGACAGCAGTCTTTCATTGATATATAAATGAAAGATTTGATATAAACTAAAAATAATGCATATAATCAAGACAATATTATGTCTGAATCATTTACACACACAAACTAAGAGATGAAATAAACATATCTGAAGTAAAAGATCATAGCTAGTGGATTTTTTAAATAACATTTATAATATTTCATACTAAAAAATCTTTCAAAAATGGTTTTATTTTAGTCAAACCTAACAGCTGAAAATGTTTAATTTTTATTGGTAAAAAGCAAAATTTATTCTTGGAAGGAGTTGTTCCCAGTCAGGTTAAAAATTCACATTTCTCTAAACCATCAAATAAAAATGGATTTAAAAATTCTAACTTAAACCACTTGGATTTTTTATTTTGCATGCATGTAAAATTTAAAAATAGCCATCAAGTAAATAAATCGAAAGAGATTGAATTTGAACAAAGCATAATTTTTTTAAATATAAATTAAACAAAAAATATTAATTTTATCTTTAATTCACTTGGTACTTCAATATTATATAATAAGCAGCAGAATAAATACTCATTCAAATGATTGCAGTTTTAATATGAAAAAAATTAAGATAATCTTCCCCATAATAAAAAATATTTTGTCAAAAGTCCTTTTTTTCCTGTACTGAATTTTATAAACATTTTAAAGACAGATCTGGAAAGTTCTCAAGGGGGGGGGGGGGGATTTTAGATATTTGGGAACTCTAGTCTGATGTGTGGGTCGGGGCTCATTTTTTTCGATGCAGGTCATGTTACTTCTTTTTTTTGTCGTGGATCAGATTTCGGTCCAGTTGGCTTCTATTTTTTGCTGATGATCGGGTTAATTTCTACTTATTGCTGTTGGTCCTGTTTGGGTTCATTTGACTACTACATTTTGCTGTTGGTCAGATTGACTTTTACTTTTTAGCTGCACTTAGTGTGTTTGGAACAGATTAACATATATTACTTCGAGTTTGGGTCTGTTTCGGATTGCGTTTTCACTCTTGCAAGAAAATTTCGGGCTGACCCAATTTTGATCATTTTGAGTCCTTTGATAAAATATATGCTTTTTTCTGTGATCAATTACAAAATTGGTGTTTTTCTGCAGCCCTTTAACGGAAGTTGCTTTTCTCTGTTATTCTTTGAATAAATTTGCATTTCTTTCGCAAGTAAATAAAAATAAATCTTAAAGAAAATCACTGTACACATTTAGAACAAATTTTATTGAAAATAGGACATTTACTATACCAAACAAAAAGATTGAATTTGGATAATTTTTATAAATGGGCCAAAATTACTGGTGAGTTTGGAAGATCAGGAAGAAGTTGAATCATTTTGTTCTACATAAAGTAAGATAAAAAATTAAAAATCTGAGCCTCATGTGCATTTGGGACCTGTCTTTGTCTATCCAGAACAAAAGTTGTATACCTCTATGTGTGATAGAATTTCTTAGCCATTATCAATGAACAGTAAAAACACACAGATATACATATGAAAACTTAAAAACAGGATATATCCTATTGTTAATTCATATTCTACTAGGCTCCAAATATAAGAAATGTTACTTCTTTCTATAACTTTCTCCCAATTTAAGCCTGAAAAAATTATCTAACTTTACAAATAACACAAAAAAGAGTGACTTTCTCACAGCTTCAAATAAATTCATAAGATATTAGAAATTGCAAATTAATTACTTAATATGAATCATGCGTATTTTTTGGTGCTTGGAATAAAATAATTAGACAAGTTTAAAAATAAATAAAAACAAGCATACTTCACATCTTCAGTTTTTCCCTCAATTTCTTCGTCTTTACAATTTAAAGTATCTTCATAAAAGGAAGAATAACTGGATTGAATTAAGGACAATGAAAAAAATAAAAATTATATTACACATACTAGCAACCTTTCCCTGCTATATTGGCTTGGTTTCAGCAAATGAATTGCGAATTGAACAAAATATACTTAGTGGATAATTTATAATAAAATGTGATAAAGAAAAACATGTAATATACCAAAACCATTAATGAAAAATTAACAATGCAAGTCCATTGGGTAGAACTTTTTAAAAAGACTAACCATTCATAATCAGGTTCACCTGATTATAGAACTTTCATCCATAAATACATAACAAAGCAATGAAGAACAAAATATGTAGCATTTTAAAATTTTCTTTGAAAATTTATCTAATTAACAATGCTAGTTTCATCAGAATCCCCTCAATAGAAAAAAAAAAAAAATAATAATAATAGTAATACCGCATTTACTCGTGTATAATGCACACTTAAAAAAAAAAAAAAAAATTAAGACATAAGGCATAGGTGAGCGATGGAATAATTTTTACAGCTTGAAGTAATCACATGATATACATATGAATTAAGAAATGCATTCAAAGAAGACATTAAAAGTAGAAAAATAATACTTAATAGAAGTATTGCTGCATCTTTATTCCACTCCTTGCACTTTTTTTTATAGAAAAACGCTGATAACATTATTTAAACACTAATTAGCAATTTTCATTGCTGTCACGCACTCCTATTCCATGTCATTTACTCTCTACCCGAAGTCTAAAAATGTAATTTTGTCTAGTTTTCTGGCCTATCGTAATGTTTTTTTCGACATTCTTTATTTAAATTCCTTTGGCCATTCATTTATTTACATATCAAATTTATGGTGCGCATTATATACGAGATTTAAAAAATCATAATTTTTCCTTCTAAAGTAAGGGTGTGCGGTATACATGAGTAAATATGGTACTTAATAGTTTTATCCACTGATTAAAGAACTATACCATATAATTCAATAACTATGCAATATAGAAAAAAATGCATTAAATACTAAAATCTCTTTATGAAACATTAGCTAAATGTGCAAGTCCCATCAAAATCCATTCAGCAGAACCAAAGTTATAAACAGTCAGAATGATTTTTGCATTTTATGTATACAGTGTAGATAGTTAAGCATATCTTTCACCCCCCAATCGTGAAAGAAATGATTATAGAACATTGACATGATTATAGAACTTTCAAGGATGTTGTGGAGGGCATATGTCATATACTTTCTGGATTTTTTAAGAAATTCTGGATACTTTCCATAGCTATAGTATATAAATTCTTTAATTTCTAGTGTGCACCTTCCACTTATAGCATTTATCCTGTAGTTTTTAACAACTAAATCATTGAAAACTTTACCATATAACTCTATAACTAAACAATGTAGAATATGTTAAATACTGAAATAATTCCTGATATATTACCTATCAAGCTGATTAACTCCCATCAAAATCTGTTGAATAGAACTTGAAATAAAAAGTAACCTTTCATAATTAGGTTCATCCAATTTTAGAATTTTTTCCCATAGCTAAGGAAGGCAAAATGATGTGTTTTACATCAAAACATTTTAAAAACAAATTACTTAACAGAGTTAAAAGTACAAAAATTAGTTATTGGAAACTGAGTTATAATCAATCAGAATGAAATATAAATTTGTGTTATATATATATATATATACACACACATATGTTAAGAAAATCTTGAATATCTCAGAGGGAAAGACGATGATATGACAAAATGAAAATGATGATATGCATGAAGTCAATGGATAATATGAAATTATTTATCACAGCTGAAAAGACGAACTTCCCATATTTCGTGGCCGAGAAAACTCTGGCAGAAGGAAATGAAAAATTGAAGTTTCTCCAGACATGACAACTGGTGGAGTTTTAAGAGTTTATTAATACCAAAAAATCCAAAGTTACTCCATATATTATTGTGACCGGATACTAATGAGTTCGCCACTTGTATAATCTTGAATGATAAAAGTAGCTCTGAAACTCAGCATCTTGGAATCAAATGGCGAATCAAAACATTTAAATTAATTACTGCACTTGCTGGGAGATATTTGGCAGTGGAGAGGACAGAGGAAGTCTGGATTCCAAGCTCGCGTCAGTGCGTTTTAAGCAGCAAAAAATAATGGAACATTACAATCCTAATGCCGAGTGCCAATGAATGGCGTCAAGATTTGGAGAAAAGTCTGAAACCAATCACGTTATTGGCTAGAAATTAGGGTATCATGCCAGAACTATTTTCAAGACGCAAAAGCTTCTCTAATTGAAAAGGAGTGCATGGACCAAAAGATTGAAAAGGATTATGGGACGGCAAACTATATTTAATAAAATATCAAAAATAAAACTTCTGAAAGAATATTTTTTATTCTAAAAAGGAGAAATGAAATAATACAATAGATTAATAGTTCTAAATAAAAAACTGATATTTTAATAATACAATTAAGTTTCTTAGATAACACTGAATTAAGGAACAGGGAATTTAGATGGTAATTAAAATTTAGAACATTATTGACATATAAGTAAAAGTAGATTTTTATAAGAATTTGGAACAAAATTGAAAGAGGAAAATGGTGAAATTTTTTTATTGTTACATATATATATACATATAAATAATAGATGATGAGATTTTCTATAATTAGATTCATTGCACAGCTTTCCCTTCAGAAAAACAACATAGAAACACTAAAAACATTGAAGTCAAGGCTATCTTTTACAATTTAAATTACAAAAATGAATGGAGGATATTCATAAATTGATTCAATCAAAATAATAGACTTTTTCAAAATTTTACAGTTTGTCTTGTAACACAAAATATTCAGTCATAAAGTACACAAAATTTGAAGTGTCTGACTTATAATACAGTTTTTGTGTACAGACTTTATGGCAGACAGACAGAGGTAAATGGGGTTTTGTCGAATGACCAAAACCCTAAACAAGAATAGAAAATTAATTTTAAGTAATTTTTTAACACACAAAATTTTGCATAAACTAATCAATATATAGATTCACAAAATAAATAATAGCACAAAATTAATTCATTTTTATATTTTATAAAACACCAAAAGGATACGCAGGTACTTTCTGTGCACTTTTCATAATAGATGATTCATCATAGTCTTTATCAATGCGAAATGATTGATCATTTCCTTCAAATTCCTACAGGAATAAGGATAAAAAAGCATTACTTAAAAACTAATTAATAGTAAGACATTTTATAATCACAAGAAAGTATATATTTTCCAGAGGTTCCAGTTCATCAAAATTGAAAATTAAAAGATTGCTTTTGAGGGAGAACTATATTAATATACATATTATTTTTAAAAACAGATTTTAATTATTAAGATAAGAACAGAAAAAAACAATCATAAACTTAATTTGTTTTAGGATTATTCTCCGATAAGTGGGTAATTTCTGCCCCTTAGAGTTATTTGCTGTTTTTTGTCATTCATCTATTTTTTTAGCATAAAATGTATTTTGTAATGTTTTTCTACAATTTCAAACAGTATTTTCAAGAAAAGAACTGTAAATTTTGCTGTAATATTATTTTGAATATTCAATTTGTCACTTCTGTCCCGTGTCCCTCACCTCATGTACTAATCTTCTGAAACAATTTCAAATGCAATGATGAACTATTTTTAACAATTTTACCACCCAAAATAAAAATTTATACTGCAAAGTATATAATAAAGTATTTTTATTGTAAATTAAAAATAGTTTTATATTTATTCTGAGAAAGAGAAACTCTGTCCCCTAGTTTCTATGTCACTACTGTCCTCTTGTATAAAACTGCTAAAGTGACTTCCAGGTGGCCTGATAAAATTTGGTGAATAGGTGCATTTAGTAGAAGGAGCCATCTTAATTGCCCAGAAAAACACATGGCACAATTCTAAGGACTTCAAAAATAGTTACAAGCTACAAAATGGATGGAAAGACTGTATATTACTGTGCATATGTTTATTACTTCTCACTACTGTCCCCTACTTAAACTGTTCTTGTTATTGTTTTTATTTATTTATTGTTTTGTCATCATATAACATACTTTTGCTTTGTACAAAATATCATATTGCAGTCTTTCTAAGCCTAACTTACTATGTAAACAGAAACAATTTCCTTAATTTTGCCACTATTGTCCCTGTCACTTCTGTCTCCTTTCAAATTATTTATTTGAGGACTGAATCTCCGAAGCAGATATTAATGCCATAGATGGCTTGAAGCCAAGAATACAGTGATACCATCTATTCCAAATCTATTAAAATTGCATCAGCTTACTTGTAATAAGTTTGAATTTGTTAAATTTCACCCGCATTATTTAACCTGTTTCACATGTGACACACATGAAAAATGTCAACATTACGGTTCAGAATCATCATTTGTAGACTTATCTCCCTATTTCAAGTATATGCCCAATGATTATAAAGATATTGAAGTATCAACTCCTAAATCTGAAAGTGAACACATTTGTGTAGGAATTCGGGTTGCAGTTGTGTATGATGAAAATTGGTTTCATGGTGAGTTTTAAATTTTTATTTAGAATTAAATTGTTATTTTGAATTTTTATCAACATATTTTATTTTTTCATATTACTTATTACAATATTTGTCTTTAACAGGTTTAATTGAAGAAATAAATAATGACATCCTTAAAATAAACTTTATGTTGAGGAATGGAATCCAATTCTATTGGCCAAATACACCAGATATCCAGGATGTTCCAAAGAATGAAATTTTGTGTGCTACTGATATTTCCCTCAACCAGTTAATTCAAGAAATTTTACTATAGACAAATTATATGATATAAATTTTAAAATGAGCAGTATTTCTTGTACTTAAACACTTTTTTGTAACTAAAACTTTTGTCCAAATAAATTTACTTATTATCTTATTGTTGGTTATTTTTTTCTAAAAAAAATATTAAAATAGTAAAAAAAAAAAAAAAAAAAAAAAAAAAAAATAGATGTTAAATAATTTATAATTGTTATAATGTTCAAAACCGAAAAGTTTTGAAAGTATGTCACTCCTGTCCCCATATTATAAAAACTTAAATATTCTGATTTATCACAGATGATATATTAAACATTATATTTTTTACGGTACTACTCTGTTATCCCATCGACTGATTTCACCAAATTATACAAATCGCCAAACTAATAGCCAAATTATACATATTGACGTAATTTTAATTTTAAATAATGAAAAAACAAATAATTAATAGAATATTAATAAAAATACAAAAAAAAAGTCGAAATAAAAATCACTTAATGACATTTTAAACACATGTATTGAATTTAATGTCAATGAATTAACATTCACGATCATCCATTATTGGCATTTAATTTTATAATTTGGCAACAGTATTTTGGTCGACGGTATAACAGAGTAGTACCTTTTTTACTATAAACAGATGCACTTTAATAAAATACACATATTTTTCGAATAAATTTTATTAAAATACTAATTTATAAGGTAAACAACAATCTTGGGGATAGTAGTGACATTGATTACCAAATTAATTTATAAAATAATTTTTTTTTAATTATATAGGGCTTAAAGTGTATGCTGGAATGTTGCATATTACTCTGTAACACATGCTGTATCTAGTTATTAAAAAATTTTGGCTAAAATTTAATTTTTAATTTTCAGTAAATCAATGAGCGAAATTACCCACTTATTGGAGAGTCATCCTTTAATACAATTATGTATAGAAGCCCTGAAATTTGCTTTTATAAAAAACTAGTACACCGAACCCGGGGTTCCCGGGTCACAGAGTAAAGGTGAAAAACTTTTTAAAAAATTAAAATTGAAAAGTCTAATAAATTTTTCCTACGTAATATGCTTTTTAAACTGCCAACTAATTCCAAACAGCAATTTTATATGAAAAATATTAATTATGTTATCATATAAAGCTTTGAAAATTATCGGTACTTCCATATTAGACGCAAGATAGAATTTATTAGCCAAAGATCTTGCCAAAGAATAAAATTGCATTATTTCAGTTTATAAAATCAACTAAGAAAATATGATACACAGATATTCTTTAAAATACATTTTTGTAAAGATTAATTGATGTATTTTTTGTAAATTAAGTTTGCAACGAACTAAAAGTTATTAAATTGATAGGTAAAAACGAAATAAAACCAACAACATTCACTGGGTTTTATAGCCGACGATATTTTGACATAACACGTTTTTAATTGCTATTTTTTTCGATTGCTATGAAAAAATGGCAACTAAAATATACAGTGATCTGATCTGTTATTTTTCACGTAGAAAAGAGATAAATGGGGGTGAAGTATGCAATTAAAACGGTTTCATGGGCGTTGTTATTCCAATTTAAGTCTCTTATTCGGGCCAAACAAAATAATCTCTAAGAACAGAGACTGAATCCTTTAACATCATTTTTTCTCTAAATGAAAAAAAAAATAATAATTATATTTTAGCATTCTAAAATAGCATTTCATTGTATTATGAATTAAAACTGTATCGCTAAAAGTTTTCCTTTTTTGCGAAAGCACGTGGTTGTGCTTGATGCAATGCAGCAAATTTTAGAGATGATTTTTTAGCGTCACCTGCAGCCACCAAACTGAATCTCTATTCATCTTTTTTTTTTTTTTTTTTTTTTTTTTTTTTTTTTATTCTATGGATATTTTTCTTTTTTTTTCCCCACACAAATGCGATACTTAAGTTGCCACTATTAGAGAAAATGAACTAAAAACTATAAAAAAATTAATATCTCAAAAACAAATTGAGATACAGTTTTCTAACAAACTGCATTTAAACGTGCATATTTTTCTGCATACGATGGTATAAATGTCGAAAACGTGCTATGTCTAGAAGTTTAAAATTTTACAATAGCGAAAATTGCAAAATTAAAATTTCATCGAAAAGTGTTGCCATTCAAAACATGACGTATGCGTTACGCACAGATACGTTTGGCCTTTATTATATAGATTGTCTTTCTTGCAACACCAGTTTCTTTTTACACATTTTTTATTAATTTGTTTCTTGTTCATAAAGAGGAAATTTTGCAATCAATTGTTTACTCACATTCTGTTGTTCTACAGCCAGTTTTAAGTTATGTAGAGTTGTTCATACCTGATGACAATTCAATATTTTAAAAACTTAATATTATCAATTTATTTCATTTAAATTTTGAAAAACAATTAGGATTTTAAATAATTTTAAAGTACAATTAAAAATATATATATATTACCACATGACTGAACAACAAACACTTCTTTGCTAGAATAGAGCAAAGTAGCAACATTATCACAATTTGTAATTGATTGCCTACACTCAGCCAGTGTTCTTTCTTTCCATCCTCGATATTTTTGGATTGCATAATAATTAGGTTAATGAATTACAAATGTATTAAAGACTAAATAGAAATTTTTTTTTAAAATCTACAACATACTACGTTGATAACGTATTTAAATGTAGATGATAACTGTTTTATGGAAAATGTAATGTTAGTCATAACTGTTAGATTCAGAGGTGGGAAATTTTTATAAATCTTAACAGTCAAGTATTTATTTTAAAAAGGCAGTAAAATGCAATGTATAGTTAAAATCCGTTATGATAAAACTTACTAAACTATAAAAATAGTTGATTAAATGCTATTATTACAATCATTTTCACATGTATTTTTTTCTTTTTCTCTAAAATTAAGAAATATATACAAAAGAGGAAAGTTTAATATAGAATAGAAATTAATACCAGTTTGTATAAAGAATAATAGGTTAACAGTAGTTTAAATAAATAAATAAGCATATTACACTAATTTAAATAAAGAATTACACTATGTAGAGATAGATGTAGTTTCAATTGTCAAAGATAAAATTGAAAAAAATTTCAAAACAATTATACATTTCCAATACAGTAATATAATTATTGAGCTCTTCTAATGATATTTCAGTAAATATTTTTGGAATTATTCACCAATAATATTGTTGAAAGCAGTATTTGCTTAAGATCAACTGCACATGCATTATTGTCTCTCTTTTTTTGGATGCATGGTCACCCAGGGCCGTGTGAAAGGGATGGTGAAGGGGGTGGTCGCCCTGGCTGCAGAAATTTACGGGGTACCAAATTTATACTATAAACACCATTTTTGGCCTGTTATAGGAAAAAGTTGGGTGGGGGATGGGGTGCCAAATTAAAACTTTGCCCCAGGCACAGTTTTTTCTTTGTATGCTGGTCACCATTCACACACTCTCTCAGGATTTTTTGAAATTTTTTTATAAAGTGAAGGGGGCATTAATCAGGAAGAGCAGATTAACAGAATTTTATGGTACATATGCGAGTTGTGGTTTTGGGTTTCCAAAATCACTCATGCCTGGTAACAAAAAAAGAGTATTAGCTGTTTCCACAAAAAAACCAACCTTACAAGTGTATTTGCTGAATATAGCTTTTATACAATCTGGCTTGGGAATATTTTGAGAGGAGAGGAAAATCTCATTAGCTCTGATATGGATAAGACTTCCCAGTTGAGCTCTGTGATCTTGGTAGCCAAAAAGCTGGTTAATGTCTGGTATTTGCTTGAAATTCTCCTTAATTTTAAAATGTAAATATTTCATATAATCTAGATTTATTAAACTGTTATTTATCATAAACCCTAGATGTTTTCATCTAACACACACGCATATATATGGGTGATTCTCTCCAAATAGGCTAAAATAAGAGTTATGAGTAAGTGATGAATTTTAACAAAACACCCCTTTATTTTTTTTACCTTTATCTGAATTGAGATTAGTCTTAGTGTTCCTTAACTTTATCCAAATACTTATACAGAGTTTCCCCCAAAGGGTTTCAGGGGGGCGCTCCGCCCCTCCTGCCCTTTAGTTTAAAAAATAACGCCCTTCTTGCCCCTCATCCAAAAACTAGCGCCCCTCTTGTCATTTATTGAAAAAAATAGCGCCCTTCTTGCCCCACATTTGAAAAAACTCAGCCATCGAGCGATGATCTGAACACACCATAGCGTGTAAATTATGCAAAAAAATCGGCGACGGTACGCCAAAAAATAGCCTCATATGGGTCCCGTGGAACGGGTAATTTCGTCAAAAAATGGCAAGTTTCGTTAAAAATTGCGAAATAATGACTAATTTTTGACAAAATTCACAAAAATGGCTAATTTCGTCAAAAAATTTCACAAAATGGCAAATTCCCTCAAAAGATCATGGAAAAACGACAAATTTCTTCCAAAAATCACGATAAAACAGAAAATTTTGTCAAATGAGTCGCAAAGAAACGGCAACTTTCGTCAAAAAATAGCGATAAAGCAGCAGATTTCGCCAAAAGATTTGCGAAAAAACGACAAAAATTGCAGTAAAACGGAAAATTCTGTAAAAAGTTCCGTTTTTTCGCAATAATTGTCGTTTTTACGCGATTGTTTAGCAAAATATGCCGTTTTTGCGATCATTTAACAAAAACTGCTATTTTTGCGATCTTTTGGTAAAATTTGCCATTTTTTTCGTGAATTTTTTCACAAAATTTGACGTTTTTTCTGTGATTTTTCCCAAAATATGCCATTATTTGCGATCGTTTAACAAAATCTGCTGTTTTTTTGCGTCTTTTAACTAAATTGGCCGTTTTTTTGTGATCTTTTAACATTATTTGCCTTTTTTTCATGATCTTTTAACAAAATTTACCTTTTTTTTCCCAACTTTTTGATGAAATTTCTGTTTTTTCAACGACATTTTGAACCGCTAGATTCTAGATTCAACTCTATAAAAGTGCCCTTAAAAATGTAAAAAGTGCATTTTTCAGAACAGTAGTGCGCTGCCCTTTTTTAAACCTGGGGAAAACTCTGCTTATAAATCAGTAATAATTAAAATTGTTTAATATTTACCTGCATTCAGTAGAGGCTGATGAGTAAGTGTTGAGGTGCTAAGCCTTCCTCATCACCCCCTTATCAGATTCCACTGAGTGCACGTAAATAGTCAAGAAATATAATTATTATTGATTTATAAGTATTTAGATATAGTTAAGATCCACTAAACCTAATCTCAATTCAGATAATGGCAAAAAAGTAAATGGCTATTTTGTTAAAATTCGTCACTCCCTCATAACTCTTGTTTTGGCCTATTGGGAGAGAATCACCCATATGCATATATAATGCTGCCATCCGACTAACCATAAAATACTTGGAAGAAAAAAAAATGACAAATTTTGGCTATGGCAGTAATTTAAAAAAGTTTTTATTTTAATGACATACATTTAATAAAAAGTGACTTTTCATAAATTAATGGCAGGATTACTTCATTAATTTTATCATATTTTTTATATTTTGTAATTTACACTGCAAACAGGTGAATTTACCTCAAACAGGCAAATAATAAAAATTTGTTTTTCAATATTTTGGGGGTATTCTGTATAAACATGTAGAATTACCTGTTCATCATTAACATGTGACTGATGACATACAACAAATTCTTCTCCTTCATCAAGCAAATCTTTCAAAAATTTTTCAATTTTTACCTTATATTTCCTAAAAAATGAATTTAACATATATTAAGTATATATACGCAATTAATATTTATACAAATCTCAAAACATATACAAATATACAGCTGAAAAAAAAAAAAAAAAAAATACAGTACAGATGAATGTTTTAATTTCTAAACTTAAAATATATTTGGTACTTCTAGGTTATCCCGTCGACCAAAAAATTATCGCCAAAATATAAGATTAAATGCCAATAATGGATGATCGTGAATGTCAAATTGAATGACATTAAATGCGATTAACGTGTTTAAAATGTCATTAAGTGATTTTTATTTCGACTTTTTATTAATATTTTTATTAATATTCTACTAATTATTTGTTTTTCCGTTATTTAAAATAAAAACTATGTCAACACGTATAATTTGGTTATTAGTTTGGCGATTTGTATAATGTGGCGAAATTGGTCGACGGGATAACCTAGAAGTACCAAATATTTTTTACAACTATTTTATTAACAACAGAAATGTTAACCATTTAAAAATAATAAAAAATTGAGAACTTAATCAACAAAATTTAACACCATTCATCTGTATTTTATTGAAAAAAAAAGAAAAAAAATAAATAAATAAATAAAAAATAAAGAAATTTCAAAACATGCATGATTTTCCAAAAAATACAGCAATTTGTTACAAAGTTATTTTTTCATTAGCAGAGCAACAGATAAAATATATGCAAGTGCACTAATTTACTTTAAATGTTAATAAAAGAAGGATTTTCTATCACGGTATAATATTTTTATTACACATGCTTATAAGCCTTGAAAGTATCAATCCTAACTTACTAATTTCTTAAAACTGGCTTTTATTTGAAGAATTATATTACTTTAAATAAAGCTTCAACTGCAGTGAAATCTGCAGGCTAGTGAACGGATATATCTGGTCACAGCAGTGGGAAGGTTAAATTTTGAACCATACTAGAAAACTGAATAGACAGCAAGGACAAAACAGAAGTTTGTTTGGTTCAAGTTTGTTTTTTAGAAAATTTTCATATGAATTCTTCAGTGTATATGCAGCACATCAGGTATACAATAACAGAAAATATGCCAGGCTATTTATTTTACCTTTAAAAAAAGAATTTGTGATAAACCTGTAGAAGAAAAACTATTCAAAATTGCAAATCTTAAATTATTAAAATACTTTTAGAGATTTTCACTTTTGCAAAAGCATAATGCCTATGTAATACTATTCAAAATAAATTGTTTAGATTGTTATATCTGATAAATTTGCACTAATATAAAAAAAAAAAAGAAAAAAAGTAAGAAAAACTTACCTTGCGAAAGATTCATTTTTAAATGACACACGCAAGACATAACTATTCCATGCACTTTCGTCAAGGGCTTTATTTTTTTCAAATTCTGTTCGGAAGTGCTCTAATCAATGTTAAGGGAAAGAAAGAATCCATTTTTAATTTAATACTGAATTAATAATGATTGATTAACAACACTAAATAGTTTTCAAACTCAAAAAGCAATTAAGTTTGCTGTTTTAGGTGCATTCATAATTATGGAAATACAAAGCACTTACAGTCATTGTTCAATCCGTTAGTCCGCATCTAACAGAGCAAAAACTACCCAATCAAATCATTTGAAATTTAAAATATAGAATTGTTCCATAATTTTTTCCAGTCATTTCAAATTTTATGAAAATTGGATGAATAATGATAATATTATAGGATAATGATCGGGCAAGTTTAATGACACGAACTCAAAAGTATTTTGTTATACAAGGCTAGAAGCGACTTTCATAAAAAACATTTTAGGAAACATATGAATTTTTTTTTGAAGAAAATGTAGGAATTTTAATTATACGTAAATACACCAACATTGTAAAAACTATAAATTAGGTAAACTATTTAAAGTTCATTCCTGACTATTTCAGAAATTTTTAGCACACTTCAGGATTAAAATACTGGTTTCAGGAGTTTAATGGCAGGGACAATCAAAAGTATTCTGTTATACAGGCCTAGAAGTGACTTTCTTCAAAAATATTATAGGAAATATAGGAATTTTATTTATAGGTAAATACACCAATACATGTTTTTAATACATTAATGTATGCATCAACACAGACATCAACATTGTATAAACTATTTAAAGTTCATTCCTGACTATTTCCGAAATTTTTAACACACTTCAGGATTAAAATACTGGTTTCAGGAGTTGAACACTTTTTGTTTTTTTTCCCCAAGCAATATTTAACATTTTTTACAATTATTATCTGAATGATCATCACTTGTAGAATTTGCATTTATCAAACAAACACAATTGAAATAAAGGTTATAAAGGATTTTTTTGTAATACATTTATATGAAATGAGTTTCTATAACAAAAACAATTCAAACTTCTAAAAAAAAAAAAAATTTGAAATTTTTAGAAAATTTTATGAAAAGTTACAGCAGAGAAGAGGGAGTGGGGAAACCTTTCCCTACATTAATTATACATTTTTCCAATGGCATTCCCAGGGTTTTTTTTTCTCTGTAATGTTTGATGGAATTTGCATTTTCCCTTCGATACTTAGGGGAAAATCCCACCTTTCTAGTGATCTTTTAAGGTAAAAGACTTTTTTTTTAAATTCTTTGATGAATTTTTTTTTTCACAATTTTTACAAAAAAATCCAATTTTTGTTTGCAATCTTTAGACGAAAATCGCATTTTTTTGTGATCTTTTGATGAAAATCATGTTTTTCTCACGATCTTTTGGTGAAAATCACCTTATTCGCCGGATCTTTTGACAATAAAAGCATTTTCTTGCAATCTATTGACGAAAATTGCGGGTACTTCACGATGGCTCAACAAAAATCGCATTTTTCTCGTAATTTTAAGTCGAAAAACGCACTTTCTCGAGATTTTTGAACAAAATTGCAATTTTTTCATGACTTTTTGATGAAACTTGCATTTTTCTCGCAATCTTTTGATGAAAACAGTATTTATTTGTGATCTTTAGATGAAAATCATGCTTTCTTTGTGATCTTTGGACGAAAACTGCGTTTTTCTCGCTATCTTTAGACAAGAAACGCAGACAGATAATTTAAGGGATATTCCTGACCTAAAACCTTCATACATTACTCAGACTTAGGATTAGCAGTGCCAGTTAGTGTTAACGTGTTTAAAAATTGTTTATATTTTTTTATCATTTATAATTTTCTTTATCATTTTCTGAATGCCAGAAATTATAGTTTAAGCAAAAATAAATTGAAAGTTCGGTAAAAAAAAAAACCAATAGTAGAAATAGTCTGTTTGGATAATTGGAAGTTCGGTTCACTGGAGTTCCAATAATAGGCGCTCTAATGTAATTCTACTCTCAGGGATCTATCCAGGGGAAAAACTGAGTCCGTTAACGAACTCTTCACAAAAATAAATTTTATGAAAACGGACTCTTCACAAAAATAAATTTTACGAAAACGGACTCTTCACAAAAATAAATTTTACGAAAATGGACTCTTCACAAAAATAAATTTTATAAAAACAGATGATGTATTACATAGTTTAATATATTCATATATCTAAAAAAATTAGTAATAAAAAATATATGTA
Source organism: Maratus speculifer (assembly GCA_964019185.1). Taxonomy (NCBI): domain Eukaryota; kingdom Metazoa; phylum Arthropoda; class Arachnida; order Araneae; family Salticidae; genus Maratus; species Maratus speculifer. The sequence goes on along the minus strand of OZ025295.1, from coordinate 304,877,285 downwards.
TATATTTTTGCAAAATACATCTTTTATAGGCTAGAATTAAATGAGTCAACTTACCTTGGTACTTTTTAGTGATCCACGTACCCGAAAAGTACCCTAGTGCTTTGTAAAATTACTTTTTTCACAAAAATGAAAGTAATTTTCACAAAAATAACAAATAAATTCACAAAAATAGGACCCTGGAAAAAAAATCTGGATAAACCCCTGACTCTTTATTTAATGATAGGCGTTTCATTATAAAGTAAAGTAAAATTTTTTATTAAAGAATCAGCTTTGTGAATTTGAAGTTCTTTTCATTAAAATAGAAACAAAACTGGCAACATTATCCCATACTCACTACCCACCCAAAGTCTAAAAATAGATTTTTCTCCTTTCTCACTCACTTCACGAAGTCTAAAAATAGATTCTTGCGTTTTTTTCTGGCCTGATGTAATATTTGTTTCCACTTTCATTACTGAAATTCATTTGACCATTCATTCATTTGCATGTTAAATTTAGTGTGCGTGTTATAGATGGGATAAAAAAAAAATACCCCATTTTTTTTTTATAAAGTAAGGGGTGCGCCTTATACACGAGTAAATACGGTATTCATGACAGCTATAGTTGTAACCCCATTCCTCTCAAGATAATAAAATCTGTAAATCTGAAATGAGAAGCCAAAATTTTTTCACAGAAAACAAATACTATATGGTGCAAGGATACAAAATCTTTGGAAAGAAACTTCGAAAATGCATTTAATTGTTTTATACCAAAATATTTTAATTTTTGGATCAGCACCAGACTTATATAAAACTAAAAACTTTCTGCACACATAATATTGGGTCAAAATTCTGTAAATTAGTTTAACATTTAATAAAATTACGCATTATAAATTTTGAACTTTACGCATTATATTATGAAATTTGCTTTTATTACACAATTCATGGATGTAATTTGCATTTTTTGCACGATTCATGGACGTAATTCACTATATTTATGCAATTCATGGACATACCGGGTGTCCTGAAAAGGACTGAACGATTTTAAAAATCAATAACATGCAAACTTTTACAGATATTTAAAAAATTCTTGCACGAGAATCATCTCAAAGGTCAAAAGTTTTTTTCCAGCGATTCTGGATTTTAGTTCGAATTACAAACAATAGATGGTGCTGAGAGCGCTAGGTGCGGTGTTGAGATGGATATTGACGTCACTTGGTACTGAAGCAAAATAAGGAATTTAAGGCTGTGGAGTGGGTCTCGTTTGACAATGTAATCTTGCTCTTAGCGCCCGATTTTAAACTTTTCTTTATTTGTTTTTATTGAACAACATACATTTGACCTGTGCACTCGACATGAAGCCCAATTTTGGACTCAGTCGGTATAATTTCAATGAAATGTGTTGTTGTCATGGAAATAATAAATCCTTTTATATAATAGTAGCGATTGGAAACTGGAAATGAATTTAACGAGCAGCATACCAGTTTTGCAGACGATTTTACATTTAAGAAAGCCGTATTTTCTCGGATTAAATTACTTTTTATCATCTAATTTAAAGAATACTTTGTGCATCATATTTTAAAATAAAGTGAAACGATTTAGTAGTTTTTTTTTTTTTTTTTTTTTGTCAAAAATTAATCAATTTTGCTATTTTAAAAAAATTGTTATATTCTAAGAAATGCTAGTTTGTTTTAAAGAAGTTCTTTAGTAGAGTTTTATGTATGTTGTAAAAAAAATTGCGGAAATGGTTTATTCTTTAGAACAAAGAATATTCATAGTATAAACATTGAAAATTTGGTGCAATAACTGATGCACTCTTTTGTAAAAATACCCAAATACAAAATTTATTACGATTATGTATATTAAATTCATGGTAATAGGGAAATAATACTACCTCCACCTTAAATGAGCCATAATCATCATGACAACCTAGAATCATCACCTATCATTGGATGTCATTGAATTAGTCACGCAGAATAGGTTTTAATAGAATGAAGAAAACATTTATTAATATCCTTTTAAGCTTTGATTCGCTTTTCATAAAACTTTAAATGAGTAACGAAAATTCTGCAACGAGTATATATATTCCAGCTTATAATTCAAAGCATTCTGTTGGGTAGTTTTTGCGTTATTATGTGCGGACAGATAAGAGAACATTCCAGATGACGAATATAGGAGCTACATATATAATTATCCTCACAGAACATAATGTAATGGCATAGTTCTGAGTGTCTGTGTAAATGAATCTTGAATTATGCATTGTTTGTTTACAATACCCAACACGGCATAATAAATCTTATTAACATACATCACTTACAGACCAATTCAATTATTTCAACGCAAGTTAGAGTTTGGAAAGACAGATAGGCAGACGGCTAACTAAAAAGAAATCATAAACATTTTTAACTATGTTGGAAAGCGTTAAAAACACATGTTAAGTTGAAATTTGACATTTAGCAATTTATTTAATAGATGGAAGCATATTTGAACTCTTTTGTATAGCCCTGTATTTTTCCTACTATCTTTAAATACATGCCATTTTTCTAGCTAAAATCTATTTAAAACCGAAATATGCTTTAAAATAAAACCGAAATATGCTTTAAACTAATGAAATCACACTTCCAGAGATTACCATCCAGAGCCGGCTATTAATCCAATTTTTGAGTGCCTCTGTATATCATTTCATTTCTATTCTTTAAACATATCGTAACATACTTAAAGCTGTTCAACGTAAAAAATGCATAACTCATTTATAAACCACCTTTAATATATTTACTTACACACTTACAAGGAAGGTTTCCATTGGGGGCATACTCAGAATTTTTTGAAAAAAATACGAATTAAACTACTCATGTAGGTAATAAAGGATCAGTGAAAATTAGCGGCTGAATTACATTATTAGATATGTAAAAAAATAAAATAGTTTGGAATAATTGGCGTGAAAAGCTGAAAGCGATGCGGGATTTGGCGAGCAGTGCATTTCCTCGCCAAAAGCAGACGATTTTAACGAATCTGAAAATTGATTTTAATTGACTTCACTGTTAAAAATCTGCAGCATTTACTGCAACGTCACTCCACTACTTTTATAGAATATCTCTCTTCTGACCAATGAGAATGCTCCATAGCACGGTGAATTGACTGTGTCATACACTTAAAAATCTACTGCATTTTGTTGCTACGCTTCCACCGCTTGTATATAATATCTCTATTCCAACCAATGAGAAAGCTCCATTTCACGGCCAAGTAACCGTTTTCTATACAAGCAAGGGAGTGCGTTGCAAAAAAATGCAGCAGATTTGTAACAGTGTATTTTTCAATTTGGAACAATTTTAATCAATTTAAATTGTGTTTTAAATGATAAAATATATTAATTTCATTTTGTTATAAGTACATATAAACGTATATGACAAAATTACACTTAAAGTAAAGTAAAAATGCAAAACTAAAATTACTTAAACTAAACTTATTTAAATAAATTGAACATAGAATGTTTTTTCTTTAAAAAGTATTCAAAGCGTAAAAGCGTATTTTTCAAAATTTCGTTTTTTCGCCAACCGGAGATAAATCGCCAAATAAACGAAATTTTTATTATATTTTTACGGACGTTATAAGGAGGTTCCGCCGAAATTTTTTTTATAAACATATATAACTATATGAGAAGATCATTTTGTAATTTTTTCAGATTTTTCTGAGAATGCCCGTATGGAGACCTTCCTTGTTAGTAAGGAGTGCGAATTCTTTTGTGTAGCCCTGTATATGATTTGCACCAATTATATACACAGCGTAACATGCAAAAATGTAGTGAAACTTTAAAAAAATCATGTCAAAACTTAAAACTTCAAGGAATTATCGTTAGCATACAGCATTTTTGATGCAGCATGGTTTCCGAAATCTTTTGTGTGTCCCTGTAAATATTTCATATTTTCTATTACACAGTAAGAAATTCGTAGTAAACCTAAGTAACTTATAACATTTTTATTATATGGTAACAAAATTAAAATATGCCGCAAAGTATGTTCCCTTCTATACCGTTATGTTACATAATTATTTTGTGTGGCCCTGTAAATGATTAATAACTATTCTTTGTGCAGCATATTCTACATCATTTGTATTTCAATTTAATTCATAAATGCATGTTACTTTCATTATGCTCGGACGGGTGTAATATCATCAAAAAGCTTTTGAAACTTTTTCCCCGTCGGCCATAATGTAACGGAATACTTTTGACTGTCCCTGTATTGGAAATACACATCCGATATTCATAAAATTTGAAATAACTGGATAAAATTCTTCAATAAATATGTATTTAAAATTTCAAACGATTCGACAGAGTAATTTTTGCTCTGTTATATGCGGACAGACAGACGGACGGACGCACCAGAGACGAGTATAGGTGATATGCATTTATATAATTACTAATGTATCTAAAAAACAGCTAAATTTAAAAGCGCATGCCGAAATTGAAAACGCATTTCCAGCAGTTATTACTTAAAGACAGTACAGTAACCGGTTTCTTTTTGTGTGCCCCTGAAAATGAACGTTAAATGCTATAAATACCAAATACTCTATTCTATCATAATCATCTTATACTGAAATTTAGTGATTTATTAGGATGAGCGAAGCGAATTCTCTACTAGGCCACTCAAGTTACATTTTGTCGTACGCTTTATAAAAAATCTATTCAGTATTTTGACTTGAAATTAAAGATAAGAATAAATTATGATATGTAGTTTTGCAGAATGTTATTTTTTTTTTACAGAATAACCTTTAAAAAATATTATTTTAATAATTAATTTATTCTACATGTTTTTCTATTATGGACGCATTTTTGCAAATAAAAAATTGAATGCGTTTCTTTTTATTTTCAGAATGAAAATAAACCATGGGGTTAGTAATTATAGATAGAATCATGATTAATTAATTAAATAAAATATATTTTCATTATTCCGTCAAAATCGTTTGCAAATAAAAAATTGAACCTGTATCTTTTTATTTTAAGAAGGAAAATAAACCATGGGATTAGTAATTATAGATACAATCATGATTAATATATTAAATAAAATATATTTTCATTATTCTGCCAAAATTATTTACGCAGTTTATACTTACGGATTTTAAAAGAATTACATTATGATTTATTTATTTAGGTATTTACTTTGGTAAAGTGGCAACAAAAAGAATCGTAAACAAGTAACATTAATTCTTATATTTGGTATTTAAAGTGGATATTTTGTTAAATTTGGTAAGTTTCTTAAGTCTGGTATTCGAAATGAAAGATTAAAGAATAATTTAAGAATATTTTAATTGATTGAAAAATAATTTAATTCAACCAAATTAAATATATTAACTACGTTTATAAATAATTTCTGGGATGTATTAGTAATTTAAAAATGTCGAGAAAAAGAACACTTATTGGCCAGAACGAACGCCGTTACTGGCCCTTGGAAAATGTAAAAACATCTTTAAAACTTTTAGCTAAAAATTAAAAAAAAAAAAAAATATTTTGTAAAATTCTGCTTCGAAAATATTTTTATTTATACTTGCCTTATATCATAAATAAAAAATTCCGAGGAAATTCTTAGTTATTTGGCTGAATTTACATTTCTGAAATTTAAATGCGCCAAAACATGAGATAACGTTTTTGCTTAATAAAGATGCAAAAATAATATAAAAAAGTAATGTTCCTTTCAAATACTTATCTTATGAAATAATGCTTCGCGAATCCAAACAAAGCACGGCTTTTGCTAGTATCAGTTTCAATACATTTGAAATAGTGTATTTCATTAATATACACTGCAAGTGATTTTCCCCCATAGACTATGATGTGATGCAATCTTTTGGGTGTACCTGTAAATTAACTGTTAATCCCACATACTTAAAATACAATGAAGGACATAACTAGGTGACATAAAAAAGGTTTAAAAGATACCCAGATAAATAAATAGATAAATAAGATATCCTGTTCTCAAAAGTACTTACATTCTTGGAATTTAAAAATAAATAAATAAATAAATAAATAAATAAATAAATAAAAGTCGGTAATTCGAACGCTGTTTTTTCACGCATTTCGATTTCAAAGGAGTCGTACCCATGAAAATAATATTTTTCTCTATTATTGCGCTGACGCCAGCAAAATCAAAATTATATGGATTGCATTCAAAATCGGACGGTAAAAGCAAAAGTTCATTTTTTATAAGATCCACTCCATAGCTTTAACCTCCTTATTTTGCTTCAGTGCCAAGTGACGTCAATATCCGTCTCAATACAGCACCTAGCGCTCTCAGCGCCATCTATTGTTTGTAATTCGAACTAAAATCCAGAATCGCAGGAAAAAAACTTTTGACATTTTAGATGACTCTCGTGCAAGAATTTTTTAAATATCTGTAAAAGTTTGCAAGTTATTGATTTTTAAAATCGTTCAGTCCTTTTCGGGACACCCGGTATATTTTTTAGCTTTCTGTCAACGTAATTTGCGTTTTTTGAGCAATTTCCAGACATAATTAGCTTTTTATGCGATTTATGATTGTAATTTGCATTTTTTATGCAATTCATGAACGTAATTCACATTTTTAAAGCTATTCATGGACATAATTTGCATTTTTTGAGTGATATATCGACGAAATTTGCTTTTTTTGAATGATTTATGAATGTAATTCATGATTTTTATGTGATTCATGAACGTAACTCGTGTTTCTTATGCGATTTATGGAAGCAAATTCGCTTATTTTTATGCAATTTATGGACGTATTTTGCATTTTTTTTAAAAAAGCTTTTTGAAGGATTTATGAACATAATTTGTGTTTTTTTATGCGATTCAAGAATGTAATTTGCGTTTTGTATGTTATTTCATTGACATAATTTACGTTTTTTGAGCGAATTATAGATGTAATTTATGTTTTTAGTGTTGCCTTTAGACAACATTCGTGTTTTTTAAGCGCCTTTCAACGAAATTCATGCGGCGTCCTTTGTCAAGATTTTCATTTTTTACATGATTCTTGGTGAAAATTAACATTTTTTTTTTAAACGCTATTCTTTGTTGAAATTCTAGGTCTTTTGCCAAAATCTGCGTTAACAGTAAATAATTCATACATAAAATCGAGGGTATATTTTTATTTTTTGGTACTAAAAAAAGTTTCAAAAATAAAAATGATTTCTTTTCTAAAATTTTCTGCAAAGTTCATAAAACTTTCTGCACATGGCATGCGTCTATACAGGGTTCCCAACAAAACACGAATGGTAAATTCCCTGACTTTCCATGATTTAATCTCGAAAAATTCCATGACTTTTCCTGACCAAATGTCAAAAAATTCCCTGAACAAGCAGGTATACAATGAAATTTGCTACTTATTTCCAGAATTCTTTGTCAAAACTAGTGATTTTTTTCTGCAATTGTTTTTCAAATTTCTAATTTTTTCCCCCCTGATTATTTGATGAATTTCGTGATTTTTTTTCGAAGATTATTTGATGAATTTTGTATCATTTTACAATTTACTCTTCCAGAATTTTCCATGACTTTTCAGAAAATATTTGTAAATTCCCTGACTTTTCATACATATTTTGAAATTTCCCGGACTTTCCATGACGCTGGGAACCCTGCTATATTATACAACTCTGATCAGCACTATTATGATGCAACTACAAGTTTCAGACTTAACAGCAAAATAGAACATTTCTTAGTTTGTAAACTTTAGAAACTAAGCTCACAACTACATAACAAACATTCAAAGTAGCCTGAAACATAGGGATAGAAATCAGTAACATAATTTTTCCAGCATTTTGATCTATTTTAATTTTAAAACCACCACAACAAAAAGATTTCTCTTTAATTTCCTTTTTTAAATAAAGGTACATGACTAATTCAGGTTTAGCCAGACTTAGTAACCAAAAAAGCTTGATTAATACATAAATATGTGTATAAATTAAAATATGATGGAATCAATATAAAACTAAAAAGGTCAAAATTTATCGCTATATCTGAACTGAAGATTTCATTGCTTACATTTGTAAATTATGTGAGGATTTGAGGGCATCTGCTGTATTCTGAATGTGTGTATGGATGGGTTGAAACATTTTCATATTTTTGTGTGAGTACATGTGTGTAAGTTTAGATCAAGGCGAGTAACAGAAGCCTTGCTGTGCTTAACATTTTACACCATTCGGTTCTTTTTTTTTTCTTATACATTCTTTTACAATAGTGGTTCAATCAATGTCATTCTTTTTTAACTCCAGCATTTGCTATAAATTAATTATTGCAAAAGTAGAATTAGAAAATAAGATTTTAGTAATTTATTTTTTTTATTTGCAGGAATTTATTATATGTGCTATGCTTATTTAATATAAAAGAATGAATATTTTGATTACTAAAAGAAAATTATGACATTGCAAGTTAGATTAGCTTTAAAAATCATTTTTGAATGAAATCCTTTTCATGTTAAGTTAAATAAAAACAAAGCTTTTTACAAACTCACTGTATTAAAACTTTTTACAACAATCATAAATGAAATTTAGAAACAATTATTCAAAGCTTTTTCTTTTTGTGTGTGTAATTTATGTAATTCAAATACCTGTAGAAATTTTTAAAATTATTTTCATCTTAGATTTTAGTACTTTTTATGTAATTAAACTAGGGATGCACCGAATATTCGGTATTTGGCCATGCTACCGAATATTCGGTTAGGCCGAATATCAAACTATTCGGTTTTGCCGAATATCCAAATATTTGGCTGAATCCAATACTTAATAAAACCTTTTAAAACACATTTTTAAAAACTTTTCACAATTTCTACTTTTAACTATATTTAAAATAATTAGAATTTCATATTTAAATAAAATAGAATGTTTTTACATTATTTATTTGTAGTTTGTAAGTACAGCTTAAGGACATTATCTTGAGAAGGATAAAACTGGTGATTTATTAGGATTCGCCTTAGGAATTAATGATGTGCAAATGCATGTTCATAAATTTTGTCTAGGAAATAATCTGTTTCTTGCTTTTCCCAATGAAAGTCCTTAAACAAGAAAGAAAAACTTTTGAGAATAGTAATAGCTATCAAGGCAATTTTTGTTCATGAAATTATAATAATAATCAACTTAGGGAGTCATAAATACATTGTATTTCATTCCACTCTAAGTCGAACATGTTTTTGTTTGTTGCATTAACAACAAATAAGATACCATAACTATATTTTCTACTAACATGTTTTGATTTCTGTAAAATATGATATGATGGGAAGGGTGGAAAATGTCATCATTCATAAGAAAAAAACTATGAGCTAGATAATCCTTTATTAAGAATTAATACTTTTAAGCTTTGAAACATAAAAAGTATTTGGAAAGCTGAATATTCGTATTCGGCCGAATAGTTACTATTCGGCTGGTCGAATATTCGGTATTTGGCCCAACAATTACTATTAAGCTAGCCGAATACTTGGTATATGGTTCACTTGTTGGCCGAATATTCCGCATTCGGCCAAAATCACTATTCGGTGTATCCCTAAATTAAACATTTAGATAATTTCTGAATTTTAAATGATAGGACTTTAAATTGATATTATTAGTTTTTATTCCTACTTTTAAAATATTTCTTTGTATTTTTTTGACAAACACATATTAATACTCCATAAAAAATTGTGTTTAATATTCAAATGTAAATACCAATTCAAATGTTAGACTTTAATTCAAAGTACAAAATAATTTGTGCTTTGGATAACACAAACATCAAAAACAATATCCATTGGATAACATCAAATAACAAAATCCATTTGTTTACTTGATCAAGCATTTAGCTTCTCTCTAGATGAAGATAGTAAACAGAAAAAGGATACTTTCTTTCATTTCAGCTGTAGTATCATCAGCACACTTAGGAATTTTATCCGGGCTAAAACCGTTTGACACTGTTACATCTCTCATCCTAGAAACATGCAAAAACAATGATATTAAGCACTGGAAAAATTAAACAGGATAACAATAAATCTGTTTTTATTTTTTTTAAGCATACCCGAACTAGCCAATTTTTGAAAACGACACAGTATAAAATGACGAAAGATCAATATTTTACAACATAGAAAATATATTTTTTATAAGAATCAAGAACAGGGTAGCAAAAAATTCACCTAACTCCAAAAAACCCTGGATTTTTTTTTAGGGTAAAACCCACTCAAAAAAAAAAAAAAAAAAAACACATTAAAGCGGGTTTTTTAGTCTATGATATTATTAATTAATATTCAGCAGCTTTTATAGTAGTTTTTTAACCTTTGTATTTAAAGAGTTACACTATCCTATCAAAACAGATTGTGAGATTATGAATGCAGCATTTACATTTATTAGCCTTGAAATATAATAATTTTTCTGCCTCGTATATATATTCCGAAAAAAAATGTGGGATGAATTTTTGAGTCCTATCATTTCATTTACAAATGTTTTCATGTTATAACTAGTTTAAAACTCTTTTAATTTGTAGACAAGAATTGAAAAGTAATAAGATTATTTGAGAGGTCATGATCGACATCGATTACTGAGCTTTACTTAAATTTCCAATCAAACAAAAATATCATAAACATATTGTAAATAATCAATTAAAAATTAAAAAGAAAATAGTAAATATTAGAAAAAAATACATACGTGAAAATTTAGACATTCAAGTAAATAAACAAATATTTCAATTTCATAACAACCAGGGTTAAAAAAACAATTAGAAAAAAAGCATCTAAAAACCGATTGTACAAGATTTTTCGACGATATTATTGGCTATAAGATGCAGGCACATGCGCATTCAGATTATAGCTATTGCCAAAAGGAGTTTGTGCTAACCAGGGCCTGTTCAACTCAACTTCTTGCCAGAACAAGCAAATTCTAAATTCTCATTGGTCAATTTGCTTGATTACGTGTACAACGCTCTTGCGAAAATTTTGCATTTGCAAAAGTCAAGCTGAATCTTATCTTATTTTATGGAAATTCATAAATAGTGTGCAATTTGTTTTTGTTCAGATAATTATAATAAACAGAGATGGCTTTGAATTTATATTCCGCTAATTGACATTTTGAGTGTTTCTAGTATTTTGAAAAACTAAATAAAAACACGTGTTACAGTCAGAGAAAAGTTTCGCCCAATGGTGTCATTGACATTGTAACCTCGGTGTATCCGCGTTTCCTCATTTGTTGTTTCTGGAACAAGGAATTTTGGTTAAGTAACTACAACTACTGCAATTGAGGTTTCGAACAGATGTACGTTGTTTGACCCTGATTTTGTGTCTTGACCCGTTTTCTTTTAATTTTTTTCCGACAAAGCATTTTATTCACCCCCCATAAAACTTATTCAGTGTCTTATTCTATACTGTATAGTCGACAGCCACAATGGCGTTGACTCGCGTTCCATCACCTCCTCCTACACCACAATCTGAATCAACTCAATCAGTTGCTGAAAGCTGGTGTTATACTCAAGTAAAGGTAATCAAATTTTCGTTTATGTGGACTATAAACAATTTCAGCTACAGTCGAGAAGAAATGGGTGAAGTTTTAAAAAGTTCGACATTTTCAGCTGGTAGTAATGATAAATTGAAATGGTGTTTACGAGTTAATCCCAAAGGCTTGGATGAAGAAAGTAAAGATTATTTATCATTGTACTTACTTTTAGTGTCATGTAATAAAACCGAAGTTCGAGCGAAATTTAAGTTTTCTATCCTAAATGCTCGTAAAGAAGAAACTAAAGCAATGGAGAGTCAAAGAGCATATAGATTTGTTCAAGGTAAAGATTGGGGATTCAAAAAATTCATTCGTAGAGATTTTCTATTAGATGAAGCTAATGGATTGCTCCCTGATGATAAATTGACTTTATATTGCGAAGTAAGTGTTGTGGCAGATTCTATAAACATATCTGGTCAAAATAGTGCTATTCAATTTAAAGTTCCTGAATGTCATCTTTCTGACGACTTTGGCCAGCTTTTTGAAAGCCAAAAATTCAGCGATGTCATTCTTAGTGTTAACGGCCGAGAATTTGCTGCTCATAAGGCAATTTTAGCAGCACGATCACCTGTGTTTTCTGCTATGTTTGAGCATGAAATGGAGGAGAAAAAGCAAAATAGAGTTGAAATAACCGATATGGATCATGAAGTTTTGAGAGAAATGTTGCATTACATTTATACTGGAAAAGTTTCAAATATTGAAAATATGCCAGAAGACCTTTTGGCCGCTGCTGATAAGTATGCTCTTGACCGCTTAAAAGTTATGTGCGAAGAACATATCTGCTCTAATTTATCTGTTGGCACTGCTGCCGAAGTTCTTATTCTTGCTGATATGCATAGTGCTGATCAATTAAAAGCACATGTTATTGATTTTATCAACATGCATGCTACCGATGTTATGGAAACTCCTGGTTGGCGAACAATGATTCAAACAAATCCACATCTTGTCGCTGAAGCTTTTCGAGCTTTGGCTACTCAGCAAATTCCACCTATCGGACCACCTAGAAAGCGAATGAAATTATAAATTCGCCCAGTGTCACATTTTCATTGTAAGCAACTTCAAAGACTATTTAAATGGTTTCATTTGATCAACTGCTTTCACTTTAGTGACTTCATGATAATTAGTCATTCTTTTTATTGGATATGAACCTTTTTGTCTAAAATTGAAGTAAAAGATCCTCATTGCTTTGCTTGTTTTGAGATGTTTGGAATTACGAAAACATTTATGGATAAAACGTCAGCAAAAAGTTAGTGTTAACTTTTATAATTATGAATGTTTCTTCGGGTTATCATGCACATCAAACTGGCCTATTAACTATATGCTAATGTGTCATTCATTAGAACTTCAAATTTATTGAAGTATTTTAACCATATGTGATAATTTATTTAAACAAGTATATAAAAACATGAAAGAATTGACCTCCGACCTTATTTTATTTCTCCTGTTTTTCAGAAAGTTACATTTTCTTATTATTTTTATTAGTTTATGTTAGTTCTTTCGCTTTTAAATGTTGTCTTTTAAAAATGACATATTTTTGGGACCTAATTTTTCTGACAATGAATCTAAACATAGTTTCATGTCAGTATTATATTCTGTTTCATACTATGTTTTGTATACTCTCTTATGTGTATATATTTTTTCATTTGATGAATATATATATATTTTTTTTCTGTCAAATTTATAACAGTAAGCAGATTTTTTCTCTCAACATATCACTATTCTTGAATTGGGCACCATGGGAAAAAATAAAAAAAAGTTAGGCAAACTGCACATGTATTTTTTTTGTACTGATTTTGGTTTGTTTTGTTAAGTTTTACTGTCATATGTTTATATAATGTATCAAAAAGGTTTTTAAATATTTGCATGTGTATATAGAAAAATTTCTTTCGGTTACATAAATTTATAAAATGGCTTATTTTTAAAATTGCATTTGAACCTTTCACTATAGGCTTTTTAAATTTTAAGTTTTTTCCATACTCTGGAGCAATGCACTATAAGAAAAAAAGATGGAACTTTTTTCTGATGTCAGTGTAAATAATCATATGCGTTAAGTTTTGTGTTGTGCTGTTTTGCATTGTGACTATGTATAAGTAAAGTAAAAAAGAAAAAAAATTGCTTAAAATCAAAATTTCTTTTTTGTTACTTCAAGGAAAGTGTACTTTTTGTATGAAGTTTATCATTTGGTGATAAACTGTGTTTTCTTAACTTTAATGTAATCAGTTTCTCACTGTGAATATTTATGTATATTAAAATTAATTTTAAATATTCTTACAATATCAACAAAAGCAACTTTGTCCTTCACCAGATTGTACACTAAATCTAATTAAATGATTGAGATTTAGAGATTTCGTCAAGGGTATTGTTATATGCTTTGATTTTTTAAAGAAACATTGTATGTCCGTAATTAGCTACAGTGTATGTCTGTTGCCTATATGTGCAGGGGTGCAGAAAATGTGTTTATTTCCAACATTTCCTCCAATCTATATGAAAATTTTACGATACATTATAGACTTGCAGAATTTCCTTATCACCATAGGTATAGAATTTCCCCCCCCCCCCCCAAATTTTCTCAATTTATGCACGAGTATATATGGCTGTTATTCTGAGATCTATTTTGTGCAGATCGCCATAAAGGTCTCTTTATTTGTGGTGTTTCTTTTAGGCAGTTATAATATACATTGGGGTCATTCCATGCCAAATCAACCAGTGACTCAACCTGATCCTTTCCGATTTCGATTAAACTCTCAGGAATCGTTAAGCCTGATGATATAAATGAGAATTTATGATCGTAATTTTTTTTTTTCGCTTCAAAATATCATATAGTTAATTAATTTTTGAAAAATCAGCCTTTTTTGGCTTGCTTACTTGTTTTTAATTTTGAATTTCTCAAGTTCTATCAAATGTAGAAAATTTTATGACCACTCATTTTAAAGAGAAGATTATAAGGTTTAATTTGATACATAACAAGACTATGCACAATTAAAAAATTTAAATTAAAAAAAATTTTTAGATAGTCATTTTTAAAAATTTGGAAAAAATTGTTTGTTGTAGTATTATAAACTTAAAAAAGTGACATTTTTAGAGTGGGATCATGAGTTATGAAATAAAAGCTAAAAATTATCATTAAAATGACAATTTAATTCTATTTTGTTATTTATTTATAATTTGCATGGTAATTTTTAGTTTTAATTTTATAACTCCCCATCCCATTGAGATCCCACTCTAAAAATTTCAGAATTTTAAGCTTATAATATTACAACAAACATATTTTTTTTTCAAAATTTTTAAATTTTAATTTTTTTAACTATGCATAGTCTACTTGCATATCAAATTAAACCTTATAAACTCCTCTTTAAAATGAGTGGTCATAAAATTTTCTATGTTTCATAGAACTTGAGAAATTCAAAATTGAAAATATTTATGCAAGTCAAAAAATGATTTTTCAAAATTTAAATAATTAATTGTATGAAAATTTAAGGTGATAAATAACCTGACAGTTTCATTGAAATCTGAAATGGTCAGGTTGAATATTGAATTTTTTGGTTGATTTCACATGGAATGACCCATTGATTGTTAAAATCTAAATCAATTCAATTGTATATTTTTCTGCAAAATTTTCTTAGGTCGCTGGTTCGGGCATATTCTGCACCTCTGTATATGTGTACCCTCTGCTTTTTATTTTGACTGCACTACCGGGAAAATTTTATACTAAACCAAAAGCTCGATTTTTTTTTTTTTTTTTTTTTTTTTTTTTTTTTAAATCATCTCTAAAGATTTGTTTAATCTAAATGGAACATTTTCTGTCCTTTTAGTGTTCATTTTTTAAAGAAAAAAGGCAAGTTTGGGGTTACTATCTGAGTATAAAATGAGAAAAAATTATGCTTTATTTAACAATAAAGATTTTAAAAAAAAAATTGTAAGGTAAAGTAAGTTATCTATTTATAAAGATTTTACAAGTTATAATAGAAAAAATATTTAAGCTGCAACTTATTTTAATCTCCTGATGCCTGATGCTTATCCTAAAGAAGTCAAGTTGTATAATTTTTGCAAGCTCTTGGCACCTGGATCTAGAAATACTGTGTCGTTGAGAAGTTTTTTAATATATATACAGTGAAACCTCCAAATAAGGGACACCTCTATTTAAGGGACAAAACTTCCGGTCCCAGTCCCTTGGTATAGGACCTGTAATGTATTTACCTCTCAATAAGGGACACTCGATTTAAGGGCATTTGAAACTGAGATTAAAAGGACTGGTTTTTGCATTTCAGATAATAAAGTAGTTTGTGGTGAAAATGAAAATACAGATTTTTGTGAACTTATCAAACAGTCATGTAGATGCAGAGACACATGACACAATTAATGAGCATTTGTTCACCCCACAATTCTGATTTGTATCAGAGCATTTATCCACATTGAAATTAATGCAGAAAATTATGAAGATGATTCTGAAAGTGGAGAATAAAAGAAAACTGTGAGATAAAAAAAAATACTGATGCTTTTAGACTTTTCTCAAATCCAAAAAAGACAACTTTTAAGACATGACTTTTAATTTATTTTTATTTGGATATGCTTGAAACTAGCAGATGCTGTTGTTCAGAAAACATGTAATCGAGCTGTTTTTTTTTTTTTTTTTTTTTTTTTTTTTTTTTTTTTTTTTTCAATTTTCTGCAAATGCAATAGATCTTTCAGAAAATATTATCAAAGTGGGTGTTCTGAACCGAATTTTCACGCAAAAGAAAAATAACTACTCAAGAAAGGGTAAATAACGTCTTTGTCACGTGATCAAAATCGCTTGTTATTCAATAGTTAATTTATTTATCAGAATATTGAAAACGCAGTTCAAGTAAAATCGCCATAGTCCAGCGTTCTACCTTTCCATTAAAAAATAAATTTGTATTCGCGACAAAATATTTTCTGCTTGAGCAGAGCAATTGGGAGATTTGCTGTCTTAAAATACGCAAAAAAGTTCAATACTTTTTTCTCTTTGTATACTGTTGGTAATGAACTAAAATTTATAAGTATGGTAATTGAACATTTGAAAGGTTTGTAGTGAAAAAATTGAAATTTGCAAAACAATCCCTTTTGAATGATTACTTCAATTAAAATTCTTTTAAATGTTTTTATACCGTTTGCATGTACACTATTTGCATAAAAAAATACCAATCAATAATTCTACAAATCATTTAATGATTTTGTAATCAATTGAATATTTTAATTAATTAATTCTGTTTTCTTCCTTTTGTGTCTGATTAACGTAATATATACACTTCGGATACATTTAAATTTCATCTTTAATGCTTTGCTATTTTTACATTCTTCTGAACGATAAATTAAAAATAATATAAAAAACTCCGAATAAGGGACACCTCTATTTAAGGGACAAAAGTTCCGGTCCCATAGATGTCCCTTATTTAGAGGTTTCACTGTATTATAAAATATAAGCAGGCTGCAACTTGGTGATTTTAACGTGGGCACTGTGCCTTTAAAAAATGACTATAAAAGAGTGTTAACTGTTATACACTGTCAAGTTAATATTTTGTATTATATATGGTTAGATTAAGACCCTCAGCAGTATACTGTACCATCAAATTGGCATGTTTTATAAACTGCTAGTTCCTTGTCATTTATAGAAACTAAAGTTATAAATCACTGCATCGTGTCATTATTGTTAAATAATGAACATGCTGCAGTGATATGGCATGCAGTAATGTACTATTTTAAGCAAAAAAATTAGGAAGGAGCTATGCATAAAAGAAATTATGGCTCTTTCAAAGTGCATAATTTTTCTCTGGCACTGAATAAAATATTTTGTAGATGAAACTGAAAAAGGGTACATTTAGTGTTCAATTTCAATAAATCAGATTTAAAAGAGGACTTTCTCACACACACCTGTTTTTCCTTAGACAGACTAGGTTCCAAGAACTAACAATTTAAAAAGCCAAGTGCTTAAAGGGCAAAACTGGGAAATTTCATTAGTGGTTTGTAATAGCAGTTTTATAAGTGGCCACTTTTCTGTTTAAAAGCAAACTTTCATTAAAATTTCTGTACCTTACATGACCTATTTTTCTAAAATTAAATAGCTCTCTAATAAATACAGTAGACTCCCTCAAATCCGCACAGCTTGGGACCAGAGGTTGTGCGGATTTTAGAATTTTGCGGATTTCTGGTCATTGCTTTGTTTACATTTTTTAAACAGTAATTTGAGTGCAATTAATAGTGCATTCAGGACTATAATGAATACTTACAATATAATAAAATGTTAAAATAAGTAATAAATTAAAATAATAAAAATTTAGATAATTTTCAAAATGATTAAAATATTAAAAGCAAAGATCAAGTTAATGATCAATAGTGTATGATTAAATATTCATTATAAAAATTAAATATATTTTTCCAAAATTATTCAACAAAACTTGCCTCATAAAAGTACATTACTAATTCACATCAAAATCATAAAATAAGGATTTTTTTTTAAAGTTTAGCCAGGCTTAGTAACCAAAAAATCTTGATTAATGCATAAATATATTTGGTAAGAAAATTGTGATTACCAGTGATATCAGCAATATCTTGATTTTTTTTTTTTTTAATTTTTCTTCCTTCATGAAGAAAAAAAAAAAAAAAAAAAAAAAAATGAATAGAGTATTATTGAGAAAATTAAAAATTAAAAAATATATGGAATTGATACAAAATTTACAAAATCACATTTTGTCCAAATATCCAATCTGAAAGTTTCATTGTTTACATCCATAAAGTATGTGCGGATTTTAGAGAGTTGCGGATTTCTGGTTTGCGGATTTGAGGGAGTCTACTGTATGTTTATATTAATATATTTCATTTGACAAAAATGGAATCAAATATAAGGGTACTTTTTGGTTAGACAGTGTCAGTGTTATATATATACACACATATGTATGTATATATACATATTTATTTTATAGATTAACTTTAACACTAGGGTCTGTCTTACCGAAAAGTATCAAGAAAAGTTTAGTTTTCTTGTATGACAAGTAGTCATTATCGCTGCACTTATATTAGATTCTTCCAAGGCAAAAGCATATTTCATATTTTGAATTTAGTTGATAGAAGTATGATGTAAATTTTTATCTCATAATAAATTTTTCATATTTTTATAAAAGGCGAGGAAAAAAACCATGGTCCTTGATCAATCCGGTTAATTGGACAATTCGAATAATTGGTGCTTTACTGTACTTTAAAATATTATGTTCACATTATGAAAGTTGAATCAATTACCTTGATTTTCTTGAATTGTTCAATGCAAAATTCAGCTTCACCTTTTCACGTTACTCAACATTTTAAACAACTACACGCATAACTTTTTCTTAACAGGCCAAAAAATGATGTTGATAGTATAAATTTGGCACCCCATTTCAGTGCCTGGGGTGACCACCCCCTTCGCCCTCCCCCTTTTCACACGGCGCTGTGTGTAAGTTGTTAAATTTGTAATGAAATTTTAAATATGTTTCAGTTTTAAGTAAGGAAGTTTTAATATTTTGTTTCCATCTCATTCTGTCCTTTTTTTCTCTCTGGAGTATAAATATTTGGATTAGAGGTTAAAGATGTCAATATTGAAATTGGTTTTTATCAATCTGTTAGGTACCTATTTGTTGAAATTTGATAACTTGAAAATATTTTTATATAATATTGCTGCTATTACTAAGTGTATTTGAAATTTTGCCTTTCCCTCTCCCCTTTTTTGATCAAACTGTGGGTCTTTAATTTAGCCTTGCATGAAAAGAGTACATAGTTATAACTCTTTAGTAGCTTTACCCAAGCTTGGTCAGTAGAAAATTTTATTATGCATAGATTGCCTTAATTTTGAATTATATTCTAATATACTTTTCAGTGGTTTAACTTTTGATGATTTTTCTAACTATTGGATGGCAACAGTATACTACTTTGTTTCATATAGAAAAGTTAAATCTGTTCATCTCTTCACTGAAAAAAAAAAGAAGAAAAAAAAAAAAAAAAATAGCAGTTGTTGAAAAAACTAACACAGTAGATTCTCTCAAATCCACACAGCTTGGGGCCAGAGATTGTGTGATTTTCTGGTCGTTGCTTTGTTTGCATTTTTTAAACAATCATTTTAATGTAATAATGCAGTCAAAATTATGATGAATGCTTACATTATAGTATTATATTAAAATAATGTAAAGTAATAAACTAAAATGATAAAAAGCAAGATATTTTTAAAAATGATAAAATTGTTAAAAGTAAATAATGCATGAATAAATAGGCAAAGGCATCATAAAGATGAGATAGATTTTCCTTGAATTATTCAGTGGAACTTTCATCATACCTTATTATTCTATTTAAAGGTAAAAAACATACCAATATTAGCAATGTCTTTGTGTCTCGGTGACTTTTATCAAAAATAAATTTATACTTCCTTTATGAAAAACCATGAGAATTACATGTTAAGCACACAGAATGATATAAAATTTAAAAAATCTAATTTTGCCCCTACATCTGAACTGAAAGTTTCTTTGTTAACTTTCAATAATGTGTGGATTTGAGAGATTTTACTGTATTTTTTAAAATCAAATGTAGGACATATTAAGCTTGGAAAAAGGAAAGATAAAACTATGTAAAAATGGGTTATGTTACTGTATAATGTTTGGGAATTGAAAACTAACTCATGATCTCCCTTCCCTGCTTCCTTGAATAACTAATTTAATCAGTTGCAGGCATGCTGATTTTTAATTCATAAAGATATGTTTGAAATTCATTTGCTGCTGTTACTCGTAATTCCACTCTTGTGCAATCTGCTTTTTGATATTTGTGATTGATTTCTAGAGAAGGGGGGGGGGGGAGTTCAGTTTGCTTATTGATATTTTAGTTTATGTTGAGATCTCATATGATGGGCTCTTTTAAAAATTACAAAAAGTCTTGTACAATCTTGGTAAATTGTTGAAATTTAAGTTATTTTTTAAGTACTTAAAGATTCATTGTAAAATCGATATTATTATATGAAAAATTTTGTACTTATGTGAAACTTTATATAAATATTAATAATGATTTTATCAAATTGAACTTTATGTATAATATGAGTGCATTCAGATTACTAAATTTAACTATGATTTGTGCAACATGACAAATTTTGGTTTCAACTAAAGTGAAAAATTGTCTTATATTAATGTGTGCATTTTGCAGAGAAATACTGATTACAGATTGTATATTGAGTTACATATTGTAAAAATCATTTTTAAAATTGTTTTCTTCTTTGATCTTCATACATTAAAGAATTAATTGAAATAAAAGCTTTTATATGTAATGCTTTTTATTTATTTTTAAGTATTTGTAGAATCCTTTTCTCTAAGATTGAATGAAATAACATTTTACAGGAGCGCATTAAGAATAATTAACTTGATGTTTTGCATGCTGTGAATACTCTTTCGACATTTGTCATTGTGTGCATCAAATACATGTTTGCTAACTTTAAAGGAAATCTTCACTCATATGAAAACTCCTGCTATAGAATGTTAATCCAATGGACAGGGTAATTTTGAATTTCTTGTTTAAATTTGAATATTTTTAAGCCATTCTTTTTTGCATAGGATGATTAAGCTTAATTTTTAGTACGATTGTTTTTTACTTTTCTGATTTTTGTTAGTTATATATATATATATAAAAATATAAAGGTACTGTCACTTTCAGAACAAGTTTTGAAACTGAAAGTACTTAAAGAAACAAAAAAAATCTGCAACCAAAATTGAAAAAGTAAAAAAAATAATCATACTAAAGATCGAGCTCAGCTATCCTATGCAAAAAGAATTGTTTAAAAATATTCAAATTTAAATGAGTAATTCAAAATTAACCTACCCATTGGTTTAACATTATGGAGTGGGAGTTTAAGTGAGTGAAGACTCCCCTTAACCCTTTCCGGCACACTGTGCCCGGTCTGGGATACCTAATTTTAATTCCAAACTTGCAAATGGCACCAATAATATTTTAGTAAAATTTTGCTTTTACATTAAAAGCTTAAATTAAGAAATTCAAAAAATCTGAAAAATTCGTTTGTGAATTCTGCTGTCAGTTGATAAATTCTCATTTTACTAACAGATTTTGCCCGTGCCGGAAAGGGTTAAGTAGGGATTGACCGAATAATCAAATTAGCATGTAAAACCAGGCATTCAGTTTTGTCCGAATACATTGCTGAATTTTATAAGTAATTTGTGATACGTAATAAACGAAGTACAGTAGACTCCCTCAAATCCGCAAAGCTTGCAACCAGAGGTTGTGCAGTTTTTAGAATTTTGCAGATTTCTGGTCATTGTTTTGTTTACATTTTTGAAACAGTAATTTGAGTGCAATTAATAATGCAATCGGAATTATAATGGATGTTTACAATATAATAAAATATTTAAAAAAAAGAAAAATTTAGATAAATATTAAAATGATTAAAGTAATAATAGCAAAAGTCAAGTCAATAATCAATAGTGTATGATTAAATATACATTATAAAGATTAAATGTATTTTTCCAAAATTATTCAACAAAATTTTCCTCATAAAAGTAAATTTCTAATTTACATTAAAATCATAAAATAAGGAAATTTTCTTTTCAAGTTTACCCAGGCTTAATAACCAAAAAATCTTGATTAATGCATAAATATATTTGGTAAGAAGATTGTGATTACCAGTTATCAGAAATATTTTGAATTTTTTCCAAAAAAAATTATTCTTCCTTCATGAAAAAAACATGAATAAAGTGTTAAGAAAATTACAAATTAAAAAATATATGGAACTGATACAAAACTAAAAAAAATCAAATTTTGTCCCAATATCTGAACTGAAAGTTTCATTGTTTACATTCATAAAATATGTGCGGATTTTAGTAGTTGCAGATTTCTGGTTTGCGGATTTGAGGGAGTCTACTGTACTACTATTTTAAAAAATATGATATCCAATGCTCATTTGATGCTATTTTAACATGTTTCAATAATAAGTAATTACAAATAGCAATGTATCTGCTTTTGTATATAATTAAAATTTAACATGGATAAATTACAGTATAAAAATCAGTTTTAAAGCATTATCTGATTGTCTTACTGGCCCCAAGGACCAGTAAACATGAAAGTTTACCAGTTCAGTTATAATCACTGATTCCCTATATAAAATTCTGTTGTGTCACTGAGTGGACCCCCCCCTCCCCTCCTTTTCCTACTAATGTATTAATAAAACATCCTTTGCAGTTACCCAAAATTTTCAGAGTAACGTAAAATTATAATTTGCAAAAAGTACTCAGTACATAAGTATAAAAAAAGTATAGTTTTAACAAAAATTATGTATTTTATTTCCGATCATTTATTTCAACTGACTGTAAGGATTAATATATATTTTTCAAATAAAGTTTTATTGTTTGGTTTGGTTTTCTCAGAGGTGAGAAAATTTACATTTACTTGCAGTGTTGAATTCAGACACTTTTCTCCTGGAGGGACTTCAGTGGCTCCAGGGGGGGGGGGGGAATTGCATTTTTTGACCATTGAAAACCCACAATCTCAAACTTTCCAGAGGGAACATTTCATTGCTCTGGGGGGGTTGTCTCCCACCCACTGAGTTCATCACTGTTTACCTGTAAGAGAGGCAGACGGACCACTAAATTTTTTTCAAATTAGTAGTCTGACTGAAATTTTAGGGGTCTTGGATTAGCAGACCACCAATGATTTTAAACGGTAATATTGTTATATATAAATAAATAGAAATATAATATTTGAACTGTGATAACCAATTTTAGTACTAATTCGTTATCCCTTCCACCAAAAAACTACGGTCAAGCTAAAAAATTAAATATCAATAATGTTATACTCATGTAACATTAAACTCGTATCACGTGTTTGTCACTCCATCAAGGGATTTTTTATATGAAGTTTTATTTGTATTCTTATTGTTTTATTAATTTATCTGTTTTTTCGTTATTTAAAATAAAAATTACATCAATTTAACCTCTTCATGACGAAGCCCTTTTATAGAATTTTTAATGTTTTGCCACTGGTTTTCAAAAACAGATATTTGTGCCTTATTAAATCGAGAAATTGCTTCAATTAAATAAGGCAAATTTTACTGTTGGGGGTAAATAGATTCTTAAGCCTTTTTGCTGGCCACTGGTGGTACGTGCCGGCATGAACGTGTTAATTTGATGAATAGTTGTATAATTTGGCGAAATTGGTCGATAAGATAACTAAGTAGTACCCTAATTCGGTCTTAACATTGGTTACTTCGGTAAGTTGCACTGAGCACGCTCTGTGTTGGAAAGGGAAAAGCTATTTCGATAAGATGTTTAGTGGTTTGTAAATAAGTTGCAGTTATCAGTAAGAAAAATTAAGAACTAAGTACCTTTTTATCTACAATGACCCTACATAAAAGGGGGGGGGGGGAACTATAATAAAACAGACTAAAGACATCGTTAAATTTCAATATTAAATTACTACAAAGCGTTTGCTTTTAATTTAATAAATGAATTTAAATCTATATAAAATTATGATAATTTATAAAGTTGTAATCCATAAAGTAAGTATAAAATAGAAATATTACTATTAAAATTAAAAACAAAGTATTTGACCAGATATTTCTTAGAATTTTGTACTGGGTACCTGGCAGA
This sequence comes from Maratus speculifer, assembly GCA_964019185.1. Lineage (NCBI taxonomy): Eukaryota > Metazoa > Arthropoda > Arachnida > Araneae > Salticidae > Maratus > Maratus speculifer. The sequence goes on along the minus strand of OZ025295.1, from coordinate 304,853,233 downwards.
AGCCCACATTCAGTGCATCCCAATTTATTTTGAGTATTGACTAGAGATAAAATAAGATGGATTGATGGATATGTGAGTATAAAGAAGTCATTATTTTTTTGTGTGTAATTAGGCAGGGTTCATACTCATCAGGGGAATATGGGATTCCTGGGAAAATCAGGGGATAATACAAAAAAATTCCCAAGCCTGAGAAAACCTGCCGAAATGACAGTCTATTCTGGGAAATTGGGGGCAATTGCTGCTGTTCGCATATTATATTATCATATGTAATATCAAAATGTCGTTAATTGTTAATATGGAAAAATTGTACATATTGGAAAATATGTCAGGGGATCTTTTCTTGGAAAATGAGTATGAACCCTGTTAGATTTACAGGTGTTCTTAAATCAAAAAGGACAATTTTATGACACATGCTTTAATTTATTTTTGTTCGGAAATGCATGAAACTAGCAGGTGTTATTATTCAGAAACTGTCTAATTGCACTCAATTTTCTGTTAAAAAAAAAAAAAAAAAAAAAAAAAAAATAGATTTTTCATAACAAGCCTTCAAAGTTGACACTTTTGAGCACATTTCTCGACGAAAGCAGGAGAAAAACGGGATCACGTGATCAAAATAGGCTAGAACTGGATAGGTAATTTAATGATCATCAAATGGAAAAATAAGTTTGATTCGAAATCGCTTCCATAGTCCGGCATTCCAATTTTATATCTTTCTGTTAAAAAATGAATTTGTAAATGTGTCAAAACGTTTTGGGCTTGCTGAGCGTATCAGTTAAGAACACCCTTAAGAATAAAAACGTAACTCAATTCAATTATTGAGAATTTAATTATTAAAAGTTATTTAAATATTAACGTGTCTCAAAAGTTATTAATTTTAAAGTATATTTAAAAAGTTAATGTATGCAAAAAATGTTTAAGTATTTTTTTTTGTGTGTGTATGACTTTGACTGAATAGTATTCAGGAAAATTCATGCTTCGGTCAATTTCTAATTTTTTTAAATGATGGTCAAATAATTTTCAAGAGTAACAATTTCAATTGCTGCAGTCATAGAAAAAAACTAAACATCATCAGTTAACTCTTCAAACAGGGCCCTCGCAAACACAATTTATTGGTGGGGGGAGAGAGCCTTAAATTGCCATGTCATAATTCAGTATTTGCCAACTCAGGGAAAAGCAAACATAAATAGTTCTCGGCGTTTGCCAACTAGTTTTATAATTTGACCAAGTTATCACAATTAGAAAATGTAATATAGTTTTTAAAGTAAAAAACTTAATAATATTTCTAATTATATTGCTAACTTTCGTCAAATCTATTAGAAAGTGTCTTATAGTTTTTTATTAAAGTTTTGATCTAATTTGCCAGTTTAGTTTGTAAATTTGGCAACTGTAACAGCACGTGCAAATGTTTGGGGGGGGGGTGGAGGCTCCCCTTGGCGAGGCCCCTGTCTACAAATTATTGTAATAGAAGCAAGTTATTGGCATCAAATGATTTGAAGTCTTTAAATGACGTATATAAAATTTGCCATAGAAACATTCCATAGCCCACTACAAACTGAAATGAATGGGAACCCGATAATGGATGTATGGTTTTCTCTAGATAGTGTAAGGAGGGTAATGCACCTTGTCTGTATTTTTTTTTTTTTTTTTTTTTTTTTTTTTTTTTAACCTGATGAAAATGATTGGTATTATCCCAACAGGGTCAGTTGCCATAAGTGTAATCTTGTTCATTTTAATTTATAAAAGTCTATAGGATTGTAAGACAGTTTCATTATTTATTCTACCTAATCTTATTTCGGGCCTGACTGACTTTCTATGGGAGTAAACAGGATTCTCACTAAAAAGTGCTAAATGGTTAAATTTAACCAAAAGTGATCACAATTCATGTTTTCAAACATTTAGGAAAGGGGTCTGGTTCGCCTTCCCCTCTCTGCTTCAGCATTCCCTTTACACATGTTTAAAATCATTACGGGAAGCAAAAAAATACTCATCTCAACCAATCTATCATTTTTTTCTGCTACTGTCCAATTAATATTATTTATCCATCATACATAGTATAATGCAAGCCTAGCAATTATTTTAACTCTTAAAAAAAAAAAAAAAAAAAAAAAAAAAAAAAAAAAGTTGACAGCTTGCACGTTTTAGACACTGGAGATTCCTAAAAAAAATTTTAGAAAAAAAAAATAATAATAATATTTTGCTATCCATCTGCCTGTGTGTCTATAAACACTATCTCCCGAACAAATCGAGATAACTTCAAATTTGGTGTGTACTTACTAAGTAATAATGGGAAGAAGCTTAATGAATATCTGGAACTATTTTTTTTTTTTTTTTTTTTGGGGGGGGGGGGGGAAGACTCTCAAAATACTCGTTCTTATAAAAAAAAATATCAATTTATTTTAAGGAGTGAATTTAAAAGACAATAAAAGAAAAAAAAAATCCCCTGTTGGCTTGACCTATAGGCGGATGTCGATTTCGAAGTTACGTGCTCATTTTGACAACAAAAAATAAAGTATGATTAGAGATAAACCCTGTTTAACAACTTTAGTTGGCCGCTTTTGAAAAACTTTTAATTTCATTTTTTTTTGTCCCACTTTGACAGCATTTTTAAAAATATATTCTGACTTTATGGAAAAATTGACCAATAAGGCACATTATATAGTTCCTAAACAAGAGAAACTGTTAGTTGAATGCATTTGAAAGTAAAATTGAATCTATAAATGAGTCATAAAAAAGCAATTTTTTATTTGAATACATCCTCAATTCTTCAATCTCGATCGAATCGGGAAATTTTGTTCGAATTGCCCACTTTCACAGTTTTTAAAAAATATATATATTCTATCTTAATCAAAAACCTGGACAATAAGGCACATTATACAGTTCCTAAATAAGGGAACCTGTGAATTGAAAGCGTTTGAAGGCAAAAATGAATTTGAAAATTAGTCCGAAAATAAGTAATTTGTTATTTGGATACTTCTTCAATTTTTCAATTACGATCGCTTGAGGAAACTCTGTTCACAATGCCATTTTGACGGCATTTTTTGAAATATATTCTGCCATTATCACAAAATTGACCAATACGCCCCAATATATAGTTCCTAAATAAGAGAACCTGTCAATTCGATCAGTTTGAGAGAAAAATGAATGAGAATATAAGCAATTTGGAATTGGGATTTTTTCTACAACTCCTATTATTGTTTAATTCACTTTTGATATAAGAATTGGTCTTGTGAAAAACTTGTCAGTATAAAAGTTGTAGATATTATTGAGAAGATGTATGATAAATTTAATCGGATTTGATATCTTAAGAATTGACAAAGATATGGATTTTTTCTTCTTCCACCCCCCCTTTTTGTTTTCGTTTTTATTTTATTTTATTACTTTTTTTTCCATAAGAGTTGTTCCTATCAAAAACTTGTCAATACAAAAGTTTTAGTTAATATTAAGAGCATTTATAAAAAAATTAATTGGACTTGATAGCTTGAGAATTGACAAAGTTATGAATTTTCAACTTCCGAAAACCCTATTTTTTGCGCCCCTTGAGCCTATTTTTAGGTGCTTTCGTAATTATGTAAATACGTAGCACCTATTGTCGCTCAGTCCGTCCGTCCGTCTGTCTGTCTGTCTGTCCGTCCACATATAACAACGCAAAAACTATCCAACCAAATCGTTTGAAATTTAAAATATATAATTATTACATAATTTTGTCGAGTCATTTCAAATTTTATGAAAATCGGATGGATAGATCAATTACAGGGACAATCAAAAGGATTCCGTTACATTACGTCAATGGGAAAAAAAGTTTCAAATGCATTTTAATCGTTTGAAATTTAAAACGTATATTTATTACATAATTTTGTCGTGTCATTTCAAATGTTATGAAAATCGGATGCATAGATCAGTTACAGGGACAATCAAAAGTATTCCGTTACATTACAATCAATGGGAAAAAAAGTTTCAAATGCATTTTAATCGTTTGAAATTTAAAACTTTTAATTATTACATAATTTTGTCGAGTCATTTCAAATGTTATGAAAATGGGATGCATAGATCAATTACAGGGACAATCAAAAGTATTCCGTTACATTACGATCAATGGGGAAAAAAATGTTTCAAATGCATTTAAGTGGTGTTACACTCATTTGAACATAATATAATTGACATGAATCTATGATGTATGTACTAAAATACACAATCTGGGATGCAGAGAATATTTATTATTAAATTACAGGGCCACACAAATGTATTCTACTAAATAATGTTATATGAGGAAACATTGTTTGAGGCGTGTTTTAATTATATGAATACTTCACATTTTATGAATAAGATATACGTTAATGAAGTATAATAAAAATTACTCCCTGCATATTTACAGGAACACAAAGATTTCGACCACTATAATGTATCCAAAATACGCTCTACTATATCAGCAAGATCTGAATATTTTAAAACTTATAGTACGAACGCACCTCATTTGCTACGATTCGCGTGCAATTTCCAACTTGTTAATTTTATCAAAAATCTGTTATGCAGAAACTTTTCGCCTATTTTATAGAAGTAATATAAACTTTAAACTGATTCGATATCTATTTTAATTTAGAAGTTATCGCGTTTTTTTCTGTTTTTTCAAAAAACCTCCCTACTTCCACCCCCTTGGTCCGATTTTGCCCATTAACGAACTTGACCGAAATTTTATGGATTTTACTTTATGTATTAGTTTGGAAGAGATCTGAGCAGAATTTAAGAAGTTATCGTGTCCATAAAAAGTGATACATATATATAGATAGATAGATAAAATCAGGGTGGCTTACAGATTCTGGAAATCAGGGAAAAATCAGGAAAGTTTATCAGTCTGGAAAAATCAGGGAACTTTATAAAAAATGCTCAAAAATCAGGGAAATTTTTCTCTATACGAAAATATTTCTGTTTTCACCTTACCAACAACATTGATTTGTTGCCAAACAGGCTATGTGTAAACCAATAATAAGATGTGATAAAGAGACATAAGGCCGTACTGCTGCCAAGCGATATCTGTCTGCATGAAAGTTAAATTGTCCCATAAACCCAAATTTTCAAAAGCTAGTTCATTCGTGATCTTTCGATGAAATTCATCAATTTTATCAATCTTTTGACAAAATTGGCACATTTTTCACAATTTCTTGACGAAATGTACACTTTTTCACAAGTTCTTGACATAATTTGCATGTTTTTCCCCCTTTTTTTTTCCACGAAATAGTGCGTTTTTTGTGATTTATTGACAAAGTTTTAGCATTTTATCTTTAGTCGAGATTTGCACATTTTTCATTATAGTAATATGAAATTTGCGTGTTTTCGCGATCTTTAGATGAAATTTGTGCATTTTTCATGATCTTTTGACTAAATTCTTGCTTTTATGCAAACTTCTTATGGTATTCGCATTTATTTACACAAGCCTCGAATGAGATTTGCATTTTTTATGCAATCTTTAAGACTAATTTCATGCTTTTTAACAATCTTTTGACTAAATTCGCACTTTTTTTTTGGTGAAACTTTGAAGATATGAACATTTTTTATAAGATCTTTTGACAAAATTTTATGTTTTTCTTGTGATTCTATGTCAAAATTCGCGTTATTTCAAATGATTCTTTGACGAAATTAGCAATTTTTTTATCTGATGCCTGTTTGAAGTAACTTTTGTTGCATATCTGTAATAATTAGGGACAAATCCTAAAACTTGGCACATCTGCTAACTAAATACTGTACAATTTTTATTTTTTTCCATCCAAAAGAGATATTTGCAAGCTGGATAAGTATGTTATACAAGAAAGCAGCCTGCGTTAATAAAATACCGTACATATTCTTTAATAATAAAAATCAGGGAAATCTGATATAGATAATCAGGGAATCAGGGAAAAATCAGGGAACTTTTTTTCATCATTTCTGTAGCCACCCTGAAAATAGAAGATAAACTTTTTTACTAATTGTAGTTTTGGGGTCTAGGCGTCGTGATCGGTGTAGATTTGCAAAAAATTTTCTGAAATTCCAACATGGGAGCGATAGCAATAGGTAGTATTTCATACGATATCTACCTAAGATATAAATTTTGTATAAAGAATGATATCGATCAGATAATTAGTTGTTGAAATATTTGTAATCATATTTTCTACACTCTTCGGTTTTTTTTATGGCCCTGTATTTCATTCAAATTTCAATTCAAATACATATTTTAATTGGAAATAAGAAGCTTAAATCATAATCTAAAATTTGAACGCTTTTGCTACATTAGTTTGACAGGGTTATTCAAAAGATATTCATTTTATTACATCATTATTATTCAAAAGATATTCATCTTTTTCAATTTATTGACGGTCCCCTATGGAGTTTCAAGGGGAAAAAATCTTCACAGAAATTTATGACCTGGCTATTATGTTTATGCACTTAGAGTTTCAGGATAATTCCTCATGTATTTTTCTATATATTTAACAAAATGTCAAAAATCGCAAGTGGCCGGTCATTTTTGACCATATTTGGTGTATTTAATATATCTAAAATACAGAGGTGGAAGAAAGAATCGCCTTTTCTACAGACATATTTTACTGCTAATGTTGATGAATAAGTTTACAGCTCACAAATAGTATGAAAGTATTTCATCAACTCATTTTCAAAATGTGTTGCCCAAGCAAGTACTGTTGTTGTTGAAAGAATATTTTCAATTTTTATTTTTATTCATTCTGATATAAGAAAAATCTTTCTCTGGAAATTTCCACAAAACTTTTATTTTGCTGTGCAACGTTAATTAATGCAGTAATTTTGTGCTTTGTTTAACTTTGAAATATATGTTTTTTAGAGGTTTTTTACTTTAATAAAATGTAAATTTATAGTTTTTTTTTTTTTTTTTAGTTAGGTTATTTATTATTGATTGATTAATTATAAATATTTTTAAGTTAAAAATTTTTCATTTTTTATTCATTAAAGTTTAAAGGTGAAAATTGAAATATACAATGTCATTCCAATTTTATTTTTCCACTCCTCCTCATTTTTTCAATTTTTTTTTGTCAATTTTTCCCTGTTTTTTTTTTCTTCTTTTTTCCACTGTCCTGGCAAAAATGCATTTTTACCGGCAAAAAGCCAACTCTGTATATAAGCATTGGTGAGTTTCTGGGTATGTCGAATTTAGGAAAACATTCGAATAAAAGAATACTCTGCTTCCCATAGCTTTAGAGGTTAATCGGGTCCTGACCCCCCACCTCCCACATACATACACACACACAAACACCCCATTTCATCAAAAAATCTTCCATACGCCCATATTAAAACTTCTACTAGGCCAAAAGTTCCTAGCTGCGCCACTGCACAAGGCTTGCTCCAAATTTTCAATTCCCCGGGCGAGGATTGTTCCTAAAAGCATATAGGTTGCTGCAAGGTGATTTTTGTGCGTAGCCTGAGGGGGACCGCATCTTTGCACTTTTGTATCGAACCTCGTTCTCCCTCTTTCAACACAGCAGCAAGCGGCCCTCTCCTCGGTGAGTTCCTGTCCTAATTTTGTAGGGCAAGGACGTTGGTGCTGGGGTGAAAACAGGGGGCTGCTCTTTGTGCTCTTTCAACTGAATCATGGTTGTAATTTTTTTTTCTTTTTCTTTTATAATAAAGTAGATAAAATACAAGTGGAGTAAAGCAACGGGTTAAAGCATGGGTGTCCCCTTTGAAATTAAACTAATATCGATTTTACTGGACTGGCATGAGTAACGGGAGGTTTGTATTTAACCCTTAACTGCTGTTAATGGTCTCACAGACTGCTGAGTCTTTTGAGTTTAACTCGTAATGGTTAAATTTTGTTTGGTTTGGAGCCCTATTACTATCTCTAAAGACTTTTGAATAGTTGAATTTTGTAATATAATAGTGCCAGTGGCGCAGCCAGAATTCGGTTCTAAGGGGGGTTTTGAGTTTCTGATAAAGGTTATTTGAATCGCCGGTTAATAGAATCAGTACTAATTAGAATATTTACTGTATAATACTTAAAGAGCGTCTGTGTGGCCGGAAATCATCATTTTTTTTTAGCATGAAGCATCTAAGAAAAGTAATTTAGTTCAAATAACCAATTTTTACTTAACTGATTCATGTAATATGCACTTTCACAATTTTAAGTAGAATTTTCGCCATTTAATTGAATCACTTTATTAAATGAAATCTGATTCAATAAAGTGGCGGATTCCGAAATGCGCCAAAACATTTAAATATTAAGTTTGGATTTCATTCATATAAGCAGCAATTATAGCGATCTTTCTCAGCTCTGGGAGGGGTTTTAACCCTAAAACCACCCCCTTAGCTGCGCCACTGAATAGTGCTCTATTATAAAGTTTAATACAAAAATAGTATTTTGAGCATTAATTTAACATTTTATTCATCTTGAGATTAAGCGGTCTGACATACCGCTCACAGTAGTTATACAACAATTTTTGTCATAGCAGTTAAGGGTTAAATCTCTTGCATGGTCGCTGGCTCTCTCACATGGTCTAGGGTTGGGCAAGATTTTGGAAATGATGTGCCAGTGGTCTACAAGCCTAATCCGCGTTTTTTAAAACCGAGACTATAAATTTTACAAATGAGGTAAAGATTTTATTTAACTTTGTCAAAATCTTCCCCTCTCTCCTATTCATGCAAGACAATTTTAAAACATATAGATGTAAAATGAAATAAAGAAATTTAATGATACAGTCCTCAATACCCACCTCCGTGTAAGACAAATTTTACATATGTATAAGCATAAAAAAAGGCAATATGGAAATGTAACAAATTTTAAATATTAAAAATTCAAAATGGACTTTCATCCGACTGTTTCAAAACAAAAGGGCGTGTTAGTTTTTATTCCAAATTTTTCCCTTGTGTTTAATGATGTTACACCACTAAAAAAGTTTCAAATTATGTTTTTTTTTTCTTTTTTTTTTCTTTTTTTTAAAATCATCAGATGCAAAGAAAATTTAGCTATTAAAATTCACATCCAGGAAGGGGCAATGGCCCTTCTGTATTCCATTGTCGACATCCATGATTATCTATAATTAATTACTTAGTCTTCTGATTTTTAAGAAAAAATCCATTATTAATTTGACATTATTAATTTTTTTCCTTCGTGTTTAAAAAAAAATCTCCCTTTTTTTGGAAGGGGGCAGAGTATTTTAAGAAATACCTATAAATTTATTTTAACAAACTTTATCTTCATATCAAAATTATAGATTTGACAAAATCTTTCTTAAATAATGTTTTATTCACAGCTAAGAGGATTCAATACCCTTCGACTTTTTTAAAAATTTAATTTAATTAAGCATTTTAAGATACATTTTTGGCATAATAATAAAAGTCTCGATCAAGGAAAATGATTCTATCAAAAAATTGTTCAATTTACCTGTCAAAGTTCGAAAGATTTTAATTTTCTGGAAAAAAAAATGTACCTTCTTATACAATTTTGTGTTAAAAAAAAACTTTTTTACTTTACTACAAATTTGATATTTAGTTTTATCAAACAGACTATAAAAAAATCGAGTTACTTGAAGCATATTCATAAAAGTTTTATCAATTTAAACATGCCTATTCATATTTTTAATACTCTGATCTTTATGAAATTTCATCAATCAGGAATAATAAAGTATAATTTAAGCAAAAAAAATAGAAAATAGATATTTTTGTCATTTTTTGCCGAATGAAGAGTACCAAGTTCCCTTAAATCGCCTGTTATGGTATATAATCAGGTGTGATTTTATTTTTCCAAAGAAGAGCATCAGCACGATCGATTTTAGAGGGGGTTGGGGAGGTCCATTGCAGGGCTTTGAATTCTAAAATGAAATAGACTTGGGATAGGATTCCAATCTCATCGTGTACAGTTCTCAGTTTGGTTTGGGAAAGTATAATTCATCTTAAGCCTTTATCTACCGACGGCACTTATAAGTACTATTAAAATTATTTATTATAATATTTATTTATTTATTTATTATATTTATTTATTATATATTATATTTATTATATTTATTATTATTTATTATTTGTTCCAAAAACATTGTTGGTTACAAAAAAAAAAAAAAAAAAAAAATAATAATAATAATATTTTTTTTTTTTTTTTACTTTGTATCTTTACAACTTTGTTGGCGCTGAAGGAGGAGGATGGGGATTTTTCAATGCGGAAATATTTATAATTATATTGTAAGAACATCATACTTGTACATTTTATAATTCTACAAATTACCAAGAAAACAATTTAAAGTATAAGATTTGAGTGAGGTTATAAATATTGCACAAAATCTGTATAAATTCAAATTTAATTAATCTTTCAATCCTTGTGAAATCCTTCAAAAATTTATTAAATGATTATGTTAATCTTTAAATTTAGTTTAAACAATTTACTTAAAATACCTTAGATGGTAAAATTTTCATTAATTCATAATTCGGTGGATAAAGGGTTAAATCCCTAAAATGTCGGTGTTATTTAAATATAAAAGTTCGAAGAAAAGACGCAATGTTACAAAATCAAAATCGATTTTCAGTAATTTTCATACGTGAAAAGTCCAAAGCCTGGATGGACTTGATGACATTTTTGTCGAAGCATGAAATTCTGTCTTCAAAGTTTATTAAATAAAATGACTAATTGAAAATTAAAATGTGACTTGCAGATCTATTTTGCAGCCTCTGATATACAGATTTACTCATTAGAAATATCATTAAAATGTATAGTCTTTCTTTATTGACATAATTGTTTTTTCAGGTATGAATCTTCAAAGAGTGAAGTTAGAAAGTAATAATACATTATACTTATTTACATTTATACATAATTTACATTACACATGATTCGTTCAGAAAAGTAACTGATATTTTAAATTTAAAGACTGAAATATATGCATAAAATAAAGAAATCGCTAACGGGGCAAAAAAAAAAAATTAAGAAAATGTTTATTATTATTATTATTACTAAATGCCAAAATATAAATGAAGCCCTAATAAAAAATATATAGACATATACTATCATTTCCATATGTAGAAAATATCAAAGTAATTGTTAAGATAAAATAATACTCGATGAAAAGACATGTACTATTAATAGATCACCAGACCCCTAAAGGGTTAAACAATTTATTTTCATGCTTTATTCGCATGTTTTAAACTGTTTAGAGCAAAGTGGAAAGAAAGTCTAAGGCAGATCATATCTATTACAAACATGTTGGTTTCATCCAAGTTTATCAGATCTCGAGTGTATAGAAGTTAATGAAGAAGACATCCCTCTTCGAATATTGTTTAAACAGAATTGTTAAATGGTAAAAAAGAAATAACAGGAGATGTCCAGACGTAAATAAATTTTGATTATGATGCCACCACATCACTAGATGCAGTCTGATTTCTGAAATTGCAAAAGAGAAAAAGGCAGTAATTTTTTGAGACTGGTATCGAAAGTTTATGGAGCTAGTGTAAAATAAGCCTTCAACTACAACCGAAACATTGCACTGCATTGAAACGATCAGAAATTATCTGAAATAAATTTCTGAAACAAAGGATTATATATTGTTCAAAATTCATTATATAATACAGAAAAATAATTGTAGGAAGCGCATCTAGGGATACGCAATCCTTAATTCATCAATATTTCATGTAACAATAGAGAAGTAAGTTAGCAGAAATCTGATTTTTATTCTTTTCATTTTCGTTTTTTGTATTTATTTTGTTTAATAACAACGTTTTATTGCTTAAAAATGCAAGAACAGTTGAGAATTTAAAATTGTCTTAAATTAATTAAATTTTCTATTTCATTCATTTTTCTCCAACTCCGGTTACCGCTTCACTCCACTTATGACGACACTATTTTCTGGTCTCGAGAGTATCGGGAAAACGACGTTTGACTGTATTAACATACGTAATTACTTTTTGAAATATTAAGATGTATGAAATAAAAGAAAATTTTGGGATTGGCACATTCAACTAGTTTTCTTGTAAGATAATTTTGAAACAAAATCTCTGAAACAACAAACTTGGTGTCAAAGTTTTGAGAATTAAAAAATATAGTTTTCTTTAACTATAAAAGTTTAAAAAAATCTATTTTTTGACTCATTACAGGTATAATTAAATATTCCCAAATAAATTATTTGACAAAATGTACTTTCATAACAGCAATGAATATCATGATGAAATACAGTCACCGCCAAAAAAATCTTGACACTTTCGATTTTTGATGTTTTGTTAAATATCTAGAAATATACACAAGGAATTATTCTGAAACTCTTGGTGTGTAAACAAAATACTACACGTCATATATTTTGACAAAGATTTTCCCCCGAAATCTAACAGGGGACCGTCAATAAATTGAAAAAGAACGAAGATCTTTTGGATCACCCTGTCAAAACTAATGAAGCAAAACAGTTTAAACTACAGATAATGATTAAGTGGCTTATCGTGATAAGTTGTGTCGATTTTTATGAATACAGATTGAAAACTAGTAGAGAAATTAAAGTTTTTATAAAAACGGTGCAAAATTTTTCCAAGTTTTTTGCTTATAATTTCCAGAGCTCTTCATAAAACACAATAATCTTTTCAGAAAATATGACAAACAACATTGCACATAACACCCTGTAATCAGAATTAAAAAATAATAAAAAATGTATGAAAAATGAACGGGTTTACTAAATAACTTTTTACTGCGCATGCGTCAACGCTATTAAAATTTCATTTGCATATTATGTTAGTTAAATGTATAGAGCAACTTTTGTGAAAGTCTCAAAAACATAGCTTGAAAACTCTGAAAATTATCGTTAATAGAATATTGTCAAAATCCATTATTCCCAAAATGAAGCAAAAAGATGAGGGGCTCTGTATCCATATTCCATTGATTAGTACCTACACAGTATTGCACGTATTATTATATTTGGATACAATTCCTTATCTTTTTGCTTTATTTTGGAAATAACGGATTTTGACCATATTCTATTGACGATAATTTTTAGAGTTTTTAAGCTATGTTTTTGAGACTTTCACAAAAGTTGCTCTATACATTTAACTAACATAATATGCAAATAAAATTTTAATAGCGTTGACGCATGCGCAGTAAAAAATTATTTAGTAAACCCGTTCATTTTTCATACATTTTTTATTATTTTTTAATTCTGATTACAGGGTGTTATGATGTTAGATTGCCCCTGTTAGATTTCGGGGAAAAATCTTTGTCAAAATATATGACGTGTACTATTTTGTTTACACACCAGTAGTTTCAGAATGATTCCTTGTGTATATTTCTAGATTTTTAACAAAACATCAAAAATCGAAAGTGTCAAGATTTTTTTGGCGGTGACTGTATTAAGTCACGTTTTCCCACTGCTAGTGCTGGAAAATTAGTTTTACAGTTTTTTTTTTTTTTGTTTTTTTGTTTTTAAATAAGGTTAACTTATGCCAAAATAGGCCTAAGGTGAAATAATCCACAAAATAGCTGCAAGAATTCATGTTACCTTATGATAACATAAACAACATAAAAGATTAAACTATCCCTTAATGATTGCGCTTATGCATCTTACCATTATGGAAGTTGAATATATAAATACTTTTATAAATACATCCAAAGTTATTCAGACAATACCATTAAATAAACCAATGAAACCAGTATTTTTACAAATATGTTATTAAAAACAGTTGAAGTTTGAAGAGAAATAGAAGGTAGATTACCAAATTACTAAAAAATATATGGATAAATGGACATTATATAACCAGAGTAATTCACATATTACCATACAATAAACCAATTAAACTAGTTATTTTTGGTCTTTAAATAGAAAGAAGCCATTACTGAAAGTAGCATATAATCGATTTTTCTAAATAAGGATCGATCGAAACAGGTTTTTAAGGCCAAAACAGAAACCGAATCCGAATTTTGGTAAGCTTCATATTTTCACCTGAAAACGAAAGCGAAAATGCCCCCCCCCCCAAATTTTTTAAGCAAGTAATACATACATAAATATACATACTTATGAGTTAATTATAGAGATGTAAATTTTCCGGAAAAATATAAGTGGCGGAAAAAACTGGTTTTTTACCGGGTTTTTTTTCGAAAAAAACCGGAAAAATTGGAAAAATTGATTTTTTATGACTATTTCTCCCAAATAAATTATATTTTCTTAGAGAATATTAAATAATAAACATTTTTTCCCATTTATTTGTATTAAATGAAAATTATTTTCACTTTATATTACAAAATAAAAAGAAAGTAGCAAAGCCTGCTTTTAAATTTTAGTTTCTTTTCCACAGCCTAAGAATTTTTAAAACACTATTGTTTGTTATATCATATTTGTGTTGAAATGATTTTTTAGTTACATGTTTAACTACCAATTGACCTAATGTAAGAACCTGAGCCAATATGTCTGCAGTTTGGAATGAAATAAATTATGCATTCCATTTACATAAGTATAGTTTTTAAGTAAATGATACTAGTTTAAAAAAATTGTTGCAGTTTTGTCATTATTATCAATATCAGTATTAAAAAAAATTCCGTTTTGTTTAAAAATATGTATACTTTTACATTATTACACTTTTTTCTTACAATTGTAATTTTATTTCCTTTAAAAAAATGTTTAGTTTTGGTATAGCTTTCCAATCTCAACTCAAAGTTTTGATTTAGTTTTATAATCTAAATTCAAACAAAACTAAGTTTTTGTTTGGCTTACTCAGGTCTGCAACTAAAAAATAGCATAGGATTTATTGACTGGTAGATTTTTACTCACTGAAACCAGAAAAATATTTTCTTAAAGTTTAATTAAACGTAATTTTTTTCTTTTTACCCTGAAATCTGGTATTCTATTCTTGAGTAAGAAACCATATTCAATAATGTTTCCATATGGTAATTTCATATTTCTAAGTATGGAACTCAAAAGTTATGAAAACAGAACACTGCAAATAGAAAATGCTCGTGAGGAATTAACAAAAGCAGTTACATACAGAGATAAATTTCTAGTTTGCTTTAAAAAACTACAAAAATTCAAAGCTTAATCTAAAGGAAATGTATAATTTGGAACTTAGTTACTTGTGATAAAATATGGGGGTTTTTTTTCATCGCAGTTGTACTTTTCTAATGTAAACTGCCTATGTTTTTGCGACATTACTGTACATTATTGAGGTAAAATGGAGGTCAATTTTAGATTCAATACCTTGAAAAAACATTCAATTAATCAGCTATAACGAAATCTTGAAAAATGCAGCATAGTAGTGCCACCTATAGGGCAATTTACACCAAAAACTAAACAATCTTAATATATATCAGGAACTGTCAGAATCTGTAGTTTGATAAAAAATCGTCCTTTAGTCCTTGAGATAGAACTATTGCAATAATCATGAATAATGCAGCATAGCAGCGTCATCTGTTGAGCGATTTACACAAAAAAGTAATGTGCACAAAGTTATATCAAAGATTAACTTAATCTGAAGCTTTATGAAAATACATACATTAATTCTTGAGATAGAACTATTGTGGAAATTATGAATAATGCAGCACAGTAGCGCCATCAGTTGTGCAATATACACTAATAACTAAACATCTCGAGTTTATATCAAGGTGTAACTGAATCTAAAATTTTGTGAAATTATGTGCATCAGTTCTTGAGATCGAATGCCCATAAAATTTTTGTCCCTTACAGACTCACAGTGTGACAGATATTTTCCAAAAACTATCAAATCGTTTCAGGACCTTCTAAAATATTTAAATACACCAAAAACTGGAAGTCAAAATTTTCACGAATTCAATACTTACTTCTTGAAAATATAGAAAAAAAATAATAAACGCATGCTTCAAATTTTATGTTATTTTTTTAATTTTACCATTTCTATTAATCGGCATATTATTGAAATAATTTTTCACATGAATTAATTTTAAAAAAAAGAAGTTTCATTTAATTATATATCTAGATTTTTTTCATGTAATCCTGTTTTTGTGAAATTGTGAATTTTTTGTATATATACTTATATAAAATATATTCAGAATTTGTGAATAAGAAATTATTACTATTTTTAGAGTCCTATTTAGACATTTTTAATAAAGTTATTTATGCATATATACAACTTGATAAGATTCAGCTGCTATATGGCATGAGACTTTTTTTCTCCAATCACTGCATTTGGGAAAGATTCAATTTGTAGATTAAACTTTTTTTCTGAAATGTCTATTTTCAAGATAAATTTTGTGAAGGGTCTTATGTTTCAAACAAGAAAAAAATGTGAAGGATCTTTTCAAGTCTTCTCAAACAGATTTCTGCTCAGAGATCAGATTACCCACATTAAAGTTTTCATGTGGGACACTCAACATAAAAATAAATAAAATAAAAAGTATGAAATGTAGCTATTACAAAATTTTCACTATATTATTTCATAAATGAAATTTCAATTTTTCCAGTTCGGAAAAATTGAAAAATAAGCCTTCGGAAAAAACCGTTTTTTTTCCCAATTTTTCCGGTTTTTTCCGAGCATTCCCATCTCTAGTTAATTATACGTATTAAATATGCATAATCATTAATTAATTATATGTATTTATTCAACATGCATAATTATTAATTAATTATATATGGCCCAAGTTGGCTGTATGTGTCTTAGACCCAAACCTATTATTTTCATATAAAATAAAATGTAATTAATTCATCAACCACACAGAAGAATTTCATAATTATACGAATATTATTTATTTTTAAGTATACACACTTTGATTTATTTTTTATGATTTTTGTAAATGATCATCTGTCATACAAGAACTTAGAAAAAAATTGAACGAGGCTGGAGAGTAGGACCGATAAAAAAAGATAGAGATTTCAAATAAGTTTCATTAAAAAGTGCATTTTTTTCTCTACGCAACGGTGTAAACATTTAAAAATGTGCGATATTTTGAAGTTGAAAAAATTGCAGTTCCAAAAATTGTAAAACTGAAATTTCATTTAAAATTTGTTTGTGATGGGTCCAGGAATATTAATGTTTAATCCATGTTGTATGTAATATGAGGCGTTCAGAAGTCAATCTGATTAACTCCATTCAATAAAAATGCACATTTTAAACAGTTAAAGTTGTTTATCTTTAATCTACTGCTTTTTTATCGTTGGTCTAGGAATGTTAATGTTTAATGCACGGCGTACGTAATATATAACTCGTTATAATCATCCTAAAAATGATGTTTATTATTGTTATTATTAATTTAAATATAGAATTTATTTATATGTCTTTAAAATTTGAGTCTTTAAAAATATAATTTTCAAAATAGTTGTTGTAATTTATTAAATTACAATTTTGTTATTATTTTTATTTTATTTATTTATTTATTTAATTTTGCTGACTTTCATCTTCAATAGAAGAAAGTATTGCAATCGAAATTTTTTTCAGTTTCCAATTTTCAACATTTTTGAAGTCAGAGATCCCCAAAAAACATATTTTTACAAAATGCCTGTCTGTTCGTGCCTGTGTGTCACGTAGTCATTGTACCATCGAAAAGTGTATGAAGTTATGCATAAAATTGAACTATTATTATTATTTTATTTTTTTTTTTAAGTTTTTAGCTGTGGCAAGTAGATCTCGCTTCAATTTGGAAATATTTCATCCGAAGGGGGCATCGTAATAATGATTTTTGTGCCTTTTTCAATAATGTACCATCGAAAAGTGTATAGAGTTATGCATAGAACTGAACTAAATTTTTTTGTGCATATTTTTGGCTATTGCCAGCAGGTCCTACTTGAATATGGAAGTATTCCGCGAAAAAACGGCGTAATTATAGAAATTTTTGTATAATTTCCTAGATTTTTCGTAATTCTAATTGTTCACTGATAACTCGTGTTTGGACGTGAACTCGTATCCTGCTAAGCCGGCTTTTCGCAAACAGCTAATGACAACAAAATAAGAGAAAGCTATTGATTTTAATAAATATCATGATCTAAATTAACTCGTTTTTAATCCGATTAATTGATTGATGCAGAAATTTAATATGAAAATCAAAGTCGGAACAGCTTGAACTCATAATATTGAAATATTAACATGCGTTACTACTTTTCAAACTGTTAAGATGCATAAAATAGAAGAAAATTTTGGGATTGGCACATCCAATTAGTTTTCTTGCGAGATAATTTTAAAACAAATTCTCTGAAACACAAACTTGGTGCCAAAATTTTGAGAATTAAAAGAAAATAGTTTTCATTAATTATAAAAGTTTAAAAAAAAGAAATCCATTTTTTGATTCATTTTAGGTATAATCAAATATTCCCAAATAAATTATTTGACAAAATGTAAGTCCTTTCATAACAGCAGTGAATATTATGATGAAATATTAAGTCACGTTTTTGCACAAAGATACTGCTTGTGCTGGAAAAGTAGTTTTACAGTTTTTGTTTTTGGTCGTTAAATAGAAGCCACTACTGAAAGTAGCATATAATCGATTTTTCTAAATAAGGATAGACCGAAATAGGTTTTTAAGGCCAAAACAGAAACCGAATTTCGGTAATCTTCATATTTTCATCTGAAAACGAAAACAAAAATACTCCCCCCCCCCCCCCAAAAAAAAAAAAAAAAAAAAAAAAATACGTTGGCACTTGGGGACTGCCGCGGTAAAGCTATTGCATAGCATTTTTTATCAACTTATGCAATTATAATTATTTATTTATTTTTTATGTATGCAGTTTTTTTGTCTTTGATATTAATTCAAGTTACACTTTTTGAGCGTGATGACCAATAACAAATTTTTTTTTTCTTTTATTGAACAAATGAGAAGTTAATATCGTTTAAAATATTTTTATTATCTTACAGTACATGTAGGTAAATCAGGAATTTTTATCATTGAAACTATACGTTTATGGTAGCTGAAATAAAAAAAACATAAGTTTGAGACTTGATATTCTCAAAATATCTGAAAAATACCGCGTCAATGTCTGCCGAAGTCTACCGAAGGATACCGTGCCGAAGGCTGCCAAACTGAAGCGACGTTAGCCGGAGTGTTAGTTTTTTTTTCTCGTTACGGAATTTCTAGATTCTTTCGCCGCGCTCAAAGCTCGCGATAAAAGCTATGCAATACCTTAATAAATTACCAAACAAAATTTGGCAGCGCTACGAAAACTAGATCGCGAGTTATAAGCATTTTAAATTTTCCGAACTTCACCGTGGGGATCTTCTGTCATCAAAAATTAACACTGTCTCATAATAAATTACCAAACAAAATTTGGCCGCACTACGTAAATTAGATCGCGAGTTATTAGCATTTTAAATTTTTCGACCCTCACCATGGGGGATCTCTTGTCACCAAAAGTAACACTGTCTCATAATAAATTACCAAACAAAATTTGGCCGCGCTACGAAAATTAGATCGCGAGTTATAAGCATTTTAAATTATTCGACCCTCACCGAGGGAGGTCTCCTGTCACCAAAAGTACCACTGTCTCATAGTAAATTACCAAACAAAATTTGGCCGCACTACGAAAATTAGATCGCGAGTTATAAGCATTTTAAAATTTTCGACCCTTCCCATGGGGGATCTCCTGTCACTAAAAATTAACACTCTCTCTTAATAAATTACCAAACAAAATTCGGCCGCGATACGAAAGTTAGATCGCGAGCTATAAGCACTTTAAATTTTTCGACCCTCACCATGGGGGATCGCCTGTCACCAAAAATTAACACTGTCTCATAATAAATTACCAAACAAAATTTGGCCGCGCTACGAAAATTAGATCGCGAGTTATAAGCAGGGGGGTCTCCTGTCACCAAAAATTAACACTGTCTCATAATAATTTACCAAACAAAATTTGGCCGCGCTAGGAAAATTAAACCGCGAGTTATAAGCATTTTAACTTTTTCGACCCTCACCGTGGGGGTCTTCTGTCACCAAAAATTAACACTGTCTCATAATAAATTACCAAACAAAATTTGGCTGCGCTACGAAAATTAGATCGCGAGTTATAAGCATTTAAAATTTTTCGACCCTTATCGTGGGGGTCTCCTGTCACCAAAAATTAACACTGTCTCATAATAAATTACCAAACAAAATTTGGCCGCGCTACGAAAATTAGATCGCGAGTTATAAGCATTTTAAATTTTTCGATCCTCACCATTGGGCGGGTCTCCAATCACCAAAAGCTACATTATCCTACCTTGTTTTATCTTAAGACGATTCTTTTCTATACTCATTCTATCAGGAATTTTTATTATTGAAACTAAGATTTATAGTAACTGAAATAAGAAATATAAGTTTGAGACTTGATATCCTCTAAATATCTGAAAAATACCGCGTCAATGTCTGCTGAAGTCTACCGAAGGATACCATGCCGAAGTCTGCCGAACTGAAACGACGTTAGCCTAGTGTTAGGTTTTTTTCGTTACGGAATTTCTACATTCGGTCGCCGCGCTCAAAGCCCGCGATAAAAGCTATGCAATAGCTTAAAAAAATTAAGTAAGTAATCCATACATAAATATACATAATTATGCATTAATTATACGTATTTATTAAATATGCATAATTATTAATTAATTATATATGACCCAAAATTGGCTCTATGTGTCTTAGACCCAAACCTATTTATTTTCATATAAAATGAAACGCAATTAATTCATCAACCACACAGAATAATTTTATAATTATTCGAATATTATATCGTTTTTAAGTATACACACCTCTATTAATCTTTTATGATTTTTGTAAATGATCATCTGTCATACAAGAACTTAGAAAAAAAAAAAAAAAAACTGAACAAGCCTGCAGTGACGGGCCGATAAAAAAAAAAAAAAAAATTATAAAATATGAGCCATTTCATTTTTAATGAATATGAATTTTCGTGAGAAGTATGTGAGTGCGTCTTTAGCCGATATGAGTTTGACAACATCAGTACAGAAATGGGTGAAACCAATTTTCTTTGTGCTTTTTAAGATTTTTTTTTTTTTTTTTGTCTCTTTTTAGGATGTAGATTTCACTAAATAACAATAATATTGTTTAAATATGTGTTTCAGCTGTACAAAATTAGCATCCGCACAGAAAAAAATAATTTTACACATAAAATATAAGTTTTTAAAATCATATGTAGCATAAAAAAAATGTAACCACTGTTACCAGACAGCATTTGCTTAGTTTATGATAAAAAGACTTTAAAAAAATATATAATTTTTATATTTTACTTTAGCAAAAATGTCCTTTAGTTCAAAACAATACTTGATGAATAGTAATACAAGATGAATAATAAACAATAAAATTTAATCATCATTACATGTGTAATTTTATCTCGTTTAGAAAAAAAAAAAAAAAAAAAAAAAAAAAAAAAAAAAAAGCTAAGTTAAAGTTCATAATTATCACTTTTTTTAGTTTTAAAGAGAAGATTTTTTTTTAATTGAATTTAAAGTACATAAAATTTTCTTTGTTTTAAATACATTTGGTTTATTATCGGTTTACAATTATAAATGAAATAGAAAAATTCGTCATGTAACAGAGGTTACAAAAATTTATAAGGTGAAAACAAACTGACTTTTCAGCAACTAACAAATACACCTGAATAAATATGATATAATTTTATTTTCCAGAGTGATTTCCACAAATTTTTAATGCTACAATTTTTTTTAAAATACTTCAACAGTGTGAGGAAACTTGTAAAATAATCTGTTTCCTTTCTGTACTACAGTTGGTATTGGTAAAATTTTTTGGATCTGTTCGAACTGTATGTATGCAATATCATTGTCATCTAATCTAATAAAAAGAATACTGCCCAGTTAAACTGATGGCATTGATCTCTCAGGCTCTGCATACTAATTGTACATTACAGCCTTATATTTTCAAGGGTTAATTCCGTTCGAAAAAAAATTAAGAAGGGGGAAACAGCTTTCCCCTTTCCTCTTTTTTATACTTAATCATTGAACCTCCTAAACTATCAAAGACATACTTTATCATATAAAAAATCTGTATGCAAAATTCAGAGCAAATCAGATAATTCTTAATAAAAACCCATTTAGCATTTATATAATTTAAGAGGAGTTATTCCCTTCTTTTATACATAACCATTAAACTTCCAAAACTATTCAGAGATTTGAATAAAATCTGACAATTCTTGAAAAACCCATTTATATAAATTAAGGGGTCGGGCATTAGAACCCCCGTTCCCCCTGTTTATACTTATTCAATGAACACCTAATAACAGTCACGGAATCGCCTCATCAGAATGATCCTATAGCTAAATTTTGAACGAAAACTTAATTCTGCATGAAAAACCCATTTATATCAATTAAGGGGAAGGGCATGAGCCCCCGTTCGCCCTCTTATACATATCGAATGAACTCCAAAAACTAATCAGGGAAGCGCCTTGTCAGGATATACCTATATACAAAATTTCAAGTGGATCGGATATTTTTATCATGAGTTATCGCGTTACGCACGTACGAACATACATACAGAACGGGCGGGCACATAAGCTCTCAGGCTATGATAGCCTGTGAGCTAAAAACAGATGATGTATCATTGCAAGCTTTCAAAAACATAACTTGCATTTCACCATCTTCTAAATCACCTTGTGTAACAGCTATGTAGTAATATTCATTTTTCTTTTTTCTTCAGAAGTGGATTCAAGAACTTGAGAATATTTAGAATTCAAAATTTTTGATTCCGTAGTGGTTTCATTAATGTATCCTTCATTATCATTTCGTACAGTTTTCTCATCATTGCAAAAATTTTCGATCGGGAAACTCTTGTAGTCGGAACAATGACGCAGATCACGTTCTTCACCACAGAAACAGCTGACATCTCTATACTTGATGACTTTAGAGTTTTGTACTGTAGTAATTTGATGTATGTTCATAGTATCCTTTACAGTAGGCAAACCATCAGGTACAGTTTGTTCTTTTTTGTTTTCTTAGGAGACATTTTTATATCTGGAAAATACCACAAACAAATAATACTTACTTAAGCAAAAAAAAAAAATTATATATATATATATATATATATAAACAAGTGATAAAAATGATAGATAAATTTGGTACTATGAAAATATATATATACATATTATTACAATAAAAAATCTATATTCAGTTATGAAATGTAACCTCTGTTATTTGTATGTAACATCTGTTACGGTAACAGAGGTTACATTTAAGGAAAAGCAACTTTATTTCTTAAATAATATTCTAAAAAATATTTATGTTACTTAAATAAACTTATTTTACTTAGAGTTTTGTGATTTAAAGAGAAATTTTATTTTTAAAACATTATTTAAATCTAAAATTGGAGTAACAGAAGTTACAAAGAGAAAACACACTCACATTAGAACTTGATAATACTGCTCTATACTCTAAACATGTGGTAGACAAAGTGAAAATGACACTTGTATTCTATTACAGAAAGTTCTTTGAGCAATGTAGATTAGAAGCGATCTCTGATAGACAAAATTTTTATTATTTATTCTTCTAAATGTAAATAAAGTAACATAGTTTTCATTTTCATTTACAAATGTTAAATTTAACTTATACAGTTAAAAAATTCATATCTTAATTCATTGCTACATATTTATAAAAGTACTATATCTTTTAATTAATTAAAAATAGATAAATATTGTTTTGTTCATAATATTTAGGATTGTAATCTGTTTGAAGTTTTCTTTCTAGTTATTTGGACAGCTAAATTTCATAGCTAAGAATGGATAAATTGCATAAATTGTACAATAACTAGAATAAAATTGGCTAGATCAAATTTTAGATTAATTAAAAATAGTTTTTTCTTAAAGATGGCTTAAAAAAATTTGGAATTTCTTTGTATATTTAATGAAAAAAAAAAAAAATTAAGTTTTGGATATGAAAAGCACCTGCATTTTTGGTTTCACCTAAATGTAACATATCCACATTAGAGATCGGCATCGGGCAGTTACATGGTGTGTGATACCGAATGATTTTTTTTTTTTTTTTTTTTTTTTTTTTTTGCATTGGATAGCTGAGGTTTCTCTCAAGATCGCTCCTTGATTACTTTTTCGATTTTGGTCGCATATATTTTGTATAAAGTTACTTTCACTTTCAGAACCGGTTACCCTGTGCCTTGAGCGTACACTTTAAAAATCGTGTCCTCGTTTGAACCAAATTTTGGTGCTCAGTAGTTGTCACTGTAAGATGGCGAAACCTTGAACCAATATTTGGAGTTCCTGTTGAAGCATAGTTTCAATAGTTGGAACGAGGTTGAAATAGGAATTTTCAAATGCTAATACGAGGTTTCACCATCTTATGGTGCAGCTACTGAGCACCAAAATTTGGTTGAAACGAGGACACGATTTTTAACAGTGTGTATCCTCTGCTTAGAGAGTATACTCTCTGCTTTTTTTTTTTACGTTTTACGACTACATCACTGCCTCTAATTTTAGCCAAACTCAATTGCCAGAGTTCGTACTGTCCTTGGAATTTCGAGATCGGGAAAATTTTCAATACCAGTATTTTGTTACATAAAATTCCTCTTTAAAGAAGGAGAGATTTCGTCAGCTTGATCTAGATTTATTTTTTTGTAAAAAAAAAAAAAAAAAAAAAAAAAAAAATGGTATTTAACCTGGGAAATTAACGGTATCATCCGTACAAATCCTGTCTGCGTTCAGTTGCCGATAATGGTTAAGTCATGAAATTCAAAGTTTCATAAGTTGGTCAACTTTAGATGAATGGGACATTTTTGTCTTACTTGTTAGTGAAATAGGATGATTTTACTAAATTCTCTTTATAAGACAGGGGGACCATATAAAAATTTAAATTTCGTAATTTTTAATTAATGTTTTTCTTGATCCAAATCGCGTTAAATATACTTCTTTACCCCATCTAAAACATTTTTGTAACTGGAACCATATGTCTATGACTAACGGTTTAGGAATTAGCCACTGGACATAGTTGAGAGTGGTCATTCCGTGTATAACGGCCGAAACTAGATTTTTTTTGCAACTGGGCAAACATGAATTTTGGCACTACCTCCTCCCACCTCCTATGCAAAATATATTTACAAGAAGAATTATACTAATTTTCTAACAGCCGAATTATTTTAAAATTTATCATAAAGTATGTACTACTGAACTACGTAATCTGCTTTGCAAATATTGATTTATTAAGAATCTTAAAAACGGAATCGAAAAAATTTCGCTTTATATACAGCATTCTTATGCCATATCATCCTTAGATTCTTCTATGCTTTGGCATACCTCAGTCTGTACTAAACATAGACGTGAGAAAAATCGACAAAAAAAAAAAAAAAAAATCTTCATTTGGCGCCCTTGTGTCTGGAGCACATACCCATTTCTGACCCCCTCCCCCTAGTTTCGGTCCTGGTGTATAATATTTATTTATTTATTTGCAAAGCTCTTATTTTAACAGACTAAAGTAACAACTAATCATTATTGACCGGATTATTTTTTATTTCCGCAGCTATACAAAGACTTTTTGTCACAAAGCCTTTCTTTGTCGTTTAGACGGAAATCTAAATATGACGCGGACTGAAGTGCTAGTAGGGGGTAGAAACAGAGAATAAACAGGGGAAGGTCAAGGCCGATTGTACTTTGGAAAAGCCGTTTTCAACGCAATCACAATATATTTGACTTGAACCAGGCCCCGATTATGACAAATTGAGGCCCTGGGCAAAGATAAATTAGGGGACTCCTGTCGAATTATTGCAATGTTATTCAAATAGAACTGATGGTCACTGTGGTGGTTACTCGATAACCCCCCATATGTTTAGTTTAATTCAATTTTATTAGCCATTTTATTTCATATCACCTTCCTTTTTATTAATGTTCTCAATTTAAATTTTATTTCGGTTTCGTTTATTTTCATTTCGTCGCCTGTAATGTTTTCTTTCTTACTTAGCTTTCGAATGTTCCAAGCCGGTAAAATCCTGTTCGAAATCATTCCTTCCGGTTTTGGAGATCGTTCGAGAACATTCTCGCTTGTTCTTTGGGTGGAACTTCCGTTTATTCGGACACACCCCTAGCCTATCAAATTCGTTTCCACAGGTGACGTATTTTAAGTCATTCAGCTCTGAGCCACCTGCTTTGGCATCCCCTCTTTACGTGTTTATCAATTCTGTTTTTATTAAATTCATATTTCTCCATACTTTGCATCGTAACTTGGCTTATTTTGTCACCCCCCCCTCTCTCGCTCGCTGCCAAATTGGCGTATTTTGGGATTCCAGTAACCTTTTCTCTTTTTCCCCTGGGCTCTCGGCCACCTGAGGGAGTTGCGCTGCTAGACACCTGCCGTAATGGATGCGGTCGGATGATTGTAAGTTTTTTTTGGTGGAAATGCCGGGGCATGTGTGCTCCCTTCGAGACCGTTACATACGGGCAACATCTCATTCTGTTATGATCTCGCCATGGTTTGAGAAAAGGCTGATTTTTTAGTGCGGTGAGAAGCATCTCCCCTTCAAAAGCATCCAAAATGTTATTGTGTTCTGTGCCTGCGCTTTTCGGATTTTACAATGTAAATAAGGACCCACCATAGACCTTCTGTTGGTTGTTCTCGTGGTGCCTTCATATCTAAAATTGGAATGTCGTCATATGTCTTCTAAGTATTAATTTTGTTGTCATCATCTCATCGTTAACAATTTTTTTCAACTGCCCAAATTTCTTCATTAATCTTTTCATATAATCGCCGTCCTCTGAATAAACAAGCAGAGGTGAAGATGAGAAGATTTTCGTTTGTGAACTGAAGAAGTTTTATTTACATAAAGTTTATTTTATTTCATTATTTGGCCCATCTTTATTCTAATATATTTGAAAAATTCACGGGGCGCTTCAAAGAAGATATTGGTGTACATCTATGCATAATTGAGAATACAGGTATATCTCTATATTATTCTTCTTCTGATATAAATGTTTTGAAAATACATGTTTGAATGATGTCTTGAAGGAAATGATGATATTTTCCCTTTTGAATCACAAAAAATTTGTAGTTCGTGCTCTCAAGAGATATATATATATAAAAAAAATGTGTTGTACTGAAGAATGTTGGTTTTGTTTGAAACATGTTAATTTTCGAGAAATATCTTCATTTATAAAGTTATTGCTATAATGCAAATGTTTAACTACTATGAGAAACAAAAAATGTTTCTATAAAGAAGAATTTTGATTTTCATGATAAAAAAAAAAAATACAAGTCTTACACAAATAAATAAATATTAATTTTCAACCAAATAATGTGTATTAATTTCCTGTGCATGTTTGGATTCACTGCTCATCATCTGCCAAGGACTATACAGGTAACTTTACCTTTTCTTCAAATTTGTATTTTATAATTTTGTATTTTATTTATCTTTTTTTCAAGATTAAAAGAATATTTTTACTATTTTAAGTGAAGTAAGGATGGTCACTTGGGTCGTTTGCAGGCCCCCATTCTCCGCGATGTGCTGTCATTATCACGATCATTTATTTGGCCTAATTGTGGGTAGAGGCAAATAAAAAGTGCTTTTTCCACTATCAAGTAAACATAACATTATTTTTTCTTTGATGCCCTGACCAAAGCGTCAGCTCATACATAACACTTATTTCCTGTGGTGCCGTGACCAGGATGTGTCCAACATTCCATGACCATCCATTTTTCCTTTGCCACCATCGTATTTTTGTTATATTTATACATATTGTCGTCATTATCTTCAGTTAATTCTTCATTATTTTTCAAGTTATTTTCTTCATACATTAATATTATTAATTATATTTTATTGAGAGTGGTACAGTAATTAATTGCAACATATTGATTCTATACTGAAATAATATTTTTCTGGAGCAGTGCATGATATATATATAACATAATTTTTCCATATATATTTTTTCTTGTCTTGCTATATTTTGCAACTAATATATATATGCATTATTTAACGGAGGTACTGGTAAAAATTATTGTTCATGCTAAGATAAATTATTCTTCTTGTCATACATATAATAATTTATGTTTTGAGCCATATTATATATAAATATTTACATAAAATATTTGGGTCTTATATTCTTCATATGATACTAATATGTTAGTATACGTTTTCTTCTTTTTTTAATATATAAAAATGGTTTATGACGTATATGAAAGTCATCAATATTTTAAATAACGAGTCAATTTATATATATATTATTCATCACAAGACCAGTCAATAACCAAATTTATCATGTCATATATTGTGCTCTTATATTAAATTTTTCATCATGCCTCCAAAAGCCAAACTAAATATTGCAATCCAACCTTTCGACGGCAATCCTCAGACTGTAGAATTTTTCTTCGATCAATTATCTGACTTACAGGAATTAAATAACTTTACAGACAAGGAACTTTTTGTTCTCTTTAAATCAAAACTTGAGGGCACCGCCTTACTCTTCTTTCTTGAAACTCAGTCACAGCTCAAGAACTCTAATTTTAATGAAATTCGAAAGGCATTTATAGACTATTTCTTACCCACGAAAAAATCTGTTTCTCTAAAATCTTTACAGAACTTGACCTTAGATTCAAATGAATCAGTTAAAAATTTTGCTTTTCGGTTGGATAAACAACTTCGACTTGCTTACCCAAAATTGGATCTTTCTGCTCTTAATTCATTAAAGTTTACTCATTTTCTTGAGGCTTTACCTAAACAAATCAAACGTAAAATCTTAGAAGAAAATATTACGTCCTTCGAATTAGCTCTTGAACGAGCACCTTTTCTTCAAAATATTTATGACTCTCCCCCTAAAAAATCTTATGAAAATTTTAATCAAGCCTATTGTATCGATTCTGAAAATGTCCACGATAATTCTAGTAATATTCTTCATAAAACTCCTATAAAGCATACGAAGGATAAAATTTATCACAATTCTCAAACCAACTACTCTCCTTTACAAACTCAAAAGGACAGTTCTCATACTTCTCGTAATTTTCAAAGAAGACCTAGGACATTTTCGCCTTCTCCACCGAGACAAGAGGCTACAAATAAACGTAACAATAGTTTTCGGCAACGTAACTTTCACAGGAAACGCCCTTATCAACCAACCTCTGACAAATACTCTCACAAAAAAAATTCTACATCCTTTTACCACAGACGAGATGTTGTACAGTGTGCGTTCTGTGGGAAATTTAATCATCGTATGGATACCTGTTACAAATTTAAAAACATTATTAATTCGTCTAACAAAAACTCTTCAGCTCCAATCTCGTCTCATCCTTACAGAAGGAAAAACCACACCTCTTCTTCTGAAAACAAAAATAATGTTTACCATTTAAACAAATAAGGGAGACTGGTTCTACTGACCGCCTTCTCTCCCATAGTTCTCATTCAGGGTCAGTACACTTTAACAACAACAACAACAAACAACAACAACTTGACAAACGCTCTTCAATCACCTTAGTGGCATCCACAGCTGTCCAAACTTCTCCTATGACATCTAAGTCTAACAAATCTTCCTGTTCACATAGTTATTTGACATCTAAACAAAAGTTTGAAAATAATGATGATGTACAGGAAAATCATGTTATATGCAGTTCTTTTAATAACTCTTATGTTCTTCCATGCATCCTAATAAATGTACAACATAATGAAATCTCCACATTAATAGATACTGGTTCAAGTTTATCTCTTTTGGATGAAGAATGCTTTAATAGCATTAAATCCAGGCTTCATTACAAATTTTTATCCAGAAATGTATCAGTTTCCACCATAAATTCTAAGGTCTTCTTTAAAAGATGCATAGAGATAGCATTTAAAATTGATAAATTCTTTTTTCACCATGTATTTTACCTTACTAAAATTCACAATGTTCATTTTCAAGCCATACTTGGTTTTGAATTCATCAACAAACATTCTATTACTATTTCACCAAGCTTTAAGTCTATATTACTTAAGGACAAGCACATTCCTTTTCAAAGTTATAATGAATCTCCTACTTGCTATTTTATGAATGCTGAATATAATTATGTTAATTCAAATGTACCATATTCTCTTGATGCACACAGAATGCCTTCTTATGAAAGGTCTATATCAAATAATCTAATGAATGATACTTATATTGATAATACATGTGCAAATTATGATAATTCAAGTTTACAGTTGTTCAACAATTATACAACCTATCCTTACAATTATAATGTTCAAAATAATGGTTTGTTTACAAATAGTATGGCTCATTCTCCTATGAATTTTCATAATCCTTATATTAATGGTCATTTTACTTATTTTTTTAATTATTTTCCAACTGATTATGCTAATGTGGTGAATTATGTGTCTGCTAATGATAATAATATACTTAACAAGAATTCCTCATCTAAAAATACTAGTGATAGTAGTTATATTGGTGAAAAGCAACCTCATTTAAGTATGGGTAATAAAATTTTGGTGAGTTCCAACATGGTACAATTACTCAATAGAGAATTAATACCTCCTAATTCTTTTGTGTATTTACATGTGAAGTATCTGAATCCTCCATCTGAATATTTTCTTTTTAAACCAAATTTAAAAAACAAAGGTCTTGTATTACATGAATCATTGCACTCAAAATCTTCAATTCAAAATGATTTATTTTTGATTGTATGTCAAAATATATCAAAAGTCGATATTCATCTAAATAAAAATTCTATTCTTGGCGAATGTATCAATGTAGATGAAAAAGATATTGAAGAATACTCCTTTGATTTAGAATTTGAAAATGAGTATTGTAACCTAATTTTGCCTTCTGAAGAGATTAAGAGGAAACGTATTCAACAATTATCTCCAAATGACTTTGATCTTAAACACTTGCCTCCTCATGAAAAAGAATCTTTGACCAAATTATTATGTAGTAAAGCTCTTGCTTTTTCAAAATCTCTTGACACTTTAGGTCATACTGACCTGATCAATCCACAATTTACCATGTTAAATTCTCATCCAGTTAAAACCTTACCTTTTCCCGTGCCTCAAGCTCTTGAACAAGAAGCTCTTGACCAAATTAATCAAATGTTGAACGCTGGTATTATTGAGAGGTCAAATTCATCTTGGGCGTGTCCCATGCTTCTTGTTAAAAAAAAGAGAACTGATATGTCTAAGCCTCAAAAGTATCGTTTGGCTCTTGATTTAAGATTGTTAAATTCGATTATAATCCCATCATCATATCCTCTTCCTAGAATTCAAAATCTATTGGTGCAGTTGTCAAAATTTAAATATTATACCACTCTTGACTTACCCTCTGCATATTGGCAGATTGCTGTACCTAAAGATATGCAAGATAAACTTAGTTTTACTACTCCATGGGGAATTTTTACCTATTTGCGTCTAGTATTTGGCCTGAAGACGGCCGCCAGCACTTTCCAACAATTAATCGACTCTGTTATTCAATTATCTCAAATTGATTCCTGTTATGCATATCAAGACGATATTGTAGTGGGTGCTAATTCATTTGAAGAAATGTCCATGAAACTCACAAAGCTATTAGACACTCTCATTGCTAATAACATTACTCTGTCTCCTGAAAAATGTGCATTTATGCAAACAAGCATTAACTTTTTGGGTTTCCAACTCACAGATCATAAAATTCTTCCTATTACAAGTAATATTTTAAAAATTACCTCCTTTCCAAAGCCTAAAACCAAGAGGCAAACAAAGAGTTTTATCGGCTTGTGTTCATTTTATAGATCAATTATACCTAATTTTTCTAAATTGATTGCTCCTCTCATCGAAGTCACCAAACCTAAAAATAAATTTTCTTGGAAAACTGAGCAGGAAAATGCATTTAAAAAGTTACAAAACATATTTTTTCAAAAACCTATGCTCAATCTTCCTAATTGGAATGAAACGTTTTATGTTAATATAGATGCCTCAAAAACAGCAATATCAGCTGTTCTTATGCAGAAATTTGATGGTGAACTAAAGCCCATCTCCTATTATTCCAAAACTCTTTCTCAATCAGAAAGACATTACCCTGCCATTAAATTGGAACTTTATGCTATCTACAAAGGCATAACAGCGTTTAAATACTACATTTTTGGTCGACACTTTATTCTTTTGTCTGATGCAAAACCTCTTAACAACTACAAAAAAGCTACATCACCTGCTGATATTACTACTCGTTGGATGTTAGAACTGTCAGAATACTCGTACACATTCCAACATGTTCCAGGCAAAGAAAATGTCTTGGCAGATTTTCTAAGTAGAACTCCTCACATTCCTACTGAAGATCTCAATAATAATCCAGATCTTATTTCTTCACAAGAACCTCTACCCATTGTTGATAATCAAAACGATTTACATAATGACATTTCTCAATTTCCATGTGGTTTAGTTCACAAAGTCCACCACACATGTCATCTTCAAAGTGACTCTTCACTTCTAACTAAGGATAATAACCAAGATCCTTTATTAGAAATTCTTGATCACACCATCTTCTCTGAACAACAAAAGGACCCAAAAATCAAACAAATTTATGAAGACCTTAAAAATAATAAAAAATCTAAAAGTTTAAATGGCTACTATATTAATCCAAGTAATGAGTTACTTTGCTATAATGGTCATTTCTCTTCAGAAGATATCGAGCTACACAAAGCTGTTTTACCTCTATCACTTCGAGCAAAGGCCTTAAGAATTGCTCATATTACTCATACTGGAATTCATAAAACCATTGTTAATTTAAAGAAAAGATTTACCTGGAAAACCCTTGTTTCAGATACCATTAATTATGTCAACTCCTGTGAAATTTGTTTAGTAAATAAGAATCATAAAAAAAACACTGCTCCATACCTACCTGCACCACTCCCAACAGCTCCCAATCAAAAGGTCTCTATGGATTTACTCGGCCCATTGAGAAATCGTCAATATGTGTTGACCATGATAGACCATTTCTCTCGTCATTTAGAATTATATGCCTTGAATAATATCAGTGCTGAGTCAGTTACAAAAGCCTTATTGCATTATATTTCCACTCATGGAAAACCCGAATTAACTCTCACTGATCATGGCTCTCAATTTACGAGTGATATGTTTTCATATTTTAACAAAAAGCTTGGCATTAAATTGGAGCATAGTTCTGTAGCCCATCCCCAAGCTAACGGTTTAAGCGAACGAGTCAATTCTCAAATAAAATCATCTGTGAACACAATGGCTTCACAAGGATGTGATGTACCGACTGCTCTAAAAATTCACCAATCCATATATAATGCTACACCTCATCCAGCTACAAAATTCTCTCCAAATCTTCTTCATTTTGGAAGAGAGATAAACGACATTTATTCCAATTATAAAACTCAAGTTTCATGGAAAATTCTCAATACTGCATATGAAATTCATAAATTGATGGATATTATTGAAAAAATATACTATCAAGCTTACAAGAATAACGAATCATCTAGACAAAAGGTGTACCAAAAATCCAGAGAAAAATTAAAGTTTTCCAACATCAATGTTAATGACATTGTTTACGTAAAATTTCCCAATGTGTTTAACAAGAAAATACAAGGCCCATATGTGGTGAAGAAAATAATTTCTCCTGTGCTCATTCAAATTCAAGATTCCAATAATAGTCATGCTTCCCCTATGTTGATTCACACTAATCGAATCTTGAAGCTTCAAAAGAGAAATGAAGCACTGCAACATCCTTCAGTTTCTTCTGAAAATGCATCACATGATCAATCAGCTGTTGATAATGCATCCTCCACTCCTGTCAGACAACACTCTTCTATTCAAGTTTCAAATCATGATGCTGCATGTAGCACATCTCCTACAATTCTTTCTTCTTCTAAGTGTCAACAAACATCTTCTTGTTCAAGTAAATCAGTACTGTCACAAGCTCCTCCTGATAGCACTCATACTGGTGTTAAAAACAAGTCCACTCAATATAAAAATTATGATCTTCGCCCTCGCAATCATAAACTGTATAAGAAATAGACTAACTTTCTTTTTCCTTTTTCAGGATGACTATTGCTTTGTAGTATAATCAGTCTAAGCTAGCCAGACTGATACTCCAGTAAGAAGAATCACTATGTAATTTTTTTTTTCTTTTCTCCAAGCTGCAGGCAGCTGTTGTTATTTTTTTTTCTTCATTATTTAAGTCTTCTTCTCCCTGATACAATTCAGCAGTCATCCTCTTGATGTATGTATGATTTTCAATAGTTTTATTATTTACTGTATTTATCTATAAGTCATAATTATTACAATATATACATATAATCTCATGGATACCATACTCTACTACTGTTAAATCTTATAAAGTCTTTAATTACAATAGTTGATGCAAAAAATTGAGAAAGAATTTGTCTTTTTATATTCTTGTTATAATATTATGTCATTATTTAAATTTATTTTTGACAAATGTGCATTCTAATAAGAAAGGTGAAATTGTAATTGATATAAGGTAAACATAAAAATGAGTACTCATCAAATTATTTTCTCTATTGTGTCTGCTCTTTACAATGCATGCATGTTTTAACATTTAACCTCTTTTAAAAAAGAAAAAGAGAAAAGAAAGTGCATGATAAACTTATTCATACTAATATTTCTTCTCTTCTTGTTGAAGTATAGAAAGTGTATGACTCACCATAAGTAGTATATAATATTTTTTTTTGTATACTTTTGAGTGTTTATACTTTGGATCCAAAGATGTTTAATGAGTCATTATATATATTTATATAAAGCAAAATCTTGATTTATGACAAATGTAAAAGTGATCACTTACTTAATTTTTTTAAAAATGTTTGAAAATTACAAGTAAATATGTTCTAGATATCTTCTATATAGAAATTTTGACACAATTGATTTTTCTTTGTAAGTTGACATTATCAAGTCATATATAAGATTGACATATTCATATAAGTTTCTTCCTTTTTCAGAATATTAAACATCTTATGTTTTATGTTTATTTTGAACGAA
Source organism: Maratus speculifer (assembly GCA_964019185.1). Classification (NCBI taxonomy): domain Eukaryota; kingdom Metazoa; phylum Arthropoda; class Arachnida; order Araneae; family Salticidae; genus Maratus; species Maratus speculifer. Next base: position 304,818,462 of record OZ025295.1, on the reverse strand, counting down.
GTATAGTATTAAAGGTATTTATGCAATTATTGTCAATTTATATTGAAAATGTTTAAGAATATTCCTTTATGAGAGTGTAAAAATTCTCTCTTTGAAAATTATTATATTCACTTTGAAGATATTTTTATTGGAAAATAATATCATGCTTTTGTTACCATTCTTTTTGCAACTTATTATTTTATTTTCTGCGAAAATGTGTTATTGAATAATACTAAGGTTATTCATTTAAGATTTATTGAAAGCTTAAAAGGCTATGTGGTGATATAAGTAAATATTTTTTTATGAGAGCCTAACTAATCTCTCTGCACCATTTATATATATATTTTTTTATTGTTCAATTTTCAACTTACAAATTCATTCAAGTTATCATGTGTTATTTGAAACCATATATTTTATATATAGTTATAGTATGATTCATATACAGTTATAGTATGTTTCATTTTGTTGACAACTAAGAAAATAGATATACATATTATTGTATAATCAAATATTTTGACATATGCTAAAGCATTCTACTGTTATAGTGCATTTTGCACAGCCTAACAAGAGACTCGTTAAAGTTAAGGACTGTTGCACATAGACATAGACTTTAAATTTTTTTTTTTTTTGATTTATATGATAGATACTTCTGGAAGAAATTTTGTATACCTTCCATGTTAACATATAAGGATTACTATCATAACAATAAGTATTTTTCTTTTAGTATTTGAACATCATGTAAAACAGTTATTTATATTCCTATAACTATTTCTGATACATTTATTTTGTGTAATTATTTAGTATATTTGTACATGTGTTAGAAAATATTGTCTCGATGAAAAATTGTCATTTTTGTCATCTCACCAATATTTTCTTTTGGGGGACCCTGGGTAATATGTGGTGGTTACTCGATAACCCCCCATATGTTTAGTTTAATTCAATTTTATTAGCCATTTTATTTCATATCACCTTCCTTTTTATTAATGTTCTCAATTTAAATTTTATTTCGGTTTCGTTTATTTTCATTTCGTCGCCTGTAATGTTTTCTTTCTTACTTAGCTTTCGAATGTTCCAAGCCGGTAAAATCCTGTTCGAAATCATTCCTTCCGGTTTTGGAGATCGTTCGAGAACATTCTCGCTTGTTCTTTGGGTGGAACTTCCGTTTATTCGGACACACCCCTAGCCTATCAAATTCGTTTCCACAGGTGACGTATTTTAAGTCATTCAGCTCTGAGCCACCTGCTTTGGCATCCCCTCTTTACGTGTTTATCAATTCTGTTTTTATTAAATTCATATTTCTCCATACTTTGCATCGTAACTTGGCTTATTTTGTCACCCCCCCCTCTCTCGCTCGCTGCCAAATTGGCGTATTTTGGGATTCCAGTAACCTTTTCTCTTTTTCCCCTGGGCTCTCGGCCACCTGAGGGAGTTGCGCTGCTAGACACCTGCCGTAATGGATGCGGTCGGATGATTGTAAGTTTTTTTTGGTGGAAATGCCGGGGCATGTGTGCTCCCTTCGAGACCGTTACATACGGGCAACATCTCATTCTGTTATGATCTCGCCATGGTTTGAGAAAAGGCTGATTTTTTAGTGCGGTGAGAAGCATCTCCCCTTCAAAAGCATCCAAAATGTTATTGTGTTCTGTGCCTGCGCTTTTCGGATTTTACAATGTAAATAAGGACCCACCATAGACCTTCTGTTGGTTGTTCTCGTGGTGCCTTCATATCTAAAATTGGAATGTCGTCATATGTCTTCTAAGTATTAATTTTGTTGTCATCATCTCATCGTTAACAATTTTTTTCAACTGCCCAAATTTCTTCATTAATCTTTTCATATAATCGCCGTCCTCTGAATAAACAAGCAGAGGTGAAGATGAGAAGATTTTCGTTTGTGAACTGAAGAAGTTTTATTTACATAAAGTTTATTTTATTTCATTATTTGGCCCATCTTTATTCTAATATATTTGAAAAATTCACGGGGCGCTTCAAAGAAGATATTGGTGTACATCTATGCATAATTGAGAATACAGGTATATCTCTATATTATTCTTCTTCTGATATAAATGTTTTGAAAATACATGTTTGAATGATGTCTTGAAGGAAATGATGATATTTTCCCTTTTGAATCACAAAAAATTTGTAGTTCGTGCTCTCAAGAGATATATATATATAAAAAAAATGTGTTGTACTGAAGAATGTTGGTTTTGTTTGAAACATGTTAATTTTCGAGAAATATCTTCATTTATAAAGTTATTGCTATAATGCAAATGTTTAACTACTATGAGAAACAAAAAATGTTTCTATAAAGAAGAATTTTGATTTTCATGATAAAAAAAAAAATACAAGTCTTACACAAATAAATAAATATTAATTTTCAACCAAATAATGTGTATTAATTTCCTGTGCATGTTTGGATTCACTGCTCATCATCTGCCAAGGACTATACAGGTAACTTTACCTTTTCTTCAAATTTGTATTTTATAATTTTGTATTTTATTTATCTTTTTTTCAAGATTAAAAGAATATTTTTACTATTTTAAGTGAAGTAAGGATGGTCACTTGGGTCGTTTGCAGGCCCCCATTCTCCGCGATGTGCTGTCATTATCACGATCATTTATTTGGCCTAATTGTGGGTAGAGGCAAATAAAAAGTGCTTTTTCCACTATCAAGTAAACATAACATTATTTTTTCTTTGATGCCCTGACCAAAGCGTCAGCTCATACATAACAGTCACTCTTATGCTTATGTGTAATGCATAAATATATTTCCTCGCTTTGGCTATAAATAGGAGAAAATTCTTAGCTCCGTCAATTCTAAATAAAAGTACACTTTTTTTTTTCTTTTTAAGTACAGAACAATTTTTTAAACATAATTTTACCATTGTTATATTAATTTAAGATGAATTTAGTAATTTCAACATATGGAAGAGTTGGAATTGGAAAAAGAAAGTAAATATTTGATAATTTAACGTATGTTTTTTTTTTTCGGGGGGGGGGGGGCTTAAAGTCCGGGGCCCGTGGGTAAAGTCCCGATTTATCCATGCGGTAACAAGGGCCTGATCTGAACGGTTCTAAACTTTTATTACATTGTCGTTGAAAAGATATAATTAAGTAATTGAAAAATTTTAAATTATCATGGAAACTTCAAATTAATTTTTGCTATTATCCATTATTCGAAATATATAGGTACAGTCGACAAAAAAAAAAAAAAAAAAAAAAAAAAAAAAATATATATATATATATAAAATAAAATAAAAATATAATATTTTCATAGGAAACCAAGTCATAATCTATTTATCCAGCGAAAAATGTAGGGTACTAGCAAAACCCACAGCTTTGCTCGCGTAATAATTGAAATATGCCGAGTGGTATTTTTATTAGACGAAATTTTACTGCTACGAATACAAAAGTTACTAAGTCTCATTTTAACATTAGAACGCCTTGAAATTTTACCTAAGTTTGGCAATAATATTTCACACCAGAATTTTTATTCAAAATTATTTAGTTGATATATTTAACGTAAATCTGCGTCGTTTATATTTACCTTATTTCAGTTAAAAAATTCTGGCTCGAATTGAAATTTAATCATATGGTCGGAGTCGAATCGTTTCCTTCCGGGCGTTCTAGTGTTAACTAAGCCCATACTGATAAGGCGAAAATGAGGCTTAAACCTTTATCTACTGTTACCGACGGTACTGATAAGTACCATTATAATTACTTATTATAAAATTCTATTAATACGTCAATTAGTTGTAATAATATTTAGGATGAGTTACAGATACATTACTTTATTTTGTTATAAAAGCATTATTGGTTATACAAAACAAAAATATTTTTAAAAGGATGATTTCTTTTGCTTTTGTATCTTTTCATCTTTTTTAGCGCTGAGGGAGGCGGATGGGGATTTCTCAATCCGGAAATATTTCTATATTTATGTTGTAAGTACATCCTATTTGTACATTTTATAATTCTACAAAATACTAAGAAAACAATTTAAAATAAAAGATTTGAGTGAGTGCACAAAATCCCTGTAAATTCAAATTTAATTAATCCTTCTAAATCCTTCAGTTCTTCTAAAATCCTTCACAATTTTATTAAATGATTATGTAAATCTTTTAATTTGGTTTAAACAAGTTACATAAAATGCTTTAGAATGTAAAATTTTCATGAATTCATAATTCGGTAGATAAAGGGTTAATGAGAAGAACTAATTCTAAATAAATGATTATTTAGAATGTAGTTTGAAGATTTTACGTTTATTTCAATTTCCATTTCTCTTGACATTTTTTAGAACCCTTTCCATTTACATCTTAAACATAACCATCATGATGTATTCTAAGCTTCCAGTCTAACGGTCTATGACGCCCATGATGGTAGTGGTACTGTTGCGAATTCCTCTCGTACTAAAGGATTAGTCCGGTAGCGTATGAGAAGAAATTCAGCCACTGAACTTATCTGATTAAATAATATTTATTTACAAAAAGTCTTATTTAAATTATAGGTTAGTCAGTTGCGCATTTTTTTTAGTAGTGGGTTCTGGTTCTGAGTCTTGTGCGAGCGTTCCCGGAACACAGAAAGTTTCTAATAGTGTCAAATTGTAGAGTCTTACAGGTCTATAGATTCACAACTTCACTTGATCATATGTACAAAGGTCTCCGTGGACCTCAACGAATTTTCACTCCTTTCCTCCTCACTGTACGAAGAAATTCTTTCGCCAGAATTCTCACTGGACTGCCTGTTTAGTCCCAGGCTTCTCCACACCAAAACTATCTCTTCTCTTCTCGTGTCCTCCCTTGAAAGCAACTCGATTAGGGAGGGACCTTGTTTAATATATCAGAAAACTTACACATGGTGTCAGCCTTAAGTCTTCTAGAATTGGTTACCTGAAAATGCTGAGGTCATATACAAACTACCATGAGAAAAACTAACACCTGTCGCATTTCAACATAAAAGAATTCCGCGGCATGTTTTGACAAATTGTGAGAAAGATATTTGCTGTCTAAACCAAAGTGTTCTCTTGTCAACGAAAACTTCAACTTGGGTGGCCCAAAATATCTAAGAAATAGTATAATAATGAGCTCCCACGTAGGCAATTCAATCTGTAAAGTTCAATTCTTTACAGTACCAAGATAAAATATAGCTTATGTTGGAATAAGTAGTCATATCCTGAATTTACCAACATTAGTTTTTTGAAATCGGATTGGTATTTCCTGAGATTTCCACAGTAATAGTTATTATTAATTATTTATTTTTCTAAAAAAAAAAAAAAAAAAAAAAAAAGCTTTTACTCATTTTACCCTTTTAAATTTTGAATATTTTTATAAACTCTTTTTAGAGAGCATTTACGTGTCATAAGTATCTACCATGTCAAATTTCAAGTTTCTATCTTTAGAATTTTAGAATTTAGTATCAATTAAAAAAAAAAAAAAGAAAAAAAAATAGAATGCTTTTCGTTTATTTCACTTTTTTAAAATTTAATTTTCCTATTATATTCTTAAGGGGCATTTATATCTTATAAATAATTACCAAGTTAATTTTCAAGTTTCTATCCCTTCCTTATCATAAAAAACGTAATTTTAGAAAGTTTTTCGTGAGCCTCCCCCCCCTTCCTCTTTTCGTTGTGCACTGATATAAAATGTGACCTAACTTGGTGCAGGGATTCTTTCCACATATTTTTCACTATTACTTTTGAAATCGGCTTGGTATTTCCTGAGATTTCATAGAAGTCGTAATTTAGAAAGTTTTTAGAATGTTTTTAGCTCATTCCTTATTTTAAACTTTGAAGTATTTAGCAGATGCTCTTATAGATCATTTACATCTATCTTCCATGCCAAATTCAAGTTTCTATCTTTAACAATTTCATAGAAATCGCAATTTAGAACCTTTTCCGAATGCTTTTCACTTTTTTTTTCACCCTTTTAATTTCTTTTTTTTTCTCTTTCTTTCTATTTTTACAGTAAAAAGTTTCGAATTCCGGTTTTCGATGGATTTATACGTTTTAAAAGGTCCTGAATAAGATTTGATGGTTTTTAGAAAATGTCATTCTCTGAGTCTGTCTGTCACGCTGTGAATCTGTATGTGTCAAATCATTTATGGACGCTCTTTCTCAAAATCAACTGATGCGCAGAATTTCACAAATTTTTATATTTAGTTAGACCTTGATATAAACTAGAGCTGATTAGCTTTTGGTGTAAATCGATCAACAAGTAGCCCTGCTATGCTGCATTACTCCCAATTTTCACAATAGCTCTATCTCAATAACTGATGCGCAGATTTTCACAAAATTTTATATTCACTTAGACCTTGATATAAACTAGAGCAGATTAGCTTTTAGTGTATATTGATCTACAGGTGGCGCTGCTATGCTGCATTAAGCTGTTATCAGATTCACGGACTTTAGGCGAGACAAACTTTTCAGCTGATTTTAACCCCAACATTCTCCCGTTCAAAGAGAGAAAAAGGTTACAATTGTCTTCGAAAAAGTTGGAAGAAAAGCCAAAAAACTAGTCCTACTAGTACCAGCCGTTAATATTTATCTCCTATTCGTATCAATCGCTTATCTCTGATTCGTTGGAACTGTGGAAAAAAAGTTGGGGAGACATTGCAGTTTGCTACCACACTGGGTGTTGGGAGGATATTTCGCGAAAAGTTGGAGGAAATCAAGTGTTGGCTCAAAAGTCTTACGAAATGTTGGTGAATTTGGTAGCAGCTTTACTCACAATTTTCACAATAGCTCTATCTCAATAACTAATGCACACATTTTTATAAAACTTCAGATTCAGTTTGTCCTTAATAAATTTGAAGCTGTTTATTATTTGGTGTAAATTGTTCATCAGGTGGCGCTGCTATGCTCTGTTGTTCATGATTAACATGATAACTTTATCTCAAAAACTAATGCATGCATTTTCACCAAACTTCAGATTAGTCAGTATACATGATGAAGATTAGTGCTATTTAGTTTTTTCTGTAAATTGCCCTACAGGTAGCGTTTCTATGCTACATATTTCACGATTTTGCAATAGTTATATTTCAAGAATCAATTCATGATTTTCACCAAACTCCAAATTGATTAGTTTTTGTTGTACATCGCCCAGCAAGTGGCACTGTTATGCAGAATTTATTTAAATTTTCGTAATATTTTTTATTTTAGAAACTAACGCACGGATTTTCATCAATCTTTAGATTCAGTTACAAGTTGACATAAGTTGTTCTTGACTAGATTTTGGTGTAAATCATCTAACCTGTGGCGCTGCTATGCTCCATTTTTCCCGAAATATTTATATGATAGAAGAAAGTTTTGGGATTGCCACACCTGAGTATTTTTTTTTTTTTTTCAAATGTTTTTAGAGAGCGTTTACATCTTAAAAATAACTACCATGAAAAATTTATAGTTTCTAGCCACTTTAGTAAAACAAAAATTGCAGTTTTAGAACATAGCCATATTAATAGCATTCAGAATAACTATATTCGTCAAAATTTAGTAAAGTTATTAAAAAGAAGAAGGAAAAAAGAAAAAAAAATGTAAAAGTTAATAGATTTTTTTTCCCAAAAATTTTGTCAAAAATCGAAAATTAAGATAAAAAATGTTATTTTTTTTTTAAATAAATTTTTTAAGCGTTAAAAATCGGAAACCAAATGTCTTGAAATAAATTGTTGTTCAATAAGAAGGCCCATGAACTGACCATGCCTTGGAGCGTTTTTATAGTATGGAGAAGAACGCAGTCCAGCCTTGAACCACCCTGTGTGGTTTATTAAAATTTAGTAAAATTATTTTTTATAAGTAGGATACAAAATTTTAAAACCTAAAAATACTCCCCCCCTCCCGCCCCCCCAAAAAAGAGAGAGAGAGAGAGGGGGGGGGGGGTTAATGGACATTTTTTTCAACAAATTTTGTCAGAAATCGAAAATTATGGGAAATTATTTTTTGATGAATTTAAATTCGAAATTATGGGAAATTATTTTCGAAAATTATAGAAAATTATTTTTTTGATGAAATTATTTTTTTAATTCGAAATTTCGAAAAAATCGAAAATGATGGGAAATTATTTTTTGAGGAATTTAAAATCGAAATTATGGGAAATTGTGTTTTGATGAAATAATTTTTTTTAAAATTATTAAGCGTTTGAAATCTAACTATATTCGCCATTCAGTAAAGTTATTTTTTATAATACTAAATTTTAAAACCTAAAAGCTCCCCGCTAAGAAAAAAGAGAGAGAGAGAGAGAGAGAGAGAGAGAGAGAAAAGAAAAAAAAAAAAAATGCAAAAGTTAATGGATTTTTTTTTTGTCAAAAATCGAAAATTAAGATAAAAAAATCTCTGATTTTATTATTATTATTATTATTATTTAAACGTTTGAAATCTAAAACTAAATGTCTTGAAATAAATTCTTGTTCAGTAAGAAGGCCCATGAACTGACCATGCCCTGGAGCGTTATTATTATAGTATGGAGAAGAACGGCGTTCAGCCTTGAACCACTCCGTGTGAACTGAACTCGCAAAGAGAAGAAAGCGCGTCTGTCAACACAGACCATGCTTACCTCTTCAAAGTTGAACGACCCTCTATCAGGGGTTCAGGGCCTTTCGCGTCACAGATAGCCAGCTGCCATTATACGCCACTTGCACAAAAGCACTCACTACTTACTACTCATCCAATGCGCCACGTTTCAGGGATTCCTTTTTTTTTTTTTTTTTTTTTTTTTTGTTCTTTTCATTACATGATATTATATTTATTGTTAGAACGATTTTTTTTTTTTATTTTTTTTCTATGTATCTATTTTTACAATACACAAAGTCACTTACATCGTTATTGACAAAACGATTTTTTTTTTCTATCTCTCTATTTTCACTATACACGAAGTCATATAAGCAATTTTTTAAATAAGCGTGAGCAAGTTTTAACCCTTTCGGGTCCGATTTTATTTTATTTTTTCTTTTTCAATTTTTGGAAAAAAATACTTTTTTTACTTTAAGGCCCCACATTAGCACAGAAAAAGATCCGGATGGTAATGCAGTCTATAAGGGCGTTCTTTTCAAATATCTCGCTCAAATTTTAATATTTTGACATGATTTTTTTTTTTTTTTTTTTTTTTTTTTTTTGTGCATAGGATAGCTGAGGACGATCCACAACCGGCATACTTTTTACTTTTTTAATTTTGGTTTCAGATTTTTTTTTTTTAATTACTTCAAATTTCAAAACCGGTTTAAACTGGTTCTGAAATTGAAACTATCATAATATAAAAAATATATAACCAAAATCGAAAAAGTAAAAACTAGGCCGGTTGTAGATCGTCCTCAGCTATCCAATGCAAAAAAATCAGGTAAAAATATTAAAGTTTGAGCGAGATATTTGAAAAAAACGCCCCCATAGACTTTACATGATCATCAAGGTCTTTTTTTGTGCCTAGAGTGGGGCCTTAATAACATTAACATTAGCTAATGAATGAATGATTTAATCCAAATGAATTAATTAGTGTTTAAGGAATATTTCATTGTCTGAAAGGTAACGGATATTGTTGTTTTGCGTACTATTCAATTCATATTCGTATGGCAATCGGTTAAGGAAGAATCTTTTCAGATGTTTAGAAAATATTTTATTAAAACAAGATTCAACTTAGATTATAACTTTCTAATGCTTTTTGCAGTTCATTACACAGGATTCTTTCAGGAAAGGAACTTTCATTTGAAATTTAAAGAGTGAAACATGTGTTTAAAAAAAAAAAAAAATCACAAACGGCGCAAAAAGAATTAAGAAAAAATATTTAATATTAGTATTATTACTAAGTACCTAAACGTTAGTGATGTCATATAGTAAATGCATGGACACATACTAATATTACACTGTAAAAAAAATCTGCAAAGGTACTAAACCTTTTCTAGGAAACTGAGATTCCAAGAACTTTTCCTGTAACGGTAACAGCAAAAATTCAAGTTTCAGAATCGATTACATGAGCTTTTCCTGTTATCGTTACATGAAAAGTTCTTGGAATCCCAGTTTCCTAGAAAATGTTTAGTACCCTCACAGATTTTTTTTTTATAGTGTACCACATGCAAACAGTAACAAAAGTATTTAATAAAACAAAATATTACACAATGAAAAGACATGTACTATTAATAGTACACCACAGCCGAATTAATTAAGTTAACCCCACAGACTTCTCAAGGCGCAACACTAGTCACAGAAAAAGACCCGGATGATAATGTAAAGTCTATGGGAGCGTTCTTTTCAAATATATCACTCAAATTTTAATATTTTAACATGATTTTTTTTTTTTTTTTTTTTTTTTTTTGCATAGGATAGCTGAGGACGATCCACAACCGGCATAGTTTTTATTTTTTCAATTTTGATTTCAGATTAAAAAAAAATTACTTTAAATTTCAAAACCGGTTCTGAAATTGAAACTATCATAATATAAAAAATATATAAGCAAAATTGAAAAAGTAAAAACTAGGCCGGTTGTAGATCATCCTCAGCTATCTTATAAAAAAAAAAAAAAAAAAAATCCTGAAAAAATATTAAAATTTGAGCGATATATTTGAAAAGAACGCTCCCATAGACTTTACATTATCATCCGGGTCTTTTTCTGTGCCTAGTGTGGGGCCTTTAGAGAAGTCTGTGGTTAACGTTTTCGGGTCTGGTGTACTATTAATGGTACATATCTTTTAATGGAGTATTATTTTGTTTTAAGAAGTAATTTTGGTACTATTTACATGTAATAAATGTTAGTATATGTCTATGGCATAGACATATACTGACATCATTGCATTTTATTATTAAATCCTGTTGTGATACGATATTTTCTAAGCGTCTCCAAAAACTCTTTCTTAATCTACTTTTATATAAATATGAATTAAATATTACACAAAATAAGTTCTTTCGTCAGATTTCAAACAATGAAGTATAATTTGTAGGCGTTAGTAAGACTATTTGGATAGCTACGATTAACTTAATTAAAATAATAATAATTTTGTCCTCAAAATGGAAAAAAAAAGTCGGAGTTATCCCTTTCGAGTCTATGGTGTACTATTAATAGTGCATGTCTTTTCATCGAAAATCATTTTGTCTTAACAATTATTTTGTTACTTTCTACGCATAGAAATGATAGTATAGTATGTTTATGATGTTTAATAACTCATAAAATAATAAAGATAGATTAAAATTAATAACATAATAAATGGTTAGATAACTTTATTTTTATTTCTATCATTATTTTAACCAACAGGTGTAAGACTAATACCTCTAGTAGTTCCATCCAGTAGTTTGTCGGCGATGATTCTGAAAATAATTGTAAGCAAAATAAATAAATAAGAAATAAAATAAAATAAAAATAAATAAATAAATATCTAAAACATTGTAAAAGATGGAAGATTTCTCAAAAGAAGAAATAACAACTCATATTAACCCTCTAAGCGTTTGGCCCGTAATATTCCGTACACTAAACTCCAGGTTTCACTGCAATATAAGCAATGTTTAAGATATTATAATTCTATAAATTTAATGAATTTTCAAAGTTTTGAAGAATGATTAAGACTCTCAAGGGTTACATTTATATTCCTAAATGCGATTTTTTATGTAATATTGAAATAATCATATTTTATTAGCATTTAAAACAAAATGCAGAGAAAACAACATTACAATTTTACCCATTTGCAAGACGCTTGGAGGGTATGTGAAAGTAATGTTTTTTTTTAATGCATTTTGATATTCATATTATATTTATTTGATATTAATCTATACTAAAAAAATAACAAATCGCTCTGTCTGTGTGTATTCTGCGATGGCTAGAAAAATCTACGGCACGTACGAGGCTCAAAACTTTTATGAGAGTAGCCCAATACCTCTCCTGATGCACTGAAGCTCAGAATTTTAATATTTTGATTAATTTCAGTTATATTAATTACGAAGTGGAACTCACTTTCATCAAAAAGTCATTTTTTAATGTTCGGGGAAAGAAATCGTTTGCACATGCGCACCAACTCTTTTACGCACCTAAACGAAAGAAGAAGCATTTTTCGGCGTTTATTTCTGTTTTTTCATCATTTTGTTTAAATCCAAATCAACCAAACTGCTCGACGCAGTTAAACATAATAGACATATTTCGAAAGATCGTACTTTTAGGTCTCAAATGCTATTATTAATTCGAAATAATGTTGCAGTTAACCCTTTAAAAGGAAATATTCAAAAAGAGTCGTTTTTCCTAAAACCATTTTTTCCCTTTTGTCAATGCTCTTCCAGGGCGTATTTTTTAAGATGTAAACAAACAAAATAGAAGATCTTAAAGTTGAAACTTTCTTCTAACCGATGGCGTAATTGGTTTTAAAATATTTGGATTTTAACCCTTTCAAATACACTGGCAAAAGAAGGTCATTTTGCGACTCGCAGAGAGGATATTTTTTCCATGCGTTCATATTTTAACTCAATCTTTTAAAATCACCTCAATAGACCAAATTTATAGTCCCTAAAACAATTCGAAACGATCGGATCGATAGAAATATTTTTAACCAAATAAAATATGCGAAAATTTTGATGAAATCAATAAAAACAGATCGTTTTCATTGCGGTTTTGCCTTAGCAAAGCGCAATCCAATAGGTACCGGCAAACAAAAAACATATTCTTAAAGCTTAAAAACATTCTTATAATCTATGATGCAATCAGTTTTTAAAATATAAGATTTAACCTTTTCAAATACACCGGCAAAAGGAGGTCACTTTGCAGCTCACGGATAGAATATTTTTTCTACGCTAAAAGTATCTAAGCTTACATATTTCAGCACAATCTTTTAAAAGCAACTTAATAGACCAAATTTACACCCTCTTAAAATTTTTTGAAACGTTCGGACGAGTAGAAATATCTCTTACACAATAAAAAGTGCGAAAAATTTGACAAAAACAATAAAAACCAGATCGTTTCATTGCGGTTTTGCCTTTGCATGGCGCATATACGTCCTGACAAACCGAAAAGATTTTCTTAAAGCTAAAACATTTTTATAATCTGTGGTGCAATTTGTTTAAAACAAAACATGAGATTTAACGCTTTCAAATACACCGCAAACACGAATCACATCCCGGCTCATGGAGAATACATTTTTGCTTACGCTAAAAGTAACTAAATGTCCGTATTTTAGCATAATCTTTTTAGAGCCTTTCAATGAACCATACTTACATTACTTATAAAAATTTTGGAACTTTCGTATGGGTAGAATTATTTTTTTTACAAAATAAAATACATGAAATTTTTTACGAATTTAGTAAAAACCTGAGTTCGCTTTCGGTACGCATAGTTTCCAAAAAATCAAATTACATAGAAAATAAAATACCAAACAGCATGTGCTTTCAATTCAACATATTTTCGCGATTTTTCCATTTAAAAATATAAATTTTGACAAAATGGACTTAAATATATAAAATCACAGGAATTTGAGTTTAATTTAAGAGTCATTTAGAAAACAAATAACACATTTGAAAACTGAATAACATCACGGGCCCGGGCAACGCCGGGCAGGTCAGCTAGTATCGAATAAATATCATAAATTATAGACTGTTAAAAAATAAGTTTTATTAGCCCAGTATTTCATTGCAGTATGCATTTCACTACACTAACTGCTTTATAAAGGGCTCTGCGCCAACCCTGCAGGGTTTATCGAGTTTTTTTTTTATTGAAAACATTATTTAAGGGGGTCTGAGAGACAAAAATCTTTAAATTTTCTAAAAAAGATTATTGTATTAATTTTTTTTCTAATTTTTTTTCTTATTAAAATGACGTTTAAATCAGGTTGCTATCTGAATTAGATGTTATTTTTTTTGTTTTTGTTTGTTTTCAAAATCAAGCTTTCAAGCAATGTGGTTGTCTTGTCAAAATGATTTCTCGTGAAAGTTTGTTTTTTCATTATTTCTCATATTTAAATTATCATAACTGAAAAACCGCTAAAGATAAATGATTCAAACTCGGAACATGTCTTTTTCAATTATTTTATTTTAATTTTGATTGCTTCAAATCAAAATAATAATAATAATAAAAATAATAAATAAATTTACTTTTAAAAATATGATTTTAATTTTTTTAACTTGTTTTTTTTCAAATTTTTATTTTAAATATTTTAAATATTTATTTAAATTAATATTTTTAAATATGTTTAATCAAAATGAAATCTTATATATTTCTCTTTATTCAAATGAAAAAAAAAAAAAAAAAACATAGTCGAGTCTCTATTCAACGAAACTCCATCTAGCGGATTTCTCTATTTAACGAATTTTTTGTAGAAACGGTCAATTTTTTTTCATAATTACATTTAAAAATATCTCCATATAGCGAAATATATATCTCCATTTAACGAATTTTTCCAAAAATGCTCTTTCATATGTTCAGAAAACGCTTCAAATTATTTGTCGTATAATTTTTTTTCTTGGATTTCTGGTTTATATTTTATAGATGCACTCCTCTACCTTATTCCTTATGTCCAAAAAAAGGCATTCAGCTCTTCTCCCCCCCCCAAAAAAAAAAAACATCCCTTTTACCATGGTTACACTTGACTTTGTTTTAACAAGATGAACATGCTTTCTTAGAAAAGATTGAAACATATCAGAAAGCATCCTAAAAGATAAAACTATTCCGTTATCGCCTTGAAAATTTTGTTTGTTTCTTTGTTTGGATAGTAAGGCAGGGATAAAAGGGTAATTTCAGAAAAGGCCGTCTATTTCAGCAGGTTTTCATCTACCTAAACTAACTCTCGTTACTTTTAGCGTTTAGAGTGGATGTTTGTTGTTTTGTGGCGACTTGGAACATTTTTTGTTGTGAGAGATCGTTTGAATGAAGAATTTTTACTAAATGTCATCTATGCTGGTGTGGTTTTCTACTGAATCTGCATAAAATCGCTCCTAAGATAAGCATAACTCTCTCTGATAAAGTAATAATTTTAAAAATAATCAATAAGACACTGGGGAAAAAAGAAGGAAGTGGCAAAAATGTTTGAGATTCTAGCAAAATTCCGTTAAACATTTCAAAAACTTAATTAAACAGCTCAGAAAACAATACTGTTTCAAAATTTAAACATTAAATGAAAAAAAAAAAAGTTGCCGTTCTCTATTCAACGAATTTTACTATACAACGAATTTTTTGACTGAACAATGGATTTCGTTGTATAGAGACACGACTGTATATATAGTATTTCGAATTAAAAGGATTTTAAATTACCCCACTTCTTAATAACTTTTAAATTTGTTTATGTATGTTTTCTAAATGAGAAGTTTAATCATGTTGTTTTGTTTACAAGTAACGTGGTTGACCATCACAAAAAAATTTCAAAATTTTCATTCAGTAAATAAAAACTATTTTAAAATGTGTCCCGATCTCCCTTAATTCTTGTAATTTAATATTTATTATCTTCTTGATTCTTCATCGAATATCAGCAAACGAGTAAGAGCACATATGAAACATTGCATTGTGTCAGCAACAAAAATTCTTTGTACTTTATATTATTATTACTATTTTGGCTTTTTTTAATGGCAAATCGACTATTTCCTTTCATTTAGATATTTAATCCTTTCGACTGAAAATTAGGGCTTCGAAAAAACGATCACCATTTTGCTACCACTATTTTGATACAAAAACGTTTGTCATAGATTCATATTTCAAATGTTGTAAAATATACCGCTAATATCATTATTATTATCATTATCATTATTTAATTAATGGTAATCAAACATGCATTCTGAAGTAGCGATATTGATAAACATTGTCGACCCACACTCCACAACTTTTGCAAAGGGTTAAATAAAAGTTCTAGCTCTCCACATATCCAAGCTTACAATAAACAAGTTGTAAATTGCATGTCAAACGTAGCAAATGAGGTGCGTTCGTATTATAAAGATGTTTTTAAAACATTCAGATCTTGGTGTAATAATATACAGTACTTTGTATAAAGTATAGTGGCGGAAATCTTTTGTGTGTCTCTGTAAATACCATCTGCTTTCTGTTACACAGGAAGTAACTTGTAGTAAACCGCAACAACGTATATCAATTTTATAAAAAGTGAAATAGTTTCATATTATTAAAATGCGCCCCAAACATTGTTTACCCTTATTCCATTGTGTAATGGAATACTTTTGTGTGATCCTGTAAATTCATGACCAATATTATTTGCACCACAGATTGTGCAGAATATGTTTTTTAGTATATACTTCACAGATATCAATTCTATTATGTTCGGAAGAGTATAACATTATAAATATGCACTTGAAACTATTTTTTCCCATTGACCGTCATGTATAACGGAATGCTTTTGATTGTCCCTGTAATTAAACTATACACCCGATTTTCATAAAATTTGAAATTATACGATAAACTATGCAAAATTAAATATTTAAAATTTCAAATGCTTTCGGTTGGGTAGTTTTTGCTTTGTTATATGCGGACAGACAGACGGACTTTCGGGCAGACGGACGGACTTTCGGGCAGACGGACGGACTGAATGTGTTTATTTCGCACCCAATGAGTCCCATGAAACCAAAGAATCAAAACGTTTGCATTGAATTGCAATGCTAAATGTACCTTTAGTCCTCAAATTCTTTTTTGTGACATTTCATAAAAAGCTGACCTTGGATATTAAATGTGCGCATTTTCAATTGTTTTTACACGAAACAGTTTTTTATTACTATTTTTTTTTCAAAGCTTGTCATAATGAATGTGTTAATGAATATTTAATTTCTCTGTAGAAACTATGTTTCGTCACCTACAAATCCTGATTTCTTTAAAGCGACCTGTAACATATAAAAACGTTTTCATGCTTCACTTACAACGCATGGTTTGTTTTAACCGCCAAGAAAACTAGTTGGATTTGCCAATCCCGAAACTTTCTTCTATCGCATATACATCTTAATATTTCAACAAGTCGGAAATTTCACGCCAGGCGTAGCAAATGATGTGCGTTCGTACTATAACGAAGTTTTTAAAATGGACAATACGTCAGATACCAGTGTTAAATCCAGACACTTTTCTTCGGGAGGGACATATGTGGCTCCGGGAGGGATATTATGGAGTCTGTTTTTGACCATTGAAAACAAAAAATCTCAAAATTTCCGGGGGGGGACATTTCATTGCTCCGGGGGGAATGTCCCCCCCGGGTCACCCCTGAATTCAACACTGTCGGATACAGTATAGTATCCGAAATCTTTTGTGTGTCCCTAAATATTAAATGCTATCTATTATACAGGAATTAAGTTGTAGTAAACCTCAGCAACGTAAATCAATTTCATCAAACATGAAATGGTTTATATAATTAAAACGCACCCCAAACGTTTCCCTCTATACCATTATGTATTAGAATACTTTTGTACGGTCCTGTGTATTAATAAAAATATTCTTTGCACCATAGATTGTACAGAATGTATATTTTAGTATATGTATCATAGATGCATATGAATTTTATTGTGTTTGAAAGAGTGTAACACCATAAGAATGTACTTGAAACTATTTTTTCCCTTGATCGTAATGTAACCCAATACATGTTTGGCTGTACCTGTAATTGAACTATACATCCGTATTGCTATACTATGAATTATTGCTATGAACTATACATCCGTATCACATACATTGTCTATTTCATAAAATTTGAAATGACTCGACAAAATTATGTAATATTACACATTTTTAATTTCAAACGATTCGGTTGAGTAGTTTTTGCTTTGTTATATGCGGATAGACGGACAGACAGACAGACGGACGGATTGAACGACGACTATAGGCGCTATGTATTTACAAAAATACGAACGCACCAAGTAGTTACGCATGTTAATACTTCAATATTATGAGTTCAATACTATACCAACTTTGATTTTTTCAACTTCTCAAATTTCTGCTTCAATCAACTAATCAGAGTGAAAACGAGTTTATCTCCATCATAATATACAGTGGACTCCTCTCTATTTTGAACATTCATGGGACCGACCAAAAATGTTCAGATTATGGGGGTGTTCATAATAGAGGGAGATTGCGGAATGCATTACTACTACTACTGTGTAGGGTGACCGAGTCAGTAAGTTGATCATATAAGGTTGGTGCTACGGGTTTTTTTTTTTTTATATTTTCTTCTTTTTAAGTTTAATAAGTAAACTATCATGGTTACTACAACCTTTAATGAATATCCAATTATGGTTGAAAATCAAATGCGCTGAAATTAAATAACTGAATGTGCTGAAATTAAAAACAAGTATTTTCTTTAATATCCATTTCCCCTGTAGTTTGTTAACCGAAGAAATCAGTTGAAAATTCTAAAATTAATCTTTAAAATATCATGATTCATTTGTAATTAACAATAATTCATATAAAACTATTATTTAAAATAAGTAAGATGAAAGTGAATTATTTTAACTTGCCATAATTGTCTCCAACTAATCAAAAACTCATTTTTTTTTTATTTTCTAATTAAAAAAAAAAAAATCATTAAATGGCTTCTATTACAGGAGACAGATTATAATAATCTGAAAACAGGTGCTCCGACACTTAATTGAAGATTTTATATGAAGTATTCGAACAAATTGCAATTTCAAGTACATGCTTAAAATCCAGCAGTGATCTCTGTTTATTTTTAAGTCAAGTTAGTTGAACTTTTTTATTCTTCTGTAACAGTTTCTCCGAATTTCCATAATGGGATTTGAAATTGCAAACACATGTTCAGTTTACAGAGAGGTGGAGTAGAACTGGGGACCAAAAGTAGTGTTCATAATAGTGGGGTGTTCAAATTAAAGAGTGTTCAGAATACAGAGTGTTCATCCTTTGTTAAATCTATGGAGATCCGCCGGGACCATCGGAATGTGTTCATAATACCGGGGCGTTCACATTAGAGAGTGTTCAGATAGAGAGAGTCCACTGTATATTAAAATCGATAGTTTTTAGGTGCGTTCGTAATTATGTAATTACGTAGCACCTATAGTGGTTGTTCAGTCCGTCCGTCTGTATGTCCGCATATAACAACGCAAAAACTACCCAACCGAATCGTTTTAAATTTAAAATACATAATTATTACACTATTTTGTCGAGTCATTTCAAATTTTATGAAAATCGGATGCATAGATCAATTACAGGGGCAATCAAAAGTATTCCATTACATTACGGTCAATGGGGAAAAAAGTTTCAAATGCATTTTAATCATTTGAAATTTAAAATACATAATTATTATATAATTTTGTCGAGTTATTTCAAATTTTTTGATAATCGGGTGCATAGATCAATTACAGGGGCAATCAAAAGTATTCAATTACATTATGGTCAATGGAGAAAAAGTTTCAAATGTATTTTATACGTTTGAAATGTAAAATACATAATTATTACATAATTTTGCCGAGTTATTTCAAATTTTATGAAAATCGGATGCATAGATCAATTACAGGGACAATCAAAAGTATTCCGTTACATTACGGTCAATGGGGAAAAATGTTTCAAATGCATATTAATGGTGTTACACTCATTCGAACTTAATAAAATTTAGATGCAACTATAAAGTACATATTGTAATATACATTTTACATAATTTGTGATGCAAAGAACATTTGTTATTGATTTACAAGGCCACACAAAAGTATTCCATTACATAATGGTACAGGGAGAACATTGTTTGATGAGCGTTTTAATTGTAATTCACTATTTACAATTTTATGAGATTGATATATGAGACTGAAATTTTTAAAACTTCGTTATCATAAGAACGCACCTCATTTGCTACGCTTCACGTCCAATTTCCAACTTGTTACTTATTCATTTATCTTCAGCTGTTTGCGGATAGCCAGCTCAGCACGACGCGAGTTACCAATGGACAATAAAACGACAAAAAATCCAGAAAATTGTTCAAAAATTGCTATCATAGCGCCGTTTTTTTCGAGGAATATTTCCAAGTTCAAGGAGGACCTGCTTGCAATAGCCAAAAACATGCAAAACAAAAGTTTGGTTCAACTCTATACATAACTTTATGCACTTTTTAAAAGTACAATAAAAAATATGGCACAAAAATCGATATTGCAACGAACTTTCCCGATGAATGTTTTCAAATTCAAGGGGAAACTGCTGGCCATAGCCAAAAACATACATAAAAACTTGGTTCAATTCTATGCATAATTTTATACAATTTTCGATGCGGTAAGGAAAATAGCACAAAAATTGCTATTACAGCGACCCCTTTTGGCAGATGTTTTTCATATTTAGGAAAGGACTGCTTGCCATAGCCAAAAATATAAACAAAAAATTTGGTTCAATTCGATGCATTGGTTTAATTAGTTTTTTTGCATATTACTCTTTATATATAAATTCTATACATCATATATACTGCTGCACAAAAGTATTCGCATACCATTCTCCTTATTAAAAGAAATTGCTGAAAAGGAATTTTCTGAAATATATGTATCTCTTAAATGAACTAATTTTTTAGAATGAATGTTGTTAATAGATACAAATTTCTATATTATATTCAGAGCTGCTAAAAAATTCGGATAATTTTCTGAATATAGATAGAAACAGCTGAAATTTGGCTTTGAAAAGCGTTATACATTTTCTACATGGTGAAATGAGGCATAATATTTTAATTTTTTAAACTATACAGTTTTGTTACATTCTACTGAATGTGTCGGAAAGTGCTTCATAATAGAGACCTGCACGGGCCGGGTTCGGGCCGATTTTCATTAACAACTTTAGGGTCGGGACAGGACCCGGCTGTAATTTTTTCTGAAGATTCGGGCCTGACCAAACCCGGCTACACTGTAAAAAAAAAAAAAAAAAAAAAAAAAAAAAATCAAGAGGTTACTAAAAAATTTTTAGTAAATTTGTATTCCACAGCATTTTTTAGTAACCATTACAAACTTTTTTTTGCAAGTGAAATAAACGTTTTTTTTTTTTTTTGTAAACTGAACAAAAGAATTTTTTGTATAATTAACTTAAAACTTTTTAGTATGAGCCACCAAGCAAATTTTAGTAATAGCTCCAAAATTATTTTTAGTAACCTTTACGCAGGAGCTTCCTTCAAGCAGGAATGGCAGGAGCTTCCTTCAAGCTGCATCCAGTGGTGTAAAAAGACAGACTTCTGAAGCGGAAGAATCTATTTCGGCGAAACCGCAATAGATGGCAGCACCAAACATTGCTACCTGCTCTGTTCTGACATGTTTCTAAAGGGAAGGGAAAACCCAGAGATTATTATCCATTGTAACTGCTACAACAGGATTTTCATATTCCCTTTATTTAACGAGTACTTACATTGCATACATTCGGTGCATATTTGGTGGCGTCCAGCTTCGAATCCGGGTACTTTCCGCCTGGAGTTCGGTGCTATGACCACTAGGCTATCACGGCCACACCAAGTGAGTTTTAGTAATAGCTTTTAAAGATGTAAAACTATTAACTCTATTCGTTGCTATCCTTTTACTAGTAATTCTTACAGATTCCTTGTAACCGAGTAAGATTACTAAAATTTTTTTAGTAATTACAAATATCACTAAAATTTTTTTAGTAGATTGACCCTTTTTTTTACATTGCAGGGCCTTAATATTCGCTGAAGGATCAGGCCGGGCAGGACCTAACTTATTTTTTACGTACGAAACCTTATTTCATTCTTCCCAGACTTCACGGACCAAACTATTCAGTCCCGGTTGAATTCTCCCGTATGAAATTCATTTTCTCGATGTGGCCAAGTTTGTTCAAAAATCAGAAAAATTTGACTTGGTCCAAAAATTTATGCAAAGAAGGCATATATTTTTAAATCAGTATTATTCTACAATTAAACATTAAAATTTATTCTTTCTAAAGAATTGTTGATCTATAGGCTTATTAATCTAGAGTTAAATGCATGAAAAAATAACCTGCCTATGACGAAATCTTCTTTTAAATTGAAAACCGTAAATTTCTTTTAAACTTTTTAAAAACTGTTCATCCATACAAAATGAATACAATAATACACGAGAAAAAATACATTATACAATTACAGCTGCTAATAAGGGAACTTGTCTATAACGTATTTTTTTTCTTTCCAATGCGATTCCGTCTTAGAAGAATTAACTTTTGCCATATACCACTTTTAGATTTTTATGTCACCATTACATAGAATATGGATTAATAATATTAATGATAACTGAAACCTTTACATACAACAAACAGAAGTGCATTCAAAACATAAATATTGCAGGCTACGGCACTTCTGCATAAATTAAAGATTATAAACATGGAAAAAGAAAGTCATATATATATATTTTGGTTAGAACACTTCCGTAAGAGTAAAAATCAATGTTCTGTAGAAATTCTCTCGGGAAGGGCCGGACTTGGGCCGTGATTTTATCTAATATATCGGGCCGGGCCAGACTCGGGCCAAAATGTTAACTTTTATAATGGGTCGGATAGGGCCAATATTTTTTTTTCTTTGGGTCGGGCCGGGGTGAATTTTTTTTCTAAGATCTGGCCGGGCCCGGGCCTTGAAATTTAGACCTTTGCGGACCTCTCCTTCATAATCTATGCTTGATACATGATTTTTTTTCTTGTTTCTTTGTAGGCGACTTTTGCATTATAAAATATATCTATAAAAATATGGAACTACGACTGAAAGAAATGGAAAGTGAAATATATGAACGCGGAAATGACCGTGCGTGGTATGAAGTGTAAGAGAGAGCAAACTAGGGCAGACTGGAATAATCAGGGTAATATCTTCGGACGGAGAGGAGAAACGAGGCTGCTAAGCCATATTTCGCAAGGAGGAGGATGCTAATTCTTTCGCAACAGATTCTCGGAGCATTAACATCGATTCGGATAGGGAAGATGCGCTTCACAGAACAAACACACACTCCCTGCCTAGTGCGAGGCCCAGTGTCGCCAGCGTCATAAAAAAAAACGGGACAACGGCTTCTAAATCGGGACATGAACAGTGCCTCATTTACGGAGGGTATTAGGGGCACAGGCCCAGGGATCCTGATTTTCAAGGGTTCCCAAATGCTGTTGAAAGTTTTTCAATTATTGTTCAGAATGCAGTTTTAGCATCTAATGAAAATTTTAATTCATTCTACATTCTATTACATTAGTGTTACATTTGTATAACATCGTATATTTTGTCTGAAATATCGATGTTTAATTACTTCACCATAGTGAATATTTTCGTTTAGTAACTTTATCGCTTTAAAAATATACTGTATTTTAATTCTTATTCAATCATACACCCTGTTCTGATTATTTGGGTATTCGTGAACGTAGCTTGTTGGCGACAGAGTACTCTAATATCTTAAATAATTGTAACTTGGTATTGTGGAAAATTTATTATTATTTGTTGCATACTTTGTCATTCCAAATGTATAGACTTGCGTAGGAAAAAAATAATCAGTACCACACAATTTATTAGAAAACGTCTATTCATTTAAATTTCGTAACTGTGAAACAATTATTGGAAAGTAAGTTATTGATTACTATATTTAATTTTTAATGGCTATTTTAAAATAATTTTTTAATTCAATAGTGGTTATTTTATTAAGTGCTTTTTTCAATGCATATTTTTTACTCAATCCCACTGTAAAATCGATGCCAGGGGGCCCCCCAAATTTGTAAATCGGTCTCTGGACATGAAAATGCAGTAACTAAGTATCCGAACACCCAAACATAATTTTCGATCAAAATATCGATTTTTGATTTTTGCGATAGTATTAATATTGAATATTTTATCTATCGAAACTGCTGTCTGTATCTAAAGTAGAACCCGAATTGCAGCCGTTTAAAATTACATCTACTATAGCTTTTCAACTTTGTTTTAAAGTTATTTTTAGTCTTTTTCTCAAAGTGAAGTTTTTCAGATTTTTACTATATGCAAAACATCCTTAAACAAAAAAATATGAATGAAATGCCATGAAAATTTTCTGTACTTCTTTTACAAATGTCTTTTGAGGGAATAGACTACATTCATGATAATATATTAAATAGTTTCTGCTGGACAGAACTGAGCTCCTGTAACGGAAATCTTTATTTCGACTTTCGACATGTCAGCATAACCCAAATCCTAGAATGAACTATGTTAGTCACTCCTAATCATTTTAATTCAAAGTATTCATAGTGCAAACTCATGCAATGTTTTTATATCTAATACAAAAATAACAGTGATCGTTCGTTTCAATCCTGGTTAATCCCTTCGATATAAGTGAGGCAACTGCCTTCATTACCAAATTGCGTTGTGAATATTTTTGAAGATGGAATTAACTTATGGATCGTAAATAAAACATAACTCTAAATTAGATCATAATAGAATTAAATAAAATAAGACTCATGGTCGAAAAGATACCAACAATTCTTTAACAACTAACATATAAATTTATTTACAATTATCTTACAAATTGTTGGTGCGTCATAAGACACATTATTTTCAATATAGATGACACAAAAAACAAAACAAAATAAAACACTATTAATTCTACTTGTGTAATTATTGTTTTTAATACTATGATTGAATACCAATTGGAGCGTGCAGAACCCCCTACTTGGCATTTTGCCCTACACATTTTGGGAAACAATATAAATTATAAGAAAACCGTACCTTCATATTCTTTTGTGCCCCGCACTCAGTTAAGGCTCGCATTCGAAAACATCACAGGCGGTCACACATCAATACTGGCGGACATCACATTCGGATCCTCGGCTATCACACATCATTACTGGCGGACATCATTTTCGGATCACAGGCTATCACATATCATTACTGGCGGACATCATTTTCGGATCACAGGCTATCACACATCATTACTGGCGGACATCATTTTCGGATCACAGGCTATCACACATCATTACTGGCGGACATCATTTTCGGATCACAGGCTATCACACATCATCAGTGGCGGACTTCCCATTCGGATCATCGGCGATGTTGGTAGGTCTTCCTTGGAATTAATCACGTTTTTCTTCTAACACATCTTCGCCTCTCGGAGCGAACTTTTCATCTCCACTTTTTTGAGGAAAAAAAAAAGTCTATATTCTTTTTTTCTTTTTTTTTATGGCGGGCGTGGCTAATCAATCTGCCCGAAAAAAATGACCATTCAGTCTCTCGCCCGGCCTGTTCCTGAAAAAAGATTCGTTGGCTCCTTCTTCGAGCGTGGGGGGCTGGCCCCTCTTGTCTGCAACGCACTCCCAGCCGGAAAAATGACCGGTAGCCTCAACTAGAGAAACGTGTGGGGTCTCGCTTAATTGGCTTGTAAATCTACCAATAAACCATTCTTGACGTAAATGTCAAGCGATTGTTACGCGAGAGCCCAACTGGTGCCTTCTAGATACCATCTGAGATAGGGGTCTGCCTTGCTCCTGACATGAATAGCGTTAAACATACACTAGTATTTACAACCACTATACAAAAACATCAAAGGATACAATATGTATAATATACCATTTATATATATGTATCTATAAATCACGGAAGATTGCTGGATGCTTATGTTTCCAGCATCTCCCCCCCCCAACTAAATGAAAAAAAAAGAAATAAACAGACAAAAGAGTGCTTTTTCTTTTCTTTTTTTTTTTCTTTTTTTTTTTTTAATAAGTGTTCGGCGATCCTGAAAGATCAATCACTGTTTAAAAGTCTGTTTGTGATTGAACACTTGCAACGCCATCAGTTGTCTACTTCTGTACATCACAATCTAAAATGATCATCGTAGAATGCCTAGATTTTTTTTTTTTTTTTTTTTGTCCATGTCTGTAAAGAAAGTTCAGGTTACGTACACAATGATTCGCAGTCTCTGATTGTATCGCTCCTGGTTTATCTCCCCTGCTGGGAGGTTGTTGATGTGTGAGGATTCTTCTTCTGCGTTATGCATCCATACTTATATTGTTCCCATAATTTTGCCTAAAATCGCGAGTTTCCGAAATAATAAAGCAATGAGAATATATATACATATATATATATATATATGTATTTTATTTATTTATTTATTTAAAAGCTGTTATTATGTCCAAAACTAGTTACTGAAATAGTTTAAGAACACATTTCTGACTCATTTTTCCATTTACAAGTATGGCTGTTATCATAACGTACAAACCAATGCATCACCATATTTATATGCTACACTATAATCTTTTTTTATATATGATACACATTTTATACCATTCACATTATCTCAATATAAAATCAATACACACAATTATTTATATTTACAATTTTGTTGTGCAGGCTGATTTTCACCCTTAGCACTATTCCAAAACTTATAGTAAGTGCTGTTGTTTCTGTTTCATTCTTTATACATATTGAAAAATTAACCTTACAAGACCAATTTTACCCTTTTTCTTTATATAACATTTTTACATATAATATAACCTGTCCACTCAAAAAAGGGTCCCAATTTCTAAAATTTTGTGTCATTCTGATGACCGCGGAAACCATATACTTCAATAAAATTTTGTTAGTAGTCAAACTCTCCAAGTAATCCATTGTGTAAGCCTTATAAGCATTTTGTTATGTGCTGATATAAAGAAATTTTTTATTTATTTATTTATTTATTTATTTCATTTTATTTCATTTTATTTTATTTTATTTTATTTTTTATTTATTTTTTATTATTATTATTATTATTATTATTATTTTTAACTAATTTGAAACTGAAACAGGGAGGGAAAAACAAAAAGCTACCACATTTATTGATTTATTTATTTATTTTATCCTACCAATGCTACCTTATGTCTCCTTATTACTTATATAATCCTTATTATTATACCCCTTTTATTATATATCCGTTTTATTTATTATTTTTTTTATCGCTATTATTAATGTATTTACTTCCAAACCCTTTTACCCAATTTCGAAATCTATCCTTCTCGGAGCAAATAAAAACAATGATAGTTCACGACCCTGCATGCCTTGGCCAAGTAAATCAAAATCTTCTGCCCGCAAAAGAATTTATTACATGCAAAGTCCCAAAACCCCCAATGTTGGTTGCCCCGCCAAAGATAAAGTTATGCAAAAGTTTTTTTTTTTTTTTTTTTTTTTTGTATGGCTCTGAAAAGGGCCTTTTTTTTTTTTTTTTTTTTTTTTTAAACTAAGTTCCCTTTTCGTCTTTAAATATAAAGAGGTATTATCTCCCTGTGTCGCCCAAACAAAACTACTTTTGAAAGAAGTAATTGTTAATATTATTGTTATAATTTTATTTCAAAATGTTCAATGAATCTGACTATCTAAGCTATCTATACATTCACTCAATAATTAATCTTAAGAGGAAATGCGTTCATCCACCTTATCTTATATAAATTTGCCTATCCACCGTAATACTTATTTATTTTCTTTTCTTTTCTTTTATTTTTTTTCCATGTATGGCTCTGAAATAAGCCTTTTTTTTTTTTTTTTTTTTTTTTTTTTTTTTTTTTTAATTAAGTCTTTGTGACAGTCTTGTACAAGCCAATCCTCCGTAACCTATATATCTAAGTAAGAGTGCCCTTACCTAATCCTCAATATTCTGTTCCGAGTCTGATTCATTTAACTCGCCCTTAGTTTTTCTGGCATTCCTCGTCGTAGCCTTGGGTGCAAAAAGAAATTGTATGTGTCGACGTATTGTTGGCCCATTTATTTTGTCTTTCAGACGGAGCACATAATTATTGTGTCGAACAACTTTTACTACCACAAAAGGCCCTTCAAAACGAGGGTGTAAAGCCCTAGGCTTGCCAATTACTTTTGCGTACACTTCTTGACCCACGTCTAACTTTTTAACTTCCTGAAGATC
Source organism: Maratus speculifer (assembly GCA_964019185.1). NCBI lineage: Eukaryota > Metazoa > Arthropoda > Arachnida > Araneae > Salticidae > Maratus > Maratus speculifer. Next base: position 304,790,793 of record OZ025295.1, on the reverse strand, counting down.
ATTTTCTTTGATATATTCCGCCATAATTTTTTGTTGGTTAGCTATGGCTTGCCGGTGAACTGCCCTCATATTTTCTATCCTATTTTTAACGAACGCTTGAGTGCACGTTAAATCCGGAGCACTTAATACCGTAAATTGATTTTTAATTTCTCTACCAAAGAATAATTTTGAAGGAGAATAACCTAGTGCTCGATGGATCGTGGTATTATAATTAAGTTTAAAATATTCGAGTCTGGTGTCCCACTCAAGAGTGGAATTGGACATTGCCACCAAGGATGCCTTAATCGATTTATTAATGATTTCAGCCAGACCATTCCCACAAGGTTTGTAGACGCTTGTCGGGTGTAGATCTATATTTAGTGTCTTCAAATATTCTTTAAAAAGCGCACTGCGAAAATATTGTGCGTTGTCTGTAACTATTTCGGAACACAAGCCGTAGGCTCCGAAGTACCTATTTAAAACGTTCAAGATAGTTTGGGACTCCACATTTCGTAAAGGGACTGCTTCTAAAAATCTAGAGCCTGCGTCTATGATAGTCAGAATGAAGCAATTTTTCCTGAGGGTCATGGGTAATTTACCTATTATATCCATTTGTAGACTTGCTCCGATTTGTAAATTTCTTTCCATTTTTTCAAGTGGTACTTTAATCGTCTGGTGCTGCTTACTGCAATTACATCTTACGCAATTCGTGCAATAATTTTTTATATCTTGGTACATTCCGTACCAGAATAAACGAGTTTTGACAGTTTCGTATGTTTTTCTAAAACCAAAGTGGGGTCCATGTGCCTCCGCCATAACCGTAAACTTAAGCTCGTCCGGTACGATTATTAATTCTGGATAGTTCCCGTTTTGTTTTAATACCAGCGTTTTATTCTCGTTTAAATTATACTTTTTTGTTATTCTGTTGTTTTTCTTTGACTCAACCTTTTTTATAATTGTGATTAATTTTTCATCCTCATATTGCTTGGCTCTAATGTTCTCTTCACTCAAGTTAAGATTTATTTTGAATAAGTTATTCTGTAACTCGTTGCTACTAGTAATATTATTTACTAAGTTTCTAGACAAAAAATCCGAAGGATTAATTTTCCCTTCGATGTACTCAATATTGTAGTCATAGTCGCTGAGATTTAAAATCCATCTAGCCACTATATCCGACTGCATTTCAATTTTCAGCGGATATGTGAGAGCTTTGTTATCCGTTAAAATAGTAAATTTCCGCCCTAACAGCATGTGTTTAAAATGCATAACTGCGTCATGAATAGCCAATAATTCGAACTTCATGCTTGGGTAAGCCGTTTCTGACTGCTTAAGTTTTCTACCGTAAAATTCAATAGGGACTAAGTATCCATTATCTTCCTGCGCAAGGACACCTGATATTGCTTTCTTTGAACCATCAGTTATTAAAAAGAACTCCCTATCAAATTTTGGCGGTTTAAGGGTAGGGTTGCTCACGATTGCCTCTTGTATATTTAAAAATGCTTGTTCCGTCTCCTCAGTCCATTTAAATTTTACATTTTGTTTAGTCAATTCGACTAGAGGATTGACAATATCGGCATAATTTTGAATAAGAGTTCTGAAATAATTTGCCAAACCTAAAAGTGACTTGACCCCCTTTTTATTTTTAGGTCTAGTTAATCGTTGTACCTTCCCCACGTTTTTTTCTGATGGGGCATATCCGTTTTTATTAACTTTGAAACCCAAAAATTCAATTTCCGGTTTACATATTTGCACCTTAGAGGGTTCAACTGTTAAATTGTGATCAATTAGAGTTTCCAAAACTTCCTTTAACAACTGTGCCATTCCCTCCGGGCTGTCTTCGGCCAAAACCACATCATCTATAAAATATCCTACTTTGTCCTTAGGAAAGTGTCCCAGGACCCTATCCATAAGTTCAGCGAATTTTGTACTACTTAATTTAAGCCCAAAATTTAGGCGGCACGGGGCGTACTTCCCACACTCCGTCACAAATGCTAATTTGTGACGATCCTCCGGGCGTAACATAATTTGGAAAAAAGCCGAATGCAAATCTAATGTTGTATAAAATTTTTTTCCACTAATTGCCTGTAAAACATCTTTTACGTCCGGTACCGGATATGGAAACCCCTCTAAAATCTCGTTTAACGTCCTGTAATCCACCGCCATTCTATAGCGAACCAAGTTTTTTTCCGTACCTTTTTTTTTTACAAATAATACCGGAAATGCATAATCTGAATCTGATTTTTCGATTATTTTCGCTTCTAACAGTTTTCGTATGTTCCTCCTGCGCATACTGCTTAACTGCCTGGGGCGTCTTATATGGTTTATGCTGAATGGGAAAATTGTGGTTTAATTGTATTTTGGGCACTACCAATGAAGCTTGTCCCAAAGATTTGTAAGACTTCGAAAAAGCATGTGCATGACTCATCAATAAGTCTTCTATCATTTGCTTAAAATCCCCTGTTAAATGATCTAAATTAAAATCCGATTTATCAAGCTCCGCTTCTCTCAAAGCCCTAACTTCTTGCAAATCCAGGTTATTAATTTGATAGATTTCTCCATCTTGAATCTCATTAGGCTTTAAATTATTCTTACTCACAAAATCCGAACTGATAAGTGCGATCCTAGTATCCGTTCTAATTATAATCTTATCTTCTGTATTGTTTGTTACAATTAAATTAATTTTATTAGTGACTGGTACTTCATGAATTGAACATTCCGTAATTAAATTTTTAAATTCCTCTGTTGGTTCAATTAAAATCAGCTGATTAGGCTGGACTGCCTCAGGACATCTCAATGATATTATTTTCGTTTGTCCTGGGTGTAAATGTGTTTCTTTCTCTATACACGCAAATATTTCATTTCCTTTAAAATGACATTTAATTTTATTCGTGCGCACTGCCTTGGTGATATTTTTCATTTCCGACCCCCTTTTATTTACACTATTTACACTAACTATTTCCTTATTCATAACCTGCGGTTCCAGGGCAATTTCCGTATTTTTTAATTTTAGTGTTTTCTTATCAAAATTTAAAATCATTCTATTTTTTTTCAAGAAATCAAAACCTAGCAACATTTTATAGTCCCCTTGAAAATTATGAGATGTAACATAAAATGTTCCTGTCACAAACTCATTGTTAATTTTAAATGTAATTTTTATACATTGCCGAAAAGGTATGACTGAGTTACCGAATGTGTGGATTGTTACCCTATTCGCCAAGTATTTAATTTTTGCATCCGTTTGTTTGAGCGCCTCTAAAACCTCCGGTGATAAAAGCGAAACTGCGGCCCCGCTATCCAGCAACGTGTCAACTTTTAACCCAAAAATCTGTAATGCAATGATGGGAAGTTTATCCTTTTCCGCTGAATTCACACTAGCAATCACGAACTTATTCCCCCTTATCGGGAATCTACCGGGGTCTTTCTTATGACTATTATTTACAACTGCAGATTCCCTTAAAAGTTTCCCGAATTCGACTTTCTTTTCCCTTTGTGTCTGTCCGAAACATCTCTCTTATTTTCTTTTTCCTGAATTGAATTTCTATTTCTGTCATGCTGCGGTTCATCCCTGGAATAGTCATTTCGCCCTCTCCTATGTTCATCCGATTGTTTACGATTTCCATAATATGCATCGTAGCGTGCAACCCCTGATCTGTCCTCTCTGTTATTATAGCTTCTATCCGAAAAATCCCTATTCCATGGAGAACTATGATTGAAATTTTCATAAAAATTTTCAAATCTATTACAATCCTGATAACTTCTATCCCTGTGAAATCTGTCATAATTAAAATCACTATACATTTGTGCACTGGGAAAACAATTTTGTGATACTGGCGCTGCAAATCCATAGCCTTCCATCGCCCTGTAATTATTCGCACCAAAACTCTTATTTGCAAAATTTCTCTGTCCCTGGTTCCGAAATTTAGTATTTGAATTTTTCAAATTGTACCAACATTCGGAAATGTCATGCCGATTCGTATTACAGATTTCACATCGTTTTTCTTTCAAATTATCTTCCCTAACTTGGGTTTTCGTTTTTAATTTCAACTCGTTGACCTGAGCAGTTAATTCTGCTATGGCCGTAGCCTGCTCTTTATTTAATTGTAATAAATTCGTACAAAAATCCTCATTTTCTTTGCTTGTATTGGCTGTTACCGCATTAATCTGATCTAAAACTGTCGATTTATACGCGGCTTCGATCGTCTGAGCTTTTTCGCACAATTTCCCAAAATCTTTAATGTCTAATTTTCGCAATTCCAACGCAATATTTGGCGATATTGCCTCCAAAAATTTATTGGCTTTTATTAAATCGAATAGTTTATTAGCTCCCACCTCCGTTGCCTGGCCAGAAGCACCTAAATACATTGATGCGGCCTTGTTAAAAATTTCTATAAAATCTTTCATGTTTTGATTTGGGAGTTGCTTAATTGAGTTAAAATTTATCTGTGCTTCGATAAAAGAATCTTTTTTCTGAAACAATTCCACGATTTTTTCTTTTAAACTCTGTATAATTCTTTTCCTCATTTAGCGTCTGGTCAGATACTAATTTCTCACGGGCCGTACCCACAAATTTAGCTTTTAATATCTGTAATTTAAAATCCTCTTCTACGTGGACCCGATCCAATAATTCATAGAATTCTTTCAAATAAAAGAACACATTGCTAATCTTTTTTACGTCAAAGTGAACAATCAATGATAACATTTGCGACAAATTCGGTTTTAACGGGTCGTCCATTTTAATCTCTAACGTTTTAGATTTCAATTTAGATTTATTTCTTGTTACTACCCCTGGCTTAGATTGATTTTGTAAACTTTTCCTTCCTCTTCTCCTCGGCATATATTGTCCTAATTGACATTCATTACCCTTATATTATATATTTTTACACAAATAACTTTGCAATACTTAACTCCTGAATAAAATTTACTATCACACACACAAGAAAATATAAATATATATATATACACTGTCCCTCAATACCAAAATACAATCAAATTCAAAATAAATGTATAAAGTACACATAGAAAATCAGTACCAAATTATTAATTTTCTAAACTGCCCTTTCTTCGTCTTATTATTATTATTTTATTTCATTTGTAATACTACTCCCGCTGTTTTCTTTTGCGGCATAAAATTGGTCTTATAAATTCACATAAAATACTTCTTTTTTTGTTCAATAACATAGAAAATGCCATGTACCCCCAAAATATAATCCTTGCAATAAAATACCACACATAAATTCAATGAGATGCAAAATCTATTTTAAAATTCTTTCAAAATTTTCAAATATGTCATATAATTTGAAATCTTATTTCATAATATTACTCTTAAAACCTTTCCACACACAATTATAAGATTGATTGTTTCCAATTTAAAACACAATATCATCAGTATAATCATACTTAAACATATGTATTTATTTTTAGTATAACACATCAAAAAATAGTCATTTTGGACGAATGAGTCAGAAACGTTGTAGCACACTCCATTGGCACCAAGTTTTACTTTTAAAATTTAATTTAACATTAAAAACCACGAATAGCGCGTAGAATTTTGAGTAAAACTAACTCTATGAATTACTATTAACTTTTTATACCAAAAACAATATTATTAACCTCCGGAACTGATCCGAAAAGGTCACGGTACCAGATAGGATTCTAGGGGCCTATGCTGGACAGAACTGAGCTCCTGTAACGGAAATCTTTATTTCGACTTTCGACATGTCAGCATAACCCAAATCCTAGAATGAACTATGTTAGTCACTCCTAATCATTTTAATTCAAAGTATTCATAGTGCAAACTCATGCAATGTTTTTATATCTAATACAAAAATAACAGTGATCGTTCGTTTCAATCCTGGTTAATCCCTTCGATATAAGTGAGGCAACTGCCTTCATTACCAAATTGCGTTGTGAATATTTTTGAAGATGGAATTAACTTATGGATCGTAAATAAAACATAACTCTAAATTAGATCATAATAGAATTAAATAAAATAAGACTCATGGTCGAAAAGATACCAACAATTCTTTAACAACTAACATATAAATTTATTTACAATTATCTTACAAATTGTTGGTGCGTCATAAGACACATTATTTTCAATATAGATGACACAAAAAAAAAAAAATAAAATAAAACACTATTAATTCTACTTGTGTAATTATTGTTTTTAATACTATGATTGAATACCAATTGGAGCGTGCAGAACCCCCTACTTGGCATTTTGCCCTACACATTTTGGGAAACAATATAAATTATAAGAAAACCGTACCTTCATATTCTTTTGTGCCCCGCACTCAGTTAAGGCTCGCATTCGAAAACATCACAGGCGGTCACACATCAATACTGGCGGACATCACATTCGGATCCTCGGCTATCACACATCATTACTGGCGGACATCATTTTCGGATCACAGGCTATCACATATCATTACTGGCGGACATCATTTTCGGATCACAGGCTATCACATATCATTACTGGCGGACATCATTTTCGGATCACAGGCTATCACACATCATTACTGGCGGACATCATTTTCGGATCACAGGCTATCACACATCATCAGTGGCGGACTTCCCATTCGGATCATCGGCGATGTTGGTAGGTCTTCCTTGGAATTAATCACGTTTTTCTTCTAACACATCTTCGCCTCTCGGAGCGAACTTTTCATCTCCACTTTTTTGAGGAAAAAAAAAGTCTATATTCTTTTTTTCTTTTTTTTTATGGCGGGCGTGGCTAATCAATCTGCCCGAAAAAAATTACCATTCAGTCTCTCGCCCGGCCTGTTCCTGAAAAAAGATTCGTTGGCTCCTTCTTCGAGCGTGGGGGGCTGGCCCCTCTTGTCTGCAACGCACTCCCAGCCGGAAAAATGACCGGTAGCCTTAACTAGAGAAACGTGTGGGGTCTCGCTTAATTGGCTTGTAAATCTACCAATAAACTATTCTTGACGTAAATGTCAAGCGATTGTTACGCGAGAGCCCAACTGGTGCCTTCTAGATACCATCTGAGATAGGGGTCTGCCTTGCTCCTGACATGAATAGCGTTAAACATACACTAGTATTTACAACCACTATACAAAAACATCAAAGGATACAATATGTATAATATACCATTTATATATATGTATCTATAAATCACGGAAGATTGCTGGATGCTTATGTTTCCAGCAGTTTCATATTTACACTGGTATAAATGACAAACTTGAGACAAATTTTGCGAATTTTTTTTATTACATTTGTTCATTAACTGCTGTATCATCTGAGATAGAATTGCGATTATAATGTTTGTAGTCTAAGTCATAGAGAAAATTGTTCTGTCTATTATGCAATTTGCAAAATGTCAATACCTTGTTTTATTTTTCAGTTATCAAGTTAGAAAATGTCAATTTCGATATAATTTTGACTATTTTTCTCTTAAAAAATTATTTCTCGGTAATTGCAATTTTCTTTTATATTTTTTTCAAAGTTTTAAAGTAAATATCATTATAAAAAATGGATAACAAGAGAAAATTTCAAAATTTTTAAAAAATCACATCCGAAGGCGCGCGAATACCTTAACTGGAACTTCTGTATTAGCACGAAGCCCTGATTACCAAATAGGCAGGAGCAGCGGCGCCAACTTATATGGGCCTTTGGGGCCGAGCTCACCCAATAATTCTGTACCGAATTTTCAGTGTTCTAGTTATTTATTTCATTATTATTTTATTATTCATTCTTCTGATTAGAATAAAATTTATTCCAGTGGCCATGTGTTTTAATTCTCTGACTTACACACATAAATCCCAAATGACTGAGATGTTTTTCTCCATGTTTAACTTTCTGCTAATTTAATTTGTAGTCGTGTTCAAGATATAATGACATCTCCATAAATGTCTTTATAAGGAAAAAAAACACATGAGAATATAATTTAATAAAACTACAAATTTATTAAAACATGATAGCGTGTCTTAAAATTCTTATCTTTTAACATATGTCACCCCTTCAAAGAAGAACAAACTGGCCGCAACTATTTTGCAAAAATATCTTTGGGTCCACCCAGTATTTTTGAGCCAACCCAATATTTTTCAAAAGTTGGCGCCACTGGGCAGGAGAAGCACGTGTTTACTCCAGAAAATTTTGAAGGGACCCAAAATTAAGAAAACAGGTGCCTCCAAGCTTTATATTGAATTAATTCCATTCCGAAATTCTGATTTATTTTCAAAATATTATGTCACATGTCCATAAATTTGTAGAATGATAGTATGTAAAAAGTTAATTTATTGGATTATTTGAATGATTAAATATTGAAATATCATCACAATAATTTTAACATAATTTCACAAAGATAAATTTAGAACACTTTCTGACATAAATATCGATTCAGATAGGGAAAATTCGCTTCACAGAACACACTCCCTTCCTTTAGTGCCGCCAGTGTCACAAAAAGTTGGATAACGGCTTATAGATCGGGCCATAAAAACGCAGTAATTTAAGTGGAACTTGTGTATATATCAATATAACATAAGGTCGTAGTCAGAAAAATATTACTGAGGAGGGATTTAGGGCCATGAACTTTAATCTTGACTGATTTTATATTTCTTTTTAGGTTTTCGTCAGATGAACGGAAACCTATTCGTCTCTGTCCTCTGTCTATCTGTCACAGAGTCCGTACACAAAAACTGTATGAGTCAGAGACTTCAAATTTTGTGTACACTAATCCCTTAACACTCGTGAGAAATAAGTTTCCGAAAACATCCTGCGAAAGTCAAAATCGCGAATATTGAGACTATCTCTCCTTACATATAAAGAGGTTAGGTTCAAAAAAAATTTTTTTATGGAAAAAAGCAATTGAAGTTCAAAAAATATTTTTATTAAGCATTATACATTAAAAGTACATGCTTTAAATAAATTTGAAGAACTATAAACATATTGTAAAAAATGTATTTACTAGTGTATGGTGGAAAAATTTTAGTGATGTGCGATTGTTTCACTTTTGTTTATGAATTTCCGCCCAAGGAAAAGTTGCGGCCTCGATTTTTATTTTAAATTTAAGGCTCCTCACCAGTGAAGAATCGCATTCTGTTGCTTTTTCAACGAGTTTTTGTTGATGTTTTAAAATTTACCCGAATTTTGCAGAAAATAACACACCTGCAATAAAAATTTGAAATTTGAAAAAATTGAAAAATTCAAATAATAATAATATTAATAATAATAATAATAATAATAATAAATGCTTTAACATATAAGACTTCAGAATTGAACCGTTTGATTTGAATTTTTAAAAAATTTTATTAATATTAGTTGCTTATAGTGTTTTTCTTGCACTAATTTCTCCTGTATTATGTATACAGACATGATTTGCTGTTTATGGAAGTAGATTCTTTGGTGCATTCCACAAATCAGTTGTTAAGTTGAAAAATATCAATAGCTTTTTTGATATTTTCTTACAATCTCATTCTGCTAGTAACTGAAAAAAAAAAAAAAAAAAAAAAAAAAAAAGATATTACGAAGAAGGGACGCCTGATAAGCAAAATGATTATTTATATAATCTTACCTTTCCGTTGTTAGAATATACATTATTTTTATTGTGATATAGTTATTAATGACGTAATCAAGGCTTATTGCTTTTATATTTGACATTGATGAAGCGCATTTGAAACGTTTTTGCAATTGAAGCAATTTATACTTGTAACTCTAGATTTTTATTTCAAGGGCAGGGGTGTAGTGAAGGGTATACGGATATATACGTAGTGTATCTTCTGGATTTTTTAAAAGAGCACCGTATACCCCCTGTTTCTCAAGAAAGCTTATAATATACACACTCTACTCTCTAGAGCGTATATCCTCTGTTATTTTTATGACTACATCCCTGCTCAAGGATTACGCATGCTATACCTCTAAAGAGTGTTGAATTCAGGGGGTGGCCCAGGGGAGAATGTTTTGAGATTTTGTGCTTTCAATGGTCAAAACGTGCGATTCCTCTCCCCCTCGGGAACTCTACAATGTCCCCATGGAGCCACAAAAATCCCTCCCGGAGAAAAGTGTCCGAATTCAACACTGCCTCTAAAATTAAAGATATAGTTATTAGCTACTGACCAATGATAAGAAAGAAAATCCTGTATATGATAAAACACTGAAATATCATAAGTGCCAAATGTGGGTGACCGTCACTGCATTTTTTTTTTTTTATCCTTCAAAAATATTTGACGATGACCAAATGACCTATTTTTTTTTAGATGCATTCTCTCTCTCTCTCACCGATCACAGCTGTGTCACTAGTTCCTGCTCTTTGATTGTTTTTTTTATTAATAGCGGTCACTTCCGTGTTTTCCGCCCTTTGATTGTCTGCTTCACTTTCACACCTAACTTAACAAGACCTCGACTTCGACTACATACAGTAGATCGTAAAACGATTTCGTTTTGGCACTCTTTCAAAATAATTTAATGGTAAAGTCTTATAAAATCCTCACCCATTCAACTATATTATTACATACGTTATGTAAGTGTATGTGTTTACGCTTGATTTTCCAAGCGAATGCCACGGTTTTCTTCTTAATTGTAGAATAAAAGCGATAAATAAAAATCATGCATCAAGTAGAGATTATTCATCTTTTTATAAACTGAATTTTTTAAAAATTTTATCTATAAGTTTTATCTTTAAACTCATCTTTGAGTTTCATCTATATACGTAACCGGTGTACATGTATATCTCTCTCAAATACGGAAAATTATCCGATGATCGGAAAGTTATCGGATAGTCAGAAAATCTAAAATATAGAATATATTGGAAATATTAAAAGGAAAAATATCAAAGTATAAAAGCATAAAAGTATCAGAAAGTATAAAAAAGCAAGAAAGTGTCAAAATATCAGAGTATAAGACTATCAAAGTAACAAAAGTATCAACGTATCATAATATCGTAAGTGTCAGAGTCGAAAAATCGAAATCTGAAGTATCAAAATCAAAGTAGATAAATCAAAATTGGAAGTATAAAAAAAATCAAAGTCGGAAATATTAAAAGGAAAAATATCAAAGCATAAAAGTATCAGAAAGTATAAAAAAGCAAGTAAGTGTCAAAATATCAGAGTATAAGACTATCAAAGTAACAAAAGTATCAACGTATCATAATATCGAAAGTGTCAGAGTCGAAAAATCGAAATCTGAAGTATCAAAATCAAAGTCGAAAAATCAAAATTGGAAGTATTAAAAAATCTAAGTCGGAAAATCAAAATCATAACTATCAAAATAAAAGTTGGAAAATCAAAACTGGCAGTCGGGCGATCAAAATCGGAAAATTATCCGAATTCTTTGAACAGTCCTGTATGTGATATGTAGATTTGTATTTATAAACTACATATATGCAAAAATTTAGTTTAGTTAGGAAATATATACTACTAAAAATACTAAAATTACTTCAAAATGTAATGTAGGTTACCATGGAATGACCTTTAATCAAGTTATTTTCTTTTATATCTTTTTAAGTTATTGTACACATACTGGTTATTTTCAATCACTAAAATTTAGATATGATTTAAGTTTATTGCTAATACAATCTATTAAAATCAAAATATTATTTCTTGTATATTATTTCTTATATATTTTATACATTTATAGTGGTTGAGATTAGCTTTGCGAAAGCATTGAGCTTTGTAGATTCAAAATGAAATTTGTTTTTCAGAAAGTTAAGTAAAATCTTTTAAATATTAAATTTGTATTTTGTAGTTGAAAATTTTCAGATTTGGAATTGAGAAAAAAATTAATATTTTGTAAATAAATATATGGATTTGAGGTCCCCTTGAAGTGCGGGGCTCATGGGCAAAGTCTCCATTTGCTCATGCGATAAAAAGGGCCTGACTGTATATGGCTGTTAAAAAATTCTCTAAGTCGACAGAGATGCATCTACAAGCAGCTCGGCAAATTTGAAGCACAATATTGCTTCTTCTTGGCTTTGTTTTCTGAGCTATTTGTTCTCCGAACATAACAATCTTCCGCGAAAGTGTTCGTTAACCGATCTGTTCCTAAACCGAACAATTCGTTAACCAGCCATCCACTGTATTACTTTATTTCATTATTTTGACATTTTACTGTATTCATTGGCACACCCACTGAAGGGGAGGGGAGCTCAGGGGGCTGAAGCCCCTCATAGAACGCAAAATTAAACTAGCTATTTAAAGTTTTCTAAATTTATGAAAATTTACTTTTATTATTTTTAATAAATTTTGCAAAATAAAAATTGTGAAAAATGGTAATCTTTTCATTTTTTTTTTTTTTTTTTTTTTTTTGGCTTATTTATAAATTATTTTATGAAATTTGAAATATCAGCATTTTTACTATTCACCACTTAAAATAATATTTCCTTCTTATTTATCAAAGAGGTTTAAGCCCTCATAATCAGCCCCAACAAAAAGTTTCAGAAACCTTCCCCAGTGGCGTAGCTAGCGAGGGGCGGAGGGGCGGTACGCCCCGGTGTCACCCTCGAAGGGGTGACACCATTCTCTATTTGCAAATACATACACATAATATTATAAGTTTTTGAAAAAAAAAAAATCTGGAATAAAATGAAATTTTTCGCGCATGACGTAATGGAGTTAATTTTTTTTCTTTAAAAATGTGAAATTTTATACAGAATGGGCTGTCTAAATAAGAAATGCACCGCAGGGATCAAAAATGAATTTATCCAACGAGTGGGTAGCGAAAAGCAAACTATAAGAGAAAGACTTTTCTTCTACATACAGACACTGCATTGAATTATGCGGACTATGGGATAAGTAATAAATTGCTCCTGTATTTTTAGGTGCGTTCGTAATTACGTATACATAGCATCTATAGTTGTCGTTCAGTCCGCCCGTCTGTCTGTCTGTCCGCATATAACAACGCAAAAACTACCCAACCCAATCTTTTGAAATTTAAAATACATAATTATTACATAATTTTGTCGAGTCATTTCTAATTTTATGAAAATCGGATGGATAGATCAATTACAGGGCCAATCAAAAGTATTGCGTTACATTATGGTCAATGGGGAAAAAGTTTCAAATGCATTTTAATGGTGACAGTGGTAACTCATTCGAATATAATAAAATTGATATGCATCTATAAAATACATATTATAATGTACACAAAAGTATTTCACTACATAATGCTATACGGGGAAACTTTGTTTGGGGCGTGTTTTAATTATATTAAACTATTTCGCATTTTATGAATATGATATACGTTACTGAGGTGTAATAAATGTTACTTCCTGTATATTTAAAGGAACACAGAAAAGATTTCGACCACTATACTGTATGCGGAGTACTGTCTACTATAACAGCAAGATGTGAATATTTTTAAAACTTCGTTATCGTACAAACGCACCTCATTTGCTACGCTACACGTGCAATTTCCAATTTGTTTTTTTATGTTGTCGGATGAAAGATAAATAAGAAATGATATGGTCATTTGTTATAATAACGTAGAAACATGATTGAAAAAGTATGATGAATTAAGGGGGATGACACCATTTACATCCGACCCAGGTGTCACCCATCCTAATAGCTACGCCACTGCTTCCCCCCCAGGTTTTGTTGACTGCCACCACTCCTCCTCCACCACATAGTCTTTGTTCTGTATCATGTCAATAGAAAAGTGTATCTTCTGGAACGACACATCTCGTCCATTTTTAATAAAATGTAAAAAAAAAAAAAAAAACTGGACCGAGCTTGTTTGATATTTCGGGCCAGATCAGAAAAATCAAGACCTCTAAAATATGCTAACCCCCTCCAAAGATTAATCCTGTGTGCGCCACTGACTGTATTGCAAGATTCATTATAATTTCGGTTATATTATTACATTCAAATTGCTGTTTAATAAATGTAAACAAAACATTAACCAGAAATCCAAAAAATTCTAAACTCCGCACAACCATTGTCCCAAGTGTGCGGATTTGAGAGAGTCGTCTGTATTCTAAATATCAGTCACCCGTCTCGTTTTTTTTTTCAAAATCCACCATTTGGTTAGGCATCTCAAATGTTTTATTAGCATCTCTCCCCTCTCTTTAAGGTTTTCCTCCACAATTTGAGGGCAGAGGGGGGGGGGGAGGATTTAACCTCAAAATATCCCTCCCCTCTACTCCTTCCCACCCCTATAACCAAAGTGAATTAAAAAAAGGTCAAGGAATACCAAGAAAATAAACAGCACCCGATTTAAGGGGAAAAACTGACATTGAAAGCGAGAGAAAAAAATAGTTAGGGAAAAGAGAATAATAAAAATGCATCCGATAGCTTTTAAAAATCTCAACCTTTCGGGGGGTAGAGAAGATAAAAAATACCCCAAGGTCGGAACGCATAGGGACCTGCTACTAGGAATTCTCCTTGAAGCATAACGGAAAATAGGCATTTCAAGGACAGAGTTAGTTAATTCCTTTCCAAATAGATTTTTTTTTTTATTGTGATCACTTCTCAACCCTTTAGAGGAGTTTACGCAGGGCCGTAGCTAAGGGGGCGCTATAGGCGGCTCAGCCCTCCTAAAATATTTTGAGCCCCCCCCCCCCCCCCCTCTGGAAATGATTCCAAGGTCACTAAATTAACTTATGTTCCGAAAATTCAAATGAAATTCTGTTCAAAAATCTAATTTAGTGTTGAGACGCTTTCACAGTTTTGCAGAATTACTAAATTGTTTCTAAAATAAGTGTTTTAACACTCCCTTATCCTATTTTCACATATGAAGCTAACATGATGTTTAATTTTGCAGCAGTTATACACTCAAAATTTTCATCATCCTCTACTTTTCTTAGCATAAAATGAGGCTATTACAAACAGTTTAATAAAAAAACATAGTACCTACAATGTGAATACGCACTACTTTATCTTTCTGCGGCAGAGAGAGAGAGAGAGAATGAGCCCCCCCCCCCTCCCTACATTCTTTTGAGCCACTCCTATTGTTCACTTCTAGTTACGTTCCTGGTGGACAGACACATAATTTTAAGATTACTGGCACCCAGAATAGTTAATTAAAAATCTTCCTTTTATAAAGTACAAGGAAATAAGCAAGTTATTAATTTGTAAAAAAAAAGTTATTTATGCTCGTCAACCCCAATTCTGTCTTTAAAAATCAGTTAATTTGATCGGCTTTAAAATTTGTATGGAAGATAAAATTATAATTAACAAAATAATAGTAATAATAATAATAATAATAAAACAGTGCCGATTTCCCTATAAACAGTTTTTTCTTTTCCATTTTACGGAGGAGGTATGAGGCCGAATGAGTGGCTGTTAATGGCTTTTTTGCGTTTGATTAAATACGATTATTTAGACATTTGAAATCAGCTAATGTAAAATGAACTTAGTTAACAGAGCTTACCTGTATTTTCCTACAATGTTTATAAGGCAATGGTTTTAAATAAGTGATTATTTAACGTAATGATTTAAACCGACGTAATTTTCATCAAACATTTTTTTTTTAAACATCTATGCGAAAATTCCTTGCAATGTCTTTTTTGTTTTTCAAATATGACGCAATTTATTTCAATTTATGACTTTTGACGCGTGCTAATGAATTTGTTATTTTACAATTTTCTTTCTCTTTTAAAATTCACGTATGAATGTAGATTTTGTATCGAAATTTTCTATAATTTCTTGCTTTTTATGTATAATATTCGTTTACTATTAATTTGAAAGTTTTTTCTATTTATAATAGTTACGTGTCAATAATTATTTTAATTGAATGAACTTTGATTCTTTGCGCTGTTTTAATAGTTGGTAACAATTTAAAAAAAATTCTTTTTTAAATATATAAAAAATATCCCTAGAAATGCTTAAAAATAAAATTTAAAAATGGAAATAAATCCTCAAAAAATGAGTCAAATAAAATAAATAAATAAATAAATAAATGCAGTCTGCACATCGTTAAATTCTAGTGTATAAAATGATCTAAAAATGATTAAGTTTTTTCTCCTATAAAATTTTTAATTGAACAATTTTACAAAACTTTTTTATTAAATATTTCTTAAAATAACAATTCGATTTGAAAACTGTCTGCACCAGCGTGTTTATCAAAACTTTCTTTATAATATCACCAATTTTCATATTTTTGTATGCAATAGCTCTCTTAATATTAACGAAGAAAAACCTCCAGTCACAAAAAATTCACTGTCAGTGGCGGTGACAGCGTTATAAGACCGGAAAGCGGCAGAAGAGCACGAGTTCAAGGATGATAATCTAAAATAAATTAAATTTCGATTCGCATATTAAAACGCAATCGGTCTGCTAAGTCATATCTTGGTGAAAAACACCTAAAAACCCGATTTTAGTGGTTGACTCATAGGTTTACCACTGTGTTTTCCTGCTTTCAATTCACCATATATTTTCAGACTTTTGGGTGCAGGCAAGGTACATATATGATATCTATGCTTTTTACTTACCCATCATACGTAGTATAGGGTAAGTCTTGCAATCGTTTTGAAAATCGAAAAATTTTTTTGACGGATTTACACATTTTAGATAGTGGAGATTCCGAAAAACATATTTTTAGAAATTTTTTTTGCCGTCTGTCTGTCAGTCTGTCTGTCTGTAAGCGCTCTATCTCCCGAACAAATTGAGATAGAGACTTGAAATTTTGTATGTAGTTAGTATGAAAGAATGGGACGAACCCTATTTAATGTCAGCAACCTCGATTATCCGGAACTATTTTTTTCGGACTCTCGAAAAATTCGTTCTGATGAAAGGTATATAAAAATTTTCGAATTTTTTTGTTCTAAGGAATGGACGTAAAAGGCAATAAAATAACACACATTTTGCATATAGAACGAAGTCGATCGGATTATTAGTTGCCGAGATATTTGTAATCTTGTTTTCCACATTCTTCGATTTTTCATGACCCCGTATTTCATTCAAATTTCAATTCAGAAGTATATTTTAATTGGAAATGAGATGCTTAATGCTACGCAGTTAATTGTTAGTTAATAGAATTATTATTTTTGGAGTTATATGGATGTTTCTTTTACGCAGTTCGGTACTACTTGAGTAGTTTGGCGTTTTATATAATTTGTCGAAATTGGTACATCAGCAGTTCTTTAATATAGCATTACTATGTATATTAACAATATTTAAATTTTGTTTATGAATTGCAATGCATTGTATAAATAGTTTTCACATGTTTTATTTTCATATACATATCCATGATGGGTAAGTATTACGGTGGCCCCCAACGACTAGTTTTAAATATGAAAGACGTGTTTGAACTACTTAAAAAAATTTCAGCGGCAGAAATTGGAATTGAAATATGATTTGGCAATTTTTCCTGGATAAGAAGAATAAGTTAAAAACTGCACCTCAAATGTAGCAAATGAGGTGCGTTCGTACTATAACTATTTTTATAAGTATTCATATTTTGGATAATAGCTGTTAAACTCTTATGCAAAAATGCATGGAATGCAAAATATGATAAGAATATATATTTTAAATTCATTATTAAGAAAACATTAAGACTTCATCTTAAATAGTACGTAATCAATATGGCAAACCTAGAATCATTACCTATTACAGGATATCATTGAATTGGTTACGTATGATAGGATTTTGTAGAAAAAAGACCATTTTTACTATTATCTTTTTATGTTCTGATGAAATTTTCATTTCAAAATTATTTCAAATGCAACATTTACATAAAGGAAATTTCAAATCATTTATTTAGTAGATTTGCGCTTTTTTATGCAGACAGACAAGCAGACCAATTTACGATTATAAGTGCATCATATTTATATAAATATGACCCCATTGACCATAATGTAATGGAATATTTTTGAGTGGCTCTGTAAATAAACTATGAACGTTATGTACTTTATTTTCAATACCGAGCATGGCATAATAAATCTCAATAACATGTATCAATTACAGAGCAATCCAAATATATCAACGCAAGTTAGAGTACAAACAGACAAACCGAATTCTTAAATATTTTCAATTATGTTCTAAAGTATTAAAACGCCTAATAGGTTGAAATTTGCATTTCAGAAATTTATACTCAATAGACGGTAGCATATTTAAATTCTTTTGTACAGCCGTGTATTTTGCCTACTATCTATACATTACGTATATGCCATTATTTAGTTAAAATTTAATTAAGACAAAAAAAAAAAAAAAAAAAAAATCACACTTCCAGAGATTGTCTTCCATAGTCAGCCATGTATCTAATTCTTCACGTAGCCCCATATTTTTCTACATTCCATAAACATATCTTAGTTTGCTAAATGTAATTCAGCGTAAAAGTACATAACTTATTTAAAAACCACCATTAAGCTACTTTCGTTCATATTCTGCAACCTGTGCACTTTCTGTTGTGCTATCCTGTATATGATCTACAGCATTTATAAACACAACGCAATATGCAAAAATTTATTTAAAAACTTATATCACAACTAAAAATGCACTTCTAGCAATCATCTTTAATTAGAAACCCGAAATATAACTTGATGCTAAAAATAAAACTTTAATTTTTCAAAATTCAAAATTTTTGCTGTAAATGAAAATTTTTTTGTAACAATTATGAATTTTAAAGCTTCGTATTAGCGAAGCAGTAGAGAGTAAATCTTCACTAGCGAAAGGTCAAATTAAAAAAAAGAAAAAAATCGAGGCCGCAACATTTTTATATATGGAAATTTATACACAAAAATCAATAACTTACAAGGAAGGTCTCCATTGGGGGCATACTCAGAATTTTTTGAAAAAAAAATACGAATTAAACTACTCATGTAGGTAATAAAGGATCAGTGAAAATTAGCGGCGGAATTACATTATTAGATATGTAACAAAATAAAATAGTTTGGAATAATTGGCGTGAAAAGCTAAAAGCGACGCGGGATTTGGCGAGCAGTGCATTTCTTCGCCAAAAGCAGACGATTTTAACGAATCTGAAAATTGATTTTAATTGATTTCACTGTTAAAAATCTGCAGCATTTACTGCAACGTCACTCCACTACTTTTATAGAATATCTCTCTTCTGACCAATGAGAATGCTTTATGAAGCATTCAAAATCTGCTGCATTTTGTTGCAACGCACTCCACCGCTTGTATATAATATCTCTATTCCAACCAATGAGAAAGCTCCATTTCACGGCCAAGTAACCGTTTTCTATACAAGCAAGGGAGTGTTTTGCAACAAAATGCAGCAGATTTTTAACAGTGTATTTTTCAATTTGGAACAATTTTAATCAATTTAAATTGTGTTTTAAATGATAAAATATATTAATTTCATTTTGTTATAAATACCTACAAACGTATATGACAAAATTACACTTAAAGTAAAGTAAAAATGCAAAACTAAAATTACTTAAACTAAACGTATTTAAATAAATTGAACATAAAGTTTTTTCATTAAAAAGTATTAGTATTCGAAGCGTAAAAGCGTATTTTTCAAAATTTCGTTTTTTCGCCAACCGGAGATAAATCGCCAAATAAACGAAATTTTTATTATTTTTTTACGGACGTTATAACGAGGTTCCGCCGAAATTTTTTTTATAAACATATATAACTATATGAGAAGAACATTCTGTAATTTTTTCAGATTTTTCTGAGTATGCCCGTATGGAGACCTTCCTTGTTAGTCACATATAAATAATTTTTTCCAACCATCAATTAGCAATATAAATATGTGTATAATTATTCAAATTTGTTTACACATGTACATGTACTCTTAACTCTTTACTCTTTAACCCTTAACTCTTTTTATCTACCTACGATACTTATTAGTATAATTAAAATTACTTATTATAAAATAATTTTAATACGTCAATTACTTGTAATACTATTTAGAATGAGTTACAGATAAATTACTTTATTTTGTTGGAAAAACGTTATTGGTTGTACAAAACAAAAATATTTTTAAAAGGATGATTTCTTTTGCTTTTGTATCTTTTTCAGCTTTCTTGGCGTTGAGAAAGGATGGGGATTTTTCAATTCGGAAATATTTCTATATTGATATATATTGATATTGTAAGAACATCCTATTTGTACATTTTATAATTCTAAAAAGTACTAAAAAAATTATTAAAAAAAAAAAAAAGATTTGAATAGAGTTATAAATCCTGCACAAAATCCCTGTAAATTCAAATTTAGTTAATCCTCCGAATTCCTTCTAAAATCCTTCAAAAATTTATTAAATGATTATGTAAATATTTTAATTTAGTTTAAAAAATTTACGTAAATTTGCTTTAGAATGTAAAATTTTCATGAATTCATAATTCGGGAGATAAAGGGTTAATGCATAATAAATATTCTTGACGTTTCAATTACTTTTTTCAGTTTAAAAAAATCGTAGGCTTCATATTTTTTCTGACGTCATATAGATGGCGCCACTACGTTTCTGAAAAAGATTGTCATTCCTTGCAAAGTGACGAAAATAATTCTTCTACTTTTCATTTATTTTAAAATGTAAAATATGTAATTATAAAATACGTAATACTAAATTATTTAACCCTTTCGCCACTGAATTTTTTTTTCAATTTTGGGAAAGTTTATCTTCACGCTAATAAAATTAAAAATTTACTGAATTATGACTATATACTAACTACGGTTTACAGCAATTATGACGCAAAGACAGTATTGTAACCAATTTCTTTTGTGTGTCCTATAAGTGAATAAAAAATGCTATGATGAATGCTCTGTTTGTTTTAACCCTTTAATCTACCGAATTATGAATTTATGAAAATTTTACATTCTAAAGCATTTTACGTAAATTGTTTAAACTAAATTAAAAGATTTACATAATCGTTTAATAAATTTTTGAAGGATTTTAGAAGCATTGAAGGATTTAGAAGCAGGGCCGTAGCTAGAAGTGAACAATAGGGCGGGGAGGCTCATAATTTTTTTTTTCTCTCTCTCTGACCGAGAAAGATAAATTAGTGCATATTCACATTGTAGGTACTTTTTTCTTATTAAACTGTTGTAATAATTTCAATTTATGCAAAAAAAAAAAAAAAAAAAAAAAAAAAAATATGGTGATGAAAATTCTGAGTCTATAACTGGTGCAAAATTAAACACCATGTTAGCTTCATATGTACAAATAGGATGAGGGAGTACTGAAACACTTATTTTAGATACAATATGGTAATTCTGCAAAACTGTGAAAGGGTCTCAAAACTAAATTAGATTTTTGAACAGAATTTCATTGGAATTTTCGGAACAAATTCATTGAGTGACCTGTCTTTTCCAGGAGGGGTTCAAAATATTTTAGACGGGGGGAGGGGTGCTGAGCCACCCATAGCGCCCCCTTAGCTACGCCCCTGTTTAGAAGGATCAATTAAATCTGAATTTACAGGGATTTTGTGCAATATTTAGAACCTTACTCAAATCTTTTATTTTAAATTGTTTTCTTAGTATTTTGTAGGATTATAAAATGTACAAATAGGATGTTCTTACAATATAAATATAGAAATATGTCCGAATTGAAAAATCCTCTTCCCCCTCCCTCAACGCCAAGAAAGCTGAAAAAGATACAAAGTAAAAGAAATCATCCTTTTAAAAATATTTTTGTTTTGTATAACCACTAATGCTTTTGGAACAAAATAAAGTAATGTATCTGTAATTCATTCTAAACAGTATTACAACTAATTGACGTATTAAAAGAATTTTGTAATAAGTAATTTTAATGGTACTTATAAGTACCGTCGGTAGATAAAGGGTTAACAAATGCGTTATTTAGCAGTTGGAACAAACTTCTCCAAGCGCACGAATACTAAAAGCGCAAAAGTAGAAAGAGCTTAATAAAGATTTGCACAAATATTTGCATATTTTTTTATTTAACCCGATATTATAGATGAATTTTGTTAAATTCATCACATTTTTATAACTTTATCTTATCTTTAATCTCAATTATTTCTATTTAAAACTTCTTTTTATACACAGTTAAAAGACATTACTACTATTCTCGAAGGTTTAATGTTAATTCAAACAATATTGCAGCAACTTCTACAACACCGCTTCAGCGATCCTGATTTTCTTCTGTTCCTTTTTCTCAGGTGACAGTTGAATATTTTCAAATTTTAAAGTGATCAAAACTTATTTATAGAACTCTTATCGGTCACTCAGTGTTGAATTCAGGGAATGGCCCGGGGGAGACATCCTCCCGGAGCATTGAAATGTCCCCTCCCCCCGGAATTTTGAGATATTGTGTTTTCAATGGTCAAAATGGGCAATTTCCCCCCATCAGAACTCTATGATGTACCCCCCCCCCGGGGGCCAGAAATATCCCTCCCGGAGAAAAGTTTCTGAATTCAACACTGCGGTCACTTTATTGGCTACGACTATTTCCAAATGATAATCCTACTGGCACATTTCTATTGAAAATGCATACGAAATTTACATGTATGCACGTATGGTAGAATTTCTTCACGTTTTCAGATTCCCAAAACACGATACGATTTGCTGTTTCTTTTTCTTTTTTTTTATGTCGGCAAGTATGTTATAAGTATACAGCAAGAATTGTATTAATTTTCGAAAAAATCGGCTGACGGATTTTGTATGTAATAGACAGGGAGGCGGCAGCACAGACAATCAACTCATCGTGTTCGCGGATGAAAATCTAGGCTTAGTTAAATCTCGATTCACTTGTTAAAATCCAATCGGTCTGCCAAGTCTATTCACATATTAAAACCCAATCGGTCTGCCAAGTGTATTCAGATATCAAAACCCAATTTTAGCGGTTGACTCATAGATTTACCATTGTATTTTCCTTTTCCCAATCCTCCAAGTTTATACTTTTGTATACAAGAAAGCACAATGGTAAATTTATGAGTCAGCCGCTAAAGTTGAATTTTTAGGTGTTTTCCACCAAGATATGACTTGGCAGACCAATTGCGTTTTAATGAGTGAATCGAGATTTAACTAATCTTAGATTATCATCCGTGATAATCCGAGAAACATTGCGACACGGTGGCATCGTCGCAGAAAGTGGACGGCGAAACTTTAACGTTTTTTTCACTCGTTAAATGTACCTGATAGAAATATTACTTTTTAGAATAGTTATTTCTATTTTATATATAAAGTATCAATGTTAATCAAATTCTTTTACAGGTACATAGGAGATAGAAGTCTGCACGGGCCGGAATTTCCAAGCCCGGCCCGGCCCGGCCCGTTGTAAAACTCAAAAGTTCGGCCCGGGCCCGGCCCGGCCCGTTTAAATTTTTATATTTTAGGCCCGGCCCGGCCCGTACAAAAATCAGCGAAAACAGGCCCGGCCCGTTTTGGCCCGTTACAATTTCTACGATTTCTAAAAAATTCAGATTTTTATCATATAACTAAGATTCCTTTAAACAATACTGCATACATATCTATGGAATGGTTTTACAGTATATTTTACAGCAAATACACATTAACATCATTAATGATTACTTAGATTTTTAAGCTTTCAACATTCGAATAAAGATTCATTAAAAAATTAATATGGCTTAGAATAAAAGAAAAAAAAGAAAGCTAAAAACATCGTTAATTTTGAAGCTGTTTAATAAAAGAAGATTTATAAATATATTTCTATATCATTTTATTATAGATTTCAAATCCAAATTCATTCTTAAATTCAAAGAAGCTCCTTTCTGATACATTTCTAAATTCATTTTTTTTCCCTCAGAAACACATAAGATTAGCAGATATCTTTATTCAGAATCGAATGGCATTATCCATTTTTTGATACAAGCAATTTAAGAATACTGCAAACAAATAAAATACTGTCATAATTAGCGTTTTGAATAGAATTTTCAGAAGCAATAGCAAGGGAAGGGAGAAAAACCTGCAATCATTTGAGAAACAATTATATCTCAACAAGGTTATACAAGTATTTTATTTACCAAAAATGAAAAACGCTATTCGATTAAAATCCCTTCAATAGTTAGGCTTTTCACTTTTATACTTTTACAATTTAAAATTAATCAGAAAATGTGTCAAACTTTCGCATTATTGAGAAATTAATTTATTTAAAAATCATCAAGAAGTATATATCCGAAGACTAAGCTAACATAAGTTCTTTATCGCTGTTAATAATTTTACAAATCACGTTTTCTGTCAATAATTAAGTCTAGTACCTGCCCGGCCAGTCTATATGTATAAAAATAATGCAAGCGTGATCTCGGACCGGCATGAGTCGGCTAAAATATATATTAAAACGGGTTACACATAATGTAAATCTCCGATGCCGATACACTGAGCATTAGGGTGGAGCGAAAAAAAAATTTTTTTTGAAAATCAAAAACGGGTAGGTGCCAAAAGTTGCCTTTATACTAGTACATCAACTGTGTGAAATTTTACCGCTGAAAAAAAAATGGCTTGAGTCTGCGCTTTTGCTCCAAAAATCGATATTTTGGGTAAAATTTGTCATTTTTTGACATTTTTTCAAAAAAATTGAAAAAATCCTACAGAGCTGGTTAGTATTTAAAAGTGTTGCTTAGACCTTTATATTTATCTGCTTAACATATTTAAACTATAAAACAATAAGTTTATTCCCTATAGCTGGAGCAAAACAGACAACTTTTAGTAAGAAAACAGTATTACCACTCTATTGGGTCATACAACGAATTGTTGTTTTTAATACAGCTCTTGTTTTCAAAACTACCTTGGACATGCGTCGTGGAGGTGGCTATATTTCCTATACCACCCGGCCCAACTATTCGATCATCTTAGTACAGTGTGTTATTTGTACATTGATTTGTGATTTTCTTTATAAAAATTTGGCATGTTTTCGATGCTTCCACCTTCTTCATCTGTTCTTTGCATCCACATGCTGCTGTAACTATCTTCATGTATATTTTTACAGTTTATACAAAAAAATGACAAGCAGAGTAATGTACGGGAATATTATTAAAGGGATCTATTCGGCCATCTATTATATTTATCAAATTTACATTCAGTTGATGAATAGTGATTGGAAGTTCTGTTACCACAACACTTTTCAGTCATTTGTATTTTTTTTACGTAATGATTTGCTTCAAAGATGATTTCAGATATTTCAACTATAAGTATGCCATCATTTATTCTACTTTTGCATTTTTTATATGTTGAGAAGCGAGCTGTTTAATGTGATGGTGATCGTCAGAGAGAAATGCAATGAAAATTTGTTCTCCATGTGTAAAGCAACTGATGTTGTAAATAACCTTTTTTTTTGCATTAGTTTTATGCCGTTTTCTAAGTGTTTTCGTATCCAGGTAATTTCCTATTAACTTTTAGATCCCCTTTTTATGAATGGACAACATTTGATGGTGAAATGTCTTGGGCATAAACTTATAATGCATAGTATATTATGAGGGAATGTATGGTTTCTAATCGACTATAAGTGCTCATTTAAAATTAGGAGAATTTTATTTGTCACTGTGAACCATTTTGCATGGGGTAAGCTTGGAATTGTGTATAATATTGAATCATTCGGTACTTCAACTCCAGTGAATTTCCTCTGTGTCAATTATTAGAGACGTCGATATAAAACGTTCTAAGCTACATGGATTAACTGGATCAACAAGGAAAATCTTTGTCTACATACTATTCACTTCTACATTGTAATTCATAAGGAAAGCTATTTTTTAGAAAGAATGGGGAATAGGAGTTTAGAAAACATCTCACACAAAAGACAGCTCATAAAGTTAATAAAATTTTCCGCTTTATATAAGCACAGATTGGCAATCATCGTCTATATGTTCACTCACAAAATGTATAATCCAAGTTTATACCGAGGGATGTTTTATACGAAATGTACAACACACCTGAATAACAGATCTAAAATCTTATTAGAAATTACTAGACTACGGAACAACACAGGAAACGACATAAAGCATGCTAAAACTTCTTTAGAAATATTGTTGTTTTACACGCAAATTTTGTTTGCAATCCTCTGTGACGATCGTCATAATATTAAACAGCTAGCTTCTCAGCATATATTCAATGTAATAGTTTTAATAAATGATGACATACTAGAAATTGAATTCATACAATCAATTATTAGGCAAATCACTGCATATAAAATGTTATTGATTGAAAGAATGTTGTGATAACAGAACTTCCAATCATAATGTATTAATTGAATGAAATTTTAATGAAGATAATAAACTGCTCAATAGGTTCAATTAGGAACATACCCAATACATTACTCAGCTTCTCTTCTGTTATACATGGTATAAAAATATACGTGCAGTAGGTCACACCAGCATGATCCAAATCATCCAAAGTCAGTGAATACAAAGAAGAGATAAATTACTTTGATATATAGAATACTTATACTCGTCTTCGGGAAAAAAATAACAATTCAATACACAAATAAAACACTGGGTCTAGATGATTGGGTGGTTGAGACGGGTGGGATAATGCAACCACCTCTATGAGTTATATACACAGTAGTTTTGAAAGCAGCTAGGTAAGAAATGCATTCAAAACAACATTTCGTTGTATGCTCCAATAGAGAGGTTAACGCTGATTTTTCACAAAAAGTTGCCAGATTTGCTCCAATTATACAGACTACAGATATTGTTTTATAGTTTAAATATGTTAAGCAGATAAATATAAAGGTCTAAGCAACACTTTTAAATACTAACCAGCTCTGTAGGAAATTTTTAATTTTTTTGAAAAAATGTCAAAAAATGACAAATTTTACCCAAAATTTCGATTTTTGGAGCAAAAGCGCAGACTCAAGCCATTTTTTTTCAGCGGTAAAATTTCACGCAGTTGATGTACTAGTATAAAGGCAACTTTTGGCACCTACCCGTTTTTGATTTTCAAAAAATTTTTTTTTCGCTCCACCCTACTGAGCATTTTTATATTGATGCTGTCAAACTAGTGTGGCCACATTTATACTTATTCTCGTTAAAACCATTTTCGTTGAAAATAGCTCATATTTTATCGTTTCTGCAAAAATCTTCAGAACTTTTTTTTATCGGCCCGGCCCGTCTGGCCCGCTCAATTTTTTTGCCGGCCCGGCCCGTTTATGTTGTTTGTCGGCCCGGCCCGGCCCGTTGAAAAAACTATTCTAAATCTGCCGGCCCGGCCCGGCCCGGCCCGTTAGAAAATTTGAAACGATTCCGCCGG
This sequence comes from Maratus speculifer, assembly GCA_964019185.1. Classification (NCBI taxonomy): domain Eukaryota; kingdom Metazoa; phylum Arthropoda; class Arachnida; order Araneae; family Salticidae; genus Maratus; species Maratus speculifer. Next base: position 304,763,803 of record OZ025295.1, on the reverse strand, counting down.
CCCGGGTACGGGCCACGGGCCAAGCCCGGGCCCGTGCAGACCTCTAATAGGAGACTAATTTTTATGCAACTAAATAATAGTTTATGTAGTTATATTATTTTGTTTTGAAAAAATAATAACATATCTTTGTGAAAAAATTGGTTTTAAAGGAATTTCGTGAAAAAATAAGTTCAGCACTTTTGTTTATAACAAAAATAAGAAGGATGTTATCCTCGACATCTAACAAGGAGAAAAAAAAGTAGATATGTATGTGTGTATGCATATTAATTTCTATTTTAATTATTTGAAATAATTAAGTATATGAGTACAATCTCTAGCTCTCCCCCCCCCATCCTATAAATTGATCTAATAATAGTTTTCAAATTTGAGATGCTTTGCTACAAATTGCAGAAATTTAATTTCATACTCAATCAACAGATCTTCACAAAAGTAACAGGAAAATCTAATTATTTTAAATTCCTTTAAATATACTATATAACACCGCAGTTGCTGATTCATTAAATTTAGTTATTTTACTTTTTTTATAAACATTTTAAGGACAGGTAAGATCATTATACATATTTATATATATTAAAAAAAAACAAAAAAAACATATAATATTTGGTTTATGACAGCCATTCCCAAACTTTATTGGTAAGCAACCCACCTCTAAGTAAAAAAAAAAAAAAATCGCGATTTACTTCATATAATGATGTACCGGGTGTCCCAAAAATGACTGATGGATTTTTAAAATTCAATAACTTGCAAACGGTGACAGCTATTAAAAATTTTTTTGCAGGAGGGTTATGTATAATGTCAGGAGTTTTTTTACCGCAATTTTTAATTTCAGTTCGAATTTCAAACAATAGGTGGCGCTGACGGCGATGGAAGGTCAGTTGATCAATGCTGAGTGATGCGTCGACATGGCCTTCAATCGCCGTCAGCGCCACCTATTGTTTGAAATTCGAACTAAAATAAAAAATTACGGTAAAAAAACTCCTGACATTATACATAACCCTCTTGCAAAAAATTTTTAAATAGCTGCCACCGTTTGCAAGTTATTGAATTTTAAAATCCATCAGTCATTTTTGGGACACCCGGTATATAAGAATGGAAATGCTATCAAGGAAAGTCTCCATACGGGCATACTCTGAAAAATCTGAAAAAATTACAAAATGTTCTTCTCATGAGGATATACGTTTATAAATTTTTTTTGGCGGAATCTCCTTACAGCGTCCGTAAAAAAATAAAGAAAATTTCGTTATGCCTTCAAATGAAGACCGGGTAGCATGGTGCGGGTACTTCGGTGAGGCGGTGACTCATGTTTGAATTAATTAAAAAACATTTTATTAAATGTTAAAGAAAATTCTTGAGTACACAAATCACTATCACAAACCATAAATTATTAGTCTATGAAAGGGTTCCAATTTCAAATAAAATTACTGAGATGAATTGCTGAGTCTGACAGTCTTTGATTCTAGTCAATTAGTCTATAGTAATTTCACTACGAGCATTTAGTTGCTCAGATGGAGAAATGCAATCAATAGTTCCTTTGATTAAAATAAACCGTTTTTCACAATTTCACGACGAGTGTCCACTCAGCCACACTATTCTTGCTCCCATATCTGGAGTCATATTCCTTGAAGATCAGCCAGGTCCGCTGATTTTAAGTCACTTCCTCGAGAGAAAAACCTCTCTGCTCCAAGCAGGTGTCCTCTCCTTTCTCTCCCCTCCAGAACTGAACTCCCTTCTCTTTTTCATCTCTTTTCGACCCCCCGTCAAAAAAACCTCTCTTACTTCTTTTGTCCATTTAAGTCTTATCTCCCTTATGTCACTAACAAGCTGTTTTCTTATTCGTCGATCCCAATTTCATTTTTGCCTTGCAATATGTTTTCCGAACCGTGGGATACTCTTGAATTCTCACCGAAGCGGCAATTTCAAAAGGGCGACATTCTGTCTCGCCTATTTTCTGCTTCTCTGAAAAACTGTCTCTTGCTAAGATGAATTGATACACATTATTTCTTTCTACTTTTCCGACCTTTGTATGGGATTTTTCTTAAATTTTGTACTGTCCGGGGGTTTTCTCTCGGAAAATCATCTAATTTCCTACAATACTCCCCTCCTTAAAATGATATTCTGGCTGCAAGACGGAATATCTGGAAATCAAAGGTTAGCTCACATATTCTGAGTGGCTCAATACATACACACACACAAAAGAAATTCATCTCTGAAATTAACTATTTCTATCCATAAAAAATTTGGAACTTTCCTACTATATCTTTTACACTTATAGTCAAATATTTTTTATAAGAATTTTGCACTATATACATATAGAAAAAACTTACTCACTCCTACTTAAATAGTCGACATGAGGTATGTCTTTGCCTGGCCTATATTTAATGGCATAATGATAAGGTTGCAAAGTTAATGTCTATCTTCGCAAACTACCTCAACCACCTTTTATTTTTAAACCTTTTTTTATTATGCTTATCATAGCCTTTTGTATCTACCTAGGCACATTAAGAATTTACACTTTATAAAAATAAACCACTTACTAAATCTAGCACTTTAATGTTTACACAAAAAAAACGAAATAGGAATTAATGTATTACACCTAGCTTATTCTAGAGTTTAACTTGTTCAATTTTTACAACAGTTTAACTTTGACAAGTGTATTTATACATGGATTCGCTCTGCCATGCTGTTGTTCTTTGCTTTTTTTTAGGGGATTTAACAATATTTTTACTCTGATTGTGGGAATTTTCAGCTCTCCCCGCTACTTTTTCCGAGTAGTTTTTCACGGTACTTATAGCATTAACTATTTTTCGCATCGTACTACTTGCTTGGTTGTATGACTTATCCTCTTTTAAACTTGACCCTTTGTAACACGTCGATGCATCCCTTTTGTTAACGTATCTGTTGAATCCCATTTTTCTGTCACTTTTAGCCTGATCAGTTTTTGCTGGCATCTTTCCCAATTTCCCCCATCTTCTCGCTTTGTGTTCGGTGTTTCCCGATTCCTTCTGTTTATTTTGCGGCTTTTGCCTGACTTTACCGTTTGAGTAGCCCGAATTATGATTTTTAAAACATTCTTTAAACCATTGTCTGGTCTGGTCTGCTTTTTTTTCTTTTATTTCCTTCCGTAACACAGATTTTCCTAATCCGAAGTTCACGTATTTATTTTCTTGCGTCATTTTTACACCCCCTTCCCTTCGAATTCACATCTGAAATCTTTCCTGTCATATTTGACTGGGAGCTATTCTCTTTTTCTCCTCTTCTCTCAGCAAAAGAGCATTTTAGTTCTGGTTTTGTTTTGAATCTATTATGGGAGGTGTTTCTTTTAATTTTATCTATTTCTTTTTGAGTGTCGTTACCCAAAATATAATATGACAAGTCTGTGCTTTTATCCGCCACTATAACTTTCGTCTTTAAGCTTCCTAGCCCTTCGATATTTAATGTAATGTCCGCCGTAGGTAACCTTCTTACATCGTTTATTAGCGGTTGTTTTACGTAAATTTCCCTACCATCTAATTGATTGGGTTTAATTAACCTTTCGGGAACCACATCATACTGACTTCCCGTGTCTCTTAGCGTCGTGCATTTTTTCCATTTATATGCGCCTGACCTAGATAAGGTTTAAAATTCTCTTTGAAATTTGTCCCCTCCTGAATGTGATGAACATTCGCAATGTTTGTTATATTTCTCTTATTTTCTGGGCAATTTCGCTTCCAGTGGCTCGGATCTCCGCAAACGAAACAAGTGTTTTTCGTCGTTTTTTCGAAAGTTTTCTGCCTGTCCTCGTTATCATTTTTTTCTCGCCAATTTGGTTTTATTTCCTGATTTTTTTCCGGTTCTTTTTCCTCATATCTCGATCCTTCGAACTTTTTTTCCGCCAAATACCTATCTTTCCATGTCCGTTTTTGTACGCTTTTTATTGCTTCGTAGCCGTCCAGATCTTTCACTAGAGTTTCCGGATTTTTATACGACGCCCACGAATCAATGAAGTGTTCCCTTATTTCCGCCGGCACACGCCTCATAATTTGTTCCGTTATTAATAAGTCCTTTAGCTCTTCAAATTTTGTGATACCTATACCGCTTAACCACCCGTCTTGAAAGCTATTTAATTCGAAAATTAGATCTTTCCAAGGGCCGTTTGGATTTTTCGCATGTTTGTTTAGTTTTTGACGATACGCTTCTGGGCTAAGTCTGTATCTTGCCAATAAAACTGACTTTACATGCTCGAAGTTGTTCACAAGTTCTTTTTGTTCGCGTAATATTAATTCTGCGATCTCTATGGGCAGTAATGCCAACAGGTGTGTCACAAGATCGTCGCTTTCTATCCCGGACCTCTCGGCTTGTCTTTCAAATAAGTTAAGAAATAAAGTGATATCGGACTTTTCTGGATCAAAATTTTGCATAATTCCCTTTAATGAAATTTTAGGCGCTCTTTCTGATCTATTACTCGAAATGGAGCTTCTTCTGTCCGCGTTTTGCGTTAACCTAATTTGTTCTAACTGAAACTCTCTTTCTGCTTTTCATCTCTTTCCATTTCTAATCTTTCCCTCTCTTTTTCCTGCGCCAGCTGATCCTCCCTATCCTTTATTATGAACCCGACTTGCGTAAGCGCAAATTGTTCATCATAACTATCCGAACTTTGTATTTCTCGATAATTATCGCTATTTTGTCATGTTCTGCAATTTTTACGTCTAGCACGTCTGCTAAATGTACCAGATCAATTCTTCTGAAGTACTTCAGTGAAGTAACCTTTGCCATATTTACTTATTTTAACTCCTCCCCATATATTTTAAATAATACTCAAAACCTAATACTTTCGTCACTGATATTTAATTTTAGATTTTACTTCCTTTCCTAAAATATTTTAATTTTAAAGCACTTTCATATACAAATTTTTGAATACTATCCAATTAAATAAGGTTACATATAAAACAAATAAATCTTAGGTAAATACATAAATTAGCAATAACATATAGACACTTTATTATTTTTTTTTTCACTCTTTATGAAAATTATCACTCTTATGTAAAAATTTCACTCCGATTTTAATGCCCTATACACATATATGCACGGTGAAAAAATTTAATTTCATACGTAGTACCTCATCACTACCTATACTTATGTTTTTATTTTTAAACCTCCCTCAAACATTGAGCACTCTTTGCATCCTTATCAAATGTCTATATTTTTTGGTCCAGACTCTATTTTTCAGGAAAAATTTTTCTTTTATCCTAATTTTAAGTATTTTTCAATACAAAATATCTTGCAAGTATTACACTTCTTGCCCAGCATCAACTGCTGACTGTATCTTTTTTTTTCTCTTACATGTTATCAAGACTTACTAATTTTTAGGTAACTTGTTCCTTTTGGAAACAAAGAGAAAAAAAAATAAATGATTTCCTTACCCTAGACTATTTACTAGAATTTTCTCAATATTTATTTGCCTAAATTACTTAATTTTACTAAATCCTCATTTTTATTTTCTTTGAAAGATTACTTTTAATCAACAAAACAAACTCTCTATACCTCAAAATGTTTTACTTTTAATGTATAACTTTTGAATTAATGCATTCATACAGTAATACTAAGCCACTCAAAACATGCAGCTTACCTTGTTTTGTTGCTGGACTTCGCTCGTTGCTATCACAGATAGAATGGTTGCCTGTTTTTCCGCCGTCGCTGGTTGTCACGCTCAGCCTGGCTCGCCGCTGGACCGTTCGATGTGTCTGGCTTGTTCCTTCTGTGTAGCAGCTCTCGTCCGGTATCAAGCCCTCCGAACACTGTCTCCCGGAATTTGTCCCGCTCGCACTTGCTTAAGCCTCGGTGCTGTGCCTTCCGTAACTCCGATGTTGCTCGGGGTGAACTGTTGTCGCTCGGGATGAACTCCTGTTGTCGCTCTGGATGAACTCCTGTTGTCGTTCGGGATGAACATCTGTTGTCGTTCGGGATGAACATCTGTTGTCGTTCGGGATGAACTCCTTTTTCGTTCTTGATGAACTCCTGTTTCAGACTACCTTTGCTCTATCAAACAATAGTCTTTATTTGAAATCGATGTGCTGCCACCAGTTTGTGATGCCTTCAAATGAAGACCGGGTAGCGTGATGCGGGTACTTCGGTGAGGCGGTGACTCATGTTTGAATTAATTAAAAAAACATTTTATTAAATGTTAAAGAAAATTCTTGAGTACACAAATCACTATCACAAACCATAAATTATTAGTCTATGAAAGGGTTCCAACTTCAAATAAAATTACTGAGATGAATTGCTGAGTCTGACAGTCTTTGATTCTAGTCAATTAGTCTATAGTAATTTCACTACGAGCATTTAGTTGCTCAGATGGAGAAATGCAATCAATAGTTCCTTTGATTAAAATAAACCGTTTTTCACAATTTCACGACGAGTGTCCACTCAGCCACACTATTCTTGCTCCCATATCCGGAGTCATCTTCCTTGAAGATCAGCCAGGTCCGCTGATTTTAAGTCACTTCCTCGAGATAAAAACCTCTCTGCTCTAAGCAGGTGTCCTCACCTTTCTCTCCCCTCCAGAACTGGACTCCCTTCTCTTTTTCATCTCTTTTCGACCCCCGTCAAAAAACCTCTCTTACTTTTTTTGTCCATTTAAGTCTTATCTCCCTTATGTCACTAACAAGCTGTTTTCTTATTCGTCGATCCCAGTTTCATTTTTGCCTTGCAATATGTTTTCCGAACCGTGGGATACTCTTGAATTCTCACCGAAGCGGCAATTTCAAAAGGGCGACATTCTGTCTCGCCTATTTTCTGCTTCTCTGAAAAACTGTCTCTTGCTAAGATGAATTGATACACATTATTTCTTTCTACTTTTCCGACCTTTGTATGGGATTTTTCTTAAATTTTCTACTGTCCGGGGGCTTTCTCTCGGAAAATCATCTAATTTCCTACAGGCGATTTATCGTCGGTTGGCGACAGAATGCACTTTGAAAAAATACTTTTTTCTGTCAAATACGCTTTAAGGGCAAACAAGTTTCATGTTGAACTTGCTTAGGTAAATATAATTTAAATAACTTTAATTTTGCCAGTTTTAGTTTGTTTTAAGTATAATTTTGTTATATCGATACTTATATGTATTTATATTCAAATTTAACCATCAAAATTTGCGATTTAAAACGAAATTCATAATTTAAATTCATTAAAATTGTTTCAAGCTCAAAGTCCACTTGAGCATTGTCAAGTCAATTTCGTTGCTATGGAAACATCGGCTTTTAATTTTGAATACGCTTAAATGTCTAAAAATTTTTTTTTCAATTTGAATTTTTTGTATATGAAATATTTTTCCAGGGATAAAGTAAAAACTATAGCAACAATAATGTAAAAAATAATATATGTATGCAATACATATATTAAGATATATGTGTATATATATATATACGTATGTAATATATTAATCATTTTCATTGTTTATGTTTAAATTCATTAAATACTGTTTACACGCACTCTAAAAATCTAGCAGTTTTCAGTTTCATTAAATCGTTTGCTTTTGACGAGGTAAAGTGCTGCTCGCCAAATCGCGTGATATTCACGCCAAATATTTGAAAGTTTTTAATTTTTTTGCATAATTTCTATTGTGATTCCGCCACTAAATTTGACGGATCCTTTATTGCATACATAAGTAGTTTAATTAGAATTTTTTTCAAAAGTTTCTGAGTATGCCCAGTATGGAAACGTTCCTTGTAAGTAAGATGTATAAGCTATCGGCTATCCTATCCTACGAAATGGACAAATTTTCGTGCGATGGATACACTATTAACTAAAACAATTCCAATGTGTGTATGTGGAATAATCATTAACACAATACACAAACTAGAAACATAATTGAAAATACATTTAATTACTATCAAAACATAATCAGTGCAATTTCTGACACTGGTTTTTACCGATGAAAGCATCTATATCAGGATTAAAACTTGTTAATTTCAACCTTAATTTACTTATAATACTATTTTCTATACTTGTTTTTTTTTTAAACCGCCAAGTACAAAAAGCATGTACCACGAGTATGTTGTGTTTGAACTTTGTCAAGGAATTTAAAGCTCATTTAGATGTTTCTGGATGTTATGCTCGTATATATCTTCATATGAAATTAAGGAATTTCCCTTGAAATATTTGCTATTGAAATTGTTATATTTTTTAAACAGATCAAAATTCAAAATATATTTTTGTGACAAATCTCGATTGTTTCCGTGACCCACTAAAATAGCCGCTGCGACCCATAGTTTGGGAACCACCGTTTCATGATCATGATATATCAGTTCTTCGATGCCTTTTTTTCTAATTGCGTTATGAATACAGTGCTCCCTCTGCGACCACCTCCCTGAACGACCACTTTTTCACGGAACGAAATTCCGTAGGTTTAATGCTAATTTTACCGCCATTCAGAGACCATTCCAGTTGAACTCCCTCCAATGAGCGATCTATTTCTTTAAAGAATATAAAACAAATTTCGATTTTTCCTGGTCGCTTGTTTTATTAGAAAAAAAGAACATCAAATTATAATTTCTAAACTAATTTTAGTCTTTTTTTTTATTCCGGTAACTTTTAAGTAATTAAAACCCCCTTTGTGTCTTTTTAGGCAATGAATTTAATTTTGATGACGAATTAAGAAGGATGGTCAATAAACTTCTATGCCCTATTCCGTCAGGAAACTCTCATAGAAATAAATACTGTAATGAAATCGTCATTATTTATTCTTGTCCAAAAAACTGCATTTATTTATTGAACTTCGAAAGGTATAAAAGTTAATAAAAGATAAAATCATAAATTCATCAATCGATGCATTTATTTTTTTTAACTCTACAGTAATTATGTAATTAACTAGCGAGCTACGCCCGCTACCTGGGTCACTTTTTCCAAACGAACCTCGATATTAAGCAGTATATAAAAAGCAAAAAAATTCATTTAATAAGCAAGTCTTGGTGTTCGAATCCTCAAGCACAAAAAAAGTAAATTAAAGAGCTATGGTTGTTATGCGCCCATTATCCCGTTAAAAATATGTGATTTCGCACGGTGGGCGCTACGCGTACTTGAAAAAAAAGAAAGATTGTAGATCGGAGCCATGGTCGCTTCGCGCCCATCGTCCCGTTAAAAAATATTTGGTTTTGCACGGTTGGCGCTACGCGCCCATAAGACATTTTTTCGTATTTTTTGGTTCATCAGAAGTAGACTTTTACGCAGATTCTGAATATGTAATCAATTTTTTTCAACTTTAAAAACTGTCTGCATGATGGTTTAAGAAAAAACGCGCAAAAAAAATTTCGGTATATTTTCTCTGCGGCGGCCTGTTTTATTTCTAAGTTCAATATTGTTGGAAATCTGGACAAAATCTTGTCCCTCTAAATTTGTTCAGCAGTGATCGTTCCGATCCAGTTTTTCTTTTTGCATTTCGGTCGTAAAGGCACTCTCCTTTTTACCTGTAACTGTATGCATAATTTTACTTTCAGTTTGTGTACTGAGTAAGTATATCTAGAATGTGAAACATCCCTATGGGTGTATGCTGTGATGGACATACGATGGGTTTAGTTTTTGCTCTCTGCAGTTAAGAAGTTTTGCCATGGATGTATGTTAAACAACGAAGTACTCAGCAAATGCTGGAGTTTTATGTAAATAGTTTATTTAAGTTTAATATTCGAGATGAATGAAAATAAACGGATATGTTATTTCTAATTTGAACTGTTTCATAAATGTGCCATATTCTTCACGTCACACCATACAGACTTTTAAACACTGCATTTGACTCTGCTCTATCCCCCAGCATGGTTATGGGCCATGTTATGCTATTTAAAAATCAAATAGATAAATTGTGGTGTGTTTGAAATTAAATTAATACTGTTTTCAAAGTATAATGGCACAAGCTCCAGAGTTAACTTATTCTTTTCCGAAACTGTCGGACTATAATTATCCTTCTTGGAAGCTCGACGTCAAATGTGTGTTAATTGATCGGAATTGCTGGGAATTTATTATAAAACCAGATATCGCATGTAAAGCAGATGCTTCTGATCGTGAAAAAAGTGACTTTGAATGGCGAAAAAGAAGAGCTTATACGACTATTTATCAATCCATCGAAAGAAAATTTCAAATTCTTATTGCTCAAACAGAAGATGGAAGAGAGGCATGGGACATCTTGAAGTTAAACTTTGAACCCACTTCCCGGGCACGGTTAGCTGGATTAGTGGATGAATTTTTTGAAATGAAGTTAAACTCTCAAGAAGAAACTATTGGTTTATTTTGCAGAAGAATTGAAGATAAAATATTTCAAATTAAAGAAGCAGGGTTTGAAATGCCGGAGCTATTGATATGTTTTCAATTAATCCGTCGGTTACCTGAAGAATATGATAACTTAGTTCAAATGTTATATAGATTAGATGATAAAGAATTCAAATTAGAAAATGTATCGAAACAGTTAATTAATGAATATGGAAGAATTTGTCTGAAACGGAAAGATGAAAGTAAAGAGGTTATCGCTGTAGGTGATGCTTATGCAACTAAGTTTAAAACTTCTACCGATAAACCAACCAATCCAATGAAGACTTCAGTGACTGAGAAAAAGCCATCGTTTTCTAATAGTGGAAGCGAACTGCGACCCTCTAGATCCTCGTATACTTCACCATCTAATCGTATGGGGCCGAGTTTAATATGCAGTTACTGCAAACGCCCTGGCCACTCTGATACAAGGTGCTTCAAAAAGAAAAGCAATAGAGGGAAGAAACAAGTGTTCAATAGTGAAACTACAAGGCAGCCTGAATTCGCCTTGATGTCTTCAAATGATAAAATTGTAGAATTTCTTCTGGACTCAGCGGCTACTTCTCACTTTACGAATGACAGGAGTCTATTTGTAACCTACAAGGACCTTCCCCCCTCAACAAGTTCTAATTGGAGACAAGGACTGTTCGTCGGAAATACTGGACATCGGAGATATAGACTTTACCATTCTAGATGTAACAGGTAATGTAGAAATAACTTTAAAAAATGTATTGTATGCTCCTAATATGAGACGAAACTTAATTGGTGGGTCTAATATAGATATTGCAGGAAACCAAATTCATTGGGGAAATAACAAAATGATTGTGTATGATAAATTTAATAATTATTGTTTTACTGTACCTAGAGTAGATAAATTGTATATTGTAAAAGGTTATGCTTCAAAATGTGAAAATTTTGCTTTTTCTACTAGTTTAAATGCAGAAATAGTACACCGTAGATTTTGTCATACTAATTTGCCTTTACTTGAAAAAATGAGTAAAAATAATTGCGTTAAAGGTATTGAAAATATTAAGTGCAAAAGTAAAAATAAGATATGTGAATCTTGTGTAACTGCAAAATTGAATAGAAATTCGTTTAAAAGAAATTACTTATATAAACGTACTTCTAATCAAGTTCTCGATAGAGTATTTATGGATTTATGGGGTCCTAGTCCGGTTAACTCTTTAGGAGGGGGGAAATACTTTTTGTCAATAATTGATGACTACTCGAGAAGAACTGAAGTTTATATTATTAAAGATAAAGCTGAAGTTTTTGAATGCTTTAAAAAGTTTTTAGCTAAAGCTGAGAGACAAACGGGTAAGAAATTAAAATGTGTACGAAGTGACAACGGATTGGAATTTACTCATAAATCATTTGAGAAATTGTTAACGGATTTAGGTATAAGAATTAAAAGATCCTCCATTTATACACCGGAACAAGTGGGTGTTGCAGAGAATTTTAATAAAGTAGCAATGAATGCAGTTCGAGCAATGCTACACGATAGCGGATTAAAACCACCATTTTGGGGGGAAGCTCTTTTAGCGTTTGTTCATACAAAAAATAGAACCAAACACAGTTTAACCCAAGGTCTTACACCGCAAGAATTATGGACGGGATTCAAACCTTCGGTAAGACATTTAAGAATTTTTGGTTCTTTAGCGTTTGTTCACGTTCCTAAAGTTAAACGTAATAAACTTCAACCTAAAGCTTTACCAGGTATTTTAGTTGGTTATGCCACAAAAACAAAAGGCTATAGGATTTATATTCCAAAAGAAAGGCGAATTATAGAAACTATTCATGTACGTATAGATGAATCCAAAAAGGGTGTAGAAACATTATTTGGGGGGAAATAATAAGTATAAGGATGTGATATTGAATTTTAATGAATATCAAACTGAGACAAATGGTTTAAGGGACGCGACTTTAGATCTTAATCATAAACTACCAGGAGAAAATTTAAATGGAGATGAAGAGGAAACGGGGAATAAGATAACTTTAAGTTCTATAAATATTTCAGAATGGAAAAGGGTGGAGAAACCTAGAACAAAAAGCACGAGGATTGACGTGTATTACTATACCCCGATAACAAATAAGAAACTGAGATCTTTAAATGATGTCAAAAAATATTGTAGGGAAAATAAACTCTCATATGAACCAGATAAATTTGACTTTAAACCTAAAACTACTCATCCTAATGTTGAAAATTTAAATGAAACCTCTACTAGTGATTCGGATGATTCATATTTAAATGAATTATTTCAGCATGAATTTTACAATACTGAAATCCTTAAATCATTTGAGGAAGCACAATTAAATCCAGAAAGCGAGAAATGGAATGACGCGATGAGGGAAGAACTTGAGATGATGAATAAAAGAAAGGTTTGGCGATTGGTTGATCCACCCAAAAACGCTACAATAGTAGGAAGCAAATGGGTTTATAATATAAAAAACACGGAGAAAAACGGTAAAAAGTATAAAGCCCGTCTTGTAGCTCAAGGTTTCAAACAGAAACCAGGTATTGATTTTAGTGATATATTTTCACCTGTTGTAAATTTTTCAGTTATAAAATTAATGTTTATTTTATTGGTTTCTATGTTAAATTGTATCATGCACAATTAGATGTGAAATCAGTTTACTTATACGGGTCATTAAAAGAAACAGTTTTTATGAAACAACCTCCCGGATTTGAAATGAGGGGAGCTGAAAATAAAGTTTGCTTGTTAAATAAATCTATTTATGGTTTACGGCAAAGTGGCCGAGAATGGAATTCTGAATTAGATACTATATTGAATAATCTAGGATTTTTAACCGACTTCAAGGAGGAGGTTATGATTTCGACCTGTATGTATTTGTTGTTCACGCATAACTTTCGTAAATATGAACCGATTTTGATAATTCTTTTTTTGTTTGAAAGCGTATGGGGCCTATGTGGTCCCATTCAAATTTCATAAAAATCTGTTGATTAGAACTTTTTAAAAAATTTAAACATTAAAATTCAATATCTTTTCGAAGCAATCGACCAATTAGAAACGTTCATTTTTCATGTTTTTAAGTTACACTTACATAGACACACGATCTTTTCAAAGTGTGAAATCCTAACTGAACAAGGTTTACATTTATTAACAGTGTACACTGTAAAAAATTGACCCTTTTGCTGCATAATCACTCCCCCGTTTTTATAGAATATCTCTCTCTTGACCCATGAGAATTCTCCACGATAGGCTGAAGTAATCGTTTTCTATAAAAGCGGTGGATTGACGATGCAGCAAAAGGGCCAAATTTTTTACAGTGTACACTGTAAAAATTTTGATCCTTTTGTTGTATCGTCACTCCCCCGCTTTTATTGAATATCTCTCCTTTTTACCCATGAGAATGCTCCATGACACATTGTTAAAAATTTGACCCATTTGCTGCAGCGTCACACCATAGCTTTTATAGAATATGTGTTTTATAACCAATGAGAATGCTCCATAACACAGTAAAGTTATCGTTTTCTATAAAAGCGGTGGACTGATGATGCAGCAAAAGGCTCAAAGTTTTTGTAGTGTAATTGGGACAAAAGCGTCTGTAAAAGAAATATTTGGGAATCAAATGCTGTCACTCTCTTATAAAGGCAGCCAGGTATAGGTAATGAGTTTCAGATTCCTCATGGAATACGCCACCGCTCATTTCCAATTGCGAAATTTTAAGATGGAGGGCCAAAATCACAGTCAGGTGTGATCCAGCGACCTCATTGGTCGTGTGGTATAGGTGGAAATCACGAACGCGTTTCTCCATTTGAAAAAGAGTAAGGGGTAAAGTAATTTTGAAGCAATTGTTACAGTCTGTTCTTATTTACGATAAACCATCGAAATTAACTCAATTAAGATATTTTGATGACATTATATAAAATGAGAGTGAAAAATAGATTATAAATGAAAACAGATAAGATTTACATCAAATTGACGCTACGATATTTTTTCGAAAAAAGAAGTAAGGCGACATTTCGCCTACCGTTAAGAGATTGTTCTCTGAAAAGGACGCGTCTCAATGACCAATGAGGTGTTTGGATTTCACCGGACTGTGATTTTGACCCTCCATTTTAAAATTTCGCTTTCCGATTACAGTGTCACTGTAAAAAATGTGACTCTCTTGCTGCATCGTCACTCCCCTGCTTTTGTAGAATATCTCTCTTTTGACCCATGAGAATGCTTCGCAATTGGGTGAAGTAATCGTTTTCTATAAAAGCAATAGAGTGATGATATAGCAAAAGTCTCAAATTTTTTACAGTGTAGGATTCCTCGATATGAATATGACGACACATCTAGCACAGTATATAATTGGTTGAAACGATTCTGGACAAAAACGAGTCACCAAGCATCTTGTTGAGCGGGCAATTTTCGTCAATCTTATTAACTTCTCATACGAGTACAATCGAATTCTTCCAGGAAATCATCATCAAATTTCATAATAAAAAATGCCTGGCAATGCAATGCACTGTTAAAAATTTGCAACTTTTGCTGCATCGTCACTCCATCGCTTTTACAGTATATATTTATTTTTATCAATGAGAATCCTTCATAATGCATTTAACTAATCGTTTTCTATATAAGCGGTGAAGTGATGATACACTGTTAGAAATCTGCTACATTTTGTTGCAACGCACTCCGCCGCTTGTATATAATGTCTCTACTGAGACCTATGAGAATGCTCCTTAATACAGTCAAGTAACCGTTTTCTATACAAGCGCTGGAGTGCGTAGCAAAAAAATGCAGCAGATTTTTAACAGTGTACAGCAAAAATATCAAATTTTTAACAGTGTAGTTGGGACAAAAGCGTCTGTAAATAAATATTTGGGAATCAAATGCTGTCACTCTCTTATAGAGGCAGCCAGGTATTGGTTATGAGTTTCATATTCCTCGACGAATCGCCACTGCTCATTTCCGATGCCATTACTGCCTGTATAGGTATTAGATTGTTGCTGTTTATCGATTGGAGCATAGTGCGATTTTTTCTAAAATTTTTCTTTTTCCTTTTTCTGAGTGAAGGGGGAGTACTTTTGACTGACTACACTAGAAAAGCATTTTACTATACATTAATATATGAAGTCATTTTGCTGCGTGCTCATATATGGAAGCACTATATCGCGCTCTTATGTGTAAGGACACTTTACTTGATGGATTGTCACCTTTTGATACCCACTTTCGATGACCGTAGGATTCGATGCACACTAAGATTTCATAAATGCGGTAGCTTTTCGAAGTGGCAGATCTTGTCTGAAGAAGTTACCATACAAAGAAATTCTTAAGATTCACAACGATACTAACCGATATTGTAAGTGGTTTCAGAAAAGTTGACAATCAAACAGTGACAAGTAAACTGAATACATCAGAACTTAGCAAAGTGCGTACATTAATAATGCATTGCAAAGAGCTATCGTGTGCCAGTACACATAATTATGTACTACGGTATGCATAACTAAAAAGTAGGAAATAAAATAAGCTTTTTAAGAAAAAAATATCAACCGACTTCAAAAAAGCGCTAAAAAGAATTAAATAATTCTTTAAAATTCTCTAATGACAAAACGTTATCCAATAAGCACACATCGGATATCAGGTACCGGCATAAAGAACGGTTAAATTTAATATGTATAATTTAATATCCACCAAACATAGATTTTAGAGATAATATTATTTTACAAGAGATGAATTGACATATTTATGATTTATTTTATGAATATATACATATAAAAAGTAATGAATTACTTTTTGAAGTTGGTGCCAAACTATTTGATGTATATTAAGAATTGTAGCTAAATTATGCATAGTACCATAATTAAAATGGGGATAATCATTATCGATTGTGATTGTTTGGCACCAACTTCAAAAAGTAATTCATTACTTTTTATATGTATATATTCATAAAATAAATCATAAATATGTCAATTCATCTCTTGTAAAATAATATTATCTCTAAAATCTATGTTTGGTGGATATTAAATTATACATATTAAATTTAACCGTTCTTTATGCCGGTACCTGATATCCGATGTGTGCTTATTGGATAACGTTTTGTCATTAGAGAATTTTAAAGAATTATTTAATTCTTTTTAGCGCTTTTTTGAAGTCGGTTGATATTTTTTTCTTAAAAAGCTTATTTTATCTAAATTAAAATGGTGTAATTGTGTTTATAAATTGAAAAGTAATGCCATAATAGTAGTTTATGTAGATGATTTAGTTTTGTTTACTAAAGATAAAAAAATAATGCAGTCTGTAACTAATATGTTAAAAAATAACTTAGAAATTACTGAAATGGGATTAACGAAATATTTGTTACGTGTTAACTTTGAACAAATTGACAATTCAATATATATTCATCAAAAAACTTATATTGAAAGATTAGAACTAAAATATAAGGACTTGCCTAAAAATCATGTTAAATTATCTTTTAAAATTGGCTGTATTTTACAAGATAAAGTTAACGAAACTGAAATTGTAGAAAATGAATCGGAAGTTTGTCATTTTTGTCAAATCGATCAAGACTTATATGCATATTCGGATGCTAACTGGGAATGTCAACTTACTAAACGACACTCAAGCAGTGGTTATATAATTTACTTTAGTAATGTTCCTTTTGCTTGGAAAACATCAAAGCAGAAATGCATCGCACTCAGCTCTATGGAATCTGAGTTTATTTCATTAACTGAAAGTGTAAAGGAACTGACTTGGTATTCAAGAGTTTTAAATGAACTTAATTTATGTGACAAAATAAAACCAGTTCAGTATTGTGATAATGAATCTGCTATTTATTTTTCTAAAAACAGTCAAGAGAACTTTAAAACTAAACATATCGATATAAGATGTCAATTTATTCGGCAGTTAATAAATAAAAATGTTTTTGAGTTAAAACATGTAAGTTCTAAAAATAACAAAGCTGATTTTCTAACTAAACCTCTACTGTATGTAAAATTTAAGAGAGCTATTTGTAATATTTTTGATTTGAATTGTAAGAAAAGAGAGGAAGTTTTTACGACCGATGGGGCCACATGTTGGAAATCTGGACAAAATCTTGTCCCTCTAAATTTGTTCAGCAGTGATCGTTCCGATCCAGTTTTTCTTTTTGAATTTCGGTCGTAAAGGCACTCTCCTTTTTATCTGTAACTGTATGCATAATTTTACTTTCAGTTTGTGTACTGAGTAAGTATATCTAGAATGTGAAACATCCCTATGGGTGTATGCTGTGACGGACATACGATATAACCGATGGGTTTAGTTTTTGCTCTCTGCAGTTAAGAAGTTTTGCCATGGATGTATGTTATACAACGAAGTACTCAGCAAATGCTGGAGTTTTATGTAAATAGTTTATTTAAGTTTAACATTCGAGATGAATGAAAATAAACGGATATGTTATTTTTAATTTGAACTGTTTCATAAATGTGCCATATTCTTCACGTCACACCACAGACCTTAAACACTGCGTTTGACTCTGCTGTATCCCCCAGCAAATATTTTAGCAAAAACTACGGTAAATAATCCACGGCAAGTCAAAAAAATTGATGCGGAACAAAGCGCACTTAGTGCGTGGAGAAAAGAAGGTTTTCGGCTGGTTCTTCTTTTTGCGCTTTTAGCCAAAGGGGAAAAGTTCTAGTCATTCACCGTAAAGTGGCGCAGTGTAAGGCGAAATTTTTTGGGAAATGAGACGTTTTGTCTTCCGTTTACCGAGGTATTTTTAATTCATAACTTCTTTAATTTTGATCCCACGGTCTCGAAAATGCCCGAAATGTCTTTCCCGGAATTTCTAGAATCGAAAGACACCTCTCTCGACTTCCAACTCGCCCGCGTTGCGAACTGTAATCGGCTTCAAGCAGACAGACAGACACACAGAAGCACACGGATTTTATTAGTATAGACTTTGTTTGATACTTAAATTTTTATATTTTTTCAGCTTAAGTAGTAATGTGAAAAATAATTTTTAGCAACATTCTTGTTACCTTTATTAAACATTTAAAATCTGGATTTAAACATAACCTCCATTAAAAGACCACCTCTCAGAGCGACCAATTTTTATTGAAACGGAATGTGGTTGGTCGCTTTAGGATGATATTACTGTAAATAAATTTGTCATTCATTTTTACATTTTAAAAATATCACGTCAGAGAAAATTTTTGTTTTCGATCAGGTTTGTCGAAGAAAAAAATTGCTATAGGGGTTTCATCACGCATACAATAGTGGCTCGATACTGGGTTAAATATCAATATGCTACAAGTAATTTCATAAATAAAAAATTATCGTTTAATGAAAGAAAACTTCCCGATTAAAACAGATCAGATATTATATGCCAATATTCTAACAGAAAAATAATTGTGAACCCCTCAGTAGACCCTACGGCACCTACTCTCGGACTCGGTCAGTGTACCTTGGATTTTTGAACGGCGTAACACATGACAGATCCTTACGCGGATCGGTGACTCCCTGCGAGACGCTTCCTGGGGGCAGATCGTACACCACGCACCCTTTTAGTTTCTATTGACCATGTCCTGTCAGTTTTCATTTGTAAACTAAAAGATTGATGCTTCCTGGAAGCAGATCGTCTACCACGCACCCTTTAAGTCTCTATTGACCATGTCCTGTCAGTTTTAATTTGTAAACTAAAAGCTTGACGCTTATTATGTGAATTTGGAATAAAAAGTCAAAGTGTATTTAAAAGTAAATACATTAAATTTATAGAAAAGAAAAAATATGTTAGTAATAACATTCAAATTAAATTCAAATAAAAATCTCCACGAAATCCCTTTAGATATTTCTTCTGAAAAATGTATTGAAAACCGACAAGAGGGCTCTTGGAAACCGCTGTGCGTGGAACAGATCTTTACGGGGATCGGTGACTCCCTGCGAGACGCTTCCTGAGAGCAGATCGTCTACCACGCACCCTTTAAGTTTCTATTGACCATGCCCTGTCAGTTTTCATTTGTAAACTAAAAGCTTGACGCTTATTATGTGAATTTGGAATAAAAAGTCAAAGTATTTAATAGTAAATACATTAAATTTATAGAAAGGAAAAAATATGTTAGTAATAACATTTAAAATGAATTCAAATAAAAATCTCCACGAAATCCCTTTATTTATTTCTTCTGAAAAATGTATTGAAAACCGACAAGAGGGCTCTTGGAAACCGCTGTGCGTGGGACAGATCTTTACGCTGATCGGTGACTCCCTGCGAGACGCTTCCTGGGAGCAGATTGTCTACCACGCACCCTTTAAGTTTCTATTGACCATGCCCTGCCTGTTTTCTTTTGTAAACTAAAAGCTTGAAGCTTATTATGTGAATTTGGAATAAAAAATCAAAGTATTTAAAAGTAAATACATGAAATTTATAGAAAGGAAAAAATATGTTAGTAATAACATTTAAAATGAATTCAAATAAAAATTCCAGTCCCAACTAATCCCTCTAGTTAATTCTTCTGAAAAATGTATTGAAAACCGACAAGAGGGTGCTTGGAAACCGCTGTGCGTGGGACAAATCTTTACGCAGATCGGTGACTCCCTGCGAGACGCTTCCTTAGAGCAGATTGTCTACCACGCACCCTTTAAGTTTCTATTGACCATGTCCTGTCAGTTTTCTTTTGTAAACTAAAAGCTTGACGCTTATTATGTGAATTTGGAATAAAAAATCAAAGTATTTAAAAGTAAAAACATGAAAATTATAGAAAGGAAAAAATATATTAGTAATGACATTTAAATTAAATTCATAAAAAAATTCCAGTCCCACCCAATCCCTCTGGTTATATCTTCTGAAAAATGTATTGAAAACTGACAAGAGGGCTCTTGGAAACCGCTGTGCGTGGGTCAGATCTTTACGCGGATCGGTGACTCCCTGCGAGACGCTTCCTGGGAGCAGATTGTCTACCACGCACCCTTTAATTTTCTATTGACAATTTCCTGTCAGTTTTCTTTCGTAAACTAAAAGCTTGACGCTTATTATGTGAATTTGGAATAAAAAATCAAAGTATTTAAAAGTAAATACATGAAATTTATAGAAAGGAAAAAATATGTTGGTAATAACATTTAAAATAAATTCAAATAAAAATCTCCACGAAATCCCTTTAGTTATTTCTTATGAAAAATGTATTGAAAAACGAAAAGAGGGCTCTTAGAAACTGCTGTGCGTGGGACAGATCTTTACGCGGACCGGTGACTCCCTGCGAGACGCTTCCTGGGAGCAGATTGTCTACCACGCACCCTTTAAGTTTCTTTTGACCATGTCCTGTCTGTTTTCTTTTGTAAACTAAAAGCTTGACGCTTATTATGTAAATTTGGAATAAAAAATCAAAGTATTTAAAAGTAAATAAATGAAATTTATAGAAAGGAAAAAATATGTTAATAATAACATTTAAAATGAATTCAAATAAAAATTCCAGTCCCACCCAATACTCCTAGTTATTTCTTCTGAAAAATGTATTGAAAACCGACAAGAGGTCTCTTGGAAACCGCTGTGCGTGGGACAGATCTTTACGCGGATCGGTGACTCCCTGCGAGACGCTTCCTGGGAGCAGATTGTCTACCACGCACCCTTTAATTTTCTATTGACTATGTCCTGTCTGTTTTGTTTTGTAAACTAAAAGCTTGACGCTTATTATGTAAATCTGGAATAAAAAATCAAAGTATTTAAAAGTAAATACATGAAATTTATAGAAAGGAAAAAATATGTTAGTAATAACATTTAAAATAAATTCAAATAAAAATTCCAGTCCCACCCAATCCTTCTAATTATTTCTTCTGAAAAATGTATTGAAAACCGACAAGAGGGCTCTTGGAAACCGCTGTGTGTGGGACAGATCTTTACGTGGATCGATGACTCCCTGCGAGACGCTTCCTGGGAGCAGATTGTCTACCACGCACCCTTTAAGTTTCTATTGACCATGTCCTGCCAGTTTTCTTTTGTAAACTAAAAACTTGACGCTTATTATGTGAATTTGGAATAAAAAATCAAAGTATTTAAAAGTAAATACATGAAATTTATAGAAAGGAAAAAATATGTTAGTAATAACATTTAAAATAAATTCAAATAAAAATTCCAGTCCCACCCAATCCTTCTAATTATTTCTTCTGAAAAATGTATTGAAAACCGACAAGAGGGCTCTTGGAAACCGCTGTGTGTGGGACAGATCTTTACGTGGATCGATGACTCCCTGCGAGACGCTTCCTGGGAGCAGATTGTCTACCACGCACCCTTTAAGTTTCTATTGACCATGTCCTGTCAGTTTTCATTTGTAAACTAAAAGCTTGACGCTTATTATGTGAATTTGGAATAAAAAGTCAAAGTATTTAATAGTAAATACATTAAATTTATAGAAAGGAAAAAATATGTTAGTAATAACATTTAAAATAAATTCAAATAAAAATTCCAGTCCCACCCAATCCTTCTAATTATTTCTTCTGAAAAATGTATTGAAAACCGACCATGGGGCTGTTGGAAACCGCTGTGCGTGGGACAGAACTTTACGCGATCGGTGACTCCCTGCGAGACGCTTCCTGGGAGCAGATCGTCTACCACGCACCCTTTAAGTTTCTATTGACCATGTCCTGTCAATTTTCATTTGTAAACTAAAAGCTTGACGCTTATTATGTGAATTTGGAATGAAAAGTCAAAGTATTTAAAAGTAAATAAGGTACCCTGGGGTAATAACGCCAGGCGGGGTAATAACGCCAAGTGCTTATATTTTGCATAATTATGAAATAATCAGCTAAATGTCACCCATGCGCTCTGCGCAGAAGGGTTTTGAGCCATATAAATCGGAAAAAACAGCTTCAAGTAAATTTGTTTCATTTTTAGGTTTTATTGTTTTTACAAACAACTAAAATTAACGCTTGATCTAAAATTTGCGAGATACTTTTGTGATGTGAAGACTATATTTTTATCCGGAAATACTTTGTTAATTACGTAAATTTGTAGTGCATTTCATGTACTTTTAAAATGTTGTTGAAGATTTTGGATATCTTCTCGAGATAATTTGTAATTTAAAATGTACTGCGCAATAACTATACCGGGGTAATAACGCCAATCCTTGATATTAATACCCCGGTTGATTCCCTACAGTGGCCGACCTACATCCTAAATACTGATTCAAATAAACACAGTTAAAACTGTGCAATGTTTCTCATATTTCTTTTTAAGCGGTCCTTTTTAAGCAAAAAGAAGCTCACTGTCTGATATTCTTTTGCCTCATCCCCCCCCCCCCTCCCTCACCAAACCTTTATTTGTCTTACACTTTCACAAAAAATTGAACATTTTCAATAGCTTAGAATGCAATTTGTCAATTTCTAAGTTTGTAGAGTTTGTATTTTTAGAATTGGGCTATCTACATGCAATTATTCCAACTTATTTCATAATTTTGTTTGCATGGCGTTATTACCCATATAGGTGGGTAATAACGCCAAATAGCATTGGTCAAGAAAAAACGCCATTACATTTTATGAATACATATCTGTTAAATTATTTTATTTTATACAGATAGTCAATGAGTTGCTGTATCAGATCCTATATTTGTTAGAAAAATACAATCTAAAACTAAGCCGTGAAAATTGGTAGAACCTTAACGTGGCGTTATTACCCCAGGGTACCTTACATTAAATTTATAGAAAGGAAAAAATATGTGAGTAATAACATTTAAAATAAATTCAAATAAATATCTCCACGAAATCAATTTAGTTATTTCTTCTGAAAAATGTATTGAAAACCGACAAGAGGGCTCTTGGAAACCGCTGTGCGTGGGACAGATCTTTAAGCGATTGGTGACTCCCTGCGAGACGCTTCCTGAGAGCAGATCGTCTACAACGCACCCTTTAAGTTTCTATTGACCATGTCCTGCCAGTTTTTGTTTGTAAACTAAAAGCTTGACGCTTATTATGTGAATTTGGAATAAAAAATCAAAGTATTTAAAAGTAAGTACATGAAATTTATAGAAAGGAAGAAATATGTTAGTAATAACATTTAAAATAAATTCAAATAAAAATTCCAGTAACACCCAATCCCTTTAAATATTTCTTCTGAAAAATGTATTGAAAACCGACAAGAGGGCTCTTGGAAACCGCTGTGCGTGGGACAGATCTTTACGGGGATCGGTGACTCCCTGCGAGACGCTTCCTGGGAGCAGATCGTCTACCACGCACCCTTTAAGTTTCTATTGACCATGTCCTGTCAGTTTTCATTTGTAAACTAAAAGCTTGACGCTTATTATGTGAATTTGTAATAAAAAGTCAAAGTATTTAATAGTAAATACATTAAATTTATAGAAAGGAAAAAATATGTTAGTAATAACATTTAAAATGAATTCAAATAAAAATCTCCACGAAATCCCTTTAGTTATTTCTTCTGAAAAATGTATTGAAAACCGACAAGAGGGCTCTTGGAAACCGCTGTGCGTGGGACAGATCTTTACGCGGATCGGTGACTCCCTGCGAGACGCTTCCTGGGAGCAGATTGTCTACCATGCACCCTTTAATTTTCTATTGACCATGTCCTGTCTGTTTTCTTTTGTAAACTAAAAGCTTGACGCTTATTATGTAAATCTGGAATAAAAAATCAAAGTATTTAAAAGTAAATACATGAAATTTATAGAAAGGAAATAATATGTTAGTAATATCATTTAAAATAAATTCAAGAAGACAAGAAGACACCCCACCGGGACCCCAACCGTTAGGTTTATGGGTTTTTACGTCCCGAGGGAAAAGTCCCTACCGCCATCAAACGAAAACAAAGGCAATATGCACCGCACAAACTGACAAGAAAAAAATAACAATAATAAAAATTACAACTAAAACAGTAATCTGTTTTGGAAAAATTACAGATGCAGTAAACAGGCAACATCGCCAACTGCCAACCCGACAAATTATTATAAAATATTTAACTAAAATTAAACAGGTAACAAGGCATATAAACATTAATAATAGCAACAAACATTAATACAAACATTGTCAATACGCTACAATAAAAAAAAATATATAAAGAAAGACAAATTAAAAGTACAAATAAATAAAGAATTACAACAAGAATAATGATATTTACAGATGAGAAAAACTGAATTCACTGAGTATAAATTACAGATAAAGAAAGCTGACTATAAATTCATAGCATTGACATCAATACTAGGCTGACACATCAATACTTATAACGAATAATTGAGTAGAGTCCATTCAAAATATTATAATTGTCCTTAAGTTTATGGTAATTTAAACAGTTCATAAGAGTCTTTTTCATATTCTGCCTATAAGATAAATCTCTATCAAATTTAAAATGATGGATCATGAGTTTGCATTTACCGAAAATATAGTGTTTCACGTTTCCAATAGAGCCACAATCACAGCGATCCGAAGGTCTTTTACCTATATTAAATAAGTAGGACGGAAAGCTTCCGTGACCTGTAAGGTAAAATTGTACCACTTCTTTTGTGCAAAGAAAATCTAAGTCAACTTAATTAAGAACTGCATACGTATCTCTTCCAACTGTAGCTGTCTGCCATTGATTTTGCCAGTCTGCAATGGATTTTTGTTTTAAATGTCGTTTCAAAAAAAGAAATAGGATACGGAACTGAGGCATGTACGTTCGCTGACCCTTTTAAGATAACATTTTTGGCTATCTTGTCTGCACGTTCATTGCCCTCCAGACCTGCGTGTGCCTTTATCCAGCCGATGAAAATCTGTTTATGTCGATTAGAATTTAATATATTAAATATACCTTTGATAATGACATTTGACGGAAAAAGTCTCTGCAGATCACATAAAATAAATTCAAATAAAAATTCTAGTCCCACCCAATCCCTCTAGTTATTTCTTCTGAAAAATGTATTGAAAACCGACAAGAGGGCTCTTGGAAACCGCTGTGCGTGGGACAGATTTTTACGGGGATCGGTGACTCCCTGCGAGACGCTTCCTGGGGGCAGATCGTACACCACGCACCCTTTTAGTTTCTATTGACCATGTCCTGTCAGTTTTCATTTGTAAACTAAAAGATTGATGCTTCCTGGAAGCAGATCGTCTACCACGCACCCTTTAAGTCTCTATTGACCATGTCCTGTCAGTTTTAATTTGTAAACTAAAAGCTTGACGCTTATTATGTGAATTTGGAATAAAAAGTCAAAGTGTATTTAAAAGTAAATACATTAAATTTATAGAAAAGAAAAAATATGTTAGTAATAACATTCAAATTAAATTCAAATAAAAATCTCCACGAAATCCCTTTAGATATTTCTTCTGAAAAATGTATTGAAAACCGACAAGAGGGCTCTTGGAAACCGCTGTGCGTGGAACAGATCTTTACGGGGATCGGTGACTCCCTGCGAGACGCTTCCTGAGAGCAGATCGTCTACCACGCACCCTTTAAGTTTCTATTGACCATGCCCTGTCAGTTTTCATTTGTAAACTAAAAGCTTGACGCTTATTATGTGAATTTGGAATAAAAAGTCAAAGTATTTAATAGTAAATACATTAAATTTATAGAAAGGAAAAAATATGTTAGTAATAACATTTAAAATGAATTCAAATAAAAATCTCCACGAAATCCCTTTATTTATTTCTTCTGAAAAATGTATTGAAAACCGACAAGAGGGCTCTTGGAAACCGCTGTGCGTGGGACAGATCTTTACGCTGATCGGTGACTCCCTGCGAGACGCTTCCTGGGAGCAGATTGTCTACCACGCACCCTTTAAGTTTCTATTGACCATGCCCTGCCTGTTTTCTTTTGTAAACTAAAAGCTTGAAGCTTATTATGTGAATTTGGAATAAAAAATCAAAGTATTTAAAAGTAAATACATGAAATTTATAGAAAGGAAAAAATATGTTAGTAATAACATTTAAAATGAATTCAAATAAAAATTCCAGTCCCACCTAATCCCTCTAGTTAATTCTTCTGAAAAATGTATTGAAAACCGACAAGAGGGTGCTTGGAAACCGCTGTGCGTGGGACAAATCTTTACGCAGATCGGTGACTCCCTGCGAGACGCTTCCTTAGAGCAGATTGTCTACCACGCACCCTTTAAGTTTCTATTGACCATGTCCTGTCAGTTTTCTTTTGTAAACTAAAAGCTTGACGCTTATTATGTGAATTTGGAATAAAAAATCAAAGTATTTAAAAGTAAAAACATGAAAATTATAGAAAGGAAAAAATATATTAGTAATGACATTTAAATTAAATTCATAAAAAAATTCCAGTCCCACCCAATCCCTCTGGTTATATCTTCTGAAAAATGTATTGAAAACTGACAAGAGGGCTCTTGGAAACCGCTGTGCGTGGGTCAGATCTTTACGCGGATCGGTGACTCCCTGCGAGACGCTTCCTGGGAGCAGATTGTCTACCACGCACCCTTTAATTTTCTATTGACAATTTCCTGTCAGTTTTCTTTCGTAAACTAAAAGCTTGACGCTTATTATGTGAATTTGGAATAAAAAATCAAAGTATTTAAAAGTAAATACATGAAATTTATAGAAAGGAAAAAATATGTTGGTAATAACATTTAAAATAAATTCAAATAAAAATCTCCACGAAATCCCTTTAGTTATTTCTTATGAAAAATGTATTGAAAAACGAAAAGAGGGCTCTTAGAAACTGCTGTGCGTGGGACAGATCTTTACGCGGACCGGTGACTCCCTGCGAGACGCTTCCTGGGAGCAGATTGTCTACCACGCACCCTTTAAGTTTCTTTTGACCATGTCCTGTCTGTTTTCTTTTGTAAACTAAAAGCTTGACGCTTATTATGTAAATTTGGAATAAAAAATCAAAGTATTTAAAAGTAAATAAATGAAATTTATAGAAAGGAAAAAATATGTTACTAATAACATTTAAAATGAATTCAAATAAAAATTCCAGTCCCACCCAATACTCCTAGTTATTTCTTCTGAAAAATGTATTGAAAACCGACAAGAGGTCTCTTGGAAACCGCTGTGCGTGGGACAGATCTTTACGCGGATCGGTGACTCCCTGCGAGACGCTTCCTGGGAGCAGATTGTCTACCACGCACCCTTTAATTTTCTATTGACTATGTCCTGTCTGTTTTGTTTTGTAAACTAAAAGCTTGACGCTTATTATGTAAATCTGGAATAAAAAATCAAAGTATTTAAAAGTAAATACATGAAATTTATAGAAAGGAAAAAATATGTTAGTAATAACATTTAAAATAAATTCAAATAAAAATTCCAGTCCCACCCAATCCTTCTAATTATTTCTTCTGAAAAATGTATTGAAAACCGACAAGAGGGCTCTTGGAAACCGCTGTGTGTGGGACAGATCTTTACGTGGATCGATGACTCCCTGCGAGACGCTTCCTGGGAGCAGATTGTCTACCACGCACCCTTTAAGTTTCTATTGACCATGTCCTGTCAGTTTTCATTTGTAAACTAAAAGCTTGACGCTTATTATGTGAATTTGGAATAAAAAGTCAAAGTATTTAATAGTAAATACATTAAATTTATAGAAAGGAAAAAATATGTTAGTAATAACATTTAAAATAAATTCAAATAAAAATTCCAGTCCCACCCAATCCTTCTAATTATTTCTTCTGAAAAATGTATTGAAAACCGACCATGGGGCTGTTGGAAACCGCTGTGCGTGGGACAGAACTTTACGCGATCGGTGACTCCCTGCGAGACGCTTCCTGGGAGCAGATCGTCTACCACGCACCCTTTAAGTTTCTATTGACCATGTCCTGTCAATTTTCATTTGTAAACTAAAAGCTTGACGCTTATTATGTGAATTTGGAATGAAAAGTCAAAGTATTTAAAAGTAAATAAGGTACCCTGGGGTAATAACGCCAGGCGGGGTAATAACGCCAAGTGCTTATATTTTGCATAATTATGAAATAATCAGCTAAATGTCACCCATGCGCTCTGCGCAGAAGGGTTTTGAGCCATATAAATCGGAAAAAACAGCTTCAAGTAAATTTGTTTCATTTTTAGGTTTTATTGTTTTTACAAACAACTAAAATTAACGCTTGATCTAAAATTTGCGAGATACTTTTGTGATGTGAAGACTATATTTTTATCCGGAAATACTTTGTTAATTACGTAAATTTGTAGTGCATTTCATGTACTTTTAAAATGTTGTTGAAGATTTTGGATATCTTCTCGAGATAATTTGTAATTTAAAATGTACTGCGCAATAACTATACCGGGGTAATAACGCCAATCCTTGATATTAATACCCCGGTTGATTCCCTACAGTGGCCGACCTACATCCTAAATACTGATTCAAATAAACACAGTTAAAACTGTGCAATGTTTCTCATATTTCTTTTTAAGCGGTCCTTTTTAAGCAAAAAGAAGCTCACTGTCTGATATTCTTTTGCCTCATCCCCCCCCCCCCTCCCTCACCAAACCTTTATTTGTCTTACACTTTCACAAAAAATTGAACATTTTCAATAGCTTAGAATGCAATTTGTCAATTTCTAAGTTTGTAGAGTTTGTATTTTTAGAATTGGGCTATCTACATGCAATTATTCCAACTTATTTCATAATTTTGTTTGCATGGCGTTATTACCCATATAGGTGGGTAATAACGCCAAATAGCATTGGTCAAGAAAAAACGCCATTACATTTTATGAATACATATCTGTTAAATTATTTTATTTTATACAGATAGTCAATGAGTTGCTGTATCAGATCCTATATTTGTTAGAAAAATACAATCTAAAACTAAGCCGTGAAAATTGGTAGAACCTTAACGTGGCGTTATTACCCCAGGGTACCTTACATTAAATTTATAGAAAGGAAAAAATATGTGAGTAATAACATTTAAAATAAATTCAAATAAATATCTCCACGAAATCAATTTAGTTATTTCTTCTGAAAAATGTATTGAAAACCGACAAGAGGGCTCTTGGAAACCGCTGTGCGTGGGACAGATCTTTAAGCGATTGGTGACCCTGCGAGACGCTTCCTGAGAGCAGATCGTCTACAACGCACCCTTTAAGTTTCTATTGACCATGTCCTGTCAGTTTTTGTTTGTAAACTAAAAGCTTGACGCTTATTATGTGAATTTGGAATAAAAAATCAAAGTATTTAAAAGTAAGTACATGAAATTTATAGAAAGGAAGAAATATGTTAGTAATAACATTTAAAATAAATTCAAATAAAAATTCCAGTAACACCCAATCCCTTTAAATATTTCTTCTGAAAAATGTATTGAAAACCGACAAGAGGGCTCTTGGAAACCGCTGTGCGTGGGACAGATCTTTACGGGGATCGGTGACTCCCTGCGAGACGCTTCCTGGGAGCAGATCGTCTACCACGCACCCTTTAAGTTTCTATTGACCATGTCCTGTCAGTTTTCATTTGTAAACTAAAAGCTTGACGCTTATTATGTGAATTTGTAATAAAAAGTCAAAGTATTTAATAGTAAATACATTAAATTTATAGAAAGGAAAAAATATGTTAGTAATAACATTTAAAATGAATTCAAATAAAAATCTCCACGAAATCCCTTTAGTTATTTCTTCTGAAAAATGTATTGAAAACCGACAAGAGGGCTCTTGGAAACCGCTGTGCGTGGGACAGATCTTTACGCGGATCGGTGACTCCCTGCGAGACGCTTCCTGGGAGCAGATTGTCTACCATGCACCCTTTAATTTTCTATTGACCATGTCCTGTCTGTTTTCTTTTGTAAACTAAAAGCTTGACGCTTATTATGTAAATCTGGAATAAAAAATCAAAGTATTTAAAAGTAAATACATGAAATTTATAGAAAGGAAATAATATGTTAGTAATATCATTTAAAATAAATTCAAGAAGACAAGAAGACACCCCACCGGGACCCCAACCGTTAGGTTTATGGGTTTTTACGTCCCGAGGGAAAAGTCCCTACCGCCATCAAACGAAAACAAAGGCAATATGCACCGCACAAACTGACAAGAAAAAAATAACAATAATAAAAATTACAACTAAAACAGTAATCTGTTTTGGAAAAATTACAGATGCAGTAAACAGGCAACATCGCCAACTGCCAACCCGACAAATTATTATAAAATATTTAACTAAAATTAAACAGGTAACAAGGCATATAAACATTAATAATAGCAACAAACATTAATACAAACATTGTCAATACGCTACAATAAAAAAAAATATATAAAGAAAGACAAATTAAAAGTACAAATAAATAAAGAATTACAACAAGAATAATGATATTTACAGATGAGAAAAACTGAATTCACTGAGTATAAATTACAGATAAAGAAAGCTGACTATAAATTCATAGCATTGACATCAATACTAGGCTGACACATCAATACTTATAACGAATAATTGAGTAGAGTCCATTCAAAATATTATAATTGTCCTTAAGTTTATGGTAATTTAAACAGTTCATAAGAGTCTTTTTCATATTCTGCCTATAAGATAAATCTCTATCAAATTTAAAATGATGGATCATGAGTTTGCATTTACCGAAAATATAGTGTTTCACGTTTCCAATAGAGCCACAATCACAGCGATCCGAAGGTCTTTTACCTATATTAAATAAGTAGGACGGAAAGCTTCCGTGACCTGTAAGGTAAAATTGTACCACTTCTTTTGTGCAAAGAAAATCTAAGTCAACTTAATTAAGAACTGCATACGTATCTCTTCCAACTGTAGCTGTCTGCCATTGATTTTGCCAGTCTGCAATGGATTTTTGTTTTAAATGTCGTTTCAAAAAAGAAATAGGATACGGAACTGAGGCATGTACGTTCGCTGACCCTTTTAAGATAACATTTTTGGCTATCTTGTCTGCACGTTCATTGCCCTCCAGACCTGCGTGTGCCTTTATCCAGCCGATGAAAATCTGTTTATGTCGATTAGAATTTAATATATTAAATATACCTTTGATAATGACATTTGACGGAAAAAGTCTCTGCAGATCACATAAAATAAATTCAAATAAAAATTCTAGTCCCACCCAATCCCTCTAGTTATTTCTTCTGAAAAATGTATTGAAAACCGACAAGAGGGCTCTTGGAAACCGCTGTGCGTGGGACAGATTTTTACGGGGATCGGTGACTCCCTGCGAGACGCTTCCTGGGAGCAGATTGTCTACCACGCACCCTTTAAGTTTCTATTGACCATGTCCTGTCAGTTTTCATTTGTAAACTAAAAGCTTGACGCTTATTATGTGAATTTGGAATAAAAAAAACAAAGTATTTAATAGTAAATACATGAAATTTATAGAAAGGAAATAATATGTTAGTAATATCGTTTAAAATAAATTCAAATGAAAATTCCATTCCCACCCAATCCCTCTAGTTATTTCTTCTGAAAAATGTATTGAAAACCGACAAGAGGGCTCTTGGAAACCGCTGTGCGTGGGACAGATCTTTACGCGGATCGGTGACTCCCTGCGAGACGCTTCCTGGGAGCACATCGTCTACCACGCACCTTTTAAGTTTCTATTGACCATGTCCTGTCAGTTTTCATTTGTAAAATAAAAGCTTGACGCTTATTATGTGAATTTGGAATAAAAAGTCAAAGTATTTAAAAGTAAATAAGGTACCCTGGGGTAATAACGCCAGGCGGGGTAATAACGCCAAGTGCTTATATTTTGCATAATTATGAAATAATCAGGTAAATGACACCCATGCTCTCTGCGCAGAAGGGTTTTGAGCCATATAAATCGGAAAAAACAGCTTCAAGTAAAATTGTTTCATTTTTAGGTTTTATTGTTTTTACAAACAACTAAAATTAACGCTTGATCTAAAATTTGCGAGATACTTTTGTGATGTGAAGACTATCTTTTTATCAGGAAATACTTTGTTAATTACGTAAATTTGTAGTGCATTTCATGTACTTTTAAAATGTTGTTGAAGATTTTGGATATCTTCTCGAGATAATTTGTAATTTAAAATGTACTGCGCAATAACTATACCGGGGTAATAACGCCAATCCTTGATATTAATACCCCGGTTGATTCCCTACAGTGGCCGACCTACATCCTAAATACTGATTCAAATAAACACAGTTAAAACTGTGCAATGTTTCTCATATTTCTTTTTAAGTGGTCCTTTTCAAGCAAAAAGAAGCTCACTGTCTGATATTCTTTTGCCTCATCCCCCCCTCCCTCACCAAACCTTTATTTGTTTAACACTTTCACAAAAAATTGAACATTTTCAATAGCTTAGAATGCAATTTGTCAATTTCTAAGTTTGTAGAGTTTGTATTTTTAGAATTGGGCTATCTACATGCAATTATTCCAACTTATTTCATAATTTTGTTTGCATGGCGTTATTACCCATATAGGTGGGTAATAACGCCAAATAGCATTGGTCAAGAAAAAACGCCATTACATTTTATGAATACATATCTGTTAAATTATTTTATTTTATACAGATAGTCAATGAGTTGCTGTATCAGATCCTATATTTGTTAGAAAAATACAATCTAAAACTAAGCCGTGAAAATTGGTAGAACCTTAACGTGGCGTTATTACCCCAGGGTACCTTACATTAAATTTATAGAAAGGAAAAAATATGTGAGTAATAACATTTAAAATAAATTTAAATAAAAATCTCCACGAAATCCCTTTAGTTATTTCTTCTGAAAAATGTATTGAAAACCGACAAGAGGGCTCTTGGAAACCGCTGTGCGTGGGACAGATCTTTACGCGGATCGGTGACTCCCTGCGAGACGCTTCCTGGGAGAAGATTGTCTACCACGCACCCTTTAAGTTTCTATTGACCATGTCCTGTCAGTTTTCATTTGTAAACTAAAAGCTTGACGCTTATTATGTGAATTTGGAATAAAAAGTCAAAGTATTTAAAAGTAAATACATTAAATTTCTAGAAAGGAAAAAATATGTTAGTAAAAACATTTAAAATAAATTCAAATAAAAATTCCAGTCCCACCTAATCTCTCTAGTTATTTCTTCTGAAAAATGTATTGAAAACCGACAAGAGGGCTCTTGGAAACCGCTGTGCGTGGGACAGATTTTTACGCGATCGGTGACTCCCTGCGAGACGCTTCCTGGGAGCAGATCGTCTACCACGCACCCCTTAAGTTTCTATTGACCGTGTCCTGTCAGTTTTCATTTGTAAACTAAAAGCTTGACGCTTATTATGTGAATTTGGAATAAAAAGTCAAAGTATTTAAAAGTAAATACATTAAATTTATAGAAAGGAAAAAATATGTTAGTAATAACATTTAAAATAAATTCAAATAAAAATCTCCACGAAATACCTTTAGTTATTTCTTCTGAAAAATGTATTGAAAACCGACAAGAGGGCTCTTGGAAACCGCTGTGCGTGGGACAGATCTTTACGCGGATCCGTGACTCCCTGCGAGTCGCTTCCTGGGAGCAGATTGTCTACCACGCACCCTTTAAGTTTCTATTGACCATGTCCTGTCAGTTTTCTTTTGTAAACTAAAAGCTTGACGCTTATTATGTGAATTTGGAATAAAAAAACAAGTATTTAAAAGTAAATACATGAAAGTTATAGAAAGGAAATAATATATTAGTAATATCATTTAAAATAAATTTAAATAAAAATCTCCACGAAATCCCTTTAGTTATTTCTTCTGAAAAATGTATTGAAAACCGACAAGAGGGCTCTTGGAAACCGCTGTGCGTGGGACAGATCTTTACGCGAATCGGTGACTCCCTGCGAGACGCTTCCTGGGAGCAGATTGTCTACCACGCACCCTCCAAGTTTCTATTGACCATGTCCTGTCAGTTTTCTTTTGTAAACTAAAAGCTTGACGCTTATTATGTGAATTTGGAATAAAAAAACAAAGTATTTAATAGTAAATACATGAAATTTATAGAAAGGAAAAAATATGTTAGTAATAACATTTAAAATAAGTTCAAATAAAAATTCCAGTCCCACCCAATCCCTCTAGTTATTTCTTCTGAAAAATGTATTGAAAACCGACAAGAGGGCTCTTGGAAACCGCTGTGCGTGGGACATATCTTTACGCGATCGGTGACTCCCTGCGAGACGCTTCCTGGGAGCAGATTGTCTACCACGCACCCTTTAAGTTTCTATTGATCTTGTCCTGTCAGTTTTCTTTTGTAAATTAAAAGCTTGACGCTTATTATGTGAATTTGGAATAAAAAATCAAAGTATTTAAAAGTAAATACATGAAATTTCTAGAAAGGAAAAAATATGTTAGTAAAAACATTTAAAATAAATTCAAATAAAAATTCCAGTCCCACCTAATCCCTCTAGTTATGTCTTCTGAAAAATGTATTGAAAACCGACAAGAGGGCTCTTGGAAACCGCTGTACGTGGGACAGATCTTTACGCGATCGGTGACTCCCTGCGAGACGCTTCCTGGGAGCAGATCGTCTACCACGCACCCTTTAAGTTTCTATTGACCATGTCCTGTCAGTTTTCATTTGTAAACTAAAAGCTTGACGCTTATTATGTGAATTTGGAATAAAATGTCAAAGTATTTAAAAGTAAATACATTAAATTTATAGAAAGGAAAAAATATGTTAGTAATAAAATTTAAAATAAATTCAAATAAAAATCTCCACGAAATACCTTTAGTTATTTCTTCTGAAAAATGTATTGAATACCGACAAGAGGGCTCTTGGAAACCGCTGTCCGTGGGACAGATCTTTACGCGGATCGGTGACTCCCTGCGAGACGCTTCCTGGGAGCAGATTGTCTACCATGCACCCTTTAATTTTCTATTGACCATGTCCTGTCTGTTTTCTTTTGTAAACTAAAAGCTTGACGCTTATTATGTAAATCTGGAATAAAAAATCAAAGTATTTAAAAGTAAATACATGAAATTTATAGAAAGGAAATAATATGTTAGTAATATCATTTAAAATAAATTCAAGAAGACAAGAAGACACCCCACCGGGACCCCAACCGTTAGGTTTATGGGTTTTTACGTCCCGAGGGAAAAGTCCCTACCGCCATCAAACGAAAACAAAGGCAATATGCACCGCACAAACTGACAAGAAAAAAATAACAATAATAAAAATTACAACTAAAACAGTAATCTGTTTTGGAAAAATTACAGATGCAGTAAACAGGCAACATCGCCAACTGCCAACCCGACAAATTATTATAAAATATTTAACTAAAATTAAACAGGTAACAAGGCATATAAACATTAATAATAGCAACAAACATTAATACAAACATTGTCAATACGCTACAATAAAAAAAAATATATAAAGAAAGACAAATTAAAAGTACAAATAAATAAAGAATTACAACAAGAATAATGATATTTACAGATGAGAAAAACTGAATTCACTGAGTATAAATTACAGATAAAGAAAGCTGACTATAAATTCATAGCATTGACATCAATACTAGGCTGACACATCAATACTTATAACGAATAATTGAGTAGAGTCCATTCAAAATATTATAATTGTCCTTAAGTTTATGGTAATTTAAACAGTTCATAAGAGTCTTTTTCATATTCTGCCTATAAGATAAATCTCTATCAAATTTAAAATGATGGATCATGAGTTTGCATTTACCGAAAATATAGTGTTTCACGTTTCCAATAGAGCCACAATCACAGCGATCCGAAGGTCTTTTACCTATATTAAATAAGTAGGACGGAAAGCTTCCGTGACCTGTAAGGTAAAATTGTACCACTTCTTTTGTGCAAAGAAAATCTAAGTCAACTTAATTAAGAACTGCATACGTATCTCTTCCAACTGTAGCTGTCTGCCATTGATTTTGCCAGTCTGCAATGGATTTTTGTTTTAAATGTCGTTTCAAAAAAGAAATAGGATACGGAACTGAGGCATGTACGTTCGCTGACCCT
This sequence comes from Maratus speculifer, assembly GCA_964019185.1. Taxonomy (NCBI): domain Eukaryota; kingdom Metazoa; phylum Arthropoda; class Arachnida; order Araneae; family Salticidae; genus Maratus; species Maratus speculifer. The sequence continues at coordinate 304,727,807 of OZ025295.1, read as the reverse complement.
TTTAAGATAACATTTTTGGCTATCTTGTCTGCACGTTCATTGCCCTCCAGACCTGCGTGTGCCTTTATCCAGCCGATGAAAATCTGTTTATGTCGATTAGAATTTAATATATTAAATATACCTTTGATAATGACATTTGACGGAAAAAGTCTCTGCAGATCACATAAAATAAATTCAAATAAAAATTCTAGTCCCACCCAATCCCTCTAGTTATTTCTTCTGAAAAATGTATTGAAAACCGACAAGAGGGCTCTTGGAAACCGCTGTGCGTGGGACAGATTTTTACGGGGATCGGTGACTCCCTGCGAGACGCTTCCTGGGAGCAGATTGTCTACCACGCACCCTTTAAGTTTCTATTGACCATGTCCTGTCAGTTTTCATTTGTAAACTAAAAGCTTGACGCTTATTATGTGAATTTGGAATAAAAAAAACAAAGTATTTAATAGTAAATACATGAAATTTATAGAAAGGAAATAATATGTTAGTAATATCGTTTAAAATAAATTCAAATGAAAATTCCATTCCCACCCAATCCCTCTAGTTATTTCTTCTGAAAAATGTATTGAAAACCGACAAGAGGGCTCTTGGAAACCGCTGTGCGTGGGACAGATCTTTACGCGGATCGGTGACTCCCTGCGAGACGCTTCCTGGGAGCACATCGTCTACCACGCACCTTTTAAGTTTCTATTGACCATGTCCTGTCAGTTTTCATTTGTAAAATAAAAGCTTGACGCTTATTATGTGAATTTGGAATAAAAAGTCAAAGTATTTAAAAGTAAATAAGGTACCCTGGGGTAATAACGCCAGGCGGGGTAATAACGCCAAGTGCTTATATTTTGCATAATTATGAAATAATCAGGTAAATGACACCCATGCTCTCTGCGCAGAAGGGTTTTGAGCCATATAAATCGGAAAAAACAGCTTCAAGTAAAATTGTTTCATTTTTAGGTTTTATTGTTTTTACAAACAACTAAAATTAACGCTTGATCTAAAATTTGCGAGATACTTTTGTGATGTGAAGACTATCTTTTTATCAGGAAATACTTTGTTAATTACGTAAATTTGTAGTGCATTTCATGTACTTTTAAAATGTTGTTGAAGATTTTGGATATCTTCTCGAGATAATTTGTAATTTAAAATGTACTGCGCAATAACTATACCGGGGTAATAACGCCAATCCTTGATATTAATACCCCGGTTGATTCCCTACAGTGGCCGACCTACATCCTAAATACTGATTCAAATAAACACAGTTAAAACTGTGCAATGTTTCTCATATTTCTTTTTAAGTGGTCCTTTTCAAGCAAAAAGAAGCTCACTGTCTGATATTCTTTTGCCTCATCCCCCCCTCCCTCACCAAACCTTTATTTGTTTAACACTTTCACAAAAAATTGAACATTTTCAATAGCTTAGAATGCAATTTGTCAATTTCTAAGTTTGTAGAGTTTGTATTTTTAGAATTGGGCTATCTACATGCAATTATTCCAACTTATTTCATAATTTTGTTTGCATGGCGTTATTACCCATATAGGTGGGTAATAACGCCAAATAGCATTGGTCAAGAAAAAACGCCATTACATTTTATGAATACATATCTGTTAAATTATTTTATTTTATACAGATAGTCAATGAGTTGCTGTATCAGATCCTATATTTGTTAGAAAAATACAATCTAAAACTAAGCCGTGAAAATTGGTAGAACCTTAACGTGGCGTTATTACCCCAGGGTACCTTACATTAAATTTATAGAAAGGAAAAAATATGTGAGTAATAACATTTAAAATAAATTTAAATAAAAATCTCCACGAAATCCCTTTAGTTATTTCTTCTGAAAAATGTATTGAAAACCGACAAGAGGGCTCTTGGAAACCGCTGTGCGTGGGACAGATCTTTACGCGGATCGGTGACTCCCTGCGAGACGCTTCCTGGGAGAAGATTGTCTACCACGCACCCTTTAAGTTTCTATTGACCATGTCCTGTCAGTTTTCATTTGTAAACTAAAAGCTTGACGCTTATTATGTGAATTTGGAATAAAAAGTCAAAGTATTTAAAAGTAAATACATTAAATTTCTAGAAAGGAAAAAATATGTTAGTAAAAACATTTAAAATAAATTCAAATAAAAATTCCAGTCCCACCTAATCTCTCTAGTTATTTCTTCTGAAAAATGTATTGAAAACCGACAAGAGGGCTCTTGGAAACCGCTGTGCGTGGGACAGATTTTTACGCGATCGGTGACTCCCTGCGAGACGCTTCCTGGGAGCAGATCGTCTACCACGCACCCCTTAAGTTTCTATTGACCGTGTCCTGTCAGTTTTCATTTGTAAACTAAAAGCTTGACGCTTATTATGTGAATTTGGAATAAAAAGTCAAAGTATTTAAAAGTAAATACATTAAATTTATAGAAAGGAAAAAATATGTTAGTAATAACATTTAAAATAAATTCAAATAAAAATCTCCACGAAATACCTTTAGTTATTTCTTCTGAAAAATGTATTGAAAACCGACAAGAGGGCTCTTGGAAACCGCTGTGCGTGGGACAGATCTTTACGCGGATCCGTGACTCCCTGCGAGTCGCTTCCTGGGAGCAGATTGTCTACCACGCACCCTTTAAGTTTCTATTGACCATGTCCTGTCAGTTTTCTTTTGTAAACTAAAAGCTTGACGCTTATTATGTGAATTTGGAATAAAAAAACAAGTATTTAAAAGTAAATACATGAAAGTTATAGAAAGGAAATAATATATTAGTAATATCATTTAAAATAAATTTAAATAAAAATCTCCACGAAATCCCTTTAGTTATTTCTTCTGAAAAATGTATTGAAAACCGACAAGAGGGCTCTTGGAAACCGCTGTGCGTGGGACAGATCTTTACGCGAATCGGTGACTCCCTGCGAGACGCTTCCTGGGAGCAGATTGTCTACCACGCACCCTCCAAGTTTCTATTGACCATGTCCTGTCAGTTTTCTTTTGTAAACTAAAAGCTTGACGCTTATTATGTGAATTTGGAATAAAAAAACAAAGTATTTAATAGTAAATACATGAAATTTATAGAAAGGAAAAAATATGTTAGTAATAACATTTAAAATAAGTTCAAATAAAAATTCCAGTCCCACCCAATCCCTCTAGTTATTTCTTCTGAAAAATGTATTGAAAACCGACAAGAGGGCTCTTGGAAACCGCTGTGCGTGGGACATATCTTTACGCGATCGGTGACTCCCTGCGAGACGCTTCCTGGGAGCAGATTGTCTACCACGCACCCTTTAAGTTTCTATTGATCTTGTCCTGTCAGTTTTCTTTTGTAAATTAAAAGCTTGACGCTTATTATGTGAATTTGGAATAAAAAATCAAAGTATTTAAAAGTAAATACATGAAATTTCTAGAAAGGAAAAAATATGTTAGTAAAAACATTTAAAATAAATTCAAATAAAAATTCCAGTCCCACCTAATCCCTCTAGTTATGTCTTCTGAAAAATGTATTGAAAACCGACAAGAGGGCTCTTGGAAACCGCTGTACGTGGGACAGATCTTTACGCGATCGGTGACTCCCTGCGAGACGCTTCCTGGGAGCAGATCGTCTACCACGCACCCTTTAAGTTTCTATTGACCATGTCCTGTCAGTTTTCATTTGTAAACTAAAAGCTTGACGCTTATTATGTGAATTTGGAATAAAATGTCAAAGTATTTAAAAGTAAATACATTAAATTTATAGAAAGGAAAAAATATGTTAGTAATAAAATTTAAAATAAATTCAAATAAAAATCTCCACGAAATACCTTTAGTTATTTCTTCTGAAAAATGTATTGAATACCGACAAGAGGGCTCTTGGAAACCGCTGTCCGTGGGACAGATCTTTACGCGGATCGGTGACTCCCTGCGAGACGCTTCCTGGGAGCAGATTGTCTACCACGCACCCTTTAAGTTTCTATTGATCTTGTCCTGTCAGTTTTCTTTTGTAAATTAAAAGCTTGACGCTTATTATGTGAATTTGGAATAAAAAATCAAAGTATTTAAAAGTAAATACATGAAATTTCTAGAAAAGAAAAAATATGTTAGTAAAAACATTTAAAATAAATTCAAATAAAAATTCCAGTCCCACCTAATCCCTCTAGTTATGTCTTCTGAAAAATGTATTGAAAACCGACAAGAGGGCTCTTGGAAACCGCTGTACGTGGGAAAGATCTTTACGCGATCGGTGACTCCCTGCGAGACGCTTCCTGGGAGCAGATCGTCTACCACGCACCCTTTAAGTTTCTATTGACCGTGTCCTGTCAGTTTTCATTTGTAAACTAAAAGTTTGACGCTTATTATGTGAATTTGGAACAAAAAGTCAAAGTATTTAAAAGTAAATACATTAAATTTATAGAAAGGAAAAAATATGTTAGTAATAACATTTAAAATAAATTCAAATAAAAATCTCCACGAAATACCTTTAGTTATTTCTTCTGAAAAATGTATTGAAAACCGACAAGAGGGCTCTTGGAAACCGCTGTGCGTGGGACAGATCTTTACGCGGATCCGTGACTCCCTGCGAGTCGCTTCCTGGGAGCAGATTGTCTACCACGCACCCTTTAAGTTTCTATTGACCATGTCCTGTCAGTTTTCTTTTGTAAACTAAAAGCTTGACGCTTATTATGTGAATTTGGAATAAAAAAAATAAGTATTTAAAAGTAAATACATGAAAGTTATAGAAAGGAAATAATATATTAGTAATATCATTTAAAATAAATTTAAATAAAAATCTCCACGAAATCCCTTTAGTTATTTCTTCTGAAAAATGTATTGAAAACCGACAAGAGGGCTCTTGGAAACCGCTGTGCGTGGGACAGATCTTTACGCGGATCGGTGACTCCCTGCGAGACGCTTCCTGGGAGCAGATCGTCTACCACGCACCCTTTAAGTTTCTATTGACCATGTCCTGTCAGTTTTCATTTGTAAACTAAAAGCTTGACGCTTATTATGTGAATTTGGAATAAAAAGTCAAAGTATTTAAAAGTAAATACATTAAATTTATAGAAAGGAAAAAATATGTTAGTAATAACATTTAAAATAAGTTCAAATAAAAATTCCAGTCCCACCCAATCCCTCTAGTTATTTCTTCTGAAAAATGTATTGAAAACCGACAAGAGGGCTCTTGGAAACCGCTGTACTTGGGACAGATCTTTACGCGATCGGTGACTCCCTGCGAGACGCTTCCTGGGAGCAGATCGTCTACCACGCACCCTTTAAGTTTCTATTGACCATGTCCTGTCAGTTTTCATTTGTAAACTAAAAGCTTGACGCTTATTATGTGAATTTGGAATAAAAAGTCAAAGTATTTAAAAGTAAATACATTAAATTTATAGAAACGAAAAAATATGTTAGTAATAACATTTAAAATAAATTCAAATAAAAATCTCCACGAAATACCTTTAGTTATTTCTTCTGAAAAATGTATTGAAAACCGACAAGAGGGCTCTTGGAAACCGCTGTGCGTGGGACAGATCTTTACGCGGATCCGTGACTCCCTGCGAGTCGCTTCCTGGGAGCAGATTGTCTACCACGCACCCTTTAAGTTTCTATTGACCATGTCCTGTCAGTTTTCTTTTGTAAAATAAAAGCTTGACGCTTATTATGTGAATTTGGAATAAAAAAAACAAGTATTTAAAAGTAAATACATGAAAGTTATAGAAAGGAAATAATATATTAGTAATATCATTTAAAATAAATTTAAATAAAAATCTCCACGAAATCCCTTTAGTTATTTCTTCTGAAATATGTATTGAAAACCGACAAGAGGGCTCTTGGAAACCGCTGTGCGTGGGACAGATCTTTACGCGGATCGGTGACTCCCTGCGAGACGCTTCCTGGGAGCAGATTGTCTACCACGCACCCATTAAGTTTCTATTGACCATGTTCTGTCAGTTTTCTTTTGTAAACTAAAAGCTTGACGCTTATTATGTGAATTTGGAATAAAAAATCAAAGTATTTAAAAGTAAATACATGAAATTTATAGAATGGAAAAAATATGTTAGTAAAAACATTTAAAATAAATTCAAATAATAATTCCAGTCCCACCCAATCCCTCTAGTTATTTCTTCTGAAAAATGTATTGAAAACCGACAAGAGGGCTCTTGGAAACCGCTGTGCGTGGGTCGGATCTTTACGCGGATCGGTGACTCTCTGCGAGACGCTTCCTGGGAGCAGATTGTCTACCACGCACCCTTTAAGTTTCTATTGACCATGTCCTGTCAGTTTTCTTTTGTAAACTAAAAGCTTGACGCTTATTATGTGAATTTGGAATAAAAAATCAAAGTATTTAAAAGTAAATACATGAAATTTATAGAAAGGAAAAAATATGTTAGTAAAAACATTTAAAATAAATTCAAATAATAATTCCAGCCCCACCCAATCCCTCTAGTTATTTCTTCTGAAAAATGTATTGAAAACCGACAAGAGGGCTCTTGGAAACCGCTGTGCGTGGGACAGATCTTTACGCGATCGGTGACTCCCAGCGAGACGCTTCCTGGGAGCAGAGCGTCTACCACGCACCCTTTAAGTTTCTATTGACCATGTCCTGTCAGTTTTCATTTGTAAACTAAAAGCTTGACGCTTATTATGTCAATTTGGAATAAAAAGTCAAAGTATTCAAAAGTAAATACATTAAATTTATAGAAAGGAAAAAATATGTTAGTAATAACATTTAAAATAAATTCAAATAAAAATCTCCACGAAATACCTTTAGTTATTTCTTCTGAAAAATGTATTGAAAACCGACAAGAGGGCTCTTGGAAACCGCTGTGCGTGGGACAGATCTTTACGCGGATCGGTGACTCCCTGCATGACGCTTCCTGGGAGCAGATTGTCTACCACGCACCCTTTAAGTTTCTATTGACCATGTCCTGTCAGTTTTCTTTTGTAAACTAAAAGCTTGACGCTTATTATGTGAATTTGGAATAAAAAAAACAAGTATTTAAAAGTAAATACATGAAAGTTATAGAAAGGAAATAATATATTAGTAATATCATTTAAAATAAATTTAAATAAAAAGCTCCACGAAATCCCTTTAGTTATTTCTTCTGAAAAATGTATTGAAAACCGACAAGAGGGCTCTTGGAAACCCCTGTGCGTGGGACAGATCTTTACGCGATCGGTGACTCCCTGCGAGACGCTTCCTGGGAGCAGATCGTCTACCACGCACCCTTTAAGTTTCTATTGACCATGTCCTGTCAGTTTTCATTTGTAAACTAAAAGCTTGACGCTTATTATGTGAATTTGGAATAAAAAGTCAAAGTATTTAAAAGTAAATACATTAAATTTATAGAAAGGAAAAAATATGTTAGTAATAACATTTAAAATAAATTCAAATAAAAATCTCCACGAAATACCTTTAGTTATTTCTTCTGAAAAATGTATTGAAAACCGACAAGAGGGCTCTTGGAAACCGCTGTGCGTGGGACAGATCTTTACGCGGATCCGTGACTCCCTGCGAGACGCTTCCTGGGAGCAGATTGTCTACCACGCACCCTTTAAGTTTCTATTGATCTTGTCCTGTCAGTTTTCTTTTGTAAATTAAAAGCTTGACGCTTATTATGTGAATTTGGAATAAAAAATCAAAGTATTTAAAAGTAAATACATGAAATTTCTAGAAAGGAAAAAATATGTTAGTAAAAACATTTAAAATAAATTCAAATAAAAATTCCAGTCCCACCTAATCCCTCTAGTTATGTCTTCTGAAAAATGTATTGAAAACCGACAAGAGGGCTCTTGGAAACCGCTGTACGTGGGAAAGATCTTTACGCGATCGGTGACTCCCTGCGAGACGCTTCCTGGGAGCAGATCGTCTACCACGCACCCTTTAAGTTTCTATTGACCGTGTCCTGTCAGTTTTCATTTGTAAACTAAAAGTTTGACGCTTATTATGTGAATTTGGAACAAAAAGTCAAAGTATTTAAAAGTAAATACATTAAATTTATAGAAAGGAAAAAATATGTTAGTAATAACATTTAAAATAAATTCAAATAAAAATCTCCACGAAATACCTTTAGTTATTTCTTCTGAAAAATGTATTGAAAACCGACAAGAGGGCTCTTGGAAACCGCTGTGCGTGGGACAGATCTTTACGCGGATCCGTGACTCCCTGCGAGTCGCTTCCTGGGAGCAGATTGTCTACCACGCACCCTTTAAGTTTCTATTGACCATGTCCTGTCAGTTTTCTTTTGTAAACTAAAAGCTTGACGCTTATTATGTGAATTTGGAATAAAAAAAATAAGTATTTAAAAGTAAATACATGAAAGTTATAGAAAGGAAATAATATATTAGTAATATCATTTAAAATAAATTTAAATAAAAATCTCCACGAAATCCCTTTAGTTATTTCTTCTGAAAAATGTATTGAAAACCGACAAGAGGGCTCTTGGAAACCGCTGTGCGTGGGACAGATCTTTACGCGGATCGGTGACTCCCTGCGAGACGCTTCCTGGGAGCAGATTGTCTACCACGCACCCTTTAAGTTTCTATTGACCATGTCCTGTCAGTTTTCTTTTGTAAACTAAAAGCTTGACGCTTATTATGTAAATTTGGAATAAAAAAAACAAAGTATTTAATAGTAAATACATGAAATTTATAGAAAGGAAAAAATATGTTAGTAATAACATTTAAAATAAGTTCAAATAAAAATTCCAGTCCCACCCAATCCCTCTAGTTATTTCTTCTGAAAAATGTATTGAAAACCGACAAGAGGGCTCTTGGAAACCGCTGTACTTGGGACAGATCTTTACGCGATCGGTGACTCCCTGCGAGACGCTTCCTGGGAGCAGATCGTCTACCACGCACCCTTTAAGTTTCTATTGACCATGTCCTGTCAGTTTTCATTTGTAAACTAAAAGCTTGACGCTTATTATGTGAATTTGGAATAAAAAGTCAAAGTATTTAAAAGTAAATACATTAAATTTATAGAAACGAAAAAATATGTTAGTAATAACATTTAAAATAAATTCAAATAAAAATCTCCACGAAATACCTTTAGTTATTTCTTCTGAAAAATGTATTGAAAACCGACAAGAGGGCTCTTGGAAACCGCTGTGCGTGGGACAGATCTTTACGCGGATCCGTGACTCCCTGCGAGTCGCTTCCTGGGAGCAGATTGTCTACCACGCACCCTTTAAGTTTCTATTGACCATGTCCTGTCAGTTTTCTTTTGTAAAATAAAAGCTTGACGCTTATTATGTGAATTTGGAATAAAAAAAACAAGTATTTAAAAGTAAATACATGAAAGTTATAGAAAGGAAATAATATATTAGTAATATCATTTAAAATAAATTTAAATAAAAATCTCCACGAAATCCCTTTAGTTATTTCTTCTGAAATATGTATTGAAAACCGACAAGAGGGCTCTTGGAAACCGCTGTGCGTGGGACAGATCTTTACGCGGATCGGTGACTCCCTGCGAGACGCTTCCTGGGAGCAGATTGTCTACCACGCACCCATTAAGTTTCTATTGACCATGTTCTGTCAGTTTTCTTTTGTAAACTAAAAGCTTGACGCTTATTATGTGAATTTGGAATAAAAAATCAAAGTATTTAAAAGTAAATACATGAAATTTATAGAATGGAAAAAATATGTTAGTAAAAACATTTAAAATAAATTCAAATAATAATTCCAGTCCCACCCAATCCCTCTAGTTATTTCTTCTGAAAAATGTATTGAAAACCGACAAGAGGGCTCTTGGAAACCGCTGTGCGTGGGTCGGATCTTTACGCGGATCGGTGACTCTCTGCGAGACGCTTCCTGGGAGCAGATTGTCTACCACGCACCCTTTAAGTTTCTATTGACCATGTCCTGTCAGTTTTCTTTTGTAAACTAAAAGCTTGACGCTTATTATGTGAATTTGGAATAAAAAATCAAAGTATTTAAAAGTAAATACATGAAATTTATAGAAAGGAAAAAATATGTTAGTAAAAACATTTAAAATAAATTCAAATAATAATTCCAGCCCCACCCAATCCCTCTAGTTATTTCTTCTGAAAAATGTATTGAAAACCGACAAGAGGGCTCTTGGAAACCGCTGTGCGTGGGACAGATCTTTACGCGATCGGTGACTCCCAGCGAGACGCTTCCTGGGAGCAGAGCGTCTACCACGCACCCTTTAAGTTTCTATTGACCATGTCCTGTCAGTTTTCATTTGTAAACTAAAAGCTTGACGCTTATTATGTCAATTTGGAATAAAAAGTCAAAGTATTCAAAAGTAAATACATTAAATTTATAGAAAGGAAAAAATATGTTAGTAATAACATTTAAAATAAATTCAAATAAAAATCTCCACGAAATACCTTTAGTTATTTCTTCTGAAAAATGTATTGAAAACCGACAAGAGGGCTCTTGGAAACCGCTGTGCGTGGGACAGATCTTTACGCGGATCGGTGACTCCCTGCATGACGCTTCCTGGGAGCAGATTGTCTACCACGCACCCTTTAAGTTTCTATTGACCATGTCCTGTCAGTTTTCTTTTGTAAACTAAAAGCTTGACGCTTATTATGTGAATTTGGAATAAAAAAAACAAGTATTTAAAAGTAAATACATGAAAGTTATAGAAAGGAAATAATATATTAGTAATATCATTTAAAATAAATTTAAATAAAAAGCTCCACGAAATCCCTTTAGTTATTTCTTCTGAAAAATGTATTGAAAACCGACAAGAGGGCTCTTGGAAACCCCTGTGCGTGGGACAGATCTTTACGCGATCGGTGACTCCCTGCGAGACGCTTCCTGGGAGCAGATCGTCTACCACGCACCCTTTAAGTTTCTATTGACCATGTCCTGTCAGTTTTCATTTGTAAACTAAAAGCTTGACGCTTATTATGTGAATTTGGAATAAAAAGTCAAAGTATTTAAAAGTAAATACATTAAATTTATAGAAAGGAAAAAATATGTTAGTAATAACATTTAAAATAAATTCAAATAAAAATCTCCACGAAATACCTTTAGTTATTTCTTCTGAAAAATGTATTGAAAACCGACAAGAGGGCTCTTGGAAACCGCTGTGCGTGGGACAGATCTTTACGCGGATCCGTGACTCCCTGCGAGTCGCTTCCTGGGAGCAGATTGTCTACCACGCACCCTTTAAGTTTCTATTGACCATGTCCTGTCAGTTTTCTTTTGTAAACTAAAAGCTTGACGCTTATTATGTGAATTTGGAATAAAAAAAACAAGTATTTAAAAGTAAATACATGAAAGTTATAGAAAGGAAATAATATATTAGTAATATCATTTAAAATAAATTTAAATAAAAATCTCCACGAAATCCCTTTAGTTATTTCTTCTGAAAAATGTATTGAAAACCGACAAGAGGGCTCTTGGAAACCGCTGTGCGTGGGACAGATCTTTACGCGGATCGGTGACTCTCTGCGAGACGCTTCCTGGGAGCAGATTGTCTACCACGCACCCTTTAAGTTTCTATTGACCTTGTCCTGTCAGTTTTCTTTTGTAAATTAAAAGCTTGACGCTTATTATGTGAATTTGTAATAAAAAATCAAAGTATTTAAAAGTAAATACATGAAATTTCTAGAAAGGAAAAAATATGTTAGTAAAAACATTTAAAATAAATTCAAATAAAAATTCCAGTCCCACCTAATCCCTCTAGTTATTTCTTCTGAAAAATGTATTGAAAACCGACAAGAGGGCTCTTGGAAACCGCTGTACGTGGGACAGATCTTTACGCGATCGGTGACTCCCTGCGAGACGCTTCCTGGGAGCAGATCGTCTACCACGCACCCTTTAAGTTTCTATTGACCGTGTCCTGTCAGTTTTCATTTGTAAACTAAAAGCTTGACGCTTATTATGTGAATTTGGAATAAAAAGTCAAAGTATTTAAAAGTAAATACATTAAATTATAGAAAGGAAAAAATATGTTAGTAATAACATTTAAAATAAATTCAAATAAAAATCTCCACGAAATACCTTTAGTTATTTCTTCTGAAAAATGTATTGAAAACCGACAAGAGGGCTCTTGGAAACCGCTGTGCGTGGGACAGATCTTTACGCGGATCCGTCACTCCCTGCGAGTCGCTTCCTGGGAGCAGATTGTCTACCACGCACCCTTTAAGTTTCTATTGACCATGTCCTGTCAGTTTTCTTTTGTAAACTAAAAGCTTGACGCTTATTATGTGAATTTGGAATAAAAAAAACAAGTATTTAAAAGTAAATACATGAAAGTTATAGAAAGGAAATAATATATTAGTAATATCATTTAAAATAAATTTAAATAAAAATCTCCACGAAATCCCTTTAGTTATTTCTTCTGAAAAATGTATTGAAAACCGACAAGAGGACTCTTGGAAACCGCTGTGCGTGGGACAGATCTTTACGCGGATCGGTGACTCCCTGCGAGACGCTTCCTGGGAGCAGATTGTCTACCACGCACCCTTTAAGTTTCTATTGACCATGTCCTGTCAGTTTTCTTTTGTAAACTAAAAGCTTGACGCTTATTATGTGAATTTGGAATAAAAAAAACAAAGTATTTAATAGTAAATACATGAAATTTATAGAAAGGAAAAAATATGTTAGTAATAACATTTAAAATAAATTCAAATAAAAATTCCAGTCCCACCTAATCCCTCTAGTTATTTCTTCTGAAAAATGTATTGAAAACCGACAAGAGGGCTCTTGGAAACCGCTGTACGTGGGACAGATCTGTACGCGATCGGTGACTCCCTGCGAGACGCTTCCCGGGAGCAGATCGTCTACCACGCATCCTTTAAGTTTCTATTGACCATGTCCTGTCAGTTTTCATTTGTAAACTATAAGCTTGACGCTTATTATGTGAATTTGGAATAAAAAGTCAAAGTATTTAAAAGTAAATACATTAAATTTATAGAAAGGAAAAAAATATGTTAGTAATAACATTTAAAATAAATTCAAATAAAAATCTCCACGAAATACCTTTAGTTATTTCTTCTGAAAAATGTATTGAAAACCGACAAGAGGGCTCTTGGAAACCGCTGTGCGTGGGACAGATCTTTACGCGGATCCGTGACTCCCTGCGAGTCGCTTCCTGGGAGCTGATTGTCTACCACGCACCCTTTAAGTTTCTATTGACCATGTCCTGTCAGTTTTCTTTTGTAAACTAAAAGCTTGACGCTTATTATGTGAATTTGGAATAAAAAAAAACAAGTATTTAAAAGTAAATACATGAAAGTTATAGAAAGGAAATAATATATTAGTAATATCATTTAAAATAAATTTAAATAAAAAGCTCCACGAAATCCCTCTAGTTATTTCTTCTGAAAAATGTATTGAAAACCGACAAGAGGGCTCTTGGAAACCGCTGTGCGTGGGACAGTTCCTTACGCGGATCCGTGACTCCCTGCGAGTCGCTTCCTGGGAGAAGATTGTCTACCACGCACCCTTTAATTTTCTATTGACCATGTCCTGTCAGTTTTCTTTTGTAAACTAAAAGCTTGACGCTTATTATGTGAATTTGGAATAAAAAAAACAAGTATTTAAAAGTAAATACATGAAAGTTATAGAAAGGAAATAATATATTAGTAATATCATTTAAAATAAATTTAAATAAAAATCCCCACGAAATCCCTTTAGTTATTTCTTCTGAAAAATGTATTGAAAACCGACAAGAGGGCTCTTGGAAACCGCTGTGCGTGGGACAGATCTTTACGCGGATCGGTGACTCCCTGCGAGACGCTTCCTGGGAGCAGATTGTCTACCACGCACCCTTTAAGTTTCTATTGACCATGTCCTGTCAGTTTTCTTTTGTAAACTAAAAGCTTGACGCTTATTATGTGAATTTGGAATAAAAAGTCAAAGTATTTAAAAGTAAATACATTAAATTTATAGAAAGGAAAAAATATGTTAGTAATAACATTTAAAATAAATTCAAATAAAAATCTCCACGAAATACCTTTAGTTATTTCTTCTGAAAAATGTATTGAAAACCGACAAGAGGGCTCTTGGAAACCGCTGTGCGTGGGACAGATCTTTACGCGGATCCGTGACTCCCTGCGAGTCGCTTCCTGGGAGCAGATTGTCTACCACGCACCCTTTAAGTTTCTATTGACCATGTCCTGTCAGTTTTCTTTTGTAAACTAAAAGCTTGACGCTTATTATGTGAATTTGGAATAAAAAAACAAGTATTTAAAAGTAAATACATGAAAGTTATAGAAAGGAAATAATATATTAGTAATATCATTTAAAATAAATTTAAATAAAAATCTCCACGAAATCCCTTTAGTTATTTCTTCTGAAAAATGTATTGAAAACCGACAAGAGGGCTCTTGGAAACCGCTGTGCTTGGGACAGATCTTTACGCGGATCGGTGACTCCCTGCGAGACGCTTCCTGGGAGCAGATTGTCTACCACGCACCCTCCAAGTTTCTATTGACCATCTCCTGTCAGTTTTCTTTTGTAAACTAAAAGCTTGACGCTTATTATGTGAATTTGGAATAAAAAAACAAAGTATTTAATAGTAAATACATGAAATTTATAGAAAGGAAAAAATATGTTAGTAATAACATTTAAAATAAGTTCAAATAAAAATTCCAGTCCCACCCAATCCCTCTAGTTATTTCTTCTGAAAAATGTATTGAAAACCGACAAGAGGGCTCTTGGAAACCGCTGTGCGTGGGACATATCTTTACGCGTTCGGTGACTCCCTGCGAGACGCTTCCTGGGAGCAGATTGTCTACCACGCACCCTTTAAGTTTCTATTGACCATGTCCTGTCAGTTTTCATTTGTAAACTAAAAGCTTGACGCTTATTATGTGAATTTGGAATAAAATGTCAAAGTATTTAAAAGTAAATACATTAAATTTATAGAAAGGAAAAAATATGTTAGTAATAAAATTTAAAATAAATTCAAATAAAAATCTCCACGAAATACCTTTATTTATTTCTTCTGAAAAATGTATTGAAAACCGTCAAGAGGGCTCTTGGAAACCGCTGTGCGTGGGACAGATCTTTACTCGGATCGGTGACTCCCTGCGAAACGCTTCCTGGGAGCAGATTGTCTACCACGCACCCTTTAAGTTTCTATTGACCATGTTCTGTCAGTTTTCTTTTGTAAACTAAATGCTTGACGCTTATTTTGTGAATTTGGAATAAAAAATCAAAGTATTTAAAAGTAAATACATGAAGTTTATAGAAAAAAAAATATGTTAGTAAAAACATTTAAAATAAATTCAAATAAAAATTCCAGTCCCACCTAATCCCTCTTGTTATTTCTTCTGAAAAATGTATTGAAAACCGGCAAGAGGGCTCTTGGAAACCGCTGTACGTGGGACAGATCTTTACGCGATCGGTGACTCCCTGCGAGACGCTTCCTGGGAGCAGATCGTCTACCACGCACCCTTTAAGTTTCTATTGACCATGTCCTGTCATTTTTCATTTGTAAACTAAAAGCTTGACGCTTATTATGTGAATTTGGAATAAAAAGTCAAAGTATTTAAAAGTAAATACATTAAATTTATAGAAACGAAAAAATATGTTAGTAATAACATTTAAAATAAATTCAAATAAAAATCTCCACGAAATACCTTTAGTTATTTTTTCTGAAAAATGTATTGAAAACCGACAAGAGGGCTCTTGGAAACCGCTGTGCGTGGGACAGATCTTTACGCGGATCCGTGACTCCCTGCGAGTCGCTTCCTGGGAGCAGATTGTCTACCACGCACCCTTTAAGTTTCTATTGACCATGTCCTGTCAGTTTTCTTTTGTAAAATAAAAGCTTGACGCTTATTATGTGAATTTGGAATAAAAAAAACAAGAATTTAAAAGTAAATACATGAAAGTTATAGAAAGGAAATAATATATTAGTAATATCATTTAAAATAAATTTAAATAAAAATCTCCACGAAATCCCTTTAGTTATTTCTTCTGAAATATGTATTGAAAACCGACAAGAGGGCTCTTGGAAACCGCTGTGCGTGGGACAGATCTTTACGCGGATCGGTGACTCCCTGCGAGACGCTTCCTGGGAGCAGATTGTCTACCACGCACCCTTTAAGTTTCTATTGACCATGTTCTGTCAGTTTTCTTTTGTAAACTAAAAGCTTGACGCTTATTATGTGAATTTGGAATAAAAAATCAAAGTATTTAAAAGTAAATACATGAAATTTATAGAATGGAAAAAATATGTTAGTAAAAACATTTAAAATAAATTCAAATAATAATTCCAGTCCCACCCAATCCCTCTAGTTATTTCTTCTGAAAAATGTATTGAAAACCGACAAGAGGGCTCTTGGAAACCGCTGTGCGTGGGTCGGATCTTTACGCGGATCGGTGACTCCCTGCGAGACGCTTCCTGGGAGCAGATTGTCTACCACGCACCCTTTAAGTTTCTATTGACCATGTCCTGTCAGTTTTCTTTTGTAAACTAAAAGCTTGACGCTTATTATGTGAATTTGGAATAAAAAAAACAAGTATTTAAAAGTAAATACATGAAAGTTATAGAAAGGAAATAATATATTAGTAATATCATTTAAAATAAATTTAAATAAAAAGCTCCACGAAATCCCTTTAGTTATTTCTTCTGAAAAATGTATTGAAAACCGACAAGAGGGCTCTTGGAAACCCCTGTGCGTGGGACAGATCTTTACGCGATCGGTGACTCCCTGCGAGACGCTTCCTGGGAGCAGATCGTCTACCACGCACCCTTTAAGTTTCTATTGACCATGTCCTGTCAGTTTTCATTTGTAAACTAAAAGCTTGACGCTTATTATGTGAATTTGGAATAAAAAGTCAAAGTATTTAAAAGTAAATACATTAAATTTATAGAAAGGAAAAAATATGTTAGTAATAACATTTAAAATAAATTCAAATAAAAATCTCCACGAAATACCTTTAGTTATTTCTTCTGAAAAATGTATTGAAAACCGACAAGAGGGCTCTTGGAAACCGCTGTGCGTGGGACAGATCTTTACGCGGATCGGTGACTCTCTGCGAGACGCTTCCTGGGAGCAGATTGTCTACCACGCACCCTTTAAGTTTCTATTGACCTTGTCCTGTCAGTTTTCTTTTGTAAATTAAAAGCTTGACGCTTATTATGTGAATTTGTAATAAAAAATCAAAGTATTTAAAAGTAAATACATGAAATTTCTAGAAAGGAAAAAATATGTTAGTAAAAACATTTAAAATAAATTCAAATAAAAATTCCAGTCCCACCTAATCCCTCTAGTTATTTCTTCTGAAAAATGTATTGAATACCGACAAGAGGGCTCTTGGAAACCGCTGTACGTGGGACAGATCTTTACGCGATCGGTGACTCCCTGCGAGACGCTTCCTGGGAGCAGATCGTCTACCACGCACCCTTTAAGTTTCTATTGACCGTGTCCTGTCAGTTTTCATTTGTAAACTAAAAGCTTGACGCTTATTATGTGAATTTGGAATAAAAAGTCAAAGTATTTAAAAGTAAATACATTAAATTATAGAAAGGAAAAAATATGTTAGTAATAACATTTAAAATAAATTCAAATAAAAATCTCCACGAAATACCTTTAGTTATTTCTTCTGAAAAATGTATTGAAAACCGACAAGAGGGCTCTTGGAAACCGCTGTGCGTGGGACAGATCTTTACGCGGATCCGTCACTCCCTGCGAGTCGCTTCCTGGGAGCAGATTGTCTACCACGCACCCTTTAAGTTTCTATTGACCATGTCCTGTCAGTTTTCTTTTGTAAACTAAAAGCTTGACGCTTATTATGTGAATTTGGAATAAAAAAAACAAGTATTTAAAAGTAAATACATGAAAGTTATAGAAAGGAAATAATATATTAGTAATATCATTTAAAATAAATTTAAATAAAAATCTCCACGAAATCCCTTTAGTTATTTCTTCTGAAAAATGTATTGAAAACCGACAAGAGGACTCTTGGAAACCGCTGTGCGTGGGACAGATCTTTACGCGGATCGGTGACTCCCTGCGAGACGCTTCCTGGGAGCAGATTGTCTACCACGCACCCTTTAAGTTTCTATTGACCATGTCCTGTCAGTTTTCTTTTGTAAACTAAAAGCTTGACGCTTATTATGTGAATTTGGAATAAAAAAAACAAAGTATTTAATAGTAAATACATGAAATTTATAGAAAGGAAAAAATATGTTAGTAATAACATTTAAAATAAATTCAAATAAAAATTCCAGTCCCACCTAATCCCTCTAGTTATTTCTTCTGAAAAATGTATTGAAAACCGACAAGAGGGCTCTTGGAAACCGCTGTACGTGGGACAGATCTGTACGCGATCGGTGACTCCCTGCGAGACTCTTCCTGGGAGCAGATCGTCTACCACGCATCCTTTAAGTTTCTATTGACCATGTCCTGTCAGTTTTCATTTGTAAACTATAAGCTTGACGCTTATTATGTGAATTTGGAATAAAAAGTCAAAGTATTTAAAAGTAAATACATTAAATTTATAGAAACGAAAAAAATATGTTAGTAATAACATTTAAAATAAATTCAAATAAAAATCTCCACGAAATACCTTTAGTTATTTCTTCTGAAAAATGTATTGAAAACCGACAAGAGGGCTCTTGGAAACCGCTGTGCGTGGGACAGATCTTTACGCGGATCCGTGACTCCCTGCGAGTCGCTTCCTGGGAGCTGATTGTCTACCACGCACCCTTTAAGTTTCCATTGACCATGTCCTGTCAGTTTTCTTTTGTAAACTAAAAGCTTGACGCTTATTATGTGAATTTGGAATAAAAAAAAACAAGTATTTAAAAGTAAATACATGAAAGTTATAGAAAGGAAATAATATATTAGTAATATCATTTAAAATAAATATAAATAAAAAGCTCCACGAAATCCCTCTAGTTATTTCTTCTGAAAAATGTATTGAAAACCGACAAGAGGGCTCTTGGAAACCGCTGTGCGTGGGACAGTTCTTTACGCGGATCCGTGACTCCCTGCGAGTCGCTTCCTGGGAGAAGATTGTCTACCACGCACCCTTTAATTTTCTATTGACCATGTCCTGTCAGTTTTCTTTTGTAAACTAAAAGCTTGACGCTTATTATGTGAATTTGGAATAAAAAAAACAAGTATTTAAAAGTAAATACATGAAAGTTATAGAAAGGAAATAATATATTAGTAATATCATTTAAAATAAATTTAAATAAAAATCCCCACGAAATCCCTTTAGTTACTTCTTCTGAAAAATGTATTGAAAACCGACAAGAGGGCTCTTGGAAACCGCTGTGCGTGGGACAGATCTTTACGCGGATCGGTGACTCCCTGCGAGACGCTTCCTGGGAGCAGATTGTCTACCACGAACCCTTTAAGTTTCTATTGACCATGTCCTGTCAGTTTTCTTTTGTAAACTAAAAGCTTGACGCTTATTATGTGAATTTGGAATAAAAAAAACAAAGTATTTAATAGTAAATACATGAAATTTATAGAAAGGAAAAAATATGTTAGTAATAACATTTAAAATAAGTTCAAATAAAAATTCCAGTCCCACCCAATCCCTCTAGTTATTTCTTCTTAAAAATGTATTGAAAACCGACAAGAGGGCTCTTGGAAACCGCTGTGCGTGGGACATATCTTTACGCGATCGGTGACTCCCTGCGAGACGCTTCCTGGGAGCAGATTGTCTACCACGCACCCTTTAAGTTTCTATTGACCATGTCCTGTCAGTTTTCATTTGTAAACTAAAAGCTTGACGCTTATTATGTGAATTTGGAATAAAAAGTTAAAGTATTTAAAAGTAAATACAATAAATTTATAGAAAGGAAAAAATATGTTAGTAATAAAATTTAAAATAAATTCAAATAAAAATCTCCACGAAATACCTTTAGTTATTTCTTCTGAAAAATGTATTGAAAACCGTCAAGAGGGCTCTTGGAAACCGCTGTGCGTGGGACAGATCTTTACTCGTATCGGTGACTCCCTGTGAGACGCTTCCTGGGAGCAGATTGTCTACCACGCACCCTTTAAGTTTCTATTGACCATGTTCTGTCAGTTTTCTTTTGTAAACTAAAAGCTTGACGCTTATTATGTGAATTTGGAATAAAAAATCAAAGTATTTAAAAGTAAATACATGAAGTTTATAGAAAAAAAATATATTAGTAAAAACATTTAAAATAAATTCAAATAAAAATTCCAGTCCCACCTAATCCCTCTAGTTATTTCTTCTGAAAAATGTATTGAAAACCGACAAGAGGGCTCTTGGAAACCGCTGTGCGTGGGACAGATCTTTACGCGGATCTGTGACTCCCTGCGAGACGCTTCCTGGGAGCAGATTGTCTACCACGCACCCTTTAAGTTTCTATTGACCATGTCCTGTCAGTTTTCATTTGTAAACTAAAAGTTTGACGCTTATTATGTGAATTTGAAATAAAATGTCAAAGTATTTAAAAGTAAATACATTAAATTTATAGAAAGGAAAAAATATGTTAGTAATAAAATTTAAAATAAATTCAAATAAAAATCTCCACGAAATACCTTTAGTTATTTCTTCTGAAAAATGTATTGAAAACCGACAAGAGGGCTCTTGGAAACCGCTCTGCGTGGGACAGATCTTTATGCGATTGGTGACTTCCTGCGAGACGCTTCCTGGGAGCAGATCGTCTACCACGCACCCTTTAAGTTTCTATTGACCATGTCCTGTCAGTTTTCTTTTGTAAACTAAAAGCTTGACGCTTATTATGTGAATTTGGAATAAAAAAAACAAGTATTTAAAAGTAAATACATGAAAGTTATAGAAAGGAAATAATATATTAGTAATATCATTTAAAATAAATTTAAATAAAAATCTCCACGAAATCCCTTTAGTTATTTCTTCTGAAAAATGTATTGAAAACCGACAAGAGGGCTCTTGGAAACCGCTGTGCGTGGGACAGATCTTTACGCGGATCGGTGACTCCCTGCGAGACGCTTCCTGGGAGCAGATTGTCTACCACGCACCCTTTAAGTTTCTATTGACCATGTCCTGTCAGTTTTCTTTTGTAAACTAAAAGCTTGACGCTTATTATGTGAATTTGGATTAAAAAAAACAAAGTATTTAATAGTAAATACATGAAATTTATAGAAAGGAAAAAATATGTTAGTAATAACATTTAAAATAAGTTCAAATAAAAATTCCAGTCCCACCCAATCCCTCTAGTTATTTCTTCTGAAAAATGTATTGAAAACCGACAAGAGGGCTCTTGGAAACCGCTGTGCGTGGGACATATCTTGACGCGATCGGTGACTCCCTGCGAGACGCTTCCTGGGAGCAGATTGTCTACCACGCACCCTTTAAGTTTCTATTGACCATGTCCTGTCAGTTTTCATTTGTAAACTAAAAGCTTGACGCTTATTATGTGAATTTGGAATAAAAAGTCAAAGTATTTAAAAGTAAATACATTAAATTTCTAGAAAGGAAAAAATATGTTAGTAAAAAGATTTAAAATAAATTCAAATAAAAATTCCAGTCCCACCTAATCCCTCTAGTTATTTCTTCTGAAAAATGTATTGAAAACCGATAAGAGGGCTCTTGGAAACCGCTGTACGTGGGACAGATCTTTACGCGATCGGTGACTCCCTGCGAGACGCTTCCTGGGAGCAGATCGTCTACCACGCACCCTTTAAGTTTCTATTGACCGTGTCCTGTCAGTTTTCATTTGTAAACTAAAAGCTTGACGCTTATTATGTGAATTTGGAATAAAAAGTCAAAGTATTTAAAAGTAAATACATTAAATTTATAGAAAGGAAAAAATATGTTAGTAATAACATTTAAAATAAATTCAAATAAAAATCTCCACGAAATACCTTTAGTTATTTCTTCTGAAAAATGTATTGAAAACCGACAAGTGGGCTCTTGGAAACCGCTGTGCGTGGGACAGATCTTTACGCGGATCCGTGACTCCCTGCGAGTCGCTTCCTGGGAGAAGATTGTCTACCACGCACCCTTTAAGTTTCTATTGACCATGTCCTGTCAGTTTTCTTTTGTAAACTAAAAGCTTGACGCTTATTATGTGAATTTGGAATAAAAAAACAAGTATTTAAAAGTAAATACATGAAAGTTATAGAAAGGAAATAATATATTAGTAATATCATTTAAAATAAATTTAAATAAAAATCTCCACGAAATCACTTTAGTTATTTCTTCTGAAAAATGTATTGAAAACCGACAAGAGGGCTCTTGGAAACCGCTGTGCGTGGGACAGATCTTTACGCGGATCGGTGACTCCCTGCGAGACGCTTCCTGGGAGCCGATTGTCTACCACGCACCCTCCAAGTTTCTATTGACCATGTCCTGTCAGTTTTCTTTTGTAAACTAAAAGCTTGACGCTTATTATGTGAATTTGGAATAAAAAAAACAAAGTATTTAATAGTAAATACATGAAATTCATAGAAAGGAAAAAATATGTTAGTAATAACATTTAAAAAAGGTTCAAATAAAAATTCCAGTCCCACCCAATCCCTCTAGTTATTTCTTCTGAAAAATGTATTGAAAACCGACAAGAGGGCTCTTGGAAACCGCTGTGCGTGGGACATATCTTTACGCGATCGGTGACTCCCT
Organism: Maratus speculifer; assembly: GCA_964019185.1. Taxonomy (NCBI): domain Eukaryota; kingdom Metazoa; phylum Arthropoda; class Arachnida; order Araneae; family Salticidae; genus Maratus; species Maratus speculifer. Next base: position 304,705,327 of record OZ025295.1, on the reverse strand, counting down.
GCGAGACGCTTCCTGGGAGCAGATTGTCTACCACGCACCCTTTAAGTTTCTATTGACCATGTCCTGTCAGTTTTCATTTGTAAACTAAAAGCTTGACGCTTATTATGTGAATTTGGAATAAAAAGTCAAAGTATTTAAAAGTAAATACATTAAATTTATAGAAAGGAAAAAATATGTTAGTAATAACATTTAAAATAAATTCAAATAAAAATCTCCACGAAATACCTTTAGTTATTTCTTCTGAAAAATGTATTGAAAACCGACAAGAGGGCTCTTGGAAACCGCTGTGCGTGGGACAGATCTTTACGCGGATCCGTGACTCCCTGCGAGTCGCTTCCTGGGAGCAGATTGTCTACCACGCACCCTTTAAGTTTCTATTGACCATGTCCTGTCAGTTTTCTTTTGTAAACTAAAAGCTTGACGCTTATTATGTGAATTTGGAATAAAAAAAACAAGTATTTAAAAGTAAATACATGAAAGTTATAGAAAGGAAATAATATATTAGTAATAACATTTAAAATGAATTCAAATAAAAATCTCCACAAAATCCCTTTAGTTATTTCTTATGAAGAATGTATTGAAAACCGACAAGAGGGCTATTGGAAACCGCTGTGCGTGGGACAGATCTTTACGCGGATCGGTGACTCCCTGCGAGACGCTTCCTGGGAGCAGATTGTCTACCACGCACCCTTTAAGTTTCTATTGACCATGTCCTGTCAGTTTTCTTTTGTAAACTAAAAGCTTGACGCTTATTATGTGAATTTGGAATAAAAAAAACAAGTATTTAAAAGTAAATACATGAAAGTTATAGAAAGGAAATAATATATTAGTAATATCATTTAAAATAAATTTAAATAAAAAGCTCCACGAAATCCCTTTAGTTATTTCTTCTGAAAAATGTATTGAAAACCGACAAGAGGGCTCTTGGAAACCCCTGTGTGTGGGACAGATCTTTACGCGATCGGTGACTCCCTGCGAGACGCTTCCTGGCAGCAGATCGTCTACCACGCACCCTTTAAGTTTCTATTGACCATGTCCTGTCAGTTTTCATTTGTAAATTAAAAGCTTGACGCTTATTATGTGAATTTGGAATAAAAAGTCAAAGTATTTAAAAGTAAATACATTAAATTTATAGAAAGGAAAAAATATGTTAGTCATAACATTTAAAATAAATTCAAATAAAAATCTCCACGAAATACCTTTAGTTATTTCTTCTGAAAAATGTATTGAAAACCGACAAGAGGGCTCTTGGAAACCGCTGTGCGTGGGACAGATCTTTACGCGGATCCGTGACTCCCTGCGAGTCGCTTCCTGGGAGCTGATTGTCTACCACGCACCCTTTAAGTTTCTATTGACCATGTCCTGTCAGTTTTCTTTTGTAAACTAAAAGCTTGACGCTTATTATGTGAATTTGGAATAAAAAAAACAAGTATTTAAAAGTAAATACATGAAAGTTATAGAAAGGAAATAATATATTAGTAATATCATTTAAAATAAATTTAAATAAAAATCTCCACGAAATCCCTTTAGTTATTTCTTCTGAAAAATGTATTGAAAATCGACAAGAGGGCTCTTGGAAACCGCTGTGCGTGGGACAGATCTTTACGCGATCGGTGACTCCCTGCGAGACGCTTTCTGGGAGCAGATCGTCTACCACGCACCCTTTAAGTTTCTATTGACCATGTTCTGTCAGTTTTCTTTTGTAAACTAAAAGCTTGACGCTTATTATGTGAATTTGAAATAAAAAATCAAAGTATTTAAAAGTAAATACATGAAGTTTATAGAAAAAAAATATGTTAGTAAAAACATTTAAAATAAATTCAAATAAAAATTCCAGTCCCACCTAATCCCTCTAGTTATTTCTTCTGAAAAATGTATTGAAAACCGGCAAGAGGGCTCTTGGAAACCGCTGTACGTGGGACAGATCTTTACGCGATCGGTGACTCCCTGCGAGACGCTTCCTGGGAGCAGATCGTCTACCACGCACCCTTTAAGTTTCTATTGACCATGTCCTGTCAGTTTTCATTTGTAAACTAAAAGCTTGACGCTTATTATGTGAATTTGGAATAAAAAGTCAAAGTATTTAAAAGTAAATACATTAAATTTATAGAAAGGAAAAAATATGTTAGTAATAACATTTAAAATAAATTCAAATAAAAATCTCCACGAAATACCTTTAGTTATTTCTTCTGAAAAATGTATTGAAAACCGACAAGAGGGCTCTTGGAAACCGCTGTGCGTGGGACAGATCTTTACGCGGATCCGTGACTCCCTGCGAGTCGCTTCCTGGGAGCAGATTGTCTACCACGCACCCTTTAAGTTTATATTGACCATGTCCTGTCAGTTTTCTTTTGTAAACTAAAAGCTTGACGCTTATGTGTGAATTTGGAATAAAAAAAACAAGTATTTAAAAGTAAATACATGAAAGTTATAGAAAGGAAATAATATATTAGTAATATCATTTAAAATAAATTTAAATAAAAATCTCCACGAAATCCCTTTAGTTATTTCTTCTGAAATATGTATTGAAAACCGACAAGAGGGCTCTTGGAAACCGCTGTGCGTGGGACAGATCTTTACGCGGATCGGTGACTCCCTGCGAGACGCTTCCTGGGAGCAGATTGTCTACCACGCACCCTTTAAGTTTCTATTGACCATGTCCTGTCAGTTTTCTTTTGTAAACTAAAAGCTCTACGCTTATTATGTGAATTTGGAATAAAAAAAACAAAGTATTTAATAGTAAATACATGAAATTTATAGAAAGGAAAAAATATGTTAGTAATCACATTTAAAATAAGTTCAAATAAAAATTCCAGTCCCACCCAATCCCTCTAGTTATTTCTTCTTAAAAATGTATTGAAAACCGACAAGAGGGCTCTTGGAAACCGCTGTGCGTGGGACATATCTTTACGCGATCGGTGACTCCCTGCGAGACGCTTCCTGGGAGCAGATTGTCTACCACGCACCCTTTAAGTTTCTATTGACCATGTCCTGTCAGTTTTCATTTGTAAACTAAAAGCTTGACGCTTATTATGTGAATTTGGAATAGAAAGTTAAAGTATTTAAAAGTAAATACATTAAATTTATAGAAAGGAAAAAATATGTTAGTAATAAAATTTAAAATAAATTCAAATAAAAATCTCCACGAAATACCTTTAGTTATTTCTTCTGAAAAATGTATTGAAAACCGTCAAGAGGGCTCTTGGAAACCGCTGTGCGTGGGACAGATCTTTACTCGGATCGGTGACTCCCTGCGAGACGCTTCCTGGGAGCAGATTGTCTACCACGCACCCTTTAAGTTTCTATTGACCATGTTCTGTCAGTTTTCTTTTGTAAACTAAAAGCTTGACGCTTATTATGTGAATTTGGAATAAAAAATCAAAGTATTTAAAAGTAAATACATGAAGTTTATAGAAAAAAAATATGTTAGTAAAAACATTTAAAATAAATTCAAATAAAAATTCCAGTCCCACCCAATCCCTCTAGTTATTTCTTCTGAAAAATGTATTGAAAATCGACAAGAGGGCTCTTGGAAACCGCTGTGCGTGGGACAGATCTTTACGCGATCGGTGACTCCCTGCGAGACGCTTCCTGGGAGCAGATCGTCTACCACGCACCCTTTAAGTTTCTATTGACCATGTCCTGTCTGTTTTCTTTTGTAAACTAAAAGCTTGACGCTTATTATGTGAATTTGGAATAAAAAATCAAAGTATTTAAAAGTAAATACATTAAATGTATAGAAAGGAAAAAATATGTTAGTAGTAACATTTAAAATGAATTCAAATAAAAATCTCCACAAAATCCCTTTAGTTATTTCTTATGAAGAATGTATTGAAAACCGACAAGAGGGCTATTGGAAACCGCTGTGCGTGGGACAGATCTTTACGCGGATCGGTGACTCCCTGCGAGACGCTTCCTGGGAGCAGATTGTCTACCACGCACCCTTTAAGTTTCTATTGACCATGTTCTGTCAGTTTTCTTTTGTAAACTAAAAGCTTGACGCTTTTTATGTGAATTTGGAATAAAAAATCAAAGTATTTAAAAGTAAATACATGAAATTTATAGAAAAAAAATATGTTAGTAAAAACATTTAAAATAAATTCAAATAAAAATTCCAGTCCCACCCAATCCTTCTAGTTATTTCTTCTGAAAAATGTATTGAAAACCGACAAGAGGGCTCTTGGAAACCGCTGTGCGTGCGACATATCTTTACGCGATCGGTGACTCCCTGCGAGACGCTTCCTGGGAGCAGATTGTCTACCACGCACCCTTTAAGTTTCTATTGACCATGTCCTGTCAGTTTTCATTTGTAAACTAAAAGCTTGACGCTTATTATGTGAATTTGGAATAAAAAGTCAAAGTATTTAAAAGTAAATACATTAAATTTCTAGAAAGGAAAAAATATGTTAGTAAAAACATTTAAAATAAATTCAAATAAAAATTCCAGTCCCACCTAATCTCTCTAGTTATTTCTTCTGAAAAATGTATTGAAAACCGACAAGAGGGCTCTTGGAAACCGCTGTACGTGGGACATATCTTTACGCGATCGGTGACTCCCTGCGAGACGCTTCCTGGGAGCAGATTGTCTACCACGCACCCTTTAAGTTTCTATTGACCATGTCCTGTCAGTTTTCATTTGTAAACTAAAAGCTTGACGCTTATTATGTGAATTTGGAATAAAAAGTCAAAGTATTTAAAAGTAAATACATTAAATTTCTAGAAAGGAAAAAATATGTTAGTAAAAACATTTAAAATAAATTCAAATAAAAATTCCAGTCCCACCTAATCTCTCTAGTTATTTCTTCTGAAAAATGTATTGAAAACCGACAAGAGGGCTCTTGGAAACCGCTGTACGTGGGACAGATCTTTACGCGATCGGTGACTCCCTGCGAGACGCTTCCTGGGAGCAGATCGTCTACCACGCACCCTTTAAGTTTCTATTGACCATGTCCTGTCAGTTTTCATTTGTAAACTAAAAGCTTGACGCTTATTATGTGAATTTGGAATAAAAAGTCAAAGTATTTAAAAGTAAATACATTAAATTTATAGAAAGGAAAAAATATGTTAGTAATAACATTTAAAATAAATTCAAATAAAAATCTCCACGAAATACCTTTAGTTATTTCTTCTGAAAAATGTATTGAAAACCGACAAGAGGGCTCTTGGAAACCGCTGTGCGTGGGACAGATCTTTACGCGGATCCGTGACTCCCTGCGAGTCGCTTCCTGGGAGCAGATTGTCTACCACGCACCCTTTAAGTTTCTATTGACCATGTCCTGTCAGTTTTCTTTTGTAAACTAAAAGCTTGACGCTTATTATGTGAATTTGGAATAAAAAAAACAAGTATTTAAAAGTAAATACATGAAAGTTATAGAAAGGAAATAATATATTAGTAATAACATTTAAAATGAATTCAAATAAAAATCTCCACAAAATCCCTTTAGTTATTTCTTATGAAGAATGTATTGAAAACCGACAAGAGGGCTATTGGAAACCGCTGTGCGTGGGACAGATCTTTACGCGGATCGGTGACTCCCTGCGAGACGCTTCCTGGGAGCAGATTGTCTACCACGCACCCTTTAAGTTTCTATTGACCATGTTCTGTCAGTTTTCTTTTGTAAACTAAAAGCTTGACGCTTATTATGTGAATTTGGAATAAAAAATCAAAGTATTTAAAAGTAAATACATGAAATTTATAGAATGGAAAAAATATGTTAGTAAAAACATTTAAAATAAATTCAAATATTAATTCCAGTCCCACCCAATCCCTCTAGTTATTTCTTCTGAAAAATGTATTGAAAACCGACAAGAGGGCTCTTGGAAACCGCTGTGCGTGGGTCGGATCTTTACGCGGATCGGTGACTCCCTGCGAGACGCTTCCTGGGAGCAGATTGTCTACCACGCACCCTTTAAGTTTCTATTGACCATGTCCTGTCAGTTTTCTTTTGTAAACTAAAAGCTTGACGCTTATTATGTGAATTTGGAATAAAAAATCAAAGTATTTAAAAGTAAATACATGAAATTTATAGAAAGGAAAAAATATGTTAGTAAAAACATTTAAAATAAATTCAAATAATAATTCCAGTCCCACCCAATCCCTCTAGTTATTTCTTCTGAAAAATGTATTGAAAACCGACAAGAGGGCTCTTGGAAACCGCTGTGCGTGGGACAGATCTTTACGCGATCGGTGACTCCCTGCGAGACGCTTCCTGGGAGCAGAGCGTCTACCACGCACCCTTTAAGTTTCTATTGACCATGTCCTGTCAGTTTTCATTTGTAAACTAAAAGCTTGACGCTTATTATGTGAATTTGGAATAAAAAGTCAAAGTATTCAAAAGTAAATACATTAAATTTATAGAAAGGAAAAAATATGTTAGTAATAACATTTAAAATAAATTCAAATAAAAATCTCCACGAAATACCTTTAGTTATTTCTTCTGAAAAATGTATTGAAAACCGACAAGAGGGCTCTTGGAAGCCGCTGTGCGTGGGACAGATCTTTACGCGGATCGGTGACTCCCTGCGAAACGCTTCCTGGGAGCAGATTGTCTACCACGCACCCTTTAAGTTTCTATTGACCATGTCCTGTCAGTTTTCTTTTGTAAACTAAAAGCTTGACGCTTATTATGTGAATTTGGAATAAAAAAAACAAGTATTTAAAAGTAAATACATGAAAGTTATAGAAAGGAAATAATATATTAGTAATATCATTTAAAATAAATTTAAATAAAAAGCTCCACGAAATCCCTTTAGTTATTTCTTCTGAAAAATGTATTGAAAACCGACAAGAGGGCTCTTGGAAACCCCTGTGTGTGGGACAGATCTTTACGCGATCGGTGACTCCCTGCGAGACGCTTCCTGGCAGCAGATCGTCTACCACGCACCCTTTAAGTTTCTATTGACCATGTCCTGTCAGTTTTCATTTGTAAATTAAAAGCTTGACGCTTATTATGTGAATTTGGAATAAAAAGTCAAAGTATTTAAAAGTAAATACATTAAATTTATAGAAAGGAAAAAATATGTTAGTAATAACATTTAAAATAAATTCAAATAAAAATCTCCACGAAATACCTTTAGTTATTTCTTCTGAAAAATGTATTGAAAACCGACAAGAGGGCTCTTGGAAACCGCTGTGCGTGGGTCGGATCTTTACGCGGATCGGTGACTCCCTGCGAGACGCTTCCTGGGAGCAGATTGTCTACCACGCACCCTTTAAGTTTCTATTGACCATGTCCTGTCAGTTTTCTTTTGTAAACTAAAAGCTTGACGCTTATTATGTGAATTTGGAATAAAAAATCAAAGTATTTAAAAGTAAATACATGAAATTTATAGAAAGGAAAAAATATGTTAGTAAAAACATTTAAAATAAATTCAAATAATAATTCCAGTCCCACCCAATCCCTCTAGTTATTTCTTCTGAAAAATGTATTGAAAACCGACAAGAGGGCTCTTGGAAACCGCTGTGCGTGGGACAGATCTTTACGCGATCGGTGACTCCCTGCGAGACGCTTCCTGGGAGCAGAGCGTCTACCACGCACCCTTTAAGTTTCTATTGACCATGTCCTGTCAGTTTTCATTTGTAAACTAAAAGCTTGACGCTTATTATGTGAATTTGGAATAAAAAGTCAAAGTATTCAAAAGTAAATACATTAAATTTATAGAAAGGAAAAAATATGTTAGTAATAACATTTAAAATAAATTCAAATAAAAATCTCCACGAAATACCTTTAGTTATTTCTTCTGAAAAATGTATTGAAAACCGACAAGAGGGCTCTTGGAAACCGCTGTGCGTGGGACAGATCTTTACGCGGATCGGTGACTCCCTGCGAAACGCTTCCTGGGAGCAGATTGTCTACCACGCACCCTTTAAGTTTCTATTGACCATGTCCTGTCAGTTTTCTTTTGTAAACTAAAAGCTTGACGCTTATTATGTGAATTTGGAATAAAAAAAACAAGTATTTAAAAGTAAATACATGAAAGTTATAGAAAGGAAATAATATATTAGTAATATCATTTAAAATAAATTTAAATAAAAAGCTCCACGAAATCCCTTTAGTTATTTCTTCTGAAAAATGTATTGAAAACCGACAAGAGGGCTCTTGGAAACCGCTGTGCGTGGGACAGATCTTTACGCGGATCCGTGACTCCCTGCGAGTCGCTTCCTGGGAGCTGATTGTCTACCACGCACCCTTTAAGTTTCTATTGACCATGTCCTGTCAGTTTTCTTTTGTAAACTAAAAGCTTGACGCTTATTATGTGAATTTGAAATAAAAAATCAAAGTATTTAAAAGTAAATACATGAAGTTTATAGAAAAAAAATATGTTAGTAAAAACATTTAAAATAAATTCAAATAAAAATTCCAGTCCCACCTAATCCCTCTAGTTATTTCTTCTGAAAAATGTATTGAAAACCGGCAAGAGGGCTCTTGGAAACCGCTGTACGTGGGACAGATCTTTACGCGATCGGTGACTCCCTGCGAGACGCTTCCTGGGAGCAGATCGTCTACCACGCACCCTTTAAGTTTCTATTGACCATGTCCTGTCAGTTTTCATTTGTAAACTAAAAGCTTGACGCTTATTATGTGAATTTGGAATAAAAAGTCAAAGTATTTAAAAGTAAATACATTAAATTTATAGAAAGGAAAAAATATGTTAGTAATAACATTTAAAATAAATTCAAATAAAAATCTCCACGAAATACCTTTAGTTATTTCTTCTGAAAAATGTATTGAAAACCGACAAGAGGGCTCTTGGAAACCGCTGTGCGTGGGACAGATCTTTACGCGGATCCGTGACTCCCTGCGAGTCGCTTCCTGGGAGCAGATTGTCTACCACGCACCCTTTAAGTTTATATTGACCATGTCCTGTCAGTTTTCTTTTGTAAACTAAAAGCTTGACGCTTATGTGTGAATTTGGAATAAAAAAAACAAGTATTTAAAAGTAAATACATGAAAGTTATAGAAAGGAAATAATATATTAGTAATATCATTTAAAATAAATTTAAATAAAAATCTCCACGAAATCCCTTTAGTTATTTCTTCTGAAATATGTATTGAAAACCGACAAGAGGGCTCTTGGAAACCGCTGTGCGTGGGACAGATCTTTACGCGGATCGGTGACTCCCTGCGAGACGCTTCCTGGGAGCAGATTGTCTACCACGCACCCTTTAAGTTTCTATTGACCATGTCCTGTCAGTTTTCTTTTGTAAACTAAAAGCTCTACGCTTATTATGTGAATTTGGAATAAAAAAAACAAAGTATTTAATAGTAAATACATGAAATTTATAGAAAGGAAAAAATATGTTAGTAATCACATTTAAAATAAGTTCAAATAAAAATTCCAGTCCCTCCCAATCCCTCTAGTTATTTCTTCTTAAAAATGTATTGAAAACCGACAAGAGGGCTCTTGGAAACCGCTGTGCGTGGGACATATCTTTACGCGATCGGTGACTCCCTGCGAGACGCTTCCTGGGAGCAGATTGTCTACCACGCACCCTTTAAGTTTCTATTGACCATGTCCTGTCAGTTTTCATTTGTAAACTAAAAGCTTGACGCTTATTATGTGAATTTGGAATAAAAAGTTAAAGTATTTAAAAGTAAATACATTAAATTTATAGAAAGGAAAAAATATGTTAGTAATAAAATTTAAAATAAATTCAAATAAAAATCTCCACGAAATACCTTTAGTTATTTCTTCTGAAAAATGTATTGAAAACCGTCAAGAGGGCTCTTGGAAACCGCTGTGCGTGGGACAGATCTTTACTCGGATCGGTGACTCCCTGCGAGACGCTTCCTGGGAGCAGATTGTCTACCACGCACCCTTTAAGTTTCTATTGACCATGTTCTGTCAGTTTTCTTTTGTAAACTAAAAGCTTGACGCTTATTATGTGAATTTGGAATAAAAAATCAAAGTATTTAAAAGTAAATACATGAAGTTTATAGAAAAAAAATATGTTAGTAAAAACATTTAAAATAAATTCAAATAAAAATTCCAGTCCCACCCAATCCCTCTAGTTATTTCTTCTGAAAAATGTATTGAAAATCGACAAGAGGGCTCTTGGAAACCGCTGTGCGTGGGACAGATCTTTACGCGATCGGTGACTCCCTGCGAGACGCTTCCTGGGAGCAGATCGTCTACCACGCACCCTTTAAGTTTCTATTGACCATGTCCTGTCAGTTTTCTTTTGTAAACTAAAAGCTTGACGCTTATTATGTGAATTTGGAATAAAAAATCAAAGTATTTAAAAGTAAATACATTAAATGTATAGAAAGGAAAAAATATGTTAGTAGTAACATTTAAAATGAATTCAAATAAAAATCTCCACAAAATCCCTTTAGTTATTTCTTATGAAGAATGTATTGAAAACCGACAAGAGGGCTATTGGAAACCGCTGTGCGTGGGACAGATCTTTACGCGGATCGGTGACTCCCTGCGAGACGCTTCCTGGGAGCAGAGCGTCTACCACGCACCCTTTAAGTTTCTATTGACCATGTCCTGTCAGTTTTCATTTGTAAACTAAAAGCTTGACGCTTATTATGTGAATTTGGAATAAAAAGTCAAAGTATTCAAAAGTAAATACATTAAATTTATAGAAAGGAAAAAATATGTTAGTAATAACATTTAAAATAAATTCAAATAAAAATCTCCACGAAATACCTTTAGTTATTTCTTCTGAAAAATGTATTGAAAACCGACAAGAGGGCTCTTGGAAACCGCTGTGCGTGGGACAGATCTTTACGCGATCGGTGACTCCCTGCGAGACGCTTCCTGGGAGCAGAGCGTCTACCACGCACCCTTTAAGTTTCTATTGACCATGTCCTGTCAGTTTTCATTTGTAAACTAAAAGCTTGACGCTTATTATGTGAATTTGGAATAAAAAGTCAAAGTATTCAAAAGTAAATACATTAAATTTATAGAAAGGAAAAAATATGTTAGTAATAACATTTAAAATAAATTCAAATAAAAATCTCCACGAAATACCTTTAGTTATTTCTTTTGAAAAATGTATTGAAAACCGACAAGAGGGCTCTTGGAAACCGCTGTGCGTGGGACAGATCTTTACTCGGATCGGTGACTCCCTGCGAGACGCTTCCTGGGAGCAGATTGTCTACCACGCACCCTTTAAGTTTCTATTGACCATGTTCTGTCAGTTTTCTTTTGTAAACTAAAAGCTTGACGCTTATTATGTGAATTTGGAATAAAAAATCAAAGTATTTAAAAGTAAATACATGAAGTTTATAGAAAAAAAATATGTTAGTAAAAACATTTAAAATAAATTCAAATAAAAATTCCAGTCCCACCCAATCCCTCTAGTTATTTCTTCTGAAAAATGTATTGAAAATCGACAAGAGGGCTCTTGGAAACCGCTGTGCGTGGGACAGATCTTTACGCGATCGGTGACTCCCTGCGAGACGCTTTCTGGGAGCAGATCGTCTACCACACACCCTTTAAGTTTCTATTGACCATGTCCTGTCAGTTTTCTTTTGTAAACTAAAAGCTTGACGCTTATTATGTGAATTTGGAATAAAAAAAACAAGTATTTAAAAGTAAATACATGAAAGTTATAGAAAGGAAATAATATATTAGTAATATCATTTAAAATAAATTTAAATAAAAATCTCCACGAAATCCCTTTAGTTATTTCTTCTGAAAAATGTATTGAAAACCGACAAGAGGGCTCTTGGAAACCGCTGTGCGTGGGACAGATCTTTACGCGGATCGGTGACTCCCTGCGAGAGGCTTCCTGGGAGCAGATTGTATACCACGCACCCTTTAAGTTTTTATTGACCATGTCCTGTCAGTTTTCTTTTGTAAACTAAAAGCTCTACGCTTATTATGTGAATTTGGAATAAAAAAAACAAAGTATTTAATAGTAAATACATGAAATTTATAGAAAGGAAAAAATATGTTAGTAATAACATTTAAAATAAGTTCAAATAAAAATTCCAGTCCCACCCAATCCCTCTAGTTATTTCTTCTTAAAAATGTATTGAAAACCGACAAGAGGGCTCTTGGAAACCGCTGTGCGTGGGACATATCTTTACGCGATCGGTGACTCCCTGCGAGACGCTTCCTGGGAGCAGATTGTCTACCACGCACCCTTTAAGTTTCTATTGACCATGTCCTGTCAGTTTTCATTTGTAAACTAAAAGCTTGACGCTTATTATGTGAAGTTGGAATAGAAAGTTAAAGTATTTAAAAGTAAATACATTAAATTTATAGAAAGGAAAAAATATGTTAGTAATAAAATTTAAAATAAATTCAAATAAAAAACTCCGCGAAATACCTTTAGTTATTTCTTCTGAAAAATGTATTGAAAACCGTCAAGAGGGCTCTTGGAAACCGCTGTGCGTGGGACAGATCTTTACTCGGATCGGTGACTCCCTGCGAGACGCTTCCTGGGAGCAGATTGTCTACCACGCACAATTTAAGTTTCTATTGACCATGTTCTGTCAGTTTTCTTTTGTAAACTAAAAGCTTGACGCTTATTATGTGAATTTGGAATAAAAAATCAAAGTATTTAAAAGTAAATACATGAAGTTTATAGAAAAAAATTATGTTAGTAAAAACATTTAAAATAAATTCAAATAAAAATTCCAGTCCCACCCAATCCCTCTAGTTATTTCTTCTGAAAAATGTATTGAAAATCGACAAGAGGGCTCTTGGAAACCGCTGTGCGTGGGACAGATCTTTACGCGATCGGTGACTCCCTGCGAGACGCTTCCTGGGAGACGATCGTCTACAACGCACCCTTTAAGTTTCTATTGACCATGTCCTGTCAGTTTTCTTTTGTAAACTAAAAGCTTGACGCTTATTATGTGAATTTGGAATAAAAAATCAAAGTATTTAAAAGTAAATACATTAAATGTATAGAAAGGAAAAAATATGTTAGTAATAACATTTAAAATGAATTCAAATAAAAATCTCCACAAAATCCCTTTAGTTATTTCTTATGAAGAATGTATTGAAAACCAACAAGAGGGCTATTGGAAACCGCTGTGCGTGGGACAGATCTTTACGCGGATCCGTGACTCCCTGCGAGTCGCTTCCTGGGAGCAGATTGTCTACCACGCACCCTTTAAGTTTCTATTGACCATGTCCTGTCAGTTTTCTTTTGTAAACTAAAAGCTTGACGCTTATTATGTGAATTTGGAATAAAAAATCAAAGTATTTAAAAGTAAATACATGAAATTTATAGAATGGAAAAAATATGTTAGTAAAAACATTTAAAATAAATTCAAATAATAATTCCAGTCCCACCCAATCCCTCTAGTTATTTCTTCTGAAAAATGTATTGAAAACCGACAAGAGGGCTCTTGGAAACCGCTGTGCGTGGGTCGGATCTTTACGCGGATCGGTGACTCCCTGCGAGACGCTTCCTGGGAGCAGATTGTCTACCACGCACCCTTTAAGTTTCTATTGACCATGTCCTGTCAGTTTTCTTTTGTAAACTAAAAGCTTGACGCTTATTATGTGAATTTGGAATAAAAAATAAAGTATTTAAAAGTAAATACATGAAATTTATAGAAAGGAAAAAATATGTTAGTAAAAACACTTAAAATAAATTCAAATAATAATTCCAGTCCCACCCAATCCCTCTAGTTATTTCTTCTGAAAAATGTATTGAAAACCGACAAGAGGGCTCTTGGAAACCGCTGTGCGTGGGACAGATCTTTACGCGATCGGTGACTCCCTGCGAGACGCTTCCTGGGAGCAGAGCGTCTACCACGCACCCTTTAAGTTTCTATTGACCATGTCCTGTCAGTTTTCTTTTGTAAACTAAAAGCTTGACGCTTATTATGTGAATTTGGAATAAAAAATCAAAGTATTTAAAAGTAAATACATGAAGTTTATAGAAAAAAAATATGTTAGTAAAAACATTTAAAATAAATTCAAATAAAAATTCCAGTCCCACCCAATCCCTCTAGTTATTTCTTCTGAAAAATGTATTGAAAACCGTCAAGAGGGCTCTTGGAAACCGCTGTGCGTGGGACAGATCTTTACTCGGATCGGTGACTCCCTGCGAAACGCTTCCTGGGAGCAGATTGTCTACCACGCACCCTTTAAGTTTCTATTGACCATGTTCTGTCAGTTTTCTTTTGTAAACTAAAAGCTTGACGCTTATTATGTGAATTAGAAATAAAAAATCAAAGTATTTAAAAGTAAATACATGAAGTTTATAGAAAAAAAATATGTTAGTAAAAACATTTAAAATAAATTCAAATAAAAATTCCAGTCCCACCTAATCCCTCTAGTTATTTCTTCTGAAAAATGTATTGAAAACCGGCAAGAGGGCTCTTGGAAACCGCTGTACGTGGGACAGATCTTTACGCGATCGGTGACTCCCTGCGAGACGCTTCCTGGGAGCAGATCGTCTACCACGCACCCTTTAAGTTTCTATTGACCATGTCCTGTCAGTTTTCATTTGTAAACTAAAAGCTTGACGCTTATTATGTGAATTTGGAATAAAAAGTCAAAGTATTTAAAAGTAAATACAATTAATTTATAGAAAGGAAAAAATATGTTAGTAATAACATTTAAAATAAATTCAAATAAAAATCTCCACGAAATACCTTTAGTTATTTCTTCTGAAAAATGTATTGAAAACCGACAAGAGGGCTCTTGGAAACCGCTGTGCGTGGGACAGATCTTTACGCGGATCCGTGACTCCCTGCGAGTCGCTTCCTGGGAGCAGATTGTCTACCACGCACCCTTTAAGTTTATATTGACCATGTCCTGTCAGTTTTCTTTTGTAAACTAAAAGCTTGAAGCTTATTATGTGAATTTGGAATAAAAAAAACAAGTATTTAAAAGTAAATACATGAAAGTTATAGAAAGGAAATAATATATTAGTAATATCATTTAAAATAAATTTAAATAAAAATCTCCACGAAATCCCTTTAGTTATTTCTTCTGAAAAATGTATTGAAAACCGACAAGAGGGCTCTTGGAAACCGCTGTGCGTGGGACAGATCTTTACGCGGATCGGTGACTCCCTGCGAGACGCTTCCTGGGAGCAGATTGTCTACCACGCACCCTTTAAGTTTCTATTGACCATGTCCTGTCAGTTTTCTTTTTTAAACTAAAAGCTCTACGCTTATTATGTGAATTTGGAATAAAAAAAACAAAGTATTTAATAGTAAATACATGAAATTTATAGAAAGGAAAAAATATGTTAGTAATAACATTTAAAATAAGTTCAAATAAAAATTCCAGTCCCACCCAATCCCTCTAGTTATTTCTTCTTAAAAATGTATTGAAAACCGACAAGAGGGCTCTTGGAAACCGCTGTGCGTGGGACATATCTTTACGCGATCGGTGACTCCCTGCGAGACGCTTCCTGGGAGCAGATTGTCTACCACGCACCCTTTAAGTTTCTATTGACCATGTCCTGTCAGTTTTCATTTGTAAACTAAAAGCTTGACGCTTATTATGTGAATTTGGAATAGAAAGTTAAAGTATTTAAAAGTAAATACATTAAATTTATAGAAAGGAAAAATATGTTAGTAATAAAATTTAAAATAAATTCAAATAAAAATCTCCACGAAATACCTTTAGTTATTTCTTCTGAAAAATGTATTGAAAACCGTCAAGAGGGCTCTTGGAAACCGCTGTGCGTGGGACAGATCTTTACTCGGATCGGTGACTCCCTGCGAGACGCTTCCTGGGAGCAGATTGTCTACCACGCACCCTTTAAGTTTCTATTGACCATGTTCTGTCAGTTTTCTTTTGTAAACTAAAAGCTTGACGCTTATTATGTGAATTTGGAATAAAAAATCAAAGTATTTAAAAGTAAATACATGAAGTTTATAGAAAAAAAATATGTTAGTAAAAACATTTAAAATAAATTCAAATAAAAATTCCAGTCCCATTCAATCCCTCTAGTTATTTCTTCTGAAAAATGTATTGAATATCGACAAGAGGGCTCTTGGAAACCGCTGTGCGTGGGACAGATCTTTACGCGATCGGTGACTCCCTGCGAGACGCTTCCTGGGAGCAGATCGTCTACCACGCACCCTTTAAGATTCTATTGACCATGTCCGGTCAGTTTTCTTTTGTAAACTAAAAGCTTGACGCTTATTATGTGAATTTGGAATAAAAAATCAAAGTATTTAAAAGTAAATACATTAAATGTATAGAAAGGAAAAAATATGTTAGTAATAACATTTAAAATGAATTCAAATAAAAATCTCCACAAAATCCCTTTAGTTATTTCTTATGAAGAATGTATTGAAAACCGACAAGAGGGCTATTGGAAACCGCTGTGCGTGGGACAGATCTTTACGCGGATCGGTGACTCTCTGCGAGACGCTTCCTGGGAGCAGATTGTCTACCACGCACCCTTTAAGTTTCTATTGACCATGTTCTGTCAGTTTTCTTTTGTAAACTAAAAGCTTGACGCTTATTATGTGAATTTGGAATAAAAAATCAAAGTATTTAAAAGTAAATACATGAAATTTATAGAAAGGAAAAAATATGTTAGTAAAAACATTTAAAATAAATTCAAATAATAATTCCAGTCCCACCCGATCCCTCTAGTTATTTCTTCTGAAAAATGTATTGAAAACCGACAAGAGGGCTCTTGGAAACTGCTGTGCGTGGGACAGATCTTTACGCGATCGGTGACTCCCTGCGAGACGCTTCCTGGGAGCAGAGCGTCTACCACGCACCCTTTAAGTTTCTATTGACCATGTCCTGTCAGTTTTCATTTGTAAACTAAAAGCTTGACGCTTATTATGTGAATTTGGAATAAAAAGTCAAAGTATTCAAAAGTAAATACATTAAATTTATAGAAAGGAAAAAATATGTTAGTAATAACATTTAAAATAAATTCAAATAAAAATCTCCACGAAATACCTTTAGTTATTTCTTCTGAAAAATGTATTGAAAACCGACAAGAGGGCTCTTGGAAACCGCTGTGCGTGGGACAGATCTTTACGCGGATCGGTGACTCCCTGCGAGACGCTTCCTGGGAGCAGATTGTCTACCACGCACCCTTTAAGTTTCTATTGACCATGTCCTGTCAGTTTTCTTTTGTAAACTAAAAGCTTGACGCTTATTATGTGAATTTGGAATAAAAAAAACAAGTATTTAAAAGTAAATACATGAAAGTTATAGAAAGGAAATAATATATTAGTAATATCATTTAAAATAAATTTAAATAAAAAGCTCCACGAAATCCCTTTAGTTATTTCTTCTGAAAAATGTATTGAAAACCGACAAGAGGGCTCTTGGAAACCCCTGTGCGTGGGACAGATCTTTACGCGATCGGTGACTCCCTGCGAGACGCTTCCTGGCAGCAGATCGTCTTCCACGCACCCTTTAAGTTTCTATTGACCATGTCCTGTCAGTTTTCTTTTGTAAACTAAAAGCTCTACGCTTATTATGTGAATTTGGAATAAAAAAACAAAGTATTTAATAGTAAATACATGAAATTTATAGAAATTAAAAAATATGTTAGTAATAACATTTAAAATAAGTTCAAATAAAAATTCCAGTCCCACCCAATCCCTCTAGTTATTTCTTCTTAAAAATGTATTGAAAACCGACAAGAGGGCTCTTGGAAACCGCTGTGCGTGGGACATATCTTTACGCGATCGGTGACTCCCTGCGAGACGCTTCCTGGGAGCAGATTGTCTACCACGCACCCTTTAAGTTTCTATTGACCATGTCCTGTCAGTTTTCATTTGTAAACTAAAAGCTTGACGCTTATTATGTGAATTTGGAATAGAAAGTTAAAGTATTTAAAAGTAAATACATTAAATTTATAGAAAGGAAAAAATATGTTAGTAATAAAATTTAAAATAAATTCAAATAAAAATCTCCACGAAATACCTTTAGTTATTTCTTCTGAAAAATGTATTGAAAACCGTCAAGAGGGCTCTTGGAAACCGCTGTACGTGGGACAGATCTTTACTCGGATCGGTGACTCCCTGCGAGACTCTTCCTGGGAGCAGATTGTCTACCACGCACCCTTTAAGTTTCTATTGACCATGTTCTGTCAGTTTTCTTTTGTAAACTAAAAGCTTGACGCTTATTATGTGAATTTGGAATAAAAAATCAAAGTATTTAAAAGTAAATACATGAAGTTTATAGAAAAAAAATATGTTAGTAAAAACATTTAAAATAAATTCAAATAAAAATTCCAGTCCCACCCAATCCCTCTAGTTATTTCTTCTGAAAAATGTATTGAAAATCGACAAGAGGGCTCTTGGAAACCGCTGTGCGTGGGACAGATCTTTACGCGATCGGTGACTCCCTGCGAGACGCTTTCTGGGAGCAGATCGTCTACCACGCACCCTTTAAGTTTCTATTGACCATGTCCTGTCAGTTTTCTTTTGTAAACTAAAAGCTTGACGCTTATTATGTGAATTTGGAATAAAAAATCAAAGTATTTAAAAGTAAATACATTAAATGTATAGAAAGGAATAAATATGTTAGTAATAACATTTAAAATGAATTCAAATAAAAATCTCCACAAAATCCCTTTAGTTATTTCTTCTGAAAAATGTATTGAAAACCGTCAAGAGGGCTCTTGGAAACCGCTGTGCGTGGGACAGATCTTTACTCGGATCCGTGACTCCCTGCGAAACGCTTCCTGGGGGCAGATTGTCTACCACGCACCCTTTAAGTTTCTATTGACCATGTTCTGTCAGTTTTCTTTTGTAAACTAAAAGCTTGACGCTTATTATGTGAATTTGAAATAAAAAATCAAAGTATTTAAAAGTAAATACATGAAGTTTATAGAAAAAAAATATGTTAGTAAAAACATTTAAAATAAATTCAAATAAAAATTCCAGTCCCACCTAATCCCTCTAGTTATTTCTTCTGAAAAATGTATTGAAAACCGGCAAGAGGGCTCTTGGAAACCGCTGTACGTGGGACAGATCTTTACGCGATCGGTGACTCCCTGCGAGACGCTTCCTGGGAGCAGATCGTCTACCACGCACCCTTTAAGTTTCTATTGACCATGTCCTGTCAGTTTTCATTTGTAAACTAAAAGCTTGACGCTTATTATGTGAATTTGGAATAAAAAATCAAAGTATTTAAAAGTAAATACATTAAATTTATAGAAAGGAAAAAATATGTTAGTAATAACATTTAAAATGAATTCAAATAAAAATCTCCACAAAATCTCTTTAGTTATTTCTTCTGAAAAATGTATTGAAAACGGACAAGAGGGCTCTTGGAAACCGCTGTGCGCGGGACAGATCTTTACGCGGATCGGTGACTCCCTGCGAGACGCTTCCTGGGAGCAGATTGTCTACCACGCACCCTTTAAGTTTCTATTGACCATGTCCTGTCAGTTTTCTTTTGTAAACTAAAAGCTTGACGCTTAATATTTGAATTTGGAATAAAAAAAAGAAGTATTTAAAAGTAAATACATGAAAGTTATAGAAAGGAAATAATATATTAGTAATATCATTTAAAATAAATTTAAATAAAAGCTCCACGAAATCCCTTTAGTTATTTCTTCTGAAAAATGTATTGAAAACCGACAAGAGGGCTCTTGGAAACCCCTGTGCGTGGGACAGATCTTTACTCGGATCGGTGACTCCCTGCGAGACGCTTCCTGGGAGCAGATTGACTACCACGCACCCTTTAAGTTTCTATTGACCATGTCCTGTCAGTTTTCTTATTGAATAGTAAATACATGAAATTTATAGAAAGGAAAGAATATGTCAGTAATAACATTTAAAATAAGTTCAAATAAAAATTCCAGTCCCACCCAATCCCTCTATATATTTCTTCTGAAAAATGTATTGAAAACCGTCAAGAGGGCTCTTGGAAATAGCTGTGCGTGGGACAGATCTTTACGCGGATCGGTGACTCCCTGCGAGACGCTTCCTGGGAGCAGATTGTCTACCACGCACCCTTTAAGTTTCTATTGACCATGTCCTGTCAATTTTCATTTGTAAACTAAAAGCTTGACGCTTATTATGTGAATTTGGAATAAAAAGTCAAAGTATTTAAAAATAAATACATTAAATTTATAGAAAAAAAATATGTTAATAAAAACATTTAAAATAAATTCAAATAAAAATTCCAGTCCCACCCAATCCCTCTAGTTATTTCTTCTGAAAAATGTATTGAAAACCGACAAGAGGGCTCTTGGAAACCGCTGTGCGTGGGACAGATCTTTACGCGATCGGTGACTCCCTGCGAGACGCTTCCTGGGAGCAGATCGTCTACCACGCACCCTTTAAGTTTCTATTGACCATGTCCTGTCAGTTTTCTTTTGTAAACTAAAAGCTTGACGCTTATTATGTGAATTTGGAATAAAAATTCAAAGTATTTAAAAGTAAATACATTAAATTTATAGAAAGGAAAAAATATGTTAGTAATAACATTTAAAATGAATTCAAATAAAAATCTCCACAAAATCCCTTTAGTTATTTCTTATGAAGAATGTATTGAAAACCGACAAGAGGGCTCTTGGAAACCGCTGTGCGTGGGACAGATCTTTACGCGGATCGGTGACTCCCTGCGAGACGCTTCCTGGGAGCAGATTGTCTACCACGCACCCTTTAAGTTTTTATTGACCATGTCCTGTCAGTTTTCTTTTGTAAACTAAAAGCTTGACGCTTATTATGTGAATTTGGAATAAAAAATCAAAGTATTTAAAAGTAAATACATGAAATTTATAGAATGGAAAAAATATGTTAGTAAAAACATTTAAAATAAATTCAAATAATAATTCCAGTCCCACCCAATCCCTCTAGTTATTTCTTCTGAAAAATGTATTGAAAACGGACAAGAGGGCTCTTGGAAACCGCTGTGCGTGGGACAGATCTTTACGCGGATCGGTGACTCCCTGCGAGACGCTTCCTGGGAGCAGATTGTCTACCACGCACCCTTTAAGTTTCTATTGACCATGTCCTGTCAGTTTTCTTTTGTAAACTAAAAGCTTGACGCTTATTATGTGAATTTGGAATAAAAAATCAAAGTATTTAAAAGTAAATACATGAAATTTATAGAAATGAAAAAATATGTTAGTAAAAACATTTAAAATAAATTCAAATAATAATTCCAGTCCCACCCAATCCCTCTAGTTATTTCTTCTGAAAAATGTATTGAAAACCGACAAGAGGGCTCTTGGAAACCGCTGTGCGTGGGACAGATCTTTACGCGATCGGTGACTCCCTGCGAGACGCTTCCTGGGAGCAGATTGTCTACCACGCACCCGTTAAGTTTCTATTGACCATGTCCTGTCAGTTTTCTTTTGTAAACTAAAAGCTTGACGCTTATTATGTGAATTTGGAATAAAAAATCAAAGTATTTAAAAGTAAATACATGAAATTTATAGAAAAAAGAATATGTTAGTAAAAACATTTAAAATAAATTCAAATAAAAATTCCAGTCCCACCCAATCCCTCTAGTTATTTCTTCTGAAAAATGTATTGAAAACCGACAAGAGGGCTCTTGGAAACCGCTGTGCGTGGGACAGATCTTTACGCGGATCGGTGACTCCCTGCGAGACGCTTCCTGGGAGCAGATTGTCTACCACGCACCCTTTAAGTTTCTATTGACCATGTCCTGTCAGTTTTCTTTTGTAAACTAAAAGCTTGACGCTTATTATTTGAATTTGGAATAAAAAAAAGAAGTATTTAAAAGTAAATACATGAAAGTTATAGAAAGGAAATAATATATTAGTAATATCATTTAAAATAAATTTAAATAAAAAGCTCCACGAAATCCCTTTAGTTATTTCTTCTGAAAAATGTATTGAAAACCGACAAGAGGGCTCTTGGAAACCCCTGTGCGTGGGACAGATCTTTACTCGGATCGGTGACTCCCTGCGAGACGCTTCCTGGGAGCAGATTGACTACCACGCACCCTTTAAGTTTCTATTGACCATGTCCTGTCAGTTTTCTTTTGTAAACTAAAAGCTTGACGCTTATTATGTGAATTTGGAATAAAAAATCAAAGTATTTAAAAGTAAATACATGAAATTTATAGAATGGAAAAAATATGTTAGTAAAAACATTTAAAATAAATTCAAATAATAATTCCAGTCCCACCCAATCCCTCTAGTTATTTCTTCTGAAAAATGTATTGAAAACGGACAAGAGGGCTCTTGG
The DNA here is from genome assembly GCA_964019185.1 of Maratus speculifer. NCBI lineage: Eukaryota > Metazoa > Arthropoda > Arachnida > Araneae > Salticidae > Maratus > Maratus speculifer. The sequence goes on along the minus strand of OZ025295.1, from coordinate 304,683,245 downwards.
AAACCGCTGTGCGTGGGACAGATCTTTACGCGGATCGGTGACTCCCTGCGAGACGCTTCCTGGGAGCAGATTGTCTACCACGCACCCTTTAAGTTTCTATTGACCAAGTCCTGTCAGTTTTCTTTTGTAAACTAAAAGCTTGACGCTTATTATGTGAATTTGGAATAAAAAATCAAAGTATTTAAAAGTAAATACATGAAATTTATAGAAATGAAAAAATATGTTAGTAAAAACATTTAAAATAAATTCAAATAATAATTCCAGTCCCACCCAATCCCTCTAGTTATTTCTTCTGAAAAATATATTGAAAACCGACAAAAGGGCTCTTGGAAACCGCTGTGCGTGGGACAGATCTTTACGCGATCGGTGACTCCCTGCGAGACGCTTCCTGGTTGCAGATTGTCTACCACGCACCCGTTAAGTTTCTATTGACCATGTCCTGTCAGTTTTCTTTTGTAAACTAAAAGCTTGACGCTTATTATGTGAATTTGGAATAAAAAATCAAAGTATTTAAAAGTAAATACATGAAATTTATAGAAAAAAGAATATGTTAGTAAAAACATTTAAAATAAATTCAAATAAAAATTCCAGTCCCACCCAATCCCTCTAGTTATTTCTTCTGAAAAATGTATTGAAAACCGACAAGAGGGCTCTTGGAAACCGCTGTGCGTGGGACAGATCTTTACGCGGATCGGTGACTCCCTGCGTGACGCTTCCTGGGAGCAGATTGTCTACCACGCACCCTTTAAGTTTCTATTGACCATGTCCTGTCAGTTTTCTTTTGTAAACTAAAAGCTTGACGCTTATTATTTGAATTTGGAATAAAAAAAGAAGTATTTAAAAGTAAATACATGAAAGTTATAGAAAGGAAATAATATCTTAGTAATATCATTTAAAATAAATTTAAATAAAAAGCTCCACGAAATCCCTTTAGTTATTTCTTCTGAAAAATGTATTGAAAACCGACAAGAGGGCTCTTGGAAACCCCTGTGCGTGGGACAGATCTTTACTCGGATCGGTGACTCCCTGCGAGACGCTTCCTGGGAGCAGATTGACTACCACGCACCCTTTAAGTTTCTATTGACCATGTCCTGTCAGTTTTCTTATTTAATAGTAAATACATGAAATTTATAGAAAGGAAAGAATATGTCAGTAATAACATTTAAAATAAGTTCAAATAAAAATTCCAGTCCCACCCAATCCCTCTATATATTTCTTCTGAAAAATGTATTGAAAACCGACAAGAGGGCTCTTGGAAACCGCTGTGCGTGGGACAGATCTTTACGCGGATCGGTGACTCCCTGCGAGACGCTTCCTGGGAGCAGATTGTCTACCACGCACCCTTTAAGTTTCTATTGACCATGTCCTGTCAGTTTTCATTTGTAAACTAAAAGCTTGACGCTTATTATGTGAATTTGGAATAAAAAGACAAAGTATTTAAAAATAAATACATTAAATTTATAGAAAGGAAAAAATATGTTAGTAATAACATTTAAAATAAATTCAAATAAAAATCTCCACGAAATACCTTTAGTTATTTCTTCTGAAAAATGTATTGAAAACCGACAAGAGGGCTCTTGGAAACCGCTGTGCGTGGGACAGATCTTTACGCGGATCCGTGACTCCCTGCGAGTCGCTTCCTGGGAGCAGATTGTCTACCATGCATCCTTTAAGTTTCTATTGACCATGTCCTGTCAGTTTTCTTTTGTAAACTAAAAGCTTGACGCTTATTATGTGAATTTCGAATAAAAAAAACAAGTATTTAAAAGTAAATACATGAAAGTTATAGAAAGGAAATAATATATTAGTAATATCATTTAAAATAAATTTAAATAAAAATCTCCACGAAATCCCTTTAGTTATTTCTTCTGAAAAATGTATTGAAAACCGACAAGAGGGCTCTTGGAAACCGCTGTGCGTGGGACAGATCTTTACGCGGATCGGTGACTCCCTGCGAGACGCTTCCTGGGAGCAGATTGTCTACCACGCACCCTTTAAGTTTCTATTGACCATGTCCTGTCAGTTTTCTTTTGTAAACTAAAAGCTTGACGCTTATTATGTGAATTTGGAATAAAAAAAACAAAGTATTTAATAGTAAATACATGAAATTTATAGAAAGGAAAAAATATGTTAGTAATAACATTTAAAATAAGTTCAAATAAAAATTCCAGTCCCACCCAATCCCTCTAATTATTTCTTCTGAAAAATGTATTGAAAACCGACAAGAGGGCTCTTGGAAACCGCTGTGCGTGGGACATATCTTTACGCGATCGGTGACTCCCTGCGAGACGCTTCCTGGGAGCAGATTGTCTACCACGCACCCTTTAAGTTTCTATTGACCATGTCTTGTCAGTTTTCATTTGTAAACTAAAAGCTTGACGCTTATTACGTGAATTTGGAATAAAAAATCAAAGTATTTAAAAGTAAATACATTAAATGTATAGAAAGGAAAAAATATGTTAGTAATAACATTTAAAATGAATTCAAATAAAAATCTCCACAAAATTCCTTTAGTTATTTCTTCTGAAAAATGTATTGAAAACCGACAAGAGGGCTCTTGGAAACCGCTGTGCGTGGGACAGATATTTACGCGGATCGGTGACTCCCTGCGAGACGCTTCCTGGGAGCAGATTGTCTACCACGCACCCTTTAAGTTTCTATTGACCGTGTTCTGTCAGTTTTCTTTTGTAAACTAAAAGCTTGACGCTTATTATGTGAATTTGGAATAAAAAATCAAAGTATTTAAAAGTAAATACATGAAATTTATAGAATGGAAAAAATATGTTAGTAAAAACATTTAAAATAAATTCAAATAATAATTCCAGTCCCACCCAATCCCTCTAGTTATTTCTTCTGAAAAATGTATTGAAAACCGACAAGAGGGCTCTTGGAAACCGCTGTGCGTGGGTCGGATCTTTACGCGGATCGGTGACTCCCTGCGAGACGCTTCCTGGGAGCAGATTGTCTACCACGCACCCTTTAAGTTTCTATTGACCATGTCCTGTCAGTTTTCTTTTGTAAACTAAAAGCTTGACGCTTATTATGTGAATTTGGAATAAAAAATCAAAGTATTTAAAAGTAAATACATGAAATTTATAGAAAGGAAAAAATATGTTAGTAAAAACATTTAAAATAAATTCAAATAATAATTCCAGTCCCACCCAATCCCTCTAGTTATTTCTTCTGAAAAATGTATTGAAAACCGACAAGAGGGCTCTTGGAAACCGCTGTGCGTGGGACAGATCTTTACGCGATCGGTGACTCCCTGCGAGACGCTTCCTGGGAGCAGAGCGTCTACCACGCACCCTTTAAGTTTCTATTGACCATGTCCTGTCAGTTTTCATTTGTAAACTAAAAGCTTGACGCTTATTATGTGAATTTGGAATAAAAAGTCAAAGTATTCAAAAGTAAATACATTAAATTTATAGAAAGGAAAAAATATGTTAGTAATAACATTTAAAATAAATTCAAATAAAAATCTCCACGAAATACCTTTAGTTATTTCTTCTGAAAAATGTATTGAAAACCGACAAGAGGGCTCTTGGAAACCGCTGTGCGTGGGACAGATCTTTACGCGGATCCGTGACTCCCTGCGAGTCGCTTCCTGGGAGCTGATTGTCTACCACGCACCCTTTAAGTTTCTATTGACCATGTCCTGTCAGTTTTCTTTTGTAAACTAAAAGCTTGACGCTTATTATGTGAATTTGGAATAAAAAAAACAAGTATTTAAAAGTAAATACATGAAAGTTATAGAAAGGAAATAATATATTAGTAATATCATTTAAAATAAATTTAAATAAAAATCTCCACGAAATCCCTTTAGTTATTTCTTCTGAAAAATGTATTGAAAACCGACAAGAGGGCTCTTGGAAACCGCTGTGCGTGGGACAGATCTTTACGCGGATCGGTGACTCCCTACGAGACGCTTCCTGGGAGCAGATTGTCTACCACGCACCCTTTAAGTTTCTATTGACCATGTCCTGTCAGTTTTCTTTTGTAAACTAAAAGCTTGACGCTTATTATGTGAATTTGGAATAAAAAATCAAAGTATTTAAAAGTAAATACATGAAATTTATAGAAATGAAAAAATATGTTAGTAAAAACATTTAAAATAAATTCAAATAATAATTCCAGTCCCACCCAATCCCTCTAGTTATTTCTTCTGAAAAATGTATTGAAAACCGACAAGAGGGCTCTTGGAAACCGCTGTGCGTGGGACAGATCTTTACGCGATCGGTGACTCCCTGCGAGACGCTTCCTGGGAGCAGATTGTCTACCACGCACCCGTTAAGTTTCTATTGACCATGTCCTGTCAGTTTTCTTTTGTAAACTAAAAGCTTGACGCTTATTATGTGAATTTGGAATAAAAAATCAAAGTATTTAAAAGTAAATACATGAAATTTATAGAAAAAAGAATATGTTAGTAAAAACATTTAAAATAAATTCAAATAAAAATTCCAGTCCCACCCAATCCCTCTAGTTATTTCTTCTGAAAAATGTATTGAAAACCGACAAGAGGGCTCTTGGAAACCGCTGTGCGTGGGACAGATCTTTACGCGGATCGGTGACTCCCTGCGAGACGCTTCCTGGGAGCAGATTGTCTACCACGCACCCTTTAAGTTTCTATTGACCATGTCCTGTCAGTTTTCTTTTGTAAACTAAAAGCTTGACGCTTATTATTTGAATTTGGAATAAAAAAAAGAAGTATTTAAAAGTAAATACATGAAAGTTATAGAAAGGAAATAATATATTAGTAATATCATTTAAAATAAATTTAAATAAAAAGCTCCACGAAATCCCTTTAGTTATTTCTTCTGAAAAATGTATTGAAAACCGACAAGAGGGCTCTTGGAAACCCCTGTGCGTGGGACAGATCTTTACTCGGATCGGTGACTCCCTGCGAGACGCTTCCTGGGAGCAGATTGACTACCACGCACCCTTTAAGTTTCTATTGACCATGTCCTGTCAGTTTTCTTTTGTAAACTAAAAGCTTGACGCTTATTATGTGAATTTGGAATAAAAAATCAAAGTATTTAAAAGTAAATACATGAAATTTATAGAATGGAAAAAATATGTTAGTAAAAACATTTAAAATAAATTCAAATAATAATTCCAGTCCCACCCAATCCCTCTAGTTATTTCTTCTGAAAAATGTATTGAAAACGGACAAGAGGGCTCTTGGAAACCGCTGTGCGTGGGACAGATCTTTACGCGGATCGGTGACTCCCTGCGAGACGCTTCCTGGGAGCAGATTGTCTACCACGCACCCTTTAAGTTTCTATTGACCAAGTCCTGTCAGTTTTCTTTTGTAAACTAAAAGCTTGACGCTTATTATGTGAATTTGGAATAAAAAATCAAAGTATTTAAAAGTAAATACATGAAATTTATAGAAATGAAAAAATATGTTAGTAAAAACATTTAAAATAAATTCAAATAATAATTCCAGTCCCACCCAATCCCTCTAGTTATTTCTTCTGAAAAATATATTGAAAACCGACAAAAGGGCTCTTGGAAACCGCTGTGCGTGGGACAGATCTTTACGCGATCGGTGACTCCCTGCGAGACGCTTCCTGGTTGCAGATTGTCTACCACGCACCCGTTAAGTTTCTATTGACCATGTCCTGTCAGTTTTCTTTTGTAAACTAAAAGCTTGACGCTTATTATGTGAATTTGGAATAAAAAATCAAAGTATTTAAAAGTAAATACATGAAATTTATAGAAAAAAGAATATGTTAGTAAAAACATTTAAAATAAATTCAAATAAAAATTCCAGTCCCACCCAATCCCTCTAGTTATTTCTTCTGAAAAATGTATTGAAAACCGACAAGAGGGCTCTTGGAAACCGCTGTGCGTGGGACAGATCTTTACGCGGATCGGTGACTCCCTGCGTGACGCTTCCTGGGAGCAGATTGTCTACCACGCACCCTTTAAGTTTCTATTGACCATGTCCTGTCAGTTTTCTTTTGTAAACTAAAAGCTTGACGCTTATTATTTGAATTTGGAATAAAAAAAGAAGTATTTAAAAGTAAATACATGAAAGTTATAGAAAGGAAATAATATCTTAGTAATATCATTTAAAATAAATTTAAATAAAAAGCTCCACGAAATCCCTTTAGTTATTTCTTCTGAAAAATGTATTGAAAACCGACAAGAGGGCTCTTGGAAACCCCTGTGCGTGGGACAGATCTTTACTCGGATCGGTGACTCCCTGCGAGACGCTTCCTGGGAGCAGATTGACTACCACGCACCCTTTAAGTTTCTATTGACCATGTCCTGTCAGTTTTCTTATTTAATAGTAAATACATGAAATTTATAGAAAGGAAAGAATATGTCAGTAATAACATTTAAAATAAGTTCAAATAAAAATTCCAGTCCCACCCAATCCCTCTATATATTTCTTCTGAAAAATGTATTGAAAACCGACAAGAGGGCTCTTGGAAACCGCTGTGCGTGGGACAGATCTTTACGCGGATCGGTGACTCCCTGCGAGACGCTTCCTGGGAGCAGATTGTCTACCACGCACCCTTTAAGTTTCTATTGACCATGTCCTGTCAGTTTTCATTTGTAAACTAAAAGCTTGACGCTTATTATGTGAATTTGGAATAAAAAGACAAAGTATTTAAAAATAAATACATTAAATTTATAGAAAGGAAAAAATATGTTAGTAATAACATTTAAAATAAATTCAAATAAAAATCTCCACGAAATACCTTTAGTTATTTCTTCTGAAAAATGTATTGAAAACCGACAAGAGGGCTCTTGGAAACCGCTGTGCGTGGGACAGATCTTTACGCGGATCCGTGACTCCCTGCGAGTCGCTTCCTGGGAGCAGATTGTCTACCATGCATCCTTTAAGTTTCTATTGACCATGTCCTGTCAGTTTTCTTTTGTAAACTAAAAGCTTGACGCTTATTATGTGAATTTCGAATAAAAAAAACAAGTATTTAAAAGTAAATACATGAAAGTTATAGAAAGGAAATAATATATTAGTAATATCATTTAAAATAAATTTAAATAAAAATCTCCACGAAATCCCTTTAGTTATTTCTTCTGAAAAATGTATTGAAAACCGACAAGAGGGCTCTTGGAAACCGCTGTGCGTGGGACAGATCTTTACGCGGATCGGTGACTCCCTGCGAGACGCTTCCTGGGAGCAGATTGTCTACCACGCACCCTTTAAGTTTCTATTGACCATGTCCTGTCAGTTTTCTTTTGTAAACTAAAAGCTTGACGCTTATTATGTGAATTTGGAATAAAAAAAACAAAGTATTTAATAGTAAATACATGAAATTTATAGAAAGGAAAAAATATGTTAGTAATAACATTTAAAATAAGTTCAAATAAAAATTCCAGTCCCACCCAATCCCTCTAATTATTTCTTCTGAAAAATGTATTGAAAACCGACAAGAGGGCTCTTGGAAACCGCTGTGCGTGGGACATATCTTTACGCGATCGGTGACTCCCTGCGAGACGCTTCCTGGGAGCAGATTGTCTACCACGCACCCTTTAAGTTTCTATTGACCATGTCTTGTCAGTTTTCATTTGTAAACTAAAAGCTTGACGCTTATTACGTGAATTTGGAATAAAAAATCAAAGTATTTAAAAGTAAATACATTAAATGTATAGAAAGGAAAAAATATGTTAGTAATAACATTTAAAATGAATTCAAATAAAAATCTCCACAAAATTCCTTTAGTTATTTCTTCTGAAAAATGTATTGAAAACCGACAAGAGGGCTCTTGGAAACCGCTGTGCGTGGGACAGATATTTACGCGGATCGGTGACTCCCTGCGAGACGCTTCCTGGGAGCAGATTGTCTACCACGCACCCTTTAAGTATCTATTGACCGTGTTCTGTCAGTTTTCTTTTGTAAACTAAAAGCTTGACGCTTATTATGTGAATTTGGAATAAAAAATCAAAGTATTTAAAAGTAAATACATGAAATTTATAGAATGGAAAAAATATGTTAGTAAAAACATTTAAAATAAATTCAAATAATAATTCCAGTCCCACCCAATCCCTCTAGTTATTTCTTCTGAAAAATGTATTGAAAACCGACAAGAGGGCTCTTGGAAACCGCTGTGCGTGGGTCGGATCTTTACGCGGATCGGTGACTCCCTGCGAGACGCTTCCTGGGAGCAGATTGTCTACCACGCACCCTTTAAGTTTCTATTGACCATGTCCTGTCAGTTTTCTTTTGTAAACTAAAAGCTTGACGCTTATTATGTGAATTTGGAATAAAAAATCAAAGTATTTAAAAGTAAATACATGAAATTTATAGAAAGGAAAAAATATGTTAGTAAAAACATTTAAAATAAATTCAAATAATAATTCCAGTCCCACCCAATCCCTCTAGTTATTTCTTCTGAAAAATGTATTGAAAACCGACAAGAGGGCTCTTGGAAACCGCTGTGCGTGGGACAGATCTTTACGCGATCGGTGACTCCCTGCGAGACGCTTCCTGGGAGCAGAGCGTCTACCACGCACCCTTTAAGTTTCTATTGACCATGTCCTGTCAGTTTTCATTTGTAAACTAAAAGCTTGACGCTTATTATGTGAATTTGGAATAAAAAGTCAAAGTATTCAAAAGTAAATACATTAAATTTATAGAAAGGAAAAAATATGTTAGTAATAACATTTAAAATAAATTCAAATAAAAATCTCCACGAAATACCTTTAGTTATTTCTTCTGAAAAATGTATTGAAAACCGACAAGAGGGCTCTTGGAAACCGCTGTGCGTGGGACAGATCTTTACGCGGATCCGTGACTCCCTGCGAGTCGCTTCCTGGGAGCTGATTGTCTACCACGCACCCTTTAAGTTTCTATTGACCATGTCCTGTCAGTTTTCTTTTGTAAACTAAAAGCTTGACGCTTATTATGTGAATTTGGAATAAAAAAAACAAGTATTTAAAAGTAAATACATGAAAGTTATAGAAAGGAAATAATATATTAGTAATATCATTTAAAATAAATTTAAATAAAAATCTCCACGAAATCCCTTTAGTTATTTCTTCTGAAAAATGTATTGAAAACCGACAAGAGGGCTCTTGGAAACCGCTGTGCGTGGGACAGATCTTTACGCGGATCGGTGACTCCCTGCGAGACGCTTCCTGGGAGCAGATTGTCTACCACGCACCTTTTAAGTTTCTATTGACCATGTCCTGTCAGTTTTCTTTTGTAAACTAAAAGCTCTACGCTTATTATGTGAATTTGGAATAAAAAAAACAAAGTATTTAATAGTAAATACATGAAATTTATAGAAAGGAAAAAATATGTTAGTAATAACATTTAAAATAAGTTCAAATAAAAATTCCAGTCCCACCCAATCCCTCTAGTTATTTCTTTTTAAAAATGTATTGAAAACCGACAAGAGGGCTCTTGGAAACCGCTGTGCGTGGGACATATCTTTACGCGATCGGTGACTCCCTGCGAGACGCTTCCTGGGAGCAGATTGTCTACCACGCACCCTTTAAGTTTCTATTGACCATGTCCTGTCAGTTTTCATTTGTAAACTAAAAGCTTGACGCTTATTATGTGAATTTGGAATAGAAAGTTAAAGTATTTAAAAGTAAATACATTAAATTTATAGAAAGGAAAAAATATGTTAGTAATAAAATTTAAAATAAATTCAAATAAAAATCTCCACGAAATACCTTTAGTTATTTCTTCTGAAAAATGTATTGAAAACCGTCAAGAGGGCTCTTGGAAACCGCTGTACGTGGGACAGATCTTTACTCGGATCGGTGACTCCCTGCGAGACGCTTCCTGGGAGCAGATTGTCTACCACGCACCCTTTAAGTTTCTATTGACCATGTTCTGTCAGTTTTCTTTTGTAAACTAAAAGCTTGACGCTTATTATGTGAATTTGGAATAAAAAATCAAAGTATTTAAAAGTAAATACATGAAGTTTATAGAAAAAAAATATGTTAGTAAAAACATTTAAAATAAATTCAAATAAAAATTCCAGTCCCACCCAATCCCTCTAGTTATTTCTTCTGAAAAATGTATTGAAAATCGACAAGAGGGCTCTTGGAAACCGCTGTGCGTGGGACAGATCTTTACGCGATCGGTGACTCCCTGCGAGACGCTTTCTGGGAGCAGATCGTCTACCACGCACCCTTTAAGTTTCTATTGACCATGTCCTGTCAGTTTTCTTTTGTAAACTAAAAGCTTGACGCTTATTATGTGAATTTGGAATAAAAAATCAAAGTATTTAAAAGTAAATACATTAAATGTATAGAAAGGAAAAAATATGTTAGTAATAATATTTAAAATGAATTCAAATAAAAATCTCCACAAAATCCCTTTAGTTATTTCTTCTGAAAAATGTATTGAAAACCGTCAAGAGGGCTCTTGGAAACCGCTGTGCGTGGGACAGATCTTTACTCGGATCGGTGACTCCCTGCGAAACGCTTCCTGGGAGCAGATTGTCTACCACGCACCCTTTAAGTTTCTATTGACCATGTTCTGTCAGTTTTCTTTTGTAAACTAAAAGCTTGACGCTTATTATGTGAATTTGAAATAAAAAATCAAAGTATTTAAAAGTAAATACATGAAATTTATAGAAAAAAAATATGTTAGTAAAAACATTTAAAATAAATTCAAATAAAAATTCCAGTCCCACCCAATCCCTCTAGTTATTTCTTCTGAAAAATGTATTGAAAACCGACAAGAGGGCTCTTTGAAACCGCTGTGCGTGGGACAGATCTTTACGCGATCGATGACTCCCTGCGAGACGCTTCCTGGGAGCAGAGCGTCTACCACGCACCCTTTAAGTTTCTATTGACCATGTCCTGTCAGTTTTCATTTGTAAACTAAAAGCTTGACGCTTATTATGTGAATTTGGAATAAAAAGTCAAAGTATTCAAAAGTAAATACATTAAATTTATAGAAAGGAAAAAATATGTTAGTAATAACATTTAAAATAAATTCAAATAAAAATCTCCACGAAATACCTTAAGTTATTTCTTCTGAAAAATGTATTGAAAACCGACAAGAGGGCTCTTGGAAACCGCTGTGCGTGGGACAGATCTTTACGCGGATCGGTGACTCCCTGCGAGACGCTTCCTGGGAGCAGATTGTCTACCACGCACCCTTTAAGTTTCTATTGACCATGTCCTGTCAGTTTTCTTTTGTAAACTAAAAGCTTGACGCTTATTATTTGAATTTGGAATAAAAAAAAGAAGTATTTAAAAGTAAATACATGAAAGTTATAGAAAGGAAATAATATATTAGTAATATCATTTAAAATAAATTTAAATAAAAAGCTCCACGAAATCCCTTTAGTTATTTCTTCTGAAAAATGTATTGAAAACCGACAAGAGTGCTCTTGGAAACCCCTGTGCGTGGGACAGATCTTTACTCGGATCGGTGACTCCCTGCGAGACGCTTCCTGGGAGCAGATTGACTACCACGCACCCTTTAAGTTTCTATTGACCATGTCCTGTCAGTTTTCTTATTTAATAGTAAATACATGCAATTTATAGAAAGGAAAGAATATGTCAGTAATAACATTTAAAATAAGTTCAAATAAAAATTCCAGTCCCACCCAATCCCTCTATATATTTCTTCTGAAAAATGTATTGAAAACCGACAAGAGGGCTCTTGGAAACCGCTGTGCGTGGGACAGATCTTTACGCGGATCGGTGACTCCCTGCGAGACGCTTCCTGGGAGCAGATTGTCTACCACGCACCCTTTAAGTTTCTATTGACCATGTCCTGTCAATTTTCATTTGTAAACTAAAAGCTTGACGCTTATTATGTGAATTTGGAATAAAAAGTCAAAGTATTTAAAAATAAATACATTAAATTTATAGAAAGGAAAAAATATGTTAGTAATAACATTTAAAATAAATTCAAATAAAAATCTCCACGAAATACCTTTAGTTATTTCTTCTGAAAAATGTATTGAAAACCGACAAGAGGGCTCTTGGAAACCGCTGTGCGTGGGACAGATCTTTACGCGGATCGGTGACTCCCTGCGAGACGCTTCCTGGGAGCAGATTGTCTACCACGCACCCTTTAAGTTTCTATTGACCATGTCCTGTCAGTTTTCTTTTGTAAACTAAAAGCTTGACGCTTATTATGTGAATTTGGAATATAAAAAACAAAGTATTTAATAGTAAATACATGAAATTTATAGAAAGGAAAAAATATGTTAGTAATAACATTTAAAATAAGTTCAAATAAAAATTCCAGTCCCACCCAATCCCTCTAGTTATTTCTTCTGAAAAATGTATTGAAAACCGACAAGAGGGCTCTTGAAAACCGCTGTGCGTGGGACATATCTTTCCGCGATCGGTGACTCCCTGCGAGACGCTTCCTGGGAGCAGATTGTCTACCACGCACCCTTTAAGTTTCTATTGACCATGTCTTGTCAGTTTTCATTTGTAAACTAAAAGCTTGACGCTTATTATGTGAATTTGGAATAAAAAGTCAAATTATTTAAAAGTAAATACATTAAATTTATAGAAAGGAAAAAATATGTTAGTAATAAAATTTAAAATAAATTCAAATAAAAATCTCCACGAAATACCTTTAGTTATTTCTTCTGAAAAATGTATTGAAAACCGTCAAGAGGGCTCTTGGAAACCGCTGTGCGTGGGACAGATCTTTACTCGGATCGGTGACTCCCTGCGAGACGCTTCCTGGGAGCAGATTGTCTACCACGCACCCTTTAAGTTTCTATTGACCATGTCCTGTCAGTTTTCTTTTGTAAACTAAAAGCTTGACGCTTATTATGTGAATTTGGAATAAAAAATCAAAGTATTTAAAAGTAAATACATGAAATTTATAGAATGGAAAAAATATGTTAGTAAAAACATTTAAAATAAATTCAAATAATAATTCCAGTCCCACCCAATCCCTCTAGTTATTTCTTCTGAAAAATGTATTGAAAACCGACAAGAGGGCTCTTGGAAACCGCTGTGCGTGGGACAGATCTTTACGCGGATCGGTGACTCCCTGCGAGACGCTTCCTGGGAGCAGATTGTCTACCACGCACCCTTTAAGTTTCTATTGACCATGTCCTGTCAGTTTTCTTTTGTAAACTAAAAGCTTGACGCTTATTATGTGAATTTGGAATAAAAAATCAAAGTATTTAAAAGTAAATACATGAAATTTATAGAAAGGAAAAAATATGTTAGTAAAAACATTTAAAATAAATTCAAATAATAATTCCAGTCCCATCCAATCCCTCTAGTTATTTCTTCTGAAAAATGTATTGAAAACCGACAAGAGGGCTCTTGGAAACCGCTGTGCGTGGGACAGATCTTTACGCGATCGGTGACTCCCTGCGAGACGCTTCCTGGGAACAGATTGTCTACCACGCACCCTTTAAGTTTCTATTGACCATGTCCTGTCAGTTTTCTTTTGTAAACTAAAAGCTTGACGCTTATTATGTGAATTTGGAATAAAAAATCAAAGTATTTAAAAGTAAATACATGAAATTTATAGAAAAAAGAATATGTTAGTAAAAACATTTAAAATAAATTCAAATAAAAACTCCAGTCCCACCCAATCCCTCTAGTTATTTCTTCTGAAAAATGTATTGAAAACCGACAAGAGGGCTCTTGGAAACCGCTGTACGTGGGACAGATCTTTACGCGATCGGTGACTCCCTGCGAGACGCTTCCTGGGAGCAGATTGTCTACCACGCACCCTTTAAGTTTCTATTGACCATGTCCTGTCAGTTTTCTTTTGTAAACTAAAAGCTTGACGCTTATTATGTGAATTTGGAATAAAAAATCAAAGTATTTAAAAGTAAATACCTTAAATTTATAGAAAGGAAAAAATATGTTAGTAATAACATTTAAAATGAATTCAAATAAAAATCTCCACAAAATCCCTTTAGTTATTTCTTATGAAGAATGTATTGAAAACCGACAAGAGGGCTCTTGGAAACCGCTGTGCGTGGGACAGATCTTTACGCGGATCGGTGACTCCCTGCGAGACGCTTCCTGGGAGCAGATTGTCTACCACGCACCCTTTAAGTTTTTATTGACCATGTCCTGTCAGTTTTCTTTTGTAAACTAAAAGCTTGACGCTTATTATGTGAATTTGGAATAAAAAATCAAAGTATTTAAAAGTAAATACATGAAATTTATAGAATGGAAAAAATATGTTAGTAAAAACATTTAAAATAAATTCAAATAATAATTCCAGTCCCACCCAATCCCTCTAGTTATTTCTTCTGAAAAATGTATTGAAAACGGACAAGAGGGCTCTTGGAAACCGCTGTGCGTGGGACAGATCTTTACGCGGATCGGTGACTCCCTGCGAGACGCTTCCTGGGAGCAGATTGTCTACCACGCACCCTTTAAGTTTCTATTGACCATGTCCTGTCAGTTTTCTTTTGTAAACTAAAAGCTTGACGCTTATTATGTGAATTTGGAATAAAAAATCAAAGTATTTAAAAGTAAATACATGAAATTTATAGAAATGAAAAAATATGTTAGTAAAAACATTTAAAATAAATTCAAATAATAATTCCAGTCCCACCCAATCCCTCTAGTTATTTCTTCTGAAAAATGTATTGAAAACCGACAAGAGGGCTCTTTGAAACCGCTGTGCGTGGGACAGATCTTTACGCGATCGATGACTCCCTGCGAGACGCTTCCTGGGAGCAGAGCGTCTACCACGCACCCTTTAAGTTTCTATTGACCATGTCCTGTCAGTTTTCATTTGTAAACTAAAAGCTTGACGCTTATTATGTGAATTTGGAATAAAAAGTCAAAGTATTCAAAAGTAAATACATTAAATTTATAGAAAGGAAAAAATATGTTAGTAATAACATTTAAAATAAATTCAAATAAAAATCTCCACGAAATACCTTAAGTTATTTCTTCTGAAAAATGTATTGAAAACCGACAAGAGGGCTCTTGGAAACCGCTGTGCGTGGGACAGATCTTTACGCGGATCGGTGACTCCCTGCGAGACGCTTCCTGGGAGCAGATTGTCTACCACGCACCCTTTAAGTTTCTATTGACCATGTCCTGTCAGTTTTCTTTTGTAAACTAAAAGCTTGACGCTTATTATTTGAATTTGGAATAAAAAAAAGAAGTATTTAAAAGTAAATACATGAAAGTTATAGAAAGGAAATAATATATTAGTAATATCATTTAAAATAAATTTAAATAAAAAGCTCCACGAAATCCCTTTAGTTATTTCTTCTGAAAAATGTATTGAAAACCGACAAGAGGGCTCTTGGAAACCCCTGTGCGTGGGACAGATCTTTACTCGGATCGGTGACTCCCTGCGAGACGCTTCCTGGGAGCAGATTGACTACCACGCACCCTTTAAGTTTCTATTGACCATGTCCTGTCAGTTTTCTTATTTAATAGTAAATACATGCAATTTATAGAAAGGAAAGAATATGTCAGTAATAACATTTAAAATAAGTTCAAATAAAAATTCCAGTCCCACCCAATCCCTCTATATATTTCTTCTGAAAAATGTATTGAAAACCGACAAGAGGGCTCTTGGAAACCGCTGTGCGTGGGACAGATCTTTACGCGGATCCGTGACTCCCTGCGAGTCGCTTCCTGGGAGCAGATTGTCTACCATGCATCCTTTAAGTTTCTATTGACCATGTCCTGTCAGTTTTCTTTTGTAAACTAAAAGCTTGACTCTTATTATGTGAATTTCGAATAAAAAAAACAAGTATTTAAAAGTAAATACATGAAAGTTATAGAAAGGAAATAATATATTAGTAATATCATTTAAAATAAATTTAAATAAAAATCTCCACGAAATCCCTTTAGTTATTTCTTCTGAAAAATGTATTGAAAACCGACAAGAGGGCTCTTGGAAACTGCTGTGCGTGGGACAGATCTTTACGCGGATCGGTGACTCCCTGCGAGACGCTTCCTGGGAGCAGATTGTCTACCACGCACCCTTTAAGTTTCTATTGACCATGTCCTGTCAGTTTTCTTTTGTAAACTAAAAGCTTGACGCTTATTATGTGAATTTGGAATAAAAAAAACAAAGTATTTAATAGTAAATACATGAAATTTATAGAAAGGAAAAAATATGTTAGTAATAACATTTGAAATAAGTTCAAATAAAAATTCCAGTCCCACCCAATCCCTCTAGTTATTTCTTCTGAAAAATGTATTGAAAACCGACAAGAGGGCTCTTGAAAACCGCTGTGCGTGGGACATATCTTTACGCGATCGGTGACTCCCTGCGAGACGCTTCCTGGGAGCAGATTGTCTACCACGCACCCTTTAAGTTTCTATTGACCATGTCTTGTCAGTTTTCATTTGTAAACTAAAAGCTTGACGCTTATTATGTGAATTTGGAATAAAAAGTCAAAGTATTTAAAAGTAAATACCTTAAATTTATAGAAAGGAAAAAATATGTTAGTAATAAAATTTAAAATAAATTCAAATAAAAATCTCCACGAAATACCTTTAGTTATTTCTTCTGAAAAATGTATTGAAAACCGTCAAGAGGGCTCTTGGAAACCGCTGTGCGTGGGACAGATCTTTACTCGGATCGGTGACTCCCTGCGAGACGCTTCCTGGGAACAGATTGTCTACCACGCACCCTTTAAGTTTCTATTGACCATGTCCTGTCAGTTTTCTTTTGTAAACTAAAAGCTTGACGCTTATTATGTGAATTTGGAATAAAAAATCAAAGTATTTAAAAGTAAATACATGAAATTTATAGAATGGAAAAAATATGTTAGTAAAAACATTTAAAATAAATTCAAATAATAATTCCAGTCCCACCCAATCCCTCTAGGTATTTCTTCTGAAAAATGTATTGAAAACCGACAAGAGGGCTCTTGGAAACCGCTGTGCGTGGGACAGATCTTTACGCGGATCGGTGACTCCCTGCGAGACGCTTCCTGGGAGCAGATTGTCTACCACGCACCCTTTAAGTTTCTATTGACCATGTCCTGTCAGTTTTCTTTTGTAAACTAAAAGCTTGACGCTTATTATGTGAATTTGGAATAAAAAATCAAAGTATTTAAAAGTAAATACATGAAATTTATAGAAAGGAAAAAATATGTTAGTAAAAACATTTAAAATAAATTCAAATAATAATTCCAGTCCCATCCAATCCCTCTAGTTATTTCTTCTGAAAAATGTATTGAAAACCGACAAGAGGGCTCTTGGAAACCGCTGTGCGTGGGACAGATCTTTACGCGATCGGTGACTCCCTGCGAGACGCTTCCTGGGAACAGATTGTCTACCACGCACCCTTTAAGTTTCTATTGACCATGTCCTGTCAGTTTTCTTATTTAATAGTAAATACATGAAATTTATAGAAAGGAAAGAATATGTCAGTAATAACATTTAAAATAAGTTCAAATAAAAATTCCAGTCCCACCCAATCCCTCTATTTATTTCTTCTGAAAAATGTATTGAAAACCGACAAGAGGGCTCTTGGAAACCGCTGTGCGTGGGACAGATCTTTACGCGGATCGGTGACTCCCTGCGAGACGCTTCCTGGGAGCAGATTGTCTACCACGC
Organism: Maratus speculifer; assembly: GCA_964019185.1. Lineage (NCBI taxonomy): Eukaryota > Metazoa > Arthropoda > Arachnida > Araneae > Salticidae > Maratus > Maratus speculifer. The sequence continues at coordinate 304,665,764 of OZ025295.1, read as the reverse complement.
ACCCTTTAAGTTTCTATTGACCATGTCCTGTCAATTTTCATTTGTAAACTAAAAGCTTGACGCTTATTGTGTGAATTTGGAATAAAAAGTCAATTTAAAAGTAAATACATTAAATTTATAGAAAGGAAAAAATATGTTAGTAATAAAATTTAAAATAAATTCAAATAAAAATCTCCACGAAATACCTTAATTATTTCTTCTGAAAAATGTATTGAAAACCGACAAGAGGGCTCTTGGAAACCGCTGTGCGTGGGACAGATCTTTACGCGGATCCGTGACTCCCTGCGAGTCGCTTCCTGGGAGCAGATTGTCTACCACGCACCCTTTAAGTTTCTATTGACCATGTCCTGTCAGTTTTCTTTTGTAAACTAAAAGCTTGACGCTTATTATGTGAATTTGGAATAAAAAAAACAAGTATTTAAAAGTAAATACATGAAAGTTATAGAAAGGAAATAATATATTAGTAATATCATTTAAAATGAATTTAAATAAAAATCTCCACGAAATCCCTTTAGTTATTTCTTCTGAAAAATGTATTGAAAACCGACAAGAGGGCTCTTGGAAACCGCTGTGCGTGGGACAGATCTTTACTCGGATCGGTGACTCCCTAAAAGACGCTTCCTGGGAGCAGATTGTCTACCACGCACCCTTTAAGTTTCTATTGACCATGTCCTGTCAGTTTTCTTTTGTAAACTAAAAGCTTGACGCTTATTATGTGAATTTGGAATAAAAAAAACAAAGTATTTAATAGTAAATACATGAAACTTATAGAAAGGAAAAAATATGTTAGTAATAACATTTAAAATAAGTTCAAATAAAAATTCCAGTCCCACCCAATCCCTCTAGTTATTTCTTCTGAAAAATGTATTGAAAACCGACAAGAGGGCTCTTGGAAACCGCTGTGCGTGGGACATATCTTTACGCGATCGGTGACTCCCTGCGAGACGCTTCCTGGGAGCAGATTGTCTACCACGCACCCTTTAAGTCTCTATTGACCATGTCTTGTCAGTTTTCATTTGTAAACTAAAAGCTTGACGCTTATTATGTGAATTTGGAATAAAAAGTCAAAGTATTTAAAAGTAAATACATTAAATTTATAGAAAGGAAAAAATATGTTAGTATTAAAATTTAAAATAAATTCAAATAAAAATCTCCACAAAATACCTTTAGTTATTTCTTCTGAAAAATGTATTGAAAACCGTCAAGAGGGCTCTTGGAAACCGCTGTGCGTGGGACAGATCTTTACTCGGATCGGTGACTCCCTAAAAGACGCTTCCTGGGAGCAGATTGTCTACCACGCACCCTTTAAGTTTCTATTGACCATGTTCTGTCAGTTTTCTTTTGTAAACTAAAAGCTTGACGCTTAATATGTGAATTTGGAATAAAAAAAACAAAGTATTTAATAGTAAATACATGAAATTTATAGAAAGGAAAAAATATGTTAGTAATAACATTTAAAATAAGTTCAAATAAAAATTCCAGTCCCACCCAATCCCTCTAGTTATTTCTTCTGAAAAATGTATTGAAAACCGAAAAGAGGGCTCTTGGAAACCGCTGTGCGTGGGACATATCTTTACGCGATCGGTGACTCCCTGCGAGACGCTTCCTGGGAGCAGATTGTCTACCACGCACCCTTTAAGTCTCTATTGACCATGTCTTGTCAGTTTTCAATTGTAAACTAAAAGCTTGACGCTTATTATGTGAATTTGGAATAAAAAGTCAAAGTATTTAAAAGTAAATACATTAAATTTATAGAAAGGAAAAAATATGTTAGTAATAAAATTTAAAATAAATTCAAATAAAAATCTCCACAAAATACCTTTAGTTATTTCTTCTGAAAAATGTATTGAAAACCGTCAAGAGGGCTCTTGGAAACCGCTGTGCGTGGGACAGATCTTTACTCGGATCGGTAACTCCCTAAAAGACGCTTCCTGGGAGCAGATTGTCTACCACGCACCCTTTAAGTTTCTATTGACCATGTTCTGTCAGTTTTCTTTTGTAAACTAAAAGCTTGACGCTTAATATGTGAATTTGGAATAAAAAATCAAAGTATTTAAAAGTAAATACATGAAGTTTATAGAAAAAAAATATGTTAGTAAAAACATTTAAAATAAATTCAAATAAAAATTCCAGTCCCACCCAATCCCTCTAGTTATTTCTTCTGAAAAATGTATTGAAAACGACAAGAGGGCTCTTGGAAACCGCTGTACGTGGGACAGATCTTTACGCGATCGGTGACTCCCTGCGAGACGCTTCCTGGGAGCAGATTGTCTACCACGCACCCTTTAAGTCTCTATTGACCATGTCTTGTCAGTTTTCATTTGTAAACTAAAAGCTTGACGCTTATTATGTGAATTTGGAATAAAAAGTCAAAGTATTTAAAAGTAAATACATTAAATTTATAGAAAGGAAAAAATATGTTAGTAATAAAATTTAAAATAAATTCAAATAAAAATCTCCACAAAATACCTTTAGTTATTTCTTCTGAAAAATGTATTGAAAACCGTCAAGAGGGCTCTTGGAAACCGCTGTGCGTGGGACAGATCTTTACTCGGATCGGTGACTCCCTAAAAGACGCTTCCTGGGAGCAGATTGTCTACCACGCACCCTTTAAGTTTCTATTGACCATGTTCTGTCAGTTTTCTTTTGTAAACTAAAAGCTTGACGCTTAATATGTGAATTTGGAATAAAAAATCAAAGTATTTAAAAGTAAATACATGAAGTTTATAGAAAAAAATATGTTAGTAAAAACATTTAAAATAAATTCAAATAAAAATTCCAGTCCCACCCAATCCCTCTAGTTATTTCTTCTGAAAAATGTATTGAAAACCGACAAGAGGGCTCTTGGAAACCGCTGTGCGTGGGACAGATCTTTACGCGATCGGTGACTCCCTGCGAGACGCTTCCTGGGAGCAGATCGTCTACCACGCACCCTTAGGGTTTCTATTGACCATGTCCTGTCAGTTTTCTTTTGTAAACTAAAAGCTTGACGCTTATTATGTGAATTTGGAATAAAAAATCAAAGTATTTAAAAGTAAATACATTAAATTTATAGAAAGGAAAAAATATGTTAGTAATAACATTTAAAATGAATTCAAATAAAAATCTCCATAAAATCCCTTTAGTTATTTCTTATGAAGAATGTATTGAAAACCGACAAGAGGCCTCTTGGAAACCGCTGTGCGTGGGACAGATCTTTACGCGGATCGGTGACTCCCTGCGAGACGCTTCCTGGGAGCAGATTGTCTACCACGCACCCTTTAAGTTTTTATTGACCATGTCCTGTCAGTTTTCTTTTGTAAACTAAAAGCTTGACGCTTATTATGTGAATTTGGAATAAAAAATCAAAGTATTTAAAAGTAAATACATGAAATTTATAGAATGGAAAAAATATGTTAGTAAAAACATTTAAAATAAATTCAAATAATAATTCCAGTCCCACCCAATCCCTCTAGTTATTTCTTCTGAAAAATGTATTGAAAACGGACAAGAGGGCTCTTGGAAACCGCTGTGCGTGGGACAGATCTTTACGCGGATCGGTGACTCCCTGCGAGACGCTTCCTGGGAGCAGATTGTCTACCACGCACCCTTTAAGTTTCTATTGACCATGTCCTGTCAGTTTTCTTTTGTAAACTAAAAGCTTGACGCTTATTATGTGAATTTGGAATAAAAAATCAAAGTATTTAAAAGTAAATACATGAAATTTATAGAAATGAAAAAATATGTTAGTAAAAACATTTAAAATAAATTCAAATAATAATTCCAGTCCCACCCAACCCCTCTAGTTATTTCTTCTGAAAAATGTATTGAAAACCGACAAGAGGGCTCTTGGAAACCGCTGTGCGTGGGACAGATCTTTACGCGATCGGTGACTCCCTGCGAGACGCTTCCTGGGAGCAGATTGTCTACCACGCACCCTTTAAGTTTCTATTGACCATGTCCTGTCAGTTTTCTTTTGTAAACTAAAAGCTTGACGCTTATTATGTGAATTTGGAATAAAAAATCAAAGTATTTAAAAGTAAATACATGACATTTATAGAAAAAAGAATATGTTAGTAAAAACATTTAAAATAAATTCAAATAAAAATTCCAGTCCCACCCAATCCCTCTAGTTATTTCTTCTGAAAAATGTATTGAAAACCGACAAGAGGGCTCTTGGAAACCGCTGATTAAATTTAAATAAAAAGCTCCACGAAATCCCTTTAGTTATTTCTTCTGAAAAATGTATTGAAAACCGACAAGAGGGCTCTTGGAAACCCCTGTGCGTGGGACAGATCTTTACTCGGATCGGTGACTCCCTGCGAGAATCTTCCTGGGAGCAGATTGTCTACCACGCACCCTTTAAGTTTCTATTGACCATGTCCTGTCAGTTTTCTTATTTAATAGTAAATACATGAAATTTATAGAAAGGAAAGAATATGTCAGTAATAACATTTAAAATAAGTTCAAATAAAAATTCCAGTCCCACCCAATCCCTCTATATATTTCTTCTGAAAAATGTATTGAAAACCGACAAGAGGGCTCTTGGAAACCGCTGTGCGTGGGACAGATCTTTACGCGGATCGGTGACTCCCTGCGAGACGCTTCCTTGGAGCAGATTGTCTACCACGCACCCTTTAAGTTTCTATTGACCATGTCCTGTCAATTTTCATTTGTAAACTAAAAGCTTGACGCTTATTATGTGAATTTGGAATAAAAAGTCAAAGTATTTAAAAATAAATACATTAAATTTATAGAAAGGAAAAAATATGTTAGTAATAACATTTAAAATAAATTCAAATAAATATCTCCACGAAATACCTTTAGTTATTTCTTCTGAAAAATGTATTGAAAACCGACAAGAGGGCTCTTGGAAACCGCTGTGCGTGGGACAGATCTTTACGCGGATCCGTGACTCCCTGCGAGTCGCTTCCTGGGAGCAGATTGTCTACCACGCATCCTTTATGTTTCTATTGACCATGTCCTGTCAGTTTTCTTTTGTAAACTAAAAGCTTGACGCTTATTATGTGAATTTCGAATAAAAAAAACAAGTATTTAAAAGTAAATACATGAAAGTTATAGAAAGGAAATAATATATTAGCAATATCATTTAAAATAAATTTAAATAAAAATCTCCACGAAATCCCTTTAGTTATTTCTTCTGAAAAATGTATTGAAAACCGACAAGAGGGCTCTTGGAAACCGCTGTGCGTGGGACAGATCTTTACGCGGATCGGTGACTCCCTGCGAGACGCTTCCTGGGAGCAGATTGTCTACCACGCACCCTTTAAGTTTCTATTGACCATGTCCTGCCAGTTTTCTTTTGTAAACTAAAAGCTTGACGCTTATTATGTGAATTTGGAATAAAAAAAACAAAGTATTTAATAGTAAATACATGAAATTTATAGAAAGGAAAAAATATGCTAGTAATAACATTTAAAATAAGTTCAAATAAAAATTCCAGTCCCACCCAATCCATCTAGTTATTTCTTCTGAAAAATGTATTGAAAACCGACAAGAGGGCTCTTGGAAACCGCTGTGCGTGGGACATATCTTTACGCGATCGGTGACTCCCTGCGAGACGCTTCCTGGGAGCAGATTGTCTACCACGCACCCTTTAAGTTTCTATTGACCATGTCTTGTCAGTTTTCATTTGTAAACTAAAAGCTTGACGCTTATTATGTGAATTTGGAATAAAAAGTCAAAGTATTTAAAAGTAAATACATTAAATTTATAGAAAGGAAAAATTATGTTAGTAATAAAATTTAAAATAAATTCAAATAAAAATCTCCACGAAATACCTTTAGTTATTTCTTCTGAAAAATGTATTGAAAACCGTCAAGAGGGCTCTTGGAAACCGCTGTGCGTGGGACAGATCTTTACTCGGATCGGTGACTCCCTGCGAGACGATTCCTGGGAGCAGATTGTCTACCACGCACCCTTTAAGTTTCTATTGACCATGTCCTGTCAGTTTTCTTTTGTAAACTAGAAGCTTGACGCTTATTATGTGAATTTGGAATAAAAAATCAAAGTATTTAAAAGTAAATACATGAAATTTATAGAATGGAAAAAATATGTTAGTAAAAACATTTAAAATAAATTCAAATAATAATTCCAGTCCCACCCAATCCCTCTAGTTATTTCTTCTGAAAAATGTATTGAAAACCGACAAGAGGGCTCTTGGAAACCGCTGTGCGTGGGACAGATCTTTACGCGGATCGGTGACTCCCTGCGAGACGCTTCCTGGGAGCAGATTGTCTACCACGCACCCTTTAAGTTTCTATTGACCATGTCCTGTCAGTTTTCTTTTGTAAACTAAAAGCTTGACGCTTATTATGTGAATTTGGAATAAAAAATCAAAGTATTTAAAAGTAAATACATGAAATTTACAGAAAGGAAAAAATATGTTAGTAAAAACATTTAAAATAAATTCAAATAATAATTCCAGTCCCACCCAATCCCTCTAGTTATTTCTTCTGAAAAATGTATTTAAAACCGTCAAGAGGGCTCTTGGAAACCGCTGTGCGTGGGACAGATCTTTACGCGATCGGTGACTCCCTGCGAGACGCTTCCTGGGAACAGATTGTCTACCACGCACCCTTTAAGTTTCTATTGACCATGTCCTGTCAGTTTTCTTTTGTAAACTAAAAGCTTGACGCTTATTATGTGAATTTGGAATAAAAAATCAAAGTATTTAAAAGTAAATACATGAAATTTATAGAAAAAAGAATATGTTAGTAAAAACATTTAAAATAAATTCAAATAAAAACTCCAGTCCCACCCTATCCCTCTAGTTATTTCTTCTGAAAAATGTATTGAAAACCGACAAGAGGGCTCTTGGAAACCGCTGTGCGTGGGACAGATCTTTACGCGATCGGTGACTCCCTGCGAGACGCTTCCTGGGAGCAGAGCGTCTACCACGCAACCTTTAAGTTTCTATTGACCATGTCTTGTCAGTTTTCATTTGTAAACTAAAAGCTTGACGCTTATTATGTGAATTTGGAATAAAAAGTCAAAGTATTTAAAAGTAAATACATTAAATTTCTAGAAAGGAAAAAATATGTTAGTAAAAACATTTAAAATAAATTCAAATAAAAATTCCAGTCCCACCTAATCTCTCTAGTTATTTCTTCTAAAAAAAGGATTGAAAACCGACAAGAGGTCTCTTGGAAACCGCTGTGCGTGGGACATATCTTTACGCGATCGGTGACTCCCTGCGAGACGCTTCCTGGGAGCAGATTGTCTACCACGCACCCTTTAAGTTTCTATTGACCATGTCTTGTCAGTTTTCATTTGTAAACTAAACGCTTGACGCTTATTATGTGAATTTGGAATAAAAAGTCAAAGTATTTAAAAGTAAATACATTAAATTTATAGAAACGAAAAAATATGTTAGTAATAAAATTTAAAATAAATTCAAATAAAAATCTCCACGAAATACCTTTAGTTATTTCTTCTGAAAAATGTATTGAAAACCGACAAGAGGGCTCTTGGAAACCGCTGTGCGTGGGACAGATCTTTACGCGGATCGGTGACTCCCTGCGAGACGCTTCCTGGGAGCAGATTGTCTACCAGGCATCCTTTAAGTTTCTATTGACCATGTCCTGTCAGTTTTCTTTTGTAAACTAAAAGCTTGACGCTTATTATGTGAATTTCGAATAAAAAAAACAAGTATTTAAAAGTAAATACATGAAAGTTATAGAAAGGAAATAATATATTAGTAATATCATTTAAAATAAATTTAAATAAAAATCTCCACGAAATCCCTTTAGTTATTTCTTCTGAAAAATGTATTGAAAACCGACAAGAGGGCTCTTGGAAACCGCTGTGCGTGGGACAGATCTTTACGCGGATCGGTGACTCCCTGCGAGACGCTTCCTGGGAGCAGATTGTCTACCACGCACCCTTTAAGTTTCTATTGACCATGTCCTGCCAGTTTTCTTTTGTAAACTAAAAGCTTGACGCTTATTATGTGAATTTGGAATAAAAAAAACAAAGTATTTAATAGTAAATACATGAAATTTATAGAAAGGAAAAAATATGTTAGAAATAACATTTAAAATAAGTTCAAATAAAAATTCCAGTCCCACCCAATCCATCTAGTTATTTCTTCTGAAAAATGTATTGAAAACCGACAAGAGGGCTCTTGGAAACCGCTGTGCGTGGGACATATCTTTACGCGATCGGTGACTCCCTGCGAGACGCTTCCTGGGAGCAGATTGTCTACCACGCACCCTTTAAGTTTCTATTGACCATGTCTTGTCAGTTTTCATTTGTAAACTAAAAGCTTGACGCTTATTATGTGAATTTGGAATAAAAAGTCAAAGTATTTAAAAGTAAATACATTAAATTTATAGAAAGGAAAAAATATGTTAGTAATAAAATTTAAAATAAATTCAAATAAAAATCTCCACGAAATACCTTTAGTTATTTCTTCTGAAAAATGTATTGAAAACCGTCAAGAGGGCTCTTGGAAACCGCTGTGCGTGGGACAGATCTTTACTCGGATCGGTGACTCCCTGCGAGACGATTCCTGGGAGCAGATTGTCTACCACGCACCCTTTAAGTTTCTATTTACCATGTCCTGTCAGTTTTCTTTTGTAAACTAAAAGCTTGACGCTTATTATGTGAATTTGGAATAAAAAATCAAAGTATTTAAAAGTAAATACATGAAATTTATAGAATGGAAAAAATATGTTAGTAAAAACATTTAAAATAAATTCAAATAATAATTCCAGTCTCACCCAATCCCTCTAGTTATTTCTTCTGAAAAATGTATTGAAAACCGACAAGAGGGCTCTTGGAAACCGCTGTGCGTGGGACAGATCTTTACGCGGATCGGTGACTCCCTGCGAGACGCTTCCTGGGAGCAGATTGTCTACCACGCACATTTTAAGTTTCTATTGACCATGTCCTGTCAGTTTTCTTTTGTAAACTAAAAGCTTGACGCTTATTATGTGAATTTGGAATAAAAAATCAAAGTATTTAAAAGTAAATACATGAAATTTATAGAAAGGAAAAAATATGTTAGTAAAAACATTTAAAATAAATTCAAATAATAATTCCAGTCCCACCCAATCCCTCTAGTTATTTCTTCTGAAAAATGTATTTAAAACCGTCAAGAGGGCTCTTGGAAACCGCTGTGCGTGGGACAGATCTTTACGCGATCGGTGACTCCCTGCGAGACGCTTCCTGGGAACAGATTGTCTACCACGCACCCTTTAAGTTTCTATTGACCATGTCCTGTCAGTTTTCTTTTGTAAACTAAAAGCTTGACGCTTATTATGTGAATTTGGAATAAAAAATCAAAGTATTTAAAAGTAAATACATGAAATTTATAGAAAAAAGAATATGTTAGTAAAAACATTTAAAATAAATTCAAATAAAAACTCCAGTGCCACCCTATCCCTCTAGTTATTTCTTCTGAAAAATGTATTGAAAACCGACAAGAGGGCTCTTGGAAACCGCTGTGCGTGGGACAGATCTTTACGCGATCGGTGACTCCCTGCGAGACGCTTCCTGGGAGCAGAGCGTCTACCACGCAACCTTTAAGTTTCTATTGACCATGTCTTGTCAGTTTTCATTTGTAAACTAAAAGCTTGACGCTTATTATGTGAATTTGGAATAAAAAGTCAAAGTATTTAAAAGTAAATACATTAAATTTCTAGAAAGGAAAAAATATGTTAATAAAACATTTAAAATAAATTCAAATAAAAATTCCAGTCCCACCTAATCTCTCTAGTTATTTCTTCTGAAAAAAGGATTGAAAACCGACAAGAGGTCTCTTGGAAACCGCTGTGCGTGGGACATATCTTTACGCGATCGGTGACTCCCTGCGAGACGCTTCCTGGGAGCAGATTGTCTACCACGCACCCTTTAAGTTTCTATTGACCATGTCTTGTCAGTTTTCATTTGTAAACTAAAAGCTTGACGCTTATTATGTGAATTTGGAATAAAAAGTCAAAGTATTTAAAAGTAAATACATTAAATTTATAGAAACGAAAAAATATGTTAGTAATAAAATTTAAAATAAATTCAAATAAAAATCTCCACGAAATACCTTTAGTTATTTCTTCTGAAAAATGTATTGAAAACCGTCAAGAGGGCTCTTGGAAACCGCTGTGCGTGGGACAGATCTTTACTCGGATCGGTGACTCCCTGCGAGACGCTTCCTGGGAGCAGATTGTCTACCACGCACCCTTTAAGTTTCTATTGACCATGTCCTGTCAGTTTTCTTTTGTAAACTAAAAGCTTGACGCTTATTATGTGAATTTGGAATAAAAAATCAAAGTATTTAAAAGTAAATACATGAAATTTATAGAATGGAAAAAATATGTTAGTAAAAACATTTAAAATAAATTCAAATAATAATTACAGTCCCACCCAATCCCTCTAGTTATTTCTTCTGAAAAATGTATTGAAAACCGACAAGAGGGCTCTTGGAAACCGCTGTGCGTGGGACAGATCTTTACGCGGATCGGTGACTCCCTGCGAGACGCTTCCTGGGAGCAGATTGTCTACCAAGCACCCTTTAAGTTTCTATTGACCATGTCCTGTCAGTTTTCTTTTGTAAACTAAAAGCTTGACGCTTATTATGTGAATTTGGAATAAAAAATCAAAGTATTTAAAAGTAAATACATGAAATTTATAGAAAGGAAAAAATATGTTAGTAAAAACATTTAAAATAAATTCAAATAATAATTCCAGTCCCACCCAATCCCTCTAGTTATTTCTTCTGAAAAATGTATTGAAAACCGACAAGAGGGCTCTTGGAAACCGCTGTGCGTGGGACAGATCTTTACGCGATCGGTGACTCCCTGCGAGACGCTTCCTGGGAACAGATTGTCTACCACGCACCCTTTAAGTTTCTATTGACCATGTCCTGTCAGTTTTCTTTTGTAAACTAAAAGCTTGACGCTTATTATGTGAATTTGGAATAAAAAATCAAAGTATTTAAAAGTAAATACATGAAATTTATAGAAAAAAGAATATGTTAGTAAAAACATTTAAAATAAATTCAAATAAAAACTCCAGTCCCACCCTATCCCTCTAGTTATTTCTTCTGAAAAATGTATTGAAAACCGACAAGAGGGCTCTTGGAAACCGCTGTGCGTGGGACAGATCTTTACGCGATCGGTGACTCCCTGCGAGACGCTTCCTGGGAGCAGAGCGTCTACCACGCAAACTTTAAGTTTCTATTGACCATGTCTTGTCAGTTTTCATTTGTAAACTAAAAGCTTGACGCTTATTATGTGAATTTGGAATAAAAAGTCAAAGTATTTAAAAGTAAATACATTAAATTTCTAGAAAGGAAAAAATATGTTAGTAAAAACATTTAAAATAAATTCAAATAAAAATTCCAGTCCCACCTAATCTCTCTAGTTATTTCTTCTGAAAAAAGGATTGAAAACCGACAAGAGGTCTCTTGGAAACCGCTGTGCGTGGGACATATCTTTACGCGGATCGGTGACTCCCTGCGAGACGCCTCCTGGGAGCAGATTGTCTACCAAGCACCCTTTAAGTTTCTATTGACCATGTCCTGTCAGTTTTCTTTTGTAAACTAAAAGCTTGATGCTTATTATGTGAATTTGGAATAAAAAATCAAAGTATTTAAAAGTAAATACATGAAATTTATAGAAAGGAAAAAATATGTTAGTAAAAACATTTAAAATAAATTCAAATAATAATTCCAGTCCCACCCAATCCCTCTAGTTATTTCTTCTGAAAAATGTATTGAAAACCGACAAGAGGGCTCTTGGAAACCGCTGTGCGTGAGACAGATCTTTACGCGATCGGTGACTCCCTGCGAGACGCTTCCTGGGAACAGATTGTCTACCACGCACCCTTTAAGTTTCTATTGACCATGACCTGTCAGTTTTCTTTTGTAAACTAAAAGCTTGACGCTTATTATGTGAATTTGGAATAAAAAATCAAAGTATTTAAAAGTAAATACATGAAATTTATAGAAAAAAGAATATGTTAGTAAAAACATTTAAAATAAATTCAAATAAAAACTCCAGTCCCACCCAATCCCTCTAGTTATTTCTTCTGAAAAATGTATTGAAAACCGACAAGAGGGCTCTTGGAAACCGCTGTGCGTGGGACAGATCTTTACGCGATTGGTGACTCCCTGCGAGACGCTTCCTGGGAGCAGAGCGTCTACCACGCAACCTTTAAGTTTCTATTGACCATGTCCTGTCAGTTTTCATTTGTAAACTAAAAGCTTGACGCTTATTATGTGAATTTGGAATAAAAAGTTAAAGTATTCAAAAGTAAATACATTAAATTTATAGAAAGGAAAAAATATGTTAGTAATAACATTTAAAATAAATTCAAATAAAAATCTCCACGAAATACCTTTAGTTATTTCTTCTGAAAAATGTATTGAAAACCGACAAGAGGGCTCTTGGAAACCGCTGTGCGTGGGACAGATCTTTACGCGGATCCGTGACTCCCTGCGAGTCGCTTCCTGGGAGCAGATTGTCTACCACGCACCCTTTAAGTTTCTATTGACCATGTCCTGTCAGTTTTCTTTTGTAAACTAAAAGCTTGACGCTTATTATGTGAATTTGGAATAAAAAAAACAAGTATTTAAAAGTAAATACATGAAAGTTATAGAAAGGAAATAATATATTAGTAATATCATTTAAAATAAATTTAAATAAAAATCTCCACGAAATCCCTTTAGTTATTTCTTCTGAAAAATGTATTGAAAACCGACAAGAATGCTCTTGGAAACCGCTGTGCGTGGGACAGATCTTTACGCGGATCGGTGACTCCCTGCGAGACGCTTCCTGGGAGCAGATTGTCTACCACGCACCCTTTAAGTTTCTATTGACCATGTCCTGTCAGTTTTCTTTTGTAAACTAAAAGCTTGACGCTTATTATGTGAATATGGAATAAAAAAAACAAAGTATTTAATAGTAAATACATGAAATTTATAGAAAGGAAAAAATATGTTAGTAATAACATTTAAAATAAGTTCAAATAAAAATTCCAGTCCCACCCAATCCCTCTAGTTATTTCTTCTTAAAAATGTATTGAAAACCGACAAGAGGGCTCTTGGAAACCGCTGTGCGTGGGACAGATCTTTACGCGGATCGGTGACTCCCTGCGAGACGCTTCCTGGGAGCAGATTGTCTACCACGCACGCTTTAAGTTTCTAATGACCATGTCCTGTCAGTTTTCTTTTGTAAACTAAAAGCTTGACGCTTATTATGTGAATTTGGAATAAAAAGTTAAAGTATTCAAAAGTAAATACATTAAATTTATAGAAAGGAAAAAATATGTTAGTAATAACATTTAAAATAAATTCAAATAAAAATCTCCACGAAATACCTTTAGTTATTTCTTCTGAAAAATGTATTGAAAACCTACAAGAGGGCTCTTCGAAACCGCTGTGCGTGGGACAGATCTTTACGCGGATCCGTGACTCCCTGCGAGTCGCTTTCTGGGAGCAGATTGTCTACCACGCACCCTTTAAGTTTCTATTGACCATGTCCTGTCAGTTTTCTTTTGTAAACTAAAAGCTTGACGCTTATTACGTGAATATGGAATAAAAAAAACAAAGTATTTAATAGTAAATACATGAAATTTATAGAAAGGAAAAAATATGTTAGAATTAACATTTAAAATAAGTTCAAATAAAAATTCCAGTCCCACCCAATCCCTCTAGTTATTTCTTCTTAAAAATGTATTGAAAACCGACAAGAGGGCTCTTGGAAACCGCTGTGCGTGGGACAGATCTTTACGCGGATCGGTGACTCCCTGCGAGACGCTTCCTGGGAACAGATTGTCTACCACGCACCGTTTAAGTTTCTATTGACCATGTCCTGTCAGTTTTCTTTTGTAAACTAAAAGCTTGACGCTTATTATGTGAATTTGGAATAAAAAAAACAAAGTATTTAATAGTAAATACATGAAATTTATAGAAAGGAAAAAATATGTTAGTAATAAAATTTAAAATAAATTCAAATAAAAATTCCAGTCCCACCCAATCCCTCTACTTATTTCTTCTGAAAAATGTATTGAAAACTGACAAGAGGGCTCTTGGAAACCGCTGTGCGTGGGACAGATCTTTACGCGATCGGTGACTCCCTGCGAGACGCTTCCTGGGAGCAGAGCGTCTACCACGCACCCTTTAAGTTTCTATTGACCATGTCCTGTCAGTTTTCATTTGTAAACTAAAAGCTTGACGCTTATTATGTGAATTTGGAATAAAAATTCAAAGTATTCAAAAGTAAATACATTAAATTTATAGAAAGGAAAAAATATGTTAGTAATAACATTTAAAATAAATTCAAATAAAAATCTCCACGAAATACCTTTAGTTATTTCTTCTGAAAAATGTATTGAAAACCGACAAGAGGGCTCTTGGAAACCGCTGTGCGTGGGACAGATCTTTACTCGGATCGGTGACTCCCTGCGAGACGCTTCCTGGGAGCAGATTGTCTACCACGCACCCTTTAAGTTTCTATTGACCATGTTCTGTCAGTTTTCTTTTGTAAACTAAAAGCTTGACGCTTATTATGTGAATTTGGAATAAAAAATCAAAGTATTTAAAAGTAAATACATGAAATTTATAGAAAGGAAAAAATATGTTAGTAAAAACATTTAAAATAAATTCAAATAATAATTCCAGTCCCACCCAATCCCTCTACTTATTTCTTCTGAAAAATGTATTGAAAACTGACAAGAGGGCTCTTGGAAACCGCTGTGCGTGGGACAGATCTTTACGCGATCGGTGACTCCCTGCGAGACGCTTCCTGGGAGCAGAGCGTCTACCACGCACCCTTTAAGTTTCTATTGACCATGTCCTGTCAGTTTTCATTTGTAAACTAAAAGCTTGACGCTTATTATGTGAATTTGGAATAAAAATTCAAAGTATTCAAAAGTAAATACATTAAATTTATAGAAAGGAAAAAATATGTTAGTAATAACATTTAAAATAAATTCAAATAAAAATCTCCACGAAATACCTTTAGTTATTTCTTCTGAAAAATGTATTGAAAACCGACAAGAGGGCTCTTGGAAACCGCTGTGCGTGGGACAGATCTTTACGCGGATCGGTGACTCCCTGCGAGACGCTTCCTGGGAGCAGATTGTCTACCACGCACCCTTTAAGTTTCTATTGACCATGTCCTGTCAGTTTTCTTTTGTAAACTAAAAGCTTGACGCTTATTATGTGAATTTGGAATAAAAAAAACAAAGTATTTAATAGTAAATACATGAAATTTATAGAAAGGAAAAAATATGTTAGTAATAAAATTTAAAATAAATTCAAATAAAAATCTCCACGAAATACCTTTAGTTATTTCTTCTGAAAAATGTATTGAAAACCGTCAAGAGGGCTCTTGGAAACCGCTGTGCGTGGGACAGATCTTTACTCGGATCGGTGACTTCCTGCGAGATGCTTCCTGGGAGCAGATTGTCTACCACGCACCCTTTAAGTTTCTATTGACCATGTTCTGTCAGTTTTCTTTTGTAAACTAAAAGCTTGACGCTTATTATGTGAATTTGGAATAAAAAATCAAAGTATTTAAAAGTAAATACATGAAATTTATAGAATGGAAAAAATATGTTAGTAAAAACATTTAAAATAAATTCAAATAATAATTCCAGTCCCACCCAATCCCTCTAGTTATTTCTTCTGAAAAATGTATTGAAAACCGACAAGAGGGCTCTTGGAAACCGCTGTGCGTGGGACAGATCTTTACGCGATCGGTGACTCCCTGCGAGACGCTTCCTGGGAGCAGAGCGTCTACCACGCACCCTTTAAGTTTCTATTGACCATGTCCTGTCAGTTTTCATTTGTAAACTAAAAGCTTGACGCTTATTATGTGAATTTGGAATAAAAATTCAAAGTATTCAAAAGTAAATACATTAAATTTATAGAAAGGAAAAAATATGTTAGTAATAACATTTAAAATAAATTCAAATAAAAATCTCCACGAAATACCTTTAGTTATTTCTTCTGAAAAATGTATTGAAAACCGACAAGAGGGCTCTTGGAAACCGCTGTGCGTGGGACAGATCTTTACGCGGATCGGTGACTCCCTGCGAGACGCTTCCTGGGAGCAGATTGTCTACCACGCACCCTTTAAGTTTCTATTGACCATGTCCTGTCAGTTTTCTTTTGTAAACTAAAAGCTTGACGCTTATTATGTGAATTTGGAATAAAAAAAACAAAGTATTTAATAGTAAATACATGAAATTTATAGAAAGGAAAAAATATGTTAGTAATAAAATTTAAAATAAATTCAAGTAAAAATCTCCACGAAATACCTTTAGTTATTTCTTCTGAAAAATGTATTGAAAACCGTCAAGAGGGCTCTTGGAAACCGCTGTGCGTGGGACAGATCTTTACTCGGATCGGTGACTCCCTGCGAGACGCTTCCTGGGAGCAGATTGTCTACCACGCACCCTTTAAGTTTCTATTGACCATGTCCTGTCAGTTTTCTTTTGTAAACTAAAAGCTTGACGCTTATTATGTGAATTTGGAATAAAAAATCAAAGTATTTAAAAGTAAATACATGAAATTTATAGAATGGAAAAAATATGTTAGTAAAAACATTTAAAATAAATTCAAATAATAATTACAGTCCCACCCAATACCTCTTGTTATTTCTTCTGAAAAATGTATTGAAAACCGACAAGAGGGCTCTTGGAAACCGCTGTGCGTGGGACAGATCTTTACGCGGATCGGTGACTCCCTGCGAGACGCTTCCTGGGAGCAGATTGTCTACCAAGCACCCTTTAAGTTTCTATTGACCATGTCCTGTCAGTTTTCTTTTGTAAACTAAAAGCTTGATGCTTATTATGTGAATTTGGAATAAAAAATCAAAGTATTTAAAAGTAAATACATGAAATTTATAGAAAGGAAAAAATATGTTAGTAAAAACATTTAAAATAAATTCAAATAATAATTCCAGTCCCACCCAATCCCTCTAGTTATTTCTTCTGAAAAATGTATTGAAAACCGACAAGAGGGCTCTTGGAAACCGCTGTGCGTGGGACAGATCTTTACGCGATCGGTGACTCCCTGCGAGACGCTTCCTGGGAACAGATTGTCTACCACGCACCCTTTAAGTTGCTATTGACCATGTCCTGTCAGTTTTCTTTTCTAAACTAAAAGCTTGACGCTTATTATGTGAATTTGGAATAAAAAATCAAAGTATTTAAAAGTAAATACATGAAATTTATAGAAAAAAGAATATGTTAGTAAAAACATTTAAAATAAATTCAAATAAAAACTCCAGTCCCACCCAATCCCTCTAGTTATTTCTTCTGAAAAATGTATTGAAAACCGACAAGAGGGCTCTTGGAAACCGCTGTGCGTGGGACAGATCTTTACGCGATTGGTGACTCCCTGCGAGACGCTTCCTGGGAGCAGAGCGTCTACCACGCAACCTTTAAGTTTCTATTGACCATGTCCTGTCAGTTTTCATTTGTAAACTAAAAGCTTGACGCTTATTATGTGAATTTGGAATAAAAAGTTAAAGTATTCAAAAGTAAATACATTAAATTTATAGAAAGGAAAAAATATGTTAGTAATAACATTTAAAATAAATTCAAATAAAAATCTCCACGAAATACCTTTAGTTATTTCTTCTGAAAAATGTATTGAAAACCGACAAGAGGGCTCTTGGAAACCGCTGTGCGTGGGACAGATCTTTACGCGGATCCGTGACTCCCTGCGAGTCGCTTCCTGGGAGCAGATTGTCTACCACGCACCCTTTAAGTTTCTATTGACCATGTCCTGTCAGTTTTCTTTTGTAAACTAAAAGCTTGACGCTTATTATGTGAATTTGGAATAAAAAAAACAAGTATTTAAAAGTAAATACATGAAAGTTATAGAAAGGAAATAATATATTAGTAATATCATTTAAAATAAATTTAAATAAAAATCTCCACGAAATCCCTTTAGTTATTTCTTCTGAAAAATGTATTGAAAACCGACAAGAATGCTCTTGGAAACCGCTGTGCGTGGGACAGATCTTTACGCGGATCGGTGACTCCCTGCGAGACGCTTCCTGGGAGCAGATTGTCTACCACGCACCCTTTAAGTTTCTATTGACCATGTCCTGTCAGTTTTCTTTTGTAAACTAAAAGCTTGACGCTTATTATGTGAATATGGAATAAAAAAAACAAAGTATTTAATAGTAAATACATGAAATTTATAGAAAGGAAAAAATATGTTAGTAATAACATTTAAAATAAGTTCAAATAAAAATTCCAGTCCCACCCAATCCCTCTAGTTATTTCTTCTTAAAAATGTATTGAAAACCGACAAGAGGGCTCTTGGAAACCGCTGTGCGTGGGACAGATCTTTACGCGGATCGGTGACTCCCTGCGAGACGCTTCCTGGGAGCAGATTGTCTACCACGCACGCTTTAAGTTTCTATTGACCATGTCCTGTCAGTTTTCTTTTGTAAACTAAAAGCTTGACGCTTATTATGTGAATTTGGAATAAAAAGTTAAAGTATTCAAAAGTAAATACATTAAATTTATAGAAAGGAAAAAATATGTTAGTAATAACATTTAAAATAAATTCAAATAAAAATCTCCACGAAATACCTTTAGTTATTTCTTCTGAAAAATGTATTGAAAACCGACAAGAGGGCTCTTGGAAACCGCTGTGCGTGGGACAGATCTTTACGCGGATCCGTGACTCCCTGCGAGTCGCTTTCTGGGAGCAGATTGTCTACCACGCACCCTTTAAGTTTCTATTGACCATGTCCTGTCAGTTTTCTTTTGTAAACTAAAAGCTTGACGCTTATTATGTGAATATGGAATAAAAAAAACAAAGTATTTAATAGTAAATACATGAAATTTATAGAAAGGAAAAAATATGTTAGTAATAACATTTAAAATAAGTTCAAATAAAAATTCCAGTCCCACCCAATCCCTCTAGTTATTTCTTCTTAAAAATGTATTGAAAACCGACAAGAGGGCTCTTGGAAACCGCTGTGCGTGGGACAGATCTTTACGCGGATCGGTGACTCCCTGCGAGACGCTTCCTGGGAGCAGATTGTCTACCACGCACCCTTTAAGTTTCTATTGACCATGTCCTGTCAGTTTTCTTTTGTAAACTAAAAGCTTGACGCTTATTATGTGAATTTGGAATAAAAAAAACAAAGTATTTAATAGTAAATACATGAAATTTATAGAAAGGAAAAAATATGTTAGTAATAAAATTTAAAATAAATTCAAATAAAAATCTCCACGAAATACCTTTAGTTATTTCTTCTGAAAAATGTATTGAAAACCGTCAAGAGGGCTCTTGGAAACCGCTGTGCGTGGGACAGATCTTTACTCGGATCGGTGACTCCCTGCGAGACGCTTCCTGGGAGCAGATTGTCTACCACGCACCCTTTAAGTTTCTATTGACCATGTTCTGTCAGTTTTCTTTTGTAAATTAAAAGCTTGACGCTTATTATGTGAATTTGGAATAAAAAATCAAAGTATTTAAAAGTAAATACATGAAGTTTATAGAAAAAAAATATGTTAGTAAAAATATTTAAAATAAATTCAAATAAAAATTCCAGTCCCACCCAATCCCTCTAGTTATTTCTTCTGAAAAATGTATTGAAAACCGACAAGAGGGCTCTTGGAAACCGCTGTGCGTGGGACAGATCTTTACGCGGATCGGTGACTTCCTGCGAGACGCTTCCTGGGAGCAGATTGTCTACCACGCACCCTTTAAGTTTCTATTGACCATGTTCTGTCAGTTTTCTTTTGTAAACTAAAAGCTTGACGCTTATTATGTGAATTTGGAATAAAAAATCAAAGTATTTAAAAGTAAATACATGAAATTTATAGAAAGGAAAAAATATGTTAGTAAAAACATTTAAAATAAATTCAAATAATAATTCCAGTCCCACCCAATCCCTCTACTTATTTCTTCTGAAAAATGTATTGAAAACCGACAAGAGGGCTCTTGGAAACCGCTGTGCGTGGGACAGATCTTTACGCGATCGGTGACTCCCTGCGAGACGCTTCCTGGGAGCAGAGCGTCTACCACGCACCCTTTAAGTTTCTATTGACCATGTCCTGTCAGTTTTCATTTGTAAACTAAAAGCTTGACGCTTATTATGTGAATTTGGAATAAAAATTCAAAGTATTCAAAAGTAAATACATTAAATTTATAGAAAGGAAAAAATATGTTAGTAATAACATTTAAAATAAATTCAAATAAAAATCTCCACGAAATACCTTTAGTTATTTCTTCTGAAAAATGTATTGAAAACCGACAAGAGGGCTCTTGGAAACCGCTGTGCGTGGGACAGATCTTTACGCGGATCGGTGACTCCCTGCGAGACGCTTCCTGGGAGCAGATTGTCTACCACGCACCCTTTAAGTTTCTATTGACCATGTCCTGTCAGTTTTCTTTTGTAAACTAAAAGCTTGACGCTTATTATGTGAATTTGGAATAAAAAAAACAAAGTATTTAATAGTAAATACATGAAATTTATAGAAAGGAAAAAATATGTTAGTAATAAAATTTAAAATAAATTCAAATAAAAATCTCCACGAAATACCTTTAGTTATTTCTTCTGAAAAATGTATTGAAAACCGTCAAGAGGGCTCTTGGAAACCGCTGTGCGTGGGACAGATCTTTACTCGGATCGGTGACTCCCTGCGAGACGCTTCCTGGGAGCAGATTGTCTACCACGCACCCTTTAAGTTTCTATTGACCATGTTCTGTCAGTTTTCTTTTGTAAATTAAAAGCTTGACGCTTATTATGTGAATTTGGAATAAAAAATCAAAGTATTTAAAAGTAAATACATGAAGTTTATAGAAAAAAATATGTTAGTAAAAATATTTAAAATAAATTCAAATAAAAATTCCAGTCCCACCCAATCCCTCTAGTTATTTCTTCTGAAAAATGTATTGAAAACCGACAAGAGGGCTCTTGGAAACCGCTGTGCGTGGGACAGATCTTTACGCGGATCGGTGACTTCCTGCGAGACGCTTCCTGGGAGCAGATTGTCTACCACGCACCCTTTAAGTTTCTATTGACCATGTCCTGTCAGTTTTCTTTTGTAAACTAAAAGCTTGACGCTTTTTATGTGAATTTGGAATAAAAAATCAAAGTATTTAAAAGTAAATACATGAAATTTATAGAAAGGAAAAAATATGTTAGTAAAAACATTTAAAATAAATTCAAATAATAATTCCAGTCCCACCCAATCCCTCTACTTATTTCTTCTGAAAAATGTATTGAAAACCGACAAGAGGGCTCTTGGAAACCGCTGTGCGTGGGACAGATCTTTACGCGATCGGTGACTCCCTGCGAGACGCTTCCTGGGAGCAGAGCGTCTACCACGCACCCTTTAAGTTTCTATTGACCATGTCCTGTCAGTTTTCATTTGTAAACTAAAAGCTTGACGCTTATTATGTGAATTTGGAATAAAAATTCAAAGTATTCAAAAGTAAATACATTAAATTTATAGAAAGGAAAAAATATGTTAGTAATAACATTTAAAATAAATTCAAATAAAAATCTCCACGAAATACCTTTAGTTATTTCTTCTGAAAAATGTATTGAAAACCGACAAGAGGGTTCTTGGAAACCGCTGTGCGTGGGACAGATCTTTACGCGGATCGGTGACTCCCTGCGAGACGCTTCCTGGGAGCAGATTGTCTACCACGCACCCTTTAAGTTTCTATTGACCATGTTCTGTCAGTTTTCTTTTGTAAACTAAAAGCTTGACGCTTATTATGTGAATTTGGAATAAAAAATCAAAGTATTTAAAAGTAAATACATGAAATTTATAGAAAGGAAAAAATATGTTAGTAAAAACATTTAAAATAAATTCAAATAATAATTCCAGTCCCACCCAATCCCTCTACTTATTTCTTCTGAAAAATGTATTGAAAACCGACAAGAGGGCTCTTGGAAACCGCTGTGCGTGGGACAGATCTTTACGCGATCGGTGACTCCCTGCGAGACGCTTCCTGGGAGCAGAGCGTCTACCACGCACCCTTTAAGTTTCTATTGACCATGTCCTGTCAGTTTTCATTTGTAAACTAAAAGCTTGACGCTTATTATGTGAATTTGGAATAAAAATTCAAAGTATTCAAAAGTAAATACATTAAATTTATAGAAAGGAAAAAATATGTTAGTAATAACATTTAAAATAAATTCAAATAAAAATCTCCACGAAATACCTTTGGTTATTTCTTCTGAAAAATGTATTGAAAACCGACAAGAGGGGTCTTGGAAACCGCTGTGCGTGGGACAGATCTTTACGCGGATCGGTGACTCCCTGCGAGACGCTTCCTGGGAGCAGATTGTCTACCACGCACCCTTTAAGTTTCTATTGACCATGTCCTGTCAGTTTTCTTTTGTAAACTAAAAGCTTGACGCTTATTATGTGAATTTGGAATAAAAAAAACAAAGTATTTAATAGTAAATACATGAAATTTATAGAAAGGAAAAAATATGTTAGTAATAAAATTTAAAATAAATTCAAGTAAAAATCTCCACGAAATACCTTTAGTTATTTCTTCTGAAAAATGTATTGAAAACCGTCAAGAGGGCTCTTGGAAACCGCTGTGCGTGGGACAGATCTTTACTCGGATCGGTGACTCCCTGCGAGACGCTTCCTGGGAGCAGATTGTCTACCACGCACCCTTTAAGTTTCTATTGACCATGTTCTGTCAGTTTTCTTTTGTAAATTAAAAGCTTGACGCTTATTATGTGAATTTGGAATAAAAAATCAAAGTATTTAAAAGTAAATACATGAAGTTTATAGAAAAAAAATATGTTAGTAAAAATATTTAAAATAAATTCAAATAAAAATTCCAGTCCCACCCAATCCCTCTAGTTATTTCTTCTGAAAAATGTATTGAAAACCGACAAGAGGGCTCTTGGAAACCGCTGTGCGTGGGACAGATCTTTACGCGGATCGGTGACTTCCTGCGAGACGCTTCCTGGGAGCAGATTGTCTACCACGCACCCTTTAAGTTTCTATTGACCATGTCCTGTCAGTTTTCTTTTGTAAACTAAAAGCTTGACGCTTATTATGTGAATTTGGAATAAAAAATCAAAGTATTTAAAAGTAAATACATGAAATTTATAGAAAGGAAAAAATATGTTAGTAAAAACATTTAAAATAAATTCAAATAATAATTCCAGTCCCACCCAATCCCTCTACTTATTTCTTCTGAAAAATGTATTGAAAACCGACAAGAGGGCTCTTGGAAACCGCTGTGCGTGGGACAGATCTTTACGCGATCGGTGACTCCCTGCGAGACGCTTCCTGGGAGCAGAGCGTCTACCACGCACCCTTTAAGTTTCTATTGACCATGTCCTGTCAGTTTTCATTTGTAAACTAAAAGCTTGACGCTTATTATGTGAATTTGGAATAAAAATTCAAAGTATTCAAAAGTAAATACATTAAATTTATAGAAAGGAAAAAATATGTTAGTAATAACATTTAAAATAAATTCAAATAAAAATCTCCACGAAATACCTTTAGTTATTTCTTCTGAAAAATGTATTGAAAACCGACAAGAGGGCTCTTGGAAACCGCTGTGCGTGGGACAGATCTTTACGCGGATCGGTGACTCCCTGCGAGACGCTTCCTGGGAGCAGATTGTCTACCACGCACCCTTTAAGTTTCTATTGACCATGTTCTGTCAGTTTTCTTTTGTAAACTAAAAGCTTGACGCTTATTATGTGAATTTGGAATAAAAAATCAAAGTATTTAAAAGTAAATACATGAAATTTATAGAATGGAAAAAATATGTTAGTAAAAACATTTAAAATAAATTCAAATAATAATTCCAGTCCCACCCAATCCCTCTAGTTATTTCTTCTGAAAAATGTATTGAAAACCGACAAGAGGGCTCATGGAAACCCCTGTGCGTGGGACAGATCTTTACTCGGATCGGTGACTCCCTGCGAGACGCTTCCTGGGAGCAGATTGTCTACCACGCACCCTTTAAGTTTCCATTGACCATGTCCTGTCAGTTTTCTTATTTAATAGTAAACACATGAAATTTATAGAAAGGAAAGAATATGTCAGTAATAACATTTAAAATAAGTTCAAATAAAAATTCCAGTCCCACCCAATCCCTCTATTTATTTCTTCTGAAAAATGTATTGAAAACCGACAAGAGGGCTCTTGGAAACCGCTGTGCGTGGGACAGATCTTTACGCGGATCGGTGACTCCCTGCGAGACGCTTCCTGGGAGCAGATTGTCTACCACGCACCCTTTAAGTTTCTATTGACCATGTCCTGTCAGTTTTCTTTTGTAAACTAAAAGCTTGACGCTTATTATGTGAATTTGGAATAAAAAAAACAAGTATTTAAAAGTAAATACATGAAAGTTATAGAAAGGAAATAATATATTAGTAATATCATTTAAAATAAATTTAAATAAAAATCTCCACGAAATCCCTTTATTTATTTCTTCTGAAAAATGTATTGAAAACCGACAAGAGGGCTCTTGGAAACCGCTGTGCGTGGGACAGATCTTTACGCGGATCGGTGACTCCCTGCGAGACGCTTCCTGGGAGCAGATTGTCTACCACGCACCCTTTAAGTTTCTATTGACCATGTCCTGTCAGTTTTCTTTTGTAAACTAAAACCTTGACGCTTATTATGTGAATTTGGAATAAAAAAACAAAGTATTTAATAGTAAATACATGAAATTTATAGAAAGGAAAAAATATGTTAGTAATAAAATTTAAAATAAATTCAAATAAAAATCTCCACGAAATACCTTTAGTTATTTCTTCTGAAAAATGTATTGAAAACCGTCAAGATGGCTCTTGGAAACCGCTGTGCGTGGGACAGATCTTTACTCGGATCGGTGACTCCCTAAAAGACGCTTCCTGGGAGCAGATTGTCTACCACGCACCCTTTAAGTTTCTATTGACCATGTTCTGTCAGTTTTCTTTTGTAAACTAAAAGCTTGACGCTTATTATGTGAATTTGGAATAAAAAATCAAAGTATTTAAAAGTAAATACATGAAGTTTATAGAAAAAAAATATGTTAGTAAAAACATTTAAAATAAATTCAAATAAAAATTCCAGTCCCACCCAATCCCTCTAGTTATTTCTTCTGAAAAATGTATTGAAAACCGACAAGAGGGCTCTTGGAAACCGCTGTGCGTGGGACAGATCTTTACGCGATCGGTGACTCCCTGCGAGACGCTTCCTGGGAGCAGATCGTCTACCACGCACCCTTTAAGTTTCTATTGATCATGTCCTGTCAGTTTTCTTTTGTAAACTAAAAGCTTGACGCTTATTATGTGAATTTGGAATAAAAAATCAAAGTATTTAAAAGTAAATACATTAAATTTATAGAAAACAAAAAATATGTTAGTAATAACATTTAAAATGAATTCAAATAAAAATCTCCACAAAATCCCTTTAGTTATTTCTTATGAAGAATGTATTGAAAACCGACAAGAGGGCTCTTGGAAACCGCTGTGCGTGGGACAGATCTTTACGCGGATCGGTGACTCCCTGCGAGACGCTTCCTGGGAGCAGATTGTCTACCACGCACCCTTTAAGTTTCTATTGACCATGTCCTGTCAGTTTTCTTTTGTAAACTAAAAGCTTGACGCTTATTATGTGAATTTGGAATAAAAAATCAAAGTATTTAAAAGTAAATACATGAAATTTATAGAATGGAAAAAATATGTTAGTAAAAACATTTAAAATAAATTCAAATAATAATTCCAGTCCCACCCAATCCCTCTAGTTATTTCTTCTGAAAAATGTATTGAAAACCGACAAGAGGGCTCTTGGAAACCGCTGTGCGTGGGACAGATCTTTACGCGGATCGGTGACTCCCTGCGAGACGCTTCCTGGGAGCAGATTGTCTACCACGCATCCTTTAAAATTCTATTGACCATGTCCTGTCAGTTTTCTTTTGTAAACTAAAAGCTTGACGCTTATTATGTGAATTTGGAATAAAAAATCAAAGTATTTAAAAGTAAATACATGAAATTTATAGAAAGGAAAAAATATGTTAGTAAAAACATTTAAAATAAATTCAAATAATAATTCCAGTCCCACCCAATCCCTCTAGTTATTTCTTCTGAAAAATGTATTGAAAACCGACTAGAGGGCTCTTGGAAACCGCTGTGTGTGGGACAGATCTTTACGCGATCGGTGACTCCCTGCGAGACGCTTCCTGGGAGCAGATTGTCTACCACGCACCATTTAAGTTTCTATTGACCATGTCCTGTCAGTTTTCTTTTGTAAACTAAAAGCTTGACGCTTATTATGTGAATTTGGAATAAAAAATCAAAGTATTTAAAAGTAAATACATGAAATTTATAGAAAGGAAAAAATATGTTAGTAAAAACATTTAAAATAAATTCAAATAAAAATTCCAGACCCACCCAATCCCTCTAGTTATTTCTTCTGAAAAATGTATTGAAAACCGACAAGAGGGCTCTTTGAAACCGCTGTGCGTGGGACAGATCTTTACGCGATCGGTGACTCCCTGCGAGACGCTTCCTGGGAGCAGAGCGTCTACCACGCACCCTTTAAGTTTCTATTGACCATGTCCTGTCAGTTTTCTTATTTAATAGTAAATACATGAAATTTATAGAAAGGAAAGAATATGTCAGTAATAACATTTAAAATAAGTTCAAATAAAAATTCCAGTCCCACCCAATCCCTCTATTTATTTCTTCTGAAAAATGTATTGAAAACCGACAAGAGGGCTCTTGGAAACCGCTGTGCGTGGGACAGATCTTTACGCGGATCGGTGACTCTCTGCGAGACGCTTCCTGGGAGCAGATTGTCTACCACGCACACTTTAAGTTTCTATTGACCATGTCCTGTCAATTTTCATTTGTAAACTAAAAGCTTGACGCTTATTATGTGAATTTGGAATAAAAAGTCAATTTAAAAGTAAATACATAAAATTTAAAGAAAGGAAAAAATATGTTAGTAATAAAATTTAAAATAAATTCAAATAAAAATCTCCACGAAATACCTTTAGTTATTTCTTCTGAAAAATGTATTGAAAACCGACAAGAGGGCTCTTGGAAACCGCTGTCCGTGGGACAGATCTTTACGCGGATCGGTGACTCCCTGCTAGACGCTTCCTGGGAGCAGATTGTCTACCACGCACCCTTTAAGTTTCTATTGACCTTGTCCTGTCAGTTTTCTTTTGTAAACTAAAAGCTTGACGCTTATTATGTGAATTTGGAATAAAAAATCAAAGTATTTAAAAGTAAATACATGAAGTTTATAGAAAAAAAATATGTTAGTAAAAACATTTAAAATAAATTCAAATAAAAATTCCAGTCCCACCCAATCCCTCTAGTTTTTTCTTCTGAAAAATGTATTGAAAACCGACAAGAGGGCTCTTGGAAACCGCTGTGCGTGGGACAGATCTTTACGCGATCGGTGACTTCCTGCGAGACGCTTCCTGGGAGCAGATCGTCTACCACGCACCCTTTAAGTTTCTATTGACCATGTCCTGTCAGTTTTCTTTTGTAAACTAAAAGCTTGACGCTTATTATGTGAATTTGGAATAAAAAATCAAAGTATTTAAAAGTAAATACATTAAATTTATAGAAAGGAAAAAATATGTTAGTAATAACATTTAAAATGAATTCAAATAAAAATCTCCACAAAATCCCTTTAGTTATTTCTTATGAAGAATGTATTGAAAACCGACAAGAGGGCTCTTGGAAACCGCTGTGCGTGGGACAGATCTTTACGCGGATAGGTGACTCCCTGCGAGACGCTTCCTGGCAGCAGATTGTCTACCACGCACCCTTTAAGTTTCTATTGACCATGTCCTGTCAGTTTTCTTTTGTAAACTAAAAGCTTGACGCTTATTATGTGAATTTGGAATAAAAAATCAAAGTATTTAAAAGTAAATACATGAAATTTCTAGAAAGGAAAAAATATGTTAGTAAAAATTTTTAAAATAAATTCAAATAAAAATTCCAGTCCCACCTAATCCCTCTAGTTATTTCTTCTGAAAAATGTATTGAAAACCGACAAGAGGGCTCTTGGAAACCGCTGTACGTGGGACAGATCTTTACGCGAACGGTGACTCCCTGCGAGACGCTTCCTGGGAGCAGATCGTCTACCACGTACCCTTTAAGTTTCTATTGACCATGTCCTGTCAGTTTTCATTTGTAAACTAAAAGCTTGACGCTTATTATGTGAATTTGGAATAAAAAATCAAAGTATTTAAAAGTAAATACATGAAATTTATAGAAAAAAGAATATGTTAGTAAAAACATTTAAAATAAATTCAAATAATAATTCCAGTTCCACCCAATCCCTCTAGTTATTTCTTCTGAAAAATGTATTGAAAACCGACTAGAGGGCTCTTGGAAACCGCTGTGTGTGGGACAGATCTTTACGCGATCGGTGACTCCCTGCGAGACGCTTCCTGGGAGCAGATTGTCTACCACGCAACCTTTAAGTTTCTATTGACCTTGTCCTGTCAGTTTTCTTTTGTAAACTAAAAGCTTGACGCTTATTATGTGAATTTGGAATAAAAAATCAAAGTATTTAAAAGTAAATACATGAAATTTATAGAAAAAAGAATATGTTAGTAAAAACATTTAAAATAAATTCAAATAAAAATTCCAGACCCACCCAATCTCTCTAGTTATTTCTTCTGAAAAATGTATTGAAAACCGACAAGAGGGCTCTTTGAAACCGCTGTGCGTGGGACAGATCTTTACGCGATCGGTGACTCTCTGCGAGACGCTTCCTGGGAGCAGAGCGTCTACCACGCACCCTTTAAGTTTCTATTGACCATGTCCTGTCAGTTTTCTTATTTAATAGTAAATACATGAAATTTATAGAAAGGAAAGAATATGTCAGTAATAACATTTAAAATAAGTTCAAATAAAAATTCCAGTCCCACCCAATCCCTCTATTTATTTCTTCTGAAAAATGTATTGAAAACCGACAAGAGGGCTCTTGGAAACCGCTGTGCGTGGGACAGATCTTTACGCGGATCGGTGACTCTCTGCGAGACGCTTCCTGGGAGCAGATTGTCTACCACGCACACTTTAAGTTTCTATTGACCATGTCCTGTCAATTTTCATTTGTAAACTAAAAGCTTGACGCTTATTATGTGAATTTGGAATAAAAAGTCAATTTAAAAGTAAATACATAAAATTTAAAGAAAGGAAAAAATATGTTAGTAATAAAATTTAAAATAAATTCAAATAAAAATCTCCACGAAATACCTTTAGTTATTTCTTCTGAAAAATGTATTGAAAACCGACAAGAGGGCTCTTGGAAACCGCTGTCCGTGGGACAGATCTTTACGCGGATCGGTGACTCCCTGCTAGACGCTTCCTGGGAGCAGATTGTCTACCACGCACCCTTTAAGTTTCTATTGACCTTGTCCTGTCAGTTTTCTTTTGTAAACTAAAAGCTTGACGCTTATTATGTGAATTTGGAATAAAAAATCAAAGTATTTAAAAGTAAATACATGAAGTTTATAGAAAAAAAATATGTTAGTAAAAACATTTAAAATAAATTCAAATAAAAATTCCAGTCCCACCCAATCCCTCTAGTTTTTTCTTCTGAAAAATGTATTGAAAACCGACAAGAGGGCTCTTGGAAACCGCTGTGCGTGGGACAGATCTTTACGCGATCGGTGACTTCCTGCGAGACGCTTCCTGGGAGCAGATCGTCTACCACGCACCCTTTAAGTTTCTATTGACCATGTCCTGTCAGTTTTCTTTTGTAAACTAAAAGCTTGACGCTTATTATGTGAATTTGGAATAAAAAATCAAAGTATTTAAAAGTAAATACATTAAATTTATAGAAAGGAAAAAATATGTTAGTAATAACATTTAAAATGAATTCAAATAAAAATCTCCACAAAATCCCTTTAGTTATTTCTTATGAAGAATGTATTGAAAACCGACAAGAGGGCTCTTGGAAACCGCTGTGCGTGGGACAGATCTTTACGCGGATAGGTGACTCCCTGCGAGACGCTTCCTGGCAGCAGATTGTCTACCACGCACCCTTTAAGTTTCTATTGACCATGTCCTGTCAGTTTTCTTTTGTAAACTAAAAGCTTGACGCTTATTATGTGAATTTGGAATAAAAAATCAAAGTATTTAAAAGTAAATACATGAAATTTCTAGAAAGGAAAAAATATGTTAGTAAAAATTTTTAAAATAAATTCAAATAAAAATTCCAGTCCCACCTAATCCCTCTAGTTATTTCTTCTGAAAAATGTATTGAAAACCGACAAGAGGGCTCTTGGAAACCGCTGTACGTGGGACAGATCTTTACGCGAACGGTGACTCCCTGCGAGACGCTTCCTGGGAGCAGATCGTCTACCACGTACCCTTTAAGTTTCTATTGACCATGTCCTGTCAGTTTTCATTTGTAAACTAAAAGCTTGACGCTTATTATGTGAATTTGGAATAAAAAATCAAAGTATTTAAAAGTAAATACATGAAATTTATAGAAAAAAGAATATGTTAGTAAAAACATTTAAAATAAATTCAAATAATAATTCCAGTTCCACCCAATCCCTCTAGTTATTTCTTCTGAAAAATGTATTGAAAACCGACTAGAGGGCTCTTGGAAACCGCTGTGTGTGGGACAGATCTTTACGCGATCGGTGACTCCCTGCGAGACGCTTCCTGGGAGCAGATTGTCTACCACGCAACCTTTAAGTTTCTATTGACCTTGTCCTGTCAGTTTTCTTTTGTAAACTAAAAGCTTGACGCTTATTATGTGAATTTGGAATAAAAAATCAAAGTATTTAAAAGTAAATACATGAAATTTATAGAAAAAAGAATATGTTAGTAAAAACATTTAAAATAAATTCAAATAAAAATTCCAGACCCACCCAATCTCTCTAGTTATTTCTTCTGAAAAATGTATTGAAAACCGACAAGAGGGCTCTTTGAAACCGCTGTGCGTGGGACAGATCTTTACGCGATCGGTGACTCTCTGCGAGACGCTTCCTGGGAGCAGAGCGTCTACCACGCACCCTTTAAGTTTCTATTGACCATGTCCTGTCAGTTTTCTTATTTAATAGTAAATACATGAAATTTATAGAAAGGAAAGAATATGTCAGTAATAACATTTAAAATAAGTTCAAATAAAAATTCCAGTCCCACCCAATCCCTCTATTTATTTCTTTTGAAAAATGTATTGAAAACCGACAAGAGGGCTCTTGGAAACCGCTGTGCGTGGGACAGATCTTTACGCGGATCGGTGACTCCCTTCGAGACGCTTCCTGGGAGCAGATTGTCTACCACGCACCCTTTAAGTTTCTATTGACCATGTCCTGTCAATTTTCATTTGTAAACTAAAAGCTTGACGCTTATTATGTGAATTTGGAATAAAAAGTCAATTTAAAAGTAAATACATTAAATTTATAGAAAGGAAAAAATATGTTAGTAATAAAATTTAAAATAAATTCAAATAAAAATCTCCACGAAATACCTTTAGTTATTTCTTCTGAAAAAAGTATTGAAAACCGACAAGAGGGCTCTTGGAAACCGCTGTCCGTGGGACAGATCTTTACGCGGATCGGTGACTCCCTGCTAGACGCTTCCTGGGAGCAGATTGCCTACCACGCACCCTTTAAGTTTCTATTGACCATGTCCTGTCAGTTTTCTTTTGTAAACTAAAAGCTTGACGCTTATTATGTGAATTTGGAATAAAAAAAACAAAGTATTTAATAGTAAATACATGAAATTTATAGAAAGGAAAAAATATGTTAGTAATAACATTTAAAATAAGTTCAAATAAAAATTCCAGTCCCACCCAATCCCTCTAGTTATTTCTTCTGAAAAATGTATTGAAAACCGACAAGAGGGCTCTTGGAAACCGCTGTGCGTGGGACATATCTTTACGCGATCGGTGACTCCCTGCGAGACGCTTCCTGGGAGCAGATTGTCTACCACGCACCCTTTAAGTCTCTATTGACCATGTCTTGTCAGTTTTCATTTGTAAACTAAAAGCTTGACGCTTATTATGTGAATTTGGAATAAAAAGTCAAAGTATTTAAAAGTAAATACATTAAATTTATAGAAAGGAAAAAATATGTTAGTAATAAAATTTAAAATAAATTCAAATAAAAATCTCCACGAAATACCTTTAGTTATTTCTTCTGAAAAATGTATTGAAAACTGTCAAGAGGGCTCTTGGAAACCGCTGTGCGTGGGACAGATCTTTACTCGGATCGGTGACTCCCTAAAAGACGCTTCCTGGGAGCAGATTGTCTACCACGCAACCTTTAAGTTTCTATTGACCATGTTCTGTCAGTTTTCTTTTGTAAACTAAAAGCTTGACGCTTATTATGTGAATTTGGAATAAAAAATCAAAGTATTTAAAAGTAAATACATGAAGTTTATAGAAAAAAAATATGTTAGTAAAAACATTTAAAATAAATTCAAATAAAAATTCCAGTCCCACCCAATCCCTCTAGATTTTTCTTCTGAAAAATAAATTGAAAACCGACAAGAGGGCTCTTGGAAACCGCTGTGCGTGGGACAGATCTTTACGCGATCGGTGACTCCCTGCGAGACGCTTCCTGGGAGCAGATCGTCTACCACGCACCCTTTACGTTTCTATTGACCATGTCCTGTCAGTTTTCTTTTGTAAACTAAAAGCTTGACGCTTATTATGTGAATTTGGAATAAAAAATCAAAGTATTTAAAAGTAAATACATTAAATTTATAGAAAGGAAAAAATATGTTAGTAATAACATTTAAAATGAATTCAAATAAAAATCTCCACAAAATCCCTTTAGTTATTTCTTATGAAGAATGTATTGAAAACCGACAAGAGGGCTCTTGGAAACCGCTGTGCGTGGGACAGATCTTTACGCGGATCGGTGACTCCCTGCGAGACGCTTCCAGGCAGCAGATTGTCTACCACGCACCCTTTAAGTTTCTATTGACCATGTCCTGTCAGTTTTCTTTTGTAAACTAAAAGCTTGACGCTTATTATGTGAATTTGGAATAAAAAATCAAAGTATTTAAAAGTAAATACATGAAATTTATAGAATGGAAAAAATATGTTAGTAAAAACATTTAAAATAAATTCAAATAATAATTCCAGTCCCACCCAATCCCTCTAGTTATTTCTTCTGAAAAATGTATTGAAAACCGACAAGAGGGCTCTTGGAAACCGCTGTGCGTGGGACAGATCTTTACGCGGATCGGTGACTCCCTGCGAGACGCTTCCTGGGAGCAGATTGTCTATCACGCACTCGTTAAGTTTCTATTGACCATGTCCTGTCAATTTTTATTTGTAAACTAAAAGCTTGACGCTTATTATGTGAATTTGGAATAAAAAGTCAATTTAAAAGTAAATACATTAAATTTATAGAAAGGAAAAAATATGTTAGTAATAAAATTTAAAATAAATTCAAATAAAAATCTCCACGAAATACCTTTAGTTATTTCTTCTGAAAAATGTATTGAAAACCGACAAGAGGGCTCTTGGAAACCGCTGTCCGTGGGACAGAACTTTACGCGGATCGGTGACTCCCTGCTAGACGCTTCCTGGGAGCAGATTGCCTACCACGCACCCTTTAAGTTTCTATTGACCATGTCCTGTCAGTTTTCGTTTGTAAACTAAAAGCTTGACGCTTATTATGTGAATTTGGAATAAAAAAAACAAAGTATTTAATAGTAAATACATGAAATTTATAGAAAGGAAAAAATATGTTAGTAATAACATTTAAAATAAGTTCAAATAAAAATTCCACTCCCACCCAATCCCTCTAGTTATTTCTTCTGAAAAATGTATTGAAAACCGACAAGAGGGCTCTTGGAAACCGCTGTGCGTGGGACATATCTTTACGCGATCGGTGACTCCCTGCGAGACGCTTCCTGGGAGCAGATTGTCTACCACGCACTCTTTAAGTCTCTATTGACCATGTCTTGTCAGTTTTCATTTGTAAACTAAAAGCTTGACGCTTATTATGTGAATTTGGAATAAAAAGTCAAAGTATTTAAAAGTAAATACATTAAATTTATAGAAAGGAAAAAATATGTTAGTAATAAAATTTAAAATAAATTCAAATAAAAATCTCCACGAAATACCTTTAGTTATTTCTTCTGAAAAATGTATTGAAAACTGTCAAGAGGGCTCTTGGAAACCGCTGTGCGTGGGACAGATCTTTACTCGGATCGGTGACTCCCTAAAAGACGCTTCCTGGGAGCAGATTGTCTACCACGCACCCTTTAAGTTTCTATTGACCATGTTCTGTCAGTTTTCTTTTGTAAACTAAAAGCTTGACGCTTATTATGTGAATTTGGAATAAAAAATCAAAGTATTTAAAAGTAAATACATGAAGTTTATAGAAAAAAAATATGTTAGTAAAAACATTTAAAATAAATTCAAATAAAAATTCCAGTCCCACCCAATCCCTCTAGTTTTTTCTTCTGAAAAATGTATTGAAAACCGACAAGAGGGCTCTTGGAAACCGCTGTGCGTGGGACAGATCTTTACGCGGATCGGTGACTCCCTGCGAGACGCTTCCTGGGAGCAGATTGTCTACCACGCACCCTTTAAGTTTCTATTGACCATGTCCTGTCAGTTTTCTTTTGTAAACTAAAAGCTTGACGCTTATTATGTGAATTTGGAATAAAAAATCAAAGTATTTAAAAGTAAATACATGAAATTTATAGAAAAAAGAATATGTTAGTAAAAACATTTAAAATAAATTCAAATAAAAATTCCAGACCCACCCAATCTCTCTAGTTATTTCTTCTGAAAAATGTATTGAAAACCGACAAGAGGGCTCTTTGAAACCGCTGTGCGTGGGACAGATCTTTACGCGATCGGTGACTCCCTGCGAGACGCTTCCTGGGAGCAGAGCGTCTACCACGCACCTTTTAAGTTTCTATTGACCATGTCCTGTCAGTTTTCTTATTTAATAGTAAATACATGAAATTTATAGAAAGGAAAGAATATGTCAGTAATAACATTTAAAATAAGTTCAAATAAAAATTCCAGTCCCACCCAATCCCTCTATTTATTTCTTTTGAAAAATGTATTGAAAACCGACAAGAGGGCTCTTGGAAACCGCTGTGCGTGGGACAGATCTTTACGCGGATCGGTGACTCCCTGCGAGACGCTTCCTGGGAGCAGATTGTCTACCACGCACCCTTTAAGTTTCTATTGACCATGTCCTGTCAATTTTCATTTGTAAACTAAAAGCTTGACGCTTATTATGTGAATTTGGAATAAAAAGTCAATTTAAAAGTAAATACATTAAATTTATAGAAAGGAAAAAATATGTTAGTTATAAAATTTAAAATAAATTCAAATAAAAATCTCCACGAAATACCTTTAGTTATTTCTTCTGAAAAAAGTATTGAAAACCGACAAGAGGGCTCTTGGAAACCGCTGTCCGTGGGACAGATCTTTACGCGGATCGGTGACTCCCTGCTAGACGCTTCCTGGGAGCAGATTGCCTACCATGCACCCTTTAAGTTTCTATTGACCATGTCCTGTCAGTTTTCTTTTGTAAACTAAAAGCTTGACGCTTATTATGTGAATTTGGAATAAAAAATCAAAGTATTTAAAAGTAAATACATGAAGTTTATAGAAAAAAAATATGTTAGTAAAAACATTTAAAATAAATTCAAATAAAAATTCCAGTCCCACCCAATCCCTCTAGTTTTTTCTTCTGAAAAATAAATTGAAAACCGACAAGAGGGCTCTTGGAAACCGCTGTGCGTGGGACAGATCTTTACGCGATCGGTGACTCCCTGCGAGACGCTTCCTGGGAGCAGATCGTCTACCACGCACCCTTTAAGTTTCTATTGACCATGTCCTGTCAGTTTTCTTTTGTAAACTAAAAGCTTGACGCTTATTATGTGAATTTGGAATAAAAAATCAAAGTATTTAAAAGTAAATACATGAAATTTATAGAATGGAAAAAATATGTTAGTAAAAACATTTAAAATAAATTCAAATAAAAATTCCAGTCCCACCCAATCCCTCTAGTTTTTTCTTCTGAAAAATAAATTGAAAACTGTCAAGAGGGCTCTTGGAAACCGCTGTGCGTGGGACAGATCTTTACTCGGATCGGTGACTCCCTAAAAGACGCTTCCTGGGAGCAGATTGTCTACCACGCACCCTTTAAGTTTCTATTGACCATGTTCTGTCAGTTTTCTTTTGTAAACTAAAAGCTTGACGCTTATTATGTGAATTTGGAATAAAAAATCAAAGTATTTAAAAGTAAATACATTAAATTTATAGAAAGGAAAAAATATGTTAGTAATAACATTTAAAATGAATTCAAATAAAAATCTCCACAAAATCCCTTTAGTTATTTCTTATGAAGAATGTATTGAAAACCGACAAGAGGGCTCTTGGAAACCGCTGTGCGTGGGACAGATCTTTACGCGGATCGGTGACTCCCTGCGAGACGCTTCCTGGCAGCAGATTGTCTACCACGCACCCTTTAAGTTTCTATTGACCATGTCCTGTCAGTTTTCTTTTGTAAACTAAAAGCTTGACGCTTATTATGTGAATTTGGAATAAAAAATCAAAGTATTTAAAAGTAAATACATGAAATTTATAGAATGGAAAAAATATGTTAGTAAAAACATTTAAAATAAATTCAAATAATAATTCCAGTCCCACCCAAACCCTCTAGTTATTTCTTCTGAAAAATGTATTGAAAACCGACAAGAGGGCTCTTGGAAACCGCTGTGCGTGGGACAGATCTTTACGCGGATCGGTGACTCCCTGCGAGACGCTTCCTGGGAGCAGATTGTCTACCACGCACTCGTTAAGTTTCTATTGACCATGTCCTGTCAATTTTCATTTGTAAACTAAAAGCTTGACGCTTATTATGTGAATTTGGAATAAAAAGTCAATTTAAAAGTAAATACATTAAATTTATAGAAAGGAAAAAATATGTTAGTAATAAAATTTAAAATAAATTCAAATAAAAATCTCCACGAAATACCTTTAGTTATTTCTTCTGAAAAATGTATTGAAAACTGTCAAGAGGGCTCTTGGAAACCGCTGTGCGTGGGACAGATCTTTACTCGGATCGGTGACTCCCTAAAAGACGCTTCCTGGGAGCAGATTGTCTACCACGCACCCTTTAAGTTTCTATTGACCATGTTCTGTCAGTTTTCTTTTGTAAACTAAAAGCTTGACGCTTATTATGTGAATTTGGAATAAAAAATCAAAGTATTTAAAAGTAAATACATTAAATTTATAGAAAGGAAAAAATATGTTAGTAATAACATTTAAAATGAATTCAAATAAAAATCTCCACAAAATCCCTTTAGTTATTTCTTATGAAGAATGTATTGAAAACCGACAAGAGGGCTCTTGGAAACCGCTGTGCGTGGGACAGATCTTTACGCGGATCTTTGACTCCCTGCGAGACGCTTCCTGGCAGCAGATTGTCTACCACGCACCCTTTAAGTTTCTATTGACCATGTCCTGTCAGTTTTCTTTTGTAAACTAAAAGCTTGACGCTTATTATGTGAATTTGGAATAAAAAATCAAAGTATTTAAAAGTAAATACATGAAATTTATAGAATGGAAAAAATATGTTAGTAAAAACATTTAAAATAAATTCAAATAATAATTCCAGTCCCACCCAATCCCTCTAGTTATTTCTTCTGAAAAATGTATTGAAAACCGACAAGAGGGCTCTTGGAAACCGCTGTGCGTGGGACAGATCTTTACGCGGATCGGTGACTCCCTGCGAGACGCTTCCTGGGAGCAGATTGTCTACCACGCACTCGTTAAGTTTCTATTGACCATGTCCTGTCAATTTTCATTTGTAAACTAAAAGCTTGACGCTTATTATGTGAATTTGGAATAAAAAGTCAATTTAAAAGTAAATACATTAAATTTATAGAAAGGAAAAAATATGTTAGTAATAAAATTTAAAATAAATTCAAATAAAAATCTCCACGAAATACCTTTAGTTATTTCTTCTGAAAAATGTATTGAAAACCGACAAGAGGGCTCTTGGAAACCGCTGTCCGTGGGACAGATCTTTACGCGGATCGTTGACTCCCTGCTAGACGCTTCCTGGGGGCAGATTGCCTACCACGCACCCTTTAAGTTTCTATCGACCATGTCCTGTCAGTTTTCGTTTGTAAACTAAAAGCTTGACGCTTATTATGTGAATTTGGAATAAAAAGTCAAAGTATTTAAAAGTAAATACATAAAATTTATAGAAAGGAAAAAATATGTTAGTAATAACATTTAAAATAAGTTCAAATAAAAATTCCAGTCCCACCCAATCCCTCTAGTTATTTCTTCTGAAAAATGTATTGAAAACCGACAAGAGGGCTCTTGGAAACCGCTGTGCGTGGGACATATCTTTACGCGATCGGTGACTCCCTGCGAGACGCTTCCTGGGAGCAGATTGTCTACCACGCACCCTTTAAGTCTCTATTGACCATGTCTTGTCAGTTTTCATTTGAAAACTAAAAGCTTGACGCTTATTATGTGAATTTGGAATAAAAAGTCAAAGTATTTAAAAGTAAATACATTAAATTTATAGAAAGGAAAAAATATGTTAGTAATAAAATTTAAAATAAATTCAAATAAAAATCTCCACGAAATACCTTTAGTTTTTTTTCTGAAAAATGTATTGAAAACTGTCAAGAGAGCTCTTGGAAACCGCTGTGCGTGGGACAGATCTTTACTCGGATCGGTGACTCCCTAAAAGACGCTTCCTGGGAGCAGATTGTCTACCACGCACCCTTTAAGTTTCTATTGACCATGTTCTGTCAGTTTTCTTTTGTAAACTAAAAGCTTGACGCTTATTATGTGAATTTGGAATAAAAAATCAAAGTATTTAAAAGTAAATACATGAAGTTTATAGAAAAAAATATGTTAGTAAAAACATTTAAAATAAATTAAAATAAAAATTCCAGTCCCACCCAATCCCTCTAGTTTTTTCTTCTGAAAAATGTATTGAAAACCGACAAGAGGGCTCTTGGAAACCGCTGTGCGTGGGACAGATCTTTACGCGATCGGTGACTCCCTGCGAGACGCTTCCTGGGAGCAGATCGTCTACCACGCACCCTTTAAGTTTCTATTGACCATGCCCTGTCAGTTTTCTTTTGTAAACTAAAAGCTTGACGCTTATTATGTGAATTTGGAATAAAAAATCAAAGTATTTAAAAGTAAATACATTAAATTTATAGAAAGGAAAATATATTAGTAATAACATTTAAAATGAATTCAAATAAAAATCTCCACAAAATCCCTTTAGTTATTTCTTATGAAGAATGTATTGAAAACCGAGAAGAGGGCTCTTGGAAACCGCTGTGCGTGGGACAGATCTTTACGCGGATCGGTGACTCCCTGCGAGACGCTTCCTGGCAGCAGATTGTCTACCACGCACCCTTTAAGTTTCTATTGGCCATGTCCTGTCAGTTTTCTTTTGTAAACTAAAAGCTTGACGCTTATTATGTGAATTTGGAATAAAAAATCAAAGTATTTAAAAGTATATACATGAAATTTATAGAATGGAAAAAATATGTTAGTAAAAACATTTAAAATAAATTCAAATAAAAATTCCAGTCCCACCCAATCCCTCTAGTTATTTCTTCTGAAAAATGTATTGAAAACCGACAAGAGGGCTCTTGGAAACCGCTGTGCGTGGGACAGATCTTTACGCGGATCGGTGACTCCCTGCGAGACGCTTCCTGGGAGCAGAATGTCTACCACGCACCCTTTAAGTTTCTATTGACCATGTCCTGTCAGTTTTCTTTTGTAAACTAAAAGCTTGACGCTTATTATGTGAATTTGGAATAAAAAATCAAAGTATTTAAAAGTAAATACATGAAATTTATAGAAAGGAAAAAATATGTTAGTAAAAACATTTAAAATAAATTCAAATAATAATTCCAGTCCCACCCAATCCCTCTAGTTATTTCTTCTGAAAAATGTATTGAAAACCGACAAGAGGGCTCTTGGAAACCGCTGTGCGTGGGACAGATCTTTACGCGATCGGTGACTCCCTGCGAGACGCTTCCTGGGAGCAGATTGTCTACCACGAACCCTTTAAGTTTCTATTGACCATGTCCTGTCAGTTTTCTTTTGTAAACTAAAAGCTTGACGCTTATTATGTGAATTTGGAATAAAAAATCAAAGTATTTAAAAGTAAATACATGAAATTTTTAGAAAAAAGAATATGTTAGTAAAAACATTTAAAATAAATTCAAATAAAAATTCCAGTCCTACCCAATCCCTCTAGTTATTTCTTCTGAAAAATGTATTGAAAACCGACAAGAGGGCACTTGGAAACCGCTGTGCGTGGGACAGATCTTTACGCGATCGGTGACTCCCTGCGAGACGCTTCCTGGGAGCAGAGCGTCTACCACGCACCCTTTAAGTTTCTATTGACCATGTCCTGTCAGTTTTCTTATTTAATAGTAAATACATGAAATTTATAGAAAGGAAAGAATATGTCAGTAATAACATTTAAAATAAGTTTAAATAAAAATTCCAGTCCCACCCAATCCCGCTATTTATTTCTTCTGAAAAATGTATTGAAAACCGACAAGAGGGCTCTTGGAAACCGCTGTGCGTGGGACAGATCTTTACGCGGATCCGTGACTCCCTGCGAGACGCTTCCTGGGAGCAGATTGTCTACCACGCACCCTTTAAGTTTCTATTGACCATGTCCTGTCAATTTTCATTTGTAAACTAAAAGCTTGACGCTTATTATGTGAATTTGGAATAAAAAGTCAATTTAAAAGTAAATACATTAAATTTATAGAAAGGAAAAAATATGTTAGTAATAAAATTTAAAATAAATTCAAATAAAAATCTCCACGAAATACCTTTAGTTATTTCTTCTGAAAAATGTATTGAAAACTGTCAAGAGGGCTCTTGGAAACCGCTGTGCGTGGGACAGATCTTTACTCGGATCGGTGACTCCCTAAAAGACGCTTCCTGGGAGCAGATTGTCTACCACGCACCCTTTAAGTTTCTATTGACCATATTCTGTCAGTTTTCTTTTGTAAACTAAAAGCTTGACGCTTATTATGTGAATTTGGAATAAAAAATCAAAGTATTTAAAAGTAAATACATGAAGTTTATAGAAAAAAAATATGTTAGTAAAAACATTTAAAATAAATTCAAATAAAAATTCCAGTCCCACCCAATCCCTCTAGTTTTTTCTTCTGAAAAATGTATTGAAAACCGACAAGAGGGCTCTTGGAAACCGCTGTGCGTGGGACAGATCTTTACGCGGATCGGTGACTCCCTGCGAGACGCTTCCTGGGAGCAGATTGTCTACCACGCACTCGTTAAGTTTCTATTGACCATGTCCTGTCAATTTTCATTTGTAAACTAAAAGCTTGACGCTTATTATGTGAATTTGGAATAAAAAGTCAATTTAAAAGTAAATACATTAAATTTATAGAAAGGAAAAAATATGTTAGTAATAAAATTTAAAATAAATTCAAATAAAAATCTCCACGAAATACCTTTAGTTATTTCTTCTGAAAAATGTATTGAAAACCGACAAGAGGGCTCTTGGAAACGGCTGTCCGTGGGACAGATCTTTACGCGGATCGGTGACTCCCTGCTAGACGCTTCCTGGGGGCAGATTGCCTACCACGCACCCTTTAAGTTTCTATTGACCATGTCCTGTCAGTTTTCGTTTGTAAACTAAAAGCTTGACGCTTATTATGTGAATTTGGAATAAAAAGTCAAAGTATTTAAAAGTAAATACATAAAATTTATAGAAAGGAAAAAATATGTTAGTAATAACATTTAAAATAAGTTCAAATAAAAATTCCAGTCCCACCCAATCCCTCTAGTTATTTCTTCTGAAAAATGTATTGAAAACCGACAAGAGGGCTCTTGGAAACCGCTGTGCCTGGGACATATCTTTACGCGATCGGTGACTCCCTGCGAGACGCTTCCTGGGAGCAGATTGTCTACCACGCACCCTTTAAGTCTCTATTGACCATGTCTTGTCAGTTTTCATTTGTAAACTAAAAGCTTGACGCTTATTATGTGAATTTGGAATAAAAAGTCAAAGTATTTAAAAGTAAATACATTAAATTTATAGAAAGGAAAAAATATGTTAGTAATAAAATTTAAAATAAATTCAAATAAAAATCTCCACGAAATACCTTTAGTTATTTCTTCTGAAAAATGTATTGAAAACTGTCAAGATAGCTCTTGGAAACCGCTGTGCGTGGGACAGATCTTTACTCGGATCGGTGACTCCCTAAAAGACGCTTCCTGGGAGCAGATTGTCTACCACGCACCCTTTAAGTTTCTATTGACCATGTTCTCTCAATTTTCTTTTGTAAACTAAAAGCTTGACGCTTATTATGTGAATTTGGAATAAAAAATCAAAGTATTTAAAAGTAAATACATGAAGTTTATAGAAAAAAATATGTTAGTAAAAACATTTAAAATAAATTCAAATAAAAATTCCAGTCCCACCCAATCCCTCTAGTTTTTTCTTCTGAAAAATGTATTGAAAACCGACAAGAGGGCTCTTGGAAACCGCTGTGCGTGGGACAGATCTTTACGCGATCGGTGACTCCCTGCGAGACGCTTCCTGGGAGCAGATCGTCTACCACGCACCCTTTAAGTTTCTATTGACCATGTCCTGTCAGTTTTCTTTTGTAAACTAAAAGCTTGACGCTTATTATGTGAATTTGGAATAAAAAATCAAAGTATTTAAAAGTAAATACATTAAATTTATAGAAAGGAAAATATATGTTAGTAATAACATTTAAAATGAATTCAAATAAAAATCTCCACAAAATCCCTTTAGTTATTTCTTATGAAGAATGTATTGAAAACCGAGAAGAGGGCTCTTGGAAACCGCTGTGCGTGGGACAGATCTTTACGCGGATCGGTGACTCCCTGCGAGACGCTTCCTGGGAGCAGAGCGTCTACCACGCACCCTTTAAGTTTCTATTGACCATGTCCTGTCAGTTTTCTTATTTAATAGTAAATACATGAAATTTATAGAAAGGAAAGAATATGTCAGTAATAACATTTAAAATAAGTTTAAATAAAAATTCCAGTCCCACCCAATCCCTCTATTTATTTCTTCTGAAAAATGTATTGAAAACCGACAAGAGGGCTCTTGGAAACCGCTGTGCGTGGGACAGATCTTTACGCGGATCCGTGACTCCCTGCGAGACGCTTCCTGGGAGCAGATTGTCTACCACGCACCCTTTAAGTTTCTATTGACCATGTCCTGTCAATTTTCATTTGTAAACTAAAAGCTTGACGCTTATTATGTGAATTTCGAATGAAAAAAACAAGTATTTAAAAGTAAATACATGAAAGTTATAGAAAGGAAATAATATATTAGTAATATCATTTAAAATAAATTTAAATAAAAATCTCCGCGAAATCCCTTTAG
Source organism: Maratus speculifer (assembly GCA_964019185.1). NCBI lineage: Eukaryota > Metazoa > Arthropoda > Arachnida > Araneae > Salticidae > Maratus > Maratus speculifer. The sequence goes on along the minus strand of OZ025295.1, from coordinate 304,622,443 downwards.
TTATTTCTTCTGAAAAATGTATTGAAAAACGACAAGAGGGCTCTTGGAAACCGCTGTGCGTGGGACAGACCTTTACGCGGATCGGTGACTCCCAGCGAGACGCTTCCTGGGAGCAGATTGTCTACCACGCACTCGTTAAGTTTCTATTGACCATGTCCTGTCAATTTTCATTTGTAAACTAAAAGCTTGACGCTTATTATGTGAATTTGGAATAAAAAGTCAATTTAAAAGTAAATACATTAAATTTATAGAAAGGAAAAAATATGTTAGTAATAAAATTTAAAATAAATTCAAATAAAAATCTCCACGAAATACCTTTAGTTATTTCTTCTGAAAAATGTATTGAAAACCGACAAGAGGGCTCTTGGAAACGGCTGTCCGTGGGACAGATCTTTACGCGGATCGGTGACTCCCTGCTAGACGCTTCCTGGGGGCAGATTGCCTACCACGCACCCTTTAAGTTTCTATTGACCATGTCCTGTCAGTTTTCGTTTGTAAACTAAAAGCTTGACGCTTATTATGTGAATTTGGAATAAAAAGTCAAAGTATTTAAAAGTAAATACATAAAATTTATAGAAAGGAAAAAATATGTTAGTAATAACATTTAAAATAAGTTCAAATAAAAATTCCAGTCCCACCCAATCCCTCTAGTTATTTCTTCTGAAAAATGTATTGAAAACCGACAAGAGGGCTCTTGGAAACCGCTGTGCCTGGGACATATCTTTACGCGATCGGTGACTCCCTGCGAGACGCTTCCTGGGAGCAGATTGTCTACCACGCACCCTTTAAGTCTCTATTGACCATGTCTTGTCAGTTTTCATTTGTAAACTAAAAGCTTGACGCTTATTATGTGAATTTGGAATAAAAAGTCAAAGTATTTAAAAGTAAATACATTAAATTTATAGAAAGGAAAAAATATGTTAGTAATAAAATTTAAAATAAATTCAAATAAAAATCTCCACGAAATACCTTTAGTTATTTCTTCTGAAAAATGTATTGAAAACTGTCAAGATAGCTCTTGGAAACCGCTGTGCGTGGGACAGATCTTTACTCGGATCGGTGACTCCCTAAAAGACGCTTCCTGGGAGCAGATTGTCTACCACGCACCCTTTAAGTTTCTATTGACCATGTTCTGTCAGTTTTCTTTTGTAAACTAAAAGCTTGACGCTTATTATGTGAATTTGGAATAAAAAATCAAAGTATTTAAAAGTAAATACATGAAGTTTATAGAAAAAAATATGTTAGTAAAAACATTTAAAATAAATTCAAATAAAAATTCCAGTCCCACCCAATCCCTCTAGTTTTTTCTTCTGAAAAATGTATTGAAAACCGACAAGAGGGCTCTTGGAAACCGCTGTGCGTGGGACAGATCTTTACGCGATCGGTGACTCCCTGCGAGACGCTTCCTGGGAGCAGATCGTCTACCACGCACCCTTTAAGTTTCTATTGACCATGTCCTGTCAGTTTTCTTTTGTAAACTAAAACCTTGACGCTTATTATGTGAATTTGGAATAAAAAATCAAAGTATTTAAAAGTAAATACATTAAATTTATAGAAAGGAAAATATATGTTAGTAATAACATTTAAAATGAATTCAAATAAAAATCTCCACAAAATCCCTTTAGTTATTTCTTATGAAGAATGTATTGAAAACCGAGAAGAGGGCTCTTGGAAACCGCTGTGCGTGGGACAGATCTTTACGCGGATCGGTGACTCCCTGCGAGACGCTTCCTGGGAGCAGAGCGTCTACCACGCACCCTTTAAGTTTCTATTGACCATGTCCTGTCAGTTTTCTTATTTAATAGTAAATACATGAAATTTATAGAAAGGAAAGAATATGTCAGTAATAACATTTAAAATAAGTTTAAATAAAAATTCCAGTCCCACCCAATCCCTCTATTTATTTCTTCTGAAAAATGTATTGAAAACCGACAAGAGGGCTCTTGGAAACCGCTGTGCGTGGGACAGATCTTTACGCGGATCCGTGACTCCCTGCGAGACGCTTCCTGGGAGCAGATTGTCTACCACGCACCCTTTAAGTTTCTATTGACCATGTCCTGTCAATTTTCATTTGTAAACTAAAAGCTTGACGCTTATTATGTGAATTTCGAATGAAAAAAACAAGTATTTAAAAGTAAATACATGAAAGTTATAGAAAGGAAATAATATATTAGTAATATCATTTAAAATAAATTTAAATAAAAATCTCCGCGAAATCCCTTTAGTTATTTCTTCTGAAAAATGTATTGAAAAACGACAAGAGGGCTCTTGGAAACCGCTGTGCGTGGGACAGACCTTTACGCGGATCGGTGACTCCCTGCGAGACGGTTCCTGGGAGCAGATTGTCTACCACGCACCCTTTAAGTTTCTATTGACCATGTCCTGTCAATTTTCATTTGTAAACTAAAAGCTTGACGCTTATTATGTGAATTTGGAATAAAAAGTCAATTTAAAAGTAAATACATTAAATTTATAGAAAGGAAAAAATATGTTAGTAATAAAATTTAAAATAAATTCAAATAAAAATCTCCACGAAATACCTTTAGTTATTTCTTCTGAAAAATGTATTGAAAACCGACAAGAGGGCTCTTGGAAACCGCTGTCCGTGGGACAGATCTTTACGCGGATCGGTGACTCCCTGCGAGACGCTTCCTGGGAGCAGATTGTCTACCAGCCACCCTTTAAGTTTCTATTGACCTTGTCCTGTCAGTTTTCTTTTGTAAACTAAAAGCTTGACGCTTATTATGTGAATTTGGAATAAAAAATCAAAGTATTTAAAAGTAAATACATGAAATTTATAGAAAGGAAAAAATATGTTAGTAATAACATTTAAAATGAATTCAAATAAAAATCTCCACAAAATCCCTTTAGTTATTTCTTATGAAGAATGTATTGAAAACCGACAAGAGGGCTCTTGGAAACCGCTGTGCGTGGGACAGATCTTTACGCGGATCGGTGACTCCCTGCGAGACGCTTCCTGGCAGCAGATTGTCTACCACGCACCCTTTAAGTTTCTATTGACCATGTCCTGTCAGTTTTCTTTTGTAAACTAAAAGCTTGACGCTTATTATGTGAATTTGGAATAAAAAATCAAAGTATTTAAAAGTAAATACATGAAATTTATAGAATGGAAAAAATATGTTAGTAAAAACCTTTAAAATAAATTCAAATAATAATTCCAGTCCCACCCAATCCCTCTAGTTATTTCTTCTGAAAAATGTATTGAAAACCGACAAGAGGGCTCTTGGAAACCGCTGTGCGTGGGACAGATCTTTACGCGGATCGGTGACTCCCTGCGAGACGCTTCCTGGGAGCAGATTGTCTACCACGCACTCGTTAAGTTTCTATTGACCATGTCCTGTCAATTTTCATTTGTAAACTAAAAGCTTGACGCTTATTATGTGAATTTGGAATAAAAAGTCAATTTAAAAGTAAATACATTAAATTTATAGAAAGGAAAAAATATGTTAGTAATAAAATTTAAAATAAATTCAAATAAAAATCTCCACGAAATACCTTTAGTTATTTCTTCTGAAAAATGTATTGAAAACCGACAAGAGGGCTCTTGGAAACCGCTGTCCGTGGGACAGATCTTTACGCGGATCGTTGACTCCCTGCTAGACGCTTCCTGGGGGCAGATTGCCTACCACGCACCCTTTAAGTTTCAATCGACCATGTCCTGTCAGTTTTCGTTTGTAAACTAAAAGCTTGACGCTTATTATGTGAATTTGGAATAAAAAGTCAAAGTATTTAAAAGTAAATACATAAAATTTATAGAAAGGAAAAAATATGTTAGTAATAACATTTAAAATAAGTTCAAATAAAAATTCCAGTCCCACCCAATCCCTCTAGTTATTTCTTCTGAAAAATGTATTGAAAACCGACAAGAGGGCTCTTGGAAACCGCTGTGCGTGGGACATATCTTTACGCGATCGGTGACTCCCTGCGAGACGCTTCCTGGGAGCAGATTGTCTACCACGCACCCTTTAAGTCTCTATTGACCATGTCTTGTCAGTTTTCATTTGTAAACTAAAAGCTTGAAGCTTATTATGTGAATTTGGAATAAAAAGTCAAAGTATTTAAAAGTAAATACATTAAATTTATAGAAAGGAAAAAATATGTTAGTAATAAAATTTAAAATAAATTCAAATAAAAATCTCCACGAAATACCTTTAGTTATTTCTTATGAAAAATGTATTGAAAACTGTCAAGAGAGCTCTTGGAAACCGCTGTGCGTGGGACAGATCTTTACTCGGATCGGTGACTCCCTAAAAGACGCTTCCTGGGAGCAGATTGTCTACCACGCACCCTTTAAGTTTCTATTGACCATGTTCTGTCAGTTTTCTTTTGTAAACTAAAAGCTTGACGCTTATTATGTGAATTTGGAATAAAAAATCAAAGTATTTAAAAGTAAATACATGAAGTTTATAGAAAAAAATATGTTAGTAAAAACATTTAAAATAAATTCAAATAAAAATTCCAGTCCCACCCAATCCCTCTAGTTTTTTCTTCTGAAAAATGTATTGAAAACCGACAAGAGGGCTCTTGGAAACCGCTGTGCGTGGGACAGATCTTTACGCGATCGGTGACTCCCTGCGAGACGCTTCCTGGGAGCAGATCGTCTACCACGCACCCTTTAAGTTTCTATTGACCATGCCCTGTCAGTTTTCTTTTGTAAACTAAAAGCTTGACGCTTATTATGTGAATTTGGAATAAAAAATCAAAGTATTTAAAAGTAAATACATTAAATTTATAGAAAGGAAAATATATGTTAGTAATAACATTTAAAATGAATTCAAATAAAAATCTCCACAAAATCCCTTTAGTTATTTCTTATGAAGAATGTATTGAAAACCGAGAAGAGGGCTCTTGGAAACCGCTGTGCGTGGGACAGATCTTTACGCGGATCGGTGACTCCCTGCGAGACGCTTCCTGGCAGCAGATTGTCTACCACGCACCCTTTAAGTTTCTATTGACCATGTCCTGTCAGTTTTCTTTTGTAAACTAAAAGCTTGACGCTTATTATGTGAATTTGGAATAAAAAATCAAAGTATTTAAAAGTATATACATGAAATTTATAGAATGGAAAAAATATGTTAGTAAAAACATTTAAAATAAATTCAAATAATAATTCCAGTCCCACCCAATCCCTCTAGTTATTTCTTCTGAAAAATGTATTGAAAACCGACAAGAGGGCTCTTGGAAACCGCTGTGCGTGGGACAGATCTTTACGCGGATCGGTGACTCCCTGCGAGACGCTTCCTGGGAGCAGATTGTCTACCACGCACCCTTTAAGTTTCTATTGACCATGTCCTGTCAGTTTTCTTTTGTAAACTAAAAGCTTGACGCTTATTATGTGAATTTGGAATAAAAAATCAAAGTATTTAAAAGTAAATACATGAAATTTATAGAAAGGAAAAAATATGTTAGTAAAAACATTTAAAATAAATTCAAATAATAATTCCAGTCCCACCCAATCCCTCTAGTTATTTCTTCTGAAAAATGTATTGAAAACCGACAAGAGGGCTCTTGGAAACCGCTGTGCGTGGGACAGATCTTTACGCGATCGGTGACTCCCTGCGAGACGCTTCCTGGGAGCAGATTGTCTACCACGCACCCTTTAAGTTTCTATTGACCATGTCCTGTCAGTTTTCTTTTGTAAACTAAAAGCTTGACGCTTATTATGTGAATTTGGAATAAAAAATCAAAGTATTTAAAAGTAAATACATGAAATTTTTAGAAAAAAGAATATGTTAGTAAAAACATTTAAAATAAATTCAAATAAAAATTCCAGTCCCACCCAATCCCTCTAGTTATTTCTTCTGAAAAATGTATTGAAAACCGACAAGAGGGCACTTGGAAACCGCTGTGCGTGGGACAGATCTTTACGCGATCGGTGGCTCCCTGCGAGACGCTTCCTGGGAGCAGAGCGTCTACCACGCACCCTTTAAGTTTCTATAGACCATGTCCTGTCAGTTTTCTTATTTAATAGTAAATACATGAAATTTATAGAAAGGAAAGAATATGTCAGTAATAACATTTAAAATAAGTTTAAATAAAAATTCCAGTCCCACCCAATCCCTCTATTTATTTCTTCTGAAAAATGTATTGAAAACCGACAAGAGGGCTCTTGGAAACCGCTGTGCGTGGGACAGATCTTTACGCGGATCCGTGACTCCCTGCGAGACGCTTCCTGGGAGCAGATTGTCTACCACGCACCCTTTAAGTTTCTATTGACCATGTCCTGTCAATTTTCATTTGTAAACTAAAAGCTTGACGCTTATTATGTGAATTTCGAATGAAAAAAACAAGTATTTAAAAGTAAATACATGAAAGTTATAGAAAGGAAATAATATATTAGTAATATCATTTAAAATAAATTTAAATAAAAATCTCCGCGAAATCCCTTTAGTTATTTCTTCTGAAAAATGTATTGAAAAACGACAAGAGGGCTCTTGGAAACCGCTGTGCGTGGGACAGATCTTTACTCGGATCGGTGACTCCCTAAAAGACGCTTCCTGGGAGCAGATTGTCTACCACGCACCCTTTAAGTTTCTATTGACCATGTCCTGTCAATTTTCATTTGTAAACTAAAAGCTTGACGCTTATTATGTGAATTTGGAATAAAAAGTCAATTTAAAAGTAAATACATTAAATTTATAGAAAGGAAAAAATATGTTAGTAATAAAATTTAAAATAAATTCAAATAAAAATCTCCACGAAATACCTTTAGTTATTTCTTCTGAAAAATGTATTGAAAACTGTCAAGAGGGCTCTTGGAAACCGCTGTGCGTGGGACAGATCTTTACTCGGATCGGTGACTCCCTAAAAGACGCTTCCTGGGAGCAGATTGTCTACCACGCACCCTTTAAGTTTCTATTGACCATGTTCTGTCAGTTTTCTTTTGTAAACTAAAAGCTTGACGCTTATTATGTGAATTTGGAATAACAAATCAAAGTATTTAAAAGTAAATACATGAAGTTTATAGAAAAAAAATATGTTAGTAAAAACATTTAAAATAAATTCAAATAAAAATTCCAGTCCCACCCAATCCCTCTAGTTTTTTCTTCTGAAAAATGTATTGAAAACCGACAAGAGGGCTCTTGGAAACCGCTGTGCGTGGGACAGATCTTTACGCGGATCGGTGACTCCCTGCGAGACGCTTCCTGGGAGCAGATTGTCTACCACGCACTCGTTAAGTTTCTATTGACCATGTCCTGTCAATTTTCATTTGTAAACTAAAAGCTTGACGCTTATTATGTGAATTTGGAATAAAAAGTCAATTTAAAAGTAAATACATTAAATTTATAGAAAGGAAAAAATATGTTAGTAATAAAATTTAAAATAAATTCAAATAAAAATCTCCACGAAATACCTTTAGTTATTTCTTCTGAAAAATGTATTGAAAACCGACAAGAGGGCTCTTGGAAACGGCTGTCCGTGGGACAGATCTTTACGCGGATCGGTGACTCCCTGCTAGACGCTTCCTGGGGGCAGATTGCCTACCACGCACCCTTTAAGTTTCTATTGACCATGTCCTGTCAGTTTTCGTTTGTAAACTAAAAGCTTGACGCTTATTATGTGAATTTGGAATAAAAAGTCAAAGTATTTAAAAGTAAATACATAAAATTTATAGAAAGGAAAAAATATGTTAGTAATAACATTTAAAATAAGTTCAAATAAAAATTCCAGTCCCACCCAATCCCTCTAGTTATTTCTTCTGAAAAATGTATTGAAAACCGACAAGAGGGCTCTTGGAAACCGCTGTGCGTGGGACATATCTTTACGCGATCGGTGACTCCCTGCGAGACGCTTGCTGGGAGCAAATTGTCTACCACGCACCCTTTAAGTCTCTATTGACCATGTCTTGTCAGTTTTCTTTTGTAAACTAAAAGCTTGACGCTTATTATGTGAATTTGGAATAAAAAGTCAAAGTATTTAAAAGTAAATACATTAAATTTATAGAAAGGAAAAAATATGTTAGTAATAAAATTTAAAATAAATTCAAATAAAAATCTCCACAAAATACCTTTAGTTATTTCTTCTGAAAAATGTATTGAAAACTGTCAAGAGAGCTCTTGGAAACCGCTGTGCGTGGGACAGATCTTTACTCGCATCGGTGACTCCCTAAAAGACGCTTCCTGGGAGCAGATTGTCTACCACGCACCCTTTAAGTTTCTATTGACCATGTTCTGTCAGTTTTCTTTTGTAAACTAAAAGCTTGACGCTTATTATGTGAATTTGGAATAAAAAATCAAAGTATTTAAAAGTAAATACATGAAGTTTATAGAAAAAAATATGTTAGTAAAAACATTTAAAATAAATTCAAATAAAAATTCCAGTCCCACCCAATCCCTCTAGTTTTTTCTTCTGAAAAATGTATTGAAAACCGACAAGAGGGCTCTTGGAAACCGCTGTGCGTGGGACAGATCTTTACGCGATCGGTGACTCCCTGCGAGACGCTTCCTGGGAGCAGATCGTCTACCACGCACCCTTTAAGTTTCTATTGACCATGTCCTGTCAGTTTTCTTTTGTAAACTAAAAGCTTGACGCTTATTATGTGAATTTGGAATAAAAAATCAAAGTATTTAAAAGTAAATACATTAAATTTATAGAAAGGAAAATATATGTTAGTAATAACATTTAAAATGAATTCAAATAAAAATCTCCACAAAATCCCTTTAGTTATTTCTTATGAAGAATGTATTGAAAACCGAGAAGAGGGCTCTTGGAAACCGCTGTGCGTGGGACAGATCTTTACGCGGATCGGTGACTCCCTGCGAGACGCTTCCTGGGAGCAGAGCGTCTACCACGCACCCTTTAAGTTTCTATTGACCATGTCCTGTCAGTTTTCTTATTTAATAGTAAATACATGAAATTTATAGAAAGGAAAGAATATGTCAGTAATAACATTTAAAATAAGTTTAAATAAAAATTCCAGTCCCACCCAATCCCTCTATTTATTTCTTCTGAAAAATGTATTGAAAACCGACAAGAGGGCTCTTGGAAACCGCTGTACGTGGGACAGATCTTTACGCGATCGGTGACTCCCTGCGAGACGCTTCCTGGGAGCAGATCGTCTACCACGCACCCTTTAAGTTTCTATTGACCATGTCCTGTCAGTTTTCATTTGTAAACTAAAAGCTTGACGCTTATTATGTGAATTTGGAATAAAAAGTCAAAGTATTTAAAAATAAATACATTAAATTTATAGAAAGGAAAAAATATGTTAGTAATAACATTTAAAATAAAATCAAATAAAAATCTCCACGAAATACCTTTAGTTATTTCTTCTGAAAAATGTATTGAAAACCGACAAGAGGGCTCTTGGAAACCGCTGTGCGTGGGACAGATCTTTACGCGATCGGTGACTCCCTTCGAGACGCTTCCTGGGAGCAGAGCGTCTACCACGCACCCTTTAAGTTTCTATAGACCATGTCCTGTCAGTTTTCTTATTTAATAGTAAATACATGAAATTTATAGAAAGGAAAGAATATGTCAGTAATAACATTTAAAATAAGTTTAAATAAAAATTCCAGTCCCACCCAATCCCTCTATTTATTTCTTCTGAAAAATGTATTGAAAACCGACAAGAGGGCTCTTGGAAACCGCTGTGCGTGGGACAGATCTTTACGCGGATCCGTGACTCCCTGCGAGACGCTTCCTGGGAGCAGATTGTCTACCACGCACCCTTTAAGTTTCTATTGACCATGTCCTGTCAATTTTCATTTGTAAACTAAAAGCTTGACGCTTATTATGTGAATTTCGAATGAAAAAAACAAGTATTTAAAAGTAAATACATGAAAGTTATAGAAAGGAAATAATATATTAGTAATATCATTTAAAATAAATTTAAAAAAAAATCTCCGCGAAATCCCTTTAGTTATTTCTTCTGAAAAATGTATTGAAAAACGACAAGAGGGCTCTTGGAAACCGCTGTGCGTGGGACAGATCTTTACGCGGATCGGTGACTCCCTGCGAGACGCTTCCTGGGAGCAGATTGTCTACCACGCACCCTTTAAGTTTCTATTGACCATGTCCTGTCAATTTTCATTTGTAAACTAAAAGCTTGACGCTTATTATGTGAATTTGGAATAAAAAGTCAATTTAAAAGTAAATACATTAAATTTATAGAAAGGAAAAAATATGTTAGTAATAAAATTTAAAATAAATTCAAATAAAAATCTCCACGAAATACCTTTAGTTATTTCTTCTGAAAAATGTATTGAAAACTGTCAAGAGGGCTCTTGGAAACCGCTGTGCGTGGGACAGATCTTTACTCGGATCGGTGACTCCCTAAAAGACGCTTCCTGGGAGCAGATTGTCTACCACGCACCCTTTAAGTTTCTATTGACCATGTTCTGTCAGTTTTCTTTTGTAAACTAAAAGCTTGACGCTTATTATGTGAATTTGGAATAAAAAATCAAAGTATTTAAAAGTAAATACATGAAGTTTATAGAAAAAAAATATGTTAGTAAAAACATTTAAAATAAATTCAAATAAAAATTCCAGTCCCACCCAATCCCTCTAGTTTTTTCTTCTGAAAAATGTATTGAAAACCGACAAGAGGGCTCTTGGAAACCGCTGTGCGTGGGACAGATCATTACGCGGATCGGTGACTCCCTGCGAGACGCTTCCTGGGAGCAGATTGTCTACCACGCACTCGTTAAGTTTCTATTGACCATGTCCTGTCAATTTTCATTTGTAAACTAAAAGCTTGACGCTTATTATGTGAATTTGGAATAAAAAGTCAATTTAAAAGTAAATACATTAAATTTATAGAAAGGAAAAAATATGTTAGTAATAAAATTTAAAATAAATTCAAATAAAAATCTCCACGAAATACCTTTAGTTATTTCTTCTGAAAAATGTATTGAAAACCGACAAGAGGGCTCTTGGAAACGGCTGTCCGTGGGACAGATCTTTACGCGGATCGGTGACTCCCTGCTAGACGCTTCCTGGGGGCAGATTGCCTACCACGCACCCTTTAAGTTTCTATTGACCATGTCCTGTCAGTTTTCGTTTGTAAACTAAAAGCTTGACGCTTATTATGTGAATTTGGAATAAAAAGTCAAAGTATTTAAAAGTAAATACATAAAATTTATAGAAAGGAAAAAATATGTTAGTAATAACATTTAAAATAAGTTCAAATAAAAATTCCAGTCCCACCCAATCCCTCTAGTTATTTCTTCTGAAAAATGTATTGAAAACCGACAAGAGGGCTCTTGGAAACCGCTGTGCGTGGGACATATCTTTACGCGATCGGTGACTCCCTGCGAGACGCTTCCTGGGAGCAGATTGTCTACCACGCACCCTTTAAGTCTCTATTGACCATGTCTTGTCAGTTTTCATTTGTAAACTAAAAGCTTGACGCTTATTATGTGAATTTGGAATAAAAAGTCAAAGTATTTAAAAGTAAATACATTAAATTTATAGAAAGGAAAAAATATGTTAGTAATAACATTTAAAATAAGTTTAAATAAAAATTCCAGTCCCACCCAATCCCTCTATTTATTTCTTCTGAAAAATGTATTGAAAACCGACAAGAGGGCTCTTGGAAACCGCTGTGCGTGGGACAGATCTTTACGCGGATCCGTGACTCCCTGCGAGACGCTTCCTGGGAGCAGATTGTCTACCACGCACCCTTTAAGTTTCTATTGACCATGTCCTGTCAATTTTCATTTGTAAACTAAAAGCTTGACGCTTATTATGTGAATTTCGAATGAAAAAAACAAGTATTTAAAAGTAAATACATGAAAGTTATAGAAAGGAAATAATATATTAGTAATATCATTTAAAATAAATTTAAATAAAAATCTCCGCGAAATCCCTTTAGTTATTTCTTCTGAAAAATGTATTGAAAAACGACAAGAGGGCTCTTGGAAACCGCTGTGCGTGGGACAGATCTTTACTCGGATCGGTGACTCCCTAAAAGACGCTTCCTGGGAGCAGATTGTCTACCACGCACCCTTTAAGTTTCTATTGACCATGTCCTGTCAATTTTCATTTGTAAACTAAAAGCTTGACGCTTATTATGTGAATTTGGAATAAAAAGTCAATTTAAAAGTAAATACATTAAATTTATAGAAAGGAAAAAATATGTTAGTAATAAAATTTAAAATAAATTCAAATAAAAATCTCCACGAAATACCTTTAGTTATTTCTTCTGAAAAATGTATTGAAAACTGTCAAGAGGGCTCTTGGAAACCGCTGTGCGTGGGACAGATCTTTACTCGGATCGGTGACTCCCTAAAAGACGCTTCCTGGGAGCAGATTGTCTACCACGCACCCTTTAAGTTTCTATTGACCATGTTCTGTCAGTTTTCTTTTGTAAACTAAAAGCTTGACGCTTATTATGTGAATTTGGAATAAAAAATCAAAGTATTTAAAAGTAAATACATGAAGTTTATAGAAAAAAAATATGTTAGTAAAAACATTTAAAATAAATTCAAATAAAAATTCCAGTCCCACCCAATCCCTCTAGTTTTTTCTTCTGAAAAATGTATTGAAAACCGACAAGAGGGCTCTTGGAAACCGCTGTGCGTGGGACAGATCTTTACGCGGATCGGTGACTCCCTGCGAGACGCTTCCTGGGAGCAGATTGTCTACCACGCACTCGTTAAGTTTCTATTGACCATGTCCTGTCAATTTTCATTTGTAAACTAAAAGCTTGACGCTTATTATGTGAATTTGGAATAAAAAGTCAATTTAAAAGTAAATACATTAAATTTATAGAAAGGAAAAAATATGTTAGTAATAAAATTTAAAATAAATTCAAATAAAAATCTCCACGAAATACCTTTAGTTATTTCTTCTGAAAAATGTATTGAAAACCGACAAGAGGGCTCTTGGAAACGGCTGTCCGTGGGACAGATCTTTACGCGGATCGGTGACTCCCTGCTAGACGCTTCCTGGGGGCAGATTGCCTACCACGCACCCTTTAAGTTTCTATTGACCATGTCCTGTCAGTTTTCGTTTGTAAACTAAAAGCTTGACGCTTATTATGTGAATTTGGAATAAAAAGTCAAAGTATTTAAAAGTAAATACATAAAATTTATAGAAAGGAAAAAATATGTTAGTAATAACATTTAAAATAAGTTCAAATAAAAATTCCAGTCCCACCCAATCCCTCTAGTTATTTCTTCTGAAAAATGTATTGAAAACCGACAAGAGGGCTCTTGGAAACCGCTGTGCGTGGGACATATCTTTACGCGATCGGTGACTCCCTGCGAGACGCTTCCTGGGAGCAGATTGTCTACCACGCACCCTTTAAGTCTCTATTGACCATGTCTTGTCAGTTTTCATTTGTAAACTAAAAGCTTGACGCTTATTATGTGAATTTGGAATAAAAAGTCAAAGTATTTAAAAGTAAATACATTAAATTTATAGAAAGGAAAAAATATGTTAGTAATAAAATTTAAAATAAATTCAAATAAAAATCTCCACAAAATACCTTTAGTTATTTCTTCTGAAAAATGTATTGAAAACTGTCAAGAGAGCTCTTGGAAACCGCTGTGCGTGGGACAGATCTTTACTCGCATCGGTGACTCCCTAAAAGACGCTTCCTGGGAGCAGATTGTCTACCACGCACCCTTTAAGTTTCTATTGACCATGTTCTGTCAGTTTTCTTTTGTAAACTAAAAGCTTGACGCTTATTATGTGAATTTGGAATAAAAAATCAAAGTATTTAAAAGTAAATACATGAAGTTTATAGAAAAAAATATGTTAGTAAAAACATTTAAAATAAATTCAAATAAAAATTCCAGTCCCACCCAATCCCTCTAGTTTTTTCTTCTGAAAAATGTATCGAAAACCGACAAGAGGGCTCTTGGAAACCGCTGTGCGTGGGACAGATCTTTACGCGATCGGTGACTCCCTGCGAGACGCTTCCTGGGAGCAGATCGTCTACCACGCACCCTTTAAGTTTCTATTGACCATGTCCTGTCAGTTTTCTTTTGTAAACTAAAAGCTTGACGCTTATTATGTGAATTTGGAATAAAAAATCAAAGTATTTAAAAGTAAATACATTAAATTTATAGAAAGGAAAATATATGTTAGTAATAACATTTAAAATGAATTCAAATAAAAATCTCCACAAAATCCCTTTAGTTATTTCTTATGAAGAATGTATTGAAAACCGAGAAGAGGGCTCTTGGAAACCGCTGTGCGTGGGACAGATCTTTACGCGGATCGGTGACTCCCTGCGAGACGCTTCCTGGGAGCAGAGCGTCTACCACGCACCCTTTAAGTTTCTATTGACCATGTCCTGTCAGTTTTCTTATTTAATAGTAAATACATGAAATTTATAGAAAGGAAAGAATATGTCAGTAATAACATTTAAAATAAGTTTAAATAAAAATTCCAGTCCCACCCAATCCCTCTATTTATTTCTTCTGAAAAATGTATTGAAAACCGACAAGAGGGCTCTTGGAAACCGCTGTACGTGGGACAGATCTTTACGCGATCGGTGACTCCCTGCGAGACGCTTCCTGGGAGCAGATCGTCTACCACGCACCCTTTAAGTTTCTATTGACCATGTCCTGTCAGTTTTCATTTGTAAACTAAAAGCTTGACGCTTATTATGTGAATTTGGAATAAAAAGTCAAAGTATTTAAAAATAAATACATTAAATTTATAGAAAGGAAAAAATATGTTAGTAATAACATTTAAAATAAAATCAAATAAAAATCTCCACGAAATACCTTTAGTTATTTCTTCTGAAAAATGTATTGAAAACCGACAAGAGGGCTCTTGGAAACCGCTGTGCGTGGGACAGATCTTTACGCGATCGGTGACTCCCTGCGAGACGCTTCCTGGGAGCAGAGCGTCTACCACGCACCCTTTAAGTTTCTATAGACCATGTCCTGTCAGTTTTCTTATTTAATAGTAAATACATGAAATTTATAGAAAGGAAAGAATATGTCAGTAATAACATTTAAAATAAGTTTAAATAAAAATTCCAGTCCCACCCAATCCCTCTATTTATTTCTTCTGAAAAATGTATTGAAAACCGACAAGAGGGCTCTTGGAAACCGCTGTGCGTGGGACAGATCTTTACGCGAATCCGTGACTCCCTGCGAGACGCTTCCTGGGAGCAGATTGTCTACCACGCACCCTTTAAGTTTCTATTGACCATGTCCTGTCAATTTTCATTTGTAAACTAAAAGCTTGACGCTTATTATGTGAATTTCGAATGAAAAAAACAAGTATTTAAAAGTAAATACATGAAAGTTATAGAAAGGAAATAATATATTAGTAATATCATTTAAAATAAATTTAAATAAAAATCTCCGCGAAATCCCTTTAGTTATTTCTTCTGAAAAATGTATTGAAAAACGACAAGAGGGCTCTTGGAAACCGCTGTGCGTGGGACAGATCTTTACGCGGATCGGTGACTCCCTGCGAGACGCTTCCTGGGAGCAGATTGTCTACCACGCACCCTTTAAGTTTCTATTGACCATGTCCTGTCAATTTTCATTTGTAAACTAAAAGCTTGACGCTTATTATGTGAATTTGGAATAAAAAGTCAATTTAAAAGTAAATACATTAAATTTATAGAAAGGAAAAAATATGTTAGTAATAAAATTTAAAATAAATTCAAATAAAAATCTCCACGAAATACCTTTAGTTATTTCTTCTGAAAAATGTATTGAAAACTGTCAAGAGGGCTCTTGGAAACCGCTGTGCGTGGGACAGATCTTTACTCGGATCGGTGACTCCCTAAAAGACGCTTCCTGGGAGCAGATTGTCTACCACGCACCCTTTATGTTTCTATTGACCATGTTCTGTCAGTTTTCTTTTGTAAACTAAAAGCTTGACGCTTATTATGTGAATTTGGAATAAAAAATCAAAGTATTTAAAAGTAAATACATGAAGTTTATAGAAAAAAAATATGTTAGTAAAAACATTTAAAATAAATTCAAATAAAAATTCCAGTCCCACCCAATCCCTCTAGTTTTTTCTTCTGAAAAATGTATTGAAAACCGACAAGAGGGCTCTTGGAAACCGCTGTGCGTGGGACAGATCATTACGCGGATCGGTGACTCCCTGCGAGACGCTTCCTGGGAGCAGATTGTCTACCACGCACTCGTTAAGTTTCTATTGACCATGTCCTGTCAATTTTCATTTGTAAACTAAAAGCTTGACGCTTATTATGTGAATTTGGAATAAAAAGTCAATTTAAAAGTAAATACATTAAATTTATAGAAAGGAAAAAATATGTTAGTAATAAAATTTAAAATAAATTCAAATAAAAATCTCCACGAAATACCTTTAGTTATTTCTTCTGAAAAATGTATTGAAAACCGACAAGAGGGCTCTTGGAAACGGCTGTCCGTGGGACAGATCTTTACGCGGATCGGTGACTCCCTGCTAGACGCTTCCTGGGGGCAGATTGCCTACCACGCACCCTTTAAGTTTCTATTGACCATGTCCTGTCAGTTTTCGTTTGTAAACTAAAAGCTTGACGCTTATTATGTGAATTTGGAATAAAAAGTCAAAGTATTTAAAAGTAAATACATAAAATTTATAGAAAGGAAAAAATATGTTAGTAATAACATTTAAAATAAGTTCAAATAAAAATTCCAGTCCCACCCAATCCCTCTAGTTATTTCTTCTGAAAAATGTATTGAAAACCGACAAGAGGGCTCTTGGAAACCGCTGTGCGTGGGACATATCTTTACGCGATCGGTGACTCCCTGCGAGACGCTTCCTGGGAGCAGATTGTCTACCACGCACCCTTTAAGTCTCTATTGACCATGTCTTGTCAGTTTTCATTTGTAAACTAAAAGCTTGACGCTTATTATGTGAATTTGGAATAAAAAGTCAAAGTATTTAAAAGTAAATACATTAAATTTATAGAAAGGAAAAAATATGTTAGTAATAACATTTAAAATAAGTTCAAATAAAAATTCCAGTCCCACCCAATCCCTCTAGTTTTTTCTTCTGAAAAATGTATTGAAAACCGACAAGAGGGCTCTTGGAAACCGCTGTGCGTGGGACAGATCATTACGCGGATCGGTGACTCCCTGCGAGACGCTTCCTGGGAGCAGATTGTCTACCACGCACTCGTTAAGTTTCTATTGACCATGTCCTGTCAATTTTCATTTGTAAACTAAAAGCTTGACGCTTATTATGTGAATTTGGAATAAAAAGTCAATTTAAAAGTAAATACATTAAATTTATAGAAAGGAAAAAATATGTTAGTAATAAAATTTAAAATAAATTCAAATAAAAATCTCCACGAAATACCTTTAGTTATTTCTTCTGAAAAATGTATTGAAAACCGACAAGAGGGCTCTTGGAAACGGCTGTCCGTGGGACAGATCTTTACGCGGATCGGTGACTCCCTGCTAGACGCTTCCTGGGGGCAGATTGCCTACCACGCACCCTTTAAGTTTCTATTGACCATGTCCTGTCAGTTTTCGTTTGTAAACTAAAAGCTTGACGCTTATTATGTGAATTTGGAATAAAAAGTCAAAGTATTTAAAAGTAAATACATTAAATTTATAGAAAGGAAAAAATATGTTAGTAATAAAATTTAAAATAAATTCAAATAAAAATCTCCACGAAATACCTTTAGTTATTTCTTCTGAAAAATGTATTGAAAACTTTCAAGAGAGCTCTTGGAAACCGCTGTGCGTGGGACAGATCTTTACTCGGATCGGTGACTCCCTAAAAGACGCTTCCTGGGAGCAGATTGTCTACCACGCACCCTTTAAGTTTCTATTGACCATGTCCTGTCAATTTTCATTTGTAAACTAAAAGCTTGACGCTTATTATGTGAATTTGGAATAAAAAGTCAATTTAAAAGTAAATACATTAAATTTATAGAAAGGAAAAAATATGTTAGTAATAAAATTTAAAATAAATTCAAATAAAAATCTCCACGAAATACCTTTAGTTATTTCTTCTGAAAAATGTATTGAAAACTGTCAAGAGGGCTCTTGGAAACCGCTGTGCGTGGGACAGATCTTTACTCGGATCGGTGACTCCCTAAAAGACGCTTCCTGGGAGCAGATTGTCTACCACGCACCCTTTAAGTTTCTATTGACCATGTTCTGTCAGTTTTCTTTTGTAAACTAAAAGCTTGACGCTTATTATGTGAATTTGGAATAAAAAATCAAAGTATTTAAAAGTAAATACATGAAGTTTATAGAAAAAAAATATGTTAGTAAAAACATTTAAAATAAATTCAAATAAAAATTCCAGTCCCACCCAATCCCTCTAGTTTTTTCTTCTGAAAAATGTATTGAAAACCGACAAGAGGGCTCTTGGAAACCGCTGTGCGTGGGACAGATCTTTACGCGGATCGGTGACTCCCTGCGAGACGCTTCCTGGGAGCAGATTGTCTACCACGCACTCGTTAAGTTTCTATTGACCATGTCCTGTCAATTTTCATTTGTAAACTAAAAGCTTGACGCTTATTATGTGAATTTGGAATAAAAAGTCAATTTAAAAGTAAATACATTAAATTTATAGAAAGGAAAAAATATGTTAGTAATAAAATTTAAAATAAATTCAAATAAAAATCTCCACGAAATACCTTTAGTTATTTCTTCTGAAAAATGTATTGAAAACCGACAAGAGGGCTCTTGGAAACGGCTGTCCGTGGGACAGATCTTTACGCGGATCGGTGACTCCCTGCTAGACGCTTCCTGGGGGCAGATTGCCTACCACGCACCCTTTAAGTTTCTATTGACCATGTCCTGTCAGTTTTCGTTTGTAAACTAAAAGCTTGACGCTTATTATGTGAATTTGGAATAAAAAGTCAAAGTATTTAAAAGTAAATACATAAAATTTATAGAAAGGAAAAAATATGTTAGTAATAACATTTAAAATAAGTTCAAATAAAAATTCCAGTCCCACCCAATCCCTCTAGTTATTTCTTCTGAAAAATGTATTGAAAACCGACAAGAGGGCTCTTGGAAACCGCTGTGCGTGGGACATATCTTTACGCGATCGGTGACTCCCTGCGAGACGCTTCCTGGGAGCAGATTGTCTACCACGCACCCTTTAAGTCTCTATTGACCATGTCTTGTCAGTTTTCATTTGTAAACTAAAAGCTTGACGCTTATTATGTGAATTTGGAATAAAAAGTCAAAGTATTTAAAAGTAAATACATTAAATTTATAGAAAGGAAAAAATATGTTAGTAATAAAATTTAAAATAAATTCAAATAAAAATCTCCACGAAATACCTTTAGTTATTTCTTCTGAAAAATGTATTGAAAACTGTCAAGAGAGCTCTTGGAAACCGCTGTGCGTGGGACAGATCTTTACTCGGATCGGTGACTCCCTAAAAGACGCTTCCTGGGAGCAGATTGTCTACCACGCACCCTTTAAGTTTCTATTGACCATGTTCTGTCAGTTTTCTTTTGTAAACTAAAAGCTTGACGCTTATTATGTGAATTTGGAATAAAAAATCAAAGTATTTAAAAGTAAATACATGAAGTTTATAGAAAAAAATATGTTAGTAAAAACATTTAAAATAAATTCAAATAAAAATTCCAGTCCCACCCAATCCCTCTAGTTTTTTCTTCTGAAAAATGTATTGAAAACCGACAAGAGGGCTCTTGGAAACCGCTGTGCGTGGGACAGATCTTTACGCGATCGGTGACTCCCTGCGAGACGCTTCCTGGGAGCAGATCGTCTACCACGCACCCTTTAAGTTTCTATTGACCATGTCCTGTCAGTTTTCTTTTGTAAACTAAAAGCTTGACGCTTATTATGTGAATTTGGAATAAAAAATCAAAGTATTTAAAAGTAAATACATTAAATTTATAGAAAGGAAAATATATGTTAGTAATAACATTTAAAATGAATTCAAATAAAAATCTCCACAAAATCCCTTTAGTTATTTCTTATGAAGAATGTATTGAAAACCGAGAAGAAGGCTCTTGGAAACCGCTGTGCGTGGGACAGATCTTTACGCGGATCGGTGACTCCCTGCGAGACGCTTCCTGGGAGCAGAGCGTCTACCACGCACCCTTTAAGTTTCTATTGACCATGTCCTGTCAGTTTTCTTATTTAATAGTAAATACATGAAATTTATAGAAAGGAAAGAATATGTCAGTAATAACATTTAAAATAAGTTTAAATAAAAATTCCAGTCCCACCCAATCCCTCTATTTATTTCTTCTGAAAAATGTATTGAAAACCGACAAGAGGGCTCTTGGAAACCGCTGTACGTGGGACAGATCTTTACGCGATCGGTGACTCCCTGCGAGACGCTTCCTGGGAGCAGATCGTCTACCACGCACCCTTTAAGTTTCTATTGACCATGTCCTGTCAGTTTTCATTTGTAAACTAAAAGCTTGACGCTTATTATGTGAATTTGGAATAAAAAGTCAAAGTATTTAAAAATAAATACATTAAATTTATAGAAAGGAAAAAATATGTTAGTAATAACATTTAAAATAAAATCAAATAAAAATCTCCACGAAATACCTTTAGTTATTTCTTCTGAAAAATGTATTGAAAACCGACAAGAGGGCTCTTGGAAACCGCTGTGCGTGGGACAGATCTTTACGCGGATCCGTGACTCCCTGCGAGACGCTTCCTGGGAGCAGATTGTCTACCACGCACCCTTTAAGTTTCTATTGACCATGTCCTGTCAATTTTCATTTGTAAACTAAAAGCTTGACGCTTATTATGTGAATTTCGAATAAAAAAAACAAGTATTTAAAAGTAAATACATGAAAGTTATAGAAAGGAAATAATATATTAGTAATATCATTTAAAATAAATTTAAATAAAAATCTCCACGAAATCCCTTTAGTTATTTCTTCTGAAAAATGTATTGAAAACCGACAAGAGGGCTCTTGGAAACCGCTGTGCGTGGGACAGATCTTTACGCGGATCGGTGACTCCCTGCGAGACGCTTCCTGGGAGCAGATTGTCTACCACGCACCCTTTAAGTTTCTATTGACCATGTCCTGTCAGTTTTCTTTTGTAAACTAAAAGCTTGACGCTTATTATGTGAATTTGGAATAAAAAATCAAAGTATTTAAAAGTAAATACATGAAATTTATAGAATGGAAAAAATATGTTAGTAAAAACATTTAAAATAAATTCAAATAATAATTCCAGTCCCACCCAATCCCTCTAGTTATTTCTTCTGAAAAATGTATTGAAAACCGACAAGAGGGCTCTTGGAAACCGCTGTGCGTGGGACAGATCATTACGCGGATCGGTGACTCCCTGCGAGACGCTTCCTGGGAGCAGATTGTCTACCACGCACCCTTTATGTTTCTATTGACCATGTCCTGTCAGTTTTCTTTTGTAAACTAAAAGCTTGACGCTTATTATGTGAATTTGGAATAAAAAATCAAAGTATTTAAAAGTAAATACATGAAATTTATAGAAAGGAAAAAATATGTTAGTAAAAACATTTAAAATAAATTCAAATAATAATTCCAGTCCCACCCAATCCCTCTAGTTATTTCTTCTGAAAAATGTATTGAAAACCGACAAGAGAACTCTTGGAAACCGCTGAGCGTGGGACAGATCTTTACGCGATCGGTGACTCCCTGCGAGACGCTTCCTGGGAGCAGATCGTCTACCACGCACCCTTTAAGTTTCTATTGACCATGTCCTGTCAGTTTTCTTTTGTAAACTAAAAGCTTGACGCTTATTATGTGAATTTGGAATAAAAAATCAAAGTATTTAAAAGTAAATACATTAAATTTATAGAAAGGAAAATATATGTTAGTAATAACATTTAAAATGAATTCAAATAAAAATCTCCACAAAATCCCTTTAGTTATTTCTTAAGAAGAATGTATTGAAAACCGAGAAGAGGGCTCTTGGAAACCGCTGTGCGTGGGACAGATCTTTACGCGGATCGGTGACTCCCTGCGAGACGCTTCCTGGCAGCAGATTGTCTACCACGCACACTTTAAGTTTCTATTGACCATGTCCTGTCAGTTTTCTTTTGTAAACTAAAAGCTTGACGCTTATTATGTGAATTTGGAATAAATAATCAAAGTATTTAAAAGTATATACATGAAATTTATAGAATGGAAAAAATATGTTAGTAAAAACATTTAAAATAAATTCAAATAATAATTCCAGTCCCAACCAATCCCTCTAGTTATTTCTTCTGAAAAATGTATTGAAAACCGAAAAGAGGGCTCTTGGAAACCGCTGTGCGTGGGACAGATCTTTACGCGGATCGGTGACTCCCTGCGAGACGCTTCCTGGGAGCAGATTGTCAACCACGCACCCTTTAAGTTTCTATTGACCATGTCCTGTCAGTTTTCTTTTGTAAACTAAAAGCTTGACGCTTATTATGTGAATTTGGAATAAAAAATCAAAGTATTTAAAAGTAAATACATGAAATTTATAGAAAGGAAAAAATATGTTAGTAAAAACATTTAAAATAAATTCAAATAATAATTCCAGTCCCACCCAATCCCTCTTGTTATTTCTTCTGAAAAATGTATTGAAAACCGACAAGAGGGCTCTTGGAAACCGCTGTGCGTGGGACAGATCTTTACGCGATCGGTGACTCCCTGCGAGACGCTTCCTGGGAGCAGATTGTCTACCACGCACCCTTTAAGTTTCTATTGACCATGTCCTGTCAGTTTTCTTTTGTAAACTAAAAGCTTGACGCTTATTATGTGAATTTGGAATAAAAAATCAAAGTATTTAAAAGTAAATACATGAAATTTTTAGAAAAAAGAATATGTTAGTAAAAACATTTAAAATAAATTCAAATAAAAATTCCAGTCCCACCCAATCCCTCTAGTTATTTCTTCTGAAAAATGTATTGAAAACCGACAAGAGGGCACTTGGAAACCGCTGTGCGTGGGACAGATCTTTACGCGATCGGTGACTCCCTGCGAGACGCTTCCTGGGAGCAGAGCGTCTACCACGCACCCTTTAAGTTTCTATTGACCATGTCCTGTCAGTTTTCTTATTTAATAGTAAATACATGAAATTTATAGAAAGGAAAGAATATGTCAGTAATAACATTTAAAATAAGTTTAAATAAAAATTCCAGTCCCACCCAATCCCTCTAGTTATTTCTTCTGAAAAATGTATTGAAAACCGACAAGAGGGCTCTTGGAAACCGCTGTGCGTGGGACAGATCTTTACGCGATCGGTGACTCCCTGCGAGACGCTTCCTGGGAGCAGATTGTCTACCACGCACCCTTTAAGTTTCTATTGACCATGTCCTGTCAGTTTTCTTTTGTAAACTAAAAGCTTGACGCTTATTATGTGAATTTGGAATAAAAAATCAAAGTATTTAAAAGTAAATACATGAAATTTATAGAAAGGAAAAAATATGTTAGTAAAAACATTTAAAATAAATTCAAATAATAATTCCAGTCCCACCCAATCCCTCTAGTTATTTCTTCTGAAAAATGTATTGAAAACCGACAAGAGGGCTCTTGGAAACCGCTGTGCGTGGGACAGATCTTTACGCGATCGGTGACTCCCTGCGAGACGCTTCCTGGGAGCAGATTGTCTACCACGCACCCTTTAAGTTTCTATTGACCATGTCCTGTCAGTTTTCTTTTGTAAACTAAAAGCTTGACGCTTATTATGTGAATTTCGAATGAAAAAAACAAGTATTTAAAAGTAAATACATGAAAGTTATAGAAAGGAAATAATATATTAGTAATATCATTTAAAATAAATTTAAATAAAAATCTCCGCGAAATCCCTTTAGTTATTTCTTCTGAAAAATGTATTGAAAAACGACAAGAGGGCTCTTGGAAACCGCTGTGCGTGGGACAGATCTTTACGCGGATCGGTGACTCCCTGCGAGACGCTTCCTGGGAGCAGATTGTCTACCACGCACCCTTTAAGTTTCTATTGACCATGTCCTGTCAATTTTCATTTGTAAACTAAAAGCTTGACGCTTATTATGTGAATTTGGAATAAAAAGTCAATTTAAAAGTAAATACATTAAATTTATAGAAAGGAAAAAATATGTTAGTAATAAAATTTAAAATAAATTCAAATAAAAATCTCCACGAAATACCTTTAGTTATTTCTTCTGAAAAATGTATTGAAAACCGACAAGAGGGCTCTTGGAAACCGCTGTCCGAGGGACAGATCTTTACGCGGATCGGTGACTCCCTGCGAGACGCTTCCTGGGAGCAGATTGTCTACCACGCACCCTTTAAGTTTCTATTGACCTTGTCCTGTCAGTTTTCTTTTGTAAACTAAAAGCTTGACGCTTATTATGTGAATTTGGAATAAAAAATCAAAGTATTTAAAAGTAAATACATGAAATTTCTAGAAAGGAAAAAATATGTTAGTAAAAACATTTAAAATAAATTCAAATAAAAATTCCAGTCCCACCTAATCCCTCTAGTTATTTCTTCTGAAAAATGTATTGAAAACCGACAAGAGGGCTCTTGGAAACCACTGTACGTGGGACAGATCTTTACGCGATCGGTGACTCCCTGCGAGACGCTTCCTGGGAGCAGATCGTCTACCACGCACCCTTTAAGTTTCTATTGACCATGTCCTGTCAGTTTTCATTTGTAAACTAAAAGCTTGACGCTTATTATGTGAATTTGGAATAAAAAGTCAAAGTATTTAAAAATAAATACATTAAATTTATAGAAAGGAAAAAATATGTTAGTAATAACATTTAAAATAAAATCAAATAAAAATCTCCACGAAATACCTTTAGTTATTTCTTCTGAAAAATGTATTGAAAACCGACAAGAGGGCTCTTGGAAACCGCTGTGCGTGGGACAGATCTTTACGCGGATCCGTGACTCCCTGCGAGACGCTTCCTGGGAGCAGATTGTCTACCACGCACCCTTTAAGTTTCTATTGACCATGTCCTGTCAATTTTCATTTGTAAACTAAAAGCTTGACGCTTATTATGTGAATTTCGAATAAAAAAAACAAGTATTTAAAAGTAAATACATGAAAGTTATAGAAAGGAAATAATATATTAGTAATATCATTTAAAATAAATTTAAATAAAAATCTCCGCGAAATCCCTTTAGTTATTTCTTCTGAAAAATGTATTGAAAACCGACAAGAGGGCTCTTGGAAACCGCTGTGCGTGGGACAGATCTTTACGCGGATCGGTGACTCCCTGCGAGACGCTTCCTGGGAGCAGATTGTCTACCACGCACCCTTTAAGTTTCTATTGACCATGTCCTGTCAGTTTTCTTTTGTAAACTAAAAGCTTGACGCTTATTATGTGAATTTGGAATAAAAAATCAAAGTATTTAAAAGTAAATACATGAAATTTATAGAATGGAAAAAATATGTTAGTAAAAACATTTAAAATAAATTCAAATAATAATTCCAGTCCCACCCAATCCCTCTAGTTAATTCTTCTGAAAAATGTATTGAAAACCGACAAGAGGGCTCTTGGAAACCGCTGTGCGTGGGACAGATCATTACGCGGATCGGTGACTCCCTGCGAGACGCTTCCTGGGAGCAGATTGTCTACCACGCACCCTTTAAGTTTCTATTGACCATGTCCTGTCAGTTTTCTTTTGTAAACTAAAAGCTTGACGCTTATTATGTGAATTTGGAATAAAAAATCAAAGTATTTAAAAGTAAATACATGAAATTTATAGAAAGGAAAAAATATGTTAGTAAAAACATTTAAAATAAATTCAAATAATAATTCCAGTCCCACCGAATCCCTCTAGTTATTTCTTCTGAAAAATGTATTGAAAACCGACAAGAGGGCTCTTGGAAACCGCTGAGCGTGGGACAGATCTTTACGCGATCGGTGACTCCCTGCGAGACGCTTCCTGGGAGCAGAGCGTCTACCACGCACCCTTTAAGTTTCTACTGACCATGTCCTGTCAGTTTTCTTATTTAATAGTAAATACATGAAATTTATAGAAATTAAAGAATATGTCAGTAATAACATTTAAAATAAGTTCAAATAAAAATTCCAGTCCCACCCAATCCCTATATTTATTTCTTCTGAAAAATGTATTGAAAACCGACAAGAGGGCTCTTGGAAACCGCTGTGCGTGGGACAGATCTTTACGCGGATCGGTGACTCCCTGCGAGACGCTTCCTGGGAGCAGATTGTCTACCACGCACCCTTTAAGTTTCTATTGACCATGTCCTGTCAATTTTCATTTGTAAACTAAAAGCTTGACGCTTATTATGTGAATTTGGAATAAAAAGTCAATTTAAAAGTAAATACATTAAATTTATAGAAAGGAAAAAATATGTTAGTAATAAAATTTAAAATAAATTCAAATAAAAATCTCCACGAAATACCTTTAATTATTTCTTCTGAAAAATGTATTGAAAACCGACAAGAGGGCTCTTGGAAACCGCTGTCCGTGGGACAGATCTTTACGCGGATCGGTGACTCCCTGCGAGACGCTTCCTGGTAGCAGATTGTCTACCACGCACCCTTTAAGTTTCTATTGACCTTGTCCTGTCAGTTTTCTTTTGTAAACTAAAAGCTTGACGCTTATTATGTGAATTTGGAATAAAAAATCAAAGTATTTAAAAGTAAATACATGAAATTTCTAGAAAGGAAAAAATATGTTAGTAAAAACATTTAAAATAAATTCAAATAAAAATTCCAGTCCCACCAAATACCTCTAGTTATTTCTTCTGAAAAATGTATTGAAAACCGACAAGAGGGCTCTTGGAAACCGCTGTACGTGGGACAGATCTTTACGCGATCGGTGACTCCCTGCGAGACGCTTCCTGGGAGCAGATCGTCTACCACGCACCCTTTAAGTTTCTATTGACCATGTCCTGTCAATTTTCATTTGTAAACTAAAAGCTTGACGCTTATTATGAGAATTTCGAATAAAAAAAACAAGTATTTAAAAGTAAATACATGAAAGTTATAGAAAGGAAATAATATATTAGTAATATCATTTAAAATAAATTTATATAAAAATCTCCACGAAATCCCTTTAGTTATTTCTTCTGAAAAATGTATTGAAAACCGACAAGAGGGCTCTTGGAAACCGCTGTGCGTGGGACAGATCTTTACGCGGATCGGTGACTCCCTGCGAGACGCTTCCTGGGAGCAGATTGTCTACCACGCACCCTTTAAGTTTCTATTGACCATGTCCTGTCAGTTTTCTTTTGTAAACTAAAAGCTTGACACTTATTATGTGAATTTGGAATAAAAAAAACAAAGTATTTAATAGTAAATACATGAAATTTATAGAAAGGAAAAAATATGTTAGTAATAACATTTAAAATAAGTTCAAATAAAAATTCCAGTCCCACCCAATCCCTCTAGTTATTTCTTCTGAAAAATGTATTGAAAACCGACAAGAGGGCTCTTGGAAACCGCTGTGCGTGGGACATATCTTTACGCGATCGGTGACTCCCTGCGAGACGCTTCCTGGGAGCAGATTGTCTACCACGCACCCTTTAAGTTTCTATTGACCATGTCTTGTCAGTTTTCATTTGTAAACTAAAAGCTTGACGCTTATTATGTGAATTTGGAATAAAAAGTCAAAGTATTTAAAAGTAAATACATTAAATTTATAGAAGGGAAAAAATATGTTAGTAATAAAATTTAAAATAAATTCAAATAAAAATCTCCACGAAATACCTTTAGTTATTTCTTCTGAAAAATATATTGAAAACCGTCAAGAGGGCTCTTGGAAACCGCTGTGCGTGGGACAGATCTTTACTCGGATCGGTGACTCCCTGCGAGACGCTTCCTGGGAGCAGATTGTCTACCACGCACCCTTTAAGTTTCTATTGAACATGTCCTGTCAGTTTTCTTTTGTAAACTAAAAGCTTGACGCTTATTATGTGAATTTGGAATAAAAAATCAAAGTATTTAAAAGTAAATACATGAAGTTTATAGGAAAAAAATATGTTAGTAAAAACATATAAAATAAATTCAAATAAAAATTCCAGTCCCACCCAATCCCTCTAGTTATTTCTTCTTAAAAATGTATTGAAAACCGACAAGAGGGCTCTTGGAAACCGCTGTGCGTGGGATAGATCTCTACGCGGATCCGTGACTCCCTGCGAGACGCTTCCTTGGAGCAGATCGTCTACCACGCACCCTTTAAGTTTCTATTGACCATGTCCTGTCAGTTTTCTTTTGTAAACTAAAAGCTTGACGCTTATTATGTGAATTTGGAATAAAAAATCAAAGTATTTAAAAGTAAATACATTAAATTTATAGAAAGGAAAAAATATGTTAGTAATAACATTTAAAATGAATTCAAATAAAAATCTCCACAAAATCCCATTAGTTATTTCTTATGAAGAATGTATTGAAAACCGACAAGAGGGCTCTTGGAAACCGCTGTGCGTGGGACAGATCTTTACGCGGATCGGTGACTCCCTGCGAGACGCTTCCTGGGAGCAGATCGTCTACCACGCACCCTTTAAGTTTCTATTGACCATGTCCGGTCAGTTTTCTTTTGTAAACTAAAAGCTTGACGCTTATTATGTGAATTTGGAATAAAAAATCAAAGTATTTAAAAGTAAATACATTAAATTTATAGAAAGGAAAAAATATGTTAGTAATAACATTTAAAATGAATTCAAATAAAAATCTCCACAAAATCCCTTTAGTTATTTCTTATGAAGAATGTATTGAAAACCGACAGGAGGGCTCTTGGAAACCGCTGTGCGTGGGACAGATCTTTACGCGGATCGGTGACTCCCTGCGAGACGCTTCCTGGGAGCAGATTGTCTACCACGCACCCTTTAAGTTTCTATTGACCTTGTCCTGTCAGTTTCCTTTTGTAAACTAAAAGCTTGACGCTTATTATGTGAATTTGGAATAAAAAATCAAAGTATTTAAAAGTAAATACATGAAATTTATAGAATGGAAAAAATATGTTAGTAAAAACAATTAAAATAAATTCAAATAATAATTCCAGTCCCACCCAATCCCTCTAGTTATTTCTTCTGAAAAATGTATTGAAAACCGACAAGAGGGCTCTTGGAAACCGCTGTCCGTGGGACAGATCTTTACGCGGA
Organism: Maratus speculifer; assembly: GCA_964019185.1. Taxonomy (NCBI): domain Eukaryota; kingdom Metazoa; phylum Arthropoda; class Arachnida; order Araneae; family Salticidae; genus Maratus; species Maratus speculifer. The sequence continues at coordinate 304,593,515 of OZ025295.1, read as the reverse complement.
TCGGTGACTCCCTGCGAGATGCTTCCTGGGAGCAGATTGTCTACCGCGCACCCTTTAAGTTTCTATTGACGTTGTCCTGTCAGTTTTCTTTTGTAAACTAAAAGCTTGACGCTTATTATGTGAATTTGGAATAAAAAATCAAAGTATTTAAAAGTAAATACATGAAGTTTATAGAAAAAAAATATGTTAGTAAAAACATTTAAAATAAATTCAAATAAAAATTCCAATCCCACCCAATCCCTCTAGTTATTTCTTCTGAAAAATGTATTGAAAACCGACAAGAGGGCTCTTGGAAACCGCTGTGCGTGGGACAGATCTTTACGCGATCGGTGACTCCCTGCGAGACGCTTCCTGGGAGCAGATCGTCTACCACGCACCCTTTAAGTTTCTATTGACCATGTCCTGTCAGTTTTCATTTGTAAACTAAAAGCTTGACGCTTATTATGTGAATTTGGAATAAAAAGTCAAAGTATTTAAAAATAAATACATTAAATTTATAGAAAGGAAAAAATATGTTAGTAATAACATTTAAAATAAATTCAAATAAAAATCTCCACGAAATACCTTTAGTTATTTCTTCTGAAAAATGTATTGAAAACCGACAAGAGGGCTCTTGGAAACCGCTGTGCGTGGGACAGATCTTTACGCGGATCCGTGACTCCCTGCGAGTCGCTTCCTGGGAGCAGATTGTCTACCACGCACCCTTTAAGTTTCTATTGACCATGTCCTGTCAGTTTTCTTTTGTAAACTAAAAGCTTGACGCTTATTATGTGAATTTCGAATAAAAAAAAAAGTATTTAAAAGTAAATACATGAAAGTTATAAAGGAAATAATATATTAGTAATATCATTTAAAATAAATTTAAATAAAAATCTCCACGAAATCCCTTTAGTTATTTCTTCTGAAAAATGTATTGAAAACCGACAAGAGGGCTCTTGGAAACCGCTGTGCGTGGGACAGATCTTTACGCGGATCGGTGACTCCCTGCGAGACGCTTCCTGGGAGCAGATCGTCTACCACGCACCCTTTAAGTTTCTATTGACCATGTCCTGTCAGTTTTCTTTTGTAAACTAAAAGCTTGACGCTTATTATGTGAATTTGGAATAAAAAATCAAAGTATTTAAAAGTAAATACATTAAATTTATAGAAAGGAAAAAATATGTTAGTAATAACATTTAAAATGAATTCAAATAAAAATCTCCACAAAATCCCTTTAGTTATTTCTTATGAAGAATGTATTGAAAACCGACAAGAGTGCTCTTGGAAACCGCTGTGCGTGGGACAGATCTTTACGCGGATCGGTGACTCCCTGCGAGACGCTTCCTGGGAGCAGATTGTCTACAACGCACCCTTTAAGTTTCTATTGACCATGTCCTGTCAGTTTTCATTTGTAAACTAAAAGCTTGACGCTTATTATGTGAATTTGGAATAAAAAGTCAATTTAAAAGTAAATACATTAAATTTATAGAAAGGAAAAAATATGTTAGTAATAAAATTTAAAATAAATTCAAATAAAAATCTCCACGAAATACCTTTAGTTATTTCTTCTGAAAAATGTATTGAAAACCGACAAGAGGGCTCTTGGAAACCGCTGTCCGTGGGACAGATCTTTACGCGGATCGGTGACTCCCTGCGAGACGCTTCCTGGGAGCAGATCGTCTACCACGCACCCTTTAAGTTTCTATTGACCATGTCCTGTCAGTTTTCTTTTGTAAACTAAAAGCTTGACGCTTATTATGTGAATTTGGAATAAAAAGTCAATTTAAAAGTAAATACATTAAATTTATAGAAAGGAAAAAATATGTTAGTAATAAAATTTAAAAAAAATTCAAATAAAAATCTCCACGAAATACCTTTAATTATTTCTTCTGAAAAATGTATTGAAAACCGACAAGAGGGCTCTTGGAAACCGCTGTCCGTGGGACAGATCTTTACGCGGATCGTTGACTCCCTGCGAGACGCTTCCTGGGAGCAGATATTCTACCACGCACCCTTTAAGTTTCTATTGACCTTGTCCTGTCAGTTTTCTTTTGTAAACTAAAAGCTTGACGCTTATTATGTGAATTTGGAATAAAAAATCAAAGTATTTAAAAGTAAATACATGAAGTTTATAGAAAAAAAATATGTTAGTAAAAACATTTAAAATAAATTCAAATAAAAATTCCAGTCCCACCCAATCCCTCTAGTTATTTCTTCTGAAAAATGTATTGAAAACCGACAAGAGGGCTCTTGGAAACCGCTGTGCGTGGGACAGATCTTTACGCGGATCCGTGACTCCCTGCGAGTCGCTTCCTGGGAGCAGATGGTCTACCACGCACCCTTTAAGTTTCTATTGACCATGTCCTGTCAGTTTTCTTTTGTAAACTAAAAGCTTGACGCTTATTATGTGAATTTCGAATAAAAAAAACAAGTATTTAAAAGTAAATACATGAAAGTTATAGAAAGGAAATAATATATTAGTAATATCATTTAAAATAAATTTTAATAAAAATCTCCACGAAATCCCTTTAGTTATTTCTTCTGAAAAATGTATTGAAAACCGACAAGAGGGCTCTTGGAAACCGCTGTGCGTTGGACAGATCTTTACGCGGATCGGTGACTCCCTGCGAGACGCTTCCTGGGAGCAGATTGTCTACCACGCACCCTTTAAGTTTCTATTGACCATGTCTTGTCAGTTTTCATTTGTAAACTAAAAGCTTGACGCTTATTATGTGAATTTGGAATAAAAAGTCAAAGTATTTAAAAGTAAATACATTAAATTTATAGAAAGGAAAAAATATGTTAGTAATAAAATTTAAAATAAATTCAAATAAAAATCTCCACGAAATACCTTTAGTTATTTCTTCTGAAAAATGTATTGAAAACCGTCAAGAGGGCTCTTGGAAACCGCTGTGCGTGGGACAGATCTTTACTCGGATCGGTGACTCCCTGCGAGACGCTTCCTGGGAGCAGATTGTCTACCACGCACCCTTTAAGTTTCTATTGACCATGTCCTGTCAGCTTTTTTTTTGTAAACTAAAAGCTTGACGCTTATTATGTGAATTTGGAATAAAAAATCAAAGTATTTAAAAGTAAATACATGAAGTTTATAGAAAAAAAATATGTTAGTAAAAACATTTAAAATAAATTCAAATAAAAATTCCAGTCCCACCCAATCCCTCTAGTTATTTCTTCTGAAAAATGTATTGAAAACCGACAAGAGGGCCCTTAGAAACCGCTGTGCGTGGGACAGGTCTTTACGCGATCGGTGACTCCCTGCGAGACGCTTCCTGGGAGCAGATCGTCTACCACGCACCCTTTAAGTTTCTATTGACCATGTCCTGTCAGTTTTCTTTTGTAAACTAAAAGCTTGACGCTTATTATGTGAATTTGGAATAAAAAATCAAAGTATTTAAAAGTAAATACATTAAATTTATAGAAAGGAAAAAATATGTTAGTAATAACATTTAAAATGAATTCAAATAAAAATCTCCACAAAATCCCTTTAGTTATTTCTTATGAAGAATGTATTGAAAACCGACAAGAGTGCTCTTGGAAACCGCTGTGCGTGGGACAGATCTTTACGCGGATCGGTGACTCCCTGCGAGACGCTTCCTGGGAGCAGATTGTCTACAACGCACCCTTTAAGTTTCACTGTACCATGTCCTGTCAGTTTTCTTTTGTAAACTAAAAGCTTGACGCTTATTATGTGAATTTGGAATAAAAAATCAAAGTATTTAAAAGTATATACATGAAATTTATAGAATGGAAAAAATATGTTAGTAAAAACATTTAAAATAAATTCAAATAATAATTCCAGTCCCACCCAATCCCTCTAGTTATTTATTCTGAAAAATGTATTGAAAACCGACAAGAGGGCTCTTGGAAACCGCTGTGCGTGGGACAGATCTTTACGCGATCGGTGACTCCCTGCGAGACGCTTCCTGGGAGCAGATCGTCTACCACGCACCCTTTAAGTTTCTTTTGACCATGTCCTGTCAGTTTTCATTTGTAAACTAAAAGCTTGACGCTTATTATGTGAATTTGGAATAAAAAGTCAATTTAAATGTAAATACATTAAATTTATAGAAAGGAAAAAATATGTTAGTAATAAAATTTAAAATAAATTCAAATAAAAATCTCCACGAAATACCTTTAGTTATTTCTTCTGAAAAATGTATTGAAAACCGACAAGAGGGCTCTTGGAAACCGCTGTCCGTGGGACAGATCTTTACGCGGATCGGTGACTCCCTGCGAGACGCTTCCTAGGAGCAGATTGTCTACCACGCACCCTTTAAGTTTCTATTGACCTTGTCCTGTCAGTTTTCTTTTGTAAACTAAAAGCTTGACGCTTATTATGTGAATTTCGAATAAAAAAAACAAGTATTTAAAAGTAAATACATGAAAGTTATAGAAAGGAAATAATATATTAGTAATATCATTTAAAATAAATTTAAATAAAAATCTCCACGAAATCCCTTTAGTTATTTCTTCTGAAAAATGTATTGAAAACCGACAAGAGGGCTCTTGGAAACCGCTGTGCGTGGGACAGATCTTTACGCGGATCGGTGACTCCCTGCGAGACGCTTCCTGGGAGCAGATCGTCTACCACGCACCCTTTAAGTTTCTATTGACCATGTCCTGTCAGTTTTCTTTTGTAAACTAAAAGCTTGACGCTTATTATGTGAATTTGGAATAAAAAATCAAAGTATTTAAAAGTAAATACATTAAATTTATAGAAAGGAAAAAATATGTTAGTAATAACATTTAAAATGAATTCAAATAAAAATCTCCACAAAATCCCTTTAGTTATTTCTTATGAAGAATGTATTGAAAACCGACAAGAGTGCTCTTGGAAACCGCTGTGCGTGGGACAGATCTTTACGCGGATCGGTGACTCCCTGCGAGACGCTTCCTGGGAGCAGATTGTCTACAACGCACCCTTTAAGTTTCACTGTACCATGTCCTGTCAGTTTTCTTTTGTAAACTAAAAGCTTGACGCTTATTATGTGAATTTGGAATAAAAAATCAAAGTATTTAAAAGTAAATACATGAAATTTATAGAATGGAAAAAATATGTTAGTAAAAACATTTAAAATAAATTCAAATAATAATTCCAGTCCCACCCAATCCCTCTAGTTATTTATTCTGAAAAATGTATTGAAAACCGACAAGAGGGCTCTTGGAAACCGCTGTGCGTGGGACAGATCTTTACGCGATCGGTGACTCCCTGCGAGACGCTTCCTGGGAGCAGATCGTCTACCACGCACCCTTTAAGTTTCTATTGACCATGTCCTGTCAGTTTTCATTTGTAAACTAAAAGCTTGACGCTTATTATGTGAATTTGGAATAAAAAGTCAATTTAAATGTAAATACATTAAATTTATAGAAAGGAAAAAATATGTTAGTAATAAAATTTAAAATAAATTCAAATAAAAATCTCCACGAAATACCTTTAGTTATTTCTTCTGAAAAATGTATTGAAAACCGACAAGAGGGCTCTTGGAAACCGCTGTCCGTGGGACAGATCTTTACGCGGATCGGTGACTCCCTGCGAGACGCTTCCTAGGAGCAGATTGTCTACCACGCACCCTTTAAGTTTCTATTGACCTTGTCCTGTCAGTTTTCTTTTGTAAACTAAAAGCTTGACGCTTATTATGTGAATTTGGAATAAAAAATCAAAGTATTTAAAAGTAAATATATGAAGTTTATAGAAAAAAAATATGTTAGTAAAAACATTTAAAATAAATTCAAATAAAAATTCCAGTCCCACCCAATCCCTCTAGTTATTTCTTCTGAAAAATGTATTGAAAACCGACAAGAGGGCTCTTGGAAACCGCTGTGCGTGGGACAGATCTTTACGCGGATCCGTGACTCCCTGCGAGTCGCTTCCTGGGAGCAGATGGTCTACCACGCACCCTTTAAGTTTCTATTGACCATGTCCTGTCAGTTTTCTTTTGTAAACTAAAAGCTTGACGCTTATTATGTGAATTTCGAATAAAAAAAACAAGTATTTAAAAGTAAATACATGAAAGTTATAGAAAGGAAATAATATATTAGTAATATCATTTAAAATAAATTTTAATAAAAATCTCCACGAAATCCCTTTAGTTATTTCTTCTGAAAAATGTATTGAAAACCGACAAGAGGGCTCTTTTAAACCGCTGTGCGTGGGACAGATCTTTACGCGGATCGGTGACTCCCTGCGAGACGCTTCCTGGGAGCAGATTGTCTACCACGCACCCTTTAAGTTTCTATTGACCATGTCTTGTCAGTTTTCATTTGTAAACTAAAAGCTTGACGCTTATTATGTGAATTTGGAATAAAAAGTCAAAGTATTTAAAAGTAAATACATTAAATTTATAGAAAGGAAAAAATATGTTAGTAATAAAATTTAAAATAAATTCAAATAAAAATCTCCACGAAATACCTTTAGTTATTTCTTCTGAAAAATGTATTGAAAACCGTCAAGAGGGCTCTTGGAAACCGCTGTGCGTGGGACAGATCTTTACTCGGATCGGTGACTCCCTGCGAGACGCTTCCTGGGAGCAGATTGTCTACCACGCACCCTTTAAGTTTCTATTGACCATGTCCTGTCAGTTTTCTTTTGTAAACTAAAAGCTTGACGCTTATTATGTGAATTTGGAATAAAAAATCAAAGTATTTAAAAGTAAATACATGAAGTTTATAGAAAAAAAATATGTTAGTAAAAACATTTAAAATAAATTCAAATAAAAATTCCAGTCCCACCCAATCCCTCTAGTTATTTCTTCTGAAAAATGCATTGAAAACCGACAAGAGGGCCCTTAGAAACCGCTGTGCGTGGGACAGGTCTTTACGCGATCGGTGACTCCCTGCGAGACGCTTCCTGGGAGCAGATCGTCTACCACGCACCCTTTAAGTTTCTATTGACCATGTCCTGTCAGTTTTCTTTTGTAAACTAAAAGCTTGACGCTTATTATGTGAATTTGGAATAAAAAATCAAAGTATTTAAAAGTAAATACATTAAATTTATAGAAAGGAAAAAATATGTTAGTAATAACATTTAAAATGAATTCAAATAAAAATCTCCACAAAATCCCTTTAGTTATTTCTTATGAAGAATGTATTGAAAACCGACAAGAGTGCTCTTGGAAACCGCTGTGCGTGGGACAGATCTTTACGCGGATCGGTGACTCCCTGCGAGACGCTTCCTGGGAGCAGATTGTCTACAACGCACCCTTTAAGTTTCTATTGACCATGTCCTGTCAGTTTTCTTTTGTAAACTAAAAGCTTGACGCTTATTATGTGAATTTGGAATAAAAAATCAAAGTATTTAAAAGTAAACATATGAAATTTATAGAATGGAAAAAATATGTTAGTAAAAACATTTAAAATAAATTCAAATAATAATTCCAGTCCCACCCAATCCCTCTAGTTTTTTCTTCTGAAAAATGTATTGAAAACCGACAAGAGGGCTCTTGGAAACCGCTGTGCGTGGGACAGATCTTTACGCGATCGGTGACTCCCTGAGAGACGCTTCCTGGGAGCAGATCGTCTACCACGCACCCTTTAAGTTTCTATTGACCATGTCCTGTCAGTTTTCTTTTGTAAACTAAAAGCTTGACGCTTATTATGTGAATTTCGAATAAAAAAAACAAGTATTTAAAAGTAAATACATGAAAGTTATAGAAAGGAAATAATATATTAGTAATATCATTTAAAATAAATTTAAATAAAAATCTCCACGAAATCCCTTTAGTTATTTCTTCTGAAAAATGTATTGAAAACCGACAAGAGGGCTCTTGGAAACCGCTGTGCGTGGGACAGATCTTTACGCGGATCGGTGACTCCCTGCGAGACGCTTCCTGGGAGCAGATCGTCTACCACGCACCCTTTAAGTTTCTATTGACCATGTCCTGTCAGTTTTCTTTTGTAAACTAAAAGCTTGACGCTTATTATGTGAATTTGGAATAAAAAATCAAAGTATTTAAAAGTAAATACATTAAATTTATAGAAAGGAAAAAATATGTTAGTAATAACATTTAAAATGAATTCAAATAAAAATCTCCACAAAATCCCTTTAGTTATTTCTTATGAAGAATGTATTGAAAACCGACAAGAGTGCTCTTGGAAACCGCTGTGCATGAGACAGATCTTTACGCGGATCGGTGACTCCCTGCGAGACGCTTCCTGGGAGCAGATTGTCTACAACGCACCCTTTAAGTTTCACTGTACCATGTCCTGTCAGTTTTCTTTTGTAAACTAAAAGCTTGACGCTTATTATGTGAATTTGGAATAAAAAATCAAAGTATTTAAAAGTAAATACATGAAATTTATAGAATGGAAAAAATATGTTAGTAAAAACATTTAAAATAAATTCAAATAATAATTCCAGTCCCACCCAATCCCTCTAGTTATTTCTTCTGAAAAATGTATTGAAAACCGACAAGAGGGCTCTTGGAAACCGCTGTGCGTGGGACAGATCTTTACGCGATCGGTGACTCCCTGCGAGACGCTTCCTGGGAGCAGATCGTCTACCACGCACCCTTTAAGTTTCTATTGACCATGTCCTGTCAGTTTTCATTTGTAAACTAAAAGCTTGACGCTTATTATGTGAATTTGGAATAAAAAGTCAATTTAAATGTAAATACATTAAATTTATAGAAAGGAAAAAATATGTTAGTAATAAAATTTAAAATAAATTCAAATAAAAATCTCCACGAAATACCTTTAGTTATTTCTTCTGAAAAATGTATTGAAAACCGACAAGAGGGCTCTTGGAAACCGCTGTCCGTGGGACAGATCTTTACGCGGATCGGTGACTCCCTGCGAGACGCTTCCTGGGAGCAGATCGTCTACCACGCACCCTTTAAGTTTCTATTGACCATGTCCTGTCAGTTTTCTTTTGTAAACTAAAAGCTTGACGCTTATTATGTGAATTTGGAATAAAAAGTCAATTTAAAAGTAAATACATTAAATTTATAGAAAGGAAAAAATATGTTAGTAATAAAATTTAAAATAAATTCAAATAAAAATCTCCACGAAATACCTTTAGTTATTTCTTCTGAAAAATGTACTGAAAACCGACAAGAGGGCTCTTGGAAACCGCTGTCCGTGGGACAGATCTTTACGCGGATCGATGACTCCCTGCGAGACGCTTCCTGGGAGCAGATTGTCTACCACGCACCCTTTAAGTTTCTATTGACCTTGTCCTGTCAGTTTTCTTTTGTTAACTAAAAGCTTGACGCTTATTATGTGAATTTGGAATAAAAAATCAAAGTATTTAAAAGTAAATACATGAAGTTTATAGAAAAAAAATATGTTAGTAAAAACATTTAAAATAAATTCAAATAAAAATTCCAGTCCCACCCAATCCCTCTAGTTATTTCTTCTGAAAGAAGTATTGAAAACCGACAAGAGGGCTCTTGGAAACCGCTGTGCGTGGGACAGATCTTTACGCGATCGGTGACTCCCTGCGAGACGCTTCCTGGGAGCAGATCGTCTACCACGCACCCTTTAAGTTTCTACTGACCATGTGCTGTCAGTTTTCATTTGTAAACTAAAAGCTTGACGCTTATTATGTGAATTTGGAATAAAAAGTCAAAGTATTTAAAAATAAATACATTAAATTTATAGAAAGGAAAAAATATGTTAGTAATAACATTTAAAATAAATTCAAATAAAAATCTCCACGAAATACCTTTAGTTATTTCTTCTGAAAAATGTATTGAAAACCGACAAGAGGGCTCTTGGAAACCGCTGTGCGTGGGACAGATCTTTACTCGGATCGGTGACTCCCTGCGAGACGCTTCCTGGGAGCAGATTGTCTACCACGCACCCTTTAAGTTTCTATTGACCATGTCCTGTCAGTTTTCTTTTGTAAACTAAAAGCTTGACGCTTATTATGTGAATTTCGAATAAAAAAAACAAGTATTTAAAAGTAAATACATGAAAGTTATAGAAAGGAAATAATATATTAGTAATATCATTTAAAATAAATTTAAATAAAAATCTCCACGAAATCCCTTTAGTTATTTCTTCTGTAAAATGTATTGAAAACCGACAAGAGGGCTCTTGGAAACCGCAGTGCGTGGGACAGATCTTTACGCGGATCGGTGACTCCCTGCGAGACGCTTCCTGGGAGCAGATTGTCTACCACGCACCCTTTAAGTTTCTATTGACCATGTCTTGTCAGTTTTCATTTGTAAACTAAAAGCTTGACGCTTATTATGTGAATTTGGAATAAAAAGTCAAAGTATTTAAAAGTAAATACATTAAATTTATAGAAAGGAAAAAATATGTTAGTAATAAAATTTAAAATAAATTCAAATAAAAATCTCCACGAAATACCTTTAGTTATTTCTTCTGAAAAATGTATTGAAAACCGTCAAGAGGGCTCTTGGAAACCGCTGTGCGTGGGACAGATCTTTACTCGGATCGGTGACTCCCTGCGAGACGCTTCCTGGGAGCAGATTGTCTACCACGCACCCTTTAAGTTTCTATTGACCATGTCCTGTCAGTTTTCTTTTGTAAACTAAAAGCTTGACGCTTATTATGTGAATTTCGAATAAAAAAAACAAGTATTTAAAAGTAAATACATGAAAGTTATAGAAAGGAAATAATATATTAGTAATATCATTTAAAATAAATTTAAATAAAAATCTCCACGAAATCCCTTTAGTTATTTCTTCTGTAAAATGTATTGAAAACCGACAAGAGGGCTCTTGGAAACCGCAGTGCGTGGGACAGATCTTTACGCGGATCGGTGACTCCCTGCGAGACGCTTCCTGGGAGCAGATTGTCTACCACGCACCCTTTAAGTTTCTATTGACCATGTCTTGTCAGTTTTCATTTGTAAACTAAAAGCTTGACGCTTATTATGTGAATTTGGAATAAAAAGTCAAAGTATTTAAAAGTAAATACATTAAATTTATAGAAAGGAAAAAATATGTTAGTAATAAAATTTAAAATAAATTCAAATAAAAATCTCCACGAAATACCTTTAGTTATTTCTTCTGAAAAATGTATTGAAAACCGTCAAGAGGGCTCTTGGAAACCGCTGTGCGTGGGACAGATCTTTACTCGGATCGGTGACTCCCTGCGAGACGCTTCCTGGGAGCAGATTGTCTACCACGCACCCTTTAAGTTTCTATTGACCATGTCCTGTCAGTTTTCTTTTGTAAACTAAAAGCTTGACGCTTATTATGTGAATTTGGAATAAAAAATCAAAGTATTTAAAAGTAAACATATGAAATTTATAGAATGGAAAAATATGTTAGTAAAAACATTTAAAATAAATTCAAATAATAATTCCAGTCCCACCCAATCCCTCTAGTTATTTCTTCTGAAAAATGTATTGAAAACCGACAAGAGGGCTCTTGGAAACCGCTGTGCGTGGGACAGATCTTTACGCGATCGGTGACTCCCTGCGAGACGCTTCCTGGGAGCAGATCGTCTACCACGCACCCTTTAAGTTTCTATTGACAATGTCCTGTCAGTTTTCATTTGTAAACTAAAAGCTTGACGCTTATTATGTGAATTTGGAATAAAAAGTCAATTTAAAAGTAAATACATTAAATTTATAGAAAGGAAAAAATATGTTAGTAATAAAATTTAAAATAAATTCAAATAAAAATCTCCACGAAATACCTTTAGTTATTTCTTCTGAAAAATGTATTGAAAACCGACAAGAGGGCTCTTGGAAACCGCTGTCCGTGGGACAGATCTTTACGCGGATAGGTGACTCCCTGCGAGACGCTTCCTGGGAGCAGATTGTCTACCACGCACCCTTTAAGTTTCTATTGACCATGTCTTGTCAGTTTTCATTTGTAAACTAAAAGCTTGACGCTTATTATGTGAATTTGGAATAAAAAGTCAAAGTATTTAAAAGTAAATACATTAAATTTATAGAAAGGAAAAAATATGTTAGTAATAAAATTTAAAATAAATTCAAATAAAAATCTCCACGAAATACCTTTAGTTATTTCTTCTGAAAAATGTATTGAAAACCTTCAAGAGGGCTCTTGGAAACCGCTGTGCGTGGGACAGATCTTTACTCGGATCGGTGACTCCCTGCGAGACGCTTCCTGGGAGCAGATCGTCTACCACGCACCCTTTAAGTTTCTATTGACCATGTCCTGTCAGTTTTCTTTTGTAAACTAAAAGCTTGACGCTTATTATGTAAATTTGGAATAAAAAGTCAATTTAAAAGTAAATACATTAAATTTATAGAAAGGAAAAAATATGTTAGTAATAAAATTTAAAATAAATTCAAATTAAAATCTCCACGAAATACCTTTAGTTATTTCTTCTGAAAAATGTATTGAAAACCGACAAGAGGGCTCTTGGAAACCGCTGTCCGTGGGACAGATCTTTACGCGGATCGGTGACTCCCTGCGAGACGCTTCCTGGGAGCAGATTGTCTACCACGCACCCTTTAAGTTTCTATTTACCTTGTCCTGTCAGTTTTCTTTTGTAAACTAAAAGCTTGACGCTTATTATGTGAATTTGGAATAAAAAATCAAAGTATTTAAAAGTAAATACATGAAGTTTATAGAAAAAAAATATGTTAGTAAAAACATTTAAAATAAATTCAAATAAAAATTCCAGTCCCACCCAATCCCTCTAGTTATTTCTTCTGAAAAATGTATTGAAAACCGACAAGAGGGCTCTTGGAAACCGCTGTTCGTGGGACAGATCTTTACGCGATCGGTGACTCCCTGCGAGACGCTTCCTGGGAGCAGATCGTCTACCACGCACCCTTTAAGTTTCTATTGACCATGTCCTGTCAGTTTTCATTTGTAAACTAAAAGCTTGACGCTTATTATGTGAATTTGGAATAAAAAGTCAAAGTATTTAAAAATAAATACATTAAATTTATAGAAAGGAAAAAATATGTTAGTAATAACATTTAAAATAAATTCAAATAAAAATCTCCACGAAATACCTTTAGTTATTTCTTCTGAAAAATGTATTGAAAACCGACAAGAGGGCTCTTGGAAACCGCTGTGCGTGGGACAGATCTTTACGCGGATCCGTGACTCCCTGCGAGTCGCTTCCTGGGAGCAGATTGCCTACCACGCACCCTTTAAGTTTCTATTGACCATGTCCTGTCAGTTTTCTTTTGTAAACTAAAAGCTTGACGCTTATTATGTGAATTTCGAATAAAAAATACAAGTATTTAAAAGTAAATACATGAAAGTTATGGAAAGGAAATAATATATTAGTAATATCATTTAAAATAAATTTAAATAAAAATCTCCACGAAATCCCTTTAGTTATTTCTTCTGAAAAATGTATTGAAAACCGACAAGAGGGCTCTTGGAAACCGCTGTGCGTGGGACAGATCTTTACGCGAATCGGTGACTCCCTGCGAGACGCTTCCTGGGAGCAGATTGTCTACCACGCACCCTTTAAGTTTCTATTGACCATGTCCTGTCAGTTTTCTTTTGTAAACTAAAAGCTTGACGCTTATTATGTGAATTTCGAATAAAAAAAACAAGTATTTAAAAGTAAATACATGAAAGTTATAGAAAGGAAATAATATATTAGTAATATCATTTAAAATAAATTTAAATAAAAATCTCCACGAAATCCCTTTAGTTATTTCTTCTGTAAAATGTATTGAAAACCGACAAGAGGGCTCTTGGAAACCGCAGTGCGTGGGACAGATCTTTACGCGGATCGGTGACTCCCTGCGAGACGCTTCCTGGGAGCAGATTGTCTACCACGCACCCTTTAAGTTTCTATTGACCATGTCTTGTCAGTTTTCATTTGTAAACTAAAAGCTTGACGCTTATTATGTGAATTTGGAATAAAAAGTCAAAGTATTTAAAAGTAAATACATTAAATTTATAGAAAGGAAAAAATATGTTAGTAATAAAATTTAAAATAAATTCAAATAAAAATCTCCACGAAATACCTTTAGTTATTTCTTCTGAAAAATGTATTGAAAACCGTCAAGAGGGCTCTTGGAAACCGCTGTGCGTGGGACAGATCTTTACTCGGATCGGTGACTCCCTGCGAGACGCTTCCTGGGAGCAGATTGTCTACCACGCACCCTTTAAGTTTCTATTGACCATGTCCTGTCAGTTTTCTTTTGTAAACTAAAAGCTTGACGCTTATTATGTGAATTTCGAATAAAAAAAACAAGTATTTAAAAGTAAATACATGAAAGTTATAGAAAGGAAATAATATATTAGTAATATCATTTAAAATAAATTTAAATAAAAATCTCCACGAAATCCCTTTAGTTATTTCTTCTGTAAAATGTATTGAAAACCGACAAGAGGGCTCTTGGAAACCGCAGTGCGTGGGACAGATCTTTACGCGGATCGGTGACTCCCTGCGAGACGCTTCCTGGGAGCAGATTGTCTACCACGCACCCTTTAAGTTTCTATTGACCATGTCTTGTCAGTTTTCATTTGTAAACTAAAAGCTTGACGCTTATTATGTGAATTTGGAATAAAAAGTCAAAGTATTTAAAAGTAAATACATTAAATTTATAGAAAGGAAAAAATATGTTAGTAATAAAATTTAAAATAAATTCAAATAAAAATCTCCACGAAATACCTTTAGTTATTTCTTCTGAAAAATGTATTGAAAACCGTCAAGAGGGCTCTTGGAAACCGCTGTGCGTGGGACAGATCTTTACTCGGATCGGTGACTCCCTGCGAGACGCTTCCTGGGAGCAGATTGTCTACCACGCACCCTTTAAGTTTCTATTGACCATGTCCTGTCAGTTTTCTTTTGTAAACTAAAAGCTTGACGCTTATTATGTGAATTTGGAATAAAAAATCAAAGTATTTAAAAGTAAACATATGAAATTTATAGAATGGAAAAATATGTTAGTAAAAACATTTAAAATAAATTCAAATAATAATTCCAGTCCCACCCAATCCCTCTAGTTATTTCTTCTGAAAAATGTATTGAAAACCGACAAGAGGGCTCTTGGAAACCGCTGTGCGTGGGACAGATCTTTACGCGATCGGTGACTCCCTGCGAGACGCTTCCTGGGAGCAGATCGTCTACCACGCACCCTTTAAGTTTCTATTGACAATGTCCTGTCAGTTTTCATTTGTAAACTAAAAGCTTGACGCTTATTATGTGAATTTGGAATAAAAAGTCAATTTAAAAGTAAATACATTAAATTTATAGAAAGGAAAAAATATGTTAGTAATAAAATTTAAAATAAATTCAAATAAAAATCTCCACGAAATACCTTTAGTTATTTCTTCTGAAAAATGTATTGAAAACCGACAAGAGGGCTCTTGGAAACCGCTGTCCGTGGGACAGATCTTTACGCGGATAGGTGACTCCCTGCGAGACGCTTCCTGGGAGCAGATTGTCTACCACGCACCCTTTAAGTTTCTATTGACCATGTCTTGTCAGTTTTCATTTGTAAACTAAAAGCTTGACGCTTATTATGTGAATTTGGAATAAAAAGTCAAAGTATTTAAAAGTAAATACATTAAATTTATAGAAAGGAAAAAATATGTTAGTAATAAAATTTAAAATAAATTCAAATAAAAATCTCCACGAAATACCTTTAGTTATTTCTTCTGAAAAATGTATTGAAAACCTTCAAGAGGGCTCTTGGAAACCGCTGTGCGTGGGACAGATCTTTACTCGGATCGGTGACTCCCTGCGAGACGCTTCCTGGGAGCAGATCGTCTACCACGCACCCTTTAAGTTTCTATTGACCATGTCCTGTCAGTTTTCTTTTGTAAACTAAAAGCTTGACGCTTATTATGTAAATTTGGAATAAAAAGTCAATTTAAAAGTAAATACATTAAATTTATAGAAAGGAAAAAATATGTTAGTAATAAAATTTAAAATAAATTCAAATTAAAATCTCCACGAAATACCTTTAGTTATTTCTTCTGAAAAATGTATTGAAAACCGACAAGAGGGCTCTTGGAAACCGCTGTCCGTGGGACAGATCTTTACGCGGATCGGTGACTCCCTGCGAGACGCTTCCTGGGAGCAGATTGTCTACCACGCACCCTTTAAGTTTCTATTTACCTTGTCCTGTCAGTTTTCTTTTGTAAACTAAAAGCTTGACGCTTATTATGTGAATTTGGAATAAAAAATCAAAGTATTTAAAAGTAAATACATGAAGTTTATAGAAAAAAAATATGTTAGTAAAAACATTTAAAATAAATTCAAATAAAAATTCCAGTCCCACCCAATCCCTCTAGTTATTTCTTCTGAAAAATGTATTGAAAACCGACAAGAGGGCTCTTGGAAACCGCTGTTCGTGGGACAGATCTTTACGCGATCGGTGACTCCCTGCGAGACGCTTCCTGGGAGCAGATCGTCTACCACGCACCCTTTAAGTTTCTATTGACCATGTCCTGTCAGTTTTCATTTGTAAACTAAAAGCTTGACGCTTATTATGTGAATTTGGAATAAAAAGTCAAAGTATTTAAAAATAAATACATTAAATTTATAGAAAGGAAAAAATATGTTAGTAATAACATTTAAAATAAATTCAAATAAAAATCTCCACGAAATACCTTTAGTTATTTCTTCTGAAAAATGTATTGAAAACCGACAAGAGGGCTCTTGGAAACCGCTGTGCGTGGGACAGATCTTTACGCGGATCCGTGACTCCCTGCGAGTCGCTTCCTGGGAGCAGATTGCCTACCACGCACCCTTTAAGTTTCTATTGACCATGTCCTGTCAGTTTTCTTTTGTAAACTAAAAGCTTGACGCTTATTATGTGAATTTCGAATAAAAAATACAAGTATTTAAAAGTAAATACATGAAAGTTATGGAAAGGAAATAATATATTAGTAATATCATTTAAAATAAATTTAAATAAAAATCTCCACGAAATCCCTTTAGTTATTTCTTCTGAAAAATGTATTGAAAACCGACAAGAGGGCTCTTGGAAACCGCTGTGCGTGGGACAGATCTTTACACGATCGGTGACTCCCTGCGAGACGCTTCCTGGGAGCAGATCGTCTACCACGCACCCTTTAAGTTTCTATTGACCATGTCCTGTCAGTTTTCTTTTGTAAACTAAAAGCTTGACGCTTATTATGTGAATTTCGAATAAAAAAAAACAAGTATTTAAAAGTAAATACATGAAAGTTATAGAAAGGAAATAATATATTAGTAATATCATTAAAAATAAATTTAAATAAAAATCTCCACGAAATCCCTTTAGTTATTTCTTCTAAAAAATGTATTGAAAACCGACAAGAGGGCTCTTGGAAACCGCTGTGCGTGGGACAGATCTTTACGCGATCGGTGACTCCCTGCGAGACGCTTCCTGGGAGCAGATCGTCTACCACGCACCCTTTAAGTTTCTATTGACCATGTCCTGTCAGTTTTCTTTTGTAAACTAAAAGCTTGACGCTTATTATGTGAATTTCGAATAAAAAAAACAAGTATTTAAAAGTAAATACATGAAAGTTATAGAAAGGAAATAATATATTAGTAATATCATTTAAAATAAATTTAAATAAAAATCTCCACGAAATCCCTTTAGTTATTTCTTCTGAAAAATGTATTGAAAACCGACAAGAGGGCTCTTGGAAACCGCTGTGCGTGGGACAGATCTTTACGCGGATCGGTGACTCCCTGCGAGACGCTTCCTGGGAGCAGATTGTCTACCACGCACCCTTTAAGTTTCTATTGACCATGTCTTGTCTGTTTTCATTTGTAAACTAAAAGCTTGACGCTTATTATGTGAGTTTGGAATAAAAAGTCAAAGTATTTAAAAGTAAATACATTAAATTTATAGAAAGGAAAAAATATGTTAGTAATAAAATTTAAAATAAATTCAAATAAAAATCTCCATGAAATACCTTTAGTTTTTTCTTCTGAAAAATGTATTGAAAACCGTCAAGAGGGCTCTTGGAAACCGCTGTGCGTGGGACAGATCTTTACTCGGATCGGTGACTCCTTGCGAGACGCTTCCTGGGAGCAGATTGTCTACCACGCACCCTTTAAGTTTCTATTGACCATGTCCTGTCAGTTTTTTTTGTAAACTAAAAGCTTGACGCTTATAATGTGAATTTGGAATAAAAAATCAAAGTATTTAAAAGTAAATACATGAAATTTATAGAATGGAAAAAATATGTTAGTAAAAACATTTAAAATAAATTCAAATAATAATTCCAGTCCCACCCAATCCCTCTAGTTATTTCTTCTGAAAAATGTATTGAAAACCGACAAGAGGGCTCTTGGAAACCGCTGTGTGTGGGACAGATCTTTACGCGGATCGGTGACTCCCTGCGAGACGCTTCCTGGGAGCAGATTGTCTACCACGCACCCTTTAAGTTTCTATTGACCATGTCCTGTCAGTTTTCTTTTGTAAACTAAAAGCTTGACGCTTATTATGTGAATTTGGAATAAAAAATCAAAGTATTTAAAAGTAAATACATGAAATTTATAGAAAGGAAAAAATATGTTAGTAAAAACATTTAAAATAAATTCAAATAATAATTCCAGTCCCACCCAATCCCTCTAGTTATTTCTTCTGAAAAATGTTTTGAAAACCGACAAGAGGGCTCTTGGAAACCGCTGTGCGTGGGACAGATCTTTACGCGATCGGTGACTCCTTGCGAGACGCTTCCTGGGAGCAGATTGTCTACCACGCACCCTTTAAGTTTCTATTGACCATGTCCTGTCAGTTTTCTTTTGTAAAATAAAAGCTTGACGCTTATTATGTGAATTTGGAATAAAAAATTAAAGTATTTAAAAGTAAATACATGAAATTTATAGAAAAAAGAATATGTTAGTAAAAACATTTAAAATAAATTCAAATAAAAATTCCAGTCCCACCCAATCCCTCTAGTTATTTCTTCTGAAAAATGTATTGAAAACCGACAAGAGGGCTCTTGGAAACCGCTGTGCGTGGGACGGATCTTTACGCGATCGGTGACTCCCTGCGAGACGCTTCCTGGGAGCAGAGCGTCTACCACGCAACCTTTAAGTTTCTATTGACCATGTCCTGTCAGTTTTCATTTGTAAACTAAAAGCTTGACGCTTATTATGTGAATTTGGAATAAAAAGTTAAAGTATTCAAAAGTAAATACATTAAATTTATAGAAAGGAAAAAATATGTTAGTAATAACATTTAAAATAAATTTAAATAAAAATCTCCACGAAATACCTTTAGTTATTTCTTCTGAAAAATGTATTGAAAACCGACAAGAGGGCTCTTGGAAACCGCTGTGCGTGGGACAGATCTTTACGAGGATCGGTGACTCCCTGCGAGACGCTTCCTGGGAGCAGATTGTCTACCACGCACCCTTTAAGTTTCTATTGACCATGTCCTGTCAGTTTTCTTTTGTAAACTAAAAGCTTGACGCTTATTATGTGAATTTGGAATAAAAAAAAGGAAATTTAAAAGTAAATACATGAAAGTTATGGAAAGGAAATAATATATTAGTAATATCATTTAAAATAAATTTAAATAAAAAGCTCCACAAAATCCCTTTAGTTATTTCTTATGAAGAATGTATTGAAAACCGACAAGAGTGCTCTTGGACACCGCTGTGCGTGGGACAGATCTTTACGCGGATCGGTGACTCCCTGCGAGACGTTTCCTGGGAGCAGATTGTCTACAACGCACCCTTTAAGTTTCTATTGACCATGTCCTGTCAGTTTTCTTTTGTAAACTAAAAGCTTGACGCTTATAATGTGAATTTGGAATAAAAAATCATAGTATTTAAAAGTAAATACATGAAATTTATAGAATGGAAAAAATATGTTAGTAAAAACATTTAAAATAAATTCAAATAATAATTCCAGTCCCACCCAATCCCTCTAGTTATTTCTTCTGAAAAATGTATTGAAAACCGACAAGAGGGCTCTTGGAAACCGCTGTGTGTGGGACAGATCTTTACGCGGATCGGTGACTCCCTGCGAGACGCTTCCTGGGAGCAGATTGTCTACCACGCACCCTTTAAGTTTCTATTGACCATGTCCTGTCAGTTTTCTTTTGTAAACTAAAAGCTTGACGCTTATTATGTGAATTTGGAATAAAAAATCAAAGTATTTAAAAGTAAATACATGAAATTTATAGAAAGGAAAAAATATGTTAGTAAAAACATTTAAAATAAATTCAAATAATAATTCCAGTCCCACCCAATCCCTCTAGTTATTTCTTCTGAAAAATGTTTTGAAAACCGACAAGAGGGCTCTTGGAAACCGCTGTGCGTGGGACAGATCTTTACGCGATCGGTGACTCCCTGCGAGACGCTTCCTGGGAGCAGATTGTCTACCACGCACCCTTTAAGTTTCTATTGACCATGTCCTGTCAGTTTTCTTTTGTAAACTAAAAGCTTGACGCTTATTATGTGAATTTAGAATAAAAAATTAAAGTATTTAAAAGTAAATACATGAAATTTATAGAAAAAAGAATATGTTAGTAAAAACATTTAAAATAAATTCAAATAAAAATTCCAGTCCCACCCAATCCCTCTAGTAATGTCTTCTGAAAAATATATTGAAAACCGACAAGAGGGCTCTTGGAAACCGCTGTGCGTGGGACGGATCTTTACGCGATCGGTGACTCCCTGCGAGACGCTTCCTGGGAGCAGAGCGTCTTCCACGCAACCTTTAAGTTTCTATTGACCATGTCCTGTCAGTTTTCATTTGTAAACTAAAAGCTTGACGCTTATTATGTGAATTTGGAATAAAAAGTTAAAGTATTCAAAAGTAAATATATTAAATTTATAGAAAGGAAAAAATATTTTAGTAATAACATTTAAAATAAATTTAAATAAAAATCTCCACGAAATACCTTTAGTTATTTCTTCTGAAAAATGTATTGAAAACCGAGAAGAGGGCTCTTGGAAACCGCTGCGCGTGGGACAGATCTTTACGAGGATCGGTGACTCCCTGCGAGACGCTTCCTGGGAGCAGATTGTCTACCACGCACCCTTTAAGTTTCTATTGACCATGTCCTGTCAGTTTTCTTTTGTAAACTAAAAGCTTGACGCTTATTATGTGAATTTGGAATAAAAAAAACAAGTATTTAAAAGTAAATACATGAAAGTTATGGAAAGGAAATAATATATTAGTAATATCATTTAAAATAAATTTAAATAAAAAGCTCCACGAAATCCCTTTAGTTATTTCTTCTGAAAAATGTATTGAAAACCGACAAGAGGGCTCTTGGAAACCGCTGTGCGTGGGACAGATCTTTACTCGGATCGGTGACTCCCTGCGAGACGCTTCCTGGGAGCAGATTGTCTACCACGCACCCTTTAAGTTTCTATTGACCATGTCCTGTCAGTTTTCTTTTGTAAACTAAAAGCTTGACGCTTATTATGTGAATTTGGAATAAAAAATCAAAGTATTTAAAAGTAAATACATGAAATTTATAGAAAGGAAAAAATATGTTAGTAAAAACATTTAAAATAAATTCAAATAAAAATTCCAGTCCCACCCAATCCCTTTAGTTATTTCTTCTGAAAAATGTATTGAAAACCGACAAGAGGGCTCTTGGAAACCGCTGTGCTTGGGACAGATCTTTACGCGATCGGTGACTCCCTGGGAGACACTTCCTGGGAGCAGATCGTCTACCACGCACCCTTTAAGTTTCTATTGACCATGTCCTGTCAATTTTCTTTTGTAAACTAAAAGCTTGACGCTTATTATGTGAACTTGGAATAAAAAATCAAAGTATTTAAAAGTAAATACATGAAATTTATAGAAAGGAAAAAATATGTTAGTAAAAACATTTAAAATAAATTCAAATAAAAATTCCAGTCCCACCCAATCCCTTTAGTTATTTCTTCTGAAAAATGTATTGAAAACCGACAAGAGGGCTCTTGGAAACCGCTGTGCGTGGGACAGATCTTTACGCGGATCGGTGACTCCCTGCGAGACGCTTCCTGGGAGCAGATTGTCTACCACGCACCCTTTAAGTTTCTATTGACCATGTCCTGTCAGTTTTCTTTTGTAAACTAAAAGCTTGACGCTTATTATGTGAATTTGGAATAAAAAAAACAAGTATTTAAAAGTAAATACATGAAAGTTATGGAAAGGAAATAATATATTAGTAATATCATTTAAAATAAATTTAAATAAAAAGCTCCACGAAATCCCTTTAGTTATTTCTTCTGAAAAATGTATTGAAAACCGACAAGAGGGCTCTTGGAAACCGCTGTGCGTGGGACAGATCATTACGCGATCGGTGACTCCCTGCGAGACGCTTCCTGGGAGCAGATTGTCTACAACGCACAATTTAAGTTTCTATTGACCATGTCCTGTCAGTTTTCTTTTGTAAACTAAAAGCTTGACGCTTATTATGTGAATTTGGAATAAAAAGTCAATTTAAAAGTAAATACATTAAATTTATAGAAAGGAAAAAATATGTTAGTAATAAAATTTAAAATAAATTCAAATAAAAATCTCCACGAAATACCTTTAGTTATTTCTTCTGAAAAATGTATTGAAAACCGACAAGAGGGCTCTTGGAAACCGCTGTGCGTGGGACAGATCTTTACACGGATCGGTGACTCCCTGCGAGACGCTTCCTGGGAGCAGATTGTCTACCACGCACCCTTTAAGTTTCTATTGACTATGTCCTGTCAGTTTTCTATAGTAAACTAAAAGCTTGACGCTTATTATGTGAATTTGGAATAAAAAATCAAAGTATTTAAAAGTAAATACATGAAATTTATAGAAAAAAGAATATGTTAATATAAACATTTAAAATAAATTCAAATAAAAATTCCAGTCCCACCCAATCCCTCTAGTTATTTCTTCTGAAAAATGTATTGAAAACCGACAAGAGGGCTCTTGGAAACCGCTGTGCGTGGGACAGACCTTTACGCGGATCGGTGACTCCCTGCGAGACGCTTCCTGGGAGCAGATTGTCTACCACGCACCCTTTAAGTTTCTATTGACCATGTCCTGTCAGTTTTCTTTTGTAAACTAAAAGCTTGACGCTTATTATGTGAATTTGGAATAAAAAAAACAAGTA
Source organism: Maratus speculifer (assembly GCA_964019185.1). Classification (NCBI taxonomy): domain Eukaryota; kingdom Metazoa; phylum Arthropoda; class Arachnida; order Araneae; family Salticidae; genus Maratus; species Maratus speculifer. The sequence goes on along the minus strand of OZ025295.1, from coordinate 304,570,603 downwards.
TTTAAAAGTAAATACATGAAAGTTATGGAAAGGAAATAATATATTAGTAATATCATTTAAAATAAATTTAAATAAAAAGCTCCACGAAATCCCTTTAGTTATTTCTTCTGAAAAATGTATTGAAAACCGACAAGAGGGCTCTTGGAAACCCCTGTGCGTGGGACAGATCTTTACTCGGATCGGTGACCCCCTGCGAGACGCTTCCTGGGAGCAGATTGTCTACCACGCACCCTTTACGTTTCTATTGACCATGTCCTGTCAGTTTTCTTATTTAATAGTAAATACATGAAATTTATAGAAAGGAAAGAATATGTCAGTAATAACATTTAAAATAAGTTCAAATAAAAATTCCAGTCCCACCCAATCCCTCTATTTATTTCTTCTGAAAAATGTATTGAAAACCGACAAGAGGGCTCTTGGAAACCGCTGTGCGTGGGACAGATCTTTACGCGGATCGGTGACTCCCTGCGAGACGCTTCCTGGGAGCAGATTGTCTACCACGCACCCTTTAAGTTTCTATTGACCATGTCCTGTCAATTTTCATTTGTAAACTAAAAGCTTGACGCTTATTATGTGAATTTGGAATAAAAAAGCAATTTAAAAGTAAATACATTAAATTTATAGAAAGGAAAAAATATGTTAGTAATAAAATTTAAAATAAATTCAAATAAAAATCTCCACGAAATACCTTTAGTTATTTCTTCTGAAAAATGTATTGAAAACCGACAAGAGGGCTCTTGGAAACCGCTGTGCGTGGGACAGATCTTTACACGGATCGGTGACTCCCTGCGAGACGCTTCCTGGGAGCAGATTGTCTACCACGCACCCTTTAAGTTTCTATTGACCATGTCCTGTCAGCTTTCTTATTTAATAGTAAATACATGAAATTTATAGAAAGGAAAAAATATATTAGTAATAACATTTAAAATAAGTTCAAATAAAAATTCCAGTCCCACCCAATCCCTCTAGTTAATTCTTCTAAAAAATGTATTGAAAACCGACAAGAGGGCTCTTGGAAACCGCAGTGCGTGGGACAGATCTTTACGCGATCGGTGACTCCCTGCGAGACGCTTCCTGTTAGCAGATTGTCTACAACGCACCCTTTAAGTTTCTATTGACCATGTCCTGTCAGTTTTCTTTTGTAAACTAAAAGCTTGACGCTTATTATGTGAATTTGGAATAAAAAATCAAAGTATTTAAAAGTAAATACATGAAATTTATAGAATGGAAAAAATATGTTAGTAAAAACATTTAAAATAAATTCAAATAATAATTCCAGTCCCACCCAATCCCTCTAGTTATTTCTTCTGAAAAATGTATTGAAAACCGACAAGAGGGCTCTTGGAAACCGCTGTGCGTGGGACAGATCTTTACTCGGATCGGTGACTCCCTTCGAGACGCTTCCTGGGAGCAGATTGTCTACCACGCACCCTTTAAGTTTCTATTGACCATGTCCTGTCAGTTTTCTTTTGTAAACTAAAAGCTTGACGCTTATTATGTGAATTTGGAATAAAAAATCAAAGTATTTATAAGTAAATACATGAAATTTATAGAAAGGAAAAAATATGTTAGTAAAAACTTCTAAAATAAATTCAAATAAAAATTCCAGTCCCACCCAATCCCTTTAGTTATTTCTTCTGAAAAATGTATTGAAAACCGACAAGAGGGCTCTTGGAAACCGCTGTGCTTGGGACAGATCTTTACGCGATCGGTGACTCCCTGGGAGACGCTTCCTGGGAGCAGATCGTCTACCACGCACCCTTTAAGTTTCTGTTGACCATGTCCTGTCAATTTTCTTTTGTAAACTAAAAGCTTGACGCTTATTATGTGAACTTGGAATAAAAAATCAAAGTATTTAAAAGTAAATACATGAAATTTATAGAAAGGAAAAAATATGTTAGTAAAAACATTTAAAATAAATTCAAATAAAAATTCCAGTCCCACCCAATCCCTTTAGTTATTTCTTCTGAAAAATGTATTGAAAACCGACAAGAGGGCTCTTGGAAACCCCTGTGCGTGGGACAGATCTTTACTCGGATCGGTGACCCCCTGCGAGACGCTTCCTGTTAGCAGATTGTCTACCACGCACCCTTTACGTTTCTATTGACCATGTCCTGTCAGTTTTCTTATTTAATAGTAAATACATGAAATTTATAGAAAGGAAAGAATATGTCAGTAATAACATTTAAAATAAGTTCAAATAAAAATTCCAGTCCCACCCAATCCCTCTATTTATTTCTTCTGAAAAATGTATTGAAAACCGACAAGAGGGCTCTTGGAAACCGCTGTGCGTGGGACAGATCTTTACGCGGATCGGTGACTCCCTGCGAGACGCTTCCTGGGAGCAGATTGTCTACCACGCACCCTTTAAGTTTCTATTGACCATGTCCTGTCAATTTTCATTTGTAAACTAAAAGCTTGACGCTTATTATGTGAATTTGGAATAAAAAAGCAATTTAAAAGTAAATACATTATATTTATAGAAAAGAAAAATATGTTAGTAATAAAATTTAAAATAAATTCAAATAAAAATCTCCACGAAATACCTTTAGTTATTTCTTCTGAAAAATGTATTGAAAACCGACAAGAGGGCTCTTGGAAACCGCTGTGCGTGGGACAGATCTTTACACGGATCGGTGACTCCCTGCGAGACGCTTCCTGGGAGCAGATTGTCTACCACGCACCCTTTAAGTTTCTATTGACCATGTCCTGTCAGCTTTCTTATTTAATAGTAAATACATGAAATTTATAGAAAGGAAAAAATATATTAGTAATAACATTTAAAATAAGTTCAAATAAAAATTCCAGTCCCACCCAATCCCTCTAGTTAATTCTTCTAAAAAATGTATTGAAAACCGACAAGAGGGCTCTTGGAAACCGCAGTGCGTGGGACAGATCTTTACGCGATCGGTGACTCCCAGCGAGACGCTTCCTGTTAGCAGATTGTCTACAACGCACCCTTTAAGTTTCTATTGACCATGTCCTGTCAGTTTTCTTTTGTAAACTAAAAGCTTGACGCTTATTATGTGAATTTGGAATAAAAAATCAAAGTATTTAAAAGTAAATACATGAAATTTATAGAATGGAAAAAATATGTTAGTAAAAACATTTAAAATAAATTCAAATAATAATTCCAGTCCCACCCAATCCCTCTAGTTATTTCTTCTGAAAAATGTATTGAAAACCGACAAGAGGGCTCTTGGAAACCGCTGTGCGTGGGACAGATCTTTACTCGGATCGGTGACTCCCTGCGAGACGCTTCCTGGGAGCAGATTGTCTACCACGCACCCTTTAAGTTTCTATTGACCATGTCCTGTCAGTTTTCTTTTGTAAACTAAAAGCTTGACGCTTATTATGTGAATTTGGAATAAAAAATCAAAGTATTTATAAGTAAATACATGAAATTTATAGAAAGGAAAAAATATGTTAGTAAAAACTTCTAAAATAAATTCAAATAAAAATTCCAGTCCCACCCAATCCCTTTAGTTATTTCTTCTGAAAAATGTATTGAAAACCGACAAGAGGGCTCTTGGAAACCGCTGTGCTTGGGACAGATCTTTACGCGATCGGTGACTCCCTGGGAGACGCTTCCTGGGAGCAGATCGTCTACCACGCACCCTTTAAGTTTCTATTGACCATGTCCTGTCAATTTTCTTTTGTAAACTAAAAGCTTGACGCTTATTATGTGAACTTGGAATAAAAAATCAAAGTATTTAAAAGTAAATACATGAAATTTATAGAAAGGAAAAAATATGTTAGTAAAAACATTTAAAATAAATTCAAATAAAAATTCCAGTCCCACCCAATCCCTTTAGTTATTTCTTCTGAAAAATGTATTGAAAACCGACAAGAGGGCTCTTGGAAACCGCTGTGCGTGGGACAGATCTTTACGCGGATCGGTGACTCCCTGCGAGACGCTTCCTGGGAGCAGATTGTCTACCACGCACCCTTTAAGTTTCTATTGACCATGTCCTGTCAGTTTTCTTATTTAATAGTAAACACATGGAATTTATAGAAAGGAAAGAATATGTCAGTAATAACATTTAAAATAAGTTCAAATAAAAATTCCAGTCCCACCCAATCCCTCTATTTATTTCTTCTGAAAAATGTATTGAAAACCGACAAGAGGGCTCTTGGAAACCGCTGTGCTTGGGACAGATCTTTATGCGGATCGGTGACTCCCTGCGAGACGCTTCCTGGGAGCAGATTGTCTACCACGCACCCTTTAAGTTTCTATTGACCATGTCCTGTCAATTTTCATTTGTAAACTAAAAGCTTGACGCTTATTATGTGAATTTGGAATAAAAAGTCGATTTAAAAGTAAATACATTAAATTTATAGAAAGGAAAAAATATGTTAGTAATAAAATTTAAAATAAATTCAAATAAAAATCTCCACGAAATACCTTTAGTTATTTCTTCTGAAAAATGTATTGAAAACCGACAAGAGGGCTCTTGGAAACCGCTGTGCGTGGGACAGATCTTTACACGGATCGGTGACTCCCTGCGAGACGCTTCCTGGGAGCAGATTGTCTACCACGCACCCTTTAAGTTTCTATTGACCATGTCCTGTCAGCTTTCTTATTTAATAGTAAATACATGAAATTTATAGAAAGGAAAAAATATATTAGTAATAACATTTAAAATAAGTTCAAATAAAAATTCCAGTCCCACCCAATCCCTCTAGTTAATTCTTCTAAAAAATGTATTGAAAACCGACAAGAGGGCTCTTGGAAACCGCTGTGCGTGGGACAGATCTTTACGCGATCGGTGACTCCCTGCGAGACGCTTCCTGGGAGCAGATTGTCTACAACGCACCCTTTAAGTTTCTATTGACCATGTCCTGTCAGTTTTCTTTTGTAAACTAAAAGCTTGACGCTTATTATGTGAATTTGGAATAAAAAATCAAAGTATTTAAAAGTAAATACATGAAATTTATAGAATGGAAAAAATATATTAGTAAAAACATTTAAAATAAATTCAAATAATAATTCCAGTCCCACCCAATCCCTCTAGTTATTTCTTCTGAAAAATGTATTGAAAACCGACAAGAGGGCTTTTGGAAACCGCTGTGCGTGGGACAGATCTTTACTCGGATCGGTGACTCCCTGCGAGACGCTTCCTGGGAGCAGATTGTCTACCACCCACCCTTTAAGTTTCTATTGACCATGTCCTGTCAGTTTTCTTTTGTAAACTAAAAGCTTGACGCTTATTATGTGAATTTGGAATAAAAAATCAAAGTATTTAAAAGTAAATACATGAAATTTATAGAAAGGAAAAAATATGTTAGTAAAAACATTTAAAATAAATTCAAATAAAAATTCCAGTCCCACCCAATCCCTTTAGTTATTTCTTCTGAAAAATGTATTGAAAACCGTCAAGAGGGCTCTTGGAAACCGCTGTGCGTGGGACAGATCTTTACTCGGATCGGCGACTCCCTGCGAGACGCTTCCTGGGAGCAGATTGTCTACCACGCACCATTTAAGTTTCTATTGACCATGTCCTGTCAGTTTTCTTTTGTAAACTAAAAGCTTGACGCTTATTATGTGAATTTGGAATAAAAAAAAACAAGTATTTAAAAGTAAATACATGAAAGTTATGGAAAGGAAATAATATATTAGTAATATCATTTAAAATAAATTTAAATAAAAAGCTCCACGAAATCCCTTTAGTTATTTCTTCTGAAAAATGTATTGAAAACCGACAAGAGGGCTCTTGGAAACCCCTGTGCGTGGGACAGATCTTTACTCGGATCGGTGACCCCCTGCGAGACGCTTCCTGGGAGCAGATTGTCTACCACGCACCCTTTAAGTTTCTACTGACCATGTCCTGTCAGTTTTCTTATTTAATAGTAAATACATGAAATTTATAGAAAGGAAAGAATATGTCAGTAATAACATTTAAAATAAGTTCAAATAAAAATTCCAGTCCCACCCAATCCCTCTATTTATTTCTTCTGAAAAATGTATTGAAAACCGACAAGAGGGCTCTTGGAAACCGCTATGCGTGGGACAGATCTTTACGCGGATCGGTGACTCCCTGCGAGACGCTTCCTGGGAGCAGATTGTCTACCACGCACCCTTTAAGTTTCTATTGACCATGTCCTGTCAATTTTCATTTGTAAACTAAATGCTTGACGCTTATTATGTGAATTTGAAATAAAAAGTCAATATAAAAGTAAATACATTAAATTTATAGAAAGGAAAAAATATGTTAGTAATAAAATTTAAAATAAATTCAAATAAAAATCTCCACGAAATACCTTTAGTTATTTCTTCTGAAAAATGTATTGAAAACCGACAAGAGGGCTCTTGGAAACCGCTGTGCGTGGGACAGATCTTTACACGGATCGGTGACTCCCTGCGAGACGCTTCCTGGGAGCAGATTGTCTACCACGCACCCTTTAAGTTTCTATTGACCATGTCCTGTCAGCTTTCTTATTTAATAGTAAATACATGAAATTTATAGAAAGGAAAAAATATATTAGTAATAACATTTAAAATAAGTTCAAATAAAAATTGCAGTCCCACCCAATCCCTCTAGTTAATTCTTCTACAAAATGTATTGAAAACCGACAAGAGGGCTCTTGGAAACCGCTGTGCGTGGGACAGATCATTACGCGATCGGTGACTCCCTGCGAGACACTTCCTGGGAGCAGATTGTCTACAACGCACCCTTTAAGTTTCTATTGACCATGTCCTGTCAGTTTTCTTTTGTAAACTAAAAGCTTGACGCTTATTATGTGAATTTGGAATAAAAAATCAAAGTATTTAAAAGTAAATACATGAAATTTATAGAATGGAAAAAATATGTTAGTAAAAACATTTAAAATAAATTCAAATAATAATTCCAGTCCCACCCAATCCCTCTAGTTATTTCTTCTGAAAAATGTATTGAAAACCGACAAGAGGGCTCTAGGAAACCGCTGTGCGTGGGACAGATCTTTACTCGGATCGGTGACTCCCTGCGAGACGCTTCCTGGGAGCAGATTGTCTACCACGCACCCTTTAAGTTTCTATTGACCATGTCCTGTCAGTTTTCTTTTGTAAACTAAAAGCTTGACGCTTATTATGTGAATTTGGAATAAAAAATCAAAGTATTTAAAAGTAAATACATGAAATTTATAGAAAGGAAAAAATATGTTAGTAAAAACATTTAAAATAAATTCAAATAAAAATTCCAGTCCCACCCAATCCCTTTAGTTATTTCTTCTGAAAAATGTATTGAAAACCGACAAGAGGGCTCTTGGAAACCGCTGTGCTTGGGACAGATCTTTACGCGATCAATGACTCCCTGGGAGACGCTTGCTGGGAGCAGATCGTCTACCACGCACCATTTAAGTTTCTATTGACCATGTCCTGTCAATTTTCTTTTGTAAACTAAAAGCTTGACGCTTATTATGTGAATTTGGAATAAAAAATCAAAGTATTTAAAAGTAAATACATGAAATTTATAGAAAAAAGAATATGTTAATAAAAACATTTAAAATAAATTCAAATAAAAATTATAGTCCCAATTAATCCCTGTAGTTATTTCTTCTGAAAAATGTATTGAAAACCGACAAGAGGGCTCTTGGAAACCGCTGTGCGTGGGACAGATCTTTACGCGGATCGGTGACTCCCTGCGAGACGCTTCCTGGGAGCAGATTGTCTACCACGCACCCTTTAAGTTTCTATTGACCATGTCCTGCCAGTTTTCTTTTGTAAACTAAAAGCTTGACGCTTATTATGTGAATTTGGAATAAAAAAAACAAGTATTTAAAAGTAAATACATGAAAGTTATGGAAAGGAAATAATATATTAGTAATATCATTTAAAATAAATTTAAATAAAAAGCTCCACGAAATCCCTTTAGTTATTTCTTCTGAAAAATGTATTGAAAACCGACAAGAGGGCTCTTGGAAACCCCTGTGCGTGGGACAGATCTTTAGACGGATCGGTGACTCCCTGCGAGACGCTTCCTGGGAGCAGATTGTCTACAACGCACCCTTTAAGTTTCTATTGACCATGTCCTGTCAGTTTTCTTTTGTAAACTAAAAGCTTGACGCTTATTATGTGAATTTGGAATAAAAAATCAAAGTATTTAAAAGTAAATACATGAAATTTATAGAATGGAAAAAATATGTTAGTAAAAACATTTAAAATAAATTCAAATAATAATTCCATTCCCACCCAATCCCTCTAGTTATTTCTTCTGAAAAATGTATTGAAAACCGACAAGAGGGCTTTTGGAAACCGCTGTGCGTGGGACAGATCTTTACTCGGATCGGTGACTCCCTGCGAGATGCTTCCTGGGAGCAGATTGTCTACCACCCACCCTTTAAGTTTCTATTGACCATGTCCTGTCAGTTTTCTTTTGTAAACTAAAAGCTTGACGCTTATTATGTGAATTTGGAATAAAAAATCAAAGTATTTAAAAGTAAATACATGAAATTTATAGAAAGGAAAAAATATGTTAGTAAAAACATTTAAAATAAATTCAAATAAAAATTCCAGTCCCACCCAATCCCTTTAGTTATTTCTTCTGAAAAATGTATTGAAAACCGTCAAGAGGGCTCTTGGAAACCGCTGTGCGTGGGACAGATCTTTACTCGGATCGGTGACTCCCTGCGAGACGCTTCCTGGGAGCAGATTGTCTACCACGCACCCTTTAAGTTTCTATTGACCATGTCCTGTCAGTTTTCTTTTGTAAACTAAAAGCTTGACGCTTATTATGTGAATTTGGAATAAAAAAAAACAAGTATTTAAAAGTAAATACATGAAAGTTATGGAAAGGAAATAATATATTAGTAATATCATTTAAAATAAATTTAAATAAAAAGCTCCACGAAATCCCTTTAGTTATTTCTTCTGAAAAATGTATTGAAAACCGACAAGAGGGCTCTTGGAAACCCCTGTGCGTGGGACAGATCTTTACTCGGATCGGTGACCCCCTGCGAGACGCTTCCTGGGAGCAGATTGTCTACCACGCACCCTTTAAGTTTCTATTGACCATGTCCTGTCAGTTTTCTTATTTAATAGTAAATACATGAAATTTATAGAAAGGAAAGAATATGTCAGTAATAACATTTAAAATAAGTTCAAATAAAAATTCCAGTCCCACCCAATCCCTCTATTTATTTCTTCTGAAAAATGTATTGAAAACCGACAAGAGGGCTCTTGGAAACCGCTGTGCGTGGGACAGATCTTTACGCGGATCGGTGACTCCCTGCGAGACGCTTCCTGGGAGCAGATTGTCTACCACGCACCCTTTAAGTTTCTATTGACCATGTCCTGTCAATTTTCATTTGTAAACTAAATGCTTGACGCTTATTATGTGAATTTGGAATAAAAAGTCAATTTAAAAGTAAATACATTAAATTTATAGAAAGGAAAAAATATGTTAGTAATAAAATTTAAAATAAATTCAAATAAAAATCTCCACGAAATACCTTTAGTTATTTCTTCTGAAAAATGTATTGAAAACCGACAAGAGGGCTCTTGGAAACCGCTGTGCGTGGGACAGATCTTTACACGGATCGGTGACTCCCTGCGAGACGCTTCCTGGGAGCAGATTGTCTACCACGCACCCTTTAAGTTTCTATTGACCATGTCCTGTCAGCTTTCTTATTTAATAGTAAATACATGAAATTTATAGAAAGGAAAAAATATATTAGTAATAACATTTAAAATAAGTTCAAATAAAAATTCCAGTCCCACCCAATCCCTCTAGTTAATTCTTCTAAAAAATGTATTGAAAACCGACAAGAGGGCTCTTGGAAACCGCTGTGCGTGGGACAGATCATTACGCGATCGGTGACTCCCTGCGAGACGCTTCCTGGGAGCAGATTGTCTACAACGCACCCTTTAAGTTTCTATTGACCATGTCCTGTCAGTTTTCTTTTGTAAACTAAAAGCTTGACGCTTATTATGTGAATTTGGAATAAAAAATCAAAGTATTTAAAAGTAAATACATGAAATTTATAGAATGGAAAAAATATGTTAGTAAAAACATTTAAAATAAATTCAAATAATAATTCCAGTCCCACCCAATCCCTCTAGTTATTTCTTCTGAAAAATGTATTGAAAACCGACAAGAGGGCTCTAGGAAACCGCTGTGAGTGGGACAGATCTTTACTCGGATCGGTGACTCCCTGCGAGACGCTTCCTGGGAGCAGATTGTCTACCACGCACCCTTTAAGTTTCTATTGACCATGTCCTGTCAGTTTTCTTTTGTAAACTAAAAGCTTGACGCTTATTATGTGAATTTGGAATAAAAAATCAAAGTATTTAAAAGTTAATACATGAAATTTATAGAAAGGAAAAAATATGTTAGTAAAAACATTTAAAATAAATTCAAATAAAAATTCCAGTCCCACCCAATCCCTTTAGTTATTTCTTCTGAAAAATGTATTGAAAACCGACAAGAGGGCTCTTGGAAACCGCTGTGCTTGGGACAGATCTTTACGCAATCAATGACTCCCTGGGAGACGCTTGCTGGGAGCAGATCGTCTACCACGCACCATTTAAGTTTCTATTGACCATGTCCTGTCAATTTTCTTTTGTAAACTAAAAGCTTGACGCTTATTATGTGAACTTGGAATAAAAAATCAAAGTATTTAAAAGTAAATACATGAAATTTATAGAAAGGAAAAAATATGTTAGTAAAAACATTTAAAATAAATTCAAATAAAAATTCCAGTCCCATCCAATCCCTTTAGTTATTTCTTCTGAAAAATGTATTGAAAACCGACAAGAGGGCTCTTGGAAACCGCTGTGCGTGGGACAGATTTTTACGCGGATCGGTGACTCCCTGCGAGACGCTTCCTGGGAGCAGATTGTCTACCACGCACCCTTTAAGTTTCTATTGACCATGTCCTGTCAGTTTTCTATAGTAAACTAAAAGCTTGACGCTTATTATGTGAATTTGGAATAAAAAATCAAAGTATTTAAAAGTAAATACATGAAATTTATAGAAAAAAGAATATGTTAATAAAAACATTTAAAATAAATTCAAATAAAAATTATAGTCCCAATTAATCCCTGTAGTTATTTCTTCTGAAAAATGTATTGAAAACCGACAAGAGGGCTCTTGGAAACCGCTGTGCGTGGGACAGATCTTTACGCGGATCGGTGACTCCCTGCGAGACGCTTCCTGGGAGCAGATTGTCTACCACGCACCCTTTAAGTTTCTATTGACCATGTCCTGCCAGTTTTCTTATTTAATAGTAAATACATGAAATTTATAGAAAGGAAAGAATATGTCAGTAATAACATTTAAAATAAGTTCAAATAAAAATTCCAGTCCCACCCAATCCCTCTATTTATTTCTTCTGAAAAATGTATTGAAAACCTACAAGAGGGCTCTTGGAAACCGCTGTGCGTGGGACAGATCTTTACGCGGATCGGTGACTCCCTGCGAGACGCTTCCTGGGAGCAGATTTTCTACCACGCACCCTTTAAGTTTCTATTGACCATGTCCTGTCAATTTTCATTTGTAAACTAAAAGCTTGACGCTTATTATGTGAATTTGGAATAAAAAGTCAATTTAAAAGTAAATACATTAAATTTATAGAAAGGAAAAAATATGTTAGTAATAAAATTTAAAATAAATTCAAATAAAAATCTCCACGAAATACCTTTAGTTATTTCTTCTGAAAAATGTATTGAAAACCGACAAGAGGACTCTTGGAAACCGCTGTGCGTGGGACAGATCTTTAGACGGATCGGTGACTCCCTGCGAGACGCTTCCTGGGAGCAGATTGTCTACCACGCACCCTTTAAGTTTCTATTGATAATGTCCTGTCAGCTTTCTTATTTAATAGTAAATACATGAAATTTATAGAAAGGAAAAAATATATTAGTAATAACATTTAAAATAAGTTCAAATAAAAATTCCAGTCCCACACAATCCCTCTAGTTAATTCTTCTAAAAAATGTATTGAAAACCGACAAGAGGGCTCTTGGAAACCGCTGTGCGTGGGACAGATCTTTACGCGATCGGTGACTCCCTGCGAGACGCTTCCTGGGAGCAGATTGTCTACAACGCACCCTTTAAGTTTCTATTGACCATGTCCTGTCAGTTTTCTTTTGTAAACTAAAAGCTTGACGCTTATTATGTGAATTTGGAATAAAAAAAACAAGTATTTAAAAGTAAATACATGAAAGTTATGGAAAGGAAATAATATATTAGTAATATCATTTAAAATAAATTTAAATAAAAAGCTCCACGAATTCCCTTTAGTTATTTCTTCTGAAAAATGTATTGAAAACCGACAAGAGGGCTCTTGGAAACCCCTGTACGTGGGACAGATCTTTACTCGGATCGGTGACCCCCTGCGAGACGCTTCCTGGGAGCAGATTGTCTACCACGCACCCTTTAAGTTTCTATTGACCATGTCCTGTCAGTTTTCTTATTTAATAGTAAATACATGAAATTTATAGAAAGGAAAGAATATGTCAGTAATAACATTTAAAATAAGTTCAAATAAAAATTCCAGTCCCACCCAATCCCTCTATTTATTTCTTCTGAAAAATGTATTGAAAACCGACAAGAGGGCTCTTGGAAACCGCTGTGCGTGGGACAGATCTTTACGCGGATCGGTGACTCCCTGCGAGACGCTTCCTGGGAGCAGATTGTCTACCACGCACCCTTTAAGTTTCTATTGACCATGTCCTGTCAATTTTCATTTGTAAACTAAATGCTTGACGCTTATTATGTGAATTTGGAATAAAAAGTCAATTTAAAAGTAAATACATTAAATTTATAGAAAGGAAAAAATATGTTAGTAATAAAATTTAAAATAAATTCAAATAAAAATCTCCACGAAATACCTTTAGTTATTTCTTCTGAAAAATGTATTGAAAACCGACAAGAGGGCTCTTGGAAACCGCTGTGCGTGGGACAGATCATTACGCGATCGGTGACTCCCTGCGAGACGCTTCCTGGGAGCAGATTGTCTACAACGCACCCTTTAAGTTTCTATTGACCATGTCCTGTCAGTTTTCTTTTGTAAACTAAAAGCTTGACGCTTATTATGTGAATTTGGAATAAAAAATCAAAGTATTTAAAAGTAAATACATGAAATTTATAGAATGGAAAAAATATGTTAGTAAAAACATTTAAAATAAATTCAAATAATAATTCCAGTCCCACCCAATCCCTCTAGTTATTTCTTCTGAAAAATAAATTGAAAACCGACAAGAGGGCTCTTGGAAACCGCTGTGCGTGGGACAGATCTTTACTCGGATCGGTGACTCCCTGCGAGACGCTTCCTGGGAGCAGATTGTCTACCACGCACTCTTTAAGTTTCTATTGACCATGTCCTGTCAGTTTTCTTTTGTAAACTAAAAGCTTGACGCTTATTATGTGAATTTGGAATAAAAAATCAAAGTATTTAAAAGTAAATACATGAAATTTATAGAAAGGAAAAAATATGTTAGTAAAAACATTTAAAATAAATTCAAATAAAAATTCCAGTCCCACCCAATCCCTTTACTTATTTCTTCTGAAAAATGTATTGAAAACCGACAAGAGGGCTCTTGGAAACCGCTGTGCTTGGGACAGATCTTTACGCGATCAATGACTCCCTGGGAGACGCTTGCTGGGAGCAGATCGTCTACCACGCACCCTTTAAGTTTCTATTGACCATGTCCTGTCAATTTTTTTTTGTAAACTAAAAGCTTGACGCTTATTATGTGAACTTGGAATAAAAAATCAAAGTATTTAAAAGTAAATACATGAAATTTATAGAAAAAAGAATATGTTAATAAAAACATTTAAAATAAATTCAAATAAAAATTATAGTCCCAATTAATCCCTGTAGTTATTTCTTCTGAAAAATGTATTGAAAATCGACAAGAGGGCTCTTGGAAACCCCTGTGCGTAGGACAGATCATTACTCGGATCGGTGACCCCCTGCGAGACGCTTCCTGGGAGCAGATTGTCTACCACGCACCCTTTAAGTTTCTATTGACCATGTCCTGTCAGTTTTCTTATTTAATAGTAAATACATGAAATTTATAGAAAGGAAAGAATATGTCAGTAATAACATTTAAAATAAGTTCAACAAAAATTCCAGTCCCACCCAATCCCTCTATTTATTTCTTCTGAAAAATGTATTGAAAACCGTCAAGAGGGCTCTTGGAAACCGCTGTGCGTGGGACAGATCTTTACGCGGATCGGTGACTCCCTGCGAGACGCTTCCTGGGAGCAGATTTTCTACCACGCACCCTTTAAGTTTCTATTGACCATGTCCTGTCAATTTTCATTTGTAAACTAAAAGGTTGACGCTTATTATGTGAATTTGGAATAAAAAGTCAATTTAAAAGTAAATACATTAAATTTATAGAAAGGAAAAAATATGTTAGTAATAAAATTTAAAATAAATTCAAATAAAAATCTCCACGAAATACCTTTAGTTATTTCTTCTGAAAAATGTATTGAAAACCGACAAGAGGGCTCTTGGAAACCGCTGTGCGTGGGACCGATCTTTAGACGGATCGGTGACTCCCTGCGAGACGCTTCCTGGTAGCAGATTGTCTACCACGCACCCTTTAAATTTCTATTGACCATGTCCTGTCAGCTTTCTTATTTAATAGTAAATACATGAAATTTATAGAAAGGAAAAAATATATTAGTAATAACATTTAAAATAAGTTCAAATAAAAATTCCAGTCCCACCCAATCCCTCTAGTTAATTCTTCTAAAAAATGTATTGAAAACCGACAAGAGGGCTCTTGGAAACCGCTGTGCGTGGGACAGATCTTTACGCGATCGGTGACTCCCTGCGAGACGCTTCCCGGGAGCAGATTGTCTACAACGCACCCTTTAAGTTTCTATTGACCATGTCCTGTCAGTTTTCTTTTGTAAACTAAAAGCTTGACGCTTATTATGTGAATTTGGAATAAAAAATCAAAGTATTTAAAAGTAAATACATGAAATTTATAGAAAGGAAAAAATATGTTAGTAAAAACATTTAAAATAAATTCAAATAATAATTCCAGTCCCACCCAATCCCTCTAGTTATTTCTTCTGAAAAATGTATTGAAAACCGACAAGAGGGCTCTTGGAAACCGCTGTGCGTGGGACAGATCTTTACTCGGATCGGTGACTCCCTGCGAGACGCTTCCTGGGAGCAGATTGTCTACCACGCACCCTTTAAGTTTCTATTGACCATGTCCTGTCAGTTTTCTTTTGTAAACTAAAAGCTTGACGCTTATTATGTGAATTTGGAATAAAAAATCAAAGTATTTAAAAGTAAATACATGAAATTTATAGAAAGGAAAAAATATGTTAGTAAAAACATTTAAAATAAATTCAAATAAAAATTCCAGTCCCACCCAATCCCTTTAGTTATTTCTTCTGAAAAATGTATTGAAAACCGTCAAGAGGGCTCTTGGAAACCGCTGTGCGTGGGACAGATCTTTACTCGGATCGGTGACTCCCTGCGAGACGCTTCCTGGGAGCAGATTGTCTACCACGCACCCTTTAAGTTTCTATTGACCATGTCCTGTCAGTTTTCTTTTGTAAACTAAAAGCTTGACGCTTATTATGTGAATTTGGAATAAAAAAACAAGTATTTAAAAGTAAATACATGAAAGTTATGGAAAGGAAATAATATATTAGTAATATCATTTAAAATAAATTTAAATAAAAAGCTCCACGAAATCCCTTTAGTTATTTCTTCTGAAAAATGTATTGAAAACCGACAAAAGGGCTCTTGGAAACCCCTGTGCGTGGGACAGATCTTTACTCGGATCGGTGACCCCCTGCGAGACGCTTCCTGGGAGCAGATTGTCTACCACGCACCCTTTAAGTTTCTATTGACCATGTCCTGTCAGTTTTCTTATTTAATAGTAAATACATGAAATTTATAGAAAGGAAAGAATATGTCAGTAATAACATTTAAAATAAGTTCAAATATAAATTCCAGTCCCACCCAATCCCTCTATTTATTTCTTCTGAAAAATGTATTGAAAACCGACAAGAGGGCTCTTGGAAACCGCTGTGCGTGGGACAGATCTTTACGCGGATCGGTGACTCCCTGCGAGACGCTTCCTGGGAGCAGATTGTCTACCACGCACCCTTTAAGTTTCTATTGACCATGTCCTGTCAATTTTCATTTGTAAACTAAATGCTTGACGCTTATTATGTGAATTTGGAATAAAAAGTCAATTTAAAAGTAAATACATTAAATTTATAGAAAGGAAAAAATATGTTAGTAATAAAATTTAAAATAAATTCAAATAAAAATCTCCACGAAATACCTTTAGTTATTTCTTCTGAAAAATGTATTGAAAACCGACAAGAGGGCTCTTAGAAACCGCTGTGCGTGGGACAGATCTTTACACGGATCGGTGACTCCCTGCGAGACGCTTCCTGGGAGCAGATTGTCTACCACGCACCCTTTAAGTTTCTATTGACCATGTCCTGTCAGCTTTCTTATTTAATAGTAAATACATGAAATTTATAGAAAGGAAAAAATATATTAGTAATAACATTTAAAATAAGTTCAAATAAAAATTCCAGTCCCACCCAATCCCTCTAGTTAATTCTTCTAAAAAATGTATTGAAAACCGACAAGAGGGCTCTTGGAAACCGCTGTGCGTGGGACAGATCATTACGCGATCGGTGACTCCCTGCGAGACGCTTCCTGGGAGCAGATTGTCTACAACGCACCCTTTAAGTTTCTATTGACCATGTCCTGTCAGTTTTCTTTTGTAAACTAAAAGCTTGACGCTTATTATGTGAATTTGGAATAAAAAATCAAAGTATTTAAAAGTAAATACATGAAATTTATAGAAAGGAAAAAATATGTTAGTAAAAACATTTAAAATAAATTCAAATAAAAATTCCAGTCCCACCCAATCCCTTTAGTTATTTCTTCTGAAAAATGTATTGAAAACCGACAAGAGGGCTCTTGGAAACCGCTGTGCGTGGGACAGATCTTTACTCTGATCGGTGACTCCCTGCGAGACGCTTCCTGGGAGCAGATTGTCTACCACGCACCCTTTAAGTTTCTATTGACCATGTCCTGTCAGTTTTCTTTTGTAAACTAAAAGCTTGACGCTTATTATGTGAATTTGGAATAAAAATTCAAAGTATTTAAAAGTAAATACATGAAATTTATAGAAAGGAAAAAATATGTTAGTAAAAACATTTAAAATAAATTCAAATAAAAATTCCAGTCCCACCCAATCCCTTTAGTTATTTCTTCTGAAAAATGTATTGAAAACCGACAAGAGGGCTCTTGGAAACCGCTGTGCTTGGGACAGATCTTTACGCGATCAATGACTCCCTGGGAGACGCTTCCTGGGAGCAGATCGTCTACCACGCACCCTTTAAGTTGCTATTGACCATGTCCTGTCAATTTTCTTTTGTAAACTAAAAGCTTGACGCTTATTATGTGAACTTGGAATAAAAAATCAAAGTATTTAAAAGTAAATACATGAAATTTATAGAAAAAAGAATATGTTAATAAAAACATTTAAAATAAATTCAAATAAAAATTATAGTCCCAATTAATCCCTGTAGTTATTTCTTCTGAAAAATGTATTGAAAACCGACAAGAGGGCTCTTGGAAACCGCTGTGCGTGGGACAGATCTTTACGCGGATCGGTGACTCCCTGCGAGACGCTTCCTGGGAGCAGATTGTCTACCACGCACCCTTTAAGTTTCTATTGACCATGTCCTGCCAGTTTTCTTTTGTAAACTAAAAGCTTGACGCTTATTATGTGAATTTGGAATAAAAAAAACAAGTATTTAAAAGTAAATACATGAAAGTTATGGAAAGGAAATAATATATTAGTAATATCGTTTAAAATAAATTTAAATAAAAAGCTCCACGAAATCCCTTTAGTTATTTCTTCTGAAAAATGTATTGAAAACCGACAAGAGGGCTCTTGGAAACCCCTGTGCGTGGGAAAGATCTTTACTCGGATCGGTGACCCCCTGCGAGACGCTTCCTGGGAGCAGATTGTCTACCACGCACCCTTTAAGTTTCTATTGACCATGTCCTGTCAATTTTCATTTGTAAACTAAAAGCTTGACGCTTATTATGTGAATTTGGAATAAAAAGTCAATTTAAAAGTAAATACATTAAATTTATAGAAAGGAAAAAATATGTTAGTAATAAAATTTAAAATAAATTCAAATAAAAATCTCCACGAAATACCTTTAGTTATTTCTTCTGAAAAATATATTGAAAACCGACAAGAGGGCTCTTGGAAACCGCTGTGCGTGGGACAGATCTTTAGACGGATCGGTGACTCCCTGCGAGACGCTTCCTGGGAGCAGATTGTCTACCACGCACCCTTTAAGTTTCTATTGACCATGTCCTGTCAGCTTTCATATTTAATAGTAAATACATGAAATTTATAGAAAGGAAAAAATATATTAGTAATAACATTTAAAATAAGTTCAAATAAAAATTCCAGTCCCACCCAATCCCTCTAGTTAATTCTTCTAAAAAATGTATTGAAAACCGACAAGAGGGCTCTTGGAAACCGCTGTGCGTGGGACAGATCTTTACGCGATCGGTGACTCCCTGCAAGACGCTTCCTGGGAGCAGATTGTCTACAACGCACCCTTTAAGTTTCTATTGACCAAGTCCTGTCAGTTTTCTTTTGTAAACTAAAAGCTTGACGCTTATTATGTGAATTTGGAATAAAAAATCAAAGTATTTAAAAGTAAATACATGAAATTTATAGAATGGAAAAAATATGTTAGTAAAAACATTTAAAATAAATTCAAATAATAATTCCAGTCCCACCCAATCCCTCTAGTTATTTCTTCTGAAAAATGTATTGAAAACCGACAAGAGGGCTCTTGGAAACCGCTGTGCGTGGGACAGATCTTTACTCGGATCGGTGACTCCCTGCGAGACGCTTCCTTGGAGCAGATATTCTACCATGCACCCTTTAAGTTTCTATTGACCATGTCCTGTCAGTTTTCTTTTGTAAACTAAAAGCTTGACGCTTATTATGTGAATTTGGAATAAAAAATCAAAGTATTTAAAAGTAAATACATGACATTTATAGAAAGGAAAAAATATGTTAGTAAAAACATTTAAAATAAATTCAAATAAAAATTCCAGTCCCACCCAATCCCTTTAGTTATTTCTTCTGAAAAATGTATTGAAAACCGTCAAGAGTGCTCTTGGAAACCGCTGTGCGTGGGACAGATCTTTACTCGAATCGGTGACTCCCTGCGAGACGCTTCCTGGGAGCAGATTGTCTACCACGCACCCTTTAAGTTTCTATTGACCATGTCCTGTCAGTTTTCTTTTGTAAACTAAAAGCTTGACGCTTATTATGTGAATTTGGAATAAAAAAAACAAGTATTTAAAAGTAAATACATGAAAGTTATGGAAAGGAAATAATATATTAGTAATATCATTTAAAATAAATTTAAATAAAAAGCTCCACGAAATCCCTTTAGTTATTTCTTCTGAAAAATGTATTGAAAACCGACAAGAGGGCTCTTGGAAACCCCTGTGCGTGGGACAGATCTTTACTCGGATCGGTGACCCCCTGCGAGACGCTTCCTGGGAGCAGATTGTCTACCACGCACCCTTTAAGTTTCTATTGACCATGTCCTGTCAGTTTTCTTATTTAATAGTAAATACATGAAATTTATAGAAAGGAAAGAATATGTCAGTAATAACATTTAAAATAAGTTCAAATAAAAATTTCAGTCCCACCCAATCCCTCTATTTATTTCTTCAGAAAAATGTATTGAAAACCGACAAGAGGGCTCTTGGAAACCGCTGTGCGTGGGACAGATCTTTACGCGGATCGGTAACTCCCTGCGAGACGCTTCCTGGGAGCAGATTGTCTACCACGCACCCTTTAAGTTTCTATTGACCATGTCCTATCAATTTTCTTTTGTAAACTAAAAGCTTGACGCTTATTATGTGAATTTGGAATAAAAAGTCAATTTAAAAGTAAATACATTAAATTTATAGAAAGGAAAAAATATGTTAGTAATAAAATTTAAAATAAATTCAAATAAAAATCTCCACGAAATACCTTTAGTTATTTCTTCTGAAAAATGTATTGAAAACCGTCAAGAGGGCTCTTGGAAACCGCTGTGGGTGGGACAGATCTTTACTCGGATCGGTGACTCCCTGCGAAACGCTTCCTGGGAGCAGATTGTCTACCACGCACCCTTTAAGTTTCTATTGACCATGTCCTGTCAGTTTTCTTTTGTAAACTAAAAGCTTGACGCTTATTATGTGAATTTGGAATAAAAAAAACAAGTATTTAAAAGTAAATACATGAAAGTTATAGAAAGGAAATAATATATTAGTAATATCATTTAAAATAAATTTAAATAAAAAGCTCCACGAAATCCTTTTAGTTATTTCTTCTGAAAAATGTATTGAAAACCGACAAGAGGGCTCTTGGAAACCGCTGTGAGTGGGACAGATTTTTACGCGGATCGGTGACTCCCTGCGAGACGCTTCCTGGGAGCAGATTGTCTACCACGCACCCTTTAAGTTTCTATTGACCATGTCCTGTCAGTTTTCTTATTTAATAGTAAATACATGAAATTTATAGAAAGGAAAAAATATGTTAGTAATAACATTTAAAATAAGTTCAAATAAAAATTCCAGTCCCACCCAATCCCTCTAGTTATTTCTTCTGAAAAATGTATTGAAAACCGACAAGAGGGCTCTTGGAAACCGCTGTGCGTGGGACAGATCTTTACGCGATCGGTGACTCCCTGCGAGTCGCTTCCTGGGAGCAGATTGTCTACAACGCACACTTTAAGTTTCTATTGACCATGTCCTGTCAGTTTTCATTTGTAAACTAAAAGTTTCACGCTTATTATGTTAATTTGGAATAAAAAGTCAAAATATTTAAAAGTAAATACATTAAATTTATAGAAAGGAAAAAATATGTTAGTAATAACATTTAAAATGAATTCAAATAAAAATCTCCACAAAATCCCTTTAGTTATTTCTTATGAAAAATGTATTGAAAACCGACAAGAGGGCTCTTGGAAACCGCTGTGCTTGGGACAGATCTTTACGCGGATCGGTGACTCCCTGCGAGACGCTTCCTGGGAGCAGATTGTCTACCACGCACCCTTTAAGTTTCTATTGACCATGTCCTGTCAGTTTTCTTTTGTAAACTAAAAGCTTGACGCTTATTATGTGAATTTGGAATAAAAAATCAAAGTATTTAAAAGTAAATACATGAAATTTATAGAAAGGAAAAAATATGTTAGTAAAAACATTTAAAATAAATTCAAATAAAAATTCCAGTCCCACCCAATCCCTTTAGTTATTTCTTCTGAAAAATATATTGAAAACCGTCAAGAGGGCTCTTGGAAACCGCTGTGCGTGGGACAGATCTTTACGCGATCGTTGACACCCTGGGAGACGCTTCCTGGGAGCAGATCGTCTACCACGCACCCTTTAAGTTTCTATTGACCATGTCCAGTCAGTTTTCATTTGTAAACTAAAAGCTTGACGCTTATTATGTGAATTTGGAATAAAAAGTCAAAGTATTTAAAAGTAAATACATTAAATTTATAGAAAGGAAAAAATATGTTAGTAATAACATTTAAAATAAATTCAAATAAAAATATCCACGAAATACCTTTAGTTATTTCTTCTGAAAAATGTATTGAAAACCGACAAGAGGGCTCTTGGAAACCGCTGTGCGTGGGACAGATCTTTACGCGGATCGGAGACTCCCTGCGAGACGCTTCCTGGGAGCAGATTGTCTACCACGCACCCTTTAAGTTTCTATTGACCATGTCCTGTCAGTTTTCTTTTGTAAACTAAAAGCTTGACGTTTATTATGTGAATTTGGAATAAAAAAACGAAGTATTTAATAGTAAATACATGAAATTTATAGAAAGGAAAAAATATGTTAGTAATAGCATTTAAAATAAGTTCAAATAAAAATTCCAGTCCCACCCAATCCCTCTAGTTATTTCTTCTGAAAAATGTATTGAAAACCGACAAGAGGGCTCTTGGAAACCGCTGTGCGAAGGACATATCTTTACGCGATCGGTGACTCCCTGCGAGACGCTTCCTGGGAGCAGATTGTCTACCACGCACCCTTTAAGTTTCTATTGATCATGTCCTGTCAATTTTCATTTGTAAACTAAAAGCTTGACGCTTATTATGTGAGTTTGGAATAAAAAGTCAAAGTATTTAAAAGTAAATACATTAAATTTATAGAAAGGAAAAAATATGTTAGTAATAAAATTTAAAATAAATTCAAATAAAAATCTCCACGAAATACCTTTAGTTATTTCTTCTGAAAAATGTATTGAAAACCGACAAGAGGGCTCTTGGAAACCGCTGTGCGTGGGACAGATCTTTACTCGGATCGGTGACTCCCTGCGAGACGCTTCCTGGGAGCAGATTGTCTACTACGCACCCTTTAAGTTTCTATTGACCATGTCCTGTCAGTTTTCTTATTTAATAGTAAATACATGAAATTTATAGAAAGGAAAAAATATGTTAGTAATAACATTTAAAATAAGTTCAAATAAAAATTCCAGTCCCACCCAATCCCTCTAGTTATTTCTTCTGAAAAATGTATTGAAAACCGACAAGAGGGCTCTTGGAAACCGCTGTGTGTGGGACAGATCTTTACGCGATCGGTGACTCCCTGCGAGTCGCTTCCTGGGAGCAGATTGTCTACCACGCACCCTTTAAGTTTCTATTGACCATGTCCTGTCAGTTTTCATTTGTAAACTAAAAGCTTGACGCTTATTATGTGAATTTGGAATAAAAAGTCAAAGTATTTAAAAGTAAATACATTAAATTTATAGAAAGGAAAAAATATGTTAGTAATAAAATTTAAAATAAATTTACATAAAAATTTCCACGAAATACCTTTAGTTATTTCTTCTGAAAAATGTATTGAAAACCGTCAAGAGGGCTCTTGGAAACCGCTGTGCGTGGGACAGATCTTTACTCGGATCGGTGACTCCCTGCGAGACGCTTCCTGGGAGCAGATTGTCTACCACGCACCCTTTAAGTTTCTATTGACCATGTCCTGTCAGTTTTCTTTTGTAAACTAAAAGCTTAACGCTTATTATGTGAATTTGGAATAAAAAAAACAAGTATTTAAAAGTAAATACATGAAAGTTATAGAAAGGAAATAATATATTAGTAACATCATTTAAAATAAATTTAAATAAAAAGCTCCACGAAATCCCTTTAGTTATTTCTTCTGCAAAATGTATTGAAAACCGACAAGAGGGCTCTTGGAAACCGCTATGCGTGGGACAGATCTTTACGCGGATCGGAGACTCCCTGCGAGACGCTTCCTGGGAGCAGATTGTCTACCACGCACCCTTTAAGTTTCTATTGACCATGTCCTGTCAGTTTTCTTTTGTAAACTAAAAGCTTGACGCTTATCATGTGAATTTGGAATAAAAAAACAAAGTATTTAATAGTAAATACTATAATTTATAGAAAGGAAAAAATATGTTAGTAATAACATTTAAAATAAGTTCAAATAAAAATTCCAGTCCCACCCAAACCCTCTAGTTATTTCTTCTGAAAAATGTATTGAAAACCGACAAGAGAGCTCTTGGAAACCGCTGTGCGTGGGACATATCTTTACGCGATCGGTGACTCCCTGCGAGACGCTTCCTGGGAGCAGATTGTCTACCACGCACCCTTTAAGTTTCTATTGACCATGTCCTGTCAGTTTTCTTATTTAATAGTAAATACATTAAATTTACAGAGAGGAAAAAATATGTTAGTAATAAATTTAAAATAAATTCAAATAAAAATCTCCACGAAATACCTTTAGTTATTTCTTCTGAAAAATGTATTGAAAACCGACAAGAGGGCTCTTGGAAACCGCTGTGCGTGGGACAGATCTTTACGCGGATCGGTGACTCCCTGCGAGTCGCTTCCTGGGAGCAGATAGTCTACCACGCACCCTTTAAGTTTCTATTGACCATGTCCTGTCAGTTTTCTTTTGTAAACTAAAAGCTTGACGCTTAGTATGTGAATTTGGAATAAAAAAAACAAAGTATTTAATAGTAAATTCATGAAATTTATAGAAAGGAAAAAATATGTTAGTAATAACATTTAAAATAAGTTCAAATAAAAATCTCCACAAAATACCTTTAGTTATTTCTTCTGAAAAATGTATTGAAAACCAACAAGAAGGCTCTTGGAAACCGCTGTGCGTGGGACAGATCTTTACGCGGATCGGTGACTCCCTGCGAGACGCTTCCTGGGAGCAGATTGTCTACCACGCACCTTTTAAGTTTCTATTGACCATGTCCTGTCAGTTTTCTTTTGTAAACTAAAAGCTTGACGCTTATTATGTGAATTTGGAATAAAAAATCAAAGTATTTAAAAGTAAATACATGAAGAAAGAAAAAAAATATGTTAGTAAAAACATTTAAAATAAATTCAAATAAAAATTCCAGTCCCACCCAATCCCTCTAGTTATTTCTTCTGCAAAATGTATTGAAAACCGACAAGAGTGCTCTTGGAAACCGCTGTGCGTGGGACAGATCTTTACGCGATCGGTGACTCCCTGCGAGACGCTTCCTGGGAGCAGATCGTCTACCACGCACCCTTTAAGTTTCTATTGACCATGTCCTGTCAGTTTTCATTTGTAAACTAAAAGTTTCACGCTTATTATGTTAATTTGGAATAAAAAGTCAAAATATTTAAAAGTAAATACATTAAATTTATAGAAAGGAAAAAATATGTTAGTAATAACATTTAAAATGAATTCAAATAAAAATCTCCACAAAATCCCTTTAGTTTTTTCTTATGAAAAATGTATTGAAAACCGACAAGAGGGCTCTTGGAAACCGCTGTCCGTGGGACAGATCTTTACGCGGATCGGTGACTCCTTGGGAGACGCTTCCTGGGAGCAGATTGTCTACCACGCACCCTTTAAGTTTCTATTGACCTTGTCCTGTCAGTTTTCTTTTGTAAACTAAAAGCTTGGCGCTTATTATGTGAATTTGGAATAAAAAATCAAAGTATTTAAAAGTAAATACATGAAATTTCTAGAAAGGAAAAAATATGTTTGTAAAAACATTTAAAATAAATTCAAATAAAAATTCCAGTCCCACCCAATCCCTCTAGTTATTTCTTCTGAAAAATGTATTGAAAACCGACAAGAGGGCTCTTGGAAACCGCTGTGCGTGGGACAGATCTTTACGCGATCGGTGACTCTCTGCGAGACGCTTCCTGGGAGCAGATCGTCTACCACGCACCCTTTAAGTTTCTATTGACGATGTCCTGTCAGTTTTCATTTGTAAACTAAAAGCTTGACGCTTATTATGTGAATTTGGAATAAAAAGTCAAAGTATTTAAAAGTAAATACATTAAATTTATAGAAAGGAAAAAATATGTTAGTAATAACATTTAAAATAAATTCAAATAAAAATCTCCACGAAATACCTTTAGTTATTTCTTCTGAAAAATGTATTGAAAACCGACAAGAGGGCTCTTGGAAACCGCTGTGCGTGGGACAGATCTTTACGCGGATCGGTGACTCCCTGCGAGTCGCTTCCTGGGAGCAGATTGTCTACCACGCACCCTTTAAGTTTCTATTGACCATGTCCTGTCAGTTTTCTTTTGTAAACTAAAAGCTTGACGCTTTTTATGTGAATTTGGAATAAAAAAAACAAGTATTTAAAAGTAAATACATGAAAGTTATAGAAAGGAAATAATATATTAGTAATATCATTTAAAATAAATTTAAATAAAAATCTCCACGAAATCCCTTTAGTTATTTCTTCTGAAAAATGTATTGAAAACCAACAAGAGGGCTCTTGGAAACCGCTGTGCGTGGGACAGATCTTTACGCGGATCTGTGACTCCCTGCGAGACGCTTCCTGGGAGCAGATTGTCTACCACGCACCCTTTAAGTTTCTATTGACCATGTCCTGTCAGTTTTCTTTTGTAAACTAAAAGCTTGACGCTTATTATGTGAATTTGGAATAAAAAAAAACAAAGTATTTAATAGTAAATACATGAAATTTATAGAAAGGAAAAAATATGTTAGTAATAACATTTAAAATAAGTTCAAATAAAAATTCCAGTCCCACCCAATCCCTCTAGTTATTTCTTCTGAAAAATGTATTGAAAACCGACAAGAGGGCTCTTGGAAACCGCTGTGCGTGGGACATATCTTTACGCGATCGGTGACTCCCTGCGAGACGCTTCCTGGGAGCAGATTGTCTACCACGCACCCTTTAAGTTTCTATTGACCATGTCCTGTCAGTTTTCATTTGTAAACTAAAAGCTTGACGCTTATTATGTGAATTTGGAATAAAAAGTCAAAGTATTTAAAAGTAAATACATTAAATTTATAGAAAGGAAAAAATATGTTAGTAATAACATTTAAAATGAATTCAAATAAAAATCTCCACAAAATCCCTTTAGTTATTTCTTATGAAAAATGTATTGAAAACCGACAAGAGGGCTCTTGGAAACCGCTGTGCGTGGGACAGATCTTTACGCGGATCGGTGACTCCCTGCGAGACGCTTCCTGGGAGCAGATTGTCTACCACGCACCCTTTAAGTTTCTATTGACCATGTCCTGTCAGTTTTCTTTTGTAAACTAAAAGCTTGACGCTTATTATGTGAATTTGGAATAAAAAAACAAAGTATTTAATAGTAAATACATGAAATTTATAGAAAGGAAAAAATATGTTACTATTAACATTTAAAATAAGTTCAAATAAAAATTCCAGTCCCACCCAATCCCTCTAGTTATTTCTTCTGAAAAATGTATTGAAAACCGACAAGAGGGTCTTGGAAACCGCTGTCCGTGGGACATATCTTTACGCGATCGGTGACTCCCTGCGAGACGCTTCCAGGGAGCAGATTGTCTACCACGCACCCTTTAAGTTTCTATTGACCATGTCCTGTAAATTTTCATTTGTAAACTAAAAGCTTGACGCTTATTATGTGAATTTGGAATAAAAAGTCAAAGTATTTAAAAGTAAATACATTAAATTTATAGAAAGGAAAAAATATGTTAGTAATAAAATTTAAAATAAATTCAAATAAAAATCTCCACCCAATCCCTCTAGTTATTTCTTCTGAAAAATTTATTGAAAACCGACAAGAGGGCTCTTGGAAACCGCTGTGCGTGGGACAGATCTTTACGCGATCGGTGACTCCCTGCGAGACGCTTCCTGGGAGCAGATCGTCTACCACGCACCCTTTAAGTTTCTATTAACCATGTCTTGTCAGTTTTCTTTTGTAAACTAAAAGCTTGATGCTTATTATGTGAATTTGGAATAAAAAATCAAAGTATTTAAAAGTAAATACATGATATTTATCGAAAGGAAAAAATATGTTAGTAATAACATTTAAAATGAATTCAAATAAAAATCTCCACAAAATCCCTTTAGTTATTTCTTATGAAGAATGTATTGAAAACCGACAAGAGGGCTCTTGGAAACCGCTGTGCGTGGGACAGATCTTTACGCGGATCGGTGACTCCCTGCGAGACGCTTCCTGGGAGCAGATTGTCTACCACGCACCCTTTAAGTTTCTATTGACCATGTCCTGTCAGTTTTCTTTTGTAAACTAAAAGCTTGACGCTTATTATGTGAATTTGGAATAAAAAATCAAAGTATTTAAAAGTAAATACATGAAATTTATAGAAAGGAAAAAATATGTTAGTAAAAACATTTAAAATAAATTCAAATAATAATTCCAGTCCCACCCAATCCCTCTAGTTATTTCTTCTGAAAAATGTATTGAAAACCGACAAGAGGGCTCTTGGAAACCGCTGTGCGTGGGACAGATCTTTACGCGATCGGTGACTCCCTGCGAGACGCTTCCAGGGAGCAGATCGTCTACCACGCACCCTTTAAGTTTCTATTGACCATGTCCTGTCAGTTTTCATTTGTAACCTAAAAGCTTGACGCTTATTATGTGAATTTGGAATAAAAAGTCAAAGTATTTAAAAGTAAATATATTAAATTTATAGAAAGGAAAAAATATGTTAGTAATAACATTTAAAATAAATTTAAATAAAAATCTCCACGAAATACATTTAGTTATTTCTTCTGAAAAATGTATTGAAAACCGACAAGAGGGCTCTTGGAAACCGCTGTGCGTGGGACAGATCTTTACGCGGATCGGTGACTCCCTGCGAGTCGCTTCCTGGGAGCAGATTGTCTACCACGCACCCTTTAAGTTTCTATTGACCATGTCCTGTCAGTTTTCATTTGTAACTTAAAAGCTTGACGCTTATTATGTGAATTTGGAATAAAAAAAAACAAGTATTTAAAAGTAAATACATGAAAGTTATAGAAAGGAAATAATATATTAGTAATATCATTTAAAATAAATTTAAATAAAAAGCTCCACGAAATCCCTTTAGTTATTTCTTCAGAAAAATGTACTGAAAACCGACAAGAGGGCTCTTGGAAACCGCTGTGCGTGGGACAGATCTTTACGCGGATCGGTGACTCCCTGCGAGACGCTTCCTGGGAGCAGATTGTCTACCACGCACCCTTTAAGTTTCTATTGACCATGTCCTGTCAGTTTTCTTTTGTAAACTAAAAGCTTGACGCTTATTATGTGAATTTGGAATAAAAAAACAAAGTATTTAATAGTAAATACGTGAAATTTATAGAAAGGAAAAAATATGTTAGTAATAACATTTAAAATAAGTTCAAATAAAAATTCCAGTCCCACCCAATCCCTCTAGTTATTTCTTCTGAAAAATGTATTGAAAACCGACAAGAGGGCTCTTGGAAACCCCTGTGCGTGGGACATATCTTTACGCGATCGGTGACTCCCTGCGAGACGCTTCCTGGGAGCAGATTGTCTACCACGCACCCTTTAAGTTTCTATTGACCATGTCCTGTCAATTTTCATTTTTAAACTAAAAGCTTGACGCTTATTATGTGAATTTGGAATAAAAAGTCAAAGTATTTAAAAGTAAATACATTAAATTTATATAGGAAAAAATATGTTAGTAATAAAATTTAAAATAAATTCAAATAAAAATCTCCACGAAATACCTTTAGTTATTTCTTCTGAAAAATGTATTGAAAACCGACAAGAGGGCTCTTGGAAACCGCTGTGCGTGGGACAGATCTTTACTCGGATCGGTGACTCCCTGCGAGACGCTTCCTGGGAGCAGATTGTCTACCACGCACCCTTTAAGTTTCTATTGACCATGTCCTGTCAGTTTTCTTATTTAATAAGGTACCCTGGGGTAATAACGCCACGTTAAGGTTCTACCAATTTTCACGGCTTAGTTTTAGATTGTATTTTTCTAACAAATATAGGATCTGATACAGCAACTCATTGACTATCTGTATAAAATAAAATAATTTAACAGATATGTATTCATAAAATGTAATGGCGTTTTTTCTTGACCAATGCTATTTGGCGTTATTACCCACCTATATGGGTAATAACGCCATGCAAACAAAATTGTGAAATAAGTTGGAACAATTGCATGTAGATAGCCCAATTCTAAAAATACAAACTCTACAAACTTAGAAATTGACAAATTGCATTCTAAGCTATTGAAAATGTTCAATTTTTTGTGAAAGTGTAAGACAAATAAAGGTTTGGTGAGGGAGGGGGGGATGAGGCAAAAGAATATCAGACAGTGAGCTTCTTTTCGCTTAAAAAGGACCGCTTAAAAAGAAATATGAGAAACATTGCACAGTTTTAACTGTGTTTATTTGAATCAGTATTTAGGATGTAGGTCGGCCACTGTAGGGAATCAACCCGGGTATTAATATCAAGGATTGGCGTTATTACCCCGGTATAGTTATTGCGCAGTACTTTTTAAATTACAAATTATCTCGAGAAGATATCCAAAATCTTCAACAACATTTTAAAAGTACATGAAATGCACTACAAATTTTCGTAATTAACAAAGTATTTCCGGATAAAAATGTAGTCTTCACATCACAAAAGTATCTCGCAAATGTTAGATCAAGCGTTAATTTTAGTTGTTTGTAAAAACAATAAAACCTAAAAATGAAACAAATTTACTTGAAGCTGTTTTTTCCGATTTGTATGGCTCAAAACCCTTCTGCGCAGAGCGCATGGGTGACATTTACCTGATTATTTCATAATTATGCAAAATATAAGCACTTGGCGTTATTACCCCGCCTGGCGTTATTACCCCAGGGTACCTTAGTAAATACATGAAATTTATAGAAAGGAAAAAATATGTTAGTAATAACATTTAAAATAAGTTCAAATAAAAATTCCAGTCCCACCCAATCCCTCTAGTTATTTCTTCTGAAAAATGTATTGAAAACCGTCAAGAGGGCTCTTGGAAACCGCTCTGCGTGGGATAGATCTTTACGCGGATCGGTGACTCCCTGCGAGACGCTTCTTGGGAGCAGATCGTCTATCACGCATCCTTTAAGTTTCTATTGGCCATTTCCTGGCAGTTTTCATTTGTAAACTAAAAACTTGGCGCTTACTATGTGAATATGGAATAAAAAGTCAAAGTATTTAAAAGTAATTACATGAAATTTATAGAAAAAAAAATATGTTAGTAAAAACATTTAAAATAAATTCAAATACAAATCTCCACGAAATCCCTTTAGTTATTTCTTCTGAAAAATGTATTGAAAACCGACAAGAGGGCTCTTGGAAACCGCTGTGCGTGGGACAGATCTTTACGCGATCGGTGACTCCCTGCGAGACGCTTCCTGGGAGCAGATCGTCTACCACGCACCCTTTAAGTTTCTATTGACCATGTCCTGTCAGTTTTCATTTGTAAACAAAAAGCTTGACGCTTTTTATGTGAATTTGGAATAAAAAATCAAAGTATTTAAAAGTAAATACATGAAATTTATAGAAAGGAAAAAATATGTTAGTAATAACATTTAAAATAAATTCAAATACAAATCTCCACGAAATCCCTTTAGTTATTTCTTCTGAAAAATGTATTGAAAACCGACAAGAGGGCTCTTGGAAACCGCTGTGCGTGGGACATATCTTTACGCGGATCGGTGACTCCCTGCGAGACGCTTCCTGGGAGCAGATTGTCTACCACGCACCCTTTAAGTTTCTATTGACCATGTCCTGTCAGTTTTCTTTTGTAAACTAAAAGCTTGACGCTTATTATGTGAATTTGGAATAAAAAATCAAAGTATTTAAAAGTAAATACATGAAATTTATACAAAGGAAAAAATATGTTAGTAATAACATTTAAAATAAATTCAAATAAAAATTCCAGTCCCACCCAATCCCTCTAGTTATTTCTTCTGAAAAATGTATTGAAAACCGACAAGAGGGCTCTTGGAAACCGCTGTGCGTGGGACAGATCTCTACGCGATCGGTGACTCCCTGCGAGACGCTTCCTGGGAGCAGATCGTCTACCACGCACCCTTTAAGTTTCTATTGACCATGTCCTGTCAGTTTTCATTTGTAAACTAAAAGCTTGACGCTTATTATGTGAATTTGGAATAAAAAGTCAAAGTATTTAAAAGTAATTACATGAAATTTATAGAAAGGAAAAAATGTGTTAGTAATAACATTTAAAATAAATTCAAATAAAAATCTCCACCAAATCCCTTTAGTTATTTCTTCTGAAAAATGTATTGAAAACCGACAAGAGGGCTCTTGGAAACCGCTGTGCGTGGGACAGATCTTTACGCGGATCGGTTACTCCCAGCGAGACGCTTCCTGGGAGCAGATCGTACACCACGTACCCTTTTAGTTTCTATTGACCATATCCTGTCAATTTTCATTTGTAAACTAAAAGCTTGACGCTTAATGTGTGCATTTGGAATGTAAAGTCAAAGTATTTAATTAAATAGTTGAACTTTATAGAAAGGAAAATAAATGTTTGTAATAAGATTTAAAATGAATTCAATTTAATTTAAAATTGGATTACAGTTATAAATTTAATGTGCATTGTATTGTAAGGTAATTATCATACTGATAGAAAAAAATATAGCAATAATAAATAATAGCAAAAATGTTTTATTTTATTACAAATAGATAGCACCACAAAAATTTTTGATTTTCTCTTATTCAATAACAGATAAAAAAATTTAAAAAAATCTCCTTAAACGATGTGAAATACTAATTTAAATATCAAAAATGCAAAATTAATTTTTAAACGTCTAATATTGTGGTTAAGGTATCATATTAAGATTTTTTTAAAGATGATTATATAATAAATTATGAAACAAAAAATGCGAAAAACAAATGTAGCGTGACCGGGGATCGATCTCGGTCCCATTGGTCGGAAAACGAACTCTATGCTGATGTGAGCCACGATAAACCACACCCTGTATTTTCAAATTTAGCATTTAAATTGTCATAATATAAAACCCATCCCCCCCCCCCACCCTTTTTCTCAAGAACTAAGGAGCGTTGTATAAAATCCATTGAACCTGAAACTGAGGGGTCTTTGCCCTACAACCAGGGCCGTAGCTAGAAGTGAACATCAGGGAGGCTCAAGAGAATGTAGGGGGGCTCATAATTTTTTTTATCTCTCTGCCGCAGAAAGATAATTTAATGCATATTCATATTGTAGGTACTATGTTTCTCATTAAACTGTTGTAATAACTTGATTTAACGCTAAGAAAAGTATAGGATGATGAAAATTTCGAGTGTATAACTGATGCAAAATTAAACATCCTGTTAGTTTCATATGTAAGTATAGGATGAGCAAGCATTGAAACACTTTTTTTAGATACAATTCAGTAACTCTGCAAAACTGTGAAAGGGTCTCAAAACTAGATTTTTGAACAGAATTTCATTTGGATTTTCTGAACAGAAATTCATTGAGTGACCTTGGAATCTTTTCCAGGGGGGGGGGGCTCAAAATATTTTAGGGGGGGACTGAGCCGCCCATAACGCCCCCTTAGCTACGGGCCTGCCTACAATATACATTAAAATAATCAAAATCTGCGATTATCAAAATTGGCTCTCTCCTTGTCAGATTCCCTTTTTTTAAATTCGTATCCTTAAAATATTCTTCCGGTGATTTTTAACTTTTTTTTCTGTGTATTCTTAAATGATATATCTATTTTTAAGTTGTTATAATATTTCGAAAATATAGATTTAATTTATTATTTCACCGGAAAAATCTTCACGAAGTTACATGAGATTTTGTGTTTTCAATTAAATTAAATCAAAATTTTTGAAATAATTTGATAACTAAAAAAGAAAGAGGCATACTTTAAGAAAATACACAGGGAAAAAAATATATTTTTATTATAAAGATATTTTTAAAATATAAAATCTTCCCATACTCATAGACTTTCATTAGCGATTGAATTTAAAATCTCCCCGCCAACATTCTAAAAATATTAAAACACATCTAATCGGTACCTAACGAACTTTTCAAATTCAAAACAGCTGGACTCTGTTCATAAACTTTTAAAGCAGCGTAACAACTCATACTAGAAGATGGCTGTAGGGGATGACCGAAACGTCGATTGCTACAATTTTAATTTAGTGTTTGTTTAGTTGTTAACTTTTGAGCATTCTGTATACATCGTTTAGCAAACATGTGATTTATTTTATTTTCACTTTAATATCGTAACTTTTTCATGGTGTAAATGTTCAGCTTGGTTATTGAATTCCGTTCAATTATAAAACAATTGTCATTAGCATAATTTTTTTTAGACTCTGTGCAAATTCAAAAAATGGTTTATAATCAGCATATACTTTGATAGGAATTTTCATAATCTGTGATTTTTCATAGCAATCATAATGATCATAACCGTCGAATAGTATTAAAATCTGGTGATTTTTCTTTCTAAACAATCTACAAAAAGATACAATGTACTAGAAATGTGGTTGAAAAAAAATACAGAATTTGCTGTTTCCCGTTAAAAAATCCAATGCTTAAAATCACAGAATTCATTTTAAAATGTTTCTTTCAAGTCATTAAGCAACATTTATTGTAATAAACACATCATTAAGAGTCCTGCTGATTGAAAAAGACCCGGATGATAATGTAAAGTCTGTGGGGGCGTTCTTTTCAAATATCTCGCTCAAATTTTAATATTTTGATGTGATTTTTACTTTCTTCTATCTTCAATAAAAGAAAGTATCTTCTATCTTCAATAGAAGAAAGTATTGTAATCGAAATTTTTTTCGACTTCTGGTTTTCGACGGATTTATCTGTTTTAGGGGTCAGAGATTCCAAAAAACATGTTTTTACAAAATGTGTGTCTGTCTGTGTGTGTCTGTGTGTGTGTGTCAGTATGTCGCCCTTCTACCATCAAAAAGTGCATGAAGTTATGCATAGAAATGAACCAAATTTTTTGTGAATGTTTTTGGCTGTGGCAAGCAGGTCCTCCTTCATTTTTGAAATATTCCGCCGGAAGGGGGCGATGCAATCGTGATTTTCGTGCCATTTTTAATATTGTACCGACCAAAAGTATATGAAGTTATGCATCGAATTGAACCAAATTTTTTTGTGAATGTGTATGACTGTGGCTAGTTGGTCCTCCCTGAATTTGAAAATAATCCGCCGGAAGGGGGCGCTGCAATCGCGATTTTTGTGCCATTTTCAATATTGTACCGACCAAAAGTACATGAAGTTATGCATCGAATTGAATGAAATCTTTTGTGTAAGCGTATGGCTATGGCTAGTTGGATCTCCCTGAATCTGAAAAAAATCCGCCGGAAGGGGGCGCTGCAATAGCGAATTTTATACCATTTTCAATATTGCACCGCATAAAAGTGTATAAAATTAGTTCTAGGACTGAACTAAATTTTTTGTATATGAGTATTTTTTGGTAAGGCAAGTAGGTCCTCCCTGAATTTGAAAAAAAAAAAATATATCTGTGTATCATTCTATTGTCCATCCGCTCGTGCAGAGACGGAAATTCGTTTTTACTCCGATTAATTGATTGAAGCAGAAATTTAACATGGAAATCAAAGTTGGTATGGTATTGAATTAAAATTAATAAAGCATGAAAATGAGTAACTATTTTTTTTTTAAATATTAAAATGTATGTATGAGATACAAGAAAGTTTTGGGATTGGCACATCCAACTAGTTTTTGCATAGGATAGCTGAAGACGATCCACAATCGGCCTAGTTTATACTTTTTTTTTATTTTAATTATATTCTTTTTATATTGAGATAGTTTCAGTTTCATAACCGGTTCAAACCGGTTCTGAATGTTAAAGTTTTTTTTTTCTTTTTTAATCTGCCACCAAAATCGAAAAAGTAAAAACTAGGCTGGTTGTGGATCGTCCTTAGCTATCCTATGGGGAAAAAAAAAACGTCAAAATATTAAAATTTGAGCGAGATATTTAAAGGAACACCTCCATAGACTTTACATTATCATCCAGGTATTTTCCTGTCAGCGCTGTGGCGTTTTAAAGAATCCGCGCATCTTAGGAAGGGATTTTTTTAAATTGTTGAAGTTTTCTCTTGTTATCTATTTTTTAAAACGACATTTATTTTTAAGCTTTGAAAAAATATATATATAAATTTTAGCAATTATCCAGAAATGATTTTTATCAAAGAGAAAAATAGTCAAAATTATGTCAAAAATTGATCATTTCCATTAAACATGATAACTCAAAAATAAAAATAATGTATTGACATTTTGTAAAATTGCTTAATAAACAGAACAATTTTCTCTAGGGATTAGACTACACGCATTATAATCGAATGTCTATCTCAGATGATATGGCATAAGTATACTAATGTAATAAAAAAGATTCGCAAAATTTGTATCAAGTTTGTCATTTATACCAGTGTAAATATAAAACTGTTTAATTTGTTATCATGAATGTAGTCTTTTCCCTCAAAATACATTTGTAAAAGTAGTGCAGAAAATTTCGCGGAATTTCATATATAACTTGCGAGCTACGCCCGCTAGCTGGGCCACTTTTTCCAAACGAACCTCAATATTAAGCAATATATAATAAACAAAAAAATTCATTTAATAAGCAAGTCTTGGTGTTCGAATCCTCAAGCACAAAAAAAGTAAATTAAAGAGCTATGGTTGTTATGCGCCCATTATCCCGTTAAAAACATGTGATTTCGCACAGTGGACTCTACGCTCCACGGTCGCCATCGTCCCATTAAAAATATTTGGTTTTGTACGGTTGGCTCTGTACGGTTGGTAAGACATTTTCTCGTATTTTTTGGTTCATCAGAAGCAGACTTTTACGCAGATTCTGAATATGTAATCAGTTTTTTTCTACTTTAAAAACTGTCTGCATGGTGGTTTAAGAAAAAACGCGCAAAAAAGGGAGAAAAAGAGGTTTTCGACTGCTTCTTCTTTTAGCCAAAGGGGAAAAGTTCTTTTCCTTCACCGCAAGGTGGCGCAGTGTTCTGCCTCAGAGCTCCGTTTGAGCGCCGTTTGGGATTTGAGACATTTTTCGTTCCGATTCCTAAGGGGTTTTTAATTCATAACTTTTTTAATTTTGGTCCCACGGTCTCGAAAAGGCCCGAAATGACTTCCCCGGAATTTTTCCAATCGAAAGACACCTCTCGCGACTTCCAACTCGCCCGCGTTGCGAACTGTAATCGGCTTCAAGCAGACAGACAGACAGAGGCGCACGGATTTTATTAGTATAGATTTTTTTGTTTTAGGATGTTTTGCGTATAATAAAAATCGTAAAATTTTCATTTTGAGAAAAAGCTAAAAATAATTTCAAAACAGAATTCAAAAGCTGTAATAGATGTAATTTTTAACAATTGTAATACGGGTTCCTATTTTAGATGTAGATAAAATTTAAGCAGATTTCAATACATAAAAGTTTTAATTTTAATGCCATTGAAAAAAAAAATGAAAAATCGATATTTTGATTGAAAATTACGTTTTAAAGGTATTCGGATACCTTAACTAAAAATAAAGCGAACTACATTAGTACAATGATCATACACCCAGAAAAAGGAATTGATCAAAACTACAAAACACTGTTTTGCTGAGTAAATTTTGGTTGTTTTAAGCGAATTTTTTAGTTAAAGCAAAACACCTTTAACACCTTTTTTTGTTTTGTTGCTCAGACAAAAAAAAATATTGTTAACACTCTTATAAAATTTTAACAAAATTTCATCAATTTTATTTGAGTCTTACTAAAGTATACTATTTTCAATTTCTAACTCCAACAAAATTTTATTGTTTTTGCAAAATTTAAATTTGCTTGCAGTAGCCATAACTCTCTCGCGTAATTTTGTTTAATCTACTTATATAGCTATAAAGGATTAACGAAATTTTTGGATAATAAAAACTTTTCAAATTGAGACGGATTAATGACGTTATTATTGCGTTATTATGCATTTCGGATGAAAATTGTGGACGAAAAATTAAAAAAAAAAAAAATCAATAATATTATTTTTGTTTATTCAAACAAATTTTTCATTGACCCATATTTAAACAAAAATATTTGTTGGAACCTAATAAATTTTTGTTCTTTTTTTCTGAGTGTATGTATCACAAGAAGTGCTAAAATTTTACTTTTATGCCATTTCATTAAAATGACCCATTAGAAAGTTTGCAAACATTGAGAAATAGACCCTCTCATCTTAGTAAGTTACAAAAAAGCTTTTCACAGAATAAAATAGATTCTTATCTAAAATAAAATGCGGACATTTTTCATAAATCTCGACCATTTTGTCATAATTGTGTTGAAATGAATTCATTTTTACACTCAAAACAACATTTTATTCCTAATGAAAATGGGAAGATATAGGTACAGATTTTATGATATTGAAATTATTTCAGATAGTAGAAATTAAGTTTCTGTGTAATGCGTAAAACCATTTAGATTTCACTTTTAAACTAGGATTAATCTACGATTGTTAGTTAAACTTACCAGAAATCCTGCTTGAACACCAGAATCCGGAGCAACTGACAAGGAAGGTCTCCATACGGGCATACTCAGAAAAATCTGAAAAAATTACAGAATGTTCTTCTCATATAGTTATATATGTTTATAAAAAAAATTTCGGCGGAACCTCCTTATAACGTCCGTAAAAAAATAATAAAAATTTCGTTTATTTGGCGATTTATCTCCGGTTGGCGAAAAAACGAAATTTTGAAAAATACGCTTTTACGCTTCGAATACTTTTTTTTTTTTTTTTTTTTTTTTTTTTTTTTTTTTTTTTTAACTTTCTATGTTCAATTTATTTAAATAAGTTTAGTTTAAGTAATTTTAGTTTTGCATTTTTACTTTACTTTAAGTGTAATTTTGTCATATACGTTTATATGTACTTATAACAAGATGAAATTAATATCTTTTATCATTTAAAACACAATTTAAATTGATTAAAATTGTTCCAAATTGAAAAATACACTGTTAAAAATCTGCTGCATTTTGTTGCAACGCACTCCCTTGCTTGTATAGAAAACGGTTACTTGGCCGTGAAATGGAGCTTTCTCATTGGTTGGAATAGAGATATTATATACAAGCGGTGGAGTGCGTTGCAACAAAATGCAACAGACTTTTAACAGTGTATGACACCGTGCTATGGAGCATTATCATTGGTCAGAAGAGAGATATTCTATAAAAGTTGTGGAGTGACGTTGCAGTAAATGCAGCAGATTTTTAACAGGGATGTCAATTAAATCAATTTTCAGATTCATTAAAATCTTCTGCTTTAGGCAAGGAAATGCACTGCTCGCCCAATCCCGCGTCGCTTTCAGCTTTTCACGCCAATTATTCCAAACTATTTTATTTTTTTTACATATCTAATAATGTAATTCCGCCGCTAATTTTCACTGATCCTTTATTACCTACATGAGTAGTTTAATTCGTATTTTTTTTTCAAAAAATTCTGAGTATGCCCCCAATGGAGACCTTCCTTGTGAGACGTTGTAGGCGCTACGAGAGAATGAGATGTTGAATGAAACAATTGCCTTGATTGTGGAGAAAATTGTTATCGTCAAAACAAAGAAAAGCTCTAAATGATTGTTGCAAATTTTACTACAACGATCTTCTGAAATCTAAATTACGATCACAGCTTTTCATAAAACAAGTTTTCACCATAATCTTTCTGGTTTTTCGAAAATTCTTATAGAACCCCCCCCCCCCCCGGTTATTCGAAAAATCCTATGGAGCCCCGGCTAACCGAAAATGCTTTGGTCCCATGCTTTTCGGATAACCGCAAGGCCCGCTTAACATTTAGAAGTAGGGGAAGCCTGGCGTCACACAGGGGCCCCCTTATTACTCAACTAATGGTTTTTATTTACTAAGTCCATTTTTCGTATGCTTAAATAATTTTAAATTCTACATCAAAGTCTCGTGTAAATAACACTTTTAATTTTAAAGTAAAATTAACTACCTGTATACACACGAAAAAAAGATTTCATTATGTGTATATTATACATTACCGATTAATTTTGTAAATGATAAATATGGAAATACAGTTGTC
The DNA here is from genome assembly GCA_964019185.1 of Maratus speculifer. Classification (NCBI taxonomy): domain Eukaryota; kingdom Metazoa; phylum Arthropoda; class Arachnida; order Araneae; family Salticidae; genus Maratus; species Maratus speculifer. The sequence goes on along the minus strand of OZ025295.1, from coordinate 304,531,306 downwards.
AATATTTGAACATCAAAATAATTTGTGTAATTTACTAATTGCTACATAGTAAGAAAAAAAAGTTTCATAAGAAAAAAAAATGCAATTTTTAACCTGATTGTTTTTTTTTGTTTTTTGTTTTTTGTTTTTTTTTTTTTTTTATTTCTTTTGTTTTTTTTTTTTTTTTTTTTTTTTTTTTTTTAAATCAGCTGTAAAAAGTAACTTCGGGTGCCCTTTTGTATTTCACTGTGTAAGCTCGGGCTTCATGGGCCTATTCCGTAAACAGGCCCTGGATAACCGGGGTTTTACTGATATGAATGTGAAAAATAACACTAAATAAGTCTTGACTACGTCCACTAACTCGTAATACTAATAATATATATTCTACATAAAAATATGAGAATTTATATCATAAAACTTTTTGCTTCTAAGACGTTGTATAATAATAAAAACATTTAAAATATATTAAAACATTTTTATTTACATGTTTCAACTCAAAAATTAATAGAGTCATCCTCAGAATATAAATAGAAAAATAAAAATTACAAATACAATGAACGTGAAAAACAGAATAAAGAGTTATTGAAAATAAATAAATTAAATGTATCACGCGCATTTTTGATTTGATATTGTCCTTGGTCTAGTAAAACAATTACCATGTAAATTGTCTAACCATTCAATCCATATATTTGGGATGCGAAATGACAGTGTATCGTTACAAATATGTGAACTATTTAAATAAATTTCAATTGATTCTCTTATGAATAATTTTAAATAAAAATTAGACCTGTATATTAGTTTACTCTCATTAAAAAGTATGTTGATGTTTTCTTTTTGATTTAACCTGGAAAGAGCGGTTTTAGTCCTGTTAAGTTTTATATCTGTTATGTGTTCTTTACGTCTGATTCCAAATTTACGTTGGGTCATGCCTATATAAAAGTTTTTTATTCCTCCTTCTCTAATAAATGGAATCATATAAACTCCCGAAAGATCGTCCATAGTAATGGGATCAATATTGGTATTTAAGAGCATTTTTAATTTGGGAAGAGGTTTCGCTATTAAACATAATTCAAAATTTTTTAAAGATTTTTGATACATTCAAAAAAGCCCGGAAAATAATTTACTACAACCCTTTTCCTATTGATTTCATTAAACGTTTTAATTCTATTTTTCGAGTCATTCAATTTCATACTATTAATGGTGCGTTTTATTAATCTGTTAATGAATTTAATTTGATATCCATTATTAATTGCGATACATTTAATTTTCTCTAACTCGTTATCTAAGTTTTTATCTGAAGAAACTTTTAAAGCACGATTAATTAGGAATCTAAAAGTTGACAATTTATAGGATAACGGCGAGCAAGCGTCAAAAGGTCACTTCTTGCAGAATTTAAATTACGCCCCATTGAATCTAAAATTTTTAGTTCAATTAAGGTTGTTCCTTTAATATGGTTGCGCTACGTAGACGATATTTTTGTTGTTTGGCGGGGTAATGTTAATGCTTTCATGATTTTTATACAGCAATTAAATGAATTAGACAAAAACATTCAATTTACTTTCGAACTAGAAAATGAAGGAAAGTTACCGTTTTTAGATGTTGAATTAACAAGAATAGGGTGTGAATTAATCCGTTCAGTTTACCGAAAGCCTATGGCAGATTTAAACATTATACCTTTTGACGCTTGCTCGCCGTTATCCTATAAATTGTCAACTTTTAGATACCTAATTAATCGTGCTTTTAAAGTTTCTTCAGATAAAAACTTAGATAACGAGTTAGAGGAAATTAAATGTATCGCAATTAATAATGGATATCAAATTAAATTCATTAACAGATTAATAAAACGCACCATTAATAGTATGAAATTGAATGACTCGAAAAATAGAATTAAAACGTTTAATGAAATCAATAGGAAAAGGGTTGTAGTAAATTATTTTCCGGGTTTTTTTGAATGTATCAAAAATCTTTTAAAAAATTTTGAATTATGTTTAATAGCGAAACCTCCCCCCAAATTAAAAATGCTCTTAAATACCAAAATTGATCCCATGACTATGGACGATCTTTCGGGAGTTTATATGATTCCATTTATTAGAGAAGGAGGAATAAAAAACTTTTATATAGGCATGACCCAACGCAAATTTGGAATCAGACGTAAAGAACACATAACAGATATAAAACTTAACAGGACTAAAACCGCTCTTTCCAGGTTAAATCAGAAAACATCAACATACTTTTTAATGAGAGTAAACTAATATACAGGTCTAATTTTTATTTAAAATTATTCATAAGAGAATCAATTGAAATTTATCTAAATAGTTCACATATTTGTAACGATACACTGTCATTTCGCATCCCAAATATATGGATTGAATGGTTAGACAATTTACATGGTAATTGTTTTACTAGACCAAGGACAATATCAAATCAAAAATGCGCGTGATACATTTAATTTATTTATTTTCAATAACTCTTTATTCTGTTTTTCACGTTCATTGTATTTGTAATTTTTATTTTTCTATTTATATTCTGAGGATGACTCTAATAATTTTTGAGTTGAAACATGTAAATAAAAATGTTTTAATATATTTTAAATGTTTTTATTATTATACAACGTCTTAGAAGCAAAAAGTTTTATGATATAAATTCTCATATTTTTATGTAGAATATATATTATTAGTATTACGAGTTAGTGGACGTAGTCAAGACTTATTTAGTGTTATTTTTCACATTCATATCTGTCATCTATGCTGGATAAAATGAAGTCTTTTAATAGTTTATATGAATTCAAATACAATGACTTAAAACTGGAAGATGCTATATCAGATTCCTCCTCTACTCTGGACTTTTTACCGAATTTGGATGCATTACACTGTTTTAAATATGAAAGATTAAGATTAGACAGAGAACTTCTGAATCTCCGTTTCCTTAACAATTGTAAACGTTTCAATATTACTCCAAAATTTTTGAAAATAAACAATTGGTTTATGAATCAGAACTATGCACATAATGTGAAGAAGTTAGAACAGAGTTGTCTTAGATTTCATATCAGACAAAAATATGCATTAATTAATTCATTAACCATAAAAACTAAAGACGCCTATGAAAGAATGAATGACAGTTATCCTCCTCTACTGTTTGATATTTTGTTTAAGAACATAGTATGTTACAGAGAGTTTCAAAATAAGAGGAAATTGATAACACAGAATAACAAGATTAATAGATTGAAGGTAAAGTCTCAAAAGAAAAATCGAATAAGAGTCGAATATCTTAATTTTTCAGATCATAAATTTACTCAACATGAAGATAACATTTTAAAGCTTGGACCGAAGTTTATGTTCAGAAGTCTAATATTAAAGAAATCATCACTGAATGTGAAAACATCGTTCAAGTAGCTCCTACTAATCATAAAGAAGAAGTAAGAAATATACTTTTTAACGCAGCTAATAAATTTAATAAACATTCTAATGCTCATATGAATTCATCCGACAAATCAAAGACCATTAAACAAATTAAAACCATTAAGAGAATTAAATCATACGAAGATATTTCTGTAATTGAGACAGATAAATCTAATCGCATAGCCATCCTTAATAGAAAAGAGTACATTGATAAAATGGGCATTTGTATCAAAGATATGAACTGTAAAACTGTAAGGCATAACCCATTAAAGAAAATTTCTGATAAAACCAAAGACATCATTGAAAAAGGAAAATGGCCAGATTTCATGAAAATTAAACTGCGATTAAACAAATTAGCTGTCATCCCAAGATTAAAAGCCACATTGAAAGATCATAAACATAACTTTCCTCTTCGTCCAATCGTGACAAAATGCCAAGGTCCTACCTACTTCTTAGAAAAAGCATACGTTCCATTACTAAAACAGCTATTAGCTCCATCCGTCTTTACAATAGACTCCACTGCAGATTTCATTGAAAAAATCAAGAAGTTCAAAATATCTGAAAATTGCATTTTAGCAAGCTTAGACATTATATCCCTTTATCCATCCATAGATACAATAGAAGTAACTAAATACATAGAAGAGTGCATTGATGGTACAGAAACTTTTGATCTAACCATGAAGAACACTTTAAAGAGTGGTTTAAACTTAATTATTTCAAGTAACTTTTTTGTATTTGACAATGTTATTTATGAACAATCACATAGTGCTCCTATGGGTTCCCCAATATCTGGGCTTCTTGCAGAATTTAAATTACGCCCCATTGAATCTAAAATTTTTAGTTCATTTAAGGTTGTTCCTTTAATATGGTTGCGCTACGGAGACGATATTTTTGTTATTTAGCGGGGTTATTTTGTTAATGGTTTCATGATTTTTATGCAGCAATTAAATGAATTAGACAAAAACATTCAATTTACTTTCGAACTAGAAAATGAAGGGAAGTTACCGTTTTTAGATGTTGAATTAACAAGAATAGGGTGCGAATTAATCCGTTCAGTTTACCGAAAGCCTATGGCAGATTTAAACATTATACCTTTTGACGCTTGCTCGCCGTTATCCTATAAATTGTCAACTTTTAGATACCTAATTAATCGTGCTTTTAAAGTTTCTTCAGATAAAAACTTAGATAACGAGTTAGAGAAAATTAAATGTATCACAATTAATAATGGATATCAAATTAAATTCATTAACAGATTAATAAAACGCACCATTAATAGTATGAAATTGAATGACTCAAAAAATAGAATTAAAACGTTTAATGAAATCAATAGGAAAAGGGTTGTAGTAAATTATTTTCCGGGCTTTTTTGAATGTATCAAAAATCTTTTAAAAAATTTTGAATTATGTTTAATAGCGAAATCTCTCCCCCCCCCCCCCCAAACTAAAAATGCTCTTAAATACTAAAATGGATCCCATTACTATGGACGATCTTTCGGGAGTTTATATGATTCCATTTATTAGAGAAGGAGGAATAAAAAACTTTTATATAGGCATGACCCAACGTAAATTTGGAATCAGACGTAAAGAACACATAACAGATATAAAACTTAACAGGACTAAAACCGCTCTTTCCAGGTTAAATCAAAAAGAAAACATCAACATACTTTTTAATGAGAGTAAACTAATATACAGGTCTAATTTTTATTTAAAATTATTCATAAGAGAATCAATTGAAATTTATTTTAATAGTTCACATATTTTTAACGATACACTGTCATTTCGCATCCCAAATATATGGATTGAATGGTTAGACAATTTACATGGTAATTGTTTTACTAGACCAAGGACAATATCAAATTAAAAATGCGCGTGATACATTTATTTATTTTCAATAACTCTTTATTCTGTTTTTCACGTTCATTGTATTTGTAATTTTTATTTTTCTATTTATATTCTGAGGATGACTCTATTAATTTTTGAGTTGAAACATGTAAATAAAAATGTTTTAATATATTTTAAATGTTTTTATTATTATACAACGTCTTAGAAGCAAAATGTTTTATGATATAAATTCTCATATTTTTATGTAGAATATATATTATTAGTATTACGGGATTTTACTGTATTGAAAAATATAAACGCTTAATCTTAGTACGTAACAAATAGCTTTCAGAGATTAAAAATAGAGTCCTATTTAAAAATGAAATAAGGAAATTTTTCATAAATGCCAACCCTTTTAGGGCGATTGCGTTGAAATGAATTCATTTTTTCACAAAAAACAGCGTTTTATTCCCAATGACTATGGTAAAATATAAATATAGATTTTATGACATTGGAATTATTTTAGATAGTACAAATAACATTTCTGTACATTAGTAAGACTATTTAGATTTTATTTTTAAACTAGGATTAAAATCAATCTACGATTATCAATCAATATTTTACCTGAAATCTTGTTGGAACATCAGAATCCGGAGCAACTGAGACATATTGTATGGCACTATGAGAGAATGAAATGTTGAATGAAACAATTGTCTTGATTGTTGAAAAAAATGTTATTGCCAAAAAAAAATAAAAGCTTTAAATGATTGTTGGAAAATTATGGAATAACAATGCATATTTGTTATAATAGTGAATGTGGGTCATTGTTCAAAAATGAAAAGAATATAAACGGAAATGCATTATTGCGTCAAAATTGTTTTCGAAGTGCCAACAAATATGGAAGATTCCAAAATAGAGCTTTAGAATTATTACACACAGACACAAAAAGCCATTAAAGAAGAAAAAACAGGATGATTCTAAATTTATTGTAAAAATTTATTTTGATGCAAGACATTGTAACAATCATTTATTGTACATGAATATACGGGCGAAAGTGATGTGTTAAAGTATGAAAAAGGGGGCAATTTGACCCCCTTTTTTACTTTAGAATTTCCTATTAAAACCAGAAAATTCCTATAATGTTCTTTTCTTTATTTAAGACAGACATTTCATGATGACACAAAGAAAAGATTCTTCAAAAAGTGTGTGAAATCAAAATTTTTGAATTTAAAAAAGGACTCCATTTTACTCCATACAGGGTGTCCACTCTCAACGGTGGCCAATGGCTAATTTCTAAACCGTTAGTCATAGACATGTAGTTCCAATTGCAAAAATGCTTTTAAAAAGGTAAAGAATTGTTTTTCAAGCGATTTAGGTCAAAAGAAAATTTTATTGAAAAATTATGAAAATTAACTTTTTATATGGTCTCCCGGTCCTATTAGTGATATTTTGTAAAAAATTTCCATCACCCTATCAAGCAATACAAAAAAGGTCCCATTCATCTAACATTAAAATTGACCGAGTTATGAAACTTTAAATTTCATGACTTAAACCACTTTTTTTTAGCTGAAAACGTATGAGTTAGACTGAGCTTTAAGGGAACGTACACTAAGTGCTTAAAGTATTATGAAGGGCGTCCATTTCCAATGCTATCCAATAGCTAATTCCTAAAAACGTTTAGTTTCATTCCCAAAAATCTTTTAATCAAGCTAAAGGAATATTTTTAAAGCAATTTAACTGAAGGTGCTACCACCGTATAAGTTTTACGGTAATGTTAATTTTTATTAATTAACTTCTAGATTGGTTAAAATAGTTGAAGACGTGAGTTTTAAAATTCTTTTTATCGAGAAAATAAAATTTTTGAAAATCGCGATTTTATTTTTAAAAGATGTGTTATTTTGATAAGCTTATTTTTTGCTTAAAACGTTCAGATGTAAGTTTCCCTAGTTGAAAATTTCTATTCAAATTTTAACTCACTACCAAATATCCGATCGAGGTTCAATTTGCACACTCAGACATTATAATATTAATACAATTTTCGGTAGGAACCATTTATTTATTTTATAGGACTACACCAAATTCTGTTAGGTTAAGTAATCTAATAGAACTTTAAATATATATCATTTTGTAACAATTGTAACTACTGCTTTTCATAATTTAAATTAACAAACTCACTGTTTTTTTTTTGTTTTTTTTTTTTGTTTTTTTTTTTACTTATATTTTTAGTACACATTTTGCTCTGCTATTTAATCATTCACATAAATTTAAAAATAATATTGTAAAAATTATTTTACTTTCAATGTTTAATGTTAAATTTTATATCTTGCGTTTCTTTTTATTTCCAGTAAATTTGTGACTGGGAGATAAAGTACAGACCCTGATTTTAATATATAACAAAGAACCTTCATTGAAAAAATAGGGTCCTATTATTTGAAACAAAATATAGAATTTCTATCATTTTAATTAATTTTTCAATTAGTTTTCAGCAGTGAAATGACGCTTCAATGTGTTTTAACAAGTGATTTATTACAATGCCAACATTAGTTGGCATTGTAATGAATCTAAATAATTGTCTGTTGTTGGAACCAACAGAGTGAAAAAAGTCTAAGACAGGAATCGAACCCGAAACCCTTGGGGAAGTATTTCAAGTGCTCTCCCATTAAAGATGTTCTTAAATTAAAAAAAGGCAACTTTGTGACACATGCGTTAATTTATTTTTATTCGGAAATGCATGAAAATAGCAGGTGTTATTCAGAAACTGTCTAATTGCACTCATTAAAAAAAAAAAAAAAAAAAAAAAAAAAAAGAATAGATCTTTCATAACAAGCGTTCAAAGTTAGCGTTTTTGAACACATTTCCGGACGAAAATAGAAAAACCGGTCGAAAAGCAGGAAAAAAACGGGTGATCAGTAATCGAAATAGCTTAGAACTGGATAGGTAATTTAATTATCATAAAATGGATAATTAAGTTCAATTTGAAATCGCTTCCATAGTGAGACATTTCAATTTTATAACTTTCTGTTAAAAAATGAATTTGTAAATGTGTCAAAAGGTTTTGCGCTTGTTGAGCGGAGCAATTGTTGAGCAAACACCCAATTTTTCAATTAGTTTTCAGCAGTGAAATGACGCTACAATGTGTTTTAACAAGTGATTTATTACAATGTCAACTAGACGTAGAACCAACAGAGTGAAAAATGTCTAAGACAGGAATTGAACCCGGAATTCTTCCTGGGTAGTATTTCAAGTGCTCTCCCATTAAAACTACGAGGACGATCCCAGCTAGCCATATCTCACTAATATCTGTTGGTGCACACAGATGGGTTAAATCGTGTCTCATGTTACGCCACTGGTTGGTGTCCTCACGTAGAAGATTTCGGCACAGATGTCATATGCCCCACATTTGCACTTGTTTTACTCCCCGCCAATTTGGCGAAAATTTTGTTTTTCAATGCAACTTACAAATTGCATACCATATCCTTAGTTGATTTTTTATTGCAATATAAAAATAAAATAACGTGAAAAAAAAAGAAAGATATTCTAGTATTATTATAAAGGTAATAAAAATATATAAATGATAGTTTTATTTAAATAATTATTGCTATAGTACATAATAAAAGTCCTTTAAAGAATTAAAATAAAAAATAACAGTAAATAAACATGACTTTAATAGAAAAGGAAACAATAAATAAATTGTTATAAATAATAAACTTAGTAAGTAACAAAATAGTAAATATAATTTTCACAATTGTAAACATTAATACTTATAGCTATATTGAATGCATGCAGTTGTATCATTTAATCAGCACACTTCTCTGAAATTTTTAATTTTTCTCATTTTATTTCACTAGCAATTGTTATAAACTTATTAACTGTCTCCTTGGCACAGATGTGAAATGCCAAATTGGCGGGGGGGGGGGGGGAATACGTTCAAATGTAGTGCGTATATGACATATGTGCTAAGATTTCATCCCCTGATCTACAGCTGCAGCCTTACCAAATGCCAAGCTGGCATCGTCCTCGTAACTAAAGCCTTTTACAGACCAATTTTCTCAATTGGAAATACAAAATTAAAAATTCAGTAAAAAGTAAAATTCATCAAAATTGACTTGAAAAAATTATTAGAAATAGTAAAAAGATGGCTTGAGTTTTTGAAGTAGAAGTTATATTAATACCATTAATGGGGAAATGTACAGAAAATTATGAAAATGACCAATGGCCACCGGAAAATGACCAGTCATAAAAATGATTTTTTTAAACAGATTTTGTTTAAATAGATAATTTGATTTTTTGAAACAGAAGTTACATTGCTACCATTAATGGGGAAATGTACATAAAATCATGAAAATGATCAATTAACCACCGGAAAATGACAAATCATAAAAATGATTTTTTAAAATAGAAGTTACATTCCTATCATTAATGGAAAAATGAACAGAAAATGATATAAATGATCAATGGAGGTGACCAATGTTCCCAATTGGGAACATTCTGAAAATTATATATAGAATTTGTTTTCTTCACTATATTAATGACTAATACCCCTTAACATTAGAAGGCATAATGTGCAAAAAAATAATTTCAATAATTTCCGTAGCTGGATCTAAATTCGGCCTGTAAAAGATTTTTAAATGGTACACTGTAAAATATATATATATGTGTGTGTGTGTGTAATTTTAGAATCTAAATTTACCGAAATCTGTTGTGTTTACTAAAATTTTATATATACACTGCACAATAAAATGATGTCAGTCTACAAAACTTGTAAGCAAAACTAGAGACATCTCTAACTTTACAAAACAATTTACTAAAATTTTGGCAATTTTACTAAAATTTTATCTGTAACGCTCGTTACCGTTACTTAAAAAGTTCTGGGAATACGATTTTCCAAAAAATTTCTTAGTAACCTTAAAATTTGTTGATTCAAAGTGCGAATCTGTATCTGTTACATGAATTTTTATTGTTGCCATTGAATAAAATTTTCTTAAAATATAGTTCTACTAAGAAAAAATTTTGTAATTTCCCCTTTTTTTTTTTTTTTTTTTTTTTTTTTTTTTTTACATTGTAGAGCACTCAGGGCGCTGTTCAAAGGGAAGAATTGGAGTTTAGATTGGATATGTGTGTCTCCTATAAATGGGCATCTATTGAACATTTTAAACAAAAACTAGGATCGTTTTTAGGTGCGTTCGTAATTATGTAAATACGTAGCACCTATTGTTGTCGCTCAGTCCGTCCGTCTGTCTGTCCGTTTGTCTGTCTGTCCGTCTGTCCGTCTGTCCGCATATAACAACGCAAAAACTACCCAACCGAATCGTTTGAAATTTAAAATACATAATTATAACATAATTTTGTCGAGTCATTTCAAATTTTATGAAAATCGGATGGATAGATCAATTACAGGGACATTCAAAAGGATTCCGTCACATTACGGTCAATAGGGAAAAAAGTTTAAAATGCATTTTAATCGTTTGAAATTTAAAACATATAATTATTGCGTAATTTTGTCGAGTCATTTCAAATGTTATGAAAATCGGATGCATAGATCAATTACAGGGACAATCAAAAAGATTCCATTACATTACGTTCAATGGGGAAAAAGTTTCAAATGCATTTTAACGATGTTACACTCATTCGAACATAATAGAATTGGCATGAATCTATGAAATATATACTAAAATATGCATTCTGTACAATCTGTGATGCAAAGAATTTTTATTATTAAATTACAGGGCCACACAAAAGTATTCCACTATATAATGCTATACGGGGAAACATAGTTTGGTACGTGTTTTAATTATATTCAACTATTCCACATTTTATGAATAAGATATAGGTTTCTGAGGTGTAATAAAAATTACTTCCTGCATATTTACAGAAACGTAAAGATTTCGACTACTATACTGTATCCGGAGTACGCTCTACTATATCAGCAAGATCTGAATATTTTTAAAACTTCGTTATCGTACGAACGCACCTCATTTGTTACGTTCACATGCAATTTCCAACTTGTTACTTTTCATCGCATTTACGATTTGTTGTAAATTCTCTCTATTAAACTGTTAAAATAGACCATTGGAACTTTTTTTATGAACTCCTGTATGTCGCATAAAACTATTTATATTTATTTATTTTTTAACTACACTGTAAGAAAAAAAAATTGTAAACTTGCTAAATTTTTTCTAGGAAACTGGTTTTTTAAGAACCTTTTTGTGCAATGCCAACTATAAAAATTCCTTTATTAGATACAGATTCGCCCCAATAAATCAAAACATCACTAAGAATTTTTCAGGAAACTGGGATGCCTAGAACTTTTTATGGAATAGCAACTCGAACTACAAATAAAATTTTAGCAAGATTTCTGTCATTTCAGTAGATCCTTTTGTAAAGTTACAGATTTTTGAAGCTTTGCTTACAACTCGTTATATAGATTTTTTCTTTTTTTTTACAGTGTACAAATACAAGTTGAGTAAGATTGCAGATTTCGGTAAATTTCCATGTGTAGAGTTACAGATTTTTTTTTTCTTTTACAGAGTAGGATATAGGATTGTTATTAACTTGCTATGATTAATTATTAAATTTACTTGAAATCATGAATTCACATTCAAGTATAGCTCATACAAGAGAGAATATACCACTCAGAGAATGAAATAAACTATAGAATTGAATTACCAACACTAGAACTATCAAGACCGTCATTTTGACGGTTTCGAAATTTCATGCTTAAAATTTTGATATAAATAACTTATATATTGTTCTAGAATTTTATGACACAACTTTTACTCAAATACAACGATAGTTAAATATTCCTGTTCAATTTACTCTCACCAACTTTAATTTACATAATCAATATGACCCTATACCTATTTATACCGAGACCCGTCAAAATGAAGGCTTTGGCAGTTGGCAAACTCATTCCGGATGATACGGACTTCCCCATTTTCGACATGTCGCCTCAGACCTTGTCGCCCTTGCACAGTTCGATCCAGGTTTCCATCACAGCAATTGTTAAATGTCATCAGGATGCAATCATTATCAGTTGTACTTCTAATATGATAAAATTCTTGGTGAAAAGTGCAATCTATGCAAAGTGTAATCTGTGAAAAATCCAGTTTTGAAAAATAATATAAACATATTTTTATAAAAAAATAAATAAAATTTATTTTTTGTAAATTCAGGGCAACAATGAAACGATTTCCAGGAAGAAAAAAAAATATTCGAAGAATTCAAAAAAATTCACTTGTATAAATAAATACTGTTCGGACGCAAATTCAAGTAATGATAATTTTGACATATATTTTGCATGGAAAATGGAGCTGATTTTTCAGAATCTAAAGAAACTGGATATGAAATTGAAGTACGGGATATTGAAGAAAATGAAGAAGATGAATACTAGGACTTTCCTCAGAGGGATTAGTCTGAGCGATGTTGCTGAGAATACATATTTAATAACTTGCGATAAGTAAAGAAAATGAGATGTTACCTTTAATTGGTCATTCATTGTGATAAAATATGATGAAAATAAGCATATTGAATCATAGAATTACAAAATCTTATATATAAAGTTGCATATACTATTTTTATAAAAGAAAAGCAAACCATGCATGGATATAACATTGGAAATATGAAAAATGTTAAAAGTAATACAGAAAATAAAACACCAAATTTTCCTATATTGGAAATATAACTCTTTGAAATGATGTCGCATGAGCATAAACAGAAGCTTCGCACCGATTTGAGAAACTATAAATAACATAAACTATTATGTTTGAAGAGAATGGAATGTATTTTATATGGTGTGAAATCCGTCCGAATAGTTTATAATGTTGAATATCTGTTTTCCACGGATGCAATGAGGTTGTCGATAAGAGTTCAGGAATCCTTTTTTTAAAATTTGTCCTAAACGAGCACTTAAATTTTATAAGTTACTGTGATACCAAAGTTATAGTTTCTGACCCCAACAGTATCCTAGAAATTGCAATATTCTCAATAAATTGGGTTTAAAACTTTTTCTAGAAAAAAAAATGTTTAATTTGTGAAATTAAATTGCCGAATGTTTTAGAAATCGTTCATAACGAGAATATTATATCTTAAAAGTTGCCACCAAAAAAAAAAAGATTTAAAATTTTTAGTCATATCAACATCAAAGAATTTTCAATTTTAGAACTTTTTTTGCTCGTGCATTGATGGTGATTATTGTTCCTACGTAAAATATAGTGTATTTTGCAGCAAAGATGGTTACCAACATTTTTTGCCCACATTATTTTTTAAATCGGCTAGGCACTCCCAATGATAACGAAAACACACAAACGTTAATGCTTTATAGCATAGAAATACAGAATCAAAAGCTATTTATCTCCTATTATATACACATAAATTATCTAATTAGGCTAGCAGATGCATTTTTAAATACACATAGATCAATATAATGCTTCATTTTTCTTTTACTAGTATTTCTTAGTATTCATTTTTCATTTATTTGTATTATTCAGTAAAACACTTACTTTCTTAAGCCCGAATTACGTCAAACTTTTTATAAAAGCGCCTAAGTCCATATAACAGCGAAGTATTGTGAAGAGTATTAAATACAAGGTAGTAAGACACTTAGCCAAACGCAGGTAATAAATCGCCAAATATTGTTCTTTTCACCCTCTCTCGAAATGCATTTTTTCCGTACATTTAAAAAACACGATTTTGAGTCATCTTATTTAAAATTCAAATAAATAAATAAGAGGAAGCAATAATAGCATAAGTCAAAACATTTTATATCAGCATCAAGGAGTTGTATCGTAGTTACACATGTGGAAAAAAGCTGCTTTTGGCCAAAAAAATGTTGCCTTCACTAAATTTGAATCCGATTAAAAAAGTATCGTGATTAATTAAAATTTTATAGGCAGAGCTGCCAAGTTTCCGGCATTTTGGATAGCGGTATTTTAATACAGAAAATGTTTTATTAAATTGGAACATTCTGCGGATTTAAAAAATAACTTTTCCTATAAGAAAATTCTGTTGTGCAATAAGCGGGGGCTTGGCATCTCTGTATAGGAATATTTCGTAATCTACTTTTTAACCTTAAAAAAAGCAACGACCATTTTTCGGGTGCAAAAAGTATTGCTAATTGTTCCATTTAGCATACAAGGTACTGATTGTAATATTGATGCATTTATGGTGATAAATTTCCAAATCCCATTTATTTCATTAAAAATATAAATCTTTTATTCATTTAGTTTAAAATAAATGGTTTTTAACTAATTTCATAATACTTTTGAAATATCACTTTTCATTGGCCATTTTTTTAAAGCATTTAGTTGGTTGTTGTTTTCAGTCAAATATAGATTTTGGTCTGTACGCATTTTATTTTATTATTATTATTATTTATAAATGGTGGAGAAATATTCATACTTAATCCATAACGTACATGATATATGACTCTGTTATTACATAAGTCACCTTTTTATTATCATAAAAATTATGTTTTTACTGATTTTTATTAACTCAATAGGAAAAATTTTGTGATTTGAGCAATAGATGTCCGCATTTCATTTATTTATTTATCTTAACAAAATTCTTTGTATTTAGAAGAATTTTTATTTAAATAGGAAATCCAAATGTCGCTGTTAATAAAGAAGAAAGTTACAAAAAAAAGTTACAAAACGAGTAGACGCATATTATCAAATATGGAAAAACGACGAATCCAAAAAAGACGTCATAAGAAATATCATCTTTTAAAGCAAAAAAACGAGGTCTGATTATCGAGCCTACTGATTACGAAATGTGCATTACATTAAAAAAAAATAAAAATAAAAATAAAAAAATACTGCAAATATTGATTTTTTTTTATTTTGTTCAGTTTTGGCTTCGAAAGGTGCGCTATGTTGCAAAAAAATATAAGCGACTATGAAAACACACTTGGTAAACTTTCATGCTCAGTTTTACAAATAAATATGGCACATATATGCCCTATACACACGGAGGTACCTAATTGGTACCAAAATGGCGTTCAGTTGCCTAACATGCTGATTATCATATAAATGTTATAATAAATTGTTTGTTCTAAAAATATTATCATTTATTGATTGTTATTTCTTTTTTTATATATATATATATATAACAGAAAATGTTTCGTTTATTCCTTTTTTTTCATTTTGAAATAAATAAACAATGTGTTATTATAGCATGCTATATGTATCTGGTAATCAAAACTATGTTTTCGCCTAATTGGCATAAAAAATCTCGCCAAACCCGGTGCTTATATCTCTAGTATATTATCTCAAGTATTTTATTTATGTATACTATAATTGTTTTTACATGCCACTTACTTCTTCTTGTATATAAAAATAGGTATGTGGCTCCTTTATGCAGTTTAAATTGTATAAATCTTTAAAAAATAGCCCCCGTTGCCCCTTTTTGAATCGAATTTTTAAAAAATCAATGTCTAATTCCAGTATTGTTCCCAGGTATGCATACATATTTCAAATTTCAAAGTTCTATGCCAACAGGAAATGGATGAAAAATGGAAAAAGATGTCACATATGCACCAGGGTACATAATTGGCGTCAAAATGACATTATTTTACCTGAGATGGTAACCCGGCTTTATTTATTTATTATTTGTTTATTTACTCATAAAATGTTTATTTACTTTCATTTCCTTTTTTTAATTATATAAAATATTTCTTTTTATAGTTATTAATTATTATTATTATTTTATTTACTGTAAGTTCTTTTTGAAAATAGAAAATAATTTAAAAAGCGTTATTTGAAAATGGAGTTTTCGCCAAATGGGCTTTGAAAAAAATTGCGCCAAATATGATGCGCTTGTGGTACAGTAAAACCTCCATTAACGGTCACCTCTGAAGAGCGGTCACCTCTAACAACCGGCCATTTTTTGATAGAACGGAACGAGTCGTATTGAAATAATATTAGATCAAACCTCCGAATAACGTCACCTCTGAAAACCGGCCGCGGCCAGGGAAATTCACTCCGATACGGCCATTGAAAGAAACCGAAAGCATTATAAATTGCGACATTGCACCTATTCATCCAGCGACGTGCGAAGTGGGCGATCGCTCCGGACACGAAAATTTAGGGGGCACCAAATTTATATTACCAATGTCATCATTTGGCTTGTCACAAGAAAAAGATGGGGTAGTAAGTCACAAAAATAAAACTTTTTTCCGGTGCAATTTTTTTTTTGTACGCTTTTGTGTTCATAATTTTATTGTTTTGATTTTTGATATTTAATAAGAAAGATATAAATGTTTAAAATTTCAAAATTTATGAGGTTTAATTTGCTTTTTAGAAACTTCCAAATGTCGGTAACATCTTTGAAAAACAATCAAATAACGATCTTATCGATAGTGAATTAGACGCATTATTTAAAGCAGCAAAAATTACCGTCATAACGCCAGATAAATTTATTTCTATTCATAATCATTTTACCCGTATCAGCCACTTACGAAAGCATACCAGAAATGGTTCAAGTTTTGATGAAAGAAGAGGACGTTTTCGGATATTTAAGTGAGGATGAAGCGGAAATTGAAAAAGAAACCAAAGTCTTATGAAGAAGTCCTCGCAAATGTTCGAGACATTAAATTTTTTGCTCTAAATAAAAACGACAAAGATTTGTACAATAAAACCACAGATACTGTCGATTGAAAAAAAATTAAGTTCGAAATAGGCAAAAGATGTGAAACTAACAGATTTCATTAATGTGAAAAATAATTAAAAATTTATACTTTTTTGAAGTATTTTATTGAATTAAATATTTTTGTTTGATTTTTATAATAAGTTGAAGCAAAACCTCCATGTACCGGTCACCTCTAAGAAGCGGCCACTTTTACCCAGTCCCAACGCTGGCCGCTCTTCGGAGGTTTTACTGTATCTGTGCCGAAAAATTAGTGACCAGAATTGACTTCCACACACAAACAAAGTATAAGTTAAAAGAAAACATGCAATAAAAAATATATAAAGAGAAAATGATGTCATAAAAGAAACTTTTTATTTAAAAACGTAATTGTTTCTAATTTTCACACGCGAAATATATAAAACATTCTTTTAGCGATCAAAAAATGCTATTAAGAGATTATCACAAAATCTCAAAATCAAAGTTTTTATGACATTTTTTTTAATATAAAAAAATAACAGTTTTATTTTCCTGCATGATTAAATTTTAAAATGTTTTATTGCATTCAATACTTCTGAGTGCGTAAATGATTACTATTTACTCCATGTACTGATTCGGTTATCTACGAAAATATACAACCGGTTAAAATCACACACACCAAATTTCTGTGACGTATGCAAATAAATTGTGCTTTTTATCAGTTTTTTTTTTAATATAACTTTTAAACTATTTAAAATTAATTTTTAAAAGTAGGTGAATTCACCAGATTACCTTCATAGGTACCTTCTGATACAAACAGAATCGAAATCCGACAAGTACTTTTTGAGATTTGCTTGACGAAAGAATTTTTTTGACTTTTAATATCGTTACGTACTCTGAATACTACTACTACTACTACTTCGCGACGCTCAGACAATTAAATTAAAGATTCAAGGAGCGAACATGAAATTCCTCAAAAGAACCACAAAAGTAGAAATCGATTGCGAATATGCTCAGATACTGATACTGAATCGGATAGCCAAATAGAAACCAAAAATAGACAAAAGAAAGACATTGCTGTCTATTGCTATGGTATTGAAAGGGAAGAATTGGGGAATGTTGTGTTGGTAGTCTCTCATCATATATTATGTTCAAGGATACTTCTGGCCCAATTGGTTATGCGAAGCGAAACATTATGCTTGGCAATGTTGGTAGCGCATTTAGACTTATAATTGATAATCGAATGGTGAATTACATAAAAGCTTGCATTGAGCTCGAGTCCAGAAATGTCTTACAGAAGGACGATTGGAAAATTACTTTTGAAGATATAATATGCTAATATAATATTGTAATATAATATAATATTGTATAATATATGAAATAATATAATATTGTAGATATTTTGTAATGCTTGAGGAGCCTACGAAACGAGAAATTTGAAATTATCCTATTTGTGGTTAAAAAAAATGGGGGACCTTCTTTCTTTCAATAAACAACAGTAGACACAGATTTTCTGAAATTATAAAATTCATCCATTTCGACAAAAAGAAAAAAAAAAGGCGAGAAGAGTGTTTGCTTACGAATTGACAAATTTGATTAGCTCCCGAAATTTGGAAGCACTTTACTGATAACAGCCAAGCTTATTACAAACTTGTTCAAAATATAAGCATAGATGAAGAACTATTTACCGCAAAGGCAAGATGCAGATTTCTGCAATATATGCACAATAAACCGGACAAATTCGGAATCAAGTTTTGATTAGCAGTAGACGTGCAATATGGCTACAAATGTCTTTCCTTACGTAGGCAAAGATGAATTTAGGCCATCAGGAATACCTTTGAATGAATTTATAGTTTTGAATCTTGTAAAAAAACTATGTTAATTGTGAGAAAAATATAACAACGGATGTATTTTTCTTTTTCGAGTATACAATTTGTAAAGAAGCCACTGGCCAAAAATAAAATAAGTCTTGTTGGAACAATTCTAGCAAAAAAAAGAGAATTGCCAGAAAAAACTTAAGTGTGAAAAGATAACATGGACTTTTTCTCCACAAAGTTCTACAAATCAAATGAATTGTTCTAACAATTTACAAAATTAAGCCTCGTAAAAAAGTACCACTTCTTAGCTCAAAACATAAATCCGTACAAATTGCTTCTAATGAAAGTCAAATTCCTGCAACTGTGTCGTTTACAATCAGACTAACAATAAGTTTGGAGTAGATGTTATTGACCAAATGGTCTGCAAATATAGCGTAAAAGCAGGGTGACATAGATGGCCTTTGCAGGTTATATTATAACATTTTGAACTAGGCAGCAATGAATGCGTGGATTTTATATAGACTTGTGATGAAAATATAACGAGAAAACGGCACAGATGTCATATAAGCACCACATTAGCTCGAGTGCAACAAAATGGCGACTTTATGCCTCATATGGTAACACGGTCATTGTTATTTATTTATTAATAAACTGTTTATTTAATTTATATTTTATTTTATAAATTGATATAAACTGTTTTGTTTTATTATTATTTCCTTTTTTAAAATAATAGAAAATAATTAAAAAATATATGTCCAACTGATATTTGATAAGGAAGTTTTTGTAAAACTAGCGTCAGAAAAAAAAAATCGCGCCAATGTGGTGCGTATATGACATCTGTACCAAGAAAACAATCTTTATTTCAATTATCCGAAGAATTCTCGAGTAAATACAGGTGCAGCAGGCGATTGCGTTGAAATGAATTAATTTTTACACTCAAAACAGCATTTTATTCCCAATGAATATAGGAAGATATAAGTACAGATTTTATGACATTGGAATTATTTTAGATAGTAAAAATAACATTTCTGTATATTGCTTAAAATTATTTAGATTTCATTTTTAAACTAGGATTAACATTAATCTACGATTATTGATCAATATTTTACCTGAAATCTTTTGGAACATCAGAATCCGGAGCAACTGAGACGTTGTAGGCGCTATGGAAAGGATGAAATATTCAATGAAACAATTGTCGAAAAAAAATATAATCATCAGTACAAACAAAAGTTTTAAATGATTGTTGCAAATTACGGAATAACAATGCAGATTTTTTATAATAATGAATGTGGGTCATTGTTAAAAAATGACAAGAATGTAAATGGAAATGCATTGTTGTGTCAAAATTGTCTCCAAAATAGTCAACAAATTTAGAAGATTTTAAAATACAGCCTTAGAGTTATTACACACAAAAAAGCCATTTGCACACAAAATACGTATTTACACATATATACCTAGGACCTATTTTGACTTTTAAATTTAAAAAAAAAAATTGCCAAAACTAAAAAAGAAAAGATTTTATAAACTTTATTATGTTATACACTACATATATTTGTCTTAAATTTTTATATAAATAATTTCCAGGAAAAATTTTGAATTAAAAATAAAATGAAAATAACCACTAATGCTGTACCTTGGTCCCATTACAAAGAATGGGAGAAAAAAAAACTTGTTTTTAGCGAAATCAACCAAGAAGCTACATATATAAATTTTTGATACATTTCATTGTTTATCAGGTTTAAAAAATAAAAAATTCTGAATAGACATAAAACATCAGAACATTTACACTTACTATTATCACAAAAGACATTAAAACTTATTTATATAAGTAATTATATTTATTTTTAGCCAAGATTGTAATTAGATTAGTCAATTCCAAATGTCAATTTCTTGATCTGCCTTTCAGATCCATTAGACAATATACCTAGTGTACCATGAACCCAGTCCAAGGTACACCACTTGACACTTAAAAACAAAACTACCAATCATGATGTTAAGGTTAGGCCTATCTTTATTTAAAGCACATGGTGTAGTAGCTAGAACATTGCTTTATTATGCATCATCCTGATTTTAAAAAAAAACTAAATATGTTTTAGCATAAAAACAACATAGAAATATCTAAGAAAATTTACTTTTGAAAGGTGAATTTCTTTTTTTAAAAATTGCACAATTAGTTGAGCTTCTAAAAAAATGCCAAAAACTTAAATGAGACCTCTGGTGGCAAATATTTAATACACAAATGTTCTTGTTTAGTGATTTAAACAAGTAAAGCTAGAATTAGCATAGGTCCGAGGTACACATATGTCCAAGGTATACCACTCTCCCCTACTTATTTTTCTGAAAAACTTCGTTCAATTTTAATCCAATTACTTTCTCTTTTGGTATACTTTGGCTCTTTGAATTGCGTTTTTATACAAACAGCAAAACGAACATTGCTTTATTTAATACAAAGCACAAGGTTATTTATATTTCCTTTTAAAACTAAAATTTTATTCATATGCTAATTTATTAAAATTTCTTTTAAGGATAAACATCCAAAAATTTGTGACGATTTAGATGAAAAATAGGCGGTACCGAGAACCTATTAAAGAAATCGCTCAGTTAAAAATATATTTCAAAAGTAAAAGTGTTGTGTACTTTTCGGTTAGCTGGGCGCCAGTGTATATATACAAACATATCTATACTTAAATATGTGTGTACATATAAACATGTACTATGCACATATATACACTTATACACATTTGTGTATATGATACGTATAGGTGTGTATATGTATAACACTGGCGCCCGGCTAACCGAAAAGTATCAAGCGTTTTAAAAAATAAATTGCGACCAAAAGAAAAAACGTAAACTAAGAAAAAAGAAAAACTGTGCGGCATAAATTATTAAACGCTTTCCAATACATTCAGAAAAATATAATGCAGAAAAATTTTTCTTGACATTGTTTAATTCGAACTGACGAGAATTTCGGTTTTTCATTTTTCCTTTCTTTATTATGGACTTCAGATCATTTGCATAATTTTCTCCCTTTGATTTTTGTGAGAATTTTTCCGAACGAGTATACATGCATTTGATATCCAATTTCTTTTTACCTGTCTATCCATCAGTGACATCTCAAAATTTTCTTTCACTATGCTTGTTTCTAATCCCTTAATTAGTTTATATATTTGTATCTTTTAATTTTATATTAAGCCATGTTATAATGATAGCAGATGAAATAAATTTAAAAATCAGTATAACATTAATTCCTTGGTAATAGTACCATTTTAAGCATGTTTTCATCTCATAGTTACCATACTTCGAACTTCGGATAATTCGAAAAGTTATTGTGGTCCCGACGAGTTCGAATTAACGAGAGCTGACTGTATATATTTACTAGCTCCAACTAACTGAACAATTAAAAAAAAAATCATAACATGTGTAGAGCAATTCTCATCTACAACAGAAAAAATTAAACGAATTCTTTTATTGTAAAAATACCCAAAAACGTTTCCGAAAACCACCAGTAGTGAATAAAAAATTATTTTTTATGAATTCTTCTTTAAATTTAGAAAATAAATTGGTTTCGGAGGTTTTTAATGATAAAGAAATGCTTGTTGAAATAGTGAGTGACCTGAAAGCGGTTATCGACTATTTTCGCTCGTGATTATCATAGTATTTTTCGTATTTCAAGAAACATTTGTCTTTTTTTTTCAGTGTAGGAAATACAGAATGCAGTTGAGAATTCTCTTTCAGCATTTTGTGCAGTCCTGTATACAATCTGTAGAATGTAAACAAAACCAGTCATATGAAAAAATATCATTCAATTTAAAATTGCCTGCCAAAATTGAAAACGACACATTCCAGCCATTACTGTTCAAAGACAGTACAGTAACCGATTACTTTTGTGTGTTCCTGTAAATGATCCATAATGGCTTTGAGCTAGAGGTGGTCATTATTTAACATAACAGTTAAAAAAACACTGTTACTACTATGAAGTTTGTTTTTTAGTAACAGAATATTAAAAACTCCCTATTAATTTTATAACAATACTTTGAATTTACATTTACCTTGAAAAGAAATCTTAAAATAAAACAACAACAAAAAAAAAAAATGTTTTATTTTAACATTTTACTGTAATGAAAATAAAGTTACAAAATCTTTTTTCAAACTTTTAATTATATTCTAAGAGAGAACGAAAAAAAAAATATCCTTTATTAAAAACGAGTCAAGTAAATCTAGATTTGCACGCAAATCAAATAAACCCAAATTTCAGCGAAAATAACAAAACCCCAAAACAATAAACCGTCCTATCAGTGAAAAAGAAAATCCTACACTCAAAATCACTTTTATTTAACAGTTAAAAAAACACTGTTACTACTATGAAGTTTGTTTTTTTAGTAACAGAATATTAAAAACTCCCTATTAATTTTATAACAATACCTTGAATTTACATTTACCTTGAAAAGAAATCTTAAAATAAAACAACAACAACAAAAAAAATGTTTTATTTTAACATTTTACTGTAATGAAAATAAAGTTACAAAATCTTTTTTCAAACTTTTAATTATCTTCTAAGAGAGAACGAAAAAAAAATATCCTTTATTAAAAACGAGTCAAGTAAATCTAGATTTGCACGCAAATCAAATAAACCCAAATTTCAGCGAAAATAACAAAACCCCAAAACAATAAACCGTCCTATCAGTGAAAAAGAAAATTCTACACTCAAAATCACTTTTATTTCATTCATTAGTCACCCCTCCCACTAACAATAATAGACGCGTCCTAGCAAAACTCAATTGCCTCGTCTGTACGTCTGGGAAACTTACGGCAAACTTTCTAGTTCTTCTGTTGTTGGGAATAAAATTTATCTATAGCTTTAATTATCTGTCTGAATAAAATATTCTATACCAACTGTTAAATGTTCAAATGTTATGTTCCCTTTCAACATCGTATTTGTTTCAATTCCAATGCGTAAAAAAAAATTAATCATTCCTCTAAGAGATTAAAGTTATTTGTAATATATAACTACGAAGCAATTATATTATTACGAATTGATTATTTCCAGCTGAGCGAAAAATTGCCCAGGCCGGGAATCGAACCCGGATACTTGGCTTACAAGGCCAATGCTTTACCTGTTAAGCTATCTGGGCGATAGCCGGCTGGGATTTTTCGCTCAGATAACCTTATTGGTCGTAACATCTGGTCTGTCATTTGAAACAGCTCGCAGAATAAACCGCAGGTAATGGTAACAGGTAATGGTTTAACAGGTAAAGCATTGGCCTTGTAAGCCAAGTATCCGGGTTCGATTCCCGGCCTGGGCAATTTTTAGCACAGCTGGAAATAATCAATTCGTATGATAACTTTACCAATCAGTTTGATTGTGTTAAAAATAATAGTATATCTACGTATTCATCGTTATATGGAGTTCCATTACCTGCGGTTTATTCTGCGAGCTGTTTCAAATGACAGACCAGATGTTATGACCAATAAGGTTATCTGAGCGAAAAATCCCAGCCGGCTATCGCCCAGATAGCTTAACAGGTAAAGCATTGGCCTTGTAAGCCAAGTATCCAGGTTCGATTCCCGGCCTGGGCAATTTTTCGCTCAGCTGGAAATAATCAATTCGTATGATAACTTTACCAATCAGTTTGATTGTGTTAAAAATAATAGCAATTATATTATTCTCAAAATATATTGTTGCTTTGAATACGAATCTGTTTATCTAGACTAGTAGTATTAGAATCTGAGAATTATCGAGAGAAAAAAAAAAGGTTTTTCTAAATTTGCAAGTTGGAATCGGGCATCGTTTGGTGACGGATGATATTTTGATGAGGGTTAGTTTCGCGTTTGATTTCGTGGTTGAGGATGTTTTAATGTGAGGTATAGTATGTTTTCGATTGCGTGTTGAAGGATATGTCTGTGAGTTGATTACGTATGCGTGCGTGCGGTAAAGCTGTTTATTTATTTATTTATTTATTGTACATTTTGTCATAACTATGATTGCTAGAAAACTTTTTTCTTAGAATTAATTTTACTAAAGCAGTGAGATTTCTATTTTATAGTGCGATTTGTTAAAATTTAAAAAATATTTTTATCAATTTGGGAAAAAGTAATATGACTGCTGTTAATATGAAAGCTAAGACCGACGTTTAAAAAACTACTTGTTCATATAATTTTCATAATAAAATATTTTAATTAAAAAATTTTGCATTAAACCTAATTAGGTTTTAAATATTTTAATTAAATTATTTTAAATAGTGTAATTTATATCCCACAATATTATTGGACGCTGTAAATAGATAAGTTAAAATACACAGTTGATCGTATCAACATTATTGGATAAATGGCATAAATGAAGTGTTTTAGAAAAAACTTAAAGCACTTTTAAATGACAAAAAAAAAGGGGGGGGGGTGAAACAATGCTTTAGAACACACAGAGTAAACCATTTATTTTAGTATGATCAGTCTTATTTATTGAATATAAGTAAACAGTGGGACTATATTATGTAATTACTCTATTTTGGTCTTTTTTTTTCTTTTATAGATCTTGAAACATTATCTTTTAATGTCAAATGGGGATATGTTTGTAACCGATGAATCATGTCGAAAATAGACGCTAATGTTAAGAAATGTACAATACAAGGGGTCTGATCATATTTTACACATAGGGTCCTATTTCTGAGAAATTTTGGAAAAAAAATTATATATTATTTTATATAAATATCAATCAAAATTTTGGGGATTTTAAATGATCTTTATATTTGGGGTTTTGTTAGACGAACTATTTGCATTTTAAAAAAAACTTATATTTTCATTGTATATGTAAAAGTGACACGTCAGATTTTACTTTTAAATGTTTAAATTTATGAAAAGTTCAATTTAGAGATGGAAAAGATTCGTGTTAGGTCAATTTTCAATACAAAGAATTTTGAGAAGAGTCCTAATTGAAGGGTGAAATTTTTGTGAAAGATCCTGTTTGAAGATGAAAGATTTTGTGAAAGATCCTTTGAAGGGGAAAAAAAATGAAGGATCTTGTTTTGTGATGCAAAATTTCTAGCAGGGTCCTTTGAAGGACCCAATTTCTGTCTAATTAGGTCCTTGAATACTGTTTTCCGTAAATACTGATCCGGGAATACTGTGTTTTCTCATCTCCGCTGCTGAAGTACGAAAACTTATTTTGAATTTTTGTAAGTTTAACTCTACATCTTAAATGTGAGCTTGACCCTTTTTCAGACATTAATCTTTTAAAGAAAAAAAATGCAAAATATTGCTCAAAAAGGAGAAAAATGTTCTTTACCTGCAAATAATTATCTAAAATCTATAAAAATGACCTAAATTTTAAAAAGGTCTCCTAAAAGTGCGAATTTAAACAAATTTTTAGCCTTTGGTAAAACGTTAAAAATTTATTAAGTCACTGTAACATGTTACCAAGCTAATGGTGTAATGATGGAACCTGTTAACAAAAAATAACTGTTTTTCCCATCTCTACTTTGAACAACCCAATCTATAATAAACATCTTGTAGGAACTTTAGTGGTTTATATCATTTCCAATATATTTAAAACAACGCAAAGTCATTAGGAGGCTGCTTCAGTCAAGGGAAAAGACCCGTTTTCTCATGCGAATCATATGAAAGAAATTTATAAAGGTACAGTCGGCTCTCTTTAATTCGAACTCGTCGGGACCACAAGAAATGTTCGAATTATGGAAAATATGAAATAAAAACGTGCTTAATATGGTACTATTACAAAGGAATTAATTTTATAGTGCTTTTAAAATTTATTTCGTCTATTATCATTTAGAATTTTGACCCAATATTAAATTAGAATGTATAAATACATAAACTAATTAAAAGATTAGAAACAAGTACAATGGAAGAAAGATTTAAAGCATCACTAATGGACAGACGGCGCACTAAGAAAGTGGATATCAAATGTATTGGATTATATGTAAACTCGTTCGAAATAATTTTCACAAAAATTAAAGAAAGAAATTTATTCAAATGATCTGAAATCCGTGGGAAAGAAAAGAAAAATGAAAAATCGGAATTCTCGTTAGTTCGAATTAATGAAAATTTTTAACGTTATTCTGTCACTGAAAATTTCGGGACGTCATGTTTAGTTCGAATTAAGCGAAGGTTCGAATTATCCGATTTCGAATTCACGAGAGTCGACTGTATCTCGGTTGCATTTCAGTATTTTTAAACATATTTTTTTTTTCATTGGATATCTGAGATTGATGTGTATGCAGGACTTTTTATTTTTTTCGATTTGATTGAATTTTTATTAATAAAAAGTGCTTTCACTTTCGAAACCTGTTCCGAAAATGAAAATGTCATCACTAAATATATCGCAAAACAAAACAAAAAGGTTAAAAGCGTATTCTTGAAGAGAGTCATGCTATCCAGTGGGGCGATTTTTTCCAACGTTTCTCCGAATTGTTTTTTTTTTTTTTTTTTTTTTTTTTAGCACTTTTCAACAAAGTTGAAAAGAGATTACGCATTCGGTTTGTCTGTCCGTCTATCTACGCTTTAACTCTCGAAAATATATTCGGATTTTAAAGCAATTGATAAAGTTTATTTAGTCAGAAAAACACGTTTGGTATTACAGAGAAAGCATGTACGATGAATGGTTCATTTACAGAGATACTTAAAAGAATTAGATTACATTATGATATATGAAGAAAATTATTTGGAGAGTATTTTAACGACATTCAAATATGCTATTTCAAACGTATTGAAACTGATCTAAATCACTGAATTTCACCTCGATGGCGTTAAAACAGAGCATTCATACCAATTTTTATTAATTTACAGGGATACATAAAAGAAATCGATTACAATTTTGTATTTGCTCAATAATTGCTGGAGAGTTCGTTTTAAAAGTCGACATGCACTTTTAAATTTAATTATTTTTTTGCATATTACTCTTTATATATAAATTCTATACTTCCTGTACAGGGCTGGACAAAAATATAAGCATACAATTCTCTTTATTAAAGGAAATTGTTGAAGGGGATTTCTTGAATTGTGCGAATCTCTTAAATGAACTAAATTTTGGAATGCATGTTGCTAATAGATACAAATCTCTATATCGTATACAGGGCTGCTAAAAAATTCGGATAATTTTCCAATTGAAAAGATGGGAACAGCTGAAAATTTGTTTTAACATACGTTATACATTTCCATAGGGTGAAATGAGACATAATATTTTAATTTTTTTAAAAATGCAGTTGTGTTACATTATTCTGAATGTGTTGGAAAATGCTTCATAATCTACGTTTGACGCATGATTTTTTCTTTCTTGTTTATAGCCTCGAATCAAGAGGAAGAATGGAGTCATAAGATGACACAGGCATAAATGCAAAGCCATTATGTATTCTTTTTAGGGACGTTCGTAATTATGTAAATACGTAGCACCTATATCTGTCGTTCAATCCGTCCGTCCGCATGTAACAACGCAAGAACTACCCAACCGAATCGTTTGAAATTTAAAATATATAATTATTACATAATTTTGTCGAGTCACTTCAAATTTTATGAAAATCGGATCCATAGATCAAATACAGGGACAATCAAAAGTATTCCATTACATTACGGTCAATGGGGAAAAAAGTTTCAAATGCATTTTAATCGTTTGAAATTTAAAATACATAATTATTACATAGTTTTGTTGAGTCATTTTCATATTTTATGAAAATCGGATGCATAAATCAATTACAGGAACAATCAAAAGTATTCCGTTATATTACGGTCAATGGGGGAAAATGTTGCAAATGTATTTTAATGGTGTTACACTCATTCGAACATAATAAAATTGATATGCAACTTTAAGGTACATATTATAATATACATTTTGCATAATATGTGATGCAAAGAACATTTGTTATTAATTTGCAAGGCCACACAAAAGTATTCCATTACATAATAATATAGGAAGAACATTGTTTGGTGCGCATTTTAATTGCAATTAACTATTTACAATTTTATGAGATTGATATTTTTAAAACTTCGTTATCGTACGAACGCACCTCATTTGCTATGCTTCACGTGTAATTTCCAACTTGTTTGATGTTGGAATTATTCAGATAGTGAAAATGACATTCTTCTGTTTAATAAATTGTATAAAAATATTTATTTTTTAAAACTGGGATTGTTAAAAAATAAATATTTTTATGATTTTGGATGAATGATTATTTATTAAATTTACCTGCAATCATGGATTAATGTCCGAAATTCGAAGCAGCACCTATTAGAAAGAATTTGGCACAGGGAAAATGAAATGAATTATTGAACTGAACAATTAATTTTCTTTGTTTTAAAACAATGTCATCGTAGACAAAATAAATATTTCTGCAGCTAAAACAATGGTTGCGAATGGCGGGACAACAATACAGATTTGTATTTAAAATGAACGTTTCTAATTGTTGAAAATAATAAGAATATGAATGCAATACATTGTTGCGATAAAATAATCTTCATGGTAATAAACAAATAAGAGTGGATTTTAAAATAGCTTATGCCAACCAAGAAAATTCTTGGGGGAACTTTTACAATTTTAGAGATATCTATATTTAGAGGCACGTATAGACACATACAAAAAATAAGTAAATAAATAATACATAACGACACTAGGGTTTCCTGAATATGTACACCTCCCCCCATAAGTTGTACGTTATTTATATTTATAGTATACAGTACGTATAAATCTTTTTTTTTTTTTTTCTCTCCAAGAATTTGTGTTAATTTACTTTTTTAATTTACTTCAAAAACTTAATTTTTTAGGCTCTTTTTGCGACAAAATATTACTGAAAAAGCAATTACTATGCTAGAATAATGCAGTACAAAAGCAGTCGTAAACTGGCCATTATATCTATTAAATCATGCTGTATTTTTAGAGAAACAGTTTCACACAAGACATTATTAACACATTTAGTACAATATGAAAGTAGTCGTTGGGGGAGGCGTCGTAATACTTACCCATCATGGCTATACATGATATAAAATATGAAAATAAAACGCATGTAAACTATTTATAAAATGCATCGCAATTCCAAAATAAAATTTAAAGGTATATTTAAATATTTTTAACACATAGTAATGCTCTATTACTGAAGCACTGATGAACTCATTTCTATAAATTATATAAAACGCCAAACTATTCAAATAATACCAAATTGCATAAAAGAAACATCCTTATAACTCCAAAAATAATAATCTCATTAACAAACAGCTTACTGCATCGGATTAAGTGTTTTAAGGCATACACAGAAAAAGTAAAATGCATTAAACCCTTTATTGGTAAAGAAAAAACAACGAATTTACGGCTCTTCAATCCAGTTTCAACAGTTTTTGAATATTTAGAAACAATCTGAAGACTGTTATCAAACAAAACAGTTTGGAGTTCCAAACCATAATTTTCTACGCATATTAATCATAGTACTTCCACCACTGATTTTTAGATATATATCTTAATATTTCAAAAATAATCAGCATTAATGCTTTAAAACTTATTTGATTATCTCGATACACTAAGTGATAATTATCTTGAGTATTATGATGTATATATGTAAATTAACTTCCATGATTAACTTGTACCTAACTTTTAACAAATTGGATTCCTAAAATACTATTTTTAAGTGCATTAAATGCATATATTAATTATCTATTTTTATTTCATCTCATATTAAGATATTGAGTTTAGGTCAGCATAGTCAAATTAAATGATTTTGTTTACATATTAATGTATGGTATATATTTTTTTTGTTAACACATTGCAAATGCGATTTTAATTAAAAGAAAAAAAAAATTTCCTCTTTTTATTTTTCTATCCAATTTAGTAATTTTGTTGCGTTTCGTTTATGATGTTTTTTCTTCATTTAATTTTGGTTTTATGTGTGTTGGTAGCCCCAAATTCGTATTATTTTGCTTTTCCATAGCTAATACGAAGATGAAACCACACACTTCATTTGTAGTTCCAAGTATTTGGGGCTTGACAATTCTGCTTTGGCTCAGCAAATTCCATTTGTATTTATTTTATTTATTTATTTTTTCCCCCACATGTTTCAATGTGGTAATTTTCTATTAAATTCAATGGTTCATATATTGTAATACAATTAATGGTTCTATATGAAAATATATATATACATGAGGACCCCAGAAGCCAAGGGGCCAGAGTGACAAAATTGAAAAAAATAAACTAAATACACAGACGACCTAAAAATATGCTTTTTTTCATTTCAGGTAAAGAAATATAAGTGATTTTCTTATTATTTGCTGAGTTATAGAGGTAAACCACTTTTTTCGAAAAACAAACAATATTGATTAATTATACATTTAAAGAAAAGTGTACTTTATTTTTTAACATTTATTGAAATAAGAGTTCAAAGACCAGAATACAACAAGCAGAAATTTCCTATTTCAATTCACTCAATTGTTATTGATGTTCGAATTTAACATCAATTATCTTTAAACTCAATTTACTCCAAATCGAAATTTTGACACTTGTACCCCTTGGCTTCTGAGGTCGTCATATATAATAGTCCTCATGTTGTCCATAGCACTCGGAAATTTTCCTTCTTGGAGTCGGAAATTTATGAGCGTACACCTCCTTACGTGACTAGGTGGTTTACGCCCCTGGCAGCATCCCCTTTAAATTTCATAATACGTACAATCGATCTTGCATACTATATCTGCTATTACGAAAATAGAAGAAAAAACTGAATATGGAAAAAATTTCATTCTCTACAGCTGAGCTGTTCTGTATAATATTTTCCTCTGTCTTATTGGTCAATATTTGTTTTATATTTTGCAGCTGCTCTCGTGGTGGCAGCACATGCTGCCTAAATGAAAAAAAAAAAAAAAAATCAGTTTTTTGAAACTTGTTGCTATTATTTTGAGCCAGTAATTGAAATGCTTTGCAAGTATAATTTTCTTTAATATGCATTTCTTTTCAGATTCTAAAATATCTTCAGCACTTATTGAGACAACACTGTGTATAGAAGATGGATTTTTGAACAGAAAAGAGGATCCTTTTCTTTGGTGGAAAATAAATTCTGTTTCTCTTCTCTCACTCAGGAAGCAAACTTTTAGCCTTTCTACCATCATATTTTCCAGAAGACGGCCACAGATGATGGCTTAAAATGTTGATTATATTTTATTTTGTACAAGTTCTTAATAAAATTCTTGTTTTTGTGCACCAATAAGCAAAGTTTTGTACTTTTAACAAACACATTCTTAGTAGAAATTCTGTTTATTATCTATTGATGTCAACCTTAGTTAAGAAGAGTAGTAACGCCATGGGCACATCAGTATCAGTGCCCTGTGAAAGACTGTTTTCAAAGGGGGGAATTTGATAACACAATGCCTACCTCGTATAAAAAAAAAAAAAAAAAAAAAAAAAATCTAAAAATTATTTTTAAATGCAAATTTATTTCTAGTGTAAAATAATCTTTCGAGAAATCGTTATTCTTGTATATGTTAAAGAAAGTTTCCCTAAATATGTTTTCCTGTACTTTGAAATTTTCCTACATCTCCTATTTCCTATAGGATACATTATTGTATATTCAAAAATACATTTTCTTATAAATCTTTTCTTAAATGTTATTCATTAATGATTTTTTTTAGCTTGCCTGTAAACAGTCTCATAATATTTTATGATTATTCAGTTATTATAATAAAATTGCTTAGTCATTTTACTGACTGTAATTTCGTATAATGGATCATTGGACATTACACAATTTTTGTTCAAATATATTTTAACTATGTTATGTAAATATACATAAATCAATGTTGAAATTATTTCAAAATTTTATTTTTGAACATCATAATAAAACATCATATGGGAGCATATCTAGCAATTGCTTATAAATTGTTTATTGTATCCTGTTAAAAAAATAACAGGATGTTGGAACCTGTTACCAGTGCTTCTGTGGAATGACGTAACCTGTTAACCAAAAATAACCATATTTACCATGTCTAATATTTAATTTAATATTTTATGTGTTTTAACTGACTAACTTTGAGTAAGATTTTAACACTTTATCTAAAATTAAGCATATATTTTAGAAATATTTTTTATAACAAAAGAAAAAAGGCATTTTTTATGAAAAGAATACAGAAAGAAAAAAATTAAAAATATTGGTATCCTGGGAGATATTTTAAATATATTAGGTGAGAGCAAAAGTTCATGTGGAGTTTGAGAGTAAAAGTCAAACAGTGATTAAGCAAAAAAAAAATTCTTTATTCAATCAATGATATATGCTCCATCATTTTTTATAATCTGTTTCCAACATTCTGGCAGCATATGGATTAGAGATCCGGCCCGCGTTTGGGCTGATTTCCAATAACGGCATTCGGGTCGGGCTTTGCTTCTGAAGATTCGGGCCGGACGGGCCTGGTCACTAATCTTTTCGGGCCAGGCTCGGGCCTTAATTTTTTTTCCTGGAGTTTCACACCAGGCCGAGCCTAACACATTTTTTTCGTACGAAGCTGAGACTGATTTCGCTCTTCCTAGTCTTCACAGACCAAAATAATCAGTTCCTGTTGAATCTTCCCATATGAAAATCCTTTTCTTGATGTGGAAAAGCCCATTCATAAATCAGTAAAGTTTGGCTTGGTCCAAAAATTTTTACAAAATAGGCATATATTTTTAAGTTGTCATTATTCTACAGTTAAACATTAGAATAACATTAGAACTTATTCTTTTTAAAGAATTGTAGATCTCTAGGCGTCTTAAAATAGAATAAACACATTAAAAAAAAAAAAAAAAAAAAAAAAAAAAAAACATGATTATGACGGAATTTTTGTTAAAACTGAAAACTGCAAATTTCTTTTAAACTGTTCATTCATGCAAAATGAATACAACAATATGCGTGAAAAAAAAATTATATTAAACATTTACATCTGCTCAGAAGGTAATGTATTTTTTTCTTTCGAATGTCTTAGAAGATTTTACTTTTACCAAATACCATTTTTTTTACTTTTTTTTAATGTATTAATAATATTAATGATAAGTGAAACATTTACATACAACAAATAAAGGTTCATTAAAAGCGTAAATATCGCAGCTTATGACACTTCTGCATAAATAGAGATTATAAACATGAAAGGAAAAAAAAGGACTAAGATAAGTTTTTTCGGTCTGAATTCTTCCTTTAGAGTAAAGATCAATGTTCAGTGGAAATTCACCCGACCCGGCCGGATTCGGGCCGAATTTTTAACTTTTTTTCTGGACCGGGCCAAAACTTTAACTTTCGGGCTGAGCCCGGAAATTTTGGCCCGTGCAGACCTCTAAGGATGCCCTGATCATAAAAACTGCATGGTTTAGATTCAAAAAACGAAGACACAACTTTTTTAAGGCATCCAAAGAGTAAAGTTTTATTCCATTTAAATAATTT
This sequence comes from Maratus speculifer, assembly GCA_964019185.1. Lineage (NCBI taxonomy): Eukaryota > Metazoa > Arthropoda > Arachnida > Araneae > Salticidae > Maratus > Maratus speculifer. Next base: position 304,497,317 of record OZ025295.1, on the reverse strand, counting down.
TGCAATGACTGGAACAAGTGATAATCAGATGATGCGATATCAGGAGAATATGGTGGGTGAGTTAGGAAATCCCATTTCAGGCTGTTCAGTTTGTGCAGTGTCTGTCTCGAAATGTGTGGTCTGGCATTGTCGTAATGAAAGACTTGTGATTGACTTCCCCTTGTGATTTGACAAAAGTGGATGTTTCTGTTTGTTTCTCGATTCAGATTAGTTAATTGGAAACAATAGTTGTCCGAATCAATCGTTTGGCCAGTGGGGAGAAACTCAAATTATGCTCTTGCAATCCCACCAAACGTAGAATCTCACCTTCAATGGGTGCAAACTGGCCTTTGCCAATGCATCACTATGCTCACCTGCCTGTTTTTATGTGTGTTTATGCTGAACATTGTTGTAAAGGGCCCATTTCTTATCGCCTGTCACTAATCGATCCAAAAAGGCTCATTTTTTAAGCCATCTGAGTAAAGAAATGGCAGTAGAAATTTGCTCAATTTTGTTCCTCTTGGTTAGCAAATGAAGCACCCATATATTGAGTTTTAAATTGAATCCATGTTTTTTAAATGCCGAAAAGCGGTTGATAAGTCAATGTTAAGTGCTGTAGAAACTTCATCTGTTGAAATTTGCGGAGTATTCTGAACTAAAGTACACACAACATTGTCATCAATGTGTCAATGTCGACCTGAGTTTGGTTCGTCTTAAACTCTCCATGGTGAAATTTTGCAAACCATTTTTCCACAGTTCGTTTAGCTGGTGCTTGATCTTGATAAATTTCTTAAATGTTTTTTATGGCTGCTGCAACGTTTATTCCCTTCCAAAACTCGTAAAGCATAACATGCCATAAATCAGGGTGGCTACTCATATGGGAGAATGAAATTCCCTGATTTTTCCAGGTGTATTTTAAGAAATTTCTAGTCTAGTGGTGTAGCCTGTAGTGACATGCAGAGGGTAAAAAAATATTACATTACTCAAAAAACAATAGGATTTCTTGGATAGAGTTGCTAATAATCTTTAAGCTAAAGCTCTTTAGCCCAATTCTCCTCCCAAATCAATAACAATCTTTCTTTGAGGATTATAATTGGAATCACTCTCTTTAATAATTTATGATTGCAAGCTTTCAAATAAAGTTTCATACAAACTGTTCAAATTTGCTACAAAATATTTGTGCACTGAGTTCACAAATATTCATTTTGTTTATATCCCAAAATTATTGTCTAGTTAAAATTTATTTTTAACAAGGGAAGGGGAAACAGAGTGGGGAGATGGAGGCTTGTGATAATTACTTATTGTTACATGAAAATAACTGCTGGAAAAAGTTTTAAAATCTGTAACAAGTATTAAAAATATAAAATATGGAAGAAAAAGAGAAAATTTATGGGGAAAAAAAAAGTAGATGATTTTTCTTCTATTTTAAAAAATGCAGTTTGTGAAATAATGGAAGATTCTCACTTCTGGCTGCACAATGATCAAACTCTCTTAGAGATCACAATGAAAGTTTATCAAATTCCCTGACTTTTCCAGGTTTTAGGAAAAAATATTGAAATTTCCTGACTTTTTTGGCTAATTTCCCAATTCTCTGACTTTTCCATGTCCTCCAGGTTGTGTAGCAACTGTGGTAAATGCTCCTTATGGACACTCATTTTGAAAGTAAACTTTCTCGAAGCAGTTTGTATCTACACAAATTATTTTGTTTGAAATGAAAGCTTCACACGTCACCTTTCCAACGATCTGTCTTACGTAGATAGCAGTATTAATGACAACATTTTACGCTGCTTCTAACGCCATCTATTGCACCTCCGGACGAACTTTTGTACTCACCCAATACAAAAGCATCACATGCCCATAGACTTAACATTAGTGATGGGAATTTGGAAGTTGAATGATTAACAGGCTCAGGAATGAGAAAACTAATAAATATGTATTTTATAAATGTGTTTATAAAAGTAAAGTCTCAACAAAGTGGGGTAAAATCAAATATGTTAGTATCAAAATCTTTATTTTGCTGATTCAGTGAAGTTGGCAATAATAATTTAAAAGCAAAATAATATATTTCATAATAATAATAGCAAAATAATAAATTTCATTTATTATACATATTTTTACATAAAGTATTTACATTATAAATTGGATATTATCATACTGTTTTAGATTCATTGTGTTTTATATTTTTCTTATGCCTTTTATTTTTTAATATAAGATTTTCTTTTAGTTTAGCTTTTTGATGTTTCCTATCTGGGGAATCTTCATCTTTTTCACCATCTAATATCTGCTGTTTACGTTTGTTAATTTCTTTCCTTTTATCAGCATCTTGATCTTCAAGAGAAATACTTGCTTCTCTCCATGCTACTTCTACTTCTAAAAGAATCTTCAATATTTTCTTATCTGAAAAAAAAAAAAAAAGCATTTTAATGTTATAAACCTATAACTAAGAATACACTAGAAAACAGTTGTGTTATAAACGGACACTGATTTTAAATCAACAAATTTTGATAAACATTATTTTAAACCCTGCTTCAGATATGTGAAGAAACCTACAATTCTTCAAAAAGAGTTGTTGACAAAGGAATAGTTTTTTACATTAACAGGGCTCCCAACACATTTTAGTCCTCAAACAGGGGGAGAGAGGACCATTTTTATTTAAAAAGGGAATTTTGGGAGACCATTTTTGCTTAAAAAGAGGACTTTGGGAGACCAATTTTATTAAAAATGGAAACCAAAAAAAGGATAATATGTGTGTAAAAATATAGCACAAATTTTCCTAAATAAGAAAGTAAATTTTTAAAATTATCCCAGAAAATATGTTAGATGCTTATCTTTATAAAATTTCATTAAACAATGTACACAATTTTATTTAAGCAAATTGAAATTAATCCAATTGAAAAAGTATATAAAGCATTCATTATTTTGGCATTCACCTTGATAATCCTCGTTACAGGTAAAATATAATAGTGATCAGTTAATAAAAACAAGTATGTGGATAAATATGATCACATATCTCTCAGGATTTTATTTAATATTCCTTTCAAAACATTCTAATTTTTATTTAATAAAACAAAATTGTTAATTAAATTTGTTAAAAATTAATAATTGTTTATAATTATTAAATCCTTACATAGATGGGGATGATATAGGACAGTGAGAATGGAGGTAGAGAGAGAGTGAAGAATAACATTATTCATAACCTGGCCTTTAATTTAAGATACTACATGACATATTGCAGATTAAATTTTTTAAGAATTTTTTTCTATAGCATCCCTTGGCGACAGAAACGGATGAAAAGATGCTAATTGTTGAAATATGTTGAGCAGATTTATTTTTCTTAATTTTTTAGAAAATTTATGAAGTGGTAATGAACACAATTAAACATTAAAACATCTGCTAGTGGTGAAAAAATGAGTTAAGACTGTGGGACATGGATGCTTAGGCCAAGAGTTTTAAAAGCATGTGTGAGAAAAATCAATTTTCTGATTCCCCACCCCACACACACATGAAGAAATGCTTCTAATTGTCTGGGGTCAAAATAGACCCTAGCAAGATGTTGGGCTTCATGAGATACCTCCTTCGGTCAACCCTTCAAATGAGATTGAATCTCGCTGTAGTTTAATTAGGGGTTGAGTTAGAAAATTGCTTAAAATACTTAAGTTAGAGCCTGAAGAAGTAAAGAAGAAACTTAGAAATTTAATCCCACTGCCCCCACACACACTTCTTAAAACGTTTTGTGTTATAAAAAATATCTGAGATTTATAATCGATGACTTGATTACTTTTCTTAATTTTGTTCTTTTTTTTTTTTTTTTTTTTTTTTTTTTGGCTAAAATTATTATTTGGATTAGTGCTAACTACTACCAATCATAAATAAAAGGGGCCAATAAGTTCATTTTATGTAGCCTATAATAACAAATCAGACATAAAATAATGATAATTAATGGAGAAATGCTTAGATTTAAATAACATGTCATACAAAAGCATTTCTTTTTAAAAAGCGATATTTGAATAAAATAATATTTTAATCAATTTTTACGAAAATTAGACATTCAGAATTAGTGTAAAAAAATAGGCATATATGCACAAGTTTAAAATCTATAAATGCAGTATATGTAAATATTCTGTACTCCCAGGAGCAATCCTTGTCAAACTGATCGAATGTGACAATCCCGAAATTTTCTTCTACCTCATACATGTTAATACTTCAAAATTCACTATCACAGTTCCAAAATTAAATTGCAATCTACGCCCATCGTGTGAATTCTAAATATATGAAGTTTTGTGCATTAGTTCTTCAAATATAACTAATGCTAAGCTTGTGCAAATCCCACAAAATGCAGCTTAGGAGCACCATCTATTAAAAGATTAACATCAAAACCTAATCAGTAACAACTTGTGTCAATGTCTAACTGAATCCTAAGTTAGACAAAATTCAGGAATTAAATCAGATAGATCTACTGCAGAAATTCTAAAAAAAATATATAAAAAAAAAATAATAATAAAAATAAAAATGCATCATAGCAGCGCTACCTGTTAATGAATTTACATTAAAATGTAAAAAATGTCAATTCATCTTAAGGACTAACTGAATCTAAAATTTGATGGAATTCTGTGCATTAATTCTGGATATAGAACTATTGTAGAAATCCCAACAAATGCAGATTAACAGTGCCACTAGTTGAGCGATTTATACCAAAATATAAAAAATTTCAATTCATGTCAAGGTCTAACTGAATCTGAAGTTTGATAAGAATCTGTGCATTGGTTCTAAAGATTGAAAGATTGCAGAAATAGTGAAAAATGCTGCATAGAAGCGCCACATGTCGAGCGATTTACACCAAAAACTAATCAACACCAATTTATAACAGCGGTCAAAAGTTTGCGGCCAGCATAAAAATTTTCGTTATTTTGAAAGTATACCCATATAAAGAGGAATCGCAAAGTGATAATCATACATTTTATTGACATAATAGTTAGGAATTTATTTATGGAATAAATATATTGCATAGCAGTGCCACCTGTTGGGTGATTTACACAAAAAACTAAGCAACACTAATCTACACCAGGGAGTAACGAAATCGGAAGTTTCATGAAATTTCATGTATTAATTTTTAAGATAAGCCTATTGCGATACTCATGAATAATGCAGCATGGCAATGTCACCTGTAAAGCAATTTACATGAAAGGATAATCAACACCAAATTATATTAAGGACTAACAGAATCTGAAGTTTTATGAAGATCGGTGCATTAGTTCTTGAGATAGAGCTATTAATGTAATTGTGAATAATGCAGCATAACAATGTCACTTGTTTAGTGATATACTAAAAACTAATCAGCTCTAGTTTATATCAAGGTATAAGTGAATCTAAAGTTTTATACATTATCTGTGCATTAGTTCTTGAGATACAGCACCCACAGAATTTTTGCCACATACAGACATTTTCTAAAACCACCAAATTGTGTTCAGGGTATTCTAAAATGCATAAATCCATCAAAAACTGGAAGTCGAAATTATTTCATGAATTCAATATTTTCTTCTTGTAAAGATAGAAAAAAAGTAAAAATATGTGAAAAAGCATTTTACTCCAACCATTTTCTTTAATATGATTCAGAGTTGTGAACTGTCATTTTTCTTAGTTTTAATCGTCTGTTTCCCCACAATTCAATGATTCTACTCAAAAAGCTTCTTTTTTTTATTGGGGGGGGGGGGGGGGGGGGAGGATGCCAAAGCCCGTTATCGAAGACTGGTCAAGCAGTAGCTAAAAATAGTAACTTTTGTGTTCTGCAATTTTTTAATTTTTAAGAATTTTAATGAGATTTTTAAAATTTGCCTGTATTCTGTGGTGAATTTTTAACATTTAGATTCATGAAAGAATTTCCGTTGCAATGCTTTTTTATACCCATTATAATGCTTTTTTTTTTACGCCCACTTTAATAAATTTTATCTTCTTGGATTTTTAAGCTTTTAGTGAATTTCAGAGTTGTTTTTTTTTTTTTAATTTTGTGGCGATTTTTTCCAGACACAGAAAAGGGGACTTGGGGGACCAAAATACAAAAAAGGGGACCTTTTTCTAAAAAGAGAACTTTTTGGGGGGAAAAGGGGACCATTTGGGAGCCCTGCATTAATTATTAATATTATCTAAGAACTAAAAAATTAAAAATATTGATATCTGTTTTTTTTTCAAGTGCTTTACTGTAAAACAGGTATGTTAAATACATGGCATGTAGACCACATTTGTCCCTGGATCTTATATGTGGCCTGACATCCTTTGGCATTATTTCTATTTTTGATCCAGTTCATCTTTGATGCTGAACATATGTTTGGTTCAAACACAATAGCAATAAGTGTGGCTGCAGTGATGCGAAGTTGGATAATTGTACAAGATATCTAACGGTATTTCAGGATAGTAATCATTACCTTGTTTATTGACAGATTGGAACACGAGTTTTAAAAGGGAATGCAACAAGAGTAAACAGGAGTTCCAACTCTAAATAATTTAATAGATTTTAAAATTTTAAGATGGCTGTCATTTGATAAGTAGTCATTCCTTTTTTGAAATAATTTTAAATTTGAAAATTTCATTACATAGTTTAGATAAAATAATCATTAATGCAGAAAGGTAAAAAACTTTTTTTTTTTTTTTTTTTTTTTTTTCAGGTAACAAGAGTAACCATACTTTAGATTACTTAGCCAATAAACCTTATGAAGTTTATCATGTTTTTCATGCACAAATATAAAAAGTAGATATTCTTCTTTATTATTAAGCAAAAAATTCTGTGCATTTTTTTTTAAAAAAGACATAAAAAGTTATGCATTTCTATGATAAAACACCATCACAAATGTAACAACTGACAATCATAATTGAAGAACATCATGTTTGGTGGTCCCCTTGGGAGTCATAAAAATTCCTTAAAAGCATTATAAAATTTAAAATTACTTTTTAAAGTGTTTGATAAAAATAAAGAGTTAGGATTTACTTTTTATATTTCACCCTGTTAATTATAAACACCTTATTCCAAAATAAAATATATACTATACAACAACATATATTTATCCAAAACATAACACATGAAAAAAATACTAAAAAAACTCAGATTCTCCATTTTTAAAAAAAAATCTAAAAAACCTGGAAGAAAAAAGGGGAATGAGTTATTTCTCAAATAAATCGGGGTTTTTTCCTACTTTAATAGATTTTGATCTTTGAGAAAAATAAATAAAATTCTGAACTGACTTTACTTGACTTTCTATACTTGACAGATTATTATGTGTTTAAATAAATATAATGATATAAAAACAAACATCTAGATGTGAGGTTTCTTTGATTGTTTTGTGTTTCACAAACAGCATTTTTGTTTACTCTTCAAGATTCTGCTTTCAGCAGTATGCTGTGTTGGGCCAACTATGCCACTGATGGTTTTAATTGCTCTTTTTGAATATGGTTCTTTCTTTCTCTTTTTTAGCATATCATTTACTGGTTGAGATGACAGTGATGTCTGGTAGAGGAAATTTGCCGTTTTTTAAATGAAAATGGTTATCAAGATTTATTTGTTATTTAATCTGTCAAGATTGCTAAAATTAACTTTGTTATTTTTTAATGGGTAAGAAAAAATTTATATGATGAAGTTTTTTTTTTTTTTTTTAACTAAAAAGGATGTCATCTATGTTTCCATTTCCATTTACTTTTCAAAATGGCTGTAAAGATATTTAATATAATCATGAAAGATGACAATGTCTTTAGTAATGTATCTTAAGCCCAAAATCGACATTCTATATGTATCGATAACCCGAAATCTAGGAAAATGTAAAAAGCCAACATTTAATATCTTAACAAATAATGCACATATTGTTCTGATGTTTCTAAAACAGTCTTATAGCTGCTGTCTAATCCTATCCTAAAATTATTATTATCTTAATATTATTAATTTAATTTTTAAAATGAAAATGGCTATTGAAATTTTCAAGCTAATATGGTTGTGAAAAGAAATATTAAAATATGATGTATCATAAAATTGCAACTATAAAATGCAGTTTGGCATCTGAAAGAAAAAAAAAAAATGTAAGTGTTATTTGAAGTGTCATTTGTAAGCATCATCTAGAGTTCTTACTAACCTACACACACACATACTGAAACTTTGAAAAAACACAAAAAATAGACTCTGGGGACCAGAAAACACTAAAAATAAATAAATACTAACAGATACAAAACCATCATAAAAGTAGCAAAAAAGCAAAAGTTGATTCAAATAACCTGAAAATAAAATATATACCAATATTTCTATATATGGGATTTTATCATGATTAAAATATTTTTCCTATAATATATGTGTGGGGAAAGTAAAACATATGTGTCATTGTGTCAATTAAATAAAAAGTGCTTCTGTTTGAATGTTGGTATATTCAGTTTAGTTCAACAAGAATTAAAATTGAGAAAACAGAAATGCTAATATAAACTGAAAAGGTCAGAGAACCATTGATTAATAATTAAAATTCATAATTTTCATGTAAATTGAAAAAGTGCATTTTCTAAATAGTTTTACATTTTTTTTTATACATATTTTATTAAACACTGGACAAAAGTTAAAAGGTATTTGGCCCAAATAATAAATTAGCAGTTAAATAAATATTTAGACAATAATCTGCAGGTAGAAAATAAAAATCTGCAATATATCGCCTTAGATTTTAATGAGAAAATAATAATAAACAAATATAATGCTATTTAAAAATACATTTACACAGAAGTATACATAAACCAAACAAATAAATAAGAATATTTTAATAAAATTAAAAACAAAATCTCACTTGAAAATTTCTGTTCAGTTAGTTGAGTGTTGATTTCTTTTTCAATACTTTTTAAGAAAGGTACCTCTTTGGGAGTAATGAATGTAATGGCTTGACCACCTTTTCCAGCTCTTGCGGTTCTTCCTACACGGTGTACATAATTTTTTGGAATCGGAGGAACACTATAGTTAACTACTAAGTCAACCATTGGTATGTCAAGTCCTGTAAATAATATTAATGCTTAGTAAAAAAGACTTATATAATAGAAGAATAAATGCAATATATTAAATAATAGTTTAAAAATATATTACTTTTTTTTTTTTTTTTTTTTTTTACATTATATTACCAAATCTATACTAATAAAACAAAGTTTCACTCTGTCTGTGTGAAATGGCTAGCAAAATCTAAGACACTAGTAGGATTGGCAAGTTTTTGCCAAAGGTGGTAAAAACCATGAGGGGGAAAAATGGTTAAAAAAAAGTCTTAGCAAAAATATGTATGTTTTATTTACAGCGATGTAATTAACCCTCTAAGCGTTTGGCCCGTAATATTCTGAACACTAAGCTCCAGGTTTCACTGCAATATAAGCAATGTTTAAGATATTATAATTCTATAAATTTAATGAATTTTCAAAGCATTGAAGAATGATTAAGACCCTCAAGGATTACATTTATATTCCTAAATATTTTTTTTTATGTTATATTGAAAGAATCATATTTTATTAGCATTTAAAACAAAATGCAGAGAAAATAACATTACAATTTTACCCATTTGCAAGACGCTTGGAGGGTTAATATACAGTAGACTCCCTCAAATCTGCACTCCTAAAATATGCAACTCTCTAAAATCTGCACATAATTTATGGATGTAAACAATGAAACATCTAGTTCAGATGTATGTGCAAAATTTGATTTTTTTAGTTTTATATAAATATCATTCATTTTTTATTTTTGTTAAGGTTATTGAATTCATGTTTTTGCATGAAGAAAGAATAAATTATTTCTGAAAAAATCAAGATATTGCTGATATCATTGGTAATCAAAATCTTACCAAATATAGTTATGTATTAATCAAGCTTTTTTATTTATTAAGTCTGGCTAAACCTGAAATAAAGCTTCATTATTTTATGATCCTGGTGTGAATTAGTAATGTATCTTTATGAGGAAGTTTCATTGAATAATTTAGGAAAAACACATTTCATCTTTATAATGAATATTTAATTGTACATTATTGATTATTAACTTGACTTTTGCTTTTAATATTTTAATCATTTTAAAAATTATCTAATTTTTTATTATTTTAGATTATTACTAAATTTAATAGTTTAATATATTGTAAGCATTCATTATATTTTTGAAATTACTTTTTAAAAAATATATACAAAGCAATGACCAGAAATTCGCAATATTCTAATATCCGCACCTCTAATAAATCTCTGGTCCCAAGCTGTGCAGATTTGAGGGAGTCTACTGTATTTTAATTTTTAATAATTTTAACTCTAATAACATGTAATTTTATTTTTTTATTTACTTTAGAATATGCAAATTATATGCATAATTTTTATTTAATCAACAATAAGAAATATATTACTATGAATTATAAAAATTACTCTGAAAACATATACAGGGCTCACATTCATTCAGAAGGATTTGGAGCAGTTTAAAAGGATTTTATTACAGAAAAATCTATTTTTGGAGCAGCTAAAAAGCAATTTTAGGGCAACGATATCAGTTTTTGGAGAAAGCAAAGAAAAAAAACAAAAAAACAATATTGTAGCAAAAAAAAGCAATTTAGGAACTTTTTTTTGCACACCTTTGATGGGAGTGGTGGTTTTTTTCATGATTTTTGACAAAATAAGCAGTTTTTTCACGATCTTTTGTTGAAATTTATTGTTTTTTACAATCTTTTGACAAAATTTCCATTTTTTCACTATATTATGGCAAAATTTGTAGTTTTTCCATATTTTTTTAACAAACATTAATGTTTTTTCGTGGCTATTTGACTTAATCTATCATTTTTTTCTTGATTTTTTTTTTTTTTTTTTTTTGCCATCTTTTGATGAAATTTGCATTTTATATGATCTTTTGACAAAATTTACAGTTCTTTCATGACCTTTTGACGCAATTTGTCATTTCTTTGCGATCCTTAGACGAAATCTGTCATTCTTTTGCCATCTTTTGACGAAATTTGTAAGTTTTTTTTTTTTCACGATTTTTTTTTTATCAAAATTTACCATTTTTTCACTATTCTTTGATGTAATCTGCGATTTTCCATGACCCTTTTTTTTTTTTTTTTTTTTTTTGCAATTTTTTTTTTTTTTTTTTTTTTTTTTTTTTTTTTTTTTTTGCAATTTTTTGATGAAATTAGGTTGAAACTTTTGATGAAACTTTTTTTTAGCTATGAATGTGAAAAATAACACTAAATAAGTCTTTATTACGTCCACTAATAACTAAATCGTAATACTAATAATATACATTCTACATAAAATATAAGAAATTATATTATAAAAAACATTTTGCTTTTAAGACGTTATATAATAACAAAAACATTTAAAATACACTGCTCAAAACAATTAAAGGATATTGCAGTTTTAGGTGGATTTTGTATCTGGGAAACTTTTTAGCTGATTGATACATGGTCGACAGACATAGTAGGTTATATGAGAATAAATTACACATGTTTGGCAGAAAAAAATGCATTTTATTGCGCATTTGTGTACAAAAGGAAAAAAACACAATTTGTGCATATGAGAAAAAAAGAATAAGAAAAGGTGTTTTCTTCAAAGAAAATCATTTTCAGTAGGGGGTATGGTTTCCACGGGCGGCCAGCAACGTTGAACACCTTTGAAGCATGGACTCAATGAGGCTATTAATGACGAGTTGGGGTATTCTGCCCCACTCTTCCAGAAGAGCTCTTTCCAGTTCTTGGAGAGTTTGTGGGGGTTGTTGGCGGCCAGAAACTCGTCTTCCTAAAGCGTCCCAAACGTGCTCGATTGGATTCATGTCTGGAGAACACGCTGGCCATTCCATTCGAACGATTCCTTCCTCGAAAAGGAAATTCTCCACCAGGTTTGCACGATGTGGCCTGCAGTTATCGTCCATTAAAATGAAATTATCTCCGATTGCTGCAGCGTAAGGGACTACAATAGGTCTGAGGATCTCATCCCTATATCGGCGACCAGTCAGAGCTCCATCTCGAATGATGTAGAGGTCAGTGCACCCGTCAATGGAGATGCCACCATACACCAACACTCCTCCACCGCCAAATCTGACACTTTCGTGCACGAACGCAGGATTATTCCTACTGCCACGGTCCCTCCAGATGAAAATACGCCTATTATCCGGATGCACAAAAAAACGGGACTCGTCAGAAAACAGAATATTGCTCCATTCATTTCTCCTCCAGTTGACATGCTCGGTTGCCCACTCCCTGCGGTCGCGACGATGCCTTGATGTTAATCTAACACATACCAACGGTCGGCGAGCATACAGACCTACAGCATGGAGCCGGTTTCGGGCAGTCTGAGTTGAAATCGTAGTGCCTGTAGGCGAGCGAAGGTGTTGTTGGAGAAGAGTAGCGTTCATGTTTCGGTGTCTCCGAGCTGTTAACGCTAAATACCGATCTTCATTGGGCATTGTTGCCCGTCTACGACCTTGCCCTGGTCTTCGGCCTGCACATCCACTCTCCAAAAAACGGTTCCAGATCCTGGAAATGACACTTTGTGACACTGCAATTTCTTGCGCTACTTCGGCTTGAGTTTGGCCCCCTTCTAACCTACCAACAATTCTCCAGGCTTCTGAATCTGTCAAATGACTTCGCTGAGACATCGTACTCATCAAAACAAAGCAATCACTGAATGCCGATCATCCTTGTCTTCATTCTCTTTTATCCAGTTGAAAGTCAAATTTCATTCGCTGCCGCTGAAGCGACGTTTTTGACGTCGAACTCAAAATTTGCATACTCCACAGTTTGAAAACCAGAAAAATTTGCATTTGTGATTCTCTTCTTCTATTTTCGGAAAAAAAAATTTCGATTATATCTTTATTTTATATAAAACTTCAAATATCCTTTAATTGTTTTGAGCAGTGTATATTAAAACATTTTTATTTACATGTTTCAACTCAAAAATTAATAGAGTCATCCTCAGAATGTAAATAGAAAATAAAAATTACAAATACAATGAACGTGAAAATCGGAATAAAGAGTTATTGAAAATAAATAAATTAAATGGATCACGCACTATTTAATTTGATATTGTCCTTGGTCTAGTTAAATAATTACCGTGTAAATTGTCTAACCATTCAATCCATATATTTGGGATGCGAAAAGACAGTGTATCGTTACAAATATGTGAACTATTTAAATAAAAATTAGATCTGTATATTAATTTACTCTCATTAAAAAGTATGTTGATGTTTTCTTTTTGATTTAACTTGGATAGAATGGTTTTCTTCCTGTTAAGTTTTATATCTGTTATGTGTTCTTTACATCTGATTTTAAATTCACATTGGGTCATGCCTATATAAAAGTGTTTTATTCCTCCTTCTCTAATAAATGGAATCATATAAACTCCCGAAAAGTCGTCCATACTAATGGGATCAATTCTGGTATTTAAGAGCATTTTTTATTTAGGGGGAATGTATAAAAAATCTTTTAAAAAATTTTGAATTATGTTTAATAGAGAAACCTCCCCCCAAATTAAAAATGCTCTTAAATACCAAAATTGATCCCATTAGTATGGAAGACCTTTCGGTAGTTTATATGATTCCATTTATTAGAGAAGGAGGAATAAAAAACTTTTATATAGGCATGACCCAATGTAAATTTAAAATCAGACGTAAAGAACACATAAGAGATATAAAACTTAACAGGAAGAAAACCGCTCTATCCAGGTTAAATCAAAAAGAAAACATCAACATACTTTTTAATGAGAGTAAATTAATATACAGATCTAATTCTTATTTAAAATTATTCATAAGAGAATCAATTGAAATTTATTTAAATAGTTCACATATTTGTAACGATAAACTGTCTTTTCGCATCCCAAATATATGGATTGAATCGTTAGACAATTTACACGGTAATTATTTAACTAGACCAAGGACAATATCAAATTAAATAGCTCGTGATCCATTTAATTAATTTATTTTCAATAACTCTTTATTCCGATTTTCACGTTCATTGTATTTGTAATTTTTATTTTTCTATTTACATTCTGAGGATGACTCTATTAATTTTTGAGTTGAAACATGTAAATAAAAATGTTTTAATATATTTTAAATGTTTTTGTTATTATACAACGTCTTAGAAGCAAAATGTTTTTTATAATATAAATTTTTATATTTTATGTAGAATATATATTAGTAATACGATTTTTTTAAGCTATTTTAACAAAATTTGCAATTTTTTTTTTTTAAAAAACAAATTTATTGTTTTTTTGTAATTTTTTGAAGAAATTTTGTCATATTTTACATTTTTTTTTTGTGGAAATCTACCCTCTTTTTTTTTTTGCAATATTTGGATAAAATTTGTCATTTTTTTTTAATGTCCTGCCTATAGACTTTTTTTTAAAAAAAATAAGGAAATATCTTTTTTTTTTTTCTCAAATTGGCAAATTTATCTCCAAGCACAAAAATCAATCTGCGATGCACATCATAAATCATGCACTTTCTGCTACTGTTTTCAGTACATTTATGTGGACATTGTTTATATGTGTTAGGTTCTAAAATCATAATACAGTCGAGTCTCTATAACGAAACTCTATCCAAAGAAATTTTTGTAGGAACAGTCAATTTTCTCATGATTACATTGAAAATAATCTCCATATAGCAAAATAAATTTCCCATTTAACGAATTTTTTCAAAAATGCTCTTTCATATGTTCAGAAAACGGTTCAAATTATTTGTAGAATAAATTTTTTTTCGTTGATTTCTGGTTTATATTTCATAGCTGCATTCCTCTACCTTATTCCTCATGTAAAAAAAAAAAGCATTCACCCCCCCCCCCCCCCAAGAAAAACACCCTTTTTGCATGGTTACACTTGACTTTATTTTAGCCAAGATGAGCAGCCATTCTTGGAAAAGATTGAAACATTTGCTTCCTACTGGAGCGATTTGCAATTATCACAAAACATTCTAACATATAAAACTATTCCATTGTCGTCTTGAAAATGTTGTTTGTTTCTTGGTTTGGATAGTAAGGCAGGAATAAGGAAGAGATAAGGGGGAAATTGCAGAAAAAGTCATTTTTTTAGCATGTTTTCATCTACCTAAACTAACTCTCATTACTTTTACAGTTTAGAGTGGATGTTTGTTGTTTGTGGCGACTCGGAACATTTTTTGCTGTCAGAGACCATTTGAATGAAGAATTGTTACTAAATGTCATCTATGCCGGAGTTATCTTCTACTGCATCTCCATAAAATTGCTTCTAGGATAAACATAACTCTCTCTGGTAAAGTAATAATTTTGAAAATAATCAATAAGATACAGGAAAAAAAAGGAAGTAGCGGAAATGTTTGAGATTCTGGAAAAATTCTGTTATATATTTCAAAACTTAATCAAACAACTCAAAAACAATGCTGTTTTGAAATTTAAACATTAAATGAAAAAAATTTTTGCCATTCTCTATTCAACGAATTTTTATATATAACGAATTTTTTGACTGAACAGTGCATTTCGTTACATGGAGATTCATCTGTAGACATATTTTTATACATCATTAATCAATTTGTTATTCAATCATATACATGTAATATTTATATACAAAGTGTCATAAAAAGAATGAAAGATGCTTTAATTTTTTTATTAGTTGAGGATACGAAGGCAGTGTAAATATCAAATGTGTTCAAAATAATATGAGGATTATAATTATGCTAATGAAATAATCTTTGCCATTAATTTTCGAAAAGTTACAGTTGAGTTATCGAAAACTAAAAATGAACAGTATTTTTTGGGTCCTATATGATATAATAAGAAATATTTTCTCCTTCTCTTACGAGTAAAACAATAAAAAGTCCATTCATGTATGACCAAAACTGACAGTGAACTAAACATGAAGAAATAGTTTTAGTTCTAGAAAGGTAAGAAATTTCATAAAATTCGAAATACCAGTACTCCATTTTCATCATAGAAGTGTGGAATTTATAATTTTACTATCAAAACATGAAGAAGACGTTTTTAAACATATCGTTTATAGGACTGGAGAATCATACAAAACTTTTTTTTTTAAATGACAAGATTATTTTACCAACATAATCTTAATTTCTACCTTATTTTGATTTTTTTTTTTTTTTTTTTACATTGCTTATATATTGCCAACAAATAAAAAAATATAAAAATGAATTTCAATATGTATATGATACTCTGCATACTTGATCTTATTCATAAATGAAATATTTTGTTAATGGGATTTCTTTATCAGTACTACAGTTTATGGTACATTTGTAATTACTTTTTCATCTAAAGATGCTAAATAAAAATTTAAAATATTGAAAACATAATTAAAGTTTAATTGAATTCCTCAATTAATTTTAAATAAAAAAATTTTAAAGCATGAGACAAAAATTCAAAACTTTAAATTGTGACTGTGCACACCTTTCCAAATGAACAAGAGTCGATAACTGTGCACAATTTCTGCCCACATCTCCCCATCGCTGTACTGAATTACAATACAAATTTCAGGTTCATTTAAGAATATTATTACGGGCAGGACAGCTAGTATGCAGTCATGCAAAAAAAATCTTGACATTTGAGATTTCAGATGTTTTGTTAAATATCTAGAAATATACATGAGGAATGACTCTGAAACTCCACATGTATAAACAAAATAGTGCAGGTCATATATTTTCGAAAAGATTTTTTTTTTTTTTTTTTACAAAATTCAATAGGAGACCGTAAACAAATTGAAAAAGAATGAATATCTTTTGAATAACCCTGTCAAAACTAATGTAGCAAAAGCATTTAAACAATGTTCTTTTCAGAAAATATGAGAAATGACATTGTACATAATACCCTGTAATCAAAATTAAAAAATATTAATAATTGTATGAAAAATGAGCAGGTTGCTAAATAAATTTTCACTGCACAGTCGTCAACTCTATAAAAATTTCATTTGCATTTTGTGTTAGCTAAATCTATAGAGCAACTTTTGTTAAATTTTCAAAATCATAGCTTGAAAATTCTGAAAATTATCATCGAAAGAATAAGATAAAAATCCTATATTCCCAAAATTAAACAAAAAAAATGAGGCGCTGTATCCATATTCCATGATTAGTGTCTACACAATATTGCACGTACTACTATATTTGGATACAGCTCCTCATCTTTTTGCTTCATTTTGGGAATAACGGATTTTAATCTTATTCTATCGACAATAATTTTCAGAATTTTCAAGGTATAATTTTGAAACTTTAACAAAAGTTGCTCTATACATTTAGCTAACACAATATGCAAATGAATTTTATAGAGCTGACCCATGCACAGTTATAGTTTATTTAATAAACCTGCTCATTTTTTATACAATTATTAATATTTTTTAATTTTGATTACAGAGTATTATGCAGAATGTCATTTCTCATGTTTTCTCAAAAGAACATAGTTTTTTATTAAGAATTCTGCAAATTATAAGTCCAAAACTTGGCAAAATTTGAGACCATTTTTATAAAAACCTTAATTTCTCTGTGAGTATACATGCTATCCACATAAAAATGAACAAAGTTTATTACCATAAGCCACTTAATCATAATCTGCAGTTTGAATGCTTTTGCTATATTAGTTTTGACAGGGTTATTCAAAAGATATACATTCTTTTTCAATTTGTTGACGGTCCCCTATTGGATTTTGGAAAAAAAATCTTCTCAAAAGTGAAGATCAACCTGTACTATTTTGTTTATGCATGTGGAGTTTCAGAACCATTCCTCATGAAAATTCTAGATATTTAACAAAACATCTGAAATTGCAAATGTCAAGATTTTGTTTGCTGTGACTGTATATATATATCTATATTAAATCACACACAGAGAGATTAAGAAGTAAACAATATAAAAAGAAGAAAAAAGAATACTTACCTCTACTTGCTATATCAGTAGCAACAAGCAGTTTGACTTTATTAGATTTGAATTTGGTGATGGATGCAACTCTCTCCCACTGCTTTAAATTTGAATTCAAAGCTACATTTTGAAAACCTAAGTTTCTCAAAGCAACAGAAACTATTTGACACCACCTAAAAAGTTCAAATATAGGTGTAAGTATACATGAATAATCAAATAAGTATAAGCACTTAAATAACAAAATTTTTCATCATACCTGGAATGAAGATACTTTATTTTGTATACAGTAATAATCTATGATAAGAGCTGACCCCACCCCCTCCTTAAGAAATACATATAGTAACCCATTAACATTTGCAAGTGACAGGTTCGCAGAAACCTCCCGCAAATGTCAAAATAAAAAATGTTGAGACTATCTTCCTATACATAAAAGAGGATTACATTACAGGATTTCTTTTTAGTTGAAATGAACAATTCAAACATAAAAATTTAATTACTAAACATTAAAAAGCACATGCTGTTAAAAAGTTTGAATTATAAACTTATTGCACAAAGTTCAGCTGTTGATTGATGGCTGAAAAAATTATCTATATATCATTGTTTGGAAGAACACATCTTATGTTAATGAATTTTTCTATAACAGGTCTCTAAAATGGTCCTCTATTTAAATATCACTACTTTCTTTGAAAACAATTTATCATAGATTTGAACAAAATTTGTGCTAGAATTAATCTTTGGAGTTGGTTTTTATAAACTTTGCAAGAAAAATCTAAAGAAATGGTTTCTATGAAAATACTGGTATTTAAAAAATGGACCATTTAGTATCTCTAATATAACAGATAGTTGCTGCCTCAATTTCTCTTTAAAATTGCATATAATTGGTTTAATTTCACTTCAAATTCTCTAACAAAAAAAAAAGCTGAGTTGGAGCCAGCTTGTTTTTTAGTAACTTCGACTGTTGATCAAAAATGTGCTCAACTCCGACTCTCTAACTCCGAAGCCCTTCTATTTCCATGCTTTTACTCTCATCTTACAAAAAAAAAAAAAAAAAAAAAAAAAAAAAAAAAAAAAAAAGCAAATCTGCGATCTGCCATCAAAAGAAAATGAGGCAGTAATTTATTTTCAAAAATATGGAAGTCTGCCATTGAAAACGTTTATTAATGGGCATGTTATGAGACTGTCTACAAACTTAATAATAGTGATGTAATGTAAAAAACTATTATAGAAGAATATTCAATAGAAAAGGAAGCTGGTTGAATGGCTCTAAATTGACGTTTGTAAGCGTATTATGGTTCATGTACAGCAGGTCTGATAAATTAACATCAATAAAATGAAGGAAAAAAAAACAGTTGGATTTAAGTCATTGTACAGTTATTGATTGGAATCTTAGAAGTTTGTATCTAATATTCTACAAAATATAATAATCCAGAAAAATTTGGAGGGAAAAAAAAAAAAGAAAAGAAAGAATGTTGAGACTTAAAAGATTTTTTTTTTTTTAAGTGAAAAAAAAAATAAAGCAGGTCAAATTCTTCCTCAACAATGGTTGCTTAGAAGATTATTCCAAGAAGTTTATGAATGTTTTGCAGTAACAGTTCCCAATAGAACTGATGGGTGAAATAAAATAATACAGAAAAGATGGCTTTATCATTTTTTCAGTTTCATGGCAAGTTTATAGAAACTGACTAAATTAAATGCAGGGGTAGGAGTGACCAATTTATAAAATATAGGACATTTTTGTGAAAAATATAGGACATATATAGGACATTTAGAAAATAACGCTATTGGATATATATTGCTATAAAATACATTTTCAAAACATAATCTATGTTAGTTTATAATTTTTCATTAATTAACGATAGTAAATCAAGGTACAATATTAAAATAATATGTATAAAATTAATTATTCCATTGTTATTCTTAAATCTTCTTGGTATAATGGAAATTTTCCAAACCAACAAAGTTAGATTTCAAGAAAATCTTTGATAATCACAGATTCTCATAAAATCAGATTTCAAGGAAATCTGTTATGTTTGAGAAAGGCTCACATGTGATCTGATAGATACCCTTGTCAATGCATTATGAACAATCAACAATGTGTAAATTAAAGATTCCAACACTATGCCAAATTTTCTCATAAATTGTACTTCTCTATCTGAAATTTTAAAAGCTGATTTATTTACATTAGGATCATTTGATCCAAAGATGAGCAAAAAATTTAGATCCAATTTAAAGGCTTTCATTACATTCATTTTGCAGTTAAATGATCAAAAAGCTCACTTTCAATATATTTTTCGGTATTACCACCAATTTCCTCACTCCAATACCAAGCAAAAATGTTTAATTGTTTTAAGTTCTGGTCATTTAATGTCTCATCATATATGAGAGTGACAAAAGGGGGATTCTTTGTTGAAATTATCACTGACAGTGATTTGTTTTAAAATATGAGTCAAGGCCATGAGATATGGCACTTTCTTTGAATTTAACTGTATACCTTGTGGCAAAGAGGAAACTGCAAACATTTCGAAAATAAATTTTGCATTCCATCTGATGACTTAAATAATTATGGCCCTCGGGAACATTCCAGATCCTTCCAAACGTACTGATCTCTGATTGGCTGAATGCCGAAGGCGGACGTTTAAGCGGGCAAGTTTGTGTGATTTATTTTGACACTTTTTAGGGAGAGCTCGTACAAGAAGGACGTGGGGCTCCCTGGCCGATTTTTCGGTCAGGGGAGTCGGAATCTTGAGCTAAGAAAGAAAACGCGTACTTTTTGCATATCGGCAGCTATAAGTGTAAAACTCTCATTTTTTTTAAAGAACTTTGAAGTAGTAATCATCTAGCTTATTACTCATCTGCCAAAAACGAGTTTGTTACATCAACTTTAACAGTTCCACAAATCAGATATGATGAAAATTTAACAAGTGCTATTATTCTACAGTAAGGGCCGATCCGCAGCGTGCTATTCTACAGCAAGGGCCGATCCGCAGCTCATGGCCGATTCTTGGGCCGAATGTCACTAATCTTCACTTTAATTCTCCGCTGGTCAGCCCATCCCTGGAGTGAGTTTTCTAAAGTCTGGTGCTTGGGATCGGATTACTACAGGAATTGACCGCAGCACATCTTCGATTCGTGGGCCGGAAATCTGTTGCTGTCTCGTCGAACGATACCTTAATGTACAATCTGGCGGATTTTACCAAGAAAATGACGATATGCCTTCCTGCAGATTAGTGAACTAAAAACTGTATAATACGAACTGTTAAGAATTATGAACTAGATTTTATGGAACTGTTTACGTCTTCCTTTGGCAGCAGAGAATGAATCGTCGTAGTCTGATCATCATTGTATAATGTTTTCATACTTCTTTTAGCTCTGTGGCCACAGACGATTTTTTTGAGATGATCATGAATAATAAAAAGGTTAATCTGATAAAAATTTTGAGTTTTCATTGTGTAATCAAGTATGGTGAGTGAATTTTTAATTTTTCCTTTTCAGCTAATATTTTTTCTCTAATTTAAATTTTATTAATGATATAGAATCCATCTCTTTACGTTAAATTAAACTCTTCTTACAACGCAATGTCTGCTCTTTACGTCGCAAGCTGCTAGTTGTATTTGAGGAGTTGTTTACCGGTAATATTATTTTTTGGGCCGGCTTGTTCGTTCCCACAAGTTCTGGCTGCCAAATATTGCCGGGATAGCGATTCCCCAAATACAACCATAGCATTAATTGGCGCCGTGTCACCGTTTAGGATCTTACCTAGCTTTTTTTTTACTTTTGAGATAATTGTTAATTTATTTATTTAAGTTTTTTAAGATTAAATTTAGTTTTGTTATTTTTGCTTTACTATCGTGAATTTTAACGATTTAGAGTAAATTTTTAACGATAGTTTGGAATTTTTTTTGAAATAAATAAGGATTTTTATTTTTCTAACAAATTCATGTGAACATCAAGTGTTACCATTTTATAACATGTGAATAATATAATATTCTCATATATTTTGATAATAATGTATTTTTTTGTGTACTCTCTTGTCTTTTATATACATAACAGTAATTATGAAATATTATTTAAAAAAAAAAAAATAAATAAATAAATAAATATAAATAAATAAATGGTCAACTTTTCAAATTATTATTTGTGGTTCTGTAGTGCCATAGTAATATTTTCCATATCAGGTACGACAATGATTTGATGTATTTTTTTTATTTCCTGCAGGCAGGAAATGGTGTGCATAATTTAATGTACACTCTAATTAATTCATTAATGTTTGTTGTGTATGGTAGTGGTACTACTATTAAAATAATAATAAGTAAAATAAATCGATAAAATAAAAAATAAACAAAAATTGAACAACAAAACATTTATATTAAATTTGAACAATTAAAAAATATGCTATTTCTTTGTGTATGTAATATTGAATAATATTTTCAAAAAAAAAAAAAAAAAAAAAAAAAAAAAAAAATTACTATTGAATTAATTTTCTCCAGTGCTATATTTTTCATACCCCTAATATTTTTTTTATTTTTTTAGAGCTTTACCTCCCCCCCCCCCCCCCTCTAAAGTTTCATAAAATATTCTGGGGTGATAGTGGATAAAATTTATATTCAATTTTGCTTTTTATGTTTATTATAATTTCATGCTTTTCTGTTGCTCAATAGTTTGAACTTTTAGGATATATTTGTCATTCATTTTCATTTATTATTGGGGCTGTCTATTTGTAAATTTAGTATTAGCCTGGAGATAGTAAGTGCTTTGCACTGACCGGATTTTAGGGATGTGACACAGGGAAAAATAGCTCTTTCCTCCACCCTCCGGATTTCTCGATATGGTATTATGAGAGGGATGATAAAATTCCTATTTTTATATTTTATTATTTAACTTATGCAATTATCAAACTTTAATAATCTTTATATCAATTTAAATATTTGTTTACACTGGGAGAATTTTTGTTCAATTTTGCTGAGGAGGCCAAAACTATATTTTAATAATTATTTTGAAATATATAGATAAGAAAGGGTACCCTAATCAAATATATAAAATGAAGGAGAAATAATAAGAATATTCATAATAAAATGAATATAAATGAAAATTATTTTTGAAAGATGTATAAAAAATGCATCAATAATGTAAATATAGACCTTGGGATATTTTATCGGTCACTTTTTCTCTACCTAGCTTGATCGTACTTATTCTCAATTGGTGCGGCTAGAAGAGATTTTAGATGTTTTGGCAGTTAGTTCTGCTGAAATTCTTTTTTTTCCATGATGTCACAATTAGTGATTTTGCGGCTGTGGTTTCCTCGTGTCACCATAATTTATGCATTTATTCATTTTGTTGACTGTGGACTATTTTAGTGCCAAAACTATCTTTCTGGTGATTTTAAGGTCTTTTTTTTCCTTTTTGATTGAGATTGGAAAAACCAATCCATTTAATTTAATTGAGTTTTGCCAGATTCCTCAGTAATTATGTTGGTAATTTTTCTTTATGACCATTTTTACAATATATCTTTGATAAGATTAATTAATATAATCTTAAAAATATTTATTTACTTTTATAATTATCAATAAATGAATTTAAGAGAGTCACAATACAACTTACCTTTTGAAGTTATTTTCTGTTTAGCACACTTTGATGAAATCTAAATTTCAAAACAAATCTTTTTTTTTGTTCTCTTTTTTCAGATTATTTACCTGCCATTGAATTTTACATGATATTCTATATATTAATTTTATATGATTTAAACTGTTTATTTATGGTAATGAAAATAAAGGTTATTTTGTTTTAAGAAAAATATTGATTCAAAAGAATCATAAAATTGGTATAAAAGCATTTATGTTTATTTGTGATAACACTGAAAATAAATAAGCAAGCAATAAAAATAAATAATAAATAAATTATATAAATTGAAAATTCATATTAAATATTCTTTATTACAGGACAAAATTAATAATTTTTGCTTTTTAATTGTTGATCCCTTTGTTTATATTTATTATTTTAACTTTAAATTTAGATTTTTTCATACTTCTCTAAATTTTCAATCTTTTAGTATTTAAATTTTGACTTCTATAATTTTAAATGGGTAAACAATAGTGTGACAACTGCTTGTTTTTTTATGCTTTACTGATAAACAAAACAGGGACTGCCAAACCCGAGTTTGCTTTCGATATGTGTGGCCGGCTACCACGTATTATCTTAAGAATTAGTAGGGCATATTATTAAATTTATTTAAATAAATTCTAATATTAAAAATCTTTCAAAAATAATACAGTAATTTCAATCAAATTTTAATTGTAGGTTGTCACTTGCTTTAATAGATATTCATCAAAAAACAAGTATATATATAAACAGGGAAAAACTTTACTTTGCATAATTTTAATTTATTGCTGGTTATTATATACTGGGGTAATATTTCAATATTAAAATTCTGATTAATTTTTCAAATAATTCATAATTGGTCTTAAAATTTTAAAACAAGCAATCTTAAAACTTTGCCATTGCTCTGAAAGCTGCTCTTGGAATTTTTCAAATTTTTCAAAAAATTTTGGACAAAGCAGACGCAGGGGGTCAACTCGGCTTAGCTTGGGAATTAATCCAAATTCAAAGAATTTTGGCCCTCCGATATTCCCTCACGGTGCAGTCCATCATAAAATTTTTACGATGCTGATGATTCCTTATGGGTGTCTATAACTTCCACTTGTGGATTATTAGTTAGGTTCACTGTTTCGAATCTAGGACACCTAGAGAGATTTTGGATGCAGTGTTATTTAATTTTCAATTTTTTTTTTTTCTGTCACTCAATTACAAATATTTCTGAAAAATAGATTATTTATGTTTATCACAACTTTACCATTCAGCATTGTCCTGTATATATGCATATTAACTATGGTTCATTCACTAGATACATAATAGTTTTTTCATGAAAGCCATATAGAATGTAATCATAATGTGCAAATTTTGAAAGTTCAATGAATTGGTGTTACATCAAGAAAATTTTACACAAAAAAATTTGATGCTATGTAATGGTGTTCACATGAATATATTTTTTTTTTTCTCGCTTTCACTCACCCTTGGTTGTATTGTATAATGTTTGTATATATATATATTTGTATTCTAGATCAACATATTTTAACATGTTTTGTTTATCATATACCTTTTTAAATATAATTTTTTTTTTTTTATTGGGTTATGTGGTCAAAGAGAGTCTTACACATAGTCCAATCGT
Organism: Maratus speculifer; assembly: GCA_964019185.1. Lineage (NCBI taxonomy): Eukaryota > Metazoa > Arthropoda > Arachnida > Araneae > Salticidae > Maratus > Maratus speculifer. The sequence goes on along the minus strand of OZ025295.1, from coordinate 304,472,289 downwards.
TTGTTCGCAAACGTGTAGGTTCCTTTTCAGTGCATATTATATGTACTTGAGATCCCAGGATCTCATTTTTTTTTTTTTATTGTTTTTTTTTGTTAGAGGCTGGAGGTAATGTTAGGATGTGTAAATATTTTCAGGCAATCTCAAAAATTCTGATTATTATCTTAAGTAAATTTAATTAAATATCAATCTATTCAAAAAAAAGCAATTTTAATTCTCTGGAATTTTATTAATAAATCAAATAAATTTAATATTTTTCAGTTTAAACATCGGAGCTCTCCGTCATAACGTAATTGGAACAAACTAAATTTTTTTTTAAAATTATTTTATTATTAACTATTAACTCCTAAAACTATATTAATCGATTTTATTTTCAAATATAAATCATTTTTACATTATTACCCAATTCTTTAAACCGTTAGTTTGTAATTTATGCATTTTTAAATTTTGGCGCGATCACTTATTTTTATTATCAAAAACTGGCTTTTTCTCAATTTCAAGTTCGCCATTTACAAACCTGCCCCTTCGCGTCCCTTCATTGATGATTCATCGTGATCCAGATTGTTCCAGAAGGTTTTTCCTGCCTGTTTTCGGCGCGCATCCGCGATGATTCACCCCCTCTCTCGGGAACATTCCAGATCCTTCCAAACGTACTGATCTCTGATTGGCTGAATGCCGAAGGCGGACGTTTAAGCGGGCAAGTTTGTGTGATTTATTTTGACACTTTTTAGGGAGAGCTCGTACAAGAAGGACGTGGGGCTCCCTGGCCGATTTTTCGGTCAGGGGAGTCGGAATCTTGAGCTAAGAAAGAAAACGCGTACTTTTTGCATATCGGCAGCTATAAGTGTAAAACTCTCATTTTTTTTAAAGAACTTTGAAGTAGTAATCATCTAGCTTATTACTCATCTGCCAAAAACGAGTTTGTTACAACAACTTTAACAGTTCCACAAATCAGATATGATGAAAATTTAACAAGTGCTATTATTCTACAGTAAGGGCCGATCCGCAGCGTGCTATTCTACAGCAAGGGCCGATCCGCAGCTCATGGCCGATTCTTGGGCCGAATGTCACTAATCTTCACTTTAATTCTCCGCTGGTCAGCCCATCCCTGGAGTGAGTTTTCTAAAGTCTGGTGCTTGGGATCGGATTACTACAGGAATTGACCGCAGCACATCTTCGATTCGTGGGCCGGAAATCTGTTGCTGTCTCGTCGAACGATACCTTAATGTACAATCTGGCGGATTTTACCAAGAAAATGACGATATGCCTTCCTGCAGATTAGTGAACTAAAAACTGTATAATACGAACTGTTAAGAATTATGAACTAGATTTTATGGAACTGTTTACGTCTTCCTTTGGCAGCAGAGAATGAATCGTCGTAGTCTGATCATCATTGTATAATGTTTTCATACTTCTTTTAGCTCTGTGGCCACAGACGATTTTTTTGAGATGATCATGAATAATAAAAAGGTTAATCTGATAAAAATTTTGAGTTTTCATTGTGTAATCAAGTATGGTGAGTGAATTTTTAATTTTTCCTTTTCAGCTAATATTTTTTCTCTAATTTAAATTTTATTAATGATATAGAATCCATCTCTTTACGTTAAATTAAACTCTTCTTACAACGCAATGTCTGCTCTTTACGTCGCGAGCTGCTAGTTGTATTTGAGGAGTTGTTTACCGGTAATATTATTTTTTGGGCCGGCTTGTTCGTTCCCACAAGTTCTGGCTGCCAAATATTGCCGGGATAGCGATTCCCCAAATACAACCATAACAAAGTACTCAGTCCACTTTTTTTTTTTTTTTTTTTTTTTTATGTCTGTCAATCTGATCTATCCAAGCATTACAGAATTTCATCAATCTATGTTCACATTGTGACATTGCATTAATATAATGCAATAAATATGCTTTTTCTACATTAAAAAATAAAATAAATAAAAACGATGTATTGCAGCTGAATACACGGTAAGAGAAACTAAAATAATTGCAATGAAACACAGAACCACGTTGAACTTTAGACTAACTCAGCGAGCAAAGCGATGCATGTGAAAACTGATAATTTTAATATCAAATATATGAAAAAGTAGAGAAATATAAGAAATATAGGACAATTAGAAAAATATAGGACAATACAGAACATTTTTTAAGGTTATTTTATAAATATAGGATATATATGAAATATAGGACAATTAGAAAAATATAGAACAATATAGGACATTTTTGAAGGTTATTTTATAAATATAGGACAACTCTGACCCCTGTAAATGCAACAGGATTTGAGACATTGTTATAATTTTGTAGATCCAGATACTGGTGCACATATACAAAACATCGAATACCTTTAGGGCTTAGCTTAATGACAGAATTAGAAATATCGCCAAACAAAATGACAGCATTTAGATCCATCTTTAAATTAGTTTATGTGACATCTAATTATTTTGTCGCTATTTTGAATGGGTTAGAGATTTTTGATCGCCAGAATAAAAACTGCAAATTTTGACTTTTTTTCTTTTTATAATATTAAGATTTAATGTAATGTTTATAAAATGATCATTAACATATTTTTCTAATATGAATGAAATTTACATTAAAATATAGCTTCTTACTGCTCATATTAATTTTTTTATATGTGTAATGTTAAATATGTGAAAAAAAAGTAGTTATATTTCATGCATACATGCAATATCTAAAAAAGAATAATTTTTGTTTAATTTGCAATCTTACATTGTAAATTCATAAATTACTACATCACCAGATCAAAGGCCTCAACATTGATTTTTCAAAACAGTTTAATTTTCATCTTGTTTCACATAATATATGGCATCTTGAAATTTGCAGAAAATAATGTTAGAATATTTGTAAATTTCTAAGCATATTAGTTTCCTTAAACGTTCAGAAAATCTCATTTTTAAGAAAGAAAAATTAGCCTGATTGTAATTAATTCTCTTTTTCTGATATGCTATAAAATTTAGTTACTAGGTAACTTTTAAATATAATATATATATGTAAATGGTTTAAAAAGACACATATTATTTCAAAATAGTAAAAATGACAAAGAAAAAACATACATTTTTTGAGAATATGCACAAAATTCCATAAAATAACACAGAAAATGTTAAAGGCCAGGGAAATTATTGGAAATTTTTCAAACAAATTTGATTAATTTAAGACATTGCATAGCAAGTATTTATGATTTACAATGTAACACCAATTATTCTAAACACATTCTGCCCAAAATTGTCAAAATGAATGAAATTTTATATCTAGTATATTGATATTCTCCTGTAAAAGAACCCCATTTTCAGATATGTTTTATTAAACTCTTAATTTCCTTCATATTCTTACATATAAAAGTTTGGAATGGCAACATTCTTTAATTTATTTGGCATTATAATCTAGTTATTATTATTTTATTTTATTTATTTATTTATTTTTTTTTTTTTTCAGAAAATGATCAGCAAGATAATAGATACATATCAGATAATTAGCAGAAATGTTTTTTGTCTCCCCTAAAGTATCAAATGTGTAAAAAATAGGGAGGGAAAAATACTCACATAATCACTGCATTTGTTCTAAAGCTTTTTTTTTTTTTTTCTTTCATCTTAAAAATAAAAATTTTAATTAATAAATTTGAAATCTCGGACAAGCCACGGTAATGATATTTACATCTTTAAAATTTTTTTAGTTATTTTTTATTCTTTTTTTTTCATTTTTTAACTATAATGCTTAAACAGAAAAGCTCAAAAAATAAATAAATAAATAATGAAACAGTCAGATTCACTTGATTAATTCACATGTTTTAGCAAAGGAAAGTAATCCTTTTATAGAGAATCATAAAATTTTCCATTATCTGAGAATGACTCACACATCAAATTTCAACAATCATAGATATGTATAAGGAACATACAATAATTTATTTTCATTCAAGAAATAAATTCATATATGTATATTTAATTTTTTCTTTTTAGAGGGAGAGAGTTGTGAATAATACCAAAAATAGACAGTTGGAACATCTTAATAACATTTTTAAATTGTTTCATTTAAAAGCCTGATTTTTATGTTCTTGAAAATCTCTTTAAAATTAGAAATTTGTTTGTTATATCCAATCACTGACAAAAATCTGCAAAAGTCACAATTCTTAAAAAAAACTGTACAAGAATAACAGAAAGATATTGTTCTGTTTTCAAAGGACTTCAAACAAAAAATAGATATCTCACGGCTTTTTTATCTTACTAACACTGATTGTACAAATGCTTCAAAATAAGTCTAATATTTCTCTTTATATTACATTAATAACATTTCAGTTTACTTTCAGTTTTTAAAGAATTGCAAAACAATGTAAGAAACTTAAGCTACATTCTTGTCTCTCAAATAGAGAGATTTTCTTTCTTTTTTTCAATTTTTGATAAATACAATTTTTACCATGAACCTGAGTCTAAAGATTGATATAAAAATAAAGTCCAAGCAAGTTTCAAGCATGGATTGAGTTCAGAGAGCTGATATTATTTTTTTCCTTCCAGATTAATCATAATGGAAACTAACATTTGTGTCAATAAATTTCCAGGTTTAGCTTGAATTTCCTTGATATTTCCAGGTTAACAAAATTCCCTGAATTTGTATAATTATTAGTTCTGCATTTAATTTTTTAATGGATGCCCTTTTTTTAAGAAGCCACTGTTAAAACAAAAGTTCTTATCTACAGAATGTTAGAATTAATTTACACTAGTTTTTGACTTATAATTTCAAAAACACCATACACAATATTTTGAAAACAAGTATCAGACTTATGAAAATATCAAAGTTTCAAGATATTTTGGAAAGAAATATTGGATATATATCTATATATATATCACCAAATCCTGAATATTTGTAAGTTCTTATTTTCTTTATTTATAAGAAAAAGAATATTCTCAATTATTCTACAAATTTCAGCTTCAAAATATTCTTATTCTCTAATCGAATGATTATTTATTTGTAATAATAAAATGGAATTCTGTTCTTTATCTCTTTTCCCCTACCATTTTCACTAACAACACAAAATCAAGTAACTAGTTCTTTCTCATATTAATAGAGATAGACATATACTCAATTACTCAACACACACCCAATCAAAAGTATATTAAAAAATGAAATTATCAGAAAACAAGAAAATAATGTCAGCTCTTCTTTTTAAGCAAACAATAATAGTATACAGTAAAACCTCCATAACGGACACTCCCGAATAGCAGACACCTCTATTTAATGGACAGTTTTCCAGTCCCCACTCCCAAAACCTTAATTTTTATATGTTTAACCTCTGAATAACGGACATTCCGAATAGCAGACACTAATTTTGATGATGAAAGCTGAGAATTTTATTTTTAGTGTGAAACAAAAGGAAAAAAAAAAAGTAAAAAATCTCTAAATTTATCGGGACAATGTGTCATAATTTTTCTGACTACTGATAAATTTAGGGTTAGGCTGGGGAAAATCCCCTTCCCGTGCTCTGTATTGAATTCAGGGGGTGAGTTGGGAGAAAATGAACCTTCCAGAGCATTGGTATGCATCTTCCCTCGTCGAAAATCTGAGATTTTATGCTTTTAAGAAGCGGCAAAATATGGTGAGCAGTTATACATTTTTTATAAGAAAAAAAAGATGATTCAAAAGTATTAAAGCTACTACCTTGTCTAGAACTTGACACTGAAAAGCAAATTACATGTAATCGCAAGCAAAAGCAAAAAGGGTGCACAATTTCGTTTCAGTTTTATTGCTAAAAAAATTTTAATTTCTGATTATTTATATAATAGACGATGGTATATTTTTACGGTCATATATTTAGGAAATATATGAGTCGAATAAGGAAGCATACGCATTTCTTATCAATTTTTCAATCGCCGAGGTTTTCCAATAGCGGACAGTTTCAGCGCTCCCGAGCTGTCCGTTATTTAGAGGTTTTACTGTATTATATATAAAATAAAAATATAGTAATGAATATGATAAAATAATATATATGACAATAAGTAAATAATGATGTTGACAGATAAAATACTACAAATAATAATAAAGCATAAAATTAAAATATGATATATTTAAATAAACATTCACTGATATATTTATTCATTTAGTTTTAACCATTCAATTCATACTTTATCTGCAATGATATTCAAGCATAATAAAAGCATTAAGATCACAACCATATCAATCTTTTTTGTAAATTGTTGCACAAAATTTTACATATGCTGCTTTTGCTAATATTTAGTATGGTTACTGACCAAATATGCAAAACAAATAAACATTAGGTAATAAAGAATTTACTTTTTACAGATACTAACTTTTACAAAAACAAAAATTGAAACTTACTTGCAGTTTTTAGTAAATACTATAATAGAGTTGTCAGGATATTTTTCCTGAAAATTATTGATAACCTCAACTAAGCAGGCATTTTTCACAAGGACTCTAGGTACCAAAATGTAACGCTGATCAAGTTTTTCGACAGTAGATACCTCAGATTCAGTAGTCCATATAAAAGGTTCAATACAACTTATTTTCTGAAGTTCCTCAAGATTTTTTGACATAGTTGCACTGAAGAGTAAAGTCTGTCTTTTAGCAGGCAGTGCGTTGAAAATCACTTCCAGCTATACATAAACAAAATATAAAAATTAAAATAAAAAATAAAAGAAATGAACAAACTGTTAGCTACAAAATAATAACAATTTAAAAGCTACTCGCTCTGCCCTCCCATTTCAGAATGAAGAAATGAAAATTTTTAATGCTAAAACAACAAACTGTTCCTTTAACAAGACTGATTTTGAGGCTGAGCAAAAATTTTCAGTTAAATGAAAAGCCAAGAATCTAGGTTTGCTTAAAATTTTTCTATGTAGTATGATCCAAAAGTTTGGAGACAAGGTGTAAAAACTTCACACTGAATAATTCATAGCACCTAAGCGCATCCACCTTCAAAGTAGTCACCAAAGGCAATGATACACTTCTGCCAGCATTTGTATAACTTCTGGAAGTACTGCTGGAAGCTATTTTTCTCAACCTTTCGTAAGGCCTCCTGCGATGCTGCTTTCATCTCATCTAATGACACAAAACGACATTTATGTAAATGTTTTTTCATTGATGGGAACAAGTAAAAGTCACATTGGCTTAAGTCCAGTGAATAAGGAGAATGTAGAAGCACATTAAGGCCCCCACACTAGTCACTGAAAAGGACCCAGATGATAATGTAAAGTCTATGGGAGTGTTCTTTTCAAATATCTCACTCAAATTTTAATATTTTTATTTTTTTTTTGCATAGGATAGATGAGGACGATCTACAACTGGGCTAGTTTTTTTTTTGTTTTTTTTTTTTTTTTTTTGATTTTGCTTATATATTTTTTATATTATGATAGTTTCAATTTCAGAACCGGAGTAAATAAATTTTAAATGTTATAGTTAAAGTAATTTTTTTGTAAAAATCTGAAACCAAAATTGAAAAAGTAAAAACTAGCCCAGTTGTGGATCAACCTCAGCTATCCTATGCAAAAAAAAAAAAAAAAAAAAATCTGTAAAAATATTAAAATTTGAGCAAGATATTTGAAAAGAATGCTCCCATAAACTTTACATTATCATCCGGGTCTTTTTCTATGATTAGAGTTGCACCTTAATGCGAGTTTTGGCAAGGAACTGTTTTATCAATTCATTGCAATCAATGTGCATGTGTACTGTCATGCAGAAGGTATCAGTCGCTGAACCAGACTCTAAACTGAGGTCGTTTACGGCAAGTGGATTCCCTCAAATGGCATAAAATGCATAAATAATGCTCTTTGTTAACTGTTTGGTCTTTGGGAATAAATTCTGAAAGCACAATTCCTTGAGAAACAGAAAATACCACCATCATTACTTTTACTTTGCTCCGATCCTGCCAGAATTTTTTCAATCGCGATGAGCCAGGCAACTTGCATGTTGAGGATGTACACTTCGATTGGATGTCAAACAAATGACACCACGTTTCATCACCTGTAATGATGTGATTAAACAAAACACGGGTTCTTGTCAGTTTTGTCGATTAAATCACCCGATATTGTAATTTGTTTCTTCTTTTGTTCAGTTGTCAACAATCGAAGAACAATCTATGGGGACATTCAGTGCATATTAAGATCTTTCAATAGAATGCACTGGCATTATCTCAGATAAGTGTGTAGCCCCTCAACAATTTATACAAGTGTTTGGCGATGATCTTTTGGAACACATTCAAACATCAACGCAACATTTTCAGTGTTTCGTGATGTCAAAGTTCATTCAATATCAATGCATACATCATTTTTGATATAACAAATCTTTTCAGTAAACTTAAATCAAATTTCATTATGGTGCCATGTTATTTGACAGTGTGATCATTTTTAAATACAAATTGCTACTTTGATAAAACATATTTTGCCAGACATTGCAGAAATATAGAAGTTAAAATCTACAGAACATACTCACTAAATGTAAAAATATTACATATTAAAAACAAAATTAATGCAAAAGATTATTCTTGAATTTTGAAAAATGAGAAAAATAAATTACTGTTTTAAATTCACCTTTTATGATTACTAATGAAAATATTTAGAATTTTTTATTGAATTTAATCGTGACTGCAGTGAACTGATGGTAAATAAGTTCAACATGCCTGATCAAAAACCTGCCTTAAGAAATTGCAGTTCTTCTATTAAATTTCTGACAAGAACTGTTGGTCAGTATTGAATATTTAATACATCTAAATGGCAGACATAAATTAGCAATCACTATAACTGGGGCCCATGCACTCTATGCAGTGAAAACCAGTGTTGGGGGGGGGGGGGAGCTCTGAAAATATGTTCATTTGAAAAAAATTCATTAATAAATAAGAAATAATGCAAATTTAAGATATTTTTGCAAAAACAAACTGGAGCATACACAGTATACTCTGCAAAAGACATTGGAAACTCCAACACCATTTTTTTTTTTTTTTTGGGGGGGGGGGATGTTTTATAAATCATAAAAGAATACTAGTGCAAGTTTTGTCTGCAAAAACAAATCAAAGCATGTATAGTAGGCGTGATGTGCATTGCTATAGTCCCCGCCCAACCTAGATTCATTTTAGAAGATTTTTAACTAAATATAAAAAATGATTCATATTTATGATTTGCCTGCAAAAACAAACTGTGGTATACAGAGTTGGCATTTTTGCCAGGACAGTGGCAAAAACTGGAAAAAAAACGACAAAAATGGCAAATTTTTATTTGTCTCTAACACATAATTAAATTTATAAACAAATAAGTATAATAATTGTATAAACAATTAAATTTGATAACATATCATTTAATATTTTATTTAATTTGTAATTAATAAATATAATTAAAAAATTTTACATATTTAAAATCTTTATAAAACAGGTAAGATTCAATCCAAGATTAAGGAATTTAAGAAGCAAATTAAAAATCTGATGTCTAATTTTTTTTTTCTTAAATAAATTAATTTATCAGACAATATTTTTTTTAATTATCAAAGGTTTTATATAACTTTACTATTTTTGTTTTATGTAATGAGTCTTAAAAATATGTAAATATGCAAGTTTTTTGTACTAATTTATAATTATTTATCTGATGAAACTAGTTTGTTCTGTTACAAATAAAAAAGTAATTAAATTAAAAAGGAAAATTATGTATTGAAAAAATTATCTGTTGTGTCTTATTCAGGAACTAGGATTTTTTTTTTTTTTTTTCCTTCCCTCTTATATACCAAGAAATGAACAAAAAGTTACATTAATTACATTTCATAAAATACATAATTATACTTATTTAACATAAGAATTCAAAAATAAATTTAGAATATTGATTTCTTAACTAAGTATTAAGTTTCTTTTTCCTTCCATGAATTTTTTTCTCTTTTTTTTGGGGGGGGGGGGGGGGATTTAAATGGACAAACTATTTTTGCCACCACTTCGGCAAAAACCTATTTTTGATGGGGCGGTTTTAACCAGGTTTTTCCACTCATGGCTCAAACTTGCCAACCCTGCTAGTATACATAGCAAACTGGATGTATGCTTCTGGAAGCAGTAGGATTTCAACATAATTTTATTTAGGAAAAGTTTCTTTTAAAGATATAAAACCAGATAAAATTGTAGTTCATTTGTTTAAAAAAAAAAAAAAAAAAAAAAAAAAAAAAAGAGCATAGAGAATGTTATAACTTTTTCAAATGTGATGGGATTCCAAACACTAGGTTCTCTTAGATTAAAGTTTGTTTGGAAACATTTCTGAACCAGATGTTAAGTATAGAAAAATATAAATTGCAAAATTTGAAAAAAAAAAAAAAAAGAAAGAAAGAAACACCCTAGATATAACTCTGTCACTAAACTGAGTCCTTAATATAAAGTGGTAAGTACATTATTAACATGACAATGGCAACTATAAAATAAGAATATTAAAACTGATAAATTCTTTGATTAAAATGATGTAGTTAATAAAAAAAAATATTAATTATATTTATTTAAAAAAAAATAGATAAATAAAAACAAGGTGACAAAAACCAAGAATTTAGAGGATGAAAGAGAGAAAAATAAATCAATCGCTCTCCCATAATGTAGAAAATTAAAGAAGATAATCCAAATTGAAGTAATACATTATTTATTATTGAATTAGATCACACAAATACACTATCTTGGCCAAGATGAATAAGAATATTTTTACTCAATTCAATACATTTTGACTTATGTAAGATATATTGATAACAAAATTGAGAAAATTAAACAGAAATATACTGAAATAAACTGAAGGTAATACCTATATTATAGGTATTAAAATCATTTATTGAAAATTTAGAATTTAAAGTTAAAATTGTTATTTTGATTAAGTGATTTTTGATACTCTAAATGTTCTATTAGTTGCAAAATTAAAATTAACTAAGATTCTTCAAGTGTGATTGATCTAAAGTTTGGAATTAGAGACTTCATTGGCCATCATCCATAAGCATTGGCAAGGAAAAACATAGAAACTCCGATTAAAAATAAGACAATAGAGATTGAAAAAATTGCAAATTATGGATGCCTTCATAATGCTTTGATCAGAGAAGCAATAGAAATAAAAACCTTACAAGAAGAAAATGAGAAAATAGTATGTAATGATATGACACACGCAATTATTTATAATAGATGGCGCCAGCTGATATCTCAAACAAAAAGAAAAGGAGGAAAATTTCGAAAATCTCTGCCGAAAAACTGAATGAGTTGTTTATTCTTGACTGAAGATGCCTTAGAAATAGGCGAAAGCGTTTTCAAGTGAAAAAAAAAAAATGGAGGAAATGAACTACGTTGAACTAGTAATGAAAATTAAAAAGGTAATGAATCTTATATGAACTTATGTATTTAAATACTGGGACTCTCTGGACCAATTTTTGTGGACAAATCTAGGTTTTTAACTTGAACTTCGAACTATCATTATCATCATTTTTAAACACTTTAAAAGACTCGATGCAATATGCTTACTTTTTAAAAAAGGATTTGTGAATTGGATTTATTGTATGTAATAAATTGTACAGAATACTTTGTGGACAAATCTATGTTTTTAACTTGAACTTCAAACTATCATTATCATCATTTTTAAACACTTTAAAAGACTCGATGCAATATGCTTACTTTTTAAAAAAGGATTTGTGAATTTGATTTATTGTATGTAATAAATTGTACAGAATACTATATTAATAACTGATATAATATAAATAAACATGTTGAAATATACATAGAGTATGTGCTTATATGTGTATGTATTTATATGCTATTTTTTGAAAAAGAATTTTGAATTTTTTAGTAGTTGGACGTAAAAAACTCCCCCATTTTGAACTTACGATAATACCTGATATAATTGGTAAATATGTGGATATAAAGTAATATAAAGTTAATATAATCAGTAGAATTGAATGACTGCAGCAAAAGAAATATGACTAAGAAAATATAGCATTACTATTTCCAAACAATATATTTTGCAACATTTCTATTGTGAATGTAGAAATAGAAGATTCTTGTTTAGAAATAGTGGTATAAAACTTTAGATGACATTTTTTCCGTCATAAATCTTAACTCTCAAACTAATCTTAACTATATGTTATGTATAAACTTAATAATATTACAATGCAACATTTTCAAGTTATATATATATATATATATATATCATAAATTTAATTAATTTAGAAAAAAAAATTGATTAGTGTATAAGATTAAAAAAATGTTACACAACAGTAGCATAAACAGGACTGCAGAAAAGCATGTAAAAGATACTTTTAACTAAGGAATTTAAAATGTTTTGATAAAATTCTTAATTATAAACTATAAATGACAGTACAAATTTTATTTTCCTAGGAAAATATACAAAAGAACGGTGGTCTTAAAAACTTTTGTGCACATTTGCATTGATTTTATAAATAAGGATTAAGAATTATATGTCTTGTGCCATACGCAGCCCACAGGATAAGTATGGCTGATGTAGACTATAGGAATGCTTCAAAGATAATCAATTAAATTTCATTTTAGAGTGAGCATGAAGATCAACAAGCAATCTTCAGTAAAGTTCATCTGAACAAAAACAAACAAGCTTTAATGGCTCAAATTTCACTGAGAATAAACATAAGAATCAAATTGATAATTTTGTGCAAGGTTCAGCTAAATAGAAATATATCAGCTATAACTGATTAAATTTTATTGCGATGTTTGACATTAAGATTATGAGTAACTTCTGATATAAGACTGGAACAAAAACAATGGATGAACAAATATTACATGATGAGTGGTTATTTATAATTTCTTCACATTGAAATAAAAATTACAGCAATACAATATCATTAAAATGAATAAAAATGAGCTGGTTAAAATTGCATTTTCAAATGACATATAAATTAGGAAAAAAAAACAATAACTGCACCTGTTCAGTGAATTGACCTTCAAGCAATCTGTCAGCTTCATCTAAAACTAAAAATTTTGTTCGCTTAAATGAAATGTCATTACCACTATTTAACAGATCAGCCAAACGACCAGGAGTTGCAACCATGATATGTGGCTGAGAACTTATTTCACAACTCTGAGAAACCATATTCATTCCTCCAATAACAACAGACACCTATAGATAGTGAAGAAAAAATACATTATTTTAATGAAAAATAATTTTAATTTTGGAAACTTTTTTTTTTTCTTTTTCTTTCACACACACATTTATAGAGCAATATCTAAAATCTAGAATAATTGAAAATTATATTATTTTCGAATTATCCAAATTTTGAATCATGATAAAAAGGGTTAGAAAATTAAGAGGAAATTATAAGGTGACAATAGTACCAGTGGCATAGTTATATTTATTGAAGGGGAGAGGGGAGGTGGTGTATGGGAAAAACAGAAATTCTGTGTTCCCCTCTCCCCCCTCTAAAAAAAAAAATAAAAATGAACAAATGGAATTTTTATGTATTAGAATATCTATGGTTTCTTTATATAATGATGTAATAAATATTCAATTGATATTTGTCCTATTCGGCTTAAAAGACTAATATTCAGTTTGGCTGAATACTAAAACAAAATCATTTATACTTACAATACACAATATCATTTGATATATTTTAAATAACATACCTATAGGTTTATATTTATGTATTACACATAAAAGAAATTTAAATATTTATTAAATTTATAATACAATTTCATTTTAAATATTGAATTTAAATTATATATATATATATTTTCTTAATGTACAATGCATGAAAAATAATCTTATTTAAAAATTTCAAGTGAATTTATTAATTAGAATTTTATTGAAGTTGGTTTTTTTTTCTTTTTGTTGTCAAGAAATTTGGAATAGTGAGAAAGATTATAAAATGAGAAATTGTTGGTCAAGAAAAAAATGTAAAGGATTGGGGTTTTTGCAAGATGAATATTTATTGTGATTTAATTAAAGATAAAACTTTGAGAAAGTGAAAAAGAGATAAAAGAATTTTTCAGGTAATGTATTTGTTTGATACAAACAAAATTAGAAATAAAATGTTATCAAAGAGAATGAAAATTATAAAAGATAATTTCAAAATAGTTGATTAAGAAAGCATTAGTTATCAGGTCAAACATAATAACGTATGGTTCTGCTTATACTCTACAATTTAAAAATCCTGCAAGAATTAATATAGAATGTTGTATTAGTACTCTTATTGTTAGATTCAAAACACCAATTATAATCTTTAGTAAACCTTATGAACAAAATATTTTTATGTAAAAATAAATAATGAAGCTGTTCAAACTAATCATTAAAGCCCAGTGAAGAAGCACCGTGACATGGCAACAAAGTCGCAGATAATCTTTGTCTGCACTAATGAAATCAATTTAAAAAAGTGCCCACAACTTTCAGACATTTTTCCCAAAAAAAAAAAAAAAAAAAAAAAAAAAAAAAAAACATGATTTTCATTATACGATTGTGTAATAAAAGGAAATTTCAACAAAGGATTGCGAAAGAAATGCAAATTCGGTCAATAGATCATGAAACAAATGCAAGTTTTGCCAAACGATTTTAAAAATATGATACATTTTGTCAAAAGATTGAAAAAAAAAACAGATTTTGGCAAAAGACTGCCAAAAAACACAAATTTAATCAAAAGGAGCAGAAAAATAAATAAAAAGATGTTATTGTCAGGAAGTGGATTTTTCTTTCTAAAAACTGATTTTGCTGGTACAAAATTCTTTTTTTTGTTGCTCCAAAAACTAATTTGCCTGCTCCGATTTTTTTTTTTTTTTTTTTTTTTCTTTTTTCGTTAATCAAAAATAGAATTTTTCTGCTCCAAAATTTGTGTTTGACTGACCCAAATTTTTCTGAGTGAATGCGACCACTGTATGTAGGGTATGTGAAATGGAGAAAAAAAAAAAAAAAAACTTGAGTACACAATTTCAAGGGTGTCACCCTGGTCAAAATATTAATTAAAAACTACCTTAAGTTAGAAATTTGGAAAAAAATTTAAAAAAATCAAAAAAGAACTAATCAGCTCTAAAGCTACCAAATAATTTTAAAAGTATCTTTATTGTCTAAGTATGGTTCTGCTTATTCTTTACGTTTTAGAAATCCTACAAGAAATTAGATGATGAAAAGTTATAAGTAAAGTAAAATAATGAGAATGCATCATGTTGACCATGTTTTTAGCAAAAAGGATTTTAAAAAAAATCCTCGTTTGATGCATTATTTATTCATTAAAATTACATGCAAAATTTGCAGACAGATTATGAAAATTTAAAAGTTTGTCTAAAACAGCTGCAAAACTTTCTGTCACTGGGCATTAAAGCCTCTTGATAATTGTAATATAATCATTCTAAGTTTAAACATTTTACTATTTAAAGAACAGATAGATTTTTTTTTTTTTTATGAATGACTAATCAGTAGCCAAGTAGATCAAATATTCAGCAGTAACTTGGCTATATTATTCAGTATTCGGCAAAACTACTATCAGGGTTCATACAGAGTTGGGAAGAAAAAATCCAAGGAGTACATAAAAAATCCAAGGAGTCCAAAAAAATTTAAAGACATCCACTTTTGTTGTTATTTATGTGGCATGCACTTGCACAGCCCCAATTCCGCAGGGATTCTGCGAGTTACCGCTCTGCAAGAAGGGGGGGGGGGTATTCGCGATCTTCAGATAAAATCAGCAATTTATCTGCAATATTTTAGCAAAATTGGCAATTGTTTGCGATCTTTAGTCGAAATCGGTGGTTTTTCTGCGATCTTTTGATAAAATCGGTGTTTTCCTGTTTCTCTTATTTATAAAATCGATGTTTCTTCGAGGATTTTTAGTCAAAATTTGCATTTTTATACGATCTTTTCTCGAAAACGCCGTTTTATTCCTGCAATCTTTTGACGAAATCGTCATTTTTTCCTGCGATTTTTTAACGAAATCGGCATTATATCCGCAATCTTCAGACGAAATTAGCATTTTATCTGCGATGTTTCGTGACACTTTGGTGGCTATTAGTATGTTCCCAACCAATCCAGGAATGCCGCTGGACTTGAAAAATCCTGGGTCTCTTTTTAACAAAAGTGGGTCCCCACTCTAATGAGTCATATTTTTAGATGCAAAAATTGAACTTGTTCATTTGCATTAGAAAAATGAAATTCAATAAATATTGTTTTAATAATAAATAAAAATATAAAACCAATATTAGTTGTTTTTAAAATTATGAGAAATTTTCTTTACTTGTTTAAAAATAAATTTGCAAGATACAAATTTAACTATAAAATATTGAACATTTGAAAGTAGAAGATAACAAGTATCACTATTGTTTGCATTTCTTTTAAAAAAGGGGCAAGACTGATTTATAGAAAAAGACATTTTTGCTGAAAAAAAAGAATACTTTTGTTGAGTAAAGTGATGAGACTTTTTGTTTAATGAATGGGTGTTTTCCTAAGTCACATTTACTCAGAAAGACTTGGAGCAGTCAAAAATGGATAGTGAATCACGAAAATCCGTTTTTAGAGCAGCAAAATAATAATAATAATAATAATTTTGAAGCAAGAAAATTAGCTTTTGGAACAGAAAAATTCACTTCAGGCATTAATTTTTTTTTTTTTTTTTTTCGTGCCCTTTTTACAAAATTTGAGCCTTTTCACGATCGTTTGACGAAATCTGCCATTTATTCGGGATTTTTTTTCACAAAATTTACGTTTTTCGAGAATTGTTTAACGAAATTTGCCAATGTTTCACAAATATTTTGACGAAATTTGTCGTTTTTTCGCGATTTTTAGACGAAATTTGTCGTTTTTCGCGATATTTTGAGGAAATTAGCCATTTTTCGAGATTTTGTGACGAAATTAGCCATTTCTTTTGCGAATCTTTTGAATAAATCTGTCGTTTTTTCGCGATTTTTTGACGAAATCTGTTGTTTTATCGCGAATTTTTGACAAAATTTGTTGTTTATTCGCACTTTTTTGGGAAAATTTGCCGCATTTTATGCGATTTGTGACAAAGGTAGCCATTTTTTCGCGAATCTTTTAAAGAAATTTGCCTTTTTTCGCAATTTGTGACTAAATTAGCCATTTTTCGCGTATCTTGACGAAATTTGCCGTTTTATAAAAAAAATTTTACAAAATTTGCTGCTTTTCCCAAATTTTTTGACAAAATATGCCGGTTTATCACGATTTTTTGACGAAATCCGTCGTTTTTCGCAAATTCTTTGACAAAATTTGCCGTTTTATCGCGATTTTTAGACGAAATTTGTTATTTTTTTTCGCGATTTTTTGAGGAAATCTCTGCATTTTTTCGAAATTTTTTGAGAAAGTTAGTCATTTTTTTCGTGAATCTTTGACGAAATTTGCAGAAAAATAGTCCTTATTTCGCAATTTTTTAACCAAAGTCACCATTTTTACGCGTTTTTTAACGAAATTGTGCGTCTCACGGGACGCGTAAGAGCTATTTTATTGCGTCCCATCGCCCATTTTTTGCGTATTTTACTTACTATAGCGAGTCCGCGGCATCCCTGCAATCATTGCTGTGCTTCTGATGAATGACGTGCATAAAGGGTTTACCGTGCGTTTTACAATCGCGATTTTTTTTCTTTTTTGGGAGCAATATCGCTTGCGTGCAAAACCGCAATACAATTTAAGGAGTTTCTAAAGAGTATTTTGTTTATCCAAGTAGTTCTAAGTACTACTTGGGAACGTTTTCATTTCTAAGTAGTTTCTAAGGAGTCCAAGGAGTCTGTGCGAACCCTGTACTATTCATTGCATCACTACTTTTATAATGGATTGCAGGGAAAAATTATCTTACTTTTATAGAAATTTATTTGAGTGCAGAAATCCACAATTCTGGCAAGATTAGATCAAGAAGAAATATCCAAATAGCTTTCAATGAAAGTAAGATTGATTTTTTCCACCCAATCTATATTATCCAGCCATTAAAAGAGAAACCATAGAGATTTTAACATGTAAAAGTTCCATATGTAATGATGCAGAATAATTTAAATTACCAAAACTGTGGCGGAAATTACTCAATGGTTATGAAAAAAGAAATAAACATTAAAGTAAAATTCGAAAAATTTGTGTTACATAAAAAAACTGAATAATAACATTTCACATAAAGACCATGCAATTTCAGATTATTATAATTATTTGTCTTGAAAATGACTCGGTAGGATCAAAACATGTCAACAGCCAAATATAACTATTTTACAGTTTTAAAACTTACACCTTTTTAGAAATTAGAAAATTGGTACTTTTCAGTTAGCCAGGCATTAGTGTTACACACACACACATATATTACAGTGTCTAAAGATATAAAAACAAGATTTTTAGACCAATATTACTGTTATTAAAATTATTACATTTTTATTCCTGTTATTAATATTATTCATAAAAAAAGACCATTCTATATTATAAATACAGTAGGATCATTCCATGGTGACTCACATTACATTTTGAACTATTTTCAATAATTTTAGTAATATAACACATAAAAAAACAATTATTCAAAATGTAAATTTGACATGGTTTGCAAATTAAACTTATTCAAAACCCAATTTAGATGAAAATTACCTAATTTTAATGTTATTTCTTAAATTTAGGTAGTTTTATTTACTATGGTAACTGCCATTACTGAAAAAGGAATGTTAGTTATCTTATAAAATGTTATTTTCATCCACATTGACCCTTAGATAGTTTTCATTGACAAATCATGTTAATTTCACATTTGAATATTTTTTAGTGTTATATTACTAAAATTACAGCAGTAAATTAATCTATATGTAACGTAAGTTACCATCGAATGACCCAGTATAAGTTTTACATATATTTCATATTTTTGAGAAAATTACTGTTTTTTAGGCAAGATACATAGATATACAAAAGAATTTTTGGAGGAGATATGAATATTTAAATTCATATAATATTTATCAATATTATATGAATCTTACAATATAAAGCATTTTAACATTAAAACATTAACATTTACTTCTATATGAATAGGTTTCCCAATCACTTTAAACTGGTCTGCAATTTGAACTGCAAGCTCTCTGGTAGGAGTTAGAATAAGAGCAAATATTCCATAGGGGTCTTCCGCCAAAACTTGCAAAATTGGGAGAGCAAATGCTAAAGTTTTACCAGATCCTGTCTGAGAAACTCCAATACAGTTCTCTCCTTTCAAAATTTTGGGTATACAATGATGCTGCACAGGCGTTGGATGAGCTATTCCTAGAAAATAAATTAGAAAAATTCAAATTCATTGTTTAAAATTTCCAAATGTTCAAAGTTGATAATTTAATTTCACAAAATATAATATATAGTTTAATAAATTTGTTTTATTTATATTTTATTTTTATATTAAATATTAATTACATTATTAGAGCATAAACTGTGAATAAATTTTGAGTTATTTTATTTGCATTAAGTGCACGAGCAAATCCATCTCAGCTCAGGCAGGGCATGTCAAATCACCATCACAGATTTTTTTCAAAAAAATTCAGTAGTTAGAACTAAGTGATTTATAAAATTTCCTAAAAGGATTTTTCCCTAAAAAATTTATTTCTCTGATTACAGCACTTTAAAGTTCATGATAAAATTGGCAGTTTTCAGAAAAACTGAAAAACGCTTCATTTTGAAATGAACACAATACCAAACATATTCAACATATTCAGTCAATTTATTTTTTATAAACAGTTATTAAACTGAATTTTACTTTGGCATAGTTTTAAAAAATATAGTGGCATTTTTACTTAATTAAAAAAATTAGATTTTAAGTACAAAATATATAATTATTAGTGAATTTAAGATTTTTTTTCAGAATGAAAAAAAATATTTTAAAGCTAAACATTGATGGCAATCCAAAGACCTTTAATGGCAGTTTTACAGCAAATTTTATTTTAACTCTAAGGTGCTTACAACTTTTGTAATTCAATTTTAAATTATGCAAAATTTTGTAAAATCACTACTTTTGAAATGCAATTTCTCAAAAACACCATTTTTTAAAAATCTGATAATATGCTCAATTCATACCTTATTAGTCTCTAATAAATACCTTACAAGCAAATCGTGTGTTTTTGCTTAGAATATTTTATATGATTTTTTGAAAATAACATGTTGTGTGTATTTTTCAACAGACCACAAAGGCAAGTTCTTCCTTATTTAACCGAACTTGTAATGTAATTAATATTTCAAACTAAAAAATACATCACTAGTAAAAAATTATTACTGTTAAAATATAGCTAATCATTTGCTTAAATTTAAAATTGCGTAAAATACAGCCAATAATAAAATTAGTATTGATCATATGTCATTTCATTCCATACTCATAAATGTGCTAAATTCATCTACAGTGTGTTAAATATTTTGTTATATAGTATGGATATAATATATTAAAATGCAAATACATACATTACAACTGAATTAGATTTTTTTTCAAGTTTAGTTTTTTTCCCAATTAGTTTTTTTTTTCTCAGAAAACCAGAAGATCAAGCTTTTTCTTATTTCTCTGTATTTATAATAATATTTTTTAATAAAAAAATAATAATATGCACATTATTATGGCAGATAAATATAAGCTAATCTTCAAAAATTCCTATTCATAAAATTAAATAAGCCAAACCCCTTAAAAAAATCTGCGCTTGTGATGCATTTTGACTTTGCTGAAAATTACTCACTAATACTGCCAAATGAAGTACAAAGCTACCACTGGCAGAATACTCAGATATCGTTAGTTACCTGCACAGCATACTTTAGAGAAGAAATAAAGAGTTTTATCATAGTTTCTGATGATTAACTCATGATACAGCTCATGCTGTTTGTGACATAGAAAAAGTAAAAAAAAGAATTATTTAAGTTGTACCAATTACAAACACTGGAATCACCTGTGTATATATCAGATGGAGCTGGAGCACATTTTAGAAACAAGTATCAGTTTTATGAATTGCACAAAAATAAAATTGTACTAAAGTAGAGGATATTTTCAGGTACTGGCCATGTTAAAAGTGCATGTGATGCTGAGACAAGCACTATGCAACAAAATTTAATCTCCAAAAGGATCCAATAAAAGCTATCCAAAATTCTGTCTCATTTGTTGCTGAACTATCTTCTCTGCTAAAAAATAACATTCTAGTCCATCCAGACAAAAATATTACTCAATCTTATAGAACTAATAATGAGAAAGAATATGCTAATGCAAAATCTATTGTTGGTATTAGATATAAACATTATAGGGTGATTGTAAATAATGAAAATTATATGGAACGAGCAAGTAAAAATGAATTGACAAAAGTTGAAACCTTCAGCCAAATGAAAAGACAATATTCAATACATAGTTTCCAAATCGGTGATGTCATTGGATGCATTTATGAAAATAATTGGTGGATAGGACAAATCAATGGTATATCAATCACAAGAACTAAATGACATTAAAGTATCATTCATGTACCCAACATGGTCCATAGATAAAGCATTCCAGTGGCCAAAAGAATCTGGAAAGAAAAAATATGAATGTGCAACCATTGGAAAATGTGCTTCTAGAAACAGAAAAATCAGTTACAATAGGACAATCTGAGCGACTTCATACCTTCAACGATAAGGAGTTGAAGTTAATTTAAGAAACCTTCACTACCTAATTCTTCTGTTATGTATGTATTTGCACATTAATATATTATATCCATACTATATAAAAAAAATTTTACACACTGTAGATGGATTTAACACATTCATGAGTATGGAATGAAATAACATATCATCAATACTAATTTTATTATTGGCTGTATTTTACGCAATTTTAAATTTAAGCAAATGATTAGCTATAATTTAACAGTAATAATTATGTACTAGTGATATATTTTTTAGTTTGAAATATTAATTACATTACAAGTTCGGTTAAATAAGGAAGAACTTGCCTTTGTGGTCTGTTGAAAAATACACACAACATGTTATTTTCAAAAAATCATATAAAATTTTCTAAGCAAAAACACACGATTTGCTTGTAAGGTATTTATTAGAGACTAATAAGGTATGAATTGAGCATATTATCAGATTTTTAAAAAATGGTGTTTTTGAGAAATTGCATTTCAAAAGTAGTGATTTTACAAAATTTTGCAAAATTTAAAATTGAATTACAGAAGTTGTAAGCACCTTAGAGTTAAAATAAAATTTGCTGTAAAACTCCCATTAAAGGTCTTTAGATTGCCATCAATGTTTAGCTTTAAAATATTTTTTTTCATTCTGAAAAAAAATCTTAAATTCACTAATAATTATATTTTTTATACTTAAAATCTAATTTTTTTAATTAAGTAAAAATGTCACTATATTCTTTAAAACTATGCCAAAGTAAAATTCAGTTTAATAACTGTTTATAAAAAATAAATTGACTGAATATGTTGAATATGTTTGGTATTGTGTACATTTCAAAATGAAGCGTTTTTCAGTTTTTCTGAAAACTGCCAATTTTATCATAAATTTTAAAGTGCTGTAATCAGAGAAAAAAAATTTTTAGGGAAAAATCCTTTTAGGAAATTTTATAAATCACTTAGTTCTAACTACTGAATTTTTTTGAAAAAAATCTGTGATGGTGACTTGACGCATATCAGTACTGTCTGCCTGAATTGAGATGGAATAGCTCGCACACAGATTTATCTTTTGTAATTGTGTGTCTGAAAATGACAAAGATAGGTTAAGAAAATAACATGGTTGAAAATTATAAAAAAAATAAAAAATAAGTAAACTGTGAAACAGTTTTCAAACAAATTGAATTAAAAAGAACATTTTTTTCTTCAATTCAATGGTGTAAAAATAGAAAATGTGCTGTACTTTTATTTTGAAATAAAAGAAATTGCAGTAAAAGTTAAATTTAAACATCTGCTGTTACCACCATCAAAATAATGTCAGCATTATGCACAAATATATTTGTTCTTTATGATGTAGAATGAGGAAGATAATCTTTTTCTAAAGTAATCAGTTGTAAGTTTATTGCTCGCTTAAAATTTCCTTTATTATTTCTAAACTATTTAGCTGATAATATAACTAACAATTTAAGAATAATGTAATTATAATATTGGCATTAAATTTAAATAATTATAAAAACAATTGTTAATAGAAAATTAAAAAAATAGATTGTAAAGAAAATAACATATTAATAGCAGAGTTTCCCCCAGGTTTAAAAAAGGACAGGGCGCTACTGTTCTGAAAAGGGCACTTTTTACATTTTCAGGGCATTTTTTCATTTTTAAGGGCACTTTTATAGAGTTAAATCTAGAATTTAGCGGTTCAAAAAGTCGTGAAAAAACAGACATTTCATCAAAATATTCAAAAAAAAAAAAAAAAGGGTAAATTTTGTTAAAAATCGCAAAAAATCTGCAAATTTTATTAAAAGATTGCATAAACAGCAGTTTTTGCTAAAAGATAGCAAAAAATCACATATTTTGCTAGAAAATCGCAAAAAAACCGACAAATCTTGTGAAAATATCATGAAAAAACAAAACTTTTCACAGAATTTTCCGTTTTATTTAAATTTTTGGACGATATTTGCTGTTTTTTCGCAAATTTCTTGACGAAATCTGCCGTTTTATCGCTATTTTTTGCTACTCATTTGACAAAATTTTCCGTTTTATTGTGATTTTCGGAAGAAATGTGCCGTTTTTCCACAATCTTGAGAAAATCTGCCGTTTTGTGAAATTTTGTGACGATATTAGCCATTTTTTTTGCGTATCTTGCCGGTATGAGGCTATTTTTTGCGTTCCGTTGCCGATTTTTTCGGATCATTGCTGGAGGGCTGCTTTTTTTCAAATGTGGGCAAGAAGGGTGCTATTTTTTAAATGAATGACAAGAGGGGCGCTAGTTTTTGGATGAGGGGCAAGAGGGGTGCTAGTTTTTAAACTAAAGGACAGGAGGGGCGGAGCGCCCCCCTGAAACCCTCTGGGGGAAACTCTGTTAATAGTATGTAAACGCATGCTTAATTTCTTTAAAGGTAAATAAAAATTACAAAAGGATTGATCAAAACATACTGCATCTGGATATCTGGCTGCAAATTACACCGGATATCCAGTGTACAGCTAAATTGGCATCAGTTGCATCTCTAGTAGACACCCTCAAATCTGCAACCCTCTAAAATCGCTGAATAATTTACAGATGTAAACAATGAAACATCAGATATAGGAAAAAAATTTGACTATTATAGTTTTGTATCAATTCCATATATATTTTAATTTTTATTTATTACTGAATTTATGTTTTTTCATGAAGGAAGAAAAAATTTATTTCTGAAAAAAAAAAATTGAAATATTGCTGATATCACTGGTGATCAGGGCTGGCAAGTTTCTGCCGGGGTGGTTAAAACCAGTGGTTATAACCGGTTAAAACTGGTAGAAACTAAGAAATAATGCAAATAAATGCAATTATTCATAATTCACAGATGTATTTAATGTGTAAAGAATTTATTTAAAAAATGAATGTTATTCAAAGTTGCAAAAAGCTTCAAAAGGATCATATACACGTCTTAATAATTTTCTGTCACTTGAAAAACAGAAATTTTTATAATGGTAATCTGATGCTGTATAAGTTTAACTATTGATATAACTATTTACAGTTAAATTTCTATTTGAATTTTAAAAAAAAGAAATTTACGAAAAATTCTATAATTTTTTATCATTATAACTTAAAAATTATCTACTACTACATACTAAGAGAAATGATTCTTGTGAAAACATATAAGTAAATAATTGTAGCAAAAAAATTAAAGAAAAAAAATGGATGAAATATTTTATACTGTTATTTTAAAATATTGAAAGAACAAATTCGTTTGTGGAAAAATTAATAATATATTAAGAGGATTCCATATTATAGGATTAATTTTGCTAAACTTTTTTAACCTAAACTGCTTTTTAATTTGTTCTGAATGAAAAAAAAGATTGAAATAAATATTCTTTCAAGATCAGCATTACTTACTGGTAATGTCATTACTGATGATGTAAAATTCGAAAAATTCTCATTTTCACCATTATTTGTTTCTAAGAGCAACCACCTATAGAAGGCAAGGCATTTTCTAGGACTTCCTTGGTGAAATATGTTTCTGAAAAAGGAGTATTTTCTTGCTATTTCTTTATGCTTAAACATTAATTTTGATTCCAAATACTTAGGATGAAGTAAATAAGCAAGCATAAAAGCTAACACTGCAGTAAATGAGATTTGAATCTTGCATTTGTAAGTTTCCATGATATTTCAATTATTAAATAAAGTTAAGCAAATTTTATGGGCAGTTGCAACAGAACAGTCATGTTTTTAACTTTTATCTAAAGCAACAACAATAGATTTTAGTATTTGTAACAAGTATTTAACTTCTTTATAAATCATGATATTTATTTACAATTTTAACAACTGCTGTGTCCTTAATGTCATTTCTTTGATTTTCAATATTCTGCAAATATGGTTGATTCTCTGTGAAAGATTCAAAACTATTAAATTTTAATACAAATTTATTTATATTTTAATTTAAACTATTCACAATATTTTATTTGCAATTTATCCTTAATAATATTTATATAAGCAATTTAATACTATTAAAAAAGTCTCAGATTATGTCATGAAATTAGTTTATGCCAGTTGTTCTCAGTTTCTGCCAGTTAAAACCAGTTGTAACCACTTTCTGCCACTGGCATGGCAGAAACTATTTTCTGCCAGCAAAATCCCAACCCTGCTGGTGATCACTATCGTTTTATCAAATATATTTACGCATTAATGCATGCAAAATTTAAGTATTTTATGATATTGATGTGAATTACTAACGTATCTTTATGAGGCATGTTTCATTGTATAATTTAGGAAAAATACATTTCATCTTTATAATGAATATTTAACCATACATTATTGATTATTAACTTGATCTTTGCTTTTAACACATTCGCTGCCGATCACGCGTTATATGGCGCCAACGTTAAGGGGCCACTCACGCACTGGGGTGGGAAAATCTTTCACTGATTCTTTGTTATAAAAAGTAAATCGGCTTCTGGGAAAAACCCACTTCTACAGTGCGGCATTAACAATCATCACATCTTCACATAAGTGGCAGTGAACGTGTTACTATTTTAAAAATTATTTACATTTTTAATATTTTAATTTATAACTTATTTTAATATTTTATTATACTGTAAGCATTCATTATAGTTTTAAATGCATTATTAATTACATTCAAATTACTGTTTAAAAAATTGTAAACAAAGCAATCACCAAAAGCAGAAATCCATGCAATATCTGGTCCCAAGCTGTGTGGATTTGAGTGAGTCTACTGTCAGCGGCATGCAAAGAGAAAACTGTGCTTTGAGCAAAGTCTTAATTTGCCCATCTCCCCCCTCTAAACTTTTTCTTGTGGCAGGCTTAAAATGACGACAGTAGTGCAAATTTAGCACCCCTTAAATTTCCATACCTGTGGCGAACGTCCCCCTTCCCCTACGCATGGCACTGTCTACTGTATTCTATATTTGACCAACTTGCCAATACAGTAGACTCCCTCAAATCTGCCACGCCACTCTCTAAAATCCACACATAATTTACAGATGTAAACAATGAAACATTCAGTTCAAATATTGGGACAAAATTTGACTTTTTTAGTTTTATATGAATTCCATATATTTTTTAATGTTTTTTTTTTTTTTTTTTTTTTTTTTTTACATATTTTTCATTTACTTTTTTTTTTAAATTACATATTATGAAGGAAAAAAAATTTATTTCTGAAAAAAAAAAAAAAAAAAAAAAAATTAAAACATTGCTGATAGCACTGGTAATCACAATCTTACCAAATATATTTATGCATTAATCAATTTTTTTTGGTTATTAAGTCTGGTCTGGTTAAACCTGAAATAAAATTTCCATATTTTACGATTTTGATATGAATTAGTAATGTTTCTTTATGAGGCATGTTTCATTAAATAATTTAGCAAAAATACATTTCATCTTTATAATAAATATTTAATCATACATTATTGATTACTAACTTGATCTTTGCTTTTACTATTTTAATCATTTTTAAAATTATTTACATTTTTATTATTCTAGTTTATTACTTATTTTATTATACTGTAAGAATTCATTATAGTTTTGATTGCATTATTAATTACATTCAAATTACTGTTTAAAAAAATGTACACAAAGCAATGACCAAAAGCAGAAATCCTTGCAATATCTGGCCCCAAGCTGTGTGGATTTGAGAGAATCTGCTGTCAGGGGCATGCAAAGAGAAAATTGTGCCTGGGGCAAAGTCTTAATTTCGTCTTCCCCCTGAACTTTTTCTTGTAACAGGCAAAAAATGACGTTGGTAGTAAATTTGACACCCCCTAAATTTCTGTGCCTGGTGTGAACCCCCCCCCCCCCCCTTCACACAGCACTGCCTTTTGTGTTCTGTATTAGGTCTACTTACCATTACAGTAGACTCCCTCAAATCTGCCGTCTGCCACTCTAAAATCTGCACATAATTTACAGCTGTAAACAATGAAACATTCAATACAGATACAGGGACAAAATTTGACTTTTTTAGTTTTATATCAATTCCATACATTTTGTAATCTGTAATTTTCGTTAATTACATGTTTTATTCATAAAGGAAGAATAAATTTATTTCTAAAAAAATAATAAGATATTGCTGATAGTACTGGTAATCACAATCTTACCAAATATATTTATGCATTAATCAAGTTTTTTTGGTTATTAAGTCTGGCTAAACCTGAAATAAAACTTACTTATTTTATGATTTTGGATGTGAATTAATAATGTACATTTATGAGGCAAGTTTCATTGAATAATTTAGGAAAAATACATCTCATATTTGAAAGGAATATTCAATTATACATTATTGATTATTAATACCTTTGTTTTTGATGTTTAAAAACTAACTAGTTTTTTATTATTATAGTTCATTATCTACTTATTTTAATATTTTATTATATTATAATATAAGCATTCATTATAATTTTGATTGCATTATTAATTACATTCAAATTACTATTTAAAAATGTAAACAAAGCAATGACCAGAAATCTACTAAATTCTAAAATCCGCACAACCTCTGGTCCCAAGCTGTGGAGATTTGAGGGAGTCTACTGTATTATTAAATATTCGGTTAGGTAAGTCAAATATAAAACTTTTTAGTCTGTCAAACATTTTAAATACTTGGCCTAACCGAATATTTTAAAATATATTAACATTCAGAATAATTATAAATGGAGTGTTTTTACATTATTTATTTGCTGTTTGAAAATGTTACTGAAGAAAATTTACCACGAATGATTACATTTATTGGAATTAATGATGTAAAAATGGAATTTCCTGAATACTGTCTAGTCAATAACCTGTTTCTTGCTTTTTCACAAACATGTCTAAAGAAAATAGAAAAAGAAAAAAATCTTTTAAGTATGCTAACAGATATTAAGACAGACAATTTTTGTTTTGGAAATCAGTATCACAATCTATTTATTTTGTCAAAAATATAGTGCATCTCACTGAAAGTCAAATATGGATTTTAGTTTATTATTTTAAGAAAATGAAGAAATTGTAATTAATTATATTTTCAAAACATTTACTTCGATTTTTATTAAATATGATGACATGACAAGAGGTGCTAGAAATTTCTGATTTTCATGCCTAAACAAGCAGGGTTTGATCCTCCCCCCCCCCCCCCCCTGCGAATGGCGTTCATCTCTGTTATCTGACTCTGGTGCACCCACTTGGGCAAACCCTGTAAAAGACACTTAACCCTTTTTTTCTTTAATGTTGAATTCCCTCCCAAAATTTGGAAAATTTTTATTTCAAAATAAGAAAAAGCACTTTTTTAGCTTTTTTTCACTGTAATTATAACTAAGCAAAACTTAATTAAAATTTTATGATGCAAATTTTACTTAAAAGTAGGTGTGACATAATATATTCCACCATCTTACAAGTGGTTAATTAAACATTGCTTTATTCAGAATGCAGAAGACAGATGGAAATGGCAACAGTTGACTCTGCAGAGCATTTAAAAACTTCCTTGATGAATCAAAAGAAACAGGGATATTAATTTTGCTGTAATGCCATCATTTGAATAGATTGTATGTGTATTCGAAAAAATGCTTTTCCTCCTTCAACAGCTCAAAATTTTCTGATACAATTTCAAACTCATTTTTAAAAGTAGAAGCATGAAATTTGCTGAGGTGATTTTTGAAGCGATGTATAAGGTGCTGTGTGATTTCTTTTTTCACTAGATCAATTAGAATTTGATTTATAAACAACTGCTTTCTCAGCATGACCCTATTTTTCATTCTCAGAATTCCCCTTCAGAAAAATTGGTTCAAAAAGCCAACTTTGATTGCTTTTTTTGCAATATTTTCTGCATTTATAAAAAAAATCAATAATCACGGCATCTTGAGTACTTTCTAAATAAGACAATTTGGCAATTTGATGCATTTGTGAGGAAAAATAAATTAAAAAACAAATCGGAAATAAGCAATTTGAATCGAAATATACCCTTAAAGTGCAAAATTCACATTGGCCAGTAAATGAAAAAAAGTGACTACTAAATGGCAACTGTATGACACCTTTCCTGCAAGAAGGAAATAAATTTAGGTATCTCACATTTCACAAGTGATAACCATGTTTTCTAGTTGCAATATGTTAATATTAACACATTTTTTTGGCTATTTAACTTTAAAATAACATTAATAAAAATCTTAATAAAAGTTTATTGCTTAAAACTTAAAATAGAAAAAAAAAGTGGCCATTAATTTTTAAAAAGTGGACAGTTACAAAACTACTATTGACTACTGGCATTAATGAAATTTTCCAATTTTGCCCTTTAGATTGTATCATTTATTTATTTTTTTACTGAAGTTGCTTCCTAACAAATAAACAATATATGACTGATTTTTTTTTCTTTTTACATTTGTTTTAGAATATAAGAAAAGCTATTTATTTGTTAAATTTTGTCAGCACATATTTGCAATTTCATGAATTAATCTTAAATGGATTAAAAACGATAAAAGTGTATATGCACAAAATTGATCAGAAAAAGAGATTAAAAATAGATATTAAAACAAAAAGTAATCTTTCTACAATCATTAAAATAGATAAACAGTAATAGGAAAATAATTTTAAGAAAAGTGCATTCACTGTTATCTTTTTAAAGAAAGAAAAAATTAAAATCATCAAAATAGTAAACAAACCCATAGCAGTGCACTGTTCAACAAGCCAATCTGATAAATTTAAATCGGTAAACTCAGAAGAATTCAATCGATTCATTTTAATTTTTATAAACTACAATTTAAAAATCAGAAAATAAAAATCTGTCCACATGGAGAAATCCTGGAATCCCATTTGTTTGTTTTTATTTTTGGAGCATTTCGTTTATCGATGACTCAGTCAGTCATATATGTTTTTTAATATTTTACCGAAACATACTTGTGGACTAAGCGAGGGACTAAGACCATGGAAGAAGGAATATAAACGGGAAGGAAAACGAAGCCTCTTTCCCATTAGGAGCAGGGTGATCGTCGATGCCACCAGATTTCTGTGAGGTTCACCCATATCCCAGCATTCCCTGAGGAATGGCAACTGTTTGGCGCATTTATCGCTTATTTGGCCTTTCTTATACTCGACGTCTTATGTGTTGATTTCTACGGCGAGAGGTAAAACACATGCCAAGTTATCGCCAATCGAAAAAATCGCCAAGGTTGCCGGCAGTTCAGGGTCACACTTGTCCCAGAATTCTCGGCTTTTCTCGGCTCGCCTCCGTTGACCGGTTTTCGTTCCCGTTTATATTCTTTATTCCATGACTAAGACCTCAATGAAACGACCTGAGGTAGAGAGTACTTTGCGAAGCAAAAATGCAAGCTTTTGATTAGTGAAGAAAATGAGGAGATTCTAGATCTAGGGGAAAAAAAATAAAATCAAAAGTGTGGTCTCTCTGTTTAATTTTTATTTTTCTTATTCTTGCATTATTTGAAAATGAAAAGTATTTGAAAAATGAATCAAATTTCTGATACTATTTATTCTCTGAATCCATAAATACCTGCTATTTTTTTTTAAGTCTTGTAAATGTGATGTAAAATTTCCCTTAACAGCAGAAAATCTGAAAAAGGAAAATTATTGGCATGTTTATGAATGGGAAAACACCACATTTGCCTTAAGTTTGGGCGCCAGATTCTTTTGCACTTGTGACGTCATGTGTAAGCCGTCTTATCTGGGAAATGCTTCGTTAAGGTTGGCAACATTGATAGTTAATGGAAAATCTACAAAGTAAAAACTTGATGAGAGCCTCGCCCGTGTCTTCTGTACCGATGCGTTAAGTAGTAGTCCAGTCATTGACATTGAGGAGGTTAAGAAATTATAGGAAAATGAATAAAGTATTTGATAATCAGAATTCCAGTATTCACAGTAAACTACAATATGATGAATAATTCACTTTTAACAAATGATCATCAGTTTTGATGGATAAATGTAGTACAGGTAGGAATTAAATGTATCACCGTGATAGATTTTGTTTATTCCCCCCCCCCCCCTCTCTTCTTTGATACAAATACATAATCAATAAGCCTATAATATATTCATTATGTAGTTTTCTCATATTATCATTGATGACTTTCTTTTTAAATCCAATGACGATGTCGAACTATTTTTTGTCAGCATTGATATGTTGATATTGAATAAACAATCGGCTGTGATGATAAATTGAATGATTTAGTTCCGCACCTCCTCTTTTTAATTTCTGTAACAATCTTCTTCAGATTACTTTTAGATTCTCCCAGAAGTCAAAAGATGTCGATTTATTTTAATTAATTGTTCATGTAAACATTGGCGTCAGATTGTGAGGCGCGTATGTTGACAGTTCTGCCAAACGCAAAAAATAAATAAGCATTTAAAGGAAAAGCAATATTTCTAAATTTAAAAATTGTACTATAAAGTTTTCCTTCGTGATTATAATTTGATTGTATATATTTCGATTTACTTTTATATGAGATAACATTTTTTTTTCTTGCCGATAAGAAAGGACTGTTAAATTTTCTAGTTAAAATTGGCCCTTTAAAATACAAAATAATCCGTGGTACTTCTTATGTTTGTGTTATGTTTATATTAGATTTATTAACATTTATTTGAAAAGGAAAATGATTAAGGAATGGCGAAAGATGTATTTGTGGGATTTTCTTCACAAATTATTTAACTTCACAAAATTTATAAAGCTGAAATTATACACATATAAGATTGCAAAAATAACATTATGTATTTTTTGAGCAACAAATTTGTGAGTGTTGCCATCTTTCTCTGAAAACTAAGTCTAGAAATACCATAGCAAATAAAACACACCAACATACAACATTAATACATTTTATAAAGCTTTTAAATATTTAAATATGTATGTATTAAAAATGTAAAATAAGTATTGCTAAAAATCTAAATTATTAAATTTAAGACTATCAATATGATTGTACCAAACTGACTTAAACTCCATATTTAATCCAAGTATAGTTCTATGTCAGTAGTAGAATTGATTAAAAAAAAGTTACTGGTCCCAAGGACCAGTAAGCATAAGAGTTTACTGGTCCGCAATCGTCATCACTGGTCCATTATGTAAAATTTTATTAAGTACCTTTAACCCATTGAGTGACCCCCCCCCCCTTCCTCCAATTAGAATGTAATCCAAATTTTCTTTGCAGTTGCCCAAAATTTCCGCATAATAAAATGTAAAATTATAATTTCCTATACAAAAATATATAATTCATAAACAAAAACTATAAAATTATTAATTATGTAAATTTTTTATCTGATCATATATTTCAACTGACTGTAAGGATTAATGCAATTTTATATTTATGTATATATATATATATATATTTTTTTTTTTTTTTTTTTTTTTTTTTTCAAATAAAATTTTGATTTAGTTCGGTTTTCTCAGGAATGGAAAAATGTATGTTTACGTGTCAGAGAGGAGGAAAAAAGGTACTGGTCTTGCGGATTACTAAA
Source organism: Maratus speculifer (assembly GCA_964019185.1). Lineage (NCBI taxonomy): Eukaryota > Metazoa > Arthropoda > Arachnida > Araneae > Salticidae > Maratus > Maratus speculifer. The sequence continues at coordinate 304,439,368 of OZ025295.1, read as the reverse complement.
GTTTTTTAAGTTAGTGGTCCACAGGGGTGTAGTCGTTAAAACAACAGAGAATATACGCTCTAAGCAGAGAGTATACGCTAAAGATAGAGGGTATACCCTAGAGTGTGCATACTATAGCTTTCTTGAGAAACGAAGGGTATACAGTATTCCTTTAACCCTTTTGCGGCGCAGGGCAAATTCATTGCTTAAGTGTTGAAGATAATGACTGAAACCAGAATTCTAAAACAACTTTATTTGTAAACAAGAAAATGTTATATTTCACGCATTCAGTAAACAGTAATTTTTTTAAACAAAATTCCAGTGCCAATGTGGTGTTTGGGAATTAAAATTAAGTGGTATATCTATGAAACCACTGCGCTGCAAGGGGTTAAAAAAATCCAGAAGGTCTACAGAGTATACCCCTGTATATCCTCTACTACATCCCTGGTGGTCCGATTGAATTTTTTGGTGGTCTCGGACCATTGGACCAAAACTTTTCGAATGCTGTTTATAGTCTATGGTTATTTAAACCCTGGTAACTTATTTTCCTAATTCTGGTACTGTACAATAACTGTATATTTTCCAGGATAGCTTTTAAAGGCTATGATTGTATGCATTTTATTTGAACATCTGATAGCCCTTTTTCCTTATTTTAAAAGTTTGTAATAAATTAGGAACCAATATGTATAATAAATCAGAGAAGTCCTGAAGAATAAGAATGAATCCCTAAGAATGAGAGTTCATATATAACTTCTTTATGTTTGTATATTAATGTAATACTAACTATAATTGAAAAGGATACTTTTCACTAAAGGGCAAAATTAGCACTAGCCACCGGGCCAATAAACGAGAGAAAGTGGCTAGTAAAAAAATGACTATCAGCGGCCACCTCCCGGCCATTTTTTCATATGGAGAGAATAAAATTTTCTTGCATTTCATCAAGGATTCTACTTTTTTGTGTTCCAATACATTTATATTAACATATTTATTTGGGCTATTCAATTTTAGATTAATACTTATAAAATTTTTATCATTTAATAATTTTAAATAAATAAGTGGCCACTGGTTTAAAGAAAGTGGCCACTTAAAAAACTGGTCCTACCGGCCAGTGGCCACTAATGAAATTTCCCAATTTTGCCCTATACTTTTCACTTAATTGGTCACCAATGTTATATATATGTACCTATGTGTATATATTATACAATACAGAGTTTCCCCCAGGTTTAAAAAAGGGCAGGGCGCTACTGTTCTGAAAAGGGCACTTTTTACATTTTTAAAGGGCACTTTTTACATATTTCAGGGCACTTTTTCATTTTTAAGGGCACTTAGCTAGCGGTTCAAAAAGTCGTGAAAAAACAGATTTCATCAAAAAATTGAAAAAAAAGAAAAAAAAAGTAAATTTTGTTAAACGATTGCGAAAAAACAGCAAATATTGTTAAAAGATCACAAAACAACGGGCAATTTTGTTAAAAGATCGCAAATAACGGCAAATTTTGCTAAAAAATCGCGAAAAAACAACAAATATCGCGAAAAAACGGAAAATTTCACAGAATTTTCCGTTTTATTGCGATTTTTGGACGAAATTTTACACTTTTTTCGCAAGTCTTTAGACAAAATATTCCGTTTTATCGCTATTTTTTGACGAAAGTTGCCGTTTTTTGCGACTCATTTAACAAAATTTTCAGTTTTATCGCGATTTTTGGAAGAAATTTGTCGTTTTTCTACGATCTTTTGAGGAAATCTGCCGTTTTGTGAAATTTTGTGACGAAATTATCCATTTTTTGTGAATCTTGCCAGAAATTAGTCCTTATTTCGCTATTTTTAACGAAACTTGCCTTTTTTTAGCAATTTTTTGACGAAATTACCCGTCACAAGGGACACGCATGAGGCTATTTTTTGCGTTCCATCGCCGATTTTTTGCGTAATTTGTGCGCTATAGTGTGTTCAGATCATCGCTGGAGCGCTGCGTTTTTTTAAATGAGGGGCAAGAAGGGCGCTATTTTTTTTTTGAATGAATGACAAGAGGGGCGCTAATTTTTGAATGAGGGGCAAGAAGGGCGCTATTTTTTAAATTAAAGGGCAGGAGGGGCGGAGCACCCTCCCGAAACCCTCTGGGGAAACTCTGACAATATCAATATCATCTATATTACACAGCTATGCTAATATTAATAGTGTATCACCATTAAAGATCTGCACAGGCCTGTTTCCATTAACGGCATTCGGGTCGGGCCTTACTTTTTTCTGAAGACTTGGGTCGGACTGATCACTAATCTTTTCATGCCAAGCTCAGGTCTTATTTTTTTCCTGAAGTGTCGTGCCTGGCTGGCCTAACTTATGTTTTTCGTACAAAGTCAAGGATAGAAATTCACCGGGTCGAAATTTTACTTTTTTTTCGGGAGAGGTCGAGCTCGAGCTCGGGCCTTGTTTTTAGCTATTACATCAGGCCGGGTTGGGTCACTTAACTAGGCTGGGCCAAAATTTTTTTTTTATATGGATCAGGCTGGGCTCAACTGGAAATTTTGGCCCATGCAGACCTCTAATTACCATATCTGGTACAATATTGTTTTTGATGTTTTGTGATCTTTTACGAAAATGTTGTTTTTAGTTTGTTTGTGATGATGTCTATATTGTGTATAAAATAAGCTCTATAGTGGTTAAGAAACCCCTGATCATGGCTTGTTAGAATAAATCTGAAACATTGAATATATTTTTAATATGTGTTTAACAATGTACACTGCTGAGTATTTTACATGCTTTTAAATCATTAAGGGATTATTCTCCATTTAAATTTTACAGGGTTCGCACGGACCTTAAAAGTCCTTATAAACTCCTTATATTTCGATAGTCCTTAATAAGGATCCTTAAAGTCCTTATTTTTTATTGAAAGTCCTTATTTTTTAACATGGGCTCACACGATCCGTTAAATGTTTAAAAAAAATCGCCAAACATTCCAGTGGTGATTCCCGTCCGAAATTTCCAAAAATTTAAGGAATCCTCTTCCGAAAATTTGAAATTGGGTTATGAGTTCCACATAGTTGCCAACTTGTACGGTTTACCGCGCGGAGAAATGCAAATTTCGTAAAAGGATCGCCGAAAAAGCACACATTTCGTCAATATTTCGTGGGAAAACGACGATTTCAACGAACTGTTTCAAATAGTACGCTGAAAAATGCAAATTTCATGTCCGGATCACCGGAAAAACGGCAGTTTCACCAAATATCGCAGACAAAATGCGGATTTCGCCTGAAGACCGCGGGAAAACGTCGCTTTCGGCTAAAGATTGCGGATATAACGCCGATTTTGTTAAAAGATTCCGGAAAAAAAGTCGTTTTCGATAAAACATAGATTTAAAATATTTTGTCAAAAGATTATTTTTAAAAAAAACCGCCGATTTCATCAAAAGATCACGGAAAAAACGCCGATTTCGTCAGCCGATCGCGGGGATAAAACGCCTAAAGATAATACTCGTCCGAAATTTTAAGGCATCTTCTTCCAAAAATTTGAAATTGGGTTATCAGTTCTGCATAGTTGCCAACTTGTACGGTTTTGCGCGCAGAAAAAACAATCGCGGTGCAATGCAAATTTCGTGAAAGGACGCCAAAAAACACACACTTCGGCAATATTTCGTGGTAAAACGACGGTTTCGTCAATTCTTTTGTCAACGCAGTGGTGATCATCCCCCAAAACTCAATGACGCAAATCCCCTCCCCTTCCCCCCCCCCCCCCCCAAAAAAGAAAAAATATCTTCACACTTCAACATTGACTCCCCCCCCCCCAAACAGAATATCGATTGTAAACTATATACTACTTACAATCTTACTAAAGATTCAAGAGATAGCAAGTTGAGCATAGCGGAATGAGTTCTTATTGCCCTTATCTGGAATTTAAAGAAAGAAAACACAGGAACATTTCTGTAAATACAATATTGAAAAAATTTAAAAGTGATAGTGAAAGAGTCAAGATTTACAAAAGATAGCGATAGCGAGTTGGGTATAGCAGAATCAGTTCTTATTGCCCTTATCTAGAATTTAAAGAAAGAAAACACAGGAACATTTCTGGAAAATAAATGTTGAAAAAATTTACTAAAAAAAAACAAGATTTTTTTACAGTAAAATAAAGGAAATATTAAGAATTTAAAAATCCCCCCCCCCCCACCCAAAAAAATGTACTTTTTCTCAAATTCCCCCCCCCCAAAACTAAATTGCATGACGCATCTTGCGTCACCAAACCCCTCTCTGGGCACCTCTGTGTCAACGAACTTTATCAAAAGATCGCTGAAAAACGCGAATTTCCTGTGCAGATCGCGGAAAAAACGGCAGTTTCACCAAATATCACTGATTTCGTCTGAAGACCGCGGGAAAATGCCAATTTCGTCTAAAGATCGCGCGATCTTTTAACGCCGATTTTGTTAAAAGATCGTGGAAAAAACGCCATTTTCGATAAGATTGCTTAAAAATATTATTCTAAAGAACATTAAAAAAACGGCGATTTCATCAAAAGATCACAGAAAAAACGCCGATTTCGTCAAGATCGCGGGGGTAAAAGGGCGTTTTCGAAAATAAATCGTGTAAAAATGCGAATTTTGTGTAAAGATTGCCGAAAAAACGCCGATTTCATTAAAAAGAAACACGGGAAAATGCAGATATTGTCAAAAGATCTCGGAAAAACTGCTGATTTTGACAAAAGATTGCAATAAATCGTCAATTTTGCTAAAATATCGCAGATAAATCGTTGATTTCGTCTGAAGATCGCGGGAAAATGCGATTTCGTCTGAAGATCGTGGATCCCCCCCCCCCCCCCCAATCCCCGCCGATTTCCGAAATTGCGATGTGGATTTCCGAAAAAAATTTTCCCCCAGAATCACCCCTAAAAACGCCGTTTTTGAGAAAAGATCGTGCAAAAAATGCAAATTTTGCTTAAAAATCGTCGAAAAAACGCCGATTTCATAAAAAAAAAAAGAGAGAACGTTGATTTCGTCAAAAGATCGCTTAAAAACCGCCGATTTCGACAAAAGATCGCAATAAATCGCCGATTTTGCTAAATATCGTAGATAAATCTCCGATTTCTTCTGAAGATCGTGGATAAACCTCGCCCCCTTCCCAGGGGTGGTGCAACTCACGGAATTCCCCTTCCCCCTCCACCGCCGATTTCCGAAAATGCGATGTTAATTTCTGAAAAAAAAAATTCACCCAGAATCCCCCCCCCTGAGACATTCATAATCTGCCAAATATGGCAGCTGAAAAAAAAAATCAAGTTTCTCTGTTATAATTTTCTTATTTCTGATTGGACATTAAAGTGCCTCTTTTGTTTTTCGATTGGGACGTAGAAACCTCGTATCCACAAACACCAATCATAATCAGTATTCACCATCTAAAATTTCCTTTTCTTTGATATAGAGAAATGAATAACAAAGAAGATATTTCGCCAAATTATTGCACCAATCTGTTCTATAATCCGCTGATCTGTGTTTGATCGTAGTCTTATTATTTCACTGGATATGTGTAGCATGGTTAACAGCAACAGTCTTCCTCTGCAGGAAATAAAAGGAAATTAATTGAAGATGACTTAGGTTTTATAAAGAAAAAAATATGGCTTCTTGAAAAAGAAGTATCAGGGTTAGAAAATAAGGCCAATGAATTAGCTGATAAAGCTGATCAACTAAAGATATTCAATTATTTATAAAATCGAACAAATGTAGAAAATCTGCAACAAAAAAAAAAAGGAAGAAATTTCCTCCCTGACCAAAGAAAGAGATGCTAAAAAACAGTTACTAGCCAACTAATGTTATATATTTGCGATTAAAATTTAATGTAAGTAATTATGTGTACTGTGCAGTTCTTTTTTAACTTTAGAAAGTCCTTATTTTTCTTTTAGCAAAATCCTTACAGAGTCCTTATTTTCCATTTAGCAAACTCTGTATGAACCCTGTTTTAAATAATTGTTTCAGTTTGAAAGAACAATAGCATGATGAAATAGTGGTCTTGTTAAATTAAAAGTTTAAATTTCTGGCCCAGCATCAAAATATTTAAGATTTCCAAAATTTGTATAAAAACTAATGGTACTACTTGATTATTTTGTCGACTAAAAAACTATTGCCAAACTATAAGATTAATGGAAAATTGTAAATGTCATATTCACTTGAAATTAAATATCTTTACATTAATTTATGTCATCAAATAATTTTTTATTCTATGTTTTGTTTGTTCTTTTATTAATATGTTAGTAATTTATTTTTTTCTTTGATTATTTAAAATAAAAGTTATGTCAATTTGTATTGGCGAGTAGTTTAGTGGTTTATATAACTTTACCAAATTGTTCGACAGGATAATCAAGTAGTACCAAATTAATATATATGACTTACTTTGTGCTGTACTTTAAAAAAATTCAGAATAAAATGTTTTGTATTTCAAAAAAAAGTAATAATAATCTTAATTTTTTATTAAATATGCATCAAATTTTTCTTACACAGCATCAAAGCCTCTTATTTAAAAAGAAACAAAAAATCAAAGTCAAAAGTTTGAGTAGTAAATTCAACTGCTTTTCTAACATCTAAATTGTTGTTTCACCAAAGTTATAAGTAGGAATTGTGAAAATAGAGTTTTGTTCATGTCTTATTTAGAGTTTAAAAAGTGATTAATGTATCTAACATTTTCATCACTATATTGTTGTTAATTTATTATAATATTCTACTAATCAATAAATTTAATCTGTAAATTCTACAATAATCATTTTTAGATGCAGAATTTGACTCATACTGGGATTATGAAGCCAAAAATAAAAATCGAAATAGAATAAGAGTTGGCCGGCAATATCAAGCTACAGTGCCTCCACTCCTTAAACCAGGTATTGTACATCTTTAGACTTGTTTATAAATTTGAATTTAATAATTCTAACATTAAAATTACATATTATTTTTAAATTAAAAAATATTAAAATTAACCTAAGACTTTTACCTTAACTTTGAGGATTTATTGTTATCATATATTTATTATTTATACATACAGTTATTATATATTTATCTTTATTGTGAATGTCTCACATCAATGTTTTTATTGATTAATCAGTGTTGAATTCAGGGGGGGGGGATCCCCCCCCCCCAGAAATTTTGAGATTTTGCCTTTTCAATGGTTAAAAAAAAATGCAATTTCCCTCCTGGAGAAAAGTGTCTGAATTCAACACTGTGATTAATAATTACCAGGAAGCACTTTAAAGTTAAATAATATACAGTCAAAGATTGATAATCCATGCACCCATAATCTGCAATTTTCTATAATTCACTCTACAAATGTAAACAATGAAAATAAACAGTTTAAAAAATTTAAAAATTTGTAATCCAGAAATGATTTTTTAAAACAATTAATAAAATAATTGGAAAAAAAATCAAAATAAAACATCTACTTTTTTAATAGAACTCTTTTATTATATTAACAATAAAAAACAACTTGTATTATGGATTATGTATGTGATTATTTTTATTTAAATGCAATCAATTTTTATAATAAAATAACTTTAAAAAGATATTTTTTGAGATGGCATATTAAATTAATTATTAGATTTCTTATTTTTATTTTCATATTATACTAATTATAGAATTAAAATGCTATTTAGGAATAATAAATGGCACATAATCCATAGTACTCTATAATCCACAATATTCCATAATCCACACATCCTTTGGCCCCAGCTTGTGGGGATTATGGAACTTTGACTGTATGTGTGTGTGTATTTTATATTTGTTTGTGTGTTTAAAAGAAAAGGTTTTTGTGTATTATTATTAGCATTTAATGGTTTAGGTTATGTATATATTTTTAAATTATAGTAGAAGATCAACAGTTTTTCAGCCATAAAACAGTAGCAATATTGCAGCAATGTGGTTTCTAATGCATGAGCAGGAATATCATCAAAATTTGCTCAAGGGGGAGGCACATTGAGCTCCACAATAACATGGAGGCTTAATCCTTGTTCTGGTATATTGAATCCAGTGGTCTGCCCATGAATACAATGCCAAAAAATTTCAAAAGAAAATTTTTGGCAAAACTTAGATTTATTCCCATAGTGTAAATATTTTCAAATTGGATTTTCTTTAAAAATTATGACAAAGTTACTACAATTTTCACTGATACATATTTTTAATAAAAAATATTATTGATTTTACTTAAATTTATTCCAAATATTTAATATTAGTTTAAAATGAAATTTTAGTTAAACTTAACAAAAAATAATGAAACATTTGTTAAGTATTGCCCATAAAAATATCTAAAAGGTGTAGGAATAACCAAAAATAATAAAAAGTTTGAAAAAAAAATGCATATAATAGTAAGAAAAATGGAAGACTCATTACTTAAGTGTATTGAAAGTGTGATGCAGTCCCGGCAGAAAGTAGATTGTTAAGTTGGCTCTCCTTGGAGCTCAGTGGGGAGGCATGGCATCTTGTGATAGGAAGGAGTGGAAAAGGGACAAATGTATTATGTATCATGTGATGTATATTCGAGAGGTGTCTGAAATGATTGTCAAAACTGTATGGGGTAATAATATATGTCAAGACAAACAATTTTTGTTGAAGATTCAGTATCACGTCATGTATAGTTGACATCTTTCACCTTTTTTTTTTTTTTTAAATCAAATAAACATATTCTGAGTCAGAAATTTTATCTAATTAATAAAATCAAATAAGTGCCATCTTGTCTTTTATTAAATAAATGTTCCAGTCCAAAGCATGTTTGACTTAAAAATTGAAAGGTTGGTAATTATGAAATGTCATACTCCGATTTCAGATATTTTAACCACTCCAAACACACTTATGCAGACAGTTTTTAAATCGAATAATTATTTAAAGGGATATTTAATGTTAAAATGGGTCAGAATCATTCCATTAAAAAAGTTTTATTGGAGTAAAAACTATTCATAGGAATCTACCGTATTTTCAGGTGTATAGCCCGCACCCTGTGTATAACCCGCACCCCTAAATCGAGCAGTGCAGTAAAAAAAGTTCATGTATAACCCGCGGAGATGCATCGGTGTATAGTCTGCGGGCTATACACCATTTACGAACGTATGTTTTGACCAGGGTTCGAAATTAGAAGCCATTAGTCATAATTTTTAACACAAATTTACCAAATTTTTTCGTGATGCATCATAATATCTACAGTAATTGTGCTAAAAAATTACGATTATCAGTACTGTAATTTTCGGAGGAAACGCCGCGGCATTTACGGATTTTAATATAAATTTCAAGTGATGCGGCTTTTATGCACATTTTTATTTTCAAAAAAGCGTGATTTTTTTTCAAAAAATTTCCGAAAATTAAAAAAAAAAATCAGTGATAAATTCAAAGTTTCAGACATAAAATGTATACGTATCTTAGGTCATTGGTTCCAAAAAGGATCGAATCCTCAGAATCGATCCGAAATGCACCAACTCCGAAAAGGAACGATTCCTCGGACTCTATTTGAAAAGTTCGATTCCTAGAACTCGTTCTGAAATGAAACGATTCTGTAAAGGAACGATTCCTCGGAATCGTTTCGAAAAAGACTGACTGCTCTGAATCATTCCAAAATGACATAAATCACGCACTTTTTTTTATTCTTTGCAACAGGGTAAGGTACCAACTCCAAAAAGGAACGATTCCTCGAACTCTATCTGAAATGAAACGACTCCGGAAAAATTCGACTCCTTAAACTCCTTCCGAAATGAAACGACTCTCTAAAGGAACGATTCCTCGGAATCGTTTCGAAAAGGAACGACTACTCTGAATCATTCCGAAAGGATATAAATCACGCACTTTTTGTTCTTTGCAACAGGGTCGGTAGATTATTTTTTTGAAAAATAAACTAAAAATGATCTTAAATTCAGATTTGTCCAGATTGGAAGGGTTCCGGATTTTGGATTTTGTGCTCTACAAACACAATGGCTATTATACAGCTATCAGTGCAATAATTGGCGATAGTTGCGACTGCGACAGTTCTTCCAAATCCAGAAATAACTGTATTTAAGCAGTTAAAAAAAAAAACCTTTACAAACATGGGAGAACTATCTAAATTTCGCGGCATAGCGAAAAAAATTTACAAATTTCGATGTTTTTTTCAAATTTTTTAAGGTTTAAAAATTGTAGAAAAAATATCACGATTTCCAATTTAAAAAAAAAAAAAAATCTTTGTATAACCCGCACCGTGTATAAGCCGCAGCGGCTTTTTGGAAGGTTTTTTTCTTGTATAAGCCGCGGACTATACACCCGAAAATACGGTAAATATTTTTAGATCATTTTATACATTAGATGTTCCCTGTGTGTAGACTGCCTTTATTTTTTTAATTTGACTCCCTTTTTGAAGATATTTCCATCTTAAATTCTAATTTTCAGCATTTTGAGAGATATTTTCTACATATTTTAGAAAATGTTATTTTAAATTTTTGCCAATTTGTAAATTAAAAACTTATTTACACATGACTATTGCACTACAAAACTTACAAATTAGAATTATATGATTATTAAAATCAGGAAAATATTGAAAATTGTGGCATAAAAACTATATTTACATGTGAATTTTAAAAGAGGAAGAAAATTGTAAAATGATAAATTCATTAATATTCATTAAGAGTTGTAAAGGTAGAAAACTGCATCAAATTTTAAAGTAATCGATTAATTATATTGCCAAACAGTTAAAAAAATTTTTTAATGTATTTACATGTGTACACGAGAGATTTATTTTATTTTTCCAGATAATCTTTTTGGCTATTGTTGTCAATTCTAAGACAGTGCAAATAATATTTCCTTTCTAATGCAAAAAATATTTTCATGTAAATATTACAAAAATAATAAAAAGTTTGGTGAAAATTACATCAGATTTCAAATATTATATTTAAAATCATTTCCTTGTAGCATTGTTAAATACAAGAAAGCAAAGACTGTGTTGACTTAGTTCATTTTATATTAGCTGATTTTGAAATGAAATTTTTAAGCAATTTCTTAATCAAACACAAAAATAGCCAATTAGCATCAGCTGATTCGGCCTTAAACCTCTTCTGTAAGAGGGAAATAAATCAAAATCTGTTTACATTGCAATCACAAATGTTTGTGTTTTGTAATTAAAATTTTAAATTTGATCAAATTAACTAATTTTAAGAATCGGGACAGGTGTTAGTAAATGTAGAAAGTAGAACCTCAAAATATAAAAAAATAAAGCTAAAATCAGACTATTTCAACATTGGTTCTCACTTTACGGCTTGAAAAATAAAAAATACAAAAATTAAATTTTCCAGTTTAATAGTTTTACAACTTTTTGTCTGCAAACCTGAAAAATTCAGCCATCAATTTAAAGAATAATATTATGAACACAAAATGGAAATTTTACTGTTTTGAACCATTGCAGTATGATTAGAAGTGCCTACTGGAGTCGTCTTGCTTCAGTTTACCTTCCATTGAAGTCGATGAATCGAATGGCTGATTGCATAGATGGTACTGTTTTGGATATGCAGACTTGGAAGAAAATGTCAAATCTTTACATTTTAGTGGTTTATTTTACTGTGTTCTCCAGACTCGAAAAATTTCTATGGAAAAGAAAAATAATAACGATACTGTTTTGGAAATAATTCGTATCCTGTGAATTCTAATAAAAAAGTTCAAATTTGGCTTTATTTTAGGTTTTACAGATTTGAAAAATCTGAAATTCAAAAGGTGAAAGACTTTATTTTTGGTACCACTGACTTAGAAAAAAAAAAGCTACAATTTTATTTTTATTTTGGCTCCTATGCACAAAAAAAAAAAAAAAAAAAAAAAAGATAAATAAAGGAAGGATATTTTAGAATTTCGACTTTTGGTAGAGACCAGGAAAATTTAATGGATAAAAAATGGAAAAAGACTTCTATTGCAATGCTGTACCGTTTCTTATTTCCTTTGCCTCCAAAAATAGCACAAATTTATAATTTCTTCATTATGTCTGGTAATCGCATTCAGTCTGCATGGACCGAAAATTTAAGGCCCATCCTCTTAAAAAGTTCAGCTGTATCTTTGTATTTATTCTCATCCTAGTGAAATCCATTCTAAATTGTTTTTAATGTATCACTTAATTTGATTCTTTTGAATATTTGTCAGTCTGATCTGACAAGTGATAATTTGTGATCCTACTTACCTAAATTGACCCTAAATTGGGATCCTACTTACACAGCTATTTGAAAAATAGTCCTCATTTTAAGGGCCTTGGATCCTTGTAAACCTGGAAATCTTGGGTTCTATCCGCATACCTTAAAAATACAAGGGAAAGAGTACTTATATACAAACTATAAAATATCTACTACAGTAATGATTTAAAACACTTTTCATCTACTCTGTATTTAGGTAGTACTTTGCAAGGGTGCAGAATAGGGTGGAGCAAAAAAAATTATTTTTTAAAAATCAAAAACGGGTAGGTGCCAAAAGTTGCCTTTATGCTAGTACATCAACTGTGTGAAATTTTTCGGCTGAAAAAAAATGGCTTGAGTCTGCACTTTTGCTCCAAAAATCGAAATTTTGGGTAAAATATGTCTTTTTTTTGACATTTTTTCAAAAAAAATTAAAAAATTCCTACAGAGCTGGTTATTATTTAAAAGTGTTACTTAAACCTTTACATTTATCTGCTTAACATATTTAAATTATAAAACAATATCTGTAGTCTGTATAATTGGAGCAAATCTGACAACTTTTGATAAAAACCAGCGTTACTTCTCTATTGGAGCATCCAAAGAAATGTTGTTTTGAATGCATTTCTTACCAATCTGCTTTCAAAACTATTCTGTATATAACTTGTAGATGTAGCTGCGTTTCATATCCCACCCGTCTCAGCCACCCAGCAATCTAGGCCCAGTGTTTTATTTTTGTATTGAATTGTTATTTTTATCCCGAAGAAGGGCATAAGTTTTCTATGTATCAAAGTAGTTTACCTCTTCTTTGTTTTCACTGACATTAGATGCTACTGTTGTGACCTGCTGCATGTATATTTTTATACCTTGTACAACAGAGGAAGCTGAGAAATGTATTAGGTTTGTTCTTAATTGAACCTATTAAGCAATCTATTATCTTCATTAAATTTTCATACAATTAATACATTATGATTGGGAGTTCTGTTACCACAACATTTTTTTAATCAATTACATTATATATATAATGATATACCTAAAATTTGTTTGTTTGAATTCATATTCTAGTATGTCATCATTTACTGTACCTATTACATTGAATATATTTTAGAAGCTAGCTGTTTAATATTTTGACGATCGTCACAGAGGATTGCCGACAAAATTCGCGTGTAAAGCAACAAAATTTCGAAAGAAGTTTTAATATTTGTTTTATGTCGTTTCCTGTGTTGTTTCGTAGTCGAGTAATTTCTAATAAGTTTTTACACTATTCTTTAGATGTGTATTACATTTAGTATAAAATATCCCGCGGTATAAACTTTAATTATATATTTTGTAAGTGAATCTATGGACTCTGATTGCCAATCTGTGCTTATATAAAGCGGAAAATTTTATTCGCTTTATAAACTGTTTTTTTTTTTTTTTTTTTTTGTGCGAGATCTTTTTTAAATTCCTATTCCCCATTTCTTCTGAGAAATAGCTTCCCTTATGAATTAGCTTTGCAATCTCCAGCAGAAATTTCTAGTCTGTTCTGAGTATCTTTTGCTTAATTTGAGAAAAAAATTCAAAATCATTATCTATTTTATAAAAAATTGCAGTAGGAAGTGAATAGTTCGTAGACAAAAATTTTCTTATTGATCCAGTGAATCCATGTAGATTATAACGTTTTACATCGACTTCTCTAATAATTGATGCAAAGGAAATTCACTGGAGTTGAAGTAGCTTATGATCCATTATTATACTCAATTCTAGGTTTACCCAATGCAAAAAGGTTCACAGCGACAAATAGAATTCTCCTACATTTAAATGAGTACTTATAGTCGATTAGAGTCTGTACATTCTCTCAAAAAGTACTATGCATTATAATTTTATGCCCAGGACAGTTCACCATCAAATATTGTTCACTTATAAAATGGGGTTAATGGGAAATTACTACGGCTGGCTACAGAAACACTTAGAAAATGGCATAAAACTAATGCAAAAAAAATTATTTACAACAACGGTTGCTCTGCACGTGCAGGACAAAATCCCATTGCAATTCTCTCAGACGATCACCAGAAATCACATTAAGCAGCTTGCTTCTCAACATGTAAAAAATGCAAAAGCAGAATAAATGATGGCATACTTATAGATGAAATACCTGAAATCATCTTTGAAGCAGGTCATTACGTAAAAAAATATAATTGACTGAAAAAATGTTGTGGTAACACAACTTCCAATCACTTTCATCAACTGGATGTAAATTTGATAAAGAAAATAGATGGTCGAATATTCCTGTATGTTACTCTGCTTGTCATTTTTTGTAAAAGCTATAAAAAAATACATTAAGATAGTCACAAACTAGGTGGATGCATCGAAAACATGCCAAATTTTGATAAAGAAAATCACAAATCAATACACAAATAAAACACTGTACTAAGATGATTGAATAGTTGGGACGGGTGGTATATGAAATATAGCCACCTCCACAACGTATGTCCAAGGTAGTTTTGAAAAGAAGAGCTGTATTAAAAACAACAATTCATTTATGTATAAAAAAAATTTCATATTTATTTACTTAGAACAGGTGTCACAAATAAAAATTAAAAAGTTGACATGTTTTGGTTCATTCATAAGAACCGTATTCATAACACATAAAATCAGTAGAAAACTAAATGACACTGGATATAAATGTAATTTTAAAAACACAAAACATTGCGCCTCCTATGATCATGAAATGTTCATGATCATAGGGGGCGCAATGTTTTGTGTTTTGGGTTTTTAAATTATATTTATATCCAGTGTCATTTAGTTTTCTACTGATTTTATGTGTTATGAATACGGTTCTTATGAATGAACCGAAACATGTCAACTTTTTAATTTTTATTTGTGACACCTGTTCTAAGTAAATAAATATGAAATGTTTTTTATACATAAATGAAAAAGGTGAAGTGATTTTGTTTTAGTTTTGAAAAAACGAAAGCTAACAACAGTTTTATCAATTCATTGTATGTCCCAATAGAGTGGTAATGCCGTTTTCTTACCAAAAGTCTGTGTTTCTCCAGCTATATGGAATAAAGATATTTTTTTATAGTTTAAATATATTAAGCAGATAAATATAAAAGTTTAAGTAACACTTTTAAATAATAATCAGATCTGTAGGAATTTTTTAATATTTTTGAAAAAATGTTAAAAAATGACACATTTTACCCAAAATTTCGATTTTTGGAGCAAAAGCACAGACTCAAGCCATTTTTTTTTTCAGCAGTAAAATTTCACACAGTTGATGTACTAGTATAAAGGCAACTTTTGGCACCTACCCATTTTTGTTTTTAAAAAATAATTTTTTTCGCTCCCCCCTAATGCAGAATATGTCCGATCCAGTGATCTAGGATCGGGGGAAATTTTACACAAATATATACAATTGATTTCGATTTTAACAATGAATTCCATAATTCCCCGAGTTAGAAAAGTGTCACTACAAATAAAAGATCCATATATTGACCTTCCAGTGATGCTGCTGGACTTGAAAAATCCTGGGTCCCGGGGACCCAGGACTTCTAAAATTCTGGGTCCCTTTTTCACAAAAGCGGGTCCCCACTAATAGTAAGTCATATTTTTAGATGCAAAAATTGAACTTGTTCATTTGCAAAAGAAAAATTAAATGCAATAATTATTGTTTGAATAATAATGTATAAATAATTATGGCCAGTATTATTTTTTTTAAACCATTAAGAGAAAATTTCTTTACTTTTTTTAAAAAATAGATGTGCTAGATACGAATTAAATTATAAAATAATGCTTATTTGAGTATAAAAGATAACAAGTATCACTATTGTTCACATTTCTTTTAAAAAGGGGTAAGACAGATTTATTGAAAAAGGCATTTTTCCTGAAAAAAGAATACTTTTCAAAATAATCAGAACAATCAAAAACAGATTGTGAAGCAGGAAAATCTGTTTTTGGAGCAGCAAAAAAAAAATATTTGGAAGCAGGGAAGTTAGTATTTTGGAACAGAAAAATTCTATCCTGACATAAACTTTTTTTCGTGTTCCTTTGACAAAAATTGCGTTTTAAAGCGATCTTTTGACGAAATGTGCTGTTTTATCACGATTTTTTGATGAAAATTGCTGTTTTACGCGAATTTTTTGACAAAATTTGCCGTTTTATCGCGGTTTTTGGATGAAATTTGTCCTTTTTTTTGCGATTTTTTTTCTTTTTTTTTTTCGGGATTTTCTAATAAAATTAGCCATTTTTTGTGAGTCTTTTGACGAAATTCGCCGGAAATCATTCGTTATTTTGCGATTTTTAAACCAAATTTGCCTTTTTTGCGATTTTTTGATGAAATGTGCCTTTTTTTTCGCGATCTTTTGACGAAATGTGCCGTTTTATCACGATTTTTTGATGAAAATTGCTGTTTTACGCGAATTTTTTGTAGAGATGCACCGGATGTGGATTTTTGCCGGATACCGAATAACAGATATCCGGTACAAAATTTTACCGAATATCCGGTATCCGGCCGAATAATTTCTCATTTTTATTTTAATAACATTTCAATTTTATGCTTGTTTAAAGAGAAAAAAAAATTATTGTAATTTTATATTATGCAAGTATTAATAGATTTCAATTCACTTATTAAGTCAAAGTTACTTAAAAACATAGCAATAATTAAATATTGAAATGTAATGTTATTTTGCTTTTTCATTTTTACTTATAAAACTTCTAACTTTACATGCATATTTTTTTCTATCCTTTCTTTAGTCTATCACCAGATTTAGGTAGTGTCTTGATGTTTTTATAGATGTGTTGTATCGATTAACTAACAGAAAAAAAAAAAAATTTACCCTGTTGGCACATAATTAACAAAAATGGGATAGTTATGTATGTTACTCGTTTTCTTGACTCTGAGTGAGAGTTAGTTTTCCTATTAAGCTCTTTTTGCATTGCAGAGCAAGTTTCAGAATGAACTTTATTTAAAAGGTCACTTGCAATTTTAACATGACAGGGCAACTTATAACAAGGCATAATTCAATTGCCTCTTTAGATTTCTGGAAACTTTATTTTTCTACATGATTTTTAATCCTCAATACTTTAGCACTTATAAGATAGCCCCATTGTACACATTTCTGACTCAGAATTTTTGATGTATTAACGGTAACTTCATAAAACTTTTAGATTAGATATTTAAACCTTCCTTTTTTGTTGATATTCATAACTCAAATTAATAATAAAGTTATTAACAAAGCACTTGAGAAGAACTATAAAAGTCGACTACTTCATTACAGGGTAAAAAAAAAAAAAACTGAAAGCAAAACAAAGTTGAAATAGTAGTTGATATTCTAGTTTTGGTTTTACAATTACATTTATGACAGAATAATTGAACATTGCAGTTAAATTTTGATTGGTGAAAATTACAATAAAACTTTTGAGAGGTAAAATTACTTCATTACAGAAATTTAAGAACAATTTTTAAGAGAAATAAAAAATTTGAAGTTGTAGTACATATTCTAGTTTTGGTTTTACAATTGCTGTTATACATTATGACAAAATATTGTCATATTTTAAACATATTTTCATTTACATATAAACATTAAATAATTTCATAATTGTGAAAATATACAAGTATTTATATTTGTTAACATTGCTTTTTAATAAGATAAGGTTGTCAAGGAGCAAATTAGTTTTACATTTTTTTTTTTTAATGTAAAAAACAGAATTTAAAAAATGTTTTACTATCCGGCAACCGGATATTAAAATATTCGGCCGGAACGAATATCCGGTTTTAGTGCCGAATAAGCAGGATATCCGGCAGGAGCCGGATATCCGGTGCATCTCTAATTTTTTGACAAAATTTGCCGTTTTATCGCGGTTTTTGGATGAAATTTGTTGTTTTTTGCGATTTTTTGAGGAAATCTGCCTTTTTTTTTTTTTCGGGATTGTCTAATAAAATTAGCCATTTTTTGTGAATCTTTTGACGAAATTCGCCAGAAATCATTCGTTATTTCGCGATTTTTAAACAAAATTTGCCTTTTTTGTGATTTTTTGACGAAATGTGCCGTTTTTTTGCGATCTTTTTACGAAATGTGTCAGTTTTTTTGCAATCTTTTGACGAAATTTGCAGTTTTATCCTGATTTTTTGATGAAAATTGCTGTTTTTTACGAATCTTTTGACAAAATTTGCCGTTTTATCCAAGGCTGGCAAGTTTCTGCCGGGGTGGTTTAAACCAGCGGTTATAACCGGTTGAAACCGGCTTGGTAGAAACTAGTTTCTGCCATAAGTGACAAAAACTGGCAGAAACCAAGAAATATTGCTAATAAAAACTTTCACCTGCAATGATTCATACTTCCAACATATATTTAATATTTAAAGTCTTTAGTTAAAAAATTAAAATAAAGATTATGAATATTATTCAAAGTAACAGAAAGCTTCAAAATGATCATATAAATATACTTTGCTTATTTAATAATAAAATTCTGTCACTTGAAAAACAGAAAATTTTATAATGGTAATTTGATGATGTAAAAGTTTCACTGTTGATATTATTGTTTACAGTTGAATTTCTATTTTAAAAGTTAAAAAAGAAAAAAATTGTAAAAAACTCTGATACTGTAACAACACTTTTCAGAGTATTTTTAAATAAATAATCTACTATACTACTACATGCAAAGAGAAATGGTTCTTTTGAAAATATATAAGTAAATAATTGTAGCTCAAAAAAAAAAAAAAAATTATATTCTACAATTATTTTATAAAATTAAAAAGAAAAAAATTATTTTTGTGGAAAAAATAACAATGTACTAGCATTCCATAATATAGGATTAATTTTACTTAACCTTTCTTAACTTAGATTGCTTTTTAATTTGTTCTGAATGAAAGAAAAGTTTGAAAATATTCTATCACAATAATATTTACAATATTTTATTTGTTATTTTTCCTGAATAATAAAATGCATATAAGCAATTTAATATTACTTAAAAACTCTCAGATCGTGTCATAAAATGAGTTTATGCCGGTAAAAACTGGTTATAACCACTTTTTGCCACTGGCACGGGAGAAACCACTTTCTGCTGGCAAAAATCCCGCCCTGGTTTTATCACGATTTTTGGACGAAATTTTTCGTTTTCTCGCGATTTTTGAGGAAATCTGACCTTTTTTCAGGATTTTGTGACAAAGCCATTTTTCTCACGAACTTTTTGACGGAATTTGCCGGAAATGATTCATTATTTCGCGATTTTTTAACGAAATTTGCCTTTTTTGCGAACTTTTGACGAAAATTACGTGTCCCGCGAGATGGCGGGATGCGTAAGCTTGATTTTTTTTTTTTTTGCATCCTGTCGCCGATTTTTTGCATATTTTACGCGCTATAGCGCGTCCGCGGCATCCCTGACTTTCACAAAATCGGTTACAGAATAATATGTATTGTATATCAGGAGTTATTATTCTGTCAGAATTTTCTGAAAGTTGAAAAAAAATCAATCATTGCTCTGAAAATTTGGACATAGAAATGCTGCAAGTTTTATCCAAGATTTACGGAATTTCTTCCCAAATCTCAAAATAACTGCAAATTTGTCAAAAGATCGCAAAAAAACTGCACTTTTTGGCAAAAGATCTCGAAAGAATTTCTTCAAAATATCGTGAAACGACCACCCTTATCGGCAAAAGATTGAAAAAAAAACGAAGGTTTCACCTAAAAATCATAAAATTAACACAAATTTTCTCAAAAGATTTGAAAAGACAGCAGATTTTGTTAATAGAAATCACAAAAGAACCACAAATTTCGTCAAAAGATCGCAAAACAACTGCAAATTTTATCTAAAGATCAAAAAATGATAAGCAAATTTTATCAAATGATCATTAAAAAAACATAAATATTGTCAAAAAATCATGAAATAATCAAAAATTTCATTGAAGATCGTGAAATGAACGCAAATTTTGCCAACAGATCGTGGAAAAACCGCAAAATGAAAACAAATTTCTTCAAAAGAACACGAAATGAATGCAAATTTTGACAAAATACTGCAGATTTTGTCAAAATATTACGAAATGAATAAAAAATTCATGAAAAAAATCATGAAACAACCACAAGTCTTGCCAAAAGATTGTGGGAAAATGACAAATTTCGTGAAAAGATCGCAAAACAACCACACATTTCTTCAAAAGAAGCTAGATAACTGCACATTTCTTTAGAAAATCACAAAAAACTGTAAATTTTGTCAAAATATTGCGAAAGAACAGCTAATTTTAAGAAATATTCTCAAAACAACTCATTAAAAAAAATAAGTAACCATGAATTTCGTCCAAAAAAAAAAAAAAAGAAAAACAGCTAATTTTGTCAAAAGAGAGCAAAATAACTGGAATTTCTTCAAAAAGAAGGCAAAATAACTGCAAAAACTCATCAAAAGAGCTCAGATTTTTGACAAAATTTGTGGTTCTGTCATGATCTTTTGACAAAATTTGTGGTTCTTTCACAGTTTTCCAATTAAACTTACAATTTTTTGCTTGATCTTTTGAAGAAATTTGCGATAATTTTCTTTTCTTTTCACAAAATTTGTAATTTTTTTCTGTAAATTTTGGATAAAACTCATGTTTTTTCCATAAATTTTGGATAAAATTCACAACATTTTTATGTCCAAATTTTCAGATTGATGACCATTTTTTTTTTTTTTTTTTTTTTTTTTAATTTTGGAAAAATTTAACAGAATAACTCCTGATGTACGGTAAAATTTTCATTTGTCAAAAAGCCAGAAAAAAGTATGGTTTATGCCAGAAGTGGATTTCCCCCACTTCTCAGCTCTACTTTCAGAAAATTTGCTGTGAGTTTCAGAAACTTTTTTAAAAATCAGAATCATTCTGCTTTATATACTCGTACATAAGTTCAGGAACATTGGAAAAATAAATTTTCAATACCTACGGTAATGCAGCATTTGCATATAACATGTAAAATTTTGGGGAAATTTTCATGTTTATTGGGGGAAATGTTGGGAGTAGAAACATTTTCTGCACCCCTGGTATTTAGTAATTATTGTATATCTATCCCTGTATATACTTTGCAAAACTCATTAAATGAGTCATCTTTAACTTGAGTTGTCTGATATAATCTATGAATAACAATAATTCTTTTTATAAATTTAAAATTGTATATAAATAGTTTAATTTCACTTTAAAATGTTAAACAGAATCAGAGTGGGTTTGTTTTTTAACAACTCCAACTCTTTTGCTCAAAAATGTGTCCAACTCCTCTTCAGCCCTGCTTGTAAGAACACTGAATAGGTTTAAAATTCTGAAAGTATCTGACAATGCATACAGGATCGTATATCATATTATAGTGTAATTAATGTACTTTTTATGATGTCATGACATTCCAAAGAAAGGAAAGTTTTCCTGTTGAAGGTTTGTCATTAAAATTTATGTTATCATTGTTATTTTTTGTAACAGTTTTGAAGAAAATTCCAGATTTAGCTTAGAGATCTTTATAGCTACCTTCCAATTATTTTATCATTCAAATAAACATGTTTAGAACTAGAAATTTTATTGAATAGAATGTCTTATTTCTATAGGTTATTTGATTTCATTTATTAAGTAGCATTTCTAGTTCAAAATAAATTTGACTTAAAAAAGTTGAAGATTAGTAGTTAAGATCTGAAAATTTTCTTCGGGTATAAACCGGTATGTTATATATAATGCCTGCTTTTTTCAAAAATTCACGGCAAAAACCTTACGTGTACATTGTACACAGAATAATTTTTTACTTTATGATGTAATCACACAACATACATATGAATCAAGAAATATATTTAAAGAAGAAATTAAAACTGGAAAAATTTTACTTAATAGAAGAATTGATGCATTCGTTACTTGTTCTTTTCTACACAATAGCGCTAGTAACATTATTTAGACACAAGTTAACAAATTGAAAGAAAAAAACTTTTATCAACTGCATGAATCATATTCACTGTTGAAGTAGCGCAGTTGAAATTTATTCTAAGTGAAAAAAGTCCAGACCAATATTTAAATGTGGATACTTTGGTAGAGCATTAACATGGCACATCAAGGTATATAAGTCGAGTCTTAGTCTGAACATTTTTCACTCAGTTGGAATGAATTTCAACAATGATACTCCAACTATGAATATGCTAATTAGCAATTCTCATTGCTGCTACTAATTATACCTTCATCATCATTGACACAGTCAATATCTTCATAAATAATATCGTCTCCAGTTTAATCCATCTGATTGGAAATTTCTGTCTCTTTGAAGATACTTTTAATCATCTATGCTGAGATAAAATTCCAAGCTTCACATATCCACTCCACTCACATACAATTGTGACTGATGCATGCTTCATTATTATGTTTATCTTGATGTTATGATCTGTTGTTGTCATCCACCAATAATAGGTGTGCCAAAATAAAAACTTTAAATGGTCAATTGATGACAACATCTGAGGAAAGTTGTACTTTTATCATCCCACCTAATATCACAACCAAATCCTTTAAGCATCTGATTTTCAATATTACTCAAGGTGTCATGTGTACATGGGAGCTTCCAGAATCAGCATCTACACTCCTGGACAAAATTATAAACTCAGAAATTTTTTTATTTGTTTACATCATAATATAAATAGGCTTAGCTTTCCATTAATAAAATAATGATGAATATTTATAATAAGACATCTAAATTTAATATAACTGATAAATAAAATGGAGTAAGTAATTTAAATAAGAAAATACATAACTTAAAAAAAATAACATTATGTGAAACCTGGACAAAATTATAAACTCAAAGTTATAAATTTCTATATTCTGGCATTTTTGATATAAATAAATGCATTTTGTGATAAGAAACTAATAAACGGAGTCATTATGGATCAATATATTTCAATACATCAATGCTTATTTTAATTTTTCTCATAAAATAACATTATATGAGACCTGGACATAATTATAAACTCAAAGTTATGAATTTCTACACTCTAGTATTTTTTGATATAAATAGACACATTTTGTGATTATAAATTAATAAATGGAGTTATTAGGGATGAATATATTTCAATACATCAATGCATTTTTATATATTTTTTTTTTTTTCAAAAATATGAGTAAAATATAAATATAGTGCATGTGTAAATTGAAAACATAAAATTATAAAGTTTAAGAAGTGAACATACTTTTGAATCCTGATGCAAAGTATTAATGCATGCATTCAAAAATGTGTTGAACCGCGATTTTTCTGAATGACTTCGAATATGTGACTCGGCATAGATTGAAAAATTTATTCCAACTGTTCCATAGACAACTGGTTCTAGGCTGAAAGTATAGCCATATTTAAATCATTTGTGTTTTGATATTGGCGCCCATCGCGATAGACTATTCAAACGATTGCACTCCAGTAACTTTTAATGGGTTTTAGATTAGGGCTGCGGGCTGGCCAATTCAAGACATTTACATACCTATCGCTGCAGCCACTCTTTTGTACTTTTTGCAGAGTGTACTGCTGCATAATCTTGCAGAAATACCCAGTTTTCTCCAGCGATCAACGGTCCATATGGCAAAAGATTATTGGCCAGGATTAACTGGTAGTCTTCTGCTTTTTGTTTTCCATTAAGAAAATGCAAAACAATTTTACCATTCTGAGAAAAAACAGCCCACACCATCACTGATTGTTCACCAAGGTTTCGACTAAAGATATGCAATTCTTTAAGCTTGATATCGTTCCAATAGTATTTTATGCCACCTGGGTCATCTAAATTAAACTTCTTTTTGTCTGACCAGATGATTGTGCTCTACTATGTCGTCCATGACATGTGCTGTTGTGCAATGTCATGGTTGAGTTTGATGAAATGAAGTCTGGGTTTCATGTGATGGGGCTCAAGTTTTGTGCTCAGCTTTCATTTTCTTCCATTTCATATTCGGCGCTCGTTGAAGAATTCATCTGACAATTTGAGAGCTTACATTTAGCTTTAAAGTATTTACAATTCCGCTAGAAGAAGCTCCAGTACTAAATGCTGTTCATCACATAGATCTTCGATTTCTTTCTGTATCTTTGGACATTGACCACTCCGTTTTATATACAAAAACCATATTAATAAACCATATTTAACAAAATTGTTTAACTAAAAATTATAAAAATGCATTGATGTATTGAAAGACATTCATCCCTAATAGCTTTATTTATTAAGTTTATTATCACAAAATGCATTTATTTATATCAAAAATACTAGATTGTAGAAATTCATAATTCTGAGTTTATAATTTTGTCCAGGTTTCACATAATGTCATTTTATGAAAAAAATTAAAACGCGTATTGATGTATTGAAATGTATTGATTCATAATGACTCCATTTATTAGTTTTTTATCACAAAATGCATTTATTTATATCAAATGTGCCAGAATATAGAAACTCATAACTTTGAGTTTATAATTTTGTCCAGGTTTCACATAATGTTATTTTTTTAAGTTATGTATTTTCTTATTTAAATTACTTACTCCATTTTATTTATAAGTTACATTAATTTTAGATGTCTTATTATAAATATTCATAATTGTTTTATTAATGTAAAGCTAATCTTATTTATATTATGATGTAAACAAATTAAAAATTTTCTGAGTTTATAATTTTGTCCAGGACTGTATTGCTGATGTAAACCAAGGTTACTATATCTAAAGATTGCGCCATTTCACCCCGTAGCCAATAGGGAGAGATTCGCTGCTTGACGTCATCGCGAGTGCAGGGATCCGTCTCCCGATTGACTTTTCATTAGAAACGCGCTATTTTTAATTGAAAAATATCAATAGAAATTTTTGTGTCAAAAAAAGTTTAATGATTAAATTATATTCTTTATACATAAGAGAAACATCACATCTAAAATTTAAACTATTATCTCTTTTTAAATCTTTTAAATTTGCCTGTTAATTTGCTGTCTTTTACATTGAGTTTCGATTACAATTCAATATGAAAAGTTAATTTACTTTTAAAAGAATATAAAATAACAATTTTTATAAGTAAAAAGACCTATAAAAGCAGCAAATTTGTTTTTTTTTTTTTTTTTTTTTTTTTTTTTTTTTTTTTTTCCATGACTGCAGTGAATGTTTTGTTAATAATTTTTATATTTATAGTAATTTATCAATAATTAATTTAAAACCTGAGATAATTGAATTCTAAATGTTATCATTTCGGTATGTTTTTCGTAAATAGCTAAATGTTCATAATTTTTTTTAAATAATATTAACTTTTTCTTCACCCTTCCTCACACGCCAGTTTGAGCTTTGCATAGTAAGATTACAGAAGCAAATTAAATAGAAATTTTGATGTGTAAATAGTTGAATTTTTAATATTATTAAACTAAAACATTTATACTATATAATTATATCATATGTTGAAAATAAAAGATTTTTATCCTCACACGATATTTTAATTTCAAGCACAAGATTTCATCAGAAGATACGTTTCGCAGATGTTTCAGATGTGCGCTCCATTATTTGATATTTTAACATGCAGTTACAGTTGATTTAGTCCAGTTTTTCCTTTGTTTAGAAGCATTTCGTTTTTTTTTTTTTTTTTTTTTTTTTTTTTTATCATACTTTGTTTAGGGGGTTACTTCACTTACTCATTCATTAAGGTTAATCATATCGGAGAATTTTTTTTAAATATCTCGTTTATGTTAGGAAGCCATTAATATTTTTTACATTGGATAATTAATATATATTTCTAAAAAGGTAGTTTTTACTTTTCGATTTTATTTGTCATTTTTATGAGGATTATAATACTGTACTTTGGCAAAAATATCATAGTAAAAATACTGCAAACAAAAAAATTTTTAAGTAAAAAACAGCCTTTGTAGAGATCGCCCTCAGTTATCCAATGAATATACATATTTAAAAAATGCAAAGAAGGTATTTTTAAAAGTTTCTCAAAGTTTTTGGAAAAAGTAGTTTATGGAAGATAAATTTAATGAAGATTCTTCGCCTCCATTGTTCTTTTCATATTGCTTCAGATTCCTCGAGTTTTTAGATACATAGTAATTACTATTTTCACAGTGTTATGTACATGTTAATATTTATATTTACATAATTGAAATTACTATTATTTTCATTGACTTCACTTACAATATTCATTTGATTGAAAGTGATCTGAATAAATTCGGAAATTTCAGCATAGTGCACGTTTGCATGCAATAATTCATTTATTTTTAAAACCAGATTTCTTCAGAAATGTTTGATGCAAAACAATTTTTCGTTTTATCTTAACTATTAGTACATGCTGGAATAGCAAAAATACTAGGGATTTTTAAACAAAGAACTGCAAATAATATGCTATTTTAAAACTTTTCAAAATGGTATTTCATTGACGAAGTCTGAGAAATATCTGCACTGTAATATTTAGGAAAAGTGACTGGAAATCGCTCTTTAGGAAAAGCAATTTAAGCTTTGTGGGGCAAACAAATTGGCCTGAGTGTCAAAGAAAAAAAAAATATCTCCCCCTTTCTCCACACCCACACACACATACATTTTTAATGAACAATTAAAAATAACAAGCAATAAAAACTCTTATCTTAACACAATACTAATAACACAACTACTTCATTTAAAGGAAAAAAATCCTCTAGAATTGCTTTATTCTTCGAAAAAAGCATTTTCGCTTGTAAAAATGTTCTACTTTCAAGAAATATCTTCTGCTCTGACCAGGGTTGCTGGCTTTTAGCCGGGCCAAAAAAAAGCCGGCCAGCTTTTTTTGGTTTTATCCACTTAAAAAAAGCCGGCTAAAATTGAAAAAAGCCGGCTTTTATTATTAAAGTGTTAATTTGTATCGAATCCATCTTAAATTTGGATTGATTTATTTTTAATACATTTTTAATTATTTACTACTAAAATAGTCATAAATTTCTACTTAATTTTTCAAATAAATAAGTCTTTATAACTGCTAGAAGTCAACTGTGAAGGCATTATGTCTGAAAAAATATATAAATCTTGGAAAAAAGAAAATAATAAAAAAATGTGTTTTAAACTTCTATATTTCATAGTTCTACTTATATTGCACATTCCTAAGAATTATATTTAATTGAATTATGACAAAATGTAACAGTAATACATCAAAGCATTCATAGAAACATTCTTATATGTAAAGATTAAGTCATAGAATGAATAATGTTGAAAGAGAAATTAGGAAGGATTCAGTGTTTGAGGAGAGTTTAATACATAATTATATAAAATTAAACAACAACAACAAAATGCTCTAATAAGATTTGTTAAATTAAAATTTTCAATAGCTCTTTGTTATTTAATAGTGCATATATGCCCCCTTGCATGAATATATTCATACATATGCTAACTGATAATACTGAAATAAATTGTGAAATATAATATATTATGAAATATGCATAATTCGTAATACTATTTTCAATAGTGAGAAATGCTGTTTTTATGATTTTAAATGTTTATAAAGAATGAAACATGACATTTTAATAACTCTTAAAATTAGTTAAGTAATAAAACATGTTACTAAGTAATCATTGCCCCAGTTAATTTTATAAAGCAGTAAATATGGAAAAAACAAGGGTGAGATAGAAAAAGCACTTGGTATGGCCATTTTATAATTTAGCTGACATATTTGTAATTGTGACTATAAAACACTATCAATTCCATCAATGTGTCATTCTAGTATTATTGTCTTCAATATTGAAAAATTGGGTTATCCAATTTCTCATACCAATCCAATTTCTCATACTGAATCATAATTAAAATCCCTATTTTTTATTTTAATAAATAAATTTATTAAACTCAAAGTAAATTAAACATCATTAAAACTAGTTAAAAGACACTTAAAAATGTGTGGCTTATAATTAAAATGCTTCACTGTATAAAAGCCAATTTTGGCCAAAAAAAGCCGGATAAAATCAATAAAAATATATTATATCGGATTGTAAAATTTTGCGCGCAGAAAAAACAATCGTGGAGAAATGCAAATTTCGTGAAAGGATCACCGAAAAAGCACACATGTCGTGAATATTTCGTGGAAAAACGACATTTTGGTCAATGTTTTTGTCAACGAACTTTGTTAAAAGATCGCTGAAAAATGCCAATTTCTTGTGCGAATACTGGTTAAAACGGCAATTTCACCAAATATCGCTGATAAAACGCTAATTTCGTATGAAAACGTCGATTTCGTCTAAATATTGCGGATATAATGCCAATTTCATTAAAAGATCGTGGAAAAAAATGCCGTTTTCGATAAAAGATGGCCTACAAATATTTTGTATAAAGATCATTGAAAAAAAAGCCGATTTCATCAAAAGATTACGGAAAAAAACGTCGATTTTGTCAAAAGATTGCAGGGATAAAACGCAGTTTTTTTTAGGAAAGATCATGTAAAAATGCAAATTTTGTCTAGAAATCATCGAAAAAATGTCGATTTCATAAAAAAGAAACACGGGAAAACGCTGATTTCGTCAAAAGATCGCAGAAAAACTGCCGATTTCGACAAAAGATCGCAATAAATTGCCGATTTTGCCTGAAGATCGTGGGAAAGCGCCAATTTCGTCTGAAGATCGCGTATAACCCCCCCCCCCCTTCTTTTTTTTTTCTCAGGAGGTAACTCGCGGAATCCCTGCGAAATTGGGGCTGTGCCACATAAATAACAACAAAAGTGGCAAGTTCTTAAAATTTTTTGGACTCCTTGGATTTTTTCTTCCCAACTCCGTATGAACCCTGGTAGTAGTGCATTGTTTTATCTGTTTCTCTCATGTGCCTTTAAACTATCTCCAGTGGGGTGAATGGTTGTGGCTTTCGGCATATCAAATCACAATGGAGTTTTATCTATACAGTCAAACCTCATTAACATGAACATGCTTAACATAAATTGTTTTCAAAGTTCAATATAAAAATGAATATAAAGGTTTGACACTGATAACATGAATTATTGTTAACATGAACAAATTTTTGATTCCCCTTCAGTTTCATGTTAACGAGGTTTGACTGTATTGCCTATTTATGACATCTGATATCCTTTTTGTTTTCATAATCTTATAACTTACAAGAACTTAGCACACTGTTCTTTGTATTCTTCTGGAAGCTGTTGCAATAGCTTTGTTCTTTTTTTTTATAGAAAGACTGTTATTAGTCATAAAATGTATCACCCAGCCATAACTGCCCTCGAAATCTTCTCTTATAGAATTCATTTTCCTAGCTATTTTAAAGGCTTTGAACATAATTTCAGTTGGGACTGAGTGTGAGTACCCCAAACACAGCAAATCCATTATTTGAATTAAAGGTGCTATTCTACATGTGGATATTTATCTAATTTCCAGTGAAAAGTAAACTTTTTGATTGATGCTTTAAGTTTTCTTTCATATTCTGACACTTTGGCATACTTGACTCACCAACGTTGAATTTTCAACTTGAAACATGATTACGATTTTCTTTTGTATATTGAACTATTTTAAACTTAAATGTTGCAATGTAACTAAATCCTTTCCCCCGTCTTGTCATAAGACATTTTCAAGTATTTCATTAAGTAACAATAATAATACGTTACTTACCTTTAGTCACTCCATCTCTCTCGCACTCACACCCTATGCAAAGTATAAAAATAGATTTTTGCCGCCTTTCCTATCCTGGCGTAACATTTTATTCAAATTTCTTTAGTGAAATTTATTTGTTTACTCATTCTTTTACATTTAAAATTTATGGTGTACATTAGATAAGAGATGGAAAAAAAATATTTATTTATGCTTGTAAAGTACTGGATATGCATTATACATAAGTAAATATAATAATTATTTCACATTAAGCTATAAAGTTTACCATTTTCAATAGTAGATTTAAGTATTATTTAATCTGTTAATTATTAAACTTGTTCCATTCACTACAAATTGCATAAGAAATGAAAACTATGATGATCAAGCAGTTAATTATCTTCCAGATTATATTTTCAAAGTTAATGTTTTCAATTTTTATGTGATAGATGGAATAATGCTCTTATAAAGATGAATAAAAATGAAGTAAAAAACATCAGAATATAACAGCTAAATAATTTAAATGTAATATTTGAAAAATAAAAATTTAAATTAATAAAAGAAAAACTGTATGGGGGGCTGTTTTTCCCCTCAAAATTTGTCTTTCAAATCACGTCTATCTGTGCATAAGATGAAATATTTTTCCTATTTACCAGCTCATAAGATTGGAGAAATTAGCTAGTAAATCTATTAATAATAAAAATAGCAGTAGTATAGAGCAGAGGTTAACTTAATAGCAGAAGTCAGTATTGTTTTTATTGTATTGTTCATAACATGCAGTTGTTCAAAATGTTTTCAGTTTTTTTAAAGTACACCATGATTTATCACAGCCTGGTATATAATTAAGAGACTGGAAAGTAGATTTTCAGTAAACACTGTAGAGCATTGCTGAAACTCTTGGAGGTGGGAAAGTTATTTAGTATCACTGCTCTTGTGTATGAGCAGTTGTATGAATGTAGATTTGAATATTTGTATCCAAGTGTAAATTATGTAAGCACACTTCATGCAGTTAATTATACAAACAGCAGTTATATAAGTAGATGTAAATATTTAAATTCAAATGTGAAATAAAATATTTGTCTAGACTTTGATTAAAAATGGAAAAAAAATATATGGATCAATTTCGGGTCATATAAAACTGATGCTTCATTAATTTCAAAATCACCCATCATTTGAAGGTGAAGAAATCAGTAAAAATAGGGAAAGTTGGGGAGAGAAAAGCACCTTGTTCGTTTGTATTTTGTTACTCTGCCAGCAAGAAGACAAAAAAAAAAAAGTAATCGTGAATCAAACAGCCAATGGTAGTAAAAGCAATATTGAAAGGATAACCTGGAAGAGGGAGGGTACATTCCTCCTGGATTAATGAGACCTCCCCCATCCTCCCAGAAAATTTGAGATTTTGTGTTTTCAGTAGTCAAAAAGTGAAATTTACCTCCCGAACTCTATAATGTCACCCTTCGGAGCCACAGAAATCCCTCTCAGAGAAAAGTGTCTGAATTCAACACTGTGTGAAAGGTAAGGAATGGCATCTTAATTCTCACCAGGATAACATCTAGAAATAGCCATGTCTGTGGACAAGGTTTATTTGGACATTTCAATACTTGTTTTATTTCCTCAATGTTATTTGCAATTGCTGAAGTCAGGTCCATCTCAAAGGCTCTGGGCTGATTTATTTCAGCATGTTGTAATAATCAGTGACTAGCATAGTATATAAAAATCTAAGGGTGTTAAATTTTTAGAGGTGCTTAAAATTCTTTTGGTATAATAATATGACATATCTGCTGAAAAATACACTGCTATTGATATTGAAAATACTGTCTTCAAAGGGGGAGGAGGGTACAAGAGCAAAACTTTCTAAAGTAACAATTCCTTTGAAACTGTTGACACTAAATTGTTGAAATTTAACATAGTGGATTTTAAAAATAAAAATGCTGGGTAAAAATAAATACTCAAAGATTGTAAGGATAAAATGATTAAACATTCTAAAATTACTGTATTTACTCCTGTATACCGTGCACCCACTATTTTACAAGAAAAATAAAGATTTTTCAAAATCTCCTATGTAACACGTATCATAAATTTGATATGCAAATGAATGAATGAATGAATGAATGAATGAATGAATGAATGAATGAATTTCAGTAAAAAAAGTCTAAACAAACACTACATCAAGCCTAAAATAAGGAGAAAATACATTTTTAAACTTCAGGTAAGGAGTGAATGATGGGGGTAGGAGTAAGTGACAGCAGTGAGAATTGCTAATTAATGTTTATATAATGTTAATGGATAAAAAAGGGCAAGGAGTGAAGTAAAGATGCAGTAATACTTCAATTAAATAAGATTTTCTGAGTAGTTATGTCTTCTTTCAATACATTTCTT
Organism: Maratus speculifer; assembly: GCA_964019185.1. Taxonomy (NCBI): domain Eukaryota; kingdom Metazoa; phylum Arthropoda; class Arachnida; order Araneae; family Salticidae; genus Maratus; species Maratus speculifer. The sequence continues at coordinate 304,407,414 of OZ025295.1, read as the reverse complement.
GATTCATATGTATGTGATAACATCCAGCAGTAAAAAATTATCCCATGTGTAACACGCACCTCAGAGTCCCCCCCCCCCTTTTTTTTTTTTTTAAATATTTTAAATGTATGTTATACATGAGTAAATACGGTACTTAAAATTATTAGGTCTAGAAACCTTATGTGAAAGTGATTTTAGGACGTGGTATTCCCTAATAAAACATTAAACAAATTGAAATTTCAAACAGGCCTGGTAATAGAACATTCTGCATCTGTATTTTTTATTATGATTTCTATGAAACTACCAGGTGTAGAAACTTCACATTTGTCAGATATAACTGTTATGACATAGATGGTCACTAACATTTAAATTTTAAAACATTGTGATGAAAAAAAATTTGTTTTGACATCCAAGCATTACATACACCACCAAAATCCACACCATTTTTTTTTTTTTTTTTTTTATGCAATAAAATAAAATAACAATACAAATAGTAACAACTGTTATAATTAAAATAATTAAATAGTAATGACGAAAAAAATGCCACCTAGGCACAAGAGAAAATTGTTTTGCCTTTTGTCATACAAAATTAATGTTTAACTATATTAAACCAATGTTTTTTCAGATTGTATTTAAATTTTTGTAAGTATAAATACTCATGTCATTACCATCTCATGTTAGCAAACACACAGATACAACTTGGCACATCTCAGCATTCAACTAATCCAGAACCTCTAAAAGAATCAAGGTCTTGAAATAAGAGTTAAAAATTCAGTGCAAATACACCTATTAAGTAATACATGTACTTTTGCATGTATTTTTATGAATTTAAATCGAGTTCTTTTTGACCTGGCTCCTGTAGCCCATTCCATTTGTTTGGATGATACTGGCTGTAGTAATGGAAAACTGCTATTCTAATTTTTCAAAGTTTAAGTAACAATACAAACAAATTATTAAAATGTCAAAATAAAACTAATAGGATTTTTGTGACTAGTATTTCATCTATTTAACTGTAGAATAAAATAAAATGTCAACATTATGTACCTTAAGTTATTTAGTTTTTGTATATGCTATATAATACAGTAAGGCTCAACAAATTGAAAAATATTTAATATTCCCTACTTTTTGCATAAAAAATATTTTTGTGATGACAGGTGAAAAAGATGGAAGAAAATGTGAAGAACTCGAAACTTTGAAATGGAAACCTGGACAAATAAGTGAACAAGAAATTGAGCAGTATTTGTCTATGGCCAAGTGAGTTGATTTATAAGTTTCATTTATTTATCTTGTAATTAAAATTTAAACAAATTTTCAATTATCTAAAAAGATTTCTGTATTTTTCTATAATTTTTTTCTGACATTTGCACACATTAAACTAAAGAATTAAATATTTTTATTTTAAAATTCTGTATTTTGATTAAGATGTATGTATAATTCTCAAGACAATGTCACATTTTTGCAGGGTTGAATGGTATCTACCATCTGATGGTTTTTACCAGTATTTACCATGGTTTTTACCATGATTTTTAACACCTATGAATAAAAGTAAACTTATTAGTTTGACTGTTTTTGTCATTTTTATGAAAATTTATCTACTAAGTTTTCATTTTCCCAGGGATAAAACTTTTCTGAGTATTAAATGCTATAATTCCATGTAACAATAATCACTTATATAGTTTCCAACTAGATATAAATTTTTGGGTGTGTATATTCTGAGTGAATACTATATGAAAATAGTGGGTTTTAGTGAACATAAAAAGACCAGAAAACTTTCATCTGAGTTTTCCTCCAACAAGAATTCAAAATTTTAAAGATATTATTGTACATTTATCATTACTAAGCCTAAAAATTATCATAACTATTATAAAAATGCACATTACAATATTTATTATTATTTATTTTAATTGAGATTAGTTATTAATTTTTAATTAAACTATGTGAAAATAAAAAATAAGTACATGTTTTTTAGACTTAAAACTCCTAATCATTTTGATAAAAACCAAACTCTTGCAAATTTTAACTGCCCTGTAATGTAATTGGTATGAATATTAGTATATTTTACCAATCTATATCTTTTGGAGCCCCTTAGCATTCTGTAACAAAATACAGTCTGCTCTACTTTGTTTGGATAGTGCTCTTTTCTGTTCCGATCAGTTTCCTGAGTCTTATGGTGCATTATCGCGTCAGTCTTGATTATGAAGTAATTTATTTTGATAAGGATTAATACCAAGGTAAAAATAAAGAGCTTTTACTAAGACGGCATTTTAATAATTTTTTTTAATTAAAAAAAACACTTATTGTGATGTAACTATTACAGTTAGACATATGCTGTCGCGACATTTTTGTAGATAATTATACGTTCTGCAAAGTCGTAGTACATTATTTTATAATCAATAGTATTTGCAGCACATACAATGTAAGGATATTTTAAGCTCATTTTTCTACACCTTGGATTACATTATTGGCATTTTAGTAAGGATCCCTATATATATATATATATATATATATTTTAAATATAACATAGCCTATATTCACCGGAAATAGTGTAGTTTTCCAACAGTGAAAGAATTTTTCAAATCCATCAAGTACTTTCGGAGCCTATTCAATTCAAACAAACAAACAATCAAATCTCTCCTCTTTATAATATTGGTATAGATGTGACGTCATTATTTACCAATTTTTATTAGTTACATATATCCATACCTCTTGTTCTCTTAACAAATACTTCAAAATTCCTGTATTATTTAAAGTATGACGTCATATTTCTCCAAATCAAATATTTTATTAATAATTTAATTCTTTCTCGTTCACTTTACTTCTAAATATATCGCCATTATTCACAGAGAACCTCTTATTAACGTAACCATTATTTGTGCGTCTTATATAATAAAAAAAAAAAATTTCCAAGTATGACGTCATATTTATTTTCCTTTGAATTCTTTTTACTTTAATTTTTCACGTGGATACTGTTCAATTGAAAATTAATTGCTGAGGAGAAATTATTATTCCAGACTATGATTTTCTTGGCAACATGAGAGAAAAATGGTTATTTTTTTATCGGAAAAATTTTAATTGATTAGTATGGAAAAATAATGAAATTTTCAATTATTAAGGAAAATATTTGAATAAATCAATTAAAAATTAGCCTATGTTCACCGGAAATAGTGTAGCTTTCCAACGGTGAAAGAATTTTTCAAATCCATCAAGCAGTTTCGGAGCCTATTCAATTCAAACAAACAATCAAATCTTTCCTCCTTATAATATTAGTATAGATAATTAAGGGATTAGGAATAAGTAAGCAGTAGTGGATGTGTTATTGATGGACAGACACCGTACTAAAGAATCAGGTATCAAATGCACGAGATTTTATATATACTAATTCAGAACAGTTCCAACAAAAATAAAAGAAAAAAAATTATCTCAAGAATCTGATGTCCTCGAGAAAGTAGGGAAAAATCAAAAATTGGAATTCATGTCAGTTGGAATTAAACAAAGTCAAGAGAATGAGTTTGAATAAATGAAAATTTTTAACATTATTTTGCCATTAAAAATTTCAGGACTTCATGTTTAATTCGAATAAAGCGAAGGTTCAATTTATTCAATTTCGAATTAACAAGAGCCGACTGTACAAGCTTAGCAGCTTTCTGTACACAAATCTATTTCTTAATTTACTATGCATATATGAAAAGTTTGAAAAAATTTGCTCTCTGTGTGAAAAACTACAAGGACTGCAGACTCACCATTAGATCTTAATGTAGGAATTCCAGAATTTATTTCTTTATTAATGCTTTTCACCAAAATTTGGCTCTAACATCTTTTTGTTTAAAGAAACTCTTAGGAAATGAGTACAAGGGGAAAAGTGGAGCAAAACTACCCTATCGAATCGTTTGAAATTTAAAATATATAATTGTTGCACATTTTTATCGAATCATTTCATATTTTATGAAAATCGAATAAATAGTTTAATTACATGGACAATCAAATGTATTCTGTTACACTACACACAAAGGGAAAAAATAGTTTCAAGTGCATTTTATTGATGTTACACTCGTTCGAACACACTGAAAATTGATATGCATGCATGAAGTACATACTAAAATATACATTATGTACAATCTGTGGTGCAAAGAATATTTATTAATTTACAGAGCCACACAAAAATATTCTATTGCATAATGGTATAGGGGAAAACATTGTTTGGGTTGTGTTTTAATTTTATTAATGAAATTGATATACATTGCTAAAGTTTACTACAAAATACTTTCTGTATAACAGAAAGCAGATAGTATTTACAGGGACGCACATAAGATTTCAGCAACTATACTGTATTTGAAGTACTGTATACTATTACATCAAAATTTAAATATTTTAAAAACTTTGTTATAGTATAAATTGCACATTTGCTATGCTTGACGTCCGATTTCCCACTTGTTCTTCTTCCGTATAGGCCATTTTTCTTCTGCTGCAGTTAATGCCCTTGGTGACAAGACAAGCACATTATTCCTTTTTCTTTCTGGAGATAACACAACAATATCATAATCAATATTCTATAAAATTGCTTCTGAAAATGTATTTTGGATATGTGTAGCTCTTTTGTTGTAAATTAATTTATAAATGTAATTTTAATTAATGATAAAAATTTTATTTTTAGTTAGAATTTTGCTGTTCTAATAAATTTTAGTCATACAAAAATAATCAGTCAAATACAAGTTTTATTCACACTTGGAATTGCACAAAGGGTTCTGTGCAATAAGTTTATTAACTATTAACTGCAATATTACAAAAAAATTGTTGCTAAAAGAATAATAAACTTACAAGGAATGTCTCCATACTAGGCATACCCAGAATATTTTGAAAAAAAAATATTAATATAGCTCCTTATGTATGTAATAAAGGATCAAATTTAGTAGCAGTATTATAGTAGTCTGTAAAATAATAAAATACTTTTAAATATTTGACGTGAAAAAAACGAAAGCAGCATGCTATATGGCGAGCTGCACTTTTCCTCACCAAAAGCATATAACTGAAAGTAGTTAATGGATTTTTAGAATTCATGTAAATGGTGTTTAATAAATTTTAAACTTAAATAATGAGTTAATTTAATACACACACACACATATATATATATTTTCATACATTTAAGTGCATTCAAAAATAAAAACCGATAAAGAATACATTTCAGTACAAAAATTAAGTTATTTAAATTAACTTTATTAAAAAAAGTTCAAAATGAAACTTTTTTTCCCTTAAAGTATTTTTGACATAAAATGATTTTTGAAATTGTATCCCATTGCCAACTGATAAAAAATTGCCAAATAACAAATTTTTTTTTTTTTTTTTTTTTTTTTTTTTTTTTGTAGATGCTCTGCTAAAGTTCCACCAATTTTTTTTAATTTTTTTTATTATTATTATTATTATTTTTTTTTTTTTTTTTTTTTTAACATTTATTCAAAATGAAAAGAACATTCTGTAACTTTTTCATATTTTTTAGAGTATGCCCGTATAGAGACCTTCCTTGTTAGAATATTCTGTGAATTATTTTTCAATAATTAAATTTAGTTGAAATGAAAAATGTCGAATATTTTTCATGATTCGTCTTGCCCAAAGACCTTGTACAAAGTTTAAACTATTTTTTGCCACGTATGCTTTCAAAAGTGTTTGCAAAGTTACAATGCTGATTTGGTTTGTGCCGCATTTTTCTATGTAAATTTTAAATTAATATCTCACTAATTATTCACAATTTTTCTGAAAATCATTATCAATAATACTTGAATCATTTTGCCTCAATATGTGCCTTGAGTGCTCATCATCTCCCCTGCTGAACAAAATTTGCCTACAAAATAGTTTGTGTGCAACTGGAAAATGCGATTTTCTCAAAAACTATATGACCTAGGATAATCGCTACAGTTTTACTGCTAGATTTAAATAAACTAAATACATACTACCATTATTTTTTAACACAATCTAACTGATTGGTAAAGTTATGCATATAACTTTACCAATCAGTTAGATTGTGTTAAAAAATAATGGTATATCTATGTATCCATCGTTATATGGAGTTCCATTACCTGCGGTTTATTCTGCGAGCTGTTTCAAATAACAGACCAGATGTTACGACCAATAAGGTTATCTGAGCGAAAAATCTCAGCCGGCTATCGCCCAGATAGCTTAACAGGTAAAGCATTGGCCTTGTAAGCCAAGTATCCAGGTTCGATTCCCGGCCTGGGCACTTTTTCGCTCAGCTGGAAATAATCAATTCGTAAATACATACTACCTCTGATTTATTTATTTATTTGTTCATAATCTAAGTTTCAGATTCAGAAATAGAGGGGAGAACAGAAACATTTTACAGTATATTTTTGAGACTAAATTTACTTAAAATTAAGACAAATATTTTTTAGTTCAATATTACAGAATCTTTCATATTTATTATATATATTATTATATACTAGTACATCGAACCCGGGCTTCCTGGGTTGCATAGTGAAGATAAAATCCACGTTTTTAAAATTAAAATTAAAAACTATTAAATTTTACTTAAATATAAACTCTAACAGTGAAAAAGCATTTTTAATATTTAAGTGTCTTGTAGATATTTTCATTTATGTTTAACTCATAAAATAATAACTGTGAAAAGTATTGTTATGAAGAATTGTATTTGATAACTTTACGTATCTTTAATCTTATACAATTAAAAAAATTAACATCAATGTCAATCTTGTGTTAAATAAGCTTTTGAATTGAAACATTGCATGACGGAAAAACACGGCTAGGCTGCTTAAAGGATTAAACGGAAAATATTAATAATGGTATCAAATAAAACTTTAAATTTAGCTTTTTTTTTTTTTTTTTTTTTTTTTTATTTTGAATGTAGATTAAAATGAAATGCTTGAAAAATATAAAGTCGTAATAAGTGAGTTTTTAATCATTTTTTAATCAAATTGCATTTGAAAAAAGATTTATATTCCTATACAACAAAATAAAAATTGAAAATGTGCGATGATTTTTTAACATTAAAAAATTGCAGTAACGAAAATTGCAAAAAAATCATTTAATTGTGAAATGTTGCCAAATTGGCGTCATTGCTACCCACGGACACGTTTGTTAGTTATAATACAGATAGATATGTTGCGCATTTGAAAAATCTTACGCGCATAGTAAAATGCAAAAGTAAAGAAACAACAGCACATGCACTTTTTCATGAAAGTTTGTTCCAAAGTTAACTCTATGACAAATTTAAAATTAGTTTTGTAAATTAAACACACAAACACTGCCTGACGTCATTTCAATGTGCAAATCGAATGCCATTTTTTCCCATGCAACACGCATACATTGATTTTTATATATGATGACAAAACAAAATATTCAATAGCAATTAAAACCTCAGATAATGGTGAATTATTATACTCACATTTCATCATTTACATCTTCCTCATTCCATTTCGGATCAGTTTTCTATGTAAAAAAATGTACACTTTTTGTTTTTTGAAAACATATTTGAAAAATAAAAATGGTTCTACAAATAAAGTAAAAAATAAATTACATAAAAAATACAAAAAATAAAGAAAAAATAAAAAATTTTGTTTTGGATTTTCCTTCTGGTAAATGTTAGGTAACAAAAAAGAACTAAAAAAATCATCTGCTCTAGTAAGTTTAACTGAAAATTATAAAATATTACATTATGCAAATTATGTAATTTTGATAAAATTACAGTAAAAAGTTTAAAGAATAGCAATATATATATTTTTTTTTTTTTTGCAGTTGAGAAGCTTTTGGATAAAATTTTAGAGACCCTGATATTTTTTAAGCCTCTAATTACTGTCAAGATCATCTTTATTTGCTTGTCTAATTTGGCAGTGAAAATTCAACCTGGAGAGTATCGCCAAGTTGTGTAATATAAATTGCTGTATTTTGGATAGCCTTCCAATCTGATGACGCGCACACTGCATGTCAGCTTTTCCATAAACACGGGCTAATTTTTTAAAACATTGCATTTAATCAGTGTGTGATTTCAATTATGTTATTTTCAAAAATAAGGCATTTCCACTTGCGAAAAATTTCAATGTCACTGGAGTAAAAATGATATACTTCTACAAAATATTTTTTTGTTTTAAGACTTTAAACACACGTTTATATATACATATAATGACATCATTTGCATCCGCTAAACATTCGACTTTTATGGTCAAGTCTTATACAACATATATAGAAAAATATGCATCTGACGTCAGAAATCCAACAAAAAGCGATTTCATCATTTAAAAAAACTCAGCAAGACATATCGATAGTAAAATGATTCATATGCCTTCATTTTGTTTCCTTTAATAGTTCCATGTCTTATCAGATGTCATTATTTTTTTCCAAAATTCGAAAAATGTTATTTCACAGAAATTAATGAAACTGTATTTCTTCAGTTTTTTTTTTATGTGAATTAAACAAATGCTGAGCAAATAATCCACAAAAATATTCATTAAAGTACATTTTTGTAAAAAGATTTTTTTTTTTTTTTTGTAAAGTATGTTTGCAATAAACTAAAAAGCATTTAGTTGATGTATAAAAACAAAATAAAACCAAAACACACCGGGTTTTATAGCAGACGATACCCTTGAAATAGAGATATTTTAATTCTAAAAAAATTTACGTTGAAATGAGAAAATTTGAACAAAAATGTATAGTAATCTTCTATTTTCTATGGGGGAAAGAGATAGGTGGAGGTGCAATATAATGTAAAATCAGTTTGCAATATGATGTGCGTTATCACTAAATTTAAATGCAGTTATTCAGCCCCAAACAAAACAATCGCATGGAACAAATACCGAATTCTTTAAAATCAACTGTGCATTTTTTTTTTTTTTTTTCACTAAATGAAGACAATCTGTTCATATTAAATCATTCTAAAGTAGCATTGCATTTTATTATAAACCATAACTGTGATTAACCATAAATTATAAACTAAAAATCTTTATTAAAAGTTTTCTTTTTTTGGAAAAGCACAGGGTTGCGTTTGGTCTTCTTGTAGGGGATTTCAGATTTAAATTTTTTGCATCACTCCTGGCTACTATAAGTCCTGTCTACTCTTTCTTTTTACTCTATGACTATTTTCTCTTTACTTCGCATAGAAATGTAGTAGTAAAGTTGCCACCTCCAGAAAAATTGAATTAAAAACTAAAAAAAAAATTAATAACTCAAAAACAGATATAGATACAGTTTTCAAACAAACTGCATTTAAGAGTAATTTTTTTTCTCTATACAACAGCGTAAAGATTAAAAATGTGCGATGTCTATAAGCTTAAAAATTTACAGTAGCGAAAACTGCAAAAGGGAAATTTCATCAGAAAGTGTTGCCATTTGCAATATGACGTATGCATTACGCACAGAAACGTTTGGCCTTTATAATATAGATATACATTATCCACATAAAAAAAAGTAATTTAATTTGCCCTCGTTATTTTTTTTTTTCTAAAAATATTTGCCAATGTCTAATAATCTATATAATTATGTGAGTCAATAGCCTTTATAATTCTGCCAAATTTAAGCTTTTTACTTTCCATAGTTTTTTAGATAAGTTGCTGTGACTGACAGATACATGAGGGATCTTTTAATTGTTCTATTTTCATTTTTTAAGTATGAAAGTAGAATGATGAAATATGTTGCAATATAAATTATGTTCATTTTCAAATGTAATTGAAGGCAATACTGTTTTCCCATAATTGTGATAACTTTTAATGAAATTTAAATTTTATATTGTTGCTTTAAAAAAGAAAAAAAAAAAAGGCTCTTTAGCAATCATTGATTATCAAGAAGCTCTATGTAGACCTACAAGAAAATAAAAGAAAAATGAGACTTATAACTTAATGCAAACATCAAAATTTAGTTTCCACTATCAAATGACTGACATCTGTATAAATTTTTTTTTTTTTTTTTTTTTTTTTTTACTTAAGGAAAAAATTTGAAATTTTTTGTAAAAAAATAAATAAATAAATAATAATAATAATTAAACTATACATAGAAAATTGTTAGAAACATAAAACTTGTGAAAGAAATGCTAATTTCCTTATGGTAAAAATAAAAATAAAATTTTTTTGTAAGCTAATGAATAATTTCATTTTAATTTTCTCATACAATTTAATGTGGAGGTCTGAAATTTTTGTTTAAAAAAATTATTTGGCTTGTTTAAGAGGCCCTTCATAACTTTAGAATGGGCTGAAATGGATAATATTGATTGGTATGTTATTAATTTTTCAAGAATGTTGCAATTGCTTCAGCATGTAGAACATCATATTTTACACATTTGAAAGAAGATGTGTAAATAGTCATTTATAGAATAAATTTTTCTTAATTTTTATATTTATGTTTTACATTTGAAATAAAAAGGATTCTATTTTATAATTTTCAGAGGTATTGGGCTTTTTGCAAAATCAGTGAATGAATCCAAATCTCAAGAAAAGTCTGATAGTGCTTTACAATCTGCTTTTAAAGGTTTGGTAAGTAAACTAGCTTTAGTTCTTTTTTCCTTCTATCTTTTTTTTCTTCCCTCTCCCTCCCCTATTCTATCCCCATTCACCCCCCAATTTTATATTAGTACTGTTATTGTAATAGTATCACAACTTCACAACAACAGATGTACACTTTCTTTATTACGTTCTTTTATTACTACTGCTACATATGCTGTTTCATATATACAGGGTTTCAAGTACTGTGCATTTTGTGCATACACTATTCTGCACAGAAATAGTGTTTCCTTAAATTTGCATTGATTTGAGAAACAAAAAAAAAATCCACTTTTATCTTTTTCCATCAAAAAATGAAACAATTGCAGTCAAAAGATAACAAATGTCAACAATAGTTTGCAAAAAACTTGCAAATTTGTCTGAAAATCATGAAAAGCACACCATATTCGTCAAAGAATTGCTGTAAGAAATGTGAATTTTGTCAAAAAATTGCTATTTTCTTTTATTTAAATGTAAAACATGATTTTTTAAAAAAATTGCAAATTTTATCAAAGGATTACTAGTTTTGTGAAAAAAACAAACGAAACACCCTTAAAAGATAGGGAGGAAAGCGTAAATAAATTTCTTCAAAAGATCACAAAAAGTGCAAATTTTCTCAAAAGAGCATTTTAAAAAAAAGTAAATTTTGTCAAAAGATCACGGAAAGCATCAAGTGTCATCCAAAGATTGAAAAAAAAAAAAATGTGAACTTAGTCAAAAGATCATGAAAAATATGCACGTTTCTTTAGAAGATCATAAAAAGCACTTTAATTTCAGCAAAAAATCGTAAAAACACATCCAAATTTTTGTAAGATATCATGCAAATTTTGTCAGAGGATTGCAAAATACGTGCTAATTTCGTGAAATGGTCATGGTAATTGTGGGTTTATTTTATATTGTTATTTCCTAAAATAGGTCCCTAAAGGTTCTTTTTTATACAAAAAATATTGTTTTTTCAACTCCCCCTCCCCCTTTTTGGGAAAAAAAAAAGTTTTCCTTTTTTTAATTTCTTTTTACAATTTTTCACTACAAAAGTTAAATGGTTGTCCTGTATGTTGTATTGTATTCATATGCTTTTCTTTGATTAGTTAAAATCTGTGCTCTAAAATAACATTTTCTAAAACCAAATAAACATTATTTTCTTTCTGCTGCTAATTTTTTCTTATTGCACTTTGTATCCAGTTGTCATTTAGAATGTCCAGAATTAGCAAAATGTGCAGAGAAATTTGATCTGAGTAATTAATTATTCTTTCAAATGTCAAAATATTTTCAAGATAGCAATCTTTTTCATTTTTAGAGTTTAGAAGCATTAGAATTTCAGTCTGTTCCAAAAACAGCTTTAATTGCAATAAAATTGGATTTTAGCTGTTTAAAAAATAGATTTTACTGCTCCAAATCTGCACCAAAATAGCTTTAGTTCACTTTAATCCCTGTATATGGGAGAAAGTGGTGGTTTGCCTTGGAACCATTTTTTGACTTTTTTTTATGTTAATCAGTTGCCAAAATTTTAACTGGTATTAAATCTTTTAACCTTTGCTTACATTATTTAACAGCTTTTGATCTTATATCCATTATAGAAAAATTAAGTATGTATATTTATCTATTTATTAAACTTGTATTTTGTCCCAAGATGTACTATCTGGTGGGGCACGTTGGGATGGTTACAAATATATATAAAGATGGAAAAATTCAATAATTGAATTACAATGTATGTGGAATTGTTTGTTCATGAAAAGAAATTTATTTAAACTAATAAAGGTAACTGTTGTGTATTTTCTAAATTTTATAGATGTATTGGTATTCAGTCTTACAAGGGCACCACCAAACATGGTGCGCACAGATTTTGATGATTTCAAAGTATGTTGTAGGGGTCATACCACTAATTATTCAGCTGAAAGGGTTTCTTCAAATGGGCCTCAATTTTCGAGAAATTGGGTGTCGAAGTTTAGCGCTTATTTCAAATAGCCGTTAGTATTACTATCAGAATGTGGCTCCATGGCACCACAGTAAGTTGCGAGATTCCAGACTCGGACTTGGCGGGTTCAACTCAAAGTTAGAACTTTTTTTTTTCTTACTTTATATACTTTTTACACTTTACATATTTTAAGCAGAATTGGGAATTCTACAGCTTTGAACTTATTAATATTTTCTTATGGGGATAGTTTACTTTTTCAATTTTTACTTTTTCGATTTTTTTGGAGTGAAATATAACGTATAAATACATCTATATATATATATATTGCTAAGTAAAAAAAATCATACCTTTGTAAATTCTCCCTTTAATTCATATTCTTCATTCAATATCAGTTCATCTGCTTCAATAATTTGTCGATCATCTAATATTTCTAATACTGAATTATGAAATTCTTCAGCCATAGCAATAGAAGCACAGGAAATATCATCCGGTGGAGAATTTGTAAGCAGATTATCATTTTGTAACAACGTATCGAAATATTTTAATGCATTCATAATTTTGCCCTTTTGTTCCTTTTCCAAACGAGAATTTTATATACTAGTGCTGGTTCCTTCCATTACAGTATTTTTAGCATTCAATCCGACACAAATACTATCTTCGTTCAATTTTTATACCGTAATTTTATCTATACATATACATACCAATATTTCAAATCTTTTATTTGTCTGCAAAAGAAGCTAAATGACATTAGTAAAAAGAATTTCTATTTTTGCGTGATTTTACCGAGAAAATAAAAGCAGACTAATAAAAAAAATACGTATATTTTTTGATGTATCGCAAATTTTTATCTCATTAGCAGACGATTTTTCCGATCTAGTTTATTTTTTAAATGAATAGTGTTTTAATTTGTTAAAATAAAAATGTTGTATATATTTTTTAATGTTGAGGTTAACTTTAGAGATAAATATATTTAAAGATCAGTAAAAATTTGGATAATATTTTAGCTCTACTGCATTAATATTTTATTACACTTTCGAAGATATGCATTATTTGAATTAACTAATCCTATAAATGTTTGAGAAATTGCACCTGAAAATTATTTTATATAATTTATACAAAAAAGGATAAATTCTCATTTAAAAAATTCCACAAAAATAAAAGGTGATAGAGAAAAGAAAAATTATTATTTTAGAATTGTGCTTAATAAAAAAAGAAATTACATAATAATTAATAAAAAAGAGTTCTATGCATAAATTAGTTTTGCAGTTTGTCAATAAAAATATTAGTTTAAAAATTGCAGAAAAAATTTTCATGAAATAAATTCGAAAATATAAATTTAATTTATTAAGAAAATATCAAAAAGTTCAAAACTTACAGAATTCCCAATTCTGCTTAAAATATGTAACGTGTAAAAAGTATATAAAGAAAGAAAAAAAAATTCTAACTTGGAACTGAACCCGCAAAGTCCGAGTCTGGAATCTCACACGTTACCGCGGCGCCACAGAGACACAAACTGTTATCAATACTAACAGCTATTTGAAATAAGCGCTAAACTTTGACCCCCAATTTTTCAAAAACTGAGGCCCATTTGAAAAAATCCTTTCAGCAGAATAATTAGTGGTATGACCCCTACAACATACTTTGAAATCATCAAAATCTGTGCGCACCATGTTTGGGGCTCCCCTTGTTAGTATTTCTTTCCAGTGTTTTGTTCATGCTCCTAATTTGAACAAATGTTCTTTTTATTTGCTAAAGCATATTTACTTTAACTTTCTCCTTGCAATCATGCTTTAACTGCCATCATCTAAATCAAAAATACTGTTTATAATTACACCATCTGTTAATCTGTTGGGCATTGGTGTGTCTCTGCCAGATACATTGTTAATAATTTTATTATAATTTGACTTTATCGAAAGAAAATTTTTTGTGCATTTCATTTAATTTTGAATATTATTGTTCTTACCTTGTGCAAAAATACTGAAAACAGTAGTGTCTATCAAAAATAATGCTAAAGGAAACATAATGTGACAAATATTTTTCAAAATATCTAGAGAGATACTCACCTTTGCGTATGCCCATGCAATATTGCAAATGATATCTTTTCTCATAAATTATCTTCCATAATATATAGTACTCTCAATTGAATTTTAATAAACTGCACCAAGCATTTTATGAAATATTTTACAAACTTTTATTTGTATAAAATTTTCATGTACTTGTGATCAGATACTAACAATTGAATAGTATTTTCTGTTTTAGTAATAGTTTTATATAAATTTGATACATCTTGTATTATAGCCTATCGCTCATGATCAGTATCCCACAAATGCTATTGTATCCCAAATATCACTTCAAAATGTCAATTTTAAGATAATTTTCTGAAAGATTGGGTACTTTTATTAGAAAATAAATAGCAATTGATTTCTTGCTAAGTAAATTAGAATCTGTGAAAATTTCATGAATTTACGAATAAAAACAACCTTATGAATGTTCTGTTAAAATTTGAGAAACAGCCTTTTTAATAAAAAGGTTTTTGAAAAATGTTTAGTTTTTCTTTCTTTTTTTTTTATTTTCTGACATCAAAATTTTCAGCATTTTGCTTTACTTTAAGTGAACTTTGCTTAAAAGAAACTAAAATATTAGTTTTTATGTTTTGAATGAAGTGACAAAACAAGTCTATTTTATTGATTTATTGAAATGTAAATTTATTTTAATTTGAATGACTTAAAAATATTTTTTCATGATTCTGTTTCTTATGAAAATTATTAATTTTAGTTTTTTTCATTTCCATTAAATGTCAGAATATAAGCAATAACATTAATTCTCATTCACAAACTCATTCTAATTTGATTTTTTTTTTTTTCTTTTCTTTTTTCTTTTTTTCAGTCTGAATTTGTTGCTTCACATCATCCTTGTCACCATGACGATGGATGTAAGGTACCAAAACCATCTTCATCTGGAGAGTCAACATCTAAAATAAATTTAACTAATGACTGGTCCCCATCAGAGGCTGAGTTGTTTGCTCAGGCTCTTGAAGCTTGCGGCAAGAACTTTGGTGCAATTAAAAAAGAATATGTAAGCTTTTTTTATTATTATTATTTATAAAATTTTCAAATAGGAAATATCTTTAAGAAATTTGAAATTGTGAATTATAAATATAAGTAAAATTGAATTTAAATGTATATTTCTGCTAAAAGTAAATGTTTTACTGGAATTCAGCTATCTTTATCTAATAAAGTAATTTATTTACAAAAGTAATATATAAATTGATATGCCTGAATAGTTATTTCACTTTGGGGTTTCTTAGCATGATTATATCCTTATAGCAATATTTGCTCATGATGGGGGGGGGGGTTACTAAGTAAAAATTGTTTAATAATTAGAGGGCAAAATTAGCACTAGCCACTGGCCACAGGGCCCGTGAATATGAAAAAGTGGCTACTAAAAAATTGGCTATCAGCGGCCACCTTATGGCCACATTGCTACAAGGAGAGAGTAAAATTTTCTTGCATTCCATCATGTTGTTTTATTTTTTCTGGTTGCTATATGTTTATATTAGAATATTTATTTTTACTATTCAGTTTAATCGAAGTTTTTACAAAAGTTTACTGTTTAGTATTTTAAATAAAAAGTAGCCGTTATTTTGATAAAAATGGCCACGGATGAAACTGGTACTACTGGCCACTGGCCAGTAACGAAATTTCCCAGTTTTACTCTATATTAATAATGAGGCCCTGCAATATACATTTGTATACAGTAGACTCCCTTAAATCCGCGTCCCTAAAATCCGCGCATTTTTTCAGATGTAAACAATGAAATTAAAGATGGCGCTGAAGTCAGCCGTTAAAGCAATACAAATAATTCTTTAAATATATATATATTTAAATCCTTTTCAACTTCTTCCTTCTTTTTAAATGTCAATTAAAATGCAATGTGCTATTCAAATAAATGTCCTTCAATTTAAATTCTGCAGTGTCAAATAATGTTTCTTAGACGTACGATGATCGATATTTAATCGAATTAAGCACTATCGTATCGCAGTTCCATCGTAATATAACTTTCAACGGTCGTTTGGTAGAATTAGCAATTCGCATGGCAGGATAATTTTTGCTATATAAAATTATTATTTTAATAGTTCTATTACTATTTTCGTATCCCTGCTAGTTACGAAATGAATTTGGGATTTACATTCGGTTTACTAATTACGATATTCGATATTTAATCGAAATAATTATTGTATCGTAGTTGCAGCATAATTTTTACTGTATAAAATTAATATTTTTCTGATTAATCAAGCTTTTTTTGTTTATTAATAAAGGCAAATATTTTTCTTTATAAAAAAGATTGATTTTTCCTCATCATTATTTATATTTAGTATTGCATCTTAATTAATTACTTTATTTTAACAATTTTCTAAAATTTTATTTTACTTTTTTTTTTTTTTTTTGTAATAATAACTTATTTTTAACTATTTATTTATTTAAGTATTTTACTTAATTATTTCAACGTTTCAATTTATCATTTGCATTGATTGCAATGCTTCTTACCAATCAAATTTATGTTTCAAAAATGTAAACAAATAAATGACCAGAAATCTGCAAAATTCTAAAATCCGCACAACCCCTGGTCCCAAGCTTTGCGGATTTGAGGGAGTCTACTGTAATTTAATTTCAATTTGTTGATGTTGATTAAATAGTTAGATAATGTCATCATATTATGCATGCAACTGTAGATTTATATTTGATTATTTACGTTAATTGCAAAAAAAGTTAGTAAAGTCTGTTAAGTATATCAGTTAAATACTATTTTAAGCACTATTTTTTCTTCCTGTGAATAAATCTGCATGGAATATTTATTTTTAAAAGACTATTCAAATAAAATATTTCCTTTATCTCATTTGATAAAAAAAAAGGGTTCAATTTTAAGTTAACATTATGTATCTTGTTGCTTAGAGATAGCTTTTAGTAGCTATTTCACCTGGATATATAAGTTAATATTATAAGATTCATGTTCATAATTTGAATCTGTTTCCCACAAGAAGATTTTTTAAGTCTTTTTCATCTGGCAGTTTCCATGTTTTTTAGGTTTTGCATTCTTTATTCATCTACTAGTTTATATCATGATTTGCAATATTGCTAATTTCTATTATTCAGGGAGAGAGAGATTGATAGATATGTGTATGCTCATAATGATTGAGTTATTTATAGTTCAAAATTAAAACTTGACCACCAATTATTTTTCTTAATTCAGTTCTTAAATGAAAAATAGAGTTATTTTGTCAAAATTACATTACTTGATTTTTAACCAATTTATATTTCACTCATCAAATGATTTTAATATTTAAAAAGTTAAAATGACTGAGATAGTTTTTATTGTCTAATAGATATTATTTTTTTCCCTTCTTATTTTGTATTTCAGTTTTATAGGAAGTTAATATGAAACCTTTTATACAAATCAATAACTATGCTTTTTTTATTTTTTTTAAATATATATTTACTTTTCAAAGCAAATAAATTGTTTGTAACATATTTGGACAGTTTAAAGTATGTTACAAATGCATCAGCTGTTATTCATTACATTGACAGTGTTGATCACTTCAAATATGAGTTTCTGAATCTAAGACCTCCAACACAGATCTGCCACAGGGGACTATTTTTAAAATTTGTTCATACCAATATTTTTGTAATATAAATTTTGAAATATTTCTTTTGCAAATTTTGTCTAAATATGTATTATGGATTTCTGTTGTAGGAAAGTGGTGCCAGAATTGAAAATCACATTAAAATTCCTTACAGTTAAAAAATACAAAGTGGAACATTTACAATAATAAGCTAAAGGTTTGAAACAAAATTTTTACTAGGTTACATGTTTAAAACAGAATTCATTTTTAAAGTATCAAAAAATCAGTATGAAAGCCAAAAAATCACATTAAAGATTGCAAATATTAAAAAATTACTGGTTTAAAAATTTACCCTTCTAAGATAAAACATTGCAATCGAAAAATTAACTATATTAGTTTGAATATAAATGAATTAGTATAAAAGTTTGAAATAAAAATGAGTTTTTGAGTGTCAAAAAAACCACAAACGGGAAGAATGACTAAAAATGACATTAAAAATTGCTAAATGTTTAAAAGTCACTGATGTAAAAACTTAATACTATGGGGGGAAAACATTGTAATTGGAAATCTTTCATAAATAATAAAAAATCGATGTGGAACACCAAAAATCTAAAAGATTAAACTAATTAAAACTCCATTTTATTAATTAGTATAATCTTCTTTTAATTATTTCAACTTTTGCAAG
Organism: Maratus speculifer; assembly: GCA_964019185.1. Classification (NCBI taxonomy): domain Eukaryota; kingdom Metazoa; phylum Arthropoda; class Arachnida; order Araneae; family Salticidae; genus Maratus; species Maratus speculifer. Next base: position 304,388,725 of record OZ025295.1, on the reverse strand, counting down.
TTTCTACAAAAAACCTTTTTTAATTCTATTCTCTAGTTACCATGGAAACCAGTGAAAAGTATTATCGAATATTATTATCAAGGGAAGAGTGAAAAAAGTCCCTCTCATAATGTAGAGGATCAAAGTTTAACACCGACCATTCAGGTCAAAGCCGAAGGCAGTTCATCACCTGTAAAGAAAGATGAACTACTACCTCAGATAAAAAAAGATGATGAACCCATTCCTAGCTGTTCATATGATGTTAAAGTATGTAAATATGTTTTATTTTTATTTATTTATTTTCATTTATTAAATTTTTTATGAATCTTTATTTTTAGCTTTATCATTTTAAGATGATTTTCTATTTATAATTTTTCACACTTTTTCCACTTCATATATGAAACAGTTTAGCATTCATTTTAAATCATGTAATAAAACTGTATTCTCAGTAAAGTACATATTAGAAAGAAAATTACTAGGAATAGCTTCTATTCAATTCCTAAAATTTTAATTTCCTTTTTAATAAAACAATTATCACATTGTTTAAACTTTGAAATGTACTCTATTTATAATATAACCTGTATTGTTTTTATTTCTTTTAGCCTTCTCTTGCAAAAATTGAAGCTCCCGATGATGCTCTACCTGTTGATCCAAGTGTTGAAGTACCAGCAAAAAATGATTCGGTTAATTTTTTAGAAAATACCAGAGCCACTGACTCTTGTCAGGATAATGTTGACATGAAAATACCTGTGCATGAGGAAGCCCATAACGCTTCATCCACTATTGGAAGCTTGAAGTTTTTTTTAGGTAAGTATAATTTTTTGCATATTTTTTGTGTTTTTCATCTAATATAATATTCAATAATGTCATCAATGTATTGCTTTGACTGCATTACATTTTCTAATTATTTAGCTTTAGCTGTTTTATACGGTGTGTAAGTATATGTTGCAGTTTATACAGCAATTTTAGCCTTTTTGTTTTTAAAAGATGTTTAAGTTTTAAGGCATAGTGTATTGTATATCTATATAATACATCATCTATTAATACATACATGATAATTGTTAGGAAAGAAAAAAAAATTAAAAATATTAAATATTTAAATTTTAAAGGAAACAAATAACAAATAGCCCAGAGATCGATAGTGGGGTAAAAGTACATTGCATCGGATAATTAAAATAAATTTTCTTCATAATGGAATAAAAGCAAACAATATTAATTCACCTGAGCCAGAATATCTTGACAGCTAAAATGTTATGTAAATTCCAAAATTCAGTTATATTTATATAAGTGATGTTTGATTGAAATTATTTTGAAATTCTGAATGTATTTTTATCATAATTTCTATCTATTATTTAATCTTTAAATGTTACACATTATGAAATCATTTTATTTTGTGAACTCTAACTTCTAATTCCTGTATTGGAAAATAAATTATTATTCTTAATTATTGATACTTGGAAATGATTTTCATATAAATATATAAACACATAGTTAATGGCATAATCATTTTAAAATAAAATTTAAAGAAGCACAGAGACAAATAGATACAAAAAAAACAATTTGTATTACTTGACATATTTATTAATTGCTCTTTTTAATCTGTTCAGATCTCAAACTATGTAATATAAAATTAGACTTTATAATTATTTTCATAAAGGCATCAAAAAATATTATATAAGTATCAACAAAATATCAAATAAGTTTTAAATCTTCATTACATTAATTAGAATATTAATATTGTGAATTGAAGGATGATAAAGTTAATAATCTAGTATTTGTGATGCTCTATGAACCCATTAAAAGTGAAATCACTAAATCTGTCATTAATGATTGCATCAACGATTCTCTACTACAGAAAATAAAGTCCTTTATTATCACATTGAAATAAACGTAGAACAACCATAGCAGGATGTTTGAATTCAAATTCTATTTTAAAATCATTCTGGAGCATAAGAAATACAAATTTCATATCTTTCTTGGTAACTGATGTTCAATTTGTAGATCAAATATTGATCTGCGACGAAATCTTTTACATACCACTAATAGTGAGTACTTCAGTGAGTACTTATATATACCACTTCAGTACGATGTTATAACTTTCATCAAAATATTTTTTATCACCTTTTGAAGTCAGATACAACTTCTTTCTGTATATAGTTCAACTGTTTAAAATATTTTTGTCTTTAGCGATTTTAAAGTGATTTCTAAAAATGTAAAAATCAGAAACAGCTGGTTAAAAAAAATTATGATTTTTTACACCCTACTTTAAATAATTATTTTATCTATAAGTTTAGCTTATATTTCTCCTTTCTGCTGTGATAAACTAATACAAACCATTGCTTCTTTAGGAGGTCGCCTTGTACTTAAATTGAATGCTCAACAAGACAGTGGCTCTGGAACTAATAAGTGCCAATGGGTACAGTCAAATGACTTACCTAAACATTCTAATCCAAAAAAAGTAAAACACAAGAAAAAAGTTGTTCAAGATTTTGCATCTTCTCCTGATACTCCCCAGAAAAAGAAAAGGACTGAGGAATTGACTGTCACCCACAAATTACCAGAACATAGTTTGTCAGCTGTCAGGAAACCTAAATTAAAATCCGAATATGAATTCTCTGAATGTGATAAACAGGAAATGTTATTGTGCAGTTCATATTGGACACCCCCTGTTGCAGACGGACAGGAATCTGTCGATGTAGATGACGCATCTTCAAAAACCAGTGAAGGTTATGTATCCCCGGTTCTTTCTAATTCTCGTCCTAATAAAGGAGATGTGAAAAGTGATCCTGCTTCTAATTTGAATTCTGTTCATGAACTTCATGAAAAAAGTGAAACAGACCAATGTTCATTGAAATGTAGTAGTGTTCAGCCAGAAAACTTTGCAGAAGATAGTGCCTCCAAAAATTTGTGTTTCATTGGTGGAAAAAATTCACCTAACCAATATTCTGATGATGCTTTTTTGAAACAAGAAGTGCTTAATCATAAGAGTGCCTTGAATCATAATAAGTTTCAAGTAAAAAGCCTATGTTATCAGTCTCGTTCAAGTCATTCCAGTAGCCCATTAATGAAACAGTGGAATAAGTGGTCCAATATGCCATATCCTGAAAAGAGTTCTCCTTGTTCATTGTCACCTGTGTCTGTTGTTGATTCAAAAAGTCCACTTAAAGGTAAGTCTATATGCTTAGAAATTGAAAATTGTAAATGTAAAACTGTATGTGTGAGTAGAAGGCCTCTGTGAGGACTCTCACATTGTTTGTTTTTTGTTTCGCGCTCGTTTTTATTTATAGTAAGCCCCCAAAGCAGAATGTACTCAAAAGTGTGACGTATGTCACAGAACAGCAAACTTCTCTGCAGAACATTTCAAAAAATCATTTATATAATTCCTCCTTCAGTCAAAAGAAAAATTAAAAATTTTGCAAAGATTCCGAAAATTAGAAAAAATCTGACACAAATTCAACAGGGTTCGCACGGACCTTAAAAGTCCTTATAAACTCCTTATATTTCGATAGTCCTTAATAAGGATCCTTAAAGTCCTTATTTTTTAACATGGGCTTAATATTAACACGATCCGTAAAATGTTTAAAAAAAATCGCCAAACATTCCAGTGGTGATTCCCGTCCGAAATTTCCAAAAATTTAAGGAATCCTCTTCCGAAAATTTTAAATTGGGTTATGAGTTCCACATAGTTGCCAACTTGCACGGTTTAGCACGCGGAGAAATGCAAATTTCGTAAAAGGATCGCTGAAAAAGCACACATTTCGTCAATATTTCGTGGGAAAACGACGATTTCACCGATGTTTTTGTCAACGAACTTTGTCAAAAGATCGCTGAAAATGCAAATTTCATGTGCGGATCACCGAAAAAACGGCAATTTCACCAAATATCGCAGACAAAACGCGAATTCCGCCTGAAGACCGCAGGAAAACGTCGCTTTCGTCTAAAGATTGCGGAAAAAAAGTCGTTTTCGATAAAAGATAGCTTAAAAATATTCTGTCATAAGATTATTAAAAAAAAAAACGCCAAATTCATCAAAAGATCACGGAAAAAACGCAGATTTCGTCAACAGATCGTGGGGATAAAACGCCTAAAGATGATTCTCGTCCGAAATTTTAAGGCATCTTCTTCCAAAAATTTGAAATTGGGTTATCAGTTCTGCATAAGTTGTCAACTTGTACGGTTTTGCGCGCAGAAAAAACAATCGTGGTGCAATGCAAATTTCGTGAAAGGACGCCAAAAAGCACACACTTCGTCAATATTTCGTGGAAAAACGGCGATTTCGTAAATTCTTTTGTCAATGAACTTTGTCAAAAGATCTCTGAAAAACGCGAATTTCCTGTGCGGATCGCAGAAAAACGGCAGTTTCACCAAATATCACTGATTTCGTCTGAAGACCGCGGGAAAACGGCAATTTCATCTAAAGATCGCGTGATCTTTTAACACCGATTTCGTTAAAAGATCGCGGAAAAAACGCCGTTTTCGATAAGATTGCTTAAAAATATTATGTCTAAAGATCATTGAAAAAAAAATAAAACGCCGATTTCATCAAAAGATCACAGAAAAAATGCCGATTTCGTCAAGATCGCGGGGGTAAAAGGACGTTTTCGAAAATAAATCGCGTAAAAATGCGAATTTTGTGTAAAGTTGCCGAAAAAACGCCGATTTCATTAAAAAAAAAACATGGTAAAATGCGGATATTGTCAAAAAATCGTGGAAAAACCGCCGATTTTGACAAAAGATCGCAATAAATCGCCAATTTTGCTATAATATCGCAGATAAATCTTTGATTTCGTCTGAAGATCGCGGGAAAACGCCGATTTCGTCTGAAGATCACGGATCCCCCCTTTCCCCCCCCCCCTCAATCACCGCCGATTTCCGAAATTGCGATGTGGATTTCCAAAAAAAAATTCTCCCAGAATCACCCCTAAAAACGCCATTTTTGAGAAAAGATCGTGCAAAAAATGCAAATTTTGCTTAAAAATCGCCGATTTCATAAAAAAAAAAAAAAAAAAAAGAACGTTGATCTCGTCAAAAGATTGCAATAAATCGCCGATTTTGCTAAATATCGTAGATAAATCTCTGATTTCTTCTGAAGATCGCAGATAAACCTCGCCCCCCTTCCCAGTGGGGGGGGGGTGCAACTCACGGAATTCCCCTTCCCCCTGCACCGCCGATTTCCGAAAATGCGATGTTAATTTCTGAAAAAAAAAAAATTTCACACAAAATCCCTCCCTGAAACATTCATAATCTGCCAAATATGGCAGCTGGAAAAAAAAAATCAAGTTTCTTTGTTATAATTTTCTTATTTCTGATTGGACATTAAAGCTGCCTCTTTTGTTTTCCGATTGCGACGTAGAAATCTCGTATCCACAAACACCAATCGTAATCAGTATTCACCATCTAAAATTTCCTTTTCTTTGATATAGAGAAATGAATAACAAAGAAGATATTTCGCCAAATTATTGCACCAATCTGTTCTATAATCCGCTGATCTGTGTTTGATCGTAGTCTTATTATTTCAATGGATATGTGTAGCATGGTTAACAGCAACAGTCTTCCTCTGCAGGAAATAAAAGGAAATTAATTAAAGATGACTTAGGTTTTATAAAAAAAAAAAATATATCTTCTTGGAAAAAAAAGTATCGGAGTTAGAAAATAAGGCCAATGAATTAGCTGATAAAGCTGTTCAACTAAAGATGTTCAATTATTTATAAAATCGAACAGTTGTAGAAAATCTGCAACAAAAAAAAAAAGGAAGAAATTTCCTCCCTGACCAAAGAAAGAGATGCTAAAAAACAGTTACTAGCCAACTAATTTATATATTTACGATTAAAATTTAATGTAAGTAATTATGTGTACTGTTCTTTTTTAACTTTAGAAAGTCTTTATTTTTCTTTTAGCGAAATCCTTACAAAGTCCTTACAGAGTCCTTATTTTCCATTTGGCAAACTCTGTATGAACCCTGTCCAATAATTCAGACATAAAATATACAGTAAAACCCCAATAATTCGAATTAATTGGGACCAGATCCAATCCGGATTATCCAGAGAATTAGGAAAAAAATGAAATAAAATAAAACATACTTTCAGAAAATCACCTTCATGTTAAACATATTGAATATTTACAGTCAGTAAAAATGCTTACTTCGTTTAATTCTTCCAAAAAGATTTCAGAAAAAGTTTTTTTTTTTTTATTCCGAATACGGCGATGAAGCAAGTTAATGTTATGTAAATTAGCCAATCATTTCTCAAACTTGAAAAAAAAAATGTCCAAACTGATCCGGATTAACGGGGTCCGGATTAGCGGGGTTCTACTGTATCTCGAATTTTGATGAATGGTCGACAAAAAAATGAATTTCTTCAATCTTGCAAAGAAAAATCGCTAGTTTTGTTTGAGGATTGCAGGGAAAAAATGGAAATTATGTCAAAAGAGTGCGAAATAAACGACCAATTTCGTCAAAGGATCGGGAAATACAGCAAATTCCACTTAAGAATCACGATAAAATGACAAAGTACCATCAAAAGATCGAGAAAAAATGGCGAGTTTCATCAAAAGATTGCAAAAAAAGTGATACAATTTCATTTTTTAAAAAAAATTGCAAATAAGCGGCTAGTTTTGTCAAAAGATCATGAAAAACAGCAAATATCGTCGATAGATCACGAAAAAAATGGAAAATTTCCTTTAAAGAGTGCCAAAAACAACAAATTTCACCAAAAGATCGCGAAAAACGGCAAAGTTCATAAATAGGTCACGAAAACACAGAGAATTTCATACAAAGATCGCAACAACCAGCAAATTTCATTTTAAAAAAATTGCGAAAAAGCGTCAAATTTCATCAAAAGATTGGGGGGGAAAAGATAAATTTCATTTAAAAAATTTGCGAAAAAGCAATAAATTTCATGAAAAAGATTGTGAAAAAGTGGCAAATTTCATTAAAAGATCGCGAAAAAATGGCAAATTTCATCTAAAGATTGCGTAAAAACGGCAAAATTTCATTAAAAAGATCGTGAAAGGGCAACAAATTTCACAAAGGAGATCACGAAAAAAAGGCAAATTTCATTAAGATTGAAAAAAAAGCTAATTTCATCAAAAGATCTCAAAAAAGCGGCAAATTTCATAAAAAAGATCGTGAAAAAGCAACATATTCTATAAAAGACGCACTTGCATTTCTTAATATAATAAAAAAAAATCTCATTGTGTCTTTCTTTTTTACTCCCGCAAAACATTTTTGATCAGCTGAATTTCGTTGCAGAACATTGCAAAGTATTCTGCGTTGGGATAGTAAGCGATCTGTTACATCTCCAACTGTTTGGTAATTGCTCCTGAGTGTGGGTTTCTGCTCGAATCATGGGACGATGTCAATTGTATTGCAGATAACATTCCTTTATCAGGATATTTTTCCTTTTTGAAAAATGTTTTATATTATTAAAAAAAAAAAAAAAAAAAAAAAAAAAAAAAAAAATTGGAATTTATTTTGCAAGATTCCATTTTTATAAAATTTTATTTTTGGTTGTATCACTCAGAATGGTCATGACTTGCAGTGTTTACTTTCATAATGTTACAACAATCATAATTTTATGTTCAAAAATAGCATATGCTGCTCAAACACATTTTGCTCATTTATGTGTACATATCCGGGAATATATTCTTAATATATAATTATGCTTTTTTCTTACAAAAAAGAAAAAGGTTAGTAGTATAAATTTGGCACCTCCTCAATTTCTGTGCCTTGGCGACTGCCCCCTTCACCCCCCCCCCCCCTCTTTGCACAGCCCTGCTCCTTATGTATTGAACTACTCAATGTGTGACCTTCAAATTTTGCCACATGCTGTTCAAGACATGGGGAAATGAATTATATGTAAAAAAGTTGGTTATAAAAACCACTAATAGATGGTGTTGTATAACTGACCATATGCTGAAACTATGCATGTCTGATAACTTTACTTAAACATACCAAATGTTCACATGACAAGGGCATTATCAACGCACTCATGCTGTTCAATATGCTTTCCTCCATGAAAATGTAAAATTTGCAGTTTATGGGCTGTTTGTTCAATTGCAGATCTTAACTAGGCAACTGAGATGATTCTCATACTGATACCTTCTTTCGAGTATGCGAAGGTTAATAAAAGTTCTCAATAAAAAGATTTCCTGATTTTTTTTTTTTTTTTTTTTTTTTTTTTTTTTTTTTTCATTTATTTATTTTTAAATCTCCCACAATATTGTTTTATCTGACATATCCTTTAATTTATAAAATAAAAATTACACACACAAATATATATGTTATAAGTATTACTAATTAATATTAATACACAATTTGCATTAATAATTAAAAGGTAACAGTTAGGATATTGAAAAGATTTTCGGTACTACTCTGTTATCCCATCGACCAATTTCGCCAAATTATACAAATTGCCAAACTAATAGCCAAATTATACATATTGACATAATTTTTATTTTAAATAATGAAAAAACAAATAATTAGTAGAATTTTAATTAAAATATTAATAAAAAGTTGAAATAAAAATAAAATCACTTAATGACATTTTAAACACATGAATCGTATTCATGGGTGCAAGTTTTCCGCCCACAGATGGAATTCTGTCTTTTAAAAATTCTCGAGGACGGAAGCAGGACGGAAAAATCTCCTACGACGAAAAATTATGCATATATCGCCAAAAGATCGCAGAAAGAGACACGATTTTTCGTCAAAAGATTATGAATAAAACATGATTTTTGTCAAATGATCGTGGTAAAAAATGTTATTTCTGTCAAAAAATTGCAGAAAAATGCACTATTACATTTTAAAAATCGCAAAAAGATGCATTTTTCATTAAAAAATAGTGGAGTAAATGCAATTTCTATCAACGGATCTTGAGAAAAACGTTATTTCCGTTGAAGAATCGAGAAAATGATGCAGTCTCTGTCAAGGAATCGCAGAAAAGACACGATTTCCCTCAAATGATCGTGGAAAAAATGCTATTTCTGTCAAAATTGCAGAAAAAATTCGATTTTGGTCAAAAAATTGAGGAAAAGGCGTTTTTCGCATAAAAATTCACGAATTTTTGTGAAAGGATTGCAAAAAACGCGATTTTTGGTCTAAGGATCGTGATAGAGACACGATTTTTGTCAAAGAATCGCTAAACGGACGCGATTTCTGCCAAAAGAACATGGGGAAAAGCAAATTTTGTCAAACGGTCATAGAAAAAAACCTGAATCATGCACTTGCGTATGTGCTCACTTGGGGGGGGTGTGGTAGTGATTTAAAATATTTTCAGTCCTGGCAAAATTTCAAACTTGCATCCATGATCGTATTTAATGTCATTGAATGTGACATTCACGATCATCCATTATTGGCATTCAATCTTATAGTTTGGCGATAATTTTTTGGTCGACGGGATAACCTAGTAGTACCAGATTTTCTTACATAAAATGCTTGGCAAACTACAAGTCAGATGTCAAAAAACAATTAGAGATGTGGAAGTATTTTAGTTAAAATGAAAATAACTACAGCATATATAAAAATTCATTGTTTACACAACTAGACTGTGATGATTTTAGTTTTTCCAATTGTGTGTATGTGTCTACATTTATGTTTTGAACATGAATGCCTCATTTATCTAGGGAGAAATAAATATATATATATACTAGGGGGCTCAGCTCCCTGCGAGCTATGACTGCCAACTGCCGTTCAGATTTTGCCATCTCTAAAAACATAATAATGTGCCCTTTTTAAAAAATATTACCAGTTTATGGAAGATTGAATGATATCAGTATAATGGTGGCTATCTTGTGTAATCTGGTTACCATGCTTTTCTCTTTGAAAGTGGCATTTTTCAGTTACATTGCCTCATCCATCGCTGTCCTGGCTGTTTTCGGGGCTAATAAATAAGATTAATTTCACCATTTAAAATCAGCTTGTATAAAATGCTTTGGTAAAAAATGTCGCTATCTTTTTGCCTTATAAAGATGCTATTGACATTGTTCTTGCTTGAAGTTTGCAGCTAAAAAAAAAACTGTCTGCTTGTGAATAGCTTTCAGAATCATGTCACACTTGCATTTTATGCCGTGATCAATTTTTAGATATTTTCAGGAACAGTTATAGCTTATTGATGAATTCTTCTCTCTATTTTAATACACCATCATGCATATTTTCTGGGGGTTTTTTCAATTTGTATTTATCTTATTAAGAATATCATAATTTTCTAATATGTACTTATCAAATGTAATTTCTGCAAAATAAATCGAAAGTATTTTGTGCTTTCACTCACTTGTCACTTACTTACATTAATATATGTTAAAAGAAATTCTCTCTCTACTTTTATATCATGTCACTTAACATTTAAATTTTTCTGAAATAAAAATCATTTTAAAAATATATTTTTTTAATGTATGGTGCAAGTTTCACTATTAAGCATTAATCATGCTATAATTATTTTTTTTCTCCTTTTTAATATTCACAGATACATATTATTTAATTTAAAAGTGTTTGGGAATATTATTTTAGCTTTAAAAATATGATGTAATATTCACCATTGTAAGCTTTTTTCGTATAGTAATTTAATTATTTCAGGCACTTTAAATGTAACAATATTTAATATTTAGACATCTTACATAAGATGAAATTGATTGTATTCTTCCATTCAGTTCTAGGCTATAAAAATTGCCATTTTACCAATCACCATTATGTCGCATGAATACTATAAATAGTATATTGTAGTAAATAAATATTGTAGTAATAGTAAATTGTATTTACTGCATCCAAAGAATTACACAAAATTTCATTTACATTCAAAGTTAGAAAAAAATCATGATTTTTTTTTAAAAAATCAAAAAAATCCAATTTATTTGACTTAAATCAGATTTTTTTTATTTAAATCAGATTTATTTAATTTTTTTAGAATTCTATTTTTAATTATTGTGTTTTTATGTTTTTACAATACATGGAGCAGTTTTTCATAAAAAATAACTAAAAGAGAATAAAGATTATTTATAATTTATAAAAAATAATATAAGAAATAATTATATAGTTAAGAAAATACTATATTCTAGTTATTGATTGGTCCTAAAAAATAAACAACTAGGCTTTAATCTAAAGCCATTCTATTATTTTGTAATTGAATTGTGCTAACTAAATAAGAAATAAACTGAAATATTTTGTAAATGAATAGAAAATGGTAAAATTTAAAAAACAAATTAAATGTTTATTTAATACAAGCTATTTATTAAAGGATAAAAATCACAATCAATTCAATATTTTTTAAGTAAATAGAAATAAATCATAAAAAATAACTAAAAGAGAATAAAGATTATTTATAATTTATAAAAAATAATATAAGAAATAATTATATAGTTAAGAAAATACTATATTCTAGTTATTGATTGGTCCTAAAAAATAAACAACTAGGCTTTAATCTAAAGCCATTCTATTATTTTGTAATTGAATTGTGCTCACTAAATAAGAAATAAACTGAAATATTTTGTAAATGAATAGAAAATGGTAAAATTTAAAAAACAAATTAAATGTTTATTTAATACAAGCTATTTATTAAAGGATAAAAATCACAATTAATTCAATATTTTTTAAGTAAATAGAAATAAATCGGATTTAATTGTTTGAACAAAAATGCTAATTTAGAAGCTTTGTCCAGGCCTAATTTATTACGAAGGCTTGAATGAACTAGTCCAAGAGAAGAAAATTGTCTTTCCATTCCAGTAGATGAAGCCACGGCTGTTGTTATTTGGTAACTAAATTCAATTTCATTTTCGCTGATTATCTCTTTACATCCCATTACATAAAAGGACTTCCACCAATCATAATCTTTCATAATATCTTAAACTTTTTTTCTCAAGCAATGGTAATTTTTCGAATGGGTAATTTTTTGCTTGAAAATGTGCTACAGTGGTGAGAAGATTTGGACAATTTTCTTTAATGAATGTCAAACCTTCATTATTTCCTCTACACTAAGTGAAATTTCTTTTTGGTTTAAAACAGAACATTTAAAACATTATTAAAACCTTTCTCTTCTAATTCATTTCGCATTTTAGTCGTGTTGGCAGCGTTATTAGTGACGAAACTACGAACTTTGCATTAAAATTTATTTTCTGTTAAAGGAATCATTTTAGTCACAAGTTCAATCAAATATTCACCTATGTGTGAAAATCCTAGTGTATCGATTGTGTCAACTAAGTAGACTTTACCTCTATTTACCAAACATGCACATACGAGATACGATTGGTTTATTTGGTATGTTTGACCATCCAACAAATGTCATACACACAATTTCACCATTTAAAACATCTATGCATTTTTTGCTCTCATGATTGTATATTTTTTCCAATAAAGTTCCAGCAATAACTTTACAATTTGGTGGGGTATTTGATAGTTATTTTGGTTTCGGAATGCTTTTTAAAAATTTGTAATCTTTGATTGAAATTTGACAGTGTAATATGGCAAGTTTTAAAACTTGTTCCTTGTACATAGTATCCAATTTTAAGGTGAACATTAATGAATTTGTTTAATTATTAACTTGTGAAACAAAAAAGATTCAAATCATTTATTTGCCACGATTGGCAAACAAAATATGATTTATAAAGTGTTTCTGTGTTTTGCCTCATCATCTAAAGCTTATTACAAAAGAACAAAAAATTAAAGGATTAGGAGGGAGGCACCTGGACTTAACCTGCACATGCCACTTCTTTCTGATAGCAATCCTGGAAATACCAGAAAAACACCTGCTACTTATTTACACCAATTTCTTATTTCTCTGCTGATTAATTTTCAACATTAAAAAAAATTGATTTAAATTAAATGATTTTTTTTTAATCAGCTGATTTAAATCTTGATTTAAATCAGTTGATTTAAATCGTGCCAACCCTGTTTACATTTAAAATAATATTGGTAGTTTAGCATTTATTCCCATCTAATAATCCATAAATAAATGGACTCTATTCTTCCATTCGGTTTGAGGCTATAAAAATCTCTATTTTACCTATTGTAACGTTACAGGAATACTGTCCATTATAACCTTTAAATTCATTTCATGTGCAATAATTTTATTATTTTAAAGTTTTCATACTTTTTTCAATATTACGTGTAAATATTTTGATGTATTTTTTTCTATTTTCAGTTTTCAGCACATAATCATTAAATTCTTATTTTGAAAACTTTTTTCTGTTTTTAATAATTTCACTTTTTAATTTCACCATGACAACAATAAAATATCCAAGTATCCCCTCCCCATAAAAATAGTTTTTTTTTTTTTTTCATGTCAATGGAAATTATGTTAACAAAGCAATCTTTGATTTTTAGAAGAAATTTATTCCTGATGAAATAATGTGAAAAAAGTTTTTATTTTCTGAGATTTTCCTGAAAAACATAATCACAATATTGTCTTCACTATCAAATGAAGTAAAAGATAATTTCAATTTCACATTAAAACAAAATGGAAAAAAAACAAAAAATATAATCCCCATCTTTTTCCTTTTCGTCCCTTTTTTCCACAAAAATGGAGTAGTTACCACCATTATAGAAATAAAATTAGAAAAAAATTAATATTTCAAAAGCTAATTCAAATTTTAAAATTCTATTTACATTTACAGTTTTGAGATATGGATTTTTTATATTACTTTCATCATATAATATTACATATTGTAGGAAAAATAGCTGTAAAACAAAACCAGTCATTTAATCAGTTGCTACATAAAATTGTTCCACAAATTTGTTTCATAAATTTGTTTCATTATGATTTTATATGTATAGAGTAGATATAATGTATGTTTATCTTGTTTGTAGTTATTCATAAAATATTTTGTGTGTGCATATAGCACTTCATCATTTTGTGCAGCAGTTATATTTAAATTAATCTAAATAACTAAATATTTGTCATACATATGCTTTTTGTATTTTCTTTTTCTTCTGAATTAAAATAAACCTAAAAATCTGTATTTCAGAAATTCCTCTTGATTTATCATCGAAAGAAAATGAAGCATCCAGTGCATGTGATGAATCTACTGTATACAAGTGTACAAATTCTGAGTGTCATGAAAAGTGTATGCCTTCAGAGTGTGAATCAGGAACTGCTAGCAGTGAATTTTCTCCTCCGTCTTCCAGTGCTGGGTCACACCCACAAAGTGTGGATTCTCCTAAAAAAGATGTAAAAAGCAATTCTTTCAAGTGCTCTAACACCACTAGTACTGATCAACAAACATTAAATGATGCCTTGAAACGAGAAAATAATTATTCTTCTAATAGGACATCTGGGGACTCAAGTCAGATAGCATATACATATTGTAATCTTCCCTATCCTTGTGCTTCACCTAAATGCACCAAAGAATATACTTTAGAAGGTATTGAAGTTAATTTAAACATTTTCATTTCTGCCAATTTTAATACTTTCTCCTCCAAAAAGTTTTAAAAATATTTAAAAAAATTCCTGGATATTGATTTTTATTATATAGTCCTTCTCTCCTCTTTATATCATGTTGTGTATGTTTCCTTTTATTTGGTATTCAGAATGTTTTTTTTTTTTTTTTAAGTGGGATTTTATTAAATTTATTACTTGACTTGCAATCAATTGGCAAAATTGCCGATTTTTTTCCCGTTTGTTTCTGCAATCAATCACAGAGTCCCCCCCTTCTTTTTTTCTTCCCATGAGTAATTGATGTTATTTGCAAATTTTTTCCCTCAACCATTTGAAAGAATATGCATTTTAAGACCAATTGATCAATTTTGAAATTTTATTTAGTGATTGATGACATTTATGGTTTTATTTTACGAGCAAATGATGAAACTCCTGGTTTTATTTATAATCGATAAAACTTGTGAGATTTTTTATGATCATTTTCACGAAGTTTGCAACCATATAAGCAAACTCTCAATTCCTTTTCACTATTTACTATGCGTTAGACAAATAGATTTTGCAAAAAAAATTTTAAAGTAAATAAATAGTTCAACAAAAAATTTCATGCCAGCATCTAATGTTTACTGTAAAAATATACTTGAATGATCCAGGAGCTTCAATTTTAATGAGTGAGATTTAAAATTCTCTTCTCAGCAAGAATTTTTTTGCATCATACAGAGGTGCCATGTATTACGATCTATCCGTAATTATTACAGATATGCGACACAAGTTACGGCATTGCAAACATCTGATAAAATTTACAGTGAAAAAAAATCGTGAATTTTGTCAAAGGATCGCGGTAAAAACATGAAATTTCATCAAAAGATCGTGTAAAAAAGCGCAAATTTAGGCAAAAGATCGGGAAAATGTGTGAAATTAGTCTAAAAGATCGCACAAACAATGCAAATTTCACATGAGCTTTGTGTAAAAAATGCAAGTTTTGTCAAAGGTTTGCGAAAAAGCGAGAACTTAGTTAAAAGATTGAGAAATACATGCAAATTTGGTCAAAAAATACGTAAAATTTGCAAATTCAATTAAAAGATTGCAAAAAACGTGTGCATTTAGTCAAAAGATTGCAAAGAATGCTAAATTTTAGCCTAAAACTCTTAAAAAACCCCACGAATTTTGACTAAATATCGCAAAAAAGCACTAATTTCATCAAAAGATCGTAGATAAAGGGAATGAAACTATAATTTTTGAAAATTTGTGTTTACCTAGAACTTTCCTCCCCTTCCCTTCTGAGCTTTGGTTACTGGTAACTTTTATTGAAACTTGGCATCTCTGCAGTAAGGAAAATAAGGATTGAAATGAAATTTTTAATGCAGTATATTACTTACATTAATAAAATTTGTATAAATTAAAAGCACTGTTTTTTATTTAAATAAGTTTAATTCAATCTTGTCTACTCTTTTCTGGTAAATGATCCATACTATTTACTACTCATTCCAAAAGTTTAAATAATTAAAAAATATGCTGTTTAAATTGAAAAAGATAACTTTCAATTGATTTTGTGTATTTTAGATAAAATTTCTTTTTTTCATATAGCCAATGGTTGAAAAGCTTTAAACAGGTGTGTGATGTTGGCTAAAAAATTGATGTAATTATAATTTAGTATGTATAATTAAGTTTGTATAGGTCTAATGAAATTTACTTAAGTTTATAAAAAGACATTTGCTGCATCTTAAAATGGAACTTATCAGGTAAATTCTATAAGAATAACAGTTTCTTCCATTTCTTGAAAGAAACATTTCTTCCAGCTAATGCTGTAAATGTAACAACAAAATTAATACCCGTATTATGTCTTTATTTCCGAACTCGCTACCCATTAGAAGATATTTGTAACTCATTACTGTTCAGATATTAGATATTAATAATCGTAGTCGCTACAAACTTCAATAAATCAAATTATGTACTGTACAATAGTCTTTGGAAGAATTTGTTATTGTTTTGTACTGCCCCCGGGCGCAGAATCGGCGCAATGCTGCAATGCAAGTCGCAGACTCTTGGGAAGATCTGCAGGCTATTTTTCAACTGGCAAAAATTAAAAAATTTCAGGCATAAAATGTATTGCGAATTTTAAGTCTTCGAAAAGAAATCAATTTTGTCATAGGTCGCAGAAAACACGTGAATTTTGTCAAAGGAACACAGAAAAAGCATGAATTTCATCCAAAGATCACGAAAAATGGGAAATTTTTTCAAAAGATCATGAAAAAAATCAGTTTTTGTCAAAAAATCACGAAAAAAACGGCAAATTTCTTCAAAAAATCGCAAAAATATGGCAAATTTCTTCAAAAAAAATTGCAAAAAACAGCAAATTTCTTCAAAAAAATTGCAAAAAAAAGGCACACTTCTTCAAAAGATCATGAAAAATGGCAAGTTTCTTCAAAAAATCGCAGAAAAACGGTAAATTTCTTCAAAACATAGCGAAAATTCTTCAAAAGATTGCGAAAAAACGGCAATTTCTTTCAAAAAATTGCAAAAAAAGGTAAATTTCTTCAATAGATCGCGACAAAAAGGCAAATTTCGTCAAAAGATCGCAAAAAATGACATCTCGTCAAAAGATCGTGAAAAACTTGCAAATTTTCTCAAAGGGAAGCCCCTCCTTTCAGACAATGCATGAGATGTTAAAAATTCTGAGAACAAAGGCAACTTATCAAGTACTTTCCTTTTATATCTATCACAAATACTTGGTGGGGGGGGGGGGTGAGTGCATATAATGTAATGCGACGGATTGGTCTGCTAAGTTTCTACTTGTTGCAGACTGCAGAAAAAAAATTCTGCTGCCGGGTTGCTGCCATCTGTAAGCAAAATTTAAATTTAATTAACTTTCTAAGTTTTATTGAATAAAATGCAAACAAAATTCAAATATGATGCATAATTGTATATAATAGATCTAAATTGTAGAATTTATTACTTGTGAAATAAAGAATAATTAGAGAAATCAATTTAGAAAGAGTAAAAGTTTACCAAATTTATATAATAAAACTATGAAATATAATTACAAACAAAATATTTTTTTCAAGCAAACTTACTTAGTAATATTACACTTTTATATTTAAAAGCACTTTTTTTCAAATATGAAATTTAAAAACATACTTACAAAAATATTTTTACAAGCAACAAAAGTAAATAAATAAACTTTATCATAAAAACATTTATACGACTAACCTAAAAATTTGCCATTATTATTATTTTTTTATTTTATATCTATACTAATAAAAGAACAAAACGCTCTGTCTGCGTGTGTGTGTGTGTCTGCGATGGTTAGCAAAATCTACGGCACGTGCGAAGCTCAAAATTTTTTTGAGAGTAGCCCAATGCCTCTCCTGATGCACCTGAGGCTCAGAATTTTAATTTTTTGATTAGTTTCATAGATATTAATTATGAAGCGGAACTCACTCTCATCAAAAAGTCATTTTTTAAATGTTTTGGGAAAGAAAATGTTTGCACATGCGCAGAAACTGAATTAAGCACCTTAACGGAGGAAGAACCTTTTTCCCCCGTTTATTTATCTTTTTGGATCATTTTGTTTAGATCCAAAACAACCAAACTGCTCGACGTAGTTAAACTTAAGAGACATATTTTGAAAGATCATATTTTTAGGTCTCAAATGCAATAAACAATTCGAAAAAATGTTGCAGGTTAACCTTTTGAAAACAAATATTCAAAAATAGTCGTTTTTTCCAAAACTATTTTTCTCCCTTTTGGTCAATGCCCCTCCAGGGCGTAATTTTAAAGATATAAACAAACCAAAAAAAAAAAAGATCTTAAAGCTGAAACTTTCTTCTAACCGATGATGTAATTGGTTTTAAAATATTTGGATTTTAACCCTTTCAAATACACTGGCAAAAGAAGGTCATTTTGCGACTCGCAGAGAGGATATTTTTTCCATGCTAAAATTATCTTAACGTGCATATTTCAACTCAATCTTTTAAAATCTTCTCAATAGACCAAATTTATACTCCCTACAAAAAATTCGACACATTCGGACGGATTGAAATATTTTTTACAAAATAAAATGTGCGAAAAATTTGATGAAATCAATAAAAAACAGATCGTTTTCATTGCTGTTTTGACTTAGCAAAATGCAATCCTATAGGTACCGGTAAACAAAAAACATATTATTTAAGCTTAAAAACATTTTTATAATCTATGATGCAATCGGTTTTTAAAATATAAGATTTAACCCTTTCAAATACACCGTCAAAAGGAGGCACTTTGCGACTCACAAATAGAATATTTTTTCTACGCTAAAAGTATCTAAGCGTACATATTTCAGCCCAAACTTTTAAAAGCATCTCAATAGATCCAATTTACACCTTCTTAAAAAATTTTAAAACGTTCGGACGAGTAGAAATAATTTTTACAAAATAAAAAGTGCGAACAATTTGAGGAAATCAATAAAAACCAGATCGTTTCATTACGGTTTTGCCTTTGCAGGGCGCAATTCTATATACATCCTGACAAACCGAAAATATTTTCTTAAAGCTAAAACATTCTCATAATTTATGTTGCAATTTGTTTAAAAAAATATGAGATTTAACCCGTTCAAATACATAGACAAACACGAATTACATCCCGGCTAAAAGTAACTAGATGCCCATATTTTAACACAATCTTTTTAGAGCCTTTCAATAAACCAGATTTACATTACTTAAAAAATTTTGGGAACTATCGTATGGATAGAATTATTTTTTTACAAAATAAAATGTGTAAAAATTTTTACGAATTCAGTAAAAACCTGAGTGTTCTGTCGCAGTTTCGTTCGCTTTCGGTTCGCATAGTTTCTAAAAATCAAATTGCATAGAAAACAAAATACCAAACAGCATGTGCTTTCAATTCAATATCTTTTCGTGATTTTTCCGTTTTAAAAATATAAATTTTGACAAAATGGACTTAAAGATATAAAATCAAGATAATAAAATTTGAGTTTAATTTAAGGGTCATTTAGAAAGCAAATAACACATTTGAAAACTGAATAACATCACGGGCCCGGGCAGGACAGCTAGTATATATATATATATATATGTGTGACGATTTAAGGAGAACTCGAATTATTTCCACTGGTTAAAAAAAAAAAAAAAAAAAAAAAAAAAAAAAAAAAAAAAACAGTCATGGCAAGCGAGGGAAAAAAACAAAATAAATAAATAAATGTAGAAGATCCAATAATTAGTCATGGGCTGCTGTAAATTCATTTATTAAATTCGTAATAATGAGGAAGGGAAAAGCTCCTTTTGCAAGAATTCCATCATTATTTCAGCGAGCCGTCCAGGGATGATTCTCGTCCGAAAATTTAAGGCATGCTCTTCCGAAAATTTGAAATTGGGTTATCAGTTCCGCATAGTTGCCAACTTGTACAGTTTTGCGCGCGGAAAAAACAATTGCGTAGAAATGCAAATTTCCTGATAGGATCGCCGAAATAGCATATATTTCGTCAATATTTTGTGGAAGAACGACGATTTCGTCAGTGTTTTTGTAAACGAACTTTGTCAAAAGATTGATGAAAAACGTGAATTTCCTGTGCGGATAGCGGAAAAAATGGCAATTTCACGAAATATCGCAGATAAAACGCTGATGTCTTCTGAAGACGGCGGGAAAACGCCGATTTAGTCTAAAGATTGCGGATATAACGCCAATTTCTTTAAAAGATCGCGGGAAAAAACGCCGTTTTCGATAAAAGATCGCTTTAAAATATTTTGTCAAAAGAATATTTGAAAAAATACGCCGATTTCATCAAAATATCACGGAAAAAAAACGGCGATTTCGTCGAAAGATCGCGGGAAAAAAACGCCGTTTTCGTGAAAAAATCGCGTAAAAAAGCAATTTTGTCTAAAGATCGTCGAAAAAACGCCGATTTCACTTTTAAAAAAAATGGGAAAACGTCGATTTCGTCAAAAGATTGCGGAAAAACCGCCAATTTAGGCAAAAAATCGCAATAACTCGCCGGTTTTGCTAGAATATTGCTGATTTCGTCTGAAGATAGCGGGAAAATGCCGATTTTGTCCGAAGATCGCTGGAGGGGGGGACTCACGCCCCCCCCCCCCCTCCCTCCCGCCGATTTCCGAAAATGTGATGCGAATTTCCGAAAAAAAATTTTCATCCAGAATCACCCCTGGAGCCGTCCTCATCCAAGAATCTTCTTTTTCATCTCGAGACTTCCATCTTTTTAAACTAAAAAGAAAGTTCTGGAACATTCTGTAACCTCAAACCATCATTCTTTTATGTAAACAGAATTCTTGTCCAGCTACGAGATTATTTTCCACAAACGATAAATTTATTTTTAAAAAAATATTATTTAACCAATTTATAATTGAATCGGGATTTTTTAGGCAGACGACTTTTATAAATGATTAATTTTAAGAGAAAAAGAAAAGAAATGAATTTATTAATATGCACACTATCGAAGGTTGACGGCGGAAAAATAAATAAATAGATAAAATAAAATAATGATATTTTTTGAAAGGTATGGTTTTGGAATAAATTTAATAAGACTTTCTTAAAAAGGGTTGATAAAAACATAGAAGAAATCAGTTTTATTTGGAATATTAAGAAATAAAGTTTTAATTAAGAATATTTTTAATTTAGAGCCATCTTTTTTTAAATTTATGCATACTGGAATAATGCTTTATAAGGCAAATTAAGAATTTATATCGTCTGCATACAGATTAACAGATTAGATCTAGAAACAAGATTTTAATTTAATAATTTGAAGTAAGTACGGAAAATTAAGATAGTATAAAGGTTAGTTTTGGCGAAAAAATTTTAAATTTGTAATATATATGTATATTTTTTTTTTATATAAAACATAAATTGACATACAAAGATATTTTTATAGGTAAAAGGATACACTGAATGCAAACCTGTAAATAGTTAACTTCTTGAAAGTTCAGAACATTTAAAAGAAATGTGTTTGGTTTTAGACATCATCAACATCATCTTATCAAATAATAGTTTTCATCACTCACAATGTTATTTCAGAAATCTCTGATTTATGTTTAAAAATATTATTTTTTTCATTCTTTTTGGCTTTATTAAAGCACGCCTTTCTCATAATATATAAAAAAAAATTTCAAATATTATGTAAGCATATTTTTAGTCATTTTGTACCCCTCCCCTCCTCTTTATAAGGAAAAAAAAAAGCAAATGCTAGAACCCCACCCCACCCCTTTTGCTTACATAAGATTTTAAGACAATCAGAGTTGGCAAGTTTTTGACAGTGAGCGGTTTTATCCAGTTTAAACCATCATGTCAAAAACCTCTTGTCCAAAACCTCGTCAGAAACCTCAAATACTACACTGATCTATAAAATTTCACATATATCTATCACACATATACTACATTAGATGTAATATTAAAAATTCACTATTATTGTATTAAATATTATCATTTTCAGAAAAAAAGAAAAAATATCTGTCATAAATCTGAAAATTTGGCCTGCCTCCAAACTTGCTGAACTAGCAATGCTTCTGCTATAGTAACGAATATGTGTGGTTTGCAACAGCTCTATTGCCAACCCTGCCTGCAGACTCAAAGATTTCCTCTCCCCACCTCCTACCCCCCTTCTGTCAAAAAAAATAAATAAATAAATTGCATATATATGCACACATTTTTACATTTTGTCTTGCAAACTTTGAGATACGTGCAAAAATTTTACAATTTCAACATTACTTCAGTTTTTGCAAATTTGAAAAATCTGAGGAAAATGAAGAAAAGAAGGAAATTTTACTATTTTGATGTTCACACTCAGAAAAAATATACTATATTTTAAGAAAATAGACCAGGAGGCAAGCCACACAGACAATCATCTCATCGAGTTCACAGATGGAAAATCTAAGATTAATTAAATCTCAATTCACACATTAATATTTAATCAGTTTGCCAAGTCATATCTGAGTGGAAAACACTTAAAAGCCTGATTTTAACTGCTGACTCATAGGTCTACCATTATGTTTCCCTGCTCCTAATCCTCCATATTTTCATACTTTTGGGTGCAGGAAAGTACAATGATAAACCTACGAGTCTACTGCTAAAATCAAGTTTTTAGGTGTTTTTCACCAAGATATAACTTATGGCAGACCGAATGCATTTTGATCTACAAATTGAGATTTAATTAATCCTAGATTTTCATCCATGAACTTGGTAAGGCTGCCACCTCCTGGTCTAAAAACTTCAAGTGAAGTATTTAAAAAGTGAATTATTTTAAATGAGAAATTTTTAAATATGAAGTAAATCCTGACTGTAAATCTAAGAATGGAAGGATTTTCTGCTATCCTGCTTTAGTCTTTTTACATATTCAAAAAATCAATTTCTGTCATGTGAACAGAAAAGTTGCACCCTCAAGATGGAATTTGATCATACTAAAGAAAATCAATGAGCCAATTTTCTTCGTGTGTTTTTCAAAATTGATGAGATATTTTATTTTTAAAAAGATAGGGCTTATAAAGAAAAATAAAGTCTTAACTCAACTTAAAAAAAAAAAAAAATTCAAGAAATTTTTTTTTTCTCTCTTTTGAGATTATGAAAAGTGCTTGATAAGAGGACTGACATTATCATACCATTTATGAGTTGAAGAAGTTACTAAAATGAATCAGTTTAGTAACTGAGGTATGCAAGTATGATACCCATCCAATTCTACTATATTTATTCATTAACATGCCAATAAACTGGGAAATAACTATTTATTAATCATAAAGTAAAAATATGTCTATAACACAGGCTTTATATTGCTGGTATATAACTTGACCAATAAATTTCGCTTTTACTTTAATTTTTCTTAATATATGTTGCACAATCTCAATTTTTATTTTGTCAGATTAGAGGGTGGGGAACAACCTCAATTGTAATTTGTTTAAAAATTGCAACTCAATTGGCATTTTATATATATACTGGGATTTATCCCCCGTCAAAAAAGACAGAATTTTCACTAGAATGAAGATTTTATTATTGAAGAGTTTGTATTGTAGAAAAGCACATTTTAAAAATAGCTATAAATTTCTACAAATACAAATGAAGATTTTTTTTTTTACTTGATATTTAATTTTTGAACAAATTTTAATTTCAAAACAAATAGCAGTATTTATTACTATAATAATAATTAGCAAAATAAAACTCAATTTCTGAAGATTTCACAAAACATTAAAATTAAATATTGAAGTTTTTTAAATTTTAAAATACGTTATCATTATCAAAAGTATGACTCAGTTTTAGTCATGGATATATGATTGATTCTTAGTTCAATGCTTATAGCCATTGATTACGAAAATTTGTGTTTTGTTTTGAAATTTGGATTTGGTGCCATCTATACGCAATTAACATAAACAAAACAACTTTAAAAATAATAATAATAATAGTTTCTTATAGAAAATAGCAAAAGCAGGAGGCATTGATTTAAATCAATTTTTAAAAACTTCAGCTATGTAACTTTAAAAATTCAATCTATAAATTGTAAAAACCAAAATTATTATTATTATTATTTTTGTAAAATTTTAAATTAAATGTACCAGTAATTTTAAAAGCTTATATTATGTCTATTCGAAACTTGCTTGCATTGTAAACGAAATTCATATTTTTTATCAAATGTCATTTAAATATAATAAATATATAATATCATGCACTACATATATTAATTACATCAAAGCAGATAAAATTTTGATTTAAGAGCATATGAAAAAAAAAATTTTCAGTTTTACTAATGCAGTCATGATAATATCTTATATATCCATTACAACTTGAAGGGGAAAAAAAGCTTATTTTATTTATAATAGAAAACAAAATTTAAAAAATCAAGCGGATAAAGCTAGCATCTTGAAAAATTAATAAAGCTAAATAATTCAAATCTGCAACTGCTGAAGAGCACAATAGTTTATAAAACACGTTTGTGAGTCCTTTGTTTCCCATTCTTCCCAGGACGAATGCTTAATCTTTTATAATATTCCCAAAAATGCTTCTAAAATAGTTCTTAGATGGCAACACTAAAATAGTGTGATGAAATTGAGACAGCTCTAGGAGTTGATAAAATACAATTGGACTCTTAGATGATAAAAAACCTTATCAGTTTAGACTTCAGCTGTTATCTTTATGTATTATAACTGGATATGATATAAATGTCTTATTTGAAAATATGCTGAACAAACATTATTTCAAGTGGAAGAAATTATCGTTTAGCTGTCATTTTAGTATCTGTTTTCAATTAAGCCTAACATGGTGTTTAGCTCGATTCGTACACCAGAATGGTTCGCCTAAATATCGTTCCTACACCTTTTTTCCAGTCGCATTTTATTAAAAATAAGTATATAAATAAATTTAAAAATAGTTTTAAGCATTTTAATTAAAGAGTATTCAGCAATAGTTTTCTTTTTTACAAATTTATACTTTTCATTATTATATATATGTATTTTGAAAAGTGTGTTATAAGTATAAGTAAATCATTAAAAATGCATTTTCTTTTTTCTGTGTAGAACATCTGTGCAATAAAAACAATTCTGAAAGTAATCAAGAAACTTGCTCTGGTTATACTGTTCATGAAATAGTAGATGGTGTGTATAAAAAGAACTCTGATTGGTGCAGGAATTCGTGTGTGCCTATCCCTCAGTGTTATGCACAGTGTTATCCGTATTATATAACATATGATGTTAGTCCTTCACCTGGTTCTGAATCTTCCAGTGCAGGTATTTTTTTTTATTTATTATTATTATTATTTTAATCAAAAGTGTAGTGGGCCATTTTCAAATTTCGCTTACAAAAGCTAAAGAAGATTATATTGAACATTTCTAATATGAAAAATTTATAAAAACAATAAAAATTTTAGACACATAAATCTTTGTGATTCTGAGCAAAAATGCCTGTCCCATTCCAAGTTTTATGTTATTGTTATTTTTTTAATCTAAATTAATTTTTTTAAATAAAAAAATTGAATTATTTTAAATATGATCTGTTAGTGTTTCTATTATAATGAAAAATTTATTACAAAAGATATTTTCTTTAAGAAATTAACAAATTTTTTGCCCCACACTTTGTGTTGAATCCGTTACCTTGTGATTATTTTAGTCAAAATCGGTTTCTATTTCTGCCAAAGTTAGCAGCAAATATTCAGTGAAATAGTTAAACTATTTACGCAACTACTACTTGCCAATTTTTACTCTTCAATTGAGAAGTAATGTAATAGTCAAGTCTGTTACCAGGTGCCTAGTAACAGAATCGACTCAAAGTAACAGACTCGACATTGTTTGTGAACTATGGTTTAAAAAGGGTATTTTTGCATCAAGAATGGCTTTAATAACTGTAGAAATATAAATTATGGGTAAAGATTAAAATAAAACTATAAAAAGTACAAACAAATTTAAAACACATATAAAGATAAGTGACTTTGAATTAGGATAGTTATGTTCAATGATATTCATAATCACTTATGTCAAATCAATAGACAAAATAACTTAATAAAATTGAATAAAACTTTTTTTTTTTTTTTTTTTTTTTTTTGCACATTGATTTTCCAGAAAATTATGCCTACCAATTCAGTGGAGAAATGTGAACTTGTCACTGTAATACATCTAGAACTCAGACTTCTTTTCATATAAATAGGTATCTTATACAGGTGATTCAAAATTAGAGGAACAAACTTCTAGGAGGATAGAGTATGCCTTGAGGACTCAGAATCAAATAGCAATGTAGAATTAAAAATACAATCCTAACAAGTTAAGGAGGTCATTGGGGGGTTTAATCTTCATTATAGCAATTTACATTTAAAGACAATAAAGTTGAAAGTAATCATGACTTTCCTGTTCTTTAAAATTTTCTGTCTATGTGCTTGATTCTTACCATTTACACTTTTGCACATTTGAGGTAGTATGGACACATTTTGAAATGACGCATCTTTGTTACTAATGTGAATGTCCGATGGATGCACTGCATACTTCAAAACATCGCAATTCAATGCAGTACCCATGTCACAAAACATCAGGCAACTTCTTTATCAGGAAAATTCTGTCTTATTTAAAGCTTATGGTCCTTAAATGTTAGTTTTCTATTATGATGATTCAGCCTCTAATAACTTAACACCTCTATCTCATTAAGATTGCATTTCTGACCCTGCATTTCGAGTCGCCTAGGTGTACTCCTTTAGAAGTTTGTTGCTCTAGTCTTGAATCAGCCTGTATATTGATGGGGAAATTAAACTTTTGATATTATGACCTCAGTAAGATTTATTCGAATTCCTCAAAGATGGAAATATTTATCAATACTAATGCAAAATGAGAAAAAAAATTGCATAAAAATTTAAAGAAGAAGATAAAAATAATTGTCTTCCGTATGCATGTCTTCCATCATACGGCATATTTTTCTGCCAAATTTTGTGCCTGTGCGGCCACAGGATGTGAACCAAGGATGTATTAGCTAGCTGCCAATGTCCTTTCAATTGAACTACTCTGGGCAAGTACTGGTAGTTTAATTCACCCAATTAACCTTTAAGAGGCTACTTCGGTCAAGCAAAAAGACCCATTTGCTAATGCTAATCTTATGGAAGAAATTTATAAAGATATCTTGATTGTATCTCAATATTTTAAAACATTTTATTTATTTAATTAACATTGGACAGCTGAGATCAACCTGCATAAAGAATGTTTTTTACTTTTCGATTTTGTTTGCAGATATATGCTTTAAATCTTTGCGGAAATATATGACATATAATATTCGGTTTACACACCTGGTGTTTCAAGATAATTCTTCATGTGTTTTTCTAATTTTTTGACAAAACATCAAAAATCACAAGTGACTGACATTGGTTATATAGTGCATAAGATATTGTTTATACCCAGCATGTTAGGTTAAAAAATCTTGGATTTCTCCCCCCTCCCCTCCCCTGTGATTGAAAAGGTTGATTTATGCCTATGCTGTTGTCTTTGCTTAAGTTAACCCTTTTTGAATGATCGTAATTATTATTTTTTGATTTCAAAACATCCTTTGAACTATCAACCTTATTATCCCTTTATAGAATTTATTCATAGAGCATTTAAGCATACCTTCCTTGACCAGTTGCTATAACCACTTCTCTGTTTTGTCAAATTTATCTTCAGTTATTTTGTCTCATTCATGCTTGATAATTTCGAATTTTTCTTCTACCTTTGACAAAGCTCTAAATGAGCTTTCCATTCTGCCACATTGAATGTCTTGTCGACTATGGCATTCATAATCATATTTATATCTTGATATTGCTGTCCTTCGATTGAGAGATATTATTTCAAATTCTGTCATTTTTAATTATGTCTGGTGAAATTATTGGCTTAAGTAGTTTGTGCTTATTTTTTAATTCTAGCAAGATGGACCAGAATGTATGGAGGTATGACAGAGAAAAAGATAATAGGATTGTATTCAGTGCAAATTCAGTTTTGCACTCAACTTTTATAACCTATCTCTATTACAATACTCGCACATTCCTAATAAATCAACAAAAGCTACTGACTTATTAAAATTACATGATCACATGGCAGATTTTACTGCATTATTAGTTTTTTTCTTTTTCCCTAATGTAGGTATAACTCATTTAAACATTATTAGAAAATATAATATGGATTTCTATTAATATTCTGTTATCTGTTTGAAATGCAAAAGGTTTCGAATTTAAGTCTGAGAATGCTTTTTTCTTGTTTATTTATAGAAATGCCATTAGATTTGTCTTCTGCCACTGAAAATACAAAAGATAAACCTCCTGTACCTGAAAAGCTGCCTGAAGATGCAAATGATGTATCAAAAATCAATACAGGTATTCATTTTTTGAAACAAATTATTAGCTTTATATGTGATGGTTAAACTTGAGAAATTTGAAGTTAAAAGGACCAGAGAAAAGTTCAAAATATCCAAAAATTGGAATTGCATGTATTCTCTCAAAAATATGAGCTAAATAACAAGAAAGAAAAATCATGCTTTAAGCATAGATTGTGAAATACTTTCTAACACTTCCTGAAATCTTTACCAAATCTTCGTTATTAGCGAAATAAGGTAAATAAAAATAATTAAGTAAATATTTTAAAAACAGATAAGATATTAAAAAACTGATTTCAGCAGTTACTAACCATAGCCAAATATGTATTTTAATTATTTTGAATAGCCCTGTATTTGATCTGTTGTTTGATATATTTGTACTGTATAATGGAAAAAAATTAGTTTAGCAGGAAAATGCATAAGAAGTTGAAATTTCTCTCTAGCATTTTATACTAATAGCTGGAAACATGCTTGAATACTTTTGTTCAGCTCTATTATTTACCTAGTATTTTTATTACATATGCCACTATTTACCTAAAATTTAAATTATTTTTAAAACTACTGAAATCACATTTCCAGATATTATCATCCACAGATGGCCATGTTTCAATTCTTTGCGTGACCTTGTATATCATTTTACCTATATTCTACAAACATTTCTTAGTGAACGAAATGCAGTTCAGTATAAAAATGCATAATGCATTTAAAAACTACCTTTTAAAAATTTACACTCATATCCAGTAACCTTTATGAATTCTTTTATGTAGCCCTTGTGCTTCCTTTTGTGTTTCCAGTATATCAACTATAGAATTTATACACACCATATAGTATGCATAGACAAGGTTGGACTGGGATGCTGAAAAGGATGCACACCTTGGATTTTCCGAGGGCAGAAAACTATATAACCAATTTTATACTTCTGTTATATTCACATAGCACCAAATATGAAAACAGCTTAAAATTATATCCCTAAGTAGAAAGCTTCGCTTTTTTTAATGTGCATGTTTAAAGTTCCATAAATTGTACAGAATTGTGCAATTTGTTAAAATGAATCTTGTAATATCTAAAATTTCCAGCAAGTTGAAAAGAGATCAGGTTCTAGTAAGTGATTGATATTAATACTATCGCTTTCTTATTTTATTCTTTTGTCAATAGAAACTTTATAAAAATCATAAGGGGAAAAAATAATCACTCACTCCCAATTCTTCTATAGATGACCATATAAATAAAACATGGGTACTAAAGATAAAAATTAGCATTTGCCTGTCACCATTTGGCAACAAAATGTGAAAAATTAGCAGTTAAAAATATGGAAATAATGCCTAATGCAGGATTTTCTAAAATTGATTTCGTCAAAGAATTGTGGAGAAAAGTTTGCAAATTTTGTCAAAAAATTTCCCCCCCCCCCCCCCCCCCCCAAAGAAAAAAAAATCATGAAAAGATTGTAGAAAAAGATACAAATACGATCGCAGAAAAACATGAATTTCATCAATGAATTGTGAGAAAAATTCAAATATCATTAAAGAATCGGTAATAGGTAATAAAATGAAAGCGCCAAAAAAAAGCAGAAAAAATGAGAATTTTTAGTTTGACAAATCAAGAAAAAAGAAATGTGAATTCTGTCAAAAGATTACAAAAAACAAAAATAGTAATTTTGTCAAAAAATTGCAAAAAAAAAAAATACAAAAGAAATTTTGTCAAAGAATTGAAAAAAAAAAAAAAAAAAAAAAATTACAAAAGGAATCTTGTCAAAAAATTGTGAAAAAAATGGAATTTTGTCAAAGAATTGGAGGGGGAAAAAAAAAAAGCAAGTTTTTTTAAAAAATTGCAAATTAATCAAAAAATCGTGAAAATGAACGCAAAATTCATTAAAGTCACAAAAAATGTAATTTTTTTTTATTGAAAAAAAAAACGTACATTTTTTTTAAATGATCACGAAAAAATGCAGTTTTTTCCAAAAGATTGTAAAAAAAAAAAAAAAAAATTTATCAGGAGGGACACCTCTCCCCCCCCCCCCCTTCCCATCCTCCTGTTTATCCACTTGGATAAACAATGTCATATTCTGGCTGTATGGATCCAAGAAACTCATAAGATGACAAAAAATGGTGGTACTGTTTGAAAATTCAAAGTTGATACACTTTTTTAAATGTAGACGATTTTAGAAACATAATTTATACATAACAATAATTGACTGACATTATACTCAGTCTATTGGTTCCTAGAGTTTTTTATGATTATTTTTTTTATCATAATTAATAAGTTGTAAACATTTTTATTCCATTTATCACCTTTGATACTCTGTAAGTTGGCAGAAAAACTAAGAAGATTTTTTCACTAGGTGCTAAATAGAGTTGCTATTGTGCTACTAAGAGTTCAGTCTTTTTTTAAATACATTTCTTGTAATAAGAGTTAATTAAAAATGAATCAGTCAGTCATTACCAGCGAGTTAAAAATAAGATTAATTCAATATCTGTTGCCTTGACTCATAAAAGTAATTGCTAACAGATTGATGCATTCAGGTTTAGTTTTAAAGGGGGAGAGAGAATGAGGTACTAAAAGTTAAAAATGACTGAAAATATGCAAAATATTTGATTAAAATTTAAAAGATATCATTCAAAGAAGTTGTAAAAAAAATCCAGCCCAGGTCACCATGTTGACTAAAATTTTCCCTGCATGCATGTTTTCTCTCTCAATCATATGCAAATATGCCTATTTTGATTTCCTATCCTGAAATTGTTTTGATGTATCTTTAATATATTTGTTATAATAAAAAAAATACCTTATTTGTGCTGTCTACATGTTGACTAAGGATTATTCCCTAAAAGAACTCTCAAAAATTAGTACACTAGTCAGAATGTATGCATACAAGGAGGGAAAAATTACTGGAGTGGCTTAGACACTTAGCGACACAAAGTTTTCACTGGATGAGGGCACATCAGGCTAATGGGCTGGTGAGCCTGTACATAAATGTAGTAAAACTTAAACCACATATCATAATTAAAAATGCATTTTCTGCCATCATCATTGATATACAGTACTTCAGATAAAATATGCTATCAGAAATCTGTAGTAATGTAATGTTATGCACTTTGTATTATACATGAAATAACTTAAAGTAAGCCACGGTAACATATATCAATTTCATATATGTGAAATGTTTTTATGTAATTAAAATGTGCTGCAAACAATTTTTCCCCTCTCCCTCCCCCCCCCCCCCTCTATATCTTTATGCAATGGAATTGTTGTGTGTGGTCCTGTAAATGAATAACTATTCTTTGCATTGCATAATTTACAGAATGCATATATTAATGCACTTTGTAAATTCAAAAATATATAAAAATTGTATTATGTTTGAAAAGATGTAACATCTTAAAAATTCCTTAGAAAAAAATTTTTCCCTTTGACCCTAATGTAACTGAATACTTTGATTGTTCCTACAAATAATCTAAACATGTTACAAGCTTAATTTAAAATAAGGATTGTGCTAGGGTAAACTATCAAAATAAACTGCTTAAAATGTTTTAAAACTCAGCTGAAAAAGTCCCAGAAAATGTTTTTATCAACAAATTTTAAAGGCAATCATACGCATAATTCAAAGTATCCAAAATAAAATTTAAAATATGCACTTTTTTTTTACATTACGTTAATACAGAATTCTAAGGACCAAATAAAAATTTTTAATTATCAAGAATTTCGAATTAAATGAGTTCTATTCATATAGGCTTCATTGTATTTATTTATTAGTGGACATCATGGGTGCAAGTTTTCCATCCACAGGACAGAATTCCGTCTTTTAAAAGTTCCCGAGGACGGAAGCGGGACGGAAAAATCTCCGACGACGAAAAATGATCGCAAAAATTGCACGTTTATCGCCAAAAGATCGCAGAAAAAGACACTATTTTTCGTCAAAAATAGCGGAATAAACGTGATTTCTGTCGACGGATCAGGAGAAAAACGTTATCTCCATTGAAGAATCGCGAAAGTGACGCAGTCTCTGTCAAGGAATCGCAGAAAAGACGCGATTTTCATTAAAAACCGCTATTTCTGTCAGAATTGCGGAGAAAATGCGATTTTTGTCAAAAGAACGAGGAAAAGGCTTTTTTCGTCACGAGATCGTGAAAAAAGATACGATTATTTTTAAAGATTATTGATACTACTGGATTTCTGTCAAACAATCGCAAAAAAGAGTCGTTTTTCGTCAAAGAACAGCAAAATAAATGGGATTTTTGTCGGAGGATCATGAAAATGACGCAGTCGCTTTCAAAAAATCGCGAAAAAGAAGCGATTTTCGTCTGATAGCAGAAAATACGTTATTTTTGTCAGAATTGCGGGGAAAACGCAATTTTTTGTCAAAGGAGCAAAGAAAAGACGCGAGTTTTGTCAAAGGATCGCGAAAAAGTAGCGAGTTTTTGTCAAAGGATCATGAAAAAGTCGCGAATTTTTGTCAAAGGATGTGGAAAAGTAACAAATTTTTGTCAAAGGATCTCGAAAAGTAACGTATTTTTGTCAAAGGATCGCAAAAAACGCTAGTTTTGGTCAAAGGATCGCAACAGAGACGCGATTTTTATCAAAGAATCGCTAAACAGACACGATTTATGTCAAAAGATCGTGGAGAAAAGCGAATTTCGTCAAAATGTCATAGTAAAAAACTTGAATCATGCACGTGCGTATGTGCTCACTTGGGGGGGGGGTAGGGGGGGAGTGATTCAAAATATTTTCAGTCCTGGCAAAATTTGAAACTTGCACCCATGGTGGACATCTATATATGATGTCATTCTTGTATGGGGGGGTGGGAGGGAGTAAGAAGTGTGACATCACAGATTTTGATTAAAATAAAAAACATTAAAAGTCAGCAGATTAAATTATGAAATTTTTATTCATAAAGATAAAATTTTAAAAAATATATATTAAATTCCTTTTTAATTTGCAAAATACCACTGCTTTCATTTTTTTTTTTTTTTTTTTCCCACATATATATTTTATTATTATTGCATGTTAACTATGTGTTTTGTTGTAAACCTGCTGTTTTCTTATATCAGAAAAAATGAGTACAGTGGACTCTATATCTATCTGAACAGTCTTTAATGTGAACACATTCTGATGTCCCAGCAAAACTCCACAGACTTAACAAAAGATGAACTCTCTGTATTCTGAATACGGAAACACTGTATTCGGAATTGGAATTCTGCCCATCATGAAAATTCAGAAAAACTGTTACAGAAAAAAAAAAAAAAAAAAAAAAAAAAATTCAATGAATTCTATTTAAAAATAAACAGACAAAATCACTGCTCTTGCACATGCTGCTTTGAAGCATGTACTTGAAGTTGCAATTTTTTTGTTTGAATAGTTTAGAAAAAAAAAATCTCCAGTTAAAAGTTTGAAGCACTTGTTATCACATTGTTGTTAGCTGCCTGTTGTAAAAGAAGCCACTTTTTTATTTTTGTTATTAGAAAGTGTAAACATTTAGTTTTTGATTAGTTGGAGACAATTATGGTAAGTTAATATAATCAATTTCTGTCTTGTTTATTTCAAATAATAGTTTTATATGAATTGTCAACTACAGTTTAAGCATGAATTTTAAAGATAATTTTGGAATTTGATTGATTTCTTCGATTGATCATCTACTGGGAAAATGACAGTTAAAGAAACTATTTGCTTATAATTTTGTTGCTATTTAATTTCAGCAGATTTCATTTTTGCCCATTATAGGACATTTATTAGGGATGTAGCAATCATGTTACTTTACTTTTAAAACTTAAAAGGAAGGAAATATACTAAAAACCTTGTTGCACTGACCTTATTCTTTATTTGATTAACTACTGGCTCGGTCCTTTTACATAATAGAAGTAATGCATTTACAATCTGCCTCTGTAATGAACACCCCCATAATCTGAACATTTTTAGCCGGTCCCATGAGTGTTTGGAATAGAGTCCACTGTACATTAATCCTATTTATTGTTATGTTCACAAATGTCGTAAAAACAGATAATTAAAGTTTAAAAATAAAATTTGAAATATAATCTATAACATAGTGCTTTGTCGCTGGACTGTAAGTATATGTTTACGTAATATAGCGTTACATGTGACTAGAGGGGGGAGGGGGGTATAGTAAAGTGTGACACTTTGTGACAAAGGAGGGGAGGGGGTCAAAAATACTGGAAAAATGTGTGACATCATTTATGGATCGCCCTTTATATAGTATTGCATGTCATAAAACTTCTATAAGACAATGCATCCCATACATCTATCATACTTTTAAACCAGATTGTGGACATGGATATGTTTTCTCTTTCTCTCTCTATTTTGTTTGCTAGAATTGAGGGAAGGGGTTGACATTACTAGTCGTATTACTACTATGTAATTTATTTTAGCATTCTGTAACATGTGTATATATGTGCGCACTATATGCAGAATTTCTTGTGGTTTTGATATTGCCATTTTTATAGAGCAAATGTGAATATAAAATAGTTCTCATCTTAACTTGAATTACATTTATTTTATTTGAAGAATAGTTTTGAATTATTTTTCTTTTTAATGCAAATTACAGAGAAAGTATTTCACCTTAATGGATCATTGTGACTGAATGAACTTTCATTTCAGATAACAATTTCACTCATTGTTGCATACTTTGAAACTGGCAAATCCCCAACATTAAATATGCTATTTTCTAACTAAAGGAGTCGCACGAATTGAGAAAAAAAAAATATTTTAAATCTAATTTTGATTTTTTTTTTTTTTTTTTTTTTTTTTTTTTTTCTTAACTCCGTTATTTTGTTCCTGTCCACTAATTGCCTCAAAATCAGATTTTTGCTGCTTCAAACATGGATTTTACTGCTGCAGTTATTTTTAACTAAAATACTGAAGGTTCAATTTTTGACATCTGATTTGCAGTTTTCCATGCATTTTGTGTAATAAAGATTTTTCCCACAGAAGAAACTTTACGTTTTGAATCGTTTTTGTAAATTGTGTAATATTATTAATATATATTGGTAATACTTATAACATGCATGTGTGTGTATGTATATTTTATAAATTAAAAGAAGCCATATAAAATTATAATACTGTGTGAGATATATATATATAATTGCTATTAGCAACGGATGTTATATATAAATTATATATAAGATACCACAATAGGAAAAAATTCATTATGACTATTCAAAATGAAAAGATATCAATTAAATATCAAATTGTATACATTCATAATTACACGTGCGGAGCAGCATAATAATTTGAATGCTAATATAATACCATTAAAAGTAGACAAGATTCACCTATGGATTTTATCAATAAAACAATAAACCAAAACGAAGAATTAGAATTGAATTGAATTATAATAAAATAAAAAAATAGTGTAACGAGTAAATCTGAAAAAAAAAAATAAATAAATAAAACTGGTTCAATTATATTTCCATTCAGCTTTATCTTTTTTGTTTGTTATGGATAACTATTATTTTTACTTACTTTCAACTCCTTTTTGTAAAATATCTTTGTTCCTTGTTTAATAATTTGGTTTTTGTGTGTTGGTAGCCCCAAATACGTATTATTTTGCTATTTCATGGCTAATACGTGGATGAAACCGCACACTTCATTTGTAGTTCCAGAGCATTTGGGGCCTGATGATTCTGCTTTTGGAGCTACAAATTCTATTTGCATTCATTTTATTTATTTATTTTTTTTTTCAGATTTACTCGTTACACTATTTTTTTATTTTATTATAATTCAATTCTAATTCTTCGTTTTGGTTTATTGTTTTATTTATAAAATCCATAGGTGAATCTTGTCTACTTTTAATGGTAGTATATATATATATATTTCCCTCAAAAAAAAAAAAAAAAAAAAAAAAAATTGGATTTAAACAAAAAAAAAATCATGAATCTTGAGTGAGAGGTATTTTAGTTTCAAACCACTAAGGAAAATTTAATTAAGAAATTGCAGGAAAGCCATAAATACTCAGAAAATGCATTGTTATATGTGTGTGTGTGTGTGTGTATAATGCGAGCCTACCCTTCATATTTCAATGTGGTAATTTTGTATTAATTTTCATGGTTTATATATTGTTTTACAATTAATTGTTTTCTATATATGTATGTGTATGTATGTATGTATTATATATATGTATATTAAAAATATATGTATATGTAACACACTTACGTACAAAAAAAATGTTATCTATTTACAATAAATGACTTTAAAAAATTAAATTATTCTGCATAGTCTGTCCATTATTAATTTTACAAAATGGCAGCTCTCTTTGTTTGCAAACGCTGCAACATTTATTAACAATGTACTATTTTTTATTTGCAGTGATGTGAAATTCTGAGCCTATTTTAAATCTGCTATATAATGTTTTTTCTTTTTATAGAAGATCATGAACATGGCATGTTATATCAGCTGCTTAAGAACAAAACAAGCAAGTAGATTAGTTTTTGAATGGATGTATCATAAATTGTATAAGTAACAAGTTCTAAGAACAAGCAAATCATGCAGTACTGCACCAGTCATTATCCGAATGTTATTTTTATAGATTGAGATGAAGTCACGTATAAAATATACTATTTTGCTAATCCTTTTCAGAGTAACGTTTTGACCAAGTCTAACTATTCATTTTTATCATTCTAATATGCATTAGTAAATATTATTTTCCTATATGAGCCAAATTAATGTAATTATGTTCTTAATACTGTAAATTAAAAGCATTTGTAAGTTGTTTGACGTGAAAAGTAGTACACAGTTGATAATGTGTATGTCTTGTAAATATAGTATAGATTTTCTAAGAAAATTCTTTTGTAGTCCATTTTTATTTGTTAAAAATATGAAATATTATTCTAAGTCATTATACTATAGGTGGCACCAGGGTCAAACTGTCAATTTTTAGTTATTGCACTCAGCTGGATAATCAGTAAAATATATTTGAAAGATTAGATAATTCAGAAAAATATCATCTCCATTTTTTGCGTGCATGAAGCATACTACACACATTCTCAGTAACTTTAAGCAGATCAGCCAACTGTTATACAAATTTAAGCTTTCTTTAGTTTTTTAAGGTGTTAGTAAGAAACTTGCAACTGATGTCATATAATGAAAATTTTCTCTGTGTGCAACAGCTTTTGTTCAGTCTAAATAAAGAATGAAACTTATAAGAATGAAAAATAAAGTTGGTTCTGGCAATCCCTATTATATTTCACATGGGTCTTCATCTATTGGGGATGACTTTAATGATTAGCATTATACATGTTCTAAACAATGTCTAAACATGTTCTAAACAATTCTAACAAATCTGGCAATTTTTTTATTCAGTAATTTCAAATTCATACTAGCGAATGTTTAATACTTCTTTTCCTTTATTTTAATCATGAATATCTATTATTGTAATAACCAGAAATAACTATTCAAATTTTCTGGTTAGAATTCAGAATATCTTAAAAATAGTTTTATAAATGATGCATAAATACATCAAGCAGCCAGAAATAAAGAGAAAGAAATAAATACACAATTTGAAAATAGCACATATTGTAAAAATGTGTATACAAAAGGGTGCAGATAGCCATTTCAGAGCTTCTGAAGCTCCATCATTAGTGTAAGGGTTAAACATACAAATATGAGTGATGCAGCTCTTAGGTGGAAAGTGGCAAAATGCCATTTTGCCAGTAGCTATAAGCTGCGAGCTGCATTAATCGTTTATTTGTATGTTACATTAATTTTGATGCTTGCACTGATGATGGACCTTTTTAGAAGCTCTGAAACAATGTCTGTATTCTTTTGTACATACATATTTACAATATGTATTATTTTCTTGTTTGTTTATTGTATCAGCATAAAGTTTGGTGCCAGGCCCTGGAAGTTCCTTAATAATAATTTTGATTTTCAATAATTGCTCTTAGACTTTAGTAGACTTCAGTAGTTTGATATCACATTCTTTTTTGTACAAATGGAAACATGCTTTTAATTTCATGAGAAACAAACATTGAAGCATGTGAAAAGTTATAAATCTTGGCAGCTCAGTATATCTCTATATATCACTCCATATGTAGAGACCATTGTACTCAAATGTCATATCATCACCATAAGCTAATAACTATTAGGCTAATATATTGCATGACTTACATAGTGAGTCACTAATCTCAAATTTATTATGAATTTTCATTTCTAGATATATAAACAACAAAGTAATAAATTAATCTCTTATTATTTAGTTTTTCTAAAAGTTCATTTGATAGTAAAGTAGTT
This sequence comes from Maratus speculifer, assembly GCA_964019185.1. Taxonomy (NCBI): domain Eukaryota; kingdom Metazoa; phylum Arthropoda; class Arachnida; order Araneae; family Salticidae; genus Maratus; species Maratus speculifer. Next base: position 304,350,362 of record OZ025295.1, on the reverse strand, counting down.
CTCAATAGAGACAGGTACAGTTAAACCTCAAAATGATCATTCCTGATCATCTGCTGATCCAAAGTCGTGGAACATAGTTATTTCTGATTTTTGAATTCTCTGGATTTTTTAGATATGTAAAAAATACTTTTTATTACAATATAATAACATACAAATGCAACTTTTTCCCTAGTGTAAATAATAATATAAAAATTATATGCTAAAGAGTAATGCTAATAGACATGTTCTGTACTACAAATGATGTTTCATATTTTATATATTTGTAAATAAATATCATTTGTGTTACAGTGGTATATATTGAAAAATTTTCATAATATATATATATATATATATATATATATATATATATATATATATATATATATATATATATATTTGGTACAATAAATATCAAACACGTCATTTGAATCATTTGTAGTTTAAATTTTATCTCATTTTAATTAATAAAATGCATTCTAGATCCCTCTGAAGTGAGAAACCTGTTTCTTGCTTATGTATTTTGAAATACAATAAATCAAAATATAGTACACAATAAATAATACAGCAGTTCAAAATTTCTGAAAATTTTAAAAAATTAGCCACCAATCTGAAAGATTCTATAGAAAAAAAAAAATGGTAAAGAAAACAAATTTCTTAACGTAAAGCTCTCTTAATAGTTTTAAACCATGAGTAAATTGTGTTTCTGCAAATAGTTACAAGAAGCATCAGTGCCTGTCTAGAGTTTTTTAGTGTGTGTGTGTGTGTGGGGAGGGGGGGGGGTCTTTGAAATAACAAATTATATTGTGCAAGTCTTCTTCAAATATATATTTTTTATTTTCTTGTAAATCTGCAATTTTTTTAATTTCACAAAATCATTTCTTGGAACAGTCGCAGACAAAAACAAATTTCTTAAACGATCATAGAAAAATATTGTGAATTTTGTCACAGATCTAAGAAAAAAAAAAATACATATTTTCTTCAGTCAATCATTGAAAAAAAGTCTGTTTCAATAATCAATTGCAAAAAGAAAAAAAATCTTGTTTGTCCATAGATTGCTAAAACAAAATCAAAATTTTTGTCAACCAGTTGGGGGGGGGGGGGGGGTGAGTTTAGATTAAAAAAGAAAAAAAAATCACAAGTTTTATTAAAATGTTGAGAAAGTAATTGTATTTTGTCAGTCTTTCACCAAAAAATATCACAAATTTTTATAAATTGCTGAAATAAAATTAGTTTGGTCAATCGAAGAAAGATCACCCATTTTGTCAAAAGATTGGGATAAGAAAAAAAAAACTATTGTTTTCTTATTTTCCTACTGTGCTCAAAGATCTTTTGAAAGAAATGGAAGTGAATTCATTTGCGAGCATTAGACAAATGTACCAGAATATATATACATTTATTTAGCATTCAATTAAACTGAATTTTATGAAAAATATGAAAGCTATAGCTAAGTCTTATTTCAAAAATTAATAAATCAAAATCACAAAAAATGTTTGTATTTTAGAGATTTGCAGAATTTGGATGTCTGGATTTTTGAGGTTCAACTGTACCAGAAATATAAATGCAAGTAACAACAATCTAAAAAATTAATAATAAATAATATTTTGAGAATATAAAATAAGTCTTGCCTTAGATCACTTGCAATTTTAACTATGATGCTGCTGAAAATTATATCTTTTGTCAAATTTTGAGCTTATAATCCAAGCCAAAAAGAAATGTCTATGAAGTGGAATTGGCCTACAACTATTCAACATTTATACATTATCAATAGCCAAATTTTCTAAGGGCTACCATTATTAATGAATGCATTATATTTTTAATTAAATAACTCATTCCTGAAGGTGATCCATTAATGTTTCATTTCAAAGAATAGAAAAATATTTAACTAGCATGAAAAGAATATCTTTCATGATATATTTATTATCTTTATAGTTAGCAATAAAATTTCTGAATATTCTTTTTGCATAAGAAATTGAAATCAGTTTCAGATTTATGGTATTTTATGGAATATTTATTTTATAATTCTGTACATTTCTAAATTATTTTTTGTATTGTTCTTAAATCTTTGCACTTGGAATTTGTATTCATTTTTCTTTTCACCAATTTTTATTTTCCAATATCTTATAAATTACTAAATTCTAAACATTTTTTTTTTTTTTTTTTAGAGTGATTGGAAATGCAAACATTTTTTGTAAATATAGGTTTGCAAAAACAAACCTACATTGATGTTTGTTATGTTGATTTGGTAACAGATATCATTAATGCAGTAATGACACTCCAAGTCCAATATGTTAATGATTTGTAAGACCATCTAGTTAGTCATGGGTATTTTTAGCTATTCAATATACAGGGTAATTTAAAATTAATATAGCAATTAAAGATGACTAAATTATTTAATTGAAAAGAATTTATCGATAAGAATTACACAAAATGTACAAGGAAGTTCAAAATTTTGTTTACACATTTTATAAATGTTTTATGTGACTCTCCTGCATCACACGGACAACATCTAAACATCCTTTTTGTTCAAACATCAGATTCCATCTGCATGTGTTGTTGGCCTTTTGAAGCTTTCTGTGTTTTAGAATTTCATAATTGTTGTTTTTGTCATGTCAGTGAAGGAAAGATTTTGTTAGTGGCACAGTCAAGTGTCTCAGCATATGGTATTTGATGTCTGAACAAAACAAATATTTTGATGTTGTCCATGTGACCAAGGGAAATTATATAGAATATTTATAAAGTATTTAAACAAAATTTTAAACTTCATTTTAGATTTTGTGTGATTTTTATTGATAAATTTATTTTGAATCACCCTGCTATTATCCTCATTTTGAATTTATCTGCAAAAGTTAAAGAAATGAAAATAGTTTATATGCAATCCTAGATTTTATTCAGTTGTGTAATGCTTACAGTGGTGAAAAAATGTATTTTTGTTTACAAATCAATATGTTTTTACATGTCTTGTAGAAATACTATACTTTTTTTTTTCCTTTAATACGGTGGGGTCTTGATATCTGATATTTCATGTTATTAAATTAAGCTCTTTTTTTTTGTGTGGGGAGGGCAGTTAAACTAGTTGCTGAAACATGTTTATTATAATACATAAAAAATAAGTAAATAAATTTCAGAATTTAGCAGTAGGTTAAGTGCAGAGATAATGATCTACTCTTTAAAAGATCAGAGTGCTTGGAAATTTTGTGGGATGTAAATTGCTATCAAATCATGTTTTATCAAAATTTCATTATAATTTTTCATCATTTAAAAATTTAATTTAATTAAATTTTTTCAGATTTTTTTTTTTAATCAGATAATCAAGACTCTAATGCATTTTTACTTAAAACTATTGCTTCAAGTGATTTAGGACAATTTGTCAACAAATTTTATTGTTATTTATCATCACATATCTTCAGAATTAGTTCTTTTTTTTTTCTTTTTTTAGCTTTTAAGTTTTGATTATGAAAAATGAAATATTTCTCTTTAAATTGTTTATTTTGTGTTTTATATAGTTTAATAATGAAATTAATTTATTAATTACAAAGTAATGAAAATGTACAGCTATTCATTCCATTTAATTGGCTTTAATTTTTTTTATCATGAACTGTCAGTTGTTATTTTTTCTTTATTTTGTATATACTCTAATAAAATATTAAATATTTACTGTTGTCTATTGTAATTTATTTGTATAAAGTTCAGATTCTTTTAAATATTGTTCCTTAAAAGATCGATGAAATTTATCAGTGAAATGACACAATAATGCAAGTTTCTTTCTGCAGACATAAAAATTGAGACCAACTAATTTATTTTTATTTAAAACATCCAAAGTTTAATACAGTTAGTTGACCTAGTTAATTTATATTGAACTTCTGTCTCCCTCTATTTATTGCCTGTTTATAATGTTTTTCTAAAGTAAATGAATTAACATTAAAGATTATAGATACGTTCATATTTTGAACATGTTGTTTATGTTTCATCCTGTTAATATTCAAATTTAACAGAAAAATCTTTTAATATTTTGATTTTTCATTTAAATGGTACTATAGCAATCAAAAAAGAAAAATTGAGATTATAATACTTGAAATAAAGAAATCTGCTTTTCTATTCTTTGTGATAAATTTATTTTATACTTATTTATATATTTTAAGAGTTTTATTCATGAAATATTTTTTGTCATTTTGAATAAGTATTAAATAATTTATGTCAGCTTAAAGTCTTATTTATATTAATTACTTTTTTCCCCATCTATGTACTACAAAATAAGTAATGAATAAACATTAGGAATGGTAAAATTATAAACTCATACTTAAAATTCATTGTATTCTTCATTTAAGAATGCTAATGTGCTGTTAAAATATTTACATATTACATTTGAAAAGTTAAAAAGTTTTCACAGATCTGAAATTTCTCTTACACTCTTTATGATATAGTTATACTTATCAAGCATTAACTTTTGGGAGATGAAAAGGTGAAGTATAACAAAGAATATTCAATATTTGCATTTATTTATGTATCCAATAAAACTTTATTCAAATAGGAAATTGTATAAATGTATACATTGATCATTCAATTTATGTGATAAAACAAGATCATTTCAATGTGAAATGTAAAAGCAGTAAGTCTTGATTTCATCCATTTATAACTATATCGTAATAATATATATTCCACAACAAAAGGTGAAAACTTATATACAGTAAACTCCCTCAAATCCGCACAGCTTAGGACCAGAGGTTTTGTGGATTTTAATTTTAGTTAATAATCAATAGAGTATGATTAAATCTTCATTAGATTAAATGTATTTTTCCAAAATTATTCAACAAAACTTGCCTCATAAAGTTACATTACTCATTCCCATCAAAATTATAAAATAAGGATTTTTTTTTTTTCAAGTTTAGCCAGGCTTAGTAACAAAAAAAAAAAAAAAATGTTGATTAATACATAAATATATTTGGTAAGAAGATTGTAATTACCAGTGATATCAGCAATATCTTGAATTTTTTCAGAAATAAATTTATTCTTCCTTCATGAAAAAAAAAAAAAAAAAAAAAAAAACTCAGTCATATTAACAAAAATTACAAATTAAAAAACATATGGAATTGATACAAAACTAAAAACTAGTTGGATGTGTCAATCCCAAAACTTTCTTCTATCTCATAAATACATTTTAATATAATAAAAAAAAAAAAAAAAAAAAAAAAAACGTGGTGACTCCAAAGTTATCTACTATCGAATTTCCTTGAACATTTGACCTAGCCTAATGAGATTCTGGTATCCGAAAAGCCTAAAACGCAAAATTTAATTAATATTCTAAGAAAATGAGCTTAGTAGTGCCTAATGTTGGGCAATTTATACTAAAACCTAATAACAATCTATTTATGTCAAGACCTAACAGAATCTGAAATTTGATGGAATTTCGTCCATTAGTTCTTGAGATATAGTTATAACAAAACATTTGCAAAACGTAGCACAACAACACCATATCTTGGACAATTTATGCCAAAACGTAAAAAAGCGTCTAATTATGTTATGGTGTAAAAGAATCTGAAGTTTGATGAAATTCTGTGCATTAGTGCTTGAGATATAGCTAGTTTTAAAAAACCGTGTAAAATATAGCACATCAGCACCATGAGTTGAAGGATTTATAACAAAACTTAATCATCGTGTAATTATGTTTTATTTCATTTTGTAACAAAATCTGAAGTTTGATGCAATTCTGTACGTTGGTTGTTGAGATATAGCTATCGAAAAAAATCGTACAAAATGCAGCATAGCTGCACCACCTTTTGCAAGGTTAATACCAAAATGTAATCAGCGTCTAATTATGTTATATATTTTAGTGTAACAGAATCTAAAATTTGATGAAGTTCTCTGCATTAGTTCTTGAGATATAGCTATCGCAAAAATCGTGCAAAATGTAGCATAGCAGCGCCACCTATAGGGCAGTTCACACCAAAACTTTATCAGCGGCTATGTATCTCAAGGTATCGCGGAATCTGAAGTTTGGTGAAATTCTGTGCATTAGTTCTTGAGATATAGCTATCATGAAAAACGTGGCATAGCAGCGCCACCTGCTGGCCAATTTACACCAAAACTTAATCAGCGTCTATGTATATCAAGGGGTCACAGAATCTGAAGTTTGGGGAAATTCTGTGCATTAGTTCTTGAGATATAGCAATCTTGAAAATCATGAAAAACGTAGTATAGCAGCGCCACCTGCAGTCCAATTTTCACCAAAAACCAATAGGCACTAATTCATATCAAGGTCTAACTGAATATAAAATTTTATTAAATTTCGAACATTAGTTCTTGAGATAGAGCGCCCACAAATTTTTTGTCACATACAGACAGACAGATGGACAGACTCACAGACAGACATTTTCTAAAAGTAGTCAAAACGTGTTCAGGACCTTCTAAAACGTATAAATCCGTCGAAAACCGGAAGTCGAAAATTTTCATGAATCCAATACTTTCTTCTTGTAAAGATAGAAGAAAGTAAAAATCAAATTGTGTCCCAATATCCAAATTGAAAGTTTCATTGTTTACATCCATAAAATATGTGCGGATTTGAGAGAGTTGTGGATTTCTGGTTTGCGGATTTGAGGGAGTCTACTGTATAATTATTTTGCTTATAAGACGTTATTTTAATAATGAAACGTTTAAAATGTATTAAAAATTGACATGTTTCAATTAATTTTCATTGAGTCATTCATCTTCAGAATGTAAATAGAAAAATTACAAACACAGTGAACATGAAATACTGGAATAAATAATTATTGAATTCAAATTAAATATATAATGCTAATTAAATATAAAATACTCTGTATTTTTGCCATTGTCATCCCGATTAAATAGTAATGGATTGGATGGTTTGCAGGATAATTACATAGTTGGGACACAGACAATGTGAAAAATATAGAGGATGTTGTATATTTAATTTGAATTCAATAATTGTTTATTCAAGCTCTTCACGTTCATTGTGTTTGTAATTTTTGTATTTCCATTCTGAAGACAACTCTATTAAAATGAGTTGAAACATGTGAATTTTTAATATATATTTTAAATATTTTATTAATAAAGTAATGTCTTATAAGCAAAATAATTATTTATAAGTTCTTACTTTTTTGTTGTAGAATATATATTATTATTATTATTAAGATCATTTCAGTTTTTATATAATTTTTCACATTTAAACCATTTTTAAAACACACTGTCTACTTCGTCAAAAAAAAATATTAATAGTGTTATTTGGCACAATACACTTTCAGAGGCTGCATCTCCTCTATTACTGGTTAAGAAGTATACATTTGAATGTTATGTGCATAGAAATGCAACATGGAGAAATTTCCTTGCAGATTTCTCTTTTAAATGTTGCACTTCAGATCTAAGAAGAGTCAATTTTTTTTTTTTTTTTTTTGCGATAAACTTTTAGGGATATCTTACTAATATTCAACAAGTTATTCTAATTAGAAATGCCAGTTTATTCTTTGGAAGAAAAATATAGAAAATCTTATACGAATAAATTATATGAAATGTATTTATACAAACTCTCCTTTTAAAAAATGTATAGTATTACTATATGTAAATATTTATAAACTAAACTATGTAATATGGTATTGATAAAAAGCAGAATTTCATAGACTCAAACATTAACAGATGTTAAACTTAAATATTTAATGATTTGAAATGTATATTAAAACTTAGCTGCTATTTTTTTTTAAATAGCCAAATTAATACTATTCATTTAAGTGAATATTATTGGTTATTATTTATTCTCTATCATACTATGCATTAATAAGTAACTGCTCAAAATTTAGACTGGAAATTACCTTGTGTATATGCATATTGGTTCAAAATCATTGGTTCTGAAGTTCCACAAGTTTAAAGATGAGAGGAAAGTATTGTTGAAAATGGATTTTGTTAATATGGATTTGATATATATATCAACTTTATCTTCATAATCCATTTTGTAAAGAAAAAACATATCTGTCACTAACTCTGACGTTACATTGATGGTAGCAAAGGTATGAGCCAAATTTTGCTTTTATTGAGAATTTATCAACTTCTAAACATTATGATCAGTTTTTATATCATCAAATATATATGTACTTTCAGGTGTACTTAAAACTGTGTCTCCATTTACTGATTAAGATTTAAAAATAAATTTCGAACATTTTTTTTTCCCTTATAATCAGGTATGACTGATCATAGGAGATTAACTTGTTTGTATTTAAAATAGCATTAAAAGTTCAGTGTTTGTCCTCAACTAATATTTCTTTATGTAATTAAAACTCCATCAATAACTAAAAATTTTCAAAAAATTTATATTAAATGTATATAAAAAAAATATTTTATGGTTTTAAATTAAAAAGTTTTTTATTTATGTTGTGAAACATTGTGAGCCCAATTTGAATTGCTTGGTTTACTATATTGGAAAAACATTTTTTATTCAATAAAAAGAAAGTTATGTACTTTGGATTTTAGTATGTTTTATGTAATCGATTTTTTAATTTGAAAACAACAGCTCTAATGCATTTCCTATGATAGCCTATTATATAAAATCCAGTGATAACAATTCTCACTGCTGCAATTGATTTTTACTGCTTTGCCAGAATAGCTCTTTTTCTATATTTGAAGCTCTGTATGTGTAGTCATGATTTAGAAGGAAATTGTACATAGAAAAAAACAATAAAATCATATATATTTTTGTTTTTCTATCATAAAAATGTTATCTATTTTTGCAGTGTTTCAATTTTATATAGACAGATTTACAGCCCATCTGTAATCATAGATTTTTCATTTGCTATTACACATATTCATTTGATAACATCAATACAGTATAAAATAGCTTTTTTTGTTTGTTTGTTTTTAAGTTATTGAATTAAATATTTTTTTTTTATTATTATTATTTGCTAAAATAAAATTTGTCATCATCATAATATATATATTTTTTAATTTTGTTTTAAATTTTAGTGTATAGTTTAATACAAATATATCAATAAGAATTTGAAAAGATTCCATTGTCTTATAATCTCATCTTAAGTACCTCTATAATTCAAAGATATTTTTATCATTCTGTTAAATTGTCTGATTTTTCATTTGTGTGTATATTTCTTCATTTTTTTTTTTTTTTTTTTTTTTTTCAAAAAATGTTTTAATAGATATGTTAATATGTATGTATATACAATATATATATCATGTAGTGTCATATCATGTCAAATAAATTTTCATTTTATTTCATAAAATATTGCACAAATGTTGATATTTTCTCAACATCTTACACTACTTATTAAAAAAGAATAATAATAAACAGCTAAGCAGATGAAATGAATATTAATATCTGAATATATAATTGCAAATTCAAACATTTTAATTCACCCTTTCAATTCTGTGTGTATTTCAGTAGACCATTGAAGGAGAAAATAGGGTTTGTTCATATTATCATAGTTTAGGATGCTTAAATGTATCTGTAATCTTCTGTATGCATGTTCATTTAGTAGTATCTTTTGTTTAAAGAATATGAATATTTTAACACTTTTAGGTCCGCAATTTTTTGCATTTTGAGGAAAAAATTAGTTTTAGTTTAATAATGTTAATCATTGCTATCAAAATATACTTACCAATGTTTAAAGTTTATCTCATTGTCTGTAACCTAACGAAAATACTTAGTATACCATTTATATAATAGGCTAGCAAGAGAGTGTTTTGAGACGTTTGGAAAATATCGTATTACAACAGGGCTTAAACGATATTACAATTTTCTAATGTTTTTGTGTTTTATCACACATGATTGGTTCGAAAAGTAACCTATATTTTAAATTTAGAGTTACAAAGCGAATTTAAATTACAAAGAGAAATAAGTAAACTCTTATTATTATTCTTATTACTAAATGTTTAAACATAAATGAATTCATAATAAGAAAAGCATAGGCATATGTTGTTATTTCTATATGTAGAAAGCAACAAAATAATTGTTAAAACACAATAATATTCAATGAAAAGACGTGTACTATATAGTACACCAGACCCAAAAGGGTTAAAATATGAACTATGGGTGGTCTTAAATGAAAATTTGATAATTAGTTGTAAGCATCCTAACCCTACTCCTTAATTTCACCGATGAGTCTATTAATCCTCCTTTAAAATAAGTGGTTTGTTAAGATATATCTCTTATAGATTATCTTCAATCTTTCACATTTGTATGTCTCATAATTCTGCAGACCAGATATCAATCATTTGAAATAATGTAGGTAGGAAATATACTCGTAACTGAGTTATTCGATCAAGATCAATAAATAATAATTTTGCATTACATGAAATTAACTTTACACTTGAATAACAAATATTTCCATGTTTTTCAGACTTGTGTGAAACCCATGGAGCAACATTTGATGAATCCCTGACAAAAATGAGTCTGGGTCCTCGGCTTCCATCAAGAGAAGATTAAGAATTTAAAATAACCCTGAATAATTGGGATAATAATATTTTAAAAAAGGCTTTGGTTTGTCATAATACATTTTGTATTGCGATTAGTATTTTCATTAGTGGGGAAAGTTCAGTGTGGAGACGGGAGAATGAATGTAAGCAATGGGAGTGGATAAGCAGAAATGCACAACTTAGCGCATACAGCACCGCACCGCATATTCTGGGGCACCCCTTCCCCCTTTCTGTTGATCCTACGTTATAATGTCGTGCATCTTATTTGTTGCACAACTTGTTTATTTTTTGAACTTTTACAAACATTTTCTTTAAAATATTTTTAGAAAAAGCCTATTTTGCTAGGGAGGGGGGGGGGGAGGTTTTGCTGGAAAATTAAGAATCTGAATTCAGTGACTAACAAGGAGAGAGCCAACTTTGATAATCGCAGATTTTAATTATTTTTATATATGTTAAAGTACAGAAGTCCCTTAGTCTCAGGTTCAATGGATTTTATACAACACTCTTTAGATCTTGAGAAACAGGAGGGTCTATATTATAATTTAAACTTCAACTTAGTGAAAAAAGCAATGTGTTGTCATAGCTTGATCGGTACTGCATCAGCTATCTGGCCAGTGGACCTGAGGTCGATACCGGGCGTGCTTTGTTTGATTTTTGCATTTTCACTTTTCTACAAATATACTTTTAATTATTATAATCATAATTAAAGTTTTAGTGTTGTGCATTAATTATAATGTTAACATGTAAATTTTTATTTATCATTTTTTATTTTTAAACTAATATTAATTAATATTATTCATTTAATCAGATTTTTTAAAAATATATATCTGCTATTGACTAGGTGATTAAACCATCATCATGTACAATTTTTCTTTTATCCAGCATATTTATTATCAAACTGCAGAATTCTTCTTCCATCGCAATAGAAACAGAGGAATTTCAGGTGCTAGAATTTTTGCTAAAAAATCATTATTTTGTAATAAAATTTACAATACTTTAATGCATTTGTGAGATCACTTTTCTGATTTCACATTTCCATTGAATTGTGGCACTTCAGGATCTTGTCAACAACAGTTTGTTTCTTCCATTTTTACATGTTTATAAATAGTTATAGAATGATACTCACTTATTCTTTAAAAATTTCAAACAGGAACCCTTTAACTGCACCTAACCAAGCAAAAAATGTCTTCTATGGCACCATCTAATTCTAATGAAATAAATAATTTAAAAAAAAATAAAATTAAGAAAATAAATGAGAAAGAAAAAATAATTCAATGCGTAAACAAATGTATTACAGATTTAAAAACCTTTAATTGAAAAACCCTTTTACAGCAAAATTATGTTGTAATTTAATTTTTATGCCTAATTAATCAGGATATGACTCTGCAAAGAATTTGTTACAAAGTACTTTACTAGCATTATAATATCAGACCCCCCTGTTTCTCGAAAATTACAAAGCATTGTCTAAAATCAGTTGAACCTGAGACTAAAGAAGCTACAACATATAAAAAAATAATCAAAATCTGTAATTATCAAAGTTGGTCCTCTCCTTGTAAGCCTTATTAGGGAAAGTTCGGAGGGGAGACGGGAGAGCAAATCTGAACGATGTGAGTGGTTAAGCAGATTTGCGTAACTTAATGCACAAAAAGCCGTGGCGCATGTTGAGAGGCAGGCTCTCCTCACCCTATTTATCCTACGCCTTACAAGGAAGGTCTCCATACGGGCATACTCAGAAAAATCTGAAAAAAATATAGAATGTTCTTCTCATATAGTTATACATGTTTATAAAAAACATTTCGGCAGAATCTCCTTATAACGTCCGTAAAAAAATAATAAAAATTTCGTTTATTTGGCGATTTATCCCCGGTTGGCGAAAAAACGAAATTTTGAAAAATACGCTTTTACGCTTCGAATACTTTTTAAAGAAAAAACTTTCTATGTTCAATTTATTTAAATAAGTTTAGTTTAAGTAATTTTAGTTTTGCATTTTTACTTTACTTTAAGTGTAATTTTGTCGCATACGTTTATACGTACTTAAACAAAATGAAATTAATATATTTTATCATTTAAAACACAATTTAAATTGATTAAAATTGTTCCAAATTGAAAAATACACTGTTAAAAATTTGCTGCATTTTGTTGCAACGGCACTCCCTTGCTTGTATAGAAAACGGTTACTTGGCTGTGAAATGGAGCTTTCTCATTGGTTGGAATAGAGATATTATATACAAGCGGAGGAGTGCGTTGCAATAAAATGCAGCAGATTTTTAACAGTGTATGACACGGCCAATTCACGGTGCTATGGAGCATTCTCATTGGTCAGAAGAGAGATATTCTTTAAAAGTAGTGGAGTGACGTTGCAGTAAATGCTGCAGATTTTTAACAGTGAAGTCAATTGAAATCAATTTTCAGATTCGTTAAAATCGTCTGCTTTTGGCGAGGACATGCACTGTACGCCAAATCCCGCGTCGCTTTCAGCTTTTCACGCCAATCATTCCAAACTATTTTATTTTTTTTACATATCTAATAATGTAATTCCGCCGCTAATTTTCACTGATCCTTTATTACCTACATGAGTAGTTTAATTCGTATTTTTTTTCAAAAAATTCTGAGTATGCCCCCAATGGAGACCTTCCTTGTTAGTGTCATCTATCTTATTTGTTGCAAGTTTTGTCTACTTTCTGAATTTCTGGATACTTTTTCCCTAAACTAAACTTTAAAAAAAAAATTAAAAAACTATTTTGGGACATTTTACCAAAATTTTGGGAAGTTGCCTGGGGAAAATTTGGTGAAAAGTTACAAATTCGGATTCACTGGTCCCAAAAATGTAAAGACTAGAGATCTGCATGGACCGGATTCAGGTCATCTTTCATGCATGGCATTCGGACCGGGCCTTACTTTTTTTTTTTTTTTTTTTTTTTTTCAGCCTTGAGCTTTAGTTTCTTTTATGAAAAATATGGCTGGACCGTGCAAAATTTTGGTCTGTTTTGAGCTAGTCCATATGAAAATCACTGTCTCGGTGCAACTAGGTCCATTCAAAAATCGTTAAAATATGGACTGGCTCAATTTTTTTAAAATTGCCATTATTCTACAATTAAATATTAAAATCTTTTCGTTAATTCTGATATTTATTTTCATTATTACTTTCTTCTATCTTCAATAGAAGAATGTATTGCTATTTTATATATATATATATAATATATAAAGTATATATTTTTTTCGACTTACGGTTTTCAACGGATTTGCAAGTTTTAGGAGTCAGAATTTCCATAAAATGTTTTTCAAAATGTCTGTCCGTCCATGTGTCGTCATTGTACCATCAAAAAATGTATGGAGTTATACATAGAATTGATTTGAAAAATTTTGTTTCTGTTGAGTTAATGAGCTGTATTGAACGCGTTCAGGTAAGGGTTCAATTCCTGCAGCTGAAAATTTGAATACTAAAAAGTCGATAGTAGATTAATCAAACTTACATGTATCAACATTGTTACACAGACCATACTCTTTCATTTTCAGATGCAATTAGCAAATCATGAAGAAATGCGTAAACAAATCCTAAATCTTGATTTATGCCTTCAATAAATCGTTGAAAAGTTGAGGAAGGATTACAAAGGCCAAATTGCATGCGCGTGCTTTCAAAAAGTCCAAATGGAATGCACATCGCAGTTTTATGAACATCGTCAGGATTGCTGGGAATCTGTTGGTACACTGTAAAAAATATGACTATTTTGCTGCATCGTCACTCCCTCGCTTTTATAGAATACTCTTTTGGACAATGAGAATGCTCCATGATAGCCTGCACTAATGACTATTTTGCTGCATTGTCACTCCACCACTTTAGAAAACGACTGCTTCAGGCTATCATGGAGCATTCTCATTGGCCAAAAAAGTGATATTCTATAAAAGCGAGGGAGTGATGATGCGGCAAAATAGCCATATTTTTTACAGTGTAAAAAATATGACTATTTTACTGTGCACTGTAAAAAATATGACTGTTTTGCTGCATCGTCACTCCCCCGCTTTTATAGAATATCACTCTTTTGGCCAGTGAGAATGCTCCATGATAGCCTGAAGTAGTCGTTTTCTATAAAAGCGGTGGAGTCAGCGGCGGATTTATGAAGTGAGGGTCCCCTCTCACTGGAACTTTTTGGGGCCCTTCCAAATTGAAAAATTGGTGTATTTATAATTTAAAAATAATAGGTATTAAAAACTTAATTACAATAATTACTTACAAATTAATTAAAATATATTCAAATCGTTAAAGATTAGAAGCACAAAATTAATTTAATGTTCAAATTACATGATCAGATTATTTTACAGGAACTTAGATACTATGGCTGATAAATGTGCTAAAAATATGTATCTTTTTTTTTTCTTTTCATCTTTAGCACTTTCCAAGAAAGTCGAAAAGTTATTATGCATTCTGTTTGTTTATCCGTTCTCTGGCCGTCTGTTCACGCCCCAACTCCCATAAATATACTCGGATTTTCAATTTTTCATGCAATTGATAAAGCTGATCACCAAATCATGTTTGGTATGGCATATGAAGTATGTACAATTAAGAATTCATTTACAGGTGCACTCAAAAAAATTCGATCACATTATATAAGAAAATATATTTTGCAGGGTATTTTAATTACATTACGCTATTTCAAATGCATAAATTACTGAATATTATTGATATAAATTACTGAATTTCTTTATGATTACGTTAAAACACAGCATTCTTAGCATTTTTTACATTTAGAGGCACACACAAAAGAAATCGGTTACAGTAATGTCTGCTGGAGAGTACATTTTAGAATTCGGTATGTGATTTTAAATGTAATTATTCTTTTTGATATTATTCTTTATGTATAAATTCTATATGTCATATACAGGGATAGACAAAAGTATATGTATGTACCATTTTTTTATTAGGAGAAATTGACGAAGAAGAATTTTCAACTAAGATATATATATCTGTTAAGTGAATTAAATTTTGGAATGGATATCGTCAATAGATGAACATCTCTATATCATATACCGGGCTGCCTAAATAATCGGGTAATTTTCCAATTGTAGATGAATAGCTGAAATTTGGTTTTGAAATGTGTTATACATTTCCATATGGTTAAATGAGATAGTAATGATATTTTAATTTTGTAAACGATGCAGTTTTGTTAAACTATTCTGAATGTGCTATTCTGGATGTTGCAGAAAATATTTGAATCGTAATCTACATTGAACCAACCAATTCCCATTGAAATCGGAACGCTAGAATTCGAGGAAAGAATGCGCTCCCAATCGATGGTAGGTGCCCCTCCCTATTAAATTTGCAGTAGTACCTTTAACATTAACCAGATATTTATTTTATGGATGAAACTTTCTATCTATAAAGTCAATGACTTATTTACCTTTAACAGAAGCCATTTCTAAGTGAGCTATAATAGGGGGCACAAAAGGAGCCATCAGATAATTAAAAGCAGGGTTCTAACATGAAAAACACATTGAAAAGATATAGTACTCAAAGTTAAAATTACAACTCTAAAATTAGTCGAAATTATATTAGTCGGAGAACGCTATTAAAATTATTAAAAATTTAAGGCATAAAAATTTGAAAGAGTCCAGGGGACTCGGATCTAAAAAAATTAAAAATCTGATCCCCAAGTGCACCAGAAACTGACTTAGACTATCCTCACCCAAAATTTCAGACTTCAACATGCATTAAATTTTGCTAACCATCTCCCACAGACACACAGAACGAAAGTCTATTTTACTAGCATAAATATCAGTAGCAAATAAAAATACATTTAAAATATCGGTTTTATGAAAATTGCTTTCCAAGCGTGGGGCCCCAAAAAGTTAGGGGCCCCATGGTGACGTCGCAGAATTTAACCAGACCTTCAATCTATATAAATAAATCGTCATAAGAAGGTATCTAACATGAACGCTTTCGGCTCAGACCCGAATTTCCTTTGAATACAACCCCTTCCCTCAACAACCGATCGTTGTCTTCATAATTTTTAACAGGGGGTGGGGGGAATTAAAACCTCTCTGGTAATAGCAAATGATTAAAAAATATATATTTATTACGTAAAAATTGTGCAATAACTGAAAAGTTAAAAGAAAAAATCCTTTTTTCAAAACGTCACTTTTTTTTTTTGAACTCAAAAGAAGATTTGGGGGCCCTTGGGATGCGGGGCCTCTCGCGATTGCGACCATCGCGACCCCTTAAATCCGTCCCTGGGTGGAGTGACGATGCAGCAAAATAGTCGTATTTTTTACAGTGTAGAGACTGATGCATGGAAGTTTTCTATCATAGCAACTCTTAACTAAGCAGAACGACCCATATCATTCTTCTCTAGAACACTAAAAAAAATCCGAATGTAATCATTCAGCTGTTGAAAAAGAAGCATATGCCATCGTGAAATCTCTATGTTATTGGCGAAATTACCTGATTGGTAGACCTTTTGAAGTATTTATTGATCAAAAGTCTGTCTCATGTTTGATAAATATCATTCTAGTAAAATCAAGAATGAAAAGATCTTACGTTGGAGACTGGAATTGTCGTGTTTCAAGTTTGGCATAATTTACCACCTTGGTAGTAAAAATGCTAATGTAGGATAACTGCTGCAATTAATCCAAACGTGAATTTAAAACAGCTGCATGAAGACTTGTGTCATCCTAGTATTATTAGAATGAATCACTGGATTAGATTCCAAAACTTGTCCTTTCCCCTAGAAGATGTGAAAAGTCTCATTAATTCCTGCCCATCTGCTGTAAAGTAAAACCTAAATTCATTAAAAATCAAGGTAAATTAATAAAATCAACAACTTCATTCAAAAAATTGAACATAGATTTTAAGGGCCCTTTGCCATCAAATACATGAAATCGCTTTCTCCTCACTGTGGTTGACGAGCACTCAAGGTTTCCTTTTGCCATTCACTGCACAGATGTCTCCTCAGCTACAGTGATTAAGCATTTAAGTAACATCTCAATATTTGGTATGCCAGCATACATCCATACGGACAGGAGGCCATCTCTCATATCTGGAGAATTAAAAATGTTTCTTAATGCACTTGGTATAGCAACTAGTCGTACCTCTGTCTATAATCCACGAGGTAATGGACAGGTCGAATGATACAATGGTAGCATTTGGCACTGAAAACTAAGAACAAAAAATTGAATTATGGGAAGAAGTCCTACAATCAGCATTGTATTTTATTCGTTCGCTTTTATGCACTGCAACTGTCATTGCAGTCATTATAATGACAACACATGAATGCATGTTCTCTCTGCCTAGAAGGTCACATAATTGAAGTTCAATACTTACTTGGCTAACTCAAGCAGGACCAGTGTTGATGAAAAATCATTCACGTACTAATAAGTATGAGTCCCTTGTACAAGAAGTTGAACTTCTAGAAGCTAATTCAGACTACTACAGAGACTACTGTGTCTGTTGGACATTTAGCTCCAAGAGGGAAAATTATCAAAAATACTTATGAAAGTAATGGTGAAATGGAGCCATCTGTTAACCAGAACGAATGCTCAGAGCTTGATAGTTATTCGAAACAATCAGTGGCATAGCTAGAGCATTTTGTTTGGGGGGGGGGGGGGGTAGGAGATCGAATTTACCGAATGCTAATTGAAAATCACCGAATAATTGTGATTTAACTTTTTAATTTTCAGTTCTTATATATTTAAGCCTTATTATATTTTAGAATGATCAGTGTGAAAATAATTGTATCTACGGTAGGCATGCAGAACATTTTCAAGAGAAGTACCACTTATATGTCAAGGTGATCGAGGGCCACATCAATAAAACGAAGAGAATTCTATTTTAAGGTGGTGATCTGTGGCCTGTAATGAGATAAAAATTTAGTCTCAGAGGGAATCGTAGGAGAGGGGGTACTCCTCTAAATTCCCTTACCAGTCAAAATATCCAATTTAATTGGTAAGGCTATATCAAAAGTTTTTACGTTTGAATATATATATAACAGATATCTCTCAAGGATTATTTTCAAGATGTAATAATAATCTTTGACTTTGACTTTCCGGTAGACTAAATTTTGTTTCATCAAAAGTGCTAAAAGTGTGCTCTCGTAAAAAGTACGTACAAACATAAGTAAGTGGTGAACTTTATGAACGAAGGCAAGAGAGTAACTGATCAACAAAATTTTCCTGATCAACAAAATTCCCGTTTTTTTCCGTATCCAACCAATGAAATTTGCGATTTTTCCACGCCTAATCGAAAGAATTTGCGCTTTTTTTCGAAGCCGATCGAGAATTTCGCGATTTTTCTGCACCCGGTCGGTGAAATTTGCCAGTTTTCCGAAGCTAATCAACAAATTTCATAATTTTTCTACGTCTGATGGACGAAATCTACAATTTTTTCGAGCCTGATCGACGAAATTCACGATTTTTCTGGGTCTGGTCGACGAAATTTGAAAATTTTCCGCAAATGATCGGCAAAAATTTGCAATTTTTCTTCGCATGATCGACGAAATTCGCGATTTTTCCGTGCCCAATCTACGAAATTAGCGGCTTTTTCCATCCTCAATCAATTAAATAAGCATTTTTCGCTTACGAACAATGAAATTCGCGATTCTTAACTGACTGACGAAATCTGCATTCTTTTTTTTTTCTTTTTTTTTTTTTTTTTTTTTTTTTTTTTTTTGCCGCCGCAAATTGATGAACTCCGCGATTTTTTCTCACGATAAACTGATGAAACTCACAATAGTTCAGCAGCCGCTCAAAGAATTTGTCAATTTTTTCGCGCCTCATCGGCAAAATCTGCGATTTTTCCGTGCCCTATCAACAAAATTAGCGATTTTTTCGCTCCGAGTCGACAGAATTGGCAAGTTTTTCCCGCCCGAATTCACGCTTTTTACAAAGCTAATTGACCATATTCGCGATTGTTTCGTTCCCGATCGACGAAATTAGCAATTTTTGCGTACCATATCAACGAAATTCGCGATTTTTTGGTTCCCGATCGACTAAATTCGAGCTTTTTATGAAAGCTATCGACCATATTTTGTGATTTTTCTGTGCTCAATCGACGAAATTAGTGCCTTTTTTCGTCCTTGATCGTTGAAAGACGCATTTTGCCGCACACAAACAGTGAAATTCGCGATTATTAACTGACTGACGAAAACCTGCATTTTTTTCCGCCGTAAATTGATGAAATCCGAGATTTTTTTCTTGCGATAAACTGACAAAACTCATGATTGTTCTGCAGCCGCCCAAAGAAATTTCCAATTTTTCCGCGCATCATCGTGAAAATGCAGTTTTCCCGTTTCCTATCTACATAATTAGCTATTTTTTCTTTGCGAATCGACAATATTCGCGAGTTTTTTGTATCCGCATTTCCCGCATTCACGCTTTTTACGAAGCCGATTGCCCATATTCGCGATTTTTCGTTCCAGATCCACAAAATTCACGATTTTCCAGTGCCTGATCGACGAAATTGGCCATTCTTCCGCGCCCTCTCAGTAAAATTCGCGATTTTTTAGACCCAGATCGACAAAGTTTGAAAGTTTTTTTTTTTTTTTTTTTTTTTTTTTTTTTTTTTTTTTTTTTCTGTGCTCAATCGCAATTTTTTTTAAACCTATAGACAAAATACGAGTTTCGAAGACCGATAGTCAAAATTCGCGATTTTTATATGCCCGATAGACGATAATTTCGAATTTTTCGAGCCTGGTCAACGAAATCGAGCGGTAAACAGACGAAACACTAAACTTTTCCGCAACCTATGAACAAATTTTGCAATTTTTTCACGTATACTCAAAAAATTTAGATTTTTATTCTTGTCCAATCGACGAAATCTGAGAATTTTCGCGTCCGATTATCGTGATTTTCTGAGCCTGATCACAAAATTCGCGATTTTTTCGTGCCCGAACGGCAAAATTTGTTATTTTTTTTTCCCGCGCCTCATCGATAAAATTCGATACTTTTTCGCATTCGATCAACGAAATTCGCGATTTTTTCGTTAACCATGAACTAAATTTGCGCCGTATTACGAAGGCTATCGACCATATTCGCAATTTTTCTGTGCTCAATCGATGAAATTATCACCTTTTTCCGTACTTGATCTATGAAAGACGCGCTTTTTTGCGTACGAACAATGAAATATGCGATTCTTAACTGACTGACGAAATCTACATTTTTCCACCATAAGTTGATGAAATCCGTGATTTTTTTCTCGCGATAAACTGACTAAACTTGAAATTGTACTGTAGACGCTCAAAGAAATTTTCAATTTTCCGCGAATCATCGACAAAATCTGTGGTTTTTCCTTGCCCTATCAACGAAATTAGAGATTTTTCGTTGCAAATCGACTGAATTTGGCGATTTTTTCCATTCCTGATCAACGAAATTGGCAATTTTTCCGTGCCCGGTCAACGAAATCCACGTTTTATTCGCGCGGTAAACTAACGAAATAGCGACTTTTCCGCAACCTATGAACAAAATTTACATTTTTTTTCACACATCATTAAAATATTTAGAATTTTTTTCTTGTTTGATGAACGAAATCTGAGATTTTTCGCGTCCTATCGATAAAATTCGCGATTTTTCCAAGCCTGATCGACAAAATCTGCGATTTCTTTGTGCCCGAACGACGAAATTTGCTATTTTTCCCCCGCTCATCATCGGTAAATTTGATACATTTTCGCACTTGATCAACAAAATTCACGATTTTTCCGTGCCTGATCAACGAAATTTGCAATTCTTAAGTTACTGACGAATTTTGCAATTTTCATGTTGCAAATTGACGAAATTTGCGATTTTTTCCTGCGACCTACGTTGAAAATTACAATTTTATCCAGATATAAATTGACAAAATTCGCAGGCCGCACGTTAACCCATCGCAGGTTTCTTTTGACCCGCGGGTCACAGGTTGTCCTTCCCTAATGTACAAACATGTACCCCCTTTTTTTTTTTCAATTTTACAAACTTCAGTTAAAAGATCCGAAAAGAAAATTACGAGAGCGTGGGGGTGATCGTACGGCGCTCTGAAAGCAAATCAAAGATTTGTCTATATCTTGTTGCATTTTTACAAGAGAATGGCGGAAAAAGGTAATCAACTCAGAATGAATGAATAATAATAACATAATGTAAATAGTCGAGCGTTAATATTTAAGAAAATATTCAGCAGTTTTAAATATGTTTTGACATTGTTTTATGTTTTGTAATATATTTTTAAAAATTCTTAGAAGGGGAAAAATACAGCATGAAATGATGTATTTTTTGAATGAAATAAATTACCGAATGTAATGAGTGTTCCGAATGTGGGGTATGAGTATTTTGAAAATATTTAGTAATTTTTAAAAAAATTGTCATTGTTTTATGTTTTTTAATATTTTTTTAATATATTTTCAAAAATTCTTAAAAGGAAAAAATACAGGAGAAATTGGGCAATTTTTGAACGAAAGTGAAATTACCGAATGTAATGTGTATTTCGAATTTGGGGTATCAATATTCCGAAAATATTTGATAGTTTTAAATATTGACACTTTCTGTCCATCTCTTTTTACATAGTTTTATGTTTCGTAATATTTTTTTAAAATACTAGGGGGGCTCCGCCCCCCTGCTCGCTATGCTCGCCAACCCCCCCGCGTAATCGCTTCGCGATTCCAAGTTGTAAGCTACCCCTGCTTGCTGCGCTCGCCAATAACCCATGGTATGAATAAGCAGTTGCAGACCTTTCAAATGATGTGTCACACGACTGGTGGTGTAAAAAAATTAATAATGTGCTCCCCCTGGAGGGCAGAGGGGGTGGGGGGTGACACACAAGACATCCATAATATGAATAAGTAGTTGCAGACCATTCAAATCATGTGTCACACGACTGGTGTTGTAAAGAAATTAAAAATGTGCTCCCCTGGGGTGGCACACAAGACATTCATAATATGAATAAGCAGTTGCGGACCTTTCAAATGATATGTCACACAACTGGTGTTGTAAAGAAATTAAAAATGTCCCCCCCTGGGGGGAGCAGAGTGTGGGGATGACACAGAAGACATCCATAATATGAATAAGTAGTTGCAGACCTTTCAAATCATGTGTCACACGACTGGTGTTGTAAATTAAATTAAAAATGTGCCCCCCCTGGGGGGCAGAGTGGGGGGTGACACACAAGACATCCATGATATGAATAAGCAGTTGCAGACCTCTCAAATGATGTGTCACACGACTGGTATTGTAAAGAAATTAAAAATTTGGCGAAATATTACAGTTATCGCCAAGTTGGCGTCACTTTTGATCGCCAAATTTGGCGATATATCGCCAAGTTGGCGACAAACTTGGCGATGATAACCTTTCCCTCTTTATGGTAACCCATACGGCGATGCATAGACGGAGCCCTTTCCTGATTGGTCTATTCGACTCATGGAAGGAGTGGTCCGCCCGGATTCGTTATTTTCGGAAATCTTACACATCAGC
Organism: Maratus speculifer; assembly: GCA_964019185.1. Classification (NCBI taxonomy): domain Eukaryota; kingdom Metazoa; phylum Arthropoda; class Arachnida; order Araneae; family Salticidae; genus Maratus; species Maratus speculifer. Next base: position 304,327,535 of record OZ025295.1, on the reverse strand, counting down.
ATCACTGTAGGAGTCATTCCTTTTAAGGCTAGTTTTTTTTTACTATAGAAGGATATTTTTAATTTTTTTAGAAAGGAAAAATACAGCACGAAATGAAGCCATTTTTAAACAAAAGTGAAATTACCGAATGTTGCGTATGAGTATCCCGAAAATATTTAATAGTTTTAAATATGTTTTGACATTGTTTTATGTTTTTTAATATTTTTTTTATTTTCTTAAAAAGTATTCTTAGAAGGGAAAAATACAGCGCAAAATGATACAATTTTTGAATAAAGTGAAAACACCGTATGTAATGATTATTCCGAATGAGAGGTATTATTCTAAAACTATACAATAGTTTTAAATATGTTTGACATTCTTTTATGGTTTGTAATAAATTTAAAAAAAATCTTACTTTGGCTTTTTTTTCTTTTGTATTTACGACTGCCGATTATCAGCACGTGGAATATAGGCCCTAATGGGGTGGGGTGCACTCCGTGGAGGTCTTTCTAACAAGGAAGGTCTCCATTGGGGGCATACTCAGAATCTTTTGAAAAAAATACGAATTAAACTACTCATGTAGGTAATAAAAGATCAGTGAAAATTAGCGGCGGAATTACATTATTAAATATGTAAAAAAATAAAATAGTTTGGAATAATTGGCGTGAAAAGCTGAAAGCGACGCGGGATTTGGCGAGCAATGCATTTCCTCGCCAAAAGCAGACGATTTTAACGAATCTGAAAATTGATTTTAATTGACTTCACTTTTTAAAATCTGCAGCATTTACTGCAACGTCACTCCACTACTTTTATAGAATATCTCTCTTCTGACCAATGAGAATGCTCCATAGCACGGTCAATTGACCGCGTCATACACTGCTAAAAATCTGCTGCATTTTGTTGCAACGCACTCCACCGCTTGTATATAATATCTCTATTCCAACCAATGAGAAAGCTCCATTTCACGTCCAAGTAACCGTGCTGCAACAAAATGCAGCAGATTTTTAACAGTGTATTTTTCAATTTGGAACAATTTTAATCAATTTAAATTGTGTTTTAAATGATAAAATATATTAATTTCATTTTGTTAAAAGTACATCTAAACGAATATGACAAAATTACACTTAAAGTAAAGTAAAAATGCAAAACTAAAATTACTTAAACTAAACTTATTTAAATGAATTGAACATAGAAAGTTTTTTTCTTTAAAAAGTATTCGAAGCGTAAAAGCGTATTTTTCAAAATTTCGTTTTTTCGCCAACCGGAGATAAATCGCCAAATAAACGAAATTTTTATTATTTTTTTACGGACGTAATAAGGAAATTCCGCCGAAATTTTTTTTATAAACATATATAACTGTATGAGAAAAACATTCTGTAATTTTTTCAGATTTTTCTGAGTATGCCCGTATGGAGACCTTCCTTGTAAGTGAACCTAGTCCGTATTTACACAAAGAAATCCAAGGTTCGAAGAAAACACGGAAAACTCCGAACGATTAGGGCGACAACCGCGACTGGGTTCGAACACAGCACCTGGCCGTCTATCAGTTTCGGGGACAGAACCTCTCGGCCACTGGTGGGGCAATTCTTATAAGGCAAAAATATTGCATGAAAAAATGCGATTTTTGGACGAAAGTGAAATTCCCGAATGTAATGAGTATTGCGAATGTGGAGTATGAGTATTCTGAAAATATTATAAATATATTTTGACATTGTTTTATGTTTTGTAATAATTTTTAATTTTTTTAAAATTTTATTAGAATGAAAAAATACAGTGAGAAGTGTTACAATTCTTGGACGAAAGTGAATTTACCGAATGAAATGAGTATACCGAAGTGGGGGGGGGTCGCACCCTCCCCCCCCTGTAGCTACGCCCCTGGAAACAATCAACTGAGATTTTGGAGGACACCGAAAGGAATGCTAAAGAACGGGCATTGCCTGATGAAAATGTTTTACTTAAACTCCCAGAACAGAAAACTGATAATGAACAATAGCGTCCCAGTAGACTAAAACGTAGACCTGCATAACTTACGGTGGGTAAGTGCTTACACGTAGGCAACCTTGATCTAGAAGGCAGATTGACAGGTCTTCCTCTTGATGAGAGTCATGTTCTGGCTGCTCTGGAACGCAAGCCAAATGCGCTTTGTGCCAAGGAGAATCCGGATTGCAAGAATTTCGATAATAGGTCGAAGAACATGAAAGTCTCCCTAGGCGCAAGGCCCCGTGCGGCCGCACCTGTCGCACATTCCCAAGGACGGCTCTGATTAGAGATGATATAAATCTTGAAAAAATTATCGGCATAGGTCTAGATGAAAATGCGGCTATGATTGGTATGGATTTTTCAATTGACCACAATAAAAAAATCTATAACTTATGTAAACTCAAAAATTTTCTCCTAAATTTAGGAGAAATCTAATCTTCTCCTAATCAAACCTTTTTTTTTTTTTTTTTTTTTTGAAAAAAAAAAAAAAAATAAATAAAAATCCCCATATGCATTTAAGGGGGTAGTAAGGTTAATTCGAGGGAAAAAAAAGCATATTTTCTATAATTTTTTGTAAGGATACAATTAATATTTATTTATTTGTATACTTATAGTATAATTATATGTCATTTAAAGAGTATTTTGTGAAATTTTCATTAAAAAATATTAAAAAATGAGCCGATGACAACGAATCTTCGAAGACGTCCCAAAAAAAAGTTGATTCGCGGTGAACCGCATAACTCATGACTGGATCAACTGAAATTAAAAAACCAAATTGATTTAATTAGTTGATAAGTTTCCTCAGGAAACGCAGTCGAGTTTTTTTTTATTATTATTGATTTTTATATTTTTTACAAAGCTCGGAAGTCAAAATACTGATTTTTCATTAAAAAAAATCTGATATTTTGTTTTTTAAAAGTAAGTTAAAATTAAAAAAAAAGAAAAAAACTCGACAGCGTTATCTCGTAATTTATATAAAGAAAGAGTGTGTAAAATTTAAAAAAGATCGGTTCAGTAGATTTTGAGCTACAGAGTTCACCGGCTTCGAAAAAGCGAAGTGTTAGAAAAACACGTTTAAAGTTTCACAGACGCTTTTGTCGAAATCGGAGGGCGGAGACTTACAAGTGTATATCTCCGTCAGTTTTACTTCAATTGCTTTCAAATTTTCACAGAATAATCTTAAGATGTTGTACATTAATATAAAATAAAAAAAATGCAAAAAAAAAAAAAAATACCTTACTACCCCCTTAAAGTTAGCAGAATTTTGCATGCAACTAAATATGGAATATATTTTACAACGTTAAACCTTTATCTACCGACGGATCTTATAAGTACCATTAAAATTACTTATTATAAAATTCTTTTAATACGTCAATTAGTTGTAATACTATTTAGAATGAGTTACAGATGCATTACTTTATTTTGTTCCAAAAGCAATTGGTTGCACAAAACAAAAATATTTTTAAAAGGATGATTTGTTTTACTTTGTATTACTTACCCATCATACGTAGTATAGGGTAAGTCTTGCAATCGTTTTGAAAATCGAAAAAAAAATTTTGACGGATTTACACGTTTTAAATAGTGGAGATTCCGAAAAACATATTTTTAGAAAAAAAAAAAAATTGCCGTCTGTCTGTCTTTCTGTAAACGCTCTATCTCCCGAACAAATTGAGATAGAGATTTGAAATTTTGTATGTAGTTAGTATGTAAGAGTGGGACAAAAACTATTTAATATCAGCAACCTCGATTATCCGGAACTATTTTTTTCGGACTCTCGAAAAATTCGTTCTGATGAAAGGTACATAAAAATTTTTGAATTTTTTTGTTCTAAGGAATACACGTAAAAGGAAATAAAATGACACACATTTTGCATATATAACGAAGTCGATTGGATTATTAGTTGCCGAGATATTTGTAATCCTGTTTTCCACATTCTTCGATTTTTCATGACCCTGTATTTCATTCAAATTTCAATTCAGAGGTATATTTTAATTGGAAATGAGACGCTTAATCCGACGCAGTTAACTGTTAGTTAATAGAATTATTATTTTTGGAGTTATAAGGATGTTTCTTTTACGCAGTTCGGTACTAGAGTAGTTTGGCGTTTTATATAATTTGACGAAATTGGTAATCAGCAGTTCTTTAACCTTTTACAGGCCAATGTTCCCAATTGGGAACATAAGTTTAAAAATTTATTACAAATTAAATTTAATCAAACTTGACTCGAAAAAATTAGCCGAAAGAGTAAAAAGAAGCCTTGATTTTTTGAAATAGAGGTTACATTTCTATCATTAATGAGGAAATGTACAGAAAATCATAAAAAATGACCAATGCTCACTATAAAATAATCAGTCATAAGAATGATTTTTTGAAACAGATTTTTAGAATTAAATATCAAGATTTTTTTAAACAGAAGTTATATTCCTATTATTTATGGGTAAATGCACGGAAAATAATAAAAATGACCAATGAACACTGGAAAATGACCACCGGAAGTGACCAATGTTCCCAATTGGGAACATTCTGAAAATTACATATAAAAAAAATTGCATCATATTAAATGACTAATATCCCTTAACTAAAGCATTAGAAGGCATACTGTGCAAAAAAATTATTTAAAATATGCCTGGATCTGAATTTGGCCTGTAAAAGGTTAATAGAGCATTACTATGTATATTAACAATATTTAAATTTTGTTTTTGAATTGCAATGCATTGTATAAATAGTTTTCACATGTTTTATTTTCATATACATATCCATGATGGGTAAGTATTACGGTGGCCCCCAACGACTAGTTTTTTCAGCTTTCTTGGTGTTGAGGAAGAAGGTTGTGGATTTTTCAATTCGGAAATATTTCTATATTCATAGTGTAAGAACATCATATTTGTACATATACTAAAAATACTAAGAAAACAATTTAAAATAAAAAAATTGAGTAGGGTTACAAATATTGTACAAAATCCCTATAAATTCAAATTTAATTAATCCTCCTAAATACTTCGATACTTCTAAAATCCTTCAAAAATTTATTAAATCATTATGTAAATCTTTAGTTCAAAAAGTTTACGTAAAATAGAATGTAAAATTTTCGTAATTCGGTAGATAAAAGGTTAAGTCCTTTGATGCTTGTTTGATGGATGATGCTGGTGTATGGTTGTTTGACCTCCAATAGTTGATTTGTGATGTCATATGAAACTGCATAGGGAATTTTTTGGAAAAAACATTCATTTAAGGAAAATTTTAGAAATTTTGGGGAAATTAACTTACGACTGTCTGGCAACGCTGATTTAGAGTTTGCGTTAGTTGTTGAAAAATAAAGATGGCGGCATAGTGAAGCGAGTTGTTTTAAACTTTCGATGTGAAATGCACATTGAATAAAATGGAAAAATATATTTAAAAATTGATGAATTTGTTTTCGGACAACATTATTTAAACAAAGACAATGACGGCGAACATGTATAGAGTTGGAGGTACGTTTTCGCTTTTGACTCGTACGGCATCTCTCCAATCCATGAGTTGAATTATATGAATAACCGATAATACTAATCTGCTTTGTTAAAAACACAATATTTTCTGAAAAATAATACAGAATTCTTAAATGCATTTATATTTCTATTAATTTTTTTAATTTGCATGCAAGTGTTTCATATTGTGTATTTAGCAAGTATTAATAGGTATACCGTATAACATAAGACTATAGTAATATGAAATATTTATATTTTCATCGATTAAATTTATTTAGCTATCTTTCATTTCTTTTATCTTTTTAAATATTTTGAAAATACTTTATGATTTTATTACTTGCAATGTTTTTAAGTACCTAATTTTATATACAACTATTTTAATAGAAAATTTAATATAATTATACATGAAGTCAGCTGATTTAGTATTTTGAATTTCGAAATTTATTTAGTACTTTTGTGCAGTATCCTTTGAACTCCTCGCTATCAACATAAAATTTTTAATATTGTACATTGAGGTTCAATAAATTAAAAAAAAAAAAAAATCTTTCTTTAATTCTGAAATTTCATTTTATTTATGCAAAAAAATTCACTGTATCTGCATTTAGGCACAATGTTGAATGAAATCAGACGCTTTTCTAGGGGAGTGCTTTCTGTGGTTGTGGGGGGGGGGGGGGGAGGAGAATTGCCCTTTATAACCATTGATAATGCAAAATCTCAAATTTTCTGAGGATGACCCCCAGGCCACCTCATGAAATCAACACTGTATAGGCGTCTTTATTACTTTATCTGATCAATACATGTAGATGTGCCAAAAATGGACATCCTTCCAGTAATAGATATCCCTTCATGTTTTTAGTTAATCTATGTGTCTATATATACATATATAGATAAACTAATGAATATTTGGCTTTATTTTTTCTTAATTCCCCTTTGCATGTTTTATAAATCTGGATTATTGTTGATCAAACCAGTCAGGAAGCAGAAAATAATGTTTTAAAGTTCACTGCTTTTTTCAATGAAAATCTTAATGAAGATGCTAAGAGCCCAGTGGCAGAACTATCTTCAAGTATCTGCAACGCTAATAATTTTTTTTTTTTTTCAAAAAAGTTTGCAATATGCAAATAAATTACAGATTTGAGATTATAAATTACTATATTTCTATCAGGGCTTGAATTTCAGGGCGGGATGGCGGGATTCGCGCCCAAAATTTTGAAATCCCGCCCAAAAGAATAACGTGGACGGGAGGCTCCCGCCGAAACAATTTTGCATTTTGAAACTATGATCAACTTCCGAACTTTGCGAATTTTATGATATTTTCGTGCGAGTAATCCACGCATTTTGCGAGTTTTTTTACAGCGAAAAATCATTGAAAATCACGATTTTTTCCGCGACTGATTGACAAATTTCGCAATTTTTTTCCTGCATCGATTGACGAGTTTTGTTCTATTTTCCATGGCGAAATAGAGGTGATTCTGTTCGGAATTCTTCCCCCCCCCCTCCCAAAAAAATAACGCATTCAAATCCAAAAATTACGAAACAGTGATGCCGCAGACGCGCTATTGCGCGTAAATTACGCAAAAGATCGGATATGACACACAAAAGAAACAGTTATTACACGTTTAATAAGACGCGTGATTTCGTAAAAGTTTGCTAAAAAACGGCAAATATTGTTAAAAGATTGCGAAAAGACGACTAATTTCCGGCAAATTTCGTCAAAAGATTCTGGAAAGAATGCCCAATTTCGTGACAGAATTCTGTAAAACGGCAGTTTTCGTCAAAAAGGTCGCGTAAAAACGTCAAATTTCGTCCAAAAATCGCGACAAACGGCAATTTTCGTTAAAAAAAATCACGATAAAACATCAGATGTCATCAAAAGATCGCGAAAAAACGGCAAATTTCCTCAGAAAATTCACGAAAAAACGTCAAATTTCAACAAAAGATTCACTATAAATGACAAATTTCCCCCAAAATATCACGAAAAACGGCAATTTTCGTAAAAAAAATCGCGATAAAACATCAGATTTCATTAAAAGATCGCGAAAAAACGGCTAATTTTCTCAGAATATTCACAAAAAAACCAGTCAAATTTCGTCCAAAAATCGCGGAAAACAACAAATTTCGACAAAAGATTCACTATAAACAACAAATTTCCCGAAAATATCACGAAAAACGGCAATTTTCGTAAAAAAAAAAATCGCGATAGAACATTAGATTTCATCAAAAGATCGCGAAAAAACGGCAAATTTCCTCATAAAATTCACGAAAAAACGGCACATTTCGTCAAAAGATCCGGAAAAAACGGCAGATTTCGTGAAAAGATTGTAAAAAACGACAGATTTCATCAAAAGATAGCAAAAGAATGCAACTTTTTTCAAAGGGAACCTCTCTTCCCTTCCTTCCCCCAAAAATAATATTACGGGGAGTTCATTTTTCTGTTCAACAAACTAATTTTCCTGCTTCAATATATTTTTTCTTCATTGCTGCTCTTAAATCAGTTTCTGACTACTCCAAATCTTTCTGAGTGAGTGCAATTCCTGAAAGCAGCCATTCATTAAACAAAAAGTATCCCTTTACCCAACAAAGTATTCATTTTTTAAGAAAGTCTCTTTCGATGAATTTGACTTGCCCCTTTTATTAAAGAACAATAGTGATACTTATTTTCTACACTCAAATAAGTATTATTTTATGATTAAATTTGTATCTTGCACATTTAATATACAGAAAAATAATATTGGTTATAATAATTTATAAATATAAATTTATTTAATTAATTAGAAGTTTTATTAATTATTATTAAAACAATAATTAGACCTGTGACAAAAATAATACCGGTAGGGAATTTACCGCCAGTAAAAAATTGACAATATGAAAGGGTTTTTTTTACACATTTTGCAGAATTATTCTGAATTGTTGATAAAAATTGCTTCAGTGATATTTTTTTTATGTCTGTATTCTGGTAATTCTTTAAATAGCACATAAAATAACGACGGATTAAAAAAAAATTTTCTCCCTCCCAAACAGCCAAACTCCCCTCCATTTATAAATGTTGGTAGGGAGACTCCCCTCCTTCGAAAAATTGAATTTCAAGCCCTGTCTATAGTCTTTTGTTGAAATATATTAATTTCTTATTTGTTTTATTAAAAAGAATATTTTCATGTGCAACAACATAAATTTTCTAAAAGGTTTCATGTTAGCAAATCAAATGTGTTGATAACTTTGATATTTGAGTATAATAATAAAATAGTCAGTGCTGTGAGAAAGAGGGGGCAGTCTCAGAAATTTAAAGGGTGCCAAATTTATACTATCAATGTCATTTTTGGGGTTTTAGTGTCGAGTTAGTAAAGTGGGAGGTAACAAATTGAAACTTTGCCTTGGGTGCAGTTTTCTTTTTGCACACCCCTGAAAATAGCATTTGCTAATTTAAACAAGAGTAGTTGTAATAGAAATTAGAGCAGTTTATAAAAAGTTAGATTTCTATTATATGATTATATAAATATAAAATTTTATTTTTTTCCTTCTCTAGATTATGTCTATTTTGAGACATCATCTACTGCTCCATATCAGATCAGAAGAATTGAAGAGCTTATTAAGGTAAGAGTTTTATTAATTGCTTAAGAACTAGCTCTGAATCTTATTAATTATTCATCCTATAAACTTTTCTTACAGTAGTGGAAAAAATGAAGTACTAAAATTTTTTAAAGTATTGTGATAATATTTGCAGACTTCAAAAGAAGATCGTTTTATGTTCACATTAACTGATGTGCTTAGCATTAATGAAATTTATCTTTATTTTATAAATTATTAAAATGTAAAATTATAAATAAAATGTTAATGTTTTAAAAAATTATTTATTTTTTAGACCCCAAATGGAAATGTAGAAGCTAAAGTCATGTGTTTTTTTCGCAGAAGAGACATTGCCACATCACTTGTGATGATGGCTGATAAGCAGCGTAAGTTCCACTTTGATGAGTTTGACTTTATAAATTTTGTTCTTAGCATTGTATAACAACATAGTGTTCTGTCTAGGCAGCATCCTGCTTGTTCTAAAAATTTCAAAATGTAGCTCAAAACTTTTGATATAATTTAATGCATTTTTAGTTGTATGCAGAGATTTCTTTTAACGATCTTCCACAATACCAAATAAATGTGCACAAAAGCTTGCTAAAATTATATACCTTTCTTATTTCTTTCTGAAAAACACAGCAGATTATTAAATCTTATTTTTTTTTTATTTTTACTTAAATACATTTTTTTCTTAATTGAAATAATGCCTATTTTTACTGAAGTAGTGTTTTTTTGTTGTAATTGTGCTTTTATCAGTGTTTACCACATTATCTTTTTTGTTTCTAGTGTGAACACTGATGCATGTGGAAAATTCAGTATATACTGTATTAGTAGTACAAGGTGGCGAATAGTTAGGGAAAAATACAGTCAAAAAAGGAGGAAACTACCAATATTTTCTTACAGAAAGTAATTCAGATAATAAAAAAGGATTATAGAAGGCAAATTTTTCTTTAACTGCTGTTATTTAACACTTTTCGTGACTTTGTTTTTCCCAGACAATTTGGCACCTTGTAGTACATTGTTACAACAATCATAAAATAAATTATTTGCAGTAATATATTTATATTTTACATATCTGTGCTGCTATAATTGTTACAATTTATCAGGGGTGCAGAATATGTCAGATCTGGCGATCTAGGATCAGGGGAAATTTTGGTCATCTAGGGAAATTTTGCACAAAAATATACAATTGTTTTTGATTTCAACAATGAATTACATAGTTACTCAAGACAGAAAAATTGCTACTACAGTTAGAAAAATCCATATGGTGACCTTCACAAAATTGATGTCACTGAGAAAGTTCGGGGAAAAAATCTGTACTTATGGTAATACAGCAGAGTTTCCCCCAGAGGGTATCAGGGGCTCCACCCCTCCTGCCCTTTAGTTTGAAAAACAGCGCCCCTCTTGCTACTCATCGAAAAACTAGTGCCCCTCTTGTTATTCTTTCAAAAAAAAGTAGTGCCCTTCTTGCCACACATTTGAAAAAACGCAGACCTCCAGTGATGATCCGAACGCGCTAGGGTGCGTAAAATGCGCAAAAAAAACGGCCACGGAATGTAAAAAATAGCCTCATATGTGTCCCGTAATTTCGTCAAAAAATTGCTTAAACGACAAGTTTTGTTAAAAATCATGAAATAACGACTAATTTTTGGCAAGATTCGCAAAAAAATGGCTACTTTCGTCAAAAAATTTCACAAAAGGCAGATTTCCTCAAAAGATAGTGGAAAAACGGTAAATTTCTTCCAAAAATCGCAATAAAACGGAAAAATTTGTCAAATGAGTCGCAAAAAATGGCAACTTTCGTCAAAAAATAGCAATAAAATGGCAAATTTCGTCAAGATTTGAGAAAAAGCGGCAAATTTTGTCCAAAAATTGCAATAAAATGAAGAATTCTGTGATAAGTTGTGCTTCTTCGCAATATTTTCAGATTTTTTGTTTTTTTTTCGCGATTTTTTTTTTTAGCAAAATGTGCTTTTTTTTTGTTCTTTTTTTGACAAAAACTGCTGTTTTTGCAATCTTTTAATAAAATTTGCCATTTTTTCATGATTTTTTCACAAAATTTGACGTTTTTTCGCGATTTTTTTAGCAAAATCTGCTGTTTTTTTGCGATCTTTTAACAAAATTGGCCTTTTTTTGTGATCTTTTAACAATATTTACCTTTTTTTTCTTCTTTTTTTCAATTTTTTGATGAAATTTCTGTTTTTTCACGACGTTTTGAACCGCTAGATTTTAGATTCAACTCTATAAAAGTGCCCTTAAAAATGAAAATGTGCCCTGAAAAATGTAAAAAGTGCCCTTTTCAGAACAGTAGCGCCCTACCCTTTTTTAAACCTGGGGAAAACTCTGATACAGAATTTATGTAAGAGTTTATAACTAGATGTGTTACTTTTCCATAGACATGTGGAATTCCACTTTTTTGGCACTATATTTCATTAATCCTGGGATTCTGAGTATCAGTAATTTATCTTAAATCCTGTGGATCCGCAATGACAGGGAAAATATGAAAAGGGGTCCATGACAATTAAATGATTAAGGACTGCTGTCATAGTGTTTAATAAATGAGCCATTATTTATACTATCTTTATACTTCTAATTAATTCTGTTTTTTCAGGACATGAAAATATGGATGCTACTTTAATAAGTGAGTATAGAATTGTGGAATATTTTAAATGTTGTGTTTCGTATCTTATACAATCCAACTATTAGGAATGCATGATTTTTACTTCCCCTTTCTATATATGAATGTGTGTGCAAATGGGATTAATAAAATTAATCTATGGTGGTGGAGAGGTTAGTAATTTTAAAGGAATAATGTTTTTTACCAGGTGCCTTAGAAGAAGAACAAGAAAGAGAAGCTGAACAATTAGCTGAAAAAGAACGTCACCAGTTAAAACATAGAGAACTTTTTCTTTCTAGACAAGTAGAAACACTGCCAGCTACACATATACGAGGCAAATGTTCTGTCACACTTTTAAATGAAACAGAGTCTTTACTATATTATTTGAACAAAGAAGTAAGCATTTTTTTAAATTAATTTCAAATGATAAAATTACTATGTATTTTACTTTGATTAAAATTTTTAGTATGAATATTTAATTTAAACTGTAGTTCAAAATATTCAGTTTAAAAATTTTAATACAAGATTTAAAAAAAAAACAGACAAACAAATAGATTACAAATGATGTTAATACATTTTAAAAACCATTTAAATTAGGGTTGTCAAGTTTTTGATGCATGACAGTTTTTACCAGATTTTACCATGGTTTTTACTATCATGTAAAAAATGTCAAAACTCCCCCCTTTTTTTAAAATTGTTTTTACATTATTATTTTTTTTCTTTAGTATTAAGTTGTTTTACATGAAATATTCAATATCAAAAATATTCTAAAGTATATTTATCCATCCAAGGAAAATGGAAAATAATTGCATTAGAATACTAGTATGTATATATATCGTTGTTAGAAGATCTCTACAATAATCTCAAGCTATTTGGCATAGTCTAAAAAATTAAGTTTTTTGAAGAAATTTTATAACTTATAAAGGATTTCATCATTCCTCAAAGCCTCAAATATAACGTATTCTTAAGTAATTTTCTCCATTGATTTCTTTTTTTTTTATTATGTATGCTATTGGGTAATTGGCAATGAGTTTTTTTGCTCTGTGTTTATTGGGTTTAATAAGCTTTTCTTTTTCTCGCTTTCCCAAATTAGGATTAGGGATTTTGCATTATGATTTTATTCTGTTACCAGCTGGGTTGGCACAGTTTAAAGCAATTGGTTTTTTAGAACAAATCTAATATATTTTCTCATTTTTGTAATTTAAGTGTTTCAAATTATTGGATGTAAGTAATTTCTATTTTTAAGTCTTGTCTCAGCAGTCACCATGAGACACTGTGAGTCTAGTCTAGGTCAAGTTAATATGCATGTAGAATGCAAATTTTATGCATTGATGAACATATCTGAAGCTAAGAAGACGCTAAAATTGTGTAAATTTAGCAAAGATAAAATAAATTAAAAATAGCAATATTTAGAAAAAAAAAGTTTTTTCCTTTTAGAAATGCAGATGTACAGTTAATAACACAAAATGACCTTTATGATTTCAGTCAAGCTCTAAAAGACAATTTTTTGATTGGGGGGGGGGGTATCTTAAGAATAAAAAAGAAAAATGGATATAAAGTTAAATAGGAAGACATTGAAAAATTGGGTGCTAGTAAAGCACCTGTTTGCATTTAACTAAATTATGAAATAAAATATATTTAAATCTTCAATTGCATACCAAACTCATTACTTTAATCAGCCAAGAAAATTGGGGAGCCGGGGGGGGGGGGGTTGCTTGAGACATAACAGAAAAAAAGTCTCATAAAATGCCTAAAAAGATGTAATTTTTAGTTTAGACATTTAAAAATACTAAGCAATGTAATATAGCATGTAATCTGATGGTTGTTTAAATGCTTTAGTGAATGACAGTATTTATAAAACTACTTTGTATTTTAAGATCAATGTTTTCAACAAAATGGGTATTTTTGTTTATTTTATTGTTGCCTTTTCTCTCTTTTTTCTTTTGACATGTATTATGTATATCTGATTTTTGTCATGCTGTAACTATCGTATTTATGAACCGATTTGAATGAAACTTAGTATGTACATAGCACATATAAATGTTTCGACAGAGTTCGTTGACCAGCATCATCCGACATCTTGTTTCAAAATAGTGACCATTTAAAAAAATTTTAAAATTAAATGCAAAAAAATTAAAATTTCAAAAATGTTTTTCTTTTATGTGTTAGAACTTAAATCAGCGATTCCAGAACACTTTTTATTTTTTCTATATCTTGAAAAATGACTGAGTTATAGCACTTTGAATTTCTAGTATGGCTGACATTATGAAACGATCAGACTTTTGTCACATGATAACATGCATATTTATGAATCGATTTGGATATAATTTGGTATGTACATAGTACATAATGAGGTCTGGACCGAGTTCGTTAGCTAATTCCATCTGCTATCTTGTTTCAAAATGTCGGCCATTTAAAATGTTAAAAAAAATTTTAAATTAGGTACAAAAAAGCAAAAAATTAAAAAAGTTTTTTTTTATGCATTTGACCTTGATACAAAGATTCCAGAGCTTTTTTTGTTTCGTCTGTATCTTAAAAAATGGCTGAGTTCTAGCATTTTTAATTTCTAGTGTTACTCACATTTTGAAATGATCTGATTTTCGTCACATGATAACACGCATATTTATAAACCAATTTGGATGTAACTTGGTGCGTACATAGTTCATATCGATGCCTGGACCGAGTTCCATCTACCATCTTGTTTCAAAATGGCAGATTATTGTTATTTTTTATAATTTAAATTTTAAAATTAGGTGCAAAAAAGTAAGAAATTGAAAAAGATTTTTCTTTTGTGTGTTTGACCTTGATACAAAGATTTCAGAGCATTTTTTTTTCATCTATATCTTAAAAAATGACTGAGTTATGCCAGTTTGTTCCAGTGTGGTTGACATTTTGAAACGGCGTAAAGTTTGTCACGCGATAATATGCATGTATATAAACTGATTTGGATATAACTCCGTGTGTACATAGTACATACCATGTCTTGACAGAGTTCACTGGCCAACTTCATCCGCCATCTTGTTTCAAAATGTCATTATGCAGCCATTTAAGTTCGTCAAAAATCTTTTAAATATATCATAGAAGGCGGCAGCCTTCAAGTGACGCAGCTTTAAACCTACCATCGTCATAAGGGTAGATGCGGAACTTCATATATACAGCTAACTCAACTTCAAAGGAAATCGGAAAAGCCGCCTTCTAATAACTCAGCAAATATTGGTCAGAATGGTCCAATTTTTTTAATATAGTCCTATGTTCCCAGTCTAATCCTATCCTACAATTTTTACATTTCTACGTGCCGTATATTTTTAGATCTCGATAACCATTTTTAAACTGAAAACGATGGTGTTTGTTCCTGATAATGAGATCTACAAAACGGGCTGGGAGATTTTATTAAAACTTATATATAATATGAATCTCTTTAAGATAGGGGGAATAAGACTTGCCTTGTTTCTAGGAAAACTCTTGTTTGTTATATATTGATCTTGGAAAATTGGACTATATTAGCTCGCGGATTACATGTTATTCTATGGGTTAGCAGACGGTGAGACTGCAAACAGGCAAATGTACTAATGGTCACAGTTAAACCACCCGCATCGAAGCAATAAATGTTTTTGAAACTACAAAAACATCTTATCATGCGCTTTAAAACATTCAATAAATATATACTAAATCAAATTTCTATTTATTTTGCCTTTATTTTTCGTAAGAAGAAAATATTACGTTTCTTACATCGGATATTTTTGCATTTTGTGGAAAAAATATTTTGAATCCTTTTTTAAAATAGGAAAATATTTTTTAATTATACATATTCAATATACTTTCGACTTATGATTTTTTTTTTTAAGTTTTCAAACGAAAATTATTTTAAATTATTTGTTGTTGAAAAGTCATGTATTCATACGCGTAGAGGCGCCACTTGTCTAGTTTTGTTTTGAATCCGAATCCGAACGCGGCAAGTTATGGATATTGGTGTTAACAATTCAGGTAGGATTTATTTATGTACAATTGAATTTGATAAAGAAAATGCACAAATTGAAAAACATCGAACAAACATGATAGAATCATTAAGTAATTTTCATGGTTTTAATAATCCACATGGCTGTTTCTTGTTATGCCAATTCAGTCTTGCAATGTCTTAATATACAATGAATAAAGTTAACCCGAGAATCTTGCAATGGATTTTTAATATAGAATGTATTAAAACTTATGGATTAGACTGAGAAGGCAGGGTATATTTAAAATTTTACGAGAATGCCAGGTAAAAATCCTGCAAAAAAATATTTAGAGATTATTTATTTTTAAAAATTTTTTTGCTGCTTGAGCAAAGAATAGGTTTGCACCCAATCAACTAAAACTTACTGATTTGCTTAAAGTATTGTTTTTAAATACAGGGTGAAAAATACGTGAATTTTCTTAAATCCCCAGTTTATTTCATTAAAAAATTTGTCATTTCATGAAAATAAAAAGTATTGCATATCTTTATCTTTGAGTTTAAATGTTAAAATACTTTTCAATGTTTACATTTTAGCATATTTTGCAGATAATGCATTTTGTGGATTTCACAGAGTTGACTGTATTATACTCTATTATAAGCATTCATTATGATTTCTTCTCCATTATTACAATCAAAGTACTCTTTTTAAAAATGTAAACAAAAGATGAGCACATTATATTTTGCACAATGTCTGATCCCAAGTTACACACACTTGAGGGACTTTACAATTTCTATATATTGCTTGTTTTAAACTTAAGTGAAATGTTGGATAAAACATTTTCAGTTACATAAATTATTTCTATTATGAAATATTTTAGTAATCGGTACTACTCTGTTATTCCGTCGACCAATTTCGCCAAATTATACAATCACCAAACTAATAGCCAAATTATACATGACATATTTTTTATTTCAAATAATGAAAAAACAAATAATTAGTAAAATATTAATAAAAAGTCTAAATAAAAATTACTTAATGACATTTTAAACACACAAATCGTATTTAATGGCATTGAATGTGACATTCACGATCATCCATTATTGGCATTTAATCTTATAGTTTGGCGATAATTTTTTGGTCGATGGGATAACCTAGTAGTACCTAGTAACCTATAGAGTTAACAAGTAAAATTTATACAACATTTCATTAACTCGATTCCTCTTAATTAAGTAAATATGAATAAGCGGCAGGAAAAATCCATTGCAAGATTCTCCAGTTAACCTTATTGCAGACTTTATTCATTGTATATTAAGACATTGAAAGACTGAATTCGCATAACAAGAAACGGCCTTGTGGATTATTAAAACCATGAAAATTATTTAATGATTCTATCGTGTCTGTTCAATGTTTTTCACTTTTTGCATTTTCTTTATCAATTCTATTCTAAATAAATAAATTATACCTGAATGAAAAATGCTAAACCAATTTCCATAACTTGCCGCGTTCTGATTGAAAACAAAACTAGACAAGTGGCGCCTTGTTAATATACAATATAATATAGAATGCATGAAAACTTATGGATTAAAGAGGGGAGATAGGGTATATTCAAAATTTTACGAGAATGCCAGGTAAAAATCCTGTACTGTAATTTTTTTTGGTTTGTTTTCAATAATTTTTTTTCTCATTACTCCTTGCACCAACATAAAATTGTCTTGTTCAAGAATATTTACTGAAGGAGATATGTATCAGTTTTGTTTGATTAAAAAAAAAAAAAGAAAAAAAAAAAAAAGAGATAAAATTATTTATTTTTAAAATTTTTTTGCTGCTTGAGCAAAGAATAGGTGTGCATTAATCATACCCAATCAACTGAAACATACTGACTTGCTTAAAGTAATGTTATTAAAAAATACAGGGTGCAAAATACATGAATTTTCTTAAATCCCCAGTTTATTTCATTAAAAAATTTGTCATTTCATGAAAATAAAAAGTATTGCATATCTTTATCTTTGAGTTTAAATGTTAAAACACTTTTCAATGTTTACATTTTAGCATATTTTGCAGATAATGCATTTTGTGGATTTCACAGAGTTGACTGTATTATACTCTATTATAAGCATTCATTATGATTTCTTCTCCATTATTACAATCAAATTACTCTTTTTAAAAATGTAAACAAAAGATGAGCACATTATATTTTGCACAATGTCTGATCCCAAGTTACACACACTTGAGGGACTGTACAATTTCTATATATTGCTTGTTTTAAACTTAAGTGAAATGTTGGATAAAACATTTTCAGTTACATAAATTATTTCTATTATGAAATATTTTAGTAATCGGTACCACTCTGTTATCCCGTCGACCAATTTCGCCAAATTATACAATCACCAAACTAATAGCCAAATTATACATGACATATTTTTTATTTCAAATAACGAAAAAACAAATAATTAGTAAAATATTAATAAAAAGTCGAAATAAAAATCACTTAATGACATTTTAAATACACAAATCGTATTTAATGTCATTGAATGTGACACTCACGATCATCCATAATTGGCATTTAATCTTATTGTTAGGCGATAATTTTTTGATCGACGGAATAACCTAATAGTACCTAGTAATCTATAGAGTTTTCAATTAATATTTATACAACATTTCATTAACTTGATTCCTCTTAATTAAGTAAATTTGAATAATGTCACACTACTTAATTTCATAAATTTTTGTGACGCTTTGTGAGTTGTTTATTTTATTTATAAGTGATTAATAAGTCAGAGGTGGATCTTGATTGATGAATATTATTTTACATGATTTATGTCAAAAAAAAAATTTTCATATCGTCAATTTCAAGATATATCATACAATGTTACTATAATTTATAAAATTACTCCTTGCACCAACATAAAATTTTGTTGTCAGTGGCGCAGCCAAGGGGGTGGTTTTGGGGTTAAAACCCCTCCCAGAGCTAAGAAAGATCACTATAATTGTCACTTATATGAATCAAAACCAAACTTAATATATAAATGTTTTGGCACATTTTAGAATCCGGCGCTTTTTTTAATCAGATTTCATTTAATAAAGCAATTCAATTATCTGGCGAAAATTCTACTTAAAATTGTGAAAGTGCATATTACATGGATTAGTTAAGAAAAAATTCGTTATTTGAAATAAATCACTTTTCTGAGACGCATTATGCTAAAAAAATGATAATTTCTTGTCACACCGATGCTCTTTGAGTTTAAGGAGGCTCAGGGGTTGAAAACTTTTCAAAAAATCGATTTTTTTATGATTTAGTTTGATTATTCAATTAATTCTTAACTCAATGCAAAAAACTACATAAAAATATTTGCATTTTTAACGGAGTTATAAGCTTTTATGTATTAACACATTCATAGTCGCACCCATAGAATTTCAACTTTAAGTCGCGTTTTCTCAAAACTTTATTTTTGACGACTAACACCAAGATTTAAAAAAAAAACTGTTTGATGGAATGGCTTAATTTTTTTTTTTTGCTTGCATATAACATTATTATCTATTGAATGAATTAAGACTATAACTATCACATTAAAAAACTCTCAAATTTGAAAAATTAAAAAACTTCTAAAGTAGGGATGCACAACCTGTGGCCCGCCAGTTTCGTCAATTCGTCTTCGACAAAAAGCTCAAAAAATGCAAAATATGTCTACGAATCGCATAAATATAGCAAATTATATCCATAAATCATGTAAAATGTAAATTACATTCATTAATCGCATAAAAATCACGAATTATGTCCATGAATCGCTCAAAAAAAGCAAATTGCATAAAAAAAATGCGAATTACGTCCACAAATCGCTCAAAATGTGAATTACGTCCATGAATTGTGTAAAAAAGTGAGAATTACGTTCATAAATTGTATGAAAGATGTTGTCTAAGTTGTCTTGTCAAATTATGTCTATAATTCGTGTAGTAAAACGAGAATTATGTTCATAAATCGCTCAAAAAACACGAATTTTGGCAGCAGAAAGCTGAAATGCAAATTACGTTCATAAATCACTCAAAAAATGTGAAACACTTCCATGAATCGTGCAAAAAAACACTAATAAAATTAATAAATTGCAAAAAATGCAAATTACGTCCAAGAATTGGTAAAAAAAAAGCGAATTACGTTCATAAATCCTATAAAAACATAAGTAACGTCAATAAACCGATCAAAAAACACAAATTTCGTCGATAGAAAGCTCAAAAAATGCAAATTATATCTATGAATCGCATAAATATAGCAAATTACATCCATAAATCATGTAAAATGTAAATTACATTCATTAATCGCATAAAAATCGCGAATTATGTCCATGAATTGCTTAAAAAAAGCGAACTGGGTCCACAAATCGCTCAAAACGTGAATTACGTCCATGAACTGTTTAAAAAAGTGAGAATTACGTTCAGAAATTGTATGAAAAACACAAGTTATGTCTATGAATCGTGTAGTAAAACGAGAATTATGTTCTAAATCGCTTAAAAAACACGAATTTTGGCAGCAGAAAGCTGAAACGCAAATTACGTCTATAAATCGCATAAAAATAGCGAATAGTGTTTTGCATTCATGAATTGCATAAAAAATGTGAATTACGTTCATGAATCGCTCAAAAAACGCAAATTATGTCCATGAATTGCATAAAAACGTGAATTACGTTCATAAATCACTCAAAAAATGCGAATCACTTCCATGAATTGTGCAGAAAAAACACGAATAACGTTCATAAATTGCAAAAAATGCAAATTACGTTCAAGAATTGGTAAAAAAAGCGAATTACGTTCATAAATCCTATAAAAACACAAGTAACGTCAATAAACCGATCAAAAAACACAAATTTCGTCAATAGAAAGCTCAAAAAATGTAAATTATATCTATGAATCGCATAAATATAGCAAATTACGTCCATAAATCATGTAAAATGTAAATTACATTCATTAATTGCATAAAAATCACGAATTATGTCCATGAATTGCTTAAAAAAAGTGAATTGCATAAAAAACATGAGTTGGGTCCACAAATCGCTCAAAACGTGAATTACGTCCATGAAATGTTTAAAAAAGTGGGAATTACGTTCAGAAATTGTATGAAAAACACAAATTATGTCTATGAATCGTGTAGTAAAACGGGAATTATATTCATAAATCGCTCAAAAAACATGAATTTTTGCAGCAGAAAGCTGAAACGCAAATTACGTTCATAAGTCACTCAAAAAATGCGAATCACTTCCATGAATCGTGCAAAAAAACGTACAAGAATTGGTTTAAAAAGCAAATTACATTCATAAATCCTATAAAAACACAAATAATGTCAATAAATCGATCAAAAAACGCAAATTTCATCGACAGAAAACTCAAAAAATGCGAATCATGTCTACAAATCGCATAAATATAGCAAATTACATTCATAAATCATGTAAAATGTAAATTACATTCATTAATCGCATAAAAATCTCAAATTATGTCCATGAATCGCATAAAAAATGCAAATTGGGTCCACAAATCGCTCAAAACGTGAATTACGTCCATGAATTGTGTAAAAAAGTGAGAATTACGTTCATAAATTGTATGAAAAATGCAAATTACGTCTATGAATTGTGTAGTAAAATGGGAATTATGTTCATAAATCACTCAAAAAATACGAATTTTGGCAGCAGAAAGCTAAAATGCAAATTACGTCTATAAATCACATAAAAATAGGGAATAGTATTTTGCATTCATAATTTGCATAAAAAACGCGAATTACATTCATGAATCGCTCAAAAAATGCAAATTACGTCCATGAATTGCATAAAAATGTGAATTATGTTCATAAATCACTCAAAAAATGCGAATCACTTGCATGAATCGTGCAAAAAAACACGAATAACATTCATAAATTGCAAAAAATGTGACTTACGTCCAAGAGTTGTGTAAAAAAAGCGATACATTCATAAATCCTATAAAAACCCAAGTAACGTCAATAAATCGATCAAAAAACACAAATTTCGTCAACAGAAAGCTGAAAAAACACAAATTATGTCTTTGAATTGCATAAAAGTAGCAAATTACGTCTATAAATCATGTAAAATGTAAATTACATTCATTAATCGCATAAAAATTGCAAATTATGTCCATAAATTGCTCAAAAAATGCAAATTACATTCATAAATCGCATAAAAAACACGAATGATGACCATGAATTGCACAAAAAATGCGAATTACACCCAACATTAAATTAATTTGCAGAAAGTTTTTGGTTTTATACAAGTTTGCCAACAAGAACCTACAAGTTATCCTGAAACCCATTCTAAACCAACAAAAATTTAATGGAAAGATAAATTTGTCCAAGAAAGACAAAATAATTTCTATTGAAATACATTGACCAGAATCGAAAAATTCCTATTGAAATCTATCCTATACAATCCAAAACCAGAAAGAAAAAAATCCCTCCAAGAGTAACTCAATCTATCTGCTGCAAAATAAAATACATTGAAATGCAACTGAACAAGAACCTGAAAATTACATTTGAAGTCAAACTGAAACCAGATTCAACTCCCCCCCCCCCCCCAAAAAAAAAAAAAAAAAAAAAAAAAATTATCCAACCATATCTCGGTTCGGGAAAGAAAAATTAATTTCCAGAGATATGCGTGATCAGAAATCTGGAAATTCCAATTAGTCTATCTTAAACCTAATCTGAATCTGAAAAAGGAAATTCCATATAACCGGAACCCAGTATCTATACAGTACAAAATATTTTCCATTAAAGCACAACCTGACCGGAACTTGAAAATTCCATTTGAATTGAACCTGATTGAAACCTGAAAAAAATTTCTATCAAACCTTAACCTAATCCGAAAAAGAGAAAATTATTTCTGCCGATACACACTGACAAGAGTCTGAAAGTTAACATGAAACCTAATCTAATCCAAACCCGAAAAGGAAAAAACAATGGAAACACAAGTCTGTCCAAGAAAGACCAAATAATTTCTGTCCACATACACTGACAAGAATTTCAATTGAAATCTATCCTAAATCCATTTCAAACACTACCCCCCCCCCTTCCACCCGAAAAAAAAAAAAAAAAATTTCAATTGTAACCCAATCTATCTGCCACAAAATAATATACTTGAAATGCAACTCAACAAGAACCTGAAAATTCCATTTGAAGTCAATCCGAAACCAGATTCAATCCCCCCCCCCCAAAAAAAAAAAAAAAAAAATCCAATCAAATCAAGATTTTAGAAAAAAAAAAAAAAAAAAAAAAGAACAATTTATGTCGATATGTACTGACCAGATCATGGAAATTCCAATAGAAGTCTATCTCAAACCCGATCCGAACTCTTAACCTGAAACCCAATCCAATCCCCCCCCCTCCCCCCAAAAAAGTAAAATAAAAAAAGTAGGAAATATAAATCTGTTCAAGAAAGACAAAATAATTTCCGTCCCCATCCACTGACCAGAATTGAAAACTAGTACTTGAAATGCAACTTGACAAGAACCTGAAAATTCCAATTCAAGTCAAACTGAATCGAGATTCAAACCCGAAAAAAAAAAAAAAAAAAAAAAAAAAAAAACAATTATCCAACCATATCAAGATTTTTAGAAAAAGAAATTATGTAAATACGTACAGACTAGATCATGGAAATTTTAATAAAATCTTAAACCCGATACAAACTCCCCCCCCCCCCTCCCACCAAAAAAAAAAAATAGGAATTGTAATCCAGTATCTGTACATGACAGAATATTTTTTTCATGTAAACGCAACCTGGCCAGAACCTAAAAATTCTATTTGAATTGAACCCAAATCGAAACAAAACAAAAAAATATAAATAAAAATCCCATCACACTGTAACCTGATCCGAAATTGAAAAAATAATTTCTGCCAATAAGCACTGACAAAAACCTATAAGTTTACCTGAAACTCAATCTAAACCAAAAAAAAAAAAAATTAATGGAAACATAAATTTGTCCAAGAAAGACAAAATAATTTCCTTTGACATACATTGACCAGAACTGGAAATTTCCAATTGAAGTCTATCCTAAACACAATCCAAACACTAAAAAAAAAAAAAAAATCCCTCCAGTAGTCAATCTATTTGCGACAAAATATTATAGATTGAAATGTAACTCAACAAGAACTTAAAAATTTCATTTCAAGTTGGCCCATTACCAGATTTGAACCTTAAAAAAAATCTATACAACCATATCCTGAAACAAGAAAGAAAATGTAATTTTCATTGATACGGACAGACTAGAAGCTGTAATTCCAATTGAAGTCTATTTTAAATCCAATCCCTGCACAGAACAAAATATTTTCTGCGGAAATGCAATCTGACCAGAACTTGAAAATTATATTTGAATTGAACTCACTCCAACAACCCCCCCCCCCCCCCAAAAAAAAAAAAAAAAAAATTCTATGGAATCTTAACTTGATCCGAAGAAGGAAAAATAATTTCTGCTGATACACATTGACAAGAACCCAATTTGAACTGAAATAAAAATCAGTGTAACCATTAATCTGTTTAAGAAAGACGAATTAATTTCTGTCAACATTCTGTCATTGAAAAAACCACAAGAAAAAAAAAAAACCTAATTAGAACCATTTTACCTGTTACAAAATAATATATTTTGAAATGCCACCTGAAAATTCCAATTGAATCTGGTTTAAATTTTTCGGGTTTAGGGTAGATTTCAATTGGAATTTGTATTTATAGCTGTTTAGTAAATCAAATGTGGTTCTTAATGGATAAATGTTATTTTACATGATTTATGAGAAAAAAATAAAAAATTTTCAAGTCGTCAAAATATTACATACAATGTTGAAAATCTAGAAAATTGATGTATTGCACTGCAAGACTATTCCGTATTTGCTAAGCAAATACGGAATATTTTTTAATAGCTGTCTGCTTTTTTCACAAAATTATGTTAAAAAAAAAAAAAAAAATCTAAAAACATGAAATGTTTAAATTTATGTACTTTGCATGTTTTATGCTTAGTGACTGAAATGTTCAATAAAAATATATTAGTTTTATTTTGTAAGTTAAGTCGTCCAAGAATGGAAAGTTTCATATGAAATGAAAATATTTAAATAAATAACAGAGTCCTGATTTTCTTTCTTTGTCAGTTAAACATTTTCCTAATTGAAGTATGAAACTTATAGGGTGGACTGGGGTAATTCCTGATCAAAAAACACTAACATCTAAATATCTTTTTAATGTTTACAATAGATGTGACCAAATTTAGCATGGTTAATGATTCACCATGTTTCTATTCAATAAAATATAAGCTTTGATTAAAATATTATTTAAAGTTTGCTTAATTAAAAATTTTTGATTCTCGGTAACTACCCTGGGAACATTGTAATTATCAATTACACCGGGGCAATTACCAATCAGGACATTCTTTTGTACAAATGACAGGTACATTGATTAATTTAGAATATATATTGTCAATTTTAATATAAGCCTGATTTAATTAAATGCCTTCATCTATCTGCAATAATTTTATCAATGTGTAAAGAAAAAAAAAGAAAAAGAAAAAACAAGAACGAAAAGTTATGTGTGCAACATAGAATATGATGCAACTTCCAACATATTCTGAATACTATTTTCATCCATATACAGCAATTTTTCCACCCAGTGCAAAGAACAAAACATAACTAACAAGAACAAAGAATCATGCATACTGCATCGATTATGATGCATTTTCCTACTCATTCTGAATACTGTAAACTTATTGTCACATGTACAAGAATTTTACCATTCTGTGCAAAAAACAAAGCATAATTAACGACAATAAAAATTTTTGCATACAGCATGTTTAGATACTTTCCAATTCATTCTGAATACTTTAAACCTATAATTTTCATCTTTGTACAGTAATCTTCCCACCCTATGCAAACAGCAAAACATAAATAAACTAAGAAGAATGAAAAATTACGCATAAGTATAGATTATGAAACACTTTCCAATACATGTTCAATATTGTAAACCTATCATTTTAATCTATTTGCAGTAATTTTACCAATCTATATAAAGAACAAATCATAACTAACAAGAAAGAAAAACGTGTGCAACATAGATTATGAAACATTTCCAGCATATTCTGAATATTGTAATGCATATAGTCTTAATCAATCTGCAATATTACCAACCTATACATAGGTTGAAACATAATTAACAAGAATCATGCATGCAGCATAGATTATGAAATACTTTCCAGCACATTCTGAATATTGTATCCCTGATCATTTTAATCCATCTGCAATATATGTATCAACATGTGTAAAGAAAAAACATAGTTAACAAGAATGAGAAATGATACATTACATACAGCATAGATTATAAAACCCTTTCTGAGATGTATGGTGCTGAATGTACATTACCTTCTTATCTTTTACTAACGTATTTTACTACAGAGTTGTTTTTAACAAAATCAAGTAGTACAGCACACATTAATAAAATATGAAATATCTTTTTTTTAAGTGGATGGGGGAGGGGTAATTAAAGGTGAATGAATCATGAATATGAATTTTTTGCATTAGTCTTTAATTTTTTGTTTTTATCATTAACCTAAAAAAAGCAATGATATCAGTACAAAAAACCCTGAACGGGTTAAAAGCTTGTGACGCAGCATTTTATCTTATATCTCTAAGAATTTTAAATTTGGGACTTAAAATTAATGATATCAAAATTTATGTGACGCTATGCTATTAATTAATATACATATTAAAATTTATTCATTAAGGTTTTATCAATTACATCTTTCATAAATTCAAAATATGAATCTTGAAAGATATGATATCAAAATTTAAGTGACGCCTTGACGAGGCTTTAAACGATGTTTTAAAATTCCATTTATTTATTTATTGTCCAAATACATTTTCATATCTAAACAATATTTTTTATTTTCCAATACACTGTTAAATACATCACTTTCACTGAATATATATAATGCACTGAAATGTATTTATTTGAATAAATAATTTTATCTTTTTGGGCTACGCTGTCCAAAATCAAAAATAACATTTAAATGAATAGTTTTTGCGTCATTGTATCCAAAGTAAGTTAAATAGATGCAAATAGATACAATGATGCAAAAACTATTCATTTAAATGTTATTTTTGATTTTGGACAGCGTAGCCCAAAAAGATAAAATTATTTATTCAAATAAATACATTTCAGTGCATTATATATATTCAGTGAAAGTGATGTATTTAACAGTGTATTGGAAAATAAAAAATATTGTTTAGATATGAAAATGTATTTGGACAATAAATAAATAAATGGAATTTTAAAACATCGTTTAAAGCCTCGTCAAGGCGTCACTTAAATTTTGATATCATATCTTTCAAGATTCATATTTTGAATTTATGAAAGATGTAATTGATAAAACCTTAATGAATAAATTTTAATATGTATATTAATTAATAGCATAGCGTCACATAAATTTTGATATCATTAATTTTAAGTCCCAAATTTAAAATTCTTAGAGATATAAGATAAAATGCTGCGTCACAAGCTTTTAACCCGTTCAGGGTTTTTTGTACTGATAATGATATACAAACAAAAATTTAGGAATTGAAGAAAGGTTCTTTCTAAACTATTTATCTTAATTATGCATTCTGGAGTATTTTTTGCTTCGTCTTTACCTTGAAAAAAGCCTGGGATATAGCAGTTTGAATTTCTAATATGGGTGAATTTTTTTTTTTAAAATTCAATTTGCCCGCGACACCACTCGTATCTATTAATCGATTTCGATGTGGGTGTGCATGTTCACATGAATTAAGATTTCGACCAAGCTCATTGGTTTGTTTTTATCCATCATGTTGCTTCAAAATGGATATTGTGGAATTTGGTGACCCTATAAATCACTTAAAATAAAACTAGGTTGAATAAAAGATAACTAATTTTTAAAAATTCCTATTAATATTCAGTATTGACAAAAACTAGTATTCAATCTTATATAATCTGGTTCCAATAATTTGAGCTTCGTATGTTTGAATAGTACAATGTAATTTAAAATCAATACATAAGATATATGAAAGCTACCTCTTCCTCCCGGTACTGCTGAAAAGACTTTTTTAGAGAATTCCATTTTAATTGGTTATTTATTTATTTATTTATTTATAGGATTGTTTCTTTTACTCTCTTGTTTTTGACCCTCATCAAAAGACTTTACTTGCTGATAAAGGCGAGATAAGAGTTGGTCCTCAATATCAGGCAGAGATTCCTCCTTTATTACCAAAAGGTATTTTCTATAATTTTTTTGTATGTGTGTGTGTTAGTTAAAATTCTAAAATATTTTTTAGTAAAAGAAAGGTATATATTTTAAATGAAAGTTAACTAAATTCTAAATTAAATGATTGCAAATGATGGTGATATGAACACTATTTGATTTATCGCATGTGTCTGGCTGTTATAAAAGTATGATCAGATATATTTATTTTCACCGTGATATATTGTTAACATCTGGATGTTTAATATGTTTGTCTAGGAGGAAAAATAATTTTTATTGGAAATATGTATAATTTAGCATCCTGTTCATGTCATCTTCTTCAGACTGAAAAAGTTAATATCTGTTGAATTATATGATTAACAGCAATTTGAAAAAAAGTTTTTAATCATATTTGAGATCTTATGTATTTTTTAATGGTAAGATTTACTCAAACAAATTAATTATAGACAGTATATTGCCCATTGCCCAAAACAATGACAATAGATTCATATCTGCTAAATACTCTTTTTTTTCAAGGGAAATTTCTGTTCTTTTTTTCTTTGTTTTTCTTCTATTATAAATGCTCCTTGCTACCTTCTTTTATCCATGTTTTTCAGTGAAAAAATTAATAAGCTCCAATCAAAATACTTTAATAGTTCTGGAAAAAAATCTAATTTTAAGTGAATTGCTATTAGCAAAATTAAAATTGAACAGCCATTCAAAATGATATCTAATCTAACATTTGGAATTTCGTGCATTTCATTTAGTGATGTGGAATGAGAGTTTAACCAGTAAAAATCTCTTTGAATTCTGTTCACTATTTTTAATCTTTCCAACATAGCTGAAAAGCATTATGAGTTCTGTTTGTTTGTCCATATGTTAATTCATGTAAATATTCTTGTATTGCTATCAGGGCTCGAAAGATCTATTGCCAACATACCCAGGGTATGTAAAATGTATTGTGTTATTTTGCTGTACTGGATATGATATTGTGTAATGCATGTAATTTTGTCAAAGAATTGTGGTAGGGAAAAAGATTTTATCAAAAATCATGAAAAAAGTACAAATTTTGTCAAAGTATCATTAAAAAAAAAAAAAAAAGTACAATTTTCGTCAAAGTTTTGCAATAAAGAGAAAATAAAAAAACTTCAAAACATGGCAGAAAAATGCAAATTTCATCAAAACATTACAGAAAAACGCAAATTTCGTTATAACATTGCTTAAAAATGAGAATTTTGTCAAAGGAACATGTAAAGATTGCATTTTTTTTATAACATGGCTGTGAAAAAATTTCAAATTTCGTCAAAAAATTGCATAAAAAATGCATTTTTGGTATGAAGGCACAGAAAAATCGAGATTTTTGCTAAAAGATTGCTAAAAAAAAATTTAGATTTTCATCCAAGTATCACAAAATAGTAAATTTCATTAATGGATTGTAGAAGAAACTTGAGATTTACCAAAAGATTTCAGAAAACATGATTTTCATCAAGAATTGTGTAAAAAAAAGCAAGTTTTGTCTAAACATCGCGGAAATGACATTTGTATCTTGTGTTTAGAAAAGTAAATGAAATTTCTTAATAGTCTTTAAAAATATCTTATTTGTGTAGAAATAATCCTGGTTTTTAATTATTCATTACTTAATTATATTATTACAATAATTTGATCCTTTTTATTTCTCTTTTCCAAACAAAATTTCGTTTATTCTTTTAAAATATGAATTTTAAATAGTGGGCCCAGTATCAGAATTTTTTTTCTGCGGTCTGCAACACAAGTTAAAACTTAAAAAACAGTCTGCAGACAAATCCCTGGCATTACATTATATGCACTCAAACCTCCCAAGTATTTGTGATAGACATAAAAGAAAAGCATACTTTTAAAAAAGAAGTTGCCTTTGTTCTCAGAATTTTTAATACCTCATATATTGTAAGAAAGAGGGGAAGGAGGAACTCCCCTTTGACAAAATTTGCGGGTCTTCATGAATTTTTTAATATTTTAAAGAAATTTGCCGATTTGTCGTGATCTTTTGACAAAAGTTGCCTTTTTTCGCGATTGTTTGTCAAATACTGCCATTTTTTCGTGAACTTTTGACAAATACTGCCGTTTTGTTGCAATCTCTTAAAGAAATTTGCTGATTTTTCATGATCTCTTGAAGAAATTTGCCGTTTGTTTGTGATTTTTTTTTTTTAATAAGATTTTTCGTGTTTTTTTAACGAAAACTGCTGTTTTTTGCGATGTTTGGAAGAAATTTGTCATTTTTTTTTTAGCAATTTCTTGAAGAAATTCTCATTTGTTTCGTAACCTTTTTACGAAAACTGCCGTTTTCTCGCTGTCTTTTCACGAAAACTGCTGTTTTTTGCGATCTTTTGAAGAAATTGGTCTTTATGATCTTTTGAAAAAATTTGCCATTTTTTTCATGATTTTTTGACGAAATTTGCCATTTTTTGCAAGTTGAGAAAAATTGCTATTTTTTTGTTATTTTTTGACAAAAACTGCCGTTTTTTCTTGGTCTTTTGAAGAAATTTGCCTTTTATACGATGTTTTGAAGACACTTGCTTTTTTTCGCTATTTTTTTTAAAAGATATTTGCCATTTTTTCATGATTTCACTTACCC
Organism: Maratus speculifer; assembly: GCA_964019185.1. Lineage (NCBI taxonomy): Eukaryota > Metazoa > Arthropoda > Arachnida > Araneae > Salticidae > Maratus > Maratus speculifer. The sequence goes on along the minus strand of OZ025295.1, from coordinate 304,297,169 downwards.
ATCATACGTAGTATAGGGTAAATCTTGCAATCGTTTTAAAAATCGAAAAAATTTTTTTTGACGAATTTACACGTTTTAGATAATGGAGATTCTGAAAAACATATTTTTGAAAAAAAAAAATTTGCCGTCGTCTGTCTGTCTGTCTGTAAACGCTCTATCTCCCAAACAAATTGAGATAGAGACTTGAAATTTTGTATGTAGTTAGTATGTAAGAATGGGACGAACCCTATTTAATATCAGCAACCTCGATTATCCGGAACTATTTTTTTCGGACTCTCGAAAAATTCGTTCTGATGAAAGGTACATAAAAATTTTTGAATTTTTTTGTTCTAAGGAATACACGTAAAAGGAAATAAAATGACACACATTTTGCATATATAATGAAGTCGATTGGATTATTAGTTGCCGAGATATTTGTAATCCTGTTTTCCACATTCTTCGATTTTTCATGACCCTGTATTTCATTCAAATTTCAATTCAGAGGTATATTTTAATTGGAAATGAGACGCTTAATCCGACGCAGTTAATTGTTAGTTAATAGAATTATTATTTTTGGAGTTATAAGGATGTTTCTTTTACGCAGTTCGGTACTACTTGAGTAGTTTGGCGTTTTATATAATTTGTCGAAATCGGTACATCAGCAGTTCTTTAATATAGCATTACTATGTATATTAACGATATTTAAATTTTGTTTATGAATTGCAATGCATTATATAAATAGTTTCACATGTTATATTTTCATATACATATCTATGATGGGTAAGTATTACGGTGGCCCCCAACGACTAGTTTTTTACGAAATTTGATTTTTTTTTTTTTTTTTTTTTTTTGCAATCTTTGGACAAAATTCGCATGTTTTTCGCGATCCATGATGGAATGGATTTCTTATCAAAGACTGTTTGTCGAAATTTGCGATACATTTTATGTCTGAATTTTTGGATTTAGGACCAAAATTTTTTCATTTTTGATAAACTTTTAACAGTTGAAAAATAGTCTGGGACGTGCATTGGGCCGATTCTGCTCCTGGGATAGTGGAGACCCACTTTTGTAAAAAAGAGACCCAAATTATTGGCAGTCTTGGATACCAAGACCCAAGTTTTTTAAAGTCCAGCGACATCACTGGCCGTATAAAAGAAATAAAGTATCCTTCTATTGGTCGAATTTGCTGAAAGTAAATTTTCATTTGCGTTATGCATTTCCTTATCATACTTAATTTTAACACACCGTAGAATATATACAAATCTATAATTATATACAGAGCTGCAGAAACTGCACAAAAGAATTGGAGTGCCACTGAATAGTTGAAATCTATTTTTCAAATGTATTACGCATTTTCTAAAATATTTATCTAGTTATCTCATTATTTTATTGCATGGTGGAGTACCCAAGAGCAGAATCAGCGCAACGCTGTGACGCATGTCACAGATTCTTAGGAAAGTCTGCAGACTATTTTTCAATTGTTAAAAATTTTGGTTCAAAATCCAAAAATTCAGACATAAAGTCTATTGCGAATTTTGACAAATAGTCTTCGAAAAAAAATCAATTTCGTCAGAGATCACGAAAAACATGCGAATTTCATCCAGAGATCGCAAAAAAACCCCGGCAAATTTCTTCAAAAAATCACAAAAAACCCGGCAAATTTCTTCAAAAGATCGCAGAAAAAACGGCAAGTTTCTTCAAAATATCAGAAAAAAGGCAAATTTCTTCAAAAGATCACAAAAAATGTCAGTTTTCGTCAAAATACACGAAAAAACGGCAAATTTTCTCAATTGCGAAAAAATGGGAAATTTTGTCAAAAAATAACGAAAAAATGGCAAATTTCTTTAAAAGATCGCAAAAACCAGAAAATTTCTTCAAAAGATTGTTAAAAAACGGCAAATTTCTTCAAAAGATTGCAAAAACCGGAAAATTTCTTCAAAAGATCGTTAAAAAACAGCAAATTTCTTCAAAAGATTGAGAAAAAAGCAGTTTTTGTGAAAAGATCGCGATAAAACGGCAATTTTCGCAAAAATGGCGAATTTCTTCAAAAGATCCCCCCCCAAAAAAACCCCAGCAAATTTCTTCAAAAGGTCACAAAAAAACAGCAAATTTCTTCAATAGGTCACGAAAAAACGACAAATTTCTCCAAGAGATTGCGAAAAAACTGCAGCTTTCGTCAAAAAAATCATGATAAATGGCAAATTTATTTAAAAGATAAAAAAAAACGACAAATCTTGTCAAAAAAGTGCAAAAAAAAGGCAAATTTCTTCAAAAGATTGCATAAAAAGGCAGTTTTTGTGAAAAGATCTCGAAAAAACGGCAGTTTTCATAAAAAGTTCACGAAACAATGGCGAATTTTTCATCACGAAAAAACATTTCTTCAAAAAATCACGAAAAAACAGCAAATTTCTTCATAAAGTCACGAAAAAACGGCAAATTTCTTCAAAAAGTCACGAAAAAATGGCAATTTTCTTCAAAAAGTTACGAAAAAACAGCAAATTTCTTCAAATAATCATGAAAAAAGGCAAATTTCTTCAAATAATCATGAAAAAAGGCAAATTTCTTCAAAAGGTTGCGAAAAAACAGTAAATTTCTTCATGAGGTCGTGAAATAAGGCAAATTTCTTCAAGAGATCGTGAAAAAACGGCAGCTTTCATAAAAAAAAATCATGATAAATAGGAAAATTTATTCAAAAGATTTAAAAGAAAAAAAATAGCAGTTTTTGTCAAAAAAAGTATGAAAAAATGGAATTTTTATCAAAAGATCGTGAAAAACTTGCAAATTTTGTCAAATGCCCCCCCCCCCCCCCCAGTTCCAAAACATTTTGCAACTGGTATAATATGTTTAATAAACAGAAAATGGAGTATTTTGAAATTTGATATTTTTTGAAAATAACATATTCATGCTACTGAAGTATGCTTAATTCCAAATCTCTTTCGATTTGTAACATTATAAATAAATATCAAATTTTAATTTATACAAATTGTATATTTGCTTTAATTTAATTCTATAAGTAAAATAATGTATTTTTTTCAGTATTTTTAAAAAATGTAATTAAATTCTGTAATTGTGCTTTAATTGAACTCTGTAATAGCTGGAGATGATACTCGGAAAATGGAGGAATTGGAAGAATTGGCTTACACACCCAATCATAATCTTACTGATAGACAACTAGATCAATTTTTAATTATTTGTCGGTAGGTATTTTTTATATATTTTTATTTAAGTTGTGAGTGAATTATTAAAAAATTGAATTGTTGATGCATTAAATTATTTTCACTCTCACTGTCACTTATTCAATATTGTAATTATTCTTTTTATTATATTCAGTTGTTTTTCAAATTATTAAGTACAAATTTATTCTAATTGAGAAGCATGTAAGACTTAACTTAAAACAAGGGGAAGAAACAGATAATTTTTTGTTATTTTTTTTAATACTCATCTCTTTATGCAATAGAATATATTTTTTAAATTTTAGTAAATTCAAAAAATTTAAATTGAGTAAATTCAATTAAAGAATCGATGCAAAAAATTTTTTAGTTACATAGAAAATGAAAAGATTAATTACAGTTAAAACAGTTTTTTATTTCATTGATAGAATATTGTTATATCTAATGTGAAGGAAATAAGCTGAATGATTTTTTAGCGATGTTTGATTACCATAAAGGCCAAAATACAGATAATCAGATTTTACTTACTAAGTTATTCATTATTTTGCCATTAATTTGGCAGATAAATATCAGCTACCATGGATATCAGTTGTATGGCAGCATTTACTTTCAACATTGTTTTGTTTTCTTCAGTGATTTCACATGGTGTTAATTACGTCAATTACAGTATGTATTTCATTTTGAAATTTTAATTGAAGTAAATTTGTCTCTCTTTTTTATCACATTCTTTCTCTTAGCATGAGTGTTAGTAGGACTGTGCTTTTTCCTTGAGCCATTGTAAGTGGCTATAATTTTGTGAAGTCTTCTGATAAATGCAAGTTGCAACTCTATGGTAATGTCCAAATTATATGTCCAAATATTTTGAAACTAAGTTAAACACAAGTGTAATTTTTTTTTCTTGATGCCCTTGTGCATTATTTTAAAAAAGCATTTCTTCGCTATATTTATGTAATTGAAATTGTTTTGATTTAATTAAAAAATTTAATTATGTATAAAATATTTAGTAAACAAGTTTCTAAAAATATATTGGTATATAATTTTGCACTTTTTATATTTTTAAGTTGGTTATATTATGTTCTTAATATTGGGTTGGGGAAAAAGTAAGTTCACTTTTTTTCGTGTTTTTCAAAGGGAATTTATTTATATAAATAAAACAAAACTAATCAAAATTTATGTGCTATTTTGTTCGATGACCTTTTGCCATTTTTCTGGTAAAACAATAATTCCGTCACTGTAGAATTTCTGAGAGTTCTGGGCAAAAAACTGAATAAGGTGATTTTCATAAGCCTTTTTTGAAACTAGCTTAACACCTTCAAGAGAGTACCGCATAGGGCGGAACAAATGGTAATCCGTCAGATCCAGGTCCGGACTATATGATGGGTTCATCAAAACTTCCCAACAAAGCTCTTTCAGTTTTTTCCGAGTGACTAAAGATGCGTGTGGCTTAGCATTGTCATGATGGAAGACAACGCCTTTCCTTTCGATCAATTTTGACCGGGTTTTTTAATTGCCTGCTTCAATCGCATTAGTTGTTTACAGAAGATAGTTGAATTGATGGTGTTATGTCATGTTATGTTTAACTTGTTAGTTTATTAAATTTTTGTTTAACATGACATACCTGTGTTTTTATCATCCCCAAGTCAAAACATTGTTTTGAAAAAGTACGCACGGCGCCATTGATTCAATCGTCATTCTGAAGTAAATAGAGTGATCCTGTAATGCTAGTTTTACTGTGATTTTGGATCACTGTGAATCGCTGTTCACGGCTCTGCCGCGGTCGATATTTGACGTCATAGTTAATGAGCCAATGGCGCTTGGCGTACGTAGTTTTTCTTTTGGTATTTTCAGAGGTTTTTCTCCTCGGATAGTGGCAACATGGACTTTGTGGAAAATATGTAAATATTCAAGAACAGATTTGTATAAAACGAAGAGATGCAGTTTTGTTCTTCGCCCATATTTTCGTTATGAATGTTTGAAGAAAGTTTGTCTTTTTTTGATAGCAGCTGGTCTGTCTATGCCTTGTCATGACGGCATATAGTTAGTTGAAGTATGATGCTGCTTGAGTTTTAAGACTTTAATTATTTATGTTTTTAACTTTTTATTTTTCGGCATAGTTTGCTGAAGTTTTTGCTGTATAATTATGTTTCTTCATTAAAGTTTGTTGTTGTTGAAATTTACGCCTTTTCAATAAGTCTTCCACAATTACATTTCCACAACATTCAGATTCCACTGCGTAATTTAGATTGAATCTATATCAGTGGGTTATGGGCCCAGGCTCGTAACCCCGAAGATTGTTTATTATGGAAATGTGGAAGTGAAGATAGTTGTGGTTCCTGTTTTTCCCAAGGACTTTACCGATGTTGCTGCATGGAACTTTTGTTTGCCGACGTTGCCGTTCAGAAAGTTAGTGTTGCTGCATAGAACTGTTTTTTTTCCGAAGTTTGTGTTGCCGTCAATAAAAGAAGGGGGCTGATGGAAATTAATCAAAATATCACCCTGCTGACCGGCGCCAATTGGGAAGTTTGGAAACATGAAGTAAAGGTTCTCCTGCTCCACTACAATGCTTGGGAATTTATTGAGAAGTCTGAGGAAGTTACGACTGGCACACCGGTAAACAATGACGGTAAAGAAGTTCCTGCTGCTACAGAAGTTTCTGCTACTGTGACTGACTTGACTTGGAGAGAAAAGCAAGATATAAATCTAAGGAAGAACCGTGCTTATACCATTATCTACCAGTCATTGAGCAATGAATTCAAGCCCCTGGTTTCAAGTACAACAGATGGTGCAACAGCTTGGAGAATTTTACATGAACATTTTCAGCCCACTACCCGAGCAAGGATAATCCAGCTCCTTGATGTTTTTTTTAATACCAGATATACACCTGGAGAGGATCTAGGACTTTTTTTGTGCCGAGTTAAACAGGCAGCAGAGCGTCTTCGTGAAGTGGGACATGAGCTACAACCGTTGTATCAAGGCTACCAGCTAATCAGGAGTCTACCAGAGGAATTCCAGGCGACTGTCCAGGCTATTTACCGCTGGAGTGATGCTGAGTTTGTGCCTGATAAGATTGAGGCCGAGTTGCTACTGGAAGAAAACCGGCTGAAGTTGTCCCAGAGAGACCTTGCCAATGTTGCTTTTGCCAGCGAATCGTCTGTGAAATTTTCTCCAGGTAAATTTAAATCCAAAGGTTTTGAAAAAAGTAAAATTGGCCCTTGTTATTTTTGTAAAAATTATGGCCATTTAATTTCTAATTGTAAATTTAAAATGAGTAAATTTAGTAATGAAGTTAATGATAAAATTAAATTTGATAATTCCAGAACTAATTTTGATAATTCTAAAAGTAAATTTGACAGTTCTAAAAGTAAATTTGATAATTCTAGAAGTAATTTTGATAATGTTAAAAGTAATTTTAATAAGTCTAAGAGTTCTAAAACTAATTTTAAAAGTAAAAATAAAAATTTTTCAGGGCCTTTGGAAACAAGTAATGTTGAATGTAAACATCTTTTTAACTGTACCTTTTCTGAACTGGAATGTAGTTTAATTGAAATTTCTCCCGAACTGTGCGAGGCGAACTCATCAGATCTGGGCTTCGGTAATACCCAATGGGTTTTTGACACTGCCGCTACAGCGCATTTTTGTAGCAATCGAAATTTATTTTTCACTTTTGAGCCAGTATCTGACTTGCACATGTCTCTCGCAGTTGGGGAGAAAGAATGTCCAGTTGAAGGTAAAGGAACAGTTCAGTTTTTGATACGTTGTAAAAATGGTAAATTTAATCGTATTATTTTAAAGGATGTTTTATATAATCCTAACTTGAGAAGAAATTTATTGTCTGGTGTTAAACTTGAAAGGTTGGGGATAAATTTTGTGGGCAAAAATGGAAAAGTACATGTTTTTGATAAAGAAGGAAACGAGCTTTTTTATGCTTTACGTAAAAATGATTTATATTTTTTAAAGCCATCTAAATATGTAACTAAGAGTAATGAAAATAACAATCAGGTCAACTTTTCAGCTAATCAAGTAGATAAATTTAATGTAAACGAATTATGGCATGATAGATTTTGCCACATTAACAGTGAATATTTGGTAAACACCAGTAAACTGAATTGTGTAAATGGTCTTCCTGAGCTGTCAAAGTTGACCGATGATTGTATTTCATGTAAATTGGCTAAATCAAAAAGAGTTTCCTTTAAACCAATAGGTCAAATTCGTTCTAATGTTCCTCTCCAGCTGCTGCATATGGACCTTTGTGGCCCTTTACCTGTTTCATCTCATGGAGGAAGTCGGTATTTTTTATCTATTATTGATGATTTTTCTAGAAAAGTAACTGTTTTTGCCCTTAAAAATAAATCTGACACTTTTGAGACTTTTCTTAGATTTCAAAAAAGAGCCGAAAGGTTCTTGGACAAGAAAATAGTCTCTGTTAGGACAGATGGGGGGCTAGAATTTTGTAATGAAGAGTTTGATAAATTTCTAGAAAATCAGGGCATTTCCCATGAAAGAACGAACCCGTATTCTCCTGAGATGAACGGGACTGCGGAACGTTTTAATTTAACCGCCCTTGATGGTGTCAAAACTCTTTTAAATTCAAGTGGCTTATCGCAGAAATTTTGGGCTGAAGCCTTGTTATGTTTCACATATGTGTGGAACAGGGTTTGTCACAAGGGATTTAAGAAAACTCCTATGGAATTATATTCTGGTAGAAAGCCGTCAGTTGCTCATCTAAAGAAATTTGGCTGTTTAGCCTATATAGGTATACCGAAACAGAAAAGGAAAAAGCTCGATAATAGAGCCAAACTTGGAATTATGTGCGGTTATGCACAATTAACTAAGGGGTACCGTATTTGGGTTTTGGATGAGCAACGTATAATTGAAACAATAAATGTAAGATTTGACGAAAGTAAAAGGGGGGTTGACATAATAAATTCAAAACAACAAAATTTTCGGTCTTTTTCTTGTTTAAATTTCCCAGCAGATGGTGATATCTTTCCTATGATTGATGACCTAATTGAGTCAGAAAGTAGAAGTGATAGCCCATCTAAAACAAAAGTTCAAATCAGTCCTGTTGAAACTAGTCAAAATTTAAATGATACAGATCAAATTCCTTGCAAATCCATTAATTGGGTTAGGTCTGCTGTTCCTAGAAAAAATGAGCCCAGGACTGATATTTACTATGGAATTGAGGGAACTAAAGTTAGATTAAGATCTTTAAATGATACAATTAAATACTGTGCGGATAACAATATAAAATATGATTATGATTTTTTTGATTTTAGTAAGCATAATACTCAAACAGGTAAAGTTTCAAATTTTTCAAATTCTGAAGTAAATTTAATTGAAATAAAAATCCCTAAAAACTACAAGGAGGCTTTAAAAACACCCGAAGCATCAGAGTGGGAAGAAGCAATGAAACAAGAAATGCAGGTCATGTATGACCGCAAAGTGTGGGACCTTGTTGAACCACCTAAAGATGCTCAGATTTTGGGAAATCGATGGGTTTATACAATTAAGAAAAATGAAAAAGATGAAATTGTAAGATTTAAAGCGCGCCTTGTTGCACAGGGATTTAGTCAAATAAAAGGTTTAAGTTATGAAGAGGTATTTAGTCCGGTTGTAAGTTTTTCAATTATAAGACTGTTTTTCACAATTTTTGTATGTCTTTTTAAATGGTTAAATGTACAAATAGATATCAATAATGCTTATTTATATGCAGATTTAGATAAAGTAATTTATATGCAGCAGCCGGAGGGTTTCATTGGTGATGAAAGTAAAGTTTGTAAATTGAATAAATCTCTATATGGCCTCCACCAAAGTGGTAGGCAATGGTTTTTTGAAATAGATGATGTACTTTTAAAATTGAATTTTTGTAAGCTCAACTGGTGTAACTGTGTTTATGTATATGAAAATAAACTTGTACTTTTATTGTATGTAGATGACATAGTAATATTTGGAAAAACAGAAAAGGATTTAGAGCTTGGAATAAACCTGTTAAAGAAATTTTTCAACCTGAAAATTTTAGGAAAAACAAAGAAGCTCTTGGGTATTGAGTTCGAGGAAACAAATGATAAGCTGTATATTCATCAAAGTTCTTACATTGAAAAAGTCTGTAGCTTTTATTCAAAATATAATTTTCCTATGAGTAATGTGCCAATACCTAAGGGATTAGTTTTGTCAAAAATGGACTCTCCTAGTAATCAAATTGAAATGGATGAAATGTCTAAATTTCCTTACAGAAATTTAATAGGTTGTTTAAATTTCATTGCTGGTCGTACTAGACCTGACATTATGTATGCTGTAAATTTGTTATCTCAATTCCAAGCAAATCCAGGTATGAAACACTGGCAAAGTTTACTGAGATTACTTGGCTACTTGCAATATACTAAAAATTTTAAACTAGAATTATCTAAAGTCAATAATTTAAAACTTTCTTGTTATTCTGACTCGGATTTTGCAGCTAATAGAGATGATCGTGTTTCCATAGGAGGTTTTATTTTGTTTTTAGATAAGTCACCAATTTCCTGGAAAACTTTTAAACAAAAATGTATCAGCCTCTCAACTATGGAAGCCGAGTATGTAACCCTCACTGAAGCTGCAAAAGAATTAATATGGATAAAAAATGTTTTAGAAAATGAAAGTTTGAATTTACATTTAACAGAAAGTTTATTATTTTGTGATAATCAAGCTGCAATAGCCTTTTCAAATTCCCCTGTAGAAAATCAAAGAACTAAACATATTCATATTAAATATTTGTTTTTAAGAAATCTAGTCTATGATAAAATGTTTAAATTAAAGTATATCTCAAGTAAACTAAATTTAGCCGATCCTTTCACTAAACCTCAGGTCAGAGAGCAGTTAATGAAATTTTGTAGAGAAATTTTTGAAATCTAAATTATATTACATCTTGGTCACTCTCTTCCTTGCCATGTCTTTGACATGACATTGAGGAGACTGATATTTTTTTTGGAAATTTAAATTTTTTTTGTAAGTTAGAATTTTGGGGGGTAAATAATTTATACATTTTCGGTCACTTTGGTCAGTACTTTGCCGGTGAATCTGAAAAGTTTTTCCCCGACTTGGTAGTGATTAGACAGACTTCTTTTTTGAATTAAGTATGTATTTTTGAAGTTTAAATATTTTGAAATATTTGTATATGTCTGTCTTTTTGAAGTTTTGTAAAACCTTGGGGATGCTAAAAAGGGGGCTGTTTGTTATGTCATGTTATGTTTAACTTGTTAGTTTATTAAATTTTTGTTTAACATGACATACCTGTGTTTTTATCATCCCCAAGTCAAAACATTGTTTTGAAAAAGTACGCACGGCGCCATTGATTCAATCGTCATTCTGAAGTAAATAGAGTGATCCTGTAATGCTAGTTTTACTGTGATTTTGGATCACTGTGAATCGCTGTTCACGGCTCTGCCGCGGTCGATATTTGACGTCATAGTTAATGAGCCAATGGCGCTTGGCGTACGTAGTTTTTCTTTTGGTATTTTCAGAGGTTTTTCTCCTCGGATAGTGGCAACATGGACTTTGTGGAAAATATGTAAATATTCAAGAACAGATTTGTATAAAACGAAGAGATGCAGTTTTGTTCTTCGCCCATATTTTCGTTATGAATGTTTGAAGAAAGTTTGTCTTTTTTTGATAGCAGCTGGTCTGTCTATGCCTTGTCATGACGGCATATAGTTAGTTGAAGTATGATGCTGCTTGAGTTTTAAGACTTTAATTATTTATGTTTTTAACTTTTTATTTTTCGGCATAGTTTGCTGAAGTTTTTGCTGTATAATTATGTTTCTTCATTAAAGTTTGTTGTTGTTGAAATTTACGCCTTTTCAATAAGTCTTCCACAATTACATTTCCACAACATTCAGATTCCACTGCGTAATTTAGATTGAATCTATATCAGATGGTTTGGCCAGGTTTGAGCAGCTCATGATGGAAAATTCCTTTCCAATCCCACCAAACACTCAGAATCACTTTCGTATGCATCGATCCGGACTTTGCCACTATTTGTGAAGCTTCGATCACGATCTTTTTAGCACATTGTTGTTATACGGGATTCCCTTTTCATCACCCGTAATGATTTGTTTCAAAAATGGCTCGATTTTATACCGTTTCAGTAGCAATTCACAAATGAAAACTCTGTCCATTAAATTTTTCACTGTAAGTTTATGGGGAACCTAAGTATCGAGTTTCTTTTGGTATCCAATTTTATGTAAATGGTTCAGAAGTGGTTTATGGTTAATGTTTAGTTCCGTAGCAATGTCGTGGGAAGAAATATGTCAGTCTACCTGGATTGTTTTTAAAATTTCATCGAATTTTTCAAGGATTGGCTGGCCAGGGAAAGGTTCATCTTTAACATCGAAATTTTCGGAAGGAAAAAGAGGAAACCGATTCTGACTTTGGCGTTTACTTAAGCACTGATCACCATAAATGCCACACAAGTTTCGATGAGCCTGCGCCAATTTTTCCCTTTTTGGAAGTAAAAAACTAAAATGTAACGAAAATGATCTTCTGAAATCTCTATTTTTAAAATGCAATAACTTTTGACTAGTTAAACAGATGACGCTACCTTTATATCTAGAATTTTCTAGAAACTGGTACCTTTCAAACGCTGTATAGTATGACTTAATTGAGTAAGTATTACTCGAGATATGGGACTTTAAAGCTATCTATTGGAAAAAAACGAATTTACTTTTTCCCCAACCCAATATTTTTCTCTTAAAAGTTATAAAATACTGCTCTTTTTATTTTTCACCAGGTCTGTAGGAACTTTTGCCCGTGCTCTTGATTGCTCTAGTTCTGTCAAACAGCCAAGTCTTCACATGAGTGCTGCTGCTGCATCACGAGATATCACATTGGTAATACACCTTATTTGAAAATCAAAATTATTTTTCTTCTTTTAATTATATGATGGTGTAACAAAAATGCTTGTACAAATGTACAATTTTTTAAAATTTTGTTTAATCTAAGGATTTTTTTTTTTTTTAAAACCTTTTTATGCCTTTTGATTAAGAAAATGAATTTGTATAATTTTAATGATTTCCATGCTTTTGTAATCTTATGATCAAACATTTGCAATCCTCATCATTCCACATCAACTCTCCTGAGGTCCCAACTTATTGGTGCAAAATGTCTAAATGAATTAAAGGAAAGCTAATTGGAGTGATTTTCGAAGTCAAATTTTAGCTAAGAATTCCATTTATGTCAAATCTTTTATAAGTAAAACTATTCAATATATTTCACTTTTTTTTTTCAACTATATTAGCTAACCATTTACCTGTGCTATGAAACAAAACATTTTCAGTGCCTCTTAAATTTATTAACATATACCAAATTTTGGAAACAAAACATAATTTTTTCCTTCAAAATAATGTGTATTTTTCAATAGCAATTATTCTCTCTATATATGTAATTAAAAGCTGCACTTTGCTTCATAACATACTGAAAGATAGGCAGAATCTTGTGACTAAATTTTATTTCACTATCTTAAATTTTTTTTTTTTTTTTTAAATGAGGTTTCTTGTAAACAAAAACAATGAAAAAACAGTTTTACAGAAAATGCAAATTAAATTTTTAATGTAGTACAAACACTTTAAGAAGGTTCATATTTTGGGCTATAACTTTTCTTTTAATTATCATTGAAATGAATGTAAGACATTTTTGGAACCCTAAATATTTGAACTTTAAAATAATAAAAACAAAAAAATTTCACAAAAATGGCAACTGTCAATGGACAGATACTTTAAAGTGGTTCAAAATTTAAATTCCATAAACTGTTTTCCACCATTGCAATGCTCTTGCTGTTCTTTCTGCTATGAAAATCCCTTTTTTAAGCATATATAAATGCACAATGATGATTGGAGTGTGAAACAGTTTTTGTACAACATATTATACTAGTACGCTAACAATTTGTTAACGGAAAATACAGTTTATTAAAAAGAATTGAATATAAATTGCAGCTAATTTAAAAATATGTATATCAGCAAATAATCTAAAAAGTTGCAATGTGAAAGCCTTATACATATCTACTGATACTTTATCTATGTTGTGTTAATTGAAGTTTTCATCTTTTACTTTTAAGTTGAAATCAAATAAGAATTTTTACAGATTAGTTTGTCTTCAATCTATGTAACAACTGTGTTCAACCTTTTTAATCAGTATAATATTTTAAGAGTAGATATTAAAAAAGCGAAATTCTTTCAACTATAAAGATATCTGATTTTTAAATAATATCTGCAGTCAACATAATTTCATTGCCTGTCATTTTATCAAATAAATTGTTTTATTTTATAAATTAATCTTTTTTTTTTCCTTTCAGTTTCATGCTATGGATATTTTGCACAAGCACAATTATAACATTACAAGTGCAATATCATCTCTCGTTCCGTCTGGAGGACCTGTTTTATGTCGTGATGAAATGGAAGAGTGGTCCGCCTCTGAAGCTAATTTGTTTGAAGAAGCTTTAGAGAAATATGGCAAAGACTTTATTGATGTTAGGCAAGATTTTGTAAGTACACATTTCCATTTAGATTTTCCTTTCAGATTTTTTTGATAGTACAGTATGGAACCAGTTATCCAGAAACCAGTTAACCGGAAAACCAGCTATTCGAAGTGATGTCTCTAATAGACTAATGTTAGAATCTTTGTGGAAAAAAATGTCATACACTGCCAGTTTGACATATACATTGCTTGAAACAATTGTTTAGTTTGATAATAGCATCTAGTATTTGAAATAGAAGCATATATAGTTATATTATAGATGTTTTCATTTTTATGCAGAGAAAACAAAAGATTTTTTGTTCCCTGGAATTCCCATAAATTGTCTTCTTTCAAACTCTAACATTATGATCTTACTTGCATCTGATTCTTAGTTCAAATAATCTAATAATTAATTTAAAATTAGAAGTAATACCACAACCACATATATTCCATGAAATTTATCAAATGGATACTGCTTTAATGCCAACCAGTTAACCGGAAAAAATAATTATCTGGAATACATCTGACCCCAACCATTTTGGATAAATGGTTCTGTACTGTATTTTATTATCCTATTTAAAGCCAAAATAATATTTAGCCATACATGATGTTCTTATTGAAAGTAACCTGTGAAATGACTTGCACACTAGACACTAATATATTTCAGAAATATTAATAAAATTTGCTACAAATCCATGTAAATATTAATAGATATAATTATTCATTCCAACAGTTTGATAAACTTTAATTTTAGCTAGGGTTAGAAATTAGGAATTCTAAATAAGGCATCAAATGATCCATACAATTCTTTTCTAGGTGCCAAATTGAATTTAATGGTTACAATTTTATATTATATGAGATTTTCTCATTTCTTTTTGCCACCAAGATAACAATAATAGTTTCTTTTTTTATGCATTAAGGGCAAGTGTGTGTATGCCGGTCTGTACATATTAAACATGTTGTCTCTGTTAATAACTAAAGTACAATAAAAACTGGCTTTCTATAAAATTTGAATTAACTAAAATATTTGAATTCTAAAAAAAATGTTTAGGAATATATGAAGGAGAAATGTTGCATAATAAAAACATTTTCATATGTATAATAATAAATGAAATTGAATTTTATCATCTAATACAGCTCATATTCAAAATATTAGAATAATTACCTTTTTTTTAGAAATTGAAAATATCGTTTGGTAATTTAATGTCTTTTAATGAAAATATGCAAACGATATTTTTATTAAGAACTTATTGTTGATTAAACTTACTTGTTATCTTAAATTTAATATCATTTTTAAAAAGATTAATTGCAAAAAAAATTATTTTGAAAAGTCAAAATATTAGAATATTTATTCAAGTGGTTAAAAATATTAGAATATTTCACATTAATTCTCCTTTAATTATTACCAATTCTCAACTGGTGGCATCATTGATTAAATTCAGACTATTTTATTTAAAATCAGTATTCTTTTTTGCAGTTTGTTTCTTTTTCGTCTTAAAATGGGCCGTGTGAGTGATATTCCTGAATCTACTAAACTTCGTATGGTTGATTTGTATCGGCACGGTAAAAATCAATGTTTTATAGCGAGTTATTTACATTGTTCGCAATCGAGTGTTAGTAAAATACTAACACAATATTCAAAAGTTGGAAAATTTCAAAATAATCGCCGAAATGGTGGCCGAAAACCAAAAACATCTGCTAGAGATGACAGGAAACTGAAGAGTATAGTTAAGAAAAACCGTTTTAAAAGTGTGCGATTCTTGCACCGAAAATGGAAAGAAGAAGGAGTTGAAGTTTCTACATCGACAACATTAAGACGTCTCCATAAATTTAAATTTGAATCTCGTGTACCGAAAACAAAACCTCTCATGACTGCAAGACAAAAGCGTATAAGATTGAATTGGTGTAAATCAAGACGTTTATGGAGCAATGAAGATTGGAAAAATATATTATTTAGTGATGAAAGTATGTTTTGTGTTTCATATGGTAATCAAGGTATTCGAGTTTGGAGAATGAAGCAAGAAGCATTTGATAAAGAATGCCTTAAACGTTCCGTAAAATTTGCTGCTAGTGTCATGGTTTGGGGTTGTATGAGTGCAGAAGGACCTGGAAAATTATGCATCGTCTACGAAAAGGTTAACTCTCTGATATATCAAGAAATTTTAGAATATTACATGATTTCATCATCAGAAGATTTATTTGAAGATGATTTCATCTTTCAACAAGATTTAGCGTCCCCGCATACCTCGATGTCAACTAAGAATTGGTTCTGCCAACGCAACATTAAGGTACTTCCTTGGCCACCAAATTCACCAGATCTTAATCCCATCGAAAACTTATGGTGTATAATAAAGAAAAAACTTCAAGAAAATCCTCCTTCAAGTAAAACTGAGTTAGTGGCACGTATAAAGTCTATTTGGGCTAATATTGATAGAAATGTTTGTAAACACCTTGTATATAGTATGCAAGATCGATTGTACGCTGTTATGAAAGCTAAAGGGGATGCTACAAAATATTAACTACCATTTACTTCATATTCATAAGGTAATATTGTTGCGTAAAATAAAATATTCTAATATTTTGAACCAATCTAAATTTTATTCTAATATTCTGGTGTGTTTAAGGAAGCTGTATACCTAATTTATTGTGCTGTATTTTATATTTTATAAATGTTAAAATCTTATATAAACATTCCAGATCTAATTTATAAGAAATTTAATTGCATTTACTTAGTATAAAAAATAAATAAATGACAAATAATTTTTTCTTATTACTTTTTCTCAATTATTCTAATATTTTGAATATGAGCTGTATTATATTTAAGATTATCTTACATCAGTTATTTAATGGAGAGGGATACTTAGCTAAAGTGAAGATGAAAGTGTTTGTTAAACAAAAATTAAAATGTAAGAAAACTAAGTATAAAATTTGATGACTAGGCATAATTTTGTGGCCATAAAATGCAATAATTTAGTTATATTTGATGACTAATAACTGCTAATTTCTAACAATGCCGGGTTGCTATACCATGGGAAAAACCGTGTGTAAAATACAGATAATTTTAAATTCCCCTCCAGAAACAGGAAAAATACAGGAAATTTTTTGTTTGATCCTGTTATTTTCAAACACATTATTTTTTATCAGCTTAAAAAAAAAAAAAAAAAAAACCCTCTGCAATTTTTGTGATATTATGTTAAAAATAATTAGTTTTTAGGCAAAATTCTTAAAAATTATGTATTCGTTCAATTACCAGTTACAAAGATTTTACATCTTCTAACATTCATTTAATTTCAAAGTATTTTTTAGCTGAATCTTTGAATACTGTTTTACTATTTTTCTTACTATTAATGCAAAATGTGAGGATTTAATAAGTGTAATAACTTAGTTTTTCATTTGCTCTATCATGTAATATGTTGTATTTGATCAATTAATTGGATAAAGATAAATTATAAGATGACTAATTAGTATACATACACACATATAGTTTTGCGCATTCAGCCTAGTAATAAACACATTGTAGTACAGGGAAAACACAGAGATATTTTTTTTATTTCAAGATTAGAGTGGCAATCCTCTAATAGTTTTACTGAATAAAATTTACCCTTACAATGGAAATATGCATTAGTGCTTACTGAAAAGAAATTGGGGACAAAAGATTATGAAAGATAGCTTTGAATTTACAATAAAATATTTCTAAAAAATAATTGTTTCACATTACTTTTTAGTGAACCATAATCCAAAATTAAAAAATATCTGTATTCTTAATGTTTAAGCATCAAACCATTTCTCTTAAACATGCATGCACACACATTCTCTCTTACATACAAATTAATAAATAAAGTAAGTCTGGCAAATTGTTAATTCTCTTTCTCCCTTTGCAATAAAAATGATTTTCATCATATTTTATGATTTTAATGCAAACTTACTTTAGTAATCTGAAATGGATTTTTTACGGATTTCTTGCTATATTATTGTTAAGTAAATAAAAATTTTGCATTATGATGATTTTTGTTTAAGAATTTTTTGTATCATTGTATTGATAATATTGCTTTTGTATTATGGTGTTGAATTGAATTTCCTTTTTAGCTTCCCTGGAAGAGTTTAAAAAATGTAATAGAATATTATTACATGTGGAAAACAACAGACAGATACGTACAACAAAAAAGAGTTAAAGCTGTTGAAGCTGAAAGCAAGCTGAAACAAGTTTACATTCCAAACTAGTAAGTTTTCATTTCATGTTTTTAAATAGCATATTACATAAAAGTAACTTTTTTAATTATAGTTTTTTATTTATTTTTATTTTTTTATGCAGTACCCAGCAGCAGATTTTTTTTATGCAGTCTGCAACACAAGTAAAAACTTCAAAAACAGTCTGCACACCAATCCCTCGCATTACATTATATGCACTCAAACCTCCCAAGTATTTGTGATAGACATAAAAGAAAAGTACACTTTTAAAAAGAAATTGCCTGTGTTCTTAGAATTTTTAACACCATATATTGTCCGAAAGACAGGGAGGCGAGACCCCTTTGTCAAAATTTGCGGGTTTTTCATGATCTTTTGATGAAATTTGAATTTTTTTTCTTGCTTTTTTGACAAAATTTGACGCTTTTCCCGATCTTTTGATGAAAACTGCTGTTTTTCTCGCAATTTTTTGAAGAAATTTGAAGATTTATTGTGATCTTTTGAAGAAAGCTGCTGTTTTGTCACGATATCTTGAAGAAATGCTGCTTTTTCGCGAACACTTGAAGAAATTTGCCATTTTTTTGTGATTTTTTGAAGAAATTTGCAGTTTTGTGATTTTTCAACGAAAACTGCCATTTTTTTCACAATCTTTTGAAGAAATTTGCCATTTTTTCATAATTTTTTGAAAAAATTTGCTGTTTTTTCGTGATTTTTTAACGAAAACTGCCATTTTTTGTGATCTTTAGCAGAAATTCACCTTTTTCGTGATTTTTTGATGAAATTTGCCGTTTTTTCGCAATTTATTGAGAAAATTTGTCGTTTTTTCGTGATTCTTGAACGAAAACTGCCGGGTTTTTTTTGGTGATCTTTTAAAGAAACTTGCCCTTTTTTGTTGTTGTTGTGATGTTTTGAAAAAACTTGTCGGGTTTTTTTGACAATTTTTTGAAGAGATTGACTGTTTTTTCTTGATTTTTGGATGAAATTCACGTGTTTTTTGCGATCTATGATGAAATTGATTTCTTTTCGAAGACTATTAGTTGAAATTCCCGATACATTTTATGTTCGAATTTTTGGATTTAGGAGCAAAATTTTTTTACTTTTGCTAAATTTTTAACAGTTGAAAAATAGTCTGCAGACTTTCCAAGAGTCTGCGACGTGCGTCGCAGCGTTCCACCGATTCTGCTCCCGGGATGCAGTAGAATGATTGTTCTTAATATGAACAATCAAAACAATGTTACAAAAATATATGTAGATGTCTTATTGGTTGTGTCTTCATTTTAAGTTTGCTGTCATTTTTGGAAGTTTTAGCATTTTGTAATTGTCAATTGATAACTTTTAAAATTTGCCTCATTAACAGATTTTATTTATTACTAGCTGACACACACGTTGACCCACCATGTGTTAATAATTTAAATATACCTATAATCAGTTCTTATAAAAATCTAATCCTAGAGCTTTTGGCCACATACGTTTGCATGTTTTGTTCTCATCTTTTTCTTTCACATGAATTTATTTAGTATGTATACAGTGAAACCTTGATCCATCTTTTTGACATGGCCAAATTAACCCAAACTGTTACAGTTAAATCCTACTCTGACTTTTTGTCATGAAGGAAATAATTTGCTATGTCCTTAAAAGGCGGCTGGTCATTCCAGCAGCCGAATTGCCCTTGGCAATGTTAAGTCTATGGGCATTTGATGCATTCTTATATTCAAAATATCTCCTCAGTGAATTAATATGTTTAACATCTTTTTTCAGTGTTCTCTTTTTAAAGGATGTCATTTTTTTTCTTAGTTGTCAAAATATTTCTAAAATTTATGTTTAATTTAATATTTTATGTTTTAAAAAATGACGAGCTGGAAGTAAAATTTTAACTCTTCATAAAAAATTATGCATGCATTTTAGAAATATTTTGGAAACTAAGAAAAAAACATGCATCCCTTAAGAAGAGAACATTGAAAAATGAAGTTAAACATATTAATTTCCTGAGAAGATATTTTGAATATAAAAATGCATCAAAAGATCATATACTTAACATTACAGAAGGGGAATTTTGCCGCTGAGTGACCAGAAACCTTAAGTTTGCTCACTAATGGTTTTTATCAGTCAGGATTGTTGAGTGGGCATGGTCACTAGTGATCTGAAGTACCAGGATTGCAATACGGTTTGAAATTTCACCAGTATATTTTTCAAAAATGTTATTTTGACCATTTTTAAGGTATTGTGTCCTCTTATGATTCTCAATGACTATAATGATTTTTGTCTCTTTCTTGTGAGTTTAAATATTCTTCTTTTCTATTATCTCTCTTTCTAACATGTTAAACATGTCTTTTATGTTTTAGATAATGATAGATTTGTGAATGAATTAATTTTGGAATATACTTATTTTCAGCAACAACAAACCAGGTGTTTTAAATGGTGCTAGTGCTGGGGAAAGCCCATCAGCCAGTGGTCGTCCTTGTGAGAGTTGTTACAGTACGTATAAATTTTGTTTAACGCACATAATGAAATTTACCTAAGTGCTGGTATATAGATAACACAATATTTTAAATTCATTATTTAGAACTCAAATAATGATGATGGATCTTGTTGTATTAAGTTAAAATGACTTCATAATTCATTCAGGATGAAATTAAACTTAAAAAATATTTTTTCTACTGATGAAGATTTAGCACAAACACAAGCATTCTTCAAATGCATTACATAATTTTCAAATAATAATAAAAAAAAAAAAATCTGAATTTACCAATTTTTGCTTATTTCTATCAATATATATATATAATATGAAATTAATGTTCACATAAATATGAAGTTTGAGTGAGTTTCTTTATAGTTTATTTCGGTTAGTTTCTTTTAATTATTTTCTTTTTATTAAAATAAATAAAACAAATCCATGTTAATTTATTATTGATATTGTATTTTTTTAAGTAAGTATTTCTGATAAAGATTAAAATAAAAATTTTTTGTTAACAGCTCCTACTTCTAGTCAGTGGTATGCATTTGGACCAGCTCATCTGCAGTGCCGTTTATGCCAGTCATGTTGGAATTATTTCAAGAGATATGGAGGATTGAAATATCCTACTCGTTTAGGTATTTTGAAAATTGTTTATTTTTAGATATCTGCACTCCCATTCTAGAGGTAATTTATAAACATTTGGTCATGAACTAAATTCTCACTGCCCTAAAAATTCTTTATATTTCAAAATGTTCAGCTGATAATGTCTAGAAATTCCCAATTTTTAAAGTATTAAAATAGATTTATGATATTTAAAAGCAAATATATTATAAAAAGATGCTAAAGAAATATGAAATTAAGCCACAATATAAATCAGCAATTCCCGAATTTTTAAGTTTGAAATAACTCTTGAAGAAATGAGTGTGCTTTGGCATATCCTTTATTTTTAAAAACTTAGCAGAATCATGAATGGAAAAATGGAAAGAATGAAAACACCAAATGAGTTCAAATAAATATAATTTTAAATTCACTATTAATGTAAACTTTACATTACAGATAATTATAAAATTTTATATCTTACGGGTATGCTTAATTTTGCATTCTTCTCTTATGTTTGGTGATATTTTGCTGAAAAAAAGTCATAATGTCATCTTCAACAGTTAGTGTTTTAGAATTTTGCTTTTAAAACTGTCATTTAGATTAAAAAAAAAAAAAAAAAAAAAAAAAAAAAAAAAAAATAATGATATTGTACTAATTTCTTCCCGAAAACGTTGCCAAGCAAATTAAATGTTTTTTTTTTTCCCATTCATAAGTAAAATTTAATTAATATGTATATATTTTTTTTTAAATTCAGAAAGGGATATCCAATGTGTCATCAAGCAATGAAGCTTCATTCTATTTGAAACACTAAATATCTTTGTTTCAATTTTTAAATGTATTTGTTGTAAAATTGTCTAAAATCAGACATGCTACTTTTCTGCAGAAACGCGGAATTCTGCTTTTTTGGCGACATATTTTATTAATCCTGGGATCGATGCAAATATGCATTAAAATTTGTTTACATTTACATACAAAGGATTGCAGGAAAAGATAAGATTTTATTTAAAAGATCACGAACAAAACGTGGTTTTCGTAGCAGGATTGCGGAGAAAACACAATTTTCTTGTACAGGTCGCAGAAAAATACTCGAATTTCGTCAAAGAATCATGAAAAAGTACTCAAATTTTATCGAAAGATCGTGGAATATATGCAAATCTTGTCGAAAATTGGGGAAAGTACACAAATTTTGGAGAAAGATAGATAAAATATGTGCATTTTTTCGAAAAATCACAAAAAATAGGCGAATCTTATCGAAATTTAGTGAAAAATACGAGAACTTTGACAAAAGGTCAAGGAAAATATGTGAATTTTCTCAAAAGATCTCTGGAAATATGAGACTTTTGTCGAAAGATTGCAGGAAAAAATCTATTTTATAGAAAATCACGGAAAATATGCACATTTTCTTGAAAGATCGGGAAAAATATCTGAATTTTGATGAAAGATCACAAAAAAATACAAATTTTGACGGAAAATTGCTGAAAATATGCAAATTTTGACAAAAGATCTCAAAAAATATGCAAATTATTTCAAAAGATCAAGGAAAACATACGAATTTTCCTGAAAGATTCGGGGAAATATGCTAATTTTCTAGAAAGATCGTGGGAAATATGAGACTTCGCAGAAAGATCGCAGAAAATGCACAAATTTTGATGAAAATCGAGGAAAATAATCTTATTTTGTAGAAAGATTGTGGGAAAATATGCACAATTTGTTGAAAGATCAGGAGAAATATCCAAATTTTGACCAAAGATTGTGGAAAGTAGGGATGCACCGGATACTGATTTTGTGGGATACCGGATATCCTATATCTGATTTGCCTGCCGGATTCGGATATCCGGTACTAAATATGTTTTTAGTTATGGTGAATGTTTATTTCTTTATCCAATGCCATCTCAAATAATAAATTGCAAACATGTTTCACACACAATTCTAACATTTTAAATGTATTGAAATATATTTTACAGAAACTATATATCTTTGACAATCAGGGCTTGAAATTCAGGTTTTCCCAGGAGGAGAGAGTTTCCCTCATAACATTTGTAAATACAGGGTAGTTAAACTATATAAGAGGGAAAAAAATGTTTTTTTTTAACCTTATTGTTTTTTACTTGCCACTTAAATATTTACAATTTATACTGACATGACAAATTTCCATTGAAATAATTTAAATCAACAACAAGATAATTATCTAAATTGTTTATTTTAATTAAAACAAAGGGAAAGAATCAAGCTTTATATATATCATATCTGTTTTTCAATTTTTACTCAGTGTTATGGACAGTTAATAACTGAGTTGCTAAATGAATTTTTTAATTTAGATTTTGTTCGATTTTGTGTGGTTTAGAATCTTTTACAGTTACACTTTTGACAAACAGAACAGAGCAACTTTTCTAATACATTAAATTATTGGAAATACTTGTTTTTGATTTTTTTCTTCTTATTTTTTTTTTCTTAATTTTGTAAAATCTGGTGTGCATTCATTTTTAATTTGCTTGCACGACTAATGCATGTAGGTGATTGTATCGTCCATATCCTTCTGTGATTGTACATCACTTTGTGAAAGTATCATCATTACCGTAGTCCCTGGAATTTTAGCAAATTGAATTATGTTCAACTATGCATTGGAATTTTAAACCTATAAGGAATTCCGAAAATGACATTGTCAGTAGATTTCTTCTATTACATGAGAAATGGTTTATTTAAAAAAGTCATGTCCTAATTTCTATGAACTATGCACATCAATTGTTTAAATGGTTTTCTTGAAGTTCACAATTTCTTTTTTAATCATTTGGAAAACAGTTGTTGTTGCTCGAGAATGGACCTTGTGGTGTCCGCATTTTATTTTGTTTATGATTCGTCCAAGGATATTAATGTTTAATCCATGACATACGTAATATATGATTCTTATTACATAAATCATGTTTTGATCATAAAAATGATGCTTTTAATGATTTTCAATAATTCAATGGGAAACATTTAAATATCTTGCTTTGGGCAATGGATCTCCATATTTTATTTATTTATTTTACGTACTTATTTAAATTTAGAAGAATTTTTATTTGAATAGGAAATCAAAATTTTATTGTTAATAAAGAAGAGAGTAGAAAAGTTACAAAATGTGCAGGTGCAAATTATAAGATATGGAAAAAAACAAATACAAACAGAAACATCGTATTAAAGATTGTCTTTTAAATAAAAAAAGAGGTATGATTATTGAGCCCACTGATGGCGGAAATGTGCAATGATTTTGAAAAATGAAACATCTAATGTTGAACCATTGATTGTAAAAAAAACATGTTTTCTTTTTTTCCAATGATCAACACAAGATTTAATCTCATTTTGTTTAGTGCTAATTCCAGAAGCTCAGACTCTAGTGACCATTACTGTCCTTTTAGTTATTTCTTGCTTCGACACAGGAAAAAAATTGCAAAATATGTAAATTGATCATAGAAAAAATATTACTCATTTTGTCCATCATGGCAAAAGTAAATTTTTAAAAATTGTTGACCTGTTTGGAAAATTTTGAACTTAGAGGGAACTTGAACAGCGGAAAATATAGCGAAATTCGTCAATTAATCACAGTAAAATATCGTGAAATTTGTTAATCTGTCACAAGGAAATATCATGAAATTCGTCAGCCAATAACAAAGACAAAACACAAAATTTTCAGCTGAACACAGGAAAATAGTTGTTAATTTCATCAGAATGTCACAAAAACAAAAAGGGAAATTTGCCAATCAGTTGCAGAGTAAATAGCTAAATTTGTCAATCTGTTGAGAGAAATAAATTGTGAAATTTGCCAGTTGGTCTCCAAAAAAATAAAAAAAAAAGCAAAATTTTGTGTGACGAGCAAACAAGAAAAATTTGTGAGAAAAATTACAGTCAGACGCAGAAAAACAATTTTGTATAATTGTCGTAAGAGCAAACTATGAGATTTGTCAATCGATAGTGGAAAATATCACGAAAATAATAAGTCAGTCCTGAGACTTGATCACCACTTCACAAAGAAAAAAAATTCGAAAAGTAATATTTTTTTTTAGAAACAGGAATGTCTTGCCCACAAGATTTTTTTAGGGCATGAATCCTGCTAATCCGTCCTGAAATTCAAACATTTAAATACTCTGCCTATTTTTCAATGAACTGCTGATAATTGCTAATAATTTGTACAATGAAATGCTGATAATTTTTAGAACAAATTTTACATGTTTATTATTATGTCTATAATTGTAAAGTATTTTCATAAAGAAATACATAACACTTTTTTATAATGCAAACATAAAATGTCTTACTAATATACAATGGTTGAAGAGTTATCTCCAAACATAGGTTTAATTTTTTTCATGCTTTAATTATTTAATGCTGATTATCTTAAGCTACATTTAATTTTATTTTAAGTTAAATCAGTTTAAAATTTATATTAAAAAAAAAAACTTTTAATTTTAAATATTTATAATGAAGTCACGAAAATAACTAGTTGGATGCACCAATCCCAAAACTCTCTTCTATTTCGTAGGTCTCAATGTTTCAAAAAATGTTACAAAATATTAATACTACTTCCATATTATAACCGTTAATTCACTGTATATAAAATTATTATGAAAAAAATTACAATAAAAAGAATATTGCCCTCTTAAACTGATGGCATTGAGCTCACAGGTTACACATACTAATTGTATATTACAGCCTCATATTTTCAAGGGTTAATGCTGTTCGAAAAACAAATTAAGAGGGGGGATAGCTCCCGCCCATTTCCCCTTTTTATATTTAATCATTGGATTCCCTAAACTAATCAGAGATATGCATTATCACATAAAAAAAAACCTATATCCAAATTCATAGCAAATCGAATAATTCTTCATAAAAACCCATTTATATAATTTAAGGAGTTATCCCCCTTTATACTTAACCATTAAACTTCCAAAACTATTCTGAAATTCGCCTCACCAGAAAGAATGTACATCCAAAATTTAAAGCAAATCGGATAATTCTGCATAATAACCCATTTATCAAATTTAAGAGGGGTTGGGGTAATCGCCTGTATCCCTTTTATGCTTAACAAAAAAAACTCCACAGCTAATTAGGGAAGCATATTATCACTATGAACCTGTATTCAAAAATTGAAGCAAATCTGTTAATTTTGCAAGAAAAATCATTTACCTAAATTTAGAGGGGTAGTCCCACCAATCTCCCATTTATACATATCCAATGAACTCTGAAAAAAATCAAGGAAGTGCCTTATCACAATGAATTTATATCCAAATTTTGAAGCAAATCTGTAAATTCTGCATAAAAAACCCATTAAATTAGATTAAGGCGGGGGAGTCGCCTCCCATTTCCCCCCTCTTAAACTTATCCAATGAACTCGCAAAACTGATCATGGAGGTGTCCTCATCAGGATGATCCTGTCTAAAATTTGAATGAAATATGAGAATTTTGCATGAAAAACCCATTTATCTAAATTAAAGGTGGGGGATTAGCCCCCATCCCCCCCCCCCTCTTTATACTTATCCAATGAAATTCCAAAACTAATCGTGGCGGTGCCCTCATCAGAATTATGTCTAATCCTATGTCTAAAATTTGAATGAAATCTGATAAATCTGTAAGAAAAACCCATTTATCTAAATTAAGATTGGAGAATTAGCTCCCAATTCCGTCTCTTTATACTTATACAGGGGTCGATCCAGACAAAATTTGGGGCCTATTTAGGGCCTCTTCACAAAAATAAATTTATTAAAATGGGTCCCTTCACAAAAATAAATTTAATAAAATAGGCACATTCACATAATTCTTTTCCACAAAAACTTATTTTTATTATTTTGTTAGATTTTAAAATGTATAATTTGTACATGAAACCAGTTCTTAAGAAACAAAAATGTTAGAAAAGGGTTTAAAGAAGTTAGTTTTTGTTAATAAATACTTGGATCGAACTTGAGTCACTAGATTTCAGCTGTCGTCACAAAATGTTTTTCACAAAAATATAATAAAATTCACAAAAATGTAGTGAATTTCACAAAAATAACTGCTACTTTTCACAAAATGGGCCCCAAGAAAAAAAAACCTGTTTCGACCCCTGTTATACAATGAACTCCCAAAACTAATCATTGTGGTGCCCTCATCAGAAAAATCTTATGTCTAAAATTTGAATGAAATCTGATAAATCTGTATAAAAGACCCATTTATCGAAATAAGGGGTGGGCAATTAGCCCCCTGTTTCATTTCTTTATACTTATCAAATGAGTACCTAATACTAATCACAGAGGCGCCTCATCAGAATGATCCTTGCTTAAATTTTGAATGAAAATTGATAATTTTGGATGTAAAACCCATTGATATAAATTAAGGGGAAGAGTACTAGCCCCCGCTCCGAATGAATTGTCGAATGAATTCCCAAAATTAATCAGTGAAACACCTTATCAGAATATACTTATATTTAAAATTTCAAGTGAATGGGATATTTTTATCATGAGTTATTGCATCACGCATTTACATACATACATACATACATACAGAACGGGCAGGCACATAAGCTCACAGATTTTGATAGCCTCTGAGCTAAAAATCATTATTACAGTACCACTTTCCGGCGAAATATTTTCGAATTGAATAAAGACCTGACAGCCTTTCAAAGAAATTTGGTTCATTTCTATGCATAACTTCATACAGTGTTTGTTGGTAGAATAATGAAAATGGCGCAAAAATTGTGATTACAACACCGCCTTACAGCGAAATGTTTCCATAATAAATATGGAAGTGCTGGCTACAGCCAAAAACAGAATATTTGGTTCATTCTATGTATAACTTCATACGCATTTTGATGGGATGATCGTATGATGGCAACACTGGGACAAACAAAGGTTTTGAATAAACATGTTTTTGGGATACTGGATCCCTAAAACATGTAAATTCGCCGTAAAAAATTGATAACATTACTTTCTTCTATCAAGGATGGAAGAAAATAAAAATAGGTTTGTTTAGTTGTTTAACTTAAAAACCAATTAACCCATTGTTTAAATTAAAAGAAAGAAAGAAAATTAATAAAATCATAGTTTAATAAACAACTTCAAATTTTATAAAGATTAAAGACAGAAAACCAACATTTAGAAATGTATAAATAATGTATGTAAAGGTAGCAAACAGCCATTTTTAATCTATCATTCGCTCCTGTAATTTGCCCTGCGCTTCTCTGTTGCTTTGCTCAACTTAACTTTTTCTAGCATGCTGAGTTTTGTCCTGATGAAGAATCTCGATAGTAGATTCAAAACGGCTGTTTGCTACCTTTGCATGCATCATTTGTGCATTTCTAAATGTTGGTTTTCTATCTTTATACATTTTTGCAAAAAGGCTTTATTTGCTATTTTGACTTCAAATTTTGTTTTACAATCTGAAAGTAAAGATACAATTTTCTAAAAGATAAAAACGTAAATTCTTGAATTTATTACAGCGTTTAAATATAAATCGTAGGAAAGCTGGCAATTCTTTAAACTTTTGAGAGTTACCTTTTACTCATTGATAGGGAACTTATTATAACATTTCATCTTTTGCATTGCAAACAAAAGTTTTTAGGCATTGTTTGGGATCAAACGATTACTGTTATTCATCTATATTTGCTTTGCTGCATTCTACCGGATATCCGATAGAGAAGTCGGATATCCGGTGATTGTGATTCGGATATCCGATGATATTTCGGATACTAAAAAATCAGCCGGATATCTGTTGCATCCCTAGTGGAAAGTATTCAAATTTTGATGAAAGATCGCAGAAAATATGCAAATTTTGACGAAAGATTGAGGAATTTTTAAAAGATTAAGGAAAATACGCAGATTTTTTCAAAGGATCGAGTAAAGTACCCAAATTTTCCCGAAAAATTGAGAAAAACATGCAAATTTTGTTGAAAAATGGTAAGAAAAATCAAAAGTTCATGGATAAATGCAAATTTCATTGAAAAGACTATGAATAAAATTCAATTTTCGTCAAATGATCAAGGAAAAATGCTAATTTTGTTAAAATCCTCTATATAATAAAAGCCTAAGTCATGTGACTGTCAACACTTCCAGGCTTACCCACTTCACTCTTTATATGTTAAGCAGCCAATTTCATGTCAGCCAGTCACCAATCTGTATTTTCCCAGGTCTCCCCACTTCACATTTTTATATGCATGATTGCCATTTTGGTGCTTTTATGCTAGCCGAATGCAGGTTTGCCAAATTTTATGCCATATGCCAGTTTCATTTGAAACATAAAACTATAACTTATATTTCATTTAAAATACATAACTTTTATTTATAACACAGATTAAAAAATATGTATATCAGATTCATTCATCTCATTTAAAATACAATACTAAATGTATTTTTCCAGCATAGGTAATTGGTAAAAGAAAGTGAGTGCTTGGCAAGAAAAGAAATTTGACAAAATCTTTTCTCGCATCCTTTTTATTTTTTCATATGCACAATCACATACATAAATAATTAATAGTATTAATAATAACCAAACCAAAATAATTTATTGCAACATAAAAGCATTGTTTCTAATTTACACTTTTAAAAAGTATGTATATTTTGAGATAACACCCACTGAATTAAAATTAACATTCATAGTTCATTATCGCACTCCTAAAAAATAAATAAGCCGTAAAAGATTCATTCAATCACAAACGGGAAAAATAAATAAATCATGGAGGTTCGTAAAGCAAGTTTTTCAACAATAAATGGACAATATTTTTATGACATCATTGTAGATAATGACGTGATAGTTTTGTTATGTCTTAAGACATCATACTAGGTAAAATTGCGGCGTTGTTTACAGTTTGAATTCACATTTCTTTATTGTCATATTTATGAACTCAGAAATGAAATTAATGAAAAAAAGCATGCTTTTTCATTATTAAATTGTGAAATAATGAATTATGAAATGCTACCATGATTGCAAACAGTTCTTAATTTCTTTGGTCGGAATCTTCCAATTTGTATAATGATTGAAGACGTAAATTAAATTAAGAGTAAAAATAACATGATGGAATGTGTAGAATACTTTTAATGGAGACCAATCTGGTCGCCATAAGCGGCTAGTATTGCAGAAAAACACAAATTTCGTGAAAACTCTGCAAAAAAAAAAAAAATACGGATTTCGTCAATAGTTCATCGGGCCGTGAAAGTTCAGCTTTTTTTCTTGCTGAGCCTGTAC
The DNA here is from genome assembly GCA_964019185.1 of Maratus speculifer. Classification (NCBI taxonomy): domain Eukaryota; kingdom Metazoa; phylum Arthropoda; class Arachnida; order Araneae; family Salticidae; genus Maratus; species Maratus speculifer. The sequence continues at coordinate 304,267,115 of OZ025295.1, read as the reverse complement.
TGTGTGTGCTAAAATAAATATTGGATGATAAATTTCATGTTTTTTATGTACAATATTTTTTTTATTGTACAATATTTCTCTTTCCTTATATGTAACAGGCTACTAGGGCAAAAATGGATTTAAGCCTAGAAGCCACAACTACTTAAAGCAGAGATGTGAAAGATTGGTGTTCACATACATGCAGAAAAATGTCAGGATATAATTGAAACATACCGTATTTTCGGATGTATAGTCCGCGGCTTATACAAGAAAAAAACCTTCCAAAAAGCCGCTGCGGCTTATACACGGTGCGGGTTATACAAAGTTTTTTTTAAAAAAAAATTGGAAATCGTGATATTTTTTCTACAACTTTTAAACCTTAAAAAAATTGAAAAAAAAAAAAACATCGGAATTTGTAAATTTTTTTCGCTATGCCGCGAAATTTAGAGAGTTCTCCCATGTTTGTAGAAGCTTTTTTCTTACTGCTTAAATACAGTTATCTCTGGATTTGGAAGAACTGTCTCAACTATCGCCATGTATTGCTCTGATAGATGTATAATATCCATTGTGTTTGTAGAGTACAAAATCCAAAATCCGGAACCCTTCCAATCTCGACAATTCTGAATTTAAGATCATTTTTAGTTTATTTTTCAAAAAATAATCTACCGACCCTGTTGCAAAGAACAAAAAAAAAACGTGCGTGATTTATATCATTTTGGAACGATTCAGAGCAGTCGTTCTTTTTCGAAACGATTCCGAGGAATCGTTCCTTTACAGAGTTGTTTCATTTCGGAAGGAGTTCAAGGAATCGGACTTTTCTGGAGTCGTTTCATTTCAGATACAGTCCGAGGAATCGTTCCTTTTCGGAGTTGGTGCATTTCAGATCGATTCCGAGGATTCGATCCTTTTGGGACCAATGACCTAAGATACGTATACATTTTATGTCCGAAATTTTAATTTATCACCGATTTTTTTTTTTTAATTTTCGGAAAAATTAATAAAATATATATCCAGTGTTCTCGCTGACATTTGACCAACGTTAGAAATTTGGCTAATTAAAAATAAAAAACATTCGCCAAATGAAAAAAGTATTAAGAAAATAGATACGCCATGTAGCAATATATATATATATATATATATATATATATATAATATTTTAATGTACCCTTTTTTTAATATGTTCTAATGTAACCAAAATTTTTATAACTGCCACAACGATTGTTATTCATCTAATTTCAAATATCCGCTACAAATATAATAAAAATATGTATATATTAAAAATATGTATGCACGTATAAAGTATATGCATGAAAAACGAAAAAGAAAAAGCAAAAATTGAGCATTAGCAATTTGGCGAATCTAATCGCTTGTTTACTCGCCAAATGAAGAATTTAGACGCAATTTGGCGCAATGGCGAGCGACAGCGAGAACACTGTATATATCACGGTTGTTTGAAAAAAATGCGCGTAAACGCCGCATCGCTAGAAATTTTACCTTAAAACACGTAAACGCCGCGGCAGCGTTTCTTCCGATAATTACGGTACTGATAATCATAATATTTTAGCCCAATTACTGTAGATATTATGCATCACGAAAAAATTTGTGTTAAAAATTATGACTAATGGCTTCTAATTTCGAACCCTGGTCGAAATATACGTTCGTAAATGGTGTATAGCCCGCGGACTATACACCGATGCATCTCTGCGGGTTATACACGAACTTTTTTTACTGCACTGCTCGATTTAGGGGTGCGGGTTATACACAGGCTGCGGGCTATACACCCGAAAATACGGTAACTTTATTAAAAACATTTAAAAATATGATTAAATATTAAGTCTGACAAAATATGGACTCAACAAATTATATTACTCATTGAATGAGCTTTTACTTAAATCTAATTCATGCTTAAAATTCTACATGTGAAATGAGCCATATAAACATGAAATTTCTCAAATATATACCATATGATCAGTTCTGTAACAGTGAAGCATGTAATTATACATACCAACCAATTAGTTCGCTATCGAAAGTCATTGGTATGATGACGCAAAAGTTAAATTGGAATACAGGCATTCATCTCCAGATGCATAGAATTTGTAAAGGAATGACATGTCGTCAAAGAAAAGAAACACTCATAAGCTAAAGGCTGAAATGATATCGTAACTAGGCATGAAAATAATCATTGATGCTGAGCAGTCTCAGAATTTGGCTGCAAAGCATGACAATTTGAAACATTGACATTGATACTGACTTTGATATTGACAATGCCACTGTAAGATATCAGTATGTTTTTTCTTATATCTGAATATTATTCGGATTAATCAGGTTTTACAGTTTTATAGAAAGCCAATTTTTATTTTGTTATAAACACAGCCTTTCCCCTAAATTTAACGCATAGAAATATAAAATTATTATTAAAATGGTTGCAAAAAGGAATGATTTAATGTAACATAATAAAAAACCCAACATAAAATTGCAACCATGAAATGCAGTTTGGCATCTAATGGGGGAAAAAAAAAAAAAAAAAAAAAAAAGAGCAAATGTCATTTGATGCCTTACTTTAGTACTCCTAATCTCTAACCCTGCTTGTTGTTGCATCTCATTGTTGTCATGTCCCATGTTCTTGTGTTCAGTTTACAAACATGATAATCGCAGAAAAAAATGTGTATATGTGGGGAGGGAATATGCTTACTTGATGATGCCATTTTATCATTTTATTTGCAATTCATTTATTCATTTTATTTGGCAAATGTCATTTGATGCCTTACTTTAGTACTAGGGATGGGACGAATAGTGATTTGGCCGAATACCGAATATTCGGCCAAATTTTAGGCCGAATAGTAAAATTTTTTTCCAATAAAGAAAATAAATTTTGATTATATATAATTTTAAAAATAGGAGCTCATTAATAATTATTACTCTTAAATGTGCTTTTAAATGTATTTTTAAATTTGAAAAACTTATTTTAACACAAAAAGATTATGAAATTGCATTATATCCTTTATTCTAATGTACATCCAGAGTTTCCCCCAGAGGGTTTCAGGAGGGGCTCCGCCCCTCCTACAGGGTTCGTACGCATCAGGGGAATATGGGAAACCTGGGAAAATCAGGGGATGAGATTTGGGCCTTAAAAATCAGGGGAATCTCAGGGGATATTGCAAAAAAACCCCAAAACAGGGGAAAACTTGGCAAAACACTCGCTTACTCTGGGAAATAAGGGTATTCTCTTCTACTCACATGCTTTGTGATGTCATAACGAAATCGAACTAAGACACACCTTCCAAACTTCGTGAGATATCGAATCAGAAACTAGCCACGCCTTCTATCGTCCAACGACGTCCACGGGCACGCCTTTAACATCGGCAGGCACCCCTTCCTTTAAAAGATTTTCTCGTTGGGAATTTTTTTTCTCCCGTGATTTTTCATTCATGAATTTGGCAATGGCTACAGCTTTAACTTTGTTTTGTAAACGATGATCGTGTAGCGTGCTTACGGAAGCAAATGTGCAGTGCCGATCGTAGATGTAATTAGTGAAGAATTTGTGTATGATCTCTTATTTTTTTTTCGAACTATAGTTTAAAACAGATGTAATAGATCTTGAAATAGTGAGAAAGTAAAGTATTATTAGATTCAAACGTGATGTTTAATGGATGTAAAAAGATTAGTGGAATTTTTTTAACGTAGTCTTCGATATCTGACTGCTGCTAGTTTGGATTTTTGTTGGTCAGACTTTCAAATTTGCAGAATATTTTTTTGTGGAAACTATATTTTTTGTATCAAAATGGCCTTATCAAAAACTGTTTTCAATTTAGACTGGACAGATAAAGATATCAATCCAGAATTCGCGTTGTGGGTTGAAAGTGTTAAAGACGATCCGTACGGGTTTCGTTGCCGTTTTTGCCGAAAATCATATTTACTCAGTAATATGGGACGTCAAGCTCTCACCAGCCATGCTAAGTACTATAAACATAAAAAATTAGTAGCCAATTTCCAAAAAACCCAGAAATTTTTTAGCTGCACCACTAAAGCAAAGGACGATATGGCTGAACCAAAAATATTGAAAGGAAAGGATATTGAAAAAAATGAAGTGGATGAGACAAAACGTGATGGAACAAAACATGATGCTGGAATTTTGAAGTTTGTTTCAAAAGATGATGTAATAAAGGCTGAAGTAATATGGGCGATGAAACTAATTATGTCACATTCGTCATATAACAGCTTCAAAGATGCGGCAGAAGTTCTGAGACTTATGTTCCCCGATAGTGACATATACAAAAAGGTTACTCTAAGCAGCTCAAAAATGGCTTACCTGATAACATTTGGATTATCTCCTTTTTTCTACAAAGAATTATTGAATAGTATTAACAAGGATATAAAGTTTGTGATATGCATAGACGAAGCATTGAATAAAATATCTCAAAAAAACCAAATGGATTTGGTGATAAGATATTGGCCAGAGAATTCCAGCGAAGTGCAGGTGAGATATTTAAATTCTCTTTTTCTTGGACATTCTACTGCTGTAGACTTGTATGATAATTTTATTCAAGGGTCAGCTGATTTGAATTTATCCAACCTTTTGCAAATTAGTCTTGATGGACCTAATGTGAATCTGAAATTTTTGCGTACTATGCAAGAACAGCTTAAAGAACAAAAGGGCCATTTTTTAATTGATATTGGCACCTGTGGCCTTCATATAATACATAATGCATTTCAGAGAGGCAACAAAATTACCAAATGGAAATTAAATGAAATTCTAGCAGCTATCTATAGAATTTTTAAAGATAGCCCTGCAAGGCGTGCAGACTTTATTTCTATTACAGAAAGTAACGTGTTCCCATTAAAATTTTGTCAAGTAAGATGGGTTGAAAATGTTAAAGTTGCCGAAAGAGCCCTCGAAGTGTTTCCTCATGTAATGAAATATTATAATGAATGTAAAACAAATTTTCCTCCCACCATAACCAATTCAAATATTGACTATGCATGCAATGACAAACTGGTACAGGCAAAAATTTCCTTTTTTAGTTCCATTGCATCTATGTTGGAACCATTTCTAAGAAACTTTCAAACATCGAAACCTATGGTTCCCTTTTTATATGACTCTATTTCTGATTTGTTGCGCAGAATAATGTTGCGCTTCATCAAAAGAGATTTGTTAACAGATGCCAAAACACCGAGCAAACTATTTGAGATTGAAATTACTTCAAGAACAAACCAATTACGAGCACAAGAAATTGACATCGGAATAGGTGCAAAAAGTTACATGACCCGAAGCAAGGCTAGTGAAGCAGAAAAAAATCAGTTCCTCAATGAATGCAGAGATTTCTTTGTAGAAATGACAAACAAAATTATCACTAAATTTAATGTAAATTTTGTAATCCTCAGATCACTGTCATGCTTAAATCCTATACTAATAAGAAACAATTCTGTATTGAGTGAGAAAAGAATGGGTACCTTATTACAAATTTTACATGACACTTACAATTTATCTGCATTATCTGCTGACTCTGCAAAACAGCAGTTTATTTCTTTTATTGCCAAAGTTGAAAGTGACTTTAAACATGAATTTTCTACCTTTTCGGAAAGTGAAGTCCGATTAGATAGTTTTTATCATTCTTTGCTGTCTAATAAAGGTGAATTTAAAGATTTGTGGTCTGTTATAAAACTTATACTGACTTTATCGCATGGAAATGCATCTGTTGAATCGGGTTTCTCTGTTAACAAAGACATTGTGGTTGAAAATCTTGGAGAAAATTCATTAATTGCACTGCGTCGCACCTATGATGCCATCAAATCAAAAGGGGGACTTTCATCAGTAACTGTGACGTCAGAAATGTTACAGTATGCAAAATTGTCACGGCAACGATATCATCAAGCACTGGAGGAGAATAAAAAAAGACAACAAAATGAAATGAAGAATATCAATGAAAAGCGAAAAATTAAAGATCAAGTAAAGATCTTGAAAAATAAAAAAGCAAAGTTGTCAAAAGAAGCTACAATTCAGGCAGAAAAAATTGATCAAGAGATCTGGGAACTTGAAAAAAATTTAAATTAAAACATTTCTTTCATCTTGGGGAGGGGTGGGGGGCTTTGGTAATCTTTTTTTTTTTTTTTTTTTTTTTCTCCTATAAAGATTAATTTTTAAAAAGGTTTTAAAAGCTGAAATTTTAAAATAATACATTAAGCTTATTTACTTTTTTAATATTAAAAACTCAAATGCTTGCATGAGTTACTTTTTTACTATTGTATGTACAAAATTTTTTAAAGGTCAATCAAAAAGGTTTTAAACTGAAATTTTAAAATAATACATTAAACTTGTTTACTTTTTTACTAATTGTGTGCAGAAAACGTTTTAAAGGTCAATCAAAAAGGTTCTAAAAATGGAAATTTTAAAATGCATTAAACTTATTTACTTTTTTAATATTAAAAACTCAAACGCTTGCATGAGTTACTTTTTTACTATTGTGTGCAGAAAAGGTTTCTTGTTAATTTGATGCTTTTACAAAAATTGTTACAAATTAAAAGTATTAAAAAAAAAGATTTTTAATGGAATAAGCATAAATTTTGTTATAGGCTAGGAAAGTCAATTAATAAAACACAAAAATCATTGTGTAATTCTTAATGTAACCATCAGGAATATGCAGTTTATTTGATGTAGCATCTTATTAAGAGAAAAAATCATTGTAAAAATTTGTACTCTCAGACCCTCTTAATCATTATTACAAACATTCAACTTGATGAAAATCAACTGTCTCATTGTTCTAAAGGATTTTTATTTTTAATGATAATTTCTTGTTAAATTTAAGCATTTGTTTGATTTTGAATTTTTTGTGTACATAATGCAAGAAGGAAATAAAATTTTCAATTTTGAGAAATGTTAGTGCTCTTATAATTCAGCAGATTTCTTGGCCAATTATTACAGTTTACACATAATACAACTTAGTACTTGGGTAAGTAGAAAATAAATATATATAGATTTTTTTTTTTTTATATATCTGATGATTTTTTATATCTTTATTTTTACTGACTGCCTCTTAATTTATTGTTTACTTAAACTGATTACCTTTTTATTGTTTTATGGATGATATTAGAGGACATAAATACAATTATATATATGATGTATAATCTTTACTTTTACTGATTAACTCTTATTAATTATTTTATGGGTGGGTGTGGGCATGATACTGATTTTTTAATGTCGTTAAATGCTCATGTGAAAAAAATAATTTATTGCGAAAATTATCAGGGGATTCTCAGGGGATTTTTTTTTGCAAAATGAGTATGAACCCTGTCCTACCCTTTAGTTTAAAAAATAGCACCCCTCTTGCCCCTCATCCGAAAACTAGTACCCCTCTTGTCATTCATTCAACAAATAGAGCCCTTCTTGCCCACACTTGAAAAAACATAGCCCTCCAGCGATGATCTGAACGCGCTGTACTTCGTAAATTACGCAAAAAATCGGCAATGGAAAAAAAATAGGCTCATATGTGTCCTGTGGGACGGGTAATTTTGTCAAAAAATTGCTAAAAAAAAACCCGGCAAGTTTCGTTACAAATCACGAAACAACGACTAATTTCAGGCAAGATTTGCAAAAAAAATTGCTAATTTCGTCACAAAACAGCAGATTTCCTCTAAAGGTTGTGGAATAACAACAAATTTCTTCTAAAAATCGCAATAAAACGGAAAATTTTGTCAAATGAGTCGCAAAAAACGGCAACTTTCGTCAAAAAATAGCGATAAAACGGCAGATTTCACCAAAAGATTTTCGAAAAAAAAGGCAAATTTTCCCCAAAAATCGGAAAATTCTGTGAAAAGTTCTGTTTATTCGCGATATTTTCATGAGATTTGTAGTTTTTTTGTGATTTTTTAGCAAAATATGCAGTTTTTACTATCTTTTAATGAAATTTGCCGTTTTTCTGCGATTTTTTTAAAACGAAATTTGACTTATTTTCGCGATTTTTTTACAAAATTTTTTTACTTTTTTTTTTCAAATTTTTGATGAAATTTCTGTTTTTTCACGACTTTTTGAACCGCTAGATTCTAGATTCAACTCTATAAAAGTGCCCTTAAAAATGAAAAAGTGCGCTTAAAAATGAAAAAGTGCCCTGAAAAATGTAAAAAGTGCCCTTTTCAGAATAGTACCGCCCTGCCCTTTTTTAAACCTGGGGGAAACTCTGGTACATCAAATTGATTTTCAGTATGTCAAGATGGGAAAATATTTCCATTAAAATATGAAGAATGTGCTTCACTTTTACTATCAATTGATACTTCTTGCATCCAAAATCAATAATATTCTTAATCTCTCTCTCTCTCAGAACTCACAAGGACATATTTTCTGAAATAACCTTTAATGAAGTAAATTTGATCATTTAGAGTTTGTGTTCCTAGTGATAAGCGAATTTGTAAGAATGAGACTGTTCTGAAATCAGATGCCAAGCTTTAAATTACAAATTACGTTAAAGCAAAAGGTTATGCTTAAAGTAGAATGTATATGTTAACAAAATCTTTCACATTTGAATCGGCACATACAATATTCAACTTCAATATTCCACTTATTCAACAAGCATTAAAAGGATAACCAGAAATCGATAACATCAAGGAAGGAAGATTAAATTAAAAATATATACATAATAATGTTACATATTTAAGTCAGTAATTATGCAAATAATTATTTAAAAGGAAAATTATTTTGTTGAGTATTTAGAATTTGTATTAAAATATTTATAAAACCATCTTCATAAAGCAAGTTGTGTCATCTAATGTGTATCAAGTTTGACACCAGTTCTGCTTTCAGATGTACCATTGTATTTTGAATGGTGATATATTATATTTAATTTTGAAAATGAATCTTCGTTACCACACCTAGTGAATAAATTTTTTCATTTCTTACTTTATAGAAAATAAATTATGAATTTCATAAGAGCCTTTTTTATATGTGCATGAAATTTGCAGACTTTAATAAATATTCGAGCGTTTTAGAATAAGGCAGTGTTTTTATATCTTGAATTTTAATATATTGTCAAATGATGACATTTCTCGTACAATTAAATCTCCAACTTGAGCAACATTTTCTAGAATATCACTAACTTTTATAGGAAATGCAGAAAGGCTGTATATTTTTTAGTATCTGAATAACTCTATATTTTGTAAGTAGAGTGAGAAAAACTTCATAAATGAAGTAGCCAATTTGGATTAGAGAAAAAAAAAAAAAAATTGCAAGAATGAAATTCTTTAAATCCAAAATTTATTTGGCAAGATATCTTTCACTATTCGGCGAGATTTTAGCAATATTCGGCAAGATATCTCTAAATATTCGGCTACAGGTATTCGGCCGAAGTATTCGGTCAACAAGCCTTCAATATTTGGCCAACCGAATATTCGGCAAAAGGGCCGAATAGGCCGAATACCAAATAGTGGCCGAATATTCGTCCCATCCCTATTTAGTACTCCTAATCTCTAACCCTGCTTGTTGTTGCATCTCATTGTTGTCATGTCCCATGTTCTTGTGTTCAGTTTACAAACATGATAATCACAGAAAAAAATGTGTGTATGTGGGGAGGGAATATGCTTACTTGATGATGCCATTTTATCATTTTATTTGCAATTCATTTATTCATTTTATTTGGCAAATGTCATTTGATACCTTACTTTAGTACTCCTAAACTCTAACCCTGCTTGTTGTTGCATCTCATTGTTGTCATGTCCCATGTTCTTGTGTTCAGTTTACAAACATGATAATCACAGAAAAAAAATGTGTGTATGTGGGGAGGGAATATGCTTACTTGATGATGCCATTTTATCATTTTATCTCTAAGCATGAAAAAACAACTACTAATAGATGTGTCATCAATCATGTATCACCATCTAATGGCGATTTGAAAAAGTACAAATATTTTCAAAAGCCAAATCTGACATTTTTGAAATCTTAATTTCACTTGCAAATTTTAGTTATAAAAAATGTAAAAAATATATTTGTGTTTTTTACAATGTTAAAAAAAAAAACAATAATAATAAAAAATCTATTGCATTTAATTTATATTAATTGAAGTCCAAAATATATATATATATATATATATATATATATATATATATATATATTTTTTTATGAATAAACGGTTCAAAAACAAACTGTCAGCAAGCAATAGAACTCTTAATGGTAAAATCATCTTATGTTTTGCTTAGAGAGAAAAAAAAAAAAGAGTGGAGCTTCAGCAAGATTTAGCAACATTTTTCATATTTAAAAAAATTCTTATTAAAATATTTATTATGTAGTGTGTGTTTGGTCTATATTTATATATTTATGCTTATTTCTCTTTTAGAACAAGTTGATTTGATATCAGGCTCTGGCTCAGATAGGATTCCACCACATGTTGCATCGCACAGACCCCACCGTTGTACTATATCAGGTTGTGGGAAGGTAAGTTTGTGTTCTTCCATATTTTTTTATGTCATTTCCATCCAAGCCATATTTGCTTTTTGATTGCGTTTGTGACACATATTGCTCTAAAAAGTGACCAGTACATCGGATTGCTTATTAAATCGCTGTTGCATTTTTATAAGAACTTAAATTTTCCTAATAAAAGTTCTATTGGTTTATTAGCTTTTGAATGCTTTCGTTGGGAATAGACTATAAAATAAAATACCCAGAGACTGAGCATATTATTATTATTATTATTATTATTATTATTATTATTATTATTATTATTATTTTACATGAAAATTTTTTACATTTTTTCCCACATTTATACTTTAAATAAAAAGTAATGACAAATTTTAACATTTCATTTTTTGAGATTTTCCTATCTTGTGTTCTTGTGTATTTATCATTCTGTGTAAAAGAACGCAATCCTGTAGAATGTAGGAAAGCACATTGCAATTATCAAAAAGGATGTTACTAAAAAACTTGATTCATGATCAACCATTTTTTTTTGCTGCAATAGCTTCATCTGCTTCAATAGAATGATTGTTTTCTGATTTTGATTTGGTACATTCAAAAATTAAGAACAGATAGATAATTTGCTAAACTTATTTTTCTTTACCAGCTTTTTAACAAAAAACTAAAGTTATCTTAATTTGCTTCCATAATTGTTCATTTTTATATGCTGCTGTTATTTTTATTTTAGCTAAAATACTTACATGGTTAAATTGATTTTTGATGTCTAATTTGTACTTTACCATGCATTTTGTGAAATAAAATATTTTGATTTGTCTTTTAATCATTTATGTAAATTGTGTAATGATATATGAGGATCTCAGAAGCCAAGGGATAAAAATGCGATTTGGATTAAATTTAATTCAAAGATTAATAGATATTAAATTTGAACATCAATTATAATTGACTGAACTGAAATAGAAAATTGCCTCTAGTTTCATTCCGGTCTTTCAACTCTTCTTTCAATAACTATGAAAAAAGTAGAGTGAAAATTTCCTTAAGTTTATAATTAATCAATATTGATTATTACTCAGTAAAAGTGGTTGATTTCTAAAATACTGCACGTAATTAGAAAATCACTTATATTTCATTACCTTGAAAGAAAGAAGCATATTTCCAGGTTGCCTGGGTACTTAATCAAATTTTTTCAATTTTGTCACTTATACCCCTTGGGTTCTGGAATCTTAATATTAACTGGAAATACTTAGCAGCATGCATGTTCTATTATTCTTATCAGTCAATTCATCTAAAATAATTTGTGAGACATAAAAAAAAAAAAAAAAATCTGATTAAAATTAAAAAAAAAAAAAAAAAAAATTAATTTGATTATTTTTTTAATAAAAATTACAAAACCTGATTGCTTGTTTTGTAATGTTATTGCTGTATAGTAATGAAGGCAGAGAGATAATCTGGACTTGGTTAAAAGCTATAAAACAAAATATTAACAAAATAATGCACTCACAGCATTAAATTTTCATGCTGTGGGCTACATAATCAAATTTAAATGTACACACTATCTCAAGCATCAAAATGCAACAGAGCTGAGATGTTTTCTTCGTTCTTTCTCATCAAAAACTTGATGATAATTACCAAATCACAAAGCAGTGCTGCACTTCTAAGAAAGAGAACTTTAATGTCACATCAAATGCAATTAGAGCTTCTGTTTCGAAAGTTGCCAGATTTTCATGGCATTGAAAAATCAGTTCTAAAAAATGTCATTACATCTGCGATAATAAATACACTATCAAATAATAAAAGCTTTCAATTTGCTATATATTTATTTTCTTAGGAATTCAAATTGAAAGCACACCTTGCTCGCCACTGTGCAACGGCTCATGGTCTTGTCATAAGAGCTGGAAGTCCCAGGCCTATCATGAAAACAAGAGCAGCTTTTTACCTTCATACAACACCAGCAACCAGAAAAGCTCGTCGTTACGCTTGTCAACAACTTGTTCGTGTGCGTCATGCTGCTCGGAATCCTTTTCAACCAATTAATTTCATGGCCATTAAGCAAGAATGTAAGTTTATTATTATTTTTTTAATCTTGAACCATCGATGTCTTAGTCCTTAATCTATATTGTTTTCTATTTTAGTTTCAAATGTGTCTTCATACTTTGTAGATCATACTAGAATTGTCGAAGGACAACCTGATCTTCCAAAATTAGGCCCACAGGAAAGAGGTCGCGTTGTTGATGTGTCTCATCGTCTTGGGACTCCTAATTTGCCGCCTCCTGAGTGGTTACTTCCAACACCTGTGGATAAAATACCTAAACCAGAGAGAGAAGCTTTTCCACCGCCTCCAAGAAATGAAGGTTGTTTTTAATTATATGGATAAAAGTTCATTCCACTTTTATATTGATAATTACTTTTAGCCAATTTATTAACTCCCAATTTAGTGTTCTGGAGCATGCACTTTTTTGTTTTAAACTTATAATGATTATAAATTATTTAACTGCGAAATTTTAGTCTTCACAGCAATTTTTATGTGTGTGTGGGATAAAAATAAAGAGTTTTTACCTATTAGTATTCAGGAAATTTGAGTGATAGAATGATATAGTATTTGTTTTACCCTCAGTGCCTCCACTTTGCACTACTTGACTAGTATTGAATTTTTGTGAAATGCATCTGGAAAAGTCAGGGAATTTCATTCTCCTGTATGAATAGCAATCCTGATGATCATTTGTGCTGTCATTTAGAATTCCTCCCACACAGTTTCAGCAGAGTTCTGCACCCTTTCTGCCTTTTGATTTACAAATTAGAATCCTTCTTGTGCATTATTTAAAAAAAAAAAAAAAAAAAAAAAATTACCCTTTGCTGATTGCATTAAAAATTTTTCTTAGATAGTAAAAACTGACTCAGTATTATTTTGAAAAGAGTGTTCTGACTTTAAAATTTTAAAAGTCATTTTAAAAATCAAAAGCATGTCTGTATAAATCAAAAGAATGCCTTTAAGCCCTTGAATGTTAGGCTTTATTTCACAGATAATGGGTTATATGCTAGATTGGCAGTGTATATTACTATTCATCCTTGACCAGTTTCCTGTTATGGCAATTGCATAACGCAGACCAATCCTGTTCAAATATTCAACCTTTACTGTATAGGGAAATGATGTATGGGGTGTACATAAGGTCGTTGATTACTAAAATGAGACAATGTACACAGCATACATCCAAGCATTCTATGAGTTAATAATCCAAAATGTGCGAGTAAGAATTAAAAAAAAGTGCATTTTCCTCAACAAGCAGCACTTTGTCTTTTCTTTTAAGCCACTTTACCTAAAGCAGAGATAAACAGGCTTGTTATTTCTAACTTAACTTAGGGCTGGCCCTCCCATTGAAGTGATTAAATCTGGGGAAATCTCCGATCATTGTCTGATTGCTCGCTTTCATTGTTTTCTACTTTTGAAAGTCAATTCAAAATCTTTACAGAATTTTGTATCATTCTATTCTTTATTTATAATTCCTTTATTTCCCCTCATTAATTCCATATGACTTTTACAATTTTATCTGGTATTTGATATTTAAGTTTTATATATCTTTTTTAAGAATCCTTTCACATGTTTCATTTCTGAAATGGCATTCCAGGGTTTTTTCTCTGATACAACTCTGAACAATTTTTTCTGATGTTTGATATTAAAGCTTTATATATCTTTTTTAAGAGTCCTTTCACATATTTCATTTCTGAAATGGCATACCAGGGTTTGAAATTCAATTTTTCCAAGGAGGGGAGTCTCCCATCCAATATTTATAAATGAATTGGAATTTAGCTTTTTGGGAAAAGGAAAAATGTGTTTTAAACTTACTATTATTTTACGTGGTATTTAAATAATTCCATTCATACAAACATGACAAAATATTGGAACAATTTAAATCAACAATTCAGAGTAATTATTCAAAAAGTTTTTTAAATGCAAAATTCTTCTTCCTGTTGTAGAAAAATGTTCAGAAAAATTTCAGTCTGATTCAGGAAAAAAGCCGTGAATTTCATTAATTTGTTGCAAGATGAATCTCTGAAATTCATCAATTGGTCATGGAAAATAATACTAAATTTGTCGATTGATCATAGAAAAAGATTATGAAAATTGTCAATTGGTTGCACTAAAACTTCAGGAATTTTGTCAGTCTGTCACAAGAGTGCATGACATTTGCCAATCAGTAGAAAAAAAAAAATGCGAAATTTATTAGTTGTTCCCGGGAAAATTTTCAAAATTCATCAATTGGTCTTTGTAAAAATCTCTGAATTCAATGATTTTTTGTGGTAAAAAACCTGCAAAATATATTGATCAGCTTTGGGAAAGTATAACAAAATTCACAAGACAGTTGTAGAAATTGATAGTCTTTTCAGAAAGCAATTTCAAAATCTTTTGGGATTGGGGACAGGAGCCTTGTGCCCACGATATTCTATTGGATGCAAATCCTGCCATCCTGTTCTGAAATTCAAGCCCTGCATTGTGAGTTTTGAAGTCCTTCAATAAAAGCATACAATATTGGATGTTTTATGTTTTTTTTAAGCTATTAAATTTAAATTTATAATTTCTATTTTCTCTCCATGTTTAAATTGTTTTAATGAAAATATACAATTAAACAAAAACTAAATATATTTCCTATTTTTTTGATAAATGATTTATTGAGTTATAAGTAATTGTGGCTATGTAATTAAGATTGTTTTTCTTTCTTGTTGTATCATGCCCAGAAATACAGTTTAATTTTTTTTTTTTTTTTTTTTTTTTTTTTCTGAAAGATCTTTTGCATTTACCAAGAAAGGAAAATATCTTTCAAATACATAGTTTCTGAATGACAACATCTCTCAATGTCTTGTGTTTCCAACAAAATTATGTTGGAAAATAATACATTAACCACTTTGCTAGCGACAGGTATGCAGAAACAATGCTTTTATCATCCAAATTAATCTTGGGCAAACAATGAAGTGGTTAATGTTTCTTTATTTAATCAACATACAGTGCCTAAATTAAATATTTATAAATTTTTAGCCCAAAAAAGATTTTGTAATTTTCTTTTATTAATAAAATTTTTAAATTGTTTTATGCAGTTAAAATAAATTTTTTGAAAATATACCCTATCGCTTAATACTGATATATTATGATATTTTCATTGATAGTTACAATTTAAATTGAAAATGATTTTTTTCTCTTTAACATATTTTTAGTGTAATTTCATTTTATGTATTATTATTATTATTATTATTATTATTATTATTATTATTATTATTATTATTTTACATAAACAGGTTTATTTTAATGTTTATTTATTATTATTTTGATAGATGGTTCTCTCTCAATTCCCAAGCATCCAATGGATTTAGAAGAAAATAATGTTCGCTTAACACCTAATATAGCTAGTGCATCTCCAACTATTCTTAGAAAAAGAGGATATGAACAGCAAAATGGTGTTGAAGGTAATATCACTTGTTACTTTACTCATCAGTTTTTCTTAACAAGTGTTTTTTTTTCTCCTCCACTTTAAATAATATTAGTGATGCTCAGAGGTTTTAAGAATCTATAAATCAAATAACCATTATCTTTTTTTTTTTTTTTTTTTTTTTTTTAAAAAAAAGCTCTTTTAAGTAAGATAAATTGAAGATATTTAATAACAATATGTACAATTTATAATTTGCCAAATTTTTTATCCTTTTCAAGAAAAAAAAAATGCATTTTTATGTCCATATGAGAAATTGTTTGACAGCATACTATATGTGTCTGACTAGCACAAAAATACTGTTATTATATACATGTTAAAAATATTGCAATTGCCTTTAAAATTAGATAAAATTTCCTAAAATTTCTCCTTAAAATTTTGAAAAATCCTTGTGTTTAGCCTTGTTTTAAGGGATTTTCTTATATAGTTTTATAATATTTTGGTTTATAATTAATTTCATGTTTTATTTACAATTTTTGAGAGAGATAAGTTTAAAACCAATGTAATCAAGCTTCCTCTGTAGAGATTGATTTTCTGGGGTTAACAGTATTTGAGAGTGGGGCAATGTTGCAACTTTCAGGTCTAATCTATATTTTGCTGTTAATTGTGCTTTAGACATTATTGTTATCCTATGTATAATGTCAAAATCTTCAATTTGTCTTATCAAAATGTTTTTGTCTGTGAATCTTTGGATAAAGAAAAGGGTTTATTGGTAATTTAAGGTGTGAACAACATTTTACACCAAACTGATGAGTCTACAAAAACTTTGCATTAAATTTTGCAAATTACTTTCAGTGCCAAATGTCACAAAGTTTAATGATCAATTAAGAGGTTTTACAGTAAGAGTTTTTTTAAGAATAAACACAATTTAAATTACTCATGGATAGAGAAATTGAAGTCATTGTTATAACTTTGCAAATCTTATTTATTTTTTTAATCCCAGTGAATTTTGTTAGATACATGAAATTCCAATTTTATATTGTGATATTTTTTATTTTATTTTTTTAGTACCTGTGCCACCAAAACGAAGAGCCATGTCTGGTGGAGGAGTAATCAAGCAGACTTCTGATATTTTCCACGTGAGTTCCCTTGCTCGGAGTTCCATTGTGCAGAACAACCCCCTGAATGGGCGGGCTAAGATGGCCACAATAACACGAGTGGGTGGACGAAAACAAATGATCAGTTGGGTGGATGCCCCCGATGATGTTTACTTTGTAGCCACTGATTCAACTAAGTGAGTGTTGGGATATTAGGTTCCTTAAATTTAAAAAACAAATTTGATTATTAAAGGGCAATTTAGATATTCTAGCATGTTTTTTTAGTTTGTTTTAAAAGTTTCAAACTATTAAAGGGCAATTTAGATACTCTAGCATGTTTTAGTTTAATTTTAACCTTATATTTAGCTAAATTGTTAATATTTACACACACTGATTTCAATAACAAAGCTTGGGGAAAAAATTCTGTGCTTTCTTAAACTTTTTTTTTTTTTTTTTTCAAAAATTATTTTTATATTATAAGCTTTTGTTAATTGTTTTTTGATATTTTCCCCTATAGTTTTATCTTGAAAAATTTGCTTGATTGTTGGTCAGCTATCCTTGCATTGTTTTGGCATTAGATTTTATGCTCAAATGCTCCCATATCTTGAAGGTTTTAACTATCCATTTTATCAGTTTAATTATTGCTAATTTTAACTCACTTTATCCCTGCAACACAAGTGCAAGAGCTTTATTACTCATCATAGATTTAACATATATGCTTTTATTATTTTACATTGCATTTTATAGGACATAACTTAGTAACTCTGTCATGTCATTTTATACTGTTTATGTTTCGTTGCATTTTCTATTCTTTATAAAAATGTGAAATAAGTAGACAATGCATATATAATTTTTTAATTGTGAGTTTTTGATCAATATACTCACTTGATGACATTTTGAAATCGAAAAGTTTTATAACTGTGTTAGTTTGCCAGTTTTGTACAGTTAAATTTTCTTTGAAACAAACTCAAATGTAAAATTTCATTAGATTATTAATGAAGGTATTTGGAATTTATTACCCTACAGATTTTACTTATTCTGTGTTGACTTGTTTGCTAACTGTTTTAGCATTTCTTAAGCTACTGAGCAAGTTTTTGCACTTTCTAAGCTTTTTCTTTTTTGTTTCTTGGGCAATAGCTTATTTTGAGGCTCTTTACAAATCTTCATTATTGTTTTTTTATATTGAGTTCTTTATGTTAACTTTTCAAATGTCTGTTGTGGGAAATTTCAGTTTTCCTGTCTGCACAGTGAAGCACTATATTTTGAATTAAGTTAAAAAAATATTTTATTTATTTGCATAGTTAGTAGAACATTGTAAATGAATAAATAGCACATTTAAAAATCTTTTAAGCACTAAATGGAACACTTTTTTTTTTTTTTCACAAATTTTAATAATATTCCTTTTTTTTTCTTTTCTTTTTTTTTTTTAATGTTTGAAGTTATATATTGTGCATTTGACATAGTTGTATAATATTTATGTTAAGGGGTTACATTTTATCGTATTGTTTAGGGTTGTCACTCCCTCAATACCATATTATTGTCGTTAAATGTGGGGAAATAAAGATATTTATAATATTGTTGCCACATTCAATACTTATATTGTTTTTGATTAAGCATTTAATGCTAGCTTTTTCTTGTTTTTTGATTTTTAGAAATAATATGCTTTGAGTGGCAACCCTAAATGTCCCACCCCTGTGCATATTTTGTTGTCATTGCATGTTAATATAGCATGTATTTTTAAGTTTTTGTTTTGTTATGTTGTTTTTGTTTAAAATAGTTTGTCTAAATTGTCCTGTTTAAAGTAATGCCCTCCCTTTTAACTGAGAGTGTGCTTAATTTTGCACACTAGTTGCAACACTTCCTTAATTGAATAAAGGGCTGTTGCTTATGCATATTCTTGATGTAACTAACCCTTCCCTTTAAACTAATAAACTTCTTGTGGTTGCCATTCATTTATAAATTGTGTAGTATTTTTTTTTTTTTTTTTTTTTTAAAGATAGTTAAATAGAAGCAGCATTAAATGTGAAGTTTAGTGGGTTATAATAGTTTCAGAAAAATTTAGTTACAATTGAAAGCCTCTTCATAAACATTGATTTTTCTGTTATATATTAACAAATTTATTACATAAAGTAATATTTTCGAATTTCTTTCTTTGTTAATTAGAGAGTGGCAACCCAAAAGTGTTTTCTATTTTTCCACCAATAATAAGAGCTTAAAAATTTTTTCATATATTCCTTTCTTTTTTAAATTCCTGCTGAAATTTGCATTGTGGATATATAGAAAAGAAATATTTTAATAATTTAAATTCTATTAAGCTTTACCCATGATGGGGGTTTTTAATGTACTGTTGTTGTTTTTTTTTTTTTTTTTTTCAGTCATGTATACTCATAGTTTATAGTTTACCAGAATTTTGAACATTCTTTTATAGCTTTTTGCAGTGAGTGTGATATTGCTGAGTAATTTATAAATAAAAGGATTAACAAAGGCATTTAGATAATCATTTTAATTGCAAATAAGAAAGTATAAAATAAGAATGATAATGAATCAAAACTGAAAAAATTAAAGTTATTATTATTATTATTTTTTTTTCGTTAAGTGTAAAATATTTGTGTACTTAATTAGAAGTTCTGGGCTGTTTTTCTTTCTGTTTGCCTTTGTTTAGAATTTTCAATGAGAATCCTAGTATTCTAATATACTCATAAAAGTGCTAAAAATTAGAAAAATCTCATTTAATTGATTTCAGATGAATTAATAATAATTTTCTTAAAGGTTAATAAATATGGAGTAAACTTTTCAAATAATCTGAAAATAATCATTTCATAAGCAAATGTGCTTTTTAAAAAAAATTAGTATTAGGCTTATGTTCCTTCAAAATAACTTTTCTTTAAATGTATTTTTAGCTATCTTTGTGGCTTGTACATTGTTTTAATTACTATTCACTTACACATATTGAGATTACAGATTCTCATTTTTGTTGATAATGTATCTTCCGTACGGAAATTTGCATTTTTCATAGGATAGGATAGCCGAGCTGATAGAGATTGTACAAAAATTGCTATACTGATGTACAACTTTATTTTGGGTATGTTGCAAAAATTTTTTTTCACTGAAAGGTGGGTCGCGTACCAAGAAAGTTTGGGAACTGCTGCTCTAAGTAATAATTCTAGAACAAATCAAGCAATTATTTTAAAGTTATAAAAATTACCAATATTGGACGATACTTATTTAGAAGATTTGTTAATAAGTAATGGTCTGTGAAAAGTAATTATTTAAAAAAGGAGAAATTAAAAATAGCTTTACAATTTAAAATAGATTGTATATATTATAGTACAATCAGTTTTTCAAAATTTTAAATTTTGTTAACTTTAGAATTGTTTCATTTTTACTTATTTTTGCAATAAATAAAAAATAAAAATAAAAAATGAACAAAAACAAACTGAATAATATTTATAAGTATGGTGCTCATAGTTTAGTTTGTAATACCATCTTCAGGTTGGCATTGGTATATATATAAATTTTCTAATCCTTTACAAGCAATCTTTTCCAGTATTGTCTACTAAGTTAAAAAAAAAATAAATTGCTACTCATTTTGGAAAATTTTAATTGATATATTAACATAATCTGATCAGGTAGACAGCATAATCCAATTAGTTACAGTGTTGCAGTGATAAAATAACCGGAGGGTACATGCTGGAGGCAAATCTTGTATTCTAAAGTCATTAACATCATGCCATGAGCATATAACTTTGAGAAACAGAAGTTATATGGAGCTTCTCCCCCCCCCCCCCCAAAAAAAAAAAAAAAAAAAAAAAAAAATCCAGAAACTTATTTTTCCATATAGCTTTCACTACATCCTTAATTAGCTATCCAGTCAGATATAGGTATGTCTTAAAATTTAATATTCTTCAGGAAATGAAAAAAAAAATGTCTCACCATATATTTATTGGACATTACATGAAGTTGTGGACTAAATTTTGAGTTTGCTTAAGTATTGAATGACAGTTTTATAAATCCAATTTTTGTGTTTTTTTACTAGTTTATCTCCCGAATGAGGTATTAACAAGCTGATGAGTGTGTTGTACAAAGGGTGATGATGTACAAAGGAAAAGCATACATGAAACAAGTGTGTGTGATTGCATATATTGCACAGGGGGTTTTGTTTAATATCTCCTTCAAAACATTTTATCATTAAATTAAGAAATGAAAAGTGGTTTTTTGGTGCCATTTCAGATTTATTAACGGAATTCGGAATCGTGCCAATCAGAACAGAATGTTGAATTCTTCCCCTAGATGCTTTTTTGATCATTTAGATTTGTTGATTTCTCCATCAGTATCTACAGATTTAGTGAAAGTATGCAAGTAAATAAAATTATGTATAAAAGTAAAATGTTACAAAACTTAGCATAAATTTAAGGGAGACCAAACCAGTCACCCTAGGCGGCTAGTAATATAAATGAATTGGAATTTAATAAATAAAAAAAGTTTCACTTTGCATGTCAAAACAGGATATATGTGATGTAATATGATAAAATAAAAGCATTTTTCACATGATTTATTTAATCCATTAATTTGTTACATTCATAGTAATTTTATTTAAACTTGCGTGCAACGATTAGAGGAAATGAAATTTAAATTTTGAAATTTACGCTATTGCAAATTTTTAAACCCATAAATATCTCACATTTTCAATTTTTACACCATCATATAGTTAAAAAAAAATTTACTTTTAAATGCAGTGTGTATAAACATTGTATCTCAATTTATTTTTGAGATATTAATTTTCATGTAGGTTTTAATACCAATTTTGTAATTGTGGCAATAGAAGTACTCCATCTCTTTTTAAAGCATAAAAAAGAAGTGATTTTTATATCTATTTAAACTTGCATGTAACAATTAAAAGGACAAAAAATGGACTGATGATATTAAAAAAAATTATTTTAATTAAAATAATAGTCTTTTCCAAAGTCTTATGATTTATTGTGTGACGAGGTATTCAACTATAAGTACACAAAATTTGAATGCTTTGCTTATATAGTTTTTGTGTACAAACTCTGTGACAGACAGCAGACAGAGACAAATAGGGTTTCGTCAGATGAACGAAACACTAAAATTACCATATGTGTATTATTAATTATGAATATAAAGGTAGTTGAAAAAATCTTGGAACTTTTTTTACAATTTCTGTAGTCATCTTGTAAATTTTTTTTTCTGAGAAAAATATGCCTGTAGGTAGTTGTCCCAAATAACCTAATTAATAGAGCATTGACAAATTAAATCTGAAGTTCTGGGTTTGAAGCTCAGCTTCAGCATTTTCCCTGTCAGTTAGAAAAATTCAATTTGCATGCTATCTTTACCAGTCTCAACCAATACCAATAAAGTATAACTGAAAGAAAAAAAAACAGTGTATCTATGTGTCCATTATTTAAGGAAATTACATTACTTGTGGTATATTCTGAATTGTCAGCATGATAGACCAGATGCTACTGCCAATATATTAGTTATCTAAGCAAAACATTAGCTCATTTAATAGAGAAACTTAAGTTAAATGTTCTGTGTTCAAATCCCAGCTTGACTGTTTTTTCTCAATTGGGAATATTGTATTTTTATAACATTGAACAGGTCTGTTATAAATGAACATTGGTGTTATGATCGTTTTTTCCCAAGTTTAAGAGAGATCCTTTGTTTTTCAAGCAGAAGTTTTACATTTGGAAACTAATACATTTGCCTTCTAGCCCTTCTAGAAAATATATAAAAACAAAAATGTCCTTTTGTTATATTTACTAAATTCTAATGGTGTATCTTCTGTTTAAAAATTGGCAATCCCTATTTCAGGGTCCCTTATGTTCTTGGTAAATTTTACTTTTTCAAATCATGGCATACTTTTTATTTTATTTTTTTCCTTTTTTCTCTCTTTTTATGTTAAAAATATCAGTATTTTATTTGCTTTTGTGAAAGAACATTTTGTGCAATCACTTATGTACATGCAAAGGGTTTATTCTGCTTTGATCTTTTATTTGACAATCACAGATTGAATGGGGGTGCTTTTGCTTTTTTGATCAAGCTGAAAATGTGATATTTTAATAACTAAACAAATAATTACTAGACTTTGATTTCTTTATTATTATTATTATTTTAAATAAAAATAAGAATATAGAATGCATGTGTTCTTTATTCGTTTTTGCATTTGTATATTTTTAAATACATCAGTAGAGACAGATGTAAGCAAATAGACATTCAAATTGACTATTTTCAACTAAGCCAAAAAAAAAAAAAAAAAAAAAAAAAAAAATGCCCAGTCTGGGAATTGAACCTAGAACCTTGGCTTACAGGACCAATGCTTTACCATTTAAGCTAACTGCACCAATACCTAGATATCATATTTTGCTCAGGTAATCTTATATGAAGATTTTAAAATAGAAAGTAAAAATATGCTGTCCGGCTGTTGGCTCAGTTAACTTAAATGGTAGAGCATTATCATTAATGCTGAGATTGTAATGCATCCAATTAAAATCCACAATTCATTGAAATATATGTATAATTTCATTTACTTGCTAAACTTATTCTCTAAAACTTAATGCAAAAAAATTTAGTAAAAGAACAAATATAGAGTAGATACCAAACAGTCACATAATCTCTTGTAAGAAGTATTGTTTTCCTAATATTCCCCACTACCACTCAACCCTTTCCGGCATGGACAAATTCTGTCAGTAAAATGAGAAATTATCAATCTGACACCGGAAGTAAAATGAGAAAATATCAATCTGACACCGGAATTTATAAAAAAATTTTAAGAAACTAAAATTTTCTTAATTTTTGCTTACATTGTAAAAGCAAAATTTTATCAATTTTATTGGTACCATTTGCAAGTTTGAAATTAATTACAGTGTTCTGATACAGTGACCAAACTGGGCACACTATCCCAAATGGTTAAATAAATTTTTAGGGTTCCATACTTATAAAGTGAGAACAGAACCATTATAAGATCACTTCTGTTTCTGTCTCTCTGTCACTGCACTTTTACTCAGAAACTATGAAACGTGGAAAGCTCTAATTGGGGCAAGTAATAGAGACTTGACCCATATATTTAAAGATTATTAAGTAGGGGGGTATATTTAGTATTATTATTATATATACAAATATATTTAGAAGGGGGGGGGGTGGCTAATTAAGTTATTTGAAGGAAAAAAATCATTTATTTGTATATTGTGTGGGATATCTTAGAAAGCTTTCGTTATGCTGAACTCAAAAATATTTTTCTTTTAATTTTATGTATTATATTTTCAGAGATGTAGTTGAAAATATAGCTCAAAAATATGTTCTCCCATCTAGTTCAGAAACTATCAAACTTAAATTATGAAGAAATTGAGGTTATAGATGTAGCTTTAAACCTTACAGGAAAGCTATAGCGATTACTCTAGATTGCATAGTTTTTTAGAAAAGCACATATTTCTGTTACACAGAAATATTTCTGTACTTGAATCGCTAAAATGTTCCAATTAAATAAAGTAGAAAATAACTGGTCAGAATACTGAAGGATTCTGAGAATTTTAAATGCCATGCATATCAGTCGCTTGTCCCCATGGGGTTAATAATACATATGTTTATTGTATGGAACCCTGCGAGTGAAAGTAATACTCTCACTTGACCGTTTATTTAACTGTATCTTACCAATCTTTATTTTCTAGTTGTATATAGTGTAAGATACTAATTATTCAGATTTCAATAATTTCTTGATTAAATTAAATGTACATATTTGACATAATTAGTCTGTCTTTTATCGTACATGTGTTTACATTAACTATTCTTTTTTCTCTTTACAACTTTGAATTCATATTATTATTATTTTACTTATTTATTTGCTGCTCTTTTTATACATTTGTTTCTCAATGTGGCCATTAGAATTTTCGGGTTTAAGAGCCACAAAAGGGCAAGCAGCCATTGGCTCCTTTCAGATTTTGGGAATATGCACCTATATCAAAAGAGGAAGAGACATTATATTTTCCTTGAAGTAGAATTGAAAACAGTGTTATAAATTACTTATTTGATTTTTTAACTTGTTGATGAATTGAAATTTTTAAATTTTTATAACTTATATGTGAAATTAAGAAATTTTTAAGTTTTAGTGTTGTAAAAAAACAATAGCTAATCCTTTTTTTTTTTTTTTTTTAATTATTAAGAATAAATCATTGAGAATAAAACTTTTCAAAACCTTTAGTATGC
Source organism: Maratus speculifer (assembly GCA_964019185.1). Taxonomy (NCBI): domain Eukaryota; kingdom Metazoa; phylum Arthropoda; class Arachnida; order Araneae; family Salticidae; genus Maratus; species Maratus speculifer. The sequence goes on along the minus strand of OZ025295.1, from coordinate 304,242,015 downwards.
TGGTTTTGTAATGTTTAGGAAAAATATAATAAAAATCTATTGAATTAAAGAGAGATCAAAAATTCTGTTATATACATAAAATTAATTTTCAAAAATAAACAACAAATTTCTTTAAATGATACCATGTAATTATTTTTTATGAATCCAACATCTATGTGTGCCTGTAGAATATTTGAAGTTTACTTCTACCTTTTAAAGGTGGCTGAATGATTTGCACTCTGTTAGATTATAAATTAAAGGCAGCTAGTTTATGAATATGTGAACTTCTAAACATATGAACTTTAAAATAGTTCTAAGTTTTTAAAGTAATTTGTGTCTTAACCATCAATGTTTTTGAACTTGTGAAAGTTAAATGTTCAAGTGCAATGTTTTTATTTTTTTAGAAACTATTTCCTTACAATCTAATTATATACTATCTTTTGATTAATTGACTTGCGACAATGTCTTGGCCAATTTAAAAATCTTTAATGCAGTACATTCCCCCTAATCTGCATAGGCCGGAACCAAGGGATTTTGCGGATTATAGGTCATTTCTTTGTATGTATTCTAATATTTAGAATTTATCACCAAATGTAATATTCATACTGTAAATAAATAACAGGGAAATGAAGAAAATGCTTTTTTTAAATTAAGAAAAAAACTATATGATTATTAGAAAACATTTCTACTTATTTTTAAATCTATCAAGCATTGCAATGAGAGTGGTTTGTTTTATACTTTTTACTTTCTGCTCTGTAGTTTAATTTTGAAATATTTTAAGAGTTCAGGATTTCTTGATTAGAAACAAAAGTTTAAAAAAAAAAAAAAGTTATTTAACTTTCAGAGTTAACACTTCTTCAAAAGCAATTTTATGTAACCAGCAAACATGTTCAAAATTTAAGTCAACATAAAACATTTTCTTCTAATGAATACAGAATCCTTTAAAAATTTCTCAATAAATTCATCAGATTGGTCATTTTAATGGTTAAAGTGTACAAAAAGAAAGATTTAAACTGTTGTTTACATCTAAAATATAGTGTGAATTATAGTGATTTGCGGATTAGAGGAAATCAACTGTATGCTTAAAATCATTTTTAAATTCAGACAATTTTCTCTAAAAAAGATTTAGTATTAAAGAGCAAAAGAGCCCACTGCCTTTGACAGCAGACATCCTCTACTTTGTATGGATTTAAATTAATCCATCCAAATAAATCTACTGTCTCAACACATGTTCAGGTCTGTTTTTGCAAACAAAACTAGATATTTGTAATTTGTATGCATTACCAGATTTTCAGAATGTTAAAGTTCAATTTTCTAATTTTTTAAATTTTTATGTTTTAACTGTTTTACTGAATAACCAAATACTAAATGAAAAAGTGAAGAGAAAAAAACTTTATTGTACAATTGTTTGATTGGTCAAAGAGTAGTGATAGTCATTTTTAGAAATTTACAGTTTGTCTCCCCTTTCCCCATACATACATGTATATTTTCCTCCAAGTGTGTGTGTGTCTAAAATTATATCTGGCAATCTATCATGACAGAAAACTCATAATTAAAAAAAATATCAAATATTACACGAGTAAGAATCATGTGGATTTCAGTATACTTGGATTTTTTTTTTCAGAAATTTTATTTTATTTTGAAAATTTAAATTTCTATAATATTTTTAGTTTTTTGTTCTATTTGCTATCTTTTTGTAGTAATAAATACAAAATAAAGTTAATTCCATTTTTATGCAACATCATTCTGATTCCTATTTTACCCTAAATTCACAATTTAAATTAAAATAACTTATAATTAAAATAACTTAATATTTGTTTCTGTATTTTCTAGTGTAAATAAGTAATCTGGCATCAAATCTCTTCCCATGTTTTTTCCTCTCCCTTCCTCCCTTTTAGCGCACAAAGTTAAAAATAGTGAACTTTCAATAATAATAATACAAATCTTTATTAGTTTTTTCATAATCATACTGAATAAATAATCAACTAAATTCTCTTAAATGTTCTGCTTTGCTTTTTATTGTTCCTCCCCTTCTCAGTAGCAAACAGAAATCTTTGCTGTTTATTAATTTTTATCTTTGATTTTTAGCCAGAAATAAATAGTATTAATTCCTTCTACCAAAATTAGCTCTTTCCATCTTCCCCTCCCCCTCTTTCGCCCTTTTAGTACACAAAGTTTAAAATTGTGAAATTTTTATAATAATAGCAATAAATATCTCTGTTATTAGTTTCTTCATACTCACAATGAATAAATAATGAACTAAGTTTTCCTAATTGTTCTGTTGTTTTGGCACAGCATGTTCTTTATGGGATTTTGAGCCATAAAACTGCATACAACCAACCAACCTAATTGTTCTGCTTTGCTTTCTATCCCTCCTCCAGTTCTCAACAGCAAATGGGTGGCTTTTTGTGTATAGGGAGTGGGCAAAGCAAAAAGAAAAATCATTGTAGTTTAGTTATTCTTACCTCTGATTTTCAGTGAGAAATATGTTTGCATGCAATAGCAGATATTTTTAAAATTTAAGCCTCATTCCTTTCAATTCCTTCCTATGAAATATGGGAATGGAAAAGGTATTTGCCAAACACTTCAATATGTTTTGTTGCTTTGTCAAAACTTTTGGTACAATTTATTGCTTATCTTGAATGATGGATAAGTGCGGCACTGCCGAAGCTTTATATATAATTATAGAAGTAAAAAAAAGATGAGCATCCGGTGAAGTTTAAAAAAAATTAGCCCTTTATTCTTACTTCTAATAAGAGGATGAAAGCTATGATAAATGTTTATAAATAACATGGACAGCTGAAGATGGTGAATAAGATGGTGAACAAAAAGCACAATAATTTTGACTGCTTTAATAATTAAAATAAAATTAAAAAAAAAAAAATTAATTTGTTTCAATGTCACTTTATACTGTTTCTAAATTGGGTAATTCGGTTGCAGGTAATTCGTCATTCGGTTGCAGGTAAAATATGACGATTTTGTCATTTTCGCGAGAAAAATAACGCGTATCGTCAATCGGTGACAGGAACCTAACGCAAAATTGTCATTCGATCTTTTGAAAAACAATTGAGAAATTGGTCAGCGGATTGCAGGAAAAAATCTCAAAATTGTTCGCTCGATCGTTATATATAGGGGGATCACTTTTTCGACAAACAGATTTCAGTGTTTTTTAATTTTTAGGAATCCGCGTTTTCATCAAATGATCATGGGCGGAACTGCGATTTTAATCAATTGATCACGAGGAAAAAGTCTATTATCATTAAACAATCGCAAAATCAAGCCAAAATTTTCACCAGACGATCCCGAAATAAAACCGCAATTTTTGTCAAACGATCCCAAAATAAAATCGCGATTTTTGCCAAGCGATTGCGGAAAAAAAAAAGATTTTTGTCAAACAATCTCGAAACAAAAACGCGCTTTTCGTCAAATGATCGTAAAATCGAAAAGTGATATTCCTTAAATGATGGTGAAATAAAACAATCAATTTCTTCCTGAAATGAAATTCCAATTTTCGCGAAACAAAACGGCAATTTTCGCCAAACGATCGTGAAATAAAACAGATATTCGATAAACGATCGCAAAATAAGGCCTATATTTTCGCCAAATCGCATACTGAAATAAAATTGAAAATTTCGTCAAATGATTGCTAAATAAATCAGCGGTTTTCGTCAAAGGATCATGAAATTAAACTTCTAATTTCGTCAAACGATCGCGGAATAAAACCGTGAATTTTGTCAAACGATTGCAAAACAACCTGCAAAATGTTGCTATTACTTGCTACTAAAATAGAATAGTTCACCAATCCATTGCAGAAAATTTTTTGAATTTCGTGAATCTGTGACTTAAAAGGAAAAAATCCTTTTATTAATCATTCGCGGAAAGTAAATTTTGAATTTCGTCAATTAGTCTTAGAAAAAAAATGAAATTTCGTTAATCATATCATCGTGTGTAAAAATACCGTAAATTTCATCGCAAAAGGGCAGCAATCAATCGCAAGTTTCATTATACGACTGTAAAATAAATTCTCGAATTATGTCTGAGAACAAGGGCAACTTATTTTTAAAAGTCCTTTTTTTTATATCTATCACAATCACAAATACTTAGGAGGTTTGAGTGCATATAATGTCATGCGAGGGATTGATCTGCAGACTGTTTTTTAAGCTTTTTTTGTGTTGCAGACTGCAGAAAATTCTGCTGCTGGGAATTGCATCAATCGGTAGCAGGGAAAAAAATCCCTAATTTTGTCAAATGGTCATGGAAGAAAAAGTAGTATGCCAATTAAATATGTCCTGAAATATTGGAAAAAGTTTGTGTTGAAATATCTTTTGGCACCAGTACAATCCCTCATTTCACTTTTTCACCAAGACCATTTGATGAATTTCGCAATCTTTTCCTGGGATAATTTGATAAATTTCGCCACTTTATATTGTAGCCGATTGTCGCACAACATTTTAATGTAACCCAATGACAGTATCCTTGTTTTTTTTTTTATGGCTTTATTCTACGAATTTCATCATTTTTCTGGTGACCAGTTGATAAATTTCACTATTTATATTCATAATCCTTTGACAAAATTAGTGATTATTTGTTTGATTGTTCTTTGAATTTCGCAATTATTTAATGAATTTTGCTATTCATCCCTCATTCAGAAATCCGTTGTATGAATTTTGCGATATTTAACACAAGACTCATTTGACTAATATCGTGATTTTTTTCAAGGCCATTTGATGAATTTCAAGAATTTTTTCCTGAGATTACTTGTCAAATTTTGTGATTTGTTTTTTGAGACAATTTCATGAATTTCATTATATTTCCCAGAAGGAAATTTGACGAATTTCATGGTTTTGTCTCCATGATCATTTGGTGAATTTTGTGATTTTTTTTTTTTCCATGATGAATTGTCACGATTTGGGATATTTTTCTGCAACCAATTAAAAAAAATTTGCAATTCTTTAAAACCAACTGAAATGCATTGAAAATGCATTCTGCGCATGGTGTTAAATCTTACAGTATTTGTCTGTATATCTAAAACATTTTAAGTAAAGAGAAAAAAATATTTTTTATTTGGTCTCCTTTTAGTCTCTTTTTTTACAATTTAGTCTCTTTTAGTCTCTTTTTCTTGCAATTTAGTCTCTTTTCTCTCTTTTTCAAGAGTGACTTAGCGGTCCTAGGCCTCTATGAGATCTGTCTGCATTCATTCAGTCACTAGACACACCTTCTAATATTGTGAGATTTGGCAATTGTTCAAATGGAACTGAAGAAAAATAAAATGAAACACATTTATAAATTGATATTGGCACTTGTAGTCTTCATATTTTTTGCAATGCTCTTCAAAGAGGTACTAAAATCATGTAGTGGAAATTAAACTCTTGCAGCAATCTATAGCTTTTAAGGACAGCCCCAAAAGGCATACAGACTTCATCTGTTTTACACAAATTAATGTTTTCATTTTAAAGTTTTGTTCATATTGCTTATTCAGGTAATGTAGAAACTTTATTTTTGATATTACCTTGCTTTTATTTTATCTTGAGAAGGTGGAGATGTCATGATACTGGTTTAAAACATGTAATTAATTCTTGGCATGGAAAAATTATGTATGCCGGAAAATACATCAGGGGATCTTTTCTTCGAAAATGAGTATGAACCCTTTCATTTTGGCAACATATTCTTTGCATGTGCTCTCCTGTGATTTTTGTATGCCACATGCCACGTTTGCGAGCTCTACTTTTTACCATACTGTTCATTTGTGATCTTGTCATGGACACGTGTTTAACATGGCTGATAATGGGTTGTTATTATTTCCAGCTCAAAATGCATCCTTTGTGTTTTTTTAAATATTATATTATGATTCTTTATACAAAGTTTTATTATTTAATTTAAATTTCTAATTGTTAATTACAGTAAAGGGAAAACTGCTCTTTGAATTTTTTTAAAGTTAAAGTTTCAGATTGTAGTTTAATCTATTTCCGTAAAATTCAATTTCCGACTAAAACTTTTAAAAACATTATTTAAATAAATTTTTCTGATATTTTGACTAGAGTATTTTTATGTTGAATGAACATGGTTCTACTGTACCATATTTGCATTATACATACAGTTTAAATAATGGTAAAGTAATAACAATTTTTTTAAAACTTAAAATTGCTTATGATTACAATTTTATACTTAAATAATTGCACTTTTTACCTTGAATGCTGAAAATTTCCCTATTGTTATCGGATCATGCTGTATGATTTTTAAAAAACGTTTATATTTAAGAAATATTATAGTTTTGCATTGGGTCAAATCGTCACTAGTTCTTTTTTCCTCCCATTTGGCTGTGTCATGTTGACCCAATTTCTCCAAAGAATGTCCTGAATATTTTTTAAATGTAAAACACTATACATTTGAGCATCAATGAGTGTACACATGTCTATTTTTTATACAAAAAATATAAAATTAGTACTAAAAATATTAATGTAGACTCCTTATTCAAAATTGTCTTAAATTGGGAAAATAATTTCTTTTTACTTTGGGTTAAAGAGCACAAATTTTAAGTCTAATACACCATGATCCATGCAAGATTCTTTGAAATTATTTGTATTTTAAGCACTATTTTACTAGGAACTTCATTTAAAAGAAGAAAATTGTCATGTAATAATGAATTGGAAAATTAATTCTTGAATTTGCATAGCATATACATAAGATGTGTCAGTAAAGAGCAAAGATAACTTGAGTATTAATGCAGTAAATATTTGTTTACTCTACTTAAAATTTTGATATTCATTTTTACTTCTATTAATAATTCAAGGATTAAATTCTTTTCATTTACTAATTGTCAGAAAGCTTAAGGGACATTTTTTAATTACTTCTGTATCAGAAAATTTGACAATTTACTGTTGTCCTAAATTAATTTAACTTCAATAAAATTACTTGTAGTAATTCTTATAATACTAGTGTAAATACCTGTCCTAGGATAGTGGGTAAAAATCGTGATTTTCACTTAAAATTTGAAATAACTGATAAAAGTATTGGCACCGATGTTTTATTGTGTCATTTTAGATAGAAAACCTCTGGTATATCCCATGCAAATGGGACTTAAAACGGCCTAAAGAGACATTGATTCGGTACAGGAAAATTGTCTCTTTAATGTCTCTTAAACTAATGCTAAAGTGTCATTAAAATAATTCATTGTGTTAAATGCAATTGAAAGCACTCAATATTCAAATTAGAATATTTTTTTGTAATGTAACTCAGGACAAAATATCACGTGGAATCTGAAATTGTGTAAAAATAATGATCATTCTGAACAAATTTAAAAATATGTTATGCACTGTACTTTTATGGTATTTTCCTGAAATAACTTAACATCTTTGCACCACCAGATGTTCCAACTGCCGTGATAACCAGCCTCTTTTCACCCACATTTCTCAAATTTCTTCTCTTTTTCCAACTCTCTAGCTAAAGCCAGGTCCCTAGACACATCCTAAATATCTGACTCTCTAGCGGGGTGGCAAGAAAAAAAAAGAGATATTACACAGACACCAAAAAATAAAAAGAATTGAGCTCAGGGCAATGAAGCAACAAAATGACCATAGCTATGTCCCATTTATTATTAGTAGTCTTGTTCGGCGGTTGGGGGCAAACAGGTGGGTCAACCACCGCAATGAATAGCCTGTTTCCATCCAATGCCCTTTACTTTTTCTTTTCCTTATTCTGAATCTCTAGCAGAAGCCATATTGACAGGTCCCAAGCCACATCCTGAATATCCAATTCTCTAGCAGAATGCAAGTAATAATAAAAAAAAAGAATTTGAATGTTTGAATTGCCAAATGTTTCAATACCAAGAGGAGTGATTGAAATAATGAGTTCACAATAGGAATTATTACACCGTGTTTTATTATATTTAGATTTGATACAAGGAAATTGTTTCTTTAATGTCCCATTAACAAATGTTTAAATGGTAAGATGCATGATTGAACAAATGAGTTCACACCAGAATCGTGACACTGCATTTTATTATATTTAAATTCAGTACAGGGGACATATGCAAAAATAATGATCATTCTGAACAAATTAAAAAATATGTAATGTAATGTACTTGCATGGTATTTTCCTGAAAGAACAAGTTACATCTTTCCCTCACCATATGTCCGAACTTCCGCGGTGACACTTTTTAATGCCCCTTTAACTAATGTTTAAATGCCAAGAGGCATGATTAAACAGATGAGTTCTTGCCAGAATTGCTACACTGTGTTTTATTACATTTAGATTGTTGATAAAAAAAAAGCCACTTTATGTAACTTTTTATTATATATATTTTTTTAACAGTAAGTGTGATGTTCTCATAATAAGCATTTCATTAAAAATATTTCTAATAAAGACTGTATTTTGGAATTAAGATAGTTGGACTTTTCAGCAAAATAAAAAAAAATCTTAAGAATCAGTATTTTAGAGTGCACTCCATGCACAGAAGATGCATAATTTATATTTTTAAATATTGTCTACTAAATTCGCCAATAAAGTTTAATATAAAAGCTAGTGATTGTAACATAAAAAAATATAAATATATATTAATAAAATTATTAATGAAGTAATATGCATATGAAAATTTCTTTGGTATAATATTACTATCTGACTTAATTACTAGCTGATCATCTGATATTGCCTGGAATAATAAAATAAAATAAAGAATTGCACAGCTCAAAATCTACTATATTTGTATAAAACATTAAAACTGGATTCCTATTACAAATGTCAAAAAATCTCTGCTGATTTAATTTCTAGCATTTAGATGTCGTTGGTACCATGTCAAACTATCCAATGTGGAAACAGTGTTGCAAATGGGCTGCTTTTTTTTCAAATTCAGATTTATTGATTGGCACCACTTTTTTGAAGTAGTAAAATTATTTAAGACAATAATTTATAACAAAAGAAAAAGGAAATCCCCATTCAATCTCTTGTATACTTCTAAAACACCAAAGCAAAAAATAAACAAAATCTGGTGCATGTTTAAAAGGGATCATAAGGATAATATTACTTTGTTAAAAATGTAGGTTTCTTACCACATGCACACAAACCAAAATCCTTCCAAAAATATTCTATAGTGGAGAAAGAAAATTAATTCTGAATGTCTTAAAGAAGTACTAGAAGTGTCTATTAGAAATTATTATTTTGAAATAGTAAATGTTATTTTTTTAAGAACTGAAACTTCATTAGAAAAGAGAAGATACTACCTATATGTGTTATGTATTTTGTTCATGAAAACGGCTTCGTAAAGACATAGCCTCACATTTTTAATTTTCTTATATTTTGACCTTTTCTTTTCTTTTCTTTTCTTTTTTTTTTTTTTTTTTTTTTTTTTTTTTTTTTTTTGACCTATCTTATAAACCTGATGTAGGCTTCAATAAATGGAAAAAGAAAAAAAAAATCCATAAAAAACATTTTAATAAAAAAAAAAAGTTAATTTTGACATTTCTTAAAATAGATTGAGCTATTACAAAATTTAAAGTATAAGATTTGAGTGTGTAATTTTTGTTTATTACATTTCAAACAGTAAACTGATGCACTCTGCAGAAGACTTAATAAAACATCCTCCCCCCCCCCCTACTGTGTTTGGATAATTTGTCAATATATTAATTAAAAACCCTCATCAAATACTGATGAATGAGCTTCACTATACCAACATTCAATAATTCATTGTCAGTTTGCTGATATTATGATCATTTTCACATTTATCCAGGAGAAACATTGTTTTTCATGCACACTGCAAGAATAAAACTCATGTGCATATATTTAAATTATACCGGTACAAATTAATGTATAACACCCCATTAAAAATATATATATATGTACATGTTTAGACTGTAATTTTGTTATTCTGAGGGTCCTTTTGAAAAAGAGTCAACTTTTATGCAATTGTGTAGGGCCCCTTTTCAAAATGACCAGCTCATTTTTTCAAAGTCTGAAAGAAGTAAATTAAATGCTTTTTTTTTTGGGGGGGGGGGGGGGGTGGCATTTTAAATCACTGAAATTGCCTGGCTTTAGGTGTCTATTCTAGGAGTCTAAAAAATGTCCTGTGCTGGGGCATAGCTAGATATTTTTTCGGAAAGAAGAATTAAAATATTTCCGGGTTGTACGGGTTGGAGCTCATTTTTGTCAGTGGGGTCCTGTTAGTTCTACTTTTTTGTTTTGGGTCCAGTATGATTCTATTTTTTGCTGTGGATCGGGTTTGGGTCCGGTTCGATTCTATTTTTTGCTGCTGGTCGGAGCAACTTTGTTCTTGTTGTGGGTCGCATTTGGGTCTGATTGAATTCTACTGGTTGCTGTGGATCAAATTAATTTCTGCTTTTTTGCTTCGGGTTTGGTTTGAATCTGTCTGTCAACTACGATTTTCTATTGGTCTGGTTGACTGTTACATTTTAGCTGCGCTTTGCGCATTTGAAGCATGTTGTCATACATTATTTCGCATTTGGGTCAGTTTTGGATTGGGTTTTCAATATTGAGAAAAGATTTCGGGTTGACCCAATTTTGATTGAATTAAGGACTTTAATGTAATTTGCAATTTTTTTTTTATTTTTTTTTTTTCTTGGGATCTTTTGATAGAATTCGGTTCTTTCCGCAATCTTTTAAAAAAATTAGCTTTTCTCCACGATCCTTTAAAAAAAATTTTATGCTTTTTGTGACTCTTTGACGAAATTTGTGTCTCTTTCGTAACCCTCTGATGAAATTCACGTTTCTATTGCATCACTATTCTGATGATTTTTTTAAGTTCCGACATGGAAATTTTAGTCAGTGTAGGCCTCTAGGAAGAATGAAGTTCAGTTCAAGCCCAAATTGAAAGAAAAAGAAGTCTGGCCCGACCTGAATTTGCAAAAAAGGACACAGTCTGGTTCTAATAGAGAGAAGATCTAACCTAGCCAGATTCTCGTGGATTTAAACTGGCACAACCCGGGCCGTACCTGTCTCGAGCTTTGTCCCGGGTTATTTCCCATGAGGATGCATAATATTTCATAAATCCTTTACCACACCAGATGAACAACTGCCCTTTTGCCCCTCCCCCCCTCCCTCTTAGATCCACCATTGCTTATGGTCTGGGTTGATCCCAGACCGAGCGTTTACTTTTAGGAAGAACGAAATCCACATGAGGCCCACTCTGAAATAAAAAGTGTGGCTTGATCCCGGGGCTTGGGGGGCGATTCCTTCCCCTCCCCCCCTTCCCTAGATCCAAAATTGTAACTAACTTACTGTTACAGAACTCAATCAGGAAAAAAAAAAAATATATATATATATATTTGTTAGCTATTATTTTTAAAAATGAAAATGTGCTTAAAAAAATTTAGAATTTCCCTACTCAAAGCTCAAATTTCCCAAGTGACTATTATATTGGAGAGAATCTTCGGAAAAACCTTCTATCCCTACACCTCTGGTCCTGTGTGTGTATCAGTTTTTATAAAATACTTTAATAGATTATCAGTTGCTAGTTAATTCTATTTGTATTAATTAACCTACAGCATCTTATCTATTTTGTGACCTGCACCACATCATCATCATCTACTTAGAAAATTAGTTCTAAATTTCTAGAAGCATCATTTATGTATGTACAGGTGATGTATTTGATTCTTACAAAAGTTTTTGTCAAAAATAAAAATTTCCCCCAAGAGGTTTTTTTTGTGTGTGTGTGGAGAAGGGAGTTTTTTGTTGAAATTGTTATTGAAATTCCTGCAAGAAACTAGTATTATGATGGTTGCACTATTTTGTTTGTGACCTTAAAATGATAGATTTAGCTATTTCATGTTACTAGTCTTTTTTAAAGGTATAAAAATTAGCATATTTTGTTTAAAGTTTTTTGTTCAGATTTTATATAAGTGAAAATTATCTTATATCCTGTGTGGCACATTAGATTGTGTAAAAAAAATTGATTTTAAATAATAAAGCAATAAAAATAAATTAAAGATGTCAACAGTTTTCTTGAACTGCTAAATGGGCTAAACATAATACTACTGTGTTTAATTGCAATTTGCAATATGGATATATATATGTGTATAATTGTCTGAGCGAAGCAAAGTCTTTATACTCAGAGATACGTAACGATATTAAAATTCAAAAAAATTCTTTCGTCAAGCAAATCTCAAAAAGTACTTGTCGGATTTTGATTCTGTTTGTACCAATAGGTACCTATGAAGGTAATCTGGTGAATGCACCTACTTTTAAAAATTAATTCCAAATAGTTTAAAAGTTATATTAAAAAAACTGATAAAAAAGCACAATTTATGTGCATACGTCACAGAAATTTGGTGAGCGCGATTTTCACCGGCTGGACATTTTCGTAAATAACCGAATCAGTACATGGAGTAAATAGTAATCATTTTCGCACTCAGAAATATTGAATGCAATAAAACATTTTAAAATTTAATCATGCAGGAAAATAAAACTGTTATTTTTTTATATTAAAAAATGTCATAAAAACTTTGATTTTGAGATTTTGTGATAATCTCTTAACAGCACTTTTTGATCGCTAAAAGAATGTTTTACATATTTCGCGTGTGAAAATTAGAAACAATTACGTTTTTAAATAAAAAGTTTCTTTTATGACATCATTTTCCCTTTATATTTATTTTCATTGCATGTTTTCTTTTAACTTGTATTTTGTTTGTGTATGGAAGTCAATTCTGGTCACTAATTTTTCGGCATGGATACCACAAGCGCATCAGATTTGGCGCAATTTTTTTCAAAGCCCATTTGGCGAAAACTCCGTTTTCAAATAACGCTTACATACACATTTTTAAATTATTTTCTATTTTCAAAAAGAACTTACAGTAAATAAAATAATAATAATAATTAACAACTATAAAAAGAAATATTTTATATAATTAAAAGAAGGAAGTGAAAGTAAATAAACATTTTATGAATAAATAAACAAATAATAAATAAATAAAGCCGGGTTACCATCTCAGGTAAAATAATGCCATTTTGACGCCAATTATGTACCCTGGTGCATATGTGACATTTTTCCCCATTTTTCATCCGTTTCCTGTTGATATACAACTTTGAAATATGGAGTATGTATGCATAGCTGGGAGCAATACTGGAATTAGACATTGATTTTTTTTAATTCGATCCAAAAAGGGGCAACGGGGCTATTTTTTAAAGTTTTTATACAATTTATACTGCATAAAGGAGCCACTTACCTATTTCTATATACCAGAAGAAGTAAGTGGTATGTAAAAACAATTATAGTATATATAAATAAAATACTTGAGATAATATACTAGAGATATAAGCACCGGGTTTGACGAGATTTTTTATGCCAATTAGGCGAAAACATCGTTTTGATTACCAGATGCATATAGCATGCTATAACAACACGTTATTTATTTATTTCAAAATGAAAAAAAAGGAATAAATGAAACATTTCCTGTTATTAAAAAAGATATAACAATCAATAAATGATAATATTTTTAGAACAAACAATTTATTATAACATTTATATGATAACCATCATGTTAGGCAACTAAACGCCATTTTGGCACCAATTAGGTACCTCGGTGTATATAGGGCATATATGTGTCATATTTATTTGTAAAACTGAGCATGAAAGTTTACCAGGTGTGTTTTCATAGGCGCTTATATCTTTTTGCAACATAGCGCACCTTTCGAAGCCAAAACTGCACAAAAGAAAAAATAATCAATATTTGCAGCATTTTTTTTAAATGTAATGCACCTTTTGTAATCAGTAGGCTCGATAATCAGACCTCGTTTTTTTGCTTTAAAAGATGATATTTCATACGACGCCTTTTTGGGATTCATCGTTTTCCCATATTTGATAGTATGTGTCTACTCGTTTTGTACCCTTTTTTGTAACTTTCTTCTTTATTAACAGCGACATCTGGATTTCCTATTTAAATAAAAATTCTTCGAAATACAAAGAATTTTGTTAAAATAAATAAATAATAGGAAATGCGGAAATATATTGCTCAAAACACAAAATTTTTCCTATTGAGTTAATAAAAATCAGTAAAAACACAATTTTTATGATAATAAAAAGGTGACTTATGTAATAACAGTCATATATTATGTACGTTATGGATTAAATATGAATATTTCAATGAAAAGTGATATTTCAAAAGTATTATGAAATTAGTTTAAAACCATTTATTTTAAACTAAATGAATAAAAGAATTATTTTTTTAATGAAATAAATGGGATTTGAAAAATTATTGGAAATTTATCACCATAGATGTATCAATATTACAATCAGTACCTTGTATGCAAAATGGAACAATTAGCAATACTTTTTGTACCCGAAAAATGGTCGTTGCTTTTTTTAAGGTTAAAAAGTAGATTACGAAATATTCCTATATAGAGATGCCAAACCCTCGCTTATTGCATAGCAGAATTTTCTTATAGGAAAAGTTATCTTTTAAATCCGCAGAATGTTCCAATTTAATAAAACATTTTCTGTATTAAAATACCGGTACCCAAAATGCCGGAGACTTGGCAGCTCTGCCTAAAACATTTTCATTAATCACGGTACTTTTTTTAATCGGATTCAAATTTAGTGAAGATAACGTTTTTTGGCCGAAAGCAGCTTTTTTCCACATGTGTAACTACGATACAATTCCTTGATGTTGACTTATGAATGTTTTGACTTATGCTATTATTGCTTCCTCTCATTTATTTATTTGAATTTTAAATAAGATGACTCAAAATCGTGTTTTTTAAATATACGAAAAAAAAATGCATTTCGAGAGAGGGCGATAAGTACAATATTTGGCAATTTATTGCCTGCATTTGGCTAAGTGTCTTACTACCTTGTATTTAATACTCTTCACAATACTTCGCTGTTATATGGACTTAGGCACTTTTATAAAAAGTTTGATGTAATTCGGGCTTAAGAAAGTGAGTTTTTTACTGAATAATACAAATAAATGAAAAATGAATACTAAGAAATACTAATAAAAGAAAAATGAAGCATTATATTGATCTATGTATATTTAAAAATTCATCTGCTAGCACTAATTAGATAATTTATGTGCAGGGGTGGGGAAATTTTCCAAATTCTTACCAGCCAAGGATTTATTTCGCCAGCCCGCAAGATGCAACACATGCAGTTGAAAATAGTTATGACAAAATCGCACGCGATTACAGGCAAAATTACTATTACTACAATGCATTTTCATAATTCTTTTTTGTATAATATTAAGAAATATATGTAACAAAGGTAAGATTAATATTAGATAGAACTTAGTACCATACTTACACTGTAATAATTTGGAAAGTTAAAATATCTAGATTAAAAAAGTGATTCTGATAATGTGCCTATTGCCTACAGTTTTTCAAAAACTAAAAATGCACTCGCCTTATGAGAAAGTCCACTCGCCACTGGCGAGCAAAATGATGTATTTCCCCACCCCTGTTTATGTGTATATAATAGGAGATGAATAGCTTTTGATTCTGTATTTCTATGCTATAAAGCATTAACATTTGTGTGTTTTTCATTAGCATTGGGAGTACCTAGCCGATTTAAAAAATAATGTGGGCAAAAAATGTTGGTAACCATCTTTGCTGCAAAATATACTATATTTTACGTAGGAACAATAATCACCATCAATGCACGAGCAAAAAAAGTTCTAAAATTGAGAATTCTTTGATGTTGATATGACTAAATATTTAAAATCTTTTTTTTTTTTTTTTTTTTTTTTTTTTTTTTTGGTGGCAACTTTTAAGATATAATATTCTCGTTATGCACGATTTCTAAAACATTCGACAATTTAATTTCACATATTAAACATTTTTTTTCTAGAAAAAGTTTTAAATCCAATTTATTGAGAATATTGCAATTTCAAGGATACTGTTGGGGTCAGAAACTATAACTTTGGCATCACAGTAACTTATAAGATGTAAGTGCTCGTTTAGGGCAAATTTTAAAAAAAGGATTCCTTAACTCTTATCGACAACCTCATTGCATCCGTGGAAAACAGATATTCAACATTATAAACTATTCAGACAGATTTCACACCATATAAAATACACTTTATTTCTCTTCAAACATAATAGTTTGTTATTTATAGTTTCTCAAATCGGTGCAAAGCTTCTGTTTATGCTCATGACATCATTTGAAAGAGCTATATTTCCAATATAGGAAAATTTGGTGTTTTATTTTCTGTATTACTTTTAACATTTTGCATATTTCCAATTTTATATCCATGCATGGTTTGCTTTTCTTTTATAAAAATAGTATATGCAACAAGATTTTGTAGTTCTACGATTTGATATGCTTATTTTCATCATTATATTTTATCACAATGAATGATCAATTAAAGGTAACATCTCATTTTCTTTACTTATCTCAAGTTATTAAATGTGTATTCTCAGCAATATCGCTCAGACTAATCCCTCTGGGGGAAGTCCTAGTATAGCATTTCTATATTGATCTTAAAAATCAAGTTTAATGCATGGCTGCAATTCTTGTTAAAAAAAAAAAAAAAAAAAAAAAAAAAAAAAAAAAAAAAAAAAAATTCTACATTGTGTTAATTTGCTTCAGCTTGAATTTGATACAGAGAGAGTATTCCAAATACAAATCCGAAACCGTAAACAGTGCATACCAATGTCTCACTTATCCCCACTATTAAGTGGGGATAGACTTTTTCCATTAGGAAAAAGTCTTAAATTTATTAAGCTCTAAAATTATGATCAGACAAATTTTCAGATAATTTTTTTTTTTTTTTTTTTTTTTCCATTTGTGTTATAGTTGAAGGACTTGAGAAGTTGTTAATGGGTGGAGAAGAATATTGAATCGGACCATTTTTAACCACTTTAACATTTGCCCCTGTATAAGCCTTGGGTAAAAGCACTTTTACCCCATACCAAGCACTTTTACCTCCTGCCAGTGAAGTAATTAAAGGAGCTATAACAAAAGGTCCAAAGGAGGTCAACTTATAGTTAAGACCTGAACCCTAACATGAAAACATGTTAAAAGGTCTTAGTTCTTAACATTTTAGATTTTTAATTAGTCAAAATTGAGCATAGGGTATGAATCATTAGAATAAATTTTTTAAAAAATGTACAAAAATTGGGGGCAAATGTTTAAAACAGGGTTTCCAGGGTCCATTAAGAATATGAGGATGTTGGTCCAGAGAGAGGAGTCAAAGGATCAACTTTAAATTTTGCCTGGGAATTAGGAAAAATTAGCAGAGGGAAGAAATGAGAGAATAACTGAATCAAAGAAAGATTCCAATAAGGAAGATCAGATTAAGATGAGAAAATTTACTAGCAATTTTTTTACTAGCAATTGATTTACTTGCATTTTTATGATGCAAAAACTTTAAGGGGCCTGGGACTTTGACTGGCATGTAGTTGGGTATAAAGATATTTTTTTTAGTAGTTTTTATAGTAATCAAAAGTCACTAATTTTTTTTTTTTTTAAGTTGCTAGTTGCTTGTGATTCAAATCATTTTTACAGAAGCTGTACTAAAAGTGCCAAGAAGATGATTAATATTCAAAATTAGTGATAGCTGAAGTCTGGGAAATTTTTTGATTGTTTATCTAGTAGCTGAGGGTTTAAAAAATTCATAAGGAGAAGAAAAAAAAAGCTTATCAATAGGACCATGTTTAAAGCAGGTATAATGACACCCCAAAAGAGGCCAACTTATAGTTAAAAGCAAAACCTTAACATGAAAATATGTTAAAACATCTTAATAATTAATGCTTTATATCTTGAATTAGTTAAAATTAAGCTTAGAATTATATGTTAAAGTAGCATTTTGATGAAATGTGTAAAAAAATTAAATAAATGCTTAAAAAAAAAAAGTCCTAGAGCCCCAATAAAAATATAAGGTGTTGGTACGGGAAGAAGATTAAAAGATTCAACTTTAAAATTATGCACTTAGAAGGTAAGAAAATTAAAGGGTGAAAACTGCATAGCAGACAAAAAGTTAAAAGGCGTCTTGCAGGATCATATTGGGTACTACGTCTTAATTGGAATGTAGAGACATAAGTAATTAAATGGAAAAAGGATCCCAAAAAGGATGGATTAAGAGGAAGCAATTTATTAACAATTTAAGGTGTAAAATCTTCAAGGGGCTTTGTACCAGACCTAAGGGGCGAGGGCCTTAACTGGAATTTAGAAATGAGAGAATAACTGAATGGAGATATGGCCTTCGAAATAAAGGAGATTGGATGAAATGGGGGCAAGTTATTAACAATTTAGGGCATAAAACTTAAAGGAACCAGGGACCCAGCCCTTAAGAATATGAGTCTTGGGTGTATAGAACATGTCTAGGACTATCCTCACATATACTTTCAGACTTCTATGGGCAGTAGATTTCACTCACATACACAAAGCAAAGCTTTCTTTTTTTAATATAGATTAAATATTATTGTATGGTTCATCATAATTTATTATTAAAATAGATTGTGCAAATGGCTATGTACACTATATTTACTTGTACAATTTTCGATCTTCTCTGCAATATACGCACTTTATACTTTAAGGCTTTTCTCAAATCCAAAGGGGCTACTTTCTGATGCATTTTTGAATATATTTTGTTATCGAATGCCAGAATGGTAGATTCTCTTTTCAGAAACTGTGTAATCAAAAGAAGTTTTCCATTTGTTGATAAACGCAGACGATCTTAAAAAAAATCAAAGTGATCTCAAAGTGGAAGTTTTGAATCTAATTCCTGGCTGTAATAGAAAGGGGAAAACTTTACACATGACATGATGTCTACAGAATCTGAAATCAGGGAATTTTGTAAAAATGTTTTTAAAAAATCATGTTTGTTATATGTGAAAGTATTTGCATTTTCAACTTGCCAATGAGATTGATTCATCTATTTTAAATACAATATTTTTTCACATACTGATTAAGTGTTTGCCAATATTTTGAAAAAGATGCATGTGTTATGGGCTTTTGATATTTAACACAAATTAAGGTATCAGATCTCCTCATACTTATATTAAAGGCAATTTACCCACTTTTGAAAATTTTAAATGATACATTAGCATAAACCGACCAGATGGTCAGCTTAATCCAATTAGCTATCCCATCATATGCAAGGATGCCTTAGAATTGAACATTCTCAGAAAATGAGGAAATTTTCATGCCACTGTATGAAGCTGCTGAACTAAATTTTTGGGATAATTTAGGAAACTTTGTTCATTTTTCATGGAATGACCCAATTTAAGACATTTAATCATATTGTTCATTTTGTAAAATTATAATAAATACAAAAAAAAAAAAAAAAAAAAAAAAAAAAAAAAAAAAATTAGAGAGGACCACTTTGTTTGCAAATATAACACTAGTTTTAAATCCTACTAATGTTCTCTTGCTAATTTGGTTATTTTCTTTTTAATTATTATCATTATTCTAGAATACTCCTGAAAATTAAAAAAGAGCTGTTTTACAAATGCATTGTACTAATTGATACAACTAATTTATTTTTTAATGTTGTAATTAACTTAAAAAAACATTGCATGAGTAAATACTGTGTTTAAATGGTGGACTGTGTTAAAAGTAATAAAATTTCTCAACTATTGTTAAAAAGAAATGCAAGTGTAATTTGTGTATGTGTTTTTTTCTCCCTCTGAATTCATATAAGATTGCATTTCACTTATTATAATGTTAATAATAATAAAAAATGCACATGCATTTGAAAATGTTAATTTTTCATCATTAGATTATTAATTATTAGAGATCAACTGAAAATTCAGTTTTGTTTTCACTTAAAATCTTGGTATCACCGAAAATTCATGCGACTCAAAATTCAGCCAGACCAAAACTATGTGTACTTCAAAAATCTCATTTTTTCCTTTGGAAATATTCTACATTACTCATCGATTTGAGCTGTATTGGCTAAAATGAGACTATTTATTGATATGAACTTCATTATCTAGAATTATCAGTCATGACTGACTCAAGAAGGGAGTGATTATTAAGCAAGCAATGCATATTTAACTAAACTTTTTCATATGCTATTAAAAGCTGTAGACTTAACAAGAATCAAAAATTTTTTAGTTTGAAAGTGCTTTGAATGCACTTTGAGAAATTTTAGTATAACAGTTGATCATGTATAAAAATTATTATAAAAGAATAGGTATGAATGCCTAAAATTATAATATTTTGTAAGTAAATAAAATTTAGAATACCTTTCTGTGTTGTTGATGAATAATTGTTTTATATTATATAAAAATAAATTGTTTTGGGACTAAGACATAGAAAGCCAGCTTGGAACCGTACTTATAATTAATTAATAATTATGTTTAGTTATGTATGTGTTAATTATTTTTTTTTTTTAAATTCACTGCTTTTGTTTTTGTCCTAAAATAGGAAGGTTATTGAAGTTCATTTTCGGCATTAAAATCTGTTTCAGTCGATTTTTAGTGATTATTTTTAAATGTAATATTAGTTAATTTTGGTTCTGTACCTAATTTCAAAACACTGATATGGACATTGTTAAAATCCCAAATTCGAAGCCATTATTCTTTAATTGAAACATTGAAATAATGCATCTTGTTACATTTAAATCTGTGGATACTAAGATTTTTGTTTTGAATCTCCTGATGAATAGCCCTGAAACATACTCTATGTAAAAACTAGCAATTTTTCTTAAGTTGCCTATGATGTCTGTAATTTTGTTTTAAAAATCCCTTCACTAGCAGAGGTGACCGAGCTAAGTTTGGCCAAAAATAACTTTGTGTTCTACTCAATATAATATTCTCACTGTATCATTCTCTCTGTATTATTGCTATAAAGCATGTTATTTATAACAGTATTATTTACAAAAACCTTTAATATAAAAACTATATATATATATATGTGTGTGTGTGTGTGTGTGTGTGTGCATGGTATAAATTTTATGTCATTTATGTATTTACAACTAAAGGACATCAATCCAAATCATGTTTTTAATCTCTGACTGGTTTTACCATGCTTCTTGATTCCTATTAAGAATGGTTAAAATATTCTTCACATTCTGAAAGCATCTTTTTTCTCCAAATACAGCCAAATTTGGTGAAATTATTTTTCAGTTGGTGCCAAATACGTGTTTTGGCATTCTAATTTTAAAAGTCAGTTTTTCGGTCAAATGTTGCAAATATTTTGTCCAATATTGCTAACTTGCTGTTACATTCTTCTCAGCTTTGTGACCTTGACCTGTATTACCCAAAATTATATACTAATCAAATTCGTTCAAATACATGACGGTTCAAACACTCAATGGTTTTCAGGTAATCAAAAATGTAGGATATAAAATTTAGTCAAAATCGTATAAGTTGTTTTTTACATAAAATTATCTTGACCTGCAGTGAACTGTAAAATAATCTATTAATACACTGTAAAAATAAAGTCTGTAAAGTTACACTTTTTTTAGGAAACTGGGATTCGTAGAACTTTTCATGTAACATTAACAGCAAAAAATCATGTAAACGTTTCTGTTGAGTTTTTGCTGTTATTGTTGCATAAAAATATCTAGGAATCCCAGTTTCTTAGAAAAGGTTTAGTAACTTTAAAGTGTATAATTTTCTCAAACACAGGAACCAGCAGAGTGGTCTTTTCAATTTTAAAAATAGTAAAATACCAAATTCAGCTAAAAATCATTAAAGCCATATTCTAGATAAAAATTAGCTTTACTCGTAGTGTCCCATGAATGATCCACTAACCAAAATTTCTCGCATGCTATCTAGCCAATGATTTCATTGTGCTCAAAATGATACAATACAAAATTTTATCACTATCATTTAAGCCATTTGTTAGATACAATTAGCTTGACCCACACCCATTATGATCCAAACATATCCACTAATCGAATTTTCTTGAATATGTGATCTAACCAAATGCCCTTCTTGGGTTTAAAAGCGATACAATACAAAAAATAATCAAATTCGTTAGAATTGTTTTCCAAATAAAATTTGATTGACCAGTAGTGACCCAAATATGACTGACTAATCGACATTTTTCAAAAATGTGATTTAGACCAGTGATCTTCTTGTTATCAAAAACAGCATAACGTAAAATTTTTTCAATATCGTTTGAGCGATTTTTTAGATACGCTTAGCTTGACCCGGATCAGTGATCAAAAATGACCCACTAATCGAAATTACTTGAACATGTAACCTAACCCAATGGTCTTCTTGTACCCTGCAATAGCATAATACAAAATTTCATCAAAATCTTTTGGGATATTTTTCAGAAACAATTTGATTATAACCCATTGTGACCCAATATGATGCATTAATCAAATGTTCTTGAACATGCAACCTAGCCCATTGGTATTTATAAGCCCAAAAATGGAAGAAAAAATTAATCAAAATTATTACAGCCGTTTTTTAGGTAAAATTTCTTTCACTGCAGTGACTCCAAACTGACCCATTAGTCAAAATTTCTCAAACATATGATCTGGCTTGATCCTGACCCATTATGACCCAAAATAATCCACTAATTGAATTTTCTGAAAATGTGATCAAAGATTTTCTCATGCCTGAAACAGTGAAATACAAAATTTAGTCAAAATTGTGCGAGCTATTTTCTAGATAAAATCAGCATGACTCACTAATCAAATTTTCTCTACCATGTGACTTAACCCAATGGTCTACCAAAACAGTAAAATAATCCAAAACAGTAAAATGTAAACATGAAAATCCAAAACAGTAAAATGTAAACATGAAAATCCAAAACAGTAAAATACAAAATTTGGTCAAAATCATTAAGAGCCGTACATAAAATTGGTTTGAATCACAATGATCCACTAATTGAAATTTCTGAAACATGTGACCTAGCCTAATAGTTTTCTCGTGCCAAAAAACGGTTAGATACAAAATTTCGTTAAAATCGATCTAGCCATTCTTTAGATATGGATGTAACTTGACCCTGACCCATTATGACCCACTAATTGAATTTTCTCAAACATGCGACTTAGCCTAATGACTTTCTTATCCTCGAAAATGATAGAATACAAAATTTAGTTAAAATCGTGTGAGCTACTTTCTAGATAAAATTAGCATGACTCACAATGACCCACAATCGAATTTTCTCTAATGTCTGACCTAACCCAATGTTTTTCTTGTAGTCCAAAACGGTAGAATACAAAATTTGGTCAAAATTGCTAGTCATTTTTTAGATAAAATTAATTTGACCTATAATTACCTACTAATTGAATTTTTTCGAATATGTAATCTAATAATTTTCACATGCCCAAAAAATGGTTGGATACAAAATTTTGTTAAAATCTATCTAGCCATTCTTTAGATATGGATGTAGCTTGATCCTGACCCATTATGACCCAAAATGACCCGCTAATCGAATTTTCTCGAACATGTAACCTAGTCCATTAATCTTCTTGTGCGCAATAAAGGTAAAATAAAATTTTTTTGCCAAAATCGTTAGAGCAGTTTTTGAGATAAATTTCACACACACACACAATTTTACCTCGCCTTATAGTATAAGATATGGTTTTATGTACAGTAGAAGACCTTTATAACACTAGATTGTGCAGGGATATGTTTAGGAAAATTTTAGGTCCTTGAAAAGACTCTTCACAAAACTTTTTCCCTTCACAAAAAATTTTATCCCAAAACAGGACCCTTACCCTTCATAAAATTATTTGTCTCTGAAATAGACCTTTTACAGAACTTTTCCATCTTCAAATTGAACTTTTCACGAATTTAATCATTTAAAAGTAAAATCTGGCCTGTAAGTAAGCAGTTAAACTCACCAAAGAATAGCTCTTTCATATATGAAGTAGAACCTGAATGCATCAATAATTTAAAATTCACAAAATTATGATTATGACCGTATGTGAAAAGTCTGGGCAGACCCCTGTTGTGTGTTATATAGAATTTTGCATTATATGTATCACATTTTGCACATCATATAATTTTTCTTGTAGAAAATGCCAAATATATGTGAAACATATTAAAATTAAAATGCATTAGAGTATCTTTATTTTGCATTGTACTGATCATTCCACACATGATTGAATTTAATTTATAAACATGATATAAGCAGGGCCCATACCAAATTAAATCATTCATTATACAGTATGGAACCATTTATCCGGAAACCAGTTATCCGGAATGATATTTCTAATAGACTGATGTTAGAATCTTTTTAGAAAAAATTGTCATACACAATCAGTTGACATATACATTGCTTGAAACAATTGTATAGTTTGATAACAGCATCTAGTATCTGAAATAGAAGCATATAATCATATTATAGATTAATAAATAATATTATAGATGTTTTCATTTTATGCCGAGAAAACAGAAGAATTTTTGTTCCCATAAATTATCTTCTTTCAAACTCTAACAATTGATCTTACTTGAATCTGATTCTTGGTTCAAGTAATCTAATAATCAACTTAAAATTAGAAGTAATACCGAAACTACATATGTTTCACAAAACTTATCAAATGGATGCTGCTTTAATGCACATCCAATTAACCGGAAAAAACAGTTATCCGGAATACATCTTACGCCAACCATTCTGGATAAATGATTCTGTACTGTATTACTCATTTTAAATGTATTTTTATTGTAATAATAGCATTTTTTAAAATTAAAATTCTGAATTAAGGAGATAAAGTTGAAAATGTATCAAATTTTGTCCTCAACACAGTACCAAAAGTAAGTCCCTCCCCCCCCCTTTCATATATTTTGCAAATTTTATAAATCCAAGGAAATTTATAAATTACAAATGTATTCCCCCACTCGCCTAATTTCCCCTCTCTATTTTACAAAAGTTCCAATCAAAAGCCTCCCTTAAAATTATTAGAAATCCCTGTTGATATAAGGGGATCTTACTTTTGGTATTTTATGGTAGCAATTTTTTACAATGTGGCAATTCAGGTGCTTCTTAATAATAACAAAATTCATTGTTTACATCTGAAAAGTTATGAGTTATAAATTTTGATGTAGTGGAGGGTATACTGGGGTATATGCCATGTATCTTCTGGATTTTTTTACATATCCTCTGCTCCTCAAGAAAGCTGTAGTATACACACTCTAGGGTATGTCCTCTGTTTAGAACGTATGTCCTCTATTATTTTTATGACAACACCCCTGGTTATAAAGATCTTCTTAAATAGTTTAATTATTATTATTTTTTTTAATCTTGCTATTGATTTGAAATTTACATTTCCTGGTTAAGATATTGAACATTTACAAATTTACACCAATGATTATTTTAATTTGAATTTTAAACACTCCTTTATTTTCAATTTTATTAAAATCCTTAGTGAATAAGGAACTTTCTGTATTTATTGCTCATTTTTTATTGTTATTTTTCTTCTGTGTGTCTTTTTACTTTAAGCATAGTGGACTTAATTTTTCATTCTCTGGCTAATTTATTTAGAACAAAATATAAGCTTATCAAATGTTTCAGATGATCAGATGTTGTCAACCAGTCAGAAATCTCTTATGATTCATGTTAATGATTCCTCCCCTGTCCTTTAACATTTTTTGCTTTTCATTTAAAAATATTCTGTTTTTTCTCATCCTAAAAGAAAGTGGTTATAATTATTCATTAATTTATTATTTTTCACACAAGTTTATCACCTAATTGCTTTTCCAACTTATTTTAAATTTAATTTCATGTACTGAAGAATAGATAAGCAGAGTTAAATGGAATTATCAGCATCATTTCATGAATTTTAAAATAATATAAACAATATTTAGTCTTTTTATAAAGTAGACCATTGTTTTAAAGAGGAAAATCAGTAAACAAGTTGGATTACTGTTAATGAGAAATGACTGTTTAAAAAATTGCTAAAAAAAAAAAAAAAGCATTTGGGTGTTAGTGGAGTTAAGCAAATTTAAAAAATATAATTTACATTGTGAGAATGATACAGTTATGTGCTTTAATGTAAACTGTATCTTTTTTAAGTATTAGAATTTTCAGAATTTAATTTTCACAAAATATAAATTATTTCTTGTCAACTAACATTTGTAATAGATGTTAAAATGCAAATTCTAATTTTGTTTTCTTTTTTTAAATTTTAGGAAAGTAAGAAGACAGATAACCGTAACTGAACTTCGTCGAGCAGCTCGTAAGCCCTGTAGAAAATTGAATTTGAAAATCCCATTTTACTATGATAATCCCATTGTTCCTGCTGCAGTGACAACAACGCCTTTGCCAGGAATTGCTGCAACAGCACCTCCTGAAACGCTGGCAGTAATTGAATGAATACAATTTCTGATACACTTTTGTATTCTATATCTTTGATGCATAACTGTTTTTATCAGCTATGCTGTTCAGGAAGACACATCAAAAAGAACTGAAGTTCATTGAAGACTTTGTTCAACTCAGGAGACCAGTGTTGATTATTGAAAAGTTGTGAGTTTTTGTGCTAAGTGCTTTTAAAGACTGTTTGTGACTTTCATGATTGTTTGTGCTTCCTATTATGAAATCTCAGGTGTTTTAAGGAGGACTGTCTTTGCAGCATGTTGGCTGAAAGCATTTAACCCTACCATTTGTTTTCCGTGAAAGAAGTTCATTGTGTTTATAATTGTTGAATCATATCTTGCATCTCTTAAATGGCCATTCATTTCCCCCCTTCATCTGAAACAAAATATCATCTTCTCATCAAAAGAGCATTGGGAGTATCTTGGGCTTGAACGATTGATTTATACTGGGTTTGCTGTTCAGTAAATTTAGCTTTGTATATTTTCTGTTTTATAGATTGTAAGTTCAAATTTACTCTGTCCAGCTTTTAGAAAAGTAAGGTTTTATTGACATACAAATAATATAATAGTACTTTGTACAATAAGGACTTGGTTTTTCTTTTCATTATATATTAAGCTAGGCAACAAAAAAGAATTATGGGCATTTAGCTTTTAAACTGACTGTTGCAATCTAAAATAAGACTATATGTTTATTTTATGTTAAAAATGCATGTTTGTATGTATATATTTTCCCATTTTTATTGCTGGAAAACTGCTGACAAAGAATATAAAATAAATTTTTTTTGTTAAAAGTTTTTGTAAATTATTAATTTTAATTAGCTTTTATTCTTGTCAAAATTAATAAATACACATGACCAATTTATTATTATTATTTATTATACATATATAGAATTGTATGTACAAGATTTAAATTTTGTCCAAATTAGCAAACAATATAATTTTCTATAACCCAAATCTAAAATTTTTATGAAAAAAAAATGAAGTTAATATTCAATGGTAATCTTACAAAATTGTTTAGTGTATATTTAATTAAGGATGCTATTTTATGTAACTTAAAAATATATATATTAAATTTTTGTTATGTATTGAATTATATTGCTCAAAGAGGGACCTTGTTGGTGGTCAATTGAATTCTTTTTAATGGAAATAATCAGTTCTAAAATAAATCAAAGTTTTAAATGAAATATTTGTTTATACCAAATGTGATTTAGCGATGTCATTGTCTGCACTGTTATTATTTTTTTGTTTTTGCTGTTTTTTTTTTACTGTTTGGTAATATCATGGACATTGATCATTTTGTTATTTGAATATTCACTGAATCATTTTTTCTCCCCACATTTATCATTAATTTACCATGTTAAGAATCATATTTGAATACAATAAAGGACTTTCATTCATTGATATTGCGTCATGTGTTAAATAAAGTTTTTAAGACATCAATGTGTATTTCATTTCTTTTGAGATGCTTTATTTTACCTTGTATTTATCTTTACCCTATTACGCTTACTGACGTCTAAAAGTGTTGCTATTTCAATAAATCATTGTTTTCTGAAAAAAGTTTGTTTAAAAAATGCTGAAAATGCACACGAACAGTCAAAACCCAAAATTGGCATGTTCAGGAATTGACAAGTCTGTTTTAAATCAGCTGGCCTGTTCGCAAAATGGATAGATATTATCAAGCAGTTTGTGAAACGGCTAGAGGTCATCGACCAGGTCACGAAATCGCTGGGGGTGACCAGCCAGTTTACAAAATTCCATAGGGCGATTAAGCAGTTTCTGAAATAAGAGATATGTGATCTGAGTCAAAATAAAAAGCCATGAACTGTTTTTGAAGTCTATATAGTTTTTACTTATTTAATTTAGTGTTCATTCTAGGCCATTTTTGAAGGGTGCAGCACCCTGCCCTTTT
The DNA here is from genome assembly GCA_964019185.1 of Maratus speculifer. Lineage (NCBI taxonomy): Eukaryota > Metazoa > Arthropoda > Arachnida > Araneae > Salticidae > Maratus > Maratus speculifer. The sequence continues at coordinate 304,213,967 of OZ025295.1, read as the reverse complement.
TCAAATTTACAAAATGCACCCTGCCCTTTTTAAAAGTAGTAAAATGCACCACTGGTTTTACCCAGAGATTTTTAATAAATATTTTTTCTATTCCGTAGTTTTTCTAAATTTGTGTGGCCAAAAATGATAGATTTTTTCATTTCTTTAAGAAAAAGAACATAAAACTATTGAACCATGTTTTAATTTTATTGTATTTTTAATTTTTATATCATAAAATCATTCGAAATTAATGTTACTTGATTTATCATATTTAAAAATTATGTGTTTCATTGCTTTCTTTTTTCCCCTTCTAAAAGGCAATAACAATTTTTTTCTGCCAAAAGTGCCCTTTTCTGCTGCAGTAGTGCCTTTTGTAGTGACCATGTGCACCATGCCCTTTTTATTTCTAGAGTGAACACTATAATTTTTAGTGTAAAATTTCTTTAAATTGGCTTACTTCCATTTTGAGGGAGAGGTGGTGTTTAAGATCAGGAAGGGTCAAGTTGGCCTTAAAAATAAATTAATATCATTTACCAAAGAAAACATGATTACCTTATTAATAATGTATGAGTGTAAAGGATATAAAATGGATTCTAAGTCGCATATTCTAGGATGATTATGTGACACTAAAAAATTAGAGTAAACAGAAATAAAGTAGGTTTAGCTTTTAGATACTTCAAGGCTTTATAAGAAATTTTATAGAAGAGAAAAATATATGAAATGTAGCAAGAGTAATTCGCGTATTCTAAATTTAATAAGAGAGTTTTTTTTTAATATTGGCATTACATATTCATTATAAAATTAATTATATATACAGTAAACACCGAGTTTGTTTTTGTCCATATGGTCACTCATAGAACAAGATTCAAGAAGTGGCAAGAAATCTGAATAAATTCAGTGATTGGGGAAGAAAAGGTAAGTATCAAATGACGAGAACTGTAAAAATCTTAGGTGTCCTGCAAATTCTAAAATTCAGTTTCAACATTACTGTAACATTGTATGCTATTTTTTAGTAAAGTACAAATATTTATTTTTATTTAAAATTATTGAAGTTCTTAATCCCCAATTGAAGCAACTGTAAAACTGATGTACAGCTTTTCTAATCATTGTGATATTTAAAAATTAATAGAAAAGTGCACTGTATCTGTAAAACAAAATTAAGATTTGGGATTTTCTTGGCAAAGCAAATAGTTTTTTTTCAGTGTTTATAATTACAGTTAAATTTAGTAAAAATTAAAAATAAATAAAATAGTGCATCTACATTTTAATCAAACAATAATTCTGAGTTTAAAAAAAAAATTGAAATAGACAGATCTTTTGAAAAGTTGCAGGGGAAATGTAAAGGCTGGGAACTCTTGTCTTCACTAATATTGCTTTTTATTCCCACTAGCTGACCCGCCCGGCGTTGCCCGGGTCCGTATTAACAATATTAAACGAACTTGAAATTTGTATGATTTATCATTAACTCGATGTATCCAACGGCTAATATGTATCCAACGGCTGCGTGATTTTCGTGTTAAAGTGTTGATATTTATCAAAAATCACTGTTAAGTTACGTAACTAATCATTTTTTTTTCACATAGAAATCCCAAGTGAAATATTTTTGAATTTCAAACTAATTATATCGCTCTTAAATCCGACTATACCATGAATGAAATCAATATTCGCTCGTAGCTAAAATGTTGGTATGTAGTATTATGATTTCAGAGCCATTTTAACAAAGGTAAGTGTTATTTTTAAACAAATCATGCGTAATGTTCACTCTATGGATAAATTCCTAACCGTAAACTTTTGTACCGTAACCATAACCTGCCTGTAACCTAACTTTGACTTAACCGTACCTTAACGTAAATTAAATATAACATAAATGTAACCTAGCCTTCACTTTATTGTAACATATCCTTTTTCTAACCATAGCATAAATGCAATTTAACTGTAACCTAACTTTAACTTAACCGTGACATAACTGTAACCTAACGGGAAATTAAATATAATCAAAGACTTACCGTAGTGTAATTGAAACCTAAATTTACCAAACCATATATTGGTTTCATGTCCATGGAAATTATTTTGTCTTGTTCGGATCTGGTTATGATTCATTAGAACATTTTTGTCGGGTTCAGATTTCGTTCGGTTCAGATTATAGGTATTTTTTCATATTGAGTTTTAATGTTCGGATCGTATTCATGTCCATGGAAATTATTTTGCCTTGCTCCGATACAGTTATGGTTCTTTGGAATATTTTTGTCGGGAACAGATTTGTTTAAATTCAGATTTCGGCTTTTTCTTCAAATGGAATTTTTGGGTTCAGGTTTTCTTGCGTGTTCAAGGAAATTATGCTGCCTTGTTCGAATAAGAACATGCTTCACTGGAATATTTTTTTTTTCAAGTTCAGATTTCGTAATTATTTCAAAGAAATTTTTTAGGTTCAGATTCGGTTCATGTGAATGGAAATTTTTTGTCTTATTCATATCCGGTTACGATTCTTTGGAATATTTTTTATCAGGTTCCGATTTGGTTCAATTCAAATTTCAGGTATTTTTTCAAATAGAATTTTTAGGTTCGGATCTCGTTCATGTCCACGGAAATTATTTTGTCATACTCGAATCCAGTTATGATTTTTTCGAATATTTTGGTCGAATTTAGATGTGGTTTGGGTCAAATTTCAGTTTTTTTCAAATAGAATTTTTTAGGTTCGAGTTGGGTTTATGTCCATAGAAATTATTTCGTCTTGCTTGGATTGGGTTATAGTTCTTTGGAATATTTTTGTCAGGTCCAGATTTGGTTCAATTCAGATTTCGGGTTTTTTCTTCAAATATAACTGTTGAGTTCGGGTCTTATTGCATGTTCCCGGAAATAATTCTGTCTTGTTCGAATAAGGACATGCTTCACTGGAATATTTTTGTCAAGTTCAGATTTCGTTCAGTTTGCGATTTTTTCAAAGAAATTTTTTGGGTTCGGATTGTGTTCATGTCCATGAAAATATTTTGTCTTGTTTGGATCCGGTTGCGTTTCTTTGAAATAGTTTTGTCAGATTCAGATTTGGTTAGATTCAAATTTCAGGTATCTTTTTGAATGGGAGTTTTAGGTTCGTATCGGGTTCATGCCCACGGAAATTATTTTGTCTTACTCGAATCCGGTTATGGTTCTGTCGAATACTTTGGTCAGATTTAGATGTGGTTTGGGTCAAAGTTCAGGATTTTTCAAACGGCGTTTTTCAGGTTTGAGTCGGGTTTATGACCATGGAAAGTATTTTGTCTTGCTGGGATCGGGTTATAGTTCTCTGGAATATTTTTATCGGTTTCAGATTTCTTTCGAGCCATATTTCGGGCTTTTTTTAAGAAAATATTTAGGTTCGGGTTAGGTTTCATGCCCACGAAAATTATTTTTCCTTGTTTGAATTGGGTTATGCTTCACTTGAACATTTTTGCTCGATTCAGATTTGGTTCGGGTCAGTTATCAAATCCATAGTTTTTTCCAAACAGCATTTTTAGGTCAGGGTCGGGTTTATACTCACGGAAATTTTGTGCATCACGGATCAGAGTGTGGTCTGTTTTTTTTTTTTTTTTCTGGTTAGGATCGGGTTATGTTTAAATTAGTCTAAACATTAAGGTTAAAATCAGTTTTGCTACTATTCTTTTTATGGCTATTTCTGATAGATACTTTACTTTGCTATTTGATAATTTATTATGATGAATTAATCATTTGCGGATACAAACAATTATACGCCAAACAGCTATATTTTATTTTTGTTTTAAAAACAAATTAAAGCCATATTACAATTTAAAATTGAATAGAACACATTTAAATTTAATCAATTTAAAAAAAAAATAAACTCAGAAAAGAGTTGTGTAATATTTTTTAATGCAACACAGCTAATGACTCATACATTTTAATGTTCGAAATGCCAAAAATATGCGTACAACCATATAGTAAAAAGAAATTAATAGAGTGGCAGTATAATGTCTTGTGTGACGCAAAAAATGTAACTCTAAAATCGCTACATTAAGTCCAAATAAGCACCAACAAAACCATGTGCTTTGAAACTCCGATCAATTCAAACTGGTTTAAATCAGTATTTCTTTGTTTTTGTTTTTTACCTTTTAAACTGTTATTGAATAGATGACTAAAACTTCATTGAAAAAAGTAACGTTTTGTGCCATTATTGCCTGTAATACACGATCAGAATGCATGAAAGATACAATTAGATCAATCATAGGCAAGAATTATTTGATTATTTTTATTATATGACTTTGAAATATCAATATAGAAGCATCATTTAAGACTTTGCTTGAAAAATCAACATTCTTTCGTTAATGTCTTAAAATCGTCTGCACTCTGAAATCTAGATTTTAGATTATTATTATTAAAGTGTTCATGCATGATTTTGAAAGAATCTTTTCATCACTATATTTTATATATTGACATGGAATTATTAATATGTTGTTAAATCATAAACATTTTTCATCTACATCATAAAGTATTAAAAATTTCTGAAAAAAAGAGAAAACTTTTAGTAATACAATTTTTTACTTCAAATCGTATGTTTTCAATATTTTATTTAATTTAGTTTTGACATTTAATTATTTTTAATTTTCCAATTTCAATTATTTTAACAGCAAACATTTATTTTAATAAATAATATAATAGAAAAAACCATTTAAAAAATTACTATTACTTCGTAAAATATGCTTCAGCTGTAATTCATTTCTTCCAATTCGTCTTATTAATACAAAATTCCTTCCTCGTGCTTTATTTTGAGACATTAAAATTTCAGCGATAAATGGTTTCATATTGCAAACCTTTTTTTTCGGTTTACTTCGCCACCACCTATATTTTTCCTCCATGGCATACAGCAGCTGTGATAAAAAAAAATCCTCATTTAAACTGACAGTTTGCCAGTCTATGAATTTTAAAGGTCAGTCAGAGTTTTTAAAATTATTTCTGCGAAAATTTCATGCAACCAACCAACCATAAGAGAATGAAAGTGAAAAAAGCTAAAAAAAGCGATTTTTTATGAGAGTGAGGTTTGGAATTTAATTAATTACTCAGTTAATAAATAGAATTTTGAAATTCTGAGCATCAGGTGCATCAGGAGAGATATTGGGCTACTCTCAGAAAAATTTTGAGCTTCGTACGTCCCGTAGTTTTCGCTAACTATCGCAGACACACACACACACACACACACACACACACAGACAGAGCGATTTGTTATTTTATTAATATAGATTATGCTTTGGTGAAATTTGCTTTTTTTTTTTTTTTTTTTTTTTTTTTCTCTTCTCCTTGTGATACTTTGACAGAATTTGCATTTTTTTTTTACATTTTTTGATATAATTTGCAGTTTTTATCATGATCCTTCAACATAATTTGCAGTTTTCTTGATGATACTTTGAGAAAATTCGTGCAGGGTTCATACTCATCAGGGGAATATGGGATTCCTGGGAAAATCAGGGGATGAATTTTATGTTGTAAAAATCAAGGGAATCTCAGGAGATAATACAAAAGAAAAATCCCAAACCTGGGAAAACCTGCCAAAATGACAGTCTGTTCTGGGAAATTGGGGGCAATTATTACTGTTCGCGTTTTTTATTATCATATGTAATATCAAAATGTCGCTAATTGTTGGTATGGAAAAATTGTACATCCGGGAAAATACATCAGGGAATTCTCTGGGAATTTTTTCTTGGAAAATGAGTATGAACCTATCGTGTGTGTTTTGCCATCCTTTGTCGAAATTTACAATTTTTTTTTTTGCAACCCTTTGGCTAAATTTGCAATTTTTTTAGATCATATGATCACAGTTGCCAACTTGTACAGTTTGGTCGCACAATGCATGGATTTTGTTCTAAGTATACGGTTGTCTGGATGAACAGTATGGTTTTGCGCATGGAAAAAACAATCACATGACACAATCGCTGAGGAAAAGCACATTTTGTCAAAGTTTTGCAGAAAAAACAATTTTGTCAAAAGATCGCTGAAAAATGTGAATTTTGTGAATGGATTGCAGATAAAACACAGATTTCATTGAATTAGCACTGATTTCGTCTGAAGACAGCAGGAAATTGTTGATTTCATCTAAAGATTGTGGATAAAACAGCAATTTTGTCAAAAGATTGTAGATATGCCGATTTCGTCCAAAAATATCTCTGAAAAAAATCATGCAAAAATGCAAATTTTTTCAAAATATTAGAGGAAAAATGATTTCATCAAAATATCGTTGATAAAATACTTATTTTGTTTAAAGATTGCAGGAAACTGCTGATTTCGTCTAAAAATCACAGGTAAAATGCTGATTTTGTCTAAAGATTGCAAGTAAATCACCCATTTAGTGAAAAAATTGCTGATAAAATGTCAATTCCGTGAAAGGATCGAGGAAAAAAAGCAAATTTTGTCAAAAGATAGTTGAAAAAACTCAGATTTCATCAAAAGATCAAGAGAGAAATGCCAATTTCTTCAAAAAAGCAGGAAACACATTTGAGCAAAAATTTGTGGGGAAAATGTGCAGTTCGTCAAAGATATCTGGAAGAAATGCATAATTAATGCCAGAAAAGATACTACCCCCCCCCTTCAAGTCCCTTTTGACGACATTATCAAAGAGTCGTGATACACAAATTAGTTAGCAAAATTTTTATATCTAACTTGTTAATCCCACTAATAAATTTACAGAACTCAAATTCCTTGGAGAATATATTTATCGCAGTAGTGATGACAAAACCAAAAAGTTCCATTCCCCTTTATTTTGAAATTCTATATTTGCTGGCTTAACTCAGAGACACATTTATTGCTTAACACTTTTGTGATGTGAACCTTTTTCGAAATTTTAAATGTTTTGTCACCAGTTTTTAAAAACAGAAATTTGTGCCTTATTAAATCGAGAAAATGCTCCAATTAGATAAGGCAAATTTTACAGTAAAATTTTATTGGGGGGGGGGGGGACAATTCTAAAGCCTTTTTGCAACATGTATACTTGTCAGTCGTCCCCAAGGGGTTAAATGAACTTTTCTTATGCAACCTAACACAATACACGCATACCTCCAAAATACCCATTATGGTCCCACTCCTAATTGTTTCGGTATTTTTTATTTATTTTCCCTTAGCAAACATCTATATTTTGTCGAAATTATCCTAACAGCAGTATCAGAGGTGATCTGTAGGAAGTTTTTACTGCTATGGTCAATGTGGTACTTAAAAACTTTCTTGGAAGAACCAAGCTATAACTGAAGCATTGGGGCCTTATTATCTGGATAACTTGCTTTCTGATTTGAATAAATTACTATATTTTTTACTAAGTGATTTGAGCAGAAACAAACTCTGAAAATAAGATGTGAACATTCATAAAATCTTTTTAGTTGTTATGGATGCATTTTTTCTTCCCCTCTTTTAAAGTAAGTACACTGTAAAAAAAAATTCAAGAGGTTACTAAAAATGTTTTAGTAATTTTGTATTCCACAGATTCTTTTAGTAACTAAAACAAACATTTCTTTTGTAAATTGAACAAAAGAATTTTTTGTATAACTAACTTAATACTTTTTAGTATGAGCCACAAAGCAAATTTTAGTAAATAGCTCCAAAATTATTTTTAATAACCAGTACGTGTGCCCAAAGGGCAGGAGCTTCCTTCGAGCTGCATCCAGTGGGTAAAAAGAGAGACTTCTAAAGCGGAAGATTTTCAGCTAAACTGCAATAGATGGCAGCACCAAACATTGCTACCTAGCCAACAGGGTTTTCATAATCCTTTTATTTAACGAGTACTTACACTGCATACATTCGGTGTGTATTTGGTGGTGTGCAGCATCGAACCCAGGACCTTTCAGCCTGGAGGACGATGCTACGATCAAGGCTATCATGGTCACACCAAGTGAGTTTTAGTAATAGCTATTAAAAATATAAAACTATTAACTCTATTCGTTGCTAGCTTTTTTCTAGTAATTCTTACAGATTTTCTTGTAACCGAGTAAGATTATTAAAAATTTTTTAGTAATTGCATGGATCACTAAGATTTTTTTAGTAGATCGACCCTTTTTTTTTAGTGTATGCAACTTTTGGCTACTACTTTTAGTGACACAATGTAATGTCAACCTGTTCGCTCAATTGAGACTTGCTGATAATTCGATTTTATTAATAATGTTGTATCTGCAATGCTCACAAGAAATATAAGATGGAAAATCTGTTGGCATCTGATTTATTGTTATTCTTTTTTTATGTGTTTTATTTTCTGAAACCAAATCCAACCGGGCTGAGAAGTTAGTTGTGCACTAATGTCCCAAAACATATTACAGGGTTCATACAGAGTTGGGAAGAAAAAATCCAAGGAGTCCAAGAAAATTTAAAGACATCCACTTTTGTTGTTATTTATGTGGCATGCAGTTGCACAGCCCCAATTCTGCAGGGATTCTGCGAGTTACCGCTCTGCAAGAAGAAAGGGGGGGGGGGGGGTATTCGCGATCTTCAGACGAAATCGATGCTTTCCCGCGATTTTCAGATAAAATCAGCAATTTATCTGCGATATTTTAGCAAAATTGGCGATTGTTTGCGATCTTTAGTCGAAATCGGTGGTTTTTCTGCGATCTTTTGATAAAATCTGTGTTTTCCTGTTTCTCATATTTATGAAATCTATGTTTTTTCGAGGATTTTTAGTCAAAATTTGCATTTTTATACGATTTTTTCTCGAAAGCGCCGTTTTATTCCGCAATCTTTTGACGAAATCGTCATTTTTTTCCCGCGATTTTTTAATGAAATCGGCATTATATCCGCAATCTTCAGATGAAATTAGCATTTTATGTGCGATATTTCGTGACACTTTGGTGGCTATTAGTATGATCCCAACCTATCCAGGAATGCCGCTGGACTTGAAAAATCCTGGGTCTCTTTGTAACAAAAGCGGGTCCCCATTAATGAGTCAAAAATTGAACTTGTTCATTTGCATTAGAAAAATGAAATTCAATAATTATTGTTTTAATAATAAATAAAAATATAAAATCAATATTAGTTGTTTTTAAAATTATGAGAAATTTTCTTTACTTGTTTAAAAATAAATTTGCAAGATACAAATTTAACTATAAAATATTGAACATTTGAAAGTAGAAGATAACAAGTATCACTATTGTTTGCATTTCTTTTAGAAAAAGGGGCAAGACTGATTTATAGAAAAAGACATTTTTGCTGAAAAAAAAAAGAATAGTTTTGTTGAGTAAAGTGATGAGACTTTTTGTTTAATGATTGGGTGTTTTCCTGAGTCACATTTACTCAGAAAGACTTGGAGCAGTCAAAAATGGATAGTGAATCACGAAAATCCGTTTTTAGATCAGCAAAAAAAAAAAAAAAAAAAATAATAATAATAATAATTTTGAAGCAAGAAAATTCACTTCAGGAATTAACGTTTTTTTTTTTTTTTTTTTTTTTTTTTTTTTTTTTTTTTTTTGTGCCCTTTTTACAAAATTTGAGTCTTTTCACGATCTTTTGACGAAATCTGCCGTTTATTCGGGATTTTTTTCACAAAATTTACGTTTTTCGAGAATTGTTTAACGAAATTTGCCGATGTTTCACAAATATTTTGAAGAAATTTGCCGTTTTTTCACAATTTTTAGACGAAATTAGCCATTTTTCGAGATTTTGTGACGAAATTAGCCATTTTTTCGCGAATCTTTTGAATAAATCTGTCGTTTTTTTCGCGATTTTATGACGAAATCTGTTGTTTTATCGCGAATTTTTGACAAAATTTTTTGTTTATTCGCACTTTTTTGAGGAAATTTGCCGTTTTTTTCGCGATTTGTGACAAAGTTAGCCATTTTTTCGCGAATCTTTTAAAGAAATTTGCCTTTTTTCGCAATTTGTAACAAAGTTAGCCATTTTTCGCGTATTTTGACGAAATTTGCCGTTTTATCAAAATATTTTTACAAAATTTGCTGCTTTTCCCAAATTTTTTGACAAAATTTGCCGGTTTATCACGATTTTTTGACGATATCCGTCGTTTTTCGCTAATTCTTTTACAAAATTTGCCGTTTTATCGCGATTTTTAGACGAAATTTGTCGTTTTTTTCGCGATTTTTTGAGAAAATTAGCCATTTTTTCGTGAATCTTTAACGAAATTTGCCGAAAAATAGTCCTTATTTCGCAATTTTTTTTAACCAGAGTCGCCATTTTTATGCGTTTTTTAACGAAATTGCGCGACTCACGGGACACGTAAGAGCTATTTTACTGCGTCCCATCGTCTTTTTTTTTTTGCGTATTTCACGCGCTATAGCGAGTCCGCGGCATCCCTGCAGTGCTTCTGATGAATGACGTGCATAAAGGGTTTACCGTGCGTTTTACAATCGCGATTTTTTTTTTCTTTTTTGGGAGCAATATCGCTTGCATGCAAAACCGCAGTATAATTTAAGGAGTTTCCAAGGAGTATTTTGTTTATCTAAGTAGTTCTAAGTACTACTTGGGAACGTTTTCATTTCTAAGTAGTTTCTAAGGAGTCCAAGGAGTCTGTGCGAACCCTGATATTAGCAATGCATAGCGGTAAAAAGTCATGAAAAAGTTCTCTCGAGTATGAAAAGGGGGGTAACTCACATTATTTCTGGCAAAAGGCAAAATTGTCAAAAAAAAAAAAAAAAAAAAAAAAAAAAAGAGAAAATTTTATTGGTAAATAAATTCTTGACTGACATGTAGTCAAGACTCAGCCAATTCCCGAGATCTATGACATACAAAGTCTTAACCACAAATGCCTGCGAGAAGCACTAAGACAAGCAATTTTAATCTTAAGGAAAGTTTGAAAATGAAATCAGAAAGCAATAAATGTTAGGTTGAGAAAGTTACTAGGGGCAAAACAGTTTAAGCTTCAGAATTAAAATTAAAAAATAATAGCAAAAGTAAAAAAAAAAAAAAATCTTTCATACTAGAGATAATTGTAGACTATTTTTCCATTACTTTATTACAGTATGGATTTTTTTTTTTTTTATTTATTTTTTTTTTTTTTTCCTTTTTGGGTGAGGTTGGGTTCAGATTTAATCTTGTCAGTTTTGAGTCGAAGTTTCTCTTGTTGGATTTTAAAAAACTGGTTCTGTTTGAATGGACATAGAATTTCTGAGATTTGATCGGGTATATTTAAATTAAAGAGTTAAATTATTTAAATTTAGAAAAGTAATTATTTAAATTAAAGAAAAGAGTTACTATATTTAATGTTAAGAACATTGATTTGTCCATTTTTCTATATAAAAGATAAGATTGGAGCCATAATTGTATATAATTTTTCATAATTGCATTAAAATGTAATCTATTTTACTTTCATTTTGAATTCAGATCGGGTTGCAAGTTGAACTATTTTGTGTTTGGATCGGATGAAGTTAAAATGCCAGATTCAGATCAGGTTGCTGAAAAGTATTGTGGCAAGTTCGGGTTGGATTGTGGATCAAAGAAATTTTTGGTGGGTTGACTTCAAAGGGAATTTTTGTATCTGCACAGGGCCTGGCCTTTACCTCTGATGTAGGTGTAAGAAAGAGAGGTGTGATCGACTGTAAAAGGATTCAAAGCTGAAGGATTTCTATTTGATATTTAATCTTTGAAATATTGCTACATATAAATATGCTATAAACGTGCACATAAAATCTATAATATTGAAAGCAATACGAAATGAAGATTACATATAATTTTGATCATTATTGTAAGTGACAATCTATTTCTTATGTGGTTTTGCTGTCTACAAATGTTAGGCAATTGTTGAGTCAATCAGTGTTATCTTTTTAGCATTTATCATCGTTTTTCATCAGTAGTCTGACTAATTATAGAATATGCACAGTAGGGTGGAGCGAAAAAAATTATTATTTTTTAAATCAAAAACGGGTAGGTGCCAAAAGTTGCCTTTATACTAGTACATCAACTGCGTGAAATTTCACTGCTGAAAAAAAATGTCTTGAGTCTGCGCTTTTGCTCCAAAAATCAAAATTTTGGTAAAATTTGACATATTTTGGCATTTTTTCAAACAAAATTTAAAATTCCTACAGAGTTGGTTATTTAAAAATTCTATTTAAACCTTTGTTATTAATTACTTAATATAATTAAACTATAAAACAATATCTTTATTACGTACAGCTGGAGCAAAACAGACAAATTTTGGTAGAAAATGGCATTACCACTCTATTGGGACATACAACGAATTGTTTTTAAAGCAGCTCTTATTTTAAAAATCTTTTTTATGTATCCACCTAGTTTATCTGTTCTTTGAATCCACATGCTGCTGTGACTATCTTCATGCATATTTTAGCAGCTTATACAAAAAAATGTCAAGCAGAATAATGCACAGGAATATTATTAAATTGATCCATTCGGCCATCTATTATCTTTATCAGACTTACATCCAGTTGATGAATTGTAATTGGAAGTTCTGTCACCACAACATTTTTTTTTAATCAATTATATTTTTTTGCATAATGAATTGCTTCAAAGATGATTTCAAATATTTTGACTGTAAGTATGCCATCATTTATTCTACTTTTGCATTTTTTATATATTGAGAAGCGAGCTGTTTAATGTCATGGTGATCATCGGAGAGAATTGCAATGAAAATTTGTTCTGCATGTGCAGAGCAACTGTTGTTGTAAATATCTTTTTTTGCATTAGTTTTATCTCGTTTCCAAAGTTTTTTCGTAGCCAGGTAATTTCCAATTAAATTTTCAATCCCCTTTTTATAAGTGGACAAAATTTGATGGGCATGATTTTGAAACTGTGCTGGGCATAAACTTATAATGCATAGTACAGTTTGAGGGAATGTACAGACTCTAATAGACAATAAGTACTTATTTAAAATTATTAGAATTCTATTTGTCGCTGTGATTGTCTTCGGGAAAAATAACAATTCAATGCATAAATAAAACACTGGGACTAGATGGTCAGGTGGTTGGGACGGGTAGGATATGAAATGCAGCCACCTCCATAAATTATATCCAGAGTAGTTTTGAAAGCAGCTAGATAAGAAATGCATTCAAAACAACAATTCATTGTATGCTCCAATAGAGAGGTAATGAAAATTTTTTACCAAAAGTTGTCAGATTTGCTCCAATTATGTAGACTAAAGATATTTTCTTATAGTTTAAATATGTTAAGCGGATAAATATCCCTTTAAGACCTGATGAAATTATAAACAAAGCTAGCCATGCTGAGTGAAAGCAAAACATGTACTGCATCCACTATCTGTTGATAAAAAATAATACTTTACTCTTTCTGCAAACCTGAATGACCGTTTGATTTGGGTTTTTATTACATGCAACTGAGAAGCAACAATTTAAAAGAATGTCTAACCAGCACGATCGTGCTGGTTGGGTCTTAAAGGGGTATAAAGGTTTAAGTAACACTTTTAAATAATAACCAGCACTGTAGGAATTTATTTTTTTGAAAAAGTGTCAAAAAATGTTAAATTTTACCCAAAATTTCGATTTTTGGAGCAAAAGCACAGATTCAAGACATTTTTTTTCAGAGATAAAATTTCACGCAGTTGATGTACTAGTATAAAGGCAACTTTTGGCACCTACCCATTTTTGATTTAAAAAAATATTTTTTTTCGCTCCACCCTAATGCGCAGTCATAGCAAATAGAGTACAGCTCATATTCAAAATATTAGAATAATCACCTCTTTTTTAGAAATTGAAAATATCGTTTGGTAATTTAATGTCTTTTAATGAAAATATGCAAACGATATTTTTATTAAGAACTTATTGTTGATTAAACTTACTTGTTATCTTAAATTTAATATCATTTTTGGAAAGATTAATTGCAAAAAAAATTATTTTGAAAAGTCAAAATATTAGAATATTTATTCAAGTGGTTCAAAATATTAGAATATTTCACATTAATTCTCCTTTAATTATTACCAATTCTTAACTGGTGGCATCAATGATTAAATTCAGACTATTTTATTTAAAATCAGTATTCTTTTTTGCAGTTTGTTTCTTTTTCGTCTTAAAATGGGCCGTGTGAGTGATATTCCTGAATCTACTAAACTTCGTATGGTTGATTTGTATCGGCACAGTAAAAATCAATGTTTTATAGCGAATTATTTACATTGTTCGCAATCGAGCGTTAGTAAAATACTAACACAATATTCAAAAATTGGAAAATTTCAAAATAATCGCCGAAATGGTGGCCGAAAACCAAAAACATCTGCTAGAGATGACAGGAAACTCAAGCGTATAGTTAAGAAAAGCCGTTTTAAAAGTGTGCGATTCTTGCACCGAAAATGGAAAGAAGAAGGAGTTGAAGTTCCTACATCGACAGCATTAAGACGTCTCCATAAATTTAAATTTGAATCTCGTGTACCGAAAACAAAACCTCTCATGACTGCAAGACAAAAGCGTATAAGATTGAATTGGTGTAAATCAAGACGTTTATGGAGCAATGAAGATTGGAAAAATATATTATTTAGTGATGAAAGCATGTTTTGTGTTTCATACGGTAATCAAGGTATTCGAGTTTGGAGAATGAAGCAAGAAGCATTTGATAAAGAATGCCTTAAACGTTCCGTAAAATTTGCTGCTAGTGTCATGGTTTGGGGTTGTATGAGTGCAGAAGGACCTGGAAAGTTATGCATCGTCTACGAAAAGGTTAACTCTCTGATATATCAAGAAATTTTAGAATATTACATGATTCCATCATCAGAAGATTTATTTGAAGATGATTTCATCTTTCAACAAGATTTAGCGTCCCCGCATACCTCGGTGTCAACTAAGAATTGGTTCCGCCAATGCAACATTAAGGTACTTCCTTGGCCACCAAATTCACCAGATCTTAATCCCATCGAAAACATATGGTATATAATGAAGAAAAAACTTCAAGAAAATCCTCCTTCAAGTAAAACTGAGTTAGTGGCACGTATAAAGTCTATTTTGGCTAATATTGATAGAAATGTTTGTAAACACCTTGCATATAGTATGAAGATCGATTGTACGCTGTTATGAAAGCTAAAGGGGATGCTACAAAATATTAACTACCATTTACTTCATATTCATAAGGTAATATTGTTGCGTAAAATAAAATATTCTAATATTTTGAACCAATCTAAATTTTATTCTAATATTCTGGTGTGTTTAAGGAAGCTGTATACCTAATTTATTGTGCTGTATTTTATATTTTATAAATGTTAAAATCTTATCTAAACATTCCAGATTTAATTTATAAGAAATTTAATTGCATTTACTTAGTATAAAAAATAAATAAATGACAAATAATTTTTTCTTATTACTTTTTCTCAATTATTCTAATATTTTGAATATGAGCTGTATAAATTATTCTTTCTTTTAATAGATGTTATATATATATATAAAAGCTTAGCAATCGTTTGCATATTAAAATCATACCAAACTCAGAAATTCGTTTTACTAACACAAATTTTGACTTCATTTTCAATAAATTTTATTGTATGTACCAAATGAAAAGACATTTGGTAAGGTAGTTTACAAATTATTTAGGTTTAAAGTTTGGAAATCCTGAAGTTAAATTTATTTTTAATTGGTTTAAAGCAGATTGCAATGCAGATAATCTTTTAAGCATAAGTCAAAGACTATTTGGTGTAATGAATTGCAATTTTGTATTTGCATATTTGAAATTTCTAGAAATTGATTTTTATCTTTAAAAAATATGGATTACAATCCTTATTTAACATCACACATATAATAAAAAGGTTTACTTAAAGATACATATTATACATAAAAGTTAAAAACTTTCAAAAGTCTCAAAAATGAGAATTCTCAACCACTCTATGGCCATCATCAGAGTCATATTTCAGTATCAGTAGATGAGAGATATTTATAGTTTGTAAAAATCAAAAACAACTTTGCCACGTCTATACAAAATATTTTCTCCCTGTTATCTAGAATAATTGGAATTCTATAAACACCAGCTAAACTCAGAGGGAGGGTAGTATCAATTTTAGTTGAAAGTAAATTAATAAAGGTGGGTCTGGTTTTTAAAGCTTTATTTTGGATACTTTGAAAGTTTTGCCTTTTGTGTATAATAATATTTTTTATTACATGCATGATGTTAATTATCAAGATGTCATAGTCCTTTTTTTAAATCTTACTTATTTTGAAAAAATGCTTTTTTAAAAATTAATTTTTTGAAAAAATAAATTAAGAATTGCAACTTGTGGTTTTTATTTTTAAAATGTAAATCAAGTTTTTAGAAACTTCAAACATGTGAATCTGAAATTACAGATCATACATTAAAGTTATTTTTTAGTTAGCTCTAAAAATGCATCCATGTTGCATCAAGTTACTATAATTCCTAATGTACTTGACAGAATGATTTCTTGTTTGATGTCCTAAGATACAAGTTACTGAAAATGTCAAATATGATATCAAAATCGGGTGTTCCTATTGAAAGTTTCACAGTTAAGTACAATTTCAGCATTTTGATCCTGTAAGTTTGTTTTACTTTCTTCCATCTTCAATAGAAGAAAGTATTGTAATAAAAAATTTTTCTGGTTTTCGATGGATTTATATATTTTAGGGGTCAGAGATTCCAAAAAACATGTTTTTACAAAATGTGTGTGTGTATGTGTGTTATCATTTTACCATCAAATCTGGCTATTTATTTGTAAACAGCTGGCAATAACATAATAATGCTAAATTATTGATTTTAATAAATATCATGATCCACATTAACTTGTTTTTAATTAGTGTTTAGTCCACTCCGATTAATTAACTGAAGCAGAAATTTAAGATGAAAATCAAAGTTGGTATAGGGTCATTCCACGTCAAATGAGCAAAAATTTAAAAAAAGTCGTCGCCCCATGGTAACCGATTTTAATAAAATTTGATACACAGGTTTTATTCATATTCAAATAGAGCTCTGCAAAATATCCTGAAAAAAAATAAATTATTTTAGCAGTTTTGGACTTTTAAAAAATTTGTGATGTAGAATGGCATGTGTGCAATCGTCCAATGTTGCAAGTTTAAAGCTCTGTATCTTGAAAAATATTTAACATAAATGAATTTGGCTTACAATTTTATAACTCTGAATAATTATCTTTTTATTTATTTAGCAATAGCAATCTGATAACAACGTAATTAATTTTAAATGGGTTGTTAAAATTAAAAATTTGTAAATTTTGAAAAAATTCGAAACATTATAAAAATTTTAAAAAATGATAAAACAAGTGAGAAATTGGTGCATGATACAGTATAATACGAGGGGTGATCCAAAAAAAAGTTTACAAGGCAAAGGAAAAGGTATTTATTAACAATAGAAACAAGATACAAATGGCAATCAAGAGACACATCTGGCCTTTACTTTTCCACATAGTCCCCAAACCTGTTTAGGCATTTGTCAGAACATTCGACCAACTTATTTATCCCGTCTTGGTAGTAATCAGGGCCCTGCTCATTGAGCCATTTCTCGTGTGCTGTTTTCACTACATCGTCTGAGGGGAACCGTGTTCCAGATAAGTTTCGCTTCAACACCGGATAAAGGAAAGTCACTTGGAGCCAAATCAGGGCTGTATAAAGGGGGGGGGGGGGTTCCAGACCCCCACTTAAACCTTTGCACCAATTCCTGAGTCTGGCGAACTGTGTGGGGCCTGGCATTGTCATGCAGAAGAATTACTGTGAATTTGTCTATGAATTTCAAATGCGGCCACATGCTTGGCCCATAAGAATCGATTTACAGCTCGCACCTCTATGCGAGACCACTTTTCTAGATGTTGTGCCATTACTGTCGCTCTTAAGTGTCTGTGTACTGACACTACTTACTCATAGAACCGCTGTAGGACAACTAGCGCCATCTGTCAACCACCCTGGGTGGAAATATTCGCTCCACAATTATTACGTTTCAAATGCTTCTGCTTGTAAACTTTTTTTTGGACCAACCTACGTATATGAAGATTGAATTCCCCAAGTTTGATAACACTGATAAACAAATTTTAACAAATTTTCGATTTCTCTATATACATTGGGTGTTTCTTATAGATTTCAAGCTGCTCAAAACAAATATGTTTGTAAAAATTTTCTATCACACTCCAATTTTGAGAAATTTCATCAATACGTTTTGGAGTATGTAGGCATCACATAGGCATTATAATTATATATTATTCTCTTTCATGTATTTGATTCACACAAACATTCCTTTTTCTTATTACAATGATAGAAGATACAGCAAGAGAGTAGAAACAGATGTCCCCCTAATAAATTTTATATTAGCGACCTTGAACAGACAGCTCTAGCCACTCCCACAGTATTTGACTTTAACGCAAATCCCTGACAGTGGAAACTTATTTTTTGAGGCAAATATATTACTATTTCTTTGTTCTGTAAGACTTTTTAATTAAATTTTGATTATAATTATCGTATTTTCCTCTGCAATATCTAAAACATGTCTAGAGGATGTGTTAATGAACCCGATTCCTTTTGCTGTGTGTGCGGGGAGCTAACTTTGAAAAAGCATCGATGCGCCTATCATATGTACTTCGGATATAAAGTAGGTGAACGAGATAAGAAATGGGCACCTCGTTCTTGTTATACACAATGTGCTACAAACCTCCGGACATGGATGAAAGGTACAAAAAAGTGTATGCCCTTTGCTAGACCCATGATATGGCACATGCCGAAGGATCAAATAACTGACTGCTACTAATGTATTACAAAAATTAAAGGATTCTTTGCAAGAAGTAAACATAAAATTAAGTACATGAACTTAGATTCAACAATGTGACCAGCATTACATAATGATGATTTAGAAATACCGAAACCTCCAGAGAATTTTATATATGATGATGATGCAGCAGTAGAAATGGAAATCGATGAAACTGAAATTTCCTCTACATCTGATATGAAGTATTCTGCTGACATAAACAAAGAACCACACCTGATTACTCAAAAAGAATTAAATGATTTTGTGAGAGACTTAAATTTATCAAAGAAAAACTCAGAATTACTTGATCAAGATTGCAAGGTTGGAATCTCCTGAAAAACAATACAAAGATATCTATTTATCGACATTGATATAAGAAATATTCAACATTTTTTAAAAGAAAAGATGATTTATGCTATTTTAATGATATAAGTGGCTTAATGTCTGCTTTAAATTGTCAATATAACTCGGAACAATGACCTATAAGAGAGCACCCACAGATAAGACATTTACCGCTACATAAAGTATGAAATTTCTTATTAATATCATTTCTTTTTACAAAAAATCTATATTTTTCTGAAACTTTATAAATAATGCATACTTTCAGTGTTTTAAATATTAATTTTTAGCTTTATAAATGTTTATTTAAAAGTTTGTCATTACAAAAATACCAAATGATAAATTTCATAAAGTGTATGTGTTGAATAAATACTACAAAATTGAGATTTTCAGAATTTTGAATTTTTTAAAAACCTGTGGGTGATGGACACTTTTTAATGGCATATTCTTTCACAGCACCAACTAAAATATAAAAGTCACCACATACTTAGTTAGAAACAGAAACCTTGTTTATCAGTGTAATTATAATTTAATTCCTTCACCTTAAAAAAAACTTAGAAACTTTTAAAAAAATTACAAAATCATATTTTTTCCTCTTATTTATGCTCAAATAATGAATAAAGAGCCGGTCCGTCATGAACAATATTGCACAGACAAAGATTATAAGTCCATAATATGCTCGAAAATTTTTAATAGTGCCTTTTGATTCCTAACATTGAAAAAAAAAAAATGATTTCAAAAGGTATTTTTGTTACATTTCACGCAAAATTTCCTTTGAATTGGCGCGCTTTTTAAAAAATATTGTATGATTTCAATTTAAAAATAGTGCTGCCATCTATTAGATTTTAACAATACTAGATAATTAATTCTTCAATTCCCATCGCTTTTAATATAAGTCTGAAGGAAAAAAAGAAAAAAGAAAAGAAAAGAAGAAAAGGCGAGAAGTAGCATTTGAATATTTAAAATAGACACTTTTATCTTTGATATCAAGTAATTTGAAATAATATAAGAGATTTCCTTCACGACTAAAAGAGCAATAGAAATATTGCCTTTTCCCTTCCTTTTTTTCCTTATTTATTTATTTTTTTCACATTAAGGAATAAAAAAGGCATATATGAAACTTCTTGTGTTCAAAATATATACTTTTATCTAAAATGTCAAATAGTTTTGAAGTTAACACCTGTCCTAAATTTTTTATGAGCAAAAGAAATATTGAATTTTCTTCTTAAAAATTTTCCTTTTCTATATTTTTTTTCTCAGAAAGAAATACAAATTTAAATCCTAAATTACGTCAATCTCTTACTTAGTATCCATTCTTATCTGAAAATAATTTATGATATAGTCTTTTCATTCCTAACGCTAATAATAAGAAGTTTTTGTTTCATTTGCAATTATGACTTGGCAGACACTGTTTGGCATTGAATCATAGAGTTCTTATTAAAAGGTTAGGTAAAAATTGTCACAAACATTGTTCAGTGCATTCTGAAACTCAACAACAAATCTATACTGTTTTCTTTCATTATATACGCAACTTACTAATGTCACAACGCAGATCTTATTTCTGTTGCATCAATATTTAACACCAAGAGGTGTGTGAACTGCTGCTCCATCTTATTGAAATCCAATCTCCTCCACCCATTTCTTTACAATAAGGAAGAAATTCAGATTCTAACAATCAAATTTGTTCTTTCATTATATCCAACTACTAGCCAAATCATCAAACTTCCCCCTCCCATATGTCAAGTGGAATGAAATTTTTTCTCATTTTTGATACAAAGCCAACAGAACTGACATAGGTCAGAACCATATAAATTGAACTTTTTCTTATCTGAGTAAATGACAGAAGTCTATTCTGTGGTGCAAGAAGTGTAGTCTTTCACCAAAAGTAAGCGGTTAGCTACATGCGTTTTTGTACACTTGGATCGTATTGTTTCTTCTTGAAAATAAAGACTTTGGATCTTTTTATATATAACTATATAAAAAGATCCCAAGTCTTTATTATACACTGTTTCACATAACACATTTAGTCCTGATTATATTTTGACCTTTAAAATTGTACAATCTTACATTTTTTACATTTGGATAATGTCTCTTTCATCACGAGGCATCAATGTTTTAAGTCTTCCTGTTTTTATTGCTAATACTGTGATCCTCTGGATTACTAAAATAATTTCATATTGAAGTTTTACGAAAATTAATCAATTTAGCAATCTCTCTGGTACCTTTTATTTTTTTTCTAAATGAGTATATCAAATAAATATTATCAAATGGCATGGCCTTCTTGCAAATTATTTAAAGGTATTCCTTTTGACATTCAAAAATAAATCAATCTAAAAATGAAGAAATATTTTTTTTTTTTTTTTTTTTTTTGACAAAAACAATAAAATAGTATTTACCATATCTATAGCAGAAGCAATTTTTTTAGAGCTATCCTCCTACTTTTTTTACAGTAAGATAGGTAACTAAGTTTATATTTCTATAAATTGATTGATGCAGCAGTTTATGTTTTATGCAACAGCCAGGTGTATTTTCAGTTTTTGAAAAACTGTAGGCAATAGAGACATTATTGGAGACACTTTTTCAATTTAGATATTTTAACTTTCCAAATTATTATAGTGTAAATAGGGTGCTAAGTTCTATCTTATATTAAGCTTACCTCTGTTGCATATATTTCTTAATTTTATAAGAAAAAAATAATTACAAAAATGTATTGTAGTAAATGGTAATTTTGTGTGCGATTTTGTCATAATTATTTTCTACTGTGTGCGTGTTGCATCTTGCAGGCTGGTGAAATAAATCCTTGGCTGGTAAGATTTTTGAAAAATTCCCCACCCTTGGTCAAAGCAAAAGAATGTGTTTAAAATGACAGCCTTAAAAAATCAGACTGTAAATATAAATCACAATTAAGTTAATTTTAAAAAATCATGTGTCCTACTTTTTTATATAGTTTAATTTCTTTTTTTATTTTATATACATTTATGTTCAAAATTAAGAGAATTTTAAGATTTGGTTGATTATCTCTAGAACTAATGGACAGATTTTAATGAAATTAGGTATGTACATAGTTTGATATAGTGCAATAAAAATAAATTTCAAGTCATTTTAATATGCTCTCGTGATCGTGCTTAATAAGCATCAGCATTCAAAAGTATAAAAGAGAATTTACAATAATGAAACAAGGAAAGGGTTAATAGTAGTATGGTCTCCTCTAAACAGTTAGAGACATTGTGAGATTGAAATGAAAAAAAAAAAAACTTCTTTAAACACCATAAAATAAGTTAACTGCGCAAGGCCTTTCGAAAGAACTTAGTCTTTCTTCGTCAGGCGCAAAAAAGACGTGCGTCCACAATGAATGTAGCGGCACGACTGAAGGGGAATGCGGGAGGGAGAGGGAGCAAGCAGAAGGAACAGCCAATAGGAAAGAAGAAGGCAACAGCCAATCACGGAAGAGCATAAACAAAACTAGATAGACAATGAAGGAGAGGAAAGGAAGAAGGGGGGAAGGGAAATGGGAAAAAAGCGGGGTAAATAAAAAAATTAACTAAAAGGAGAGATTAAAATGAAATAAAATGTACGCAAAAAATATATAAATTAGTAGTAATAATAAAAAAAAAAATAAATAAATAAATAAAAAAAAAATAAATAAATAAATAAATAAATAAATAAATAAAAAAAAAAAAATAAAATAAAATACATAAAAATGAAAAATAGTTTACAATTATAAACACACATGAATATACCTGAAAAATAGAATGCATAATATATATAAAAAAAATAATAATTAAATAATAAACTTAATTATGAAGCAGTGCTGAAAAGATTCTTCCAGGCAACGGAGAGGGTTTTAGAATCAGATTTATCATTAACAATAATATCACGATTAATATAAATAGCTAAGTTTTCAAGAAAGTCTAACTCAGAGGAACTATTGGCATTAAAAATAATTTTAGCAGTTTGAAAATTGAAACTATGGCCGGAATCCCAAGAGTGTTTAGCAACAGAAGATTTAGAAATTTCTTGATTAATGACATACCGAGAGTGTTCTTTTAGGCGTTTTTCGAGATTTCTTTTAGTTTGACCAATATACGATAAATCACAGCCATTACAAGGAATATTATAAATACCCCATTTTTGGAGGTCAGGGACAGGACATTTCATGGAAGGAAATTTTAATTTATTGACTGGTTTAAAGATAACATTAAAATTGAAACGTCTTAAAACTTTAGCTAATTTAAAACATAAAGGAGGATAAAAAGGGAGGACGACCAAATTATCAGGTTTACTTTTATCAATATTAGAAAGAGTGGAATTGTTAGGGGGTCTATTGAATTTGCTCACAGCAGTATTAATGATAGAAGGATTGAATCCACGTTTTACAGCAACAGATTTTAAATAATTGAGTTCATTCTTAAGAGATGCAAAATCGGAACAAATTTTGAGAGCACGATAAACATAAGTATAAAAAACACCGATCTTTTGATTGACAGGATGATTTGAGAGAGCATGGGGTGGATTAGAGACAGAAAAAGGTTTTCTATAAACACAAGTTTTGAAAGAAGAATCACATTTGGTAACTAAAACATCAAGGAAAGGGAGTTTATTACAATTCTCTAACTCAAAAGTAAACTGAATATGAGGATCAATAGAATTGACAGTTTGAAGAATTGTAGAAATATCAAATGGATTATCCAATAGGACGAAAGTATCATCAACATAACGAATCCAACATTTAAAATTGATCAGATTTAATAATTTATCTTCAAAGTAATGCATATAAATATCACAAAGAATGGGAGATAAAGGATTACCCATACTTAAGCCTTCTAGCTGTTTGAAAAATTTATTATCGATTTGAAAAGTAGTAAGAGTTAAGCAAATTTTAGTTAAATTAACATAATCTTTGACCTCAATATCCGAGAAATGAAATTCACGTAATCTTTTTTCCAAGCAAGAAAGAGCGCCTTCAATCGGGACATTAGTAAATAAAGATTTGACATCAAGAGAAAGCATAGAACAATTCGATGGATTAATACTTTTTAATTTACTAACGAAATCATAAGAATTTTTTACAGTATGAGAATTAGCAATGCATAAAGGCGAGAATATGGAAGCTAAAAATTTGGCAAGAGGATAAGTAACAGTACCAATATTAGAGACAATAGGTCTTAAGGGAATATTGGTTTTGTGAACTTTGGGTAAAGCATAAAAACGAGCACAAATGGGTGCAGAAGGAATAACACAATGTTTAGTGTTGTCATTTAGAACAACAGAATTCTTAACAGCTTTAGTGAGAGCGGCAAGATGCGAATTAGTGGGATCTTTTTTAACTTCAATATAAGGACCTTCAGATAAGAGAGCATGAACTTTATCAGAATAATCATTTTTATCCATAAGAACAATTTGACCCCCCTTATCAGCTTTAGTAATAATAAGATTATCATTGGACTTAAGCTCATTCAGAGCAATATGCTGAGGACGTGAGAGATTAGGTTTATATTTAGAAACATTAGAAGAAATAGTATCAGCAAGAATGTGACGAAGGGTTTCTTTTTGAAAAGGAGAAACTTTACTATGTTTAAAGGAAGACTCAATAGGAGCAATCAATTTGGTGAGAGAAGGTTTGCAAGATTGAGAAAAATTTAAACCAAGATCTAAAATGCTTTTTTGCTCAGGAGTTAATGTATGAGAAGATAAATTTACAATATTGTTTTCATTAGAAAGATCCTTATTCAAAAATTGATACTTAGAATTCTTATTACATAATAAAGAAAACTTTTTATCAAGTTTATTTTGATGAGCAGATTTGAAAGAAAGCAGAGAAGGCCAAAATTTGTTTTCAATATTACAAAAATTATCAATATTTTTACTGAGAAACAAATGCAGATCATAAAGTTCTTCTTCAATTTTGGAGAGAGTATGCCGAACATCCTGAATGCAAGCTCTTAAAACTATAAGGTGTGAACGAAACATAGCTCTAGAAATTCTAAAAGAACTATTGACAGAACACTTAAGTTGAATAAAATTGGGGATAACATTATTTTTCTTACAATTTTGAAGAAAATTTAAGTGATTGAGAAATTTAATACGTTTGCGTCTAAGTTTAGTAAACCGGTTTAATTGAGCAGTATACATAATAACGACAAGAAAATAAACAATATACAAGTACAGAAAAATAAAATATGAATAACACAAAAAAGTGAAAAATAAAAGGATAGATAAAAAATAATTGATCTAAATTAAATCTGATCAATTTTAAATGTTGGATTCGTTATGTTGATGATACTTTCGTCCTATTGGATAATCCATTTGATATTTCTACAATTCTTCAAACTGTCAATTCTATTGATCCTCATATTCAGTTTACTTTTGAGTTAGAGAATTGTAATAAACTCCCTTTCCTTGATGTTTTAGTTACCAAATGTGATTCTTCTTTCAAAACTTGTGTTTATAGAAAACCTTTTTCTGTCTCTAATCCACCCCATGCTCTCTCAAATCATCCTGTCAATCAAAAGATCGGTGTTTTTTATACTTATGTTTATCGTGCTCTCAAAATTTGTTCCGATTTTGCATCTCTCAAGAATGAACTCAATTATTTAAAATCTGTTGCTGTAAAACGTGGATTCAATCCTTCTATCATTAATACTGCTGTGAGCAAATTCAATAGACCCCCTAACAATTCCACTCTTTCTAATATTGATAAAAGTAAACCTGATAATTTGGTCGTCCTCCCTTTTTATCCTCCTTTATGTTTTAAATTAGCTAAAGTTTTAAGACGTTTCAATTTTAATGTTATCTTTAAACCAGTCAATAAATTAAAATTTCCTTCCATGAAATGTCCTGTCCCTGACCTCCAAAAATGGGGTATTTATAATATTCCTTGTAATGGCTGTGATTTATCGTATATTGGTCAAACTAAAAGAAATCTCGAAAAACGCCTAAAAGAACACTCTCGGTATGTCATTAATCAAGAAATTTCTAAATCTTCTGTTGCTAAACACTCTTGGGATTCCGGCCATAGTTTCAATTTTCAAACTGCTAAAATTATTTTTAATGCCAATAGTTCCTCTGAGTTAGACTTTCTTGAAAACTTAGCTATTTATATTAATCGTGATATTATTGTTAATGATAAATCTGATTCTAAAACCCTCTCCGTTGCCTGGAAGAATCTTTTCAGCACTGCTTCATAATTAAGTTTATTATTTAATTATTATTTTTTTTTATATATATTATGCATTCTATTTTTCAGGTATATTCATGTGTGTTTATAATTGTAAACTATTTTTCATTTTTATGTATTTTATTTTATTTTATTTTTTTTTTTTTTATTTATTTATTTATTTATTTATTTTTTATTTATTTATTTATTTTTTTTATTATTACTACTAATTTATATATTTTTTGCGTACATTTTATTTCATTTTAATCTCTCCTTTTAGTTAATTTTTTTTATTTACCCCGCTTTTTTCCCATTTCCCTTCCCCCCTTCTTCCTTTCCTCTCCTTCATTGTCTATCTAGTTTTGTTTATGCTCTTCCGTGATTGGCTGTTGCCTTCTTCTTTCCTATTGGCTGTTCCTTCTGCTTGCTCCCTCTCCCTCCCGCATTCCCCTTCAGTCGTGCCGCTACATTCATTGTGGACGCACGTCTTTTTTGCGCCTGACGAAGAAAGACTAAGTTCTTTCGAAAGGCCTTGCGCAGTTAACTTATTTTATGGTGTTTAAAGAAGTTTTTTTTTTTTTTTTTTTTTTCATTTCAATTGTGTATAACACCAGTTTCAATTTTATACATTGACATTGTGAGAGTTAAACAGACTCTCACAATGTAAACTCATACTGGGAATCAGGCAGTTCATGGGTCCCTGTAACAGTTAATCTCATTTCTCTAACAATTCTGTTTTCAGGACCTGGGTAGTTCTGGGATTAAGAATTATCATTTATGTTGTGAAGTGACATACAGAAAAATAATGTGGAAGATAGCTATATTTTGACCAATGTGATTCTTACATATAAAATTGAAGGGATCACAACAGAAACATCACTTGTTTAACAACACAAAAATGTACTAACTTTTTAATATTGTTATGCTGAATGATACTCACTATGTCATAAAATCATTTAACTAGCGGAAAAGAATATCCTTGTCATAAGACTAAATATATATATATATATATATATATATATATATATTAGTTAAATATAAACAAAACTTGTCTAGGAATGTTATCTTCTCTTCTCAAGTATTGTAAATTTAGGGAAAAGGCTATTTTTGTTTAAACAATATCGATTATTTTGCTGCTTTTACTGCCTCTTCATACAAAAAAATTACACTTTAGAAAACAAATAACTTCACACGTAACTTAAAAACAGTAAAATTTAATAAAAATGTTCACAATATAAAAATAAAAACTTCCATTCTTCCTCAAGTTTGAAACCTAGCTGTGAAGGCAGGTCTTGCTGCAGGTTTTTGGTTATTACTGTCATCATGAGATTTAACATTCAAAGTCATTCTTGGACCAGTTTTCCACAAGGATTCTTTATCATCAATTACAGATGCATCTATGGTTATAGAATGATTTCCAGCAACAGGAAAACCCAGCAAAAACTGAGCATGAAAATAATCATAGTGAGGTGTAACAGATTGAGAAAGACTAGTGGTCGGGCCTGTAGTCTCAGAAAAGGGCTAGAAAAAGAAAGAAAAATAAGAATAAATGTAAAAATAGTAATTTAAAAAACATTTTTATAATCACTTAATGTTCATCTTAAAAATCGTGAAATTTTTTTAATTGCAATTCATGTTTTTCTCAAAAATTTCAGTTACAATGCATTAATTTGACATTGGAACCAAACTCAATTATGAAACATTCATTTTTTTTTTTTTTAAATATTTGATAGAAAACACTAGAGATCTGCACAGGCTGGAATTTTCTGTCCTGGGCTGATGTAAAAATTAGAAATTTGGCCCTAGCTTGACCCATTCAAATTTTCACAGTTCATGGGCTGACCCATACAGAAATCAGTGAAAACAGGTTCAGCCTGGCCCAATCTCGTCTGACTCAATTTCTACAGAAAATTCAGATTTTACTTTAAGATTCCTTTAAAGAATACTGCATACATATTTATATGATAAATTTACAGCATATTTTAAAATTACAATGTGTTCGCAAGACAGAAAATACACATTAATAACATTAAAAATTTCTCAGATTCATAGACATTTTAACATTCAAATAAGAATTCATTAAAAAATTTATGTAGTTTAGAATTTTTTTTTTAAAAAGGAGGGTTAAGTAAATATAATACATGCATATGCATCATTGGCATTCGCACATTATTTGGCAGCAGACTTTGAATACCATAAAAGGTAAATAAATGGGAAAGTAAATAGATATCTTTTCTATGTAACTTATGGTTACCATAAGTATTCATAAATATTACTTTAGTTTCTTGTTGAGGAGTTCGACTCTGCTGGCTGGAAACTGTTATTAGTATTTTATCCACTTTTCTGTACAATCCAGGTCTAAATCCATGCTGAACCACACCTTCAACTTTTATGGACAATTGAGATGAATTTTGTATTAAAATGGGCTCATTTGGATTTTTGGGTTGAGGAGAAATAGCAAGCTGAAATAACACAAGGATAATGCTTTAATTATACAAAGCAAGCCGTAACCAAAAGAAAATACTTAAGTACTTAATAATGCAGTTTGAAAAAATTAACATTTTAAAAAGCACAAATTACCAGGACAATAGCATCATATCAAAATTGGTTTTTAATCTTTAAATGGAAGTTATTCTTTGATTAAATAAATCTAATTAAAAACATGCCTTTATAAGCATACTTAGGTATTTTTTAAATTAAAAAATATGGTAATAAAAATAAAAAATCACAAGAAAGCGAAATTCTAAAAATATGATGAAATTAAATCAGAATTAAAATCACAAAAACGAAAATTCCTATGTCATTTATTAGAAATTAAAATACATATTAAATGACTAAAATACAATTTATGTGCAATATTTCTATCATTGCTTTATATTTTTACTATTCTTGTTTTGATTCATAATTTATAAAAAAAAAAAATATTTTCTATTTTTTAGCATAAAGAATATAAATAAAGTTGTAGAATATAAATAAACTTCTTTGATAGATTTTATAATTTTATTTTTACAATTATTATGCAATTCAAAAATACAAAGAAAAAATGAAAAAGAAACCTTTGTCAAGCTTGGGCAACAAAAGGGCAATTGTGGTATTATTGTCTCTTTTTCCTTAGTTTTGCATATTTATTAACATAACTGTGAATCTCACTTTATACTACTGTAGCAAATAAATGTTTGCATAATAAATTAAAAAATATATCATGTATAAAAAAATATATTAAAAATAATTAATTAGATATGGCATCTATTATGCAAGGACATATATACATATTAGAAATGTAAAATTAATTTTTTGTATGATCTATGTACTATAAGTTGTGTTTAAAACATTTTTTGCATGCTGTGACAGTGATAATCAAATAAATCCCATTCTTCTACAACCAAAACTCATCAAATTATCATACTTTAAAATTTATGAAACTTCAGAAAATTTTAGCACTGAAAAAAATTACCTATCAATCTTTAGTGCCAGATAGCTCTGAAATTTTATAAAATTCAATTTAACATAACTTGAGTTTTGGTCATAGAGAAATTGAATTTTTACTATTTTATTTGTTAAGAAGCATTTGTTTGGAAGAGCATAAAAAAAATGTTCCTAAGTATAAATTATACAACCCAGAAATAGTATAAAGAAAAAAACTTGGTAATTCAATATGTAAACCGTATTTACCCGTGTATACCGCACACCCGTACTTTACAAGAAAAAATGGCAAATGTTTTAAATCTCAGATATAATGTGCACCTTAAATTTGATATACTAATGAAAAATGACCAAACTAATTTCAGTAAAGAAAGTCGAAACAAAGGCCAGAAAACAAGGCGAAAATGCATTTATAGACTTCGGGTAGTAAGTGAATGATAAGAAATAGGAGTGAGTGACGGTAACAAGAATTGCTAATTAGCATTTAAATAATGTTACTATTTCTGTTGTATAAAAAAACTGCAAAGAATGAAATAAAGATACAGTAATATCTCATTTAAGTAAGATTTTCCGATTGATTATATCTTCTTAGAATAATTTCTTATTTCATATGTATATCGTGGGATTACATCCAATAGTAAAAAAATATTCAGTGTATAACACACACCTATGAGTTTTTCCCTAATGTTTTGAAAAAAAAGTGTGCATTATATACGAGTAAATATGGTACATCATTTTGCAAAATAAATGCCATACCTAAAAGCTATATTTGATTTGTATATTTTTGGGAAGTATATTTCTATTATCAATAATTTAATTATTGATAATTGATATAACATTTATTTTGAATCTTTCAGGTAAGGTGCATCAATTAGGTTAAAATAATGATAATGAAAAAACGTGCCATAAACTTGATTTATTTCAGTTTATTAAAGTCAAACAAGGTTCCATGATAATTTTCATTAAAAAAAAAAAAAAAAAATCCTGACATATTCTGGTTTTTCCTGATTTAAAAAATATATATGTAATTCCCGGACCTTTCTTAATAAAAATTCAGTTTATATATTGTTGTAAAATTCTCTACAATGAATGACTTTAATCTAGATAAAGGCTAAAAAATTGTTGGAGTCTAATCGCACCTGACATCATACTGACTACGTTTTACATTACATCACTTTATGCATAAATGATTGGCTATCTTATCAAAGATCTTTATTGGTTCTCTTATTAAAAGTTACCATTTAATAATCTGGAATCCTAACTAAAATCTATAAATACATGTGTTTTTCATTACTCTCTGTTCTGTTCTTCCTTTTTTGTATTCTGTCATGACCTACTGTAAATAAACCTTTTGATCCCATATCAATGCAAGGGTCTTTCGTTCTGACTCAATAAAAACAACGTGTGCTGTATAATTTGATTTTTAATTTATTTTTCATTTTTTTTATTGTTATATAATATGCATATATTTTACGAAAAAATTTTAGATTAAAGGAATAATTAACTCAAAATTTCTTCATTTATGACAATGGAAAGTAGTACATCAAAAATTTCCTGACTTTTTGCCTAAACTTTCAAATTCCCTGACTTTTTGCCTAAACTTTCAAATTCCCTGACTTTTCCCTGTTTTTCTTAAACTGTAGGAACCCTGTCAAAAAAAAAAAAAAAAAAAAAAAAAAATCTGAGTTCTTTTCATACATCAAATAGCATTACAGTAAGAATGATATCAAGGCACAATGCTCTATATCAGTGGTTCCCAAACTTTTTCAGAATGAGACCCACCTTTCAGTGAAAAAAAATTTCGCGACCCACCTTACAATCACACACACACACACACAAAAAAAAAAAAAAAAAAAAATCGCGACCCACCCAAGATAAAGTTGATCATCAGTATAGCAATTTTTGTATGATCTCTATACGCTTGGCTATCCTATCCTAAGAAAAGCAAAAATTTTCGTAAGGAAGATACAGCATGAACAAAAATAAGAATCGGTAATCTCAATATGTGTAAGTGAATATCAATTAAAATAATGCACAAACTACAAAGATAGTTGAAAATACATTTAATTATTATGAAAACACAACTTTATAATCAATGAGATTTCTGGTACTGGTGTTTATACCAATGGAAGAACATGCAGTTTGTCTCAGTACTTGTCTTTCAAAAACAGCAAAATAGAAAAAGCATCTTCTCATAAACGCAACACGTTGAATTTCATCAAAAACCTCAAAGCTGATTAAAAAATTTCTGGGTATTCTGTTTGTATATTAATCTACAAGAAAATTAAGGATTTTCCCTTGAAATATTATTTCTTGTCAAAATTGCCATATTTTTTTAAACAGATGACATAAAAGATATATTTTGATGACAAATCTCGATTGTTCCGCATCCCACCAAAACAACTGCCACGGCCCACCAGTGGGTCACGACCCATAGATTGGGAACCGCTGCTCTATATACTTATACACATGTACATATATATACAAGTGTATACATATATGTGTATATGTATACATGCTCACTTACACACATGATTTATCAGTGTTTTCACTAATACTTGATAAATAGAAAATTTAAAAGAAAAAAACTTTTTTTACTGGAGGCGTCAAAATACAGTTACTGCAACTTTGAAATAAAACTAATACAGAAAATAATGAGGATAAGTTCATAGCTCTAACAAAAATATCAGTAACAACACATATTTTTGAGTGGTCAATAAAATCACCATAAGGCATTCAATTGAAAGAAAAATGAAAAGCAAGTACCACACAAAATTTAGTTTCAAATAGTATATGCAGAAACACTGATTAAAACATACCTTAATACTTGTAGACTGCAAAGCTTGAAAGAAAAATCTTGGCAAACAGAGAGGAATCAAAAAGATTTCATTACTAATTTTCAAAAGGAAATCTGCTTCCTACAAAATAAATCATAAGGAATAATTATCATGAATATAAATAATCTGAAAAACATGTAGTGAGCAATTTAAATATAGTATTACAAACAATATGCATTCATACACAATACAAAATAAAATGCAAAGTACTGAAAAATAAATAGAGGAGGGTAACTATACACTCTTTAAATTCCTGCAATTTCAAATGTAACTGTGGCATGAGGAAATAGACCAAAAATTTATATGAAAGTATAATGGTCAGCATTATCTTTCAAAACTAACCAGGCAAAATCTATATAAATATGCAAAACAGGCCAGTATTTTGAAACGAAAAATATCAAGCAAAAATCGATAAATTAAAGTTATTTAGTTTACTTTTAGGAAAAATAAAAATTGACACTGAAAAAAAGCTAAATGATTCAATAATAGGGATTATACTAGTTGTGGATTAGTTATCAGTTTACAAACAGAATAGAGTTAAACAAGCAAATAAATGTGATCGCAGATTGCACAAAGAATTTCATTTTTCTTTCAAAACAATTTATCCTGTATTTAATAAATTTAAATTGTTAATTTATATAATTACAAGTATATAAACCTACCAAAAATGACAGAATGTTGATCTGCATAACAAAATCATAAATTGAAGCATAAATTGAACAATGATTAAAAAAAAAATATCCTCATCATTTGTATTTATAGAACTCATTTGTCATTTTTAAATTATACTTTTCTACAAAACAAACTCTTCAATAACAAAATCTTCATTTGTATGATTTTCATTTTCGTAAGACTTCATACAAATGAAGATTTTGTTATTGAAGAGTTTGTTTTGTAGAAAAGTACAATTTAAAAATGAGAAATGAGTTCTATAAATACAAATGATGATGATAATTTTTTTAAATCATTGTTCAATTTATGAAATAGTTCAACAAAGAGGTTAGCTTATCTCCACTTGTAATTTGATTGCATTGTGAATGAAATTTATACTTCTTATAAAATGTAATTAAAATGTAAGGAATACATAACACCATGTATTATATATATTAATTATATCAATGCAGATAAAATTTTGATTTTTAACATAGTAACATTTGAACATAACTTTGGACTGAATATAAAATTGTATTTTAATAAGAGAATGTAAAAAAATAATTTTCAGTCATACAAATGCAATTTCATAATTAAATTACTTCTTGGGGGAAGGGGGGGGGGGGACTTTCTTTACTTATAATGCAAACAAAAAAATAAATAAGCGGGTAAGTGTTAAGTTCTTAAAAATTAATAATACTAAATTTAAATTATAATATTTTCTTTATACAGAACAAAATTCTAAAATTATGTAAAGTTAAAAAAAAACATTGAATTATGTCAGTACATGATTTGATGACATTCTGTAGCTGACTTTTTGCAACAGAACTGGAAGTAAATGATGATTCTAATCTGGTAGCATGATAGTTACATTTCAGACACCTTGTACTTAATGATAATGATATTTTCTTACAAATTTCACAACACAGCGTTATAAAATATTTCTTTCAAATGCCAAAAATTATTTGAAAAATATGAGGAAACATGTCAAGGCAAATTGTTTGCACAAATGATATTAGCTGTGGCAGGAAACTTTTGTTACAACCTGATATATTTTTAGTTACCTGTTTTGATACAACTCTTTCTTCATAATTAACTGAAAAATCCCTGATCACAGATGATCCTTTTCTACATGCTTCACCCATCTGATAGTTTTCAAGGGACTGCTTTGAGTACTCAACTGATAATATGTCTTCTTCACCAGTACTAAATCTGTATAAAAAGAAAAAATAAATAAACACAACTTCTTAAAACTGAATTATAGCAAAATACAAACATATTTCAAATCAGATATCATGCAAAATATTATTAATAAAATTATGATTTGTCAAAGTGCAACAAGTGTCAAAGTAATGGCAAAATCATGTACTCTAAAAAGATATGGCTACTTTCATTTAAGGGTAAACTAACTAATCTTGTATACTAGGCCACAAGAAAAATGCAGCTTACACATGTATTGCAATTCAATTTAATTATGATAGAGTTAGCAAAATTTTGGATATAATCTGTACAGACAAGAGAATTTAAATTTCCGATCTTAAATGTATACTTATGTTTTTTCTGTCTAATTTCAAAGGAATGACCAATTTTGTAATCTAAATCAGATTGCTTGCAAGGTATACAGTAAACAATGAAAACAGTGGATTTAAAGTGCTAGTTTTCTATATAATAAATTTTATCAGATGTAGTATGGTCACCTATCTTATATAATTTATCTTAAATTATATCTAAAACTAATTTAAAACTTTATGATGTGATTTGAAATCTTAAAGCTTTTATTAATTTAAATGTTATGTAAAAATTTCATTTATTTTTAATTCCCATCATTCAATATTAAAATGCATAGATAATAAAATCTTTACTTATTATTTTACAATAAATAAGAATACAAGGAATAAACATACCTCATTCCTTGGTTGTGTTGGGATACTTTATCAATAGCTTGAGCAATCAGCAAGCATGCCTGGTGCAATCTTGTAAATGTCAAGGTATGTTAATCTATGATAATAAGAAGTTAGTAGTGATATAACTCATTGCAAGATATTTTTCAACTATTCTTCATATTATTTACATATGCCTTTATTTTCTTTGTGTCCAAAAAAAAAAAAAAAAAAAAAAAAAAAAAAAACATATATGCAAAAGCAAACATGCACAAGTACTTTCATATAAAAATGCATTACAATAAACTGATTCAAGAGTATGTTATAAAAGGCTTTCACATAGATGAATGAATATTTCAGTTTCTCAAAACATTCACAATTCAGATACAGAATATTAGAACCTTTACTCATACTAGTAGATCAAACCCGGGCTTCCCGGGTTACATAGCAAAGATAAAAAGCATTTTTTTAAATTTAAAACTTTAATGAATTTTCTACATGTAATATGCGTTTTAGATTGCTAACTAACTCCAAAAAAACATTTTTGACCCTTTAACTCCTTGAAGGGGGTGAGATAAAATATATCCCACTTAATTGCAAAATGCCACATTGACGGCAGTAATTTGAAATAGTAATTTTATTTTTGTCAAATACGTGAAGAAACGCTTTTAAATATTTTGAAACATATATATTTTTTAAATTCTGGATTTTCAGCATTTTAAGAATTGACGTGCTTTTTCCTTCAAAGGGTTAAGTATCTTGCAGATTTTTTCATTCATGTTTCATTCATAAATTAATAACTGTGAAAAGTATTGGTATGAAGATTTGTATTTGATAATTTTACATAATTTGGTACTTCTAGGTTATCCCGTCGACCAAAAATTTGTCGCCAGATTATAAGATTAAATGCCAATAATGGATGATTGTGAATGTCACATTAAACACGATACACATGTTTAAAACACCATCAAGTGGTTTTAAATTAACTTTTTAACTGTATTTTTATTTATGTGTTACTAATTTATCTGTTCTTTCGTTATGTAAAATGAAGATTATGTCAACAAATGTAACTTGGCTATTAGTTTGGCGATTTTTATAATTTGGCGAAAATGGTCGACGGGATAACCTAGTAGTACCCATAATTTTTATCTTATACAATTAAAAAAATTAACATTAATCTCAATATTATATTAAATCAATCTTTGAATTAAAGTATTACATATCGGAAAAAACATGGTTAGGCTAACATGGTTAGGTTAAAGGGTTAAATGAAAAATATTAATTATGGAATCAAATAAAGCAATGAATTATTTCAAAAGTCACATTTCCGTATTAGACGCATGCCGGAAGTTATTAGCCAAAGATTTCGTTACGGCAGCAATTTTGTTTCTGGTCATTTCAGTGCTTCGAGCACGTAATTCAATCCCATGTCTGTTAAATTTGCATTTATTTATTTTATTATTTATAA
This sequence comes from Maratus speculifer, assembly GCA_964019185.1. Lineage (NCBI taxonomy): Eukaryota > Metazoa > Arthropoda > Arachnida > Araneae > Salticidae > Maratus > Maratus speculifer. Next base: position 304,177,631 of record OZ025295.1, on the reverse strand, counting down.
AGGAAATTTTAATTTTGCTATAGTATATTAGCCGGAAACAAATCCCGAACTCTTTATATTTTTCTAAGGACAAATAGATTAATCTATCGTAATCGAGTTTTACTCGGTAGAGATAAATTTAAAAATAACTCGCACCTGTTTTTTTTAACCACATCCAATCAGTAAATTGAAATACAATTTTCAAACACATTTCAAAGTATTTTCATTTTTTTTTTTTCTTATTTGGCAGTGTAAAATTTTAAGTTGCTTGATTACATGTTGAATTTGTGATTTTTAATAATTTAATCTACGTTTTTAACCATTCTTTTATTTTATTAATCAACCAATTTTAATTTTATAATGTAAAATTATCAGGAACAATATTTATAGATTTATGAGTAAATTGTGTATCATTATTTCTTAATGGAGATATGTGATAGAGATTTTTAAAAAAATGTTTGAAAAATATAAGCTCGCAATAAATGAGTCAAATAACATACAGTTTTCTATCAAATTGCATTTGAAAGTAGATTTCTTTTCCTATATGATGAAATAAAAATTGAAAATGTGCGATGTTTAGAAGATTAAAAAATTGCAAAAAGTCATTTATCCTGAAATGTTGTCATTCGTAAAATAACGGCAGTTCTACACACGGACACATTTGTTTGTTACAATATAGATTTTGCGCATATGAAAAATCGGTACTACTTGATTATCCCATCGACCATTTTCGTCAAATTAAAAAAATCTCCAAATTAATAGCCAATTTATACATGTTGACATAATTTTTATTTTCAATAAAGAAAAAACAAATAAATTAGTAAAACATGAATAAAAATACAAATAAAAAATGGTATTGAACACCTCTTGATGACATTTTAAACATGTGTATCGTGTTTAATATCATTGAATGTGACATTCACAAATCATCCATTTTTGGCATTCAATCTTATAATTTGGCGATAGTTTTTTGGTCGACGGGATAACCAAGTAGTACCGAAAACTCTTACGCGCATGCTAAAATGTTAAAAGTAAAAAAATGATTGCACGCACATTTTTTTTTCAAAAAGTTTGCTACAAAGTTAACGCTATGACAAATTTAAAATTCGTTTTATAAATTAAAATTCACAACACAAATTAAAATAATAAACATTGCACTCCGTCACTTCAACGTGCAAAGAAGATGCCGTATTTTCCATGAAATACGCAAACTTTGATTTTTACAAATCATGCCAAACCAAATTTTCAATTACATTTTAAACATTGGATATTGGCGAATTATGAAATCTCATTTCGTCTTTTATATCATTCTTTTTCTATTTCAGATCAATTTTCTATATGAAAATGTACTTTTTTTTTCTTTTCTGAAAGTACATTTAGAAAATAAAAATGGTTCTAAAAATAAAATAAAAAATAAATAACATAAAAAATATAATTATTCCAAGAAGAAAGAAAAATTTAATAATTTTGTTTTGCATTTTCCTTCTGGTAAAATTGACAGGTAACAAAAAAAAAAAAAAAAAAAAAAAAAGTCGTTTGCTTTTGAAAGTTTAACTGAAATTTATAAAAAAAAAAAAAAAAATCATTAAGCGAATAATGTTATTTTAATATAATTACAATTGAATGTCTTAAACAACTGGACAAAAATTTGGGGATCTGGACATTACTTTAAACCTGGAATTATTGCCAAGATCGTCTTTCTTTGCTTGCTATCTCGGCGAAAAAAAATCTCTATTTCTTCTTTTTATTTATGGCTATTTTTCCTTTACTTTGCACAGAAATCCGTACTCAAGTTGCCACCTCCAGAAAAATTAAATTAAAAACTACAAAAAAATTAATATCTCAAAAACAAATTAAGATACAGTTTTCAAACAAATTGCATTTAAAAGTACATATTTTCCCCTACACAACGGTGTAAAGATTGAAAATGTGCGATATCTAGGAGTTAAAAAATTTACAGTAATGAAAATTGCAAAAGTTAAATTTCATCAGAAAGTGTTGCCATTCGAAAAATGACGTATGCGTTACGCACAGATACGTTTGGCCTTTATAATATAGATTGTCTAATTCCCTACTATTAAAATCTTCAGTCACTCACAAAATTCATATAATACTAAAATGAAATTAATATTTTAGGAAAATATTATATAAAAATTTAAACAAATTATTAAATTACTTTTAAAAAAGGAGGTTATTTACTTTGACTATATACCAGGTGTCCTAAAAATGATTAGCTGATTTTAAATTCAAGAATTTACAGATGGTAGTAGATATTTTTTAGAGGAGCGAAGGAAGAGGTAAAGGTTGTGGAGTGGGTCTCATTTGCCAATGCAATTTTGCTGTTAAGGCCCGATTCTGAACTCAATCGACATGTTTTTGATTTTGTTGGTGTCAGTGAAGAATAGAGAAAAAATATTGTTTCTATGGAAACAACATTTTCGAAATCGAATTGCATAACAATAGCATTCAAAATACCATCTTTTATGAACTTTTTACATTCCAAGAAGGTTAATTTTTTTAAAAAACTCACAACCTTCTTTATCAATGAAATTTATCCTTTTTAAAGCTTTCAACATAGCTGAAAATAGTTGCCCTTGGTTTGTCTAGTCGGCTGTCTGTCTGGCTATTTGGCTGAGCTCTAGCTTGTGTAAATACATTCAAATTACTAGGTAATTGATGAAATTTATTGATAATCACCGTAGCATATCTGGTATTGAAAATGAGGTGTATAGTTCTTATGATTCAATTACAGGGACACTCAAAATCATATCAAAATTGATATTAATCAGTGAAGAATTTGATCGAAGCACTGTCTATTACCGATAAATGCTGGAAGAGAGTTTTCAATTAATGATAATTTTAAAATTTTAACTAATTTTTTACCTAGTACTTGGTGCAATTCTATAATTGATCATATACACCCTGTCTCAAAAGTTTAGATATTCAATAAAATTTGCATTAATACAAAAAATAAAGAGATACAATTAAAATCCGTGAGATAGGTAATAAATAAAAGCAGTTTTTCTGATATACACACATAAATTATGATCAAAGGTTTGAAATTATAAAATATACACTAAATTATATAATTAGGTGCTGTCCCAAAAGTATAGACGATGGTAATTTTTTTGTTAATGGGGGGGGGGGGGGTTCATTTATAAAAGTAATTTACATTTAGTATCAAATTGTATTGCCATGACACTTTTTAACATGAAATACAGATTGTTCCATAAAATTAACTAAGCATTGCATTACAGAAGGAGATATTTCATACCAGACTTTGTCTGTTGCAGTTTTTAAGTCATTTACACATGTATATTACTTTCCATTTTTACATATTTTATGATATAAGATCCTCGATATGCTCTCCATGGGATTCAAATCTGGACTAAGTGCTGGCAAGTCAAATAGTTTGATATTATTTTGCCTAAAACATGTTTTCATTGATGTGGATGTATGGATGAGTCAGGATGCCAGTCTGGTCCTGCTAGCAAATCCATAAATTGGCAATAAATTGATATGTAGAATATCCTGATAATCCTCTGATTTCATTTTTCTGTCCATATATTCTAGATATGTTTGGCCATTGAAAGAAAACCCTCTCCAGGTCATTAGGAGTGATTCGCTTTGTTGACTGCTAAAACAGTTCTTGGGCTCTTTTCTTAGGTCAAACCAACAAAATTGATAACCATCAGGACCATTTAAATTTCATTTCTTTACATTACTGAAGATGATAGAAACCAGACCGTTTCACACATTTTTTTCTAGCCCAAATTATATGTACATATTTATGCCTCTGCTTTAAGCAATGTTTCGCTTTCATTCTCCTGTAAAAGATACTTGTTTAAACTTTAATCCTTCTGTATACAGTGCTTTTTGAAATTCTGGAAAATGATGAAATTTCATGCACAAATAAATTATCAACTGAAGACATTTGTAATAATATTCTATCATCAAGTATTTTTTTTTTTTTTTTTAGCTCTTCAGACTAGTTTTCTAGTGTTCCAAGTTCCACCTGATCTCAAAACTCTAAAAATATTGCTCAAAGATCTCTTTCTTTTTATCGATATTTGTACAGGATTTTGCCCTCATGCTTTTAAATGTTAAATCTTAATAATTTTATCGTTAGAAACTTTTTTAGAATGTGGCATTTTTATCAGAATGCACAGGAAATGTCTTTTTCAAATCACAAACAAAACAATACATTGAACTCATTTGATTCCACAAAATTTCAATAAATTATTATTTTTAAAATGCAGCAGACGATATTTCAATTAAAAGGAAAAATTAGTCTGCATTTACAGGAGCCCCCAAATAAAAAAAAATTTATTTTGTGAAGAAAAATATAAAAGAAAACATGTAATGCTGTATTCTGTCTATACTTTTGGGACAGGATATTTTTATATATTTTAATGAATATTTTATAATTTGAAACTTTTTATCATAATTTATATGTGTATATCGGGTAAACTGCTTTTATTTATTACCTGTCTCACAAATTTTAATTGTACCTTATTACTTTTTATGTTAAAGCAAATTTTATTGATTGTCTAAATCTTTGAGACAGGGTGTACATGGCAGAGCAAAAGATTTTGAGTATATATCACATATATAGGATATATACACAGGGATCTAATAGATAGCATACATAGCATAGGTATCTGCCATATGGGTTTTTTTTAAAGAAGCTTTGTATATCCTGTTTCTTAAATAAAGCTATAGCATACAGGGTGATTCCAAATTTTTTTTACAATAACAGAGGGGTGATAGTACACATCAAGACAAACAATATTAAATAGGAGACCAAGGGTCCAAAACGTTTTCCAAAGGAGATAGCCATCATTAAAGTTTGGGAACAAAAATTTCAAATAAACATAAAAAACGGAAAAATCGATCGATTGATTTGCGGTTTTCACTAAAATTATTCTTTATGTCGGCATTTTCTTGAAATTAAATAATAAAGATAAATTTCAAAAAATGCCGATAGAGGGCTCTTTAGACTTTGGAGTAACAAACAACTATTTTTTGCCGGTATTTTTTGCATCTCATTAAATGTTTTCGTAAGGTTAGACTCAAACTTAAATTTTAAGTTCAAAATCTCAAAGTGGGAGTGGTTAAGTAGCACAAACTGAACTGTGTTCTGAGGGTTCAAATTTCAAATGATTATAAAAAACGGAAAAATTGGTTCATTGATTTGCAGTTTTCACTGAAACTATTCTTTATGTTGGTATTTTCTTAAAAATAAATTATAAAGATAGTTTTCAAAAAATGCCGATAGAGGGCGCTTTAGACTTTGGAATAACGAGCAACTCTTTTTTGGCATTATTTTTTGCATCTTATTAAATGCTTTCATAAGCTTAGACTTAAACTTAAATTTTGAGCTCAAAATTTGAATAGTTGGGAGTGGTTAAGTAGACAAACTAAACTGTGTTCAGAGGGTTCAAATTTCAAATGATTATAAAAAACGGAAAAATTGGTCGATTCGTTTGCAGTTTTCGCTAAAACTAATTTTTAAATGAGCATTTTCTTGAAAATAAATTTTAAAGATAATTTTCACAAAATGCCGAAAGAGGGCGCCTTAGACTTTGGAGTAGCGTATAACTATTTGTAACTGTTATTTTTTTAATCTCATTAAATGCTTTCAAATGCATAAACTTAAATTTTAGGCTCAAATTCTGGATCGTTGGGAGTGTTTAAGTAGCGAAAAATTGAATTGTGTTCGAGGAGGGGGGAGGGTTAAATTTCAACTCCTGAAGACACTTCAATTTGCGCTACTTAACTACCCCTAAATATTCAGATTTTGAGCTCAAAATTTAAGTTTAAATCTAAGTTTCCGAAAACAAAGTTTTTGCAAGCATTTAATTAGAACAAAAAATAATGGTTAAAATTAATTGTTGGTTACTCTGAAGTTTAAGGCGCCCTCTAATGAAATTTTTTGAAATTTATCTTTAAACTTTATTTTTAAGAAGATACTGACTTAAAGAATAGTTTTATTTTAAACCGCAAAAGAATCGACAAATTTTTCCATTTTCTATAATTATTTTAAATTTGAACACCCCCCTCCCTTAAATACATTTCAGTTTGTGCTACTTAACAACTCCCTGCTATTCAGATTTTGTGCTCAAAACTTAAGTTTAAGTCTAATCTTCCGAAAATATTTAATGAGATGCAAAAAATGACGGCAAAAAATGGTTGTTCGTTACTCTTAAGTCTAAAGCGCCCTATATCGACATTTTTTGAAATTTATTTTTATAATTTATTTTTAAGAAAATACCGACATAAAGAATAGTTTTAGTGAAAACCGCAAATCAATGAACCAATTTTTCCTTTTTTTTATAATCATTTGAAATTTGAACCCTCTGAACACCATTCAGTTTGTACTACTTAACCATTCCCACTTTCAGATTTTAAGCTCAAAATTTAAGTTTGAGTCTAAGCTTACGAAAACATTTAATGAGATGCAAAAAATAGTTGTTCGTTACTCCAAAGTCTAAAGCGCCCTCTATCGGCATTTTTTGAAATTTATCTTTATAATTTAATTTCAAGAAAATGCAGACATAAAGAATAATTTTAGTGAAAACCGCAAATCAACCGACCGATTTTTCCGTTTTTTATGTTTATTTGAAATTTTGGTCCCTAAACTTTAATGGCGGCTATCTCCTTTGGAAAACGTTTGGGACCCTTGGTCTCCTATTTAATATTGTTTATCTTGATGTGTACTATCACCCTCCTTTTATTGTAAAAAAAATTTGGAATCACCCTGTATATGTTAGGCATGATAGTCATGAATTTAGTGTATATCCTTTGCTTTTTTTATGACTACAAACTCTACATATACAGCTAAATTTTTGTTATCATACTAACTATATCAATTTATTGCTTTTAGACAGTACTCTGTATAGAGAGCTGTAAGCGAAATCTTTTGTGAATAAACAATATGTTATGCATATCATAATATGTAACAAGCGTATTACAATAAGCTCAGTAATTTATCTCAGTTTCATTATTTTCAAACAGTGAAAAAATTTAAAATACTTCGCAAGCAATTTTTTCTCATAGATTAATACACAACCCAATTTTTTTAAATTAAAAAATACATAAATGAAACAAAATATTAAAATGTATTTTCTTATAAGTAAAAATGTAATCTAATATTCATAACAAGATCTAAATAAAAAGGATACAGTTGAATGTTAGTCAAAGTTTTGGGATCAGCATCAAATACTGATTGATACAGAGCACCATATTTATCAGCTAAATTTTTAAAATCTTTTGCACATTTTCTTATCTAAAAATAAAGTTAGTGGTTCAACGAACAGTTTTCAATAACTACTATAAAAAATAATGAAAAGTACAGATCTACATTCAAGACTTATTTTCATGAATAAATATATATTAATTCCTTGTCAAAAGTAATGCAAGGAAATCTTTTAAAAATAACATTCAAATAACTCATTAAATTTTTTAAAAATAAAATATGTTAATTATTTATAACATCAAATTATACAATAAATTGATTAGAATTTAAAAAGATACATATCTCTTTTAATCATTTCAAAAACAAATTGAAAGAAAAAATAATAATATTAAGCTTACAGACAGAAACTAATGTTGTAAAGATCCTAACAATTATTTTTAAAAACATTATTTTGCATTATTTAAAAATAGGTATAGCTTTGTATTTTACTATTTTTTTTAGAAGTGAAATAAAAATAATCATGAAATTAGACATGAGATTGCTTAAGAAACTATATTCTGGCATATAATACACACCTGGTCTTTCAGATTTCTTTTTATTATTTTTAGATATATTCACCATTTAATATACACCTCTTTCATTACAAAGAGCATTATTTAAAAATAGGTATAGCTTTATATTTTATTATTTTTTTTAGAGGTGAAATAAAAATAAGAATTTAGACATGAGATTGCTTAAGAAACTATATTCTGGCATATAACACACACCTGAACTTTTCAAAGTAAAGATTCTACAAAATTATAATAACTCTTACTTTTTAATGTATGTGTTAGCTTAAAAAAAAAAAAGAATATGTATATTATTTAGGGTGTGTGTGTGTGTGGGGGGGGGGGGGGAGATAAATAATGTTCACAAAATCAGAAATTTTAATTCTTATGATCACATTCTTTCTTTTCTTTTTCTATCTTTCATTTCTATAACAAGTGTATAATGATAATGTACACCTACAAGTTTCAGACAACTTTTTTGTATCAAAATACATGTTTGTATGCCAGAATATATATATATATATATGATTACCTCAAATAATTTAAATATATATACATATGTTCATTTAATATTCTTATTTGGTACTTATATATTAATGCCATAAGAACAGAAGTTGTGCTAATGTGCCAATAAAGAGTAATCTTATTGTTCGTTTTGCACACAAAAAAAATAGTGTCAAAGAATGAGCAAAAAAAGAAAAAAAAAGCACTGAAGCACTGAAAAATGGCATCAAAAATCAACAAAGAACAAGGCAACAAGGAATCCGAGACTTAAAGATGTCAGCTTTAAGAACTGTATTTTGGGTGTCAGCTTTAAGGCACTTTACCTTAATCACGTTCTTTGAAGGTGAATGTTGTCCATGACATACATAGTAAAATGAAAAAAAAAAAAAGCCCCATCATTAATATCCCTGTAAGATACTAGTCCCCATTATCTACTTTTGAATATTTTAATTAAATTATGTACACATACATAAATAAAACATAGATCAAAAGAATAGATAAAATATAGATCACTGCTGTGCTTCTGATGAGTGACATGGATAAAGGGTTTACCGTGGGTTTTACAACTACAATTTTTTTTTTTTTTTTTTTTTTCTGGGAGCAATATTGCTTGCGTGCAAAACTGCAATACAGTTTAAGAAGTTTCTAAGGACTATTTTGTTTATCTAAGTAGTTCTAAGTACTACTTGGGAACGTTTTCATTTCTAAGTAGTTTCTAAGGAGTCTGTATGAACCCTGATTAAATCAAATGATGCATTTAAAAAATTTGTTTTGAAATGTAACACATTAATTGACTCCATATTTTTTAATTATCTGGTAGGGGGAAAAAATGGTTACCTGCATAACAACACGGCCACATTTCTGCAATTCATCTCTAGTAGCTGTAGCAACTGATGCAGCTATTGCTGGTGGTGGGGAAGTCTTTACACAGGAACATGCAAGTTGTAACTGTAAATGTGCTTGGAGAACTTCACTTCGTAGCTGAGCATACTCACATTGAAATACTAAAGAATGCTGTGGAGTAGTTGCAGCCTGTGAATAGTTATGGTATATAATACAAGTTTAGACATTTCTTCTTCATAGACTACAACGTCTGAAGTCCAGAATCCTTGGGACTTTACCAAGTTTGAACTTCAGATTTTCCTGAACTTTGTGTCTTTAAAAATATTGTTTTTCCAATAAAAAGAAGAATAAATATAACTACTTAAAAAAGCAAAATATGACATTGAATTGCATTACAACAACTATAAATGCTAAATTAAACAATAATTTTCATTAAATAAATTATAAACTAAAAATGTAGAAATGTAAACAGACTGTGTGTTATCATTGCTAGCTGGATGACATCTTTTCCATAGGAAACTGCATGTGATTGTAAAAGTTATTAGAGAAGCAGGTTCGAGTGAAAGTTGGCAAAAAACCTTACAGATGATGCAGAGTCTCAAACTTGGTATTAGCAGAATGAAAAAGTATAGAACTGTAACAGCTTTTTGAAAAAAAAAAAAAAATTGCACATTTTTAAACTGTGGCATCATTTTCTGTTCAAAAAATTTAAGAAGTTTATCTTCAATTTTTATGAAAAATGACATCAAAAAAGATAAATAATTATTTTTCCTTTCTTTGCAACAATAAAAGTATTCAATTGATACCATTTTAAAAGAATTTCAAAGAAATTTTTTTAAATTTATGTTTAAATATGGGAATATTTTTAAAAATAGCTAGTGCAGGCAAATCTACAGAAAAAAAAAAAAAAACTTTCATAAAAGAATTATTAAAATTGATTCAGAATAAAGCTCAGGGCAAATAATAAAAATAGGTTTGTCTTTTAAATATATAGATTTAAACTCCCAAAGTTATCATAATGAGAAATTTTTGAGCTGACATCTAAGCATATTAGGGTCAATGAATATTTTTGATTTTAAATATTTGCTGCGATTTTGGTACTATCAACATCCTGTTTATTTTTTATGTCAATGTGACAAATGTGTATGCTATTAATTAATTATAAATGTGTCACCAATTAATTAGGTCACCATGTGTATGTTATTATAATGTCAAAAATTAATTTAATTAAATTATGCAAAGGAACTGGAGTTGTGCTCCAACGATTAAAAAGGCACAGTAAATTTTCTAAATTATGTAATTTTTTTTTAATGATTATTTTTATTGAAAGACAACATTTAATACAGCAACATTTCATTTTAAACATTTGAAGCTTTATTCCATATTATATCAGACTTGAAAAGAAAATAGCTTACTTATTTTGTTGTTTACAAAGAAAATAATTTTCAATGACCTTGAAAACTTTTAACAGAAACATATTTAATATCTAGATAAATTTATTGACTGTAAAGAAAATTTTTTTTTTCTTATGATATCAATTATCAAAGAGATTATAATCTGACTAATTCTAATATGTATTGCATACAATTTCAAGTTAAAAGCGGGAAAAAATTTGTAGTACCATATTTGGCAATTTAACTCACTTTTGGTGCAAAATAAACAAATAAAAGTTCAATAATAATAAATTAAAAACATGAAATAATAAATAAAATATGATTTTAGCAGAAAAATTTTATCCGTTCTCTAATTTTCATGCATAGGGTTACGAAATCCACCAGGTCTTGATGAAAATAATGAACAGTAGCAAAAGTAGTTCCTTTGTTAGTTATAAAACAAACTATCACTAATCATTCTCATCATATAACCATCTGTTAAATTATATTTTTAACATGGAGAAAAAAAATGGAAAGAAAAGTATTTTTAACACAAATACACACACAAAGAAAGAAAGGAATGGAAAGAAATAATTATAGAAGAAGTGGTATTTTTTATGAAGAAAAAGAGGAAGGGATTTTATTCTTAGCATGCAAAATATATAGAAAGAAGTAACATTTTTAACATTTAAAAAAATATTTATGCAAAAAATTGTATCTTTTACTTAGAAATGAAAAAAAAAAAAAAAAAAAAAAAAAAAAGGTTAATAAGCAATTTTTCTAACCCGAAAGTTAAAAATAAATAAATAAATAAAAAGTGGCATCTGATTTTTCAATAAACAAAATTTTATCAAAATATACAAATTAAATTATGAAATAAAAATGACTAACTTACATACACTAAAAACATGAAAGTTGTTAAAAAAAATATTTAAATTTTAAAATGGGCAAAACTAAATAAAGATTCCAATTCATCAATGAAAAAATAATTACTTTTAAGGATGATATGGCTTTCATATAATGGGTAATAGCTTGAGATACACTTTCAACTATATCTTGTGAGCTTCTCGTGGATTTTGACATCAAGCAATTTTCAGCTTTGCTTATCTCACATAAACTTACAAGCCAGAAGTACAAATGCTCAGAGCTAACCTATAAAGAGAAAAATAACATAAAATGTCATTATTTCAAAAAGTACATCTTGCACGCTTATTTGCAAATTGCTGAAATAAAAAATTGCTAAAGGAAAACAATGAAAATAATAAACTATTTATGATCATATATATTCAAATGTGTTCTTAATTTTATACTTATTAGTTTTAAGGGTATATAATTACATTTTAATGTCCTTGTAAAATATTACAACAACAGAAAGGTAATATGAAGTGGTGTAGTCGTAAAAAAGACAGAATGTATGCATGTACCCTAAGCAGAGGGTATACTCTGGAGTTTATATATTATATTTTTCTCGAGAAGCAGAGGGTATACGGTGTTCCTTGAAAAAATCCAGAAGGTATACGGCATATACCTTCCACTACATCCCTGGTAATGTGTCTGATTTATAAGCATTAAGCATATTTTAAATTTTTATATTGCTCTTTTTTATTTAATAACATTTCATAAAAGTTTTATATGATAAGATTTTTTTTTTTTTTAAATAACAAAGAACAATTAAGCATTTTGTTTCATAAAAATGTAATTATAAATTTAATCTTTACAAAATGTTTTTGCTTAGATTGAACCATACACATTAAAAAAAAAAAAAAAAAAAAAAAAAAAAAAATTTTGCTAGTCGAGTTTTAAAACTAGATTTTTGGAGAAAATGTGGCCAAAATAAACATTTTTATACACATTCTACTTATTTCATAAAATACCCCAAAACAACATATCCAATTAAAAATACAGGGTGCCTCACCATGAGAGTTATATTATTAGTAATAATAGCTCTCCCTCCCCCTCTTAGTGTAATGCAGTTGCTTGCTAAACATTTGAACCCTACTCCACTTGGATATTAGGTTGTCATATTTGAAATCTCCATTACACTTCAGAACAATAGCAGGGAATATTATATAAGTATGATTAAGAGAAAGTTTGTGGAAAGGTTAAAAGAGCATTGTAGTGAGATAAAACAAAAATCATCTACGAGTCTGTCAGGATTTTATCTTAATAATTATAATTGCCATACTAATTTTAAGAGTGCTATTTTTTTTTTTTTTTTCAGATAATGCCATATGTAAAAATTTAAATAGAGAATAAACAGAATTTTTTAAAGAAATGATGAAATCTGTAATAATAATGTGTCATACAATATTCCAAAACTTTGGTTAAATATCCCGAAAAACACTTAATTTTGAGTTGGGTAGTTCATTTCTACTTTCGTATACAGATGGAGACATTTTTTTTTTTTTTGTAAGACATGTGCTATTATAATATCTCAACAGGTCAGTGAAATCTGTAATTTTCCCTATCTTCAGGTTCATTGGTTGTTTTTTCCCACCATAAGTATGATTTAGCAGGACATGAGATTTTGACATTGCGATCCAGCTGTTCATTTACATTCCTGATAATGGTCACAAAAGTATGCAGAAACTGTTGAAGATTTGAGTGCTTTTATATCTATATTAACAGTAGATAGATTACACCAATATAGCAAATATTTTGTACATTGAAAGATAGTATGCAAAGTTATTAAAAATAATTTGTGCAAATCTTCTTTCTAGTGTATCAATTTGAAAATGCAATACTTACTCTGTCACAAAGTGTAGAAAATATCTTTATTGCATACTGATGATGACCATATCTAGTTGCTTGGCGGCCAATTCTGTATGCAGACCAAAAGTCAACTGAGTTAATTGCATTTAGTATAATTAAATCATCTTGAAGTACCCAAGGCTTGTCTACACTTGTCTGAAACAGAAGAGTACAAACCATTCCCTGTAAAAATAAAATCAATTTTACTATGAATATTTTTATTGGGATTTTTTCACTTGTAGAAAAAAAAAAAAAATAAATAAATAAATAAAAACATGCAATTACTTTTAATTTTTTAATTTAGTTGATTATAATTCATTGTTTTGCTTACACATACATTCTTTTAGTCTCATTATAAATTCGCAATGTTTGAATGAAAATGTAAAAAAGTAAAAGATCAATTTATTTAAATTAATAACTCAAGCTTGATACACTTGCTTAATGACAATTTAAGTTTAGGTTTATGGGTTTATGGGAATTTTTATAATTTAAATTCTACAACTAGTTATTATCTTTGGTTACGAGATAAAATTTATATAAGATCATGTAGAAATGTACTGAATGCGATAACTTTGTTAAACTATATTTCTCCAAATATATGGTGTTTGAATTATGCATAACTTAAAATTGTAACTGTTCTTTTAATACAGGCATTTGGTAGATCTTTTTCCTTAGATAGATTTTCCATCCTTTTTCCTTAAATATACCAAATCTCTTAAAACAAATTAAATTCTTTGAGAAATTGATAAGGGATGAAATCTCTATCATATTAAATTTGTATATTTATTTTCCCATTAACCTTTTATAGTAAACGAAAAAAAAAAAGTGACTTTATATCAATAATGATGTCATATTTATTGTTGTCAATTGTGATGTTGCATGCCAAGCATAATATATTGAAACAGCACACATATTATTTTTATTTATTTTTTGGATAAGCCAGTTAATTTTTTGTGTTGAAGGGTGTAAATCAACTACTAATTGTCTGTTTTTCTCTCACATTAAAAAAATAAAAGATAAATTAGAATTTTTTATTGACAGAAAATTTTTAAAAATATGGGATTTTGCCACTAAAATGAAGTAACCATAATTTAAATTACCATAATTCTTGCTGAATGAATTAAAAATATTTTTTTTTTTTCAGGATTAGTAGATTATTGCTTAAAGCTCTTAAATTTGTGATTGAACTAATTTAATTAGTGGTTATTAAATTGATGTTTTAAAGGGATTTGCAGTTCTAGATCCACATTTTTTTTTTTCTTTACCTAAATTACTAAACGCCTAAAGGATCAATTTCAGAAAACATATTTTTTTTCTGTCATTTACAATGTCATTTTCTTTGGGAAAAAAAAATGAATAAGTATTTGTATTATTATTTTAGTTTCAGAACTAAAGAAGTTAATGCAATTTTTTTTCAAAAAGAAGTTAAGAAAAACTGTGTTTTAAATTAAGATACTGCATCACTTCTAAACTTTCCATGCCAGCAACTACCTATTTAAAAATCAAACAGTTCATTCAAATATCAATCAAAAAAGCATTCAAATAAAATAAACTGCAATCAAATCATTTGCAAAGACAATGTACCCAGATACATTATCAGCCATGTCTCTAAGAGCATACATCATTCAATGACGGAAATTCGTCAAGGCCGACATATTGAAGAGAAGGGAAAAAGCTAAATGTCTGATTGAAAATCAGAATTACTGCTCGTGGTAAAATGTGAATACATATAGCATAAAAATGATATTTCAACTGGTAGAAAAAGTCATACAGCATGCAAATGATAAACATAATGCTGATTCACATAAAAAGTAATGTAAGATTTCTCACAGGCACAAAAAGAAACTTTATAAAAAATGAAATGAGAGCTTTCTAATTAAATTTGTGGTGGCACTCCAGGATTTATTTAAAGTCAGTCAAAAAAGTTAATAATGATTAAATGGAAAAGAAAACAATAATACATGTTAGTGCAATTTGTTTATTTTCTGATTAATGAAAAATCCTTTAATTCAAAATTCTTTTCTTTTATTTGATTTAAATATTGTTTAGATATTATACTCACAAACCCTTAAAAATTGGATAGAGGAAAATTAGTCCAAGTTATACAAAAGAAAGTTGACACTCTCATTTATTTTTTATGTTAAATCACACTGTTTAGCACCACAATATGTTTATCCGAAAGGAGGGAAAAGTAAATAAGTAGTGGAAAATAGGGAGGGACAATTTTTACAAAAATATTTTTTACTAAAGATGTTTTATTAAGTACAAAATGGAAAATTTCAGAATAACATCTTAAAACATTTTAACATATTTAAAAATTATAAATTTGATTATAATAATTAAAACTTTAGATTAATAAAACAATTTAATTAAGAAGAAAAATGCCCTATGAGGGATGGGACATATTTTTAGAATGAAAACTCCTCTTTAATTCTCAAAAATGGTGAAAAAATGGCAAAGTCAATAAGACATTTACATTCCTGAGGTTTATTGTAAATCACAACATTTATGTTACATTATACTTCTTAAAATCCAATTCAAATAAAAAGTATGTTTTTAACCCAGCTAATGCCATCAATTAATTTTGGTGGATGTAAATTTGCAATTATGTTTTGTTCATGAATGAGGGAACAAACAGTCTTACAGGAAGATGAAATTTTTTTTATTCCTCCTCACAAATAGCGTAATTTCCATGTAAAAATAAAAGTTTGCGTTTGAGTTCAATAATTATTTTAAAACAGTAATATTTTATTTAAAGAACTAAGAAAATTGATAGTATAAAAATAAATATAGATATTTTACACTAATGGTTGATATTGATGAATAATGCATGAGTAAATAAGGAAAAATTTGCAGAGTTTTAATTTTTTAAAAAAATTTTAACTTTCAAAATAATAAGTTTTGTTTGTCACACTATTCAATTCCAAAACAAGAAAGCCTTATAAATATAAAATACTAAAAAAAATGTGTGTAATTATTGGGATAGAGATATCATTTGCAAAGGATGAGACATGTCCCATCCTTTCCTTAGAGCATCATAAAAAAGTGTTTATGAGTATGTGACTTTTAGATTTAACTTAACTGTTCATTTATAAAAGGCATATTGTTGAGTTTACAAAATATTAAAAATACAGTCGAGTCTCTCTTTAATGAAACTCCATACATCGAATTTCTCTATATAACGAATTTTTATTAGGAACGGTCCCATTTTCCTATGATTGCATAAAACAGTCTCTATATACCGAAATATCTATATCTCCATATAACGAATATTTTCATAAAATGCTCTTTATTTATTCAGTTTTAAAAAAGCTTTGAAATTACATGGAATCAATTTTCCATCGTTATTTCTGATTTATCGTTTATTGCTGAGTTTTATATATTACTTCTATCTTTGAATCTCCTTGTTCTTTAAGTCCAGCGAATTAATCCCCCCCCCCTCCCACACACTTTTCAAAACCCTTCTCAAAATAGTGTAAATTGGATTATTACACATGTAAGAGCAGGATCAATAGGGGTCATTTTTGAATTGGTGGTGAATTCGTAATATTTTGGGGGTGATTGCTAAAATTTGAAAATTTTTTCGAGAGTAACAATTTTGAAATCAAAACAACAAAAAATTACAGATTTCTTGGTCTAAAATTAAGAAATGTCTTCTACTAAGCTTTCAAATGTCTGTCTTCTTTTTCTTTCTTTTTTTTTTTTTTTTTTTTTTGAAACTGTTTAAATATTAAAAAATAGAATATTAAGATAATATTTATAGCTAAACATTTCAAATTGTTAATTAAACACATTAAAAATAATATTTGTTCAAAATTTACACATCAAAAATAATATTTGTTCAAAATTTACACATTATATAAGAATTTTAACTTCATTCCTTATACAATGAATTTCTCTATATAACGAATTTTTTACTGGAACAATGGATTTTGTTATATAGAGACTCGACTGTAATTAAGTTAACAACAAAGAATGAGATTGAAAATTTACATTAAAAATATGAATACATCATAAAACATTCTTTTTAACTCATTAACTCATAGTTGCTTGCAACTAAAATGATTTATAGCAAAAAATATAATGCAATGATTATTCTATCTGGTGGGAGAGTCATAAATTAAAAATAAAGCATTGTAGATGTCCACTCCCTCCCTAATCTCTCTTATTTAAATTTGTTTTAGGAACCTAAATATTAACACATCCCAAAATGAACGACAGATTTCTGAATGTCTATTGTATTAATACATATTTAGTGAACACATATGACACTTAAAGTTAGGACAATATTAAATTTATAATTTAAGTTTATTATAAACATCAAGCAATTTCTTACAATAGCTTTTGCTGTTTCAGGGGTAATTCGAGGTTGTGATGTGAATTCTCTCAGCTTCTGAATTAATTCACTTTGCCAGCATACTACTACACCAGCACTTTTATTACCAAGGGCACACAGAGCCGTACATAGTGGTACAACACAAACATCTGATAGGAAAGAAAGATAATATGCATTAAGTTTGAAAGTTATACTATCATACATGTTAAAAGAATATTTTTCCAAGTAAAATATAAATACCTGAAGTTTTACCAATAAGAGAACCAATTGTATCAACAAAATTTATACACATATCAGGGGATACATCACATAGACTTACAGCACATTGAAAGCATTTCTAAGAAAAGAATAAAAACATTAATTATTTAAAAAAGTATTACATATTAATTTAAAAATATGTTTAATCTCTACACATGTATTATTTAATTTTAAAATGTGCAAGTTTACAATTAAAATAATAGAAATTAAACTAATCAGATGTGGCAATCCCAAAACTTTCTTCTATCACATATATGTTTATATTTCCTGAAAAATGCAGCATATCAGCACCACTGGTTATGTGATTTACACTAAAATCTAATCAGCAACAATTTCTTACCATCTAGCTGACTCTAAAGTTTGATGAAAATCTATATATTAATATTTGAAATAAGAGTTAATGCAGAAATTGTAAAAAATTCTGCACACCAGCATCATCTGTTGGCCAATTTACTCAAAAAACTAATTAGAACCTATTTATATCAGGGACAAATTGAATCTAAATTTTGATGAAAATCCATGCATTGGTTTTTCAAATACAGCTATTGCGGAAATTATGAAAGATGGAGCATAACAGCACCTGTCAGGCAGTTTACACCAAAAATTAAAAAATACTAATTTATATCAGACACTGACTGAATCTAAAGTTTGATGAAAATTCTTGTATAAGTTCTTGAAACAGAACTATTGTGATAATCATAAATAATGCAGTATAGCAGCAGCAGCAAATGTTGGGTGATATACACCAAAAAGTAATCGGGAACAAATTACATCAAGGACTACCAGAAAGTGGAGTTCTATGAAAATCCATGCATTAGTTTTTAAGATACAGCTTTTGTGGAAATTGTAAAAAAGACTGCATAACAGTGCTATCTGTTGAGCATTAACACCAAAAAGTAATGAGCACCTATATATATTTGAGATATTTAGAGACTAAATGAGTCTAAATCTTTATTAAATTTTGTTTATTAGTTCTTAAGGTAGAGCGTCCACAAAATTTGTGTCACATACAGACAGACATTTTGTAAAAAGCATGCTTTTTGAGATCTCCGACTCCATAATGTGTAAATCTTACGAAAACCAGGACAAAAAAAAATTTATGAGTCCAATATTTTCTTTTTGTACAGATACAAAAATAAAAATAAAAATTGGCAAACTAAAAAGAAAGAAAAATATTTGAATTAACATATTTTTATGTTGAAAATTTTCCTAATTTTCTTTTGAAGCATATGCAAAAAATGCCATAAGAACAAAGATTGTATAATATGAACTTAAAAATGTTCAGGCTTACTTAAAAGGCGATTGATTAAATAAAATTAAAAATAAAAATAAATAAAAATAAATTAACTTTTAAAAATTAAAAAAAAAATTAAAAATAAAAATAAATAAATTAACTTTTAACATCTGTAGTTGATTATTTAATCGCCTTTTAAGTAAGCCTGAACATTTTAAAGTTCATACTATACATTTATGCTAAAAGCAGGGCAAAATTTTTTATTCCGTCATACATTTTATATTTATTAACAAAGATTGATAGAAGTTTTTCAAATCTCTATGCAAATTAAAATTTTATCGAGTTTGAAAAAATAATTCTATTAAAACTTGACACTTATTTACTGCTTTTAATGTGCCAATATATTCAAAAATGCCCTAAAGATCAAAATTAAATATGAAACAGTAATAATTTTTAATAAGGATTATGATGTATTATACTTGACATTCTTTACAGCATAAAAAGTAATTTAAAAAAAATTCTAATCTATATGAGAATTATTCTAATAGTATGCTTAAAAACATCAAAATTATAGCACCAATGCTAAAATTATGCATTAAAAAAGATAGAAAACACTGAATTAATTCATCCTTTTCTCCTGAGACTATGAGTTTTTATTTATTTTTATTCTATTTACCCTTTTTTATTTATTTTTTTCTTTTCTATTGGTGGTGGTGGGAAAAATATGAAATGAATTGTACATATAAGAACTCTCTTCTCTCTCTTTTTCTCTCCTTTTTTTCTCTTTTCTTTTCTTTCTTCTTAAGGTTTTAATTTATAAAAACTGAAAAAGCACAAATTTAGTTTCAATATAAAGTTATCAGTAGCTCTTTCCAATAACTAGAGCAAATAAAGTACCATTAAGCAAATAAGTACTAATAGCGTATTAATAACCAGACACTTCCAATTTTAAACATTTTGTGGAATATTTAAAATTTTTCTTGTTGGATTCTTCTGGAACTTCAGAATTGTAAAGATTACATTTGACCATATATTTATCAATGCCCATTTGATAAGGAGAACAATTAGGAGACTGACAAAAAATCAAAGAAAAATAAAGGATTTGGGATTACCCTCTACAATGAAATACACAAAATGATCTATCACTGCAGAATACAAATATGTAGATATTGTACAACATGTGCACTGATTTTTGTAAAAATAGTTCATATATTCATTCGTTCGTATAGTAATTTTTTTTTTTAATTAAAAAAATTTCTTACATATTTTTAGCTTATATCATGCAGGGTTTTTTACCAAATTTAGCACCAGTTCCAGAAAAATTGACAAAATGTAGTAAAAAAAAAAAAAAAAAAAAACATAGTGTAATTGGAATATAAATATACTTAATATTTTATGAAATGTGAGTAGTTGTATGAAATAATTTTTATCTGTGCATGCACAAACAATAACAAAAATCTTTTTATTATATAATTTTATAGTCAACTTTATGGAGTACCTCATAAAAAATCCAGTGAAATATCATGAAAATTCAGAAAGATATTGTCATTAGAGTGAGCTATTTTTTAGTTGCTCTATAAAAGCAGCTGAATGAAAAGATATTTTTCACAAATTGCCAATTTTAATTTTTTATTGATACTTTAGTTCTTCTAGGATAACTACCAGAAGGAACCTATTCCATGATAAAAAGAAGTATCAAAATTGAAGGATTTGTTCCAAATGTTCTCATTGATATTCATTAAATACTAACTTTTTTCTAAAACACAGTTAATAAATAATGACAATTTGTGGAAAATCCCTTATCATTCCTCTGCTTTTAGAGAGTAGTTAAAAAATATTTCACTCTAACGATGATATCTTTCTGAATTTTCACAATATTTGACTGGATATTTTTTATGAGGAGCTCTCTAGAATTGATTATTAAATTATGTAAAAAGACTATTGTCATTGTTCGCACATGCACAGATAAAAATTATTTCACACAACTACTCATATTTCATAAAATGTTAAATATACTTAAATTCCAATTGCATTATATTGTTTCTACAGCATTTTTCCAATTTTTCTGAAACTGACGTTAAATTTGGCTGAAAACCTTGCATGATATAAGCTAACAACATGCAAGCATTTTTTGAACTAAAAAAAAAAAAAAAAATCTTCATGAATATGAGTGCTTTTCTTACAAAAATCAGTGAACATGTTGTACAGTATCATCATATTTGTATTCTGCAGCGATAGATCATTTTGTGCATTTCAATGTACAGGATGATCAAATATTATAATTTTTCTTTGATTTTTTGGTCACTCCCAAACTATCCTCTCTATCAAATGGACATTGATAAATATGAGGTCAAACATAATCGTGAAGTTCCAGAAGAATTTGACAAATATATTTTTAAACATTAGACAAAATGTCTAATGAAAATATTCGGTTATTAATGGCCATATAGTGTACATTGCAATGCCTGTACTATAGATAAATTTTTAAATAGTCCTTGACAAGGCACGTGTCACCTAGAGCACAATACAACTGTTCCCTTCCATTCTTCTTCCCTCCCCCAAAGTGAACATAATGACGCATGCAAGTACAATTCATACCAATAAATATAATTTTTGTGCACTACATAGTAAATTATACTTCCCCCTCCCTGATTTCTCAAACTATGGATCAAAGTTCTTTATATATATATGTATATATATATATTTATTTATTTAATTTAATGCACTTAGAATGACCTTTTCAGGTAAAAGTGAAAAGTATTTCTAAGAAAATACTGTCTCCAAATGATATTTAAGTATCAAACAATATAACATTAAATATGCTAAACAGAGTCTAATTAAAAATAAAATTATATCAGTGTTCTCTTCAAAATTCTTTAACATCTTGATGTTGAGAACAAGCACCAGAATAGAAAGCATCATAGTTTAAAATTAGTATGATGAAGTGCCAGCAGTGAGGTGTTACTATGAGAGAGATGAGTTTGTTACAGTACTATTGCTTTATGATTTGAAAACAATGTAATAATGCTGTGTTCTTCTTTGTCACTTACTTTAGAAGAGGAGAAAATAGAATGATAAAAATGAATCTTATTTTAGTAAATATGGAATCAATAAGAGTAGGCAAGGTAAGGTCCAATCACTCTTGATATTAGTTGACAAAATTGTTCATTGCAATTTAAAAAATTAGAAGAGCATTCTTGATCTACCCTTAGTCACTAAACAATGTAATAAAAACTGGCGAAAATTAGATTTGTAAAATTCCAGAGAAATATGTTACTATTGGTAATCATTAAGTAAAAGTCTTGAAAAATCAAAAATTTAAAAATAAAGTAAATGAATGAAATACTTAAAAATTTTTAGGTAATAAAAATCATAATGTCATTTAACAATAAGACATAACTGAAATCTTTAAAGGAAGCATTTTTAAAAATCAAGCATGGTATATTAAAGCAAGCTCCCTGTCAGATACCACATGGCAGAATAAACCTCCCCAGTCCCCACTAAAAAATTACACTATCAGATTGATTTCTTTCATTACATGAAATTTTGAGTGACTGTAGGTATATAGTAGGTAGTAGTACCTATGTAGTAGGATGTCAAAAGTAGTACTTGAATGAAAATTTTGAAATGATTAGTCAATTAATAATAATGACAATTTTTGAGAATCAAATTGCAATATTTGAAAGAAAAAAAAGGCCTTTTTTTTCTTTTTTGCTAAGTACCACCATCAAATCATTTAAAATACACAGGAGGCTTCTAAATAGTTACATAAATCCTACTTAAGTGTCAGTACTAGATAATTTCTAGCATTATTTACAAATGTTGCTTCATTGTTTTAGAAGAGAACTGAACTAATTTTTTGAACTGCTTTATTTTTTGAGTTATTTATTTATTTATTGTACTGGCAAAAACGTTTTATTATTCTTTAACCTTCCCTTAATATATGCATGCTTTCAAATTAATTTTAAACATAACAGATTCTTTAAAAAATGTGGAAGTGTTTTGGGCCACATATTTTAGGTTCAAACAAAAAAAATTAGATTATCCAAAAATATCCAGCATTGTGCCCCCCCCCCCCCAAAAAAAAAAAAAAAAAAAAAAAAAAAAAAAAAAAAAAAAAAAAAATCTGTATATGATTTATAGTGGCACTTTAGAAATACAGTAAAACCTCCATAACAGACACTCCTGAATAGCAGACAGCTCTATTTAACGGACAGTTTTCCAAAACCTCATTTTTTGCATGTTTAATCTCTGAATAATGGGCATTCCGGATAGCAAAAGCAATTTTGGCAATAAAAAATGAAAAATTATTTTTAAACGAAAAAAAAAAAAAAAAGTGGAAAAAAGTAAAAATCCTCTTAATTTATTAGGGTAATATGTCACAAATTTTCACAGATAAATAGAGGGGGGTCGGCTGGGAAAAATCCCACATATAGTGTTGAATTTAACAGGCTGACCCGGGAGAGAAGAGCTTCTCTCCCAGAAGATTTGAGATCTTATGCTTTTAATAGTGTTAAAAGTGCAATTTTCCATCCCGCAGCTACAGAAATCCCCCCCCCCCCCCGAAGAAAAAATTCTGAATTCAACATTCCTACATCCATGAAAGAAAACGTTTCTCCTTGAAAGATTTAGGATTTTTTCTTGATTAATGTCTAGAACAGGGTTAGCTACTGAAGAAGAATCAGTTGATATATGCGATTATATTCCTTTAGAATTTTAAACAAAAGCTGTTTCTATTAGTAATGATGAAACAGATACTGAAAGTGAAAATGTCTCGTGCTATATCAATAGCATTTTCAAAACGTATCAAAATATAGTGAGCAATTACACAATTTTTTTTTTCTTTTTTTGTAAAATAAGATGTTTAAAACTACTGACAGAGTTAAAACTTCACATTGAAAAATAAATTACATCAAATCACAAGCAAAGATAAACTTTTGTAACAGATTTTTTTTTCCGTAAAAATGTAATGAACAATGGATAAAAATATGTGCAATTTTATTTCAGTTTTATAACTAAAAAAATAATTTTAATTTCTGATTAATCATGTAACTGCCGTTTTACAACATATAAAAGTCAATTATTGGAATAGTAAGCATTTCTTAGAAACTTTTCAATTGCTGAAGTTGTCCCAATAACGGACACCTCCGAATAACGGGCAGTTTCCGCTCTTCTGAGGTGCCTGTTATTTGGAGGTTTTATTGTATTAAAAGTTTGAAAGATTTTTTTCTCAATTTTTATAATAATTTGTTGATGAGAGGGTTAAAAATAACTTTGATTTGAGCACAGATACAAAACCACACTTCCATAAAAGCAAGTGCTGAAAATAAAGCTCCATAATGTGAAGGAAGAATACGCCAACTGGCGTATGTACATATCAAATGGTGAGAGAATTTTGCTGATGCAGATTCACTGGAAAATGCTGAAGGAGCGCCAGAAGAAGAAGAAAAATGTGCCAAACATGATACAAGAGGCATTGAATAGAAAATAATGCACAAGAAATAAACATCTGAGAATTTTATCACAACTGTATACACATATGCATATATAAATAGAAAAATTGCTTTACCATTAATGGTTTTAAGTTTTCACCAGTCGTATCAGATGTACAGATGACTAAAAGAAGTGTTTCAATAGCACTGGATACTTCTTGCATCAAATCAACACCGTGAACTATGATATCTTCTGCAAATGTAGTAACAATATAACTACATAATAATTACTTAACATGACTGTTAAATTTTAACTAAAACATTTTTGAAAATTTACACAAAAGCACAAACCAGACTGTAAAAAGTTTAAATTTTGGTGCTGAATCACCTTGATTAAAAATTAAACTTCTTTAAAAAAATACAAATAATTTTTTTCTTTATTTTCAGATTCGCTGAAAAGAGTAAAAAAATTACCTCTTTTATCCCTTGCTGTCCCTGGAAAGAGACCCCCCCCCCTCCCCTCTATCTCCGCTTGTGTGATCCATACAGTGGATGCATTTAATAATTTGCATGTGCACTTGTATGTATATCTTTGTACCAATTTTGTAGAAAAATAAATAATTAAAAAAAAAGAAAAGAAAAATTAGTTTTATTCAGTATTTTTCTATTGTAAAGTCTTGGTTTACAATGAAATGCAATGGATGCAGTTAGATTATTTTGATAATTTCCCAAAATTTGATTTTTTGGATAAGGCGAGTTTTGAAACACACACATCCTCATATATGCAGCCAATGATGAATTAAGGATGTGGCACGGGGAGTAGGGGAGGGGACATTCCCTTTCAGAAAGTTTGAGATTTTGGGTTTTTAATGGTCAAAAAGTGCAATTTATCCCCCAGAACTCTATAATGTCCCCCAGAGCCACAGAAGTCCTACCTGGAAAAAAATGTCTGAATTCAACACTGTATGCAGCTCTGTTCTATACAATAACTATAAATGCTATATGCATCTTCATACATGAAAAAAACATCTGTAGGTGACTGTAACAGCATACTAAAATTAACTTAACAGGTATCTGTCCAGACTTTACTCACAGCATCCTGTTTTTGAGAAATTGTGAATATTTTTCTAATTTTTGTGAAAATTCTGGTCAGATTTTAATGTATTTTAAATTATCAATGTCTTCAGGTTCTATTTTTCACATGTAAAAAACTAAGTACTATGCTCTTTGGTGAATTCAACTGCTTATTTACAAGCCAAGGTCCTTTAAAGGGCCTAAAATTTTCCTAAACATATTCCTGCTTACCATTCACATTCTGCAAACACATGTTTAATTTATATTCATTTCATTAAATCAGTATATTTATTTGCCTTTTGTGTGCAATCCTGTACAATAGCTATAAATGCCATATACACTGCCTTCAAGAAGAAAACCTACCGTATGACTAATCTATATATTTAAAACACCTGGCTGTTTTTTTGGTCATCAGCCCTGAGCTTTCTACTGGCCCGATTTTGATAATTATTTTTTTGAATGAAAGCTGTTTACGTGTAGATGTGCCCATTCTGGCTAATTTTTAATTTATTTCAATTTTTATATTTTATTTTTAATTTTAAAAGCTTTTTCATGACATTTCTTCAAAACAGTGGCAACAGGTTAAGCTTTTCTCAAAATTTATTTTGTTTGATTATTTTCCACCAATCAGGAGCTTGATCTCATCGGTGAATGTATAATCGCATTTCAAAAAAAAAAAAAAAAAAAAAAAAAAAAAGGTTTTCGTTAAATTTAATCATAATAAAATGATTGCACATACCTGAAATACACAGATTATTTACTGAGTAATATTATTAAGTATTATGTAAGTAAAATAACAGAAGATAAACTTTAATAAAATATAATATCTAAAGTGAAATTTTGTCGATGGAGAAAATGTCGTCATAAAGAAACCAGATAAATTTATTCCATGAATATAATATACATTGTTATTGCTGTGTCAGTAATGATGTCATATTCACTGATTTTAATTCCTGTGTCTAAATAAAGTGAACTTCTATTAATTTAAAGGTCCGTGGTGCAGTGGCGTAGCTAAGGGGGGGGGGCAAGGGGGGCGTCCGCCCCAGGCGCCGAGGCCTAGGGGCGCCAAATTGAGAGAAATTGTTATATATCTATATTGGGGTTAGGGATGCACCGGATATCCGGCTCCTGCCGGATATACTGCTTATTTGGCACTCGAACCGGATATTCGTTCCGGCCGAATATTTTAATATCCGGTTGCCGGATAGTAAAACATTTTTTAAATTCTGTTTTTTATATTTAAAAACAAATGTAAAACTAATTTGCTCTTGCATACCTTATCTTATTAAAAAGCAATGTTAACAAAAATAAATACTTGTATATTTTCACAATTATGAAATTATAATGTTTATATGTAAATGAAGATATATTTAAAGTATGACAATATTTTGTCATAACCTATAACAGCAATTGTAAAAACAAAACTAGAATATATACTTCAACTTCACGTTTTTTATTTCTCTTAAAAATTGTTCTTAAATTTCAGTAATGAAGTAATTTTACACCTCTCAAAAGTTTTATTGTAATTTTCACCAGTCAAAATTTAACTGCAGTGTTCAACAATTCTGTCATAACTATAATTGTAAAACCAAAATTAGAATATCAACTATAATTTCAACTTTGTTTTGCTTTCATTTTTTTTTTTTTTTTTTTTTTTTTTTGTAATGAAGTAGTAGACTTTTATAGTTCTTCTCAAGTGTTTTGTTAATAACTTTATTATTAATTTGAATTATTAATATCAACAAAAGAGAAAGGTATAAATATCTAATCTAAAAGTTTTATGAATTTGCTGTTAATACGTCAAAAATCCGAGTCTGAAATGTGTACAATGGGGCCATCTCATAAGTGCTAAAGTATTGAGGATTAAAAACTATGTAGAAAAATAAAGTTTCCAACAAACTAAAGAGTTTATTTATGAATATTCATACTCCAGATTCAAAGTGTGTTTCTTTAGAAAATCAAGAACAAAATGGTGCTGATAATAAAGAAACCATTCAATTTTTGCTGGAACATCAATTGCACAAGTTAAGCAGTCAACAATAGAAAAAAATGTGGTAAAAAAAAAAAAAAAAATCTATACATATAATAAAACAGTAGGACCCGGTGTGTCTGTACATTGAAGATAATTGACAAAAATGGAGTCAGGGCGATAAAAGAAAACCAATGAAACACAAAAAAATTTTTTTTGAATTTTTTGTCTGTCTGTCTGTTTGTCTGTCTGTTTGTTCGAGGTTATCTTCGTAACTACTGAATGGATTTTTATGCGGTTTTCACTAATGAAGAATGCACACTCCCGGGCAGTGTATAGGCTTTGTTTCATCAAAATCGGACAACAGACAAAAAAGTAACAAAAAGAAACAAAAGAAACTATTAGGTGCGCTGCTCACGTTTTTTAGTACATAACGTTTTTTAGTACATATAAAATCCAATAGATGTCACTGTGCGATTTTAAAACACGCTATCGTTATGTTTTCGCCAGTCTACTTAAGTATGAGAAAGTTTCAAGCTGGCTGTCGTTCCATGTGGTTTAGTCGGTAGAACGTCAGTGCGCCATACTGATGGCCCGGGTTCGATTCCCAGCATGGAATTTTTTTTCACTATGTTGGCATTAACGCCTATAAGCAATTAAAAGAATTTGAAATATTGTATTCAAGGCGAATTTTCTCTCTGGGAAAATTTCCTTGCATTAATATGTCAGTGTAATTTTTTTTTCGATTTAATTTTTTTTTTCGAAACTTTGTTTTTCTTAAAAAATTACAGTAAATATTTGATATTTCCCAACGTTTTTTGAATGATCGACTTGCTTTTTTTTTTTTTTAATGTATGTCTGAACCTTATCTAACTACTTCTTCAAGATTTCTTTAGATAAACCGACCAGCGTAGCGGGCGAAGGCCGCTAGTCATTAAATATACAAATTGCATTTTTAAATAAAACCTATTTTAGTAAAAATTTCCAAAACAATTGAACTACGCCTTGTTATATAAGTCACCCGCTCATGTTAAAATTGCAAGTGATATTTTAAATAAAGTTCATTCTGAAACTTGCTCTACAATGCAAAAAGAGCTTAATAGGAAAACTGTAATGCTCACTCGGAGTAAAGAGGAGTAACATACATAACTATCCCATTTTTGTTAATTATGTGTCAACAGGGTAAAAATATTTTTTTCTGTTAGTTAATCGATACAATGCATCTATAAAAACATCAAGACACTACCTAAATCTGGTGATAGAGACTAAAGAAAGGGTAGAAAAAAATATGCATGTAAAGTTAGAAGTTTTATAAGTAATATTGAAAAGGCAAAATATTATTACATTTCAATATTTAATTATTACTATGTTTTTAAGTAACTTTGACTTAATAAGTGAATTGAAATCTATTAATACTTGCATAATATAAAATTACAATAATTTTTTTTTCTTTAAACAAGCATAAAATTGAAATATTATTAAAATTAAAAATGAGAAATTATTCGGCCGGATACCGGATATTCGGTAAAATTTTGTGCCGGATATCCGTTATTCGGTATCCGGCAAAAATCCACATTCGGTGCATCTCTAATTGGGGTGGGGGCGCAAAATTTCTTGCTGGCCCCGGGCACCAAAAAACATAGCTACGCTACTGCCGTGGTGTGCACAAATGAAAATATTTCTATAAACTGCGCCATTTCTATTTAATTATAATGAATATTTTATGAAACTAAAGAATTCTTGAATAACTGCATAAATCACGGTTTTATTTAAGAAAATATGAGTATTTCTGAAGGTGTAAATGATGTTATGTTAGGGAAAAAAGAATAAAACCTGTGATATGCCGGTATTACTATATTTCTATCTTACATAATATCAAAAAATAATTAAAATAATTTCATTGTATTAAGTTATTGTTTAAAAAAAAAATCTGCGTTTCAGCAACAAGTACAAAAATTTTATTCTTTTTAATAACAGAGATATCTTTTTTTTTTTTTTTCGTTGCCATAGCAATAAAATTAATTTTTACAAGTTCATGGAGGATATAAACCAATAAATAAATTAAATTTGTTGCAAGTGCTATAAATGTGTAGTGGGCTGGTTAGGCAGTTTAGTAAGTCCCTGTTTCTATTATAATTAAAATGTTTCATTGATATTATAATCATTGTATAGTCATCAAGCGATATTTAAAAACGGAGAAAAAATAAACTATGCAGATATTTTTGAATTCGTCTTCCGGGGTATAATATTAACTTCCTAAATAATTTGGCATTTAAATAATATTTAAGGTTTAGAAACCGCATTAAAAAGAAGATTTGTAGCTGATGTTAAGTCCAAAATAATAATTTATGAGTTTTTTTCCTTATTTTTGTTATTTTCTGAAGTTTGTGTATCTTCATCATGAAAAGTATGTTATCCCTATTTTAAGAGGTGGCAATTATTTATTTCACTCAGTATTTTACTGTCTATATAAGATTGATACATATCACACCTAATATATATTCTTTTCCGTCGAGTTTCGACGGGTGCAGCTAGTAACATATTAAAATTGCATTGCTGCAAACCTTTTCCTAACACTGTGTTTTACATATATTGTTTTCATAAAATTAATAAATATATTTGGATTTTTTCTGTGTCCCTATACAATAATTATAAATGCTATACATACATCCTTTTCAAGAAAAAACATGATGTAGGTGACAATATACTAAAATTAAATTACCCATCAGTTTTCTATAAATTTCACCTTTAACCATGTGTTTCATTAAGATGAGAAATGACTGATTAAATAAATACATTTTAAATGTGGGGGTATGTAGAAAGCTGATGATAATTTTAGTATGTTGTCAATTACAGCATGTTTTTTTTTTTTTTTTTTTTTTTTTTTTCCTGAAGAGGGTGTATACACAGCATTTATAATTATTATATAGGGACACAGAAAAAATACAAATATATTTATCAATTTTATAAAAAGAATATATGTAAAACACAGCATTAGGAAAAGGTTTACAATAATGCAATTTTAGTATGTTATTAGAGTCAACTACAACATGTTTTCATTTTGAAGAGGTTGTATATGGCATTTATAGCTATTGTACAGGACAACACACAAAAAGTAAATAAATATAATGTTTCATGAAATGAATACATACTAAACACAGTGTTTGCATAATGTGAATGGTAAGGTAATTTTAGTATGTTGTTACAGTCATTTACAGATATTTTTCCTTGAAGATGCATGTAGCATTTATAATTATTGAATAGAGCTGAGCTGCATAAAAGAATGTGATTACACTACTGTCTATGGATGCTAATTATTCATAATACATTTTGATGACATTATGTCGTTTGAAACTCTGCAAAATTTGTATTTGTTACTAAGGCTATTGCGCCATGTTCCTCACCAAAGTATGGGATGTAACATTCATAAGATTTTTTTTTATAGAGTAACACAAAACAATACAGACGGCATGACAGTTTGTCACCAATTTCTGTAGGAAGAGTTATTTTCTATGATGTTTCTTTAACTTGAGATGCTCCATGTATCTCTATGTATATAATTGTGTTTTCAAATAACTTTTATAAATGCCTTTTAAGTCATTTCCCATAAATAAATTTTACTCAAATCTTCAGAAAAAGGTTTCTGTCATTATCTTATATACATATAGATAAAAAAAATCTCATTATTTTTTTAGGCTGGTAGACCCTCTGGTGGGAAATAGCATAAGTAGAGTTTTAAAATGGATTTTTCTTTCTTTCTTAACATAGAAACCATAATTTATGTTAAATTTAGGTATGTAACTTGAACACAAATTTTGTTACACACTTTTTGAATCACACACCTATAAAAAAATACATTAACAAAATTTAATTAAATAAAAGTGATTTTTTTTAAATGCTTCGATTTATGATTGCATTAAAGATGATAAAAAATGCTTTAAACACAAGTTTTTATTATAATGTAATTAAAAAAATGTTGAAAGGCAATTGATTTAAATATTTTTTTTTAATGAAATAAATTGAGTGATTTATTTTTTTTAAATGGATATCTAGTTTTAAATACCTCAAAAAATCATCAACATCTGTCACAGGATCAAACCCACATCTATTCAGTAGAAGTGAAAGATAGCACATTTATAAAAAAATGCCACAGTTCAATCTAATCAACAACATCTTATTTCTGCAGCAAACAATGACATTTACGAATTCTCAATGGACAAGTGTTGGAGGATAGCAGAGGCAAAATTCAAATATTTTCTTTACAAAATATTATATTGCCATTGGAAGTACATTACATTAAAAAGTTGTAGAGCATCTTTGATTTAGTATGAGATGATGTCTTACATGTAAATAATTAATTCATCTAGAACCCCCCCCCAAATATAACTTTTTTGTGTATTATCATCATTAAATATGCTACTAATTTCACTCAGAAGTGTGCTATTAGGCAGAAATACATTTACTAATCAAATTTACACATGTAAGGAAGGTACAGTATTTTTAATAAGAAAATAAATTTAAATATCCTCAATGTGTCCATTTTAGGAACATGTACAAAATGCATGATGCACCCCTGCTCTTGGTGAGCATATTGAACATACTTGACTTAAATTTCTTATTAAGTTAAACAATAGTTTTTATAAATGTTTATTTTATTATTGACATGGAAGGATAAAAAGTATAACTTGTTTAAAATTGAAAATTTAAATTCCAAATTTAAAATTCTCAGTTTCTGTTTCCCAACTTTTAAATCTAATACTCAAAACTATTTTTTCCTTGTTAAGTTTGTTTCTCAGCCCAACAATCCTTAAATTCAAAGTACAGTAGAACCCCACTAATTTGGACCCTGTTAATCCAGATCGGTTTGGTCTTTTTTTTTTTTTCAAGTTTGAGAAGCAATTAGCTAATTTTCATAACATTAACTTGTTTTATCATCGTATTCTGAATAAAAAAACCTTTTTCTGAAATATTTTTGGAAGAATACCTTCAGTTTTCTTATTTAAACTCTTTGATGTTATCTTTTAAAGAAACAACAATGTATCACTAAGTTTGGCAATTCTAATTTTCCCAATTTTCTATTTAAACCATTTAGAAATGTCATAGAAATCACTGCACAATAATTTTTTACTTAAAGCATCGCAAGAAAGCAAGGTAAAATAGTCCCTATAAAGCCCATTGTATGATAAGGATCGCTCTCTGATCTTTGTCAGGCCATAAGTCTATTTCTTTCTTATTGTGATAAAACGTTTCAACAATATCATTTGTAGAAAATTGTTCATATTTATAAAGAAGATGCAGCAATGATTTCAGGCACTTTTCTGGAAGGGATATGTCTGTAAATATTCATTAAGTTTAACAAAAGGTGATTTCCTGTAAGTATGTATACTTTATTTCATTTTTTTCTAATTCTCTGGATAATCCGGTTTGGGTCTGGTCCCAATTGATCCGAATTATCGGGGTTTTACTGTAACTTTAAGATAGAAATTATTGATCTTAGCACAACTCTAGCTGTTCTGCAGTTAGTTTTGCTGGAGCTGATCCTAAGTAGTTCTGCAGCAAGCTGGCTTGATGTCAATCAAAAGCTAATTTTCTAATTAAATTGAATTTTCAATCCATTTTAATACTTTCACTTCCTACTCAGAAAAATCAGAATTACAATAAGAAAACTTACACGAGAAAGTAATGAGCTTTTATGGCATAATTAAACATTATCAGGGTTCATACAGAGTTGGGAAGAAAAAATCCAAGGAGTACATAATAAATCTAAGGAGTCCAAAAAAATTTAAAGACATCCACTTTTGTTGTTATTTATGTGGCATGCACTTGCACTGCCCCAATTCCACCGGGATTCTGCGAGTTACCGCCCTGCAAGAAGAAGGGGGGGGGGGCATTCGCGATCTTCAGATGAAATCTATGCTTTCCCGCAATCTTCAGATAAAATCAGCGATTTATCTGCAATATTTTAGCAAAATTGGCGATTGTTTGCGACCTTTAGTCGAAATCGGTGGTTTTTCTGCGATCTTTAGATAAAATCTATGTTTTCCTGTTTCTCTTATTTATGAAATCGATGTTTTTTCGAGGATTTTTAGTCAAAATTTGCATTTTTATACGATCTTTTCTCGAAAACGCCGTTTCATGCCCGCAATCTTTTGACGAAATCGTCATTTTTTTTCCCGTGATTTTTTAACGAAATCGGCATCATATCCGCAATCTTCAGACGAAATTAGCATTTTACCTGCGATATTTCATGACACTTTGGTGGCTATTAGTATGATCCCAACCAATCCAGGAATGCCGCTGGACTTGAAAAATCCTGGGTCTCTCTTTAACAAAAGCGGGTCCCCACTAATTTGCCATATTTTTAGATGCAAAAATTGAACTTGTTCATTTGCATTAGAAAAATTTAAATTCAATAATTATTGTTTTAATAATAAATAAAAATATAAAACCAATATTAGTTGTTTTTAAAATTATGAGAAATTTTCTTTACTTGTTTAAAAATAAATTTGCAAGATACAAATTTAACTATAAAATATTGAACATTTGAAAGTAGAAGATAACAAGTATCACTATTGTTTGCATTCTTTTAAAAAAAGGGGCAAGACTGATTTATAGAAAAAGACAATTTTGCTGAGAAAAAGAATATTTTTGTTGAGTACAGTTATGAGACTTTTTGTTTAATGAATGGGTGTTTTCCTGAGTCACATTTACTCAGAAAGACTTGGAGCAGTCAAAAATGGATAGTGAATCATGAAAATCCGTTTTTAGAGCAGCAAAAAAAATAAATAATTTTGAAGCAAGAAAATTAGCTTTTGGAACAGGAAAATTCACTTCAGGCATTAAGGGAGACCCGTACCCCATTTTTGTCCAAAAATCATCAAAAGTTCAAAAAAATTTTTATCTCAGAAAACGATAAAATACATATTTGCGAATATCCATGCAAAATTTCAGAACTCGGGGACACTTGAACAGGTTTTTTTCCCGTGATTTTTAACGAAATCGGCATTATATCCGCAATCTTCAGACGAAATTAGCATTTTACCTGCGATATTTCGTGACACTTTGGTGGCTATTAGTATGATCCCAACCAATCCAGGAATGCCGCTGGACTTGAAAAATCCTGGGTCTCTCTTTAACAAAAGCGGGTCCCCACTAATTTGCCATATTTTTAGATGCAAAAATTGAACTTGTTCATTTGCATTAGAAAAATTTAA
The DNA here is from genome assembly GCA_964019185.1 of Maratus speculifer. Classification (NCBI taxonomy): domain Eukaryota; kingdom Metazoa; phylum Arthropoda; class Arachnida; order Araneae; family Salticidae; genus Maratus; species Maratus speculifer. The sequence goes on along the minus strand of OZ025295.1, from coordinate 304,142,918 downwards.
ATTCAATAATTATTGTTTTAATAATAAATAAAAATACAAAACCAATATTAGTTGTTTTTAAAATTATGAGAAATTTTCTTTACTTGTTTAAAAATAAATTTGCAAAATACAAATTTAACTATAAAATATCGAACGTTTGAAAGTAGAAGATAACAAGTATCACTATTGTTTGCATTTCTTTTAAAAAAGGGGGCAAGACTGATTTATAGAAAAAGACATTTTTGCTGAAAAAAAAGAATATTTTTGTTGAGTAAAGTTATGAGACTTTTTGTTTAATGAATGGGTGTTTTCCTGAGTCACATTTACTCAGAAAGACTTGGAGCAGTCAAAAATGAATAGTGAATCACGAAAATCCGCTTTTAGAGCAGCAAAAAAAAAAAAAAAAAATAATAATAAATAATTTTGAAGCAAGAAAATTAGCTTTTGGAACAGGAAAATTCACTTCAGGCATTAAGGGAGACCCGTATCCCATTTTCGGCCAAAAATCATCAAATGTTCAAAAATTTTTTTATCTCAGAAAACGATAAAATACATATTTGCGAATATCCATGCAAAATTTCAGAACTCGGGGACACTTGGAACAGGTAGAAAATGAGCTTTTTTAATTGTACTCACTATAGAGTTTAAAGGACTAGCGGCCATTTAAAACATGTTTTCCTGAAAATGTCTTTTTTCATATTTTGCCTAAGTTCAAAGTACTAAGGCTCAGTGGTAAAATGATTTAGAAACAAAGTGTTTATGTTTTTAGAATCTTAAAAAAAATTGCAACAAAAGTAAGGAGAGATATTTTTTTTAACTATTTCTGAAATTTTTACACAAATTGGTAAACATGAAAATTATAACAAATTTAAGGAAATTTACCATGCGTAATTTTTTTTTTTTTTTTTAGCCGATTAAAATAGAAAATTAAAAATATCTCTCCTTAGTTCTTTTCTATATACTATAACACTATTTAAGAAATTTTAGTAATACCAAAATATTGAAAATTGAATGAGGAGTAGTAATTTTAAAAAGTGTATTTTTCGACAAAAAAAATCAAAAATCCTCATAAAAAATATACTTTTTAATAAAAAGTGAATTTTTTTGCTAATTATTCCTTACAAAAAGACTCTTAAGTAGTACACCAAAATTCATTACTTTAAAATCAATAATAAAAATTTTGGGTTTTTTCTTACGGGTCTCCTTTAACTTTTTTTTTCCCGTGCCCTTTTTACAAAATTCGAGTCTTTTCACGATCTTTAGACGAAATCTGCCGTTTATTCGGGATTTTTTTTCACAAAATTTACGTTTTTCGAGAATTGTTTAACCCGGGAGAACACGCGCTTACCCAGGGTAGAAATGGTTTTAACTTTTTCACCAATAAAATCAAATTATAACCGTCATTTTATTTAGGAGGAGACAATCCTTACAAACTTTGCGATAAAATAAGTTGAAGATTACTTTTAAAAGATAAGTGGTTACAATTGCAAAAATCACACGGACTCCGGGTCAAAAAGACCCGGCGCGTGTACTCCCGGGTTAACGAAATTTGCTGATGTTTCACAAATATTTTGACGAAATTTGCCGTTTTTTCGCAATTTTTAGACGAAATTTGCTGTTTTTCGCGATATTTTGAGGAAATTAGCCATTTTTCGAGATTTTGTGACGAAATTAGCTATTTTTTCGCGAATCTTTTGAATAAATCTGTCGTTTTTTTCGCGATTTTCTGAAGAAATCTGTTGTTTTATCGCGAAATTTTGACAAAATTTGTTGTTTATTTGCACTTTTTTGAGGAAATTTGTCGTTTTTTTCGAGATTTGTAACAAAGTTACCCATTTTTTCGCGAATCTTTTAAAGAAATTTGCCTTTTTTCGCAATTTGTGACAAAATTAGCCATTTTTCGCGTATTTTGACAAAATTTGCCGTTTTATCAAAAAAACTTTACAAAATTTGCTGCTTTTCCCAAATTTTTTTGACAAAATTTGCCGGTTTATCACGATTTTTTGACGAAATCCGTCGTTTTTCCCAAATTTTTTTGACAAAATTTGTCGCTTTATCGCGATTTTTAGACGAAATTTGTCGTTGTTTTCGCGATTTTTTTGAGGAAATCTCTGCAATTTTTCGAAATTTTTTGAGAAAATTAGCCATTTTTTCGTGAATCTTTGACGAAATTCGAAGAAAAATAGTCTTTATTTCGCAATTTTTTAACCAAAGTCGCCATTTTTATGCGTTTTTTAATGAAATTGCGCGTCTCACGGGACGCGTAAGAGCTATTTTACTGCGTCCCATTGCCTATTTTTTGCGAATTTTATGAGCTATAGCGAGTCCGCGGCATCCCTGCAATCACTGCTGTGCTTCTGATGAATGACGTGCATAAAGGGTTTACCGTGCGTTTTACAATCGCGATTTTTTTTTCTTTTTTGGGAGCAATATCGCTTGCGTACAAAACCGCAATACAATTTAAGGAGTTTCTAAGGAGTATCTTGTTTATCTAAGTACTACTTGGGAACGTTTTCATTTCTAAGTAGTTTCTAAGGAGTCCAAGGAGTCTGTGCGAACCCTGATTATGCTTCTTTAGACTCTGAATCAGATTTTAAAAGAAAGTATGTAACCAATGGATTAATAAATTCAGAGCATCAAACATGGTGCAATGCTTGGCTATCAACTACATTTAATATCCAAACTGACCATGTACAGCAAACTGCCAGTGATATCGCATAATAAACCAATTTCAAAGAACAATGTGTAAGAAAAAGTAATGAAATAATACATAACAGTACTATGATCACTTTATCAAAAAATGTATACAGTAAAATTTGCTACAGTAGAGGACCTATTATCCGGAATCGTCGGGACCGAGGGCTTTCCGGATTTTGGGTCTGTCCGAAACTCGACACTCTCCCCCCCCCCCCCCCTCCTTAAAAAAAAAAAAAAAAAAAGAATATAGCACTGCTATCTAGAATATGAATGAAAAGTGTGTTGTATGAGAAGTCTGTGGAAAAAACACTAAGCTACAATTTTGACTCTTGTACTATAGTACAAAGTCTCAAATCCGGACATCCAAAATTCAGAGCTCTTCAAAATCCAGACGTTTTGCCAACTGGCTTTATATGTATATATATATATATATATATATATATATACCGTAAAATACCATTAATCCACCCCCACAAAGGTGACGAAAAATCGTAAAATTATTAGAGGGGGGCGTCTACACGAGATTTTTCCGCGATCGTTTCACAAAATTTGAATTTTTTGCCAGATATCTGCAGGATTTTTTTGCGATATTTGCAGGGTTTTATCGCGATATTTGACGAAATTTGCAGGGTTTTATAGCAATATTAGACGAATTTGCAGTTTTTTCGCTATACTTGAAAAAATTTGCGTTTTTTATGGGCATGAATCATGATGAAATGAATGAATAATGAATCTTTGAATGACTTATGAATTTTGATACTTGAAGCAATACTTGAAAAAATTTGCGTTTTTTTCTTTAAAACGTAAATTCTGTCGAAAAAACGCAGAAAAAAGGTGAATTTTGAAAAAAAAAAAGCTAAAAAAGCATGAAATCTTAAAAAATTTCGAAAAAACGCACATTTGATCAAAGATTCATGATTCGTTCAATTCATCATGATTCACCTCGTTCTCAATCTTCTTCATTTCAAGATTTCGGGTCCTTCCGGATTTCGGAATTCCGGATAATAGGTCCTCTACTGTATATAAATTTATGAATGCCAAAATACAATGCTTTACAGTAGAAAGGAAAAGCAAATGATATTACACACATGAAATGATGTAAAAAAAAAGAAACAATACAACTAGAGGCTTAATGTTTAAAATCTGATTAAATGTAAATACCCTGAAACACATGGATAGCTATCTGTGTCAGAAGTTCAATAGCTGTAGAGGCTAACTTCACATTGTCATGAAATATGCAATCTTGGCAAAGACTAAGGACTTTGCAACCTATTAAATAAATAAATAAACAAATAATACAAGTGTGATAAAATTAGAGTCAGAAAATATAATTAAAAAAATGTATTACATTAAGAAGTTGAAATACATTCGTGAATATGTACATTCTAATGAAAAATAGATCAGATCAATATTTTTAAATTTAAGTATATGGTTTATTACATGCAGTATTATTAGATCTAATTTAAAACAGACTTGAAAATTTGTTCAATTTGACCACACACTAAGTAAAATGTAGAAAAAAATATGTTTTTATTACTACAAAAGGATTTTCTTTTTATTATTAAAGTATACAAAATAATAATAAAATTTACCAGCACATAAATCAAATTTGTCAACAGCAACTGAATGAGCCAATGCCACCATAACTGAAAATATCTTGCATTTAAGAGTTATATAAGGAGTCTCAATAGTGTAATTTACAAGTTCCTGCAAAACAAAATATTCACATTACAAAAAAATCTGATTTTTCTCGTGAGTCTTAAAATTTATTCTAATATATATTTATGAAAAATTTATTTATAAGAACTTTAAAATAATACAGATAGAAAACTTAATAAAATGGAAGAGTAAACATTTCTTCCATATTCTTTCAAATAAAGTTAATTTGAAGTCTGTGACGAAGTTAAAACTTATGATTAATAAAGAAAATAACACACTTATCGGCAAAATGTATTACTTTTGCACATAAAAAACATACATTAACTATTAAAATCAATGGATTGTTATAAAAAATAATTAAATAAGTCAATTAAAAAAAATTACATGCACAATATCAATTGATTTTGCAACCAAATACAGAAAATTTTGAAAAATATTAAAAATTACTTATTTAAAAAAATAATAAACAGCTTATATCCTATTCTTCATTACACTCTAGTTATATACAAAAGTTTCAAAGGAAGCAGTCATTTTTCAGTTTTATAACAAAAAATGTATGTTTTTTGCCTGTTAGACGTGACCACAGATAAGACAACGTTATGCAAAATTCACAAAATTTCGAACTTTGTGTTACCGACAAAAAACTGAAACTGAAATGTTTGTGTTTTATATAATATATGTGACATGTAGTGACCTTGGAAGCAGTGACCAGTATTATTTATTCTTGGTCTTCCATCATAACACGCAGGATTGACCGAGGAATGATTTAATTATGGACACACTAGATATTCAAATGAAGGAGAAAAACAATCGCTGAAAAGTTCAAGGAATTTTATTATTCTTCCAAAATTTTTTCAAAGAAATGCTTACCAACTTTCAAAAAACTTGACTGGTGCAAAAGATCTTAAACTGATTGAACACTATATTTTTAATAATACCTTATTCGAACATTACACCTCCACTCTAAAATCCAAGAAATGCTTACCAACTTTCAAAAAACTTGACTGGTGCAAAAGATCTTAAACTGACTGAACACTATATTTTCAATAATACCTTATTCGAACATTACACCTCCACTCTAAAATCCAAGAAATGCTTACCAACTTTCAAAAAACTTGACTGGTGCAAAAGATCTTAAACTGACTGAACACTATATTTTTAATAATACCTTATTCAAACATTACACCTCCACTCTAATATCCAATCATAGCACCTTCGAACTGCACTCACCTTCCCATCTTTAACTCTTTATCTACCGATGGTACTTATAAGTACCATTATGGAAAATTTAATAAAAATAATATTTAATCAGTCTATTAATAAAAGTTCTTTTTCTTACCAAACAATATACTTTACTTGATCCAATTTAGATAAAATAGAAAAACAGACAAAGTTAAATATTTTTTTAAAAAGATAATTTTCTTAATCATTATCATAGATATATCTTTTTTTCTCTTTGAAAAAAAAGTTATATGAAACACTTTTGATGATAAAAGTCTTTCCATTTACAGAGAGGATCATAATACATTTAAATACATTGCTTTTATAAGAATTGTAATATTTCCATAAGAATATTTTTGGTTAATTAATTTGATTTTTTTTTTCTATTCTTTTTTTTTGTAAATATTTTACAAAAAGATTATAAATACCGATATATTTAATCAGTTTTAATGAAAAAACACTTATAATTTCACATTATCATTATTTAAAAATTTCAGTATATCTTCAAATATTATAGAAAACAATTATTGACGTGAAGCCATTTTTGATAAATAATTCAGTAGATAAAGGGTTAACTAACAAACAACAAATCTAATCTGTTCTCCTGCATCTAACAGACAATCGGTGTTTTTAAATTTTTTCTGGCAACCATCATCATCCTGGCATAACTCCAATCAGCATTGCCTTGATTACCAAGGTACCAAGGAGGTTACCAAGGAGGGATTAATTTACTACTTCTGGTGTATTAATTCTGACGCAAATCGACTTCTGTGGCACTAAAACATTTTTTAGAATATTATAAATCCTCAATCCAGGTGTATAACATTTAAATAATAAGAATAATAAAATATCTGACGTCGAGATGATAGCTAAAAATAGAAGTTGTCAAATGATAATTTTATTGAAAGAAAAAATGAAATTATTGATATATCATAAATCTTAAATGCTGAATATTATACTAGACATTTTAAAATGGAACAATTTATGAATTAAGATACTACACACACACCAAAAAAAAAAATTAAAAGAGTTTGATAAATACAGGAAAATTACAGAGAATTTTACTAGTGATTTAAATAATGAAAGGTTTTATTTAAAGAATATTTTTAATTAGTACCATTTTTTAGATTTAAGTAAATTGGAATAAATATTTTTAGACGGATTAAGATTTTATATCTTTCATATAAAGATAAATAGATTAGTTTAAAAAATGGGGTTTTAATTTAATGAGCCAGAATCATATATGAAATATTATTAAAAAAGAAATTAATATAGTGTAATGTTAACTTTGGTGAAAAAAAAAATAATAAAGTTTTGTAATATATATACATGAATGGAACTGGGGTTCATGCTTATTATCTTGTATGACTAATAACATTGTAGTGATTTAGTGATGGTTGATTTTGTAGCAAGCTGCTTTTTCATATACATCCTGGCTCTGTTTTTAACTGGAAGTTTTATGAACTGGATATATACTAGATATTATAACTGGAAGTGGATTTCGGTCACAAGAATTGTTCATAGTCGAATAGGGACACAGAGAAATCACTCTAATGTTCTTAGGATATGGTTTATTATTCCTTTTTACACATCACTCCTATTGAAACCAGGCCCACTAGGGTGTAATCAGAAATATTCATGAAAATTTTCAGTTGAGTGACATAGATTTGATTATCAAGGTACGATGGCAAATAGACAATGGAAAAGCGTTACTTCTGAGTACATAAAAGGTGTAATCAACATTATTTGAGGTAGAGCATAGGCTTGTCTCAATAGGAGGAAACTTTAATTCCAGCATTAATCACAAATGCCTAAAGAAATCCCTTAAACAACACATTTAATCTTAAAGATCAACTGAAAATGAAATCTTAAAGTAATTGATGTACTGCTGGAAAAAGAAAGTTATCAGGCACAAAAAACTTTAACCAGCAAAATTAAAGTTAAAAAATATTAGTAGGGACATTGAAATTTAAAGGCTGACATACTCAGCCTTAACTACAAAAGGTTGGAAAAATCCCTTAAACAATACTTTTAATCTTAAAGATGACTGAAAATGAAATCTGAAAGTAGTAGATATACTGGTGGAAAAAAAAAGTTATGAGGGGCAAAAAGGTTTAAGCATCAGAATTAAAGTTTAAAAATTAAAATATTAGTGTCAACATAAAATTTTAAGATTTACAACAAGGTAGTCTTTATTCTTTCACCCCCTTCCCCAACTTCCACTAAAACAACAGCAACAGATCTTGCCTGCAAGGCCTGTGAGTGTCATCTTACCTAGATAATTTAATCTAATTCCCCCCCCCCCCCCCTATTTTAGATTTTTAAGCCGGCTAGATCAAATTTTTATATTTTCAAATAAAGTTTACATAAAAGTATTATACTTTACATAAGAAATAATGAACTGCTGCAAGAAAATAACATATATTCGGTACAGTTTACATAAATCATTTACTGATAATGTTACTGCAGCGGCAAAACACAAGGGTAATCATATATGTATAGATATTAATATATATATATAAAACACTAGTGCCCGACTAATTAAAAAGTGCCTTTTATTTTTATTGTTTCAAATACATTAAAATTTTATATCCATTTTTCACTGAACATATTAAAATGATTAATTTGGGATTTCATGTTTATATAGATATCTATATATATACACTGAACAGCCAAAACATTGTGACCATCTACCTATAATGCGTTGGACCACCATTGACTGCAAAACAACTGAAAACCGCCTTGCATGGATGCCACAAATTCTTGGTCAATGATTAGAGAGAAATTATATAGTTGTTCAAGCGGTGGTCATACATATCTGGAATATTCCAAAATGGTTTTTTTTTAATTCTGGGCTGCTGTTGAATGACACACAAAATGTGCTCTGTTGGTTTAAGATGTGTCGAGTTATGATGAGCAACGTCACATTACTAAAATTCAGTATTTTGCTCCTGGAAGCAATCGAGCATAATTCAAGTCATGTAACATGGAATGTTGTCTTGCACAAAGACTCCATTTCCATTTCGGAAGACAGATATCATGTAATTGTTCAAACAATATGCAATGATGTTCAGATAGTCCATTGCATTCATGGTGGGTCTATTCTACAACCACCAGAATTCCCAGAGATGCTTATAAAATGTTTTCCAAGCTTAATATCACTACAACAGGCCTGAGTATGATGTGTTGCATAAAGGAGAGCAAAAGTTTGTATAGAAGACAGGGTATTCAAATACGGCCATTGACATGTGAAAGGACGAATCATAAATTTCATCCAACAAGGAAATTCTCCCCTAATATTTCATAGTCCAGTCATGATATTCCCAGCCAAGTATAAAAGTATTTAGCGATGTTGCTTGGTCAACAGGAACACATGAGTAGGATGTTAGTCTTGTATTCTTATATTCAACAGTGTCAGCTGAACTATATCCTCAGAAGGAGTTCCACTTAGACTTGTGATGTCTTGGGATGTAAATTGACACAGTTTCAGGTGCCGATTTTGCTTTACCAAGGGGGAAAGTCGCCAACATCCTTTTTATTTGATAACACTTGTGTGCCCAACATGGTGGCTTCTACAGGGTTCATACTCATTTTCCAAGAAAAAATCCCCTGATGTAATTTCTGGGATGTACAATTTTTTCATATCAACAATTAACAGCGTTTTGATCTATATTAATAAAATAACAAATCGCTCTGTGTGTGTGCGTGTGTGTGTGCGTGTGTGTCTGCGATAGTTAGCGAAAACTACGGTACATACAAAGCTCAAATTTTTTCTGAGAGTAGCCCAATATCTCTCCTGATGCACCTGACGCTCAGAATTTCAAAATTCTATTTATTAACTGAGTAATTAATTAAATTCCAAAGATCACTCTCATAAAAAATCGCATTTTGTCTTCTTTTTTTCCTTTCATTTAGTTATGGTTGGTTGGTTGCATAAAATTTTCGCATGAATAATTAAAAAAGCTGGAACAGACCTTTAAAATTCATAGACTGGCAAACTGTCAGTTTAAATGATGATTTTTTATCACAGCGGTTGTAAACCATGGAGGAAAAAGATAGGTGGTGGTGAAGTAAACCGAAAAAAGGGTTGCAATATTAAACCATTTATCGCTCAAATTTTAATGTCCCAAACAAAAGCATGTGGAAAGGATTTTGTATTAATAAAACGAATTGAAAGAAATGAATTACAGCTGAAGCATATTTTACGAAGAAATAGTCATTTTTTAAAATGGTCTTTTTTCTATTATATTATTTATTTTTAAAAAATGTTTGCTTTTAAAATAATTGAAATTGATAAATTCGAAAGATTCAAATGTCAAAATAAAAATAAATAAAATATTGAAAACACTTGATTTGAACTAAAAATTGTATTACTAAAAGTTTTCTTTTTTCTTTTTTTTTTTTCAGAACTTTTTAATACTTTATAACGTTGATGAAAAATGTTTATGATTTAACAACATATTAATAATTCTATGTCAATATAAAAATATATTTATGAAAACATTCTTTTAAAATCATGCGTGAAAACTTAAATAACAAATATTAGTCTAAAATCTAGATTTCAGAGTGCAGATGATTTTAAGACATTAACGAAAGAATGTTAACTTTTCAAGCAAAATCTTAAATATGCTTTAATATTGATATTTCAAAGTCATATGATAAAAATAATCACATAATTCTTGCCTATGATTGATATATTTGTATCTTTTATGCATTCCGATCGTGTATTACAGTCAATAATGGCACAAAATGTTATTTTTTAAACGAAATTTTAGTCATCTATTCAATAACAGTTTAAAAGGTAAAAAACAAAGAAATACGGGTTTAAACCAGTTTGAATTGATCGACGTGTCAAAGCACATGGTTTTGTTGGTGCATATTTGGACTTGATTTACGGATTTTAGAGTTACATTTTTGGCGTCAGCCCAAGACATTATACTTCCACTCTATTTCTTTTTACTGTGTGGTTGTACGCAGATTTTTGGCATTTCGAACATTAGAATGTATGAGTCATTAGCTGTGTTGCAGTAAAAAAAAAAAAAAAATCACACAACACTTTTCTAGGAGTTTATTTTTTTTATCATTGATAAAATTTAAATGTATTCTATTCAATTTAAAATTAAATTATGGCTTTAATTTGGTTTTAAAACAAAAGTAAAATATAGCTGTTTGGCGTACAATTGTTCGAATCCGCAAACGATTCATACACCATAGTAAATTATCAAATAGCAAAGTAAATTATTTATCAGAAATAGCCATAAAAAGAATAGTAACAAAACTGATTATAACCTTAATGCTTAGACTAATTAACACATAACCCGATCCCAGCCAGAAAAAAACAGACCACATTCCGATCCATGATAGATAAAATTTCCGTGAGTATAAACCCAACCTGAACCTAAAAATTCTGTTTGAAAAAAAAAACTATGGATTTGATAATTGACCCGAACCAAATCTCAATCCCATAAAAATGTTCAAATGAAGCATAAGTCGATCCACACAAGGCAAAATAATTTTAGTGGGCATGAAACCTGACCCGAACCTAAATATTGTCTTAAAAAAATCGAAATATGACCCAAACAAAATCTGAAACCGATAAAAATATTCTAGAGAACTATAATCCGATCCCAGCAAGACAAAATACTTTCTGTGGTCATAAACCCGACTCAAACCTAAAACATTCCATTTGAAAAATTCTGAACCAAACCACATGACCCAAACCACATCTAAATTCGACCAAAATATTCGAAAGAACCATAACCGAATTAGAGTAAGACTAAATAATTTCCGTGGACATGAACCCGATACGAACCCAAAACTTTCATTCGAAAAAATACCTGAAATTTGAATCGAACCAAATCTGAATCTGACAAAACTATTTCAAAGAACCACAACCAGATCCAAACAAGACAAAATATTTCCATGGACATGAATCCAATCCGAACTCAAAAAATTTCTTTGAAAAAATCGCGAAATCTGAACTGAACCAAATCTGAACTTGGCAAAAATATTCCAGTGAAGCATCTCCTTATTCGAACAAGACAGAATAATTTTCATGAACACGCAAGAGAACCCGAACCCAAAAGTTCCATTTGAAAAAAAAAAAATCCGAAATCTGAATTGAACCAAATTTGAACCCGATAAAAGTATTACAAAGAACTATAACCCGATCCGAGCAAGACGAAATAATTTCCAGGGACATAAACCCGACTCGAACCTAAAAAATCCGATTTGAAAAAACCTAAAATCTGATTCAAACTACATCTGAATCCGATCAAAATATTAGAAAGAATCATAACCTGACTCGAGTATGATAAAATAATTTCCGTAAACATGAACGAGATTCGAACCTAAAAATTCTATTTGAAAAAATACCTGAAATTTGAATCGAACCAAATCTGAACATGACAAAAATATTCCAAAGAACCGTAACAGGATCCGAATAAGACAAAATTTCCATGCACATGAACCGAATCTGAACCTAAAAAAAATTCTTTTAAAAAATCTCGAAATCTGAAATGAACTTGATTAAAATATTCCAGTGAAGCATGTATTTATTCGAACAAGGCAGAATAATGTCCGTGAACACGCAAGAAAACCCGAATCCAAAAATTACATTTGAAGAAAAAGCCGAAATCTAAATTAAACCAAGTCTGAACTTGACAAAAATATTCCAGTGAAGCATGTCTTTATTCAAATTAGACAGAATAATTTCCGTGGACACGCAGGAAGACCTGAACCCAAAAATTCCATTTGAAGAAAACGTGGAAATCTGAATTGAACCAAATCTGTTCCCGACAAAATTATTTCACAGAAACATAACTGGATCCGAGCAAGGCAAAATAATTTCCATGGACATGAAATCGAATTTCAAAAAATACCTGAAACTTGAATCGAACCAAATCTGAACCCGACGAAAATATTCTAATGAATCATAACCAAATCCGAACAAGACAAAATAATTTCCATGGACATGAACTCCATGAATGGTTAGGTAACATTTGGGTTGCGATTACATTACGGTAAGTCTTTGATTTTATTTAATTTCACGTTAGGTTACAGTTAGATCACGGTTAATTTAAAGTTAGGTTAAAGTTAAATTGCATTTATGTGATGGTTAGAATAAGAATAGGTTACAATAAAGTGACGGATAGGTTACATTTATGTTATATTTAAGTTACGGTAGGGTACTGTTAAGTCGCAGTTTGGTTGCAGACAGATTATGGTTATTGTACAAAAGTTTACGGTTAGGAATTTGTCCACAGAGTCAACATTACGCATGCTTTGATTAAAAATATACACTTTTGTTAAATGGCTCTGAAATTATAATACTATATACCAATCTTTTATCACCGCGTATCGATTTCATTCACGGTATAGTCGGATTTAAGAGTAATATAATTAGTTTGAAATTCAAAATATCTCACTTGGGATTTCTATGCGAAAAAAATAATTAGTTACGTGATTTAACAGTGATTTTTATGGGTAAATATCAACACTTTAACACGAAACTAACGCAATAGTTGGATACATGTTCCCTCCCGTGTTTTTCATTGCTCATTTTAAGTACTTTTAAAGCTTAATATTAATTGTTTTTTTAAAACCGATTTTTCACAAAGTCAGCTGCGACGTATTTCAGACAACGCATTTCTGCATGCTTCCAGTTAATGATAAAATCATACAAATTTCAAGTTCGTTTAATATTGTTAATACGGACCCGGGCAACGCCGGGCGGGTCAGCTAGTATTACATATGATAATAAAGTACTCAAACAGCAACAATTGTCCCCAATTTCCCAAAGTAGAATATCATTTTGGAAGGTTTTCCCATGTTTAGGAAATTTTTCGTAGTATCCCCTGATTTTTACAACCTAAAATTCATCCCCTGATTTTCCCAGGAATCCCATATTCCCTTGATGAGTATGAACCCTGTTCTACTAATGATTTCACCATCATTCATCCATTTTGTACAACTACTTACAATGATATATCTCTTACAACCCATGAGACGAGCAGTTTCGAAGTTACTTGTTCTGAGTCGTTGGACGACAGAATTCTGCCCTCTATCAAAATAGCTTAGATCAGCAGCTCTTACAAGTAGACATATGTGCAAAAATGATTCCTGAGACTCCCTAACAGTATTTAAATATCATTCCCACTGGATTATGTATCTTCCCTATCATCCACACGAGTTCACTGCAAAATGTTAGGGGTAATCATAATATTTTGGTTCTAGAGTATATATTAGGACATCCCAGAGGTGAAATGGATCAATAAGTACACTTCAATTATAAAAAGCTGAAGGTTATTGACAAATGAAAATGCATTCATATGAATAGCAAAAATTAATAATTTATTGAATAATTGCTACAACAAGTAACAGCACAAGGTTTTATGTTGTGATTGCAAGGTGATTTTATTCATATTTTTCATTAGGCTATATCATTAATTTTTTTTAAATCTAATCTTTATGAATTTGACCCATGCTACTTTTGAAATCCAAAAGGTTTAATTAATTAACACCCATTTTTTAAAAAGTGAATATATATATGTATATATAAGGAGCAACTATAATTGTCACTAACTTCAACAGTTTAGTAATAAATGACTAAATCTTATAGCAATCAAATTTCTAAATTGCCCTTGATTTATTCAGAAAAGATTTTAATATAAACTAATTTATTATGATGTGAAAGAGCTGCTACATTACATTCATCAATGGTTATTGCCTATAAGACATAAAATATTATTTGAAAAGAAGATGCAGCTCATTATATAATAAATTCAATACATGCATATTTTAATAAGATAACCTTGATAGATTGTAGCCTAAACATAAATAATTGTAAAAATAAAACAAATAAGCTAAATAAAAAAATGAATTAAATTCAGCAATATTATCTAAGATGCAAATCAACACCATATATATGTATATATATGTATCTATATATAATAATGAAATTTACATTAACATTATCGGTGCTCCACAAATGAGCTCCTTTTGTAGCTAACTTTTCCATATCTTTCAATGCATTCATCTTCACACAAATACGTCCATCCTCTTTAAGGTATGAAATCAGTAAATTCATCTATTCCAGAAATAAAAACAAAAAACAAATAAAGAATATTTTCATTAAAAAAATGAAAATTAATTTGAAAGAAATTATAAATTGCACACATAAATGGGCAGTGATAGAATGAAATCAAGAGAGGAGCAAGGGTTTGGAACAAGATAACCTATGGCTTACAGCATAAGTGATTTTCCCCAAACAATGTGAAAACATCATTTCTAAAATTAATCACCAAACTGAAAGTCCAAAGAAACCCCAAAACATCAAAACAAATGGTAATCATTTTTAATTTTGTCTTAAATCCACATTTTTTAAAATTTTAAACATAAACTTGAAATAGGTAAAAACTAAGAATTTTCGCCCTTGCCATTTTCAAGATAATTTTTAAAAATGTCAACATAAAAAGGCAATACAGAAATTTACTCATACATTAAATACTTAAAGAAAAGTTTCTACTGGTGAGTATCAAAATAAACACAAAATATCAGATTTTTATTTATTTTTTGGTCAAGGATCCCTTTTGCCTTTTCTTAGTTTTCACATATGCACATACATATCATCAATATCAGTGTATTGTGACACTTGAATGTGGTATGGGAGTACCTCAAATGTGCTATGACTAATTGAGTCAAAGATTAATCTGTTTTTTAATTTTTTAAATCTTCATTTGCCTTTCATCTGTTTTAGTGTTCACTCAAATATTTAAAAATGTTTTGAATATTTGAGGACCCCAAAGGCTTAAGGATACAAGTTACAAAATTTAGATTTGGAGTGAATAAGTTTAAAGTTGAACATCAACAGTAATTGATTTAATTAAAATATGAAACTGTTTTTATTTTATAGCAGTGTTTGAACTATTATTTCAATATCTACGAAAAGAAACGATGAGTACAATTAAAAAATAATAAGTACAGATTAAAGAGCTTAAGTAGCTGACCTCCAGAACACAGCACATAATTAGAAAATCATATATATTTCTTTACTTCCAAACAAATAGATCATTGGGTAAAATCACATATTAGAGAAAATTCGATTAGTGGATCATTTTTGGGTCATACTAATTTTATCTAGAAAATGGCTCAAACGATTCTGACTAAATTTTTATTTTATCATTTTCAGGTGCAAGAAAATCATTGGGCTAGGTCATATGTTCAAGAACATTAGATTAGTGGATCATTTCAGGTCATAATCCGTTAGGGTCAAGCTAATTATAACAAAAAAATGGCTCAATCGATTTTAACTAAATTTTGTATCCAAAGTTTTTCGGCACACAAAAACTATTGCGCTAGGTCACATGTTAAAGAGACTTCTATTAGGAGGGTCATTTTTGGGTCACAGTGGGTCAAACCAAGTTTATCTAATAAATGGCTGTAATGATTTTGACTAAATTTTGTATTCTACCGTTTTGAATTACGAGAAAGCCATTGGGTTGAGTCGCATTTTTGGGAAAATTCAATTAGTGGGCCATTTCTGGGTTACTGTGAGTCATGCTAATTTTATCTAGAATATGGCTCTAATGATTTTGACTTTTATGGTTTTCAAGCATGAAAAAACTATTGGGTTGGGTCATCACAAATCAAAATACGTTGAAAGATGTCATTTGACATTGGTAAAGATAGTATTGACAATAAATTTTTTCTCATTTAAAATGGACTTTAAGAAATTTTAAGGTCTTTAAGTCAGGGTTCGTTGATTTAAATCGGCTTGATTTTAATCATGATTTAAATCACGATTTAAATCAACTGATTTTTTAAAAAAAATCATTGATTTAAATCAGTTTTTCTTTTAAGTTATTTTTTAATAAATTTCAGATGAAACAAACATAATAATGTGCTTTAACATAATTTAGTTTTATATACCATATATAATCAAACAACTTTCAGAAAGATAAAGCTTAAGCTTAGTAAAAAAGTAAAATAAATGTAAAGTTTAGAAAAAAAATGCTTTCAAATTTCATTCGAATCAAATTATAAAATAATCTTGCAACGGTAAAGAAATCTAAACAGAAATATACTAAATATTTGAATATTTACTCAGTATTTAGAAAAACTTTTGCAAGTTGAGGTAAAATAAAATTGTATGACTTTATGTGCTGTACTTTGGTGAAGCCTGCTATAAAAGGATTTGAGCAAAAATCTGAATCACCAATTTATTTATTTAATTTAATATAATTGATCTCAGCCCTTTAAAATGGTGGAAGGTATTTTTGTTACAGTTATCGAAAAAGCTCATACTAAAAAGAGAATTAATGATCAACTAGCTTTTTACTGCAATAGATTTATCTGCTTCAATCGAACAAATGTTTTTTGCCTTTGGTTTGATACTTTCAGAAATTAGAAATCAACAGATAAAACTGTTAAACCGCTGCCATCGAAATGCTCAAGGCCAGAGGACACAAATTGTGAGGTATTCACTAATTGACTTACTTCTCAATTACGTTGGAATTCACACTAGAAAATTTTAAATAACAATTTACTTTTATTTTATTTGAGGAATATCAATCATCATATAAAACACTGAACATACTGATTAACTTATTAATTACTTCTTAAACTTAAACATACACATGAGAATTTGGAATCTCCCAATAAAAAAATATCCAGATGCGGCAACACTGTAGCATTCCTTGTCTGGCTGAATTTTTATTTAGGGATTCCAAGTTTTTATTAGTGAGTTTAAATAGTTATTGTTTTATAAGATGATAAATATTCCACAAGTAAAATAAAATTGCTATTCAAAATTTTCTTGTGTAAATTCCAACACTACTGAGAAGTCAGTCGATTAGTGATGGCATCTCAATTTGTGTCCTCTGGCCTTAAGTATTTTGATGGCAGCAATTAAACTTATTTTTCTCAGTCAACACTTAAAAAAGTTAAAAACTTAGTTAAAAACTTCCAATTTTGTTTAAATTTTTTATGTGTTGCAGATGTTTCTTATTTTAATTAAAATATTGAAGGTTGAATTAATTTTTGACATCTGATTTGTAGTTTTTCATGCATTTTGTGTAATCAAGATTTTTTTCATAGCCAAAAATTTTACCTTGAAATAATATGAATCATTTATGTAAATTGTGTATTATTAGTTATAGATAATACTTATATTATGCATGTCTATGTATGTAAACTTTATATTATTTAAATTAAACAAAAAGTCATAAAACAATAATAATGTGTGGCAATTTTTAAAAAAATCAAAAAAATCTGATTTAAATCAAAAAAATCCGATTTAAATCAAAAAAATCCGATTGTTTTGATTTTTATTAAAAAAATCAAAAAAATCACGAACCCTGCTTTAAGTTAAGCTTATTTTCAGATAATTGCGATTCGGATAATTGGGATTCTATTGTACTTTTATAATTTCTTTTTTTAAGCCATTATAAAATTAATCTTATAAACAACATGTTACAGATATAAATTAATATCTTGATTATTTAAAAAAAAACATATCATACCTGTTCTGGAATATGAGTTACAGATGCTGCAGCAAGCTCTGTAAGTGTATGCAATGTACAAACAATAAATTGCTGAGAAGGATAATCAGGAAGAAGAGAAGTACACAATTTCCAAACCTACAGAATACAAACACATGCCATCGTATTTATTAACTGTAATATTGAAAAAAAAAATTACAAATATACTATTAATTTATGCTAATATGCAATAAGAAGCTTAAAATTTTACTTCAGCAATTGTTTGAGCATCATGATGCATATGTTGAAATATAGTCAATAGCTGCAGTTTAACTTCTACAGGAGTGGCAAGCCCCTGGATCATTTCACCTATTTTACTGCAGATATTTGAAGCAAATGACCTAATAAAAAATAAAAGATTTATGGTCTTATTATTTATAAAGGAAATAAACTAATGGAAGATTTAAATTAATAGAAATATGTAAACAGAACTTATAGTAAATGTACAGAAATAAATACAATGTGAACATGAATAATAAATTTTCCCTTTGTTAATGCAATTATTTTCAGGAATGCAAATTATATAATCTTTTTTAATTTCCTATTATCAAAGCATTTGTCCAAAAACAATCAACCAAAATTACAGCAAGAAAGTTAATAAATATGCAATAGAGTATTTGAATTGCTGCTATATTTGTTGTTGCAAGTGGGGGGGGGGGGGAAGTTAACTTCTACTTTTTTTCTTTAAGTGGGTTCATTTTCATTATTTTAGATTGCGTTCAGGTTGACCTGATTTTTCATGTCCAAGATAATGTCAGGATAAAAATCTATGTTATATATAATAAGGCCTTCACAATGGACAGTTTCAAAAAGTAAGCAAATCTATTTAGAAAACACTTTCATTTCCTAATACTTAATTAAATTTAATAACAAACTGCTATATTTTGACAGTTTTGCAATATTTTTGATGAAATTAATGACTTTTTCATCACTGATATACACTAAAGCAAGGCTGCCAAACATGCCACCCGCTGGCGCTCTATGAAAATTTTCTTGCCGTCCTTTTGAAGGTTTGCTGTTACTAGACGTTTTAGAAGTAAAATTCCATGATAAGGAATACTTTCTGTAAAATCATTAATATTTGCATCAGAGATATTTTCAAAACCTGTGGAAACATATTAAAGGCCAGAAACATACTTTGCAAATTTAATCATGTATATTTTCAAATTTGTAGACTTTTTTTAAAAGTATAATCATGGCAGTTAATTGTGGTAATAATTAGAAATAGCTTTTTTATAATTAATAAATAACAGAAAAAAAACTTTTTCCCACATTCCCCCACTTTTTAAGATGTTCATATTTTTTTTTCTTTTTGCTGGCCATTGACTGTTTTACACAAAGAATAAAGGGGTTTAATTTTTAAGTCTTGATTTTTGAAATTTTGGAAGTTTGTTTTCGATTTGCTTAGAAAAATTAATAAGAATGAGTAGTGCAGAGCAATGAGTAGAGCAGTACAGAATGATTTCTATCTATGAAAGCACTTTCAGACTATCTCTCTCTGTGGAATCACTCATACAGACTGGTTATTATCATGCCCTCCCTTTTTTATGCAACTAAATTCATGCCTTGAAAATAAGTCAAAGCATATTTTCACATTCTAAAATAAATTTAGAAATACCTCTGATTTCCCATGTTTATTTATTTATTTGTTATTGTTGTTATTATAGGCGCAATTGAAGTTTCTAGCACCTTACCCTACAAATATTTTTTAGATTGACTTCTCATAGAAATATGCATAATTTGAGATTTAATACAAGCAGCTCCAGAACTATGGGCACCACTCTAAGATTCATTTGCATTCTGTTAAGATGCTCATGTATACAGGGCCCGACTTAGACAGTGGGGGGCCCTGTGGCAAACATTATTAGGGGGGGGCCCCCTTCTATCTTAAAATTGTTCGTGAATCTGTCTTTGAACAGATTTTTTGACTAAAATTAAAATTCAAACCTATTTTATGCATGCATAAATTTTGTACCAAGTACTATTCACATCTAATATACATAATAGCAGAAGTTAGATAATTTTAACTATTAGCTTTTTTTTATGATGTAACTAGTACTTAAGGGAGCGTGGGACACAGAAACAGAGGGGAAGGAGAAAAATGGCCTCTTAAAACTCGAAAAAAAGAAGTTTGGTCATATTTCGCCATTTTTTATCATTTGGCACTCTTTCAACAAAAAACTTTTCTCTCCTTGGGGGCCCCCTTCAAGCTGGGGGGCCCGGGGCAATTGCCTCGCATGCCCCTACGTTAGTCAGGCCCTGCATGTATACTAATACTACTGTGCAATAACATTGCAGCATGTTATCAATCATGTGAATAATGGTGCCCTTGAGTGAGTACCAGGAACTGAGGTGTGCCCCTGCTTTCTAAAAGATTGGACAGGGTCGGACTACAGATTAGACAAGCTCAGCAAAGAAAGTAGTTCCGGTATTTTATAGTCTTTAACAATCCTTTAAAGATAAGTCTGAAAAGGAATTTAATTTTATTGATGGATTGTTATTGATCATAAGTAGAAATATTATATTTCATTCTATAGAATTTAAAAGGACAATTAGAGACATAAAAAGCCTTGGAATATTTCTTATATATTCTCAGCTTCTGTTTGAAGTCTTTTTCCAGAAATATTGGTAAGCAAAATTGGAACTGAACAGAATTACTGGAAAACAGACTAACTTTTTATAACAAATATATGATATTTTAAAAGAATACCATCAGTTCTGTATATTTACTATCAGTTCTTAAAAAAAATAAGACCTGTGACTGTCTGTGATTGGGTATAAACAACAATTTTACAGTTTTAAACAGATTTTCAGAGACATGAAGACAGCAAAACGTTGTCCCCCCCCCCCCCCCCCATGAAGAAAAGTTTTTCTATTAATAATTATTTTTATAAAAGAAGATATTTTTAAATGAGAAAAATTATCTTGAAACAATTTTAATTTAATCATCAATATTTAACTTTCAATAACCTATATACATTAAATTATGATATATTTTAAAAGAGAACTTCCTGTTCTGTCAAAAAAGGGAGGGGGGGATATTATCCCATCAACAAGTTCAATGCCTGTCACATCATATCAGCAGTTTAATGTAAACTGAAACTTTTTAATGTGATGCACACACTCGAAATGCTTTCAAAACAAAAACTTCTTGGGAAGCACATGAACAACTAGCGCTAGTATTGCCATCAGACAGATGCTTTCTCTACACCCAAAGGCAGAAGTTAAGTTCAAAAATCTAATGTTTCTCCCTAAATACAATGCATATAAAAAAAAAGAAAAATGCATGAATTACAAAATTATGTATGTGAGAATGCAACAGCAATCAAAGAAGCAGAAATATGAGATCTAATGAAAAGCGACATGCCTACAAGAAAGACAGTCACTGATAAATATTTTTTTTTTTTTTGGGGGGGGGGGGGGCAAAAAAATTTTGATCTTTCCTTACAGAATCATCTTAACATAATTTTTATTAAAAAAAAAAAAATTCTTAAAGCTATACTGAGTTTTCTAAAATAGAATTATTTTTTGTAATTGTTTTAGATTCAACATGGAAAGCAGTTTTTGCTGCATTTGTATAATAATTTCTTTTTCAACATTAAATAAAAATATAATAATTTTCATGTGCCAACATTTTCATGTTTTTGACAAAATGTAGCTTAAAGTGTAAATTGAAATATAAGGGTAAAACATCAAATATCAGAGACACCAACTTAAAAACAATAAAATTTTTCATGCATATGATTTAAATTAATACTTAGATTGAGCAGCAAATTTTGCAGTAGCATAGATAGCAGCTTTCATTTCAACTGCATCATGAGAATCCAGGCTATTTCGAATGCTATGATGGATACTCTTTTTTTCAGCCACAACACTTGCAATGCTTCCCAAAGTCCTACATTAAACAAACATTTTGACAAAATTATAAAAAGATAATTACATTTATTTTAACAATTTTTATATCTTTTCTTCAATACAGCACACATAAAAATAGTCAATTTTCAGTGACTTATGTATGGCTGAAATATACCTCTATGAACTTTATTAATTATTTTATAAACTTTATAAATTATCAAATTCTTCTCTTCTTTTTGCCTTTGACTCTCGATAATTCAGCAAAATTATTGTTTCTATTTAAAAAAAAAAAAAAAAAAAAAAAAAAAACATGTTTATATTCAAGTAACTTTATTTTTACTGTCTTCTATCTTCAATAGAAGAAAGTATTCTAATCAAAATTCTTTTCGACTTCCGGTTTTTGATGAATTTACATATTTTAGGGGTCAGAGATTCCAAAAAACATGTTTTTACAAAATGTTTGTCTGTCCGCGTGTGTGTGTGTCTGTGTGTTGCCTGTTGCCATTCTACCATCAAAAAGTGTATGAAGATATGCATAGAATTGAACCAAATTTTTTTAACATTCTGCTGGAAGGGGGCTCTGCAATAGTGATTTTTGTGCCATTTTCAATATTCTACCACTGAAAACTGTACTAATTTATGCATAGCATTGAGTGAAATATTTTGTGTAAATGTTTGGCTATGGCTAATTGATCCTCCTTGAATTTGAAAAAAAAAAAAAAAAAAACTGTCATAGCAATTTTTGTGCCATTTTCTATATTATATCACCTAAAAGTGCATGAAGTTATGCATATAATTAAACCAAATTTTTTGTGTAAGTGTTTGGTTATAGTCAGCAGACCCTCCCTGAATTTGAAAAAAATCTGCCAGAAGGGGGTGCTGTAATCATAATATCTGTGCCATTTTCATTATTTTAGCATCAAAAAGAATATGAAGTTATGCATAGAAATGAACTAATTTTTTTGTGTATGATTATTTTTGAGCATGGCAAGCAGGTCCTCCCAGAATTTGAAAAAAATCTTCCAGAAGGGGGCTTTGTAAAAGTGATTTCCATGTTATTTTCATTATTGTACCATCCATAAGTGCATAGAATTGAACCAAACTTTTCGTGTATGTTCTTTACTATGTCCAGCAAATCTTCCTTAAATTTGGAAATATTCCGTGGGAAAGGAGCATTGTGATAGTGCAGTGCTTTTTGTATCATTTTCTCGATTTTTCGTTGTTCTATTGTGCATCGGCCCGTGCAGAGATGGGAATTCGTTTCCTGCTAAGCCAGCTATTTGAAAACAGCTGATGATTACAGAATATGGGAAAACATTGATTTTAATAAATATCTTGATCCACATTAACTTGTTTTTACTCTGATTAATTGACTGAAGTAGAAATTTAAAATGAAAATCAAAGTTGATATAGTATTAAATTAATAATAAAGTATTAGCATGTGTATTTACTTTTTGCAATATTAAATGTACATATGAGATAGAAGAAAGTTTTGGGATTGGCACATCCAACTAGTTAATCTTATTGCCATTCTTATTCTATTTTTAAAACATTTATTACATTTGAAATTTGAATCCCTCCAAAATATTATTGTTATTAATAAAGTTAAATAAAATAAAATCTTTGTCAGAATTGGGCATATTTTTTACTCACTTGGGCTCATTGGAATATTCTTTTTTGACACTTAAGACACATATACAGATGCAGAGATGAGTGTTATTTAACATATCAGGCTAAATAATAATGTTATTGTCTTGTAGCTTATTATTTTGTAACAATTATTACAGAAGAATTAACGGAAAGTCTCTGTTAATTTTGGAATGCATTACCTTCTTTTTGCATAACATAATTTTGATTTATTTCCAATTTTTGTTCCACCAGGAAGAATGTTTTATCTTTCAGGTTTCAAATTTTAATTCAGTTCTACATCATAGTGCTATTTTAATTCCCTGACTGCCGAGCAAAAGGGCAAAATTGTAATGTTGTTTTTTCTGTAATGTTTTAAAAATCTAAAAAAAGATTATTTTTCCAATATTACATAAAAAATAAAATTATGTCTAGGAGTATAAGCCTTGGAAATATTAATCATCAGAAAATGTTTCAAAACTTAATTACATTTGTAGAATTATAATAATTTAAATAATGCTTTTATTGCAGTGAAACATGCAGTTTAGTGAACGGATATATCAGTTTGCGGCACTGAGAAGGTTAAACTGCATAAAATACAGATCTGTAAGTAAAAACTTGCCAACTCAAGACACTTTAAATTGTACAACCTTGTATTTTAACTGAACTCCAACATTCCAATTTTGTTTTCTACAAGATATTGTTATATATATTCAATAACTCCAATAAAACAAAACTAAAAAAAAGATGAAGCAGAAAATGAATGTTACCGCAATGTCAAGGCTCGAGCAACTGGATCATTACTATGGATAACAGCATACAAACGATGAACAAATTCATCTAAATTTAAAATTTTATCCAAATGTTTCTGACTTTGTTGCATCACTCTTAAAATTAGAGCTCTGTGAAAATTGGTCCTGAAAAATTAACAATAAAAAATGTTAAAGCACTGAATAATAAATCATATGCCATACTAAAATTAATATTACATAGAATAAAATCCTTATTCCTATTAATTTAATACTAACTTTCATTATTTTATTAAATTTATCTATTAGATACATGGTTCCCAGAAGTTACTGTTATCAGGGCTTGAAATTCAATTTTTCAAAGGAGGGGAGTCTCCCAACCAACATTCATAAATGGAGGGGAGTTTAACTGTTTGGGAGGGAGAAAAAATCTTTAAAACCTGTTATTTTATGTGCTATTTAAAGAATTACAAGAATACAGATATGACAAATTATCACTGAAGCAATTTTTATCAAAACTCAGAATATTATGCAAAATGTGTTTTAAAAAAGTCAAACTTATTGTCTAGTCTTTTCAGGTGGTAATTTCCCTCCCAGTGCTAACTATTATTGTTACACATCTATTACACTCTGTTTTTGGTTCTGCATTTTCTGCGAACCTCTGACGAAATTCACACTTTTTTATCAATTCTTTGATGAAATTTGCATGTTTTTAGCAGCCATTTGACTAAATTCGCATTAATTTGTGATAACAAAACTCACATATTTTTGGTGATTGTTTGACATAATTTTCAGTTTATAGCGGCTCTTTGATTCACGCATATTCTATGACCCTTTGACGAAATTTACACTTTTGCAACTTTATGATGAAATTCACATTCATTAAGCAGCCAAGAGGTGATTTTGTTCTGAATTTTTAAAAGTTTAAGGTATTCTATTCAGTTCCAAAAATGGGGGGGGAAAAATCCCATCAATCTAAAATTTTGAAAAAAAAAAAAAAAAAAAAAATCGAATTTTACACAAATAGTTGGTGAAAAAAATCAATTTTGTAAATCGCTTGCAGAAAAATCGTGAATTTTATCAGAGGATCACTGGAAAAATGCAAATTTTTGTCAGAAGATCGTGAAAAAACAAAATTTTGTCAAAAGATTGTGAAAAAAGATTAAATTTTGTCAGAAAATCGAGGGGAAAAAAAACGCACATTTTGTCAGAAAAATATAAAAAAAGCACAAATTTTGTGAAAAAAGGAAAAAAAAAAAAAACACAAATTTCATCAAAAGATTGAGAAAAAAACATGAATTTCATTCAGGAGTCACAGAAAAAATGCAAAAATCATTAAAGAATTGTGGAAAATTGCAAACAGTAGCGAAAAAAAAAGCGAATTTCGCAAATGATCACGAAAAACTGCAAATTTTATCAAGAAATTGCGACAAAATTAAAACTTTTCACCAAAAAATCACAAAAATCTGCCAATTTCGTCAAAAAATCGCTACAAATCTGAACATTTTCTCAAAAATTTTAAAAAATCTGCAAATTTCCTCAAAAGACCTCGAAAATTTAGCAAATTTTGTCAAAGGACCGTGGAAAAAACACATAGAGTCTAAACTGGTTTTCCTTCCACACACAGTCTGCTGAAATATTTCAGGAAATTGATATGAATTTTTTTTTTTTTTTTTTACACAGAATCACTTATGAAGCGACCCTATGATGAATTTGGCGGTTTTCCTGCGATCCTTTGTTGTTGTTTTTCTCGACCCCTCAACCAAATTTGCGTTTTTTTGCATTCCTTCAACATAAATTAACTTTTTCTTTTTGGGATCCTTTGACGAAATTGGCCATTTTCTGCGAACAATTGACGAAATAGGTTATTTCCGCAACAATTTGTTGAAATTCGTAATATCTGTATGTCCAAATTTCCGGTCTGATAACCGATTTTTCGTAATTTTTGTTGGAAAATTCAGAACAGTATCACCTCTTTTTGTCGCAGAAAATAGAACGAAACTTGTCAATCGATCGCAGGAAAAAAATTGCAAAATTTTTCAATTGGTTTCGGAAATAATCGTTAATTTCAATAATCTTTCACAGTAAAAAACTCTCAAAATGTGCTAATCAATCACACGAAAATATCACAAAATTTGCAAAACGGTTGTGGGAGTTGATGGCAGTTTCAGGATGCAAAATTTTTGGGGCTGGAGCTTCCCCGCAACATTATTCTTTTGGGAGGGATTTTAAATTTTGGTCACAATACTGCCCTGAAATTCAAATTCCCGCCCTGGTTATGCAAAATAATTTAATGTTTGAAAATTTGCCTAAACCCACCTAATAGAAGGGCTGTATGATAAGTACTTGGCCTTGACAAGAAAAACACATTTTTATTTTTAAAATGTACAGTAGAACCCCCCTAATTCGGACCCCATTAATCCGGATCGATTTGGTCTTTTTTTTTCACATTTGAGAAGCGATTAGCTAATTTCCATAACCTTAATTTGTTTCATCGTCATATTCCAAATTTAAAAAAAACTTTTTCGGAAGAATGCCTTAAGCTTTCTTATTTAAACTACACGCAATGAACTACTTATGCTCAAGCGGATGTGCGACCGTATGGCTTGCAAAAGGTATAGAAAACTGGCACAGCAGAAAATTACAGACTTTTTTATTATAAAGTAAATGTTTTTACTATCTGTAAATATTCAGTAAGTTTAATATAAAAGTGATTTTTTGTAAGTATGTTTTATTTTATTTCATTTTTTCTAATTCTCTGGATAATCTGGATTTTCGATAATCCGGATTGGGTCTGGTCCCAATTAATCCGAACTATCAGGGTTTTACTGTACTTTATTATTCAACATAATCTCCTTTTAATTTGATTCACTCAGTTCAACGTTTTTCACTTTTTTTTTATCCTTTCGAAAAAGCACGGTTTCTCAAACCCTTCAAAATAGGCGTTCGTTTCAGATATAGACTCATCATTAGAACCAATTTTTTTTCATCAAGCTATTTTTTTCAAATTTGAAAATATGAAATAGTCACCAAAACTAAATCTTGATATAAAATGGATGCAGAAACAGTTCATATACTAATTCATAGAATTTTATACGGTAATGACAAAATATGTACTTTTGTCTTTCTCTAAATAGATCAAACGATCCATTAAGTTGACATAATATTTCCCATTGAT
Source organism: Maratus speculifer (assembly GCA_964019185.1). Lineage (NCBI taxonomy): Eukaryota > Metazoa > Arthropoda > Arachnida > Araneae > Salticidae > Maratus > Maratus speculifer. The sequence goes on along the minus strand of OZ025295.1, from coordinate 304,115,415 downwards.
AGTTTTGCCTTCAATGAAGATAACTAGGTAAGGTAATCGACGAAGATTATGTTGAATGCATCCCAAAACACTGTAGTCATGACATTGTTTGCAGATAACGACATTTTAGCCTTTTTGGTGCAGGCTGGCCATGAAAAACCCACCGTTGGAATTATTCTTTAATATTTGGTATACTGTGATGAATCCTTGTTATGAATCTATATCCAAAAATCATTGGGATTTCGCTTTATCTTCCCCAAACATTCTTTTGAAATTGACACATAAGTGTATTTAATGTCAATAGGGCGCATTTTGGGCAGTCATTTTTATGGAAAGCTTTTCCAAATCCAAATGAGTTGTTAAAATATTTTACACACATTCAGTTGAGATGCACGTAGTCTCAGCAATCTCAGGCACTTTCACTCTTTGAACACAGAATCATGGATTTTTAAAAATCAATTCTGATGTCATAACCTCAATTGGATAACCTGAATGTTCGTCATTAAAAATTCTTGTATAGTCACGTTTGAATTCAGCTGTCCAATATTTTACGATTTATAAGAAAGATGCAGAATCCCCATAAACTTTTTTGAGTTTATGGGAAGTATTATGAGTTTTATTCTGAGTTATCAAACTGATCTGAATGATGTAGAAGAATCAACAGAAAATATTGATCCAATTTACCATTCATTTAGATCCTTTTTTTGCTACTCATGTCCTTTTTTTTTGTATATTTTGCTGTTAATTGTTGAAAAACTATAATTTTTTATACTAAAACTTCCTTATTCTCTTATACTTACTCGTGCCTTTTCAAATTTTTGTAACCTGGGGATATCGTCAAATGTTTTTTTACTATTGTGGCTCCCTTTTACCCGTTCTTTGATATCTCATTTTTTAATTCCATCTGCTTTTAGTTGCCATGTATTACCGAAAATCCATTTTATAAGCATGTAAAAAGATTTATTTTATTGATCGATTATAGGGCATCTTGATTGTAAATTCTCGGAAATAATCATTGACTATACAGATTTACTGTAAAAAAAAAAAAAAAAAAACTGGATGATTTTACAGAAATTCTACTGGTAATCTGGACGCCAGTACAATTGACTGCTTTTTAATGGAAAAATTCCTGTAAATTTCAGTAAAAATTGAAAAATTTTCTGCAATTTACAGGAATTTGTCCATTAAAAAACAGTGAATTGTACTGGTGTCCAAATTATCAGTAGAATCTCCATAAAATCGTCTGCTTTCTTTTACAGTGTTATGTTTGGTGACGATTTTTTTTGATTAGTAAATTTCCAAGAATGGCCCATCACTAGCCATATCCTAGCAGAAGTTTTAAGTAAAAAATAACAAACCTTTTGGAAAATTATTAAAACTATTCCAGCGATTTTAGAAATTCCCCCGTTTAAAAGGATTAACAAGAAGTACGAAAATTTAGGTCATTTTGCCATACCTCAGCAGCAAAGGAAGTTTTAGATACAGACATGAATTTGAGGTTACCTAATCTACTAAAATAATTTTAAACATGTATTTTATCTATTTTAGAAATTCCCACATAAGCAGGATTAATGGAATGTTTAGGATATTTCACCATATTTCAGTAGCAAGTTTAGGTAGAATCAGTAAATTCAAGATAACATATCTATTGAAAAAAAAATTATAAATAGGTACTTTAGTCATTTCAGATTGATATTGTCTATTATGTCCTCAACATTGACTTTGAACAGGATAATGTAAGATTATACCAATAAAACAACAGTCATGGATGTTTGATTAGATATTATTTTTAAATCTTTACTAGATGTATTTCGTTTGATTCAATTTTCCTTTAGAGAAACCAACCAGCATAGCAGGCTAAGACTGCTAGTAGACTATAAACTACGCACACAAAATCTATAGAAAATAAAATTTTAATTTAATGTATCTGTATTTTAAGTTTTAATATTTTGCTTGATTTATCTCGTCTCTATGCTTAAAATACAAACTTTTATTACGTAAGGTGTACATTACAAAAATTTTCATGATCATCACTGAACTGCAGGATATTTTAATGTAGGTTTGTTCTTAGAACAACTAATTTTTCTTTCATAATGGGATATATGAGTAATTAGTTAAACAGTGTTAACAGAATATCATATTTTCCTGCGTATAATCCGTGGATTATCTGTTAAAAAACCTCAAAAATTTCAAGTGCAGATAATCTGATGAAATTCTTTTCAATCAGAACTGATTTCCTATTTCTACCGGCAATTATAAAATGTAAACATATCAAATATTTGGCTGTTTGGGAGAACACCTGCTTGTGATTGGTTCACATATGACGTGTACATTCTAGTGGGAGTGGCCTCTAATTTTTAAAGAATACTTGTCTAGTCTTTTAGCAACATACTTCTATGAAGAATACAGAGTTTCTCAACTCATCTCGATCAAAAATTGCAATCGAATCATTTGTTAGCTGAATCTTCTTTTATTTGTCACGTGGAATACATATAAGTTAAAGAATCATGTCTAAAAGGAAATGTGTAAGTTACACAGCTGAATTTAAGCTGGATGTAAAAGAAAAGGCAGAAGAAGTTGTAATAGATCGAATATAATCGATTGCCATAATCGAATGTTCGACTGTGGCAAAAGAACAAGAAAAAAAATGAGTCTCTTACTCCGTATTATTATTAAACTATTAGCAAATATTATTGGCAATAGATCGAATATAATCGGTCACAATAATCAAATGTTCAATTATAGCAGAAGAACAAGGAAAAAATTATTAAACTATTGTCAAATATTATTGATACTATCAATTATTATTTTAACTTGGAGTTATCATATAATTATTTATTTTATTTACAATTATCATTTAAATAGGACAACTAAATAAATAGAAACTTTATTTATTAGTATTTTGGAATTTGAAAACAATGAGCAATCATCGTATAACCCGCAGATTATACGCCGGTGCAGATTATCTGCTGAAATTTTTTTTAAGGCTAAAATTTATGGACGCGGATTATACGCAGGAAAATATGGTAATGTAATAGAAATATAGTTGGAAATTAATAATAATTAATTCAGTTAATTAATAACATCTTTTTAAACAAATTCATTATTGAAAACTATTGGCACATTCAACATAGCTTAGTATAAAAAAGGATGATAGCGCAATAAAACCAAAACTAACTAATGTCAATCTAAATCCTCCATTTTTTTTCTGAGATAAATCTGGCAACCTTAGTAGTGGGTGCCAATAAACAACTATGAAAACCTTGAAGAAGACTATGGTAAAAAAAGTTGGCATCCCCTGCTTTTTTAACAACATTCGTTATCATTCTAAGAACTTTTTAACATTGACGTAAAAATCTATCACATTACCTTATAAGAAGCAATTATACAATTTGATTATATTTTACTAATGTAGCTGATAACTAAAACACAACTTAGAACAAATCTCCAGACAAGTCAAATAAAAAAAAAAGTAAAAATATAAATATGTATACAAGGGAAATAATGGTATAAAACATACAAATTCAGAAGTGAAGTATAATGATTATTGGAATAAAATACAACCAACTTACCCAGTACGAAAAAGTTCTGCAATTTTCAAACAAGCAGAATTAATGAGAATAGGAAATGGATATTTCTCAAAAAGGCGTGGAAATCTTACAATGGCTTCACATTGTTCTCCAACTTTACTAGACCTTAAACCTTTAATATAAAGAATTGATACATTTTAACATACAATAAGAATTTCTGCTTTAGAAAAAAAAAAAAAAAATGAAAATGTGTATTATAAAATATAGCTTAAACTATAATGACTGAACATCATGTTTACTTTGATTACGAAATCGAAAATGTAGGAAATGAAAATTGACTTAATTTACTTAAAAAGGTGCTAAAATATACATAACAAGAGGGTAAAAAAGTGTGATTACAGATCTCACAGAGGATTTTGCTTAGTATTACTTTCAAAAAACTTTATCATTATTATTATTATGTGTTATAAACTATATTTCAAAGTTTAAAGTGATTGATTCTTTAGTTTCCCCAAAATAAACAAAATTTAGAAAATAGCCCTTCCTTGGGCAACTCTCTCATCCCTCTGAATTTTTCACTTTTACAGATACGAGGTGGAACTTGTTGAAATTCGGCGAAAGAAAAACTTTAAGAAAGAACTGTTTCATTGATTTATAAAAAATCTACAAAATTAGTTACAGTAGAAAATGCATTTTATATTGGTCAGTTTAACTCTCAAACAAATATCATTTTAAATTGAAATAACAAGATACTATAAAACTCTATTATCCAAATTATTAAACAAAATAAAACCGAAATTCACTGGATTTTATAACAGATGATATTTTTAAAATAGTATATGCATTTTAATTTCAATTTTAAGAGAAAATGGCGTATCTCTGTTGTCACAATTACAAAATTGGTACTAAAAATTATAAAAAAATTAATATCACAAAATTTAATTGAGATACAGCTTTCAAACAATTGCATTTAAAAGTACATTTTTTTTCTGTACGATGGTGTAAAAATTAAAAATGTGTGATGTTTAGAAGTACAAAATTTGCAGTAGTGAAATTGCATGGAAAAGTGTTGCGTATTTTAATTCTTTTTTTTTTTTTTTTTTTTTTTTTTTAAATTATTATTATAAGAGAAAATGGTGTGATTCTGTTGCCGCAATTACAAAATTGGTACTAAAAATTATAAAAAAATTAATATCTCAAAAATGAATTGAGATACAGTTTTCAAACAAATTGCATTTAAAAGAACGTTTTTTATCTCTATACGACGGTGTAAAAATTAAAAATGTGTGATGTTTAGAAGTGTAAAATTTGCAGTAGCGAAAATTGCAAAACTGTAATTACAGGGAAAAGTGTTGCCATTCGCAAAATGACGTATGCGTTAGGGATGGGACGAATAGTGATTTGGCCGAATAGCCGAATACTCGGCCAAGTTTTAGGCCGAATACCGAATATTCGGCGGCTGAATACTAACTTTTTTTCCCAATAAAGAAAAAAAATTTTGATTATATATAATTTAAAAAATAGGCACTCATTAATAATTATTACTCCTTAATGTGCTTTTAAATATATTCTTAAATTTAAAACACTTATTTTAACACAAAAAAATTATGAAATTGCATTATATTCTTTTATCTTAATGTACATTAAATTGATTTTCAGTAAGTCAAGATGGTAAAATATTTCCATTAAAATATAAACAATGTATTTCACTTTTACTATCAAATGATACTTTTACCCTTTCTTGCATCCAAAATTAAAACTATTCTTAATCTCTCTCTCTCAGAATTCACAAGGAAATATTTTCTGAAGTAACCTTTAATGAAGTAAATTTGATCATTAAGAGTTTGTGTCCCTAATAATAAGCAAATTCGTAAGAATGAGACTGTTAGAAATCAGTTGTCAATCTTTAAATTACAAATTACGTTAAAGCAAAAGGTTATGCTTAAAGTAGAATGCATATGTTAACAAAATCTTTGACATTTGAATCGGTGCATACAATATTCCACTTATTCAACAAGCATTAAAAGGATAAACAGAAATTGATAACAACATGAATGAAGGTAGATGTAAATTAAAAATATATACATAATAATGTTACATATTTAAGCCAGTAATTATGCAAATAATTATTTAAAAGAGAAAACTATAGAATAAAAAAATTTTGTTCAGCATTTAGAATTTATGTTTAAATATTTATAAAACCATTTTCATAAAGCAAGTTGTGTCATCTAATGTGTATCTAGTTTGACACCAGTTCTGTTTTCAGATGTATCGTTGTATTTGGAATAGTGATATTTGATATTTAATTTTGAAAATGAATCTTCTTTAATACACCTAGTGAATGAATTTTTTCATTTCTCACTTCATAGAAAATAAGTTATGAATTTCATAAGAGCTTTTTTTACATGTGCATGGAATTTGCAGACATTAATAAATATTTGAGTGTTTTAAAATAAGGTAGTGTTTCTTTTTTTTCTGATAAGTGTTTTTATATATTGAATTGTAACATATTCTCTAATGAAGACATTTCCTGTACAATTAAATCTCCAACTTGGGCAGCATTTTCTAAAATATCACCAACCTTTATAGGAAATACAGAAAGGCTGTATATTTTTTTAGTAACTGAATAACTGTATGTTTTGCAAGTAAGAATGAGAATGATTTCATAAAGGAAGTAACCAATTTGGATTAAAGGAAAAAAAATTGCAAGAAATGAAATTCTTCAAATCCTAAATTTTATTTGGCAAGATATCTTTCACTATTCGGCCAGATTTCAGCAATATTCGGCAAGATATCTCTAAATATTCGGCTATAGGTATTCGGCCGAAGTATTCGGTCAACAAGCCTTCAATATTCGGCCTACCGAATATTCGGCAAAAGGGCCAAATAGGCCGAATACTGAATAGTGGCCGAATATTCGTCCCATCCCTAGTATGCGTTATGCACAGATACGTTTGGCCTTTATAAAATAGATTTTATGTTAAGAAATAGAATTTACATGAGTGCTCGGTAAAAAAGAAATGCATTCAAAATGCAATAAAGAGGCTTATTAAAAGAAAAAAAAAAACAACATTGCCCTTCCCCCCAACAAAAATTAAATTTATCTTAAATTTATGAAATTTGTATTATATGTTATAAACTATGTCAAAATGTAAAAGCGATCGTTTAGTTTTCTTAATTTTAACAAATTCCTGTCAACTGTCAGTGCGATAAAGCATCTTTTCTATAAGTTTAAAAATTTATTATGAAGTAGCACACAAAATAACATCCATATGCAGAAGTACCAAATTTGTAAAATCAATAGTTAAAAAAATTTGCACTGTGATTAATCAAATCCTAGTATAAAAAAAACATCTTTTTTTCTTTCCATATCATGTGATTTGCTATGGAGAAAAAAACAATTCTGAAATTAATTACCAAAATTAAAACAAATAAGAGTGTTTTTCATGTGATTTATGTTAGATATATTATAAATTTTTTATCTATCTAAACTTTGGCAATTAGAAGAAAAAAAAACAACAAAAAATGAATGGATAAAATTAAAATAAATATTTTATATCAAAATAGTCTTTTTCAAAATTTTATGATTTGTTGTGTGACAAGCAGTATTCAGCTGTAAGTACACAGAATTTGAATGCTCTGACTTATATAACTTTTATTTCCAGCCTATGTGACAGACAGACAGAGAACAGAGATGAACAAATCCTTAAAAACCATCAATAAATGTGAAAAACCCCAAGCGCTTTCAATTGTAATACAACAGCTGTCCAGGGGCGTGCCTAGCGGAGGGAGGGGGTTGGGGGTGTAAACCCCCCCCCCCCACACACACACTTATTTGGAAGAGTTGGTAAAATTTAGAATAGCCGGAAAGTTAAGAACACACCCTGCTAAAAGTTCCCTCTCCACGTCGTCAATATCATTTCAATTCTCTGTTGTCTGTTTTTATAGGGGAGCAAGATTTGTCGTTTTTATGTATTTTAAAAATTGTACACTTACATTACACAACAGCATGCGGTTTTATTGATAGAAACATAAATTCTGAAGCACTTCAACATTCTTAAATTGTTATTTTTGAGAACTGGTTAAGGTACGGTACATCTGTACATATATATATTTTTTTTTAATCGTAAGCAGAATCTTAATTAATAACAGGATTCTCAACTCTACTTATATAGTAAAATAATTTTTTTTAATTACACATACTGAATAACAGCATTTAATTTCGACTGTGGTTAAGGAGAATGCAGGTAAACACTTAAACTTTTAGTGATTTTTATAAATTTGCAATATTGTAGAACAGTTGACTCCGTCACTGAAGGGGGGGAGAAGGGGGGTATCACAAAGATTTTCTCACCCCCGATCTTGCATTCGGCAAAATTCAGTTCACCCCCCCCCCTCCCCCCACTAAAACAGTCTTCGGCATACCCCTGGAACTGTCATCAGGAAAAAGATCAGAGGCATTATCTGATCATTCCCCTGATGACGCCATTGCATACTAGTTGGGGAAAAAAAAATCTTTTGATGTATATTTTAGAACCTTTTTAAGTAAGAAGAAAAATTAGAATTTTCATTCCAAAAAGATATTGGTTGAGTCACAGAGATGATAAAGTTTTTCTTTAGATATAATTTTTTATTATAAAACATAAAGTGCTAAATTTTGAAGATAATATATTTCATACCTAAAATATTAAATAATGTGAATAATATCCAAACTGTTTAATACCCCCCCCCCCCCCAAAAAAAAAAAAAAAAAAAAAAAAAATCAGTAGTTCAGTTATGTTTGATAAATCACTCAACAATCTTAAAACAGAAACTTATTTGAAAATCTTTTGACATTTTGACTCTTGGAAAGGATTCCATATCTTTTATTAATATATCCCCATTGCCTCACTTAGGGATCAAATTTTTATAAAAAATTAATGTCTAATTCTTGTATTACTCCCAGGAATACATACATATTCCAAGTCGTTATGCCAAGAGGAAATGGGTGAAAAATGGGCACAGATGTCAAATATCCGTAGGTGTACCTAATTGGCGTCAAAATGGTATTATTTTGCCTGAGATAGTAGCCCGACTGTTATCGTGTATTTACTAATAAAACATTTATTAACTATTTGAAAATTAATTGTTGTCCACGGTAAAGAGATGAAAAATCTGAAGTATATCTGAATCTTGGGAAATCTGAAGTATATCTGAATCTTTTTATTGGTTGAATTACGCAACTTATTTTTCGTTCTCTGATTGTTGCCACAAGGACAAAAAAGTAATAAAAACTTTAAATAATAATAATAATTTAAAAACAAATTGTGATAAAGATTTCAAACAAATTTCATTTAAAAATGCATTTTTTTCCCTCTATGCAACGATGTAAAAATTAAAAATGTGCGATGCTTAGAAGTTTAAAAATTTGCAGTTCCGAAAACTGTAAAACTGAAATTTCATTTTAAATTTGTTTATGATGTGTCCAGGAACATCAATGTTTAATCCCTGTGGTACGTAATATGAGGCGTTCAGAAGTCAGTCTGATAAAGAAATTCTTGATAATCTTCTGCTTTGCAAAGCCCATTCTTTTGTCTGTGTGGGGCACTCACATGTTAGAAAAGGAACTTCTAAGGCTCAAGAAAAAAGGTAATTTTATGCGTTGCTGTCTTTGCATTTGTTGGTGATTTTATTATTTCAGAATTAGGAAATAGTTAATTAATGGTTAGTTTTCTTGCCATCAAGCCAAAGAAACCAAACCACCATGCCTAAAGAAATTTCATTTAAAAATTTTTGAAGAATATGAGAAAAAAAATGTATGTCCTTGATTGATCTCGTTAATTAGACAATCTAGTTAATTGGCATCCAGATAATCAGCATTCTACTGTAGTTGATTTTCAATTTTGTTCTAAGTGAAAAAGAAAAAAAAAAAAAAAAAAAAAGGAAGGACAGGAAAATGAATTTTTAAAATAATGTTCGATTAAATTTTCATGTTAAGTGCAAAACATTTAAGTTTCTAATTTATGTTATTTTTGAATTATTCATATTTTTGAAAATATGATATTTATGAGCCCTGTTTTAACCTAGAAAGTCAGAAACATGAAATTAAATGCAGAGAAATAATTGAACAAATAGTACTGTCATTCTAAACAACATTGAGACAAACAGTTAGGAATTATAGAGCAAAGATTGAGTAGATTTTCATTAAAGACATTTAACATACAAACATGCATTGCACGTATGTAAAAGAAAAAAGTTCAAAATGAAGAAAATAACTTTTACCCTTGTCAAGTTCAGTAAGAGCCGAATTTGCATCTTGATCAGGTTCACAAGAAGTTGTTTCACCAATGATTGACAAACGAGCATTAACAGAACTCATTTTTCTTTTGACTTGAAATAACACTGATTAATTATTTCTGACTGAAAAATAGAATTTTAAATTAGTTTACTATTGAAAATCTACAATAAAAAACAAATAATGTTTGAATATTTGTACACATAGAAAGAAAGAAGAAAAAAAAAAAAAAGAGAGAATGTGCCATGTGTTTTTATTGTCAAAGTTATAAAAAATGATTAAAAATACCACTGGAAAGAGAACTGAGTTTTTACGAATAATTTATAAATAAAGAGTACTTTAATGAACTGTTCACATCCAAAAAAGCATAATTTAAACTTGTTTAGAGTAAGCACTTGCATTTGTGGGAATACTGATAGGTGGAAATGAAATAGCAGACATTAGCAAAGAGCATGGGTCAGGTACTGTAAAACTATTTGTAAAATCTGGGGAATAAGTAGAAAAGTTTGTAAGGGACCTGTAATACTCAACTTTCCGATGATAAAAAGGTGATGTGTTACCCCATTGCTGGTTGTCCAACTAAGGTGCCACATAAATTATGCTACCAACAGAAGGTTGAAAGAAGTTAGAAAGAACTGTTGGGTGCTCTTCAAAGCAGAAAAATGTTTAATAGTGTGATGTATGTTCCAGAACAACAGCTTTTCTGCAAAACATTTCAAATTCTCATTTTCAGCAAAATTTACCGTTCGATTGTCAGAAAATCTGTGAAATTCATCTGTCAATTGCCAATAAAAAATATCGCAAACTTCTTCAGTCATTTATTTAAAACACCAATTCATGAATTGGAAACAGGAAAAACTTATGCAGTTTGTCAATCTATCATGAGGGAAAATATGTAAATTCTTCAGAAGGTTGTGAAAAAAAAAATGTATGAAATTTGTGAAACAGTCATGAAAGAAAATTCATGATTTTTGTCAATCGGTTGCAAGAAAAAGTGAAAAAAAATTAACAATCAGTAGAAAGAAAATATAACTAAATTTGTCAACCAGTTCTGGGCAAAAAAACTCAAAATTCGCTAGCAGATTATCAGAAAAAACTGAAATTCATCAATCAAGAGCAAGAAAACCCATAATTTTCTCCAATCAGTTGCAAAAAAAAAAAAAAAAGCCACAAAATTTGCCTATCTATGCAAGAAAAATATGGCAAAATTAGCCAATTGATCATGGACTTTTAAAAAATGTGAAATACAATGATTAATCACAGAAAAAATTTTGTGATTTTTGCGAATCAGTAAAAAGAAAATATCGCAATATTCAATTAACTGTAGGTAGTTATATGCAAAACTTGCCACTGGATTGTCAAATAATCTAAGTACAAAAAACCTAAATTTTTTTCAATTGGTTATTAAAAAAAAAGTTGCAAAATCTACCTATTGCTAAAAGGAAAATATTGCAAAATTCACATGTAAAAAAATTAAAAATCCATAGGTAAAAAAATCAAAAATTTATCAGTCAGTCACAGAAACAAGCGATTTAAAAAAAAAAAAAAAAAAGACAAAATTTCTCAATCAATAGAAAGAAAATATTGTGAATTTTGTATTTTTTAACTGCAACCAATAGGAAATTTTTTATATTTGCTTCTTTAACTGGCTAGCAAAAATGATAGGTTTTCTTCAAGTGGCTGATTAACAAATTTTGTGTTTTTTATCGACAACTAATTGGCAAAAACTCCAGTTTTTTCTTCAGACTAGAAAAAATTATATACGTGGAAAAATTACATAGATATTTATATTTGTGATATTTATTTTTACCGAATGGCAAAAATTGTGGATTTTTCTTCTGCAATTGATTGATAAATTTGATTTTTTTCTGACATTCGATTGACGAATTTTGCATTCTTTTTTCTCACAAACGATTAGGGAATTCAGAAAATTTTCCTTGTCTAATATAATAAGCAATTTTGCAGCAGTTTCTTGTGACCAATTGGAAAAAATTATACATATTTTCTCCAACTGATCGCTGAACTTTGCATATTTTTACAAGAAACTGATTGGCGAATGCCACAATAATATTTTCTTTCTTGGCTGTTGTTTTCACGTTTTCTTCATGAATGATTGGTAAAAATCATGACTTTTTTTCTGCAGTCAATCTACTACTTTTGTGCTTTACACACAACAGATCAATGAATTTCATGGTATTTTCTTTCTGTTGATTTGAAGGTTTGTAATTTTTTTCTAAACAATAGACCAAATCAAGTTTTTTTCATGGCAGATCAACAAATTTAAGATTTCTTCCAAAAATCTATTGACAATTTTTTTTTCTTTTTAATTGTGACCAATTTAAAAAAATTATAATATTTTTCTTACTAATAGGCAATTTTTTTTGGCTTTTTCTTGAGACCGATAGGAGAAAATCATCAGTTTATTTGTTCTACTGATTGATGAATTTTGCAGTTTCTTCTGACAATCCACTGAGAAATTTCACATTTTTTTTAAACCTGTAACTAATTGGTGAAAATCGTGGATTTTTTTTCCTCTTGATTATTTATCAAATTTTGTATGTTTTCCACAGCACCCTGAAGAAATTCCTGATTTGTTCTCCATAACTGACTGGCAAATTGCATACGTTTTTCTTACAACCAATTGATGAATTTTACAATATTTTTAAATGAATCATTAAAGAATTTTGTGTGTGTGTGTGGGGGGGGGGGGAGAGTGGTGCAGCCAGAATTTGGTTCTAGAGGGGGGGGGGGGGGTTGAGCTTCTGATAAAGGTGTTTGCCGGTTATTTGAATCGCTGGTTAATAGAATTAGTAGTAATTAGAATATTCACTGTATAATACTTAAACTGAAAGAGTATCAGTGTGGCAGGAAATCATTCTTTTAGCATAATACGTCTCAGAAAAACAATTTAGTTCAAATAACCACTTTTCACTCTACTAATCCATGTAATATGCACTTTCACAGTTTTAAGTAGAATTTTCGCCTTTTATTTGAATCCCCTTATTAAATGAAATTGGATTCAATATAGCAGTGGATTCCAAAATACGCCAAAACATTTAAAGATTAAGTATGGTTTTGATTAATATAAGTGGCAATTATAGTGAATTTTCTTAGCTCTGGGACCTCTCCTTCGATGCGCCACTGGAGGGGGGGGGGGGTTCTGGATACTACGGGACAATTTTCTTTTTTTTTTTTTCTTTATGGTGAATTTTCTTGAAAATGGGAATTTTAAATGTTCTGCATAGAAGTCTGTTGTTCTGTGACGTACACTGCACTTTTAAGCATATTCTGCCTTGGGAACTTTAGTTAAAAATAAAAATTAGTTTAAAAGTTAGACAAGCCAATATAATATTAATTAATTATTGTACTTACTTTTGAATTAAATTTATAAATTCACTTAATCAGTTCTTTTAAACATTTCATTTGTAGAATTCGATGAGTTATGGCTATTTGATGAGGAGATAATATCTGTCATACTTCAATTGTCTGAATCAATGGTCAAAATTAGCAGTCAATTGTTAGTCATTAAATGCAACTAAATTATTGTATTTGGCAACTACAAAACTTACACTCGGTCGTCAAATTTGATGCAGACTTTTTAAAAATATATTTATTAAATATTATTTTAAAAGTTAAAACACACACAAAAAAATTGTGTAAAATTAAGTGCCCCTTTTGATTATTTCATGTTTTGAGATTCATTAGGCACAACAAGATGAACATAGATGCATTATATATGCTTTTTTATTTTTACTAAATTCAACTGTAATCATCAACACTGGATAAAAGTTTTTTTTTTTATTTTGCAATGACGTTATCAAGTTTTATTTATTTATTTTTTACATGATCACCATATATTTCCGTGTATAAACTGAGTATACTACTTTTCAGTCAAAAATCGTCCAAAATCAAAAACCCATACACAAGTTGGTAAAAAATATTATGAAAAATTGAGTGACCGAAAACTAATAGAAAAAAATGTCCTCTCTGAAAATGTTTATCGTTACTATTGTGCACTACCAAATCTGTTTAATTGGGTTCTGCTGGAAGTTTGTATGACAAGCTCCGTTCAAAATTGACTCAATGTATGCCATTTGTGGATACATTGTGACAAATTGCATTAATTTTCAAAAAATTAACACCTTCACTATTTCTAAATGGGTGAAAGAATCTCGGTCTTAATTAAAATAAGAAATCATTGACTGATCTTTCAAAAAATGTTGTTTCAGTAATGAATTGAGGATGATGTTATTTTTGAAAAAGGTGGCAATGATGAAGATGATTTAGATACTGGCAATATTCGTCCTTTGTACTGAAATAAAGTGATTTTAAGAAGTTGTTTACATATTCTGATAATGATTTAGTAATTAATGATATAGTGAATTATGACTTATTTATTGTAAAAAAAAAAAAAAAAATAGAGTATTATTTTAATTATAAGTATGTTGTATGCTTTTTATATTTACCATATTTTTTATTTCAGACTATGAATTTTGGAAATATTAGACTTGTATAAGAGCCGACCCCCTTGCTCCCCCCCCCCCCCCCACACACACACACACACTTAGGAACTAAAAAATTGCCCCAAAAGTCTCAGCTTCTACACAGAAATATACAGTAGTAAGTACATTTTTTTATTAATTTCTAAAAATAGCAATAATTAAAAATGCTTTACATCAGTTTTTTCAATTGTCATTATCTTGGAGATTAACCTCCTCAGTTCTTGTGTCGCCTGTAGGAACCATTAAAGAACACCAATTAAATTAACTTCTTCTAGAATTATTAAAACTACTTCTAGATATTTTAATAAATGCATGCATATCATATACATCGATATATAGATTGATATATCTTTGAAAATATTTTATTATTATTCTGAACTGGTTTCAGTGGTCTCTCGTAACATTTGTTTCAGGAATGAGGAACAGATTTGTATAAAACCAAGAACTTTCTGTGCACGTAATATTGGTTTAAAAACTTTCTGCAAATAAAATTAATGTTGGGTGTAATTTGCGTTTTTTGTGCAATTCATGGTCGTAATCTGCATTTTTTATGCAATTTATAAATGTAATTTGTGTTTTTGAGCAATTTATGAATGTAATTAACGTTTTTTATGCAAATCATGAACATAATTTGCATTTTTTATGCAATTCATAAACGTAATTTGCATTTTTTATGCAATTTATGGACATTATTCACTGTTTTTATGCGACTCATGGACGTAATTTATGTTTTTTGAGCTTTGTGCCGACAAAATTCATGTTTTTTGAACGATTTGTGGGTGCAATTCGCATTTTTTTACACGATTCATGGACATAATTTACGTTTTTTATGCGATTTATGAACGTAATTCATGTTTTTTTACACGATTCATGGATGTAATTCATGTTTTTTGAGCATTTATGGACATAATTCACGTTTTTTACATGATTCATGGACGTAATTTGCATTTTGTGAGCGATTCTTGGAAAAAATTCGCATTTTTTTGCATGATTCATGCACGAAACTAGTGCTTTTTACCAGATTCATGCACGAAAATCTCAGGGTTTTTTTTACACGATTCATGCATGGGACTTGCGTTTTTAGCACAGTCTTTGGACGAAATTCACATTTTTTACTCAGCCTTTGGACGAAATTCATGTTTTCACACGGTATATTGACGAAATGTTGTTTTTTTTACACAATTCTTTGTAGAAATGCATGTTCTTTTATGCGCTTCTTTGCTGAAATTCGCAATTTTTTCAAGGGGTTATGACAACATTTGCGTTAACAGTAAACAATTCATTCATAAAATATTTTTATTTTTTGGTACTAAAAAAGTTACAAAAATAAAAATTGTTTCTTTGATAAAATTTCCTGCGCACGGCATGCGTCTATATTATACAACTCTGATGAGGAGGTTAAGAACTTCAATAATTTTAAATAAAAACAAGTACTTGTGTTTTCCTAAAAAGCAATACATAATATAACAGTAACGTAAAAAATCAATTTTAGAAACTGCAACTAAAAATTTTAATCTGATATTTAAGACTTTACAATAGTCGTCTTTCGATACCTATATTTTATTTCTCAATTTCTATCATTGCTTGCTGCTGAATAATTTTTAGTGTAAACACAAAAAATAAGAATAATTTAAAAGAAAATTAAAACTGCATGTAATTTCATTTTCCAATTTCTATCATTCCTTGCTACTGAATAACTTTATAGTGTAAACACAAAAGATAAGAATAATTTAAAAAATTAAAAGTGCATGAAATTTTATTTCCCAATTTCCATCATTGCTTGCTACTGAATAATTTCATAGTGTAAACACAAAAAATTAGAAAAAATATTAAAACTGTATGAAATTTTTTCATTATCATAAGAGAAGGTAAAATTTTGTAACAGTTTACTTAATAGAATTTACTAATTAAAGCTTATTCTGCAATTATTCTATTAACATAATTTAAACTTAAATTGTAACTTTCATAATATTCTTTTACATTTAATTGTACTACCCAAAGAAAAAATTTAATGAGTAAATGTAAAAATAAAAATACATTTCTTTATCCCTTCTATGCTTCATCCATTAGGCCGGGGAAATTTATTCTAGTCTTTGACCATGAATATGAGAGAGCCGGACTGAGATGCCGGAATTTCAAAATAAACAAAGTTTCCTTGATAAGCTGCCATTAATACTTTAGAAATAATTACCGAAATATTTCAATGTGAAGAACAAATGAGAAATAAGGTTGTGTGGGATGGGGTAATGGGTTTCGGATAGTTTAAAATCATAAATAATTTTGTGCATAGCTTTACAAAATTTATTTTATGATGTTGTTATTCACGCATATCCAATCTATCTCACCGATCATGTGATGTGAAGTGAAAACACTGTTTATTTACAATTACAGTTGCTTTTTGTTTGCCGCAATGTTGCTAGTTATTGCTGATCTTGTTAATCGGGTGTGATAATACTAAAGATACATATTTTTTTGTTTTACGATTCTTACGTCCGCAAATTATTTATCCATAGAGGATGAAATCATATCCTTTGTGTATGTATATTTTGAAAGTTTAATCTATTTTTATGATACAACCGATAAGCAATCTGTTCAAACGTCAGTATTATCAAGTCAGTATTGACGAAAGGAAAATACGAATAGAGTTAGGGAGGGGGGGAGGGATGTAGGATTTTGTTTGTTTAATTTTCATGGATTTTTTAATTAACTTAAAGTTGCATTGTTTTGTGTTCAAAGATAATATACATAAAAACTCTTATAGATCTATCTTCATGATGCGTAATTTTATTTTATTTTCCACTTTCCTTGTATGGTCCAGAAACGTTTATTCATGATCATGATCGCACATTTATCGAGAATGAATAAGAATGTTGAAATCGTACCTTTAAATTATTAATGAAAAATGATCATTACATCAAGTTAATGCCTTCAGTGGTGCAGCCAGGATCCTCATCTGAGAAGGTTTTGAATAATTGTTATGCATAAAATAAATAATTTCTTTATGTTTCGTGAAAATAAGGTAGTGTTTAGTAAATATGTGATGCATAAAAACTGATGTAATGAAAAACACAAAAAATCATAATAAATTTAAAATTTATGTGTTTAAAGTTTTTATAAAGTAGCTCCTCCTTCAATACTCATGAGAAAGAGCAAAGTAGTGCCATGTATTCTACTTTATTGCTACTGCTCCTAACTTTTTCTTTCATTAATTTTGTATTGAAATAGAATGTCTTATTATGAATCTTTGAAAAAGGTAACTGATAAAAAAATCTGTGTTTTACATTGATTTTCATACATCACTTTATTACCTAAACACAAGAAGGTTTTTATGCATCTTATCAGTTTTTAAATGCTCTGGGAGAGGTTTTAATGACGAAACTCCCTTCTGAAGAAGGGAATGAAATTAGCAATGAATTGTACAGGTGTTATATGAATCTGTAGAGATAGTAGGGGTAATTAATGATACAAAATTAAGGCTATACTTTAAAATAACAATTTCTGATGCAATGAAATTGATTAAATTTTCACATTCAATTTACAAATTGAAGATGTTACCTCTATGTTGCTAATGCTGGATTACATCAATCTTCATTAGTTATCCAAAGTCATATTTCCCAAAATGCAGAATAAATACCCAATGTGTAGTTTGATATGCTTAAAAAATATATACAGTTCTTGCCATGGGAGTTAGTCATATATTTTCTCCAAATGGGAACACAATCAGAAGTAATATTTTGGAATTAATCATAATCACTGAAACTTGCAAATGTTGATTACAATATTTTCCATATGCTACTCTCTGTTTGGAAAATTAAAATGACTATTTGAAAAATATAAAGTAAATCTTTGAAAATGAATATTTGAACAAAAAATTCAGCAACCTCTCTCCCTCCCCCACTTTAAACAAAAAACCAAATAAAGAAATTTATCGAACACTGCACATCACAATCTTGCCAGGTTTTTCTGTAATTTCCAGTGTATAATCTGTGGATCAAACAATTTATTTTAGACCCAGAAATCTTATTTAGTGATATAAGACAAATGTTTACGGCGATCCTATAAATTACATTTCTTTTTAAAAATTTCTGGGTCAAAAACAATTGTTTGATCCGCAAATTATATGCTGGAAATTATGGTACACCTGGCAAAGTTGGTTAAACTGCTGTGCACAGTTTTTGATACTATAAAACTTGTGTAATTAAACTATCATGACTAATATTAACATTTAGTAATGCTGCTATGAAGTAATTCCTTGATTTCAAAACTGTCTCTTTCAACATATTTATCATTTATTTCTTTGGTGTTTCCTTATGGCGTTTTCGGGAGGGTGCAATGCCCTGCCCATTTTTAAATAGCTGCAAATATGCCCTGGCAATTTTGGGTTTGCAAAATTTTGCCGTAGGCATATTGTAAGCAGCAATGCCGTGGATGCGCTATGGCACGAAAATTACACAACAAATTGGAGACGTCACGCAAAAAAATAGCTCTTATCTAACTAATAACAAAATATCATGGAAAAAGCCCAAATTTCGTTAAAGGATCACGGGAAGAGACACAAATGCTATCAAAGAATCATGAAAAAAATGGAAAAGTTTGTTTAAAAATGGCAAAAAAAAAAGACTAATTTAAAAAATGGCAAATTTCATCTGAAAATTGAAACAATAAGCAAATTCCAGCAGAAAATTCACTAAAAAGGCAACTTTCATTAAAAAATCACGATAAAACACAATTTTATCAAAAAGTCACAATAAAACGGCAATTTTTGTCCAAAAATTGCAATAAAACGACAAATTTCGGCAGAAGATTTTTGAAAAATGACAATTTTCAACAAACAATTCCAAAAAAATAAATAACAAAGTTTGTCAAAAAAAAAAAGGTCAGATTTTTTCAAAATATCACATAAAAAGGCAACTTTCGATAAAAAATCTCAATAAAACATCATTTTTTGTCAAAAAATCGCGATAAGATGATAAATTTCACAAAAAACTCGAAAAAATGGCATATTCCGTTAAGGGCAATTCCACGGTGTCGGATGTAAAATTTGCACGAAATTTACTCATAAAAACTTAAAATTCTTGGAGATAAAATAATCATACTGATCCAAATATTTTTTTTAATACTTACCTATACATATATAATCAAAAAACATAAAAATAATTTCTATCAAAATTTAAACTTAAAAAAAAAATAATATAAAATCTCACGGTGTCGGACGTAAGAGAAAAGGACATAAGAATGAGAGACATCAAACTAAAATCTAATATTCAGCTAAATGGTTTATTCTGTAATGTTGTAATTATTTTCATATTAAAGAGCACAGATACAAGATAAATAACTCACAAATTTTCATCAAATTAGTGTGATATTAAATTGCAAAATGTTAATTTTAATCTTAGTGTCGGACGTAAAATGAGCCAAAATTAACTTGGTGTCGGACGTAAATAAAGTTAAAAAGAAAGATTTAATTAGCATAGTACCTTTATTTTTACAATTTATCTATTAAAGCACATTGGACATTGCTTACAATTATGTTTAATGTTTACATAAGTATTTATAAGTTAACTTTTGGCCATTTAAAATGACCTTCTGCCTTGTCCATCACAGATACTTCAATTTCATCATCATTTATTTGGGTGATGCACCCTGGATAAAATACAGACTCATATTTGACAACTACCCAGTCATTTAATTTCATAAGTATGGGGGGGGGGATTTATATTTATAGAGAAATATGAGTGGAAGTGATAAATTGAAACCCCTCGTCATCGGCAAATCTTGGAATCCTTGCTTTTTTTTAAATGTTAGAAATCTGCCCTGTGTTTATGGAAGTCAAGCCAAAGCGTGGATGACAAGTGATATATTCGTAAAGTGGATCCACAAATTCGATGAACGAATGAAAAAGGAGTCTAAAAAAGTATTGTGTCTCGTCGATAATTGTCCTGCTCATCCCAAGGATATCCCAGGTTTACAAAACATCGAACTAGTCTTTTTACCACACAATGTGACTAGCGAGGTTCAACCCATGGATCAGTGTATAATTAATGTTCTGAAATTGAAATACAAAAGACGTGTTGTTGTACGTTACCTGCACCAAATAGATCATCACAAAAAAAATCTATCCTGCCCAACCTGTAAACCTATTAATCTCTGCGACTCAATGCATTTCCTGAGTGCGTCCTGGGAAGACGTAACATCAACCACCATTGAGAACTGTTTCTCTAAAGCCTTTGATATAGACGGCACTTTACAAAACATTGACATCACAGAAGAGGAGCAGTATCAAGAAGAATGCAAAGATTGGGCTTATTTGTAGAAATTGACGATCAAGTTGTGATAAGTGAAGTTCGGTCTATCGCAGATATAATTGCAGACATCAAAAGTTCCGATCAACCTAGCTCTTTAGAAGAAGTAGAAGACATCGCAGATGAAGAAACAGATGCACCAGCCATACCATCATTCGCATCTGTAATGAGCTCGTTCAGCTTACTTCAATTGTATGCCTCTTCGATGGATGCTGGTTCCGCTGTTGAAGATTTTTTTCTTCCACATCAACAAGGCAGAAAACTTCCTAATAAAATCTCATCCTAGGTTGCACCAAACCAAGGTAAACGACTTTTTATCAACAAATTAAAACTATATCACGATTTTTATAATGTATCGAATGATTATTATTCCTTACATACATTTAGTTTGTCTTTCAAAAATTTATTATTCTTCCCCTTTAAACATGTAATGCATTTTAGCATGTAATGCATGCTCTTTTCTAAAGATTAACAAAATTTTCATTGTATTGTCTTTTATTTATAATTTAGCAGAGAGTACTACATAAAGGCACTTTAATTTTTTTACCATACAACCAGATATTCAATAAAATTTTGGAGAAAATAAAATTGTCCTTTTTTTTAAATATCTTAAACTCAAATTTTCTAGAATATTAAAAAACTGTTAGAAATGGGTAAAATAAGAGTTATAAATGGCTAAAATACATTAATAACAATGTGCACTTTTTATATGCATTATCATTCAAGAATCTATGAAATCTGGATAAGATACGATCCCGCTTAAGATACAAAATGCTCTTGGTACCTTGATTCGTATCTTAAATGAGTTTCACTGTATGTAGTTTTACAAATTTTTAACAACTAAGAAGCATGTAATCACAAATTATTTTAGTTTTGCTTATACTTTTAAACATGTGGTGCACCTAAACCTACTATTACTTTTAGTAATCTTGGTGTCGGACGTAAGTGGTGTCGGACGTAAAATATTTTTTACGTCCGACACTGTTCATTTGAAATAAAAATAATTTTTTGGAATTTAATTTGATTGCATATTTTCAATAGTATATGAAATCATTATTTGCAGGGAAATTAGTTTGTAAAATACTCCAACCAATTTTGTGCAATATAAACTTTTAAGCAATTTGGTGTCGGACGTAATTTTCCCAAACTGCCTGGTATAAAAGAACTACAAAAAACAAAGATATAATATTTAAACATAATTTACATATGGCACACTCTTCTGAAGTATTTTAGCAAGTATCTTAACCAATTACAATTTTAAAAATACTTTAATTTCACTCCAAAATGTCAATTTGTAAAATATCTTATAAATGAGTCATGTCAACATGCCTTATAATACTTCTATTCAAAGCCTTATTACTTCTTTAAACTTGAAATTCTGGCTTTGTTTTTGTTATTTTCTCATAGTTCAATTTATGACCTTTAAAATGATGTCTAATTTGTGGAAAATAAACTATTTTGAAAAATTGGTCACCATGTCCCCATTTCTGTGGAATTGCCCTTAAATAATCCCGAAAAAATAGCAGATTTTGTGAATAAATCCCGAGAAACAACAGATTGCAACAAAACGACAAATTTAGCCAAAAGATCACGACAAAATGATATATCTCATTAAAAAATCACGATACAACATCAAATTTCAACAACAACAACAACAAAAAAAAAAAACACAATAAAATGACAAATTTTGTCTAAAAATTCTTGCAAAAAAAAAGAAAAGAAACCAGCAGATTTCATCAAAAGATCATGATAAAATGACAGATTTTGTAAAAAAAATTCCAGGAAAGCAGTAGTTTTCATCAAGAAATCGCAACAAAACTGCAAATTTTGTCAAAAAATCACAATAAAATGTCAAAAGATTCACGACAAGAAACATATTTCATCTAAATTTTGGAATTTTCCAAATTTATTGTGGGAAAAAAGAATTGATACAAATTTTAGGAAAATTCTTAATTTTAAAGTATTTGTTTAGAAAAAAAAAACAGTCATTAGGTGAAAAACTCATGCATAAAAATATTGCAAATTTCGACAAATAGTCATGGAAAAAATCTTTGTGCCTGAAGTGCATTCTTCCCTCTGCTGTTATCTTTCAGATTTTTCTTTCTACTCAGAATTGTCCCTATTTAATCTTTGAGCAGTCATTGTCTCTAAAAATTACGTCCTAGATCTCATGGCATCTGATGGACTCCAAATTGATTTCATTTTATGTGTACGTGTAACATAAAAAAACAACAAAAATTCTTAATTTTGTCTTTGTGCACAGAAACAAAATGCTGGTATCGCAAAGAGAAAAACAATTTATTTTTAATATTTTATCATTTTGATTATTTTACATAATTATTTTATATAATTATCAAATTAATAAATTATTTTAATATTTTACTTAATTACTTTAATATTTTACTTTATTATAAGGATTCACTATAATTTCCATTCCAATGCATTCAAATTACTGTTGAAAAAATGTGAACAAAACAATGACCAGAAATCTGCAAAATTCTAAAATACACACTACCTCTGGTTTTCAGTTGTGTGGGTTTGAGAAAGTCTATACTGTATTTGTTACTATTCACATTAATTACATTTTTCTTTTCCCTTTTCTTTCTAGCAGAATGCTGAAATATTCCCGTGATGGCATTTTATCATGAAGTTTCGCCAAAGATTTGCTTGGCTGTTGCTGTTTTTATACCTTTTCCTGTCTGTGGTTGGAGTGTATTATAGTTTTGAACTCACTGATCAATACAATGCCCTGGCTTTAGAACATACAAAGTTGCACCACTCATCTTCACCTAATAATAAAATGAATAACATATCATGGATATCAATCTGGTATCATTTACCAGATATTCCATTTACCATTTGGATATTTGTATTTGCCATATTTTATCTCCAGATATTTTTTGGTTTGTATATATGTACTAAGCCTGATCCCAAAGGATATCTTTGTACTGTGCCTTGTCTTTATTTTTTAAATAAATCTGATTTGAATGAAAGAAAAACTTGTATACAAAACTGTTGACAATAATTATTAGGATATTTTATAATGATAGTTATTAAATGTATTCTAAATTTTTATCCTAAAAATAATTGTGTTTTAAAAGTGATTGTTGTTTATTCTGTTACTTGCAGCTAAACCAAAAGCTTTTTTTAATAAATAATCTAGAAATTTTCATCATATTTAAACTGCTATCACAGATACACCCTTTTTTAGAGCAATCAGCTTTTCAGTAGACATTTTTCCTCCTACTTTCCAGCATAAAAAGTGAAAAAAAGGTTGCAATTGTTGTAACTAAAGTTTGAGGTAAAACCAGCTCTATTGTTACCCAGTTGTTACTATTTATCGCTCTTTCATTGACGCAAATAAACTTTCCAGAAACTGTACAATCAGTGTTTCAGCTATCTCTTAATAGAAACATATTTTCAAAATACCATTTATATAAACCTGTGTTTTATGTCTCTTATATGTGATTTTTCTTTTATGCATTATGTCAAAACGCTTTCTTGGTCATTATTCTATTTCAGCTTAATTACAGCATTGGCCATTTTGGTAAGTAAAAAATGAATGAGGTTGAAAACTGCTTATATCTGACTGGTTGAAATGTTGGAAGTTGGCTGAAAAGTCATGGCTGGCAGAAACCTTTTTAAAGTAGTGGTAAAAAAGTTGGGGATATTGCTGTTTGCTATCACATTCACACTGGTATTTGAGATCATTTCTCGCAGAAAATCAGCTGACATTAGCAATTGGCTCAAAAAAGTTGCTTGTAAAGTTGATGAATCTGATAGCAACTTTATACAATATTTTTTAGCTATTATGTGAATATTTTTGAAAGTTTTTTTTTTTTTTTTTTTTTTTTTTTTTTTTTTTTTTTTTTTTTTTGATTGATCAACAAAAAATTATTATTTCTTATTGATTTAATGAAAATATAAATTAAAACATTTAAAAGATTTTATGTATAATATTTGTAATTTATTCTTGATCATTGCAGGTTAATTGCCAGATAGAGATATATTTTTTGTTGTCTTCTTTATTTTCTTTTTATATCTTTTTTAAAGAGTTCTCCATATCTAAACAAACAATTAAAAGTGGAAAATTAACCTATAAAATCATAAAAATTTCAGGCAAACATCTTACATTTTCTATATTCTTTTTTTAGTAATAATCAAAAAATATATACAATATGAAAAATATTAAAATTAAAGGAATTACGTCTATGATTATTATTTGATTATTACTATTTCTTGGTTTAAATGCTGCAAAAAATAAAAAAGAGTGTTCATGATTAAAGTTGCATTTATTGTCCAATATTCTTAAAAAATACATAAACATATTACAGCAGGGGTTATATATCTAAATTCAGGTGTTTTTTTTTTTTTTTTTTTTTTTTTTTTCAGTACCAAAATTCTATTTTTCTAATAGTTCAGTTCATAAAATAAGACTAAAATATCAGTTTCATATGATTGCTAAAAATAATTAAGAAATATATATTATATAATTTGATCTCCCTATAATAAATTATGTTCTCTTTCCTACCTTGTCCCCATACAAAAACATTTTGTCACTAAAATTTCAGGTATTTTTTCATTAACCCACAATCACCCCTGTTACAGATTTCAAAAGTAAAATTAAAGAATAAGTAAAATAAAAATAAATTTCCATTAAAAAACTATTTATATTATTTATTATTTCAAAACAGTTTTTATTTTGAATTTTGTATCGTATATATATTAGGATTCATTTAGCATTTAAGAAAATAATTTAAATTTATATTTGTGTTTTGTTTTATTTTTTATTTTATTTATTTATGCATAAACTAGTATGAAATATGACAATGAAAAGTAATTTTCCCTCTTCCTATTATAAATATTTTATTTATGATATTTTTTTTTTTTTTTTTTTTTTTTTGACTTATAGCTGCTGTATTGTTATATGATATTGATTTAATAATCAAGATATATTTTATAAAGATTTCTGTTTAATTGTTATATGTTTCTGTAGAAAAAAAAATACAATAATTAATATAATCATTTCTGTTATTTCAATCTTTAAATCATATATATATTATCAACCGGGGATCATCTCCTTATGAGCTTGTACCCCCCTCCCCCTCCCAAATACTTGTACCATTCAGATGGTACTTACTAAAAAGACTGAAGGAATCTCAACTTATTTATATAGTGTTCTTTCCATTTTTACTCTAGGGCTGGAACAACATCTGTTGGATAGCATGGTCAACTAAATCTATACGGCCCATCTATTTGAGATTAATTTATGAAGCCTCCCACCAGAGAACTCTGGTAGCCTGCCCAAATTATTCTGATCAATCATGCAAACCCTAATAAAAACAATGACCATGTGCATAGAACAGAAATCAGCTTATTCAATGCTAATTTGGGCAGGATTTGCACCACATGGTCCAATGAAATGGTTCAGGATTTGAAGCTGAATCCAGCTTTACTTTTTCAGCAATTTTTAGCAAAATGTGCAGGCCATTATATATCTAGTTGGCCATCGTTCGAGAATACATGCTAAGCCAGATCCTGTCCAAGCCCCTGTGTAAAGATTAAGAGTATACTTTAAAAAAAAAATTCTACTTTCAACAGCCCAAATTTTTCAGTGACATTTTTAGACTCATTTTTTTAAAATAAAAAGCATGAAACTTTTTGACATGATTTTTAAAAGGCTATGAAAGTGGCTGTGAGTTTTAATTTTTCGCTAAAGTAATTAGAACTTGATTTATAAAAAATTATTTTCTCAGTATGACCATTTCTTCCATCCCGAGCTCTTTCGCTTCAAGAAATTTGGTTCAAAACACTAATTTGACAGTGTTTTTTTTTGCAATATATTCTGCCATTATAAAAAAATCAGCTAGCATGGCACCATATATAGTTCCCGAATAAGAGAATCTACAAGTTGAATGCGTTTCAGAATAAAAATTACTTTAAAAATGAAGCAGAAAATAAGCAGTTTAGATTTGAATACATCCTTAAACTGATATCTGCTTTGAACAAGCTATTAAATGACTCACTGTCGCCAAAAACCATAATGTTTTGGGATATTCTTTCATTCTTTTTATAACTTTGACAGTTGTAATCTTTTTAACTTGAAATCCCTTATAAATATATATAGTGAACTCCTGGTATAGACTTTCAAAGAGACAATTTTTCATCTGCACTAACTAAAGTCCACGTTAAATAATATCCTTAACATTAGAATATGATGGGCATGAGGGAAATGATTTATATATACAATACATTCTACGTTCAATCTATAAATCAATTTGTATTTGTGAAGAGGCCATATATCTATGAAAATAGTTAAAATAGTCTAATTCACCCATGTTAGCAAAAAATATTGATGATTGCTGTTATAGATTTTCTTTAAAATTTTGTAATTTCATATTGCAATTAAATGAAAAAAAAACTAAAAGCATTTGATAAATGCTATCTTTTTTCTATAAATGCTCTTTATTTTATATCTTGTGAGACATTTTCTTCATTGTGAAACAAGTTTATATTATATTATGTGTAACATACTATCTCTTTGGATTATTTCAGAGACTCAAAATTCAACTTTTATTTTTAAAGCTGATAGTTGATTACTTGATTTTTAAAAATTTATTTTTATGAAAACACCTACGAATTATTATTAAAAGGTTTATATTTTTGTGGCATAAATATATATATAATGATATTTCATTATGCCTGCTTGTATTTACCAAAGAATTTTTTAAGCTGTATTGTGTTTCATTTAAATGTGTATCTATCTATACATTTTTTGTTTGTTTGTTTTAAACTTTATTATCTCCATTTTCATGAAGCATACATTGCTCGTTTAAATAATTCTTTTGACTGGAAACAAACAAAATTTTGATCATATTTAAATAAATTATTAAAAATTAAAAAAACCTTATCCTGTGATATATTTAAAGAAACAAAAGTTGTTTTATATTTTGTAAAATGATTCCTGGATCAGTGAAAAGAATTTTGGTAATCTTTCTAAGATTTTCCAATTTTCTATACTTTTTAGCATTTTCTTTTCCTTTTTTTTTTATATGCATTTATTTTTATATTCTTTCTTTGTTTTCTTTTACATTTGATATTTTGACTGTTTTCATTACTGCAAAAGTTGTACGATCCCTGCTTAATAAAAAAGAATTAATAAGATAAATACAAAAATACCATTCTTTTATGATGAATTATGTGATATGTGAAATTAAAATGATATATGTAGAAAAACATATGCACTCTCTGTCAGTGGTGTAGTATAATGGCACAGTTTTTTTTAGAAAAATGAATCTTCCTTCATGCAAGGCTAACACCATTATGTACATCAAACAATTACTAAGCATTAAATAAATGCAAAGTTGATTTTCTGCTTCTAATTTTAATTTTTTTTTAAATCTCTTAATATAGGGGTGCACAACCTGTGGCCCGCGGGCCAAACTGATACCAGTAATTTTATGCAGAATAATTTTGCTTATAATGACAGAAACTTATGAAAGAAAACAAACGTCACTCTTGAAATATTCTGGTGTCAAACGATTTTCTGGCTAAAAGGTTGTGCATCTCTATCTTAATATTTTATATTTATTACTGTATTTATGCATATATAATGCACAATTCTTTTTTTATCCCTAATTTTTGGTCAAGAAAGTAGGTAGGTACATAGTATATAGTATGAATGTAGTATTTATACATGGCGGCTTCTAATTTCTGTTACAAATATTCAGTCATTTTATTTTACAAATATAAAATGTTAAAAATACTAATATGATGAAAGAAATGGGATGATAAGAAATTTTAAAAGAAACGTTTTTTTAAGAGGGACTGTTTTATTACTATATCTGCTTTTATTTCATGTAAATTTGGTATTTTTCATAAATAGACTTTTTTTATGGGTTAGTTTAAATAAAAATAAAGAAAAATGTGAAAATTAACTTGTAAATTTTTTTCTGTATCTATGAATTAGTATTCAGGTTAAAGCAGAGATCATATATTAGTTTATGTATGTTTGGTCTTAGTTGACTAATATGCTGAAGACAGTCAAAATAGCAATATTTTTATTTAAAATAATATTTCAAATTATTATGATTTTTTAAAAAATATATTTCTCCCAAATAATTGCTTAACATTAGGTTGGGTTCTTTTATCATAACTTAGCTATCTGCTTTTCCCCTTATTGAATTTTGCAATTATTTTTTTTTACACAATGAACACAATTCAAATATGAATCAGCAAATTGTTATTTGCTAATGAATTGTTAATAAATGAGTACTTGTATTAAAAATATATATCTATATTGTTTTAATGTCATTTTTTGTATTTATTTTAGTGATATTTCCATTAAATATATACTGTTTATCATATTAGATAACCCACTGTTACTTAAATATGTCCATCCTCCCTTCACAAAAAGATCAGTAATTCAAATGGTCTATATTTTCATAATCTGAATATGCTGAAATTACTGACTGTAAAATTATAATGTTCAATGAATTATTTTATATTGTTCACCCTTTCTTCAAAAAAAAGATAACTGTTTCAAATGTTCGTTTTTATTATTCAAATACATTGTCTGGAAAATTTTAATGTTCATGTTCAATAAATTATTTTATATTATATTGTTTACACTTCTTTCAAAGAAAGATTAATCATTAGAGTGTTTTAATTTCATCACTTGAATGCATTATCTGAAAAATGATTTTGTGTTGTGATGTTTAGTATGATTGATATTTTAATCTAAGATATGCAACCAAGTTATTATTTAAAACTAGATATCATTGATAAATTTTTTCTTTACACATAATATGCTCCAATGAATACTACTTTAAAAAAGTCATTTAAGAACCACCAACATATGACATTCACAGGTTAGTTAACCCTCTGGATCCGAGACCGCCCGAGATATTTTAATTCGTATATTTCAGTTCCCACCAGAAAATTAAAACCACAATATTTGCATTAATCAATAACAGAACATTCCGTATTTATATAAAACGAAATTAGCCGTTGAATTTTTCTGGTGTGAAATGAACTACATAATTTCTAGAACGTGCTCTAGCATGGGAATTAAAGGGTTAATTTTAAACCAATTAAAGCATTTTCCACAATTTTGTCAGTTTCATTTCCATATTTTTTTAAATAATTATTTTTGCATAGGCTATTTGGGGTCAAATGCTACCATGAGAATTTTAGGTATTTTCCCACTACAAGGTTCTTGGCATTTTTAAACTAAGTTGGATGGGCCAATCCCAAAACTTTTTTCTATCTCATACTTATGAATATTTCAAAAAGTGGTTACACTTGTTAATACTTCAGTAATATTAGTTCAATACTATAACAGTTTTGATTTTCATATTAAATTTATGCTTCAGTCAAATAATGAGAGTAAAAATAAGTTCATCTATATCCTGATGTATAAAATCAATAATTTTTCCTTACTTGTTGCGAATAACTGGCATAGCAGGACATGAGTTCCCGTCGCGGCACGAGCCACCAATGGACAATAGAATTATGAAAAATTGAGAAAATCATGCAAAAAAAGCTGTCACCCTTTTACCGTGGAAAATTTCCAAATTCAAATGGGACCTGTCAGTCATAAGCAAAAACATGCACACAAAATTTTGTTCGATTCCATGCTTAATTTTAGACACTTTTCTATGGTACAATAAAAAAAAAAGGAAGCAAAAATTGTTATTACAGTGACTCCTTCAGGCAGAAAATTTTCAAATTCAGGGAAAAACTGCTGGTCATAGTCAAACACGTACATAAAAAATTTGGTTTAATTCTATGCATAACTTTATACAGCGTTTGATGGCACATCAATAAAAATGGCGCATATATCGCTTTTAAAGTGCTCCCTTCTGGCAAAATTTCTTCAAATTCAAAGATCTGCTTGCTATAGCCAAAAACATACGCAAAAAAGACCGATTGCGTTTTAACATGCGAATCGAATTTTAACTAACTCTGGAATTTCAGCCGTGAACTTGATGGGACGATTGTCTATTATGTAAATGAACGATAATGCTATGTGCTGTATATTTTACAATTAAAATTTTGTAGCTTACATCAATTTTATTACGTATCATAAGTAGTATACCATCATTAAAGAACCCTGCAAACTATTTTCCCCTCATAGACCATAATGTAACGGAATTCTTTTGAGTGTCTTTGTAAACGTATTATAAAAGCTACGTTCTTCGTTTTCTGTTAGTAACATACTGTGGTAAATAACAATAACATATCTATATTATAAAGGACAAACGTGTCTGAGAGTAACCCAGAGATCTGAATAATAATAGACAGTGTAGAATCCAGACCTTTTCTCCGAGAAAAACTTCTGTAGTTCCGGGGGTGGGGGGTAGGGGATTGTATTTTTTGACCCTTGAAAACAAAAAATCTCAATTTTTCCGGGAGAAAAACACTTTATTGCTCCAGGGGGATTGTTCCTCCCTCCTCTCTGGGCAACTTCCTGAAATTAACACTAGTTATAGAAATGCAATATGCCGTATAAACGTTTTCCAGAAGGTAGTTTAGCGCCTTCATTCGGTTAAACCGCCCCACCAGTGGCCGAGAGGTTCTGACCTCAAACTGGTAGACGGTAGGTGCTGGGTTCGAACCCAATCGCGACCGTCGGCCTAACCGTTCGGAGTTTTCCGTGGTTTTCTTCGAACCTTGCGTAAATACGAGTTAGGTTCTCTTAGAAAGACCCCCCCACGGAGGGCATCCCACCCCTTAGGGCCTATATCCCACAGCGTAGATAATCGGCCGACATACATACAAACAAACATTCGGTTAAACCGTATACTGACTCTGTGTAACTGCAAGTATTTAGACTTAATTTTGATCGGTTTAATGGTTGTATTTTTAACATCACGCCAAATCAAAACACTTCTTGTCCATCTATCTCTTAACTCCATAGTGCATAACTCTGACATCATTTTAACGTTAACAACACTAGACTATTAAATTTCCTTTTTACTGATTTTTTTTTTTTTTTTTTAATTTCTAAGCTTCGCACATTTTTTATTTTTGCACCGTCGAATAAAGAAAGAAATGTAATTTCAAATGCAATTTGTTTGAAAAGTACCGCAATTTGCTTGAAAACTGTTTCTCAATTTACTTATTTTTCTTTGTGGTTTTAAAATAAATTTCAAGTACAGTAGCCCCTCGTTATATCGCGCTTTTCGGGAGACAAGAAAAATGCGCGATATATCCGAATGCGCGATATATCCGGGGGAGCGGGTGATTTAGTACAAATTTTACATCTTTTACGAGCATAAGTCTTAAAAATAAAATTAGTAATTTAAGTACAGTAATAAAAATAGTAAGTAGAGTAATAGTAAGTAAAATAATAGCAAGTAAAAAATATCTTATAATGAAGACAGAGAAATTCCATTTACCTTTTTTAGGTAGATTTCGTATGAAATACTACCTATTGCATTGTCTCCCATGTTGGAATTTCTGAAAAATTTTTGCGGATTTACACGAATCATGACTCCTAGACCCCAAAACTACCATCAGTAAAAAAGTTTATCTATCTATCTATCTATCTATCTATCTATCTATCTATCTATCTATCTATCTATCTATCGGTGTATATCACTTTCTTCTAGACACGATAACTTCCATAATTATGCTCAGATCTTCATCAAACTTTTACATAAAATAAAGGGGCATAAAATCTCGGTTAAGTTCGTTAATGGGCAAAATCGGACCAAGGGGGTGGAAGTTAGGAGGGTTTTTGTGAAAACAGAAAAAACGCGATAACTTTTTAATTAAAATAGATATCGAATCGGTTTAAAGTTTATATTACTTCTGAAAAATGAGGAAAAAGTTTATGCGTGACAGATTTTTGATAAAGTTAAAAATGGGCTCAAGGGGCGAAAAAAACATGGTTTTTGGGAGAAAAAAATTCATAACTTCGTCAATTCTCAAGATATCAAATCCAACTAAATTTTATATAAATGTACTCAATATTATCTAAAACTTTTGTATTTACAAGTTTTTGATAGGACCAATTTTTACCGATGAAAAAAATTAAAAACGAAAAGAAAAAGGGGGGAGGAAAAAGAAAAAAACCCATAACTTACTCAATTCTTAAGCAATTAAATCTAATTAAATTTATTTTACATCTTCACAATAATATCTACAACTTTTATATTGACAAGTTTTTCATAGAACCAATTCTTATAGCAAAAATAAATTAAACAAAAATAGGAGTTGGAGAAAAAACCTCAAATCCAAACTGCTTATATTCTGACTCATTTTAAAATTCATTTTTGATTTTAAACGCATCCAAATGACAGATCCTATTATTTAGCAACTATATAATGCGACTTATTGGCCAATTTTTTGATAAAGGCAGAATATATTTTTAAAAAGGCTGCCAAAAAAGGTATTTTGAACAGATTTCCCGAAGTTTTCACCATTAAAAAATTCATTAAGTATAACAAATTGCGTTTTTCATGAGTCATTTTTAAATTCATTTTTGTTCTCAAACCCATGCAATTTACAGGTCCTATTATTTAGGAACTATATAACTTGACGTATTGGCCAGTTTTTTGATAAAGGCAGAATATATATTTTAAAAGGCTGCCAAAAAGGGTATTTTGAACAGAATTTCACGAAGTTATCGTGATTAAAATTTGAGGAAATTTAAGAAATTGCGTTTTTACCGAGTCATTTTTAAATCTTTTTTTTTGTTCTCAAACGCATCCAATTTACAGGTTCTCTTATTTAGGAACTATATAATGTGACGGAGTGGCCAGTTTTTTGATAAAGGCAGAATATATTTCAAAAAAGGCTGCCAAAATGGGCACTTCGCACAAAATTTCCCAAAGCGAGATGATTAATGAACTGTGGGTATTCAAATAACAAATTGGTTATTTTATGACTCATTTTTAAATCCAATTTTGCTCTGACACGCATTAAATTGACAGTTTTTTGTTACTTAGGAACTATATAATGTGCGTATTCGTCGATTTTTTGATAAAGGGTGAATATATATATTTTAAAAGCTGTCAAAGTAAGCACTTCGCAAAAAAATTTCCCAAAGCGATCATGATAAAAGAATTGAGGTTGTATTCAAATAACAAATTGTTTATTTTATGACTCATTTTTAAATTCAATTTTGCTCTCAAACGCATTCAATTGACAGTTATTTGTTATTTAGGAACTGTGTAATGTGCCGTATTGGTCAGATTTTTGATAAAGACTAAATATATATTTAAAAAAATCTGTCAAAGTGAGCACTTCGCACAAAATTTCTCAAAGCGATCTTGATTAAAGAATTGTGGATGTATTAAAATAATAAATTGGTTATTTTATGACTCATTTTTAAATTCAATTTTGCTGTCAAACGAATTTAATTAACAGTTTTTTGTTATTTAGGAACTATATAATGAGCATATTGGTCAATTTTTTAAATAAAGTAAGAATATAATTCAAAATATATTGCCAAAATGGGCATTTAAGTAGAGATAGGCATTTTTTTTTTTTTTTTTTTTTTTTTTTTTTTGAGATGAAAACTTTTCGAAATCTACCTCCGCCTATAGGCCATGCCGAAAGGGATTTTTTTATTTTATGGACGATTATACATGTATTCACTTTTCTCATTTTCTGCTAAGAAGGAATCTAAAGTCGTCTGCTTAGATTTTTCTGAAACAACTTGTTTTCCAGAAAATATCAGTGAGCGAAAATTAATCAATTGCATTTCATTTATATGAGTGGAGTTGCATCTTTCAAATGCAATGTATGCTTTCTCAAGCATAACAACGGCTTCCTTCATGGAAACAGGTGTCGTTTCTTCTTCATCATCACTGTCTGCGTCTTTAGGATCTTCGTCCGCTCGTACATCAGCTATGATCTGCTCATCTGTAAGAGTTTTACAAATCGGTTCGTCATCTTCTACATTTATCCAAGTTTTCAAATCATCTTCGTTTACAGTGGCGGTCAAACATTTCCGGCCAGCAAAAATTTTTCAGCTAATTTGTAAATATACCCATATGAAGAGGAATCTCAAAGCGATACTTATACATTTTATTGACATATTAGTTAGGAACTTACTTATAAAAAAAATGTGTAAATATATATAAATTTAATTGACAAAATTAAGTATAAAAGAAAACGCACGTTTTCAAAAGTTTCCGGCCACTTATCATTCTTTAGATTTTTTTCTATCCGTGAAGTGTTTTTTGGTTGTGTTTATGAATGAATCTACGTCTATAGCATAGTTTGAATTCAAATTTGAAAAGTTCAGCAATTATTGTCCATAAATGAGTGATTAGTTTGTCGCTAAAAGGCCAATCTTCCTGAGATATTGTGGCTAAGTTATCGATCGGTAAAATCGACTGTAAACGATATTTAAAAATTATATAAAGATGGCCATGGCTTTCAGGACTTTCAGAGGTCGGGGAGATCCCTGAAAATTACTATTCCTGTGGACAGAATTATCAGGAGAAAAACCATTGATAATCCGCACGAAAATTCCGTTGCAATATACTGCGATTTACGGAATGAAAATATTGCTGGAGTTTGTGATTGAAATAAGTTTGTCTACCGTGTTATGATGATGACGTGATACAGAACTTTATAGAAGAGTCGGTGTTAATACTTTTTCAGAGGTAAAAAAACCGACGTACCCTATTGGCATTTTCCAAGGAACACAAAGTCTGGTCAAGTGAAAACTGGACAAAATTTCTATTTTTCCATTAATCGAATTCAAAACATTTTTGGAAGTGATGGCAGACACAACGTCCGATAACCTAACAACAAAAGATATCATTCGACTAATGTTATTCCAACAATGAAGCATGGCGGAGGACACTTTATACCGTGGGGAGTATTTTCTTAAAAAAGTGTCGTTCCGTTATTGAAATCCACAGCCAAGTGAATGATACAATGTATAAGGATATCTAGCAAGACTATTTTCTGCCTTATTAGAGAAAAAAATTTGGTCGCAACTATTTTTCTTAACATGATTACGACATAAATAATGTATGCAAGCCTCGATAAGCAATGGTTTTCATACAAAAAATTTCGTATTTGAAATGGTCAGCCCAAACGCTCAGCATGAATCCAATAGAAAATCGTTGGAAAGAAGTTGGCAAAAGTCTGCGGAACTATGAATATTCCAACTCAACCGAAATTTCTCCAAAATTGCAAGAAATGTGGAAAAAACGTACCATAAACGATCTTTAACCGTTGATTGTATGAATGTCACGTTGCTGCGCCGTAGTACTTATTATTAAAGCTAATAAAATAGTAATACGATAAAATACTAATTGTAAATGTCGTTGATCACTGTAATTTTCTATTACAATGCCACTTTTTTTACAAACTTGTGAAAGTGGCCGGAAACTTTTTAGAATATGCGCTTTCCTTTATACTTAATTTTTTCAATTAAATTTATTGATATTTACACGTTCTTCTATAAGTAAGTTCCTAACTATTATGTCAATAAAATGTATAAGTTTCACTTTGAGATTCCTCTTTATATGGGTATACTTACAAATAAATTGAAAAATTTTTGCTGGCCGGAAACTTTTGACCGCCACTGTACATTCAAACCCAGTGACTTGGATTGTTGAACAAGAATATCTATAGAATCTTCTTCATTAGCATCGAGTTCGACATTGTTTAAAACTTTCGACCAGCATTTGAAAATGGTTTTGGACCTAACAGCGGACCACGCTGTTTCAGAGATGTACATGGCATCTTTTAAGCTCACATTTTTCAGAGCCTCAGACAGTGGCGTTCTTCTACGAACAACAGATTTCTCCATAACTCCCGTCGATAGTTTTTTTTTTTGAACGTAGCAATTATCCCTTGGTCCATTGGTTGAAGATAACTTGTTGTGTTTTGCGGCAAAAACATAGCTTTAATATTTTTATCCGATGACATAAGTTCTTCACTGGGATGAGCTCGGCATTGATCTATTAAGAGTACAGCCTTTTCTTCTAAACCCTTATCTCTGAGAAAACCACGAACTGATGGGATAAAATTATCGAAAAACCATTTCTTAAATAAGGATTGTGTCATCCAAGCATTTCTGGAGCTTTCGTACATCAGTGGCAGATTTTTCTTATTTACATTCTTCAAAACTCTAGGATTTTTGCTCTTACCCACAAGGAACGGCTTTAACTTATGACTTCCCTATTTATTTGCTTCAAAAAGGAGTGTCACCCTGTCCTTTTGTTTTTTGATCCACAATTCATCGAACTGTTCTTATAATCTTGTGTTCTATTTGGCAACAACTTCCAGTAAAGTGCAGCTTCGTCGGCATTGTATATCTGTTCGTCTTTTAAACCTAAATCATCCAGTTTTTTCTTCAGTTCAGCAGGAAATTTCAAAGCAGCTTCTTCGTCAGCTGATTGCTTTTCTCCGTGAATTACACTCTGTCCAATGCCATGCAGCTTTTGCCACCGCCAAAACCATCCATCGCTCGTTTTAAAATCGATTTCTTCATACGGCTTTAGCTTTTTCGCCAAGATTTTCGCTTTCTCTTTTATGATGGGACCTGATAAAGGAACTCTTAGTGCATGTTATTCTTTGAATCATAAGATTAATGCCTTTTCTAGCTCATCGCCATTTGCCATTCGAGCTCTTTTTCTATTAAGTCCTTCAGTTTGATCCACGTTTTCTACAAATTTCCTTAATTTGGATTCTTCTTTTAGCCACCCTCTTACAGTAGAAGCTCCAACGCCTAGCTCATTAGCAATCGAAATTTGCGTTGCACCTTTTTTAATTCTTTCAATCGTGTCCATTTTTACTTTTAGAGGCAGATCGACTCCTTTAGCAGACATGATAATTCGAGAAGGGCTCCGAATTAACAAATGAACTCGGTGCCCCCAGGCTTTTCCCCAAAATGCGGACAAAATCCCTAATTTCGCAACACTTGTCCCGATTCCTGCCATTGAAGTGACAGCAAAAATAAGAAATTACATTATGGCCCAGCCAATGGGATGCGATTTATCCATCTGCTTTCTTTTCACCCTCTACCCCCACCCCTGTCTTTTATTACTTCATTTCAGGCTTTTTTCCACTTTGCATGATTTATTATTTAGCACGTTAAATTATTTTTCGTAACAAAATTGTCGAAGCAAAAAAAAAAAAAAAAAAAAAAAAATATATCAGAAAAAAAGTTGGGAGACATAGAATATGCGCGATATATCCGGATGCGCGATATATCGAGGCGCGATATAACGAGGGGGTACTGTATAAACATGATTTCTTTTTTATTTATTTATTCTTTTTTAAATTTTATTTTAGAATGAGTAGGAGCAGCTCTGCCAATTACCTTATCGAGTTCACGGCTG
This sequence comes from Maratus speculifer, assembly GCA_964019185.1. Classification (NCBI taxonomy): domain Eukaryota; kingdom Metazoa; phylum Arthropoda; class Arachnida; order Araneae; family Salticidae; genus Maratus; species Maratus speculifer. The sequence goes on along the minus strand of OZ025295.1, from coordinate 304,077,510 downwards.
AAATTCCAGAACTAGTTGAATTTCGATTCCCATATTAAAACGCAATCGATCTGCCAAGTCATATCTTAGTATAAAGCCTGATTTTAGCGATTTATTCGTAGGTTACCATTGTGTTTTCCTGTTCTCAGTCCTCCATGTTTTCATATCTTTGGCTGCCGGAAAACACAATGGAAAACCTACGAGTCAACTGTTAAAATTGGGTTTTCAACCCAGATATGACTTGGCAGACCGACTGTGTTTTAATATGCGAATCTAATTTTAACTAGTTCTGGAATTTCGACCGTGACCTCTATGAGATGATTCGCTCAGAGTGCTGCCGCATCTGAACAAAAATGAATTAAACAAGTTGGAAATTGCACATGAACGTAGCAAATGAGGTGCGTTCGTACGATAACGAAGTTTTAAAAATATTCAGATCTTGCTGATATAGTAGAGCGTACTCCGGATACAGTATAGTAGTCGAAATCTTTACGTTTCTGTAAATATGTAGGAAGTAATTTTTATTACACCTCAGCAACGCATATCTTATTCATAAAATGTGAAATAGTTGAATATAATTAAAACACATACCAAACCATGTTTCCCCGTATAGCATTATATAGCGGAATACTTTTGTGTGGCCCTGTAATTTAATAATAAAAATTCTTTGCATCACAGATTGTACAGAATGCATATTTCAATGTATATTTCATAGATTCATGCCAATTCTATTATGTTCGAATGAGTGTAACATCATTAAAATGCATTTCAAACTTTTTCCCCATTGACCATAATGTAATGGAATCCTTTTGATTGTCCCTGTAAATGGTCTATGCATCCGATTTTCATAACATTTGAAATGACTCGATGCATAAAATTACGCAATAATTACATGTTTTAAATTTCAAACGATTAAAATGCATTTAAAAATTTTTTCCCTATTGACCGTAATGTAATGGAATCCTTTTGAATGTCCCTGTAATTGATCTAGCCATCCGATTTTCATAAAATTTGAAATGACTCGACAAAATTATGTTATAATTATGTATTTTAAATTTCAAACGATTCGGTTGGGTAGTTTTTGCGTTGTTATATGCGGACAGACAGACGGACGGACTGAGCGACAACAATAGGTGCTCGTGCTACGTATTTACATAATTACGAACGCACCTAAAAATGTGTCAAAAAGTAGCTTTTATGGATTTAAGAAAAGGCTTCAAAGTAGAATTTTACTAAGGATTTTTATTAAAAGAAAATAATATTGGTGAATGTTAAGAAGAAATATTTAAAAGATTGTCGAGAAAATAAAGGAATCCGCCACTCATTCGGATTTCTTATCTATTTTAGTGCTGCCATCTATTGGTTGTATTAGTGATAATTTACTTAATCTATGCGACAAAATTCTGGAATGAAATTTAGGATGATGTATCATATGAATAGTTTTCTTAAAAGGATTTGGATGAATATGATGATTATTTACACGATTTTTAGTTTCAGTTTCTTTACCAAGTTAAGGTCTTCTTTTAAATTTCATAAGAACAAGCATGACGCAAGAACAGTTTCAAAAGCAATTAATTCATTTGGTGAAGCAGATCGTGCTCAACCTATGAAGATATAAGCCAATAAATCCAGAAGCAAATTTACAGATTTAATTTTATCCTTATTGGTTACAAGTCTGTTCTGTTTTACCCAAAGAAAGGAGCAGTTAATTAACTTCTTCCTAAAATATAGCTGCGTAATATTTTATAGAAATTAAAAAAGAAAGAAAAAAAAAAAGAACCTGTTGTATTGTTGTTATTTGCTTTTCTTTTATACCCAATTAAAATTTCATTGCAAGGGTGGGTTTGTATTCGTACATGTTTTATGTATTGCATTAAGGAATCATAGCCTGAAGAAATTTTAGGTAGCTTTAGATTCCTCCCCGAAAATTGACATTAAAAATGCTTATATTTATTCATTCAGCGTTATATTTTCCAACTTTGGCATCTGATAATTTTTATAAAATAAGAAGACTTGGCAGAGTTTGCTAAGTGGCTTTTTGGGTATTTTAATGCAGAAAATGTTATTTTATTTAATTTGAACTTAAATTGAATTATATAAAGTAAACGTATTTATTTTTATACTTCTGTATTTTAAGTTACAATTTTTTTAAACTATTTGAAATTATTAATTTTATTACCGACACTGTTCACCAAACAGTTTTAATTATTTAGTTAGTGTATGAGTTACTATCTAAAAATATTTTGATGAAATTCAAAATGATTTGACAAGTAAAATAAAAATTTAAATTAATAAATAAGTAATAATAAAATTTTAATAAAAAAAATTGCATTAAGAAGTCATAGTCTGAAGAAATTTTAGAGAACTGTAGATTTTTTTTAAATCGTAATTCAATTTTTTCCCGAAAATTGCCTTTTAGAAATGCTTGTATTAATTCAGTCAGCATTATATTTTTGAACTTCGGTATCTGAAAATTTTAATAAAATAAGAAGGCTTATGCATGAGAAGCCACATGTTAAATTTTAATTAGTAACTTTTATAGATTAATGTAAATGTATTTGTTTTTATTCTTCCGTATCTTAAGTCATATATATACAGTGTTCTCGCTGTCGCTCGCCTTTGCGCCAAATTGCGACTAAATTCTTCGTTTAGCGAGTAAACAAGCGATTAGATTCGCCAAATTGCTAGAGCTCAATTTTTGCTTTTTATTTCTTTTCATTTTTGTTTTTTATACATATGCATACATACATATTTTTAATACATTTGTAGCGAATAGTTGAAATTAGATTAATAACAATTGTCGCAGTTATAAAAACTTAGGTTATTTTAGAACATATTGAAAAAAAAAGGGTTACATCAAAAGATTAAAGTTTTCTTTTTTTCCTTTCCTTTCCTTTCCTTTTCTTTTTTTCTTTTCTTTTCTTTCTTTTTCTTTTTCTTTTTTTTTTTTGTGCTACATGGCAAATTTATTTTGCTAATACTTTTTTCATTTAGCGAATGTTTTTTATTTTTAACTAGCATACCCAGCCCGCTTCGCCGGGCTTAATTTGAAGGTTTATTTAATAATTTATGTGTATGGTACGCTTCCCGGACCATCGGCACTCCACGTGCGTCGGGTGAGCGTCAGAACAAACTTTCAGCATATACATATGGGTGGTTGTACTTGAATGCACAGACCTGCGCGTTTTTTTCTATCTTGCTTTTATACCTCTGGACCGAGTTGGCGCATTGCCAAGATTTGCTTCCTCTGGACCGAGTTGGCGCATTGCCAAGATTTGCTTTCCCCTGTGCCTCAATTAATTAATTATCCTCGGAATTCCTTTTATTTATAGAGATTAGCCAAATTACCAACGTTGGTGAAGCCAGCGAGAAATCTGAATATATATATATATATATATATATATATATATATATATATATATATATATATATATATATATATTAACTATTTGAAATTACTTATTTTATCTTTTAGACTGTTCACCAATCAGTTTCAATTATTTAGTCAGTGTATGAGTTACGATATAAGTTATATCGTAATTCATACTTTTAAGTGGTTGAGCGTTATATCATATAGCACTCAACCATTTAAAAATATTTCGACTAGATTCAAAATGATTTGGCATGGGATAACGAGTGGAATAAGAATTTGAATTAATAACATGAATGTTTATTAATATGTAAGACTTAATTAAAATCTCAGAAACACAGTGTTCCCGTATACCTATGAAGTATATTGGATATTCAAAACATCATAACTAGACGCCTTTTTCGGCTTGTGCTGTTATCAGTTTTTATCCAAAAAAAAATTAACCACTATTTCAGAAAGTAATCTTTAATGACTGACATTCTGTGATAAAATAATGAATAGTACTCGTAGTAGATATTTTGAGTAAAAAGATTTCCTTAAAGCCCGAAAATTGTTTTTGAAGTTAATTCGCAATCCGGCTAAAATTAAAGGAAAATAAATAAATAAAAAATTTAAATATAATTATGGCAAATAGTTTATAATCGATTCAATGAATATATAAATATATCTGTAAAAAATAGGCTGTAGTATATTTCACTGATCTATATTAATTTTATTATGTTAAAAGTATCATAACATCATCAGAATAGCGAACATTTTATATAGTAAACTTAATATAATATATGTAAACACTTACATCAGAACTTACGATAGAAAACCTATGATCAGAACCATCAGATATTTACGATAGTTAGAGCACGCTATAGATGAGTGATTTAGCCAACCAGACTTGCAAATCGAATTGGTGCTATTTATTTTATTTTTACGCAAGACTAGATTACATCGCACACCCCCTCCCCTCTTTTTTTCTTAAGGCCCCACAATAGTTACTGAAAAAGACTCGGATGATAATGTAAAGTCTATGGGAGCATTCTTTTCAAATATCACGATCAAATGTTAATATTTTTACAAGTTTTTTTTTTTTTTTTTTTTTTTTTTTTCATAGGATAGCTGAGGACGATCCACAACCGGCCTAGTTTTTACTCTTTCAATTTTGGTTACAGATTAAAAAGAAAAAATACTTTAAATTTCAAAAAAAAAAAAAAAAAAAAACCTTGTAGAAATATTAACATTCGATCGAGATATTTGAAAAGAATGCTCCCATAGACTTTACATTATCTTCCGGGTCTTTTTCAGTTACTACTGTGGGTCTTCTCTTTTGAGTTTCTATTTTTTACTTCCTTTCCTATATTGCATATTTGTTTTTAAGCGGTTTCATAATAGGCGATAGCACAGACTATCACCTTATCGAGTTCATGGCTTAAATTCCATAATTAGTTAAAACTCGATTCGCATATTATAACCCAATCGGTTTGCCAAGTCATATTCTTAGTAGAAAACACCTTGAGAACACGATTTTAGCGAATGACACGTAAGTTTACCATTGTGTTTTCCTGCATCCAAAAGTACGAAAACGTAGGACTGGGAGCAAGAAAATACAATGATAAACTTACGAGTCATCCGCTAAAAGGTAATCTCAAGGTGTTTTCTACCAAGATATGACTTGGCAAACCGATATGCGAATCTAGTTTTAATTAATTCTGAATTTCAGCCACGAACTCGACCAGGTGACTGTGCTTCTGCTTCCCGGCCTACAATGGAAAATAGTTAGTTCATTTACCTATTACATGCACGGCGAACCTATGGCACGCGTGCCGAGGTTGGCACGTATGAAAACTTCTCTGGCACGCGGAAAAACTTAGACTTTGTTCAGTTTATGGAGATGTTTTTTGGAATTTGTTTGGAATTGTTGATGGAATTTATGAATGTAATTTATAATAAATGAAAGAAAAATGAAATTCATGATTAATAAAAAAATGTTATAATGAAAGATTTTTTTAAATTCATTACTGTATTTAATATTTTGTCAATACTTTTGAAAAAATCATATCTTTCGCATAAAGTTTTTAAAATACCGCTTCAAACAAAAGAAATGTATTAAAACTTGAAATATTAAAGAAGATAAAAATATTGGATTTTAACAAAGGAATATAAATATTTTTATGTTTGCCGGCATTGTTTAATAGTAGAAAGGAAAATACACACATACGAAATAAAATACATTGTGAAAATTAGCTATAGTTATATTTATTTAATATGATAAGATAATGTTTTTTTATGCTTCTATGCAACAGTAAATATACATATTTTATTCTTCCTAGAATAAAAACTAACATTTAATGGAAACTAGAAACTTTTTATAATAGCAAATGTTATAGATTCAGGTTTTTGTTCATAATTAATTCTAACCAGATATTCAACCAAGATACTTTTTTCCACAAAAAGTATAATTTTGTGCTGCAGATATATGACTTTCTCAACAGGAATGTAAAATAATCCATTATTTTTTTAATCGATTAAACAAGGTATTATAAATAGTAATGAAAGTAGCGTCATTTTAATTTCTAAACCATTCAGCATAGTGATTTTCCAAATTAATTTGCTTCTTCATTAAATTTCAAAGGTTTTATTACTTTCTTCTATCTTTACAAGAAGAAAGTATTGGTTGATTGATTTTTGACGTCCGATTATCTGCGCTAGGGATATAGGACCAGGGGGGAATGCCCTTCGTGGGGGTCTTTCTAAGGGAACCTAACCCGTATTTACGCAAGGTTCGAAGAAAACCACGAAAACTCCGAACGGTTAGGCCGACAGCCGCGATTGGGTTCGAACCCAGCACCTGCCGTCTACCAGTTGAGAGGTCCGAACCTCTCGGCCACTGGTGGGGCCGAAGAAAGTATTGGATTCATGAAAATTTTCGACTTCCGGTTTTCGACGGATTTATACGTTTTAGAAGGTCCTGAACACGTTTTGACTATTTTTAGAAAATGTCTGTCTGTGAGTCTGTCCGTCTGTCTGTGTGTCTGTCTGTATGTGACAAGAAATTTGTGGGCGTTCTATCTCAAGAACTAATGCTCGAAATTTCATAAAATTTTATATTCAGTTAGACCTTGATACGAATTAGTGCCTATTGGTTTTTGGTGTAAATTGGCCTGCAGGTGGCGCTGCTGTACTACGTTTTCATGATTTTCAAGATTGCTATATCTCAAGAACTAATGCACAGAATTTCACCAAACTTCAGATTCTGTAACCCCTTGATATACATAGACGCTGATTAAGTTTTGGTGTAAATTGGCCAGAAGGTGGCGCTGCTGTGCCACGTTTTTCATGATTTTCACGATAGCTATATCTCAAGAACTGATGCACAGTATTTCACCAAACTTCAGATTCCGCGATACCTTGAGATACATAGCCACTGATAAGGTTTTGGTGTGAACTGCCCTATAGGTGGCGCTGCTATGCTACATTTTGCACGATTTTGCGATAGCTATATCTCAAGAACTAATGCAGAGAACTTCATCAAAGTTTAGATTCTGTTACACTAGAATATATAACATAATTAGACGCTGATTACATTTTGGTATTAACCTTGCAACAGGTGGTGCTGCTATGCTGCATTTTGCACGATTTCAGTATAAATTACCCAACATGAGGCACTACTAAGCTCTTTTTCTCAGAATATTAATTAAATTTTGCGTT